>JBANSL010000008.1:62020372-64715372 GCA_037127255.1 Persicaria tinctoria | reverse complement strand
TTTTTTTCTATTGTCACTATACCTATTGAGTTAAAAATTAAATTTTTTTTTTATCTATATTTAAATTAGCAATAGAATTAATTACCATGAAAGATAGTCATAAAGAAATTAGAAGTAAAAAGAAAGATAAAAAAGGGAGACTAAAAAGGAAGAAAGAAAGAAGTAAAAAAGAAAGAAAAAAAAGAGATGAAAAAACTAGCAATAAAAGAAATACCAAAAAAGAGAAAGAAAAACAGTAAAAAGAAAGAAGACAAAAAAAAAAAAAGGAAGAAAGAGATATTCGAACCCAAGCCAGCAGCGGGGTAAAAGCAAAAGTTGTTTAAAATTAGGAGTCATTAATGAGATTTGAACCCAACCCTCACTCATCCCCTTCAAAACCCTCCACCAATTGTGCTAACAAAGCAACGTAAACACTTGACTACCTATATTATTTATATTAATTTTAAAATGAAATGGGCAATACCCTACGTGCGTCTCCGGCAAAGGGTGGAGCGGCCACGTACGCGCGCCCCATCCTAGGGCTGCCCCTGACCGCATGATAATAGAACGGGGAAAAATATTGACCAATATATAAACCCAAATAGACCCAAATAGAACATGGAACGTGCAGAAACCAAAGGAAATTCTTCCCATGGACATAATTGAACAAATTTCTAGTATCCATATACCATCAAACGAACTCAAAAATAGACTCTACTCGAAAGCGAGTAAAAATGGGTAGTTCTCAATAGCTAGTCCCTTAGATTACACTACAAAAACGCAAAGGAGCACGACTGAATCCTTCGATTGGATTTGAAAAGTGAATTTTTTTTCAAAATATTCACTAAAAAATAATTAATTAACAAAATATTCAATCTTTAAAAATATTTACACAAATATTCATTTTTTGCAGATTTTTCAGAAAAACGCGGTCCAGGACCGCGTCTTATTCATTAGGGATAAAATATAAAATCGAAAAAAAAGGAAGGAAAAAAACCAACAAAAAGACGCGGTCCTAGATCGCGTCTCTGGTTTTTTTTTTTTTTTTTTTTTTTTGGGGGAAATTGAAACAGGTCCGGGGCGCAGGAGAGAGAGGAGGCGCGGGTGAGGGTGAGGGAGAAGGAGAATCGGTGGGGAGAAGGAGTATCGGTGGTTCAGGGGCTCGGAGAGGGTGAATCCGGGTTGTAGGTGACCAGATCTGGGCTAGTGGTGCCGGCGGGTTCAGATCTAGGAGCGGCGAGGGCCACTGGTGGGTTATGCGTTAGGTGATGCGAGCGAGGGAAGGTATGCGAGGGAGGGAGGGGCTCGGATCGGAGCAGATGGCGAGGACAGAGGAAAGGGCTCGCCGGAGGAGAGAGGAAGGGGCGCCTGGTAGCAAGGGTGAGGGCCGGAGGAGAGAGGAAGGGACGGTGCCTGGCAGCGACGGCGGCCCCTGGATCCCCCTACCCCTCCCTCCGCCTCCTCTTCCGCCGTCAACCGCCACAACCACCGCCTCCATCGCCTGAGCCAACGATGCCATCGCGCCTCCGTCCGATTCGGCTTGTTCGGAGCCCCCTCCCCCTCCCTCCGCCTCTTCTTTGCCGCCAGATGATCCCTGCCCCTCTCCCGACGAGAACCCTAGAATCCCAATTTCATGGCCTCCCGATGGCGTGATCTCCCTCGATTGGATCTCCGATTTCATGGCCCTTTCCCCTCTCTCTCTCTCTCTCCCTCCGCCCCTTCCTCTCTCCTCCGCCTTCGTCAGGCATTCCGGCGAGCCCCTTCCTCTCCCTTCCTCCGCCCCTTCCCTCTCTCTTCGGCGAGCCCTTTCCGCTCGACCTCCTCTCTCCTCCGGCCCTTTCCTCTCTCTCCCTCCGCCCCTTCCTCTCTCCTCCGCATCCGTCCGGCAGTCCGGAGAGCCCTTTCCTCTCCCTCCCTCCGCCCCTCCCTCTCGCCTCCGCCTCCCTCCGGTTGTTTGCCTCCCTCCGCCCCTCCCTTTCCTCTCCCACTTTCCAGTTTCAACTTTTAATGAAAAAAAAATAAAAATACAAGAGACGCGGTCTCAGACCGCGTCTCTTTTGTTAACTTTTTTTTACACCTTTTCACCAATTTCATATTTTGACCTTCTGAATAAAACGCTGTCCCACACCGCGTTTTTCTGTCGGATCTGACAAAAATGAATATTTTCGTAAATAGTTTAAAAGTGTGAATATTTTTGTAATTTTTTATTTTTTTGTGAATATTTAGAAAAAAAATTCTTGAAAAGTAGACTGCTCGGCAAAAGTGAAAAATTCTCTATGGAAAAAATATTAAATGGAACACTAACCAAAGATCGACTACGAGATAGAGGAATACATGTACCATTGGAATGTACACTATGTAACTACACTTATGAAGATGCAAAATATTTATTCATATAATGTCAAACCACACTCACAATCATAAGAAAAATGGAACAACAGATCGGAAGAATAATACAAGGTACATACAAAAATAACAAAACTTATAAAGACATTATTGTAGAAGTATTTGCAAAATTATCCCCAGAACAAAGATCAATTCTAGCCTTCTCCCTTTGGGGCATTTGGTCTTTAAGGAATAAAATCTTTTTTAACGACCATGTGTTTCGAGTGCCAGAAGAATGGGTAAAACACATTAACCAACAAAGAGAAAATTAGAAAAAGGCACAAACATATGATTTAGATAAGGAAGAGAGAATCAAAGAACCATGCAACAATCGAAACAAACCACGCCAATCAAAATCATCAAATGGAAAAAACCAAGCGAATGATTCATGAAATTGAACTTTTATGGTGGAAGGAGTCCCTCAGGACTCACTGCTTGTGGATACGTTATATGCAACAATCATGGCAGAGTTGTCAAGTGCGGGATGCAAAGTTTTGGAAAGACTTCGACTTTAAAAGCTGAGACCCTAGGCCTACATCATGGGTTGCTGGAGGCTCAAAGGACGGGGATAACTCATCTCAAAGTGAAGGGAGATTGTCTGACGGCTATTAACGCCATAAAAGGGGTGTGGAAGTGCACGTGGGAGACCGAGATGACGGTGTCGGATACGTTTGCCATCAATTTATTCCTAGTTCGTGTTTCGTTCTCCCATATATTTACAGAAGGTAATCGGGGTGCAGACCGGCTCACCCACCTTGGGTTGGCCTCAAATCCCATTGATTGGAGATTTGATGCTGTGATCGACAATCTCATCCATAAAGACGTCTTTGGGTGGTGGTTCAACTGCGGTTGACCATTCCCAAATTTCCGCCCTTTATCTAAAAAATAAATAAATTATAGATTCATTAAGGCACCATAAAATCATACGGTAATTAGCAATGAATATAATAAAAATTAGCGATTTATATATCCTTTCGGCTCATTCAAACTTTTCTCCATTTATTTCGAATAATGTAAGTCTTTAATACAAGACAAGATTGATTAATAAAGTAACATGTCGTTTCTTGGTTGCAGAGGCGGATCCTCTTTAGGGCCAGTAGGGGCAGTCGCCCCCCCAGCCGAAAATGAAATTTAACATACATATTCCTCTCGTCGATAGCTTCGATTTGATATATTATAAGCTCAAATCCGACATCTGAGCAAAAAGTTATAAGCGTTTCAAATTTCAGCACTGAATTACAATATTTCCGACATCATTTACCAACCGATAGATTTTTATTGTAATTATCATTTATTAATTTCATATTTTAATAATGTAATTATATCCGAGAACTTCAAATTAGGAGGTTATATTGAAATATTTGAAAACCATGAAATAAATCATGCAAAATTTATGTTTTTATTCTAGTTACACGTCCATAATATTGATGATTTTTTTTAAAAGAAAAATTAGGGTTTAATTTTACATACAATATTTTTTATTGTAATTTTTTCGCCCCCTCAATCAATAAGTTCAGGATCCGCCACTGCTTGGTTGGTATATAACAACTGATCGAATGTTCCTTTAATTTTGTACCTTAATTATGAATGCCAAAATTGCATATCGATCTTCTAGCTAGCTAGACCCATTAAATGGTTGAGTGGCTAAAAATAGAATTGATTGTGATAATTCACGTTATTCTTGAGATACTATTTATTAAGTAATGCCGCGTGGTTTTGATTCCAATCTTACATATTCATACAGTACAATATCTCAGATCAGTTATACATATATGATCACATCATATATGTATATGTTGAATGCATCAGCAAGTGAGACCAACTCCAACTACCTACATATAATAGGCACCCCTTTTAATTTGCTTGTGAGAATTGGCCAATTTTCCCCTTAGCTGTTTTATATATATATATATATATATATATATATATATAGAGAGAGAGAGAGAGAGAGAGAGAGAGAGAGAGAGGGTGGTTCATGGGTAAACAACCCTTATTGTGTATAATGAGAACAAATCTGGGCCATTGATTAGATGAAATGGATGGGTGAGATTAAAAGGCAATTTTAGCTTTTTTTTTAATTAAAAATCAGTGGGACCCACGTTTTTTCTTGCCCACTTGCTGAATTTGGGGTGTGTGTGTGATGCACTCTCTTGAAATTATTCGATAGTATATCTGGATTATTCGATCGTATCGACGGATTATGTGATCGTATCGATGGCTTATTCGATGATATCTTGCCACATGATGGGCCTTCTGCATTGGGGCGCGTGTACAAGCCCATTTTTATCTTCCTGTAAATTATTCGACAGTATCGTTGGATTATTCGATCGTATAAACAGATTATGCGATGGTATCGATGGATTTTTCTAATCGGCTAGCACCATGAATCGATGGTATCACTGAATTATTCGATCGTATCAACGGATTATGCAATGGTATAGACGAATTATGCGATAGTATCGATTGATTTTTCTAATCGGCTATTCGATGGTATCGCTTGATTATGCGATCGTATCACTTGATTATTCGATGGTATAGCTTGATTATTCGATGGCCTAAAAATTAATCGTTGGTATCGCATGATTATTCGATGGTATCACATGATTATTCGATGGTATCACATAATTATTCGACGGTATATGTGTATTTAAACAAACGTAATCCATCTAATTTACCATATACATACGAATAACTTTTCCTTTCTCACCGAATAATGAACCAATTTCATGAATAATCAATAATCAACATTTCATCACTACTAATTAGGTCCAAATTCACCCAATTTCGATCAAGGACATAATCAAAAACACCCAATTCGTTCAAGAGGAGAAACAAAAACTCCACAGTCACTCAATTTCGATCCAGAAAAAATCCCCAATCACTCAATTTCGCTCAAACGAAAAAATCCCCAGTAATTCCACCAACATCGGGAAAAAAAACCCGATTCATTCAATAAAATAACCAAGCCCTAATTGGGAACGAAATCAACGAGGACAAGTATTGTAATATTAAAGCCCTCTTGATTTCAATTTCAATTGAGCGAACCTCGAATCAATTGGGAACGAAATCGATGAAATTGTATACCTGAATTTGAATCAAAGCGAAGAAGACAATGACGATTTGAAGGGATCGAACCTCTACTTAAGTTGCTGGCTCGCTTCACATCCCAGATCTACGAACTTAGATCGATTTCCGGCGGCGATTTGAAGGGATCGAAGGCTAACGGATGACGATGGGCGAGTAGCAACAGAAGGGTCAGAACCACCGAAGAGCAGCAATAGGAGGGTTGGTCCCTCCTTTAAATCGCCGTCGCCGCCCGCAATCTGCCTACGAAGTAGAGGAATTGGTCGCACGGTTCAATGGCGGTTGCCGAGGACGGATGAATCGCCTCCTTGCCGCTCTTCAATTCGACTTCCCACATCCGATTCGTCTCCTCGCCTTCGTCTGGCCTCAGCGGCGAATCACCTCCTCGCCTCCACATCGCATGGGCTCTCCGCCTTCGACCTTCTTCAATCGCCTGGGCTCTCCGCCTTTGCCCTTTCTTTCTGTCTAATGTGAGGTTGAAAAGGATGAAGATAAAGGGCAGGGTTTGTTTACACGCGCTTAATATTGATGTGGGAGGCTATTATTTTAAATAAAATTACAATTAATTAATTATATTTGATTAATCTCAGCCATCCGATTTCCCTAAATCAAAGGCCCAGATCTGTTCTCATTTTACTCAATAAGGCTTGTTCTCATATGATCTATACTCTCTATATATATATATGGGGTGTGGTTCTGGTGTACACACCCCTTACGGTGTACCTTGTTCACAAATATTATTCGGTGAAATGTGAAACATTATTCCATTTATTCGGTGAAATTTGAAACATTATTCGGTGAAATGTGAAACATTCTACCGAATACTGTTATGTTTTCTATTTCAGTTCACTTTAGATGAAAATGTTCCAATTCCACTGAATAATTTGTAACATTCTACCGAATAATGTTTAGTTTTTTTATTCATCTATTTCAAATAAAAGAAACCTCAATTACTTAAACAATACTTACAATTTAAATGAATAATGCTTCACATTTCACTAAATAATGTTTCACATTTCCCTAAACAATACTCACATTTCACCGAATAATGCTTCAAATTTCACCGAATAATGCTTCACATTTCACCGAATAATATTTGTGAACAAGGTACACCCTAAGGCTTGTGAACAAATGATCCGTACACTATATATATATATATATATATATATATATATATATAGAATTTCCATTGACTTAGTTAAATAGGGGCGGGGCGGGGCCTCTCTCATTTTGCATGGCACCCCAAGTCAAAAGGCAACTTTAAGCGATGATACCAAATTTCTCGATCCATTAATGTGTATGGATGAAAGCTTGAAATAATTGAACAACCGACCTTAACTTTCAATACGTAGAAGAAAATAAACAAGTATTATTTTAAAGGTCGGTTGTTTAATCGAATAGTATAATCCATTCAATTTGTTAATTAAGGAAGGATGGGTTATGGTCTACATAATTCTTATAGTGTATACAAGTTTTATCATATATGTATAAATTATTTATCTGTTTTTTCATAATCATTTGTCTTTTGCACATGATTATTTGTCCCTAACAATATAATTAATACATTTTTTTTTTATATAGAAGTATAAAAAAAATGTAAATTTCATTTTTCTAACGAATATTAACCCAATATCAGTGAATAATTTAATTCTAATAAATAATCATCTAGTACCATCAAATCGTTAGAAATTACTTTTAATCTCATCCGTTGATCTTCTTAATTTAATGACTCAATTAATACACTATGAGGAATATATATATATAGACAATATATCATATGTCCACAACTCTTATTGTGTATCATGTTAGCAAATCGATCTGACACGTTGAATTAAGAAGATTAACGGATGATATAATTAAAAGTAACTCTTGATTATTCGTTGGTATTGATAGATTATTCATTGGAATGAAATTATTCGATAATATTGAGCGATTATTCGTTTGAATAAAATTTATATTTTTTACAATCTTTGTACAGGCGACTAACTACATTATTATAAGCGAATAATAATGTGAAAACAAATAAATAATTATATGTAAATAGACGAATAATTTCTGAGTACACGATAAGAATTGTGTAAACCGCAGAACCAACTACCTACGTACCAATTTAGTTTACTCGGCACGAATCACATTAAATGAATGATTATTTGATATTTTGGGAAATCATATTAAGTTAAAAATAAAATCAAAGTTTAGTTAAGTCAAAGAAATTGACATTCTTTTTTTAAATATCATTAATCTAAACGTAATTCTAGAATAAATAGAGGTTCAATAAAAAACGATGACCAATGTCCACTTCATGCATTACCATTAGTTAATACATGATATTTTAGGTTTGAAATACACAAATCCTAAAATAATATCCACAAGAATATATAGTTCCAGGTGGACATAGCCATTAAGATACGGTCTTTACGCGTAATTATAATGAATATTTTGTATAGACATTTTTAATAATTTTAGGGTAGTTTAAGTTATATTAGATAAGTGTTTAGAGTTAAGTTGCATCTTTATATTTTTTCTATTCGAAGTTTGGAATCTATGGTTTTCGATGTTAATTATACAAAGTTACGAATCCGAGCTCGAAAGGGGCGATGGAGCCTAAAGCTAGCTACAATGGCTTAAAGAAGAAGCTAGAGAGAAGCCAAGTGAAGAAGAGGAGAAAATGCTAATTAAGGACGCAGGAGTGGCGCCCGCCCTGAAACCTGGCCTAGGCACTCGTCGAGCCAGGCGCCCACATGAAGATCTTAGGCATTCACCAAGCCTCGGCACCTGTCGGGTAATCTTAGGCACCTTATCACGAGGATATATACGCGGAGTCAGATCCTTATTTGAAGAAGATTCTTTCGATAGCCTTTGAAGATATTGCTTATAGCCTCCACGGACAACGCACTAGTGTTTTGCCCAACTAATTTGAGGCCTATAAATACCACTTTAGGATTAAAAGTTTTCAAAACTAATTAGACACAAATCACAAACAACTTTCATTTTCTTTTAGTTTCCGAGGTGAGCCACACTCGGCTAACCACACTCGCCTTTATAGTTTCTGATTTGAGGCCTATAAAAACCACTTTAGACTTAAAACATTTGAAGTCTAAAAGCAACAAATATTCATAAAACCGAATATAAAGGGTGCCACGACAGAGCCAGGTTAAAACAACAATATGAAAGTAGGTAAATCCTCAAAAGTGTAGGAAGAGAGTACAGTGTGTGAGAAGTCAGTCTCTCTAATGCAGTACAAGAATATTAAACACTCGAGCATTCTGACAGTTTATAAATGCAGAAAATAGGTAAATAGAACCCTATACAGAATGTCAAGTGGCATGTCTCTCTCATATCTCTGCACCCATTCTCGTTAGTGCAGACACCGAACGAATGCGTTCGTGTTATAGCGTGTCATATCAATGTCATATAGCTCATTTTCTTATATTCATTTCTCATCTCATATATCATGCTCATCTCATAATTCTCATATCATGTCAAGTTCTCATGCTCATATCATATCATTTCTCATTTCTCAAGCCACGTGTGTTTACGAGTGTGGACTCGGTCAGGCTCGATGTGTTTTCCATGGTAGGCAATACATCACACCTCACAATAACAATGAATTCCATGACGTTGAAAGACATTTTTGTGGCAAAAATTACTGTACGAGTGGTCAAAACGAAAAATGGTTAACTGTGTGGACGATGGAGTAACTCTTGTTATGCCATGTTTATCCACTCTAAACCCTAGTCCGATATTAATAAGATCACCTACGTCTCCATCTTTTGCAAGGGACAAATGAAGATTTTGTCTCAACCTCAAATTGGAGGGGAGGTGGGAACGTGGGGCGAGCAATGGTCGTTCGAGGTTGAAACTGTCTACAAGACTCTGTTAGTGGAGGAGAACATGTGGATAGATCCCCTGAAGACAATGATCATGGCAAAGCTGGGTGTGGCCACCCCATTGCTTGTAGCCAACGTGGTACCAAGGTATGTATTCCTCTACACCCTATCTAACACGCATGTGGTGTTATGCGAGTTTATGTTGTTATAACATGTATCTCTATGTCATATGTGTCGTTTACCATGACATATAAGGAATTGACTTGCCCTGTTTTTGTGCCTCAACTTTATGTTGTGTAGGAAGTCGTTGACCTTCACTCACATCCAATTGCTGGCGAAATCATAGTTGGAGGTATGATGTAGTTACTGGAAGGCGAGGAAGAAAAATGGGAGGGTGTGGGATATAATGTACGTGATCGACAAGGAATCATATATGATGGTGCCCTCATACTTGTACATGTTGAAACGGGCGAATCCAAGAACACACACACGTGGGTTGAGTTGGACGCCAACAATCCTCCTCAAGTATGCGTTTGTTAGCCTTAGTGTGTGGTTCTTCTTCTTCCTCTAGATGTTCCGCGTTGTCCCTGACTCAACTAACCAAGTGTGGGTTTTCGACAACCCCGAGAGCATCGTCAATGGGATACAAGACAACTAATTCTTTGCGAAACAAGGATTGGCTTGGTGTTTTGAATATATCTTGCTTTGTATCTTGAATAGCAACCTGTTTTTGGGGATGTGTAATCTGTGCAGTATAGGATTGGCTCGGTTTTTATCTTTTGTAAAGGAACCAAATGTGGAAAGGAACTTGTTATGGTTGTTATTTATGAAGACAATTCATGTGATGTCGATTCATATATTGTACTTGTCTCAACCGAGACATGACATGTTAATAGTTACAAAGGTTCAAGTCCCACGTTTCCCAGTGGAGACATCCAGGAACCATTTCTCATACACTGAATTGGAAATGTTATGGCACCATCATGGATAAACATAACGTACATATTGATTTTCATGACACACATTGTGTTTTCCACGTCAAGGACTAGGAGATGTCACCCACTTATGTATGATTCAAGGGACTATTTGATGTAACCAAAAGCTAGCAAACGGAAAGCCATGATGCATCACCCCCTAGTACAAACTCGGTAGAGATCCTACATGAAAGCTTAAGACAAATGGGACGATAAGCGGACGAGATATAAATGGCTAGAATTCATCTACTGAAATAAAGGTCCATGAGTGGATTTCCCGCTCACCATGGCCACATGTCACACATGTAGACATCCCACGGGTTCGAAGGATCCCTCCACGTGGTGATACCATAAGAACACATGTCCCTTCCTCATCCGTACAACTAAGATAGCATAAAACCTGAGCTTGGGTGGTATATAAGGGACTTTTGGAAGTTGGGAATTTCAGAGAGAGAAAATAAGAGAGAAGAGAGAGAGAGAGAGAGATAAATAGAGTTGCGTGTCAGTTCATCCGCGGATCTCATCGATATCTGCAAACTGGCCATCTGAATCTACGTGGAACCATATTCACCTCGTGTCCATGTCTCAGTCTTAGCAAGAAACTTCTAAGGGGCATCCTGTTGTGAGCTGAATCTGCCATGTTTTACAGTAACTTTTATATCGATTTCTGTATACATTGCATTCATTTGGGCTTAGATGGTACATAATCTATGTAGTTTATGTTTATTTGCCAAATTATGGAATCTACACCAGTTTCTGTTTAATTCGCAGAAATCGAGGCGTTTTACAGCAATTCTACAGAAGGTCGGAAAAGCTCGGAAAACCACTACAGAAGTCCAAGGTCAAAGCAGCGGAACAAGTCTGAAAGTCAAGGCTACTCGATCTCGAGTAAGCCTTACTCGACATAGACAAGCCTGTCCGAGCAACTTTGGTCGACAAAGCCTGATCAAGCAAGCCAGACAACCCGGCTCCAGAAGTCTACTCGATCTCGACAAGCCCTGGTCGAGATCGACGAAGCCCAGCGCCAGCACCCGGAGTCGACGAGGAGAAGCTGCCCGAGAAGCCGAGGACGAGAAGTCGAGCACCATCTTACTCGATCTCGACTAAGCTTTGTCGAGATCGACAAGCGACCCAGAGCATGTCCGAGGAGGAGTCCTCGACGAGACCACCAGAGCCATCTTCGACGAACCCTACTCGATCTCGACAAGCCTTGGTAAAGATCGACGAGCCTAGAGTCAAGATCCGGAGCCCATCGAGGAGAGCCGCTCGAGAAACCCTAGTCGGCGAGCCAGTCTACTCGAAGTCGACTAGGTCTACTCGACATCGACGAGCGCCAGGATCCATGTTCGAGTCCGTCGAGCACCAGCTAGCCGAGACGACGAACCAAGCCAAGTCGACCAAGGTCCCTTGTCGAGATCGACAAGACCCTTGTCGAGGTCGACCAGACTTCCAGAAGCTGCTCGACGCGGATTGATCAACTATACTCGGATTGGGATTCCTTGGGCGCGAAGGCGGGAGATTCTATCCGAATACATCAAGTTCTATCCAAGGAGACAAGATCTATCAACATCATGAAGACTTACCCTATTTAGTTTTATCTTTTCCTTTAAGATTTAATTCCTTAAAACAATTTATTTATCTTTAAGGCTTTTAGATATAGATTTAGATATAGATAGATATCTTCTTTCCTAGAATAGCTAGGGAATGAAGGCTATAAATAAGGCCCTAGGGGCTCAGTTTTATTAATTCAATTGAAGACACAATTAGTTAGTTCCACAGAAAAGTTTAAGAGTTCTAAGGTTTTTAGGGTTTTGGCTTTCTGCGAAAGTTGATTGCCAAGATTGTAAAGGCTTTTGAATATAGTTTATGCAAGTTTCTTTTTATACATCCATGTTTGTTATTACGATGAGGCGTGAGTAGTCCACACCCACTTCTGGGGCTGGGGTGAGCCCGACGGTGTCCATGTGAGGCAACGCGATAAAGGTCAGATCTTTTGTGTGATTCATCTTCTATCCCTATGAGCATGATTCTTTTGCGAGAGTTGAAGGTGATCCTTGTTTGTGTTATTGAAGCGAAAGTGATCTTAATGCAACTTGGATTAATTATGTGAAAAATGGTTAGTAACAATTAGGGTTTATGCGAGAGCCTCTATTTGCCTATTTGTTAATGACGAAAGTTATTTGATGGAAAGCATGATCTTTTATGCCTTTATGTGTTACTTTGCATGGTTATCGTTGTGGTGTTGAAACCCTGGCCTTGGAGGTCTTTTATTATATTGAGTTTATTTCTGTCGAATTTCTGAATTCTGTCGAAAATCTGCAATTTTGTGTTTTCTGTTTCTTGTCGATCTAGACGAAGCTTTGTCGACCTCGAGTACTGTTCTTGTCGAGGTCGAGTAGAGACTTGTCTAGGTCGAGTTAAGTTTGCTGTTTTTGTCGATTTTCAAGTTTCTGTCGAGTTGTGTTGGTCGATCTCGAGTTGTGCTACTCGAGGTCGAGTTGCATGATCTTTGTCGAGTTGATTGCTTTGTTTTCTGTTTTCATTATTGTCTTGTCGACCTAGAGGACAGTTACTCGACTTCGAGTAGCTTCTGTGTCCTCGACTTACTTTCTTGCTTCGCTTTGTTCTTTATTTTGTGCTTTGCTTTACCTTTTGTCTTTAGTTTGTTCTTTACTTTGGTTTTTAGTTGCCCTTACCGGGTTTATTTGTTTCTTTCTGTTTCTGCGATTCTGTCTTTTCTGGTGCTTCTGTGAGAATTTACAGCTACCTGAGAACTGCTGACGTGCTTCCTCGTGGATTCGATCCTGACTTTCTCTTACTGCATTGGAGGAGTCTTGTATTTATTTGCTGGGGCCTAAGTCTGGTTTGATCTATTTCGTTATATTTCATACTCGATTTCTCCTTACAACAAATCGGCGCCGTTGCCGAGGAGGCAATCAATCGCGCCTTAGGTAGTCAGTTCTCACTGTTTCTTTGAGTTAGTTTGCAGGTGTATGCGTCGTTCTGGTCAAACACCTGAGTTTGACGCCTTAGACGAACCGGAACGCCTTTTTCACATCAGATCTAAACTACAAAGAGCCATGGCAGCTGCGGAGACACAGGAACAGCTGATCGCAAGGCTTACCAGGGAATTAGCCGCTAAGGATGCTGCTATCGCCGCTGAGAGAGCAGCAAGGGAACAAGCAGCTGAACGCGTGAGACAAGCGGAAACTGAGCTTGCCCAATATCCAACCACTGCCGAGGACTATATGCATCCGACTCTCATCGTGCCTGAATCGGCGATTCTTATCCCTGAAAACTCTTTTGAAATTCGCACTCAGTTTCTTATAGAGATTAAAAATAATGCCTTTTATGGTAGATTTAATGAGTGTCCTCTTGAACATATTACTAATTTTCATGATATGTGACGTACTCTTGCAGAAGGTACAACTCTGGAATATGTCAAGATGAAATCTTTTCGCTGGTCTCTCGCTGGGCCTGCACTGAAATGGCTGGAAGGGCTGAAAGCAAAATCACTTACAACCTGGGCTCAAGTAGAGCAAGAGTTTCTGAACAAATTCTTCCCACCTGCCAAAACAGCACATCTCCACCAGAAAATCACCGCCTTCAAACAGCAGAAAGGGGAACAACTGGCAAAGGCATGGGAGCGCTACAATGAACTTCTGCGATCTTGCCCTACTCATGGACAACCACCCTACATCATCCAGGAGATCTTCTTCAACTCTCTGGATCAAGTCACTAAAGACAGAATCAACAATTATACTCGCTACGAGTATCTGACGATGCCGCCAAGTGACGCATGGGGTGTGCTAGAGAAGCTCACCAACTACGACAACAAGTATGGGGCTACTGTAACCTATTAAGAGAACCCATACGCCAGGCCAGCACCATCCATGCCCCTATATGAGCCATCTAAAGAGATTGATCCTGATGTTAGGGAGCAATACTACAGAGACCAGAATAAGAAGCTCCTCAAGCAAGTCAAATATCTCTCTGTCAACCAGCCTTGCATAGAATGCGGATCGCAAAGGCACACCACTCCTGAGTGCCCACACACAGAGCAAGTCAGGCTGGCAGAGCATCATGATGATGTAGCTTACGCAGGGGGTCCCAGTCGCTACATGGGGGACCAAAGGTTTCAGCAACCACAGTGGAACCAAGGTGTCCCTAGGAATCCCCCGCCCTACAGAGCTCCAGGACATCCAGAAAGGGAGCAGAAAAAGGATGATATACAAACAGTCCTGGAGGAAATACGGAGGAACCACTCAGAAACTAGGCAATCTTTCAACTCCGTCTATACTCAGATGCAAGGTGTCAACTCTAGGCTTGGGGAAATTGATATCTGGAGGAAATCAGTTGATACACAGATTGGTCAGCTGGCAGCCGGAATCCCCAGACAGTCAGGGACACTTCCAGGATCTTCAGAACCAAATCCTAAGGGAAAGACTGGACACATCGCTGCTATAAAACTCAGAAGCGGCCATCAACTGCAAGAGCCAGAGGTCGAAAAGCAGTAGAACGACGAGGAACAACAAGTCGATCTCGACAAAGCCGTGGTCGACCTCGACAAAGGACTCGTCGACCTCGAGGAGAGCCTGCCAAAATCTTCGTCTGCACCACACAGCCACTCGACTGGGCCCAATCTGGTCGATGTCGACAAAGGCCTTGTCGATGTCGAGGAGCCCCTGGTCGACGTAGAGAAATCTGCAGCAACTCCGACGTCTGTTCTGGCTCCGACGCAGAAAAAGAAGCTGCCTTTCCCCACAAAATCTCTAAAGGACCCGGCGGAGAAAAAGTTTCAGCGCTTCATCAAGATGCTTCAGAAGCTCAACGCCACCATCCCCTTCACAGAAGCTCAACGCCACCATCCCCTTCACAGAAGCTCTCAATGAAATGTCATCCTATGTCAAGTTCCTGAAGGAGATCCTGAGCAAAAAGCGATCGATGGCAGAAATCACAGAGGAGTGCAGCCATCTGGACATATTGGAGAAGAGGCCGGATCCAGGTAAGTTTGCTATAACTATTGGATTTGGTCCATACAAAATTAATGCCCTATGTGATCTTGGAGCTAGTGTTAGTATTATGCCTTTAACGATTTGGTCCAAGATTAAGATAGGTGCCTTGGAGCCTGTGGATGCTAGACTATACATGGCCAACAACACGGTGGTCATTCCAACAGGCATGGTGGAAAATGTCCCAGTACAAGTAGGTAAATTCTTCGTTCCTGCTGATTTCTTAATAGTTAATATGCAAGAAGATCCTGCTTGTCCAATTATTCTAGGGAGACCATTCTTGGCGACTGTGGATGCCAACATAAGCGTAAGGAAAAGAGTGCTCACCTTCAACATCAGCGATGAGGTCATTGAGTATTCCTTTAACAAAACTGAAAGGCATACTGGTCCAATGGAAGAGGTCAAATCTATCTCGGCTGGCTACATCACCTACGGGGAACCCAAGGTCAGAAATATGACCCCTGAAGAGATAGAAAAAGGGACATGGAGGCCCAGGTGGAGGAGATCATGGCAATCCTTAAGGAGAACACAGAAAATCCGATCGACACAGATCCAGGTAAGTCGTTGTGGATTCATTATTTTTCGGATGCCTTGACAGGAGCTAAGTATGGGGTCAAGATCGACCAGGGCTCCTCGACCTCGAGTAGAACCCTAGTCGATCTCGACCAGACCAAGGAGACTCCACCAGAGCCGGCTTCGTCGAGCAGCAAACCAGAGGAGCCACCCTACTCGATCTCGAGTAGGCTCGTCGAGGTCGACCACAACTCGGAGCCACCAGTCCCTGCTTCCTCGAGCGCACCACCAGAGTCAGGAGAGCCCTTGTCGATCTCGACCACCCTTGTCGAGATCGACCACCACTCGGAGAGCCCAGCCCCGCTTTCCTCGATGAGCAAGCCACCAGGAGGAGAAGGCTACTCGATCTCGAGTAGCCTTGTCGAGATCGACAAGACCACGTCTTCCTCGACGGCCCCTTCCTCGACGCTGCAGACACCAGGACCAGAGCCCTTGTCGAGGTCGACCAGGCTTGTCGAGATCGACCAGACCCTGTCTTGGTCGACTTCTGAATCTTCGAGCAGACCACCATCAGGACCAGCAGACTTGTCGAGATCGACTAACCCTAGTCGAGATCGACCAAACACCGTTGTCCCCGATTCCGTTTCTGCAAAGGTGAGTCAAGGTATGGATCTTTCTTCTCCTATTTCCATTAAAGATTTATCTATACATGGGAGAGGTCTGCCTTGGTATGTGCGATTGTGCAGGATTTCCAATGATGAGCCTAAGGAATATGAAGTTGGAGACAAACTCTATGTCTCTAAATCAAAAGATCATTGGTTTCCTAACAAATTCAACAAGAAGCGGATGGGACCTTTCGTGGTGAACAAGATCCATTCTGGAGGATTACAGCTGATGGACAAGAATGGAGTCCTATTTTAAGCCCAAGCTACATGGGCCCTGCAGATGCCACCTTGAGCATTAATGGAAAGTCGGCCTAGCGACTATAAAATCTAGAGCATGTACATAGACTTTTTAGGACATTTGAGACTTTGTTTTTTTTTGTTTTTGGTTTTGAACACTTTTTGTTGTTTCTATTATGGGTATATGTCTTCTACTTTTCAGGTCCATGGATAGAACACTGTAATGTTTAAGTATGGGGTGGGGGAAGGGCTTACATTGTGCATATTTGATCATATTTGACATTACTTTGTGCATTATTGCTTTGAATTGCTATATGGCTATTTTGGAATGCATTATTGATTTATATGCTTATATGCATGTTTTCCAAAATTTTGAGAAAAAGGACCCCCATTGAATTTTTTTGAATAATGTCATGGAAGCTTATACTGAACTCGACGATGCAAAATTGGATTCATTAGAGATATAGCATGAAATTGCCTAGTAAAGGGAAGTCACAATGAAGTGCATTATTTATTGAAAACCATGAAAGGAGGTAAAATTTGAAGTTGCTTTTGACATGTTGCATGATAAAATGATGGAGGACTTTATATTTCCATATAATGCTCATATGTTTGAATCCTAGCCATACCTATGCTTATGCATCACAAAAGCCATAATATGCCTTATTTCAATTATTGCTCCACATGATCTAAATATTGCCATTCTTTACCTTATCTGAGGATTATGTTGAGAATGATGTTACATTATGGAGATGTCATATGGTGTTTTGTGATTATTATCATTTTTGGAGTTTGGAAGGAAATTGTTTGAAATATATGGAAAATTTAATGAGTGAAAGAAAATCCGATCACCTCAGGAGATAAAGGTAGATCGACCATGCTCTCTGAGATAATAGTTTGGATAGATGGGACACACATTGTGAGGAGTCCGACGCACTAAGTATCCGGGGCCATTCACGACACCCATGTTTGCGACTCGCGAGAAGGCAGTGCTGAGGTTAGAGAGGTAAAAGCATTATTATTGAAAAAAAGCATTATGAAAGGTGATGAATTATATAGAAAGAATGTGGAATGAAACTCAAATTTCAGAAATGATCCAATTCCCCGGATCAAACAGCACCACATTGCCAAAAATTGCCCACCTTTTAGCCTTTTACCAATCTACTCCTTCATGAGCTTAAATTAAAGTCTTCTTGATTATCAATGCTTTGTCACTTATATTGTTTTTGCATAACCCTCCTTTTGTGAGTAGATGTTGCTTTTACATACTTGCACATGCATGAATCTGTGACACTAGTACCTTTTCGAGGATGGTAATTGATTGCAGGGACATGAGAATGAATCTAAGATGTTGAGAGTTTTGAATTCTTCCCCTGAATGACAAATAAAAGTATTGCTTGAGGACAAGCAAGCTTAAGTATGGGGTGTTTGTTGTGAGCTGAATCTGCCATGTTTTACAGTAACTTTTATATCGATTTCTGTATACATTGCATTCATTTGGGCTTAGATGGTACAGAATCTATGTAGTTTATGTTTATTTGCCAAATTATGGAATCTACACCAATTTTTGTTTAATTCGCAGAAATCGAGGCGTTTTACAGCAATTCTACAGAAGGTCGGAAAAGCTCGGAAAACCACTACAGAAGTCCAAGGTCAAAGCAGCGGAACAAGTCTGAAAGTCAAGGCTACTCGATCTCGAGTAAGCCTTACTCGACATAGACAAGCCTGTCCGAGCAGCTTTGGTCGACAAAGCCTGATCGAGCAAGCCAGACAATCCGGCTCCGGAAGTCTACTCGATCTCGACAAGCCCTGGTCGAGATCGACGAAGCCCAGCGCCAGCACCCGGAGTCGACGAGGAGAAGCTGCCCGAGAAGCCGAGGACGAGAAGCCGAGCACCATCTTACTCGATCTCGACTAAGCTTTGTCGAGATCGACAAGCGACCCAGAGCATGTCCGAGGAGGAGTCCTCTACGAGACCACCAGAGCCATCTTCGACGAACCCTACTCGATCTCGACAAGCCTTGGTCGAGATCGACGAGCCTAGAGTCAAGATCCGGAGCCCATCGAGGAGAGCCGCTCGAGAAACCCTAGTCGGCGAGCCAATCTACTCGAAGTCGACTAGGTCTACTCGACATCGACGAGCGCCAGGAGCCATGTCCGAGTCCGTCGAGCACCAGCTAGCCGAGACGACGAACCAAGCCAAGTCGACCAAGGTCCCTTGTCGAGATCGACAAGACCCTTGTCGAGGTCGACTAGACTTCCAGAAGTTGCTCGACGCGGATTGATCAACTCTACTCGGATTGGGATTCCTTGGGCGCGAAGGCGGGAGATTCTATCCGAATACATCAAGTTCTATCCAAGGAGACAAGATCTATCAACATCATGAAGACTTACCCTATTTAGTTTTATCTTTTCCTTTAAGATTTAATTCCTTAAAACAATTTATTTATCTTTAAGGCTTTTAGATATAGATTTAGATATAGATAGATATCTTCTTTCCTAGAATGGCTAGGGAATGAAGGCTATAAATAAGGCCCTAGGGGCTCAGTTTTATTAATTCAATTGAAGACACAATTAGTTAGTTCCACAGAGAAGTTTAAGAGTTCTAAGGTTTTTAGGGTTTTGGCTTTCTGCGAAAGTTGATTGCCAGGATTGTAAAGGCTTTTGAATATAGTTTATGCAAGTTTCTTTTTATACATCCATGTTTGCTATTACGATGAGGCGTGAGTAGTCCACCCACTTCTGGGGCTGGGGTGAGCCCGACGGTGTCCATGTGAGGCAACGCGATAAAGGTCAGATCTTTTGTGTGATTCATCTTCTATCCCTATGAGCATGATTCTTTTGCGAGAGTTGAAGGTGATCCTTGTTTGTGTTATTGAAGCGAAAGTGATCTTAATGCAACTTGGATTAATTATGTGAAAAAGGGTTAGTAACAATTAGGGTTTATGCGAGAGCCTCTATTTGCCTATTTGTTAATGACGAAAGTTATTTGATGGAAAGCATGATCTTTTATGCCTTTATCTGTTACTTTGCATGGTTATCGTTGTGGTGTTGAAACCCTGGCCTTGGAGGTCTTTTATTATATTGAGTTTATTTCTGTCGAATTTCTGAATTCTGTCGAAAATCTGCAATTTTGTGTTTTCTGTTTCTTGTCGATCTAGACGAAGCTTTGTCGACCTCGAGTACTGTTCTTGTCGAGGTCGAGTAGAGACTTGTCTAGGTCGAGTTAAGTTTGTTGTTTTTGTCGATTTCCAAGTTTCTGTCGAGTTGTGTTGGTCGATCTCGAGTTGTGCTACTCGAGGTCGAGTTGCCTGATCTTTGTCGAGTTGATTGCTTTGTTTTCTGTTTTCATTATTGTCTTGTCGACCTAGAGGACAGTTACTCGACTTCGAGTAGCTTCTGTGTCCTCGACTTACTTTCTTGCTTCGCTTTGTTCTTTATTTTGTGCTTTGTTTTACTTTCCGTCTTTAGTTTGTTCTTTACTTTGGTTTTTAGTTGCCCTTGCCGGGTTTATTTGTTTCTTTCTGTTTCTGTGATTCTGTCTTTTCTGCTGCTTCTGTGAGAATTTACAGCTACCTGAGAACTGCTGACGTGCTTCCTCGTGGATTCGATCCTGACTTTCTCTTACTGCATTGGAGGAGTCTTGTATTTATTTGCTGGGGCCTAAGTCTGGTTTGATCTATTTCGTTATATTTCATACTCGATTTCTCCTTACAACACATCCTCCAAGTTAGGTAACTTTCGTCCATGAACCGCCGTGCTACGAACCACCTCGCGATGTAGGTAGGTTGACTCTATATTACTTGGAAAGAGTGACACCTCTAAGGTAGCTAGGGATAAAGGCCCATTCATCTATATTAAAACTTTTGCTCATGTTGTGACACGTGGCATATCCTTTGGCCACGCGTCTCAGGTAAGCCCATTTAGTCATGGTAGATTAACCTTGTTCCCACTTGGGTCCCGTTAAAACATGACTTTTCAGGAAGGGACTCGTCAGTATTGTATGCACCACATTTTGTGGCACTCCAGCGAATGCATGTGGCATGCGTGAGCATTCCCTTGATACCCACAAACTTTCCCATGGCGTGGACTTAGAGATGTCACCACTTAATGTTTGATCAATAACGAACGAAATAACGGTATGTTGGGCAATGTTTGAACCCATAATAGACTCAATTAAGCCAAAGTGGTTTGTGTCAACAAAAACGTGTACAATAGTGTATTGACTAGATAATTTTTGAAGCACCATAAAGTCATAGACACATCCCCACTTAATGTTTGATCAATAACGGACCAAATCAAAACAAATCTATATCAGCGATGCAATCAAAACAAAGTAGTTCTATGACTTAGTTTCAACAAAAGCAATTTAAAACCAAGTTCATGACATGAAAGGATGCAACATTATGACAATCTTTGCTGTCTAGGTGGGGAGGGTAGACGGTTTAGGGTGTCGGTTGAAAAAGGTGGAAAAAAAGAATCTCGTGGAAGGGTGCGATGAAGTTGTCCTTCAACCCATCAAACTTCCTAAAGGCGGCCTTCCTCTCTTCGCGTGTTGGACCTTCCTCTCTTCGTCTTGACCATTGTGACTCGGACCTGCATTCTAAGGGCACAACCAGTTCAGATTCAAACTTTCAAGTTAAAACTGTATTTTACTAAATTACACCATGAAGTGTATTTTTCCTATGTCAATCCCCCATTTTTTCCTATGTCACCTACTAAGTTTCCCATGGCACTCCCATCCATTTCTTGGCAACCAAAACGACTTTCTATGCCAAAGACGGCCTCCATATGATCTCCTATGCCAACCCATGTCACACAAAGGGTTTCCTATTCCACACATAGAGTTCTCTTGCCACGCATAAAGGTTCCCAATGGCTCATAACTGCAATCCCATATCCCTAGTTTCGGTTAATTTCCGCTCCAAACTCTTACCCCTTCTCCAATTCTGTAACTCCATGGCACCCATTGGGTTTTCTATGCCCCTAACCTTTAGAACCACGTCACGCTTGTCGTTTCCCATTCGAAAATCACTTAGTTTCTCCGAATCCTAAAAAATCCTTCACCCTCTATTTCCCACATCCCCGAATGATTGAGTTAGGGTACGTTTCACCCCCATTTTTTTACACATCACATGGTTAAGAATTTGAGATTTAGATTTGACAATAATAGGTTTAATAATTGGTGAAAGAAGAAGAAAGCAGTACTTGCGTTGAAACGTTTAATATCCATTTCGAACTTATCCCCAATTTTTAAAAAAAAAGACAATCTGAATATATATGATCCAATTGATGAATTTCGTGCTCCATTGTAAGGGGTGGCCGTTGAGTGTCCGATGGACTGAGGAAGGACGTACGGTAACAAGCCACCCATGGGCTACGGGATGACGATAGTGGAAGGCCTTTGATGCAATGGACATTGATGGTGGGGGAGGACATCGATGTCTCTAAGTGAGAATATGGGATACAGAAGGTAGAAAGAGACCGAGAGAAGCTATAAAGAAAGAACCCATGGAATATAGAAATTAGAAGTTCAATTTGGGATTAATTAATGTAAAATAGATCTTCACCATTGATATATTTCAACGGTTAGGATCCACCTATTAAGAACATATTTAGGAACTCTCCATTGGGAGAAGATCCTAACATACCCCAATCCCTGTAGTGCGTGTCCACAAATAGAGATAGGATGGATCCGGTGTGAACATTTTTTACGATGTGAAATGTAAACAAAACGATTATTTACAGGTAACACTATAAATATTCATTTGGTGTAATATAATTATTCATATGTGTTAATAGCCTTTTCAAACTTAAATTATTCGTATGCTGCAATGTAAAACATCCTCTTTAAAACCCCCTACAAGAATAAGTTTTGTATATACATCGAGTTGGTTCAGACACCAGCTATGATAGCTGCAATACACAAGGGCTTGACTATAAAGCTGAAAATGTTTCGGTGAAACCTAGGCCCTCTAATTGTCGTAACCTTTCACAACGAGACGAGCCTTGTGATATTGATGGAACCATCGAAGTTCCATTTGGTATTGTCCTGGATCAGTTTGCATGTGTAATAACCATGTACCATAGAATGGACATGGTCACTCTATATAGGAGAGTATAGACACGAGTAAAAGCACAACCAAATTGTACCTTAACCAAGAAAAAATTACCGCCTTCTTAACTTTTCGCTAGTAAGGACTTGAATGATTTTTTTTTTTTTTTAATTATTATTGATATCTTTTGATAACAATAAAATACCGACTCGATCGACTAGAATCCCACTAATTCAAACACCTCCAATATAATAAAACACTTATGCAGCTGAAACACTCATCACAACCCTTCATCTATCCACTTTTCACTAATTCATACTCCGTCAGATTTATATGAATTAATATTCCACATTCGAATTGAAATTTTGTTATATAAAAAAAAGTAGTTTAGCCACTTCTTCTATGTGATTCTAATTTAATGATCATTTTGGATATGATGGAAATTATCTATGTACTGGATTTTGCAAAATAAACAATTCAAATAAATAACACATATCATAATATATCATCCATACTTTTCATGTAATATGACTTCATAATGATAATAATAATAATAATAATAATAATAATAATAATAATAATAATAATAATAATAATTTACAATAATCAAATACCACCTAATTAATTAATCAAGTTAATCAAAACAGCCTCTCTTCACCATAAAGTTAAGATTTCCATCCAGCAAACCAAATCACATTCAAATCAAATCAAAGTAACAACTTTAACCTAAACTAGAATCCAAATTAAGCAGAGGCCTAAAAGTGATTAGGGAAAACAGATCCATGTTGAGAAGAACCAGGCAAGAAGGGGGTTGACTGGTCAACCTGCAAAAGCCCTAGCCAGAAATCATCCGTATGAACAGATCCCCAGGAGCTGTTCTGGTCATCCGACGAAGTACACCTCGACGAACACAGCTCCGAATTCCAATTCGGATCCTGAATCGGAGCATCCCAGGCCGAAAAATAGGGCATCTGCAAGCTTCCATTATCATCAGACCTAATTCCTTGCTCCTGTTTCACTTGAACAAATTGGGTGGAATCGGGTTCCGATGGCCCCGTGTAGTCACTCGTGTTGTAGCCAACATTGCTGTAAGTTGAAGCCCCATCGAATCCGCGCACTTTCCCCGCCATTAACTTTTTCTTCAACTTCGTGTTCCAGTAGTTCTTCACATCGTTGTCAGTTCTCCCCTGCAACTTGGAAGCTATCACTGACCACCTATATATCACACCGGCCAATTAATTAACTAACAAAAATAATCAATAATGATATAACAAGTGAAAAATTAAGGTAATAAATAAAGATGAATTACCTGCTTCCTATAGCGAAGTAGAGGGTGCAAATTACAGAGTCCTCTTGCTCGGTGAAGCCTCCATGGATTAAGTCGGGTCGAAGGTAGTTCAGCCATCGTAGCCTGCAGCTCTTTCCGCATCGATTTAGCCCTGGATTTGTTCACAAAGAAATGTTTCATATAAATCAAAAGAAGTTGAATTGAATAGATTGAAGGAAGAAAATAAAGTTACCGGCTTTGCGAGGAAGAGCGATCCAGTTGGAGACACTTCCATGAGTATGAATATAGTCCTTGAGGAGTGAATCTTCATCAGGAGACCATGGGCCTCTCTTAACCTTGGTCTTGTCACAGCAAGGGGCTCTACCCATCCCTAATTATCTCACTTACCTACCGCTAATTAAGTGATTAATTAGTCCAATACCGAATGAGCTAGAGAGCACACAAAATCACAAGTGTTTTTCTGCGGTACACTCTCTTTGTGGTGAACAAGATGAATGAGGGGTTTGATGGAGTTTGGTTGATTTTATAAGGACAAGTATGATAGCTATGATATGATGTACGTACAATCTCTATCTCTGCATTTGACTCAGTCTTGACCTTTTTTTTAAAAAAATAAAAATGGATTTTTGCTTTAGGGATGAATAAATTAATGTAAAATATTTACCAAGGGATAAAAGTAGTGTGAACTTGTGGATAAGCTGGGAATAAATTTGAATATCATGTGAGTATGGGAACCAGGTAAATATATGAAGCCAGTTCAAAGCTTCCAGATAAACTAATTCATAAAATAAACTCTTTTTTTTTTTATTTTTAATGAAGGAGTGAGATATGTCTCAGTTTCACCCACTAGCGAGTAATTTCACGTCAGTTTCCTGGAGGCCATGTGGGGTCCACTGATGACCCCTATCGAAGAAGACCAGGCCAAAAAACATTAATAGAAGTTATACTTTTTACATAACCATCCATATTTGTATACTTTGTTTCTCAAAGTGTTTCACATATTTTGTTTCCTTCCAAGAAACCGCATCTTAATGTTACAAACAAATAACTCATAATTTAGTGTTGTTTTTCAAATCAAACGATTTCGATGTGAAATAATACTCAACCTTCTCGGTTCGTATAACTGCCCAACTCTTGTTTAAAGAAAGCCATCATCGATTTTCAACTCGATCATTTTTCAAAAGTAATTTCAATAATTGAAAATATTTTATTAAAAAAAATGTACGTATTAGATCGAAAAGGAGGCAGTTTTGATGGTGTGTTAAAGTGAGGCAGTAGGGCGTTGGAGAAGGGTAAGAGAATCAAATCGGATCAATACAGAACCAAATCAACTGAATTACGTATGTACTGCATCTGCTTCATTTGAATCGGTTTTATTGGCCGTACAGTCAAAATTCTCTGCCACCACCTTAATACTATTTTGTCTGAGCTCATATCGCAACAAATTTTGGTGTATCAATGGCAGTTATACAATTGCCGCGCATTCCGCATATACTCCGTTCCTTATGATATATCTGTCACATAATTTTAACAAATCTGCATAATCCATCAATACGGACTATGTATATTCATAACCATTTCGGAATGGCTCATCAGAACTTATCGGTAGTACTCGTAGCAAGGCGGATCCAGAAATTTTTTCAGGGTGGGTACAATTTTTTTGGATAATTTTTATATTATTTTTATTATAAATTCTCATTAAAAAAATATATGAAAAGAATATCTTAAATTTGTAAGGAAAATTATAATTATTTAATTGTAAAATACCAAATAAATTATAAGAATTTTAAAATAATGGAAAATGGATTGAGGAAAAAATTAACGAAAATATGTGCCTAGTGGGATTTGAACAAGGGTTGATTGAATTCTATTTAAAATGGGGTGAGCTTAACTACTAACCCACTAAAGATACTTGTCTTTTACCTTTTAATTTTTTTTACATAACACATATATTCTTATATTTTTTTCGGGATCAGGGTGGGCGACGACCCGGTGTCGCCCACCCTTAAATCTACCGCTGACGTATAGGTCATCGATTCGAACCCCGGAATGATCGTCCATTATTTACTAATTCAAGAAGTATGTATATTCATCAATGTACCTTCAATTGTGACTTTTATTTCCACACTTATTTTCCAACCTATGTAAGTATGCTTTTTGTTTTTTTAATCACGAGATTCACCAAGTATGAATATGTACGTAGATGCATACAAAGTCTACATACGCGGTTTTTTTTCCTTCAATAGCAACGGTAGCCCAATTTTAATGGTAATCCCCGGACATATGATGGAACTAGTAAAAGTCACACACCAGGTAAACTGATTTGCGTCAACAAACTAGATCTAATGATAAGAAGCAATTAATGTAACCTTTATTTTTCATTCAAAAGAAAGGGTGGAGGTAGAGATCAAACTCAAATCTCCTATTAAGAACATCCACACTCATGGGGTTCCCCTTCCCTTATAGCCTTCCCCATCCTTACTTATGGACGTGAAGAGAAAGGGGAAACCTTGGTCATTCCCCAACCCCTTTTTGTTTTAAAAAAATAATAAAAGTGGGCCTTATATTTTGTTTTTATATTTTATATTTTGTGGATTAAATTTTAATTGGTTAAAATTTTTATAATGGGATATAAATATAATTAACAATAATGGGATGAGGTAAACTGGATGTGAGTTAAAAATCATAAAACCTTAACGAAAGGGGTAGAGTTAGTGAAAAATGAGGTGTCAAAATAGCAGGAGGAGTGAGGTTAACCCATGAGTGATGATGATCTAACCCCTCACTTGACATAATTTTTTTCATTTCTCTATTTATTTGGGGTATGCCTCGATCACCAAGTCACCACACAAGACACAACAACTCCGCAAAAGGTAGAGCCTACCACAGGCACAGCACAACGGAAAATGAATTATATATATATATATATATATATAAATCCCATGACTCCCTCCCACCCATGGAGGGAGTCATGGGATTTTCGTTTTTGGTTGCGGTGAGGGCATTCGTACATTTTGTAGTCCAATAAAATTTCATTAGAATATAGGCAGATTTGTTTGAGACCTTCAATTCTGTCGTTTTAATTTATTATTTATAGGATATAATATAGGTTTAAAAACAACCATATTGAGCAATATTCTTGAAATTTGCATGCAATTCTAAGAAAGTATTTTTAAAAAGAGAAATTTAAGATCGAAAATCACCCCTATATATAGGATTTTTTACTTAACCACTCCTTAAATTTAAAGTTACAGAATTCGCTCATTAAGTCTCCACTAGCGACTCACCATCTTCACCTATTTTTGTCAACCTAGCATTAAATATATAATATTTCAATTTACCTCAAATCTTGTGTATTTTTTTTAAAAAAAATAAGATATCGATTAATCATATAACCTAAGTATAATTATAGACCATTTTTTATTTTCATTTTATCAAAGGTTAATTATTGAATATAAATATTCTAAACATAAATAAATAATAATTTTAAGGTTAGTTTTAAATTTATGAATAGAAATTATGATTTTTAATCATATTACAATTAAAAGAGTAATTTACATGATATTTTAAATTTTTATAAAAAAAAAATTTCAAACACAAATTGAGATAATAGTTCTAGATTATTTTTAAAAAATAAAAATAAAAAGCTCCCTAAAATGAAATTCAGTCCTTAGATTCAAATTTTAAATATATTTATAATCAAATATGAGTTTTAAAATATTAAAATATAATATATTTAATGATAGCTTAATAAAAATATATGACGAGGTGATACTTTGTAAGGAGCGATTTTCTATAAATTTCGAATATTAAAAATGTGTAAAATAATAAAAATTGGATAATAAGTCCCAACCCAAGATGAAAGGAGGTCTTCAAATAAGGTCTATGAAGGAGTCTGTAATGTCAAAACTCATTCTTAGGTCTTTAAATAGACCTTGTATTGCTTAGAGGATGGGTATCCAATATGAATGATATTTTCCCTCCCAAACTACCTTCTCACCTATCTTCTATCTTCTTCCTTTTCACCTTATTACTTCTGCATTTCTCTCCTCACCTCCTACTCTCTCGTTCTCTACTGATTGTGTGGTGTACTCACCACTGTATTCGATTGATCTGTGCGGCTTGGGCCATAACAGAATTGGTATCAGAACAATTTCCTTGGCCAACGTTTTTTCCGCCACCACAACTACAACTTCAGTTCAATGGCGGAAGGGACAAGATCGAAGGCGATGGAGCTACAATTCCAAGAATTCAGGGACAACACCAAGGCATTTAGGCATCCACAACTAAGTCCATGCACTACTACAATTAAGAGAAAAAGGTGCGGTTTGTAGCGGCGGTTTAGCTAAGGAAGCGGTTCATGGCCGCGGTTTATGGGTTTAGAAAAAACTTAGTTTATGGAAGCGGTTCTGGCGGCGGTTTTGAAATCCCATGTCTATTGGGGCGGTTTGGCTACCCTTTAGCAGCGGCATATAAAATAAATTAGCCTAAGGTAGCGGTTCAGAGAATTACACTAAAATAAAACAAAGGCAAATGAATTTGGGGGAGAAATTCAGACCCGACCCCTCTCTCTCTCTTCTTGCGCTCCTTCTTCCTCAGATCTGAGATATTCAGCGCTCCCCATGGCTCAATCCCTCACTGGTACTTCACCAAATCTCAGTCCGATGCCTACCTTGGTACGTCCTCGTTCTTTACCCCCTACCCCCCCTCTCTCTCTCTCTCCCCCCAAATCGAAGGCAGAGGCCAACATATTAAAGCCCAGGCGCCGACACCGCTGGAAACCCTTCGTCTACTGCTTCAAAGTGTCGGAGTTCCACCATATTAAAGCCCAGACACCGCCTTCAAGTGATTCAAGTCCATCCATATATTGTTCGATTTTTCAAAGCCTCAAGAGATTGTGGATCTAACTAATTCGAGGGGAAGGAACATCTCCGGTTAGTTGATTTCTAAACCTTTATTTATTTGAAGCCTTTATTGATTTGAATTAGCAGCTTCCAAATGATTAGGGATTTCAATCTAGGGTTTTGATTCCTCCATATATTGGTGCTTCAGATCTAGGGTTAGGTTTCTTTGGTTCAGATCTAGGGTTTTCGATTTTGGTAAAT
Organism: Persicaria tinctoria; assembly: GCA_037127255.1. NCBI lineage: Eukaryota > Viridiplantae > Streptophyta > Magnoliopsida > Caryophyllales > Polygonaceae > Persicaria > Persicaria tinctoria. Next base: position 64,686,245 of record JBANSL010000008.1, on the reverse strand, counting down.
AATTTTCGGTCTAGGGTTCCACTTGATATGTAAATTTAGCTTCTTGATTTTTATCTCATCAAAACCTACATCAATTTGCGCAGGAAAAAAATTCAAATCAAGGTTGTGCTTAGCTTCTTGATTTTGATATAGGGTTTATATTGTTGAGAATCATGGGAGAGGGGGAGGGGGCGCTTATTTAAGCAACTGATTTCAATATTTGTTTTCTTGGCATTTTAAGTAGACTAGAGAGGAAGAGAAAAAGAAGCAAGCTTGGGCTTGGGGGTGAAATCATATCCTAAAGGTTAGTCAGTTACTCCTTAAGTTGCATTATTTTATTTATACCCAATGTTCAAATCATTGTGAATACAAATGTCTTAACTTATCATTTCCTAATTTATCTACCAATGTTTTATAACGTGGGATTGAATAAGTTGCTTGTCTTTTGGAATTTGAAGAGTTGAGGGGCAACCCTTAATCGTGATGTAATCTCGCTTTCAAAAATCGTTTTTGCTCTCCATGTGATTAGTGTCTATTGATGGCACCAAAAATATTACCTTTGTTATCCAGTAGTCATGCTATTATGAATTGAATTGCTTGAAAGACAAAGTTGAGCTGATCTTATTTTTTCTCCATTTATAACATGTCTTTTTTAGCACTCTCTCCAATTGAACCGTGCTCTATCCAAGGCTAAGCTAAATCCAATTGATTTTGAGAAAGGGTTCTTGGATTTTGTACACCTGTGAATTTATTGCTGATATATTGATATTACTAGCCAAAGGAGATTAGCTCTCATGGATTCATGTTGTGAATAATGATCAACTTGTTAAATATGATGATAGTTGAGTCCATATGCATTTAGACGCTAGTAGATTACAACTTTTTAATCATATTTATTAATAGTACGTATCAATAATTTAATTATAAATACTTATTAACAAATTCATATATATATATATATATATATATATATCCAAGGCTTCTTTTATCTTTTTTTTCTTTCTATGCCATTTGTAGGTCTGACCAAGACTAGTGCACAATTCTTGGATGTCGAATGCCCGTTTGAGAGGATTTCTGGAAGGAAAGATTAGCTTATGTACGCAGGTTTGCTTTAAATACTGTTTTTCTCCCTTGTTCTTTTGCCTTCGGATTTAGGATTTTAGCTTGATTCTCTCTGTTTGTTTATTGGTATTGAAAGATATCGAATATTCGTATCTCTCTTCTTATTCAGCCTAGGGTTTTGTTTGGTTTAGTTGAGTAGTTGCTAAATTTGGAAATTTCTATTTCTTGGCTTTTTTTTTGTTTATGTAGTGGTTGATTAAGTATAAATTTATTTTTATAACATTGATCTACTTTTGAGAACTCACTATGTTTGTGCAGTGACTGATTGTTAAGTATAAATCTATGTTTCTGTAGTGGCTTTTTTTTTCTCATGTGTTTTTTTTGTTTCTACTGTGGCTGATTTATACTTGTACTCAATAAGTATAAATCTATTTTTCTGTAAGGGCTTCTGTTTGTTGTTTCTGCAATGGGGGGATTTTATACTGATTGTGGAGCAATCATTTATAGCTGCTTTATGCCTCCAATCTTGCTGCATTTCCTGCTTTTGCACTTCTTTCTTAAAGAGGTGCATTGTTGTGCTTATTTGTTGCATTTTTTCTTTTTGAATCATTGATGCACTCTTCCATGGTACATGCTTTTTCAGCCATGCTTCTAGATACAATTCCAGCGGTTGCGCCTTCAGCTGGTTTCCTTTCTTTCATGCTCATCCCCTACTCAATCTCACTTTTTGATGTGATGGCCTTTTTTGCACTATCCCATTTGTTGTCATACAATCAGGTTGCCTTCTTTTCCGCTCTAGTAACCTTTAGTTTTCCCTTGTCATTATTAAATATGCTTCCACCCTTCTAGTGCTCAAATGATCTTGCTGCATTCTCATACAACCCTCGTATTGTACCCTATCTATCATGCTCTTCTTTCCATAATATGTCATACTATTATCTCCCTCTTCCCTGGTTGTTTGCTTTAAATCTTTAAGAAATAATAATCTCACCAGCATTAATTCAATTGAATAATAACCTGAGAAATAATAATCCCATGTTTGTCTTAGCTTGTTTTGATAAATAGATTTGGTTATAAGCAAATTAACTTTCTGAATCTGTATCAACCTTCGTGTTCTTGTTGGGTTTGTTAGAATTTAGATTGGATGCTTTTATTCTAAGGTGGCTTACAATTTTCTGCAATGGTTGGTCGTGAAAGATTTTTTACCTTAATATTATTTTCAAAGAATTCTGGAGACATTCTTATTGATTTGTGTACTAGTTGCCTTCTGATTTTCCCCCCCTCTGATATCTTCCTCTGTCACTATATTTAAAGAATTTAGTTTTTGTGACAATGAATGTCCAGTGAGTTAATTTTCTTGACCATGCACTTAATGGAATATTGAGTTAACTAGTATTTCTTATTAGGCCTTTATTTCAATAAGTATTTAGACCTTATTGTCAAATCCACGCTTCTTTTTTTTATGTTGCTTGTTAATCAGTTGTACTTGATCTATATATGCATCTTAAAGTGATCATGTAAATTACAAGAGATTAAATCCTGATTTATCAATGAAAAGATCCATAAAATGATCATGTTCAGGTCAAGCTTTTTTGAAAAAACGGATGAGTTAATCACTTATCCTTTTTTTTTTTTTTACTTAACATAAAAAAAAGGTATGTTGGGTGTTTTTACTTGTATAGAAATGGGCATATGAAGCATTTTGCATATAAATTTTTTTATTACATCAATGGAGCTAGTTTTATCTCAATATATGAGAGGTGGAAGCCTGAAACTGGCTTTGTGAAGCATTTCGTAGTTCTTCTATGTCTCTCTATTTGAAAATTTATACTGGATTATGAAGCTTACTCCCTGGTACCTCTTGGTTGTGTTATGTTTGCATACTTTCTAGTATTTTATTAAAAATTTATGGAGAGTTGATTATGTCTTGGTTATATTGACTATTGAGTAATTGATGAACGGTGCCTATACATCTCCAATTTTATAATATCAACTTTTTACAAGTTATATCTAAGTGAATATCTCTATGCTTTTGGATCTCATAGGACTTCATTTTTGTCGAATCTTTATTTTCTTTGTTTCTTCAAATAGATACTTATTTGATGAGTATTTTTATCTCATATACTGCCAAGTTTTGGGAGCTGGACACATACCACGATTTTTTTTTATCGAAAATGAGAACTTGATAAGATATGGGATTACTGATTTATAGGACATTTCAAATGATCAGGGGTCTATTTATTTCCTTATTCATTATCAAAATGTTATTTTCTTAAAATATTTTATGTGATTGTAGGATGTAGCTGTTTTTCCTTGTTCATGTTATTAACTCAGGAGTAGCTGGTTGCTATACTAGTCTTGCTATGTTATCCAGGTATGTGTTACTAATGCCACTCGATACAAGTGTTTCAAAGTTACTACACAATGTTAGTTTGAAATGCTTTGAATTTAGAAAATATTGATGCTGATATATCTTTGCTGCATGGGCTGAGTGATATATGATTCAATTTTTTCTTTAAGTGAGGCTTTCACACATGCTTATGATTACTATTGTCATCCAACACTTTTGGTCTTGACATAATCAATGGAGAGCTTTATTTTATATGTTTCTTATTCGGTTTTGGTTTGGGGGATTAATTTTTTTTGCCTCATTAGCTCATTACAAATGCCTTACTTAAGTGTATGTTTATATTTATTTGGGCCATATTTCTAAGCTTATGTTAACATAGCTTATTGCCTCATTATGTTGAACTATATGGCTAATTTTTGAATTCCATATGCAGGTTTTCGTACCGACCAAGAGCATGTAGGAACCAAGACGAGATCAGTTACTTTTGTGTTGATAGCTTTTAGCCAATCCTTGTGAAGGATCGATACAATTTCTTGATTGCACTTTTTGGAATGTTTACTTGGTTGTTCTATTTTAGTAAATCCAAGTGATGGATATATGTTTTTTTGTAAATGTAATGAATGTTATTATATGATTAAATGAAAATTTGGTACTTTAAGTCTATATGTTCATATGACAATGAGTTTTCAATAATTATTTATAAATTTAAATAAATACAATTAAAATATTGAAAATGAAATAAAAAGGCGATAAAAAAAAGCAATGTCAAACCGCTGCTATAGCAATATTGAACTGTTGCCATTTATTGTAAGCCAAACCGCTTCCTTGGGCCAATAGACAACGGGTTTTTTAATCTGTGGCAGCGGGTTACCCCTTTTCTACCGAACTGCCGCCTTAAGTCACAAAAACCGCTGCTATAGAGCTATAGCGACGGCAGCAGAAGGGGCGGTTCAAAACCGCTGCCTTAGAGCTTTGGTAGCGGTTATCCTACATATGGTGGCGGTTTTGGGCCGCTGCCAAAGCTCTTAATTGTAGTAGTGATGGTAAATTTACAGAAAATTCAAGAAGAGTAGCAGTTTGAGGATTTCAAGAAATTCAATGAGCAAAGGATGGAACAACTCGCAAAGTTTGTACGGAATCCACCCGATCTTGGTGGACGGAGAGATCGGCCAGTTGACGGGGCTCGGACTGATTCACAACAATCGGGAGGGGACCGATATTCGTTAAGGGGATCTGGGCCAGCAGATCAAGAAATTTTGAGATCTCGATGGCACCCGAGTTTCAATGGAGGAAAATCAAGCTCGAGCCAAGGACTGTCTGTCATGAGAGATCACATGCTTTTTCCTAAAAGGTCTAAGTGTGATTTTGCACAAAAGAAGGTGGAATACTTGGGCCATATTATCTCAGGATTGGGTGATGTGGATCAAGAGACCCTTTTGTGGGTCAAACAATGATCTTGATCCAGGCGAGCTCTCGATCGATTCGAGGGCTATTGATGGCAAAGAGTGTCTTCCTCAAGAGGAAGAAGAAGGCGCCACCATGGATTGAAGAAAAAATATTTTATTTATTTAATTATTATTATTATTATTAGTTTTTATACTCTTTCCATATTTAGTAACTCCTATGTTAGTTTTGGAGCTATTTATGGAATGTCTTATTTTTAGTAATACTTAGTTAGGTGAATAAAAGGGAAAAGGAAAGTTTATCTCTTATAGATATTTTCCTTGTCCACTAAGTAGGAATATTTATCTAGGATTATTATTAGGATTTAATATTTATTTATTTAAGCTAAAACTCTATCTTTTGCAAAGATAGAATTGGTATAGTTCCCTATTTAAACTCTTGTATTTGCATTGATTTAATTAGATTGGAAAATATATTGAGGAACCCTTTTTAGGATTAAAAAGGTTCTTCAATCCTCCAATCCAAAAGCCTTCGCAATCAATTGATCGATGTTCTTGTTCATCCAATACCAAACCAAGATCTAAACCCATTCATCAAACACACGTCAAACACAACAAACACACAAAGCTATCCAGAAACCGTCGCCATTAGACAAGAATCCGTCGCTGTAGAACCCAGGAGCCGTCGCTGGCAGCGGCCGCATCAATAGTTGGTGCGCCCGCAGCATCCGTCGCCACCACTGTTGCCGTCGCTGCTGCTGCACCAGTTTTGTCGCTGTTTTACTTGGTTTTACTTAGTTTTATTTACTTGTTTTCCTTTCTTTCACAATAAGTTTCAAGTCTCTATTGTAATTAATTGTAAACATCGAGAATAGCGAGAATAATTGCAAGATCGGGCCATCAACAAGTTTGGGGTTTTTGATCTTGAACCCACAGGCGAAGGATCGGGGATTCCAAACGTATCATTGGGGGTTTCCGCTTATCCTAAGAAGATTGATTCTATGTTAAAGTGGCCCTTACCAAAGAATGTGAAAGCCTTGAGAGGATTTTTGGGTCTCACTGGATATTATAGAAGGTTTATTAAAGGTTATGGATGTATTGCAAAACCTTTAACTGGACTGTTCAAGAAATACAGTTTTGTTTGGTCAGCAAGTGTTGAGAAAGCTTTCAATGAGCTTAAGCAGATTATCACCTCTCCACCTGTTCTAGCTATGCCAGAATTTGAACTGCCTTTCACCGTGGAAACAGATGCTTGTGAATCTGGGATTGTAGTAGTGTTAATGCAAAATGGCAGTCCTATAGCTTACATTAGTCAGGCTCTTCATGGGAGACATTCGTTGCTTGATGTGTATGAAAATGAGCTTTTGGCTATCTTGCTAGCCATTGACAAATGGAGGCATTATTTGGAAGGCGTAATTTTTTTTCATTAAAACAGAGCATCAACCTTTAAAACATCTCCTGGATCAAAGGTTGTCAACTCAAATTTAGAAGAAAGAAGTGAGGAAATTATTGGGGTTGAACTATGAAATTGCTTATAAGAAAAGGGTGGAGAATAAAGCTGCTGATGCCTTGTAAAGAATGTTTGAGAATCAATAATGTGAGTGTACTGCTATGATAGTTGTCCAACCTTCTTGGATCACTGAGATATTTGACAGTTATAAGAGAGATAAGGTGGTCTAAGAGTTACGCCTTACTGCACTATTTGATAAACCAGGACACTTCTCAGTCATAGAGGGGCTTCTTAGGTTCAAAGACAGGTTGCTTATTGGGAGCAATTCTGGTTTGAGAACCTAATTGCTCACATCTTTTCATGAAGATGTTATGGGAGGTCACTCTAGTATTTATGCCACCTAGAAGCGGCTGGAGAGCTTGTTCTATTGGGAAGGATTAAAGACTGAAAGTCGAGATTTTGTCAACAACTGTGAGACATGTCAAAAATGTAAATATGAGAATACAACTACTCCAGGGTTACTGCAGGCTCTACCAATCCCTGATAAACCTTGGAGTCATATTAGTCTTGACTTTGTGGTAGGTCTCCCTAAGTCACAGAGTAAGGACACTAGTAGTGGTGGATAGGCTTACTAAGTACTCTCACTAATTCCCTCTCCCATCATTTCACTACTACAAAAGTGGCTTCTTTGTTCAGGGAACACATCTATAAACTTCACGGCCTGTCCAACAGCATTGTATCTGATCGGGATAAGGTGTTTGTAATCCAGTTTGGCAGCAATTGTTCAAGGATTTAGATACGAGATTAGAGATGAGTTCTGCATACCATCCTCGGTCATATGGGCAAACTGAGAGAGTAAATCACCGCTTGGAGACCTATTTTAGATGTATGACGCCTGACAGTCCGAAGAAATGGGCTTAATGGTGGTACAACACCACCTTCCACTCCACCATTAGGATGACCCTGTTTGAAGCTTTGTATGGGTGCCCTCCTTCTCAGATGGGCTTACCTACACTGTCTGCTTCCAACTCTCATGCAGGGGATTGGTTAACCACCTGTCCGCATATGGTGAGACAGTTGAAGCATTATCTGCAACAAATACAAGCTCAAATGAAGCATTTTGCTGATTCGAAAAGAATAGATAGAGAATTGAAGGTACGTGGGTGATTGGGTCTTCCTTAAACTCCAACCTTACAGCTAGTCTTCAGTTACAGTCCGTCAGAATCTGAAGCTAAGTGCTAAGTATTTTGGTCCATTCAAGGTCTTAGCTCGGATTGATAAGGTCGCTTACAGGTTGCCATTGCTTGAGTCCTCACGAATTCATCCAATATTCCATGTTTCCCAGTTAAAGCTGAAGAAAGGAACGCAGAAGGATCCTACTGTGCTATTGCCTGAAGCATATAAGGAAGGTCAGATACTTGCAGAGCCAAAATCAATTTTAGATACTCGGCTTCATTCCCTTCCTAATGGGGATCCAATCACAGAATGGTTGATCAAATGGAAGAATTTGTCAGATGAAGAAGAAACATGGGAAATAGATGCACACATACTAACTCAGTTTCCTCACTTTCAACTGAGTCCTTAGCTTATGTTAAGCCTTGAGAGGAGGCTCTCTAAGGGATGAGCATTGTAATGTCCTTAGCTTGTGCAACCCTCGAGACAAGGCTCTCTAAGGCATGAGCATTGTCTTAGCGGGTTACAGGTTCGGGTTAGGATCGAAGGGTTTTGAACCCGCCGACCCACCTAGTCATGACCCACCAACCCGTGAAAAAACTGGAAAAAAAAGAACTAAAATATATATTTATTTATATGAATAATTTATAACAATAATAATAATAATTATTATTATTATTATAAATCATAAATTATAAATATAATTTATAAACAAAACTAGAATTCATATTTATAATTTATATTTATAATAATAATTTTTATAAATATTATAAATTATAAACAAAACTTGAATTCATACTTATATAAAATATATAAATATGAACTCATGTTCATATGCATTCATATGCAATATATGTAATGCATGATAAGTTTTACATGTGTTAAACTCCTTTTATAAGGTTAGGGTACTTCCAATTACCATCTCATTTCCAATGTGGAAAAAAAAACCTCTCATTTTCAATGTGGGACAAAAAAAATGGAACTCACATACTAACACTCTCATCATGAGATCATGTCACATACTCACTTAATTTGTTTTTGTTGAATTATATTAACATAAAAGTTATATATTGTTAAGATAATAAATCATTTACATCATCGTTCTTTATATATATATATATATAATGCAAACCATTTCTATCGATAAACCTAATCATATTCATATATGATATATGCATGATACATTCGACCAAATTTCTAAGCATGCTTAAAAGTGCTATATGTATGGGCTATTAAACATACAAGAATAATATGCATGGCAATGTATGTTGTTAATTTCCTTACACTTGTTGTTTCTTGTGTGTATCAAGTTCCTTAGTCTTATTGGCAAGTATAATATAAGTTCGAATTATTTTTAAAATATGAAATTACATGTGAACAAGTTCCTTTATTGGCGAGTATAATATAAGTTCGCTCCTCTATTATAATTCGATGATTGGGTGATGGATGAGTGAAGCTATCTCCCCACACATTTTTCTTTTATCACAATTGCAATCTCACATTGAAAATGTGGTGGATGGATGAAGTGAAATGAAGATATATATAAATCTTCCAACTTGTCTTTTTTTTCCTACAATTTCCACCCCACATTGAAAAGGTGGTGAATGGATGAAGTGGAATAAAGATATATATATATCTTCCCAAATGTGTTTTCTTTCGCACAAGTTTCATCCCACATTTAAAATGTGGTAGATGGATGAAGTTGAATGGAGATATATATATCTCTTTCCACATTTTTCTTTTCCAGAAATGAGTTGGAATGAAGTTATTTATTATGCATTCTATTTCATTCCAATTTAGGTATTTTTTAAAACCGTGTTATAGTATTATTTTTTTTTAAAAAAAAATTAAATGTTGGGGGTCGACCCGTGACCCGCCGACCCGTCCATCCCACGGGTTCGGGTTGTGTCTATTCCGACCCGTGACCCGCCGGGTCAGACCTGTCGACCCGGCGGGTCCCATCCGTGGACATGCCTACCCATATCTCTGTTGGATTTAACCCCTAAGGGCGCGAAGCGAAATGTATCCAAATGTCAGGGGTACCACGCGAAATATGTCAAACTTTTGTATACTTAGCGAAAATTGCTATACCACGAGGGTACCTCGTGAAATTTCGGTTTTTTTTTTGCAATGCTTATTCAGTTATTCTAATATGACATTTTTTTGTTATATCGTTAATTTTTTTAGGGTTGGATAAATATACATAGACTACCCAGTTGACCACAACTGCATAGATATTTATATGATCATAACATGTCACTCACCAGTTTCAAACAACAGATAACCTGAATATTAATATCATATACATATATCATGTGGCTCGATAACAAAAAATTGCATACTACAATCGTCTTCATCTAGAAGACTACAACCATATAATACCACGCTACCAAAAGGCCATCCGATCGAGTTATTTTTAACCACAATGCATGTCGAGTATACCTAAAATAGCTAGCAAATTAAGTGTCGAATCATCGCTAGATTCTCGCTAATCATGAGAGTCAACATGGGATGTTCCCTTATGTTGCTAAACTACAACTTCCTGCCTCTTTTTTTCCTCTTCCATGCTTCTGAACATTCAGTCCTTGATGATCTCTAACTTCACATGCAGTCAATCCTCCTTTGCAAGTCCTACTATTGTGACCAAATGCCTTAATATGTGATGTTAATTAATAAGTCATTATTAGAGTTGAATATTATAAGCCAAATTGCATGATTATGTTTCATACACTAGTAGAAAAATGCAAATATAACCCGCTACATAATAGCCCGGATGTCAAAAATACGGGTTATAACATGCTTCAAACATATTTTCTTTTATTGTCAGGAGAATATAAGCCGGATATTATGTGGTTAGACTGTGAGGATTACTTGTAACAATTAGCAAAAGTCACGCACATAACTTATCCGGGATATTATGTGGTTAAAATTGCCCGGGCGTGTGGGGAGGTTTAAATATCCGGGGTATTTGAAGCTATTTCCACCGTTGTACAAAAATGCCCGTAGGATAGATCCGGGATATAAAGGGTATATCGGGAAATGAAAAAAAAGGAGCGCAATCTGAAATTAATTGAAAGCCCCAAATTCAGAGCCCCAAATTCATTTCGACATCCACGAAGCTAGCTACCCCAAATTCATTTCAGAGAGCCCCAAATTCAGAGCCAAAATCGTCATCTTCAGGAAGCTAGCTGTTCGCAAGCTAGCTGTCGTTGTCAATCGGCGGCTCTCAAGTACCTCGCCGTCGCCGCCTGGCCTCCGCGTGCGCCATCTCTGGTTGTGACTCAGTCGCCACCTTCTTGAGCTCTCAGCATCTTCAGTTCCTAGGGTTACCGTGTTCACCTGTTCGCAACCTGTCTCTCCGCTTCTGAACAAGGTAAGTCATTGTCCTCATTCGACAACCTGTCTCTCAGGCACCACGCCACTGACCTCCTTGCTTGGTTTATGGATTGTTCTTGATTATCGATTCAATTTCAGTTCATTTTGGGTTTCATGATGTCAATTGATCGATTGTGTAGATGAATTTGACTATCTGTTTTTATGACAATATTTTTGGCTGGAAAATATTTTGTGGGTAGTTACAAAACACTGTAAAAATTGGTACCCTTCAAAGGGGAGGGAGGGGGTCTTAAATGGTTTTGATATCGGCTTTAGGGATCCTATTCCACATATAAATGTGTTAAACAACGGCTTTAGGAGATGAATGATGTTTTGTGGAAGAAATAATATTCAAATTGAAAAGAATATAGGATTAACTAAGTGCTTAACCTTCAATTTTGTACCAAACAGCTTGTTTATTATAGTATGTAATTGCAATAAACAACCCCTTGAACCACTTGAACCTCAAACTGTTGGCAAAGCACCACTCAACCATTGATTAAGTTAGAATTTCAGTTATAAAAATTGTACAAAATAACCCTATAATATCCATGTTAAAATATCATATCGGATATTTTCTTGGGTGGCCATTGATTATATGATGGTAAAACATCTAAACAAAAACAAAAGATTATCGCATTCTAACATATCCAAACCTATCTTTCCAGGGCAAAGGTGTGTCTGTTCTCTCTGCATTCAGGACTAATAACAAATTTGAGGAAGGGTGAAAGGTATTTTCCATAACATTTTACTCTCTTATCTGCTTATTATTGGATGTCATTTCATCCTTAATACTTTAATAAACTTTATATGACATTTTGATGCCTAGGGTCAGCTATGGTTTTTCTTCCTTCATACATAACACCGTAGCTTATTTTTGTAGAGCCTGCACATACTTAGGGATGTAAGTAATGTACGTAAGGTGTTATTTATGATGTTTTTCCTGTGTATATGTGTGTGAGAGATGGAGATAGATGGATGGTTTGATTACTTCATTATCTGCGGCTTTATGTCATTGGTTTCTTTGTGAGAAACATGTACATGGCCATGTGTTAGTATATATTTTCTGCTTGAAACTTCCATTTTCCATGTTATCTTTTTTGATGCTTAATACTGGAATGTTACCTTATGTTGTATAACCTATGATGAACAATGAATTAATCCAATGAATTCTTCAATATAAACAGTTTGCATTGTTAAGTTGTTATAACTATGCAAACTATTCCAAAATAGGATGATATGAATCAGTCTTTGTTTCTTTCGTTCATATGTAGAATGATAGATAAGTCATGGATGTCAGCTAGTCGAATGTCTGAGGAATATGTGGATGGGGTAAAAGAATTTATCAACTTTGCAATTGAGCATGGTGCTGATCCGATGAAATTTCTTTGTCCCTGCACAAAGTGTGATTATTCTAAGACATGGAGTGTCAACGTCATAATGGATCATCTGGTTTGTGATGGAATAAATCCTGATTACAAAGTGTGGATATGGCATGGAGAAAAGCCATCCACCCATTCCAGTAGCCGTGGAACATCAAACTTCAACATGGTTGACATCGATGAAGGTGATCGATTAGAAGAGATGATTCATGATATTGAACAGATTCATATTGATCGTCCAGAAATGTTTGAAAATTTTGTGACTGATGCTCAAAAGCCTTTATATGGTGGGTGCACAAAGTTTACCAGATTGTCTGCTGTGTTGAAGTTGTTTAACTTAAAAGTGGGCAACGGATGGACTGATAAGAGCTTCACTGAGTTACTTGAGCTTTTGAGAGAAATGTTTCCAGACCAGAATTGCCTTACCGGTAGTACCTACGAGGCCAAAAAGCTTATACGCTCGGTGGGAATGGATTATGTAAAGATACATGCTTGTCCAAACGATTGTATTCTTTACCGAAAGGAACATGAATTATTGGATAAATGCCCAAATTCGGATTGTGGTGAACCGCGCTACAAGGCAAATGGAGCTCGAGCTAAGGTGGTATGGTATTTTCCAATTAGAACAATGTTTCGACGCCTTTTCGGAAACATTGAAGATGCTAGGAATTTGATTTGGCATGCAAATGGAAGAGAAAAAGATCGCAAGCTCCGCCATCCAGCAGATTCTGTACAGTGGAAAAAAATAAATGAGTTGTATCATGATTTTGGAGATGAAGACAGAAACATTCGCCTTGCGCTGTCTACAGATGGGATGTGCCCTCACGACACTCTAAGTAGTACTCACAGCACATGGCCTGTGGTGTTGGCGATTTACAATCTTCCTCCTTGGTTGTGTATGAAGCGCAAGTACTTGATGTTGTCTATGTTGATTTCAGGGCCAAAGCAACCGGGTAATGACATCGATGTTTATTTGGCACCTCTTGTTGAAGATTTGAAGGACATGTGGGAAAATGGCATGGACGTTCATGATGCCAATCGTAATGAACAATTTCGTCTTAGAGCCATGTTATTTTGCACTATAAGTGATTTTCCGGCGTATGGGAATCTAGCTGGTTGTAGTACAAAAGGATATGAAGCTTGTCCTATTTGTGGTAAACATACTTATTCCATATACTTGCCGGGTAGTCATAAGAATGTTTTTCTTGGCCACCGAAGGTTTTTACCGCCGAACCACAGATACCGAAGGCTTCGTAAAACTTTTAATGGGTGCTCTGAAGAGGAAAGGGCTCCGTCACCGCTGCGTGGAGAAGAGGTGTTTCAGATTGTCAAAGACATGAATGTGACATTTGGAAAGTTATCGAAAAATGATGATTTAGACGGGTTTAAGAAAAGATCTATTTTTTTTGACCTTCCGTATTGGAAAGATCTTGATGTCAGGCATTGCCTAGATGTAATGCACATTGAAAAGAACATTTGTGACAGCTTGGTTGGGACTTTGTTGAATTTGCCTGGGAAAACCAAAGATGGAATCAGTGCTAGAAATGACTACAAATTAATGCAACTCAGAGAAGAATTGGCACCACAACAAAGAGGAAAACGGACTTACTTACCACCTGTCTGCCACACTCTATGTAAGGAGGAAAAAAAACAAGTCTGTAACTTTCTTAGTACTACAAAGGTGCCGGATGGGTTATGTTCGAACATTAGCAACCTTGTGTCAATGAAAGATTTGAAGCTAACGGGGCTGAAATCTCATGACTGTCATGTACTTATGCAATACTTGCTACCCGTGGCCATTCGCTCCATATTGCATATTCATGTAAGACAGACCATCATTAGGCTGTGTTTTTTTTTCAAGAAGTTATGCAGTAAGGTCATTGATCCCAGTGAATTGCATGGTATGCAAAAAGAGATTGAAGTCATTCTTTCTCAGTTAGAGATGTACTTCCCTTTTTCGTTCTTTGATATCATGGTTCATTTAACCGTTCACTTGGTTAGAGAGGTTGAGCTTTGTGGTCCAGTATATCTACGATGGATGTACCCATTTGAGCGATATATGAAAATTCTAAAAGGGTATGTGATGAATCGAAATCGTCCTGAAGGTTGCATTGTTGAAAGATACATAGTTGAAGAAGCTATTGAATTTTGTACAGATTATTTGGCAGATGTTGACTCCATTGGTGTTCCAAAGCCTAAACTGTCAGGAGAATTGAACTGGAAAGGAACTCTGGGAGGGCATGTGTTGACTGCTGATCGTGAGGCATTAACTAGAGCAAATCTGTATGTCCTTCAGAACATGGAAGAAGTGCATCCCTTTGTTGAAGAGCACATGGCGCATTTGAGAAAATGTAATCCAAGATATGCGAAGAATGAAAAGTGGATTACATTGCACCATAATCGCTCCTTCATTGATTGGTTTCGGAACAAAGTTTTTGAGGTCCTTAGATCTGGAGAAGAAGTGTCATCTACATTGAAATTTCTGTCAAAGGGGCCAAAATTTCAAGTACTGACCTATAGTGGTTTTGTCATCAATGGTTACACTTTCTACACTAAATCAAGAGATGACAAAAGCACAACACAAAACAGTGGGGTGACCGTGGTGGCACAAGCAATGCACATTGCAAGTGCAAAAGACAAAAACCTTGTATACGCTAGTATGTCATATTATGGTGTAATTGAGCAGATATGGGTGTTAGTGTACTCTCAGAGCTGAAGATCCCTGTTTTTTGTTGTAAATGGGTTGATAGTAACAATGGAGTTCGAGTGGATGATATGGGGTTTATTTTTGTTGATCTGAATAAGGCGGGCCATAAAACTGAACCGTTCATACTAGCTTCTCAAGCTAGGCAAGTTTTCTATGTCACTGATCTTGTTGACATGAACCGGTGTATTGTACTGTTCAAACCAAAGGGGGGCATTGGTGAAGAAAATGAAGTCTTCTGTGAAGAGGGTAGTAGCTCATTCGAAGCAGGCCTCCCTACCCCCTCCAATGAAGATGAAAATGAAGAGGATAATTATGTTCGAGCTGATCATGAAGAAGGGATTTGGGTTAATGATGAGATACTACCAAACAACCCTTCATCCACACATCCTCTTTTACCAAGGAAGCGAAATAAAAACAACAATGAAGGTAGTAAGAAGGGGTTGCATCTTATTACTTTCTTAGTACGATATATTATTTCCTTTGTATATAAGAAATTAGAGTACTTATATGATCA
The DNA here is from genome assembly GCA_037127255.1 of Persicaria tinctoria. Classification (NCBI taxonomy): domain Eukaryota; kingdom Viridiplantae; phylum Streptophyta; class Magnoliopsida; order Caryophyllales; family Polygonaceae; genus Persicaria; species Persicaria tinctoria. The sequence continues at coordinate 64,670,850 of JBANSL010000008.1, read as the reverse complement.
CATATAGCTAAGTGATGCAATTCATAATATTGGGAGTTTTATTAGGTAAAGTGCTGAATTATCAATGCTTTATGGTTTGGTTTATTGGTTCCCTTCAACTATATTCTATTTCATATACTTCCATGTTATCTCACTCAAACACACAAAAATTGACTGATTTTTTTACATGTGGAGATGCCTCCTAAAAAAAATCTGAAATGGCTTCTAAAAAATTTGAAATGTCTTTAAAAAAACGGCCTAAGAGTGTGTCTGATAAACCAAGTGAGGATTTGCGTGAGGATATCCAGAATGATCCACCCGAGAAGAAACGTAGGACAAGAGGGGCCTCTTTGCTAAAGAACATTGCAAAAGGCGTAGCTGGGGGTGAACGATTACCCATACAACTGAATAGTAGAGGGCAACCTATTGGCAAAAATAAAGCAAAATTATCAACCTTCATTGGCACTACCGTGAAGAAGTGGGTACCTATCACCGTTGATAATTGGAAACTTGTTTCTGAGGAGGAGAAGGATGCTATATGGGAAGATATCCAGGTTAGTCCGTTATTTTATATTGGTTTATCAACAATGATCGTGTTGTGTTTTTTCGGATTCCTTGGTTGTGCTTTATATGTTTGTTTGTTCCTGGACTTGATGTGTTGTCACTGAATAGCATCTGAATCTGATGGTCTTGATGTGCTTTATATTTTCTTCTAAAGTTACCAGAAAATAGGTTATTTTCTTCTAAATAATTATACTAGAGACATCATAATCTGATGGTCTTGACAGGGGGCTTAGACCATCAATTTTGTGCTACTCATTTGTGTGATTATTTGAGTAAGTATAGGTGTCTTAGTTGTGTGTTTTTATATGGTCTCCTTCTGTTCATGATATAGGGTTGAGAATATCATATTGTACGAAGCCTATACTAGTCAATATTTTGAAAGTGAAAATAATAAAACAACATTGTAACAAGAGAACAACATTAGATTAAAAACATTACAAATAGGGTCACAACATTAGATGCTGAGGTCAAGCCTCTTGTTCGAAAAACAGTAGCGAAGATGGAAATGCATAAACCATAGTAGGATCCAACAAACACAACACAACAACAAGTAAGGTAGTAAACATCATAGAGACATCACCCAACAGACGAATAACCTACAGACGTAGTATCCACCGAAAATGCGGTTGTGTAGACCAGTTGAAACCAATCCAGTCGAAGTGTGGCCTCATTTCGTGGCTCCTATACTCCTCAGTATCACTGGTCAAGGGGAAGTTCACCGTGTAAGCTCGATATTGCCCTGTCCACCTCACCCCCGTGACTCGACCATACCAAAACCCATCATTGGCTCTACAATCGACTAGGTCATCAATTACATATTCATCATAGTCATCCTCAGGCAGAGGCGGAAGTGGACGCAGTCGGCCCACATCAACTACTTCCCTGAGAAGGCGCCCCCCTCTTCTTTGTTCAAGAGTTAGGAATTCCACCTCGAAGTGGGTGTTATTGATATTGCGAATAATTTCCGCCTCATAAAATGACCCCAACAGTCCCTCCTCTGCTCCAATGACCTCCACGGCGAGCCCTGGTTGGTAAGGCGACATCCTGGAAGCTGTATAAAAAAAACATATAATCACATACATTGGAAAATTTCAAACCAATTACTATGTCACTACCAAAACACTCAAGGACTCGCTTGTGTTGTTGTTGCCTGCGTGGCCATTGCTAGAGCGGTGGCGATGGTGAGAGGAAGAAGCCATTTTCTGGAGGGAGATAGGTTTGAGGGATACAAGTTTTAGGGAGAGAGGGTATATGGTGGAGGATGCATATTCCAGCTTGAGGGGGTGAGGTTTATATATAGTCCAGGTGAGCAAGATGTCTATTTATGAGATGCTATTTTTCTGGAAAATTACAGCTTCTGGGAGAGAATTGTGGCAGCAGGTTTTGGGAGCTTCAATTTTGTTTTTTTTTTGTCTTTAATATGATGGTATTTATGACTTGATATGGACTGTTGGTGTGGCATCAGGATTTGGGAGCTTTAGGTGCTATTCAACATGTGATATCTATGTCCATTGATAGATCAACAATGAAGGTTACTTTTAACTATTTATATTTGTCTTTTATTGAGTTGTCTTATTGTTGTCTGGACTGTTACTCTTTTCCATTGATGGGTGCTTCTTTTTTCGAAAAAAATCTGAGCATGCCTTCAATTGGATTGTGGCATCTTTTCTTGACTGTTACTCTTTGCCATTGATAGGTGCTTCTGTTTTCTAAAATAATCTGAGCATGCCTTCCGTTACTCTCACACCTGAAAGGGGACTGTTACTCTTTGCCTTCAAAATCTGAGCATGCCTTCTTTTTACTCTTCATGAAGTCAGGACTTTTACTCTATGCCTTCAATTGGAGGACTGTTACTCTCACACGTCAAATCTGAACTGTTACTCTATGCCTTCAATTGGATTGCTTTATTTCCCATTTTTGTTTTTTTTTATGTGAAAGAGGAGATGGATTGGAGTGTAATATGGGCTGTAATGCCACCATTTCTGGTTTTTTGATTTGTCCTTTGTAGGGAGGCTTTGTAATTCCATCTGAAATGAAGGGTTGGGTTATAAAAAAAGCGAATGATTTGTGGAGGGCATTCAAAAAGGACTTGGGGAGATTACATATGCATGACAAGAAAACATGAGACCTTCTCACAGAACCTCCAGACATCTATGACACATACATCACTCAGGAGCAATGGACAGAATTTATAAAAATACGCCACTCCGATGAGTTCAAGGTACGAGATCATTTATTTGTAATGGTGCGTTCAGTGTCATAGACAAGAACAAATCTAGTCAATATTTAGCATCTTATCTATTACATTTGTTTAGGAAAAAAGTGACAAGTTTAAGCAACTCTCATCCCAAAATGATTGCACATACAAGGGAGGCCGGAAGGGGTATGCATGCATTGAGAATGAATATGTACGTAGACACTGAAGTATTTAAGTACATAATGTTGTTTACTTTTGTTCACATCCTTTCAGTGAGAATATTAATCTCTGTGGTCATCAAAATTTGATAAGTGCAGATTGTTTCTCATAACATGGACCCAATCTTATGGATGGAGGCAAGGAAAGGGTCAAATGGGAAGTATGCTGAAAAATCACAGTCTGCAATTGAGAAAATAGTAAGTAATATGTATATAAGGTTTCAGATTAGAATTTATGTTGAGACATGTCGTTTAAGGTTTAATGGTTTACTCGTACGCTATAGCAAAGTTACATGGAACAAGAAAGTTCTGGACAACTTGTTACCAGTGGACAGAGAGATGTGCTATCATTGGCATTAGATAAGCTCGAGCACCCTGGACGTATTAGGGGGGTTGGTCAAGATGTAACAATCACTCAATATTGGAAGCGTAAATCTGCACCAAAGGAAAATGTGGATGGGTCTTCAGTTAGGGAACTCAAAGCGAAAATGAAGGACATGGGGAACAACTTCGGGGAAAAGATCAAAACACTAGAACTCGTCATTCAAAACTTGATGTTGGAGAAGCAACAACAAGTCAGTCAAGGTCACCCACTCCAACAAGATCAGGTATCACCTACTTCGCAGCCCAATCCCCAAAGTGGTAAAGCGTCATGTTCAGCCCTAAAGACAACCCCTATTAAATCAGACGAAGAAGTAAGTATTTGAATACATTCAATTATGCTCGAGACTTGATTGTTCATATGTATACGTGAATGAAAACCTTAACTTCTTATGATTTAAATGAAGAGTTGTGAATCATGTGCACTATTCTGTGTGGACATTGACAAACCGGTGGCGAAAGGCAAGGTTTATCGGTCTTCTAAAGGCGGGGGTCTCCTTCATACTCGACCATTGGAGAAGGGTTATGTGAAGGTCTCCATTGTGACCGCTATAATGGGTGAGAAAAAGCTGCCATGCCCAACGGATGAGGCCAGCACTGTGAAAGACGCTATAGGACAATTCATTGCATGGCCAGAGCCTCTTGTGAAGAGTTGTGATGTAAGTTATTTCAGTAGATGGAGATAAATTAAAATGTGAGATATTTTGAGTTTATGGGTGGGTTGTATAGATTTATATATATTTTTCCCTTTGTTTTTTTTGCTATTGGATTGACAAGGTCTCAAAGCACTCAAAACAAGCCACACAAACCTCAAGTAAGCAGGGTAAGGAAAACACCTTGACACACGAATCTGGAGTTCGGCCCAGTGCTGTGAATTCAGCGGTGCCAGGTGTGTTGGAGGCATACGATTGGATGTTGGAAGAATTCCCGGTACAACAAGAGCGACATGTAGACATTCCAACTGAAATTTTCAAATATGCTCATCCGGGTGTAGACATTGGGAGAGATGATCTTGACATATGGTTCAATAGGAAAGACATCAAACCTTCTCACGTGCTGCTATATTTAAGGTTAGTATGTTTTATTTCAGATTCAATTTCATATTTTACCCTAACTACATAATGCGTATTTTGGCGTTTGTGTAGATATTTGTTTGACACTCTTGTTGAAGACCAATTCAGATTGCTATGCCCAAATCAAATATCACCACATGGTCAGTGCCTCGACCAAAGGGATGGTTATATTGCAAATGCGATGGACAACGAAATTAAGCGTCAACTCTTTTTTGCCCCATATTTGTCCAAGTAAGCAATAATCAGTTCTTATATTTATACTTGGTCATTTGTGTCAATAATTTTAACCAAAGTGAGCTTGTATTTGTAGACATCACTGGGTGTTGATTGTGATGAGTCCTCATTTGGGTTCTGCCTATTGGCTTGATCCATTGGGTTAGAAAACACAACCAGATGTCGAGAAATTAGTTGCAATGTAAGTCATTTTTTATTATAAACAAGTGATATATTTTTCAGGAGCTATAAACTATATACTTTTTTTTAACTATGTATATTTTGTCTTCCCAGGAGCTATAAACTGAAATATTTCAAGTTGGGCAAGAAAACTCCCCAAAAAGAACCTTTGTGGCATGTAGTTAAGGTTAAGAATATATTCTTTTATAATTTTTTTGGTCAAATTATGAGCATGAAAGTTATTATGTATTTCATATTCTTATACAAGTGATGTTATGTTCAGTGTCCCCGAACGACTGACAAAATGGATTGTGGATACTACGTTTTGAAGTTTATTCGGGATATAATATCTCGAGGATCTTGTCTTATCCCGCACAAGGTAGCGTTTTTCACTTTCTTACTTGGAGTTGCACTTTATTTGATTATTTAGTTTCATATAAGATATATATGTTGTTTTATGTTTCAGTGGTTCAATGACGAATCGACTTACGAAAACAAGGATATCGAAGAAATCCAAAGAGAGTGGTTGGATAATGTGTTCAACCTAATCATGTAAGCAGTACAAAGTCATTGCAATGTTATTTTTATCGTTACTGTCCGCCTTATGTTATCAATCACCATTGTGTGATTCATAGTTTCTGATATTTAATTTCTTCTAAATATGCAGGAACTGATTAATACTTTGGTCTACCACGTCCTCAATCATAATCATAATGTATGTATAATATCTCCTCAAGAATATTAGTAGCAATATATATGTGCAAATATAATTTTTATCCCAACAATGATTCATATATATATTTTTTTGGTTTTGGAACAGGCTACATGCTTACGTTTTCTATCAGATTGCACCAGCTGGTCGGTGAAGTCTTCAGATGTGTGGGAAACAAATTCAGTGCCGAAGTGCAAAGGTTGCTGTCCATTTTGTAATGCACATAGATCAGCTCCCTATATACCTTCCGATCAATCTGTAAGAACATTTGTTTTTGGATCAGGTAAGACATGCTAGGTAGTTGCTGGCCATTTTGTGGGACGTACTACTCACTTATGCACTTGCTTATCGATTCTAGGTAAACCATATTAGCTAGTTTAATGTATTATGGATATATGATCGGTTTGACCTTACTTTTGTTATGATGGACTCGTACTAGTTGTTGGTAGTTTATTGTAAGCAGATGCTTCTGATGGAATTGTGTGTGTTCATTGAATGTCGTTATGGAAATGTGTGTGATGGTTGAATGTGGTTCAATATGGTTTTGGAAATTTGTGTGTTGCTCCAAACTAAACTAGTGGATCATAAGAAAAATAAATTGGATATTTCAATTGAAACAAAAGCAAAAAGCCCGGACCTTAACGTACGGGACAATAGGTGGATTAATAAGAAAATATATCGGATATTATTCAAATTCATAAATAAAATATAACAGCCCGGACCTTCATATACTGGATATATAGTCGATTTATATCATAAGATGGACAAAATAGCCCGGATAATGTTGACCAAATAGCCCGGATTTTGAACCAAATAACTCGGATATTGTTACCAAATACCCCGGACATTGTACCAAACACCCCGGATCTTGGTACCAAATAACCCGGATATTGTACCAAATAACCCGGATATTATCTATATCCGCGCTATAAAGTCTTTTTTCTTGAGAATTTTGGTGGATAAAATCGCCCGGATATTATAATATCCGGGTTATATTATGACAAAATAACACTGCCATTTGGAAGGAGTCCGGGCTCTATACCTATATCCGGGCTCTAAAGTCTTCTTCCAAAAATTTGGGTGGAAAACCAACCAGGTCAAATAACCCGGGCGTGCGAAAAAGGTCCGGGCTGTATACCTATTATCACACCACTCTGATGCCCGGACCCCAAATTGCCCATATCCGGGTTATATTAGCAAAAGCGCCCGGGCTAAATCACGTTTTTTCTACTAGTGATACCTTGCACTTCCTACACTGAATTGTTCCAGATCTCTTGCCCTTCCTTTTTTCTCCATCTTCTCTCTTTCTATTCCTAGATGGCCTCCCTATTCTCCTTTTCATGGTTGGATGAAGAATTTGAGGCAAGTCTGAGTGTGACCACTCCTCACCATCAAGAATGGAGCCGAAGGTCATAGCATAAGTTTGCTTGCAAGTTTTGACAAAATACCATGATGAGACATAATTTATTGGTGCCTCTCTGAAGTGATAAATAGCTTTAACTGCATGTTGACAAGGGATCTCACTTATTTACCACTGCCCACAAGCACATATTCTGTTCTTCAACCCTACTGGTAAGTACGAATGACCATCCCTAACCTCTGTTTCTCTATTAGAAGCCATATATACCTTGCATTGTATAAAATATATGCAATTAATACACATGAAAATAAAAGAAGTATAAGTAAAAAAATTATAGACTTTACCTTGCATGTCCTAGAATCTTTTCTAGAACTCTCCAAGAGACTTGTAACTTTTGGAGTGATTCCATTTTTATCCCAACTCTCAGCTTCTTATTGTCTTTTTGCATGTTTCACCATGCAATCTCGTCTAATTTCTACAATATAAAATCATGTATTTAGTCAATGCTTATCTATTATCTAGCATACATAAGTAGATTACATGTAATTACATCCTTTCCATTTCAAATATATAGTTACCTACCATCAAGAAGTGTTAGAATTGAACTATATATATATCTATCAGCACCCAAAGTAGAATTGAAGCTCTCAACGAAATTACTTGTATTTTCATCACAACACAATGCATGGTTGAATTGGTGTCATGCCCAACATTCCATATTACCCAAATCTTTGAACCATTTGATTACACCTAGTCCTTGAAATATAATAGTTTGCTTAAATACATAACATAACATGATATTAAACTAGGTACTAAAGCATTTATAGGGGGACCAACCTGCTTCCTTCTCTAGCTTTTCAAAGGCCTTAATGAATTTGAACCCAGAATAAGCATTACACACTCGCCAAAACAACATATGCATTAGTGCCCCTTGGTAAGACTTCTTAAAATTGCTGCAAAGATGTCTACAACAAAAACATCTTGAGACACTTCGCCATACATCTTGAAGGGCTGGTTCAACTCCCTGCATCAGTATCATTTGATTAGATAGGTAATCATAAGCAATACTATACATTTGGTTGAAATACAAAATATTCATTTACCTTTTGTCTATCAGAAATAATAGTCCAATCCTCTCCTTGGCTACATTTTAAACGATCTTTCAAGTGCCAAAAAAACTGAGACCGGGTTCTTTCTCTCATTATCATATACACCATACAAAAGGGGAAACAACTCATTGTTTCCGTCCAATCCAAGGGGGAACAACTCATTGTGGGTACCACACGGAATTTCCCTTTTTTTTTTAAAAAAAAAACCTCTGATGTTTGAGATTTTAGAGTGGTGGGTTATGAGTTTTATTTTTTAATGGGCCTTTTTTATATGGGCCAACATAATATACATGTACTTATATGAAAATATATAGGAGCTTATAAAATTTTGGAATCTGGAATGGATAGATGCACTTGTTGTCCTTGTTCTCGGCCCCGCTTGTTGCGGGTGGGAGTCGTATGTTTTTCTGTAATAACAGATTGTCTATTGAAAACAATTGATATTTGGTATGTGTGTTCTTTGTAAGTAATTGCTAATCGGAAAAGCTAAATACACCGTTAACTTTTACTGGACACGCCGCTTATTTTCGCAACTCCTCGCGGAATCGGGTCCACTACCGGTTGCAGACTACTTTGGAGGTCGTGCCAAACATGCCCTTGTAGGAATTTCAAAAGTCTGAAGTAAAAAAACGAAAATTAAATTTAGGTTGCGGAGTCTCATGTCTATATGTAAAAAACAACCCAAATTTTTTTTTAAACTCAATCAATCTACAACCTTGTGCGGACTATTTTTTTATTTAATTTTGTGTAGGCGTCTTTAAAAAAACTCACATATAGTTTGCAAGTAGTTGCGGACCGAAAGTATGTAATGTTGGCGGTTTAGCACGACGTCCAAAGTATTCCGCAACCCGGTACATACTCTTTTCCGTAAGAAGTGGCACAGATCAGTGATGTATCCAGCAAAAATTAACGGTATATTTAATAACCCCTTGTTAATTTATCTATCGATACATGCGAATAGTGTTTATAAGATCTCAATGGTTGATTATTAGTTTAACAATTTAATCTTATTCCCTCCTTTCATCCCCCTCACTCCTCATTGCTAATTAATTCGTTTTCTTTTATTTTTTATCTATGTTTTACATTTGATGAAAATAATGACGAGCTCTACCCATTATAAAATTCTTCTTCAATTCCATGGGATCGAAAATCATTCTCCATGTATGGATGTATTCAGTCGCAAGATTGTGGTGGCCCGATCTCATTATAGGGAAAGTGAAGGGAGATGAAATGAGGTAGAGTTCAGAGAGAGTTTGAGAAAAGAGAGAATGAGGGAGGAAGATAGGTTGTTAGATTTATTCATGCCTGAAATCCGTTTACAGCTTCTGATTTTTGTAGTTGTTACAACCATCTCACGCCCCTTAGTCACATCTACCCTCAATTACAGATTAATTTCTCATATGCCCCTTTCTTTCACACTCTTTACATTGCCTTTATCTCCAAGAGCCTTGTCCCAAGGCTCACAAAGAAAATGAAGGAAATTGGTGAATAATATGGCTCGCTAGTTCCCAAGTAGCTTCCTTTGGACCCAAGTTCTACCAAAAGACAAGCCATTCTGTGATGGAATCTCCTGTTGGTGAGTAAGTGAGACGAGTGTCTAAAATAGAGGATGGGCATACTAGCAACTCTCTAGCATTGTTAACTTCTGGAGGATCATGAGAGGCTGTCACCCCAGGACCGATCTTCTATATTAACTGGGACACATGAAACACTGGATGGATGTGAGCATGATCGGGAAGAGCTAATCGGTAAGCTGCAGGACCGACATTCGCAGAGACCTAATAAGGCCCATAAAACCGAGCACACAAATTCAAATTCTTGCGCATGGCTACCGAAGTTTGACGATAGGGTTGAAGTTTGTGATATACCCCATCCCCAACCTTAAATTTGCGTTCCGAGTGGTGCCCATCAGCAAACAACTTCATTCGGCTCTATGCTTGACACAAATTCAAACGCAGGTTGTCAATCATGGCTGCCCTCTCTCGTATCCATTCCTCTACTGAAGTGGTGGTAACACCTACTGTATCGGCTCCCAGTTGAGGAGGTTTGTAGCCATACAAAGCCTCGAAAGGAGTCATTTTGAGAGTCGTATGAAAGTTTGTATTATACCACTACTCCGCCAACGTCAAACATCTTGTCCATTGGCGGGGTCTGTTGGAAGTGACGCATCGGAGATATACCTCGAGGCACTGATTGACATGCTCTGTCTGCCCGTCTGATTGAGGATGATACGCCATTTACAAGTGGAGTTTGGTTCCTACTGCCTTGAAAAGCTCTTTCAAAAAATGGGTCACAAACACCCTGTCGTGATCAGATACAATGCTTGTAGGCAGTCCATGTAAACGGAACACATTATCCATGAACGCCTTTACCACTGTCATTGATGTGTAAGAGTTCTTTAAGGCAATGAAGTGACTATACTTTGTAATTCGATTGACCACCACGAAAATCAAATCCTTGCCTTTAGATTTTGGAAGGCCTTCAATAAAATCCATGGAAATGTGACTCCAAGCCCTCTCTAGAATCGATAATGGCTGCAGCAAACCCGGAGATAGCACATGCTCTGCTTTATTCCGCTGACATACATCGCATCTCTTCACAAATTCCTCAATATCTTTCCTCATACCAATCCAGTAAAAAAAACTTTTAACCCTTTGATATGTACCTTTGATTCCTGAATGACAACCAATTGGGTCGTCGTGCAGAGCCTGTATCAATTTGGCTCGAATATCTCCTCCGGCCCCGATGTATAGACACCCTTGAAACCTCAAAATCCGTTGTTGGACAGTCCAGTTTGGGTCGGTTGGGAGAATTGCTGAGACCAACAACTCTTTAGATTGCGAATCATCGTCATAGCTGGTGCATACCTCCTTCATCCATGCGGACTGTAATTTGTAATAGCAGCACAATGGCATTCCTCTCGATCGAATTTCCTTGATAATGCATCTGCCACCTTATTTTCCGTACCCTTCTTATAGACGATAGAATAAGAAAGACCAAGTAATATTCGTACCGCTTTCTTCTATGAGTTGTTAGTCTTTGTTCGACCAAATTCTTCAAGGATTGATGGTATGCTATTATCACAAAGTGACTATACTCCAAGTAATGTCGCCACTTGTCTATTGCTAGAAGAATCGCCAACAATTTCTTCTCGTATGTAGTCAGGTGCAGATGTTGACCATGAAGACCCTTAATCAGGTAACCGGTTGGCCTTCCTGATTGCATCAAAACATCCCCAATCCATGTGTCACATGCATCAGTTTCCACCTCAATCGGTTGAGAGAAATCTGGCAGTGCTAAGACTGAAGTAGTTGGCATAGTTGTCTTCAACCTTTGAAAGGTTGTCTCTGCTTCTGAATTCCACTTGAAAGAGTCCTATTTCAGGAGGTCAGTTAGGAGTCTATTGATGTCTCTGTACCCAAACACAAACCGATGATAATATCCCTTGAGCCCCAAAAATCCTCTCAAACTCTTAACGGAAGTGGACACGGGCCAGGATGTCATGGCATCCACCTTCATGGGATCTGTAGCTACAACTCTTTCCGAAATCAAGTGGCCCAAGTACTCCACCTGTTGTTGGGCAAAAGCACACTTTGAACGCTTGGCGAACAACTTCTGCATTCTCAATTTCTACAAGACCTCTTTCAAATACCAAACATGCTCCTTTAAGGACTTGCTATAAACCAATATATCAGAAGCACGAATTTCCTCAAAAAGGGTCCGAATGTTGTGTTCATTAAAGTTTGCAAGGTTGCAGGAGCATTTATGAGGTCGAAAGGCATCACGTTGAACTCGAAGTGATCGTGGTGTGTACGAAATGTAGTCTTGGGGGTATCCTCTTATGCCATTCTCACCTAGTGATCCAAACTCTCAAGTCTAACTTGGAAAAAATGACTGCACCATGCAACTCATCAAGTAAATCTTCGATATGGGGGATGGGAAATTTGTCCTTGATCGTAGCTTGGTCCAGCGGCCTATAATCCATGCAAAATCTCCAAGACCCATCTTTTTTTTAACCACCAGAGTGAGAGATGCAAAAGGACTCTGGCTAGGCCTGATGGTGGAGGCCTTCAGCATCACCTCCACCTATTTCTCAATATCTGTTTTCATAAAAAATGGGTACCGATAGGGCTTGATGCATGCCGGTTGTACCACTTATTTGAGAACGGTTTTGTGTCGATGCCCTCTATTCGGAGGCAGCCCCTGAGGTTCCACAAACACATCTTCGAATTCTCAATGTACTTCCTCGATTTCCTTCGAAACTTCATCCATCTTCCCTTCCGCGGAGCACACCTTTGCGACCTGGGTGATGACCATGGGTTCCCCTATTCGGAGGGACTTCTACACTTGTACCCCACTCATCATTTTCAACCCGGCCTCCTCCGTCAAGCCTTTCAACTCTATATTCGTTCCGTCCTTCTTGAATGAGATCTGTACTTTCTCATAATCCAGTAACACTTGTTTGTATGGTCGCATCCAATCGCCTCCCAACCCCATCTCACAATCCTTCTTCCTGAGAAGTTTGAGATCAAATGTGAACCGATGGCCCTGGATTGTTCATTCAAACCCTTTACGAATCTTGGTGATGTATATTTTGTTTCCGCTTATTGCATATACCACTATCAATCATGCTTCCTGAATATTGCAACCAACCTCTTGGCCAATCCTTATATCAACAAAGTTGTGAGTAACCCCGCTGTCAATCAAGGTTGTGATTCTTCTTCCTTCTAACTTCGGCTTGTATCCGAAACGTGTTTCTTGAATTTTCACTTGATAGTGCGTGCACATATACTTGTTTCTCTACGGGTGCACCCTCTTTCAATTGCATTTCAGGCCAATACCCGTCTTGCAATTGCTAATTGTCCTTGGTCAAATCCGATTCTTCGGCAGATAAGCAATGTAGTGTAGACGGTTGGCATTTGTGGCCCACGAAGTACTTTTTGCCACATCTATAACACATCCCTGGAGCCCTCCGACCCTCTACTACTAAAGACGTTGTGCTGTTGTTGCTCTTGGATGTGGATAATGGTGGTTTGGTGGTCTCGTTCCAATTATTCCCTATTTTGGCCGAACCAAACCCTGTTAGATTTACACTTGGCGTCACTGTAGTTCCCTTCCATGACGGCTTGCTTAGCTTTACAATGGCCTGTACTGCATTGTCATGCAACCTGGACTGCTCGGACGTTGTTGCTAAACAATTAGGTCTTCCTAATTTCACTAGCGACTTGATTTCGTCCTTCAACCCACTGATGTAACTAGACACAAAGTAAGCTTCAGGTAACGATGTATTGTCGGATAGCAGAAACGCTCGCAAATCCTCAAATTTCTCGTTGTATTCTTCCAAGTCCTCTCCCTACTTAATTTGTTGAATTCCTCAACTTTTTCAATGCCATGTTTTTCACCAAATCTCCTACAGGCTGCATCTACGAGTTCTTGCCAGGTCGCTTTGGGTTTCTGAATCAAGAAACCTTGCAACCACACGTTTGCCTTCTCCGTTACGTACATAGTTGCTATTTCTACCTTTTGATCTTCTCCAATGGCAAATACTGCAAAATACTTTTCACATTTCCTCGCCCAACTCTGGGATCTTTTGCCATCAAAAACCAAAAATTCTAATTTCAGAAATCGATTATGGTTAGATCGTACCTTTGAATTGCAAGAACTCGACCCCTCGGTCGTCTTTCCCATTCTTGGAACCGAGTTGTTGTGAGTACTCCTGATCTCGCGATCTTTACTGCCCGCCCCTAAGAGTCCATCTAGTGATGCGCTCCTCCCATGTCCCGTGTTCGCAACCGGAGTCGAAGAGACGGCCTTACTCCCTGGCATCGATGCATCGAATCTTGCACGCAGATTGCGCATCTGTTCCACGAGTTCCTCAAAATGTCCTCGTTTTTCCGATTCAATCGTTGTTGTTCTTCATGTTGCTTGCCGAATTCCATCATGAGTTGTTGGATCTGATTGAATTGCGCGTCGATCTATGATTCTGCAACTCCATCTACTGGTTCAACTGTTTAATATAGTCTTCGATTGTCTTCATTCTCGTTCCTTTCGCCATTGCAGAAAGTCTGGCTCTGATAGCAAATTGTGGTGGCCCTATCTAATTATAGGGAAAGTGAAGGGAGATGAGATGAGATAGAGTTCAGAGAGAGTTTGAGAAAAGAGAGAATGAGGGAGGAAGATAGGTTGTTAGATTCATTCATGCCCCAAATCCGTTTACAACTTCTGATATTTGTAGTTATTACAACCATCAATATATATAATAGATAAATAAATTATGTTTGATTGAAATTAATATACTTAAAATTTTCTTAAATAACTAAATTAAAACCTTACATTTTTTTTAAGATAAAAATAAAAAGTACACCGAATAGTGTCAAAATATCTGTCAAATTAATGGTTGTTCAAATCAAAGTTGTCAAAATTTCTTTTAGAAAATGATTTTCAAAGAGGTTTGATTGATAAAACCTTGTTTCTGAAAACTCGAGGCAACGATTTATTAGGTGTTCAAATCTATGTTGATGATATACTATTCGGTGCTATTAATAATTCCCTTTGCAATGAATTTTCATATATTATTTGCAGGGAATTTGAAATGAGCTTAATGAAAGAATTTCTTTCTTTCTTGGATTACTGAGTCAACCAAACAAAGCAATGAATCTTTCTCAACTTAAGTAAGTATACCAAGGACTTGATGAAGAAGTACAAGATGGATCAATTCAAGGTCGAAAAGACTCCTACGAGTTATACTATCAACTTAGACCAAGACAAAACGGTAAGAATGTTAATCAAAAGGAGTATAGAGGTATGATTGGGTCTTTGCTCTATCTTGTCATAGGGGGAGTAATGACTATTGCATTACAGTCGTTGTTCCTTTGTCTGCAAACATCTCGAGGCCTTGAGATAAGTTTCAAGTTTTTGAACGTTACAGCATGCCAAATTAGATCAAATTGGATCCGATTACTGGTTATTATCTTCCTAGATATTTGATAAGATAATCTATTTTTTATTTAAATTTATTTTTTAACTGGTTTTTAAAGTTATCCTAAAAACGTTTTGATTTTCTTATCCTTATTTAATTGGTTTTAAATTAGGGAAAATCAAAGTTGTTGAGATACTATGTTTCAAATCTACACCCTTTCAAAATCTCATCCTCTTCAAAACTCTGGCTTTTAATGTCTATCTCTTTTCCCCTATTTAAACCCTTTACATCATTGTCATCGTCATTCCCGTAATGCAAGAACATAAAAAACTTCAGATCTCTCTCTCTTTATCCCCTATTTAAACCCTTTTAATCTCTCTCTCTCTCTCTCTCTCTCTCTCTCTCTCTCTCTCTCTCTCTCTCTCTCTCTCTCTCTCTCTCTCTCTCTCTCTCTTTATCCCGTCCCTTTCACTTCATCCCCTCACATTCGCCACGACCCCCAAGCGTTCTAACTGCCTCTCTTCAGATCTCCGACTTCTTCTAAGAGAGCAAAAGCTTCAACATCCAAGTAGCGAAAGGAAGTTTCCGACTCTACCAGCATTGATTCAAGCTCCTCCTCGCGGACTCCATCTCCCACACAAGCTCATGCAGATAGGGTGGCTCATCCGGGTGGATGGAAGAGGCTACAGATGTGAAGATCTATTTAGTGAGTTGGGACCATTGTAAATCGGATGTGAGACCGAAGGGGGCTTACTAGTATTTATGTGAGCGAGACGTCTTCTACCCACCAGAAAAAATCCCTAGGGCCGCTCCCTGTGACCGAGAAGAAAGGTCTTGGTGTGTTACCGACCGCCATCTCTTCTTCCCTCAAACGAGATGTTGTAATTTCGACCCTCTCATGGCCTAATTTATAGTGGGAAATCATTTCTCGTTTTTTGTGAGGGTTCCTTAATACACCGTTGAATATCACGTTATTGCAACGTTACATTAAACGTTGCAGCAATGTTCAATTTGACGTTGTTGCAACGTTACATTAAATGTTTTGTTATGAGCAACGTTTAATTGGACATTGCTAATTAGGCACGCGAAAGGATGTGACGTGGGAGAGATAACCACATGAAGGGGGCTGACCACGTGCGCACGACATTGCGTGTCAATACGCAAACAAGTGCGGACATATGCGCGAGGAATATTGTGGATGTCTACGCAATAGAATGCAGAGCATACTGTGAGTTAATGCGGAACACTTACCGTCGGGGTGATGAACCTTAGACGACATCTGCTATAGGTCCGCAACGGGTTGTGGAACATTCGGCCTGCTGTCAACACACTAAATGAAACGTACCCTCATCCGCTGTTTTAACAATTCAAAAAATTTACCGTCGAAATATACTAGGAAATGGTTAGTAAACGTTCTATGAAATTAAAGAATAACGTTTCTATTCTGTTGAAGCAATACAATAATTTGACTTTCACCTACATGAAATAGTTGGTCGATGACGGGAGAATAAAGACGCATATCACAACATAACTGTACATTACATTCAAACAATTACGAAACATTACGACTGAAACATAAAATCAATATACAGTCGAAGGACACATATCAAAAATACGTTATATTACATGTAATGTACAGTCAAACAATGAATAGTGGGTGGTTTTATGCATTTTCACCATTTAAATAATAGAAAACTCCCGTTGAAGGACGCATATCAAAAATACGTTATATTACGTGTAAATTACATTGAAACGATGCATATCACAAATACGTGTACATACAATTACGTGTACATTACATTCAAACGATGCATATCACAAATATGTGTACATTACATTGAAACAATTACGTTACATTACGACTGAAACAGTTCAGTAGCTCGTATTCGACTGTATGTATATGTGCAGCCAAACTCGGCGTCCACACAATTTGAGCTCTACAACTTCTGCACCTCGCAGCATGAGCCAGAATACGACCAGTCTGCTACAACATTCTGTGCAGCTTGGTCTATTCAATTCAAAGTGTTCCACCGATCTCTATACACTTCGAAAGTAAATTGCCTTACACCACACATATAATGAAATATCGTTGGCAATGACCCATTTGTGTGAATGTGTGAATCGAAAGCAAACAGACACATATTTATAGGGATTATGGTACGCACCAGCAGTGTTACGCATCTGCCCGTGTTCTTGCTGTCAAACCCATTCAGGTGTTACGCATCTGCATGCGTACCTAAACGGTCGAGACCCGGGAAAGTAGCTACGTAATTGCATGCGTAACTACACGGAGCCCGCCTCACGGACCTAGTAAGTAGCTACGTCACTGTACGGAGCCTGCCCATGATCTTCGTTGTTATTTTCGCAAGTAGCTGCGGAGACATCCGCTAGACGGTGCGGTTATATCCGCATCCCGTGGAGTTGCATAGGTCCTTCGTAGATAGGCGTAATTTCACCCTATAAATAGAGTTCGTCGACATTCGAGAAGTTGCACACATCCTTCCAAATCCACTTTCATACTCGGTCGAAATTGTTGTTTTATACAACAATCTGGTGAACGATCGGTGAACCACTTTGATTTAAATAATAGAAAACTCACGTCGAAGGTGACGATGTCAAATAGTCGTCGTTACAGCTCTGAGGAGCCAATGAGCTGTGACATCGACGTTACTACGTCCGACGGGATTGGGAGGCCAAAATATCCCTGGGTAAGCACGGTTTCACCCCTAATGCCCCAATTTGTAAACGTTGGCGTCTGCCTGGATCAACAATGACGGTTCAATAACCGGTGGAGGACATTCACACTCATGGTCCGAAATGTGTAAAGATCGGCAGAGCACTTTGATTGAAATCGGAGGACATTCTCAATCGATGTCATCCTAGGATAACTAGTGGCCCCAACGACACCATCCATAACGACACCATCCCGGTTCTGGCATGACCCCAACGACACCATCCCGGTTGAGGCCATGCCATGGTGTCTTAAGTTGACCAAAGGCACCGTCCCCCTTCAGGCCATGTCGGGCGAGTATCACCAACAACACTGTTCCAGTTTAGGAAACCGTAGGAAAACGCTTTTATTTTAATTTCCATCAGATATTATAATTTGTATTCGATATGATGTGTGTAGAACAATATTATAGGGGTGTAAATCAATTATGAGTTATGAGTTAAATTCGATATGATGTGTGTAGAACATGGTAAGGGTGTACATCAAATCCAATAATTGAAAAATTATCTTCTACGGGAACTCATTTATGTCTATCGCACAAATTTGGTGACATTAACGAGGGAAGACGAGCAATTCGTCCACGCTACCTACATGTGAGTGACCAAGAACTGTGTACCAATGTTCTTCCGTCACGTGAACAATCAACGCGTAGGCAACTCCAATCTGGTACTTGTTCAACCAACTTGATTATCGATACATCGTTGACACCACCACGACGTGACAAGCAGTGGAAGTGACAACACTGGCGGTGTCTTTTTTCCCCTGTGACTTCAAAGTGCTTCCACGATCTTTAGTACTGTTTCAGTGAATTTACAATAGAGAATGTGGCAGTGTTATACATTCAGCTCAACTTGTACGTTAAGTAAATGCTCACAGAATGAATTGTCATGTATATATACATGCGTAAGGGTCTGAAATTGAAGTGATAGCGGATTTCCGCATCTACATGTGTAACTCTCCGCAAGACATCGCGGTGGGCTACAACCACGTATGCACTCCCGTAGCCCGCAAAGGTCGTGCATGCACTCTCGCAGCCAGGTATGCACTCCCGTTATCGGTGCATGCACTCTCGCAGCCACGTACTGGAGATACAGCTCCCCCCAAAGGTCGTGCTTGCATTAGTTACGCATTATGGTGCGGACGTAGTGAAGGCCGTTCTTGCTTCAGTTACGCATTATGATGAGATGCACTACCTTTGTTACACAAGACGGTGCAGAGCGACTCCCGTGTTTGGCACGTTGTTTGATGCGTACCTGCATACCCTATCCCAGTTCAGATCGCTGAGAATTATGTCCCCCATATAGTTACGCAATACGGTGCGAAGCCTGTAAAACTCTAGCATAACTATTGCGCTGCATGCATGTACCATCCATCTGTCACTATTTTGGGATAGAGGCCCCTCCGCACAGGGATCTGAATGCGGACCTCCGCGTGACGATCCACAACCCAGTGCGGTGATCTTCGCGCCTACGTGCGGAACTCCTTGTGTCGATCCGCAACCCAATGTGGTTATTTACGCGAGGACATTATAAATACCTCACGATTGGGTAGTGAAGCACTCAGCCATTGTCGGCTTCATGGGCTCAAAAATGTTCGGGTCAATGGGTTCAAAACATGTTAGGGAGTGTAATTACCCAAATATAAGTTATGTAAGGGTCATGGAAGCACTTTGATTACAATGTTACCTTTTGGGTTTGTTCGAGGTTTCGTCCCACAGACTGGATGAGATCATGGGAATGATGGGACGCGACATCGACGGAGGGGCCCAACACTCTCACGTCCATGCGCTTTTTCCCTTCGTAATGATCCACAATATCATAAGGGGAAGTGGAGGGAGGAGTGAGGATCTCCAAATCAACGGCGAGAGGAAAGTGGCATGTTTTGCATCAATCTAGACGTGGTCGACTCGATCATGGACTGGTAAGGCAGACTCATAGAACTCCACACCCACGGCGTTGCCATCTCCAACCCAAGATCTTTTGATTGAAATTTCGAACCCAAGCCTAGTTTTACTAAGCAAAAAATATATTTATCCAGTGGCCATTCTATAATTGTTTGACCATGACGATTCTGTAATTGTTTTGCCATCTCCTATCCAAGATCTTTGGATTGTGTTTTTTTTTTTTTTCATATTGTAGTTGTACTTGATTCTTTTTCAATTGCAAGGAATAATATAAATTTCACTCGTTCTTTATATAACTTAACAACACCCCAATACTAACTTCTCATACAACACATATTGCAACCAAACAAACATCGAAACCAAAATCTACACCAGTTTCACGGCTTCTACAGCTTATAGGTCACTAGATACTCGCCTTATCAGCTCTACGCTTACAGGACACCAGACCCCCACCTCAACGTCGCCAGACACTCGTCTTGCCGCTTACATGTCATGGCCGGAGGGACGAAGTTCGTCTGGGCCGGTTTCCGGAGGGTCGAAGCTAGTCTGATAGTCACCAGCCACCCAACGTCTTGCCTCCGGACACTACCTTGCCTCCACCCCCTATGTTGGACAAAAATGCGCAAATAATCTTACAACGCATTTTATTTGATTTTTAATATTTGGTTATCCTCTTGATTCGAAGTCGTACTGATACCAAGATTTGAATGGTTTTGGTGATTTGGGCTGCACCCGAGTTTTAACGGGTTGCCTACGTATCTCTTGGAAGAGAATCAAGCCTTACGTAGTTCAAAGTGTTTTGGATTTTGTGTTTGGTTTGATTTGGATTTGGATTTGGTTTCGTTTTCTTGTATGCATCATAGGATGAAGTTCAAATCCACCTTCTATGAAGGATAGCTCGAACAACACTCCACCCGAGTAACTTGAGACCACCTTCTCAGAAGGGTAACTCAAGCACCCGCCTATCATTTGCATAGAAAACGGTTTGATATGGAATTTAATTTGTTTTGATTTGTTTTAACCTAAAGGTCAATTTGGGGATCGTGATTGAACTCGTTTGTGAGTTTTCTACGTACCCTTTTGGAAATGATCAAATCGCACGTAGTTCTTGAAAAAGACATGTTTGAATTTGGTATTTGGCTTTTTGAAGTTTTGGCCGTGACTGAACTCGACGAACGGAAGCTTTGTGTTGAGTCGGAGGAGACACTTTGAATTTGATGGAAATTTGATTTCTGAGACGACTTGAGTCGACAAATGAATTTGGAGAATTTGATTGAAGATTTGGGTGTGACTGGACTCGGTGAGAATTTGATTTACACCGAGTTTCCTACGTATCCACTTATTTAGTGGAATCAAGTCGCCGTAGTTCGGAACGAAGATGAATTTTGTATTTGGGTTTGATCACGAGATCATTTGAGAGGGATGATTGAAGTCGTTGAGCTGAAGCTTTGTATCGAGTCGGCATGGACAATTCGAATTTGTTTTTGGCGATTGAACTCAATGAGTCTTGGCTTTGTATCAAGTGTCCTATGTATCTCTTAGAAGAGAATCAAATCACCCGTATATTCTAAAATGAACCAATTTAATTTGTTTGGTTTGACGATTGTACTCGACGAGCATAAGCTTTATGTCGAGCTACCTACGTACCCGTTTGGACGGGATCAAATCATCCGTAGTTCTTTTGAGAACCATTTAATTTTTTGGTTTGACGATTGAACCAGACGAGCTTTAGCTTTATGTCTGGTGGCCTACGTATCCGATAACTCGGAATCAAATCAGGTGTAGTTATGTTTTTTAGGTCAAAATGATTTAATTTGAGATGGGCGACTGAATTCGATGTATGTAAAATTTGACACCGGATTTCCTACGTAACTCGTAAAAGAGTATCAAGTCTTTACGAAGTTCTTTTGGGAACTGAGTTTATATTTGGTGAAACTCGATTTGAGGTTTTGACTCAATTTTTATTGGAGCCGATTTGAGATTGACCCACTAGAATTAATCGACAAAGAATATTTAACGAGTTTAATTTTATGTTTTGATGAAACTTGAATTCTTAATTTATGTCAAAAATAATTCTTATATTTTAGTGGGTGCATTGTGTAATTAAACACACTTTTTTTTAAAAAAAAAAGTATGCCGAAGACTCCATGCAAGAAGCCCATTTCATTTTACTTGCCAAATGAGCCCAATTCATTTTCTTCATCAATTCAGCTCAAGGTTAGTCCAAATCCTAGTTAATCACAATAGTTGTTTCTTCGCCTGTCACACGCTCAATCCTCTCTCCGACGCTAGCCCGCTTCGACAACACCAGTCTACTTTCATTCTCCGTTCGACTGGCTTCTGCTTTGGTCATCTGAAACGGCTATGGGCGGAACGAAGGTGGATAACGAGCGAAGCAAGTGGAGCCTTGGCGACCCGGCACTAGTCAAGGACATTCCGATCAATGGTAATGTTCTAGGGTTTTCCTTTTGGTCAATTCCCACCCCAAATATGCTACTTGATTCAATCTTTGGATGATCTGTGCTCCATAAATTGAATCCCCTCTTACATCCACCTTCAATCAAGTGTCCAATTTCTAAATTCTACTGATTTTTTTAGAAATTGTGATTTGGGGAGTTTTTGGATTAGGGCAATTGAGAAAAACCAATGGAAGCTAGGGCCTGTGCGCCTTGAACAACACCACATGGACTTCCGACTTTGAGCAACTGGGGAAAGGCGAGGTGGCAACGCATCGTCTGAATATGCGGACACGTCGCTGTGGCTCTAGAGCGGCCACCACCTCGGCGTCTCAAGATAGGTATGTCGGCTCATTATCTTTCTTCTTCTGAATTGATTTAGCCCTCTTGATTTCTTAGGGCTTGTTTCCTCAATGTAACTTGGGACTAATTTGTTGACCGACTCACTTGAGTTTTGACCTGTTCTCGACACAAGCTGATTCAAGGGAATTTTAGTTCCTGGAATTTTTTTATTGCATTCTGCTTGATGCTGCCTTTGTGGCTGTTTGAATAAACAATATTTTCCTTGTCTTTTGTTCCTTTTGAATTGGCATCTCAAGTGGTGGTAAGCACAAATTGCTTTTGATTTGGGTATAATTCATTTGGTTATCAGCTTGCCATTTCGTAGCTTCTGATTTTTCTTAATACCCAATTTATGCCTACATCATTTTTTTTCTATGCATCCGAGAGAGTTTATAGATCTCCCATTCATGTTTGTTTTGCCTTTGTGGCTATTTTGGGTGGAGGGTTTTTTTCCTTGAAAACTTAGTGCCTCTGCTGATTTTTTTTGTCTGGAGAAATTAGGTTTCAATTTGCCTAGCTGATTAGAAGCCTTGTAGCAATCCATTTAGGTGAAAACTTTGCCAGAATTTCGCCTATGTTTAAGGCGATTTTGGGATTCTGAAACCCATACCTAATGCTTAAAATGATATAATTGTACAAATTTATATAATTTTGCATAGGGGGGTCTCAAGAATCCATTTCGGCAGCATTTAGACCTGTTTAGGGATAGTTTTGTGGTTCCAAAATACATACCATATGCTTAAAACAATATAATTGTACAAAGCTATATCACTTTGCATATGAGGATCTTGGAATCCATTGAAACTACCTTGATCCTTCTTCTTTTCTACAGCATGAACTAGGGTTTGCTGAGGTTTTCCCAGGAGAATGAAGAAGAAAAACTGTATTTGCTGCTTTTCTACTATTTGGAAGAAAAGGAAGCCCAGGAACAACCCCCCTGCAGCCCTTGCTTTTCTACAGCATGAACTAGGGTTTGCTGAGGTTTTCCCTCACTCTCTTTGTACAATTTTTTCTTTAAACCCTAGCTTGTAGGAGTTACAAGCAAGCAGTTGAACTTTTCAGTTTTGCCTTCCTTTTTTTTTTTATTATAGCGGGTTGGGCTTGTTGTGAGCATGAACCCATCAGAATAATTATCCTTTGTATTGTATTGGACTTGCCTTTTAATTTAGAAAGCCCAATTTCATATTGTCCAATTTTGTGTTTAAATGGACAAAATAGACAACATTTTAATATATAATGAAGGTGATAAATCATTTATAAAATCACCAAATTTTACCCTTCAACACCCTACGTAGACAATCTGTGGCCGCCACTAGCGAGCAGGATAATGTGAAGACAACTAGGTGGTATTTCCCACGTTACTTGATTAGGAAAACGCCAATTGTACCTTACAGATACCCCACATGTCCGCTCCCCTCCGCAACCTGTCTGCTCCCCTCCGCAACCTGTCCACTCCCCCTCCGTAACATGTCCACTCCGCCCCGTATATCTAAATTCAAAGTACTTCCATGATCTTTAAAGTGTTTATTTCATATGGGAGATATATGGTTTGTAAAGCATCGTTGTATCGGAATTAGACCATTCCACTATATGCTTATGAGGTGGAGCATCCCCATCCGCTGTCTTTTATAGCCGTCTGCATTCCGCAACTACATGCGGATAATACTTGCGCAGCTACATGCGGATAGTTCTGCAGTGGACTCCGCATGTAAATGCGTAACTTGTCTGCCCAAAACCGTTGTGTAGATGCGTATAAATACGGCCACTTGCTTGCTAGGCACTTACACACGCAATCATTTCCATACTATCATTCTTTCAATCACAATGCTCACCACATTTGTACAATCCAGCAACCCGGTGTGAAGATCATGGAAGCACTTTGGCTTTATGGTGACAAAAAGAAACCGTCAGTTTGCATTCTTGGATCCATCTTCTCAGAATGTCTCGGATCACTTGTGTAACCATTGATGCTCACCCCGGCATGGTGGTTCTAAACTACTGCGGAACGCTCGATTTAATCTAACTATGAAACAGAAACAAGTAACGTTTACAATCGGTGTGTATTATATCATAGTCGTTTATATTGTAGTTCTTTGAATTCACATCATTTTGTGGTATGTTTTGTTTCAATTCTCATTGTCACAACCCAATACATCATCGATTATAATGACTACTTCCCAAATACCATCCACTGGCGAGACGCAATATGTCGTAACCACTTCGGTATGCTCTATCTAATCTAAGTATCAAACGTAACCATGTATTCAATGTGTTGTTTCAATTCTTTTCGGCTCCGCATGGTCTTGCAGAATATACCGCATTTAGCCGCGACACTTACGTACCTGCTCATCATCTTAGAATGTCTCGGATCACTTGTGTAACCATTGACGCTCAGCCCAGCATGGTGGTTCCAAACTACTCCGGAACGCTCGTTTTAATCTAACTATCAAACGTAAACAAGTAACGTTTACAATCGGTGTGTATTATATTGTAGTCGTTTATATTGTAGTCGTTGGAATTCACATCATTTTGTGGAATGTTTTGTTTCAATTCTCATTGTCACAACCCAATACATCATCGATTATAACGACTACTTCCCAAATACCATCCACTGGCGAGACGAAATATGTCGTAATCACTGCGGTATGCTCTATCTAATCTAAGTATCAAATGTAACCATGTATTCAATGTGTTGTTTCAATTCTTTTCGGCTCTGCATGGTCTTGCGGAATATACCGCATTTTGCCGCAGCACTGTCCTACATGCCGGCCACCGTGTACTATTTTCTGTACAACGGAACTTGCTTACTATTTTGTTAACAACGGTGTACAACGGTTTACTATTTTCTGTACGACAGTTTACTATTTTTTGTACAATGGTGTACATCAGAACTTGCTTACTTTTTTGTTTATTTACAAAATAACGTTTATAATCGTTGTATCTTATATTGGAGTCGTTTATATAGTCGTCTCTCAAAATATATCAACACATGTCCAACGTAAGCACATATTTAACACATTATGTCGCAATCAGTGCGGAACGCTCAATCTAATCTAAGTATCCAACGTAATCACGTATTCAAATCCATTCAAAGCATGACCCCGGTTTAAATTACATTCAAAACCAAACACACGTATGTACGAATCTTCAAACCGCCATGCAAACAGGAATCCAACTACAGTTCTGCACAACTACAACCACAAATACGAAACATATGAACAAAAAAGTCTTCACGCAACAACACAACTGTCATCGTACACATACGTCACTGCGTCTGAACGAACGACGGATCTGCGGTGTAGTACCGGCCTAAAATGCGGCTAATCTCCGCCCTCAATGTACCCTTCGGCTCCGACAGAAGACAGGTTAACTCTGTCCCCACAACGTTATATCGATCAGCGACATCGGAGGCACGGGGTGGAAGGACGACAGTCGCAGAAGGGCCCTCCTCCGCAACGGCGTGCACCTCATCCGGAACAATCGGCTCCGGCTCTGAAGGTATGACGGACGACGGGAGGATGCAGACGTGCGACCTTGGCCGCAACCACTGCAGATACCCATCTGCCGACGCCCATGGACGCTCAGCAGGAGCCATTGGGATGGAATCGAGGTCAACCAAGTGCGCATGGCGGTCTGCCCAGTGGTTCGCCTCCCCCAGCATCAGAAGCTGGTACGGGCGGTGTGGACACGCAGCCCGTACCACTCGGACAGGAATGATGGGGTCAATCGGGATGCCCTGTATGTGGCCGAATTGTCGTACCACTATGTTAGGCATGTACGGCCCGACCCCCTCCGCCCATCTTATCGTTCTGCGGTACGCGAACACCCTATGAGCACCCTGAAGATCCAGGTCGGGCCCATACGGCATCCAACTTACCTGCAATGATAATGTACACATACATGTTACAAAATAACATTGTTACCAATCTGATAGTCAACGATTAATGTATAATTCCAACTACAACATCCACATACCGCTCGGGGTCCGCACTCGTCTACGTCCCGACGTAGAGCTATAATCCGCCCTTGCTCCCGCCTCGGGGTCGCAGTCGGGGCGAATCGGGCCGCGTACCTCGCATCAACCCTCCTCTCCAGCGTCGGCGCAAGTGTTCCATGCTGAACAGGGAAATAGTTGTATATCCAAGCCTGTACGAAAACTCATTTTAATAAAAGACAATCACTATATAACACCTTACGTTTCATGTTAAGACATCGACTCGTTACGATGTTCATGTCCATTACATGCAACAGGAGAGGGCAGCCATCCATCCCTTTCGCCTTCCCACGCGTTCCCTTCTCCATGGCTCTGTACTGGTACGCCAACATCGCCGCCCCCCATTCATATCCCTCCGTCGTTGTATGGTCTCTACACATGTAGATCAATTTCACGCGTATCCTATCCTTCGACTTGTCCATCATCAACGTCGACGATAGAAGGTACGCCAACCACAACGTCGCGACCCTCTGGCGGCCGACCCCATCCTCCGGGAGGCCTGCGTCGATGTATGCAGCCACCTTGACTTTCAGCTTCGACTGTGGGATCCCACCCGTCGTCCTCCACTTGTTCACCCAAGGCAGCGGCCACCCAAAGCTCTCCGCTACCCACTGAGAGGCCCCCAACACGTCGACGTCCAACATCACATGCGCACCCTCTATAGGCAACCCCAACAACAGCTACATGTCGTGGAGAGTAATCGTCATCTCACCCCACTCGAAGTGAAACAAGTTCGTCTTCGGCTGCCACCGCTTCACAAAAATCTGACACAGCCCATGGTCAACGTGGTTCCAACTAAAATCCAACAACCCCACCAGCCCGCTCTGCACAACTAAAGGAACCCAGGTATCCCTTCCGTTCTCCAAGGCCTCCTGCAACCATCTGATCGCCGTACCCCGCTTATGCATGTCCATCAATACCGGTGGGTCGCCCAAATCCTCCGCGCCAAAGCTCAACGACAATCACTTATCTTCAGACCCGCCGCCCCCCCCCCCCCCCCTCCACCAAACACCTCCTCCGGGTCATCCTCCTCAGACTCACCAGCTCCGCCCTGCTCACCACCGTCGCTGTCCTGCTGGTCAAGCGGGCCATCCGGCTCCTCGTGAGCACCCTACTCTTGGGGAGAATGGTGCCCTTCTCCGACCTCACCCGCCCTCGCAGCAGACCCAGACGTCCTCGGTTCGAATGCGAGCCCGCACACAGAACCCGCTTCCGGGGACCTCTCCGCACCTTCGTTCCCTGGTCGACCTAGGGCACACTCTTCTACCCAAGTCTGTCGTGTCAATAACGGTGGCGGCAAAGGAGGGTGTTCCATCGGCATCATTTGTTCTAGGTTTGCCCCTGCGCCTGAGGACTCCCCATACAAGCACGTAGCTCTCCCACCAACTCTCCTACTCGGCCAGGGTCTGGCTGGTCACCGGCCACAATCGACTCCGCCTCCACCATTACCGAATATGGCAGTACCGTCTCCGACTGCACCACTCCAACAAAACTCTTCACCTTCTTCTGAAATATCCCACGCGCAGAGGCTGAAACAATTCGTCCATGAGTCCAATCTCCTTCTTCCGAACCCTCGATCCCACGCTTACGACTTTG
The DNA here is from genome assembly GCA_037127255.1 of Persicaria tinctoria. Lineage (NCBI taxonomy): Eukaryota > Viridiplantae > Streptophyta > Magnoliopsida > Caryophyllales > Polygonaceae > Persicaria > Persicaria tinctoria. The sequence continues at coordinate 64,642,923 of JBANSL010000008.1, read as the reverse complement.
CTGCAACTCCGCTAGGAATTTGTCCCTCTCTTGTCGTTTGAATCGGTGTCATTGATTATAATTAGTTAAAAAAAAAATAAGTTTCTACTTATATTGTATATGTCACTCATTTTAGAGTAACGTTTTTCGAAATTGTAATTTCTCTCTTTGTACCCTCTAATTTGTTATCGAATTCGTGACTTTTGTTACGCATATATCATTAAATTTCAACATTATACTTACAATGTATGTATCTTTAATTTCTAACGATCATTTGAATTCTCTATTTTCTTACGACTATAATTTCCATATTCAACAGAATACATGATTCTTATTCTCAAACAATTGGTGATACTTTAACATCGGTCTACTTGTTCGATTGTATCTCTAATTATGTTTTGACCACCACCTACTTAACTATCTTGTTTTACTCGTTCTTTCTCCATTTTTTATGTTAAAGTAACGCATTCTAACATATTTTTTCCTCTCGTTACGCTTTAAATACCACACAACTATATGATCGACTTTTAATACTCAAACTTAAGCATGATTTAACAGTAAAGAATACTTAAAGAATCATCGGAATAATATTTACCACCGCCAATAATGCTTTTCTGGGTCATGGACGCAACACTCTCTTCACTTCCGCCGCCGCCGCCCTCACCGCCTCCACCCTCACTCCCTCCTGCGTTGCAACCCTCTCCGCCGCCGTCGCCCTCACTGCCTCCACCCTCGTTGCCTCTTGTGATGCAACCCTCTCCGCCTCCGCCTCCTCCGCTGAAACCCTCTCCGCCTCCGTCGCTACCGCCCTCGCTGAAACCCTCTCCGCCTCAGCCGCAGCCGCCACCCTCGCTGCCTCCTCCGCTAAAACCCTCTCGATCGCCGCCGCCGCGACCCTTTCCTCCTCCAATGCCCTATCCCGAACCGTTTCCTCCTCCGTTGCCCTCTTCAAAGCCACTTCTTTCTCCTCCGACCTCTGCATCACCTCACACGCCATGTCAACCGACGCCTCCCGGACCCCCCGCCGAATCCTGGACTTCCCGCCACCTAATTGTGTCGGCCGCGACTCCGCCTCCACCCCATCCTCCCCCTGCGCCGCCTCCGCATGCCTCTCGCTCTCGGCCTCTTATTGCCCTGACGACATCGCACTCACTTGCTCCGCCGCCCTAACCAACTCAGCCGCCTCCATCTCTGCCCTCTCCCCGTCTCTCCAGTCCAACGAATCAAAGATTTCCTCCATCTTTGAATCGTTACCGGCTACCAACACCACGGGCATACCCACCGGGGCTCCACCGCTGCCCTCGCCTCCTGACGCCCTCTCTCCGTCGCGCCTTTCATCCGCCATTTTCTTCTCCGTCGAACACTCTCTCTCGCACTCTATGTCGGAATCACAAACCGTCGACTCTCTCGGATTCGGAGTTGGAAAGTCGTACGGCCGATTGCGGTTACGAATCGTACTTCATACACCATATTCCTCCACATCCCGATGCGCAACCCTTTTGAATTTCAAATTCGATATTACGGAACTCACTGCGGAGTCGGTCCGTATTCCCTTATGCCGCGTTTGGTTTCCTTCCACCATCTTCCGGGTTCGGTCGTGCAAATTGTTAGGCAATCCTTCGCGGATTGTTTCTTTGTTGGTGGCTAAGGGCGTGTTTGGGTCGATGCGGGGCGCGCTTCGCATCCCGTTGGGGAACAAGTTACGCATTATGTTGCGAAGATTAGCGGTGTAATTAGCTTTCCCGTTTTATTATCAGTCAATATATATATTTAAGTTGGATTTAAAATCAGATTTGGATATATATATATATATATATATATATATATATATATATATATATATATATATATATATATATATATATATATATATATATATATATATATATATATTGTTTTTGGTTGAGAAGATTGTGTGCAGATTCTATGACTCAAACGGCTGGATAATTGTGAAGATTCATTGCAACCAGAAATCATATTTTATGGAAGATAATATCTACAAATTCAAATTCTAAAGGATGTTCAATTTGTTGAGGATTTAGTGGAACTATTTTGAATCTCAAGCTGCAACTAACTCAGCATGATTGAAGTGATTGAAACGGCTAGAAGATGAGTCTGTTAGCTTATTAAAGGGAACACATTGCTAGCAAGAAATATACGACTCTCAAGCACTCAATCTACGAGCAAAGTGATCTCTACTGCAATCAATCATCTTCCTGTTGATCATTCGTTTTCTCTCTCGCCCTCATTGTAATTTTTTTACTTTAAGTTAAGAGAGGAAAACACATGAGCGATATAGGATAAGTCAATTTTTGTTATACTTAGAGTATCCCTATACTTAAACGTATCTACACTTTAGTGTACTTGGGCTATTGTTTCATTGGGTTGTGAGTTGACTAGATCGTAGCGAGTTCGGCTAGAAAGTGTTAGGAGAGGAAAAGTTCTTCTAGGTTGTATCTAGGGCTCAAGTGAAATGAAATAATAGTGGTTTAAACTCTACGGGTTGGATAATCCTAGGCGGAGACGTAAGCTGGTTTAGCTGAACTTCGTAAACATATCGTGTGTCCATTGTGTTTTAATTTCCGCATTTTATATGAACGTTTTATTTTCGTACAACCGAATAGGTTTCTAGGATTGGTCAAGACCTTGAGTTAGATTTGAAGACCTTGACATCCGAACCAAGAACTTGAGATTCATTTCAAGGCTTTCAAGTCTCATCTGCATAAAGTTTGTGAAACATTTACATACTATATTCATCCCCCTTCTAGAGTATTTCTATCTTATTTATATCTCTTATGATGTACTTCAAAAAGTTTGATCTTTTACTACACCTATAAAGAGATGAGAATTTTTTTTAAAGATCGATTGATAATAGATGTCTAATTACGTGCGATCTAGTACTAAAAAATGTCATGGACTACGCAAAATGAAAACAAAACAACCCGTTGGAGGTCATATTAGACTTAAAACCAATTTACTGTACATTGGAGTTTAGGTAACCAAAATGCTAAGATAAAGCCATAGCTAAATTCAAAAGAGGGGTGAAAGACCTGATTTCGCACTTCTAGTTGCATCCATTTGCGTAACTGCGTAAAGAAATTCCAATCGTGCGTGTTGTATAAGTGCAAATGAACTTGAGAAATTTATCAGCTTTAGAACAAGTATTCTATCTAACAGAGAATCTGGAAATTGTTTTCCATCACCACTATGACAGTAAGGAAGGTAATGAAGAATACTAAGTTTTCCACTCCTTTGAGTTATTTTTCTTTGTTGGTGTTGGTTTCCATCCAAGTACAATCATGTCTAATTAAACTCGGATCATGATACATAAGAATGTCGATCACTTCAATTAATCAAACTCACTTTTCACCAAAAAAAAAGGTAATCAAACTCACTAGCACATACTGAAGAAAAAACAAAGGAAAAAAGATCATGGGAGTAGAAGATCCTGCTCCTCAAATATCTTTAAACTCATTGAGGAGATCCCTCAAGTTGGAGGGCTTTAAACTCATTGAGGAGATCCCTCACTTCAATAAGGCTCATTGAGGAGATCCCTCACTTCAATAACCCCAGAAGCCGGAGGGCTTTAAACTCATTGAGGAGATCCCTCACTTCAATAAGGCTCAAGAGGCAAGCCAGAAGTCCATAGCCGAGAAGAAGTTCAAAGGTCAAACCATCATGTCTAATACTTTGCTTATTCATGTTTGTTGGGTAAGAGTAGTTTGTAGAAAATTTACTATATTTCGGATTTGGCTATGCTTGGACTTTGTCCCTTGCTTTCTAGGTTCCTGTTTGATAACCCTTGAATGTGACTTAATGATTTTTCATCGGATGAAATGGCAAAACATTTGGTGGTATTACTATTTATTGTTGATAAAGAATCTAATTTCTATAATTTGTAGGCTTTACAATCAACTATTCATGGTTCCTTACTGGTTTTCCAAGAATCGTCTATGCAAAATCTATTTTGTGGCAGTTGCGAGGATGAGTGGTCCTTGCTTTCTAAGGCCTTGTTATTTTGTAGAAAACCCCCCGGCACTAAGTCCGGGTTGGGGTGTTTGTATGTAAATTCGAATAAAAGAATGAGGGGGCCCAAGGGCCTTACATCTAACTACAATCCTTGAATGCAAGGACATAGCCTAAGCATTCCAAGGAAAAGTAGTCAAAAACAAGTCTTGAGGAGTATGTTTCTTCCAACTCGTAGGTCTTCCGGACATATACCAAACTTTCAACAAAACAAACAAGGGCATGTGTTGGGCTCGCAGGCCCAACCACAATGCCATAAAAAACACCAAAAGGTTCATGTTCCTTGGGGATGCAGCCCCGAGAGGACACATGAAACCTAAAATAGTCTAAAAAAGGGTTGCTCCCAGGAGCGCGCAAGCTCCAAAAGGTTCGCAGGTCTTAGAACGCAACCCTATAATCATAACACTCAAGGGAGAATTTAGGACCAGAAAGACCCTAAGCAAACATGTTTTCAACGTCATGGAGGCCAAAGGATGTATGTAGTAGCCGGTAAACATGGATGGCGATGATTCTTGCAACGACGTCCTCCGGGATGAGATTGTCATCATAAACCTTTGCATTTCTCGCATGCCATATATAATATATAGCAGCCAAGAAAGCATAGTTTTTTTTCCTTCGTGATGCATCTAGTCCTCCTCTTTTGCCTTCGGAGCCATTAGAGACCCCTATCAAAACCATTAACTTCCTCCGGGATATCAAAGTTCTCTCTCGCTTTCCTCCTGATTTCTGTAGCATACGGACATTCAAAGAAGAGATGTTTGTGTGTTTCTAACACCTCAATTTCACAAAATCTGCAATAGTTGTTAATGTCCAAATAATAGAGCCGATCCAAGGTAGGTAACTTACCCAAGGTAGCTAGCCAAAGAATGAAGCAATGTTTGGGTGTGTTGCCCTTTTCCCACACCTCAATTTGTCAACGAACCTTTGCACCCTTTTCTCTAAGTTCTTCATAAGCTCTTTTGACCTTAAATTTGTCATTACTACACCAATCATCGAAATTTTTCATCAGGGTTAGAGTTTAGAGTAATCATTCTATTCTTAGCCTCAATGATAGATTTGATGAGATGAGAGTCTCTTTTATGAGCTTCCCAATCCTCAATGTTGCAAATAGCCAAGTACTTATGATGTACCTATCGAATCCATAAGCTCTCTTTTCTACTAAAGATGTGCCACGGGTGCTTCCTCAAGCAAGCATGGTTCCAAGTTCGGGCATCCAACAGCCCCAAACCTCCTTCATTTTTCGGAAGGCATAACTTGCTCCATCTCACCCTAGGATTCCTCCAAAGGAAGGAACGACATGTGCTAATGAGAGCTTGAAGAATGGTTTTCGGCACCCGTAGAACTGAGAGCCTAAAAGCCTTCCATTCCTTGAAGAACCGAGGCCATAAGTTCCCTTCATCCTGCATAAGATAGATTTTTTCCAGCCCAAAATGTTAGTTGCTTACCAATTTATTCCAAAATAGGAGTGTAATGGGTCACCCTTAGGCCGTGGGGATTGATTGGAATCCCCAAGTACCAAAAGGGGAACTCTTCATCTTTGAAACTGGTCACCCCTTTTATAATCGCAGCCTCATGCGTGGGAACCGAGGCTAGGAATACCGCAGATTTATCCTTGTTCACTTAGAGACCTGAGGCAAACTCGAACTTTTGAAGGCACTCCATGAGAATTTTCACCGATCTCTCATCCCCTCTAGAGAACATAACAATGTCGTCGGCGAATATGAGGTGTGCAAACTTTAGCTAGAGTCTTGCAATTTTGGTGAAAGTTGACACCGTCTTTGCTAGTCTCCTTCTTCACTAGCCTAAGGAAAAACTTCATAGCAATGACAAATAATAAGGGTAAAAGGGGGTCGCCTTGACGAAGACCCCTTCTCCCATCAAAAAGCTCATGTAATTCATTGTTAACCTTTACAAAGAAAGATGTAGTGGTGACACAAGTCATTATCCATTCCACGAATTTGATAGGGAGACCAACTTCCGTCAAAGCAAATTCAACGAATTTCCATGAAATGGAATTATAGGCCTTGGCCAAATCCACATTGAGAAAACATCTCCTTGTGTCTCCATTAACATTATATCTTCTAAGGAGCTCTTGGACAAGAAAAATGTTGTCCGACATTAGTCTCTCGGGGAGAAAAGCCACTTGGGCATGATCAATGAGATAGCCCAAGCAATGTCCTAGTCTTGAGGTAATGATCTTAGATATGACTTTGGAAACTACATTACAACACGAGATAGACCGAAATTTGCTAACTTCCTTTGCCCCATTTACCTTCAGAATTAGGCTCACCACGGTGTGATTAAGTTGTTTTAGGAGCACTCCATTTCTATGGAAATTCTTAATGTGTACACACAATTCGTTCCCGTTGGTGTTCCATGTACTCTTAAAGAACTTCGAAGTGTAGTCATCCGGGCCGACACCTTGTCATCTCCGATTGTCCATATGGCTGTTTTGATTTCCTCGTTTCTCACCGGCCCTATGAGCATCTCCACATCTTCCTCACGGATCGAGGCTCCCCTAGAAAACCATGAGGAGTCAATCCTTACATCAGCCCCTGCACATCCGAACAAATTCCGGTAGTAGCTTACAAATTCATTTGCAACCTCCAAGCTAGAAGTAGTCACGGTGTCATCCTATCTTATGATAGAGACTGTATGATTTTTGTGACCATTATACTTCATGAGAGAATGCAAATAGGTGTTACAAAGATCACTAAGGATGAGGTGCTTAGCTTTTGCGTGTTGCCTTAGATAGAAGAGTTCCGCTTTATTGAGTCTATCCGCCGTCTTTTTTACGTTCTTAAGAGCCTCTAGCGCAGCCTTCTCTCTCGGGTTCAACCCTGCTTCCTCCATGGCTTCGGATAGGGTCTCTTTTGCTTGCTTGGCTCTCATGCTGATGTGGCTAAATTCCTTTGCTCTAAGTGACTTAAGCGGCCACTTTAGGTTCTTTAGGAGTTTCCAAAGTCTAAGTTGGTAGGAGTAATGCCTATGCACATGCCAATTCTCCTTCACCAAGTCCTTGAACCTAGAGTGGTCACTCCACATGTTTAGAAATTTGAACATGTCACTCCTTTTTATCTCCTTCCTGCACATGGTAACAATTGTCGGCTTGTGGTCCAAGAGGTCTCACAAGACGGGGTAATGCAGATGACAAAAGATATTGCTATTAATCCAATCATGGTTTAGTAATACCCGGTCAATCTTGCTCCATTTGTTACCGTTTGACCATGTGAATTTGTTTGTGCTCGTGTAAGGGGCATCAACAAGGCCGAGGGTGTTGCAAGCTTCGAGCATGTCACGGTATTCGTACATCGACATCGGCGCCGCATTCATTCTTTCATCATATCTCATGACATAATTAAAATCTCCAATGGCCATCCAAGGGAGGATATGGTTGCATATAATGTTAGACAATGTATCCCAAATGCTTCGTCTATGAACCACCGTATGTAATCCATAGATAAAGCATACACCCACCAAGTGATTGTACGTCCAACATGTTGGATTCCAATACTTAACACATCAATGGTAGGGAAGATGGGGTTCCGTAGGACTAGGATGCGGCCTCTAGGATCTAAATTAAAATTTAACACAAAATTCCAGCCCGGCCATTTAGTCCTAATAAGGTTATTCTCATCAAAGTAACATTCATTAAGTTTAGTCTCAAAGAAAGCACATACCTTAGCATCATGTTCTCACTTCTCAGACTACCTTACTCACACCATTTTGTTTTTGAGGATGGTTTAACCCCCTTACATTCCATGGGGATATCTTCATTTGGCCCCTTGAGGGGTTTTGCTCTTGATGTTCTTTCTTACTCCCTTACCCTTAGCCTTTTGTCTCGCCTTCTTGGACATTACCATGACAAAAGGAGTGGAATCATCCACGTCCTCATTATCACTACTATTCCAAGAATGCATAGAGCCTTCACTCCCATCCTTGGATGACACATCTAGTTCATGGACAACCCCTTCTTCTTCATCGTTTGAGCTCCTGAAATGATCCAAGAGGGGACTAGATCTCCCAAGGGGAGGTGAAGAGTGATATCTAGTTGCATAAAAAGTACTTACCTTCTTTTCGTTGTCATCTTTTCCTTCCTCTTAGCGCTCATTGGGTTCGTTTTGCAGCCCTTGGTCATTTTTCTTCTTCTTAGTAGCTCTTACTTTCTTTCTACCTCTATGTTTGTTCTATGGGCGTCATTGGGATGTTCCTCTGACTCATTCGTTTTTTAGGGATCCTCCTTGTCCGATGCTTTGTCCTTTACTTGCATATCTTTGTTTTGATAATCCAAGTTATCCCTAACATCATTCTCAAAGTTAGTAGTATAATCAAAAGAGGGAGGAGGCATAGGAGGGGTACTTGCCTTATTATTAGGGGCTTCTTGTTTGTTTCCATTGTCAATGCGCCCATCTTCCTCTTATTGCTTCTCAATCTCAGCCCCTTGTTTATTCTTTTACTCCACATCCCTCCTTTTTTTTTATTCAGAGATAGGCCGGGGGATTTCCCTATCTCACCATTTGCTTGCGAATTTTTGGAAGCCTTCCTATTGTCCTTGCACGAGTTCTCCTTGTTAAGGTTGTTAGTACGATTTGGATACAAAGAACATTCATTTGGACTATGACCAAAAGTTCCACATAAGTAGCAATATTTAGGCTCATTTTCAATATAAAAATTGCAATTAAGCTTAGAACCATCGCTAAAAGAAAGTATTACCTCCCTCGTTACATCTTCGCCAAAGTTTATCTTGATGAGTGCTCGGGCGTAGGATCTCCTCTTCTTTTCTTCAGTAACCTTGTCCACAAATAAAGGCTTACCAATTTGGGAAGCAATCCTTTCTATGAAATCTCGGGTCCAAAAGTTTGATGGGATTCCAAGCATACAAACCCAAAGGGGAATGGTGGTCGCTTCCCTCTTAGTGAATACAAATTTATCGGGCAGACGAGCACTTGTTTCAAACTCAGGGGCCGACCACGGATGAAGTAAGGGCCACCCATTAGGACTTTGTCCATGTCATCATCGGTGTCAAATTTTATTACCTCCCTCGTTACCTCTTCGCCAAAGTTTATCTTGATGAGTGCTCGGGCGTAGGATCCCCTCTTCTTTTCTTCAGTAACCTTGTCCACAAACAAAGGCTTACCAATTTGGGAAGCAATCCTTTCTATGACATCTCGGGTCCAAAAGTTTGATGGGATTCCAAGCATACAAACCCAAAGGGGAATGGTGGCCGCTTCCCTCTTAGTGAATGCAAATTTATCGGGCAAACGGGCAGTTGTTTCAAACTCACGGGCCGACCACGGATGAAGTAAGGGCCACCTATTAGGACTTTGTCCATGTCATCATCGGTGTCCAATTTGAAAACCATCCATCCTCCTTCCTCGTGATACCTTTATTTAACACCCCATAGCCTCTTCATTTCATTAATCATGTAGATGTCCGGGTAGTTAGCTACATATTGGCCTAGCAATGGCCATCCCCAAATCTCATGTGTGGGGAGACCCTCGGCCATATCAATCTCAATAACTCGTTTAGTCTTAGGTTCAATATAGTCTAGCTTACCTCCAACACCTTCCGTAGATGACTGCAGAGAGGAGTACAGTTGTAAAGAATCCGAGTAGGGCTACATTTGCCCAAGTTTGGGGAGGGTAATATGTTAAGAAGGTAGGTGGTAGTGGAAACGGGATATGGCCATAGAGTGTGAGGTACGGTGGCATGGACTAAGAGAGTTCTGACCATTTTGTTGATAGTTCTGATGATACGTTCGACCTTACCATTATGTGGGGATGTATAAGTGCAAGAGAAACGAAAAGACAAGTCGTGGGAGACAAAAAATTTGTGAAACTCTTGATTATCAAATTCCATTCCATTATCACATTGCAGGGTCTTGATGTGGTGATTGAATTGAGTTCTAATTTAATAATAGAACTTAAAAAAATGATCGAAGACCTGCGACTTGAATTTGAGACGATATACCCACAGAAAATGTGAAAAATCATCAAGAAACACCAGATAATACTTGTGACCAGCAGAACTAACAACAGGAGAGGTATGAATATCACTATGAATAATATCAAAAGGGGCAACAGTAACAGTTTTAGAATTCTGAAAACTCGATCGAGAATGTTTGCCGAGTTGACAAGACTGACATAGAGTGTTATCAAAAACTTTATTACAATGAGGTAAAATAGACTTCCTAAGTAACTGAAAGAAAGGTGTGCATGAATGACCCCAGCAAGCATGCCAAACAGGAGACGACACAATAGACAAAGCGACGGGGCCAGGGGGCCGAGAGGGGGAGGGAGACAGACACGTGATTGGGTATAGCTCTCCGGAACTAGTGCATCTCATTGGATTGGTTCCTGTTTGAAGATCCTTCACAAAAAAGCCGGTTGGGTCAAATTCCACAGAAATATTATTGGCAGTAGTGAATTTTCGAACTGAAATCAGGTTTTTAAGTAGTTGTGAAGAAAACAGGACATTTTTTAGGTACCGGGTGCGGCCATTGGTAAGGATAAAGGTTGTTCCTTGACCTATGGTTGTACATGCCTGCCATTGCCTACGATAATCGATTTTGAACAACCCCAATTAGTAAAGGAAGAGAAGTTACCTTGGTTAGAGAAGTTACCTTGGTTATTGGATATGTTGGAAGACGCCCCTGTGTCCATGTACCAATTGTGATCCAGTGGGTACAAGGTCATCGTGTTAAAGGCCTGATTGAAATCGACCGTCGGTTGGAAACTATAGACGAAGTCAGCGAACATTGCATTTGCAAGAGGAGTAGTGGTGCGCGGTTTAGGAGGCTGGCGGCGGGAAGGGATGGGTACGAGCATGGTCCAGGCTGCCACCCGAAGTTGTCGGACCACTAATGATGATGCTGGTTAAGACCAGGGATCTGCATCCAGCTGAACGGAGGCCACTATAAGGTCATCGTGTCCATGTACCAAATGTACCAATTGTGATCCAGTGGGTACAAGGTCATCGTGTTAAAGGCCTGATTGAAATCCAACGTCGGTTGGAAACTATAGACGGATTCAGCGAACATCGCATTCACGGGAGGAGTAGTGGTGCGCGGTCTAGGAGGCCGGCGGCGGGAAGGGATGCGTACGGGCATGGTCCAGGCTGCCACCCGAAGTTGTCGGACCACTGATGATGCTGCTGGTTAGGATCGGGGCCGTGCATGTGGCCACCACGCCTGTGGCTTCCATCCTTGTCGTGTCCTGCGTGTTCTTATGGTGGATTCAACGCCTGCTTCTCTGGTGGATCCGGAGTGGACGATGAGGAGGCAGCAACCAACACCTTTTGCTTGGCGGCGATGGCATCACGGTTTGAGCGACGAGTTTCCTCTAGAAGCGCCATCGAGTGAGCATCAGCAATTCCGGGAGGGGCTTGATGTGTTGTATGAAACTCGCGACGGTGTCATACTCGATTGGGAGACCCGCGATCAATTGGATGACAAGCTGACGGTAAGAAACCTTAGCATCTACATTAGCAAGTTGATCGGAGAGATCCTTGATGTGTTGACAGTATGTGAAGACCAATGGAAAGGATTCAAGGCGGCACCCTGTGAACTCGTTCTAAAGATAAACGGCGCGAGAGGCTTTGTTGTCTTGGAAGATGGCTTCAATCAGATTCCACGCCTGTTGAGCGGCTGCACCCGGTTGCAAGATGGTGAGCAGGAGATCCTGAGAGGTCCATTGAAGAATAATATATGGCATAAAGTTGATCCTAAGAGTGTCATCAACTTCATCCGGGCGCGGGGCGGAAGGATCGATGTCATCCAGGACCCGATGAGCACGAGCGGCGACCTTGAAAAGTTCCGCCCATGATGCATACTTGGTGTTGGAGAGATCCAGGGTAAGCGGAATTAGGTTTTTGGTATTGGAGTGGCCAAGGCCGAATGGAAGGAGGGCTTAGAGAGGCCGGAGGATGAGCCCTGGTCATTGTTTTTGGGAGATTGATCACCCATGATGAAGAGGGGATGAGTGATGAGAGGGATAACAGCGGAAAGGGAAAGGGAGGATCGGTAGAGAGCGGCGGCAAGGGAAGGAGGCCGACGACGCTAAAGTTTTAGGTTGATACCATGTTAGATTGGATAATCCCCATTAGGATTGCCTTGTATTCATTCTCAAATATATATATATAGGGTATAGAGTCTTGTAACGGAAGTTAGGTCAATACAATATTTACATAAATATAATACTCATATGCTATCAAAACGAGTGCATGCAATTAGGAACTTGAAATATCCAAAGATCAGGATTCATAAAATATACGGAAATTTCGACAGATACTCTCGAGGTAAAGCGTTTTTCGCGCGGTGTACAAGAAAGTCTTTCACAATTTTCGCCAGATACCCCTGAGGTTTTGGGGAAATTCGCCTCGTGCCCTCGTAGAGTAACTCTTAACAGAAATTGGGGACTCCGTTTAATTTGTTGGAAAAAAAAAGGAAGAAAATGCTAAAATTAAAACAAAACTAAGCAAGAGAGAAACGAAATGTGGCGCACTGGTGCGGCGTTGATTGAGAAGGTGATAAAGAGAGATGTAGAAGACTTGATTGGTGACCGGCGACACAAGGAAGGAGAGCGACACTGGAGTCCGACAACATCAAGCGGCGCCAACTGGTCTTTGGAGGTGGAGCAACACTAGAGTCGGAGTAGGATGGAGAGAAGTTTAGTCGCTTTTGAATATTTCCTAAAATTAGGGTTTCAAATTGGGGATTTTGAATTCGGGTTCTAGCTAGTGTTTAAAAAAATTAAGGTTTCAAATTGGGGATTTTGAATAGGAGTTCTAGCTAGGGTTTAAAAAATTAAGGTTTCAAATTGGAGTTGCTTATTTGTTGAGTTTAAGTTTTGAATTTGGGGCTTTAAAATCTGTGCTGAGTTGCTGTCGTAGTTTTGAACTGTCATGTTTGGAATGTGGTCTTAAATTGCTAGAAAATTGATTATGTAAATTTGAGGTACTGTCATGGTTATTATAAGGAGCTTTTTTAGAGTTGTTAAGTATGACAACAATGGTATTGCAAGTTATGAGTTTATGACAACAAGCACCTGCAATAAAATGAGTTCTACAATTTGCATCTTAATTACATCATAAGCTATGAAGCAAGCTCATACGGTTCAGTTTTGAACTACGATATGATAGAAAACATTAACAAAGTAACTAAAAAATGAGATAAGCAAGGTCCTGCTGTTTCTGTTCAATAATGGGTTTATTTCGTAAGCTTCTGCTACTCAGTTATGGTCTTAAGGAAAAGAATTTGTTTTCTACAATAATAGGAAAACAAACCATTTAAATTTTAAAGGGTGCACATTCAACACACAATGTCTAGTTTACAACAATTTGTTTTCTTTTGCTTCGGCTTCCTACTAACAAGCTAAGCTACAAATAGTTTTGTCTTTATTCTTCACCATCTTCAGCTGCACCGTTAACACACTTGCCTTCATCAATCAACTCACTGTGATTGCAAGCACATAATTTCCATCAGTAGAAAATATATCAAATCTTTTGAGGTTCGGAGCCCTACTGAATTGAGGAAAGAACGAAATGATATGGTAACTTACATGTCAGATGGTTCGGTTTATGCGAGGGACAAAAAAAAAACAGTTAGTGTCTCGATACATATCAAAAAATAATTTCAAGTTCATATGGTAACCTGCCATGGTGGTGCTGAAGCTCTGTTCACAGATTCCACACACAGCTTCACCAATCGCATTGTTCAAAATTGCATATCATTCTTATCAAAATCGCACCCGAAGGGCTATTTTGCCTCTCAAAATCTCTGGATGTGACGATGGACAGGAGCCGAAGGGCAATTTCGCCTCTCTAAATCGCACACCGATTCTCCACCGTCCACCCACTCTATCCTCAGGAAGCTGGATGGGAAAAATCAGGTATATCTCTCTGGCGTGGCGGGTTCCAACACCCCCGCTCCAGTCGACTCGGTTCGGTGTGGCCAGCTTGTGTCGTCAACTCCAATCTTCCTTCATCTTTCGACATGTGCTCCTTTCTTCTTCTTCCTTTGTGCCACTTTTGCCTTTCTTTCTTCCTCTGTCGCTTCTGAGTTCTGTCAACCTTCTTTTCTTTTCTTTCTTTTTTAATTATAAAAACTAACGGAGCAATCTACTACCGTTAGTATTCACAATGAAGGGGCACGAGGCACCGCGCGAAAAACGCTATACCTCAAGGACACCTGGAAAAATTTCCGTAAAATATACATATGTGGTCTTTCCTATAACTTGGAAAAGCCCAAAAATCAAGCTATATATGTTTCAAGTCGATCGAGATCATAGAAATGTTTCACAAAATAATGATAAACAGAACAGTGAGTCACTCACTATGGATTGTGGAAGGTGGGAGGGAGACTTCAAGACTTAAAAGAGTCTCAAAATACATATCTTGTAATCTGATATACAACCAAAGATGCTGATCATCAAAAATTGGTTTTACTTTTACAGTGCTTCTGATATATCATAACACAAAAGTTTATACAAAAGTTATGAAACCCATTGACATGCTGTAGAAACTACAATAGCACACAGCAAACAACAGCAACGTACAACACACACACACACACAAAGCTATAATCCAAAGCCGATATCCATTCATCAAAGAAGACAGCCATTTGCCATGATAAAAAACAAACAAAACAAACCTATATACAATGATCGATCGATGTAATCTTGATATATTCGATCAGGCAATTCATGAACACTTAAAATCAGAATCACTATTTTGATCCTCTTCATGTTGATCGAACGACACCCATTTTTCTCCTCCGCATATGATTGACCTTGAAGCTCTTCTGTCGGATCTTCTTAGCTTGTTCATTAAGCTCCATCTCCGGCTGGTTCAGCAGCATCTTCCTTTGCTCCTCCAACATGATCACCTCTTCATCCATCCCCAACTCCTACACATATATATATATATATATATATTATAGTTCAATCCTTCACATATATTGATACATAAACCCAACATTAAAAATGGAGGTGCTGTATATATGTACCTTGACATTCTCAATGAGAGAGTTGAGGCTTCGGAGTTTCCGGTGAGGCCATCTGCGTATACCAAGCTCCCTGCACCGCTTCTTGACAAGTGTTATCCCCACCTTGAGCTCCTGAGACGCCTCCGAAATCGGCCGATCGAAGTACTTCTGCAGATCGCCGAAGTGAAGCTTGTCTGACTTGGCCCTCGCCCACGACTTTGCCCTAATTTGGGATCCGCCATTAGAGACTGTGATAAGCTCCTTCTCTGCAGCGTCAACTTTTTCATCAGGTTCAAGAACAATCTCCTCCGACCTTTGCTCCGTGATGAACGACGTACCAGTAACTTGGCACTGATCGGTCTGCTGATCGTATGCACAGAGACCCAGAGGAGGAAGAGCGGGAAACATTTGGAAGTCGGGGAAAACGACGTCGTCGTACAAGGAGAGAGTGTGGTCGTCTATGTAGTTAAACAAAAACCCATTGTCATTGTTGGTCCCCATGGCCATCCATTGTTGGTCCAGCCAATTAGGCACCAGGAGGTCCATATCCCTCAACAATGGAGGGAGACGGATTTGTGTTGTGTGTTGTTGTTACCGGGGAGAGGAGAAGGATTTGTATCTATTTAATGCAGTATAATCATCAGCACACATTACAGAGTACGGAGTAATTAATTAAACTTGATTTATGTGTATTGGGTAACTTCCAATTACGGAGTACGAAGCAATTACTCCATAAAAGAATTGGGTTGGAAATTTGATTACTGCGGTGATTCATCTACTCCCTATCGGCGTATCAGATTTACCAACAAAAAATCTACTGTACTCCGTATCTTTTAATTACTGCACAGGAAAATGGTTCGGTTTGGAAACTGATATACAGTAATCATTATAGGGGATAAATCATACTGTACGGAGTAAGTAAAACTGTTTTTTTTTTTTTTTTTTTTTTTTTTGGGAAGCGGGATAAGAATTAGGAAAGCCGCCGTCGACCCGGCCTCTTTCCTAGCGCGTCCGAGCGGACAAGAACAAGAAGTTCTGGATCACTGTAGCTATCATCGGCAGGGATGCAGTAGGCGAGACGCGCAATCCTGTCCGCAACCGTACCGCATTCGAAACCCTGAAAATATGACGAATAGCAACATTAGAAATTGAATTAAGAAGAGTAGAAGTGTCCGCCATTAGCAGTAAGTAATACTGTAAAAGGCAAGATTGAACAAGTTAAGCAGATATTCTTTTTTTTTTTAAATTAATTACTCAAGCAGTATTGTGTTTTACACACTATTTAAATTTAAATATAATTAATTTAAAACAAAAAATAAAATAAAATAAGATAAATCAATTAAATTGTCTTATTTTTGTAAATATTTATACAAATAGGTAGGGGTGGAATTTGTGCATTACCAATTCATTTTTCCGTTTACCATGTACTAACCAATTTGAATTGTAATCGTAAAACCCTACCATTACCAACCACTGAAGGGGTTGTACCAACTTAATTGGTTACCAATTAAGTTGGTTGTTACGTGTTGAGAATGGTAATTTACCAACTTTTGAGTGTTGAGAAAAAAACATGCAAATATAATACAACTTAATTAAAATGTATAAATTATTCCAATGTTTAGGTTTTCGTCCGAACCAACTATATTTGAGGACGAAAGCAACGTAAAACTTTAAAGTTGTTACAAAGTGTACGTTTAAACACTAAAGCAAAAGCAACATAGTAGTATAGAAATGTATTATTCCGACTAACGTTATAGGTTTTCGTCTTAATCGAGGTCGAGTTAGTATTCCTCCCTTGATTAAAAATATTTTATGAAGAAAAAAAAAGTTTAAAAAATTTAAAACAATTACAAAATAAATTAAAAAAAAAAAAACTAGATATAATTAGTTTGGTAGGAATTGGTTGATATTACCGTACCAACCAATTTCAAATTGGTTGGTAATGGTAATACTAACTTTTCCATTCTCATTACTATTACCGTACCAAGTTTTGGAACTTGGTTCGGTATACCGAACCAATTAAATTGGTTCGGTTGGAACATGTTGGTTTGGTTCTCATGGTAATTTTTACCCAACCCTACAAATAGGTGAGGTGGTGTGCTTAGTGGCGGAGCTAGGGGAGTGCTCGGGGGTGCTCGAGCAACCCCCTAGCCTGAAAAAAAATACAAAAAAATAACAATTTTTTTTTTTTGCATATATTTAATATTTTTAAGATAATATAACAAAAGTGTTATCTAGCTCAAGTAGTAAAGGAAGGAAAATCAAAAGGTCTTGGTTCAAATCTCAAGTAGACACTTTTTATTTGTTTTAACTATATCATTAAAAAAATGTGATAATTATGTTTACATTATACATTTAACCTTTTATTTCAATATTCTTTTAAAAGTAATTCTTTGTGATTTTTTTCCAATATTTTTTGTTTCTTTTCTAATTTTTTTTGGTTACTCTCAACTATTTAAATACAAAAATCATTAAAAAAATTACAATTTTAGTTTTTTATCCAATATTTTTTTTAAAAATCTTCTTAATAAGTATACACACAAAAAAAAATTACGAAAAATATTTAGTACTCCCTAACGGAAATCCTAGCTTCGCCACTTGGTTTGCTTAAATATGCATGTCCCTCACATGTTCATATGTATACCCAAAACAATCAATAAAACTAAAAAATCTCTAAAATATATATATTTACATATTTGCAAATAACCATTATGGACAGTTTAAGTGTAAAACCTTTTTATGATGATTTATCAGTTTTTTCTGGAGGGTCAATGAGGGGTATTTGCTTTTCTTCAAATATATGCATGTACGTATATACATATACTAAAACGATGTAAAAATGGACACCCCTAACCTAAACGCTCTCGTTTGAGGGCTTTTGCCTTGCCGCCGCCGCCAACGATATTTGCTCACATCACCTTTGCCTATCAGCATGTTTGCCCACATCCCCCCGACGCCACCTACCTTGGCCTCCATCACCCTTCCTCACCCACTTCCGATACAAGCCCACCAGCTTCCCCTTCCCCCGCCTCCCTCCCACATACTCCTCCTTGCCCACCAGCAAGACCGGTTGCAACCTGCAACCTCAGTCCTCACCTGCCTTAACACCATGCCTCCAGTCCTAAAGGGTGCAACCAGCCTCAGTCCTCACCGGCCTCATGTCCATCGGTTGTCCGTCTCGGCTCGCTCCAGCCGTCGCTAGCCTTCCTCGGCTCCTGTCACTTCCACCTCCTCAGGCTTCTTTCGGTTTGCTTCCGGTTCCTTCCCCGACCACCATCGTTCGGCTCGGACCACCTCGGGGCAACTATGGCTTCGCCTTCGGCTCTACTGCCGGTTCCGCCCTCTTTGTGGTCTCCTCGGCGATGTCCTCGGTCCGCCCTTGGGCCTGC
The DNA here is from genome assembly GCA_037127255.1 of Persicaria tinctoria. NCBI lineage: Eukaryota > Viridiplantae > Streptophyta > Magnoliopsida > Caryophyllales > Polygonaceae > Persicaria > Persicaria tinctoria. The sequence goes on along the minus strand of JBANSL010000008.1, from coordinate 64,624,548 downwards.
CCTTCTCGGCGGCTCCGCTTGTGGTTCTCTTGTTCAGCTGTCGGGTTCCTACTAAATTAAAATACAAATTTCAATCCCTGGTCTTTATCCTTTTCCTTTTGATTGTTGTTTATTTTTCTCTTCGTGCTCATCTTGTCCATCTCTAATTTGGCTTGCCCTTGTGCAACCTATTACGATCTTGTTATCGTCCATTGAGGGGTTAAGTTGGGTTTTTGCAGGGTTTGTATGAACAATGATTTGGTTAGGATTTGGGCTTGCGGATTGGTGTGCAGTATTGTTCTTGTTGTCATGCAGGCTTCATGTGAACGGTGGTCGATTTGCTATGTTCGTAGGTTCCCCAGAGTTCTCTGTGTGCGTCTTCCCCTTGGCTGGTCGGTTTTGTTCTGCTAGCTTGTAGTTTCAGTGTAGGATGACTTGTACGTTTATTTCTGCATTTTATTTTTGTCATTTGCTTCTGTAAGTTTTTTCGGTTGTACATGATGGTTAGTCCATCCACCGGCTTGTCCGGTCTCTAGGTTGCTTTAGGCTTGTCTGGAGAACCGATTTCTTATCTTGCTTGAAAAAAAATATATACTAAAACGTTGTATAGCGTGGTGATATATTGTCCGTTGTTACTTGTAAGGAAATTTACGGAAAATCACCCATTAAATATTGTATAACCTTTTACACTTAATCACCCGTTAAATATGAAATTCTAAAAGCCACCCACTAAATGGTTTTTGTTAACAAATCACCACTCTTTGTCTATTTTTATTAGTTTTTTTTGTCAAATATATATGATATTATAATATTTTAAGTTTTATATTTAGATTAGAATCTCAAATAGATATAGAAATATATTTTACTAGATTAAAAAAAACTTGATGTATATATGAACAAATTCTCCTATTTTCTTCCTAAAAATGGTTATAAATTTTAAATTATTTTATAAACTACTTTTGAATCAAAATTAAAATAAATTTATAAGTCATTAGCAATGTTTAAAACTAATAATATTTTTATACAAATAATTAATGTCTCGTTTTCTTTCATTAGTAAACGTACACCTACACTATATATATGCTAAAAATTAAAAAAAATCTAAATATATTTTAAAAAATATTTCCAGCCTCAAGAGTATTTTTAGTAAAAGTATCTTTATTAAGGTTTTCTTAAATGTTTACATAAAATTCAGTAATATTTTCCACATTTATAACCCCCTCCCTCCAAATAAATGTAGAATTAAAAAATTTACACATTTTTCCCCAAAATATAATAATGTAATTATTTATCCCTACCATAAATATAATTTGTATATATTAAAGTTCAAACTTTAAATTTCAATTATAAAATATTAAAATATACTACTATATTTAATGGAATTCTAATGGAAATATAAATAACGGGTGGTGATTCGTTAACGAAAACCATTTAATGGGTGCTTTCCTATAATTTCATATTTAACAGATTATTAAGTGTAAAAGCTTATATTTAAGGGGCGATTTTATATAAATTTCCATGATTTTTACGTACGGGAAGAAGTCAAGTGTAAAATAACATTGACAGCAGCCTTGAATGCTCCACAGGAAGCATCTAGGCCATAAAGAAGAGAAGCGACGAGATCGTCGATCGTCTTGATTAAAGTACTCACACTCAGCTAGGGCATATCAACAATGGATTGTTTCTTCTCAATGTACGTAGTCCATGATTGATAGAGAGCCTTCGACAAGTTCTGAATTTGGCATTTGAGATTCATAAGACGAGCACGTGTTTGAGACTGAAACATTGAAGAGATCATTGTCCAGGCGGCATGGGAGGTGGTCGCCTTGGCAAAACATAACAAAGGAGTTTCTCCGACAGGGTAGAACGCAACCAGACAAGGACAAAGCGATCAGCTTCGCGCCAAGCCGTGTATTCCGAGGTAGGAGCCGTACCGGTTGCAGGAGCAGCCATGGGTTCCGGCCTTGAGCACATAAGGCTCAAGGTCATAGGCTTCAAGGGTAGAAAGGATAACACTTCTCCATGAGTAGTAATTGGACCGACCAAGTTTGAGGAAAAGGTTGGGGAATTACATATTTGTGGAGCTACCGGTAGACAGAAGAATGGTGTTGTTGGACTGAAAAGTCGACATTGTGGCTAGAGGTGGCGGCTGAGCAAAAGGGAGCGCTGGGTTTGTGGGGAAAAAACAACCTAAGCTCTATATACCATGTGAGAATATGTACCTTGACTTGTATTATCTCCCTTGATATGTTTACAATATTTAATACAATGACAAATCTTATCATTGGACTAAGATAGATTAATCTCAAGATGAATCTCTATCCTCAACTAACTAGCTATCTAAGTAGATTTGACTTTATCTAAGACAAATTTAATTTTATCTAATATCTTCATGTTCAAGTGCCGAATCTCTTGATGTTTTTGTATTGAATCTTTATATTTTGGTGTTAGATCTAGTCGTTGTATTCTTCACTAAATAAAAAATGTACATACAGAAAACAACCCTGAAATCAAACCCTATGGAGTCTTGATTCAAGCAAATCATAAAATGACCAAAGCACAGCTGCACAGGCAAACATCACCAATTCAGAATGTGCAAATTGGTAAACAAACGAGCTTCCATAACAACCCTAAAACATCAAGATCATCTAATCGGACCTCATGTATTGCATATATACACAAACAAAACACAGCCATCGATCAATGTTCCACCAAACCAAAAAAAAATGTAGGGATACATAAATAGTAGTTAGATCGATCCAATCGCCAAAGAATCAAAATGTGCCCCAAAGTAAATGGGCAAAGTTCATCTTCAAAATTCAACCATTGATCGATCCATTGCTTGGAGGATGAAACAATCAAGCATTCAAGCAAACTGCGGTCATCTTTCTCCTCCGCATATGATTGGCCTTGAAGCTCATCTGCCTAACCTTCTTCGCTCGGTCATTTAATTCCATCTCTGGCTGATTCACAAGCATCTTCCTCTGCTCCTCCAACATCGTTACTTCTCGATCAAACCCTAAGTCCTACACATTTTATATAGTACGTTCAATTCATATACTAATTGATAAAAATATAAAATGTTGATCGATGAGGCAATATATATATATATATATATATATATATATATATATATATATATATGTGTGTGTGTGTACCTTGAGATTGTTGATGAGATGCTTGAGGCTTCGGAGTTTCCGATGAGGCCATCTCCTTATCCCAAGCTCCCGGCACCGCTTCTTGAGGAGCGTTACCCCCACCTTGAGCTCCTTGGACGCCTCCAAAATCGGCATGTCGAAGTATTTCTGCAAATCAGCAAATCGAAGCTCATCCGACTTGGTTCTCGCCCAAGACTTTGCCCTAACTTGTGATCCCCCATTAGCCACTGCAATATGCTCCTTCCCAGCGTCAACCTCCGACGACCTCTGGGTCTCATGATCATCATCGTGTTCGTGGGTATAGAGATCCAGAGGTGGAAGAGCCGGGAACATTGTGAAGTCAACGTCATCGTACAAGGCGAGGATCTGGTCATCCAAGTACTCAAACTCACAGCAGTAATCTCGTTTAGGCGCCTCTTCCAACTTTCCGGTCAACTCCGCTTCGAGGGGTGAAGGCCATCCCGCCAGAGACTGCTCAAACCTGTACACATTTTAGAAGGGTGTAAGTAGCAGTAAGTAGTACAACTGGCATGGAATTGAAGATTGAGGCAATATAGACCTCTGAAATCTGAGCTCCAAGTCAATCCATTGTTGCTTAAGCAAATTTTGCTCTAAGTCCATCTTCATATATCTTTGAATTGACAACAACAATCGGTATATAGTATATACTGCTGCAGGTGAGTACAGTACTACTTATAGAAGGGAAAAAAAGAAAAGAAATGACAAACAAGCGTGTACTTAGTGAGTACGTAGTCCCTGCTCTCTCCGTTCCAAAATACATGGATTTTTAGTTTTCGGTACGCTTTTTAAGGAGCGAAAAACTCTATGAAATATTAATTTTTAATTAAATTTTTTATATAATTTGATACTTAGTAGTAATAAGTATCAAATTATATAAAAAATTTGATTAAAAAAATAATATTTCATAGAGTTTTTCGCTCCTTAAAAAACGTGTCAAAAAATAAAAGCCCATGTATTATGGAACGGAGGTAGTATTTGTTTCGGGCGCTGTCTAATCCGATCACCTATTTACTACAGTACTACTTCCAAAGAGATTTGCAAGTTACTGATTGATTAAGTGCAGTAAATGACATTTTCATTAATTGCAGTTAATGATGAAAATTCCTTAATTATTGTGCTTTCACCCAAAATCTCATTTACCGAGTACTGTTTGCAAATTAACCGAAGGAGTAATTAATTGAATTTTGTTACTCCGTAATACTCAGTAGTAATTTCTTATAAACTACAATTAATAATTATCTAAACATTAACATGGCAATTTTGTAAAGTGCATGATAAAATATTTAAAATGATAAGTTTTTCTTAACAAATTTCCTCTTCTAAAATGACATGTTTTAATTAAGGGAGGGAGTACAAACTATATATGAAATTCCGACATAAAATAATACAAACTTTTGAACTTAAATTGGGGTAAGATTCAAAATAAATTTTTATTTATCAAAATTATATATAAAAAATATATAATTAGTCATACTTTGCATAATCCAACTTTTATATTTTAAATATATCAAACACACTATTTGTTTGTCTAACTTTGTGTAATACAACCCCAAATTTTAAAAATTGTACTCTATTTCATAATAAATGTCAATTTATTTTTTGACACGAATTTTAACGAGATACAAACTTAAATTTTCATCATATCATAGTATTAAATTTGTGTGCAAATTACCTTTGGGCCAATTAAAATAACATCTTTGAATTAATCACAATAATCCGCATATATATATCCTACTAAGGTATAGTAAAATCACTAAAATAAAAATTGAAAAAAATAAACAGAAATCACAAATTAAAGCAAGCGTGTACAACTACAATTATGATTTGTTTAATTAAGAGTCCCTATGTAAAACTACAATCACGATTTGTTAATTCGCAGAGAGCCGTCATATTACTACGTGCGCATAATCCCTTTGGTGATTAGAGGTGACAATTGTACAAGTCGGGCTGGGTTATTAATTTGGTTTCGGTCATATCGGTCTTGGGTTGATATAGGATATGATAACAATTCGGGTCTTATCGGGTTTATTCAGACATTATTTTATCGGATATAATCGGGTTTTCAGGTCTTATTCAGTTCAGGTGAATCGGGTTTCGGTCTAAATGGGTTCGGGGAAATCGGGTTTGATCTAAATGAGTTCCGGTGAATTGGGTTTCGGTCTATACGGGTTCAGGTGAATCGGATTTCAGTCACAACTGTTTTGGCCGAATTGGCTTCAGTCAAATCGAACGTGCAAGAATCATATTGGATAAAACAAATCATTTTTTTTTTACCTATGAGATATTTGTCCTTCTATATAGATTAAGCTAGTATTTATCAATTCTTAATCAATACTACATTCGTTAAAAAAATGTAAGTCTTCTCACTTTTTTTTAAAAAAAGTCAAAATTATATAAAATACTATTATTTTTTAATATTACTTTTTTTTATAACCTTTTAATATTACTTTCATACTTATTACTCATAACTACGAAATTATAAAAATAACCATAAATTGATATTTATATAGTTTTGGCGTATTAAAAAAAGCTAAAAAGTGACTTTTTAATGGATAGAGTACAAAATTATATTTAATTATACTATATGAATGATATTATTACCATCCAATATTAAGTAATACCATCCATTATTAAGTAATCAAATACTTAGGTTGTTTTGAGTATTTTAGGGAAAATCCTAAGTTTTTTGTTGGTCTATGATATAAACGGGTTTGAGTTATTTCGGGTGTCGGGTATAATCAGGTTCGGCTGATTTCGGGTTTCGGATATATTCGAGTCGGGCAATTTCGGGTTTCGGGTTGATTTTGGGTCACTCTATTAGGATATAATCGGGTTCGGGTTATTACTGGGTTCGAATTGCTTTCAAGTTCGGGTTTAACTCAGATCGGGTCGGTCGGTCTCGGATCGAAACTTTTTTTTTTTTCCAATTATTCGGCTGTCGGACGGGTTCAGGTCAATCGGATCAATTTTCTCGGATTGGATCGGGTTTTGTCAGCTCTATTGGTGATTGCCGATTGGTCCCCTTATTGGCCTTTCATTCTCGTTTGCTGCATTAATTTTCTTTTTCGGATATCCCTCCACTTTTGAGTTTTGCCCATGCATGTTTAATAATTGCCCTACTTTCTTGGAGTAATCATTACCTTTTAAAAAAAAAAAAAAAATACACCCTACTACTCAATACTCATTCACTTGAATAAAATACTCCCTCCGTTCGGCAAAACTTGTCGTTTACTATTCATGCACGCTTTTTTAGAACGATAAAAACTATATAAAATATTCATTTTTTTATAATTTTTTTAACAAGTTTGTACTTATTAATAATAACTACGAAGTTGTTAAAAAAATTATTAAAAAAACTAGATATTTATATAGTTTGTAGCTCCTAAAAAAGCGTGCATGAATAGTAAAGTGTCAAGTTTTTCCGAACGGAGGTAGTATAGTTTTTATCTCCTAAAAAAGCGTGCATGAATAGTAAAGTGTCAAGTTTTTCCGAACGGAGGTAGTAGGTCATTAGACTATCCACAATGGTTAGGTGTGTAAATGTGCACATTTGTACAAGATGTGTATTTTTGTACATCACTTTTTAGCATTTTACTCCATTGGTTAAAATGTGTATTTTTTGCACACATCTCTTTTAATAACCAACTAATCTATATTTATCTTCAGACTAACTCCAATGGTTGTGTACAAATGTCTAAATGTGCATTTTTTGGACATTTTTGAGCTCCATTGGTTGCTTTTGGGGTGTGCAAATGTGTACATTAGAGCACGTGATGTGCAAATTTGAGCACATCACCTCTCCATGTGCAAAAACTTTTTCAAAAAGCAAGACAATCTTATTGGTGTGTTTTTTATGATTTTTGTTTTTTTTTGTTTTAAATTAATTGTATTTGAATGGTGTGTAAAAAATACACATTTAACCATTGGAGCAAAATACCAAAAAGTAAAGTGTATTTTTACACACCATATGCAAATGTATACATTATAGACAAAACCATTGTGGATAGTCTCACATTTTAATTGTGATTAATATCTATTAAAAATTAAATATGTATTTTATATTATAAATTTTTATTACGCACATTTTGATATAAAAAAAATAAAATTTTCACCACAATTTGAAAAATCAAAATTTCAATATTGTTCACAAAATCGGATGGTTATTTCTTTAAAAATGTATATCACTAATCTAACTTAATTTTTTTTTGTTAGATTTAAACTTAAATGTTTAAGTGAATTTCTTAGTCATTAGATGTAACTTTTTAAATGAAACTTATTAGATTAATTTAATTTATATTAAATCAAATTTAGTTATAAAAAAAAAGAAAAATGATAAAAAGTCATTTATGAAACCATACCTTCTCTTTTCTCATTGGACAAAGCTTTTATCCCCTTTTTCAAAAAGTGGGAAAGTTTTTGCACATAGGGGGGATTTTGTGCTCAAATATACACACTTCATGCTCAAATGTACACATTTGAGCACCCATAAAACAACCATTGGAGCTCATAATTGTGTAAAATATACACAATTGCACACCACCATTGGAGTTAGTCTTATGTACGCGGCCGTTTTTGCGCTAGCCGTTGCCGATCTCCAAAATCGTCTTTTAATTCAACGATATAGTTGGTCGAAGACGACAATAAAAGAGTCAATACCGACCCACTAAGTCGATTAAGAACCATATATAGATGAAAGTTGCAAGATTCACTTGTGAGATTCTTGGTCGAACTGCACACACCCCGTCTCACCTATTTGGAAGTCTGTGTTGACACTCATAACACCGACTCAGTGACCTAAAAAGTCTGTGTTTGTACTCATAATAACACCGACCCAGGAAATGCGGGACCAACTCTCGGCTTACCAAACTAGGAAGTCGGCACTAGCACCGTGCGGGTGGCAAAATTTTACCCTGCGAATACAATGTAAAGGCCTTAAAAATTTTAAAGTATTATTTTCTTTAAATATTATTTATGTTCGATTTTAAATTCTAAGATTCGGGAATTTTCAAAAATTTCCGTCCTCGGGTAATTAATTTTATGTTAAATCTTTCGAAGCAAATTAATTTGCTGGAATATTCCAGCATCATTTTAAATTTGGTTTTCAAAACGGATTTTTATTCCATTTTCATGTTTTGAGATTTGGAAATATACTAGTAGTTTGGTTTTCATCATTTTAATTCGGTTTCGACATTTTGATTTAAATTCCAATAGAGTCGGGATATGATCGAGCGAACGGTTTACGAGATTTATGCCGGGTATTTGAATTTTGAGGTTGGGACCACACCTATTTTATTCCCCCTTTTCTTCATCCCTCTTATATGTCTTCTTCCCCCTTCCTATCACACGCACACGCACACGCACACGCACGCACGATGACCTCTTTGCATCCGAAATTTGCCTTCCTCCTCTCTATAAAATGTCAAACTGAAACTTTAATGAAATGGAATTTTTATTTGACTAAAATTTGATTTGATTTGATTTGTCTTATGTGATTCATATAGATCTGATTTAACCTTCCTCCTCTCTATAAAATGCCAAACTGAAACTTTAATGAAATGAAATTTTTATTTCACTAAAATTTGATTTGATTTGATTTGTCTTATGTGATTCATATAGGTCTGATTTAACTAAAACCTTATTCGATCGGAACTCGATTTAACCAAAACCCGCTTTACCTGAAACTCGAATAGACGGAACCTATTTTGACTTATTGACCAATTCAGTTGGATCAGAGAACTCGATTGTATATGTCTAAATGAATCCGGTCCAAATTATCATCACACTTAATATCAATCAGAGTCTGACATGACCTAAAATCGAATGACCCAACCCGAATCCAACCTAATTCGCTCGATTGCCACCTCTAGAGAAGGAAAGGGATAAAACTGGTTAGAAGAGAGAGGTACATAGATTAGGGGAGTGATAAGAGGTAAGGAGTGTTGATAATTCATTGATGATTTCTAATTGTGTTTGATATTTGCACGATGAATATTTCGTCAAATGCATTATTATGATATCAAATTTTCAAGTTAAGACCAGATTTTCAAGTCGACAACAGATTTCCAAGTCGTTAGACATTCTCCAAGCTTGAATATTTCAAATTAGCATGTTCAATGTTTGGAAGATTGATATTAATACGTACTATTAAGAGCCAATTATATATGTATTACTAGTGCAGGTCATGTCCTGTGTACGGAGAATATATTAATACATTTGACTCTCGGATATGGCCGCTCTTTATTTACCAAAATCAAGAATACATTAATACAATATTATAAATATTAAATAATCTATATAAATTCTAATAAACAAATAATAATAATCTAAATATAAATAATTTTTTCCACCAAAAAATAATATAGATACAAATAAAATTAGTTCGGCATATTATATATAAATAATATTTTTTTCTAAATAAATTATATTTATTACGTTAGTTTACTAAAATAAGGCCTATGCACAAATGGACTGTAGCTACATATGATGACTATGTAATATTTTAATAATTTATAGACGATTCCATCGCTTATAATCGGAAAGAAGATTCTGGCCTAAAAAAATATAGATATAAATAAAATAACAATGATTAAATAATTAGTTTTAATATAAATAATTCTCTACACCAAAAAAATAATCTAGATATAAATAAAATAGCAAATGTCAAATACTATAAATTTATCTATTAATATTTTTGGTAAGTATGACTATGAAATAATTTTTATTTATATTTTATCAATTAACTAAGGGCAAATTGCATAAAATAGCACAAACTTTTAGTGTGGTTGCACTTAGTGGCACAAACTTTAAAAAATACAAAAATAATCACCAACTTTGGGGTTTAGTTGCGGTCAGTGGCACATATTTCATATCTCGCTAATGTGGACTAGTGAGGGTGCTTACATGAAATTTTTCTAATTAAAAAAGTATATAGCGAGATATGAATTAGTGAGAATGCTGTCACAGATTTTTTTTAAAAAAAATATAAGACATAAAAGATGTGCACAAATTATGAAACTAGGTAAGTTGCATTTTTATTTTTTATTTCATGTAATTCCAAATCAAAGATAATTGTGACAAATATAGCATTTGCAAATTCAAATAACTAGTTGTAAAGGCTCGGATTTTTAAATCCCAAGTCCTCAGAAAAAGAAAATCAAAATGAAATTTAAATCAGAATTTAGCGGAAAAAAAAATTTCTAGCTCGAACTTTGATTTCGTAAAATGGATTTCCAACCTAATTAAAATTTTGAAAGTTAACTTAAAATGGTAAACTTGATTCCCGGATTTTAAAATTCTAACTAATCGAAAGAGCGGGTTTCGGAAACTAACTTTTGGAAATTCAAATTCTCGATTTGTGAACTACAATTCTTGTTTCTTTCTCTCCTCTTTGTCCAAAGCTCAACTAAATGATTCCTTTGTGATGTTTAAATGGGTGGAATTTTCTACCTAGCTTCCCTATGCCTATCAAGTCACAACACCCCTACAAAATGGCTTTGTTTTCTTTATTTTCTCACTCCAAACTTGCTCCTCCTTACATGGCAATAGTCAAGATTGCTTTCCCCTATGCTACATCCCAAATCAGACCCATTCCAAGCAATTAAAATCTGATTTTGTGTTCATTCACATCCACCACAAACAAGAAGACCCAAACACCCCCCTAAGGTCTCTTCCTCCTTCATTCTACTCCCTTGCCGTGAGCACCTCCTCCACTGTCCAGCCTCTGTCACCACAATCTGAGCCACCATTCCACCACCACATCGCCACCACAGCCACCGTCGTCGATCACCACCACTGGGACCGCAGCCCCCACCCACACTCCTCCCTGTTTTGCCGAGAGGAGCACCCAAGCTCCACCACTCCTCCCCCCTTCCAACCAATGCGCCACTAGCAGGAGCCCCCGCCTCCCTCGACGCCACAAGAAGCAGAAGCAGCAGCCGCCGGAGAGACCCGGAGACCGAGCGCCGCCCCCTTCAACCTTCTTCCCCTGTTTTCGATTTCGAATGGTAAGGACCTCCTTTCTCGCTCCTTTCCTCTCCTTCCACCTCCTAGTAGCACAAAGATGGAACTTTACACTCCTATCTCCCTTCCCAGTTCAGGAGCAGTGTGTTTCCGACTCCGACGAGCCCCGAGCGGCTCCAATCGAACCTCCGACAACCTCTATCCCTCGGTGAGCACCCCTAGCCTCTCTTTAACTCCTTTTGCCCGAGTTTCTGTGTGCTTTTGTCCTATTCTTGTTGCTCTAATCGAAATGACCGGAGAGTGAGAGAGGGAGCGCCGGAGAGAGAGCGGGATCGCCGGAGAGCAAATGGCGAGAACGAGATCGAGAGAGTGAGGGTGAGAGCGCGAGCTGTGCGAGAGTGCAAGGGTGTGGGAGGAGCGAGTCTATGAAACGAGGAGTCGAGGACGCCGGAGCAAGGAAAGGAGCCGACGCCGGCGGGCTCTTCTCCTTTGAACAACAACGTCTGAGGAACGGAGGAGGAAGAAGAAGCATGTGGGGTCCAGCTCGTGTCCACGTCAGCCCTAGGCCCCTTACCTTTTCCTTCTGAATTCGAAAACAGAACAAGAGAATGGGTTGGGCTGGGCTAGAGTTGAGGGTTATGTGAAGGTTGGGCCTATTTTAAATTCTGAAAGTATAAAATGATTGGGCCTATTTTTGCCTGTCAAATCTGATTTTGGGTAATTCTTTAACAAAAGGCTCGGTTTTGGTCAATAAAATTAATTGAAGGGCGGTTTTGATAAATTATAAAAACAAGGAGGATCGGTATTAGATTTTATAAATACAAAGTCGGTTTTTAGTAATTAAAAAAGGGATGATTTTATTAAATGAAAAGGGTAGGAGTTTTAAAAGATGGGAAATATTTTATAAAGGAAAATGGTATTTGAAATATTATATTGTGTTAGATTTAAAATATAAAATATTATTCTTGAGATTTAAAATATGATATTAGGAGACTTGGATTTAGAAAAAAAAAAGAATTTGATGAACGTTTTCCAAGGTCGGAAATTCTAACTAGTCAATTCGGATTTTAAAGCGGTTTCGGGACTAACTTGGGAATTATGTCAATGATGACTAACTAGCATGCTTGATGTGAATGATTGACTAATATCATGATTGGTGTGTACTAATGGCATGATTGATTGACTAATGGCATGATGAAGTGTTAGACTTGTGTATCGTTAATTTATGCTTTCGAGATATGATGGACTTGATATGTGTGATATGCGGATTATTATTGCGGATATATTGTAGCGAATACATGAATGTGGCTAAATGGAATGATGAAGGATGATATGGTCTTGTGGAATGTGGCAATATGATGAATGGTTGAACTTGACGGAACGATGATTGCGATATGGTTGCTATTCTCGTTGAATGATATGCTTGAGTGCTTGGATGATTAGACGTAGACTTATATATGTGTTCTGATATGTGTCTAGGTGATCTTTAATCTATTATAATGCTTGCCTTGCTGTTCTGCACCGCCAGGTAAGTCTCTTCGGAGCTTACTCAGATTGAATAGAGCTATTCCCTGCTTTAGGTGCATGATATACTAGGTGTTGCATTCATGATCAGCATGCCATGTAGTACCATGCTAGGTTGCATTGATCGTTGAGCATTCTATTTCTCTATGTGTATGTAAACAGAACGGCCGTTATCTGTGATAGTCCTAGAGTCTTTGCTAGGGTCATAGGGTAGCCCAGCCTCATCGGGTACCCTGAGGCCTGAGTCAATCGAGTACTTCCTTATATTATGATATGCCTGCGGGCTTTATTGTGGAGCGGGTTAGGCATGCGTGCCCCCCGATTATGAATGAATGCATTCACGAGCTGGTCAGTCTCCGCCTGTCGGAAGGGGTGGAGGTAGGAGAGGGATATGCCACTTGGCATTGTCTTGGGCCCTTTACAATATTTCTGCACATTGTTATGAACTAGGAGCATGCTAGTGTGTTTGAATTTCGTACTGCATTAGAGCATCTTTATTAGGTATAGCGTATATGTGTGCTTATGGTTGGGATGCAGAGTTAAGTGGGCATCGATCTGATCCCGCCCCAAATCAATTTTTTTAGGAATTATTTATGTTCATCCTATCGGTGCTGTTTGCTTATTGCGCGGGTCATTTTGTCGGCGGAAAGTGAGCGCTGGAGTTATAGACTTCACCAGACTCTGATTATATTTTTTGGATTTATACTTTTGACTCCGTTTTGACCCGGCTCTGCTGTGGCACCCCTTTGTATTATGCTTTAATTTGCAAATGTTATATTTTTCACAATTATCTTTGATTTGGAATTACATGAAATAAAAAATAAAATTGAAACCTAGCTAGTATCATAATTTGGGCACATCTTTTATGTCTTTTAATTTAAAAAAAATAATCATATAAACATTCTCACCAATCCATATCTCACTATATGCCTTTTTAATTAAAAAAAATTCATGTAAGCATCCCCACTAGGGGTATTATTCGAGCTGAACGAGTCGAGCTTGACATTTCAAGCTTGTTCGTTTGTTAAACGAGCTCGAGCCGATCCGAGCCTAATTTTTAAACGAGCTTTTTATTTTGTTCAAGCTCGGCTTGTTTTGGAAATGAACGAGCTCGAGCCGAGCTTTTCGAGCTTTTAGTAGTTCTACTTGGTTATGACATGTTAACTTAAAAGAGATTTTAGAAACTCCATAGAATTCGACCTATTCGAGCTTTCAACCGAGCTTAAAATCTTGTTCAAGCTCGGCTTGTTTAAATAAATGAGCGAGCTCGAGTCGAGCTTTTTCGAGCCGATCCCGAGCCGAGCTCGTTCGAGCCGATCCCGAGCCGAGCTCGAGCTGTTCAGTTCATATAACAACCCTAACCCCCACTAGTCCACATTAGTGAGATAGGAGGTACGTGCCACCGACCACAACTAAACCCCAAAGTTGGTGATTATTTTTGTATTTTTTTTAAGTTCGTGCCACTGAGTGCAACTATACCCAAAGTTTGTGCTATTTTAAGCAGTTTTCCTATTAATTTATCTATTAATATTTTTGGTAAGTATAAATTTATCTATTAATATTTTTGGTAAGTATGACTATGAAATAGTTTTTATTTATATTTTATCAATTAACTAAAGCACACATGGGTAGATTTTGGCTTATATAAATTTCTATAAACCATGACAACATATTATTTCATTAATTTTTCCCCTAGGATCAACCTCAACGCGCCACGTACGATTTTTTCCCCTATGATCAACCACGACCCACAACATAGGACGCAATGCATCGGTTTTAGTATATGTATATAGATTGATTGATATTAATACGTACTATTAATAACCAATCATCACGTTTTGATCTCATCTAGAACCCACAACCCTAGCCTAATATATAAAATTTAGATCTTCCAAATCAACCCAAGTTATAAAACCCATCACCCATTAACATATACTCCCTCCGTATCGCAATACTCGTTGTTTTAGACTAGTAAAAGTGTATAAAAAAACTTGTTGTTTTAGCTATAATTATTATCTTTATAGGTAATGATTGTTTTTTTTTATAGGTAATAATTGTTGCTTTTAAGTGTTTTAACCTATAAAAATAAAGTAAATATAGGTTTTGTTAATAAGCGTGCATATAACTAAAACAACAAGTATTGCGATACGGAAGGAGTATTGAAATACTCTGTTGGGACTAGAAGATCACAAGCAACACAACTCACTCCTACACAACCTCCTTGACGTCTCTCTGCTGCATCCAGTCGAGTGTTTCTTCACCTTTGTCGAGTGACACAACCAGGAGCCCGAGTGTCTTTATGTGAGTTGTATGTGTTGAGTATCACGTGACTATCACGTGACAGATTAGTTATAAAATCCCCAATTCAGTTGTAACGAACTCACTTCTTCACTTTCTCTCCAATTCAATTCAGAGCTTTGTGTTGTGGTTTTAATGGCGTTTCTCTTCTTGATCTAATCCCGATTCTTCAATTCTCAAATTGTGAAATGGTATCAGAGCAACTATAGCTCCCTTTTCGGTTTTCTGTTATCTTCTGGTTGTCGATTTGTGAGACAACATCCAAAATTCTTCCGCTCGAAAAATCTCTTTCTCCAAAATCCGATTCTTGATTGAAGAATGGATCCCCAAAACGAAGCAAATCTGCAAAACAAAGTGAATCAACTGAATCTGAATGATGTCTTGTACTTGCATCATTCAGATCATCCAAGCTACAACCTGTCAACGCAATTGCTGAGCGAGACAAATTACAACCATTGGAGCCGAGATGTGGAGGTTTCATTGGTCGCAAAGAACAAGATGGGACTCGTCGATGGCAGCTATCAAGTTCCAGATCTTGGATCCCCGCTATATCCACAATGGAAGAGGTGCAACGGAACGGTTGTCACCTGGATCCTTCATTCTGTTGAGAAGGAGATTGCAGAAACTTTGATCTACTTCAAGACTGCACGAGAAATGTGGGAAGAGCTCAAATTGAGGTTTGGCTCTCCGAATTGCACACGTCTGTATCAGGTACAAAAGGAATTATTCAATATTTCTTTGAGTGGATCTTCGATCTCATCATATTTCACTAAATTCAAGAAGTTGTGGGATGAATACTTGGATTTGGTTGATATGCCTACATGTACTTCTTGTGGATCTGTTAATACTGTTTCTAAATTGCTTGTGAGCCAGCAAGTGATTCAATTTCTTGTTGGATTACCTGATTCATATAATGGAATCCGAACAAACATTCTGTGTATGAAGCCTACTTCTACTATGGGAGAGGTTTATCGGATGCTTCTTGATGAAGAAAGTCAGAGAGGACTGAACAATGCTAGTTCAATCAATGAGAATGTTGCTGCATTCAACACTTTTCAGAGAAGCAATCAAAGTAACAATCACAATGGTGGTCAGTTTTCTCGTTTTAATGGACAAAAGGGAGGATCTCAGTCAGGAAATCAAGGATCTCAGTCGTATAGTCCTTCTGGGAATCAGTCTAGCAATCCAAATGGGCAAAAGAGTAAGGGGAATTATTTTTGTGATCACTGCAAGGTGGTTGGTCATTCTATTAGCAAGTGTTTCAAAATTCATGGTTATCCACCAAATTTCAAAGGGGAAAAACCAAGGAAGTTTGCTGCAAATGTCTCAGTGGAGGACAATGCTGAGAGTGATGTCCCAGCTTTGACAAAGGGTCAGTATGACCAAATCTTGGCCTTCCTGAGCAAGCAATCCAGTGGTGATGATGTTAACGTGGTAGCAGGTAATAAGGTTTGTCTAAATGTTCATGGTAATGTGCATAGTTGGGTTATTGACAGTGGTGCTACACACCACATATGTCCTGACATTTCCATGTTCAGTTCATATCAGGTTTTTAGTATGCCCAACTATATCACAATACCCAATGGCCATAAATCTAAATTTGCCATGTTGGTTCCATTCAATTGCAAAATAAGATTGGTCTACATCATGTTTTGCATGTGCCTGAGTTTGCTTATAACTTGTTATATGTTCGAAAATTTGTGAATGATCTAAATGCTTACATGTTATTTACTCCCTCACATTGTTTGATTCAGGACCCTTCCATGAACAAGCCACATGTGCTTGGTGAGGTGTCCAATGGATTGTACCTGACAGTGGATACAAATCATGATTCTGTTGATAGGACTACATCTAAGTTTCTTTCTTCTGCTTTAAGTGATGGCTTAAGTGACAATATCTCTTGTAATCAGGCTTTGACTGTTGCTGTTTCTTTAGAATTGTGGCATTGTAGATTGGGACATGTTCCATTTGATCAGTTGTTTTATTTTTATTTCCTTAAAGAACTTACCAGACATTCCAAGCATCATGTATGTCATGTCTGTCCTCGACTCCTCGTGCTAGACATCACAGGAATTCTTTTCCAATAAGCTCAAAAAAATCAGTAAAGTGCTTTGAGTTGTTACATGTTGATATTTGGGGGCCTTACAAGGTTCCAACTCACAAAGGTTTTAAGTATTTTTTGACTATTGTTGATGACTTCTCAAGAGCTACCTGGACACACCTAGTTGTTGCTAAGAACAGTGTTTTCTCTATCTTAAAATCTTTTGTGAAATTTGTTCTTGTTCAGTTTGATACTAAAGTACAGGTGGTTAGAACAGACAATGGCAATGAATTTTGTAGCTCTGAGGCTCAAGGTTTTTACTCATCCAATGGCATTGAACATCAGACCACATGTGTATATACACCTCAACAAAATGGTGTAGTTGAACGCAAGCATAAACACCTTTTGGAGACTGCTCGAGCTTTGCTGTATCAATCACAGCTTCCACTCAAATATTGGGGAGAATGCTTGCTTAGTGCCACACATCTGATCAACAGGTTTCCTTTAGCTTCAATTAAATTCCAAACACCTTATGAAATTCTTTTTCATAAGTTGCCTGATTATTCAACGCTGAGAGCTTTTGGATGTCTATGCTTTGTGAGCACTGTAAAGGCTAACAGATCAAAATTTGATCCAAGAAGCATGCCTTGTGTGTTTGTTGGTTACCCTCATGGTAAAAAAGGTTACAAGGTATTGGATCTTAAATCTCATAGGATATTTGTATCCAGAGATATCCAGTTTCATGAAACTCAGTTTCCTCTACACAAGATTGATTTTGACACTCAATTACCTCTCCCTAATGTAACTACATATTTACCTGATCATATTTTCTTTCCTGATGCTGAGATCACTGCAGTTGAGAATGAAACACATGATCAATTGATAAATAATCATGTGGTGCCTGACATTGTTCTTGAAGCTGCACCACAACTTAGAAGATCTAACATGACTGTAAGACCTCCTGCACATTTACAGAATTAGATCTGTAATTTTGGATCTAACTTAGAACAATTCCCTATGCTATCTGGCTTTACTGATTCTTTTCTATGTCTTTGAGCTTCTACATTAAGTACAGATACCTTAGAAGAGCCCAAATCTATTACCAAAGCTTCTAAAGATCCCAAGTGGGTTGAAGCAATGGATAAAGAAATAGATGCTCTTCAAACTAACAAAACATGGGTTTTAGTTGATCTTCCTGCAGGAAAACAACCAACTGGATGCAAATGGGTGTATAAAATCAAACTAAAAGCAGATGGCTCCATAGAGAGATACAAGGCTCGACTGGTTGCAAAAGGCTACACTCAACAATATGGGATAGATTATGATGAAACATTCTCTCCAGTGGTAAAATTATCTACTGTAAGGGTTATTCTCTCTATTGCTTTAAACAAAGGTTGGGATATCTTTCAATTAGATGTCAACAATGCTTTTCTTCATGGAGATCTCTATGAAGAAGTATTTATGACTATGCCTCAAGGTGTTTCAAATCCATCTAATAAAGTCTGTTTATTGAAAAAATCTTTATATGGATTGAAACAGGCTGCAAGGCAATGGTTTAGTAAGCTCTATACAACCTTACTGGATTTTGGTTTTATGCAATCAAAATATGATCCATCCTTGTTTTTATCTAACAAAAATGGTCAATTCACTATTGCTGCTGTCTATGTAGATGATATTATCATAACAGGTTCTGACATTGGCCATGTCAATGATCTCAAAAGACATCTCCATGAGTTATTCAAGATTAAAGATTTGGGAAAGCTAAATTACTTCCTTGGAATTTAAGTGGTGCACAGTAACAATTCTCTCATCCTAAGCCAGAAGAAATTCTGTTCAGAAATCATCAAGGAAGCAAAGCTGGATGACAACAAGACATGTGTCACACCTTTACCAATAAATTTTAAATTACATGCTTCTGATAAAAATAAATTGATTTCCGATCCTACTTACTATAGAAGCTTGGTTGGAAAATTGAGTTACTTGATAAATACAAGACCAGATATCTCTTTTTCTATTCAGGTCTTAAGCCAGTTCTTACAAGCACCTGACAGTAATCATCTAGAGGCTTTACATCATCTTCTCAGATATGTGAAGGGCACACTGCATTATGGAATCAAATTGACAAAGGGAACCTCAATCAAATTGCAAGCCTTCTCGGACAGTGATTGGGCTTCTTGTCCTATATCCAGGAAGTCAGTAACAGGATATGTTGTTCTCTATGGCAGCAATCCTATCTCCTGGAAGTCAAAGAAGCAACCAGCTGTATCTAGAAGCTCATCTGAAGCCGAGTACAGAGCAATGAGCCAAGCAGCTGCTGAGGTCACTTGGCTAGTCAACTTACTGGTGGAATTGGGCGAGTCAGAATTGAAGCATGTCACTCTCTATTGTGATAAAAAATCCGCCCTCCAGATTGCCAGGAATCCAGTCTTCCACGAAAGAACAAAGCACATTGAGATAGACTGTCACTTTACTCGTGAGAAGGTCTTAGAAGGGTTGCTTCAGCTCAGCTATTTGCCAACTGAGAACCAATTGGCCGATGTTCTAACAAAGATTGTTCCTACTGCTCATCATCAAGAGTTATTATCCAAACTGGACATGAGTCTCGTCAATCATCCTCCAGTTTGAGGGGGGATGTTGAGACTAGAAGATCACAAGCAACACAGCTCACTCCTACACAACCTCCTTGACGTCTCTCTGCTGCATCCAGTCGAGTGTTTCTTCACCTTGGTCGAGTGACACAACCAGGAGCCCGAGTGTCTTTATGTGAGCTGTATGTGTTGAGTATCACGTGACTATCACGTGACAGATTAGTTATAAAATCCCCAATTCAGTTGTAACGAACTCACTTCTTCACTTTCTCTCCAATTCAATTCAGAGCTTCGTGTTGTGGTTTTAATGGCGTTTCTCTTCGTGATCTAATCTCGATTCTTCAATTGTCAAATTGTGAAATACTCCGTATGAATTATCCTAACATTTTGTTTCCTGTTGGGGTTAAAGTGCTCATTCACAGAAAAGTACTACTCATTCACAAAACACAGCCATCAATGTTCCACCAAAAACCAAGAAAACGTAGGGATACATATATAGGAATGAGATGGATTCAATTGTCAAAGAATCAAAATGCATTTGCCGCAATGTAACTGGCCAAAGTTGATCGATCTTCAAGACTTGAACCAATGATCCATCCATCGTTTGGAGGATAAGACAATCAAGGATTCAAGCAAACGACGCCCGTCTTTCTCGATCCTCCGCATATGATTGGCCTTGAAGCTCTTCTGCCTCATCTTCTTCGCTTGCTCATTTAGTTCCATCTCTGGCTGATTCAGAACCATCTTCCTATGCTCCTCCAACATCCTCACTTTTTGACCGACCCCCAACTCCTACTCATTATATATAGTTCAATTCATTACATATTATAAGATTAATTGATAATATAATAATGTTGATGAGGCAATATGTGTGTACTTACCTTGACATTGTTGATGAGACACTTAAGGCTTCGGAGTTTCCGATAAGGCCATCTCCTTATCCCAAGCTCCCGGCACCGCTTCTTGAGAAGCGTTAACCCCACCTTGAGCTCCTTAGACGCCTCCAAAATCGGGCGGTCCAAGTATTTCTGCAAATCCACAAATCGAAGCTCATCCGACTTGGTTCTCGCCCAAGACTTAGCTCCATTAGGCGCCACTGCAATATGCTCTTTCCCAGCGTCATCGTCCTCCGACCTTTGCTCCTTGATGACCGTTGAGTCAACTTGTTGGCATGACTGATGGGTGATTTCATGATAATCGCGGGGAACATTGGAAAGTCAACGTCATCGTATAAGGCGAGGATCTGGTCATCTAAGTATTCAAACGGACTGTAGTACTCTGGTTGCAGTTTTGCGGTGAACTCCGGTTCTAGGGGTAAACACTGATAGATTACATAGGTCTCCTATTGTATAGTGGGCTGAAAGCCCGTTAAGGCCCAATACCTTGTAACCTATATATATGTTATATCAATGAATGGAAACCCTCAAGGAGGACATTACAATCAATCTCATGATCTCACATGGTATCACAGCCTAAGATCCAAAGACCCTAAATTCTTTTTCTCTAACCCTAGCCGCCACCTCCTTCTCTCTATCCTCGCCGCCGCACTCCCACCGTCGGCCCCCTCCTTCTCTCTCATCGCCACCGCCCTCCTACCGTCGGCCAACCCCTAGCGCGCCCGCGCCACCCCCTAGCGCGTCCGCGTCAATCCCAACGCGGCCGCGTCATCTCTCGCGTCTCTCGCTCGCTAGCACTTCCGCACGCCGCCCTTAGCCTTCCCTTCTCGTCCCCATGGCTAACCCACAACCTACCGACCCTATTAAGCCGCCCTACCGTTCCGCCCTAACCATCTCCAACATCAAAAATTGCATCCCTATCATTCTTGATCATGAGTCCAGTACCTACACCATGTGGTCGCACCTTTTCACGACCCATGTTAAGGCTCATAAAGTCCTCCACCACATTGACTCCTCCGCTAACCGCCCTACAAGCGAAGACGACGATCTCTTCGCTCAACTTGACACCATTGTTCTTCAATGGATCTTTAACACCATCTCAAAAGATCTATTGACCACTATCCTTGACCCCAAAGACAATGCCTTGAAAGCTTGGAAGAAACTTCAGGATCTCTTTCAAGACAACAAGTCCACCCGTGCTGTCTATCTCGAGCACGAATTCTCAAGTTGCAAGCTTTCCTCCTTTCCGTTGATATCTGCCTATTGTCAGCACATCAAGACCCTGGCTGATCAGCTCGACGCTGTCGACTCCAAACCCAGTGCCACCCGTCTGGTTCTTCAGGTTCTCTCTGGTCTCCCTTCTGAATACAACGCTGCTGCTACTCATATTCAGCAGACAGAGCCTCTCCCTACATTCGAGAAGACCCGGTCTCAACTGATCCTGGAGGAGACTCGCCTTCACCGTCAGACAACCGACGCCGCCAAAGACAAGACGGCGTTGGTCTCATCCAGTGACATCATCGAGCAACTCGCCCTCCAGCCTGGCCGCACCAACGATCAGCAAGGACCTAGAGGCGGCGGCCGCGGCAGAGGCCGCGGCGGCCGCAGCACCTGGCGCCCGCAGCAACATGATAACCGCCACCCCTCTTGGTACCCCAACCCTGGCTACCCTCCTTGGATGCCCTATGGCTACCCCGGTGCGTCGTTTCGTGGACCTGCCCCATATCCCAACCGCCAGCAGGGCTTGTTGGGTCCTGCTCCCCGTCCATCGTCCGATCAGGCATACCCGACTGATGTGCACAACGCCTTCTCTTCCATGCAGCTGACACCTCCTGACAGCTCTTGGTACATGGACACTGGCGCTACCTCTCATATGACGAACTCCTCAGGTACTCTCTCATCTCTTTCTTTTAAGGGTCCTGCTCATTCTATTATCGTTGGCAACGGTGGTCGCCTTGCTACTTCGGGCATTGGCCACACCACACTACCAACCCCTACCAATCCTTTGCACCTAAACAATGTCCTTATTGCCCCCAAACTTGTCAAAAACCTTATCTCTGTCCGTCGGTTTACCACTGACAATGATGTTTCTCTTGAGTTTGATCCGTTTGGTTTCTCTTTGAAGGATCTTACTACGGGGGTTACTCGCCTGAGATGTAATAGCACTGGGGAGCTCTATCCTGTGTCGTCGCCTTCACCATCCAGCCCGTCAAGTCCAGTCGCCCTCTCGGCATCATCATCCAGTCTTTGGCATGCTCGTCTTGGTCATCCCAGTCCTGCAGTTTTAGATTTACTTCGTTCTAAGAGTCTTGTCATTTGTAATAAAGAGCACCGCTCTGGTTTATGTTCGTCTTGTCAGTTAGGCAAGCATGCTAGACTTCCGTTTCAGCGTTCTTTAAACGCTACTTTCGCACCTTTTGATATTATTCATAGTGATATTTGGACATCTCATGTGCCTAGCAAGGAGGGTCATAAGTATTACCTTTTGTTTCTGGATGATTTTACACACTTCTTATGGGTTTTCCCTTTGCACTTTAAATCTCAAGTGTTCCCTATCTTTGCCAAATTCCATGCTTACATTAAAACACAGTTTCACACCTCTGTCAAGTGTTTCCAATGCGACAATGGCCGTGAATTTGACAATAAAGATTTTCACACTTTCTTTAATACCAATGGGATCTCCTATCGCTTATCCTGCCCCTACACCTCGCAACAAAATGGCAAAGCCGAACGAATCATCCGCACCATCACCAATATGATGCGCACTCTTCTCTTCCACGCATCCATTCCCCTCCCTTATTGGCCTTACGCCTTGGCCACCACATGCTACCTCCTCAACATTCTCCCTTCCACCACCCTCAACCACCGCTCACCGTTTCAGGCACTGTATTCCGCTTTGCCTATATATGATCACCTTCGTACATTTGGTTGCTTGTGCTTTCCCAATCAAGCATCCACCGCCCCCCACAAGCTTCACCCTCGCTCTACCCCTTGTATCTTTCTTGGCTACCCGTCTGATCATCGCGGTTATATTTGCCTCGATATCAAGACTCACAGGATCATTCTCTCTCGTCATGTCACCTTTGATGAGTCGCGATTTCCCTTCGCGTCTCCCACACCCCCTGTGTCGTCGCCAGAGTCTGAGTCACCATTTCCTCACTTCATTCTTCCCCAGAGCTCTCCCGGTGCTCCTGCGTCTCCCCCTCCCCCCCCCCCCTCCCTCGCCACCCCCCACCACCAGACCTCACACCCGCAGCATCTCCGGTGTCTTCAGACCCCGACAGATCGTCTCCATGACCACCGACCATCACCCCGCTATACACCCCACAACCCCTCCACCAACATCCACTCCCCCCCTACGCGCGCCCCCGTCCCGTGCTGGCGCGCCCGCGCCCCAAGCTGGCGCGCCCGCGCCCAAAGCTGCCGCGCCCGCGCCCAAACCTGGCGCGCCCGCGCCCAAAGCTGGCGCGCCCGCGTCCCCTGCTGGCGTGCCCGCGTCCTTAGCCTCTCCTGCCCCCATCTTTCCCGACTCCCTTTCACCCTCTGCCTCCACCCAGACCTCCCTCTCCCCCATTCCCACCTCCCACAAAACAGCCCTCCTAGACCCGAATTGGCAGGCGGCTATGCTCGACGAATACAGGGCCCTTACGAAGAATGGTACTTGGGTTCTTGTGCCTCGCCCTCCTGAGGCGAACGTCATTCGCTGTATGTGGCTCTTCCGTCACAAGTTCCGCTCTGATGGGACATTGGAGCGCTACAAGGCCCGTCTGGTGGTTAACGGTAGATCTCAACAGGCCGGTATTGATTGTGATGAGACCTTCAGCCCTGTGGTCAAGCCTGCCACTATCCGAGTGGTCCTGAGTCTGGCTCTGTCGCGCAACTGGGGCATCCATCAGCTGGATGTCAAGAACGCCTTTCTGCATGGTCATCTGAATGAGACGGTTTGCATGTTTCAGCCTCCGGGGTTTGCTGATGCTGAGCGTCCACAGCATGTCTGTCTCCTCAAGCGCTCTCTGTATGGTCTGAAACAGGCTCCACGGGCATGGTTCCAGCGGTTTGCGTCTCATCTGCTCCGCTTGGGTTTCACTGGCAGCCGATCGGATACGTCTCTGTTTATCTATCGCAGAGGCTCGGACTTGGCTTTCCTGCTGCTCTATGTGGACGACATCATTCTCACAGCCTCTTCTGATGCTCTTCGAACGTCCATCATCTCGAGGTTGAGTGCGGAATTCGCCATGTCTGATCTGGGTCCGCTGTCTTACTTCTTGGGAGTTGCCGTTCAGCGGCATGCGTCTGGTCTGTTTCTCTCACAGAGTAAGTATGCTGCTGAGATTGTTGCTCGTGCTAAGATGGTCAACTGCAATCCCGTCGCAACCCCAGTCGATACATCCAACAAGCTCAGTGCTCATTCTGGTCCTTTGGTTGATGATCCAACACTGTACAGGAGCCTCGCTGATGCTCTTCAGTATCTCACTTTCACCAGACCTGATATCAGTTACGCCGTCCAGCAGATCTGCTTGTTCATGCATGCCCCTAGGGAACCTCATTTTCAGGCTTTGAAGCGGATCATTCGGTACATCAGCGGCACCCTCGAGCTCGGCACCACCATCACTCCTTCCTCTAAGCTTGATCTTGTGGCGTACACTGATGCGGATTGGGGTGGTTGTCCAGACACACGTCGCTCCACGTCTGGTTACTGTGTCTTCCTCAATGACACTCTTGTGTCTTGGTCAGCCAAGCGTCAGTCCGTCGTGTCTCGCTCCAGCGCTGAAGCCGAATACAGGGGTGTTGCCAACGTTGTCTCTGAGTGCTCTTGGCTCCACAATCTCCTGCTTGAGCTCCGATGCCCCTTACAGAAGGCCACTCTGGTCTACACTGACAACGTCTCCGCCGTCTACCTGGCTAGCAACCCAGTCCAACATCAACGCACGAAGCACATTGAGCTTGATCCCCACTTCGTCAGGGACAAGGTTGCCATTGGACATGTCCGCGTTCTACATGTCCCGTCCTCTTATCAGTACGCTGATATATTCACCAAGGGTTTACCTAGACAGTTATTCATTGATTTTCGTTCCAGTCTTACTGTACGGACCCCTCCCGTTTCGACTGCGGGGGTTTGATAGATTACATAGGTCTCCTATTGTATAGTGGGCTGAAAGCCCGTTAAGGCCCAATACCTTGTAACCTATATATATATATGTTATATCAATGAATGGAAACCCTCAAGGAGGACATTACAATCAATCTCATGATCTCACAAACACTATTCCGCCAGCCACTGCTCAAACCTGTACACGTTTATTGAATTATGGATTCTCATTTTAGGGCATGTATGTAACACAGCTGGAATTGAAGATTGAGCCAATATAGACATGGATTTATATATATATACCTCTGAAATCTGTGCTTCAAGTCAATCCATTGTTGCTGAAGCAAATCTTGTTCTAAGTCCATCATCTGATATTCAATTCTGTAACCTGGGTTTTTTTTTTGAAAGATGCCTGAATCTGATATGATTCTGCAAGAAACAAAACCGAGGGGCAATGATGAATCTGAATTTAATTAATGCGATGGTGTGTTTCTTTTCGGATTCAATTTCCCATCTCTTATTAAATGAATTTGGACACTTGATTATATATCTACCGTATAAATTATGTGGGAGTTACATACATGGAGTGTGCACACTTCCATAAATGCATTCATAGTTTTATTATGGAAATGATATCTCCACCGCTAATTTTTACTATTTTTACCGCTAATCACCGCATAGATATGCGGTGAGTTAATGGCGGTCAACGAACTACCGCATATACAGACGGTAGTTGACCGCATGTATATGCGGTACTACCCACCGTATAGAGGCATACCGCATCTGCATGCGGTGAGCACCCCCGTCCCGTTTCAACAGCAGCCCCATGCGGTGGGTAGGGGTGTGCATATCCGGGTACCCGACACGAACCGGATAATCGTGTCGGGTACCCGAAACCGTTTAGCTCAAAACGTCCGAACCGTACACGAACCATTTTAAGCCGGGTATCCGACACGGTAAAGCTATTCGGATCCGTGTCGGATACCCGGGTACCCGGCACGAACCATATATTTTTTTTTTCCTTCCTTCGCTACGATACCTTCCAGCCATGAATTTTGCAACCAAGGCTCTAAAACAACATCAAATCCTTCAAACAACAAACTCTTGAACAATCTTCAAATCGAAAAATGAGAGGAACAAACATCAAACTCTTGAGCAAACTTCAAATCGAAAATTGAGAGGAACCTGATCTAGATTCTAGCAAAAGACCAAACTGAAAAAATAGAGAGGATTGAGAGAGAGAAATGGTGGATCCATGGAATAGCCTAACGCCCTTTCGATTGAGAGAGAGAAGTGGAGTTGCAATCGTCGTTAACCCCTTATCGCCTGCACCTTCAGGCTTCCACGACTCCAGCAGTACAATCGCCACCGGATCTTTCGAGAGAGGGAGCGTCGGAGATTGAGAGAGAGCGTTGGAGATTGAGAGGGAGAGTTCACCGTCGCCGCTGCCTCGAGAGAGTTTCAGACCTAGGGTTTTGAATTAGGGAAAATGGGAATTGGAGGCGTCTGCCTGTTTATTTAAAAAGAATCGCAAATAAAAAAAAAGTAAAATTAAACAAGCCAAAGAATAGAAGATCTGGGAATCGATCCTTGGTGCATTTGAAATTTGAAGGAAACCCGTCTCCGCTTAACCAAATGAGCCATTTCATCAGATTGATACTTTGGGGACTATGTAATACTAATTCTATATTAAATATAGATTTTTTTTTAAAAATAAAATTAAACGGTTCGTGTCGGGTATCCGACAAGAGGATTTGCCCGAACCGAACACGAATCGTTTAATGTCGTGTTTTAGCGGTTCGTGTCATTTTCGTGTCGTGTCTATTCGATTTCGTGTTTTTTCGTGTCGTGTTTTCGTGTCGTATCAGCCGTGTCGGGTTTTTCTGCACACCCCTAGCGGTGGGTATCGGATAACCGGATTTACGTGTAACTATTTGGAGGAGCTGAGGGGACCGATAGGAACCGATACACACCGCTTGGGTATGCGGTATTCGCCGACACTACGATTTTATCGTATAATCCATGGACATCTGCAATGGTATATCCTACTACAGTGGAATTAACTTGTAATAAAAGTCGTGATCTGAAAAAACTCATATGTTGAATTGAAAAGAAAGATGATTAAAACGAAAGTGCGATAAATATAATCGATGACGAAAATATGGAGTTCGGTTGTGAAATGGAATAGACAAAGATACAACCCAATTGAACATATGAAGTTCGAAAAATGACATCAGAAAGTGGGAAATGCTAATACGGTAGGGGACGACCACCATCACGACGGCGGTAAGCTCTATATCGTGCAATCCTCGCTGCAAACTGCTCTTCCCAACCGTCGACAGTGCGATCGTGATGCTGTGTCCATGTGACGTAGACTGGAGGAAGAGGTGAACCAAGCAACAACCAAATCTGTGAATACAAGGTTAATATTGATGTCAGAAAAGAGAAACAAAACAGAAACAAATTAATGAATATGAAATACGAAACGTACCGGAACGAAATGGTTGCTATTGCCGACTAAAGCTATTCCATCTAGCTCCTCATAGGCCGGTACTGACGGGCCACCGGTGGCGTACAGAGGTAGGCACAACATAGGCATCATCTGTGACAAAATCACCAAAGGACGCTGGTGAAGCGTGACAAACACCTCGCCCATGATCGGAATCTCCATCCAATACGTAGCATCATGACACGTGCCGAAATAGCTGACCCTCATGATGAGCTCATCTAAGGCCGGATAGTAATGGTACCGATCTGAATGCACCTGCAACTCAACGGCCAGCTCTCGTCGAACTCGAAGCCATGCATCTTGTCCCATGTTCAGAAGACAAGCTAAAGACCTATACCCACAGTGACCATCACCTGCAACATTTGTGACGGCTCGTACGAAAGTAATCATGAATTCGTCGATGTTTCCAGTGCCCCAATTGAATTCTACTCGAGGTAGATTCTGTGGTGGAAGCGCCGTAGGTGCTGGTGTTGGAATGACACCTACAATCTCCGGAGCTGGCTCCGACGCTGATCGACCTCGTCCACGCCCCCTTCCACGACCCCGTCCTCGTCCTCTGCCTACTCCTCGGCCCCTAGGAGGGTCGTCGATGGCAATGTCGTTGGACCCAGTGGCCTCCTCAGTACCTTCCACTTCATCTGTTTCGTTTGATGCCGGTTGACCCCGACCTCGGCCTCGCCCTCGTGCGGATCCAGTGGTCGCCTGTCTATCTGCCCGACGTTGAGCCCAAGCACGCTCACGTTCCCAAGGTAGAGGGTTCCTCTGACAGGGGTGGCTAGTCCTCGGTCTCCCGGGCGGTCTACGGTCCTCCGGCTCAGGGGTGGTCAACGATGTATGGGAGGGACGATCCCCGTCGTTGAATGCCGACGCAATTCTCCAACGAGTATCCTCGTCCATAGCTTCGCTCTGGAACAAACTGATCATGCGCGACATGTCCACATCAACTCTACTGAGGGGAGTGTTATCTTGGACGTTGTCAACATGAGGCCTCTTGAAATCCAATTGCTTCCAAAATATGTGTATCTGGGATGGTCTGATGGGTATCTGCGTGTCTCGACAAGCTTGCATGTCATGTGTGCATGGAAGACCGTAAACGTCCCTCTAGTATGCATCTCTGCATGGTTGCGAAGGTGGCTCGGCTTCCATCTTTGTGTAGATTTTGAACAACAGGTTGAAACATTTCTTCGACACAATATTCCGAATTCGATCGAAAATCCATAGGTCGTGGGAGTCTGTAGGCCAGGTGTTGTTCGCTCTCCCCAATGTATTCTTCACCTCCCATATTTGATCTGCCATCATCAGATCGATTGTGTTTATCACGTGAGTGAAATCACCGACTGCAGAGTTTAAGGTCTTTTTCAACACAGAATGAGCAACCTCAACCTTAAAAGATAAGTGAGACTCGCAGATGAAGATCGTTATATGTAAACAAGTTACGTGTATAATGAATTTTATAATGAAAACTTAGGCGCACCTGTTCATCGTGGTCGTACCAAAATGCTGGATTGCGTCTGTCCATGCACGAACTATCTGCTCCGAGTAATCTCGTAACCACGTCGCCTCCAAATATGGCACAAGCCCTTCGATATGCCCCCACTCTTCATGCATACCCCTCCTTCTAGCGGCGAAAGTTTCAACCGATCTGGATTGGAACAGGCCAACACATGCGTTCTTGAAACGCCTAGCAACATCAAGATTCTTTGAATTCTGGAAAGCAGCTTCTTCACATCGTCGGAGGACGTGCACTGTGCACAACATATGCCTGACATTGGGAAGAACTTCTCGTAGCGCCGCAATCAACCCCAACTCTCGATTAGTGACAACAACGTTAGGAAGATTACCTCGCATGAGGTAAAGGAGCTGCCCCAACGCCCAAATGTACGTATCTGTGTTCTCGTGCGACATGAAGCAGAACCCGATGACGAAGTTCTTCTTTGTGCAGGTAAATCCAACGAACTCATACAAAGGGATCTCGTACCTGCATAATGAAATATTTGAGTTCGCATACCCTGGTGGGAATGGGTAAAAGAATAAGTGTATATAGCAACTTACACATTCGTCCGATATGTACTATCGACGAGGACGACGTATGGAAACATGGCTAGAAGATGGCGAGCGTAAGTATGAGCGATGAATAGATCTTGAAGCCTGTTGGGATCGTCAGGGGATCTCCTCGTACAGTAGTAGTAACCCTTATCCCGCAAAATGCGGAGTGCTTCCTGGGAGACTGTTCGATCTCCTCTCGCTTCAGTTTTGTCGTGCGTCAGCTGTCATCTTCAATGTAGCTAAAATCGGTTTTGGTGGGCTACCAGCGACGGTAAGGGCCAACGTAGTGTCTCTTTCATCTGTATCCATCCGTCCGACGTACGAGTGACCGTCCAATGCACCAGGGAGTAGATGGTTGTGCTTGCCATGAATAACGTCCAGGCCCCATTCGCCCCGTTTGAACTCCACGCCAGACAATGCAAACAGACACCCCTCTATCTTCGAAACAGCTCTGCGCGTGTTCCCGCTTGCATCATCTCCGGCTACTCGCGGTCTCTTACGGGGAGTGTACTGGCCGTACTTCTCACATGCGAGCAATAGACTCCCACGCCTTGTAGGAGTGCTCCCCCAAGAACGCTTGATTGTCAAAACCATATTAAGCTTTAATGCTGTGCCACGACAGTGTTGTAGGAGATCGTCGTGATTGGTCCACGTCTGGGATGTAGCAAATTCGGTAGTGTAATCGCGGTACTCCTGGTTACGGGCCTGATCCTCCTGAACGTCTTCCGGCATCGGATCAGCCTGCTCCTCCAGTGGTAGCTGCCAACATGCAAACAATGCATATATATTACGTGACCCATTCATGGTTTCCGTCTGCTCTACTTCAAAACCTAATTTATTCCCCTACATTTAAAAGCCGGTACCTATATCTTGGTTTCCATTCAATATGATTCCACTACCTATATTCTGGTTATTCCACTACCTATATTCTACCTACAACGACATTCCAAATGATAAACATTAATCACATACCGGAAGACGAGGGGATGGTGAGTTATCGGCCATTGGCGTAGTGGTAGGTGCTTCCTCCCCTGGGCTTGAAGGCCGTCGATTGGTGTCGTCGTTAACCATATTAGAAAACGACCGTAGATGAGGTGTGGTGGGATTGGATGCATTCAAACGGAGAGCGGATGACTTCTTATACAGTAACACCGCATGCCTATGCGGTGGTTCCAGATGACCGTTGGTGTTGAAATTTGAATTTGCGGGCCCACCGCATATATACACGGTACTATGGACACCGTATAGGTCTACGGTATTTCACCGTATACCGCATGCACATGTGGAATGTATCTATATATACCCCATGGCCGGTTCGTGACATTCGCCGTGGCGGAAAAATGATGATAATGTGTGCGAACTAGTCATGCCCAAAGATTTGTGTCTTCAGATCGAAATTTTTGACCATTGACTAGTTTGCACGGGTTATATCGTTTCGTCTCATAAATTAAATAAAATCCGTATGTTTTCTTTTTTCATGGCTCAATAGCGATAATAGCCTAGGCAACATGCCACGACCGGCGATTTGTATCTTTTGATTGAAATCGCTGGCCGCTGGCATGTTGCTCGGGTTATATCGCTCCGATATGGGGTTATGTAGCTTCGATCTAATAAAATGCAATAGTTATCGGCAGGATAGCGTGAAAGACGCTGTGATAGTACACATGTACGTCCATAACATCTTTTACGTTATCCTGCGGATGACTATTGCTCATCCAAACAAAACTGTAAATGCTTCGGAAACGTACCGGTACGGGTACACCGTCATCTTCATCCGTCATCGTAGTGGGCGTCTAAATTACATCTGTCAAGGGAGAATGAACCTCTTACAAGAGGACGAAGTTGGGAACTTTCGTCGGAACTCACGACGGAATCTCTCATATTCGCACTTTTATAAGAGGCTCGCTCTCCTTCGACCGATGGAATTTGGATGACCAACTCCGAAGGCGGAAGAAGATCACGGTGTCCCTGTGCCGGTATGTTTCCAGGTTTTTTTTATTACCGCATATATATGCGGTGAAGCATACCGCATAGATATGCGGTGACCCACCGCTTACACATGCGGTATCGTATACTGCATATCTTATACACCGCATAGATATGCGGTATAATTCTCGCATATAACGCGACATGATTTCCCGCTATAAATTACCGCCGTACGATGTCGTGATTATTACAATATGGCGGCTGGTAATACACCAAGACCTTTCTTCTCAGTCTCAGGGAGCGGCCCGAGGGATTTTTTCTGATTGGTAGAAGACGTCTCGCTGACACAAATATTGGTAAGCCCCATTCTGTCGTCTGACATATAATTCACAATGTTCCGAACTCACTAAGTACATCTTAAAAATTGCAGCCTCTGCCTTCCAACTTCGAAGAAGAATACGGGCTGGCCGACGTCGAAAGAATAACGCTGACTAATGGGGTAGGGAGGAGAGGCACCAGCATCCGGGTTGAGCGCAACAGATCCGGGGCGCTCTGGCTCGCACAAGGATGGAATAATTTCGCGATATCCCGTGGCATGCGCGTAGGGGCAGGGTTGATGTTTAGCTACTTAGGCAACTCTCGGTTTCGGGTAGTCGTAGTGCCGCCGTAGAATGTTTCACAATCAGAGGAAGAGAACAACAATGATTTCCTTTGACGTGTGACATGACGACGACGCGGCAAAACAAAGTAACTGAGTTACTTTTGCTGTAATCTTATATCTTTAATTAATATGAAAAATGAGGCACTCTATCCGTTTTCATGTAACGTGTTATGCCCTGAAATTTTCAAAATTCAAACCATGAAACGATGCCGCCGTGCTGGTACGTTGCTTCATGTCTTCGTTTAGACTCCCTAATGCACGTGCTGGGACGCTGTCGTCATGTAACGGTGTAACCGTGGTCATGCGGTGGTGTTAAAAGAAAACTATAAAAGCGGTTGGTTGATACTTTCAGTACACCATAACCACCATGGCAACTACCAAAGTGTATGAAGCGGAGACAAGATCGGGCATCAAGTTTAGACTTACAGTCGAAACTTTTCATACGCCACCTGACGATATATTGTGCAACTGTCAGCACAGAAGCTCCACAGGATGGCCGTGTTGCCTTTGCCAAGTTGTATGCGAAGAACACGATACAACAAGAGTTTCCGATTCGGTTGACCTAAAGTGCGTTCAAGGAGTGACTTACGAGGATGTCCGCATGACAAGGCCGTACTCGTATAGGGATAACCCTGCAACATATTATATTCACGCGACAGAGGCAATTACGGAGCTTGTTAGCGACTTCTTCTCCAACTTGGGATTGGCCAATGCAACGCAGGCGGCAAGATACACCGTGGAAAAAGTCGTGCGGCGTGCAAACACCAAGCTTCGAAAGTACGCATTTCACCGAATACAGATTCACATTTTGCCGAGCAATGTAGAGGAGTCGGTTGGTAGTTGTTATGTACCATAGGTAAAATGTTGTCGGTTGGTAATTGTTGTGTACCATTTATGGTGAATTTATCCGGTCACGAGTTAAACCATTAATTACATTTCGCTGATAAATCATTTGCATTACACATGCGGTGATACATTAGCTATTAAACGGATTCTACATAATGATTTTACACATAGAGGATCTACGGAACACGAAACAACTACCTACAGCCTCCACTCTACTTGTGAATATGGTATACCTTGCAAAGGGTCCCACCACAATGCAGGATCTGGTGTACAACTACCTACTGACTCCTCGAGAATACGCGGGCTAATGTGGATCTCAATGCGGTTGAATGCGTACTTCTTAACTCTGTCGTTCGCTGGACGGACGGCGTTGTCGACAGTGAACCTTGCAATTTCAAGTGCGCAGTGTAGCCTGACATCGCTGAATAGGTCGCTGATTGCGCATTTGATTGCCTCAACCGCCTCGCGGTAGTATGACTCAGGGTCCTCAACGTGTAATTGGTGACCTCTCAGACACGCCACTTCAACCGGCTCCGAGAAAGCGTATCTGTCGCCTTCAACGCCTTTGTAGCATACAACGTGAGCAAGACAGCAGGGAAACGATTGGCACCACCGCTTGTGCTGACAGTTGCACAAGTAATCCTTGTATGGCCTCGAGAACTTATCGCGTATAATTTTGTATGACACATCCATCTCTGTCTCACCTTCAAACTCAGCTATTCTAACCATGATTTGATTGTTTTGATTCGTATGAGGTGGTTATCGCTTGTTGCCAAAATGGGATAACCACCGCTTTTTATAGCCAAAATGTTATAACCGCATGTACATGCAGTTATAACCACCGCATGTTTTTGCGGTAAGAACCACCACATGTTTATGCGGTGGTTCTGCTCTATGTTCCACCATGTCAATACCCTGGTTGCCTTGACCAGACTCTCCGGTCGACTGCACCACTGGGTCATCTGTGTGGTCAGACATCAAGGCCAGCTCAATCTGCACCAGACTCTAATATGTCTCTATAGACGACTGGGACGTGTGCCCCAACGTCTGGGTCGGAGAAGATGGCCCAGTATCAGCTCCTACTGTCTCAGTATCCCTCTCCGGAGGATCCACTACATCCTCCAACGTTTGGGTCTCCCTGACGGCAGCCTCGATATCATCATCTACCGCGTCGCTATCCGTCTCCATCGGAACTGATACACCCTCCAACGTCTGCCTCTCCCTAATCGCAGCTCTCCTAGCAGATTGTAAAACTACCCTCTCTCCCAAATTTCTCGACAACACAGACTATGTAAATTAAAATATATTTGTCAGAATCTTATCGCTCAATTACAATACTGATCATGCACATTTAGGTAGTGTTAATATAGGCATTTAGATGTGTTTAGGTAGGGTAAAATGCATGAGTTTAGATTAGTTTTCATGTTTTCATTATATTTCAATTAGAGTCGGAATTTACGAGATTTGTGCATGATTTCAGGTGATTGTAAAGAGATGAACCTAAGCTCGAGCCAATGTTGGAAGATTGGACGAGAATAGAAAAGCACGAGAGCCGAGGAAAGGAGCTAAACATGTAAAGGATTGGAGCTGTCCAAGCTGACGACGCTGCACTAAAACGAGTCATTTGAAGGTTGTAGTTATCGGATCGGGGTGTACTTATACTTGTTGGAAAGAGGATTCGAAGACCTACAACTTTCATGTTTATGACTTTTCCAAATTCAGGCTTGAAAACAGCGAAATCGGGACTTCAAATGTGGCTGATGAATATAACTCGGGCTGGGCAACAAACTTGGCCGAGTTCCTGGTCTCCACCCCAGTTATTCAGCTTGGCCAAGCCGGATTGGGCCATCTTTTGGGCTGAGTTTAATTGATATGTTATTATTATTATTATTAGGAGGAGAAAATTATGTTAAGTTGGGGGGAGTTGGAAGTTTGAGGAGGGAATTTCATGAGACATTGTTTTCACGTTGAAAGTAGTTTTAGGTTTTCTTTTGAAGCATGAATCGCTAAACTCCTTTGCTTAGGGAGATCAATCGAAGCTTCAGATTTGCAATTATATTGTGAGATTTCTATTTCTTAATACTCCTCTTTGAATGTTATTGATTCTCTGCGCTGAATATTTAGGGTTTTCATGAATTTCCGTTAGTCTGATCAACTGATGTCTTTTCATGATAATCTATTGCTATATATAGGTAATTACTGGTTGAGTTATCTATGTTCTTGAGTAGCAAAGTATAAATCTCTGAAACTGGTTGATTTAGGGATTTGTATAGAGAATTGATTTGCAATTGATGCAATAACTGGTTGTGCGCGTCGATTGTCTTTGTTGATTTCCTTTAGACTTCATCGATTATTGAATTGAATCTTGATAGTTTCAAGATTGTTTGATAATTAGGGTTTTCAGGGTCTGGTTGTCCTGTTAACTAGATTCGATAAGGAATTGGATTCAAAAGACATAGTCTTTCCACAACAAAGTGTTTAAGAGGAAGTTATCTATTCGATTTCGATGATCAATGAACAAATCTGATTGCTGAGATTGATTGACCTGAGCTATTTTTTCATATTCATTTACTCACTCTCTTTTACTTTATTGTTTTGCTTACTATTGTTTCTTAGTTAGTTAGTTCAAACCACCACAATCCCCCTTATTTGTGTCTTTAGTTCTTATTAGCACACTTGACTTGCATACAAATCATTGACTCTCTGTGGGATCGACCCATACTTGCCAAACTACATTATTTAGGTTAGTCGGATTTATTTGATAGGATTTAAGGCGACTGAAAATCCTCTGTCAACTATATCGTATGACTGTCTAAATGTGGCAAGATTTTCGTAAGGTTTATTAATGATATCATCTTAATACTAACAATTCGTAAGAAGACATAAATATATACTTATTCAATTTCAATTTCCCTACACCTAGTATTTGTCAGAATCTTATGGCTCGAATACGATACTATATCGTATGACTGACTAAATGTTGCAAGATTTTCCAAAGGTTTATAAATGATTTCAACCTAATACTATCAATTCCTAAGAAAACAGAAATATATATACTTATTCGATATCAATTTCCCTACACCTAGTAACAATTTTAACATACCGTGGGCTGAGGCTGTGTCTCCAGCGGTGGCGGTACATCTGTCGTCCTCCGCCTTTGTATAATGGGTTCCGGCTACATTATATATAACAATGAAATGTTAACACTATTTCCTTCAAATTAAAAAATAAAGCAAATTGATTATTATAAACATTAAATGTTACTTGTAACGGATGTCTCCGAAAAGGACCGACATCATCCGCCGCGGCTTTTCCACGATTGTCTTTCACCATCTCAAAATCCGGGTACAAAGTGGTGGTAGATATAGGGACGGGGAATGGACGGAATCAAAAGTCGGGCTCGGAAGGAAAGAAATGGGAGAAGATTCGAGTCGGGCTCGGAAAGAAAGGAATCGGAGAAGATTCGGTGTGTCGGAGAACTGGGCCCCCCACGCCTATTTATAATGGGCCCCCAACGGTAAAAAATCATACCGCATGGAGATGCGGTATGTTTTTCACCCAAATTTCAAAAACATACCGCATACCCATGCGGTATGTTCGTACCCAAATTTTAAATATTTTAAAAACCACCGCATACCCATGCGGTGGGTTTCGGATAACTTCGACCAAACCGGATTATCATATTACGGACTCCGTTTTAACCTAACCCACTGCACGTATATGCGGTGTTTTTATACGGTCAACAGACATACCGCATGTACATGCGGTATGTCGGGCTAAAATTTGATTAAGTCACCGCATAGGGATGCAGTGGATTTGCGGTGTAAATAGTAAAAATTAGCGGTGTACATATCATACCCCGTTTTATTAACAGTTATTCGGAATTTATCCAAAATCCGTATCTTCAGTCAAGACCAACATGAATATTCATGTGCTTTGTAAGGTTTAGTGACATACGGTAACGGAGTATATCGATTCGAACCCCGGATGATCGCTCTTTATTTACCAATTTAAAGACATACGGAGTATATAACGAGGGTAAAATCATTTTATGATGAATTTATCAAAAAAAAAATCTTTAAATAATACTCCGTACAAACTATTAGCCTATAAACCAAAAATAATATAACCGAAATTTAAAATCAACCAAAAATAATACTCCATCCGTTCATTAAAACTTGTCATTTTAAAAATATATACACTTATTAAGAAAACAAAAAAAAAACAATTATACTCCTATTTATTACTCTACTTTTTTAATTTGTTAAAAACTACAACAAACAATTATCTAATCATTACAAGAGCAATTTCGTAAAGTACGTGCATGTCAAAATACCTAAAATAATAAGTTTTTCTTAACAAGATCCCCCCCTAAAACGATATGTTTTAATTAACGGGGTACAAACTATGAAATTCCGACTTAAAATAATACAAACTTTTGAACTTAAATTGGGGTATGTCTCAAAATAAAATTTTATTTATCAAACTTATATATAAAAATTATATAATTAGTGATACTTTACATAATCCAACTTTTATAATTTAAATAGATCAAACCCATGCCACTACTTCTTTGTTCAAATTTGTGTAATACAACCCCAATTTTTAATTTTAAAAATTATGCTCTCTGTTTGATAATAAATGTCATTTTATTTTTTGACACAATTTTTCAGGAGATACAAACTTTATAAAATATTATATTAATTCTAGGCTACTTAGTATGATATTATGGATAAAGTGGATTTGATTTTATTTAATTTCAAAATAAAAAGTGGGGTTTATGTAAAATTACACATAAATAGTGGTTTAGGTGTATTTAAAAATATAGGGGATGAATTTGTGGAAATTGTGACTTTTTATTTATTTATTTTTGGTTCATACTACCTCCGCTCGATAATACATGAGTTTTTAGAAATTTACATTACACTGATTTTTTCATAAACTTTACTCTATCCGTTCATTAAAACATGTCGTTTTAGGAAGTAAATCTTGTTAAGAAAAAACATGTTATTTTAGATATTTTGCCACCAACTTTACAAAATTGCTCTTGTGATGATTATGTAGATGCTAATTGTAGTTTTCAAAAAAGTAAAAAAGTAGACTAATAATTAGGGTATAAGACCATGAGCAACCATGAGTTTTACTTACCTTATAGGTCTTAAAAAGTAAACTCATGGTTGCAGGGCAAACCTTAAGGAAAAAGGTTAGAAGGAGTTACCCCTTCCCACTAAGGTAACCTCTTCCACCACAAGTGACCCCCACCATTTTATTACTATATTTATTTGATGTATTAATTATTCAAATGTATTTATAATATATCTTTATTATTATTATTATTTTCAAATAATAATTATACCCGAGCAGGAGACGCCGAATCGAAGAGAGAAAGCAGGGATGAATCGAAGAGAAATTAGAGCAGGGGCAACGAATCATAGAGAGAGAAAAAAGGCTAGGATGAATCGAATAGAAAATGTTGGGACGAATCGAAGAGAAATCGAGAAAAATTCGAGCAGGAGAACCGAATCGAAGAGAGAGAAAACTAGGACGATGGCTGGGCTCTCAGATCTGAAGCAAACCAAACCGGATCTGGAAGCTTTGAGGAAGGGGAGAATGTCCGACCAGGAGGTGCTGCCTTGGGTGGCCGAATAGGCCAGGAATCTGAGCACGAAACTGTCGAACAGTTGCGAGTCGAGGCAAACGACGATGATGAGTGCGGTTTGGAGCGGCGAAGAAGAGGCAAAGAACAACGAGAGCGGTGATGGAGTCGAGGAACCCGACGGCGAAGTGAGTGAATCCAGTCACGTGAACATTGCAGAGGAGATGAGGGAGAGGGAGGCAAAGGGATCCGGTTGCATTGAACTTGAAAGAACTGAAAACGGAGAGAGAGGAAGGATAGATGGAGAGAGGAAATAAATTATGAAGTATAAAGGGAAAGGGAGGCTTAACAGTTTCCAAAAAAATTTCAGTCCCGCTTATGGCGCTTTACTTAATTTTTTTCGGTCGATTCAAATTTTGGGGTCAATTATGGCGCTTCAACAGGCATTCTTTCCCGCCTCCAATTCTTTCTTTTTTTTGGGTAAACGACGTTTAAATGTAGTCAAATTACTTCACAAAAAAATGTAGGCAAATTAATAAATTTGTAAATCAATAAGA
Organism: Persicaria tinctoria; assembly: GCA_037127255.1. Classification (NCBI taxonomy): domain Eukaryota; kingdom Viridiplantae; phylum Streptophyta; class Magnoliopsida; order Caryophyllales; family Polygonaceae; genus Persicaria; species Persicaria tinctoria. Next base: position 64,584,854 of record JBANSL010000008.1, on the reverse strand, counting down.
ATAGATAGTGGGGATGATTAGGTGAATAAATTAGTCAACACAAATAAATCTATTTAGTCGCTAACTCGTTTTAAAAAAAAATCAAGATTTAATTGTGTTTTTTTTTTCACTACTTCAATCTATACAAGTTAAGATATCATTAAAAATAATAACAAAGATTTACCCAAAAAATAATATCAACAAAGTCAAATTCTTTTTTATATTATTCTCATTAGAATTTATAACTTATTATAAGATTTTGTTAAACAACCATTAGTTACTTTATATAGGTTTTCCTCAAAACATACTCTCATATATTCTAATAAGAATTTATTAGTTAATATAAGGTTTTATTCACCAATTATTAGTTATTTTTATGAGTTTTCCTCAAAAAATACTCTTATAGTATTCTAATAAGAATTTATTAGTTAATATAAGGTTTTTATTCAACACTTACTAGTTACTTATATGAAATTGCCTCAAAAATAACTCTTATAGCATTCTTATAAGAATTTATTAGTTAGTATAAAGTTGTATGCAACACTTATTAGTTACTTATATGAGTATTCCTCAAAACATACTCTCATAGTATTCTAATAAGAATTTTTTAGTTAATACAAGATTTTATTAAATATTTAATCGTTACTTACATGAGTTTTTCTCAAAACATACTCTTATAGTATTACTTATAAGAATTTATTAGTTAATATAAGGTTTTATTCTACACTTATTAGTTACTTACATGTGTTTTCCTCAAAACATACTCTCATAGTATTTTCATAAGAATTTATTAGTTACAATATAATTTTCTTCAACACTTATTAGTTACTTATACGAATTTTCCTTAAAACATACACTTATAGTATTCTCATAAGAATTTATTAGTTAATTTAAGGTTTTATTAAACATTTATTAGTTACTTATATGAGTTATCCTCAAAACATACTCTTCTAGTGCTTTAATAAGAATTTAGTAGTTAATATAAAGTTTTATTCAACATTTTTTCATTACTTATATGAGTTTTTCCTCAAAACATACTCTTTTAGTATTCTAATAAGAATTTATTAGTCAATATAATGTTTTATTAAACATTTATTCATTACTTATATGAACTTTCCTCAAAATATACTCTTATAGTATTCTAATAAGAATTTATATGAGTTTTCTTGAAAACTTATATGAGTTTTCTTGAAAACTTACTCTTATATGAGTTTTCTTGAAAACTTACTCTTATAGTATTCTCATAAGAATTTATTAGTTAATTTGAGGTTTTATTAAACATTTATGCGTTACTTATACGTGTTTTCATCAAAACATACCCTTATAGTATTCTAGTAAGAATTTATTACTTAATATTAGGTTTTTTTCAACACTTAGTAGTTACTTCAATGAGTTTTCCTCAAAACATACCCTTATAGTTTTATAATAAGAATTTATTACTTAATATAATGTCTTATTAAACATTTACTAGTCACTTATATGAGTTTTCTCAAAACACACCCTTATAATATTCTAATAAGAATTTATTAGTTAATATAAGATCTTATTAAACTTTTATTAGTTACTTATATGGGTTTTCCTCAAAACATACCCTTATAGTTTTCTAATAAGAATTTATTACTTACTATAATCTTTTATTAAACATTTATTAGACACTTAAATGAGTTTTCCTCGAAACACCCTTATAATATTCTAATAAGAATTTATTAGTCAATATAAGGTTTTATTAAACATTTATTAGTAACTTATATCAATTTTCCTCAAAACATACTGTTATATTATTCTAATAAGAATTTATTACTTAATATAAGGTTTTATTAAACATTTATTAGTCCCTTAGTCAATGGGCCAATCGGGAAAAAACATTCATATTTGGGCTAATATAGCTACAGATTTAGCCACGGATTCAATCGTCGCTAAATCACCACTTCATTCAATGGGCTGAAATAAGATAATTGGGCTTTTACTAACTTCTAATGGGCCGAGCCCAGAAATTTTGGGAGAGTTTGTACCCGGATTCAGCCACGGATCGAGTGTAATCGGATAGCTCATTCATGATATATATCCGGCCCGCGTACAATTAGTGGCCCAAGGCCCACTCACCACATATGTTCACTTGATTTCCAATGATTCATAGCCACATATTTAGCGACGGATATTGTGTTGTTGCCATATCAGTGTCGAAAATAGCCACGACAATCCTATTCGTGGCTACGCTCGTGGCTATTTACTGACAATGACACATATCGAGCCACGAAATCAGCTACGGACATCTGGGTCGTTGCTAATAGCCACAAATGTTTTGACATGTCATACCAGGATGAGTATTAGCCACGAATATAACCACGGTCAGGAACAATTGTGACCAATGTCATCGCTAATAGGCTCGAATATAGGGTCGCCTATAATCCGTGGCTAACCATCCGTTGCTAAATCCTATTTTTTTAGTAGTGTGTGTTGGAAGGTCGTCCTTGCGGTGTGTTTGAACACCTTATCATCCCGAGGGCTTGAAAACCTAACTTTGACCCTTTTACTTGAAAATGTGTTTGCCATTGATATGTGGGTTCACATTACTTGCTTCTCTGATGAGCTCAAACCCCCTAATGTTATCAAAACAATCATTAGGCACAACAAGTAACCTATGTCAAAACATATCCGTTTATTAATGTCAACCTAAAATATTCTAGAGTTTGCATAAACCTGGATGTCTCCAAAATGTTTTCCAAAAACATTTTTGTTCCCTCAGTTGATGATCATGCCTCTTCCCATATTGTTTGGTTTGAGGAGTTTTCTGAGGGATGTGGGAATTGTGGTTCCATAGCTAACCTCTTCCACCAGTTCCTTATCAGACCATCTAAGCCAGGGAAAATCCAAATCACAATTCGAAAACCATGCTGGACGCACAACAACTTTGCCAAAGAGGAATGACTGCAAGTCACCAAGAAAAGGAAACCTCTTAAACTACCCAACCCCATCACTGTATTTGGGAACAAGCCTTACCTCTCTAGTAAAGGGGGTGTTTGCATCTTCTTTGAAGCTAACTCACACTCCTCATCATCCTCCAAGGACTCCAGGAACATTTCAAATGAGGAACATCCTACTGACCCCTCTGCTGCTTCTGTGCCCCTCATTGTCCCCCTGTAACCCTGTTGCAGTTGATTTTAGGGTGCTCAATAGGGTTGGTATAGAACCGGCAGTGCCCCCACAACCACCTCTAGTCCCACAAATTGCACCCATGATCCCTCCCCCACCCTCTAATGATAAAATACATGAGAACCTTGTGCCTTTACCCGACCCAAGCCTTTTTCTTTCAGTGGGGCTGAGATTGACTTTGAGACCCTTCCTTACTTGCAGTATGAAGTGGAGGAGGAGGATCTCCTGGGTACTGAACTAGAGGACTATGACTACATTGTGAGTGATCAGGAGGCTCCTCCCCCTACTGAGGGTCTGCCTCCTTCAGAGTTCTTCTCTGAAACCTCTTTTCACTCTATCTATGGAGATGCCCATGATGAATGATCACTCTACCTCTGACTCGATGTTGAGAAAGTGCCTTATGGGGAAGAAGACACAACATGCTCCAACTTGAAGAGGAGCAAAAAAAAACCATCTGATCTATGATTTCAATGCTAGGCATCTTCAGTAACTCAATAACTCTAATCCTTGTGGCTCATCTGGATTGGCTCTACTTTTAGGATTCTTGGCAAACGCTTGTGCATTTTATGAGCCTATCATGTCTATTCCAGCGTTTTGTTGTAATTACTCTTCCTAGAACTACTTACTGTAACATATGCTATTGGGTTAATCTATGTTGTCTGCTAATGTATCCTTGTAATATAACCCTAGTCATGCCTTTTAAGTCTCTAATCATCTTTGTTTTATATAATGCTTCTACTTGCATTTACCTCCTCCGGGTTACTAACACTAACTTAAATAAAAACAACAAAATCTATTCATTCATAATAATTTCAGCAAGTAAACACAAATACACAACCTACTTAGCAGCAACATAGACATACACATCACCATATTTAAATTATTTCATATACATTAAATCATTACATAGACATACACAATCTAGCTTATATTATGCACTCTTCATGTTCACAACTAAAGCATTTGGGTTACAACCAAGAATCCTCTACCCTTATTCCTATGTAGACCTGAGCATGGGCGGACTTGGGTCGGGCCTATAAGAATATCTTGGCCCATTTTAGCGGGCAGGGCTTGGGCTAGGCCCGGTTGTTGGGCCAACTCTCTTGCCCAAGCTCGCCCACTTGGACGGGCCGGGTAGCCCACCTGGCCGTCCATTATAATTTCATAAAATATTATTTTTATTTTATTATTTTTGCGTTTGATCTCAAACTACACAAATGTGCTAAGTGTCTCAAAAGATTGAAATTTTATACAAAACAAAGGTATACAAGTTACACAAATGTGAAATTACACACTGCAATCTTTATGTAGATTCATTTCAATGAAAAAATCTTGAAAATAATTTATTTAGTACTATTGTATTCCTTAATTTATATGTGATCTAAATACTATTAGTATATATAAAGTAATAGATGTAAAAGTTTAGATATTATATAATCAATATATATACTCCGTAGTATTTTAATAAAAAATATAAGTAATATATATATATATATATATATATATATATATATATATATATATATATATATATATATATATATATATATATATATATATATATATATATATAGGGGAGGGTTTAAGTGAGAAGAATCCGGTGTGGTGAGAAGGAAAGAAGTGATCTGATTGGTTAATTAAAAAAAACCTCACGCGCTTCTTTTTTATTTGTTGAAATCACGCGCTTTCTTCCCATCTCTCCCTTCTTTCTCACCGTGCCCCCTTCGACCGCGCTGAAGTCAGATGAACGGATCGAGTCGAGGTCTACTGAGTGTCTCTCGCCCTCTCCATCTTCTCCCTCCTCTCGGCTCTCCTTTTCAAAACCCTCTCCCGTAACAGATCTACTCTCAACAGACCAGTTCTTTCCACTCTCAACTGCCTGGAGATTAGCTTCAGTCGCCTTCTAATAGTCTCAAATTCCACGGCCTCACCCACTTTTCGTCCGATTCCAAATCCGACCAAGCGGTCCCTCAATTCTGGCCTTGCTAGTTGATTTGTGTGCTGTACATATACTCCGTAATTTTTTTCTGAATAATTTGTACTTTGTATATTTGAATTATAGAGGTTTTAGAGTTTATTATTATTATATAACTCCGTATGATAATGGAGTGACGAAAGAGAGGGAAGGAATTGATTAATTGACTGGATTGGTACACTGCTCTCCATTACTCTTTTTTTTTTTTTATGTAATGGGTTCATGTCATTCCTCTACATTGGATTGTTAAAGATTAAATTAAATAAAAGTAGTTTATGAAATACATAAAAGTGGTTCATGAATTTTTATAATCACTGGTTCAACACATATAAATAGAGAGGTTCAATAGCTAAATATATAGTGGTTCACATGAATTAAATAGAAATGGTTCATGAGTTAAATAGAAGTGGTTCAGGGGTTTTATACTAAATGGTTCAGAGTTTTTATACCAAGTGGTTCAGAGGTTCAATACCAAGTGGTTCAGGGTTTTATACCAAGTGGTTCAGGATTTTAATACCAAGTGGTTCATGGATTTTTATAATCATTGGTTCAACACATATAAATAGAGAGGTTCAATAGCTAAATATATAGTGGTTCATGAATTAAATAGAAATGGTTCATGAGTTAAATAGAGTGATTCATGGGTTTTATACCAAGTGGTTTAGGGATTTTATACCAAGTGGTTCAGAGTTTTTATACCAAGTGGTTCAGAGGTTCAATACCAAGTGGTTCAGAGTTTTTATACCAAGTGGTTCAGAGGTTCAATACCAAGTGGTTCATGGATTTTACAGTAACTGGTTCAAGATTTTAAACCAAGTGGTTCAGGGGTTCAATACCAAGTGGTTCAGGGGTTTAATATCAAGTGGTTTAGAGTTTTAATACCAAGTTGTTCAGGGTTTTTATATCAAGTGGTTCATGGTTTTAATACTAAGTGGTTCATGAATTTTACAGTAAAATAAGAATGAAAATTTTATAATTATTAAACACTAGTGGTTCATAAAGTAAATAGTATTGGTTCATGAACCATTTTATTTAAAATAAATAAATAATTAATTAATTAATTAAAAAATAAACATTAAAAGAAAATAAAAGAAGAATGAAAATTTTACAATTATTAAATTGTAGTTGTTAATTAAATAAATTCTAGTTGTTCGTGAAATATGGAGTAGTGGTTCATGAAATAAAGAGTAGTAGTTCATCAAATAAATAGTATTGGTTCAATAAATAAATATTATTGATTCATTAAATAAATAGTATTGGTTCATGAACCATTTTATTTTAAAATCAAACAAATAAATAATTAAAAATAAACATTAAAATAAAATAAAAGAGTAGTGTTTCATGAAATAAAGACTATTGGTTTATGAACTAATATTATTTAACGTTGATTTTAATATATTCGTTATTTTTTTAAAAGATAATTTGAAATTATAAAAATACATAATTTTTTTACAATGAAATATATATATTTTTTCTAATGTATAATTAATAAAATTATATGATGTTTTAATTAAATTTCAAAAACGTTGATTTAATTTTGAGAAGAAAACTGTTCAAGGTTAAAGTTTATTAAATTGTGTACTGAACATGAAACGCTGCTTGGTCCAGTGGTTGCCCCCATTAATATATATATATATATATATATATATATATATATATATATATATATATATATATATATATATATATATATATATATATATATATATGCGGGTTGGTAGGCCCAGCCCGCTTGGGCTTAACCCTTAGCCTAAGCTCGACCCTATGGGCCAACCGGGTCGGGCCTATCGACCCGCTTGGGCCAATTACCTTACCCAAGCCCGCATATTTTACAAGGTGGGCCGGGCGGGTTACCCCATGTTTGCTCAGGTCTATTCCTATGCATGTTAACAAGACTATCCGTCTCCCCCACAATCGTGGTTACTACTACACACTGCTATTGGATGGACTCTTGATCCCCACCATCGTCCCTAATCATCAAGCCTTGGTTTTCCAGTTGAGGAGTCTACTTCGGTTCTTGTATATGATACAACAATAGAACACTTGCTATAACAAGAACACTTGTTGTAACTTTTTTACTCAATCTATGTATATGATACAACAAAAGAACTTGCTATTGTTTGTAATTGCTCCTACAACCATGTTTTTCATTAATTGGAACTTAAGCCCTTAAATCTCGTCATCTCAATCCTTGGTTTTTGCTTACATCTCAACTCTCCCAATAACCAACTGTATCACCATCTCTCATTGGCCATCCAATGACACCAAAAATAAGCGATAAAATTAGTTCATCATGAAAGTAAACTTCAAACCCCTATAAAAGAATCCTTATGGCATCACTTCAAACTCCCAATATCCGAGGCCTTGCCAAAAGAAATATTTGGACACAAATCGACGTCACTTAAAAGACAGAACAAATCCAAATCGTAACATTAATCGAAACCAAACTTCAAACCCCTATAAAAGAATCCTTATGGCGTCAAGCCGGGTTTGACAATCTCAATTTTTGCCCGTCCATTGGCCTCTCTGGAGGTCTCTGTCTTCTTTGGAAATCATCTCACTAAAACAAAGATTTCTTCAAAGTCTTTCTTTCAGCGGATCGATATATACTAACCAAGTATCACAATGACAAACTTAACTTGACAATATCTATTTTGTTTGTTTATGCTCCTCCACACTAGAAAGATAAATTAGTTTTCTAGAGTCAAATTTCAAACACGATAATAAATACCTCTCATCTGTATATTATTGTTGATGACCTAAACGAAATCCTTTGCAGTGAGGAAAAACAAGGCGGTCCGCAACCACATCCATCTAGATACAACAGGCTCACATAACTTATACTAAAATATGACCTAATTGATCTACAACCATTGGTAACCAGTTTACATGGAGGAAAATCTCTCATGGGGAATCTAACACTTATGAAAAACTTGATCGCTTCCTAGTCCATAGAAATATATATGCAATCCTTCCAACTCTAATCACTAAAAATTATGCATTCACAACTTCGGAACACAGTCAAACAAATCTAGAGCTCTTCCCTAATGAAAACCCCACCATGCAACCTTTTCGGTTCGAATTAGCTTGAACTAAACATAAAGACTATGAAAATCTGGTTACACAGGCTTGGCGTCTCAAACCCCTTGGGTCTAACCTTTATAAGTGATAGGCTAAAACCTACACCCACTAGTTGTAGTATATCGAGGTTCGTATCACAAGGACCAGTGGAGTATCAATTGTCAATCTCAAAATAGTTCGACTAAGCCCAAAAGTAACAAACAAATTGAGGGAAAATGTGTGTGTCAAAATAGCAAACACCGATAAAAATGTTAAGAAATATATGTATGAAAGATATTTGATAGCATGCATTCATATAGGTGTTATAGGACTTATTTAGCATAGTTTAGGTGTAAATAATGTCCTCATTCATATTTGTGGTTAATTTCAGGTATGATGAACTTGGATGGGAGAGGCATGAAATGTAAAAGTGGGATCACAAGAGTCGACCAAAGAGCTAAGGAGAAGATTGCTGTGAAAAGTGAGCCACGCCCGCGGCCAAGTAGCTGCGCCCACGGCCAATGCCGAGAGCAAGAGTTGACTGAGCCATTAAGCTGTGCCCGCGGCCAAGAAACCGTGCCCGCGGCCTCTGTCAGCGCCGAAACCCTATTTTTCCGAATTCCTTATTGAAATTAGATTATTTTGTAACCCTTTTGGACGCCTATTTAAGGGGTTTTTAGGAGACTTATTAGGGAGCGTTTAGCAATTGAAGAAACCCTAGAGGAGAGCTTTTGTGCTATGTCGAACTAAACTCCTCTTTCATTTGATTGATTAGTTTGAAGCTTTCGATTTGATATTCCGTGAGATATTCTCTACTCTATTTACTTTTGAGTAATCTTTATCTTCCATTGTCATTGCTTATGATTGAGTTTGTGTTCTATTGGATTGGCCACCTAATATTACTTGAATTCAATCTATCGCTAGATCTATAGGGACCCTAGTTGAAGAACTTAGATCGTAGTAGCAACTTGTGATCATCTAAGGCTAGTTGACTTGGTTGATTGCATGAAGATAAAGATACAATTGATTTATTGCTAGTTGATTTATTTCAATTGTTCCTATTGAATTTCCTTGGTGTGCATTGCTATTGTTGAATTGAATCTGGATAGTTTCTAGGTTATTCATCAATAAGGGTGTTTAGAGTCTAGTTGACATATTCACTAATTGCAGGGAAGGAATTGAAAGTAATTGTCAAGGTACAATTGATTTTCACAATAGGTTGCTCAAGAATAATAGGTTTAGGGAATTTCAAGGATCGGAATTCAAATTGAGAGTGAATACTAATTAATCAAGCGTGTTTCTCACATATTGTTATCAATCACCACCATTGCATCATTTGCTTATTTTTTTGTTACTTTGCATACTTCCAAAACCCCCATTTTCATATCATTCTCATCTTAGCATACAAATTGAGCATATGAATTGCACAAGTCTCTTTGGATTCGACCTGTACTTGCCAAGCTATACAAGTTGGGTTAGTTCAAAATTATTTGATATGATTTAACGATTGCGAAAATATCTCTATCAAATTTGGCGCCATTGTCGGGGACTTGTTTGATAATTTGTGTGTTTTATTTGTGTGCTATTTTGACGAGAGGATTTCTCGACAAAATAAATTTGTAGTCAAGACCCCCGCTATAGTATAAGGGAGTCAGGTTCGTCCTCAGGAGAGAAGTCAACGGTTCTAGGTTTAGTGTGTTTTTGGGTTAAGGAATAGCGGGAAGAGGTGATGAGGGTGGCTGTCGACAAAGAATAGAGGAGTCGATGTCGATGGATGAAGAGGGAATGGTGGTTTGATATCGAGTAGAATATGTGCCGAATAAAAATAATAAAATAAAACAAGTAAAGATGCAAACTTCCAAGGTTAGGGATCACCGCAACAATAAACATATGTGTAGATCATAAATCACGTAAAGATGCATCCTTTATATCAAAGAATCGACATTCGCAAATTCCAACAATTTAGGTGATAGAGGCTCTCGCATAAAAACCTAATTTGTTTCTATCTTTTCTTTAATTAGGATTAACCAACTTTCGCAAGAAAACCCAAATTACTATCCAATTCATAATAAGATCACTTTCGCTTCAATATCATGAATAAGGAATTTCCTCAACTCTCGCAAAGGATTTAGCACATAGGTAGATGATGATAAAGACATATATATTCATGGATTTATAAATCAAACACACATATCTATGTTGGGATCACCCCAACCCTAGAAGAAAAAAATTAGAAACAAAACATAATGAAAGAAACTAACTTTAACATAAAATAAACTAAAACTTACAACCGTTCGTCTCCTTCCTTCTCCTTCTCTCTCTCCTCTCTCGCCTTCTCTCTCTCTCCTCTCTCGCCTCCTCCCTCTCTCCTCTCTCCTTGCGCCCGAAGACGGCTTTGCTTGAATGAATAAAAATCAGCCCCCTAGGGCCTTATTTATAGACTTCATTCCCTAGCTATTCTAGGAAAGAAATTATATCTATATCCATATTTATCTATCTTTTATCTAAAGATTAAATAATGGAAATAAATAATTAAATCAACTAGGACTATATCTAATGTGGATAAAATATCTTCTCTCTTAACTTGATGACACTTGATAGATCTTGATAGAATTTCATCTCGAAAATATCACCATTGGCTCCGGGATAGAAACTTAACAAGACCCCGGACTACTCGACGTCGGCTTCTGGGGATTTCCTCGATATCGAGTAGAATTCCTCGATATCGAGTAGCACTTTCTCCGTCTTCTGCTCAGCAACTCGATTCCGGCCAACAAGAGCAAAGTCGACTTGGATATTTCCTCGACATCGACTAAATTTCCTCGACGTCGACCAACAATTGGTCCGTCTTCAGCTTCTTCGTCGATCTCGGCTCCAAGACGTGAAAATCGACAAGATGTTTCCTCAATATCGAGTAAATTCCTCGACATTTAATAGAATGTTCAACCCCCATCTCTATTCTTGAAACGCACTTTCCCGAGTCCTCGTTCGTCGGATTGACGCATATGACCATGCGTTGGAAATCTCTTTTCGAGGGATACAACTCTCATGAAGACATCAAAGCTTGATTCAGAATGATGGATGGTGAAATATGGCTTTTTCTCCAGCTACACCATTCTTAGCTTCTTCATGAGTTTTCTTTAAGCTCCAAAGTACATCCGATTTCTGCGAAATATAACAAAAACTGGTGTAGACCTCCATATATTGCAAATAAACATATACTACACATATTTTGTATTATTTTAACCCAAATGCATGAAATGCATGCAGAACTGGATATAAAAGATAGTATAAAACATGGCAAATTAGGCTCACAACAAACACCCCATACTTAAGCTTGCTTGTCCTCAAGAAATACTTTTATTTGTCATACAGGGGAAGAAATCAAAACTCTCAACATATTAGATTCATTCTTATATAACCCTGCAATTAATTACCATCATGGAAAAGGTACTTGTGTCGCAAATCTATGCATGTGCAATTAAAAAGCAACATCTACTCACAAAAGGAGGGTTATGCAAAACAATTCATAAGTGACAAAGCATTAATAATCAAGAGGACTTTAATTTAAGCTCAATAAGGAGTAGATTGGTAAAAGGCTAAAGGTGGACAATTTTTGACAATGTGGTGCTAATAATCCGGGGAAATGGAGTATTTTTAAACTTTCTTTACCACATCCCTTCTTCATAAGATTCCTCACCTTCCATAATGTTTTTTTTTCAATATTATGCTTTTACCTCTATAACCTCGACACTGCCTTCTCGTGAGTCGCAAACATGGGTGTCATGAATGACCCCGGATACTTAGTGCTTTGGACTCCTAAGGTGATCGGATTTTCTTTCACTCATTCAATTTTCCATATTTTTCAAACAATTTCCTTCCAAACTCCATATATGATATATAACAACACAAATACCATATGATAATCTCCATAATGTAACATCATTCTCAACATAATCCCTAGATAGGAAAAAAGGTAAAGAATGGCAATATTTAGAACATGTGGAGAAATAATATGAAATAAGGCATAATATGGCTTTTGTGATGCATAAGCATAGGTAAGGCTAGGATATGACAATACGAGCATTATATGAAAATATAAAGTCCTCCATCCTCTTATTATGCAACATGTCAAAAGCAACATCAAATTTTACCTCCTTCCATGGTTTTCAAGAAAATATGCATTTCATGGTGACTTTCCTTTACTAGGCAATTTCATGTTATATCCCTAATCAATCAAATTTTGCATCGTCGAGTTCAATATAGCTTCCATGACATTTATCACGATTTTAAATGAGGGTCATTTTTCAAAACTTTGGAAAACATGCATATAAGCACATAAATCAATAATGAATTCCAAAGTATATAGCCATGTATAAGCAATTCAAGAATTAAACTCTAAATATGCACACATAATGTCAAATATATCAAATATGCACAAAGTAAGCCCTTCTCCCACCCCATACTTAAACATTACAGTGTCCTCACTTTATATAAAAAAAATGCTAAGGAAAGAAACTCACTAGACAGGTGTGCAGGACGTCGAAAATCAAGTGTAATGTTGCTGGGCCTAGTCTGATTTTAGCTTGCTTCTATCCCCATGGACCTGAAAAATGTAGAAGAAAAATACCCACAATAGAAAAACTAAAAGTTCAAAACTAAAAACAAACAAAAAGAAACAATGTCGAAAAGTCCCAAAAATAAATGTCGATTTACAAGCTCTAGATTTTATAGTCGCTAAGTATTAGCCTGCTTCATCTTTGTCCGGAGGTATAGGTGGATCTGGTGGTTCCTCCGGTGATGGGAAGCGTGGGATGTCATCCGGGGCCATCATATGAAGAAGCTTAAACCTCCCCGAGTGGATGCTCCATGGCTCCACCCATTCATCTTCCCTGGCTCGAGCTAGCATGTATAAGGGAAGATATAAAGAAAATATACATACCTCATCATCATACCTCTTCTGCTTCATAGGCTGACTTGGTTGCGCGTCTCCTCCACAACAAAACGGTGGAGTGGTAAGAGATATTTCCACCTCATCATGCGGAGCTTCATGCCACTTTGCTAGGACCCCATACTTGAATATGAACATCGGTTGCTCAAAATCATCGGGGATAGCCTTCACTTTGTAAGGTAAAAGTGATCTTGGAATGCCCTGGGCAACAATGTCCAACTTCTTCTCTTCTAGTGCTTCTTCTTCTTGGGGTCCTTCAAATGGTTTTTCAAAGATAGATTGCAAAGGTGGAATCAAGATCGGAGAAGGACATACCTGGGTTTATGTAATGTGGTCGACGTCGACTATGGGGTAGTCGACATCGATTGGCGTTGTTTCTCTCATGTACCGTGGGAGTACCCATTGTTCGTTCCAATCTTCTTCTTCCTTATCACTTTCCATAGCTTCAACTTCCTCATAAGGAGGCTCTAATCCTTTAGAACGATAGGAAGCCTCAAGTCTTCGGACTAAGTCCTCCAGCCAGGCTATTTACCTTAATCGTGCCTCCTCCACTGCTATCCTATTCCTCCGTCTCATATTTCGGACCCATCTATCCCATTCGCAGTCCCCTTCCCAAAATTCTTCCATCTTTGTACCTAAGCTTTGAAATCACAATCAAGAACACAAATTAGTAGCAAAAGCTTGGCACCCAGTTGGTACCGGGGAGGTAGGTGGTGGTAGGGTATGTGATAGGGTAAAAAAGGGATGGACTTTTCTGAACCTTAAACACAATTAAACTATGCGCGATTGATATCTCCCCGGCAACGGCGCCAATTTGACGAGAGGGTTTCTCGACCAAATAAATTTGTAGTCAAGAACCCCGTTGTAGTATAGAGGAGTCAGGTTCGTCCTCAGGAGAGAAGTCAGCGGTTCTAGTTTTAGTGTGTTTTGGGGTTCAGGAATAGCGAGAAGAGGTGGTGAGGGTGGCTGTCGACAAAGAATAGAGGAGTCGATGTCGATGGATTGAGAGGGAATGGTAGTTTGATATCGAGTAGAATATGTGCCGAATAAAAATAACAAAATAAAACAAATAAAGATGCAAACGTCCAAGGTTAGGGATCACCGCAACAATTAACATATGTGTAGATCATAAGTCACATAAAGATGCATGCTTTATATCAAAGAATCGACTTTCGCAAATTCCAACAATTTAGGTGATAGAGGCTCTCGCATAAAAACCTAATTTGTTTCTACCTTTTCTTTAATTAGGATTAACCAACTTTCGCAAGAAAACCCTAATTACTATCCAATTCATAATAAGATCACTTTCGCTTCAATATCATGAATAAGGAACTTCCTCAACTCTCGCAAAGGATTTAGCACATAGGTAGATGATGATAAAGACATATATATTCATGGATTTATAAATCAAACACACATATCTATGTTGGGATCACCCCAACCCTAGAAGAAAGAAATTAGAAACAAAACATAATGAAAGAAACTAACTTTAACATAAAATAAATTAAAACTTACAACCGTTCGTCTCCTTCCTTCTCCTTCTCTCTCTCTCCTCTCTCGCCTTCTCTCTCTCTCCTCTCTCGCCTCCTCCTTCTCTCCTCTCTCCTTGCGCCCGAAGACGGCTTTGCTTGAATGAATAAAAATCAGCCCCCTAGGGCCTTATTTATAGGCTTCATTCCCTAGCTATTCTAGGAAAGAAATTATATCTATATCTATATTTATCTATCTTTTATCTAAAGATTAAATAATGGAAATAAATAATTAAATCAACTAGGACTATATCTAACGTGGATAAAATATATTCTCTCTTGACTTGAAGGCAATTGATAGATCTTGATAGAATTTCATCTTGAAAATATCACCATTGGCTTCGGGATAGAAACTTAACAAGAACCCGGACTACTTTACGTCGGCTTCTAGGGATTTCCTCGATATCGAGTAGTGTTGAACAAAAATGCGCAAATAATCGTACAACACATTTTATTTGATTTTTAATATTTGAGTTCGACCCCTTTTGGTTATCCTCTTGATTCAAAGTCGTATTGATACTAAGATTTGAATGGTTTTGGTGATTTGGGCTGCACCCGAATTTTAGCGGGTTGCCTACGTATCTCTTGGGAGAGAATCAAGCCTGACGTAGTTCCGAGTGTTTCGGATTTTGACTTTATGTTTGATTTGGTTTTTGTTTCGTTTTCTTGTATGCATCATAGGATGAAGTTCAAGCCCACCTTATAGGAAGGGTAACTCGAACAACACTCCACCCGAGTAACCTGAGCCCACCTTCTCGGAAGGGTAACTCAAGTAACCCGCCTATCATTTGCATAGAAACGATTTGATTTTAATGTGGAGTTTAATTTGATTTGGGATTTGTTTTGAGTTAAAGGTCAATTTGGGGGTCGTGATTGAACTCGTTTGTGAGTTTCCTACGTACCCTTTTGGAAGGGATCAAATCACACGTAGTTCTTGAAAATGACAAATTTGAATTTGGTATTTGGGTTATTGAAGTTTTGGTCATGACCGAACTCGACGAGCAGAAGCTTTGTATCGAGTCGGAGGAGACACCTTGGATTTGATAGAAATTTGATATTTGGGACGACTTAGAGTCGAAAAGTGAATTTGAGGAGATTTGATTTGAAAGTTTAGGTGTGACTGGACTCGGTGAGAATTTGGTTTACACCGAGTTTCCTACGTATCCACTTGTTTGGTGGAATCAAGTCACCGTAGTTCGGGACAAAGGAAATTTTGTATTTGGGTTGACCCTGAGATCATTTGAGAGTGGTGATCGAACTCGACGAGCAGAAGCTTTATATCGAGTCAGAATGGACAATTTGAATTTGTTTGATTTTAACCTCATATTCATTTAAAGGGAATTTAGAGGTTGACGACTGTACCCGATATATTTTTAGAATTTAATATCGGGTTACCTACCTAGCAGATAGGAGGCTTCAAGTCTTTACGTAGTTCTAAACGAACCGTTTGAATTTGGGATTGGCGATTGTACTCGACGAGCTTAAGTTTTATGTCGAGCTACCTACGTACCCGTTTGAACGGGATCAAATCACCTGTAGTTCTTTAAAAGGACAAATTTGAATTTTTTGGTTTGACGATTGAACCAGACGAGCTTTAGCTTTATGTACGGTGGTCTACGTATCCGATAACTCGGAATCAAATCAGGCGTAGTTCTGTCGAGAGCCATTTTGATCCTTTGAGGACCGTGTGATTGAACTCGATGAGCTATATCTTTGTATCGGATTTCCTACGTATCTCTTAGAAGAGAATCAAATCACTCGTAGTTCTCAAAGATGACCGAGTTTATATTTGGTGAAACTCGATTTGAGATTTTGACTTCATTTTTTTTAGGAGCCGACTTGAGATTGACCCACTCGAATTAATTGGCAAAGAATTTTTGACGAGTTTGATTTTATATATTTTTTTGATTAAACTCGAATTCTTAATGTATACCAATTTAATTCTTACATTTTAGTGGGTTAGTTTCGTAATTAAACCCATTTTATTAAAATCAGGCCGAAGGCATATTCATGTGTTTATATATGTTCCTCTAAAATGGCTTCGGGTGACCTCCCAGCAATCAATTGGGATCCAAATAATTCTAAGGTAGGTTAGCCCAACCCAGCCCAGTTCATCACTTCATTTTTTTTAATATCAATTGAGCTCAGCCCGATTTGTTCTCAGCCTGGTCAAAGGGGTCTACCAACCCATCCTCACTTTCACAAGCTACGTTTTTTTTTACAGACTTAGCCCTCTCTTCTTCTCCTATCGATAAGCCACCATTGACGATTTGTCTGGCCTCCATCAACAGCGGCGACACGGCATTAGAGAGCTCTCGACTCGGGCGCTCGCAACAAGAGAAGCAAGACGCGTCGGCTCTAACAACCTGTAAAAGCGCTACGAGTAGACCTGTCAAAACACAACCCGACCCGACCGACCGAAATTTTTTGGGTCAAGACCCGGAAATTTTGACCCGGAATTTTTTTTCGACCCGAACCCGAAAACCCGGAAATTTTCCGGGTAATCTGGGTTTCGACCCGGTGACCCGATTAACCCGGTAATTTTGACCCGATTTACCCGATTGACCCGGTGACCCGGTTGATTTATAATTAAATATAATTAAATATTTTTATATTTAATTAAAATTTATCGCAAAATTATCAAATTATGATTTTTTTAAGTTAAAAAAGAAAAAATTGACAAACCCGAAATCGACCCGAACCCGCCTGAAACCCGGTCAAACCCGGGTTCTAGTCAACCCGAAAAACCCGGAACCCGTTTTACCCGGGACCCGTTTTACCCGAGACCCGGAGTGACCCGACCCGAACCCGACCGGAATGACCCGTTTGACAGGTCTAGCTACGAGTATTCCGCCCCTAGGTACGTTCTAGGGTTTTTCCTTTGGTCAACTTCCACCCCAATCTGCCATTTGATTCAATATTTGGATGGTTTGTGCTCCAAAATTTGAATCCCCTCTTACCTCTCTCTCTAATCAAACGTTCAATTTCTGATTTGGTTGATTTTTTTCTAGAGATTGTGATTCGGGGCATTTTTGGATTAGGTATAGCCGAAAGAGGAAGGTAGGCTGAGAAGAAGCCCGAAGAGTCTCGACCTTGAACAATCAGAGCAAACGACAGTGCAACACAACTTCGTTTGAGTCACCTGGTCCGTTGCTGCAACCTGTCTCCTCTAATTAGGTTAGTCCAATTCTTTTTTTCTCTTCTGAACTGCTTTAGACCTTCTGGTTTTCTTTGGATTTGGTTAACTTGACACCCTTGTTATTGAATTGAACCTACTGATTTGATCTTCAGTTCATGCTTCTTGCCGATTTAAGCGTGTCATAGTTTCTGGTTATTTTTTTCCCTACAAACACCCAATTAGGTTTGCATATTTTTTTATTGTCTCAAATGGTATGCGGCTTGATGCCACTTTGCCTGTTTATGAGAACAACAATTTTGTTTGGTCCCAAAATCCAGTGCCTTTCGATTGCATAGGTTGGATTTGTGCTATTGTCCCATATTTACTTTCATTTGTGATCGTCTATAGAATTCAGCATTTTCATTGCTTGTGAATCCTGGGAAAAATCCAGCAGCACTTCGACCCAATATCCTCGATTGTCATCACTTTCGACCATATAGGCTAGAGTGAATGGCCAATCGAGGCATAGGAGCGATTACCAATACATTCGACCATATAGGCTAGAGTAAATAGCAATCACTCCTTTGTGCGTTTAGGAAAGTAGCTGCATCCTCCATCTTCTTCAAGTCTTTTTACCTACAAAGATGAAACAACAAGGAGAAATATATCTTCTACCTTTTGCAGTAAACAATTCTCTCTCTCTCTTTAACTGCTTGTGTTTTCTCTTTTTTATTTTTTATATTTGCAGGTGGACTTCTCTGAGGAGGAACAGGAAAGCCAGACCAAATGAGAGGTATTTTGTGGAAAAAGAGGAAATTGCTTTCCTTTTGTTTTGCAGTTGAATTGAATAGGCTAAAGATGATAAGCCAGCCGAAAAGGATTCCAAGCCCTTGGCAATGTGCAGCAACAGTCTTTTAAAGGAGAGGAATATGGGAAGTTATCATTCCACACCACGTACTGCACATCAACTGCCACATTTTTTAAAAACGTGTTTTGCAGTTTTTTTTTTGGTTAACTACAATTCTGTATATGTAACTGGTCCCATTTCAGCACTTTGTTTTTTTTTGCTTGACATGTTTGAGCTTAATGAGGTTGAGCTTGTAATGGATTTTTTAGGCCCAATTTTGAATTTGTAAATTTGTGTTTAATTTGAGAAAAACTTACAACATCTTTAGTGGAATGAATGTGATAAATTTATTTATACCATGAATAATAAAATTCACAAAATTTTACCCTCCAACAAGTAGAATTCCTCGATATCGAGTAGCACTCTCTCCGTCTTCTGCTCAGCAACTCGATTCCGGCCAACATGAGCAAAGTCGACTTGGATATTTCCTCGACATCGAGTAAATTTCCTCTACGTCGACAAAGGCTTGGTCCGTCTTCAGCTTCTTCGTCGATCTCGGCTCCAGGACGTGAAAATCGACAAGATGTTTCCTCGATATCGAGTAAATTCCTCGACATCCAGTAGAATGTTCAGCCCCCAGCTCTATTCTTGAAACACACTTTCCCGAGTCCTCGTTCATCGGATTGATGCATATGACCATGCGTTGGAAAGATCTTTTCGAGGGCTACAATTCTCATGAAGACATCAAAGCTTCATTCATAATAATGGATGGTGAAATATGGCTTTTTCTCCCGGTGCACTATTCTTAGCTTCTTCATGAGTTTTCTTTAAGCTCTAAAGTACGTCCGATTTCTGCGAAATATAACAAAAACTTGTGTAGACCTCCATATATTGCAAATAAACATATACTAAACATATTTTGTATTATTTTAACCCAAATGCATGAAATGCATGTAGAACTCGATATAAAAGATAGTATAAAACATGGCAAATTAGGCTCACAACATATTTCTTGTGTGGATCATCTATATGGTCCACACTCGTGCCACTAATTCCGCTATTTTGCCTTTTGATACAGGGATTGAGAGGACCCTTCGTAGGCTACGACGTGAGAATCGCGGTCGCTTTCGCAAATTACCATTTAGTCTAGAGTTCATTGAGACTACGGAGATGGCTAACGAAGATAACCGAACGCTGAAGGAGCTCACAACACCTGACGTGGCCCAACAACCCTTGGCGGCCGTGTTCCCTGAACTCGAGGAAGGTGTGAACTTTGAGCTAAAGTCTCGGGTGATTCATCTCTTACCTAAATTCCATGGGTTGAGTGGTGAGGACCCCTACAAGCACTTGTCCGAGTTCCATACTGTCGTAGTAGGAATGAAGCCAGGAAATGTCACGGAGGAGCAAATCAAATTGAGGGCATTCCCATTCTCGCTAAAGGATACCGCTAATGAATGGTTCTACTATTTGCCCCAGGTAGTGCAACCACATGGACTGCATTGAAGCGTCTCTTTTTGAAGAAGTACTTTCCTACGACAAGGTTGAATAGCCTGAAAAAGGCTATCAGCAGCATTGACCAGCAAGCGACAGAAATCCTTTATGATTACTTCGAGCGCTTTAAGAAGTTTTGCTCTAGCTGCCCCTACCATGGTTTCTCAAAGAAGGATTTGGTGCTCTTTTTATTCAATGGGTTGCTTCACGAAAAGCGCAAGACGGTGAACTATGCATGTGGAGGCAACATCTTAAACAAAATACACAATGCTGCTTGGGAGGTCTTTTCAGAGCTTGCTGAGGGCTCTAGACAATTAAGTAAGAGACTACACGCTCGAGGGGTGCTTGCAGTTGACTCCTCATCTTCTGCCTTACATAGCGATGTGGCGGAGTTGAAGGAGATGATGAAAAGGTTTGTGCTACAAGGAACTCTATAGCAACTTAAGGCATGTGGAATTTTCGCGGATCCATATCATCCTACGGACAAATGCCCAATTCTACAAGAGCCAAGTGTCGAGTTGAATGCCATGGGAGGTTTTGTGCCACAAAGACCCAGGTTTGGTAATTATGCTAATTCTAATCATTTCAATGCTAATAATTATAATGCAGGCTACCAACAGGGCTATGGTTATGTGAACCAACAACCCCCGCTCAACCAACAAGGAGGGCCCTATTTTAGACCCCAACTTTTCCACCACTCAGCTCGAGCAAGCCCATTCCTCCCTTCCCCAAGGTATTAAGGGAGACAAGGAAACCTGAGAATGACAAAGAACTCTTCGACACTTTCAGTAGGTGTGAGGTAAACATCCCTTTGCTCAAGTTGATTAAGTCTATTCCTCGTTATGCTAAGTTTCTAAAAGGAATTTGTACGATAAAGAGGAAACAGAAAGAAAAGGCAAAGAAGAAGGTGAAGGTAAGTGCAAATGTGTCTGCTATTTTGTAACGAAGAATTCCTGGCGTATTTAGTATTCCATGTGAGATAGGTGCATTAAAATTTGATAGAGGTATGCTTGATTTAAGTGCATCTATTAATGTTTTGCCTTATTCCTTGTACAACTCTTTGGGATTAGGACCATTGCAGGACACTAGGACACTTATTCAATTGGCTGACCGTTCCACTGTGAGCCCAAGAGGGGTAGTTAAAGATGTTTTGGTTAAAGTCGACGAGCTTATATTTCCTGCAGATTTCTTTGTTCTAGATATGAAACGTGACAATGTTGCGGTCCCTATTTTGTTAGGTAGACCATTTCTTAAAACTTCTAGGACTAAGATTGATGTTTATGATGGCCCTTTAACAATGGAGTTTGATGGGGAGAAAGTGACATACAATATTGATGATGTTATTAAGCAAACTTCTGATGTTCATTCGTTATGTTTGTCAGATGTTATTGAGTCATTGTTTCATGATGTTCCTAAAGATTATAGCTTGCACACTAACACACAAGGAAATGCAGGGAAGTGAGACGGTTATGTTGGGAAATCCACCCAGTCACCAGATTCTAAGCTTTTAACGCTAACCTCGCATAGTGAGAAATGTCTATTTGGTATACATGATTCATTTCTGAAAGGGAATATAGGCCACCTTGGAGGGGATAACAAGGATGAAGTTGAAGAGTGGTTCTCAAGGAACCAGACCCTAAGATTTGAGCTTTGAATAAGTCGAGCCAACGACATAAAACAAAGGCGCTACTCGGGAGGCAACCCGAGTTAGGTAGGTTTATTCATAATTTTCTTTTATTGCAATTTTTATTTATTAGTAGGTAGTTTGGGTGTTTTCGGCAAGACACTAACATTGCAAAATAAGTAAGTGAAGAACCCAAGGACAATGAGCCACGCCCGCGGCCCAAGAACCGCGCCCGCGGCCTTCAGAATATAAAAAAAGGTTGGAATACATATGGAGTCGCGCCCGCGGCCTACCTACTGCGTCCGCGGCCCTTCTCCTGCAACAACTTTCGAATGTGACTCAGGGTTATTGAGCCCATCATCGTTCTACTTGTTTGAGTTGTGGTAGATTGTTAGAGGTGTCATAGTTTCCGCTTTTCCCGCCACCGCCATGAGTCTCATTGTTTGTTTTTCTTTTCTTTTCCTTTCCCATAGTAATTCTTGTATTTGTCTTTATGTTCATTGAGGACAATGAAAGACTTATATGTGGGGGGGATTATTAGCTAGGATTTAGTTAAAAAAAAACAAAAACAAAAAGAAAAAACAAAAAGAGAAAAAAAATCATGCATTAGTTAAGTTTAGGTCTTATTTTCGCACATTGAAGATCACTTGTCCTCTATATTTCATTTCTGATTTATGATGCCCCATGACTCACTTGGATTGTTGAAGCTTTGATTTAGTACTTTCATATTTTAGTGAGCATGGTTTATTGATGATTGAGCATGTATGACTCTTCGATTTGGGCGACATTGAGATTCTGTGCAAATTACCCGGTGAGACTATTTTGGCCTATTTTATGACAATCTATATTGTGTCCTCTTGCTTGTTGAGCGTACTCTCTTTGATTGCTTCCTCTTTTACTTGCATTTAGATATCTTTTTCAAGGCTGCATTTTATGATTTCTGCGCATGGCTTAAACATGATTGAGGCATCATTATTAGCCCTATTTGACTCATTCTCACCTTACATATTATCCGTTGCTTGAAGCCCATTTGAGCTTGATTGTCTATTCTTTTGTAGCTCCACAAAATTTATCCATAGCCAATTATAGCCTGACCCCATCCGGTAATTTAGGAATAGTTGGTGAATATCTATATTGTGGATGATGGTTTCAGTGATGGATGGTATGATTTAAGGTATCTTTATGTTACGTTTATTGTTTCCTATAAGTGCTTGTTACTTGGGATCTAAGGAGGATAAAATTCACTTAGGGGTAAACATCAAGGAAAATCAATTAACATAGCATGAAAAAAAAAGAAAAAAAAAAGTATAATAAGGGAAAGAGTTGAGTATGCTTGAGATTGGGATTGTATGACATGGCAGATATATGGTATGAGTTGATGAGTAGTGGTTTGTAATTTGGTGATTTCCATAATTCCCGGATTATGAGCACCACATGGCCTAAGAATGTCCATACCTTATGTTTTCTACCTTGGCCCCATTACAACCTGATTGAAAGACCTCGTGATTTTTGTTGTGTCTGGAGTCACCAGCGGTGGAGAATTAGGACACTGGTGCAAGTTTCTTGTAGCTAAGCTTTCAAAGATTGAGTTTTGAGCGTGAAATTGTTAACCCTAAACACATGAGTGAGAGTGAAACACATACCCAGTGAGGTGCAGAATTGACATGTTTGCTTGAGTTTATTGGTTACAAAATATGTGCAATGATGTTGTCAATTTATCATGTTTGCTTCCCTTTCATTTCTAAAGGAACAGTTGGGGTGGATGCACGAAAGGAACAGTTGCCAACTCCGGGAGCAAGAGTTGACTGAGCCATTCAGCCGCTTAGTTTGAAGCTTTCGATTTGATATTCCGTGAGATATTCTCTACTCTATTTACTTTTGAGTAATCTTTATCTTCCATTGTCATTGCTTATGATTGAGTTTTTGTTATATTGGATTGGCCACCTAATATTACTTGAACTCAATATATAGCTAGATCTATAGGGACGCTAGTTGAAGAACTTAGATCGTATTAGCAACTTGTGATCATCTAAGGCAAGTTGACTTGGTTGATTGCATGAAGATAAAGATACAATTGGTTTATTGCTAGTTGCTTTATTTCAATTGTTCCTTTTGAATTTCCTTGGTGTGCATTGCTATTGTTGAATTGAATCTGGATAGTTTCTAGGTTATTCATCAATGAGGGTGTTTAGAGTCTAGTTGACTTATTCACTAATTGCAGGGAAGGAATTGAAAGTAATTTTCAAGGTACAATTGATTTTCACAATAGGTTGCTCAAGAATAATAGGTTTAGGGAATTTCAAGGATCGGAATTCAAATTGAGAGTGGATACTAATTAATCAAGCGTGTTTCTCACATATTGTTATCAATCACCACCATTGCATCATTTGCTTATTTTTGTGTTACTTTGCATACTTCCAAAACCCCCCTTTTCATATCATTCTCATCTTAGCATACAAATTGAGCATACGAATTTCACAAGTCTCTTTGGGTTCGACATGTACTTGCCAAGTTATACTTGTTAGGTTAGTTCAGAACTATTTGATAGGATTTAACGACTGCGAAAATATCTCTATCATATTTGGCGCCGTTGCCGGGGACTTGTTTGATAATTTGTGTGTTTTATTTTGGTGCTATTTCTTGTGTGGATCATCTTTATGGTCATCTATTTTGGTGCTATTTGGCGCCGTTGCCGGGGACTTGTTTGATAATTTCGCGAATTACCATTTAGTCTAGAGTTCATTGAGACTGCGGAGATGGATAACGAAGATAACCGAACACTGAACGATCTCACAACACCTGACTTGGCCCAACAACCATTGGAGGTCGTGATCCCTGAACTCGAGGAAGGTGTGAACTTTGAGCTAAAGTCTTGGGTGATTCATCTCTTACCAAAATTCCATGGGTTGAGTGGGGAGGAACCCCACAAGCACTTGTCTGAGTTCCATACTGTCGTGGTGGGAATGAAGCAAGACAATGTCACGGAGGAGCAAATCAAATTGAGGGCATTCCCATTCTCGCTAAAGGATACCGCTAATAATGTTTCTACTATTTGCCCCCAGGTAGTGAAACCACATGGACTGCATTGAAGTGTCTCTTTTTGGAGAAGTACTTTCCTGCGATGAGGTTGAATAGCCTGAAAAAGGCTATCAACAGCATTGACCAGCAAGCGACAGAAACCCGTTATGATTACTTCGAGCGCTTTAAGAAGCTTTGCTCTAGCTGCTCCTACCATGGTTTCTCAAAGAAGGATTTGGTGCTCTTTTATTCAATGGGTTGCTTGACGAAGAGCGCAAGATGGTGAACTCCGCATCTGGAGGCAACATCTTAAACAAAACACCCAATGCTGCTTGGGAGGTGTTTTCAGATCTTGCTGAGGGCTCTAGACAATTCAACAAGGGACTACACGCTCGAGGGGTGCTTCCATTTGACTCCTAATCTTCCTCCTTACGTAGCGATGCGGCGGAGTTGAAGGAGATGATGAAAAGGTTTGTGCTACAAGAAACTCCACAGCAACTTAAGGCATGTGGAATTTGCGCGGATCCATATCACCATACAGACAAATGCCCAATTCTACAAGAGGCAAGTGTTGAGTTGAATGCCATGGGAGGTTTTGTGCCAAAAAGACCCAGGTTTGGTAATTATGCTAATTCTAATAATTTCAATGCTAATAATTATAATGCAGGCTACAAACAGGGCTATGGTTATGTGAACCAACAACCCCCGCCCAACCAACAAGGAGGGCCCCATTTTAGACCCCAACAACAATATGACAGGCAAAGGGACCCCCCCACAAGGCAACACAACATCGGATGATCCGTTCCATGCGCTAGTTGAGCAAAATAAGTAACTCATACATGCGGTTATGTTGCAGGCTGAGCATAGCAAGACCTTGGAGAAACAAGTGAGCCAATTGGCTCAAATAATGAGCGAACTTCAGGCACGTGATTCGGGCAAACTACCATCTCAAACGGTGGTTAACCCAGTAGAGAATGTGAGCGCAATGACAATGAGGAGCGGTAAGGAGCTTATTGGCAGAACACAAGATAATGAAGAAGGCCACATGGGTACGCAGGAAGAAGAAAATGAAGGTCTGCTGGCAAATGAGTCGTGCCCACGGCCCCTTAGCCGCGCCCGCGGCCATGACGGGGAGGCAGAAGTTGACAACTCCGTTGAGCCGCGCCCGCAGCCCCTTAACCGCGCCCGCGGCCCATTTGCTGGCACACAAGACGATTACATTCGTCCAGATTTTCCACCACTCAGCTCGAGCAAGCCCATTCCTCCCTTCCCCGAGGCATTAAGGGAGACAAGGAAACCTCAGAATGACAAAGAACACTTCGAGACTTTCAGTAAGTGTGAGGTAAATATCCCTTTCCTCAAATTGATTAACTCTATTCCTCGTTATGCTAAGTTTCTAAAAGGAATTTGTACGATAAAGAGGAAACAGAAAGAAAAGGCAATGAAGAAGGTGAAGGTAAGTGCAAATCTGTCTGCTATTTTGCAACGAAGAATTCCTGAGAAGTGTGGTGATCCAGGCATATTTAGTATTCCATGTGAGATAGGTGCATTAAAATTTGATAGAGCTATGCTTGATTTAGGTGCATCTATTAATGTTTTGCCTTATTACTTTTACAACTCTTTGGGATTAGGACCATTGCAGGACACTAGGACACTTATTCAATTGGCTGACCGTTCCACTGTGAGCCAAAGAAGGGTAGTTAAAGATGTTTTGGTTAAAGTCGGCGAGCTTATATTTCCTGGAGATTTCTTAGTTCTAGATATGAAACGTGAAAATGTTACGGTCCCAATTTTGTTAGGTAGACCATTTCTTAAAACTTCTAGGACTAAGATTGATGTTTATGGTGGCTCTCTAACAATGGAGTTTGATGGGGAGAAAGTGACATACAATATTGATGATGTTATTAAGCAAACTTCTGATATTCATTCGTTATGTTTGTCAGATGTTATTGAGTCATTGTTTCATGTTGTTCCTAAAGATTATAGGTTGCACACTAACACACAAGGAAATGCAGGGAAGCGAGAAGGTTGTGTTGGGAAGTCCACCCAGTCACCAGATCCTAAGCTTTTAACGCTAACCTCGCATAGTGAGAAATGTCTATTTGGTATACATGATTCATTTCTGAAAGGGAATATAGGCCACCGTTGAGGGGATAACAAGGATGAAGTTGAAGAGTTGGTTCTCAAGGAACCAGACCCTAAGATTTGAGCTTTGAATAAGTCGAGCCAACAGCATAAAACAAAGGCGCTACTCGGGAGGCAACCCGAGTTAGGTAGGTTTATTCATAATTTGCTTTTATTTTCTTTTATTGCAATTTTTATTTATTAGTAGGTAGTTTGGGTGTTTTCGGCAAGACACTAATATTTCAAAATAAGTAAGTGAAGAACGCAAGTACAATGAGCCGCGCCCGCGGCCCAAGAACTGTGCCCGCGGCCTTCAGAATATCAAAAAAGGTTGGAATACATATGGAGCCGCACCCCCGGTCTACCTACTGCGCCCGCGGCCCTTCTCTTGCAACAACTTTCGAATGTGGCTTAGGGTTATTGAGCCCATCCTCGTTCTACTTGTTTGAGTTGTGGTAGATTGTTAGATGTGTCGTAGTTTCCGCTTTTTCTGCCACCGCCATGAGTCTCATTGTGAGTTTTTCTTTTCTTTTCCTTTCCCATACTAATTCTTGTATTTGTCTTTATCTTCATTGAGGACAATGAAAAACTTAAGTGTGGGGGGGGGGGGGGGGGGGATTATTAGCTAGGATTTAGGTTTTAAATTGCATTAGACAAAATGTTTATTTCCATTCCATGTTTGTTTCATACTTTAAAAAAAACAAAATCAAAAAGAAAAAGAAAAAACAAAAAGAGAAAAAAATATCATGCATTAGTTAAGTTTAGGTCTTATTTTCCCACATGGAAGATCACTTGTCCTCTATATTTTATTTGTGATTTATCATGCCCCATGACTCACTTGGATTGTTGAAGCTTTGATTTAGTACTTTCATATTTTAGTGAGCATGGTTTATTAATGATTAAGCATGTATGACTCTTGGATTTGGGCGACATTGAGATTCTGTGCAAATTACCCGGTGAGACTATTTTGGCCTATTTTAGGACAATCTATATTGTGTCCTCTTGCTTGTTGAGTGTATTCTGTTTGATTGCTTCTTCTTTGGCTTGCATTTAGATATCTTTTTTAAGGCTGCATTTTATGATTTCTGCGCATGGCTTAAACATGATTGAGGCATCTTTATTAGCCCTATTTGATTCATTCCCACCTTACATATTATTCGTTGCTTGAAGCCCATTTGAGCTTGATTGCCTATTCTTTTGTAGCTCCACAAAATTTATCCATAGCAAATTATAGCCTGACCCCATCCGGGAATTTATGAATTGTTGGTGAATATCTATATTGTGGATGATGGTTTCAGTGATGGATGGTATGATTTATGGTATCTTTATGTTACGTTTGGTTGTTTCCTATTAGTGCTTATTACTTGAGACCTAAGGAGGATAAAATTCGCTTAGGGGTAAAAGTCAAGGAAAATCAATTAACATAGCATGAAAAAGAAAAGAAAAAAAGAAAAAAAAGTTTAATAAGGGAAAGAGTTGAGTATGCTTGAGATTGGGATTGTATGACATGGCAGAGATATGGTATGAGTCACCAGCGGTGGAGAAT
This sequence comes from Persicaria tinctoria, assembly GCA_037127255.1. NCBI lineage: Eukaryota > Viridiplantae > Streptophyta > Magnoliopsida > Caryophyllales > Polygonaceae > Persicaria > Persicaria tinctoria. Next base: position 64,556,439 of record JBANSL010000008.1, on the reverse strand, counting down.
TAGGACACTGGTGCAAGTCTCTTGTAGCTAAGCTTTCAAAGATTGAGTTTTGAGCGTGAAATTGTTAACCCTAAACACATGAGTGAGAGTGAAAAACGTACCTAGTGAGGTGCAGAATTGACATGTTTGCATGAGTTTATTGGTTACAAAATATGTGCAATGATGTTGTCAATTTATCATGTTTCCTTCCCTTTCATTTCTAAAGGAACAGTTGGGATGGATGCACGAAAGGTTTGTCTGTGGGGTGATATGATATTGTTTTCATTGCTTGAGGACAAGCTAAGGTTTAAGTGTGGGGGAATTTGATAGCATGCATTGATATAGGTGTTATAGGACTTATTTAGCATAGTTTAGGTGTAAATATTGTCCTCATTCATATTAATTTGTGAATTTGATTGTTATGGTTATCGAGGCGGAATCTACACATATTTGTGGTTAATTTCAGGTATGATGAACTTGGATGGGAGAGGCATGAAATGTAAAAGTGGGATCACAAGAGTTGACCAAAGAGCTAAGGAGAAGATTGTTGCGAACAGTGAGCCGCGCTCGCGGCCAATGTCGAGGGCAAGAGTTGACTGAGCCATTAAGCCGCGCCCGCGGCCAAGAAACCGTGCCCGCGGCCTCTGTCAGCGCCGAAACCCTATTTTGCCGATTTTTTTTTTAATTAGATTATTTTATAACCCTTTTGGACGCCTATTTAAGGGGTTTTTAGGAGACTTATTAGGGAGCGTTTAGAAATTGAAGAAACCCTAGAGGAGAGTTCTTGTGCTATGACGAACTAAACTCCTCTTTTGTTTGATTGATTAGTTTGAAGTTTTCGATTTGATATTCCGTTAGATATTCTCTACTCTATTTACTTTTGAGTAATCTTTATCTTCCATTGTCATTGCTTATGATTGAGTTTATGTTCTATTGGATTGGCCGCCTAATATTACTTGAATTCAATCTATCGCTAGATCTATAGGGACGCTAGTTGAAGAACTTAGATCGTAGTAGCAACTTGTGATCATCTAAGGCTAGTTGACTTGGTTGATTGCATGAAGATAAAGATACAATTGGTTTATTGCTAGTTGCTTTATTTCAATTGTTCCTATTGAATTTCCTTGGTGTGCATTGCTATTGTGAATTGAATCTGGATAGTTTCTAGATTATTCATCAATAATGGTGTTTAGAGTCTAGTTGAGATATTCACTAATTGCAGGGAAGGAATTGAAAGTAATTGTCAAGGTACAATTGATTTTCACAATAGGTTGCTCAAGAATAATAGGTTTAGGGAATTTCAAGGATCGGAATTCAAATTGAGAGTGGATACTATTTAATCAAGCGTGTTTCTCACATATTGTTATCAATCACCACCATTGCATCCTTTGCTTATTTTTGTGTTACTTTGCATACTTCCAAAACCCCCCTTTTCATATCATTCTCATCTTAGCATACAAATTGAGCATACGAATTGCACAAGTCTCTTTGGGTTCGACCTGTACTTGCCAAGCTATACTAGTTAGGTTAGTTCATAACTATTTGATAGGATTTAACGACTGCGAAAATATCTCCATCAATATTCTAGGGCTAGGGATTCACCAACGATGCATCGTCAATAGACCAAAATATATTCTCTCTTGAATGATTTCTAACTCAAAAGTGAAGGTAGATTGTCTAGGGTAAGCACAAAGCTCCTTTCGGAATCAAAGCGAATGTGTCTAAATTGGTTAACGATCTTCTTTCGGTTTCAAGCAACCAATTTAGAGCCCTTAAACGCTTAGAATTCTAAATGAAAATCACATCAACTTCTCCTTTCTGTATAAGCTGATATCACAATCATCTAGAATATCTATGAAAATCCATAAATCCTCAAGAAGTTCAATTTCACTTTTTATCAACTGAACTTCGGGTTTAACCCTATGGTTCCAATGGATCAAATAGCCTTTCGGCCTAAATTCACTATCTAAATTCTAATTTAGGGTCTTAGTCTTTCTATTTCAAACCCAAAATCTGCAGTTCTAACCCATTCTCATCGGCTAGGGCTGGCGCAATAGGATTAAATCACCAAACAAAATCAGAAATCAATGAAATGATACTAAGAACGAGTCTATTTCCGCATCGTCGGGATCACCCCGACCCTAGAACAAGAGATCTAACAACTCATGGAGAAGCTCATGCTTGATTCCATCAAATTCAGCAAGACAAACAAAGAACAACGAAAATGAAAACGGAATTTACCGGAATTTGATGAATCGAACAAATTTTCTTCCCTCAAAATCTCTAATCTCCAAAGCTTCCAAAAACTGCACACCAAAGTCTTATTTTCGGCCTCTGTCCCCAAAAATGTAACCCTCCTAATACTGACCTCGATTCTCAGTATTTTTATGAGTTTAAATTAATCTATAACAAATGAAAGAAATAACCGGAAATCTGAAAGATCTAGCCAATCTGGCACTGTCACAACTCATGAAGAGTGTGCCACGAGTCGTGATAGCCTGTAGAAGGTCACAATACACATGAGTTCACTTTTCACGACTAGTGAAGGCCTCCCACGAGTCATTAAGAGTGTGCCATGAGTCGTGATAGCCTGTAGAAGGTCACAATACACATGAGTTCACTTTTCACGACTAGTGAAGGTCACAATTTGTCGTAGGAGGAGATCGAGTATGCAAATAAAATATGAATAAATCACAACAAACCAGATTCCGTCCCTTGCAAATAATTACAAGACTTCCTCCTGATGCAGTAGTGGGAAGTCAGGATCGATCCACGAGGAAGCGTGTCAGCGGATCCCAGGCAGTAGAGTAATCTCACAGACAGAAGTTGACAACAGGGGTCCTAGATCTCGAGTACAACAACTCGACAAAAGATCGGACAGTCGAACACAGCGCAACAGCAAGCACAGGGTGGTGGTCGATCTCGACAAAGGCTACTCGAGATCGAGTAGGGTCTTCGTCGACGTCGGCTTGGGTCTTGTCGAGCACCTGCACACAGAAGCTACAGCGACCTGGGTCGAAGATCAGTAGTCGAGATCGAGTTGTGCTATTCGATCTCGAGGAGAACAGAGAATAAAAATAAAGTAAATGCAAAGGCTTTGGGGATTCGAACTAAACTATATGAAAAGGACTTCCAAGATTGGAGTTTGCATCAACGATAACCAAGCATGCGTAAGGCAGAAATAAACAGATAATCATGTGAATCGCATTAAAGGACTAAGCTTTCGCCTTTTTCAACAATTAGACAACACTTTTAAGAAACCCTAATTGTCTCTACTGATTTTATGTTTATAATCCAAGTTGTTAGCATGGACCTCCATTAGATGGGTAATAAACACATAACAAGTAGCAGATGCTCAAAAGATGATAAAAGTCGGATCTTTACCTCAAACACGCATGGCTATCGTCGGGCTCGCCCCAACCCTAGAAGTGGGTGGACTACTCGCGCTTCATCATAACCTCAGACATTGATTGATGAAAAGAAACTAATTGCATTAAACCAAAACAGAGCTTACGACCAAAGTAAGTCAATTCCGCTCTCGCTTCACCAACTCCTCTTGGCCACTCACTCTCTCTTTCTCTCTACTACTCCTACTATTGCTGTGTGATTGAATCATTGGAAATCAGCCCCATGGGCTTTATTTATAGGCTTCTAAACCTTGCTATTCAAAGATAGAAACATCTATCTATATCTAAAACTATATCTAAAAGGCTTAATTATAAATAAAAGCAACAACATAATTAAATCTAAATAAGGGAATTATATCTAGAAGGTCTTCAAGTGGATAGATCTCTCTTCATGATGTAACTTGATAGAATCAGATAGAGTTCGGCAATCTTCAGCCCCAAGGAATCCCGATCTGAGTAGGATAGATCAAGACGCGTTACGCGGTTTCTGGAAGCTTCCTCGATCTCGAGTAGAAGTGTAGTCGACTGGGTTGGCTGGGCGTCTCGGGTTGGTCTTCCTCGAACTGGCTCGGACATGGCTCCAGGGCTTGGTCGATCTCGAGGAGACAATTCGATCTTGAGTTGGGTGGTTCGTCGTCTTGGCCTCTTGGTGTTGTCGAGCAGCTTCCCTCGACATGCTCGGACATGGTGCTCTCGGCCTTTGTCGACATCGAGTGCGGTCCTCGATCTAGAGTTGTGGTGTCCGGCTTCCAGGTCAGGTCGAGTAGTCTCTCCTCGGCATCCTTGAACATGCTTTCCTCGACTCCGGGCATGGGCGATGGTGCTTCGTCGATCTCGAGTTGGTTACTTGATCTCGAGTAGAGGCTTGGAGTCGGGTTCTTCGTCTTCAGCTTCTCGACATGGTCCTCCTCGATCCTGGCAGGTGTCTAGACATGGCTTGTCTAGATCGACTAGGGGTAGTCGACATCGAGTAGACTTGGGCCTCCGTCCTTGCTTCTTGGTTATTCTCCCGAAATGACTACATATTCTGCAATATTAAACAGAAACTTATGTAGATCTCCATTTCTGACAAATAAGCATATACTACATAAATCCGACATATTCCCTACCCGAAATATGCAAAATGTATAGAATATGGAACTAAAATATGCATAAAGACATGGCTACTTTGGAGACATCAAATCACCCCATATTTAGACTTGCTTGTCCTCAAGCAATAACCAAACAATAACCAAGACCTACAACACATCCTTCAAGTCTTCGCCTTTGTCAAAAGCAACATCTCAAGTAGTAGCAATGTAAGACAGGTGAATTTAACGTCATCACACATATATGAGCGATCCATAGGCATAGGCAATATAAATCCAACCTCACAGGAATAATGTGTTTACACTCAACTCTCAATGTGTTTAGGCTATGAAGATTAACTCTCAACTCAATTCCATATACAATCTCATAAACATTGCAATTTAAATATAAATCCACTTCGCAACCAATTATGAAAATGCAACAAGTATTATCAGGAGGACTTCGCTCAATAGAAGTCTTCAAAGAAGATTACATTCGGCGGGGTTGTAATGGGGCTTGGTAAGAAATAATAAGGTATGGAATTATTTGGCCATGTGGTGCTTAATAAAATTCGGGAATCAAGACTCCTAAATCTCCAACACAACTCAACCAAACCATAACTCTCAATCATATGCATCAACCAAACTCTCCAACTTTTCTTAATGAAGTATGTAACCTTTCAAACTTTCTCAACCTTTCCAAAGTATGTATCTTGCGAAATAATGAAAGAAATAAGGTAAATTTGGCTCATGCACTTTATTCATAAACATATATACTTTTTCTCTTCTTTTTTCGATTTTTTTCTCTTTTTTTTCTTTTTTTTTTCTTTTTTTTTTCTTTTTTTTTCTTTTTTTTTTCTTTTTTTTTCTTTTTTTTTGAAAAGAAAATAACATAAAATATCACTAGTGCATTTATAGGGTGAGCCAAAAGTCCTTTTACATAATATGCATAGCAAGATAAAAATATAAAACCAACCCATATCTCAATAAACTCAACAATCCTTCTTGAAATGTAACATAAGCTTATTCTTTCCACAAACCATTATTTCAACCAACTCTAAGTCTTAATTTCCAAATAGGGGTCAGGCTCAATTTGGCTAAGGATAATTTTGTGGAGTTTATAATAAAAGTCTCAGGCTAATGTTCTGGCTTTCAAGCAAGGATAATGCTGGGTAGGTAAAGAGAGGATAAAATTGGCTTAAAAGGTGCCTCCATCATTTAATTCTCATTAACATAAACATATAAATACATTGGCTTTGAATAACTATCACAACATTTAGAGATGCATAGGAAGAGTAAATACACTCAAGAAAGCAGAGGGATTTTTAATGTTCTCCCTATAAGGCCAAGATTCTCACTAGGACAATTTTTGTTGGATTTTACCTTTAGCTTAGGATCATATGTGCTCAATTTCATCACAAGTTCACAATCCACATAAAAACCATTTTGAGGACTTAGGCTAAACCTTCCAAACATGCCATAGGATTTACATGATCAAGTCAATCATTATTCATCATCATAGGACATCTAAGTTAGGGTATAAAAACTAAAACAATGCAAAATTTTAAACAAGCATATTTTTTTCGACATTTTCTATTATATATTTTTTTTCTCTTATGCAACAAAAACAAGACTAAAGTATGACAAAAGATTAAAATGCATAAAATTTAAACATGAATGCGTAACATAGAAATTAAAATTTCACCATGTAAAACCAAGAACAAGACTAAAACATATGATAATGAGCCCTTCCCCCACCCCATACTTAAAATTTACAGTGTCCCCACTGTATAAAAACAAGAGTAAAGGAAGTAACTCACAGGATAACACTTCGAGGATGGCGGATCAGGCATGTCGAGGAAAGATTGTCGTCGATCTCGAGTACAGGGAACTCGATCTCGAGGAGCTTTTCTGCGTCCAGTGGATTTCTGAAGTCGAGGAGCTTCTGGGCTTGTCGATATCGAGTTGGCCTACTCGATATCGAAGAGTGTCTGGGCTGCTCCTCCTTGTCGTCGTCGACTTGGCCTTCGTCGATTTTGACTGTTGTTCAGGGACTTCTTATTCCACTTTTCCAGATCTTTATATGCTTGCCGACCTAAAAGTGTTAGATTGCACACAAAAGCAAGACTATCCACATGAAGTATTCTAAAAGACATAAAACCAAAACCAAAAACCAAAAAATAAAAAGTTCAACAAGTCCCAAAATTCATAAAGTTTTATATACATGCTCTAGATTTTAGTGTCGCTAGGCTGACTTCTCCGTTTGCGTTCAAGGACCATTGGTGTGGGGCCCGCTCATGTTTGGCCATTCTCCTGGATCATCTAGGTCCTGATGGTAGTATGCGAGCTCAGCCGACAGGTGGTTGCTTGCATCATCTTCCTTTTCTTTCTTCTTCTTCCTTCCAGCTCTTAATTTCCGCAGATTCTCTCGCCACGGGGCCTTACCTCCCCTTAAATTATTGAAAATTTTCTTTATGGACTTAGGGGGAGTAGAATTCATACATGAGCTTACCTTTTCGGACCCAAAACAGAAATCTTTGGGCTTGGGGCTTGTCGATGTCGAGTACGGCTGATCGACCTCGAGTATAGGGACCCCATACTTAGGCTCTAGGTAAGTCGGTGGCTCAACAGAGGAAATCGATGTCGACAAGTCATGGTCGAGATCGAGGAAAAGACTAGTCAAGATCGAGTTGGGTTGGTCGATCTCGAGTACAATGATGTTGCTTTCCTCCGCTGTTTGCTTGATCCCATGGTTGCTGATACTTTTCACTTCCAGCCATGAAATTTCCTCTTTTGCAGGGCTAAAAGAGAAATCCAAAACCTCATCGCCTATGGTGAAGGTGAGCGAGGGATTCTTAACACTAATTCTGGCATCTGCAGTTGCTAAGAATGGTCTACCAAGAATAATAGGGCTAGTAGGATCTTCAGCACAGTCAATGATAAGGAAATCTGCTGGAACAAAGAATTTACCAACCTGGACGGGGACATTCTCAACTATACCTGTAGGGATGACCACTGTATTGTTTGCCATGTATAGCTTGACATCCACAGGTTCTATGCATCCTATCTTTACCTTCCGCCAGATTGATAAAGGCATGATACTCACACTTGCTCCTAAATCACACAGAGAATCATATTTATATTGTCCAAAACCCACAGTGACAGAAAACTTAGCATGGTCAGGTCTCTTTTCAGGGAAGTGGAGTACTTTGCATTCGCCTGCGATCTCTGAGATGGATCATTTCTTACTCAGGATTTCTTTCAGAAATTTGACATATCCAGGCATCTCTTGCAGGGCTTCTGTAAAAGGAATAGAGACATTCAGTTCTTGCAGCATATTAACAAATCTGGTAAACCTACCTGCAGTGGGATCTTTCTGTGCTTTGGAAGGGAAAGGCAGTGGCTTTTTCTGCTTCGGAGCCAGATCAGACGTCGGAGGTGTTGCAGAGTCCTCGAAGTTGGCTTGCTGTTCCTCGATCTCGACCAGAGGCTCCTCGAGATCGACTTGGGTGGTCGACTTCGACTTGCTGGGCTGCGAAGTGGAGTCCGAGCTCAGCTTCTGGTCTTTGTCGAGCAACTTCTTGTCGAGGTCCAGTACTGTTTCCGCGAGATCGAGTTGAGTCTGCTCTATGTCGAGTTGCTGCTCTGCCTTGTCTTGATGTTTCCCGACCTCTGGCTCGTGTAATTGATGCCCACTTCTGAGTTTGATAGTTGTGACGTGTGCCTAGGGAGCTGTCCGGATGGTCTTGGGATCTGTGCAGGGAGCTGTCCGGATGGTCTTGGGATCTGTGCAGCGATTTGACCCATCTGGGTCTCTATTCCTCTTTTCCAGATATCCAGTTCTCCAAATTTTGTAGTGATGTTCTGGAACTGGTTGTTGATGGTGCCCTGATTCCGACGCATCTCCTCAAGGATGAGCTGCAGATCATCCTTCTTTTGATCCCTTTCTGGATGTCCTAGAGCTCTGTAGGGTGGGGGGGTTCCTAGGAGGACTTTGGTTCCACTGTGGTTGATAGAACCTTTGATCTCCCATGTAGCGATTTGGACCCCAGCGTAGGCTGCCTCCTCATGTGTTTCTGCCATCCTGACTTGCTCAGTGTGTGGGCACTCAGTAGTGGTGTGCCGTTGTGATCCGCATTCTATGCAAGGCTGGTTGACAGATAGATATTTGACTTGCTTGAGGAGCTTGCGATTCTGGTCTCTGTAGAACTGCTCCCTGACATCTGGGTCATTATCCTTTGCTCGCTCATAGAGTGGCATAGATGGTGCTGGCCTGGCATAGAAGTTCTCCTCATAGTTTGCAGTAGACCCATATTTGTTGTCATAATTGGTGAGCTTGTCTAGCACACCCCAAGCGTCAATTGGCGGCATCGTCAGATACTCATAGCGAGTATACTGGTTGATTCTGTCTTTAGTGACTTGATCAAGAGAGTTGAAGAAGATATCCTGAATGACGTAGGATGGCTGTCCATGAGTAGGGCAAGATCACAACAGTTCTTTATAGTGTTCCCATGCCTTTGCTAGCGGCTCCCCGGGCTTCTGTTTGAAAGTTGTGATCTTCTGGCGGAGGAGTGCTGTCTTGGCGGGAGGGAAAAATTTATTCGGAAATTCTTGCTCTACTTGGGCACATGTTGTGAGTGATCTTGGTTTCAGCCCTTCAAGCCACTTCAGTGCAGGCCCAGCGAGAGACCAGCGAAAAGCCTTCATCTTGACATATTCCAAAGTTGTACCTTCAGCAAGAGTATGGCACATGTCAGAAAAATTGGTAATATGTTCAAGAGGACACTCATTAAATTTTCCATAAAAAGCATTATTTTTAAGCTCTATAAGAAATTGAGTGCGAATTTCAAAAGAGTTTTCAGGGATTAGAATCGCCGATTTAGGCACGTCGAGAGTTGGATGTATATAATCCTCTGCAGTGGTTGGGTACTGTGCAAGCTCAGCTTCTGCTTGCTCCCTTGCTACTTTCTCAGCGGCGATAGCAGCATCTTTTGTGGCTAGTTTCCTAGTAAGCCTTGCAATAAGCTGTTTTTGCGTTTCTGCGGCCGCCATTGCCCTTTGTAGTTTAGCTCTGATTTGTAAAAGGCGTTCCGGTTCGTCTAAGCCGTCAAACTCAAGTGGTTGACCAGAACAGCGCATACACCTGAAAAGTAACTCAAAGTAGACGTGAGATTCAACTACCTAAGGCGCGAATGATAGCTTCCCCGGCAACTTCGCCAATTTGTTGTAGGAGGAGATCGAGTATGCAAACAAAATATGAATAAATCATAGCAAACCAAATTCCGTCCCTTGCAAATAATTACAAGACTTCCTCCTGATGCAGTAGTGGGAAGTCAGGATCGATTCACAAGGAAGCGTGTCAGCGGATCCCAGGCAGTAGAGTAATCTCACGGACAGAAGTCGACAACAGGGGTCCTAAATCTCGAGTACAACAACTCGACAGAAGATCGGACAGTCGAACATAGCGCAACAGTAAGCACAGGGTGGTGGTCGATCTCGACAAAGGCTACTCGAGATCGAGTAGGGTCTTCGTCGACGTCGGCTTGGGTCTTGTCGAGCACCTTCACACAGAAGCTACAACGACCTGGGTCGAAGATCAGTAGTCGAGATCGAGTTGTGCTATTCGATCTCGAGGAGAACAGAGAATAAAAATAAAGTAAATGCAAAGGCTTTGGAGTTTGAATCAACGATAACCAAGCATGCGTAAGGCAGAAATAAACAGATAATCATGTGAATCGCATCAAAGGACTAAGCTTTCACCTTTTCCAACAATTAGACAACTCTTTTAAGAAACCCTAATTGTCTCTACTGATTTTATGTTTATAATCCAAGTTGTTAGCATGGACCTCCATTAGATGGGTAATAAACACATAACAAGTAGCAGATGCTCAAAACATGATAAAAGTCGGATCTTTACCTCAAACACGCATGGCTATCGTCGGGCTCGCCCCAACCCTAGAAGTGGGTGGACTACTCGCGCTTCATCATAACCTCAGACATTGATTGATGAAAAGAAACTAATTACATTAAACCAAAACAGAGCTTACAACCAAAGTAAGTGATAGCATTCATTTAGGTAGGCATAATAGGTTGCATTTAGCTTAGTTAAGATGCATATCATGCATGATTTAAGTAGAATTTGCATATTTGCTCTCTACGTTGGTGGAGTCGGAATCTACATGCTTTTATTGATTATTTCAGGTAATGGTGGATCCGAGGAGGAGACATGAGTTGATAACGCATTAGATGAGAATGTCTAGTTGATCGAAGAAGCTTACATGAAGATATCAAGAGGTCCTGAGAAGAAGAAGCGAACCTAAACGAAGAACAAGTCTGCAGACACTACTAGAATACCGTAATTAGACATTATGTTATTTAAGTCTGTCAAAAAAGCAACACATGTTAAATTAATCTACTACATCATAAATTTTTTTTGTGATGTTTAAAACATTTTACAAAATGTTCAAATATATGGACAGATGTGAAATTATTAGTTCGAAAAAAATAGAAACGCGCGCGTCTAGGAAAAAAGGGCGGAATCAAACACTTAGAAAAAATTTGAAGTCCGGGTTTCAAATTTTAGAGGTAATGTTTAAAACTTCAAAAAAAATTGACCCACTCTTTGAAATAAAATAGGTCCAACACTTAAAAGAAAAAATCTGACCCCCTTTTCGAAAATTTGTAACACTTGGTAAATACTCCCTCCGTTAATTAAAACTTGACGTTTTACTATTCACGCACGCATTTTTAGGTGTTAAAAACTATATAAAATATTGACTTTTTTAATAATTTTTTTAAATAATATCATACTTAGTACTATTAGGTATGAGTTTATAAAAACAAATGTAACAAAAACTTAATATTGTATATAGTTTTTATCGTTCTAAAAAAGCGTGCATGAATAGTAAACGACAAGTTTTAATTAACAGAGGGAGTAAGATTCAATTTCTCTCTCCTCCCTCACATTCAATCACCTCTCCTCTTCGTCTCCTTCAGAGCGTTTCTCAAATTTCTCTTGAAGGCTACATATTCCATCACCACCTCCGCCACCGCCCTCACCTAGATGTCACCACCACCCCTACCGCCGCCGCCACCACCACCACCTCCGTCGCCGCCACCCACAGATCTGAGATCTCTTTCTCCTGAAACCCCAAACCTTACCTCTTTCCCTCTCTCTCTCTCAAACATCCAGGCGAATAAAGATAAAACATGAAGAGGATCCCAACTCTTGACCACTCCATCTCCTTCTCGTTGACGCTAGCGAGGAAGAACCAGAATAGATCCGTCAAGATCAAGGCCACTGGTTAGATGTCGATGTTGGAGCTCGTCCTTTCCCCTTCCTCATATCTCACTTGATTTGTCGGTGTTCTCCTCGCCGGTCTCCACTTCTATGTGAATCCCTCATCTTTCAATTCGCGAGCCATGTGAATCCCTCCCCTCTTGGTAAAATTCAGGTAACCCATGTGAATTTCTCCCCTTTCAATTCGAAAGACCTATAACTTGATTTGGGGTTCAATTAGGGTTTCATCTGGCGGGCTTACTGTTAGGGTTCAAATTGGGATATTTCTAATTTTCTTTTGGAGTTCGAATTGGGATGTACTAATTATTTTGAATGGATGTTTCTTTCAGACAAGTTACTCTTTGGTTGCTGCTTGTGTGGTGACCCTTCGATCAACTTGAAGATAATAAGCATACAAATCAAGGTGCTGTTTACACTTCATAGTTGTAATTTATTCCTTGTTTTGTTTCTTTTTGCTTGTTCGCAAGACTCATACATTAATGCAAAGTATCAGTTAATGGGCTAATGCAAAGTATTAGTTTTTTCAAAGCTAAAAGTAAATGAGTATTCATTTGAGTATGGGATTGTCTTGGGCAGAACTAAAGGATCAATGAATTTTAATGTATTCTTGTGGTCTCTGATCAATTCACTCTCTTCTTAAACATTTTTCTACTTTGCATAATTTGGAGTGCTAGTGCTTGATGATCTCCTTATTTTTCCCTTTTACTTAAGTCATGTTATAGAGTCAGGAGTTCATAGTTGTGAGGATTCAACATCAAGGCTCCTTTTAGTGTTGTGGATTTTCTAAATATGCCTTTGTCGGGAACGTTATGTTGTGGATTTTCTAAGTACGCTTACAGATTATAACAGAAACGTCAATACATGATCTCACTTCTGTATCGTCCAAACCTTGATATTTGATCCTTTAGTGTTATGGTCTTGCTCAATTTTCTTTATTCCCTCTATGTAGGGCAACTCAAAAGACACCTCGTTACAACCGGTTGGAGCACATGGTTAGCTCAAAGCAACTTCGAGAAGGGGATTCTATCCTCTTCATCAGGTAAAAGTACATATCAGTTCGATCACCTTTGATTCATGGGCACATATGATGCTCTGTCTAAACTCGTATCATCTCTTTTCCTCTCTAAAGATGAGAAATCGCAGTTAATGGTTGGAGTTAGACGAGCAAATCATTAGCAAACAACACTGCCTTCATTAGTCCTCTCTGCTGGCAGTATGCACATTGGTGTCCTTGCAGCAGTAGCCCATTCTGCTACCAACAGAAGCCCATTTATAGTCTTCTACAATCCAAGGTGTCCTTGTAGTCATTTTACCCTCTTTGAATGCACTGGTTTCGGACGACATTGGCAAGTTATCTTTCCTTGTTTACCGATCATGCCCTTCTAAATTTGTTATCTCTGTGCACAAGTACCGCAAATCAGTTCATGGGCCACAGATTTCTGCTGGCATGAGGTTTGGGATGATGTTCGAAACCGAGGAGTCTTGCAAACACAGGTATACTTGGTGCAATGTGCTGATGGCTGATAAAGAGTTTCCCTCTTCTTGTTTTATGTGTAAAATGAATATCTTTATTCCTCTTATTTACCCAGTCATATTCTATTTTTCCTTTGGAATATTGTTGGTAAAAAAAAAGGGTTGAAGCTACTATTGTAAGTTTTACCTGCCTATGAAATCTATTTTCTGCCGTTGTTTTATGTGTAATATGATTATATTTTTTCCTTTGATTGGATTTTTCTCCTTGTCACTGTTATAAGCAGTTCACTGATGGGATGCTTTGATTTTTTGCTGCCATGTTTTGTTAGATCTTGCTCCAAAAAGTTATGAGGGCACTGGTAGGTCCTTGACACTGAAACTTCTCCAGCAACTAAAGGAACAGAGTCAGAAATCTACTAAGAATATTGAAGGAGCTCTGTCAGGTAACACATTAGCTCTTTATAGTTTATACTCTCTCGGAGGGTGCGTATACGTTGGATTCCTTTCCTTAGTATGAGCATAAAAACGTTAGTTAACTCAATGAAAAAATTATTCGTGTGTGAATAAAAACCCACGTTACACATTTTTAGAAGGATTGAGATCCCAAATGACTAGAAAGATTTTATAAAGGGGGCTAGAAAGATCCCTAAAAACGATAAAAAGATCTATCATAGCAGAAAATATAGATTCATGAGCCTCTATATTATTTTGATACTTTTGTCTTGAGATTCAAGCATCTCTTCATAATTTGGCATTTGTCAACTTGAGTTCACAACCAGTTTTAATTTGTTTACTTCTTTGATGGTTATAATCGCATGACGTCTTTTTAAGAAGGTCGAATTGAGCGAATCAATCAGTTATGTGTCTGGTGATCCTATTGAGCTTTGGCTGAATGAATTGAGTGAATCACTCTAATTCCTTTTCTCTACCTTATTCTTACTGTTGGCTTTATCCATGGATGGTAGATCCTTCTATAAACTCATCATTTTTGATTTTTTTTTTTGCTGAAAATGGATAGTATATATAAACGAGGCTCATTTGACCAAGCTTGACGATTGTGCAAGATCAACAACCATCAGATGCCACTCCTCGAATGCCACTATGATTTTTTGGTAAACCACTCTTCAACACCTATTCACATTAGAGTTTTGATGCCATGCTTTGACGCCTTTTTTTTTCTCTTCCATTTTCTTTTAACTCATGGTTCGATGCGTGTGTTGGTGATAAGCTTTGATGAGATTTTTTTTATTCTATATATGTTTGTGATGCTGAGTGGGAGAGAGAAGATTATTTGCTTTTGTCTCCCCACGCTTTAAAAGTCAGATCTGCCTTTTCCGACATATGTCCATGGCCGGAGATCCATAGCTGCTGCTGCTTCAATTTCTCTGCCTACTGTACGTTGTGCTTAATATAAACCCTAATCTCTTTCCTTCATAATCATTAGGGAGCCTCCGTGAAAAATTGCTAGTTGAAAGATTGAATTTGTAAACTTCTATTTACTATTTTGATTTGCTTTGTTATCTTGCACTTTCTAATGTTCCCAATTGTTTTTGTGAAAACCAGGAAATCTATGCAGTTCTCGGTGAGGGATGCAAATTCATTCGTAATACCAAACGAGTAGGTCGATTTGTGAACTGTTTTGGTATCTGGCTACAGTATACATGAAATCTATGCATTTCTCTGCCTGCTTTGGTATCTGCCTACTGTATACATGATTTTTTGCGGCGGTGTATTTTGTAGTAGCGGATATTTTTAAAAAAAAATATCTGCTACTACATAGACCATCAAGCTTGCCAAAGTATCCTCCCAACAAGGAGCTTGATGCGAAATTGAGGGATGAAGAGGCTAGAAGGTCTATGTTTTGATTTTATCTTCCTTGCACATTTGAACTTTTGTCCTTATGTTTCTTTTGATAGATGACGATTATTAACAAATAATTACAGCCCATCTTTTTTTCCCCAAATAACTTTAAAACCAAAAGGAGCAAGATCAGGCAAAAGGAATATCTATTACAGAATAATAAGGATTTAGGGTCCCGAGATCTTGAAAAGAAGGTCACAAGAGATTCATCTCGAGCTGTCCCTGCACCAGATGCAAATGCGGAACTGAAGTTTTCAATGCAGGTAACAGAACTGTGCTAAAGAAAAAATCCTTGATTACATGGTCATTTGCTGACTATATTTCTGTGGCTTGGAGTTTTGATGATTGGCTCCACATTGTTCTGGATCCGACTGATGGTGCCTTTTATCAGTGATCGTATTCGTATTCATTCTATTCACCATAATACACATGTTATTTAGCTTTTATGCTATTCTTTTCTCTCACTTTCTATTGTATAGACGATGTTATTAGGAGACTTTTTTTAAAAAAAAATCTGTTATGTTTTACTGCTTTAATTCGCGGATATTTTTCTCAACAACAGAAAAGGCAAGCTCAACATGATTCCAGGAGCAGAAGCGAAAAATTCAATCCTCCACAAGAAGCGGCAGCCTCGGGTTTCCCTATTGAACTACCTAGACCATCACAAGGCATAGAGAGACTTAACACACAAGGCCACAGTCATAAGAAAACCTCCCACTCGGGCCCACTTGCTAACCAGACAGCATGGGCCAAGGCCGGGAAGAGCAAATACGACGCACCCAAGCTTTCATCAGCGGCTGACTTGTCAACGTACAATGTACACCCTATTAGCTGCAAGGCAGAACAAGTTGTCAGGAGATCAACTGGACAACTCAGGTCCTCTACAACCTGGAGCCCCAAAACTCATTGCCCGGTTAAATCCTTGATGGAATAGCGGCGGCGTATTTTGTAGTATATGTACATGTTTTTATTAAACAGCCTATCATTTTGAAGACCATACAAAATGTGTTGTTCTATCGACAAAAGCGTGTTGCGTATCCCAAAATAAAAACATCGGATTAAATATGAAAATAGAAGCGCATTCATACATTTAACTTCATATTCGTCTATTGAGACAGATGCCAGTATAATTATACACATCAGTTTGTTCATTTAAATCAATGCGCAAAACCAGTTTGAACATTATAATGATATATGAACTGATATATATTTGTCAAAGTAACATAGTTATTTACAAAATAAACTGATGTGTCATTGCAGCAACAACGTCATTTTATTTTGAAAAAACTGTTGTAACTGTATGAAACGACATCTTTTGTGTATACAACCACAATAGTGCATTATTTTAGAACAATATAATATCACATATAATGAATATGAAATTGATACACACACAATGAATACTCTCAATGTGATGTCGATAATATGAAAATACATCAGTTATGCCTATATTTCATGTGGTCAGTTAAATTAAAACAATAAAAAATAAAAAATTATATGTCGAACATGATTATAAACGCGATCACTAAAACAAAAACTATTGTCTATTTTGTATTAAGACATCACTTATTTTTATAAATAAAGATGTAAATGTCACTTTTTTGCTTTAGGAGGACATCTTCACATGTTTTCAAATGACAAATTATGGACATTCATCAACAAAGTGAATATGTCATAACAAAAAATGAGGGGTTTTAATTAAGAAAAGACATCTGCTTAAAATCGATGTTGAAAGTTTTGATCTTTTACTACACCCACAAATAGATCGGAATTTTTTTTGAAAGACATATGTTGACACCAGATGTATAATTGAAGTTTTCTAGTAGTGAGAAGTTGTCGCCAGATATGCTGAACTTGTTTTGCACTTTCAGGAGGCCTCGGTTGTCCGATCGACTATTATGACCATTTATTGGAAAGCTCTTTCAGAGAGCTACAACTTTCATGTTGACGTCGAGAGATGATTCAAGACGGAGTTTCCGTGAAAGACCAATGCAGCGGCCGCCACATGGTGTGAAGCGGCCGCCGCCAGGGACGAGGCAAAAAGAATACCAATGTTGCGGCCGCAGCATACATGCGGCGGCCGCCGCATCTGCCGCAAGTGCAGATACACGTTGTTTTGATTAAAAACCCTAGATGCCTTTTTGGTTTTTGTTTATGGCCGACTTTGGATCTTTTATAAGGCCACTTTTAGTTATTTTTGGAGGACTTCTATTCTATTCTACGTTCTATCAGACAATTGGAGAGAGAGCGATGTTCGCCATTGGTGGGTAAACTCTCTTCCTTCTACTCGCAATTTAAAGCTTTATTTGGATTGATTGTGAGTTTCTGAATCTTGTTCCTTATTTCCTATATTGAATGCTTCAACTTCTTTGTGCTTGATTGTTTATTGTTTTGTTCTATCTTGTCTGGCCAACTTGTTAGATCAATTCAATTGCTAGGGTTTTGTAGATTCCTGATTGGGAACCTTAACCCAAGTAGCAAACTTATCCCTTTAGAGCTGATTGAACTAATTGGATGGGTAGGAAGTTGGATGTGTTGTTAAATCCCTCTTTAGGGACTGCAAATACCTTGGTTAATCTCTGAACTTAAAGCTATCAATTGGGTTAAATCCTTCTTTAGGGACTGTTCGATTGATAAGGGTTTCTAGGACTGATTGGACTAGTAACTATATTAGGTCGGGACAAGGGCATTCATAGGAAAACTAAAAGGACAAGAGGAAGTTACAATATCAATTCAACCAAATAAAGCGGATAGTTGTAGGTAGATCGATCTTCTCTAAATTGTTTTGCATCAACTTGTTTATAGTTTATTTTGTTTTCTTTCTTATTTCAATCACCCAAAAATCCCCCTTTTCACTAATTGGTAAATACACATTGCAAATGAATACTTGATTCTCTGTGGGATCGCCCTCTTACTTGCTAGCTATACTAGGTTGTAGGTTTGAGTTTTATTTTGATACGGTTTACGCGACTAAAAATCGTCCATCAGTAAGTCAATTCCGCTCTCGCTTCACCAACTCCTCTTGGCCACTCACTCTCTCTTTCTCTCTACTACTCCTACTATTGTTGTGTGATTGAAACATCTATCTATATCTAAAACTATATCTAAAAGGCTTAATGATAAGTAAAAGCAACAACATAATTAAATCTAAATAAGGGAATTATATCTAGAAGGTCTTCAAGTGGATAGATCTCTCTTCATGATGTAACTTGATAGAATCAGATAGAGTTCGGCAATCTTCTGCCCCAAAGAATCCCAATCCGAGTAAGATAGATCAAAACGCGTTACGCGGTTTTTGGAAGCTTCCTCGATCTCGAGTAGAAGTGTAGTCGAATGGGCTGGCTTGGCGTCTCGGGTTGGTCTTCCTCGAACTGGCTCGGACATGGCTCCAGGGCTTGGTCGATCTCGAGTTCGGTGGTTCGTCGTCTTGGCCTCCTGGTGTTGTCGAGCAGCTTCCCTCGACATGATCGGACATGGTGCTCTCGGCCTTTGTCGACATCGAGTACGGTCCTCAATCTAGAGTTGTGGTGTCCGGCTTCCAGATCAGGTCGAGTAGTCTCTCCTCGACATCCTCGGACATGCTTTCCTCGACTCCGGGCATGGGCGATGGTGCTTCGTCGATCTCGAGTTGGTTACTCGATCTCGAGAAGAGGCTTGGAGTCGGGTTCTTCGTCTTCAGCTTCTTGACATGGTCCTCCTCGATCCTGGTAGGTGTCTAGACATGACTTGTCTAGATCGACTAGGGGTAGTCGACATCGAGTAGACTTGGGCCTCCGTCCTTACTTCTTGGTTTTCTCCCGAAATGACTCCATATTATGCAATATTAAACAGAAACTTATGTAGATCTCCATTTCTGACAAATAAGCATATACTACATAAATCCGACATATTCCCTACCCGAATACGCAAAATGTATAGAATATGGAACGAAAATATGCATAAAGACATGGCTACTTTGGAGACATCATCGTGACAACTTGTTGTAGCTGAAAATTGGACAATTTCATTTGTCACAACTTGTGAAGGCCATCCCGCGAGTCATTGTACATCGCATTGAGCTCCTATGAGTGATTCACTTGAAATGCTTGCTTCATGTCCTATCTCTTTTGCTTGTCTGTTAATCCCCTTCCATTAGATGTATGACATTTAACTCAAATCATCCACCAATACTTACAAAAACACGAAATGAAACTTGTGTAGACCTCTTAATCATAAATAACACAGAAACCACACAAAACATAATTAAACAACTCTAAAATGATGCATAAAACTAACCTAAGTGCACATGAAAAATATGCAAAACTAGATGCTATCAAAATACCTCATACTTACCCTTGTTTGTCCTCATGCAAGACCAAAATAATAACCAACTACATAATCAAATTATTCGACGAATGTCGTCCTAGCATATCATTGCCAACAATCAAGCTTGACTAGCACATCAAAATACCAAAATCCTCTAATGCCCTTCGCTTAAATGTCGACCTCAATACTCGTCATTCACAAAGCTTGAACAATCTCGATAATCTCCACCGCTTGAAAATATGCACACAACAAAATCATGAAGGCTTTATATGGTTATGATGAGGCTAAGTTGGAAATAGTTGGGTATGCGAAATTTTAGGCCATATGGTGCAAAAATTCGTGGAAAATGATCATTTGAGAACAATCGGAAAAACACACACTTCAAAGAATCAAACTCATATCAATCCGCCAAACAAACTCCATCACAACAACTTTTTCATGATCACTTTTGTCAACCACATAAAAAAATATCTTTTTTTCTTTCCCTTTTTCACTTTTTTTCTTACCTCTCTAGCATCGACACCATTTTACATGAATACAAACATTTGTAATGAATGCACCCGACTACTGAGTGTCCCGGCCTCCTCACTTTGCACTTCTTCCTACTTGAGTGAATTTTATTCTCCATAAACAGGATCAGTTACTAACCATTTTTTTTCTTGACTTTTGCACAAGAGTGAATTTTATCCTCCTCTTATCCCAAGACTCTATTTTTAAATCACGGTCAAGAAAAATCACCCCACACTTGAAGGACATCCACACAACAAAATACACCAACATGACCCAAAATCCTGTATTAGGTAAAGGCAAATATTGGGCTATGAAAATCTTGTGAAGCTACCAAAGAAACAAGCTTCTAAGGCTGAGAAGGCTTCAAGCAGATGATCAAATGCAAAGGTAGGTAAGGAGAAATGGGCAAACAAAACTGCCTCAATCATATTTCCATTGTGCACATAAACCAAATAATGTTGTCTCAACCATAAAATCAAGCTCGAGTATCCAAGTATGAGGCGAGAAATAGACATAATCAAGAAAGAGGGTAAACAATCTAGCTAGTAAAAAAAAGGCAATGGCTCAATACTCAAGTAATCATCAAACATTCAATAATAAGGATGGGCCAAATAGACAGAAAACCCCCAAAAATTGTGAAGTATTCACCCTCACCCCATACTTAGACAAAGCATTTTCCTCAATGTGCAAAACAATCAAGGAAGAGATGAGAATACTTGCAATTTCAACATTTAGAACGAGTGTCTTGAAGGAGGCCAAGCCAAAGCCATCCGTGTCAAAACTGAACCAAAGCAAACAACACCAACAATTACTTGGGTCAAGGTGGTTGAATGGACACAATCTCCTTGGTCGGATCTACGACGAATTACTCCTTCAGTCTTTGTCCATTCACCTTGAACTCGCCGGTCCACTTGCCCCATACCGAAAAAAATCTATGGGGTCGCTCCACCTTGATATGGGCTTCCCTGGAGCCAGTTCTATCCTTGAGTGGAAAAGCAGCACCAAATTACCTTCTTGAACTCTTTCGGGATGTCTTCATTTAGCTTCACTTGTAGAGACTCTGTCATATACCTGCAAAACAGATTTGGGATCCTCCACAAAGATAGTCAAATCTTGAGCAACATCAGCAAGTAACTCTTTTCTAGCACCACTGGCCACACTCTTTGTCAGAGCAAACTCTGGAGGGTCTCGGTTGACCACTTTTTTCATGGCATCATAGCCTCCTTTACCTGCAACATCAATCCTGCAATACATAGACTCAACAACAAGTGGTTCTAAAGTTTTAGGGAGGTTAATTTAATGTTCTCATCCCTTATCTCAAAAGAGAGAGTCCTTTTTCGCATTCAATTAGAGCCCCTGCAGTGGCGAAGAAAGGCCTTCCAAGAATGATAGGAACATGGGTGTTGGCATCCATATCCAATACAACAAAGTTCACTGGTACGAAAAAACTTACCCACCTTAATAGGAACATTCTCTAAAACACCAACTGGGTGGGAAATGGACATGTTCGCCATGATCAACTGCATCCTAACCGTTCAAGGCTCTCCTGGACCCAATTTCTTGCAAATTGATAGAGGAAGCAAACTAGTACTTGCTCCCAAATCACATAAAGAGTTATAATCAGGACCATGACCAAAATCGATAGGGACAACGAAACTACCTAGGTCCTCAAGCTTAGGTGGAAACTTGTTGTCAATTAAGGCACTACACTCATCGGTAAGAAACACCGCTTGGCACTCATCGAGATTTCTCTTGTTATAGAGGATCTCTTTCAGAAACTTCATATAGGATGGCTTGTTCAATACCTCCAAGAACATTCTAAATTGCGCCTCGGTTTGAGATTGAGTCATTCTTTGTGGAAACAGAAGCGGTGGCTTGTAAGGAGGAGGTGGCACATATAGCGACTCTTTCATCGGTTCAGGGTCCTTTTCCATTTCAACTTCAACTTTATTCTTAGTCTCTTTCGGTGCTACATGCGTCAAATCTTCCAACTGCTTGCCACTTCTCAAAGATACAGAAGAAATATGTACCTTGGGATTCTCTTCAGTACGCCCCGGAAACTGACTAGCGGACCTAACAGGGTTATTAGCCTGCTGAGCTATTTGAGTCTCAAGCATCTTCTGACCTCTATTGAGATTATGTACTTCGATCACTTACTAAGTTCTGAATGGTTCCATAAGTTGTTCCATCATTAACTCCATCTTGTCCTTCTGTGGTGGGGCTTTTGGTGGGAAATCAAGAGGCGATTCTTTAGTAGCTTGCTTGTTAGCGAAGAGAAACAAGGGTGATCCCTCGCTCGGGGATTGAAGTTGTTGAAGTTTCTATTGTAGACTTGACCCTGGTTATAGATGTTATTGCCCATGTAGCTGACTTCCTTCTCGTGACTCCCGATACCTTGAGAAGCATAGATCTGACAAGCTGAAACGGTATCACCATGAGATCCACAAAATTGGCATGGTCCCGGTCTATCCACAAAGGCTAAATTTTCATCTAAATTTTAATGTAAGCTAGATTATAATTTTAAACTCGATTAATTTTTAGCGCGCCAAACACGATGTTAGGGTTGTTAGTGTTCTCTATCATTCGTGATGCGTTTCAGTAGCACAATTTAATGGTGAATATTATAAGAATATATATTATGTTCAGTGGCAGCCGCAGGTAGGGCTGATATACGAGCTAACGAGCTCGAGTAGTGGGTGTTCATGCTCGGCTCGTTTACAAATGAGCCGACCTCGACCTCGAGCCTCATTTTCTCGAGCCGAACCGAGTCGAGCTCGAGCTACTCACAAAATGTAGATCTGTAATTCAAAGTGAATAGAGTTCAAAAGGCAAAACGGTTGACAGACTCTTTAGAAGAAGAGGTTAAATAAAACCTAGGGATAAAACTGTAATTTCACCTACGAAACGAGATATACGCCCTATTTACAAGGGGTTAAATAAAACTTATTTTCATGGGGTTAAATAAAACATAGGGGTGAACTGTAATTTCACCCATAAAATGAGCTATACGAGCTACTCGAGCCGAGCTCGAGCTCAGAATTCTGCTCAAGCTTGGCTCATATTTAATTCGAGCGAGCCCGAGTCGAGCTTTTTTCGAGCCGAGCCCGAGCCGAGCTCGAGCTACTCGGCTCAAGTAACAGCCGTAGCCGCAGGGGGGTGCGCGGGGGGAGGGGGCGGCTGCCCCACCCTCCGGCGATGGAACTTCGTAGTATTTAAAAAAAATGACGTAAAAATGTAAAAGAGAACACAAAATTTGTCTAGCTTAGTTGGTAAAACGAGGGAAGGAAATTTATAATTTTCTTTCCATATATATAAAAAAAATCATAATCGAGTACACATATATATAAATTATTAAATTAATGTATGAATTTTTGTAATAAAATATCATATTAATATATTACAATATTATTTATGGTTTTCTTTCAATATATCATAATTTATGGTTTTCTTTCAATATCTTTTTAAAAAACTTATTTATTATATATATCGAGAAAAAAAAATCTCAATGAAAAATATCGCCTCCCTTCTAACAATTCCTGTGGCCAGGGGCGGATCTACGGGGGCTGAAGCCGCCCCCCCCCCCCCCCCCCCCACACCAAACCCTAAAAAAGAAGTATATATGTTTGCTATACATCTGTTATTTTTGGAACATATAAAAATGAAGTAGAATTGAATCTGAAAGATGAGTTGGTCTGGTGGTAAGGACACGAAAGGTTTTTAATCCGGAACAATTAAGCCCAGCTTCGATTCTCCTTAATCATCAGAGGGCGCATTTTTTTAAAAAAAAACAAACACGAAACAGTTCATAATAATAAAAAGGACACGAAACAGAAGCTCAATTTGATTGTTCTTAGTTAGTTTGCTTCCCTTTTTTTTAATTTGAATGTTTTTAAGTTCAATTGGTTGAAGCTCAATTTGATTGTTTTTATTTAGTTTTCTTTCCTTTTTTTTTTTTAAATTTGAATGTTTTTAAGTTCAATTAATTGATATGAGAATCAATTTAGATTAAAATTTGTGGATTTCATAATCAATTTAGGGGAAATTTCAATTAGGGTTTGAATTTGTGCTTTGAAATTTTGGTTTGTGGTTGTGGTGGGAAATAAATTTGTGAATTTGTTATTTGTTATTTGTGAATTTGTGGTTTATGGATTTGTTTTATATATATATAGGACTGTAGGAGTATAAAATATGGACAAGGATTACTTTAAGTTGAATTTTAGTTAGATTATTTTTAAGTTCAATTCGTTGAGATGAGAATGAATTTAGATTAGAATTTGTAGATTTGAGAATCAATTTGGGTAAATTTTGATTAGGTTTTGTGATTTTGCTAATAAATTTGTGGATTTAACCAGCAATTTGGGGTAAATTTGTTGATTTGAGAAACAATTTTTTTTACTTGGGAGTAGGGAGTTTTAAGTCGAATTTTATATACATATTGATAGAGTTTGGTTTGAATAAATTGTTGGATTTGGGAAATAACATTAGTATATAATGACTTATTTGGTTCATAGGGACAAAAATTCCATTTAATGAGAAGCGTCGATCCTCCTTTGTAGTTTTTCAGCCCCCTCTGATAAAAATCCTAGATTCGCCACTGCCTGTGGCTGCCACTGATTATGTTGGAAAAGAAGAAGGTATAACCCAAGTGCTCTTTAATTACTTCCAATTGAAATAATATAAAATTATCATTCACAAATCACAACTACTTCAGTACATAGTGCGGGACAAAATTATTGCATTTTACGGTAAAAAAAATGATTCTATACATACATATATACGTACCAACAACTAGGTTCTTCATAATTAAACTAAATATAGACAAAACCAACAAACAACTAAATAGAATACATTTCAATATATCACAGTGTTTGATTAGGTAGTTTAGGAAGTGCACTCCTTGGGAAGGCCCTGAGGAAACCTTTTGGTATCGGTGCAGTAGTTGTAAATCATGTAATTCTTCTGCACCCACCGCATCCTCCTCTGGCTAGTCGTGTCCAGCTCCTGCGAATACCATGACCCTGCAGAACTGGCTGAAGAAGAGCCACAAGAAGATTTGCCATTCGACCAAACACAAGCGTTTGCATTCAAGTTACGGTAGGAGGCTACGAAAGGGGCCTTGCTCCAATCGGTCTTGACGCGGCCACCTTGCGTGGCCCAATCCTCTGCGTCCCAAAGGCTGGCGTAGAGCCTCATAGGTTGCTTGTTGGGGAAGGGGATGCCAATTGAAGCCGCCATGTTCTTGAACTCTCTAAGGGGTGTTCCATCCACTAAGAACACAATACGTTGGGGGTTCCAAAGGATGGAGTAGGTGTGGAAGTCGGCGGTTGGATCAAACCACAGCCGGAACTGCATCTCGCGGTCGCCCTTGCCTTCGCTGAACACGTTGGTGTGGAGGGTGTAAGGCTGCCCGGATGCGTTCCCTAAGAACTCGAAATCGATCTCGTCATGAGCTGCGCCTTGTGAAGATAACTAAATCATCAAAACATTTAATTAATTAATTATAAGAAAACAATGCCTTAAACTATATATTATATATAGTAAATAAAAGAGAATACATACAAAGAAAGTGGTGACGGTGCCAGCAGAGTTGCCAGAGACGAGTTTGAGCTGCATGTCAATCTTGCCGAACAAGTATTGGGACTTAGACTGGAAGCCGGAGCCAGAGGACTTGTCGAGGGAGAGGGTGAGGAGGTGGCCGCTGGTGAGGATGTTACCGCGGCCATTGCCCCAAGTGATGTCGACGTCTTGGTAGAAGTTGGCTTCAGCTGTGGGCACAGCCAAGCTGCAGGCCACCAACATAAGCACAAGAATCAGAGAGGAGGAGGAAGACGCCATATATATGTATCGATGTGAGCTTAACACTACGAATTGAATTTATATGTAATGTGGATTTTGGAAGCAAAGGATGAATTGATGGATGTTTGGATATATATTTGGATAGGTGCTAATGGTAATGCTAGACTGGTAGTGCTGTTAGTGTATATATACACATAGCGGTCGTGCGTAGGGATCGAGAGGAAAGATCGAGGAAGGGATAACAGGGGGGATGGGGCATATCATATGGGGGCGGTTGTTACATTATGGGGGAGGGCTTATTAATTAATTATAATTAAAAAATGAAATTACTGTAGGATTCGATTGCTAATACAGTTATATTACTCCATCCCTTATGTCAAACATGTACTTCTAGAAGGGTAAAAACGATATAAAATATTAAAATGTTAATAATAATATATTTATTATTAATAAGTATGAGATTATCAAAAAATATTAAAAAAATAATATTTTATATTAATGTTATTCTTAAAATACGTGTATGAATAGTTAAAAGTTACATATTTGGAAACGGAAAAAGTACAATTTTTAGTTTTAATATTATATACTATCTCTGTTTTTTAGGGAGTTAAAAATTATATAAAATAATATTTTGTTGACAAAAACTATATAAAATAATATATATTTTTTATTAATTTGTTTACACAGTCTTATATATATTATTAATAAGTACTCCCTCCGTTCGGCAAAACTTGTCGTTTACTATTCATGCACGTTTTTTTAGAACGATAAAAACTATATAAAATATTCATTTTTTGATAAATTTTTTTTAACAAGTTTGTAGTTATTAATAATAACTACGAAGTTGTTAAAAAAATTATTAAAAAAACTAGATATTTTATATAGTTTTTATCTACTAAAAAAAGCGTGCATGAATAATAAAGTGTCAAGTTTTTTCGAACGGAGATAGTATATAATTATCTAAAAATAAATAAATAATATATTATTTTATATAGTTTTATAACTCTTTAAAAAAGGTGTTAAAAATTAACAGACTTATATTTTCGAACGGAACAATAGTTTTTAGTATTACGTACCAAACTCACCTAAGTAGCAGGATGCGCGAAAGAGGCGAAGCTATGGGAACCTCAGACTGGGACGGCGGCAATTTGGAAATAGGGAAGCCAGTGGGCGGATCCAACAACTTAACAGCTGTACCAACAAGTTGGGGTGACGGAGTCAAACCTGCAAACCTATATAAATAAATATTATATTATTATATTATATGGTTCTAATCCATTTTATTACTTTATTATATAACGGGGTTATTCAAATTTTGATCTTATCACTTAAGGAGTGAGTGTAGGTTAGATTAGATGGTTTTGGTCCAACGCGGTTTACTTGCCTTTTTACTCCATCATGATCGATTGCATTCATTCACGAGTCATTAATTGAAAAAAAGTGAGAGTGGCATCATATTTTATTTTATTCAATGATGATTACTTCCCTTATCCATGGTGAATTTCCCGTGGTCGGTTTTACCCCTTTTTCAACTTTCCCACTTGCTAAATCCAATTCCCTCCCTCAATTAGCTAGTTCATTGAGGAGTTAATAATTGGATAATTAGCTAGTTCATTGAGGAGTTAATAATTGGATATTCGACATGATACAAGTATCTATGTTCGATGTTCGAAATCGTTAAAATTTAAAACCTCGATTCAAAAACGATCTGATATTTGTTGGTATCTGGCATGGATAAATGAAACGAATCCGTATATTCAAGTTTTTTTTTCTTTTTTTGGTGAAACCGCTGGGGATTAAATCCCCTTTAATTAGAAAACGAACCAACAAAACCAAAGTTAAGGGACGGGGAAGTCCAAAGGCGAGAGCCCCCCATCAGCGTCAACAAAATCGGTGTTAAGTTTGTAACTCTAGTTTACTAGGCTTTGTCCATCGTCTCTATTTCTGACCGTTGCTCACATCAAGCCTTATAAGCTTTCTCCAGCAAACCTTAAAGGAAGAGTGAGCTGGGCACGATAGACGCCGCTCCAAAGGAGCCTGGGAGCTCATCTCCCATGGCTGAAAATGAGAGATTGGGCTAGGGTTTCGGTTCAACCAAAAGAGAGTGAAGTCTAGAGAGAAGATAGAGAGAGACTTGAGTTCTGGGTTTCATCAGTAGAGAAAGGCTCTAGAGCAATCTCCATGTGAGCCCGACTCGAGCAGAGAGAGCATGAGATTCTGAGGAGGACAAGAAGGCTGAGCCTTCCTATGGCTACACCGAAGATAGGAGAAGAACCAGCAATGGCGTTGATAGAGAGATCGATCGACGAGGACTCCTTGGTGCCACCTTCAACGGAGCTGCGACAAATCCGACGAGGCCTTACCGAGTCGAGACGCCTCGATTTAAGGGAGTTTTCTTCCCTAAGCTTGCCGCTGCTATTGTGTTCTTCTAAGTGTATTTTACCTCCTACTCATGTATTCGGTTTAGTAGTTGCCCTCCTAGGATCTTTGTATTGGTTTCTCGTTTGGCCTTTAGAGCATATTGGATGACATCTAGAGCCGGGGATGTAGGGATTAGCCCGAACCTCGTAAACATATCGTGTGTGTCCTCGTTCCATCTTTGCTTTCAGTTTTGTGTTTAGGATCGATCTAGATCCTTGTGCTTAAACCGGACTAATTGACCACTACGACCTTAATCGGACCTTGAACGAGTGCACCTTAATTCCCAACAATTGGTATCAGAGCATATGCTCAATCTTTGCCTTCTGTTGTGCATTTTCATTGCTCTAAATTGCTGTCCATGTTCTGTTTTTGCTTGGATTCATTTTTTATGCATTTTCATATGTATAATTGCTGAAATCTGGGCTTTATATGAACTGATTGGAGGCTGTTTTCAGGGGCTACAGATTTTGCATTGTTGTGCTCTTGTTTATGGTCTGATTTTGTGAATTCTTGCTGGATTTTCATGTCTAAAATGTTCTTGATGATCCTCTATATGCTATATATGAGTTTGCTGAATTTTAGACTTGGTTGTGTGGTCTTTGAGAAGGATATATGGACTAACATGTTGCTGCCCAGAAATTTATTCTGTCACATATGTTGCTGTCCAGAAACTTTCTTGAGATTTTGAACACTTTGCTGAATTTTGCTTTCATGTTTTGATGCTTTAAATTCAGCCTTATATAAGTGTTTCATGTGTTGTCATGATTTTCCTCTTCTATAAGAATCTGAGATGAAGTTCTTTGTGTACTTGGGACTCTTCTTGACTCTTAATACTTGTTTGTTGAAATTTTTGAGTATATCTCTTATTTCTCAGCCTTTATAAGTATTATCAAGATGTCTCTCGATTTCTGTTTGAGTGGAAATTATGATTTCTCTTAAAGTTTCTATGTTGATGTCTATATGCTCATATGTGCTTCATTATCTCTCATATCTATGCTAAATTGAAACTTTGAGAATATGTATGGTTGCTTACTGAATATGTGTTCAAATTCTGAAGCTTGAAATTCAGTTTTGCTTTGTATGCCATATCTTCATGTTATTCCATTCATATGAAATATGTATTGAAGTTCTTGAATGTGTTAAGAATCTTCCTAGCATGTGATACTTGATTGCTGAATTTTTGTGTTTATCATATAATTTTCAGCATCTTAAAGTGTCTTGTACTTGCTTGTCAATTTCTTCTTGATATGGAATATATATGATTCTTCCTTAAAGTTTCTAAGTGCGGATGTGTTCTCTCTTCTCTCATTTATCCTATGCCTTCTCCATTATTATCCATTGTGACTTTTACATTATCATGACTTGAGACTCTTGCCTATTCATTTGGTTAAGTTTGGTTCTTAAAGTTTTTTTGCCATTAGAATTCTTGCTAGAATTCATAAGTTGTTTATTACTCTTGATCACGGTAATATTGATGCTTGCTTTCTTGCTAATTCTATGGTTCAAGAGACCAAACTTGTAAACCCTTTTTAGGCTTGTGTGCAGCTGCTTGTAGCTTTCATTTCTTGTCTCATGTGACATGGATTTTGATAGCTTCTCTTGCTTGCCTTGATCTCTTGTTGATAATGTGTTTTTTCTTGACCTTTTATCTTGAGATATTAGGTTCAGTTTCTGTCACGTATATGGATATATGTTATGAAATTCCCTCTTGCCTTAAAACTGGTTCTTACCTTGCATAACTACCTATCATTTGAGATGTTTTGTACTGCTGCACTTTATACTCATTCATGATATATTTATGCAGAAATTTTCATGCTCTTCATTGGTAGTTACATGTGGTTTTTTATAGGCATCAATTCAGATCTGTTTTTCCCTCTCATTTTGCATAATTTGAGGTGAAATGAAGTTCTGAATGTGTGGAATTTCTATGGTTGCTTGTCTGATCCAGTTTATAGGAAAACCTTATGATTTTTCACTTGGCTTACTTCATGAGAACTAACTCTTTGTTTTGCAAGGAAATATTAAAAGGAGATGTCAAGACCTTAGAAGAACTGAATGCGGATGGTGTTCAAATCAGGAATCAGTCAGATGTCATTCCTTCAAGATGGAAGTAGCATCAAATGTCAAAAAGGACTAGGAAACCATGACGATGGTACCCTTGGAGATGCTTGCTTCATCGAAGATTTGTTAAAAGAAGACCAAAGGGAGTCTTTCTTACACCTTTATCTCCTATTTTCAGTTTGATTGGTCTTTTGCATATGTCTCTCGATGAGTTTTGTGTTCTCTAATTAAGCCTTAGTGATACAACTTGTGTTTTTCCTTTGCTAAAACTGGTACAACTACCCTTTATAAGTAATTCTGAGCATGTTGTAAATTCTTAAGACACCTTTGGAGTGCTTAAATTATAACTATGCTTGATTTACTTGATAAAGATCAGCTTTGCTTGATCTTGTTTTTTCTGCATAAACCATGATTTTGATGCTTGCACTTTCGTAAGTTAAATCTTGTTGTTTGTCTTACTCTTGAGTGCAAAAATCTGCTGGTTTTATGATGTTTTAAGAATCCTTCATTCATTGATTTCTATGTAAAAGTGGCATGATATCATTACATGCTATATTGTTTTCCCTGGATGCTATGTGTCCAAAATCAGCATGATTTAGTCCGAGTTTGAATGCGTGGTTTACATGTTTTACTTGCTTAAACTTTCTCAGTTGGAAGCATGATTTACATGTCTTACCTGCATACACTTGGAAGTTGACATGACTGATTTTTCCTTGATGTCTAGTGCTTTTAATTCTTAGACCTTTTGTTTGCATGATCCTTGATGCTTTGCTCACTTATGTGGTTACATGCTTATTTGTGTCTTTGAGTTGATTTAGACCTATATGTTTAGGTTGAGCCATGACTTTGGGCTAGCTATAAAAGATTGAGATGCTAGTCCCACCATTGGTTAAGATGTAAGATGCTTGAACCATCTATATGCAAGCTAAAAGAGATTGAGATGCTTTGCCCCCCCTTTGGGCCATCAACAGTTGCAAAATTCAGCGATTATCTTACTGTTTGTTTATGCTATGTGTTTCCCTTGAGAGGGCATTGCTTACTTTGCCTTGACTCAAAAGACTAGAGGGATCCATCCCCTCGTCTTTGTGTCTTTATGTCCTGCTGGATTTATTCCTTTAAGTTCCTATATTTGGTTGATTTATCTAACCATGTTTATGTAGGAAGTGCAGGTACTGTGATGACGGAGTTGTTCAATATGCTATAGGCTTTTCTTTTTATATCTCTTTTCCTTGTAAACTAGATTTAACAGGGCAAATTGTTAAGTTTGTAACTCTAGTTTACTAGGAATTGGGCCTTTAGGCCCAAGCCCGGCTTTGTCCAACGTCTCTATTTCTGACCGTTGCTCACATCAAGCTTTATAAGCTTTCTCCAGCAAACCCTAAAGGAATAGTGAGCTGGGCACGATAGACGCCGCTCCAAAGGAGCCTGGAAGCTCATCTCCCATGGCTGAAAATGAGAGATTGGACTAGGGTTTCGGTTCAACCAAAAGAGAGTGAAGCCTAGAGAGAAGATAGAGAGAGGCTTGAGTTCTGGGTTTCATCAGTAGAGAAAGGCTCTTGAGCAATCTCCATGTGAGCCCGACTCGAGCAGAGAGAGCATGAGATTCCAAGGAGGACGAGAAGCATGAGCCTTCCTATGGCTACACCGAAGATAGGAGAAGAACCAGTAATGGCGTTGATAGAGAGATCGATCGACGAGGACTCCTTGGTGCCACCTTCAACGGAGCTGTGACAGATCCGACGAGGCCTTATCGAGTCGAGACGCCTCGGTTTAAGGGAGTTTTCTTCCCTAAGCTTGCCGCTGCTATTGTGTTCTTCTAAGTGTATTTTACCTCCTACTCATGTATTCGGTTTAGTAGTTGCTCTCCTAGGATCTTTGTATTGGTTTCTCGTTTGGCCTTTAGAGCATATTGGATGACATCTAGAGCCGGGGATGTAGGGATTAGCCCGAACCTCGTAAACATATCGTGTGTGTCCTCGTTCCATCTTTGCTTTCAGTTTTCTATTTAGGATCGATCTAGATCCTTGTGCTTAAACCGGACTAATTGACCACTACGACCTTAATCAGACCTTGAACGAGTGCACCTTAATTCCCAACAATCGGATTTCCCAATCTTTATAGAGGAAGCCTTGGCATTGATCGACCAGGCTGAACATCGGATGAGTACGCTTGATCCGATTGGATACAAGTCTCACGAACACTTCAGAATCTGAGTCCAATATCACCTTTCTATAACCAGCATCCCAAGCCCACTCCATTCCGTTGAGAACTCCCCAACCTTCCGCAATGAGAGCCGAGCAACAGCCAAGGTTGGCCGCATAGCTCCCAACCCACTTCCCTTCATCGTCCCGCACAACACCGCCAGCAGCTGCTCCTCTCCCATCTCTGCGAGCACCATCTGAGTTTACTTTAATCCAACCCCGCTCCGGGGCCATCCACTTGGTAGTCCCACGCTTCCTGCGATCGTTGTTCGTGGCCGGGGCCACCTTCTTCATGGCGTTGCTATAGTCCTTTGCCCAATCTTTACGGGCTGCCCAGCGTAAGGGCTCACCCTCACTGCCCTCGAAGGTGACGTGGTTTCTTCTGTTCCAGATCTTCCACAGGCCAATAGCGAAAATAACACTCCAGTCAGAGCACTCGTCCACCCGTCTTGTGTCCAAGATGTTAGACCTTAGCCAAGACGCAAACGGTATGTCCCAATCCCAAGCAATTCCGCTCTTTCTTGTGCCCTGCACCCAAAAATTCTTCACAGTACCACATTCTCTGAAAAGATGCTCGAGGGTTTCTTCGAATTCACCACAAACTGGACAGCGGGAAGAGGTGCCAAAGCCCCGCCTTACCCTCTCCGAGTTTGTGAGAACTCCACCCTTGCAGCACAACCAAATAAAATAGCGAACTCTCTCGTTTGTTTTGAGTTTCCAAATAGATATACGCCGCAACACGTTTAATGTTTTGAAAAGAGTAATAAATTAATTATAAAGTGTGTTTAGCTTAATTGGGGTGTGGTGTATGAATTTGAATCAGGTCTTGAGTTCAAAGCTCTATAACTTTATTTTGTGGATTTTTTTCTCTTGACTTTTTAACATAAAATAAATATTTAAATAACACATTTAATGTTTTTCTCCAACATATTCTTTTAAAAAAAATTATATAAATATATGTTAAAAAATTATCACAACCAAGTCAACCCCCCTACCTCCAAATCTTTTTCTGTCTCCACCCCTGATCTCATATATAAGTAGACGATGAAAAATTAATGGAAGATAATTATTTCAACTTATTCTATTTTGCGAGTTCCTTCGCCCCTGATCTCATACATAAAGCTTGTAGCTCAACACCACCACCAATGTTTTTCCCAACAATGAGCATATCATCAAATATATATATAATACTCCCTCCGTTCGGCAAAACTTGTCGTTTACTATTCATGCACGCTTTTTTAGAACGATAAAAACTATATAAAATATTCATTTTTTTATAAATTTTTTTTAACAAATTTGTACTTATTAATAATAACTACGAAGTTGTAAAAAAAATTATTATAAAAAATAGATATTTTATATAGTTTTTATCTCATAAAAAAGCGTGCATGAATAGTAAAGTCTCAAGTTTTTCCGAACGGACGTAGTAACAAAGAAATTAAAGGAAAACCATCATAAAAATATCTCACATAACACGACAATCATATTTACATATGGCACGGTAGTCGGTCTGCAGCATATAAGAGTAAAAAATCTTGTAGCCTAGCTAAAAGCCTCCTTCCATAGAACGACTTCTTCAAATTGCATAGAAATTGCTTCTCTCTAGGCTACACAAAACCCTATGATGCTCCAGGTAAATCTCTTCCTCCAAATCATCATGAAGAAAAGCAGTATTCACATCCGTTTGCTCAAGATGTACATCCAAACTAGCTACCAGTGCTAATACCAATCTAATAAAAGTGTGTCGGACTACATGGAAAAGTATTTCATCATTATCAAATCCCTTCTTCTATGATTAGCCATTTGTTACTAATTAGTGTGCCTTAATTTTACCTCACCCCTTTTTTGTCTGAGACACCTTGTTTCTTCTTAAACACCCATTAATTTGCACCCTACATCCTTCTTCCCTGCTAGAAGGCTAACTAGCTTCAATGTCAAATTCTTATATATTAAGAGACTTCATCTCTTTTACCATAGCATCTACCTATCCTTCTTTCTCAGGACTCTAAATACCTTATTGAAAGTTATATGGATAATCTTTGCCATAATAAGAGCATATAACCATGTCATCATAACCAAATTTGACTAGAGGGTATGTCACGCGCCCGGTCCTTCTAGAAACCAGACTTTAGCTACACCTACTGCTATTGTTGCTCATTTCCTGCTCTTATAGACGCATTAGTGTCTGATTTATCAAACTCTTCACCAAACTTCACCCCGTCGCCTTAGAATCAATCCTTGTAATTAACCACAAACCTCTCATCTTCTTTGGCATGTTAAAACATATACTGCTCATCAAATACAACATCTCGGCCGATCACCCATTTACTAGAAACATGATCCCAAAACTTGAAACTCCTTACACCTTTCTCCCAACCCAAAAAGATGCATTTCTTAGACTTTGCATCCAATTTCGTTCTCTCATTAATTTGAATCAACACATATGTTAGACTAAAAATTAAGATCTTTAGATTTGACAATTCTAAATCTAAATCATTCCGTACCTCCTTAGAGACCTTCTCGTCTAGAGAAATTAGTGGCGATCTATTAATCAGATAGACTAGTATGCTCACCGCTTTTGCCCAGAATCTTTTTGGAAAGCGTACTTAGCAACCTTATATAACCAACCTTCTCTATAATAGAACAATTCATCCTCAATGAAAGACCATTCTTTTGTTGTATGTGTGTCTTTCGGATGGTAAAGTACTCATTGTCTCGTTTTTCTAGACAACACGCCAACGACAAGACCTCCGTCTTCAAGCGATTAGCTTTCCTCAACTTCTTGAAAGTCTTTTCTTTTTATTTTAGCACAAGTGAATTTATTTTTTTAGTGATTAGATATTATATTATATAGGGATAATTACAATATTTAGACATTTTGTCACAAGTCATTCGTGATGAAACCCTTTAATTAATTACTTGATTTTTTCTCATGTGATTCGGTAATATACAACAAACTATCTTAGCTTGCTTGTAACGTTCGCTAAAAGAAAGAAAATGATATTATCCTTGGGAAGTTTGAAGTTATATGTAGGCGGCTATCAATTGATCTTTATATATCTTATCCGCCCATCATTAACATTGCTTGGCAACCACGGCATTCAGGATTCAGCCATTCATGCATGGACGTGTTAATTTGATCTAGGGAAAATGGCAGAAAACCACCCTTAAATATGATCTTTTTGCAGAAAACCACTCTTTAAAATTGAAATTGCATAAAACCACCCCTTAAACACATTTTGCATGTAAATCGCCACCGATAATCTTTTTTTCCGTTAGTTTGCCGATAAAAACGGTGAAAAGTCATTTTTACCCCTCCCTTTTAGTATTATTTTAATGAGAGAAAAATGTATGAATTGAAATAAATTAATAAAACATATTTATCTATCTCGTTTAATGAGAAAAAAATATGTTATTCTATTCAAATAACATTAAAAGGGATGGATAAATATATTTTATTAATTTATTTCAATTCATACATTTTTCTCTCATTAAAATAACATTAAAAGGGAGGGGTAAAAATGACTTTTCACCGTTTTTAACGGCAAGCTAACGGAAAAAACAGTTGTGGGTGGCGATTTATAGACAAAATAGGTTTAAGGGGTGGTTTTCTGCAATTTCAATTTTAAGGGGTAGTTACTTTTCTTGCAAAAAGCCATATTTAAGGGGTGGTTTTCTGAAAAAAAAAAAAAAGGTGATTTATGAAATAAAACAAAATAAAGAGGCTGACGACTTGACGCTTTATTTTCCATTTGATCAACGGTAATGGTTTCAAATCAATTTAAATAACTTGCGCTATTAGCAACAAATTAATATCAAAAACCATGTCAATGCATACCTAACTATTACTCAGTTCAAACAAAGAATTGATATAACCGATTAGTCTATGGGGCTAAATCTCATGTGTTACTAAAGACATTTAAGTCGATCATCGATGTATACATTATTATCGAATAATCTTCGTAGCATACTAGCATGGAAATACTCGGGAGTTGAAGGGTTTACCTCTTAAAAATTATTTTGTTTTATTGTAAAAAAAGATGGTTTTATTACATATATGTAACTTATAAGTTCTGCTCCCAATACAACTATAGACAATTTGAATCAATAAACAATTAAATAGAATAGATTCGATCCAATCCGATCCGATCGTACTGTACTTTTTGCTTAGATAGTTTTGGAAGTGCATTCCTTGGGAAGACCCTGAGGAAACCTTTTGGTATCGGTGCAGTAGTTGTAGATCATGTAATTCTTCTGCACCCACCTCATCCTCCTCTGGCCCGTCATATCAAGCTCCTGTGAATACCATGATGCTGAAGTGGAAGTAGAGCCACAAGAAGATTTGCCATTCGACCAAACACAAGCGTTTGCATTCAAGTTACGGTAGGAGGCTACGAAAGGGGCCTTGCTCCAATCGGTCTTGACGCGGCCACCTTGCGTGGCCCAATCCTCTGCGTCCCAAAGGCTGGCGTAGAGCCTCATAGGTTGCTTGTTGGGGAAGGGGATGCCAATTGAAGCCGCCATGTTCTTGAACTCTCTAAGGGGTGTTCCATCCACCAAGAACACAATACGTTGGGGGTTCCAAAGGATGGAGTAGGTGTGGAAGTTGGCAGTTGGGTCGAACCACAGCCGGAACTGCATCTCCCGGTTGCCTTTGCCTTGGCTGAACACGTTGGTGTGGAGGGTGTAAGGCTGCCCGGATGCGTTCCCTAGGAACTCGAAATCGATCTCGTCATGAGTTGCGCCTTGTGAAGATAACTGCATGAGCACAACGTAAACAAAACATTAATTAACTTATATATAAGAAAACAAATAAATAATATATAATTAAAGTAGTATGGAGGAGTAGTAGCTACTTTAGAAAAGAACATACATAGAAAGTAGTAACGGTGCCAGCAGAGTTTCCTGGGACGAGCTTGAGCTGCATGTCAATCTTGCCGAACAAGTACTCCGTCTTAGACTGGAAGCCGGAGCCAGAGGACTTGTCGAGGGAGAGGGTGAGGAGCTGGCCGTTGTTGAGGATATGGCCGCGGCCATTGCCCCAAGTGACGTCCACATCTTGGTAGAAGTTGGCGTTAACAACCGAGGGCACAGCCAAGCAGGCCGTGAACATAACTAATAGAATCAGAGAGGAGGAAGAAGGCATCGCCATGTACGTATACAATTAAGATTATGGATGGGTAGTTAGATTCTGAATAAGAATTTGGAAAGCAAAGGATGAATATTGTGTTGTGTGAGGGATTGGGGATTTGGGGTAGGGATGGGAAGGTATATATATATATATATATATATATATATATATATAGATAGATAGAGAGTAAGGCCTTAACTTGTACGCGTGAATGGGAGATGGATATGCCCCGGTTCGAATGGGTTTGGTAGGGAGACCAATTCAAGTGGAGGCAACGAGTCGAGGGCCGATTTTTCACCTACGTACGTTTCATTTAATGGTAAGACGCGATGCGAATTGAAAGATAAAAATGAACCAAAAGATACTCCAAAAATGCAATTCAATTCAATTCAAAGGGCAGGCGCACTAATTTGAAGGATATGGAGATGAGGAGTGAAACAGCTGGCGGTACCAACCCAAGTGGGCCACCCACTCAGGACGAATCAATCTTTTTAATCAAGTCAAAACTGGAAAGCGATGTTCCCTTTTTTTTCATAGAGAAATACGGAGTATATTTTTATTTAAGGGGGCTATTTTTTTTTGGGTCGTACACTACATATTTCATCCGTGTAAGAATAAATTAAATAAAATATTATAATTCTCAAATATGTTCCTTTGATGTATAATGTTACATCGAGAATCATAAAGCGAAGAACTACACAGAGATTTACATGGTTTAGCAACGGTATGTTGCCTACGTTCACGGGTAGAGAACCAGTTTTGTATTAGAGGAAACGAAAAACAGATTACTGTTACAAGGGGTCGGGCGTTTCATGAGTATATGAAGAGACTCATGAAACCCTAAACAGACAATGGACCGAAAATTCAAAACAGACAGACGATAGACCCATGTACAATAAACATCGCATGGCGCTACCCCCCCTGACGTTCCTCTGCCTCGGATTGGTCCTTGAAGAAGGACCCAGACTGCCCCGCATGGCAACTCAACAACTGGTGATGTTAAGCAAGTCCAAACAATATTGGAACTTGTTCTCCAAAACTGGCTCAGTGAACATATCAGCGGGATTATCAGTTGTTCTCACCTTCTTCACCCAGATTCGAATTCTCTTCTCATTTCTCATAAAATGGTACCTAACATTAATGTGCTTTGTCTTCTCATGATGGACTTGATCCTTGGTTAAACATATTGCACTCAAGCTGTCGCAATACACTAAAGCCTGATCCTGATGAAGGCTTAGATCATTGACCAAGCCCTTAAGCCAGATTGCCTCCTTAGCAGCTTCTGCCTCTGTGGTAGACAAAAGTGACTATAGGTTTTAGAGTAGTTTTCCAACTCACCACAGAACTTCCAAGAGTGAAAACATAGCCAGTCATCGATCTCCTACTATCCACATCGTCGGCATAATCAGAGTCTGAAAACCCAGCAACCAAGCACTATGTATCATTCCCATAGCACAGACCAACATCAGCAGTGCCTCTGAGGTACCTGAAGACCCTCTTCACAGCTTGTCAGTGTTCCTTCCCAGGCTGAACCATAAAACGGCTTACCACACTAACAACAGATGTTAGGTCTGGTCGAGTGCAGACCATAGCTTACATGAGACCCCCAACCGCGCTGGCATAAGGGACTTTAGACAAGTACTCATTCTCCTCCTCAATCTGAAGTGTATACATTCTCAGCTTGTTGTTAGAAGCCATTGGTGTATCTGTAGATTTAGCAGAAGACATTCAAAACCTACTCAATACCTTCCTGATGTACCCTTCTTGAGAAAAGAAGAGTATTCTCTGCTTCCTGTCTCTATAGATCTCTATTCCCATAATCTTTCGAGTAGCACCGAGATCTTTCATATCAAATTCTGCACTGAGACAATCTTTCAGCTTCTCGATAGCTGACTTGTTCTGAGCAGTAATCAACATATCATCCACTTACAATACTAGGTAAATACGCGAACCATCATCCAAACTGTTGTGGTAAACACAAGAATCATATGGACTCCTGTTGTATCCCAACTGCACCATATAGCTATCAAATCGCTTATACCACTGCGTTGGTGACTGTTTCAGTCTATACAAAGACTTCTCCAGTCTGTAAACATGGTTCTCTTTTCTAGAAACCTAAAAATCATCCAGCTGAGACATGTATATTTCCTCCTCCAACTCTCCATGTAGGAAAGCTGTCTTTACATCTAGTTGCTCAAGCTCCAAATCCTGATGTGCAACCATTGCTAGTAGCACCCTGATGGAAGTATGTCTGACCACTGGTGAGAAAATCTCATTGTAGTCTACTCCCTCTCACTGATTGAATCATATTGCAATTGCTCGTGCTTTGTACTTAACACCCTCAGCAGCTGATAGTCTTTCCTTTTTCATGAAGACTCACTTGCAGGTAATCGCCTTCCTATCAGCAGGCAATTTGACAACCTTCCGAGTTTGATTCTTCTGAAGAGACTCCATCTCTTCTCCCATTGCTTCAAGTTGCTGACTCATCTCCAGAAATAGTAGCCTTGTAGGTGGACGGAGCATTATCCTCTACCTCCTCGGCCACCTGCAAGGCATATCCCACCAGCTCATCAAATCTATATCTCACAAGAGGTCTCATATCAGCCTTTTTGGCCGATCTAGAGCAATACTTCGATGTATCGCTCCACCTGCTCCTGTGTCTGGTGGTAAATCCTCTGTCTCAACAGTGTGTAGCTCAGTAGTACCTGACTGTGATGATTGCTTGGTGACCAAATCAAGCACCTGACTCTCAGATGATGTGAAGTCCAACTCCACCTCCTCAGCAACAACCTCTTTCTCAACTGCATCACTGGTCTTCTTCCTAGAATCAGCAAAGAACTCTCATTAACGACTACACTTCTGCTAAGTATAATCTTGTTTTTATACCAAATCTTGTAGCCTTTAACACCAGTACCATATCTCATGAAGACTCCCTTCTTAGCTCTTGGCTCTAGCTTACCCTCATCAACATGATAATAAGCAGTGCACCCAAAAACCCTCAGATTAGAGTAATCAACAGCCTTTTCCGTCCACACCTCATAAGGTGTTTTGCAGTCGATACTTGTGTGTGGGCTACGATTCACGATATAGCAAGCCGTTGAAACTGTTTCTGCCCAAAATCGCCTGTCAAGGCCTGAATTGGAAAGCATACACCTTGCTTTCGCTAGAAGAGTCTAATTCATTCGTTCTACTGCACCATTCTGTTGTGGTGTGTATCTGACTATATGATGTCGAGCAATGCCCTCATCTCTGCAGAACCCATCAAACTCATATGAACAAAATTCTAGACCATTATCAGTACACAACCCCTTGATCTTCTTTCCAGTTTGATTCTCTACTAGAGTCTTCCACTCCTTGAACTTACTGAATGCCTCACTTTTAGGCATCATTATGAATACCCAAGTCATCATAGAGTCATCATCAATTAGAGACAAAAAATACATGTGACCGCCCAAGGACTGAACACGTGAAGGACCCCAACAGTTTGAATGGATGTAATCCAGCGTGCCCTTTGTCCGATGAACTGCTTTAGGAAATTTGTTGCAGTGTAATTTCTCAAACACACAATGTTCACAAAATTCAAGGCTCTAGGCCTTATGGCCTCCCAGAAGATCTACTTTCGAGAGAATTTGCATCCCCGTTCACTCATATGAACAAACTTCATATGCCAAAGCCTAGTCAGATCAACTTCCTGAACCCCAACAGAAACAGTCGTTGTAGCAACTGTAACTAAGGAACCTTGTAGGGTGTACAAAGTTCCTTTTCCCCGCTTGACTCGCTGCAGAACCACATCAGAGCCTCTGAACACACGCAACTTTCCACCGCAACCTGTGTACCTGAGCCCCTTGTCGTTGAACACTGTTAGGAATATCAGATTCTTTGTAATGGATGGCACGTGCTTGACATCCTCCAATGTGCGAAATTTCCCATCATCTGTATGAAGCCTGACTGAGCCAGTTCCAACAACCTTGTAGAGAGCATCATTCCCCGTGGATACATTGCCCCCGTCAACACCGCTATATGTTGCAAACAACTCCCTTTTAGGACATATGTGATAGGATGCCCCAGAGTCACGATACCACACATCAGCCCGGTGTGTGTGATCATCAGTTAGCAGAACAATATCTTCCTAAGAAATATTGCCACAATCATGTACTATTCCACACCCGACCTTCTCCTCCTCTTGCTTCTTCTTCTTCGGACAGTCATTCTTCCAATGACCTTTCTTCTTGCAGTAGTTGCAGACATCGTTAGGTGTAGAGCCTGATTTACGATCTTCGCGATGCTTCTTCTTATTGCCCTTTCTACCATCATATTTGCTCCGTTTTCCACAAGCCTGGAAGCTTGATTGTATGTAACCAACGTGGTTGCCTTCAGACACAACTCTTTGTTGTGAAGCGACGATCTAACCTCTTTCAACGTGATGGTATTCTTCCCAACGACGAACGACT
Organism: Persicaria tinctoria; assembly: GCA_037127255.1. NCBI lineage: Eukaryota > Viridiplantae > Streptophyta > Magnoliopsida > Caryophyllales > Polygonaceae > Persicaria > Persicaria tinctoria. Next base: position 64,514,477 of record JBANSL010000008.1, on the reverse strand, counting down.
AAACGAAGTTCTCGTATGTGGGGGGTAGGGAAACCAGCAGAATTAGGGCAACATCTTCGTCCTCCACCTTAACATCGATATTACGCAATTCAAGTAATAGTGTGTTAAGTAGATCAAGATTATCTCTGAGTTGTGTACCTTCCTGTATACGCATCCCGAACAACCGTTGTTTCATAAGCAACTTGTTTGTCAGAGACTTTGTCATGTACAAACTCTCCAACTTCAACCACAAGTCACCTGCGGCTTCTTAATAAGCAACTTCTATTATGACATCGTCTACAAGACACAATATAATCGTCGAATGCGCCTTCTCCTCCAAAAGGTCGTACTTAGCGATGGTTGTATCTGTCCCCTTCTTGTCGGCGGTTAACGATGTCCATAAACCTTGCTGCTTCAGCAAAGCCCACATCTTGATCTGCCACAGACTGAAAGAATTTCTTCCGGTAAACTTGTCGATCTTCATCACATAACCAGACATCATTCTCGGTGGAAATCGACAACCAAAGCTCTGATGCCAGTTTGTTATAGCGAGAATGATAAAACGAAGAACTACACAGAGATTTATGTGGTTCAGCAACTGTGTGTTGCCTACGTCCACGGGCAGAGAACCAGTTTTGTATTAGAGGAGACGAAAAACAGATTAGTGTTACTAGGGGTTGGGCGTTTCATGAGTATATATATGAAGAGACTCATGAAACCCTAAACAGAAAATGGACTGAAAGCCAAAAATAGACAAACGATAGGCCTGTTTACAATAAACATCGCATACCGGCGCTGCCCCTAGCCCCCCCCCCCCCCCCCCCCGCGCCAGGAGCGCGTCGCCCCCTGGACCCCCGACTCCGCCCCCCGGACCCCCCGATGTGTCGCTGGTCAACGATGATTCATAGCACATTAACATATAATTTCAGGTAAAATATCTATCAGTATATTAGTATATATATGATTTATGTTATTATATATTGTAAAGATTGTTACAACTCTCAAACATATTTTTGTAAATAATTAAGATATAAGGTTAAATATTTATATTAAAATATAATTAGAGTCGTCAAAGTAGGTATAGCCATATAGGATGAAGTGAATAAAATAAGTGAGATAGTTGTTTGGTATAACTTAAATATTTTGGTCATTAATTAACATGTCAAAAAAGACGGGCGTATGCATATTGTAACGAAAAACAACACATAGACATGATTCAACAAGGACCCAATAAATTAAATTCGAATTCAGATATCTATTTTAGTATTATACTCCCTCCGTTCAGCAAAATTTGTCGTTTTAGAGTTTTGTTTTTGTTCGGAAAAAACTTGTCATTTTAAGTATTTTTTGTTCTAAAAAATGCCCTTGATTTGATTGATGTGTTGTGAGTTGTAGTTTTTGATAAAGTAAAAAGTAGAGTAATAAATGAGGGTAGATTAGTAAAAAAGGAGTTTAATTATTAGCTTTATTAAAAGTTGTGTAGAAAGTTAAAATGACAAGTTTTGCCGAACGGATGGAGTATATAGATTTGAATTAATTATAAAAATATGAAGAATATTTTTAATGATTAATTAGTATTATATTGTTTGAAAATTTGATTAAAAAAATTCTAATATTTTATATAATTTTTAGCTCAATAAAATTAGAAAATTATGCCAAAAAATGAAAGAAATTATATTTTTGAACTATACACACATTAGTGTGTCCTGTTCCGTGCATGAGACTGTGGGTTATGATAATTTGCAGAAAATGCCTCTTAAACTCATTTCGTTAGCATTTGACCACCCAATTCTAAGTTTCCATGGGTTGACCTTTAAAACATGTAATTAAAAAGTCAATTATACCTTCCTTTTTAATTTTATTTTATTACCAAGGGACGAGGGAAAAAGGAAATAAATTTACCTTTCTCACGAGTTGTAAAATTGGGGTTTGCAATGGAGATTTTGATGGCTACCGAAGATGATCGAATTGAAGGGAGAACAAATTGACAACACATATTAATCGAAGTGAAAGGTCATTTGTTGGTAACAAATTTCAGGGATCTGTATTTTATTACAAAATTAAATGTCGGAATAGAGGTTAAAAATGTGTCTGGCCAAATTTCTGAAAGGGTCTTATTGATTTATTCCTATTTGCTTATTCTTTTCTCCGTTTTGGGCCGTGCAAACTCCTTTATTTTATAATTCCTGCTTATTTTATAATTCCCGTTAGGGTTTGAGTAATCAATATTATTAGATTACTAATAATTTCTGGGTACTTTCTGTTCGGGCTGTTTTTGGCTTCATTTGGTTTGACGTGGTGGTCTTTGGCTTGGTTGGAGTTCTGGTAGTCCGAGTCGGGATTGGCTGGGATCGTGGTGGTGTGTGTACAGGGCGACTCCATATACTGAAAGATTCCTTGGAGGTTCGACTTACTGCCCACATGGGTGCTTGATGTATCGCTGGCCAATAGTGTCATTGCACAATGGTGCTTGACTTCGTCCGTAGTCTACGTCTCCGACCTGATAGCTTTAGGTTTTATGTGTTTCACACCTTCTGGCACAAGTCTATTATTTTCTAAATTTCTTTTAATGTAGCCCTTTAGTAATAAATTAATAAATAAATAAAAGTAATAAATTAGCATTAAAAATGAGGGGTATAATTGACTTTTCACATGTTTTTCATGCGAATTTAGGAACAGGTGGTGAAATGCTAATGAAATATATTTATTGAATGATTTTATGTAGTTATAATTTTAAGGGGTGGATTTAGAGCAAGCCCAACACCATCTCTAAAATAGAAAAAAGTGGAAGTTTTAGAGAAAAAAGACATTTTTTCACCCCAACAGCTTTTGTAAACTCATTTGTAAAATAGAGAAATGAAAGGAGAGAGGGAAAATTCTCTAAATTTGGAGAAAGAGAAGTAATCTCTATAAATTAATATTTCACTCCTTTCTATATATAAATTTAATGCTTACCCTTCACTTTGACACTCCTATTCTACAAGAACCACCTCTTCTATCATTTTTTAACCATCAATTATCTATATATTATAAATTTTTGTATTGATTATAGTGTATAATAAATGCAAAAATCTGTAAAATAGAGAAGCTGTTGGAGTTAAGTTGGATTTTTTTTAGAAAATTTTCACATTTTGATCTCTATTTTGTTGGGGTTGCTCTTAGTTTTCGGTAGTATATACATTGTAATTTGGAAGGGTCTTGTTTGTGTATACTATGGGCGTGTTTGGGTGTAGTGTTTACAAGGTTTGGTGGATGCGGTTTTCGCCTCGGGAATCCCGCCTATGTGTTTGGGTGTTGGTGTTTAAGGGGTTTGCAGTGTTCGAAAGAGGGGGTTTGCTGGATGGAATGGGATGCGGTTTCCCCCCTCCTCCACCAAGGTTTGGTGGACGGGGATTCTGTTTTCCCCCATTTTGCCCCTCTCCTTCCATAGCCCTCGCTTCCCCCCTCTTCTTCCTCCAGGCAATATGTTTTGTTTTTTAATCTCCCAGTTCCGACCGAGCCCTCATCTCTCTCATCTGAAGAGTGAACTTCGTCGGAATTGAGAGCTGGTGGTCTTGCTGTTGGTCGGCGGGGAGGTTGAGGTTAAAGCACAGCTGCAGATTCCTCGCCGGAAGAGGCTCAGGTGATGCAGACAGAGTCGCCGGAGAGGAAGCGATGGGCGATCGGTGGTGCCTCATGTGGCCGCCCAATCACCATCGCATCCGCTTCTGCAACCTCCTCCCACCACAAGCGCAAGTCGGAATTGAGAGCTGGTGGTCTTGCTGTTGGTCGGCGGGGAGGTTGAGGTTAAAGCACAGCTGCAGATTTCTCGCCAGATCTGAACACAATTCGAACTGCAGGAGTTTATAACGAATCGAACCGGATCGATTGGAAATCATGTGAATTCAAATTGAAGGATTTAATTCGATTCTTCACAGGAGTTTATAACGAATCGAACCGGATCGAAACTTTTCACCTGCAGTTGGTTGCCGCAAGATCAAGAGCCCAAGCCCTTGATCCTCTTGCTCCATGGATATGCCATGGAGTCTTCCATTTCCATGAAAGGTACTTTTTTTTTTTTGCTTCTTCCATCACAAATTCACAGTAATTACATTTTATATATATTCAATTTGAATTGTTCTAACAGGTACTGCGATGAGGTTGGTCAAGGCCGGCTATGGAGTGTACGGAATGGATTACTCTTAGTTGTGTTGTAATTTATTCAAGAGGGGTATGTTTTGGGGCAATTTGGTCATTTCATGTGGATAAGTGGGGGTAATTCGGTATTTATCCGTCACTCCATCCACAAAAATATCAAAATACAACCAAACACAAAACCCAAAAAATTGGGTGTTGACTTTTCATCTTTTACATTCAAAAAATCCATTCCCATCTACCACATCCCATCAAATCCACCAAATCCCCAAAAATCCATCCCGTTCCCAAACACACCCATTTTGGTCCAACACGGTTTCCTTTGCCTTTTCCATCAATCATCATTATGAATGTATGAAGCATACATATAGATTGATGCATTGCATAGACAGATATGATTTACGATGAAATTTCATGCACGAACTCCGTTCTTAAGAAAATAATCGTATATACGGAAGCAGAAATTATTATTTCAAAATTTACTTCAAAAACTATCTTTTTGTTTAATAGTTCATTTTATTTATCGTTTTATGATTAGGTATGTTTTTTATGATATAAAATATAATTTTGTTAATAATTTTTTAAAAATAATTTCATACTTATTATTAATCAAAATAAAATTATTTAAAAATAATTTCACTCAATCATCTTAGTTTTTTTTTTTTTTTTTTACCGTGGGCAAGAAGTGGATCGACAAGCGATCCTGAAGCCATCCGAAGATGACTTGTAGACCCTACGCAGAGGGTCGGCGAACAAACGAAAAGAAAAAAATAAAATAAACAACAACAAAAAAACTAAAACTAGAAAATTACAACTCTGGTGTCTTGAGATCCTGTCTTGATTCTTGATATTTGGACTGGTGATTGAGATCGGTGGTGATGGTGTCAGATCTAGACCCAAGAAGGGGAATGTTTTTCACTGAAGAGATTTTGAGAAGAGATTTTGGTAGTTTGTTTTTTGGGGCTTTCGATTTAGGAGCAAGAGCTCTTCAATCGGATTGTGTACGTTTGGGGTTATGAGTACTATATATGTTGGCTGAAATTTGTGGTTTTCACTCAATCATCTTAGTTGATGTCATAGTTCTTTGTGATGCGAATTTGTCTTTCTTTTGTGTGATGCGGGAGTATTATGACCGTACATTCCTTTTTTTTTTTCTGGTGAAATATTTGAAACCTCACCTAATAAAAAGAAAAAAGAAGCACATTATTAAAATATTGTCTCTACAAAACCCACGTCCAAAACGTGATAGTAGCTTTTAAAAAAAATAAAAATAAAATAAAAAGGGGTGCAAATAAAGCAAGTTGAATGGGAAAGGAAAGAAGCGTCCAAAAGCAAAGGGCGAGCGAAGTCGGATAATCGATCGGAAAATGGAAATTGCTCTCAAATCGATGTGCTCCTATTTCATACTCTAATTGAAATATGTAATGTGGTCAGTATATGGCTGTTGAAATCAAGGGTGCCCCAACCTGACTTCAATAAAAACATGTCATTTTATTTTTTGTGTAAGTTTTTAAAGGGGTGAAAACTATTTCATAGTTATTATTAATATGTACAAATTTGTTAAAAAAATTATTAAAAAAATAAATATTTTATATAAATTTTATTATTTTTAAAGAAATATGCATTAATAGTAATGACATATTTTATCGAACGAAAGAGTATTTTGTTAATCGATTCGGACCTCCAATAACCGACCAATTTTGACACAACTCTCGAATAACATATATGGACAAAACCTGGTCTGGTCGCCCGTAAATTGATTAATTTGGGCCGCTTTAGACCTTTCCTCAATTTTTATTCAAGTAATCATCTTATTTGGAAATTTTCGTCTTGATCCTTACAAATTTTATTGCATAATTTCCTTTTTTTATTTGGTCGAAACGTCTTTGAATTTTGTGTAGGTGGAAAGCTTATAATGTCATTTAAGAGAGCGGTCTACTGAGAACTGATATTATATATGCTTGACACTATTTAACAATGCATTTTTAATTATGAATTGATTTTTTTTCCTATTTTTTTTTATAGCAAAACTAGTATTCTAGTGTTTTTTTTTTATCAATCAAACTAGTATTCTAGTTATAAGCACACTGGTTCTATTGGAAGAAAAAAACTGCCCAAATATTAAAAGTGCACTAGTTTATCCAAGAAGTGCACTATCTTTCAATTATTCATCTGCATTATAGTGGATAGTTATTTAGTTATACTGAGTAATTATTCAGATATAATGGTTATTTTAAGATGAACTGAATAACTTTCCCGACCTTATAATCAATTACTGCACATATACAATGGAATAATTCCCTTACTAGGGAATCAGAATCTACCTTGTATGTTTGCTATTCGCACATAATCTTTTGCTAATATATACTGTTGTATTATTAATCTTGTCATGTAATAGTTAGACTTTCGGACATTGAGCACTTAAACTTGGTAGCCTTAGGTTTTATTTTAGGTGTTTAGATTATACATATGATATACTAAGTTTGGATATCACAAAAGGTTGTAGTTACCCTTGGACATATTCTATATATGTCTTAGTTGGTGGCTTACTTATGCTGAATACCACTTATATATATATGTTATGTATAATCTAACACTTAGCTCAATTCCAAGCTAAGGTGTGTTCTGGGCCTGTTCGTGATGGGCCAGATTTGCTTGCTTGGTTTCTTCTGTATTGGGCCCTTCACAGACGACCATTTGGAGATCCCTTGTAACCCTAACTTTGCGAGGGCTTTATAAGGCTCCTCTGGTTACTGTAGCACCTTGAGCCTCATTTTAGGAAACCCTAGCTAACAGAACAGAGAGAGCTCTGGTGTGAGCGACGAAGGAGACGGTGGTCCGACGAGCCTACACAGTGGCTGTGAAGCTCTTCCTCCGTGGGAAACTTCTATGAAGTTTCTCGGTTGCCTATCAGGGGGTATCTCTTCCTTTTACCCTTGTTTCTGTTCATCTTGCTCGGTTTTGAGGTTCCTTAGGTTGCTAGTTTTGGTGCTATGTCTGTTGTGCTTAGCTTGTAACCTTCTCTTGCAACATAGTGAACTCTGGGACCGGATCTCCCCTCTTGTGATCCCGTAGAGTAGGGTTTTACCCGAACAACGTTACCAAATCGCTGTGTTCTCTTTCGATCTTCGTTTTACTTGTGTGTTATAGCGAAAATCGAAACTTTAATTTGGTATCAGAGCATGGTTCTCTGGATCTGGGATTCTACGATCTAGGTTTTTTGGATCTAGAAATCGCTCTGCTTCCCACGTTGTTGGTTCGCTTCCGCTTCTGTTTATTTTTGTCCTCTGTTTCTTTATAAAAAAAAAAAGGTGTTTGTGTAGTCCCAGAGTTCAAGATCTCCCTTCAATCCTTGATTATTGTGTGTTTTTCAGTCCTAATTACTTGTGTGTTCTAGGGTTTTCTGTGTGTCTTCTTCTCGAACTTTTCCTTACTCCGACTTCTAACTATGTGTTGTTCTACAGGTACAAAAATGTCGGATAATGGTATGATAATCAAACCATTTGATGGTACCACTGACTTCTCCATATGGAAGCTTAAGCTTAAGGCCATACTCATTAAGGAAAAGTGTTGGAAGACTGTTCTGGGTGAGTACCCAGAGGGAACCACTGATGCAGTTAAGAGAGATCTGAATGATGCTGCTCATTCAAAGATCTTTATACGACTGTCTAACGATGTGGCTCGTCAGGTTGTAAGTATTTCTAATCCTAAAGAACTATGGGATACTTTGGAAACTCTTTACCTGACAAAATCCTTGCCTAGTCGAATTGCTATCTTGTGTCGTCTGTTTAAATTTAAAATGGACACAAATCAGTCTCTGTAATCAAATTTGGATAAAATTTTTAGGATGACTCAGGATTTAGAGAGATGTGATAAAAAGGACACAATTAAAGATGAATATTTGGCTATCTTGTTGTTAAACTCTTTGCCTCCTCAGTTTGATGTGTTAAAAGATGTTATTCAGTATAGTCAGGATTCTATAACCAAAGATAAAATTCTCGAGTCTATTGTGCAGAAGAATGAGAGTGTTAAGGTGTTTAAGAACAAATCTGATAATGGTAACAACAACAACACTAAAATTGAGGCTAAAACTGAGGTGTTGATGGTTAAAGGCAAGAAAAAGAAGAACAAGAATAAGAACAAGGATAAGAAATCTGATAATGAGAAGAAATCTGTTGGTTCATCTAATTCTGATAAGAAAAACAGGAAGTGTCATTACTGTGAGATTTATGGTCACTATATAAAGGAGTGTCATTACTATGAGGCTGATAAAAATCAAAATCAATCTGCTGCTGTGCTTGAGTCTCATTATCCTTGTGAATTGCTTGTTGCTGATCATTATCAATTCTCTGATGATTTCTGGATCCTTGATTCAGGATGTACTGTGCACTCTACACCTAACAAAAGTGATTTCAGTTCTCCGCAGGTGTATGAAGGGGGTGAGGTCAAATTAGGTGATCACACCTCCTTAGAAATCAAAGGAATTAGTAAAGTGCCTATATGCATGTATGATGGTAAGACTAGGCTTCTCCAAAATGTTGTGTGGGTACCACAACTGAGGAGAAGGCTTCTTTCTGAGTCTGTGCTTGATGATTTGGGTTGCATTTTTCATGTTAAAGATGGTGTTAGGGATGTCATCAAGAATGGTACCATCATTATTAGGAGCATCAGAAAGGGAGGACTCTACTTTGTAGTGTCCTCACCTGAAATGAATGTTGCTAGTAATAATGGATCCATGAGTCTAGATCAAACCAAATTATTGCATTCTAGGCTAGGTCACATAGGAAATAATGGCATGCAATATTTATATAAATATGGCTTGATTGATCAAAAACTTGTGGACCTTGGCTTTTGTGAAAATTGTGTGTTTGGTAAAAAGGTTAAGCATGCATTTGGTAAGTCTATTTATGTTGCTGAAAGGCCCCTAGAGTACATTCACTCCGATCTTTGGGGGCCTGCACAGGTTGAGACAGTTGGAGGTAAGAGATACTTTATCACTTTTGTAGACCATTTTTCTAGGAAAGTTTGGTTTTATTTGTTGAGAACCAAAAATGAAGCATGTCAAACATTTATAACCTCGAAGAATTTGGTTGAAAATCAAAATGGTAAAAAGATAAAGTGTCTAAAAACTGATAATGGCCTTGAATATTGCAATGCTGAATTTGATGACTTTTGTAAGCAACATGGCATAAAAAGGCATTTAACTGTTCCTGGTACACCTCAACAAAATGGTGCTGCTGAAAGAATAAATAGAACATTACTAGAAAAGGCTAGATGTATGTTGGTTAGTTCTGGATTAAAACACTCCATGTGAGGGGAAGCTGTTACTATAGTAGCCTACCTCATTAACCGATCTCCATCTTCTGTGGTAAATTTCAAAACACCACAGGAGATGTGGACTGGTAAGAAGCCTTACATGTCTTACCTTAGGCCCTTTAGGTGTGCAGCATATCCTCATGTGTCACAGGGGAAGCTGCACCCTAGGGCCCAAAAGGGGGTCATGCTAGGCTATCCAGATGGTGTAAAAGGATATAAAATCCTCCTTATTCAGCCTCATGGCTATAAGGTTATCATCTCTAGGAGTGTGAATTTCAATGAGCTTGAATTTCCTTTAAAATCTGTACTAACTACTTATGTTGAGCAGGTAGATACCAATGGGGACACAGGAACAGACACTGCCTCTCTCCCACCAAGACATTTCTTCAATCAGAATGATCTCCCTCCAGGGAATGATGAAGAGGTATTTGACCTTGGGTACTTCTCACCTGCAGACTCCAGTGCTCAATCCTCATCTCAACCCTCCCAAGGGGGGACTGAAGCAAATAAAAACATGGAGCATGTGGCTTCCAAATCTGCTTCTGATGATTCAAATGAAACTAGAAGCAATCATATTCTACAATTAAGGGAGGAAATTCAGCAAAGAGAGTTAAATTCTAACCCTTCCCCCTCTTCTAATTCTGTACATGAGTCTAATGCTGATGATGTTGGTGATTCTGGTGTTATTGTTTCTATTCCTCAGCATGACAACTCTGACTATCAATTAACAAGTGATAGATCCCCTAGGGTTAGAATCCCAAACAAAAAATTCCTGAACAATATTGTTGAGAATTGCTTGCTTGCTTCTAATGTTGTGATAAATCCATTTGTGCCTGAAACCTATGAGCTTGCTATTAAATGTGTTGATGCTAAGAACTGGATTAAGGCTATGTGTGAAGAAATAGGTTCTATGACAGCTAATGACACATGGAATCTTGTTAAGAAACCTGAAAAAGCTAGGGTTATTCAGTGTAGACGGATTTATAAATATAAAGAAGGTGTGAACTCTAGTGAACCTCCTAGGTTTAAAGCTAGATTGGTGGCTAAAGGGTTTACTCAGAAAGAGGGCATTGACTATAATGACATATTTGCACCTGTGGTTAAATATAAAACTTTGAGATTGATGCTTTCTATGGCTATTGTGTATGATTGGGAACTTGAGCAAATGGATGTGAAAACTGCATTCTTACATGGTGATCTTGATGAAACTATTTACATGTCACAACCTAAAGGTTCCATTGATAAGTTCAAACCAGAGCATGTGTGCTTACTTAAGAAGTCTATATATGGTTTGAAACAATCACCTAGACAGTGGAATCTGAAATTTGACTCATGCATGTCTAAACTTGGTTTCCATAGAAGTGAGTTTGATACATGTCTCTATTTCAAAGGTGTTGGCTCTAAGTCTGCTTTGTATGTACTCCTGTATGTAGATGATATCCTTATAATTTCAGATTCTAAGATTCTCATCTCTGGTGTTAAGAGAGACTTAAAAATGCACTTTGATATGAAAGACTTAGGACAAGCTCAGAAAATCCTTGGAATTAAAATCAAGAGAGACAGAAAAAGAAAACTGATGTGGCTTTCTCAATCTGAATATGTTCATAAAGTCCTTGAAAGGTTTCAAATGACAAACTCTAAACCTGTTGTTGTGCCTTTGGGTGGTCATCTAGAGTTGTCTAAGAAACAGTGTCCCTCTCCCCAGTCTGAGATAGATAAAATGAGCAAAGTGCCCTATGATGTTGCTGTTGGATCTGTGATGTATGCTATGCTTTGCGTAAGACCTGATATTGCTTTTGCTATTAGCGTGTTGAGTAGATATATGTCTAATCCTGGTGAACCTCACTGGAATGCTATGAAATATTTGTTGAGATACTTGTGTGGCACTGAACAGAAATGCTTAGTCTATACTGAGCACAGTTCGAGAAACAACTTGATAGGATATGTAGACTCTGATTATGCTGGGAACAAAGATAATAGAAAGTCTACTACTGCTTATTACTTTACTTAGGCTGGTAATTGTGTGTCCTGGAAATCTCAACAACAATCCACTGTAGCCCTCTCCTCCACTGAAGCTGAGTACATGGATGCTGCTGAAGCTGCCAAAGAGGCTATTTGGCTCAGGGGTCTCCTTGAGGAGATAGAGAGGAAGACTTATATGCCTACTGTGTTTCTTGATAATCAAAGTGCAATATATTTGTGTAAGGATCCTCTATATCAAGAGAGGACAAAGCATATAGATGTCAGATTCCATTACATCAGGAAGAAGGTTAAACATAAAGTGCTTAATGTGTGAAAGATTAAGTATGAGCTTAACCCTTCTGATTTTGGCACTAAGGTTGTCACTGCTGACAAGGTTGCTTACTGCAGGGATACCCTGCACATTTGGGATGCCCCTTAGCACATGAACACACTAGGAATCGAGGACGGACGGAAGATACAACCAGGATCCTATGAAGACAAGAGAGTGTTGGATGACAAGCTTAAGAGGGCAATTTGTTTTATTATTAATCTTGTCATGTAATAGCTAGACTTTCGGACATTGAGCACTTAAACTTGGTAGCCTTAGGTTTTATTTTAGGTGTTTAGATTATACATATGATATACTAAGTTTGGATATCACAAAAGGTTGTAGTTACCCTTGGACATATTCTATATATGTCTTAGTTGGTGGCTTACTTATGCTGAATACCACTTATGTATATATGTTATGTATAATCTAACACTTAGCTCAATTCCAAGCTAAGGTGTGTTCTGGGCCTGTTCGTGATGGGCCAGATTTGCTTGCTTGATTTCTTCTGTATTGGACCCTTCACAGACGACCATTTAGAGATCCCTTGTAACCCTAGCTTTGCGAGGGCTTTATAAGGCTCCTCTGGTTATTGTAGCGCCTTGAGCCTCATTTTAGGAAACCCTAGCTAACAAAACAGAGAGAGCTCTGGTGTGAGCGACGAAGGAGACGGTGGTCCGACGAGCTTACACGGTGGCTGTGAAGCTCTTCCTCCGTGGGAAACTTCTATGAAGTTTCTCGGTTGCCTATCTGGGGGCATCTCTTCCTTTTACCCTTGTTTCTGTTCATCTTGCTCGGTTTTGAGGTTCCTTAGGTTGCTAGTTTTGGTGCTCTGTCCATTGTGCTTAGCTTGTAACCTTCTCTTGCCATATAGTGAACTTTGGGACCGGATCTCCCCTCTTGAGATCCTACAGAGTAGGATTTTACCCGAACTGCGTTACCAAATCGTTGTGTTCTCTTTCGATCTTCGTTTTACTTGTGTGTTATGGCGAAAATCGAAACTTCACATATTTGTCAATTTCCATAAATTTTATTTTTTGTGTAGTTTAATTATAGAGAAAATTTGAGAAATGAGCCCCGTTTTTGGGCTTTATTGACGGAGTGTCCACCAAGCATGTTAAGTTAGATGTTTGTCCATCTAAAATTTTCTGGACAAAGTTACCTTCATGAGATCCAGCCCTAATCTCATATCTCTCTCATCTCCTTCTTTCTCGTTTTCTATGCTGTCAAATAAGAATTAAAGTAACAGAGGTAAAGAAACACCGGAGAAGAAACAGAGGCAACGACATCAAATCTCCAGTGGCGTGGTCGATTGATCCGGAGAAGAAGCCGCCAAGCGATAATCATCGATAACAGAAACGCCAGCGAGAGGAAGCGGAACGAGGACGGTCGATTGCAGGTGAGAGGAAGCAAAACGCCGGCAAGAAGAAGCCATCATCAAATTCGATCGATTGCAGGTGGTGGTGGAGGCCGACAACGTTCTCATCATCGTCGAACATGTCGGCTTTGATTTGTACTCCACAAGCGGTAATAGCCTTAGATTTAGGTTTTAGAAATTGAATGGTTTGCGTTCTGTGGATTTCAGCGGTAATCTTCCATCATTCAATTTGAATCGCAGTCGAAACACCATATAGTGATTTGTCTAGGCGTTCTGTGGATTCCAAGGTAGCGTAACATCGTTTCGTCCTCGTCTGTGATTTGGAGATGGAGTTCGAAGGGCCTCGCAAGAGAGGGAGGGGGGAAGCTGCTCTGAACGGGAATGGATGTCCCAGGAAGTATAGCCAATAATCAGAGTCAAATTCAACTGGTGTAGGAAGCAAATCCAAGCCTTGCACAATGTTTTTCAGCACAGACGGTTGCCGATTCGGTGAAAGCTGTCATTTCTTGCATTATGTTCCCGGTGGATTTAAAGTTGTGTCTCAGATGATGAACCTTGGTGCTCCCTAGCTAGGAATGTAGCACCTTATCCCCCTCAATTTTCTGATTCTTCCCAGCCTACTACTGGCAAGACTCGTCTTTGAAACAAATACAACAATACCACACTTTCTACAAATTACAATTATAATCCATAATATTCTAATTCCTAACATGTTAGTTTCTTTCATCGTAACTACATTCAGATTTATTGAATTGAGATTATCGATTACGATTCAATTCTGGGAATTCGTGATGCTGAAATGCGGAATTCGCTATGCTGAAATGATGAAATTCTGAAATTTTATATTGTTGTCCGCATCTATTTAGTGTATTTTCGGGTTGTTCTAGCTGGTGAACTTGTGTGTCCACATAATTGTTGTTCGCATCATTTTTGGGATGTTCTATTGGTTTCAACATCTCCGGTTTCAGCATCTTTGGTTTCAGCAAGTTTCAGCAACACGATGGACATTTAGCAAATATTGATAGGTTGGTGGACAAAATGCAAATAAAGGTGGAAAATATAGACATTGTAGTAAACACCCCTTAATTATATAGCGTTGTAGACTAATTTGATAACGTAACATGTTCCTGACCTAACACTCTCTCCTGGAGGGGCGTTTTCTTCGGGAGCCGCCTCACTCCCACATACTCCTCCTTGCCCACCAACAATACCGATTGCAACCTACAAGCTCAGTTCTCACCGACCTTAACACCACGCCTCCCGTCCAAAAGTGTGCAACCAGCCTCAGTCCTCACCGGCTTCGTGGTTGCTGGCCGTTAGGGCTGTTAATGTGATCATTGATGGGGGAAGTTGTCGTAACCTAGCTAGTCAGGAAATGATTGATAAATTACAACTTCCTTCTATCCTAGGCCTTATAGATTACATTGGATGAATGACTGTGGTAATTTGAAAGTGAATAGGCAAGTCAAAGTGCATATCAAATTAGGACATTATGAAGATAATGTGTTATGTGATATAGTACCTATGCAAGCCTATCATATCTTATTAGGTCGTCCTTGACAATCTGATCGTAAGGTCTTTCATGATGGCTTTACTAACAAATATTCTTTTACTTTTCATGGTAAGAATGTAGTTCTCAAGCCTATGACGCCAACCCAGGCGGCTGATGAGATTGAGAAGCGGAAGGTAAGTAAAGGTGAGTTAGATAAGGAGGCTCAGTCGAGCCATGTGTCTACCCCTACTCGGCCTAGAGAGGTATTCTTGGCTTTCAAGAGTACATTTTTAGACGAGTTTGCGGATGGGGAAACAACCCTCATGCTCCTATGTAAAGGGTTGAACATGTTGAGTGAGGAGCTTCGAGCTACACTCCCTCCTCACATCTTATCTCTTATTGAAGAGTATAAGGATGTTTTCCCCGAGGACATACCAGCAGGTCTACCCCCTGTTAGAGGAATAAAGCATCAAATTGATCTCATTCCAGGGGCTTCTTTGCCTAATAGGCTTGCGTACAAAATGAATCCCACTGAAACCCAAGAGGTTCAATCCCAAGTCCAAGAACTGTTGGACAAGGGATACATTAGGGAAAGTTTGAGTCCATGTGTTGTGCCTGTGTTGTTAGTGCCTAAGAAAGATGGTTCTTGGAGAATGTGCGTAGATTGTAGGGCCATTAACAACATTACTGTAAAATATCTCCATTCTATACCCCGCTTAGATGACATGTTAGATGAGTTGCATGGTTCTTCTATCTTTTCAAAAATTGAGTTAAAAAGCGGTTACCATCAGATTAGGATGAAGGAAGGCGATGAGTGGAAAACAGCTTTCAAAACTAAATTTGGACTCTATGAGTGGTTGGTTATGCCTTTTGGCTTGACTAACGCTCTTAGTACTTTCATGAGACTAATGAATCACGTGCTTAGTAATTTCATAGGTAAATTTGTTGTTGTGTATTTTGATGACATTCTTATCTATAGTAAATCACCTGAGGAACATGAAGCACATTTGAGGGAAGTACTTTCTACACTTAGATTAGAACACTTGTATGCCAATCTTAAGAAATGTGAATTATGTAATAATCAAGTGTCTTTTCTGGGTTTTGTAGTGAGCTCAAATGGATTGTGAGTCGACGAAGCTAAGATCAAGGCAATCCAGAACTGGCCGACACCTACCAATATCGGCCATGTGAGGAGTTTCCAAGGAATAGCGAGTTTCTATAGGAGATTTATGCACGACTTCAGCTCCATCGTAGCCCCTCTCACGGAACTCACAAAGAAGAGATGCGAGTTCAAGTGGGGTCCAGCTCAGGAGGAGGCGTTCTGCAAGCTCAAGGAGAAGCTCACTCATGCGCCCTTGCTAGCATTATCGGACTTCTCTCAGCCATTTGAGGTCGAATGCGACGCTAGCGGAGTTGGCATTGGAGGCGTCCTCATGCAAGAAGGTAAGCCTATAGCCTTCTTTTCTTAAAAGTTAAAAAGGTGCATGTCTTAATTACTCTACGCATGAGAAAGAACTTTATGCATTGTTTAGAGTCCTTAAGACATGGTCCCATTACCTTTGGCCTAGAGAGTTTATACTTAGGACTGATCATGAGTCTTTAAAACATTTTAAGAGCCAAGATAAACTTGATAGGAGGCATGGTAGATGGATGGAATTCATAGAAACATTTCCTTATGTTATAAAGTATAAGAAAGGGAAAGACAATGTGGTTGCCGATGCTTTATCTAGGAGACATGTCCTTTTGACTACTTTGGATTCTAGAGTCTTAGGCTTTGTATACATTAAGGAATTGTATGCTAATGATGCTGATTTTGGGGAAGTTTTTCGAAAGTGCCTAGATAAGGGTCCTACCGACCAATTTTATATCTTTGATGGATTCTTATTTAGGAAAGACCAAATGTGTATCCCTAGGTGTTCTATTTGATTATTATTGGTAAATGAAGCCCATAGTGGAGGTTTAATGGGTCATTTTGGGAGAGATAAGACCTACCATACACTTAAGTCGCACTTTTATTGGCCACATATGCTTAGGGATGTAGAACATTGCCTTAAGAGATGTATTGACTGTCTAAAGGCCAAGTTTAAGCTTATGCCCCATGGTTTATATACCCCATTGCCGATCCCTTCTGCCCCTTGGGAAGATATTTCTATGGACTTTATTGTTGGGTTGCCTAGAACTAAGAAGGGGATGGATTCTATATTTGTGGTGGTGGATAGATTTTCTAAGATGGCTCACTTCATAGCATGCCATAAGACTGATGATGCTACCAATGTCGCTAACTTGTTCTTTAGAGAGGTAGTTAGGTTGCATGGAGTGCCTAAGACCATTGTGAGTGATAGGGATGTTAAGTTTCTTAGTCATTTTTGGCGTACTTTATCGAACAAATGGGGAACTAGATTGTTATTCTCTACCTCTAGTCACCCCCAAACTGATGGCCAAACTGACGTGACCAATAGAACCTTAACCACTATCCTTAGAGCCATTTTAAGGAAGAATTTGAAGCTTTGGGAAGAAGCCTTACCTCATGTGGAGTTTGCTTACAATAGGACATTGCATTCCTCAACTAAACTCACTCCATTTCAATGTGTATATGGTGTTAATCCACTAACCCCTTTTGATCTTACTCCATATCCTATGAGAGAGAATGAGTCTTTTGACGCAGGTAAGCATGTTGAGTTCGTCAAGGGGTTACATGAACGGATGCGTAAGCAACCCATGCGGAAGGCTAAGTACAACGCCAACAAGGACCTCCGTTTGGTGACATTCAAGCCCGGGGATCTAGTGTGGGAGCACCTGAAGGAGAGGTTTCCCAATGAGAGGATGAAATACCCCAAATTATTTTTGGGATATTTCTTTAAATAATATTATATTATACTAAGTGAATTTGGGGAACTAATAAATTCACATAAGATGTATAATATAAATTAGAATAATTATATTATTCTAATATTATTCTCTAAACACTCTTGCTATGTAATTTATAAAGTGAAATTAAATAATATTTCTTTCCGCTAATATATAATATATATATATATAAATATAATATAATCAAATACATATTGTATTTCTACAAATATAAATCCAATAAAGTGGCCCACCTATTTTCCTCTTGTTAGACAATGGTAAAAAGAGAGTATGAGATTTTACCCCCTTTCTTTTACTTTTTTTTTCTTATTCCCCAAGTTTTATCCCTTTTTTTTTTCAAGATAAACTCCCGTGAGTTTATCCTCAATCCTAGCCAACTAATGCCGAGATCTCAGCAATTGGAAAGGGATCAACCTCTTCCTCCCTATCCCGTTCGTTTCCAAGCCTATAAGTAGAGGGGAGGGGCTCGGTCATCGTCATTCAGCCAAATAAATCACCGTCACCCATCACCCTCGCCTCCTCTCCCAATTCTCCCAACGGCGTGAAGCAGCTCACCGCCTCCTTCTCTCTCGAATCGTCCCGTGAACCGCCCCCTGACCACCGTCACCGCACCTTGTTCTCCATCCAATCACCACCGAGCTGCTGCCTCCGATCGAGCCCTTGCCACCGACCCTGCAGTGCAGCCGTGCCCGGAGAACAGAAGGTCGAGCTCGCACCGAGCTGCCTTCGATTGCCGCTGTTGTGCCCCCGCCAACCACTGCTCGAGCGCCGCCCCGATCGCTGCCTTATCGATGTCAATCGCCGCTTCCCGAGGAATTCATATTGGTGCTAAAATCTCGCCTTGTTGTCATCAGCTGATCATTGAAGGTTAAGACAAGTGATTACATTCAATGCCTTTTGCATGTTTCGTGATTTTCTTTTGACGTGCCTTTTAAATTCTTCCGTGTCGAATGCGGCCCTGTGGCCAATTTCCTTGCCAATTTGGATAAATTGCATACCCGTCTGCTTGATGTAATTTATCTTTTTAATCATAAATTGGCATGAGTTAAATTAATGAGCAATTATTAAATGAATTATAGTGATATGCGGATTAAATGTGATTGTTTGTTTATAACACGAGAGAAGTAAAGGTTGCCCATTTTCTTCTTCCTAAAGTGCATGATATCCTGCTTGTTTCTTTCATGCAAATTAATAGCATGCGATATTAAGATCCTTTGAAATATTCGTTCTTGTACGTTCTTGTTGGTTTAATGTCGTTATTATGATCACCTAGTATTAAATATTAAATTTGTTATTATTAGTATGTGCATCTCACGTGGTGCAGATTGACTTAGAGTCAGCTGCGAGGGCTATCTCGCAGGTTGGGAATAGTGTAAAGCCCAATATAAGAGGTTCCGTGGAATATCTAGACTTCAAACAGTCTCAGGTCGCAGTCCTAGTTGAGTCTGGACCCGTGTCCCTTTTAGACTTCAAAGTCTCAGGTCGCAATCCTAGTTGAGTCTGGACCCGTGTCCCTATTAGACTTCAAAGTCTCTGAATGCAATCCTAGTTGAGTCTGGACCCGTGTCACTACGTTTTATATTGTGTTATATTTATATGTATACATTATTGTTATTATTGAGATTATTAATAGGTGATCAATTCAGTTATATTATACTTCACTCTTACTCGAGGTATAATTCCTTATCTTATCGTATCATCGATCCTCACGATCATCTGAGTCATGATTGTAATTTTGCCTTTTTACTAGTTTTCACTTTAAATATTCGTGTCTTTCCCTTAACCTATGACATACCGTTTCATGGTCACTGCATGGTTAAAGTCTGAACATTTTCCCTATCATTTGCTAGTCTTAATTGTACTAACCATCCTATTTGTTGGATGTCTGGTGTCCTTCATTCTCACGAAACACCAGGCCATATTCCATAGGTCTAGTGAGAGCAGCGGAGCATGAAAGAGCTGAAGAAAGGACTATCATCAATGGACTTTTAAACAACAATTTTATACAATTAAAGTTTCTATAATGCTACGCTGGTTTTAGCCACTTTGAAGTATTTTTACACTTTATGGTTTTTGGTATTTTAGCTATGTTGTTGTGATTGAATATTCCAAACTTTGATATTTAATTGACTTCCGCATTATGTTATTCAACTGCTTGAAGTATCATCTTGTTTATGGGAGCATGGTTGCATGTCCCTATAAGCCTCAGGTGAATTCAAAGACATTAAAGTCTGCGGATTCACTGGCGCTTTAACGTTCCCTTGGGATTAAAAAGGGGGTGTTACAGAGGAAGGGCAAGCTTGCACCACGAGGAGATGGACCTTTCAAGGTTCTACAGAAGGTGGGTGACAATGCCTACAAGCTGGAGCTTCCTGGAACATATGGCGTGAGTGCTACCTTCAACGTCGCGGATCACATTCCATATCTTGCCGTGGACGAGGACTTGGATTCGTGGT
Organism: Persicaria tinctoria; assembly: GCA_037127255.1. Lineage (NCBI taxonomy): Eukaryota > Viridiplantae > Streptophyta > Magnoliopsida > Caryophyllales > Polygonaceae > Persicaria > Persicaria tinctoria. Next base: position 64,494,564 of record JBANSL010000008.1, on the reverse strand, counting down.
CGAATCCTTTCCAAGAAGGGGAGGTTGGTGCGGAACCATCTTCTACACCTTCGGACACACCGATCATCTTAGGAGACGGACCTATAACTTGAGTCCGAGCCAAGAAGTTGCAGAGAGACTCATTCATGTTTGTGAGTCACACATTATTATCGAGCACGGTTCGACTCCCGGAGCCTACCTTGTGTGTATAGGGGTGCTTGAGGCCGAGCCACCTTAGGCTTGCTAGGGCCGAATTTCCTAAAGTCTTGAACCTTATTTTATTTCCTATTTTAGCAACTTTTCTACTTAAGCTATTTTAGGAAACTTTTAGGGTTATTTTATTAATTCCTTTAAGTTAGTATTTTTATTAATTTTATTATTATTTTTGGGCCAAAAAGCTTCTCCTAGGGTTTATATTTGGCCGAGTCTGCTGTAGAACAATTCACGTACAATTTTATTGAAATTTCTCTCTTTTGGTGTAAAACACAAGAGTGCAAGTCAATCGATTCGAAGCGTTACTCATCGATTGCAAATTGGTTCTTGATCTTGCTTGGTTTGCTTTGAGTTCATCAACCTCGCGAGAGCTTGGTGATCCTGTTAATCACAAGTCCCCTCCTTGTGCCTCCAAGTTGTCCGCTTGGTTGTGTAAGGTTGTAGAGGCGGGCTTTGTAGTCGTTGATACTTGGTTCCTACCCTCTTAGGAAGCCTGGGGTCTTTATCTCGTTCTACCTTAGTTCGAATCACCCTTCTATTGGTCTTGTTATTTCAATTTCGTGTCTTTATTGTTCTTGCTTCCATCGAGTCTTGTTTCTTTTGTTAGAGTCGATATCGAGTCCAGTTTAGTCGAATTCGAGTTGCTGCGTTTGTGTCTTCTTTTCGACATCGAGTGATTCACTTGGTGTTCTTGAGTCTTTTGCTTCCGTTCTTGTCTTTGAGTCTTGATTGTCGAAGATCGGGGCATTCTACAGCTAACCCCGTATCACGAGCCGAGCCCAAAAGCTCGATATGGGAATTTATAATACTGCCCTTCCTAGGGCTATGAAGCGCTTCATTAAGTTCTTCTTCAATCTTCAACAGTTCAACCGCCTCTCCCTCTTCTCTTTCCTAATCCTTCTTCAGGCTTCATTCAAAAATTCACTCATTCCTTCCATCAATGGCCACTTGTTCAATCGCCGCCAGCTCCGTCGAAGTGCAGAACCCAATATTCCTTCTCTCGGGGTGGCGACGGCGAACTGTTGTAGGGGCACCAGGTTCGTTACTCTTAGATGTCCGTGGTTCCTCCTTCGTCGATGTTCGTGGCTCCTTGCTCCCTCCTTTTTCATCTTCCTTGCTACTCCTCTAGTCCTTTAGTTCGAACATTGCCGACGAACTCGATCAGTAGCCATTACTCCCTCATCGGCTTTCCGTGGTTCCTCACTTCCTTTTTTTGTTAGTCGCTCGTGATTGATACGAAATGCTGGTTTCTTGGAGTGGGATTAGATGTATGTAGAAGTAGAACTTTAAATTTGTACAGGTTCATGTTGTTCATCTTGAAATCAATACCCAGTACCCATTGCCGTGGGATTAGAAATTTGCTATGTCAATGTTCATCTTCCAGTGTGAAATTTGTGTAACTAAATTAATAAACATGGTGATTAGAAATTTGTAGAAATTGAAATTGATGAACTTTGCTTGCTTCTTCTTCTTGTGTAATTTGTTGTTTGCTTTCAGACTTTTAGATACGAGGCGAGCCGAACGAGCTTGAACGAGCCCAACCGATGAGCTCAAACGAGAACAGGCTCGTTCGTTCAGCTTGTTCGAGCTTAACAAGCCGAGTTCGAGTTTCACTTTGGGCTCGCGAGCCGAGCATGAGCGGAAAAAAAAGCTCGAATAAATTTTGGGCTTGAGCTCGGCTCGGCTCGTTTCCCGTTTGAGCCAAGCTTGAACATGTCAAGATCGGCTCGTTCGACTTAAATATCACCCCTACCGGTTGTCTGTCTCGGCTCGCTCCAGCCGTCGTTAGCCTTCCTCAGCTCCTGTCACTTTCACCTCCTCCGGCTTCTTTTGGTTTGCTTCCGGTTCCTTCCCCGACCACCATCGTTCTGCTCGGACCACCTCGGGGTGACCGTGGCTTCGTCTACGGATTTGCTTCCGATTCCGCCCTCTTTGTGGTCTCCTCGGCGTTGTCCTCGGTCCGCCCTTCTCGGCGGCTCCGTTTGTGGCTGTCTTGTTCAGCAGTCGGGTTCCTACTAAACTAAAATACAAATTTCAATCCTTGGCCTTCGTCCTTTTTCTTTTAATTGTTGTTTAATTTTATACTAATGCTCATCTTGTCCGTCTCTAATTTGGCTTGCCTTTGTGCAGACTATTACGATCTTGTTATCATCCTCGAGGGGTTAAGATAGGCTTTTTTTTGGGGGGGGGGGTGTTGAATGAACAATGATTTGGTTAGGATTTGGGCTTGCGGATTGGTGTGCACTGTTGTTGTTGTTGTTGTTGTTGTTGTTTTGCATGCTTCATGTGAACGGTGGTCGATTTGCTATGTTCTTAGATTTCTCGATGTGCGTGTTCCCTTTGGCCGATTGGTTTGTTTGTTCTGCTAGCCTGTAGTTTCAGTGTAGGATGACTTTTACGTTTATTTCTGATTTTTTATTTTTGTCATTTGATTCATGTTATTTCTTTTTTTTGTCATTTATTTCAGTCATTTGCTTTTGTTAGTTTTTTAGGTTGTACATGATGGTTAGTCCAGAGACGGAGATGGGGGGTCCTATGGGGTGACGTGACTTCCCCTCCTCATCCGACAGGTTGCCTAGGTGTATTCTCCTCGTCGATAGCTTCGTTTTGATATATAATACACCCTAATCCGACATCTGAGTAAAAAAGTTATGAATGTTTGAAAATTACAGCAGTATTAATCACTTTAGTTTTATTTCAATATACTGTAATACTTTAATATTTTACTTAAATTGACATTCAAATATTATAATTCATCTTGAGAGCTTTGAAACTATAGGTCATATTACTTATTTTGAGAATATGTTAAGAAGTTACGCAAGTTAAATTTTTTTATATCTAGTTATACATTATTACATGTTAATAATGCAATGTTTATTTATTGTATTTTATATCTTTATTTTCGTTTTTTATCCTTATTTTCGTTTAAATATTTGTAGTATTTTCGAAACCATAGATTGACACTAGTTTGTACTATCAAACACGCTGTGCTTTACGATTTTTTTCTCGATCTTATTGTCGACTAACGCCCGCTCAAAATTTTCTGGATCCGTTCCCGGGTTAGTCTATTTATCAACTTGTTTGGTTTCTCGGTTTCTCCAAGCTTATGTGGAGTACCGAATTCTTATCTTGATTTTAAATAAAAATAGGGTTGCAGACTGAACGAAGTTTCTGTGAGCTAGTTAGCTGTCCAAATCAAATGCTTAAATTAAATACCAATATAATAATAGTCCTCATGCGCTAAAACTAGATAGGGATATGCAGTTTTGTATTAGGTGAAGAAAGGGCCACCAAATTTATAACTCAAAAGTACTTCAGTTGGAATCTCCACTTTCCCATTATCACTATACCGCCCCGTACTAAATACCTCCTCCTTTATCGATCAATCATAATTCACTTTTTTTTTTAATTATTAGAAAAGATTTTGGGTTAAGAGACTCTATTCGATGACATCCTTTCGGTTGAGGTCAAGTAATTCGAGATTATTATGAATATCAATACCCCAGATAGAATGACAAGGGTGTGCACCAGTGGCGGACCCAGAAACTTTTGAGGGGGTCACAAGGGTGGGTGCGGCGGCGGGTTGCTGGGTGGGTCGAGGGCTCGACTCGGACTTCCTCTCACAGTCGGCGGCTACTGTAAATGTAAATGGGGGAAGGGGCGGCTACTGGTTGTAAATGGAAATGGGGGCTTTTGAATTTAACCTATAAAAATATTTAAAAAAAAAATAGAGGTAAAAAATTAAAGTTTGGTGAGTCGAACCTGGGTCTCTTGACTCCGAAAGAGCTCACCCACATCCTTTGCCAATTGAGCCAACGCTGTTAAGTGATTCTTTACTCTCTTTACTTAATTATATATCCAAAACGAGTTTTTTTTTTTTTAAAGTACATATTTCCGGGGCCGAGGGGGGCCACGTGAATCCCAGGACCCCCCTTGGATCCGCCACTGGTGTGCACAATCATAATTCACATACAAATCTGAATCGTTGAAAAAAAATATAATTATATTTTTAATTATTACGGAGTATTTTATTTTTACATAAGTTTTCAAAAACTACTAGCAATATTCTTTAATCATTATATTGATAATTTTAGAAAGTAAACGTAATATGATATTTTTTTTAACAAATAAACATGTTTTTCGATTATCGATTATCTTCCAATTCATTGTACTAATTGTTGGATTCGATCATGAGAAGTAATGAGAACCCAAATCATACCTCTTAATTAGCTTGATCTGATTTTAATTTTATGGCCGGACTCGATATATAATTGCAGATCATGATCAACCTAGAGAATAAATTGTTGGTAAGAAATTGATTTATACTCTTGAAAATATCCAAAACTGAAAATTATTAATATTTTATGAAAGAATTAAAATCCAAAATAACCCAAACAAACCCGACAACCCGTTCGGAACTCAAACCAATCCAACCGATTAGGACCTCTACTTGTTTGTGGGCTTCAAATTTGACGCCTTCAAAAAGGAAATAATAATATAGGTGCACAAGAAATGAATGCGCGTTAGGAAAAAAAGAGAGAAGCGGGCGGGCCATGCCACGACCCGGACCCACCTTTGAAACCTTACCAAAACCAATTAACTACGCGCAGAGGCTTTGAACCCACACCACCCTTTGTTAGTACTAAACAGTAATCACCCTTTTAAGGCTTAACCTCAGCTTGAATTGTCCTTTACATTCATTCACAGCTGTTTCCCTCTCCCCCCACTCCTTTGAACTTTCCCTCCTTCCTTCATCCGATCACCTACTCTCTCTATTCTCTAATCAAATCAACAAACCCTCCTCCTAAGTCCTATCCCTATATATATACTCCCACTCCATTGATTCACCCTTCACACCAACCTTCAAACACTTCAACTCGATCATTACATACATACACACTTACATTGGTCCATCAATCTAGCTACAATTAATGGCTTCTTTGTTTGTCGCCGTCCGTCTACTTGTGGTGGTTGGTAGCCTGATGGCAGCCTGCTCTGCCAACTTCTACCAAGACGTCGACATCACGTGGGGCGATGGCCGCGGCTCCATTCTCAACAACGGCCAACTCCTCACCCTTTCTCTTGACAAGGGCTCTGGCTCCGGCTTCCAGTCCAAGAACGAGTTCCTCTTCGGTAAGGTCGAGTCCCAGATCAAGCTCGTCCCTGGCAACTCCGCTGGCACCGTCACCACCTTTTTCGTAAGTCACTGTCTATCTATATATATATATAGCACTTGTCTATATGTGATCAGATTTGTTGAATTGGCTAATAAATTATATATTGGTAACGTTGTGTTATGGTATATGCAGATGTCATCACAGGGAGCAAACCACGACGAGATAGACTTCGAGTTCCTAGGAAACGAAACCGGCCAGCCCTACACTCTCCATACTAACGTGTTTGCTAACGGGCAGGGCAACCGCGAAATGCAATTCCGCCTTTGGTTCGATCCTACCGCTGACTTCCACACCTACTCCATCGTCTGGAACCCCCAAAGAATCATGTAACTACATCAATTATTATTCATTAGTAAACTTCAATATCGATAAAACATTGCCAATTGATTTTACGATGAAACCTTATCTGATTCATCTTTGTTAACAGATATATGGTGGATGGGACGCCAATCAGGGAGTTCAAGAACATGGAGTCGATAGGAGTGTCGTTCCCAACCACTCAAGCGATGAGGCTGTACGCGAGCCTGTGGGACGCGGAAGACTGGGCCACGCAAGGCGGGCGAGTTAAGACCGACTGGAGCAAAGCCCCATTCAAGGCTTCCTACAGGGACTTCAACGCCAGCGCCTGTGTGTGGTCAAGCGGCAAGTCTTCGTGCGGCTCGGGATCATCGTCGGCTGTGTGGCTGACGCAGGAGCTCGACACGACCGGGCAGGAGAAGATGAAGTGGGTTCAGGACAACTACATGATATACAACTACTGTGCTGATACGCAGAGGTTTCCGCAGGGACTTCCTAAGGAATGCACTGCTGCCAAATCCTAAGTATGAACTCAAAAGCTAGTGTTGGATTTGTTACTGGATTTAATTTCTTCTTCATGTATTGTTACAAAATTGTTATGTGTATACATAAATCATTCTTTTTATATATAAATATAGACACCTACTTAATTAAAATAGTCCATTCAAAGTGGACAGTGGTAAAAGTGTAAAACCATCTATTTGATTTTCACACTTAATTACCCATTAAATACATTATTACATAAAACCACCCATTTAGTACTTCCTTCGATTCAAAATATATGTCGTTTGACTTTTCAACACGTATTTTAAGAAGTTAAAAACTATATAAAATATCAACTTTTTTAAAATTATTTTTTACAACTTAATATTTGTTGGTAATAAGTATTGAATTGTATATAAAAAAATAAAACGTTAATATATTATATAGTTTTCAGCTCCTTAAAATACGTGTTAAAAAGTCAAACGACATATATTTTGGATCGGAGGTAGTACTAAATTTAGTACTATTTTTGTAAGAAGTTATATGCCTTGCTTACCTTGAAGGGACTATTTTGAAATCTAATATCCACGGATTTGAAACCTAATAAAATTAGATGCAGAGGATCTTACTAGGAACCCCAATAAAGAAATGAGTCGGAATCCTCTCCTAATGAGGATATGCAAACGGATCAGGTTCATAATACCCCTCCGCCGGGAGATTCGAGTCCTGGGAGTGGAGCGCTGGGAGGACAACCACTGCACCAGCCGGCGACGCCGATCTCTTGGAGGGACAAAGTGGTCATGCGGAGAGTGGAAAGAAACAAGACCGCGATGAGCAAAGGTTTCCTCCAGAACAAGATGGAAGTCTCCTTCGCTCAAGGTCCTAGAAATGACCTGACCATTAAGATTGATCATGTGGTAATGTCAACACTGGTAGTGGTGTGGGAGAACTCGCTGGTGGTCAGACTGCTGGGTCCGAAGATCCCTCTCCACATCATGGATAGGAAGTTAAGGGAGATGTCGAAGGGTTGTGGAGGGCTTCAGGTCATTGACTTACCACAAGGTAACTTCCTTGTTCGTATGAATAAAAAGGAAGATTGGGACAGAATTTTCACAAAAGGTCCATGGATGGTGTTCGGAAAGTTTCCGGTGATAAAATCCCGATCGCCGGAGTTTAAACCATCGGAGACAATCAAGACGGTCCCGACTTGGATTAGGTTGGTGGACTTGCCCATGATTATCTACCAAGAAGACGTGCTCATGAAGATAGCGGAGAGCCTAGGAAAGCCGATCAAGGTAGATCACATAACTATTTACACGAATAGGGGTAATTTCGAACGTGTTTGCGTGAAGGTGAATCTGGAAGAACCCCTCAATGGTTCAATCACAATCAATGGTGAAAGATATCTTCTGGAGTACGAGGGAATTCCTAAGATTTGTTTCGCATGTGGTATAGTTGGTTACCTGAGGAGTCAATGTCCAATGGATACTGAAGCGTTCATGAGATTTTGCCTATACTTATTACCTCACTTGTGACGACATAATGCTTTTAGAATACCTGCAAGCCTTAGTTTGATGGGACGATGATCAGATTGTAAGTTTATTTGTCCAAGCGATGAGGGTTATGAGTTTGACTCGCGATGAATTATGTTTTACTGTTCAATTGTCGTCTACGGAGGAAGTTTGGCGAGGTTGTTATCCCAAGGAACGTTCTTCTCCGACCAAGGATCTCTAGAACTCAACTCCGGGGGTTTTAAGTCCGGGAGATAATCATAGCTCTTATGCCTTTCTTATCTTCGGAATCGGATCCCCTTCTCTGTGATCGGAGAGGGGTATTTATAGGGAAACCAAGCGAGCAGCTGGCTGGAAACCTCGTGGTTCTACATAGGACACGTGTAGCGCATGCCCACATGCTTAGGGGCATAGGCAATACACGTGGAGCCATTAGAGGCGAGGTGCTTGATCCAAGGAGCTGCTTGCTATGTCTTCGGAAGATAACGAGGTACAAGGGAGAGTTAGCTCTTATTTCTATACTGGTTTTGAGTCGCGAGGGAAATAAAGGTTAATAGATATAGGGGTGCTAAGCCTAGTTCTTTGGGTCCGGTTGGACACTTTGCTCGTGATGTGTGAATGTTGGGTGTTGTTGGAGACAATTAATCATCCTAGGTAGATAGATAAATTGGATTGGGGTCCAAGTCAATTTATCTATAGCAAGTTTTATCTATATATGGTTTTATATATAGGTGGTTTATTATAGATGGTTTTATCTATAATAAGTTCTAGATAAGGTAGGTTTTATCTATATCTAGGTTTATCAATAGGAGGTTCTACCTATAGGGACTCTATTATAAATAGAGGGTGTAAGGTTGAATTATGGTGTGCAACTGTATCCATCAAAGCATCACAATAATAAGAAACCCTAGCTGCATAGAGGTTTTTCTCTGCAGGGTGTTCTGCGCGGTTCTTGCCAGAACACGGAAATCCTTTGTGCCCTATTGTTCATTCTCCTTCTCTTTAACAGTATTCACTCGGGGAAATTCACAATAATTGGTATCAGAGCCAGGTTAGACGATGACATCTGGTGCGAAATTCGAGGTTTCGCGTTTCGTTAGCACTGGAAATTTCGGTCTTTGGCAAAGACAATTGAAGGATCTGCTGACTCAGCAGGGAATGTTAAAGGCTTTAAAGGAGACAAAGCCTGAGGCAGTGAAAGATGAAGACTGGGAAGAGATGCAGGAAAAGACAGTGTCGATCATTCGACTTTGTCGGAGAAGAGGTATAAGTCAAAGTCTCTATTGAAGCATGCCACTAGGAAGAAGTTCAAGGAGTGCCACTTGGAGTTCAATCGGAGAAGAGGTATAAGTTAAAGTCTTTGTCCAAGAAGTTGTATCTACTACAAAGGTTGTCAAGATGGAAGATGGTGCACGGTGCTGGTCTGGTGAAGCATGCCACCAGGAAGAAGTTCAAGGAGTGCCACTTGGACTTGATCAACATCACTTGATGATAATCGAGTGAGGAGCCCCAAGGAGCAGAGCACGGGAGGATCTGGAGCAGACAAGGTCCTAGAGTTGTCTCTGTTCATTGTTATAGATAGATTATTTGTCTAGGTGGAGATTGTTGTAGGAGAAAATTAATCATCCTAGGTAGATAGAACTTTAAAGTGCATGACACAACTCCCAGGGTTCAAATTTCACCCAAAATGTCAAAGGTTACAGATTACTCACCTTGCTTATGCTGATGATATACTTCTAATGTCTAGAGGTGATAAGAGTTCTATGGCTATTCTACTAGATGCTCTAACCCATTTTTTTGAGGTGTCAGGTTTAGAAATCAGTCCGCAGAAATCATCCTACTTTTTTGTAGGGGTTAAAAATGAAGACAAAGTTTTTCTAGCTACAAGAACTGGTTTCTCTCAAGGCTCTTTCCCTTTCAGATATTTGGGAATTCCTATCACTCCATTTCTTCACAAAATTTTGACTAACATCAGTTATTGGAACTCCATGACATTATCATATGCAGGTAAAGTGGAGCTCATCAGAATTGTAATCCAAGGAATAAGTGCTTTTTGGTTCTCCATTCTACCTTCCCCTGCTACACTGATTGATAAGGTCAATAGTCTCTGTGCAAAATTCCTATGGAAATCCCATAGAATTAGATGGCAAGATGAGTGTCTACCTAAAAAGGAAGGTGGTCTAGGTCTTAAAAATCTGAAAAATTGGAATAATGCTTTCCTCTCTAGACTGTTATGGGATATTGATAGGAAAAAGGATAGCCTATGGGTGAGATGGATTCATCAACAATATCTACAACAAGACAATATATGGAGTTGGCAAGTGCATGACAAAAATGACTCTCCTCTGCTGAAAAAATTACTATCGATTAGAGATGCCCTACTATCCTCCACAGGTAACAGCCAAGATGCTTCTGCAAAGCTCCATAGCCGGTGTTCTAGTGACAAGTTCAGTATAGATGCAACTTACAACCATTTCAGAAGAAGAGTAACAAAACCTCCCTGGACAACAGTGGTCTGGGACAAAACAATTATCCCTAGACATGCCTTTATACTATGGTTAGCTGCAAAAAGAAGACTTTCAACAAGTGATTTGATTAAGACAAGGGAAGTGAACCTTAATTGTCACTTTTGTAATCAAGCTTTAGAGTCACATGAACATATTTTCTTTGCTTGTAACTTTTCTATGAATGTTTGGAATCAGGTGAAAGCTTGGCTTGGAATTTGGAGGGAAATGGGAACACTCAACAGTGGACTCAAATGGCTCAAGAAGGAGGCAAGAGGCAAAGGCTGGCTATCCAAGGCAAAAAGAGTAGCTCTGGAAGCTACGGTCTACCACATATGGAGGGCAAGGAATGAGAAGGTCTTCGAACGAACAAGTAAAATTGCTGACCAAATTTTCAACATTATCAAAGTACACGTCTACAAGGTCTTGGATCATGAGTTCTCACTCCATTTTACTTCATCTCCAAACCTGCAAAGTGGACACCTACGAGAGGAGGGAGCTACTGGGTATGAATGACACTGGAAAATGAAGCCAAGAAGGACTTAGCTACAACCTGTAATTTTTGATATCTTTAAAACCTTCTAATTCCTTCGACATCCTACAAGTATATCGTGGCTTGGATGGCATTTTGCTTCTTTATATTTCTAGATAACCTATTGGTATTGTGATGCATAAAATCTGCATCATATATGTTGAAAGAGATCGATCTTGATGATCATCTCCATCCGAGCCCTAGCCTGCAAAACAAGAACGAACGAGGTCGGGGCGGGGCTTGTCTCCCCGGGAGGACCCTCCGACGCTCAAGTCAGTCATCCTCTTCAATATGAATCTCTCTCCTCATATTTATACTAATTGAATCGAATATTTAATAAAAAGAAACGATTACGATATTAATTAATAGAAGAAACCGTTACCGTATTTAATTCGGTCAACGCTCTTAATGCACGAAACCGTTATTGTAATCAATAGGCGAAACGGTAGCATTAATGTCGTATTGAATACTCGAATTTATCGGTTATGATATTGGTAAAAGACCGGAACGCCCTTGTGCTATGATGACGGGATTTTCCCTATCTCAGGTATGCTATAGGATTTGGTGTGCTAAGGTTGTGTTTGTGTAAAACCCCTGATGGCCGCCGAAGCGGGACTTATACTTACACAACCATGGGGGGGGGGGGGGGGGGTAGGTCCGACTTCCGATAGCCGTGGCTTGAAGAGATAGGAGTTACCCCGAGTCTTAGGCTCACCACACCCATGGATAGGAACAACTTAGCGGTTCCTTGATTTTGGTAGCTTTTGACAAGTGACGAGATATCACTTGGTCCCCCCTTTTGTACATTGTATATATTTCTTTTCATGCAATATATTAACCTTTAAAATAACATAAAAAGGTAGATAGATAAATTGGATTGGGGTCCAAGTCAGTTTATCTATAGCAAGTTTTATCTATATATGGTTTTATATATAGGTGGTTTATTATAGATGGTTTTATCTATAATAGGTTCTAGATAAGGTAGGTTTTATCTATATCTAGGTTTATCTATAAGAGGTTATACCTATAGGGACTCTATTATAAATAGAGAGTGTAGGGTTGAATTATGGTGTGCAATTGCATCCATCAAAGCATCACAATAATAAGAAACCCTAGCCGTAGAGAGGTTTTTCTCTACAGGGTGTTCTGCGTGGTTCTTGCTAGAACACTGAAATCCTTTGTACCCTATTGTTCATTCTCCTTCTCTTTAACGATATTCAGTCGTGGAAATTCACAACAGTGGGACCGATCGTCCTTTTGCGTTGGGTGACCCATTTGTGACGTAATATCCCGTGTTTAGTATATAGCCTAGTTTCTATGGCATCGTCATATCTCATCGTAACCGGATCGCGAGTAATACTATATTCGCGATTAGATTTCGACAAGTATGATACTTTCCTCCAAAGCTGATCTTAGTTCATCAGATGAACCTTTCTTGGGCCAATTCGTGCCCTTTCGGCCCATTGGGCCGGTTGGCCCCACAAGGACCTATAAGTGGGATTTATACTCTCGCTCATTCTCATTCCACATTTATGAATTTCCAAAGAGGAGGGAAGAAAGATATTTTCAAGGGTTTTATGTGTCTTCTGAAGAACTGAGATCGGTGTTAGGTGGCGGTTCGCTCTCGGTTTACTGAGATTTTCAGTGCTTCCTTCTCGTAGTTGCTCAAGTAAGTTTGTCTTCGATCTTTCTTTTGTTATTTTTGATTTCCCACGTTTCCGTTATCCTCTCGAGATTTTTAGGGTTAGTCGGAAAAACTGAAATTCGTAGCGGTTATGGGGTGACGATCGGGGTACGCCCTGGTGTCTCACCTTTGTCTCCCTAGTCGTAACTAACCTTTGTGGACCGGCAGACAGGTAGTTAGTAGTAGTAGGGTGGTATCGAGAGGGGATAGTTTTGTATTTTGAGTCTTTCGAATGGCCTCTGGTGGTTTCCTCGGACTTCATGGAGTATCTCTGATGAAAAGGGGCGGAAGAAATCCTTTCGACTCTGCCCTGTTGTTCTTCTCAGGGGTAATTTCTCGAGAATCGAGAAATCTTTATGAGGGATACGGAAGGGCGTCTGTTAGCCGTCGTTTTGTGGGGGGTGGGGGGGGGGGGGGAAGATGTCTTTTCAACGTCCCTTCGGGGTGGGGGGCAAGTGAGGCACTATTATAAGCCTTTAAGAGGGCTTTTTTGGCGCCAAATTTATTTACTCGCGATGTTGAAAATGTAGTTTTCCCTTTGTTAAATTTTCCTTTTTCTTGCGTCTTTTCCAAGAGATTTTTCCTTTGTTTCTAGAATTACGATGTCCAAGGAAAACTAGAATCGTAGTGTGAGTTACCACTATGAAGAAGTAAGTTCATCGCGTACCAGTTCCCATGCCAATGTTGGTTCGGAATCTGCGGCGAGCCCGACTCCCTTTCCACGAAGTGTTCAACTTCGAGAGGAAAAAAGAAAGAGGGCGAACCCTGGGGATGGTCCCAACGGGAAGAGGCGGAAGAAGGCGGAGACCATTAAGCGCCCTTTAGAAAGGAACCACCCCGACTATTGTCATACTTCAGTGTCCATAAATGACCTGGGAAGGGATGAGTCATCTCGCGTACCAAAAAAGTCTAAAAAGCCTATCCGAGTGGTCCGAGCGACTTCGCTCTGCCCTCTTATGATCGAACAGAGGCCGACAACTGTAGTTTTTGTGAGGGTTATACCTTCGCGGCGCCCCTGATGTCTCCAAAGTAGCCATGTTTTTATGCATATTTTAGTTTCATATTCTTTACATTTTGCATATTTCGGGTTGGGAATATGTCCAATTTATGTAGTATATGCTTATTTGTCGGAAATGGAGATCTACATAAATTTCTGTTTAATATTGCAGAATATGGAAACATTTCGGGAGAAAATCAAGAAGCAAAGACGGAAGGAGCAAGTCTAGTCGATCTTGACTAAGTACTCATCGATGTCGACAAGACATGTCCGGACACACTGGAGTCGAGGAGAGACCTGACCAGACAACGCGGAGCAGAGCAACGCTCTACTCGATATCGAGTTGAGTACTCGATGTCGACAAGTGCCAGACCACCTTCCCCGAGCCATGTCGAGCAGAGCCACCCGAGAAGACCTAGTCGATAAGGCGACCCAACTTGACATCGACAAGAGGTACTCGAGATCGAGTACACTTGTGAGCCATGTCCGAGCCTGTCGAGCACCAGCTAGCCGAGACGCCGAGCCAGCCCAGTCGACGTCAATCCTACTCGAGATCGAGTAAGCCTTACTCGAGATCGACGACGGTTCCAGAAGCCGCGTTACTCGGTTTGACGAATCCTACTCGGCTTGGGATTACTTGGGGCCAAAGATTGATGATTCCATCCGAAATTATCAAGATACATCCTGGAAGGAAGAGATCTATCCACTTGAGACACTTTAGATATTATTTCCCGTTTAGATTTAATTTCTTTGTTGCTTTTATTTATCATTAAGCCTTTTAGATATAATTTTAGATATAGATAGAGATTTCTATCTTTGAGTAGCAAGGTTTAGAAGCCTATAAATAAAGCCCATGGGGATGATTTCTAGTAATTCAATTTCAGTCAGAGACAAGTAGTTCCAAAGAGAAGTTTTAGGAGTTCGAAGGTTTTAGGGTTTTGGCATTCAACGAGAGTTGGATCGCCGGGATTGTAAAGGCTTTGAATTTAGTTTAATGCAAGTTTCTTTTCATCAATCAATGTCTGAGGTTGCAATGAAGCACAAGTAGTCCACCCACTTCTAGGGTTGGGGCGAGCCCGACGATGGCCCTGCGTGCCTGAGGTAAAGATCCGACCTTTATCATGTTTTGAGCATCTACTACTTGTTTATGTGTTTATTACCCATCTAATGGAGGTCCATGCTAACAACTTGGATTATAAACATAAAATCAATAGAGACAATTAGGGTTTCTTGAAAGAGTTGTCTAATTGTTGGAAAAGGCGAAAGCTTGTCCTTTGATGCGATTCACATGATTATCTGTTTTATTCTTGCCTTATCCATGCTTGGTTATCGTTATTGCAAACCCCAATCTTGGAAGTCTTTTTCATACAATTTAGTTCGAATCCCCAAAGCCTTTGCATTTACTTTATTTTTATACTCTGTCTTTCTCGAGATCGAATAGCACTCGTCGATCTCGACTACTGATCTTCGACCCAATGTCGCTGTAGCTTCTGTGTCCAGGTGCTCGACAAGGCAAATCAACATCGACCAAGACTCTACTCGATCTCGAGTAGGCCTTGTCGAGATCGACCGCCAGTACATGTGCTTGCTGCTGCTGTGTTCGACTGTCCGATCTTCTGTCGAGTTGTTGTACTCGAGATCTAGGACCCTGTTGTCGACTCTCGTGAGATTTCTCCGCTGCCTAGGATCCGCTGACACGCTTCCTCGTGGATCGATCCTGACTTCCCGTTGCTGCATCAGGAGAAGGTCTTGTAATTATTTGCAAGGGACGAAATCTGGTTTGCTGTGATTTATTTATATTTTAATTTGCAATCTCGATTTCCTCCTTACAACAAATTGGCGCCGTTGCCGGGGAAGCTATCATTCGCGCCTTAGGTAGTTAAATCTCACGTCTCCTTTGAGTTACTTTACAGGTGTATGCGCCGTTATGGTCAACCACCTGAGTTTGGCGGCTTAGACGAACCAGAGCGGCTTTTACACATCAGAGCTAGACTACAAAGAGCCATGGCGGCCGCTAAAACACAAGAACAGCTGATCGCCATGCTTACAAGGGAATTAGCCGCTAAAGATGCTGCTATCACCACTGAGAAAGCAGCAAGGGAACAAGCAGAAGCTGAGCTTGCCCAATATCCGACCACAGGTGAGGATTATATGCATCCAACTCTCGCCGTGCCTGAATCGGTGATTCTTATCCCTGAAAACTCTTTTGAAATTCGCACTCAATTTCTTATAGAGCTTAAAAAATAATGCTTTTCATGGAAGATTTAATGAGTGTCCTCTTGAACATATTACCAATTTTTTTGATATGTGCCATACTCTTGCTGAAGGTACAACTCTGGAATATGTCAAGATGAAAGCTTTCCGCTGGTCTCTCGCTGGACCTGCACTGAAGTGGCTTGAAGGGCTGAAGCCAAGATCTCTGACCACATGGGTCCAAGTAGAGCAAGAGTTTCTGAACAAATTCTTCCCTCCCGCTAAAACAACACTTCTCCGCCAGAAAATCACCGCCTTCAAACAGAAGCCTGGAGAACCGCTGTCAAAGGCATGAGAACGCTACAAAGAACTGCTGCGATCTTGCCCTACTCATGGACAGCCACCCTACGTCATTCAGGAGATCTTCTTCAACTCTCTGGACCAAGTCACTAAGGACAGGATCAACCAGTATACTCGCTATGAGTATCTGACGATGCCACCAAGCGACGCATGGGGCGTACTCGACAAGCTCACTAACTACGACAACAAATATGGGGCTACTACAAACTATGATGAAAACTCTTATGCCAGGCCAGGCCCATCCATGCCTCTCTATGAGCCGTCTAAAGAAATAGACCCTGATGTCAAGGAGCAGTACTACAGAGATCAGAATCGCAAGCTCCTCAAGCAAGTCAAGTACTTATCTGTCAACCAACCCTGCATCGAATGTGGTTCACAAAGGCACACCACTACTGAGTGCCCGCACACACAGCAAGTTAGGATGACAGAAATTCATGAAGAGGCAGCTTACGCCGGGTGTCCCAATCGCTATATGGGGAACCAAAGGTTCTATCAACCTCAACGGAACCAAGGCCCTCCTAGGAACCCCCCACCATACAGAGCTCCAGGTCATCCAGAAAGGGATCAAAGGAAAGATGATTTGCAGCTTATACTCGACGAGATGAGGAAAAATCAAGCACAACAGCAGCAGTCTACAAGCGCCATCAATAATCAGCTCCAGAGCATCAACACAAAATTTGGAGAGCTAGACATCTGGAAGAGGAACATTGAGACCCAGATGGGTCAATTCGCGGCGCGGATTCCACAACCATCCGGGCAGCTCCCAGGACATACAGAACCAAATCCCAAGGGGCAGCACGGACATGTAGCTGCTGTTAAGTTGCGGAGCGGTCACAAACTGCACGAGCCAGAAAACGGAGAAAGGAAGGGAAAATATGTCGTCGACATCGACAAAAGCCTAGTCGACATCGACAAAGCTCTTCTCGACATAGAGGAGAAAACGAGCTCTGACGCAGCTGCACAGCCAGGCAAGCCGAAGTCGACTACCCAACTCGAGATCAACGAGACCTTTGTCGAGATCGACGAGACCGTTGTCGAGATCGAGAAGGAGCAGGGCAACGTCGATGAGTCCTCACCACATCCGGAAGCTGTTCTGACTTAGAAAACTAAAAAGACTCTCCCATTCCTTTCCACGAACCAAAGAGATCCAACAGACGGTAAGTTTCAGAGTTTTGTGAAATTGCTTCAGAGTCTGAATGTTACTATTGCTTTTACAGAAGCACTTCATGAGATGCCTGCCTACGTCAAGTTCCTCAAGGAGATTCTCAGCAATAAGCGATCGATGACTGAGATTTCTAGGGAGTGCAAGAAGATGGATTTCCCTGAGAAGCGACCTGACCCAGGTAAGTTTGCTATAACTTTTGGACTTGGTCGTCATAGATTTAAAGCACTGTGTGACCTAGGAGCAAGTGTCAGGATCATGCCCCTATCCATCTGGTCGAAGGTAAAGATAGGTGCCCTGGAACCAATTGATGCCAAACTCTACATGGCCAACAACACCGTGGTAATCCCTACAGGTATTGTTGATAATGTTCCGGTTAAAGTTGGTAGATTCTTTGTCCCTACAGATTTTCTTGTAGTAGAAATGGCAGAGGATCCAGCTTGCCCCATCATCCTAGGGCGACCTTTCCTAGCAACTGCTGATGCCAACATTGGAGTAAAAAGGGGAATCCTTCAACAGGTTAAAAGAAGCTCTCATCTCAGCTCCGATCATTCAATCGCCGGATTGGTCACTACCCTTTGAGATCATGTGTGATGCCAGCGATTATGGTGTGGGAGCAGTTCTAGGACAACGGAAGGACAAGAAACTGCATGCCATCTACTATGCAAGCAAGACTCTGGATGTGGTTCAGGCTAAGTACACCACAACAGAGAAGTAATTTTTGGCTGTGGTTTTTGCTTTTGAAAAAGTTCGTTCATATCTTGTTGGTTCTAAAGTTATTGTCCATACTGACCATGCTGCTCTTCGATATTTAATGACAAAGAAGGATGCAAAACCAAGGTTGCTACGATGGGTGCTCTTACTTCAAGAATTTGATGTTGAGCTAAGGGACAAGAAGGGCATCGAGAATTCAGTCGCCGATCACCTATCCAGGCTCCCCAAGGACATGCTAGAAGAAGCCCAGGATGCCATACCAATCGACGACTCTCGCCCAGACGAGCACCTAATGCAGACTGACACTGTCTTCCTCGACATCGACGAACCTTCCTCGATCTTGACTAAAACAGGTGAGCTATCAGGTGAGCACTCTTCTTTGCATGGTTTTGAGCTGCAGGGTTACTCGATCTCGACCACACTGTGGTTGATATCGACAAGGACCAATGTCGAGGAGCACCAGGAACCGAGCACAGCACAGGCAAACACCACAACTGTACTCGAGATCGATGAACCCTCATCGAGATCGAGTACGGTCGACCACCAGAAGCCGTGCCCATCATCAGGCGACATTGCAGCCTCCTCTATATCGAGTAGCTCTTCTCGATATCGACTAGCTCCAGGTGAGATTTCAGGTGAGGTTCTTCGATTAGATTCCGGTGAAGATTTCTTCTTTACACCTCCTACTAGTCCTATTCATGATATATATGCTATAAAAGGACCAAAGGTACCCTGGTATGCGGATTTTTCTAACTACCTTGTAGGAAATGAGATTCCGTCAGGACTATCCTCACAGGGAATGAAGAAATTCCTCCACGATGTCAAACAATACTATTGGGATGATCCTTACCTATTCAAACAAGGGAAGGACCATATTTTCAGGCGTTGTATTCCGGAGGAGGAGGTGGAAAGTGTCATTCGCCATTGTCATACTCTCCCTACTGGCGGACATGCAAAAGGCTTCAAAACTGCATCTAAGGTACTTCAATGTGGTTTTTACTGGCCTAATCTTTTCAGGGATGTGCAGGCTTATGTCACTTCATGCGATGAGTGCCAAAGATCAGGCAACATTACTTGGAAAAATGAGACGCCACTCACAGGAATTTTGGAGGTCGAGCTATTTGATGTATGGGGAATTGACTTCATGGGACCATTCCCTGCTTCAGGACCTTACAAATACATCCTTGTGGCGGTTGACTATGTCTCTAAATAGGTTGAGGCTATTGCAACTAGGACCAACGACGCGAAGGTAGTTTCAAAGTTTGTTAAAACTAACATATTTCCTCGCTTTGGTGTTCCTAGAGTTCTTATTTCAGATGGTGGCTCACATTTTATCGAGAGAGGATTTGAGGCTCTTTTGGCTAAGTATGGGGTGACGCACAGGGTGGCAACACCTTATCATCCCCAAACTAGTGGTCAAGTAGAAGTCTCTAATCGTCGAATAAAGGCCATCTTGGAGAAAACAGTCTCTCGCTTTAGGAAGGATTGGTCATCTAAGCTTAATGATGCGCTATGAGCTTATAGGACAGCTTACAAAACACCGCTGAGGACAACTCCTTACAACTTGGTTTATGGCAAGTCTTGCCATTTACCTGTCGAACTGGAGCATAAGGCAATGTGGGCTCTCAAGGAGCTCAACATGGATCTTGATGAGGCAGGTAAGAAACGCTTTATTGATTTACAGGAGTTGGAGGAGTTGCGCTTGAAAGCCTATGAGAATGCTGAGATCTACAAGGAGCGCACCAAGAGATGGTACGATAAGAAACTGGTCCCAAAAACATATGAGGTAGGTGACAAAGTGCTTTTATATAATTCTAGACTGCGTCTATTTCCAGGAAAGCTAAGGACAAGATGGAGTGGACCTTTCTTGGTTCACCACATATACCCTCATGGAGCAGTAGAGTTAATTGGCACTGACGTCACCACCTTTAAAGTAAATGGGCACAGAGTCAAGAAATACTATGACAAAGAAGACCCGGAAGAGGAGATTCGCGCCACCCTGGCATTAGTCAAAGCCTAAAACAGGGAAGTGGGTCGAGCTAACGACTTAAACCTTAGCGCTTACGGGAGGCAACCCGCTTTTCTTACTCTTTCCTATTTCTTTTCTTTTCTATTTTCATTTTCTTAAAACTCGTGCATAATCTCTTCTCATGGTTACATTCAGGCATTCATGAGGAATCTATATCAGTCAGGTTCGTCTAAATCGAGTAAGCTACACAGGTAAGTGAGAGGTTTCAGGTAAGTTTTCCTTCTTTCTAAAATAATAATAAAAAATAAAAAACAAAAAACAAAAAAAGAAAAAAAAAACAGTTAAGTTTTCAAATTTTAGATTTTTTAGATTTTTATTTTAATTTTCGGAATTTCTATTTAATTTTTTAATTTTCGGAATTTTATAAAACCCCTTACCTTGGAGCCTTCCCCTCCTTCTTGCTTTACCCGACCTCGACAAAGAACCCTAGCCGACATTCTGGTCCGCCTCCTTCATTCCCTTCCTCTCGCTCCTCGCTCCCTGCGCTCTCGCTGCCTATTGCCAGACCCCGAGTCCAGATCCAAGACCACCAAACCAAGTCCGAGCCCCCAGCAGCACCGCCGACAGCCTGCATCACCAAAGATCCAAGTCCTCTCCTGTTCTTGCTACCGCCCAACTCCAAATCCGGCAACCTCTCACCACATCCGTCCCGCTGAACCCCAGATCCACCTCTCCCGAGCACTCCCGGAGCCCTGTTCACCGCCCCCGCACCCTGCCCAGTTCAAAACACCCGACCGCAGTTGGTTTCTTCATCCAATTTCGATACCACCACCCTTAATTGTTCTCTAATTACATATTTCTACCCACTGTTTCAACTTTAAGGTATGATTTCTCCCCCTATTCTCTCAATTTCAGATTATAAATTCTATGAGAACCTAGGTAGAGATTGGACATTGAATTGTGTGTTGAAAATCTAGGGTTTGAAATTTGCGCGGGAAATTTATATTATTATTAGGGGTGGGTTATATATATGGACATTCTTAAATTTTATGGACTGATTTTGTGTTAATTATCTAAATGATGTCATAGTTAGTCCATATATACTATTAAAGGAATTTATGAAATTTGGGATTTATTGGAAATTCCTCGAATTTGGAGCATTCTTTACAAATCATATATATGTTGCTTTATTGTTTTATTATATGAATCATTGCATGATTTGATAATATGAAGTAAGTATGGGGTTGTTATATTATCTTACAAAGGGTACTCTATTTTTGCAGTCTATGGTCAGAACAAAATATCTGGACATGGACCATCTGAGGATCGATGACGCAGAGACACGTCAGCTTGCTTTGGATTTAGCTGACCGGGCTGCAAACGCCCGGTGGTACCACCAGCCATCCATGGAGTAGCTGGGGATGCACTTCTGGATGATCCAGGGGTTCGGTTGGCTAGATACCGACCGTCTGATTGGACCCTTAGACCACCACTACCCGACCTTGACAGGAGAGTTCCTCGCAACTCTCCGGATCCCAGAATCCCCTGCCTCCACTAGCCATGTCCACTTTTAGCTTGCCAACATGCAGTTTACCATGACTCTGGAGGATATGAGCACCGTCTTTGATTTCCGCCACACCACCAGTTTCTTCCACATCCATGATACAGATGTGATGTGGGGCTACATGTCCAACATGCTGGAGCCTACCCAAGACTGTACCATCACAGCCAACATAGCTAGTCCTCTATTCGCTACCATCCTAAGGATCATGGGTAGCACTATTTGGGCCCGCCCAGAGCTGATGCGACCCGTCCAGCCGGAGTTAGAGTGTCTGAGGTGGATGCTTTTCGATTCAGAACCGCTGCCGCTCGCCTACGCATGGCTCGAACACTGCATTACCCGCCGGAATCAACCACGGGTAGCCATCTACGACGGTAACATGGTAGTTATTTTAGCCCTTCGCTTACAGCTCCCCGTCCACCGATACACTCCGCGGAACGTGATGAGGCTCGACATCGGGTCCCTACAGAGGGGACATATCATCACCCGCCGCCACAACAGATGGGTCCATTTTAGGACGGGGGTTCCTATTAGGCAGGACTTGATGGACCTACACCACCCTCGCGACTGGTACACTACATGGACAGGGATTGATTACCTCCCTGAGATCATACCATCCGCTGACCCCACCTTGAGGGACCATCCTCTCCTCAACGACCACCCTGATTCTGTGCCTATGGCGGTAGACCCTCATCCAGATCCTGTAGGGGATGACGACGACGACGAGGCTGACAGCCCACAAGCCTCCCACCACTCTTACCACTCCCCACAGCAGATCCCTTCCCACCATTCTTATCAGCAGGTACCCTCCCACCACTCTCACCATACCCAGCAGACTCACCATGCTGGAGGATATTTAGAGGAGGTGCTCTCTGAGTTGCGTCAGATCCGGGGGCTACAGACAACATTGTTCGACCAGATGT
Source organism: Persicaria tinctoria (assembly GCA_037127255.1). Taxonomy (NCBI): domain Eukaryota; kingdom Viridiplantae; phylum Streptophyta; class Magnoliopsida; order Caryophyllales; family Polygonaceae; genus Persicaria; species Persicaria tinctoria. Next base: position 64,472,305 of record JBANSL010000008.1, on the reverse strand, counting down.
GTTCTCTGTCACTCAGAGTCGACACCATTGACAGACGCCAGGAGGAGATGTATTCTGCTAACCAGTCTCACCATTCCTATGTCAGAGACACTTTCGGTGGCATGGATCAGCAGTTCTGGGGTCGGCCGTCCCAGTTCCAGAGACAAGGGAGCACCCACGACACTGTTGGATCATCTTCACAGCAGCCTGGTAGCTCTTCCTATGGAGGAGCTCCTGACTACCAGGTGGGATTCCACTTTCCATATTTCGGTCTACCGCCGCCTTAGTGAGCTGCTCTGTGAGTCTCTTTTCCCTTCCCTTTCATTTTATTTATTTAACAGTGAGGACACTTTATGTTTTAAGTATGGGGTGGGAGAAAAGACTGTACAGGGGAATTTTATGTGGGTATATGCTGCCAGTACTTTATGTGTATCTTTTAAAGTCTTGTTTCATGGGTTGTAATAAATTTCTAGGACATGGCACAACTTTGGTATTAAAAGTTATTAGTTGCATTTTATTTGTTCCTTTTTGCATGTTTAATGTTTTATGCATACTTTAGTCTTGTTTTTTTTTTAAAGAAAAAAAAATGTCGAAAAATGAAAAAAAATGCATGTTTAAATTTTTGCATTGTTTATACCCTAACTTAGATGTCCTATGATGATAAATAATGACTGACTTGATCATATAAATCCTATGGCGTGTTTGGAAGGTTTAGCCTTAGTCCTCAAAATGGTTTTTATGTGGATTGTGAACTTGTGATGAAATTGAGCACATATGATCCTAAGCTAAAGGTTAAAATCCAACAAAAATTGTCCCAGTGAGAATTTTTGCCTTATAGGGAGAACATTAAAAAATCCCTCTGCTTTCTTGAGTGTATTTACTCTTCCTATGCATCTCTAAATGTTGTGATAGTTATTCAAAACCAATGCATTTATATGTTTATGTTAATGAGAATTAAATGATGGAGGCACCTTTTAAGCCAATTTTATCCTCTCTTTACCTACCCTGCATTCTCTCTGCTTGAAGCTAGAACATTAGCCTGAGACTTTTATTGTAAACTCCACAAAATTATCCTTAGCCAAATCGAGCCTGACCCCCATTTGGGAATTAAGACTTAGGAATGATGATTTGTGGAAAGAATGAGCTTATGTTGCATTTCAAGAAGGAAGATTGTTGAAATTACCGAGATAGGGGATGGTTTTAAATTTTTATCTTGCTATGCATATTATGTAAAATGATTTTTGGCTCACATTATAAATGCACTGTTAATGTTATTTGGTTTTCATTTTCGAAAAAAAAAATCCGAAAAAAGAAGAAGAAAAAGTAAATATGTTTGTGAATAAAGTGCATGAGCCAAATTTACCTTATTTGTTTCATTATTTGCAAGATACATATTTTGGAGAGATTTAGAAAGTTTGAAAGGTTATATACTCCATTGAGACAAATTGGAGAGTTTGGTTGATGCATATGATTGGGAAGTTATGGTTTGGTTGTGTTGGAAGATTTAGGAGTCTTGATTCCCGAATTTTATTTAGCACTACATGGCCAAATAATTCCATACCTTATTATTTCTTACCAAGCCCCATTACAACCCCGCCGAATAGAATCTTCTTTGAAGACTTCTATTCAGCGAAGTCCTCCTGATAACTCTTGTTGCATTTTCATAATTGGTTGCGAAGTGGATTCATATTTAAATTGCAATGTTTATGAGATTGTATATGGAATTGAGTTGAGAGTCGATATACATAGCCTAAAACACATTGAGAGCTGAGTGTAAACACATTATTCCTGTGAGGTTGGATTTATATTGCCTATGCCTATGGATCGCTCAAATATGTGTGATGACGTTAAATTCACTTGTCTTACATTGCTACTACTTGAGATGTTGTTTTTTACAAAGGCGAAGACTTGAAGGATGTGTTGTAGGTCTTGGTTATTGTTTGGTTATTGCTTGAGGACAAGCAAGTCTATGTATGGGGTGATTTGATGTCTCCAAAGTAGCCATCTACTCGAGATGTTGTTTCCATATTGCAGAATATGGAAACATTTCGGGAGAAAACCAAGAAGCAAAGACGGAAAGAGCAAGTCTACTCGATCTCGACTAAGTACTCATCGATGTCAACAAGACATGTCCGAACACACTGGAGTTGAGGAGAGACCTGACGAGACAACGCAGAGCAGAGCAACGCTCTACTCGATATCGAGTTGAGTACTCGATGTCGACAAGTGCCAGACCACCTTCCCCGAGCCATGTCGAGCAGAGCCACCCGAGAAGACCTAGTCGATAAGGCCACCCAACTCGACATCGACAAGAGGTACTCGAGATCGAGTGCACTTGTGAGCCATGTCCGAGCCTGTCGAGCACCAGCTAGCCGAGACGCTGAGCCAGCCCAGTCGACGTCAATCCTACTCGAGATCGAGTATCCCTTACTCGAGATCGACGACGGTTCCAGAAGCCGCGTTACTCGGTTTGACGAATCCTACTTGGCTTGGGATTACTTGGGGCCAAAGATTGATGATTCTATCCGAAATTATCAAGATACATCCTGGAAGGAAGAGATCTATCCACTTGAGACACTTTAGATATTATTTCCCGTTTAGATTTAATTTCTTTGTTGCTTTTATTTATCATTAAGCCTTTTAGATATAATTTTAGATATAGATAGAGATTTCGATCCTTGAGTAGCAAGGTTTAGAAGCCTATAAATAAAGCCCATGGGGCTGATTTCTAGTAATTCAATTTCAGTCAGAGACAAGTAGTTCCAAAGAGAAGTTTTAGGAGTTCGAAGGTTTTAGGGTTTTGGCATTCAACGAGAGTTGGATCGCCAGGATTGTAAAGGCTTTGAATTTAGTTTAATGCAAGTTTCTTTTCATCAATCAATGTCTGAGGTTGCAATGAAGCGCGAGTAGTCCACCCACTTCTAGGGTTGGGGCGAGCCCGACGATAGCCCTGCGTGCCTGAGGTAATGATCCGACCTTTATCATGTTTTGAGCATCTACTACTTGTTTATGTGTTTATTACCCATGTAATGGAGGTCCATGCTAACAACTTGGATTATAAACATAAAATCAGTAGAGACAATTAGGGTTTCTTGAAAGAGTTGTCTAATCGTTGGAAAAGGCGAAAGCTTGTCCTTTGATGCGATTCACATGATTATCTATTTTATTCTTGCCTTATGCATGCTTGGTTATCGTTGTTGCAAACCCCAATCTTGGAAGTCTTTTTCATACAGTTTAGTTCGAATCCCCAAAGCCTTTGCATTTATTTTATTTTTATACTCTGTCTTTCTCGAGATCGAATAGCACTCGTCGATCTCGACTACTGATCTTTGACCCAATGTCGTTGTAGCTTCTGTGTGCAGGTGCTCGACAAGACAAATCGACGTCAACCAAGACTCTACTCGATCTTGAGTAGGCCTTGTCGAGATCGACCACCAGTACATGTGCTTGCTGCTGCTGTGTTCGACTGTCCGATCTTCTGTCGAGTTGTTGTACTCGAGATCTAGGACTCTGTTGTCGACTTTCGTGAGATTTCTCCGCTGCCTAGGATCCGTTGACACGCTTCCTCGTGGATCGATCCTGACTTCCCACTGCTGCATCAGGAGGAGGTCTTGTAATTATTTGCAAGGGACGGAATCTGGTTTGCTGTGATTTATTTATATTTTAATTTGCAATCTCGATTTCCTCCTTACAACAGTCCCCTCCCCTTTCAACAATATTTTTGGATCGCGTAGCTCCTACCGTACAGAAGAAGCTGGGTGAGGAGTCGATTCTAGATGTTAAGCACCTGAAAGAGGTGGCTAAACTTTATCCGTGGTCGTCTGAGGTAGAGATAGGTTTGGCCGTTGGTGGTGGGGGTTGTTTGAACGAATACAAAGATCATGTGGTAGTCCACCTGGGTAGTTTGGTCCAAAGGTTCCGTCTCCCCCTTCCCCTGCTGTATGCAGACTTTTTGGCTCACATAAATCAATGCCCTGCCCAGCTTGCCTTTAACGTATTGATGTATCTGGCGGTATATATCATGCGATGCGCTGCCATAAAGCAAACGCCATCATTGGATCATTTTTTCTCTGTTCTTTCCTTGAGGCATGGTGAATGACTGGTGTCCACCTCCGTGGCTGGAAAGATTGTTGAGAGGTTGTCTAGTAGCCCGGGGTTGAGAGAAAAGTGGTTCCTCGTTCGCGATCCGACCAAAACTATTTTGAGCTTCGTGATCAAACCCTGCGAGTACGTTGCGCCTAGTGATAAACACAATGCGACGGATAGATGGAGGGCTGCATTTAAGAGGGGAGTTGTGTCTGTCCGAGGTTACAGGAAAGGTGTGACCCCGGTTTGCCTGGGAATGGCCAGACTTAGCCTTCCGCACCGGCCGGGTCGGTGTTTTCAGGAATCTTCATTTCATGTCGCTAGGCGTTTTCGCCGTGATTCCTTTTTATTCGGACTCATTTCAAAATCTTTTGTGCAGGTATGATAGTTGATAATTCAAAGATTTTCGCTCTTGCTAAGAAAAAGAGCGTTGCTGGGGGTGGATCCAGGCCTGCCCTTATCGTCACTCCGCGGCCGGGTGGTGGTCGGCAAAACGCTCCTCGCGAGCCTCTTCTTGCGAAGAGGAGTTCGAAAAGGAAAGAGTCGGTTGACGACCGGGAGAGTCTTTCATCCAAAGACCAGTCGTTGGTCCATCGCGGGCAGAAACGATCAAGGGAGGAAGCAAAATGCACCAATCTTTTAAGCTCCGAACCGATTACCCCGGCGGGGATTTCTATGGCAGCTTACCGATGCCCTGGGTTTGACCCTATTAGTATTAAGGAGTTGGAGATCCCTAAGAAGAGTTGTCCTGTCGAGAGGGATTATCTTCATCATCCGACGGATGAAGAGTTAGTGGAACACGGATGTAAAAGCAGAGGCTGGGTAACCCCCCCCCCCCCCCCCCCCCCCTTGTGATTCACGATTTATATTTCTATTTTTTCTTCCTAACGCTTCTTTGTTTTTCTTATGCGTTTATTGCCCTTCCTGTGTTGCCGTAGGATGACCTACAATGGTCCGAAATGGCTGGCCGTTTGAAAAACTATGATGATAAAGTAAGGGAGTTGAGGTCGATCGTGACCTCTATGAAGGCGAAGGTGGAGAAGTTGAAAGATGTTGAGCTTCAGGAGGCAACTATCGTGAGTCTTAATGATGCTTTAATTAAGTCCCAGAAGGATGTAGAAATGGCGAGGAGTGAGCTAGACCTGTTGCGAATCGAGCTTGCGAGGGTTCAAGAGTCTGTGGCCTGGTACGAATCAGAGGCCATGCTATTGAAGGGTCAGCTCCAGGATCTCGAGCATGAGTTAGGGACTGTTCGTGAGGAGTCCACTAATGTGAAGAGTCAACTGGAGCGCTTTTTCTCTGGGGAGGATGCTGCTCTCTCCCGAAAAATGTTCCGTGAATTCATGCTTGGTGATGTCGGGCAGGGGTGGCTAACTGGATTCCTGGGAGGAGCTGGGCGTGACTGGCTCAGTCATTATCTTGAGACGGATGGGGAATACGTTCTCTATGAAAGGGTTACCGATGCGTTTATGGATGGGATTGCATGTGGGATTACTCAAAGTATTAATCGCTTTGCTTATCAAAGCGACGAGGTGAGGATGTTTTCGCCCAGTAATGAGAATGCAGATATGATACTGAAGGATCCTCAACACGAGCTGCCCTTTCCCCTTGACATTCCTACTGGTAATGCCGCCCTCATCGATCCTCTTTCCGAAGGTGGTAACACCCTTGAGTCTGTTTGCAGAGATGGCAACCCTCCTACCGACGTCTGATCTACTGCTTTTCCGCTCTTTGACGAAGTTTATCTTTTCGTATGGAAGTTTTTAGAAACATTTCTACCCATGGCAAGAGTTTCACACTCTGCTGTGGTTTATTTATTCGTATTTTGGGATTGTGAACATTTCGACCCATGATACGTGACGCCTTCTTGTGGTGTTTTGTGAATTTGTTTTTGGACTTATTGTGGTTTTGTATATATCTATTTCTTGTTTTCCTTACTCGCTTGTTCTGCGTATTTTTCTTATGTTTTCTTATGTCTGAAACTTTACCTATTCACCCTGTCTGGTGTTTCTATTCGCAAGGTGAATTCGCGACACCCTTATCCATCTCATGTCGTTGATCGTTTTATGGAATAAATCGTGAAATGACACAAAGTAGGGTTCACGTGTATATTAGTTGCTTATGCGAAATGAGAGGCCGAACTTAAGAACTTCTTTGTGATGAAACATAACAGGAAATATTTTGGATTGCTTATTATGCAATTATATCTCCTCGTAGCACATGTAGTCGGTCAAAGTATCCCCATTTTCGTCGGGACTTGGATGCTCTATTGCCACACTAAAGTGGGACTCTCATTGGTACTCAAAGGTGAAGCGGCTCCCTACCTTTAGGTTCGTAATGTTCGCAAAAGATCGCCATCCTTTTGATAGGGAGAACCAGTCCCCCTCGTCTCGTTCGACTAGGATAAAAATTTCTTGGTTTGAGGGAGAATATAGGTAGATGTGGTTTGTTATTTCCTCCCCGAATTCTACAAAGATATATGGTAGCGGGAGCCTGTGTAAGTGGCTTTCCCTAAGGATTATTCTGGAGAATTTAGGATTTGGAAAAAACATAGTGTTTGTGATTGAATTTGGTGGAGGGATTTCTGGTGGAGAGGGCTCTCCTGAAACCCTATCGAAACTTGGCATTGTGTTTTTGGACAATTCAAATTGTACTCTTGATGATTTTATTTATACCAGTTCTGCGTGCAGGGGATAGGGACGCTGCTATTACATAGTTATCTCTTTAATTGTGTTGAAACAGGTTGGTGTGTGTTGGTAGTATGTCTTTCGTGCGGCTTAGTGCTCGTATTTTTCGTATAACTTTACCACCGCTTGGGCTAAAATTGTGTTAATTAGATGCGATCCGAGTGTGTTTATCTTAAATTTGTTGCCCTCGTGGTTGAACTGAGTGGTAGGCGGTCCGCTTTTGATACCTACTGCCCTCATGGTAGCACCAAGTGATAGGCGGTTTTCATTGATGTTTTCTTTGTAATTAGTATAAGAAGGCAGGAAACCCGAAGGTTTTGTTGCAGTTAGTCTATGATAATGATGCATGCGACACTAGTTGATATTCCCGACGTAGTATTTCCTCGCGTGAGGGGTTTCACCCGGGACATTGCCGTAGAGGGGCATTTATATAGAATGGTAATTTATATTTACGTGATTATATATATATATATTTGGTATATGAAGTGTTTCTGATGTGCTTGCTTTTGTTGTACCCTTTACCCTCTATATACCGGGATTATGGTTATGATGTCCTTGGACTTGCAAATTTGTGGACGCGGTCGGATGAGGAATTTATGGTGAGGGTGGAAGGCTTAGGACCCAACAATTACTGGTTTACAACTGGGTGGCCCGCGTTCGTTGTTTCGAATGAACTTCAAATTGGGACACGCCTGATTTTTTAATATGAAGGACACTCCTGCTTTGATGTTGTTGTTGTTAACCATGGTCCTGATCAAAATGGTGATGTGGACTTCTCAGTTCGGTGTTGAACATGCCGGTTTTATTATGTTTGTTGTGATTATATCGCTTTGTCTCCAATGGGTGGTTACGTTTCATGTATAATTTTTACTAAATTATCGTGGTGTTACCTATTTTGAGGTTATCGTAAACTATGGTCGATCCAATAAACAAGTAATTCTCAGTGTGATGCTTGTGATTAAAGGACTTTAATCTCTGCCGTGATCTTCGCGATTAAAAGATTTTAATCTTCGGTGTAAGATTTTTTTGCTAAATATTTCGATCTCCAGCGCGAGATTTTTTTATTACAATATTTCAATCTCTAGCGCAAGATTTTTTATTATAATATTTCAATCTCCAGCGCGAGATTTTTGATTACATATGCCAATTTCCAGCGCGAGATTTTTGATTAAAATATTTCGATCTCCAACGCGAGATTTTCGATTACAAATGTCGATCTCCAGCGCGAGATTTTTGATTACATATGCCGATCTCCAGTGCGAGATTTTTGATAAAAATATTTCGATCTCCAGCGCGAGATTTGCTTTTGAGAATATAATGATCTCCAGTATCCTTAGATTTTGGGAAAGGTAGATCAAGAGATCTCTGATGCGCTGTTCGTGAATAGCGAAACTTCAATCTCCAGCCTCCTTGGATGCTGGGGAGGAAGAAGTTAGGAGATCTTCCTCGCGTGGCTTTCGAATAAGGAAACCTTATTCTTCAGTCGTCTTTGGATGTTGGGAATTTTCTTTGAATCGTTATACAAAGGTTGATGACAATTTGAGTTTTAAATACTCGAATTTTTATTGATAAGCCAAGCTTTTCTTAAGAAATTTAACATGGAAAAACTTTGCTTATCGAACTGATCTTGGGATCTAATGGAAACCATTTGCTATTGGACCGTCGTAGTCGCGATCGTAGAGCTCGTCTTCTATGTAGCGCCCTTGCTTGTCGAAAAAATGGACTTCAAATCTTGCTTCTCCTAAGTGGGTGAACATTATTGATGTTTTCATCTCTAGTCCGTGCGATTCGACAAAGTCCCTCCATCCACGTGTCACCCAGTGAGATTCGTAACTGCATCCTACGTTGTGGACATGGAAATCTTTTACAACGCGAGTGGACAAAAAGATTTGCTCGGGAACATGGGGTTGGAAATGTCGGCCGAATTTGTAAGGTAACATCATGCGTATGTATTGTTCGTGATACAGGTCAAGATGGACTTCTGTGGGTCAAACAATGATCTTGATCCAGGCGACGACTCGAGGACGAGTCGATTTCAAATGGAGGAGAATAATGTCATCCTCAAGCGAAAGAAGAAGGCTCCACCTTGGGAGTCGTTGAAGAAACGGCGTTAATTATTTTATTATTTATATTTCTTATTTTTTATATATATTCTATTTTTAGTAACTCCTATGTTAGTTGGAGTCTAATTATAGAATTGCTTATTTTTAGTATTTCTTAGTTAGATTAAATAAGATGGTTAGGATTTTAGATTAAGTTTTATCTTCTAGGTTTATTTATCTTTAGGATTAAAATTCTATCTTTATCAACCTAAATTCTATCTTCCACGGTAGAATTGATTCTTAGGTTTTCTATTTAAACATTGTAGTTCTATTGAATTAAAGCAGATTGAATATAGAATTGAAGAAACCCTTAACGGATCAAGGGTTCTTCGATTATCAATCCCAAACCCTTTGCTTCCTTACTTTCAACCTCTTGTTCTTCCGTTTCATCCGATCAAAATCAAATAAGTTTTCTTCCGATCAATTCAAACAGGTTGTGGTTGGAGTGTGTGACGTATGTGCATTCGGAGGTGGCCACCTAGTCGATTGAATTGCAGTGCAATTTCGATCGACAATTGACGCATTCAGCCGCAATTGTTGACCGGTTCAATTGAAGACCACCACTGTTGCCATTGTGACGATGTATTTAATTTATTGATTAATTGCCTCCAACGCCAACTTGTTACGAGTCTAGTCGATCGGCTTTTAGTATACATCAATTGGTACTCAGAGACAGGTTATGCTACGCTCTTTGTTTTTTTTTATTTGATGTTATTAATGTTTTGATTTGATGGCTTGGGAGATATGGGGAGATTGGGAAGATGATCCCGATCCATTGGATGGATTTTTTGCGTTGGAACGTGCCAAAGAACAACGACGCCAACAAGAGTTACGTCGGAGAGCTTGGCTACAACAACAAATCCTAGAGCGTCAACGCGAAGCCAAAAGACGCCAACTTTGGCTTCAACATCAAGAGGAAGAACAACGACGTGCTAGGGAACAACTTCAACTAGAACGCCAACGAGAGTACAGTCAATGGTTGCGCCAATATAAAGAAAAGGAATTTCGAAGTGGAAGATCTGACATTGTCGATTGGGATGTTTGGTATGCGTCATATCAGCGTCGCTAAAGAGAAGAAGAGGATCGCCAAAGATGGGAGAAGGAAGAAGCTCTTCGAAAGGCTGAAGAAATCGTGGACAAATTCGTTGCCCAGAAAACAGCACAGCGCGCCGATTTTGTTTTGCCGATTCCCGTTGACTCCGACCTCGGAATTGAGTCAACTCAGTCTTGTTGCGAAGCTGAATCGACGAGCTTTCCAACGGTGGGTTATACGCTGCCAGAATCTTCCAATAAAGTCTCCGAATCTGTTCTTCAATCAGACTGCGACAGTGTTCATGACGAGCATGTTGATTCCGTTGACAAGGATGAGGTACTTGATGGCGTGTCTGAAGAGTTGGCGATTGTACCTCTTGGGCATGTTCATGAAGTTCCAGTTGCTGAGATTTGTGTGGTAATTAATCCTATTCTTATTGAATATCAAGTCTGTTCAACGATCGCGCATGAAGGTGTTGTTTTTGGGGTTCCTATACCTCGAATTCTTCTGGCACCTATTCCACCCATTCCTCCATCATCTTCTTTGAAGGTTGCTGCTCCTTCCTCACTGATCATCGCCGACTCGATTCGAGGACGAATCGAAGATAAGAGGGGGAGAATGATTCAGGTCAAGATGGCCTTCTGTGGGTCAAACAACGATCTTGATCCAGGCGACGACTCGAGGACGAGTCGATTTCAAATGGAGGAGAATAATGTCATCCTCAAGCGAAAGAAGAAGGCTCCACCTTGGGAGTCGTTGAAGAAACGGCGTTAATTATTTTATTATTTATATTTCTTATTTTTTATATATATTCTATTTTTAGTAACTCCTATGTTAGTTGGAGTCTAATTATAGAATTTCTTATTTTTAGTATTTCTTAGTTAGATTAAATAAGATGGTTAGGATTTTAGATTAAGTTTTATCTTCTAGGTTTATTTAACTTTAGGATTAAAATTCTATCTTTATCAACCTAAATTCTATCTTCCACGGTAGAATTGATTCTTAGGTTTTCTATTTAAACATTGTAGTTCTATTGAATTAAAGCAGATTGAATATAGAATTGAAGAAACCCTTAACGGATCAAGGGTTCTTCGATTATCAATCCCAAAAGTTATCTTGCTCTTGTTCTTAATAATTTTCGGCCTTCACAAAACACCAAACCCTCACCTTGTTCTTGTCGACATCGAGGAAGAACATCGGCATCTCTACTAGACCCTCGCAGCGCATCCGAGAACCCCAGTCGTTGGCATCGCTCGCGAGTACCCCGCTCCCAGCGAGCGCGGAGCAAGGCGCGTCGCCTCGCCCCAGCTTTCGCGTTCTCCAGCGCCTGATCCTGAGCGCTTCACTCCCGCGCTCTCGTGCGCTCATCTGCGTTCACCATCCGCCAGCCCTCTCGCTCCCAGCGAGAGATCCCGCGCGCTCCTACCTGCTCGCACACCCTGAGGCCGACGCCTGTGTGCCCAGCGACGATGCACGCTCAGTCTCCCGCTGATCTTCGTTTTTCTTTCTGTCGCTAATTCTGTTTTAAAGTTGCTGAATTTTACTAAGTATAATTCTGTCGCTAAAGCAGAATTTTAATCACTTGTTTGAATTGTTCCAAATCAGGAGATATCAAAGAGCATTGCAAGATCGGAGCAAATATACGGTGTGGTTCTTGATCTGAAGCCCACAAGCGAAGGATCGGGTATCCCAAACGTATCAGTTCGTCTCCTACTAAATAAATATCAAATATAAAGGGATTGTTTGGGCTTTGATTGTTGTTACTTGCTGCCATTTTTGTGTTTTTCCCTGAGAGGAACGGGAATGAGAAGGTTGTGCCTTTTATGTTGTAAGGAAGGAGGACCTTTATAGTGGTTTTTGACTGGTTTGAAAAATGATTTTTGCGATAAATGACTATTTTCAAGTTTCGAGAAGCGCTAGTGTACTTGGCCTAGTTCTGCAGGGATTCATTGTCACGTGCAGGACATGCAGAGTATCTTGGGAAATCCTTCTCGTATTTTTTTTTTCTGGTTTCACTTATGCAATAAATGATTTCCAAAGCATGCACCCCTTTTTCTGGGTATAAGAAGATGTAGTGCTCTGTTGAAATCTTGCAGTTATTGGGTTGCTTTTTACAACATTGGTGTTCTGGCACAAGGATGGAATCGCCCAATTCTAGTATGCATTATTTTTTCCGTTGGGTTGATGAAGAGGGGAGGAAGCATCGTCTTGTAAGTTGTACATATTCGTCGTGATTTATGCTTTTTCTTGGACCTGAACCATTTACTTAGTGGCAATGCCTTTTTGTATACAACCTCTTCCTGATGCTTTTGAGAGGATGTATGGTCATGTTGTAACCGACCCATGTCAGTTTAGTCTCTACAAACACTACTAGAATACTGCAATTAGACATCATGTGATTTAAGTATGTCAAAAAAACAACAGATGTTAAATTAATCTATTACATCAATAAATAAAATTATGATGTTTAAAACAGTTTACACAATGGTCAAATATTAGGACAGATGTGAAATTATTAATTCTGAAAAAAATAAAAACGCCCGCGTTTGGGAAAAAAGGCGGAATAAAAAACTTAGAAAAAATTTCAAGCCCGGGTTAAAAAATTTGGAGGTAATGTTTAAAACTTCAAAAAATTTGATCTACTTTTTGAAATAGGTCCCAACACTTAAAAAAAAATCTGACTCCTTTTCAAAAAAATTTAACACTTGAATCATTCAATTTCTCTCTCCCCCTCACATTCATTCAATCACCTCTGCTTTTCGTCTTCTTCGTCGGAGGGTTTCTCAAATTTTCCCTGGAGGCTACAGATTCCATGCCCTCCAATTTCTATCCTCTCCTTTCTCCCAACCCTTTGTCTCACCCTCGCCCGGAAGTCACCACCGCCGCTACCGCCACCACCACCTACCCCGCTGCTGCCCACTGAGATCTCTTTCTCCCTAAACCCCAAACATCACCACCCACACATACACACTCTCTCTATCTATCTATCTCTCTCTCTCTCTCTCTCTCTCTCTCTCTCTCTCTCTCTCTCTCTCTCTCTCTCTCTCTCTCTCTCAAACATCCAGGCAAACAAAGATTCAACATGAAGAGGAGCCCAACTCTTGACCTCTCCATCTCCTTCTCGTTGACGCCGGCAAGGAAGAACCGGACCAGATCCGCCAAGATCAAGGCCGCTGGTTAGACGTCGATGTTGGAGCTCGTCCTTTCCCCTTCCTCTGATCTGAGTTGATTCGTCGGTGTTCTCCTCGCGAGTCGCCACTTCAATGTGAATCCCTCCCCTTTCAATCAGCGAGCCATGTGAATACCTCTCCTCTCAGTGAAATTCAGGTAAACCCCCTTTCAATTCGCGAGCTCTATAACTTGATTTTGAGTTCGATTAGGGTTTCATCTGGGGGCTCACTGTTAGGGTTCAAATTGGGATGTTTCTAATTTTCAATTGGAGTTCGAATTGGGATGCTTCATCTAGGGGCTTACTGTTGGAGTGCGATTAGGGTTTGAGCACAATGTCAGGCACATTGCACTAATTTTTGAAATGGATGTTTCTTTCAGACAAGTTCGAATTGGGATGCTTCTCCTGGTCAAGCATCTCAACTCATTCTACTGGTGTCAGGAAAAGATCTAATGAGTAGCTAATGTTTCTTCTGGTGATGTAGCTCAACTCCTGCATATAAATTATATAATGGTATGCGAATCTGTCTTCTACCTTTTTTAATTAGTTTTAATAATATTGCGTGTGAAGGCATCATAAAATAAGAATTGGGGAAAATATAAATGCCAGATGCAAATGGAGAAAGAGGTAGCATCTTAAGTGATGGACATAACTCACTGTTCCTGTTCAGACTTTGAACATAGATAGGTTTTTCTTTGCTAAAGATATCCCTTATTGACTAATTTATAGTCGTTCTGTTCAAGTGAATGTATAAATATTTTTGCATTGTGTTGCCTGCTTACTTATTCATCCCAGTCTCCTAATTATAATATTCTTTCAAGATCTTCAATCTTCGTACCACCTTCCAAAAGGGAGCTAGGAGCTTGCTAGAATTTTATCCACTTTATGGTGATAAATATGTTTGAATGAAGCTTGATAAACTTGTTACTTATATTGCTACTCCCTGCTTGACCAGAAGATGGCTATTGTGCCACTACTGCTAAGGTTCTGTAGGGGAATTTATCTCCCATCTTTTGCCTCAAATTTTCAGCAATATGTTGCCTTTTTTTTTTGGTCTTCATGCTTTCTTGTGCTTGCATATTTGCTTACCACGAACACAAGAATCATAGTCTATGGCAACGAGTACTATTTTGGGAGAGGAATTTAGCACTCTCCAGATGGATCAACACCTTATGGAACCCCAATGAGGGTAGTTGAGTTAGGTGTCAACCATTTGCCCCAAGATGTATTTGAGAGTTATTTGGAGGAGATTAAACCTCGATACACTGATGAAATGTACAACTTGATGACTCACAACTGCAACAACTTCAGCAATGAGGTTGCCCAATTTTTGTTGGGAACATCAATCCCAGATTATATTTTACAACTACCAAATGAAGTCATGAGTAGTCCAATGGGTCCTTTAGTATGTGAGTTCTTTTTCTTTCCTTTCCATTTTGTATTTCGGTGGGTGTTACCAGCTTACAATTCTCGTTGCACTACTTAAATTTTCAATTTTGACTGTTCCTTGCAGTGCCCATGATTCAACAACTGGAGACAACATTAAGAGCTGGTGCAGTCCCTCAAGCACCGCAGTTCAGGCCAACTAATTCAGTGTCATCTAAATCTACTCCACCAACCTAGACACTCAACAGTTCAACTACTGCTAGTCCATACCCTTCCGCTGTGAAGATTGGTGGCAGCAACTCAAAATCAGATAGTACAGCAGGTCGGTCAGTTCCGTCTGCTGTCAAGCCTTCTCCTAATTTGGGCGCGATCACACAAGACTCACTTGGAAACGCTCGGAACAAAGTGCAAGAGGAGATTACTCGTGACAAAAAGGTTAGTATCCTCATATTGATACCATCCTTGCACACTTCTCTCATGAAAACATGTTCTAATCACCTGTCAAGTTATTTTTCCAAGTCCTAAGTTACACTTTTTTGAGATAATATCGAGAGAGAGAGAGAGAGAGAGAGAGAGAGAGAGAGAGAGAGAGAGAGAGAGAGAGAGATTGTGCAAACTAGGTCTTTGCTTTTTGAAAAGGAGGTGATAATATCAAAACTTGAGTATGAACTAGCAGGCACCAGGAGAGAACTCATGGAAAAAGAGAATCATGTCTTGCAAAATGAGGTCTTCTACTCTTCTATATTCTTTCCTTGTCAATTTCTGAATGACTATGCTCTCCAAGTTAATAGTGATTATGATTAGCTTGTAGACAAATCTGAAAGCTGACCATGAGAAGCAAAAGAAGTTAGTTATGTATCTAAGGGTATATTATGGAGAAGGAATTGTTATCCAAGGAGAATGAGGAGATGAGCAAAGAGATCCATGATCTGATGAAATAGCTAGAGGGAAGTCGACAAGGTATATCTGTGTTTGATTTTGGCAATGGATAGGTCATTTGCAAAACATTTCTTATGCCTCAAATGTCCTTTGCAGAAAACAAGGCAATTGGGGATGTTGAATATCAGACCCTTGTGAATGAAAATGAGAGGATACAGGTTTGTGCAACTCTAATGTTATACATCTTACCTACTTTAAGAAATCAACAATCTAATCAAGCTCTTCTCTACAAATGCTATAACTCTAGACATTGGAGAAAGTTATTGAGAGAGAAAAGGAAGGAAAAGGAAAGGCGTATGCAAACTGAGAAAGCAGCAACAGTTAAAGTGACAAGTGTGGATCAGGCTTTTCATCTTTGCATTATTGTGAGTCCAAACAACGTTTTTATTTTAAATGATTGTCTATTTCTGAATTGTTGAAGCAAGAAAGAATTCTTCTATATGATATCTGCGATGGTATATAGCAAATGTCCTTCCTCATTCTATATGATCTCTAAGATACTAGTAATAGGAAATTTATTTTTTCTAGTGGAAGGTGATTTATTTTGTCTACGCATAGGTTTCTCTTTAAGCAAACTCTCATGGGTCATGTTTCTTACTAAAATCTAGATAAAGGTTGCATAAGTGATTGTATTTATCTCATAATATTAGAAGAGGATTTATCTGTTCATAATGCTTAACAAGATTTGAAAGTTGGTTTGATGCGGGGATTTTCAATTATTGTGGTCCAATTATAGACAATCTATTTGTAAAGTATTTGCTAGCAAATATTACAAGATCTAACGCTTTTATGGTCACCTTGCTGCTGTTCCATCATTAATATAGCATGCAATTTTCATCCCTACATGCCTTAGGTGAATATTTTAGATCCATATCTTTTAAAATATTGTGGTCCAATTCTAGACCGTTTATGTGATATTGTGTGTTTTTAGTGTTGTTTGTTGCATGAAGTTTGCTGAAATGTCAGAGCTGTGGTAGGTAGGCATGTGAAGTGGCCTAAAAAATGGGTCCTTGTGAACCTTTGATCTAAAACAGGAAGAAAGCCAAAGGAAGTGAAGAAGTTGTTTATGCTTGATGAGTTACCACCCCAGGTGCCATGGTCTTGCCAACTCTTATACAAACATGTCAAGTTCACAATGAAAGAAAATGCATGTACTGCTTGCTGTTGTTGATTGAAAATGCAGGTGAACCACGTCTTTTGGGTCTTATGCTTTAAAACATTTATGGTATGAATGTTGGTGTATCATACACTTATCGATATAGGCGTTCGGGCTAGCCTTACCTTTTTTTGTGATGTGGCTAGCTAAGTAATGTATGTCGTAGATATGTGGGCTAACCTTACCTTTTTTTGAGGTGTTATGGCTAGCCAATTTTGCGGCTACGAATAGCAGCGTCGTATTTTGTAAATGTTATAATATGATGCTAGTATTTATGTACATGTTTTCATTAAACGACCTATCATTTCGAAGAACAAACAAAATGTGATGTTCTATCGACAAAAGTGTGTTGTGTATTCAAATAAAAGACATCAAATTATATATGCCAATAGTAGTGCGTTTATACCTTTAACATCATATCAGTCTATGGAAATAGATGCCAATATAATTATACGCATTAGTTCATTCATTTAAATCAATGTGCAACGCCAGTTTGAACATTAAAATAATATATGAATTGATATATATTCGCCAAAGTAACATCGTTATCCGCCAAATAAATTGATGTGTCATTGCAGCAACAACATCATTTTATTTTGAAAAAACTGATATAAATGTGGGGAACGACATCTTTTGTGTATACAAACATATTATTGCATTATTTAGAACAATATAATATCACATATAATGAACATAAAATTAATACACATAGAATGAATACTATGAATGCGATGTTGATAATATGGAAATACATCAGTTATGCCTATATTTCATGTGTTCGATTAAATTAAAACAATATAAAATCATAAATTATATATCAGACATGATTATAAACATGATCACTAAAATAAAAATTATTGTCTATTTTGTCTTAAGATATTACTTATTTTATAAATAAAGATGTAAATGTCACTTTTTTGCTTTAGGAGGACATCTTCACATGTTTTCAAATGACAAACCATGGATATACATCAACAAATGAATATGTCATAACCGAAATTTAGGGGTTCTAATTAAAAAAAGACATCTGCTTGAAACCGATGTGAAAGTTTGGATCTTTTACTACACGTACAAAGAGATCGGAATTTTTTTTGAAAGACATCTGTTGACAACAGATGTCTAATTGAAGTTTTCTAGTAGTGAAATGGTGAGACCTTTTGTGTTGAAGTCTCAAAGGATTACTCTAATCGTTGGTGGTTATCTGGTGGTTGGAATAGATTTGCGACCAACAACGGGGTTAAGGTTGGAATCTCGGTGGTGCTCTTTCAGTATGTAGAAGGAAATTGCTTCAAAACCCTCGTTCTTAAAGATGAAGATGAGTAGAGCTTTTGGTGTTTTGTAATTTTAGTAGATATTTGTTTTTATGTTGTGCTTTTATTAACTTTTAATCGCATGCTTTGGTATCTGTAATTGCAAATATTTCTGTTAATAACATCTCGCTGTTTTTAATGACTCGGCTTGCGCTTTTGTGTTTTGTCTTCTTTCGAATTGGATGTGACCTTTGCTAGTGTGATAATGACACTCTGGATCGCAGAGTTGGGTTCTGCAACTTTTACCACTTCTCTGAAGATCTTGCTTTAGACAGACCTTTGGTGACGAGACAACACTGTTCTGTTTACTTGATTTGGTGATAAATATTAGATGCTCGGGTTAAATCTGCGGCAGTTGTCCTTGGGCTTTGTTTGATTTAGCAGTATTCTTGTAGTGAGGAATCATGACCTCCCCTCCCCCTAGTCGGCGTGACTTTTTCAATTCCATTGATTCTGAAGAGAAGATGGAATATATGGTAGGTTTCTTTACCCCACTTCTATAATTTGTGTGCCCCTTTTTTATTTGATATTTTGGTTTTGTGGCTTGTAGCTTTTTCCCGAATAATTTGGTGTTCAATATGCTCGTAGGGGAATGAATCACGTGTGTTTGGTCTCTCCTACTGGACGGGAGTTCCGAGTAAAGTTGTTTTGAGATAGCCATGGTCGCCACATCCTCATCGAAGGTTGACGTACTTTTGTCATGGACAGCGGTCTACGCGTTGGGAGTCTCTTATTATCTTTAAGTATGAGGGGAGTAATCGTTTCACGATAATCGTTCTAGAAGCGAGTGAATAAGCTATGTGTGCAAATGCGCTGTGTAATACTTTTTGATATTTTGGTTGTACGTTGGCTTTTATACGCGTTTACACCGCACTTGTTTTCAGGGTCTGATCTTAACGGGCTTTTTAACGATTGTTTGATGTCATATTTTGAACAAAACTGAATCGCAAATAAAGGTAGAGCAAAACATAACGTTCTTATTAATCCTCCAGATGTTATAGAAACTTGTAGACGTAATTCGCAAACAGAGTGATGGCAACTAAATTTACTTCTACGAAGTTCTACCTCAAAGGAGAAGAAAACTAGAAACTCTCTAAGAGCATTCTCGATTTACCTCCTCCGAGGCCTGGCCGGGATGATTCGAGTTCCGCCCTGGCTTAAGCGAGATCCATTCGGAAGCGGACCTTTTGAGTGAGGAGGAGCCCATTTTGCGTCTACTTCATCCCCCACCGCATCTAGGATATGAACCTCGAAGTGAACATCTCCTTTGTGAATAAAGGTTACGGAGGAACCGAGATCGATACTATGTGAGCAGGCAAAATCGTTCCATCCGCTGCTCAAGTAAGGAAGCCTATAATCTCAACGAGTAACTTCCATAGAAAAATCCCGCAAAAATCGGGTTGATAGGAGAATGTTCCTAGGAAGATTTGGATGAAATTCATCTTCGAAACGCAATGGGAGGGATAAGCGAAGTAACTGTTCTGTGAAACGGATGGGCTCAGAAAATGACCAAACCGCTTGGTTTGATGTAGTCATAGAGAGAGAGAGAGAGATACAAGATGGGAGTAAAGAAAGTGAGTAAATGGAATGATCCTCCAATGTATTTTCTTTATAAAGGGACGTCTATGTGATCGGTTCATGATCACGGGGGCGGGTAAATAGGGCATCCTGTGTGCCGTGGCAGGATAGGGACGCAAAGATTGAAGCAAGTGAAATCGTGACTTTCTTTGCAGATTAAACGCCATGCATGGGGATGCCCCTAAACCTTGTGAATTTCATGGAAAATTTAGTACTAATAAGTGTAACCATTTCTGGTGAAGAACCATGGGCGAATTTTGCAGATCAGACCGCTTAGTTTTATTCTCCTTCGAGGCTTGCTTGCATGCGCATCCGTGCTTAAAGTGAACGCGATTGCTAAATTTATTCTCCTTGGAGGCTTACTTGCATGCGTATCCGTACCCAAAGTGTACGCGATCACTAAGTTTATTCTCCTTGGAGGCTTACTTGCACATCCCCGCGTTCGAAAGACACGCGATTGCTAAATTTATTCTCCTTGGAGGGTTACTTGCATGCGTATCCGTACCCAAAGTGTACGCAATCGCTAAATTCATTCTCCTTTGAGGCTTACTTGCATGCGTATCCGTACCCAAAGTGTACGCGATCGCTAAATTTATTCTCCTTGGAGACTTACTTGCACATCCCCGCGTTCGAAAGACTCGTGCATGATTGCTAAATGAATATTTATTCTCCTTGGAGGCTTACTTGCATGCGTATCCGTACCCAAAGTGTACGCGATCGCTAAATTTATTCTCCTTGGAGGCTTACTTGCTTGCGTATCCGTACCCAAAGTGTACGCGATCGCTAAATTTACTCTCCTTGGAGGCTTACTTGCATGCGTATCCGTACCCAAAGTGTACGCGGTCACTAAATTTATTCTCCTTTGAGGCTTACTTGCATTCGTATCCGTACTTAAAGTGTACGCGATCGCTAAATTTATTCTCCTTAGAGGCTTACATGCACATCCCCGCGTTCGAAAGACACGTGTGATAACTCCCTCCCTTGATGAAAATCGGAATAGATGTTTCAAAGGCTTTGACAAGATATTTGTGTCAAAGGCCTTGGAGCGTTAACAGTTGATGAAATACAAAACCTACCTTTATTATTCGTATATTATTTTATCTTATTATATACTTCCATTATATTATATATATATGTATGACTAACCATTTCAGGAAGTATATTCGAAGATTGCATCCTTCCTTTTACATGTTGAGGAGATCAGCTCAAAATAGATCATGGCTTCGAAGTATCCTTAAATAGAAGATCCAAGATCGAACTGATTCCAAAGAGCCGTTGGAGATCTGGTGATGAAGATCCTCACGCTCCATGCTATCTCCATGCTATTATATAAAGGAAAGGAATGAGAAGACAGAACATACAAGTGCTACACACGAGCTTCAATTCTTTCAAGCGATCTGTCTTCCAAGTGTCTCTCTGCAAAGCGCTCAAATAGTTTGTTGTTTATTTCAAAGCCTTTGAGAGTCACTGTGAGCTTATAGGATATATTTATTTCAAGTGTTACTCGAGAGTTTATAACTCGGGAAGTTGCACTAGGCTATTGATTTGCGAGAGTTAGAGGATTGTACTAGATAGCTGAGAGATGTGGGGCTCTTCTAGATTGGTCTAGGACTCCAAGGGAACGTGAGTTGACTAGATTGCAATTGTATAGGAGAGAGGCTTCTCGGTGAGCTATTAGGATCCTAAGCTAAGCAATCAATAAAGCCTTTGAATCCTAGGTTTGTGGAAGAACCCTAGGCGGGGACGTAGGCCAGTTGTGCTGAACCTCGTAAACAATTACTCGTGTTCTTTACTTATTTGCTTTACCATTTTTCCGCACTTGGTTCGAATTGTTTAACTTTGTGATTCAGGTTCTTCTCAAAGGTTTTGGTACAAGCTCCAAAAGTCTTGAGACTTTCTGCGAAAAACGGGCATACTCTATTCAACCCCCCTTCTAGAGTATTTATATATTACTTTGTTTTACATTATCGAACCTTCAATTGGTATCAGAGCTTTACTCACTGTTTTGATCTAACAATCTTGTGAGTTTTCGATCATGTCTGGTGAAGCAAGCGGAGGATTTGCACAGGGAAGGTCCACAAGCAGACCGCCACTCTTTGTAGGAAACAACTTTGTCCACTGGAGATCTTTGATGAAGATGTTCATCATAGACCAAGATCTAGAGCTTTGGAACATTATAGAGAATGGTCCGAAGATTCCAGAGAAGGAAGGACCAAACGATACCAAAGTGGAAAAGAAGGAGTCTGAATACAACCAAGCAGATCTTGAAACCATCTCCAAAAACTACAGGGCTATTAACTTACTTTATTGTGGTCTTAGCACTGATGAGTTTAACCGTATTTCCTCTTGTAGGTCAGCTAAAGAGATTTGGGACAAGTTGGTCGTCACCTATGAAGGAACGAGCCAAGTGAAAGACACCAAGATCAGCATCTTTCTTCGAAAGTATGAGCTCTTCAAGATGAAGTCCGATGAGTCAATCAAAGCCATGTTCACACGATTCACAGAAATCACCAACAACCTTGACTCTTGACGGAGGGAAAACCTGTCGTTGATTCCGCCAAAGAAACTCAAACCTATAACTAGTATAGTAATAAGTAAGAGGTCGATCCCACAGGGAAATTTATACTCAAGTGCGATTTTAACGTTGATTAAGTAACCAGAGAGGGTGTTTTAGTGTGAAAGTTTTAAAGCGAAATAACGGAAGCAGAATAAGTGAATTTGGTTTAGACAGATGAGAGAAGCAATTCCACCTACAATTTTCCACTTTATCGGATTGAAGCGATCCTTGTAACTTCTTCTCGTCCTATTACGTTTCCTATGAATGCCCTTGTCCCGACCTAATATAGTTACTAGTCCAATCAGTCCTAGAAACCCTTATCAATCGAACAATCCCTAAAGAAGGATTTAACCCAATTGATAGCCTTAAGTTCAGAGATTAGCCAAGGTATTTGCAATCCCTAAAGAAGGATTTAACAACACATTCAACTTCCTACTCATTCAATTAGTTCAATCAGCCCTAAAGGAACAAGTTTGCCACTTAGGTTAAGGTTCACAATCAGGAATCTACAAAACCTTAGCGATTGAATTGATCTAACGAGTTGGCCAGACAAGATAGAACAAATCAATAATTAATTAAGCACAAAGAAGTTGAAGCATTCACAAATAGGAAACTAGGAGCGAGAATTAGAAACTCACAATCAATCCGAATAAAGCTTCAAATTGCAGGCAGAATAGATGAGTTTAGTTCCTCATGGAAGACATAGCTCAAAATCTCTAAAGTGTCTAATGGTTAAAAGAATAGAATGAATGGTGATGAAAAATAACATAAAAGACCTAATAAAAAGATCCCATTCGGCCTCCAAACAAACATAGATAAAAACTAGGTTTTCCAAAAACGGCGCTGGGCCTGTCCGTACGCGCAGCTGCACCCGCCGCAGCGGGTTGCGAAGGAAGCATTTGCGGCGGGCGCCGCAACACTTGCGGCGGCCGCCGCACGTACAGACAGGCCCAGCGCCGTTTTTGGAAAACCTAGTTTTTATCTATGTTTGTTTGGACGCCGAATGGGATCTTTTTATTAGGTCTTTTATGTTATTTTTCATCACCATTCATTCTATTCTTTTAACCATTAGACACTTTAGAGATTTTGAGCTATGTCTTCCATGAGGAACTAAACTCATCTATTCTGCCTGCAATTTGAAGCTTTATTCGGATTGATTGTGAGTTTCTAATTCTCGCTCCTAGTTTCCTATTTGTGAATGCTTCAACTTCTTTGTGCTTAATTAATTATTGATTTGTTCTATCTTGTCTGGCCAACTCGTTAGATCAATTCAATCGCTAAGGTTTTGTAGATTCCTGATTGTGAACCTTAACCTAAGTGGCAAACTTGTTCCTTTAGGGCTGATTGAACTAATTGAATGAGTAGGAAGTTGAATGTGTTGTTAAATCCTTCTTTAGGGACTGCAAATACCTTGGCTAATCTCTGAACTTAAGGCTATCAATTGGGTTAAATCCTTCTTTAGGGACTGTTCGATTGATAAGGGTTTCTAGGACTGATTGGACTAGTAACTATATTAGGTCGGGACAAGGGCATTCATAGGAAACGTAATAGGACGAGAAGAAGTTACAAGGATCGCTTCAATCCGATAAAGTGGAAAATTGTAGGTGGAATTGCTTCTCTCATCTGTCTAAACCAAATTCACTTATTCTGCTTCCGTTATTTCGCTTTAAAACTTTCACACTAAAACACCCTCTCTGGTTACTTAATCAACGTTAAAATCGCACTTGAGTATAAATTTCCCTGTGGGATCGACCTCTTACTTATTACTATACTAGTTATAGGTTTGAGTTTCTTTGGCGGAATCAACGACAGGTTTTCCCTCCGTCAAATTTGGCGCCGTTGCCGGGGAGCGCGATCGTGAGAGCGGAAGTCCAAGACGCCTGGTGCACGAGCGCCTGTGCGCGCCTGAGCGGAGCCGAAGACGCCAGGCTCACTGGGAGCGAGGACCGTCGTGAGCGCCACCAAGAACCAGACTCCTTCTTGCGACCGTTTGATTTAGGGATTAGGTTGTGTTTGGATCTGGTTTTGATCAGAGAACAAAGTGACGATGATGATGATGGTTGGTGCCGAAGGTTTTAGAATACACGAACCGGATAGCCTTTGGGATTGATAATCGAGAACCCTCTAATCCTATAAAAGGGTTTTTCTCACCCGCCGCCGATTCTTCTTCTGGTACGTTTCCTCCCTTACCTATGGAGACTCCCAAGCCCGTTCCACCCTTCCCGGAAGCTCTTAAGGATACAAGGAGGTATGAGAACGACAAGGAAATCTTCGAGACATTCAGTAAGTGCGAGGTAAATATTCCTTTACTTAATTTGATCAAAAGCATCCCTCGATATGCTAAATTTTTGAAGGAACTTTGCACTATCAAGCGGAACCAGAAGCTAAAAGGTAAGCAAAAGGTGAAGGTAAGCGAACATGTCACTGCTGTCTTTCAAAAGCGTATGCCTGAAAAGTGTAGTGATCCTGGTATGTTTGCTATTCCATGTGTGATAGGTGACACTAAATTTGACAAAGCCATGTTAGATTTAGGAGCATCTATTAATGTTTTGCCTTCTAGTGTTTATCATGCTTTGGGGTTGGGACCTCTGAATGACACTCGGGTAGTAATTCAACTTGCCGATCGATCTACTATCTACCCGAAGGGGATTGTTGAAGATGTCTTGGTTATGGTTGACAATTTGATATTCCCTGCTGATTTCTTTGTGATTGACATGGGTCCTGGTAACAGCGAAGGCCCTATTCTGTTGGGCAGACCTTTCTTGAAAACTGCTAGAACCAAGATAGATGTCTATTCAGGATCTCTTACTATGGAATTTGATGGTCAACGAGTTGAATATAATATCTATGATTCCATGAAATTCCCATCTGATGATCCTTCTCTGTGCTTTATAGATGCTATTGATACTATGGCACAGGATTGTTTTGATTTGGAATGTGTTGATGAGATGGAGGTTGCTTTACAGGCTCCTATAGATGAAATTGCTAGAGATTATGTATTGTCAGCTGACCTGCAGGAGGCTGTAGTAGCTCTAGATCATCGATCTCCCACATATGTGCCACCGAGGGGAGACCGCATCGAGCTGACCATTCCTACTGAAAAGCTTCTTCCATCCATTATCCAAGCGCCGGATGTTGAATTGAAACAACTTCCTAATCACCTTAAATATGCTTTTCTTGGTGAAAATGATACTCTACCTGTCATTATTTCTAACAAATTAACATTTGGACAGGAGGAGCGATTGGTGAATGTTCTAAAAGAGAACAAGGAGGCGCTAGGATGGACGATAGCGGACATTAAGGGCATCAGTCCTACCCTCTGCATGCATAGGATATTATTATAGGATGATGCCAAGCCATCTAGACAACCTCAGCGAAGACTCAACCCACCAATGATGGAAGTGGTAAAGAAGGAGGTGCTGAAATTCCTTCAGGCAGGTATGATTTTTCCCATATCTGATAGCAAATGGGTGAGTCCTACTCAGGTTGTCCCTAAGAAGGGAGGTATTACTGTTGTTGAAAATCAGGATGGTGAATTGGTCCCTAGTAGGGTTCAAACTGGATGGAGAGTCTGTATTGATTATCGTAAATTAAATGCAGTCACTCGCAAAGACCATTTCCCCCTTCCCTTTATTGATCAGATGCTTGAGCGCCTTGCCGACCGTTCTTTTTATTGCTTTTTAGATGGCTACTCAGGATATTTTCAGGTACCCATAGCACCGGAGGACCAAGAAAAAACGACTTTTACATGCCCTTTTGGCACTTTTGCATATCGCAGAATGCCTTTTGGGCCATGTAACGCACCTGGGACTTTCCAACGGTGTATGGTGAGCATATTTTCTGAGTATGTGGAGCATTTTATTGAAGTGTTTATGGATGACTTCACTGTGCATGGTGATGATTTTGATACTTGCTTACATCATTTGTCACTTGTGCTTAAGAGGTGCGTAGACACCAATTTGGTTCTCAATTCTGAAAAGTGTCATTTTATGGTTGAGCAAGGAATTGTGTTGGGTCATATTGTGTCTAGCAGGGGTCTTGAGGTAGACAAGGCTAAAATTGATGTTATTCAGTCTCTACCTTACCCCACTAATGTGCGTGAGATTCGCTCCTTTTTAGGCCATGCAGGGTTCTATCGCAGGTTTATTAAGGATTTTTCTAAGATTTCTGCACCTCTTTGTGATTTATTGAAAAAGGAAGTAGCTTTTGAGTTTGATGACAGGTGTAGAGCATCTTTTGATGAGCTTAAAGGTCGCCTAACTAGCGCTCCTATAATCCAAGCACCCATATGGTCGCAACCTTTTGAGATTATGTGTGACGCTAGCGATTACGCTGTGGGGGCTGTTTTGGGACAAAAGGAAGGAAGGAGCTCGCATGTCATCTACTATGCCTCCATGACTCTGAATGGAGCACAAAGGAACTACTCAACCACTGAGAAAGAGCTTCTGGCTGTGGTCTTTGCACTGGAGAAATTTCGCTCCTACCTCCTAGGAGCTAAGGTAATTGTCTTCACGGATCACGCTGCTCTCCGTTATCTATTAACTAAGAAAGAAGCGAAACCAAGATTGATTCGATGGATTTTACTTTTGAGTGAATTTGACATCGAAATCAAAGATAAGAAAGGTGCAGAAAACTTAGTGGCGGACCACCTCAGCAGACTTGTCCAAGGAGAGGACAAGCCGGAAGATCAAAGACCTATTCACGGTGAATTCCCTGACGATACACTATTCTATATCACTCACAACCCCTCTTCACAGCTGAAGGAAAAGACGGAAACGGAGGTTGCCGTTCCATCCGACGATGTAAGTTCCAATATTTCTGAATTGTTGATGGGTGTCCATACTCCTCGGCCTTGGTTTGCCAATATGGTGAATTTCTTGGTCACGGGGGAATTCCCACCAAACTTGACCAAAGCTCAGAAGGACAAGATTCGACATGACTCTCGCTTCTACGTTTGGGACGACCCCTACCTTTGGAAACATTGTGCTGATCAGGTAATTAGGAGGTGTCTGCCGGACAATGAGGTACAATCTGTCCTTACTTTTTGTCATACTCATGAATGTGGAGGCCATTTTAGTCCTCAAAAGACTGCTAGGAAAGTATTAGAAGCAGGTTTCTTTTGGCCTCACCTATTTAGAGACGCTAATGCTTTTTGTAAATCTTGCGATAGATGCCAAAGGATTGGGAACATATCAGCTAGAAATGAAATGCCACAAACTAAGATTGTATTTTGTGAAATTTTTGATGTTTGGGGTATTGATTTTATGGGTCCCTTTCCTAGTTCTTTTGGGAATATCTATATTTTGCTTGCGGTGGACTATGTCTCCAAGTGGGTGGAGGCAAAGGCCACCAGAACTGATGATTCTAAGGTAGTTGCAGAATTCCTCAAAGACACAATATTCGCAAGATTTGGGGTACCTAAAGCTCTAGTAAGCGACAGGGGGACACATTTTTGCAATAGGACCATCACTGCTCTGCTAAAACGGTATCATGTCACGCATAGAGTGTCCACTGCTTATCACCCGCAGACCAATGGTCAGGCAGTAGTATCGAATAGGGAGATTAAGAGCATTCTGGAGAAAACAGTGGCTCCTAATCGGAAGGATTGGAGTCTAAGGCTGAATGATGCTCTTTGGGCCTATCGAACGGCCTATAAAACTCCAATTGGTATGTCCCCTTATCGAATTGCGTTTGGTAAGGCTTGTCATCTACCGGTGGAACTTCAGCATAGGGCATACTGGGCTGTCAAGAACTGCAATATGGCAATGAATGAAGTGGGAGAATTCAGGAAACTGCAATTGCAGGAGCTGGAGGAATTACGTCTGGATGCCTATGATAATGCAATGATCTACAAGGAGAAGACAAGAGTTTGGCATGACAAACATATCCTGCGGAAGGAACTTAATGTGGGAGACAAGGTCCTCCTATACCAATCCCGTCTAAAACTCTTCCCAGGGAAGCTTAGATCAAGGTGGGAAGGACCATACACCATCTCAAAGATATTCCCTCATGGAGCAATTGAACTCTATGACCCTAAATCTCATGAGCTCTTTAAGGTCAATGGGCATAGAGTTAAGCCTTACTTTGAGAACATACCACATAATGAAGAAGAAGAGTTGGTGCTTGCTGAACCAACCGACTAGGCCACTCAAGGGGCCATCACGTCGAGCCAACGACTTGAAACAAAGGCGCTGCTCGGGAGGCAACCCGAGGTAAGTTCCCTTCTTTGTCTTTTTTTTTTTTTATTTTTTTTATTGTCTTAGGAAATATCCATTAGCTATTTTAGGATTATTCACATGACATAGGTAGTTAATTAAAAAAAAAAAAAAAAAATTAGAAGTAAAAACCCCGAGTACAG
This sequence comes from Persicaria tinctoria, assembly GCA_037127255.1. NCBI lineage: Eukaryota > Viridiplantae > Streptophyta > Magnoliopsida > Caryophyllales > Polygonaceae > Persicaria > Persicaria tinctoria. Next base: position 64,443,965 of record JBANSL010000008.1, on the reverse strand, counting down.
GAGCGGCGGGCGCCGCAGGGGTAGCCACTGCGGTGCCCGCCGCAGCCACTGCGGTGCCCGCCGCAGCCACTGCGGTGCCCGCCGCCAGGGAGCTGTTTCACGCGGCACCCGCCGCAAGTAAACCCAAGGGTGTTGCGGCGCCCGCCGCAACGGTACCCCATCTCGGACTTTTATTTAAAAAAAAAAAATAAAAAAATATTTAAGTACATAATGGGATGTTTTAACCTACGTCACCTCTTTCTTCAACCTGCCGCCTCATTCACACACCCATACACCTCCATTGTTCTTCTTCTCCTTCACCCTCCAATCCTCTTTCTTCTCACCATAACCACTCCCAAACCCTCTATTTTTCTTCCCCATCACCGGATCTAGCAACCTTCTCGCCGGATCCAAGCCCAACAACCCACCAACGCCACCCGCTGCCCGCCGCTGTGCACCTGCTGCGCCCGCCGCTCCACTGCAGAGGCCGCCGCTGTGTTCCTCCGCCAGATCCGAAGCGACATCAGCCCTAATCTCCTAGATTTCTCAAGTTTCCTCCCTTTTAAACTCTCAAGGTATGCATTCTCACGCCCCCCTTCTCTCCAAATTTCAGATTTGTAATTATGGTTGAGAACTAGGTAGAGTTTTGATCTTTTGAGTGTTTGTTCATTGTTTAAAGTGGAAATTTGTGTGGCTAAATTAAATTGTGGGGACTGATTTTCCTATATATGGGGCTGATTTTATTAAGTTTATGAGATTTGAAGTTGAAGGTTTGGGTTGAGAGTAAAGATTTGTGTGGGATATTATTGTAGTTCCTTAAGGGTTGAAATTTGTGAAAGTATGAAATATGTGGGGCTGATTTTTTCAATTCTAATGGGACTGATTTTTTTTTTTTTTTGGTGTAAATTGGAATTTAGGGTGTGATTAATGATATCTTATGAAGTGTTCTTGAGTTTGGGTTGTTTATTGGAGGTTGTGAGCTATTTGTGATGTGCTTGGTTTGTGTGATTTATTGTTTGGCTTGGTTTATGTTTGAAGTTGTGCTTATTTGTGTCGAATTCTGAAGCTGTCTGGGGTGTCCATATATACTGCTGGTATTTATTACAGATGGTGCGCCGGTTAAGAAATGCATCTGATGAACAGAGGAGGATTTTCAAGAATTTCGATGCTCGACGCTTCGTTCAAACGAAGTTCTTTGACACCCCAGCACTGCAGACGCTGGGGATGTTGGATGTCACCCACAGGATGCTCACCCATGGCGGGTTGGGAGGATTTCTACATCGGAGTGCTCCGACATACCCCGAGCTGGCGTGGGAATTTATAGCTACTTTTGAGAGGGTTGACGCCTCTAGGATTAGGTTCAACTTGTTGGACCAACCCCACGTCTGCACGCTTGACAACCTCCGCCAGCACTTCGGGATATCACAGGCGGCTACCCCAAACTGGTCTTCTATAACCACCGAGCAACAACGTCATGATCTGTGGTTCAAGGCTACTGGAACGGTTTTTGATAGCCACAAGGGGGAATACAACTACTGCTTTGTCCACCCTTGCTTCCGCCTGGTCCACAAGGTCTTAGCTATGGCCTTTAGCGGCAGAGGAGATGTCAACAAGGTATACGCTGCTGATCTAGCTTGGTTATGGAGCTTTGCTCCCCAGTCTCACGGTACACCAGACTGGGTTGAGATTTTTATTGAGAACTGTTTGAGGATCCAGGGGGCCAAGTCAGGCAGGTTTGGCTTGGGAGGCATGATCAGCCTCATAGCCTACCAATACTTATCGCCTGAGCAGTGCGGTACCCCTATGTCTGGTGGGTACACCTACACTACAGAGCAGCTTAGAAGGGCGGTTGTGCTCGAGGGTAATGATGGAAGAGGCTGGATTTGGAAGTCCGGAAACCATGGAGAGCACCGATTGAGTCTTCCCAGGCTCCTACCTTATGGACCTTCCGACAACACCCTTTACATCGCAGGCGATCAGGAGCAGGCTGCGGAGGAGGTTCCTGAGGATGATGATGATGATGAGGAGGATGCCCCTGCACCGACCGATCATCATATGGGGGATGCACAGCAGGGGGCTGGCACGTCAGCAGGACATCATTATTCTTCGACTGATAGGGACGCCTATTTGCGGGACTACCTGGCCAATGAGTTCCATCGTATTTCCTTACGCCAGGACGCAATTGAGTTCACCCTCAGCGACCTCGGTCGCTCTGCGAGGGAGTCGGATGCCAACATGGCGGCAAGGTGGAGTGAGACAAACTACCAGCTCGAGGAGATGCGGAGGGAGCAGCAGTACTACTACCGTCAGCAATACCCCCACATCCCTCCATACTAGTCGCCGCCTTACCCGCCTCCACCTCAGTGATTGATTAGTTCTACCCTCCTTCACTCTGAGTTTTTTTATGATTATTTTAGTTGTCTGTACTGTTTCAGTGAGGACACTGAAAATTTTAAGTGTGGGGGAGGAGACTTATATGTATATTATGTTATTTTATGTCATTTCTATTAGAGTTTAGGACATGTTTAAGTTGCTGAAGATGTTTAAGTCTGTAATATTTAGTTATTTTTAATTTCTGCATTTTCTGCATTTTATTTAGCATATTTTCTGCATTTTCGAAATATATATATAAAAAAAAAAAAGAGAAAAAAAAAAAAAAAAAAAACTTAATTTCGAAATTATTAGAAATAGAGCATGCATTGCATATATGTGTTATTCAAATACCCATCTTGCTTAGTTTGTCCTCTATTTTAAATTTCAAGCATGAATCATACAAATCCCATGAAGTTCTGGATGTTTTGATTATTATTGCTATTTGATCTTTGTGGAACATGAGCTAGCAAATATAATTGAGCATGTATGATTGAGCTAAGGTATGATTGAAATCCTAAAAACATGACCCTGTGAGGATGTTTAGCCTTATTTGAATTCTTTTGCTCAATTGTGTGAATTACTCGCCTAGTGTTGCTACCTCTTGGCATTGACTGCAGTATCTATTTTTGAAGACCAATGCACATGTTTGTTGCTTGCGGGGTGTATGTTTATATTTAGAGTCTTTTTATTCAATTTTATGCATATTTAGTGAATAAGGTGGCAATGGTTGATGCACTGAGTAACCGGGTCTACGCATGACACCCATGGGTATGATTCGCGCAAAAAGGTGTTGAAAACTATCCACTAGGAAAGAAACTTGATCATTGAGTAACCAGGTTCATTCATGACACCCATGTTTGCAACTTGCGTCAAAAGGTGTTCGAGTGGACTTCATGTTAGTAAGTTGAAGTGTTGATAGACCGGGGTCATTCATGACACCCATGTTTGCGCTTCGCGTAAGGAAAGCACCAAGACAAGAAAAAGAAAAAAAAAAGAGAGAAAAGGAAACCAAAGAAAAAGAAAAAAAAAAGTATCGCATTTTATTTTCTTGATGTTATCCCGCAAGTAATGACATTTTGGTAGATAATTGGTGATATGGTGGTCAATGTCTATGAGCTTAGTGCATTATTGGTTTGAGTTGAGAGTTGTACCTAAAAGTCTAAACACATGAGTGAAACACATATTTCTGGTGAGGTGGGATGATGTCTACTTCTAAGCTTTGATCACCTTAATACATGCTATGACATTTGTTTGCTTGGTTTATGTGTTCACCTGCTATGATGTTGCTTTTTGGTAATGTTGAGACTTGAAGGGATTTCCTGTGGGATACATTGATTCATGTTCATTCCATCATTGCTTGAGGACGAGCAAAGGTTAAGTGTGGGGGAATTTGATAATGCATATTTTAGATAGGCATTATCAACTCTCTCGGCAAGAGCTTTACCAACGTTGAGAAAGCGAGGAAGATACTAAGGTGCCTTCCAAAGGAGAAATGGGGTCCAAAAGTAACAGCTATAGAAGAAGCCAGGACGTCACCACTCTACCCCTTGATGACCTCCTTGGGAAACTGATCACGCATGAGATGATCCTTAATGAAGACGATGGAGAACTTCCAGCTAGCACCAAGAACTTGGCACTCAAGTCTAAGAAGAATGAGTCCAAGGATGGATCTGATTCTGAAGATGAGGATGATCCTTTTGCTCTTATCACAAGAGGACTTGCTAGAATTCTCAAAATGAAGAAGCAATTCAACAACAATGATGAATCAGAGTCTTCAAAATTTCGAGGTAAGCCTCAATACAACAAGTTTGAAAAGAAGACTAAACCGTTATCTTGTTTTGAATGTGGTGAAACAGATCAAAGGTCTTGAAGCTTCTTATTCAGGTCTTGACATTAAAGTCAAGACGCTTGACTCGGAGAAATCTGAACTCAAGGAAGATCTTTCCTCTCTAAGAAATGAGCATCATGACTTAGAGAACGAGAAGATCTCCCTGAAAAATAAGATTCTAGACCAAAAGACAGCCCTCATAAGTTTTACCAAATCCAAAGGCACTCTCGATAAGATGTTGGGTGAGCAACAAAGCTCTCTAAACAAAAGTGGTATTGGTTACAACCCAAAGGCTAAAGGAAGCAGAACCTCTCCTATATGTCACCATTGTGCTAGGAAGGGACATGTAAAAGAGACCTGCCCTTATAGAAGAAAGGATCCTTATATTATTCGCAATACATTTCCTGTTCATTTGAGAAAAGAACGGATAACACAAGTTTGGGTCCCAAAAGGCACTATTTTACCAAACATGGTTTACCCCAACAATGGATCCAAATTTGTTTATTGGTCTAGCCACAAAGGTTGATGTTTGTTTTACAGGAGATCACCAAGGTGAAAGAACACAAATGGATTATTGATAGTGATTGCTCAAGGCATATGAGTGGGAAGAGTTCTCTCTTTCATGATCTAAAGGAGCAATCCACGGGAACAATCACTCTTTGTGACAAAGGGAAGTGCGACATTGTTGGTATTGGTAGTGTTGGAAGTGATTCCAGCCATAGTATTAAAAATGTCTATCTCGTTGATGGTTTAAAGTATAACCTGCTTAGCGTTTCTCAACTATGTGATAGTGGTAACATTGTCAGATTTAACAAGAAAAGATGTATAGTGTGCAGAGATGATACAGGTGAAGTTATATTGACTGCATCTCGTTATAACAACATATACGCTGTTAATGCTGATCAAGTGGCACAAGGAAGCTTAACCTGTTTAAAGGCCTTGACGGACGATCCAAAGCTTTGGCACAGGAGACTCGGTCATGTGAGTCCACATACACTACAGAAGCTTGTGTCCAAAGGGCTTGTAAGAGGGCTACCTGAGATGGACTTCAAAGGTATTGACATGTGTAACGCTTGCACACGAGGTAAACAAACACGTAGCTCTTTCAAACCCAAAAAGGTTTGTTGCAGATATAGATCTTAATATCCATGAAGAGAACGAGGAAGGTGATGATGGTACTACCATGAACACAGAGAAAAGGAACATGCAGGAACCGATTCTTAACTCTGAAAAAATTGGCCCAAGGTGTTGAAGATGCGTCCAAAGCCCTTGGTGTCCAATCCAACAGTGTTGAGATGTCAGAGACTGCTGTAACTGAACCTAACAGGACCACGGAGTCAGATGTACCACAAATCAATCCTGATAGTGTGACGAATCAAGGAGCTGAGACTAGCAAAAGGAAATTCAAATACTCCTCATCACACTCATTAAAGGATATCATTTCTGACCCTACTTCTAGTGTTCAAACTCGTTCTAAACTTAAAGATCTTTGTGCTTTTAACGCGTTTGTTTCTCTTATTGAGCCGAAGAAGGTAAATGAGGCACTTCAGGAGCCAGACTGGATTATAGCTATGCAAAGTGAACTTAATGAATTTGAGAGGAACAAAGTCTGGACTTTGAAGCCTAGACCAAAGCATCAATCTGTCATTGGCACTCGATGGGTGTTTCGAAACAAGTTAGATGAGAATGGCAAGATTGTGAGGAACAAGGCACGGCTTGTTGCTCAAGGCTACAATCAAGAGGAAGGTATTGACTACGAGGAGACCTTTGCTCCCGTAGCCGGGCTTGAAGCCATTCGCATTTTATTAGCATTTGCATCTTTTATGAGCATAAAGTTATATCAAATGGATGTCAAGTGTGCTTTTCTCAATGGTTTTTTAGAAGAAGAAGTTTATGTTGCTCAACCCCCAGGTTTTGAAAGCTCAGAATTTCCCAATCATGTTTACAAACTTGACAAAGCGCTTTATGGTTTGAAACAAGCCCCAAGAGCTTGGTACGAGCGCTTGTCAAAATATCTTTTAGAAAATGATTTTAAAAGAGGGTTGATCGACAAGACTCTTTTTATCAAGACCAAAGGAAAGGACATTTTGGTTATTCAAATTTATGTTGATGATATATTATTTGGTGCTACTAACACATCTTTGTGCAAGGAATTTTCTGACATTATGTGCAGTGAATTTGAGATGAGCTTGATGGGTGAACTCAACTTCTTTTTGGGGTTACAAGTTCATCAATCCAAGAAAGGGATCTTCGTCAACCAAAGCAAGTACACTAAGGATCTCTTGAAGAAGTTCAAGATGGATCAATCCAAAGCAGCCAAGACACCCATGAGCTCAACGTTGTCTCTAGATCAAGACAAGACTGGAACTAGTGTCAATCAAAAGGAGTATCGAGGAATGATTGGATCTTTACTATATCTCACGGCTAGTAGACCTGACATCATGTTTAGTGTTTGCATGTATGCTAGGTTTCAAGCTGATCCAAAAGAATCTCACCTCGTGGCTGTGAAGAGGATCTTTCGATATCTCAATGGCACTAAGGAACTTGGACTATGGTACCCAAAGCAAAAGGATTTCACTTTAATTGGATATTCTGATGCAGATTTTGCAGGCTACAAGGTGGATAGAAAGAGCACATCAGGATGTTGCCAATTCTTAGGAGCATCTTTGATCAGTTGGCACTCAAAGAAGCAAAACTCAGTTGCTCTATCCACTGCAGAAGCTGAATACATTGCAGCTGGAGCTTGCTGCTCCCAAATCCTTTGGATAGCTCAACAAATGCGAGATCTCGGCATCAACCTCAAGGGTATCCCAATTAAGTGTGACAATACAAGTGCCATATCCATCACTAAGAATCCTGTTCAGCATTCAAGGACCAAGCATATTGATGTAAGACATCATTTCATTAGAGATCATGTTGAAAAAGGTGATGTGTCCATATCTTTTATTTCTACTGATTATCAATGGGCTGACATTTTTACTAAGCCTTTGGCAGAAGACAGGTTCACCTTCATTAGACGAGAGATTGGGATGCTTGACAAGGATGCACTTTCGTAGGGGGAGCTTTCCCTTTACGAAAGATAAACTCCACTCAGTGTCAAGACCTTTGAGAGTTATGTCAAGGTCTGCAAACTGATCAGTGGAGTACATATATCGGATCATATATTTTTGGTTAATATCTTTTTAGATATTTAATCAATTATTTTTTTTTAATCGGATTTCAAAAATTGCCTATTTCTATGATTTCCTTAACCGTTAAGATTTATTATTTTTGGAAATATATTTTTAGTTACCTTGTCCGATTTTTATGGTTATTTGAATTTGAATTTGAAATTGAAAACCTTTCAAATCTTAGCAATGTAATGATGTCTTTCCTTGGAACCCTAAACCCATTCCATCAATCCGTCACCCTCTCTCTCTACTTAAACCCAATCCTGTACCCGATTACAACTCACACTCAGAATTTTTTTTAAACCCTTTCCACTCCCTCATCTTCAACCTCTCAATTGCCTCTCAAGGAACCCTAACCGACTACCTCCATGGCACCCAAAACCAAGAAAGCTGTCACTCCCAAAAGACATGGCGCCACCCCCAAGGGACGCCAGGCCACTGCTACCTCTCCCACACCCGAACCTGCTACTCAAGCCATCATCCCAGCAGCTGTCCAGAGCACCATTAAGGTGAGCACGGCCACGGCTCCCAAAGGATCTCAGAAGCGCGCTGCTAAGAAACCCTTGAGTGCTAAACAAAAGGGGAAGAGAAAGATACTGGCTGAGGAAGAGGACGAGGAAGAAGAGGAAGACGACCTTGATGCCGCCCTGGAGCGAGATGCTGCCAAGGAAGCCGAGGAGGAGGTCTTGAGGTAGAAAAAGGCCGATGAGGAGGCCGAGCTTGCTAAGACACTGGCCGAGGAGGAAGTTGAGCGATTTCGGAAGGAAGCCGAAGCCGAAGAGGTTCCATCCGAGGTGGAGCCTGAGGAAGAAGAAGAGGAAGCGGAAGAGCACGAGGGATCCGGAGAGGATGAGGAACCTGAAGGTGATGAAGCGGGGTCCGGTGAGGACTCGGGGTCTGAGGAAGAGGAGGAAGAATCTCCCTCTCCTTCTCCTCCTCCTCCCCCGTCTCCGAAGAAGCGGAAAGCCCCTGCTCCAGTCAAGCCTCCATCCCCAAAGCGTACCAGGAAAGGCCCTGTCAAGAGTCTTGTAGCGCCTGCCAAGAGAGCTGCTCCAACAGTCGCACGCAGAAAGAACGCAGACCCCCCGGCCTATATCCAGGTAAATCAATCCTTGCCCTCCTCTTGGTTTCAAGATGCTGAGACTGCTGGTAAGTGGGTAGACGAGTTTAGAACTCGTAAGATTAGTTGTTCTGATTTTTTAGATGTTGAGTTCTTTGAAGCTTTGAAGTTACCTTGCCTTGAGCTCCTCAAAAATTCCCCTGCCTGGAATCTTATTAACCTTGAGGCTGGTTACTACCCCGAGCTTACCCGAGTTTTCTACATAAACCTAAAAGCCAAACACGACACTGATGGTTGGTCTTTGGTGTCTGTCGTCAAAGGGGTTAGAATCTCTCTCAACTCCAATGACTTTGCAGATTCTCTAGGCTTACCTACCCCTGTTCCACCTGCTCAAGTAAACCCCTCAAAAGAAAATTGCATCATCCTAGCCCGAGCCAAATATCTCCTACCTGAAGCATCCAACAGCACCTGAAAGCAACTCACCCATTCATCCCTAACCCTTGAGGCGAAAATAATTTTTAACATCATTGTTAGATGCCTCTTACCCCGTCTTAACTCTGGCTCACTCCTTACCGACAATGCCATGGTCCTTCTCTACCGTATTCTAAATGGCCTTGACCCTGATCTGGCCAACATTATCCTTGGTACCATGGCTCATGCCAGAAAAGCCAGAAAAGGCTCTCCCATCCCCTTTGCTACCCTTTTGACCCCTATCTTCAAAGCTTCTGGAATTGATGTCAAAAATGAAGAACAGCTGCGTCATACGGGTTTGTTCGACTCTAAAGGCCTTGAAAATATTGGCATCACTCGGTCTCCCCAAGGGACCTTGAGTCTTGACACTCCTTCAAAAGCCTTTCCCACTGCTCCAGCTTTCGATGAACGCATGGACAACCTAGAGTTGGGCTTGGAGGAAGTTCGCCTGGATATTAAGGAGCTGCAGAAGGAGTTGATGACGACGATGAGCGGGATTTCAACGATGCTGGAAGGACTGTGCACGAGGCTCACTGATGATGCTCTGGATTGACTTAGCCCTAAACCTATCCCACCCTATCCCACCCCTAGAACTTGTTACTTTGCTGGTTTTTGGAAACGTTTTCAAAACTTTTTTAACTTCTGGTGACTGTTTTACCTCCGCCCTTTGTTGAAAGACAAAAAGGGGGAGATGATCGTTAGACTTTGGAAACCTCTATTTAAAGGTCGTGGAGGACCTTGGTTTTTGATTTATGGTTTTCAGTTGGATAGTTTTTTGCATGCTTTAAAAATTTGATCCAACATTTGTCTAACCCTTGCAGGTACTTAGTTCGAATTCCATTGTATTATATATTTTTGACTAAGTTGCAGGGATGCACAGGTTTTGTCTTTCATCAAGGGGGAGATTGATAACTCCCTCCCTTGATGAAAATCGGAATAGATGTTTCAAAGGCTTTGACAGGATATTTGTGTCAAAGGCCTTGGAGCGTTAACAGTTGATGAAATACAAAACCTACCTTTATTATTCGTATATTATTTTATCTTATTATATACTTCCATTATATTATATATATATATGTATGACTAACCATTTCAGGAAGTATATTCGAAGATTGCATCCTTCCTTTTACATGTTGAGGAGATCAGCTCAAAATAGATCATGGCTTCGAAGTATCCTTAAATAGAAGATCCAAGATCGAACTGATTCCAAAGAGCCGTTGGAGATCTGGTGATGAAGATCCTCACGCTCCATGCTATCTCCATGCTATTATATAAAGGAAAGGAATGAGAAGACAGAACATACAAGTGCTACACACGAGCTTCAATTCTTTCAAGCGATCTGTCTTCCAAGTGTTTCTCTTCAAAGCGCTCAGTTTGTTGTTTATTTCAAAGCCTTTGAGAGTCCCTGTGAGCTTATAGGATATATTTATTTCAAGTGTTACTCGAGAGTTTATAACTCGGGAAGTTGCACTAGGCTATTGATTTGCGAGAGTTAGAGGATTGTACTAGATAGCTGAGAGAGGTGGGGCTCTTCTAGATTGGTCTAGGACTCCAAGGGAACGTGAGTTGACTAGATTGCAATTGTATAGGAGAGAGGCTTCTCGGTGAGCTATTAGGATCCTAAGCTAAGCAATCAATAAAGCCTTTGAATCCTAGGGTTGTGGAAGAACCCTAGGCGGGGACGTAGGTCAGTTGTGCTGAACCTCGTAAACAGTTACTCGTGTTCTTTACTTATTTGCTTTACCATTTTTCCGCACTTGGTTCGAATTGTTTAACTTTGTGATTCAGGTTCTTCTCAAAGGTTTTGGTACAAGCTCCAAAAGTTTTGAAACTTTCTGCGAAAAACGGGCGTACTCTATTCAACCCCCCTTCTAGAGTATTTATATATTACTTTGTTTTACATTATCGAACCTTCAACGTGATTGCTAAATTTATTGGTATTGACAACGTTTATTGGGTTTGGAACTTTCATTTATATATATGAAGAGGTGTACCCAATTCGGAACCCTGGTGACTCCTATACATAGAAAATTTAAGTCACTGAGTTTCTAATATGTCTAGCTTTTTACGCAAAATATGCTTTGAGATTCTTTGTATTCCATGATTTCGCAAGGATCACGCCTTGAAAGAACCTCTGTCTACTTCTTTATGGATGATGAATGACCATATCTCCCTTTTGCAGGGGTCGTACAAAAACTAAGAGGTGTACCCAATTGGGTTCAAGCTTTCCCCCGTTCGTTGTTTGCCGTAGGACCATATCTCCCTTTTGCAGGGGTCGTATAAAATCACGCTTGTTGTATTATTCTGTCAGGCGACGTTGATACTCATTGGCTTTGAGACAAGCGGTATCCCTTCTTTCTTCTTGTAAATGGAGTTCTAACTCAAGGGCCTCGTCGTTGGACTCTTTGTTGAAATTGACTATTCTGGCCGATGGAATTAGAATCTCCACTGATATGACCGCATCCACCCAAAAAGCCATTACGAATGGTGTTTCTCCGGTAGGGCTCTTAGCTGAGGTTATATACGTCCATAAAACCAGGGGCAAGATCTCATCCCACTCCCCTTTTGCCGTTCATAACCTCTTTCTCAAAGCATTCAGGATTTGGCGATTCGTGGTTTCGGCTTGTCCTTGGGATTGTGGATAAGCTACTGATGAGAATCAGAGGTCTATACGGAGGCCGACGTAAAAATCACGAATTCCCCCGCAATCAAATTTGGGATCATGATCTGCGATGATAGCTTGAGGGGCCCCGAATCAGCATACCATATTCTTCCATAGGAATTTACGTACTTTTTCCGTTGTGTTGGTGGTCATGGCTTCAGATTCTACCCATTTCGTGATGTAGTCTATGACGAGAGGAGGAGATCGAGTTTAAAATATAGAAATATAAAATCAAACCAGATTCGTGCCCACGCAAATAATTACAAGAACTCATCCTGATGTAGCAGCGGGAATTCAGGATCGATGCTCGAGTAAGCACGTCAGCGGATCTCAGGAAGCAACAAATTTCACAGGCAGAAAATTAAACAGATAGACAGAAATAACAAAGAAAAGCGGAAAAGAAAGAAAAGCCAGAAACTGGTCGATATCGACTAAAGTTACTCGATATCGACTAGAAATATCGACCAACAGTAACCAAAATCGACCAGCAGAAACAGAAATGAGCAAAAGACTCTCGTCTTCGACAACTTTACTCAATGTCGAGGAGATACCTCGATGTCGACTAAAAAATTCCCCGATGTCGAGTACAGACAGAAACATAAAATTGCAACCTTTCGAACGCAGAACACGAATTTCAATGAAATAAATAAATAAACTAAAGACTTCCAAGATCACGGTTTGGACACCACAACGATAACCATGCAAAATAACACATAAAGGCATTAAAAGATCATGCTTTTCATCAAATAACTTTCGTTATTAACAAATAGGAATATAGAGGCTTTCGCATAAACCCTAATTGTTACTAACCCTTTTCACATAATTAAACCAAGTTGTATTAAGATCACTTTTGCTTTAATAACACAAACAAGGATCACCTTCAACTTTCGCAAAAGATTAATGCTCGCAGGGATAGAAGACGAATTGAATAAAAAGATCAAACCTTTACCGCATCACCTCACATTGCCACCGTCGGGCTCACCCCGACCCTAGAAGTGGGTGGACTTCTCGCTCTTCATGATCAAGAAAGACATCGAAGATTTCAGGAAAATAAATTGCATTAAATTAAACTAAAAAGAAAGCTTACAACCGAAAAAGCCAAATCCGCTCTCGCCTTTCCACCTTGCTCTTGCCACAAGCTCTCTCTCTCTACTTACCTCTTCTCCTTCTCTAGAATTGAATGCTTAGAAATCAGCCCCTAAGGCTTTATTTATAGCCTTCATTCCAAGCTAATTAGGAAAGAAAACTATATCTATATCTAATTCTATCTATCTTTTATCTAAAGAAAATAATGGAAATAAATAATTAAATCTACTAGGACTATATCTAATTTGTTGATAAATCCTCCATGGAGTTGATAGATCTTGATGGAATATGATTTCGAAAATATCTCCATTGGTTTCGGGATATAATTTTAACAAGAATCCGAATTACTCGATGTCGGCCACTGGGGGTTTCCTCGATATCGAGTAGAATTGCTCGATATCGACTAGCACTTTTCTCGTCTTCTGCTCAGCAACTCGATTCCGGCCTCCATGAGCAAAGTCGACTTGATTTTTCCTCGACATCGATTAGATTTCCTCGATATCGACCAAGGTTTGATCCGTCTTCAGTTTCTTCGTCGACCTCGGCTCCAGAAAGTGAAAATCGACTAAGTGGTTACTCGATATCGAGTAGATTTCCTCGATATCGACATGCAAGTTCAGCTCCCAGCTTCCTTGTCGATTTCTGGAACTCCAGCTCGATTTGGTTTTGGTCGACTTCGACCAATTTGGCCGATGTCGAGCAAATGTGACAGCTTTCAGCTTTCTGCTCTGTTCTTGAAACGCACTTTCCCGAGTCGTCGTTCGTCGGATTGACGCATATGACCATGCGTTGGAAAGCTCTTTTCGAGGGATAAAACTTTCATTAAGACACCAGAACTTGACTAAGAATGATGAATGGCGAAAAATGGCCTTTTCCCCAGCTGCACCATCCTTAGCTTCTTCATGAGTTTCCTTTAAGCTCCAAAGTATGTCCGATTTCTGCGAAATATAATAAAAACTTGGGTAGACCTCCATATATTGCAAATAAACATAAACTACACAAATTATGTATTATTCTATCCCAAATGTATGAAATGTATGCAGAAATTGATATAAAAGTAGATATAAAACATGGCGAATTAGGCTCACAACAAACACCCCATACTTAAGCTTGCTTGTCCTCAAGCAATACTTTTAATTGTCATTGAGGGGAAGAAATCAAAACTCTTAACATATCATATTCATTGTCATATGTCCCTACAATCAATTACCATCCTCGAAAAGGTACTAGTGTCACAAATCCATGCATGTGCAATTAAAAAGCAACATCTACTCACAAAAGGAGGGTTATGCAAATTAATTCATAAGACAAAGCATTAATAATCAAGAGGACTTTATTTTAAGCTCAATAAGGAGTAGAGTGGTAAAAGGCTAAAGGTAGGCATTTTTGGCCATGTGGTGTTAAATCCGGGGAAATGCATTATTTCCAAACTTTCTCAACCACATTCCTTATTCATAAGATCTCTCACATTTCATAGTGCTTTTCCTTCCAAACTCCACATAATAATCTCCATAAGTAAGGCTAGGATGCATATAAACATAGGTAAGGCTAGGATATAACAATGAGCATTATATGGAAATATAAAGTCCTCCATGCTCTTATCATGCAACATGGAAAAAGCAACTTCAAATTTTACCTCCTTTCATTGTTTTCAAGAAAATAATGCACTTCATTGTGACATCACTTTACTAGGCAATTTCATGCTATATCTCTAATGAATCCAATTTTGCATCGTCGAGTTCAATTAAACTTCCATGACATTTATCAAAAATTTCAATGGGGGTCATTTTATTCAAACGTTGGAAAACATGCATATAAGCACATAAATCGATAATGAATTCCAAAATAGCCATGTATAAGCAATTCAAGAAATAAACTTCAAACATGCACACATAATGTCAAATATGTCAAATATGCATGAAGTAAGCCCTTCCCCCACCCCATTCTTAAACATTACAGTGTCCTCACTGTATAAAAAATAAGGGTAAAGAAAGAAATTCACTAGACAGATGTGCTGATTGTCAGAATAGATTATTATGTTGTTGGGCCTAGTCCGATTTTAACTTGCTTCTATCCCCATGGACCTGAAAAATGTAGAAGAGAAATACCCACAATAGAAAACTAAAAGTTCAAAACCAAAAACAAACAAAAGCAACAATGTCCAAAAGTCTCAAAAATAAATGTCTATTTACAAGCTCTAGATTTTATAGTCGCTAGGCCGACTTTCTCCATTAAGCATTAGCCTGACTCATCTTTGTCCGGAGGTATAGGTGGATCTGGTGGTTCCTCCGGTGGTGGGAAGCGTGGGATGTCATCCGGGGGCATTAAGTGAAGAAGCTTAAACCTCCCCGAGTGGATGCTCCATGGCTCCACCCATTCATCTTCCCGGCCTGGCTCGAGCTAGCATGTATAAGGGAAGATGTAAAGAAAATATACATACCTCATCATCATACCTCTTCCGCTTCATAGGTTGACTTGGTTGTGTATCTCCACCACAGCAAAACGGTGGAATGGGAAGAGATATTTCCACCTCATCTTGTGGAGCTTCATGCCACTTTGCGAGGAACCCATACTTGAAGACAAACATCGGTTGCCCAAAATCGTCGGGGATGGCCTTCACCTTGTAAGGTAAAAGCGACTTTGAAACACCATGGGCAACGACGTCTGGATTTTGCCTTGGTAGCTCTTCTTCTTCTTGGGATCCTTCAAAAGATTCTTCAAAGATAGATAGAGAAGTAGATATTGAAATAGAGGAAGGACATACCTGGATTTCTGTGGTACAGATGATTTCGGCTGGTGTTTCTGGATCAGTTCCTCCAGAATGTGTATGTGTCGAGTCCAGGTAGTCGATGTCGACTGGTTCATAGAAGGGGACGTTGTCGAGCCAACTTTTCATTGTCGGCTTGGGCAATTTAGTGTGATGTCCCGTTCTACGCCAGACATCCAATTGCTCCCTCATCCGGCGGGTTTCAGCGGCATCGGCATCCGCGCGACGGGTTAATTCTGCCTTTTCTTGTTCTATCTTCGCTATCTGTTGGCGAAGCTCCGCTATCTCAGCCTCCATATCATATGTGCCTTGCATTCCAGAACATCGCATGCACCTGCAAAGTAACTTAAAAGAAACGTGAGATCTGACTACCTAAGGCGCGAATGATTGCTTCCCCGACAATGACGCCAATTTTACGAGATGAGGAGATCGAGTTTAAAATATAGAAATATAAATCAAACCAAATTCGTGCCCACGCAAATAATAACAAGACCTCCTCCTGATGTAGAAGCGGGAATTCAGGATCGACCCTCGAGGAAGCACGTGAGCGGATCTCAGGTAGCAACAAATCTCACAGGCGGAAAATTAAACAGACAGACAGAAATAACATAGAAAAGCGGAAAAGAAAGCATAGGAAGAAACTGGTCGATATCGACTAGAAATATCGACCAACAGTAACCAAAATCGACCAGCATAAACAGAAATCAGCAAAAGCAACTCGTCTTTGACAATTTTACTCGATGTCGAGGAGATACCTCGATGTCGACTAAAAAATTCCCCGATGTCGAGTAAAGACAGAAACTTAAAATTGCAACCTTTCGAACACAGAACACGGATTTCGACGAAATAAATCAATAAACTAAAGACTTCTAAGATCAGGGTTTGGACACCGCAACGATAATCATGCAAAATAACACATAAAGGCATTAAAAGATCATGTTTTTCATCAAATAACTTTCGTTATTACCAAATAGGAATATAGAGGCTTTCGCATAAACCCTAATTGTTACTAACCCTTTTCACATAATTAAACCAAGTTGTATTAAGATCACTTTTGCTTTAATAACACAAACAAGGATCACCTTCAACTTTCGCAAAAGAATAATGCTCGCAGGGATAGAAGACGAATTGAATAAAAAGATCAAACCTTTACCGCATCACCTCACATGGCCACCGTCGGGCTCACCCCGACCCTAGAAGTGGGTGGACTTCTCGCTCTTCATGATCAAGAAAGACATCGAAGATTTCAGGAAAATAAATTGCATTAAATTAAACTAAAAAGAAAGCTTACAACCGAACAAGCCAAATCCGCTCTCGCCTTTCCACCTTGCTCTTGCCACAAGCTCTCTCTCTCTACTTACCTCTTCTCCTTCTCTAGAATTGAATGCTTAGAAATCAGCCCCTAAGGCTTTATTTATAGCCTTCATTCCAAGCTAATTAGGAAAGAAAACTATATCTATATCTAATTCTATCTATCTTTTATCTAAAGAAAATAATGGAAATAAATAATTAAATCTACTAGGACTATATCTAATTTGTTGATAAATCCTCCATGGAGTTGATAGATCTTGATGGAATATGATTTCGAAAATATCTCCATTGGTTTCGGGATATAATTTTAACAAGAATCCGAATTACTCGATGTCGGCCACTGGGGGTTTCCTCGATATCGAGTAGAATTGCTCGATATCGACTAGCACTTTTCTCGTCTTCTGCTCAGCAACTCGATTCCGGCCTCCAGGAGCAAAGTCGACTTGATTTTTCCTCGACATCGAGTGGATTTCCTCGATATCGACCAAGGTTTGGTCCGTCTTCAGTTTCTTCGTCGACCTCGGCTCCAGAAAGTGAAAATCGACTAAGTGGTTACTCGATATCGAGTAGATTTCCTCGATATCGACTTGCATGTTCAGCTCCCAGCTTCCTTGTCGATTTCTAGAACTCCGGCTCGATTTGGTCTTGGTCGACTTCGACCAATTTGGTCGATGTCGAGCAAATGTGACAGCTCTCAGCTTTCTGCTCTGTTCTTGAAACGCACTTTCCCGAGTCCTCGTTCGTCGGATTGACGCATATGACCATGCATTGGAAAGCTCTTTTCGAGTGCTACAACTCTCATGAAGACACCAGAACTTGACTCAGAATGATGAATGGCGAAAAATGGCCTTTTCTCCAGCTGCACCATCCTTAGCTTCTTCATGAGTTTCCTTTAAGCTCCAAAGTGCGTCCGATTTCTGAGAAATATATTAAAAACTTATGTAGACCTCCATATATTGAAAATAAACATAAAATACAAAAATTATGTATTATTCTAGCCAAAATGTATGAAATGTATGCAGAAATTGATATAAAAGTAGATATAAAACATGGCGAATTAGGCTCACAACAAACACCTCATACTTAAGCTTGCTTGTCCTCAAGCAATAATTTTAATTGTCATTCAGGGGAAGAAATCAAAACTCTCAACATATCAGATTCATTGTCATATGTCCCTACAATCAATTATCATCCTCGAAAAGGTACTTGTGTCACTAATCCATGCATGTGCAATTAAAAAGCAACATCTACTCACAAAAGTAGGGTTATGCAAAACAATTCACAAGACAAAGGATTAATAATCAAGAGGACTTTATTTTAAGCTCAATAAGGAGTAGAGTGGTAAAAGGCTAAAGATAGGCAATTTTGGCCATGTGGTGTTAAATCCGGAGAAATGCATTATTTCCAAACTTTCTTAACCACATTCCTTCTTCATAAGATCTCTCACCTTTCATAATGCTTTTATCAATAACAATGCTTTTACCTCTCTAACCTCAACACTGCCTTCTCGTGAGTCGCAAACATGGGTGTCATGAATGGCCCCGGGTACTTAGTGCTTTGGACTCCTCACCTTAGTGTCACATCTCACTGAACTATTATCTCAGCAAGCAGGGTCGATCTACCTTTATCTCCTGAGGTGATCGGATTTTCTTTCACTCATTAACTTTTCCCCATATTGCAAATGGACACGATGCGGAGATGGTTTTCAAATGATGCGGGGGACGATGATTGAGTGATACGTGTCGCTGACAAGGATCACATATGTGGATGACCATTTCCGTGTCTGCCCTAAGGGTAGGCCAATAATAGCCTAGGCGTGTGATTTTAGATGCTACGACTCTCCATCCCTGGTGGTTGTGTTGCGAGGGGAAATCAACCACAAATAAAATACCTCAATTCCCACTATGTAGATAGCGGAAGTCGGGATCGTTCCACTGGAGAGAGGACAGCACTTTCTCGAGTAGTTTCTGTGATCTAACAAAACACAAAAATCAGTAGCAAGAGCGGTCGATATCGACTAGAGAGGTTGATATCGAGGGGATGGTCGAGAGAAGTGATGAATGTCGAGTGATCTTTTGTTTTCCAGCAGCGAAATAGAACAAAAAGCAAAGGATTTTAGGGATGTGAACAATATAAAAAGAACTTCCGAGGTCAAGGGATAACCACAACAACAACCATGCATAAACCACACAAGAATGATAGAACCAAGATCATGTTTATATCATCAAAAGATAGCATTCGCATACTTCACAAATAGATAATAGAGGCTTTCGCATAAAACCTATTCGTTCTACCTTTTCTTAATTAGATCCCTTTTACTTTCGCCAAAGATATCTAATTACTATCCAAATTCATAATCAAATCCACTTTCGCTTCATAATCATAAACATGGAATTGTCCTCGGCTTTCGCAAAGGATTTAAGCACAAGATAGATGATGATAAACTCATAAAAACATCATAGATTCAAGCTTTCATACATGGCTATTGTTGGGCTCACCCCAACCCTAGAAGAAGGGGAACTACTCACACATAGCTATAGAAAACATGCTGAAAAATGAATAAAACATAATATGAAATTTCATAAAATCAAACCTCAAAACCAATGTCAAAACCTTCAACCAAATCCCACAAAACTTACGTTCTAAGCTGATGTCCGTTCAGCGTCTCTGTTGAATTCTTTCTAATTAGCCTCTAATTGGCTTTATTTAAAGATATAAATTAAGACTTAATCTCCAAGGAAAGAGATTTTATCTTAGGAAAATAATATAATCTACCTAAGGAAGGATAAAATATCCCAAGTCTATCTAACTAAAAGATCCTAAAAGAGATTTAGATGGAAACCCTAATTAAAAAGCCCAATAAGCAATTAAATCAGCCCACAAAAACTTCTCCTGGTGCGTAGGGTATCGGTGCCGAGGGTCTAGGTGTCGGCGCCGAGGGTCTGTTCACATACAGTGCTACTGGAATTCGCTGGGTGTCGGCGCCGAGGAGGCAAAGGTTGACGCCGAGGCTCTGTTCGAACGCAAAGACCTCTGTTTTTCTCCAACTTTGCAACTCTGCCTTAAATCAAACTTTCTCGAGTTCTCGTTCATCCGATTGATGCATATGAATATTCGTTGGAAAGCTCTTTTCAACGACTACAAATCTCATGAAGGCTCCAGAACTTTAATCTAAGTGATTGATGACGAAAATAAGGCTTTTCTCCAGCTGAAGCACTTTTTCCTTTTTGCTTTGCTTCTCCATTGGCTTCATGATTTTTCATTAAGCTCTAAAGTGCGCCGAAACTCCTTCAAATCAGCTCCAAAACCTATAAAATCACACCAAAACTTGTGTAGACTCCATATCTTGCAATATTAAGCATAACTACACATTTTCCTTACTTTCCCAACACAAAAGCTAATAAAAGGACTTAAATGGAATGAAAACATGATGTAAAATAAGACTAAAAATGCGGACATAAAAACACCCCATACTTAGACTTGCTTGTCCTCAAGCAATAACCAAACAATAACCACTACCTACAACACATCCTTCAAGTCTTTGCCTTGGCCAAAAAGCAACATCATAATCGCAAGTGGTCTAAAAGAATCAAGCAATCAAACGTCATCACAGATATATAGGTAACTCTAAGCAAAAGCAATCGAAATCCAACCTCACAAGGATATATGTGTTTCACTCAACTCTCAATGTGTTTAGGTTTTGAATAACATCTTTCAACTCAATCCTTATTGTAAAAAGCTACATAGACATTATTATTTATATCATCAATCTCTCCACCGGAGATGTCAAAGCAATCAAAATCATCAAGAGGACTTATGGCTCAATGAAAGACTTCAAAGAAAACTTCATTCGGCCGGGTTGTAATTGTTGTTGCAGGAGGATGGTCAAGTATGAAATAAATATAAAATAAAGATCGGACTGACTTCCCTGTCTCAGCAAATAAATACAAGACTTCCTCCCGTTGTAGTAAGAGAAAGTCAGGATCGAATCCACGAGGAAGCACGTCAGCAGTTCTTAGGTAGCTATAAATCTCACAGACAAAGCAGCAGAAAGACAGAAACAAAGAAACAAAGAAAGAAACAGAAATAAAACAAACAAAAGCAAAGAACAAAGCAAAATAGGAAATAAAGAAAAGACAAAAAATAACGCAAGGCAACGGGCTACTCGATCTCGACCAACAGCTACTCGAGATCGACTACCAGCAGTCGACATCAACTTCGAAAAATGGACAACAGAAACAGAAAACTCAATTCGACTAAGACAAGTCCTACTCGAGATCGACCACAGCTACTCGATCTCGAAAAAGCTTTTCCTCTATCTCGACTAGAATGCAGAAAACTTAAATTGCAAATTCGAAACTAAAATTCAGATTTTCGACGAAATAAATCAATATAATAAAAGACTTCCAAAGCCAGGGTATCAACACCACAACGATAACCATGCAAAGTAACACATAAAGGCATAAAAGATCATGCTTTCCATCAAATAACTTTCGTTATTAACAAATAGGCATATAGAGGCTTTCGCATAAACCCTAATTGTTACTAACCCTTTTTCACATAATTAATCCAAGTTGCATTAAGATCACTTTCGCTTCAATAATACAAACAAGGATCACCTTCAACTCTCGCAAAAGAATCATGCTCATAGGGATAGAAGACGAATTGCATAAAAATCTGACCTTTACCGCGTCACCTCACATGGCCACCGTCGGGCTCACCCCAGCCCCGGAAGTGGGTGGACTACTCACGCCTCATCGCAATAACAGACATTGATGTATAAAAAGAAACTTGCATTAAACTATATTCAAAAGCCTTTACAATCCCGGCAATCAACTTTCGCAGAATGCCAAAACCTTAAAAACCTTAGAACCCCTAAACTTCTCTACTGGAATTGAATTGTCTTTATAAATTGGAATGAATGAAAAACCAGCCCCTAGGGCTTTATTTATAGCCTTCTAATCCTTGCTAATCAAGGAAATAAATCTCTATCTATATCTAAAATTATATCTAAAAGCTTAATGATAAATAAAAGCAATAAAGGAATTAAATCTAAAATAGGGAATTATATCTAAAAGTCTCCAATGGATAAATCTTCTCCTTCCTTGATGTATCTTGATAGATCGGATAGAATTCGGTCTCGAAAATATCACCATTGGCTTCGGGATAGAACCTTAACAAGACTCGGATTAGCTCAACGTCGGCTCCCGGGATTTACTCGATATCGACTAGGACCCCTCGATATCGAGGAGCACTTTCTCGTCTTGTGCTCAGCAACTCGATTCCGGCTTCTGGACGCAAAGTCGACTTGGGGTTTACTCGATATCGACCAAATCTTGTCGATATCGACTAACCTTCTCCAGTTCCATGCTTCCTTTGTCGATTTCTGGTGCTCCTTCTCGATATGGGTTACTCGATCTTGAGTAGAGTGCACTCGATCTCGAGTAACGTTTTCTCAGCTTTTTGCTCTGTTCTTAAAACGCACTTTCCCGAGTCCTCGTTTGTCGGATTGATGCATATGACCATGCGTTGGAAAGCTCTTTTTGAGGGCTACAACTCTCATGAAGACATCAAAGCTTGATTCAGAACGAAAAATAGTGAAAAATGGCCTTTTCTCCAGCTGCACCATTCTTAGCTTCTCCATGAGTTTCCTTTAAGCTCCAAAGTGCGTCCGATTTTTGCGAAATATAACCAAAACTTGTGTAGACCTCCATATATTGCAAATAAGTGTAAACTAAACAGATTCTGTATTATTCTAACCCAAATGTATCCAATGTATGCAGAAATCGATATAAAAGTAAGTGTAAAACATGGCAAATTAGGCTCACTACAGTAATGGGGATTGGTAAGAAATAAAATGTATGAGATTATTTAGGCAAAGTGGTGCTAAAAATTCAGGAATCAAGACTCTTAAACGTCCAACTCAACTCAACCAAACAACTCATCTCAAAATCAGCACATCTACCAAACTCGATCATCAACAATCAAGATCATCAACCCATGAAAATACTTATCAACCAGCAATTTCATCCAACCTCACATATAATAAACTAGGCTCTTAATAAACACTTTTTTTTTCTGCATTTCTTTTGTGTTTTTTTTTCCGCCGACTTTTTCATTTTTTTTCATTCTTTTTTTCGGCAATAATACATATATATAAATTTTCGGAGCCTCTAAAATATAAGAACAATATGAGGAATAATGCACAACCTTACATAACTCAAAGCATCTCAACAAAGCTCAACAACTTAGCTTCTTCTCCATCAAACTCAACTCAATCAAATTCTCACCAACTCTGAATCCTAATTCCCAGATAAAGGGTCAAGCTTATAATCGGTTAGGAATCAATTTTGTGGAGCTAACAAACAATAGGCTAAGGCTCAAAGGGCTTCAAGCGAAGATAATATGTAAGGTAGATGAATGAATGGATAAAATATGGCTAAGAAAATATAAGTCCTCCGTCATCTAATTTTAATAAGCAATGAACTAGTATCTCATAATCGGTCTTAAGAAATAGATAACCACATCAATGTCAAAAGGTAATCACATAAGGAGAGTAAATCACACATCAAAAATAGAGAGAAATATATGAAGAACATTTCCTATAAGCCCAAAAATATCTCACTAGGACATAGATTTGGATTTCAATCGCCTATACCTAGAATCATATGTGCTCAATTATAATCGCAAGTCAAATTACCACATAAAAATCAAACTTTTCAGAAGACTTAGGCTAAATCATCCAAACATATCATAGGGTTTACATGATCAAGTCGATTATTAGGCATCATCATAGGACATCTAAGTTAGGTGTTTAGAATATAACTAACAATGCATTTTTTTTTCTTCTTTTTTTTTCCGACATTTTTCAGTTTTTTTGTATTTTTTTATGGACTCGATAAAAATGCAAAATATGCAAAAATACAAAATAATGCAAAACAACACCACCAAAAACAAACTTCAAACCATAAGCATATAGTAAGTTGTTACCCCCATCCCATACTTAAAAAATTACTTTGTCCTCAAAGTATAAGCTCAAAAATAAGAGATGGGTGTAAACAAAGACTTACCAGATAGAATTGGAGCTCATATCGACTGGAAATAGGTGCTACTATCGTGCCCAGGAGTCGACATCGACATGGAGTGGTCGATAAGCTTCTCTTCTCCAAGGTTGTCCTTTCGTCATGCTTGGCACCTACCACTTTGTTAGCAATCAAGACCAAAACCTCAAAAAAACAAAGTTTAAAGCAAAACCAAAACAAAATCCAAAACCAAAACCAACAAAAATAAAATCCTAAATAATCATAGGTCTATGTACAAGCTCTAGATTGTTAAATCGCTAGGCCGACTTCTTCGCTTAAGAACATGTGGGCATTCGCAAGGACCATGTCGCACGGGCCTCCTCCTCCGGACTTTCTAGTTCGACCTTGCATATGACTCCTTCCTTGTCCTTTAGCTACATTGTGCAGGGTCGAATCTTGTGAATTTCAAATGGACCAAATTTCTTCTCTTTGAATTTGCTAGGGAACCATTGATTCTTGGCCTTGGAGATGTACACCGTATCTCCTACCTCATAAGCTTTTGGATCCTCATTGTATCCCCTACCTAATCTCACAAACCAAGGCATACACTACTAGAAAACTTCAATTAGACATCTGTTGTCGACAGATGTCTTTCAAAAAAAATTCCGATCTCTTTGTGCGTGTAGTAAAAGATCAAACTTTCCACATCGGTTTTAAGCAGATGTCTTTTCTTAATTAAAACCCCTAAATTTTTGTTATGACATATTCACTTGTTGATTAATATCCATGATTTGTCATTTAAAAACGCGTGGAGATTTCCTCCTAAAGCAAAAATGTGACATTTACATCTTTATTTATAAAATAAGTAATGTTTTAAAACATAATAGACAACATTTTTTGTTTTAGTGATCACGTTTATAATCATATCCGATATATAATTTATGATTTTATATTATTTTAATTGAACCGACCACATGAAATATAGGCATAACTGATGTATTTCAATATTATCGACATCACATTCAGAGTAATCATTCTCTGTATATTGATTTCATGTTCATTATATGTGATATTATATTGTTCTAAAATAATGCACTATTGTGGTTGTATACACAGAAGATGTCGTTTCCCACATTTATATCAGTTTTTTCAAAATAAAATGATTTTGTTGCTGCAATGACATATCAATTTATTTAGCAAATAACGATGTTACTTTGACAATTATATATCAGTTCATGTATCATTTTAATGTTCAAACTAGTGTTGCACATTGATTTAAATGAATGAACTGATGTGTATAACTATACTGACATCTGTTTCCATAGACTGGTATGATATTAAAGGTATGAACGCACTACTATTTTCATATATAATCTGATGTCTTTTATTTGGATACACAACACGCTTTTATCGATAAAACATCGCATTTTGTTTGTTATTCGAAATGATAGATCATTAAATGAAAACATGTACATAAATACTAGCATCATATTATAACATTTACAAAATACGACACCGCTATTTATAGCTACAAAATTGGCTCACTTCCATCCTTGATGTTGTTCAGCTCAGCAAGACCTTGTGAGTCCTCATCCAATCCATTCGATGGCTCCTTTCTAGTCTTCTGTTTTGCCACTAGAGACCTTACCGCCTTGCTCTTCTTCTTAGAACCCATTGTCCAAAAAAATCTGCAATGGGAAAATGTAATAAATTTAAACAGATTTTAAGAATCACCAAGACGGAGCATGTCACTAGGTTGGGCAGCACAACAGAACAATAAGGTAAAAATATGAAACTGAAGAGAGTATTCACTCCAGACAATTTAAGAATCACAACATGAAAATGAAATGAATTACCTCCTCATATCTAAGAAATCGAAGATAATAAATATGTATGAAACCAATTCTTATTTTTTTTATCACTCCATTCCCTATCCTTTAAAAATGATCTAAGAAGCCTAATTTCATATATTCATACCACCTCCTTTATACCATCTCAAAATAATATTTTATACAGTTTTTCTTCCTATCCCTTAAAAATCAAATAAAGGAAAAAACAATATTTTCATTCAGACTTCCATTCTTACCACTTAAAATTCCCACCACTTACAAATTCAGCATATATAATGTGCCTAAAAACCCCCTACATCAGCTTTTTGAGAGGTATACACCGTATGTATTTTTCCCACGAGACCCTTTGTTTGGTCTCCGTGTTTTTGTAACTTGGTTACACCCACATATATATATTTACTAGTTCAAAAAAACCCTACATCTTATACTTCCAGAATTCCTATCAAGATATATTGATTCATCTAAAAATTTAGCATATATAGTGATTCGCATAAAAATTCAGCATATATGTGGTCTAAAAATAATCTTTTCATTCAGAAATCAGGATATATATTGATTCATCTAAGACTTTCAGAATTCCCAACAGATAAAAATTTAGATTAAGAAAATGATCAAGGAAAACAACAAAGTCATAAGGACTAATGGAAATACTTACCTTGTCGATAAAGGACGTTAGTTCAAAACGTACTTCACAAGCTTGAAATTCAGTCCAACTCTTGCCTAAATTTTAAAAAAAAATTCAACCAATAATCAACAATTCAGCAGCTGAATTTCAGGAGATTCAATCAAATAAATTAAGTCCATAATCCACTTAATTGTTTCAATTTTACAAAATTACAGATTTCATATTACCACTATAAAAAAACAGCTTTGATGAGGTTTAGTAGTTCTAAGCATTTGGTTTTCTTTTTGAGGGGTTTTCAATTTCTCTAGAGTTCATGAAAGGATATGCAGGAGTTATAATAGTCATTAAATAAAACATAATGAAGTGTTTAAGTATATAAATTTTTCATTCTTATGATGAGGTTTAGTAAATGTATAGGGACAACAAGATGTATTTACCATATATCTTGCTACCTAGAGGCTAGAGGAGATGAATGAATGATGTATGGAATTAAGGTTAAAAATAACATAAAATTACTTGGTCATAGGCCTTTTTTTATTGATAAAGTAATATAAACTCATCTCAAAATAAAATACATTTGGTTCAACAAGTTCAGATAAAAAATATATCATATAAAGCCTATAAATCTTGATTTAATCCAGTTCAGGGGGAAATTATGCATCAAAATCAGTGACCTCCCTTGTTAGATGGGTAATGTAATGGCACCTCCACAAGCTACTAATTAATCATCAACTTTTTGAGTTTTCCCCATCCATCCTCACAAATTTGCCAAAACTGGACATAAATTGTATCCAGTAGACAAAAAAATCCGTTTTGCTTTCTAAACTGATGAAACAACTCGTCAGCGAAGAGATGCTGAAATTTCAGCAAACATCACGCAACAAACAACAATAAAAATGCACAATATCAGATGCAAGATCCCATCACAAAATCGCAGCACACATCAACAAACCCTAGATCTACAAAAAAAATGCACAAAAAAGAATCCTAGATTTTCAAATTAGGATTAGCCATACATTCCAACAAGCGAAGCAAAGAAAGAGCATAAAAGAGAAAAGATGAAGGAGAGTACACCTGTTGCAGAGAGAGTGAAGAGTGTTGTCTGCTGAGAGCGTAGAGAGAAGACGCTGTGGCGAGCATGGGCATGCAAGTCATCCGTTCTCCGGATCTGGCTCCATCGTCAGCGGTTGTACTAACGGAGGTACAAGGACGGAGGTGAGAGAGAGAGAGAGAGAGAGAGAGAGAGAGAGAGAGAGAGAGAGAGAGAGAGAGAGAGAGAGAGAGAGAGAGAGAGAGAGCAGGTAGAACAATAACGGAGGGAGGTCGAGTGCGAGAGAGAGGTGCAAGGGAGATCTGAAGGATGGACAGCAAGATGGAGGACGTGCGAGGAGGGAGATCCGTGTGCTGGTTGAAATTAAAGCCTCTACCGTAGATTAAAATTAATCAACTTTTTCCAGAGTAGTATGGGAGATGGTTATTGGATTATAAGAACAATAAACATATCACCCTTAAACAGACCTACATAAACCAGTTATAAGGCGCCGAGCTTAAAATTTAACTACCTAACTATTAAATCAGAAAAGCTTTCTTTCTTGAGAAAAGAGAGGCAGAAACTGCCTAACTAATTCTTGTTTCCATTGTCACACGGCCATAAAATTAAACCTTATTGAAGCATTTTCATTCCGAAAACATAGATCATAGTATCACCTAGAAATTTTCTGCAAGGCCACTTGCACACTTTTATAACTACATGTTTTGTCCTTTATTTAAGACTATGCTTCCTTATTGACGACTAAAATTAAACCATATGACTACAGATAATAAATGCATGCCCTTGCATGTAAAAACATTCTAAAACTGCAACCTTAAAGAAAATTTAGCCTCAAGTACTTCTATAATAAAATAAAAAACCATCGAACCCACACCACTCTATATAAGCACTTGAAATGGAATTTACCAGGATATATTAACAGTAGGTGCAATTGAAGAGTCCAAATCAATTTCAATCACAAACCTAACTGAAATATATTCTAGTGATAGAAGTGATGATAAAGCCAACGCCTAACTTAATTTTGATAGTCAACTTGAAGTTTACAAAAAAAAAAGTGGTCTTAACCTATTATGCAAAGAATACCATTTTTTGAAAACTTTGGCTAGCTAAAATAGTTTCAGAATTGAAAATATAATATAACCGGATAAGGTAGGTTAGCCAATCGGGAAGTTTCTTATTCATCATTCAGAAACATCAACATGTGAGACATATATGAGCTTATTATTAATCAAATCCCTCTACCATTCATTCATCCATCTAAAAGGGATAAGCACAAATACACACAAAGAATATTAATATGAAGAAAGCAAAGTAGAAAGTCACTTACCCCTGGCAGAACTGCAGTGCCATTAGGTTGAGCACAACTGTGATCTACAAAAAGGGTCCTAATATTAGGATTAGGCCTTGGATTCTTGCAAAGTTGTTGCTGCCAATTCAAGTGGTGAACAAGAATACAGAAACAAATAAATAAGCCCACCTTTTTCAGTAGAAAAGACTTGCTTTAGAATTGAAATACTTAATTACACTCTAAAATTATCAGAATTTCCCACCTCTGATTAAATAAGGTCCTCAAGCATGAATTTTTGAAGCATGGAAACTGAATTTTATCCCTGAATAGAGGATTTGCTTCAATCTACTTTTTAAGATCCACAAGCATTACAACCCTAGCAGATTTGATATCCCCATATTTTGATAGCTACTCATTTTCCCTGAAAGAAAATATTATTTAAATAAAGAAAGAGAATAGTTTATTACTGTACAGAAACTAAAATGATACTGTATTCAATAAGCAACAACATCAAAGATTTTCATTATCTATGTTGGGTCATCTAGATGGACTAGTAACATTTATGCAAAAGCAATAATACTAAATCAGTGCACCAATTTGTGTAAGCAAAACATCTATATTCTATAAAGGTTATTAACCAACCCATTCTAAACTGGTTGACAATAGTATATTGACAACGTGACAAGTACCAACCAAAAACATTTGCGGAAACAAAAATTATAACATAAGATAAACATTTAATAATTTTTGATTACAAAATATTATAAGTTGTCTAGTAAAGGAACATTAAGAGAATTGTTGAATACCTAAAATTGGTCAGAGTTAGAAGCATTGTTATCTCCTTGAAGAGGTCTCCGTTGAATGTGGAGAATACCTTCAAGGCGTTCACAAGAATCTCTACTGCTTTAGCAGGTTCACGTGACCACATCTACAATAGCACAATCCTCAAAATCGGCCATTTCAAGATCAGAACAAAAAAAACATGTTAAACAAAATAATAGCAACTATAACTACCAATTACACTTTGTCTTACCTGTCCAATGCTTCCAAATGCTTCTGCTTCCTAATTTCAAAGAAAAGCTTCATCAGGTAGCAATTATCATCCACCTTTGTAAACCCAGACAAGTACTTCTCAACATCGTCCCACTCTCCATTTGTTGCAACATCCTCAAAGTACCTCATGTTGAAGTAAAAACCTGATTCCTTCTCCAACCTTAGCAAAACAAAGATCCCCATAGAATTAATAGCAGAAAGGGGGGAAATACCAAAAAAAAAAAACTGCAAGATTCAGAACCCAAAACTGGAGTATCAGGAACACGAGCTCTCTACTCAACGATGACATCTCCATAATCTCCTCCCTCCTCCAAATCCACGCTCCGCGAGATCAGTTCCCGATTTCGACCACTTGGAGCCTTCGAATTACACCAAATCCCTCCTAAAAACTGAAAATCGATTAACTCAAGCTAAAACCTAGGGGTTTTCGCCTCCACGTCGACTAGTCAGAGCATCGGAACAAGACAACAACCCCAAAATTAGCCGAATGCGATCAAAATAGAAACGCATAGAAACAGAAAAAACACCGCAGAGAGAGATCTCAGATCTGCGGAGAGAGTGGTGAGGTTGGGTTTTGGGAGAACGACGAGAGAAAGAGCAGATCTCAAACCTGCGGAGAGAGTAGGAGAACCCGAGGATGAAAGTCAAGAGAAAGAAGAGAGTTGGCGGTACTGGTGATGGTGGCGGCGAAGGCGGTAGTGGTGGCGGTGGCGGTAGTGGTGGTGTCGTGGTGTTGACCTCCAAGCGGGGTGAGACAGAGAGACTTTGGGAGAAAGGAGAGGTTTGGTCAATCTGTTCACAAAAGTCTGGACAAACCCTATTTTCACAAGTATGGGTGGGTGTTTAAAAAAAAATTCTAAGGATGGGCGGGCGTTCAAACTCTTATAAAATTTCATTGGGTGGGTTTTCAATGTTTTTTAAATTAACTATTTAACATCTGTCAAAAAATTTAACTGTTGACATAAGTTATTTTAACATCACAAATTTATTATTAGATGTGATAGCTTAATTTAACATCGGTTGTATTTTTGACAGACTTAAAACACATGATGTCTAATTGCAGTATTCTAGTAATGATACCTCTTCCATTCGTAATAGATAGGTTTTTAATCGAAATAGGGGAAGAGAAATTCATACCTTGACTTACCTTGTTGGGACTGGGATGGTGGTCTTCGGCCCAACTCTTTCCTTTCTCATCAACTTTTCCTTTCATGGTAGCGCAACCAACTTCTTCACGTTGTCCTAGTGCTGGAGGTGTCGATGTCGAGGCTGAAGGTGTCGGTGCCGAGGCATCTGTAGCTTTTTCAGCTTTTTCATTCCTAAATTGCTCGCGAACATCCGGATCAATCTCTTTAGATGGTTGATAGAGAGCCATATATGGTGGGGGCCTCTCATCCGAGATTTCAGAGGTCCCATAGGTGTTGTCGTACTCAACCAAGCGCTCTAGCTCTTCCCATGCTTCCTCCGGCGTCATCTCAAGGAACCGGAGGTTGGTGTGAATATTAATCCAATCCTTTGTTGCCGAATTCAGCCCATTGAAAAAGATCTCTTGGAGCACATATTCGGGTTGCCCATGCGTAGGGCATTGACGTTGAAGCTCTTTTAATCTCTCCCATGCCGCCGCCAAGTCTTCCACTCTCAATTGCTTGAAAGTAGTGATTTTTTTCCTTAGCTCCGATGACTTTGAAGGTGGGAAGAACTTGGTTAAGAAGGAATCATGTAATTGCTCCAAGTGGTGATGGTTTGGGTTGGCAAGCTATCTAGCCAATGAAGTGCCTTCCCCGCAAGTGACCATCGAAAGGCCTTAAGCCTCACATACTCCAAAGTGTCACCATGAGCGATGGTGTCACAAATATCCAAGAACTCGCGCACATGCTCCATAGGGCACTCCGTTGGTTTCCCCGAAAATTGGATCTTCTTGACCATGGCAAAGAAGCTTGTCTTGATCTTAAAATTAGCGGGAGCGCCGGGGAAGACAATAGGTGATGCGGGCACCCTAAGAGGTGGGTGCATATAATGCCGAGCATTGCGAGGAATCCTAGCAAGTTGTTCCTCCGCTTGACGTGCCCTCTCGGCCTCTTGTTCTCGAGCACGATTGGTCTCTTGGTTCTCCCTTTGCAGCCTCTCCACTGTTTGCTCAAGGGTCTCACATTCGGCCATGATTCCCTTTAGCCTTTCTCTTAGATGAAAGTAACGCTCCGGTTCGTCTAAAGCCTCAAACTCTATTATGCGATCAGCGCGTCGCATACACCTCCCAAAACAAAGAAAAGAAGCGAACAAGTAGCGTTAGAAAGCAAGGAGGAGGTGGGCTTGTCCCTACTCCGAAAATCAACTACTCTAGATGGCGATTGTTACCCCCCCACCCCCGACAACGGCGCCAATTTGTTGCGATGGGAAATCAACAACAAATAAAATTCATCAATTCCCACTATGTAGATAGCGGAAGTCAGGATCGTTCCATTGAAGAGAGGACATCACTTTCTAGAGTAGTTCCTGTGATTTAACAACACACAAAAATCAATAGCAAGAGCGGTCGATATCGACTAGAGAGGTCGATATCGAGGGGATGGTCGAGAGAAGTGATGAATGTTGAGTGATCTTTTGTTTTCCAGCAGCGAAATAGAACAACAAGCAAAGGATTTTAAGGATGTGAACAATATAAAAATAACTTCCAAGGTCAAGGGATAACCCTAACAACAACCATGCATAAACCATACAAGAATCATAGAACAAAGATCATGTTTTTATCATCAAAAGATAGCATTCGCATACTTCACAAATAGATAATAGAGGCTTTCGCATAAAACCTATTTGTTCTACCTTTTCTTAATTAGATCCCTTTTACTTTCGCCAAAGATCTCTAATTACTATCCAAATTCATAATTAAATACACTTTCGCTTCATAATAATAAACATGGAATTGTCCTCAACTTTCGCAACGGATTTAAGCACAAGATAGATGATGATAAACTCATAAAAACATCATAGATTCAAGCTTTCATACATGGCTATTGTTGGACTCACCCCAACCCTAGAAGAAGGGGAACTACTCACACATAGCTATAGAAAACATGCTTAAAATTAAATAAAACATAATATTAAATTGCATAAAATCAAACCTCAAAACCAATGTCAAAACATTCAACCAAAAACTCCAAAACTTACGTCCTAAGCTGCTGTCCGTTCAGCGTCTGTTGAATTCTTTCTAATTAGCCTCAAATTGGCTTTATTTAAAGATAGATATTAAGACTTAATCTCCAAGGAAAGAGATTTTATCTTAGGAAAATAATATAATCTACCTAAGGAAGGATAAAATATCCCAAGTCTATCTAACTAAAAGATCCTAAAAGAGATTTAGATGGAAACCCTAATTAAAAAGCACATTAAGCAATTAAATCAGCCCGCAAAAACTTCTCCTGGTGCGCGGGGTATCGGCGCCGAGGGTCTAGGTGTCGGCGCCGAGGGTCTGTTCGCTTACAGTGCTAATGGAATTCGCTGGGTGTCGGCGCCGAGGGGGCAAAGGTTGACGCCGAGGCTCTGTTCGAACGAAATGACCTCTGTTTTTCTCCAGCTTTTCGACTCTGTCTTAAATCAAACTTTCCCGAGTCCTCGTTCATCCGATTGACGCATATGAATATGTGTTGGAAAGCTCTTTTAAAGGACTACAAATCACATTACTGCTCCAGAACTTGAATCGAAGTGATTGATGATGAAAATGAGGCTTTTCTCCAGCTGCACCACTTTTTCCTTTTTGCTTTGCTTCTCCATTGCCTTCATGATTTTTCATTAAGCTCTAAAGTGCGTCGAAACTCCTCCAAATCAGCTCCAAAACCTATAAAATCACACCAAAAGTTGTGTAGACTCCATATCTTGCAATATTAAGCATAACTACACATTTTCCTTACTTTCCCAACACAAAAGCTAATAAAAGGACTTAAATGGAATGAAAACATGATGTAAAATAAGACTAAAAATGCAGACATTAGGTTGCCGCAGAGGCCCGCGTGCAGTTCCTGCACGAGATTAAGACCTTCCTAACCTGAGATCCACAGGAGATCCGGGAGGTTGAAACCTCTTTTGTATAGTCAGCCATCTCTGACTTGGAAACGGGCCGCCCTCCTTCTAGTACTTTGGTTGTCCTGTGCCTCGCCTGCTATTGCCCCTTCAGTTATATATTCCAGGAAGGGTATACGCCAATATCCGAGGTTTGATATTCTGAATACCCTATGATGGATTCCTCTAGCCCCCATTTTGGCCAATGTGTCGGTGCGCTCATTTTGTTCGCGAGGGATGGAAGTGATAGAACACCTCCCGAAGGCGGCAGTGAGTGTCTTTATCCGGGCCAAGTACTCATGCAGCATTCCGGTCTTTGCTTCGTATTCCCCCTTAACTTGTAAGGCGACCACCTCTAAATCTGTAAAAATTTGAACCTGTCGTGCCCCGTTTACCAAAGCCTTTTCGATACCTGCGACCAAGGCTTCATATTCTGCTTCGTTGTTGGTGGCTCCAAACAACAATTGGAAAGATAAGTCGGTTATCTCTCACGTTGGATTGGTGATGGAGACTCCTACTCCACACCCCCCTGCTGATACCGACCCATCAACATTAATTACCCTGTCCTCTCCATCGCGATCTTGGGAATCTGTAAAGACGGCCTCGACAACGAAGTCGGCCAATGCCTGGGCCAAACGAGATTTCTTGGGTTCGAAATGAATATCGAATTCGGAAAGCTCCACTGCCCAGTTGACCATCCTTCGGGAAAGAGACGGTGAATGAAGAATATGATGGAGAGGCAGGTCAGATAGCACTTCAATGGTATGGGCCTGGCAGTAGGGCCTTAATCTTCGCGCCGCGAAAACCACGGATATAGCCATTTTTTCTATTAGAGTATACCGGGATTCAGCGGGTTGTAACACGCGGCTGGCAAAGTAAATAGAAAACTTGGATTCCCTAGTTAATACCGCGCTAATGGTGGTGGATCCGATAGAGA
This sequence comes from Persicaria tinctoria, assembly GCA_037127255.1. NCBI lineage: Eukaryota > Viridiplantae > Streptophyta > Magnoliopsida > Caryophyllales > Polygonaceae > Persicaria > Persicaria tinctoria. Next base: position 64,409,379 of record JBANSL010000008.1, on the reverse strand, counting down.
GGTATAACTGTAAAGTTTCGTGCTCGCGTGGAAAGTGCAAAGTTGGCAAAGCGGCCAGATAATCTTTAATGCTTTTGAAAACCTTATCCAAAATGGTAGTCCACTCGACCGGACCCTTCTTTTTTAGCTGCTCAAAAAAAGGGAGCTAGTGATCGGCTAATCGTGAACAGAATCTGCTCAGGTAGTTGACAGACCCATTCAACTTTTGGATGTCGTTCAGTGTCTTTGGAGGAGCCATGTCTATGATGGTTTGTACTTTTGAAGGATTAACATCTATTCCCCGGTGGCTTATCATAAAGCCTAGGAATTTCTCGGAATCGACTCCATAAACGCACTTCATCGGATTCAGAGAGACACGATTTCTTCTTAGAGTATCGATGGTTTCTTGCAAATCCTTGCAATGGTCCTTCATCGCAATGCTTTTGATCACAATATCATCGACGTAAACCGCAACGTTTCTTCCGATCTGGGAAGCAAATACTTTCTCTATCATTCGCTGAAAAGTGGCTCCAGGATTTTTGAGTCCAAATGGCATCACCTTATAACAAAAAGTTCCCTGGTTGGTAATGAAAGTGGTGCTCTTTTCGTCTCGAGGACTCATCTTAATCTGATTGTAACCGGAATATGCACATACTCCACTTGCCACTTCATGTGGTGTCTACCAGCTCGTCGATGGACGACAAAGGATAACTATTCTTTGGGCATGCCTTGTTCAAATCTTTAAAATCTACGCGCACATACTCCACTTGCCACTGCTTTTTCTGACTAATACCACATTTGATAGCCAGGTTGAGTCATTAATTTCACGAGTAAACCCAGCTTGTAGAAGCTTGTGCACCTCTTATTTTGATGCTTCTGACTTTTTCAGCGGCCATCTTTCTTTTTCTTTGGCAGACCGGTTTCGCCTTGTGATTGAGTCTCAGGGAATGTTCCGCGATCTCTCGGGGAAGCCCTTTCAAATCTTGTGGCGACCATGCAAAAACGGCTCGTGATCTTTGTAACAAATCCTTGAGGCGCTCTAAAGGGGAGCCAGTCAAGTGGTGGCCGTAGTATAGGATTTCGGACTTGTTTGGGAAAGGAAAGAAAACGACTTTTTCTTCCACGATTTTATCAGCTATCATTTATGGTCGAACCTCTAAATCCGCCTGCTGTCGTTCCGATGTGGCCTTTTGTTTACGCTCGTCGTGGGCTTCCTCTTTCAGAGATCCCCGAGCTCCTTCTTTAATTGTGAATATTCGGTGACGGCCCTTCCTCAGCGAGGATAAGTAACAGACCCTACTTTCAGCTTGTTGTCCTCGTGCTTCGCCCACCTTTCCTTGAGCACATGGAAACTTGACGCTAAAATGATATATGGAGCATGCTATTTGGAATTTGAATAGACTTACACGGCCCATGGTAGTCGGACCACCGTTAACTCAATCATGTGGGTTCTTCTATTTGGCGTGGTGCCTAGCGTTAGGGCTAACTCAATCGTTCCAGCTACTTCAACCTCATCTCCGGAAAAGGAGACTAGTTTTCCTGAGTAGCGACGTAGGGCGCTTTCGGCGATCCCGAGTTGCTCAAAGGCATCCCAGTAGAGGATGTCTATAGACGAACCTGTGTCTATCATGACCCTTTTAACGGTTTTGGTTCCTATCTGTACATGGATGACCATAGGATCTGAGTGAGGCATTATGAGATCACGAGCATTACGGGTGTCGGATACAGAGAAACTTAGCGTAGCGTGAGCAGTGGATGCTTGGTTGACGCTGGCCCCCGACGGGGGGCGTCTAGCTTCTCTTTCATAGTTTTTTGTTTCTTGACTACTGGTGCCAGATGTCGCGGGTCCTCCCGCGATGGTGTTGATGCACCCATCTGGAGGAGGAGGAGTTGGGCCATCCCGGTTGAAATGCTCGGGCCGATTAGACGAGGATCTTGTTGTAGGGGCATTCCTTGTGTCTTTGGGAGGAGGTCGGTACCCTCCTCCTCTGCCGTCGTTCCTTCCTCCACTGTTCTGGGGGTAAGTTCCCCTACCCCTTACCCAGTGGCATACTGGGGATTATAGGATCTTGGTGGTGCATTAGGCGGTTTATATTGTCGGAGAGGGACCTCGGGAGGACGGTGTTGCTGTGGCACCGCCACTGGATCACCAGGATTTACTATTAGGGCGCAAATTTGAAGGGGTGTCACCTTTTGGGGAAGAGCTTGCGGGATCCCATAGACCGGGGGCGAGATATGGTCAGGATAAGCCATCCTCACATTGGTTGGGACCCCCAACGGATTTGGTCCCGATCTCTGGTTGTACTGGACTTCTTGGATTAGAGGGCGCGGCGGGATGACGGGATACTGCTAGGAAGGATTACGAGGTTGCTGATCCCCGAAGTTTTCCCTTCCATGTCGCTTGTTTGTTGGTCGGCGGTAAGACGGCTGACGGAACAAAGGCTTATATTCGATAGGCCGTGAGCTGGAGCTTGCAGCTTCCATGGCGTGGATCTGCTTAGTAACGAGTTTTCTCAAAACGTCATAGTTGGTAGGATCCTTTCGAAATAGGCAAACTTTGAAATCTCCTTCGGCCAAATTTCCCATTAATATCGTGCTTGCGGACTCTTGATTGAGCCTTGGGATTTGTACCACCATATTAGTGAATCTGCTGAAAAAATTTCCCAAGGACTCGGTCGCGCCTTGCTTGATGGAATTGACGTCCAACATGGTTCTTTTTCTTGTGCGAGCGCTGCTGAAATAAGCGACGAACGTCCCTGACAGTTGCGCAAAGTTGTTGATGGATGATCGGGCAAGATTCGTGAACCATGCTAAAGCGACCCCGCTCAGCGTGGATGGAAATGAGCGGCAATACATAGCATCATTGTCCTCGTTCATTACCATTTCCGTAGTGAACTGGTTGAGGTGATCGTTGGGATCGGTATCTTCTTTGTACTTAGTGATGGAGATGTCCCTCCACCTCTTGGGGACGGGTGCCTCGCATATTTGCTTGCAAAAGGCCGAGGGGAAGGTCGGCTCACCCTTGCGAGTTTGCTTGGGTACCTCACGGGAGTTTGAACGCGAAGACACGTTATGGGCCCTGCCAGAACGGTCGACCCTATTGACATTCTCGGTGAGTTCTGGATCGGGGTTGAGAGGGCCACCAGCGGGGTTTGGGAAATGGTTGACCGTTATGGGCACTGGTCCTTGTTGTTGATAGTAAGTATGGGGGTCTTGCTGGGGTGGCACCCCGTTCGCCTGTTGGAAAGGCATGCCGTTCGCCTGTTGGCTAAAGTACATGCTTTGTGGGTAGCTCCCCATGAAGAATTGGTATGGGGGTAGCCAGCCCACATTCCGTAGGGAGCGAAGGGAGGGGGTTGCGCAGTGTCCCATGTTGGTTGTTGATGGGCGCTCTCGTTGCCGATGTGTAGGGCTTCCTCGTTGGGGATGGTGTTGAGGTTGATGTCATTTGCTTCCTCGTTGTCATGGTGTTGTTCCCCAAACTCCTCCCCGAAGAGGGTAAAGTTCATGACTCCTGCATAAAAAAACATTAGTCCTTAAAAAAAAAAGGAAATCAACGCGATTATATATCATTTATATAGAATAACAAAGATAGAGCGGTAAGAAAGGACGAAATAAAAGAAATGGAAAGATAGTAATGTAAAGAAGCGTATTGCTACACGGAACCTGTTGTGAGCTGAATCTGCCATGTTTTACAGTAACTTTTATATCGATTTCTGTATACATTGCATGCATTTGGGTTTAGATAGTACAAAATCTATGTAGTTTATGTTTATTTGCCAAATTATGGAATCTACACCAGTTTCTGTTTAATTCGCAGAAATCGAGGCATTTTACAGCAATTCTACAGAAGGTCGGAAAAGCTCGGAAAACCACTACAGAAGTCCAAGGTCAAAGCAGCGGAACCAGTCTGAAAGTCAAGGCTACTCGATCTCGAGTAGGCCTACTCGACCTAGACGAGCCTGTCCGAGCACAGCCTTGTCGACAAAGCCTGATCGAGAGCCAGACCAACCCGAGCTCCGGACCCTACTCGATCTCGAGGACCACTAGTCGAGATCGACGAAGCCTCAGCACCACACCCGGAGTCGACAAGGAGAGAAGCCGAGGACGACCAGGAGCACTCGCTGCCAGCGACTCAACCCGCTGCAGCGGACCGTTCGCTGCCGCGGAAAAACCCGCTGCCAGCGGGAGAGCCAACTCGCGGAAGCGGGAAGGAAGAGCCCTACTCGATCTCGACGAAGCTTGGTCGAGATCGACAAGCCCCTGAGTCCGGATCCAGGCTTGTCGAGTAAAGCCACCCGAGAGCACCTAGTCGGCAAGACCAACCTTACTCGAGGTCGACGAGTGCTTGTCGAAGTCGACGAGCCCAAGAAGCCATGTCCGAGCCACATCGAGGAGATCTACCCGAGACGACCTAGTCGGCGAAGCCAGTCTACTCGAGGTCGACTAGGCCTTGTCGAGGTCGATGAGCAACGTGAGCCAGAGTCCGAGTTTGTCGAGCACCAGCTAGCCGAGACGACGAACCGAGCCAGTCGACCAAGACCTCTACTCGAGATCGACAAGAGCCTTGTCGAGGTCGACGAAGCTTCCAGAAGCTGTTCGACGCGGCTTGACGAATCCTACTCGGTTTTGCATTCCTTGGGCGCGAAGGCGGAAGATTCTATCCGATTCCATCAAGTTCTATCATCAAATGAGACAAGATCTATCACATCATGAAGACCTACCTTAATTAGTTTTATCTTTTCCTTATAGATTTATTTCTTTATGGCAATTTATTTATCCTTTCAAGTTTTAGATATAATTTTAGATAGAGATAGATATCTTCTTTCCTAGAATAGCTAGGGAAGGAAGACTATAAATAAGGCCCTAGGGGGCTCAGTTTTATTGAAATTCAGACAACAATTCAATTTCAGAGACAGTTAGTTAGTTCCACAGCGATGTTTAGGAGTTCTAAAGGTTTTTAGGGTTTTGGCTTTTTGCGAAAGTTGATTGCCAGGATTGTAAAAGGCTTTGAATTTAGTTTTAATGCAAGTTTCCTTTTATACATCAATGTCTGTTATTGCGATGAGGCGTGAGTAGTCCACCCACTTCTGGGGCTGGGGTGAGCCCGACGGTGGCCATGTGAGGCGATGCGATAAAGGTCAGATCTTTTTGTGCGATTCATCTTCTATCCCTATGAGCATGATTCTTTTGCGAAAGTTGAAGGTGATCCTTGTTTGTGTTATTGAAGCGAAAGTGATCTTAATGCAACTTGGATTAATTATGTGAAAAAGGGTTAGTAACAATTAGGGTTTATGCGAGAGCCTCTATATGCCTATTTGTTAATAACGAAAGTTATTTGATGGAAAGCATGATCTTTTATGCCTTTATGTGTTACTTTGCATGGTTATCGTTGTGGTGTTGAAACCCTGGCCTTGGAAGTCTTTTAATATATTGAAGTTTATTTCTGTCGAAAATCTGCATTTGTCTTTAATTATGCAATTTTAAGTTTTTTTCTGCATTCTTGTCGAGATAGACGAAAGCTTTGTCGAGATCGAGTTGCATCTAGTCGATCTCGAGGAGGTCCAGTCTTAGTCGAGTTGAGTTTCCTGCTTTTGTTGTCTATTTTCAGTTTCTGCTTGACTTGTCCTCGTCGATCTCGAGTAGTGCTCGTCGAGATCGAGTACACTTGTCTTCGTCGAGTTGTTTGTTTTCTGTTTCTGAGTTTCTGTTGTCGACCACCTTAGTCGATCTAGAGGACAGTTACTCGACTTCGAGTAGCTTCTGTGTTCTCGAGTTACTTTCTGTTTTGCTTTTATTTGCTGCGTTGTTCTTTGTTCGTTTTTGCTTTATTCTTTGCTTTTGTTTTAGTTGCCCTTGCCGGGTTTATTTGTTTCTTTCCTTTTTGTGTTTCTGTCTTTCTGCTGCTTCTGTGAGAATTTACAGCTACCTAAGAACTGCTGACGTGCTTCCTCATGGATTCGATCCTGATTTTCTCTTACTACAACGGGAGGAAGTCTTGTATTTATTTGTTGAGACAGGGAAGTCAGTCTGATCTTGATTCTATATTTATTTCAATAGTCGACATACTCCTGCCTAGTCAACAGAACCTCCCGTCGTGAAAGGTTCCCATAGACGGCACCAATGAAGCGTTCATGAGATTTCGCCTATACTTATTACCTCACTTGTGATGACATAATGCTTTTAGAATACATGCAAGCCTTAGTTTGATGGGACGATGATCACATTGTGAGTTTATTTGTCCAAGCTATGAGGGTTATGAGTTTGACTCACGATGAATTATGTTTTATTGTTCAATCGTCGTCTACGGAGGAAGTTTGGCGAGGTTATTGTCCCAAGGAACGTTCTTCTCCGACCGAGGATCTCTAGAACTCAACTCCGAGGGTTTTAAGTCCGGAAGATAATCAGAGCTCTTATGCCTTTCTTATCTTCGGAATCGGATCCCCTTCTCTGTGATCGGAGAGGGGTATTTATAGGGAAACCAAGCGAGCAACTGGTTGGCAACCTCGTGGTTCTACATAGGACACGTGTAGCGCATGCTCACATGCTTAGGAGCATAGGCAATACACGTGGAGCCATTAGAGGCGAGGTGCTTGAGCCAGCGAGCTGCTTGCTAGGTCTTCGGAAGCTAACGAGGTACAAGGGAGAGTTAGCTCTTATTCCTATACTGGTTTTGAGTCACGAGGGAAATAAAGGTTAATAGATATAGGGGTGCTAAGCCTAGTTCTTTAGGTCCAGTTGGATACTTTGCTCGCGATGTGCTAATGGTGTGACCGACCGTCCTTTTGTGTTGGGTGACCCATTTATGACGTAATATCCCGTGTTTAGTATATATCCTATTTTCTGTGGCATCGTCAGATACGACAACAACGGTGGAGACGTCGACACAAACTAGTAATGGGAACAAGGAAGGTGCTCCAGTGCCGAATCCTCGACCGGAAGGGGGAGACAAGGCTGAGGTTACAAGATCTCACAACCCTTGGATGACTGTCGCTAGGAGGAGGAGAACTGGGAAGAGTTAGTCCAATCCGCCGAGAACGGGGATGCCGAACTCCAGAGAAAATAGCAATAGGCCGCCGGCGAGTACAGAGAATGGAAGGGGGAGAGTTTCGGCCGTTACTCGGGTTTCAAGCATTAATGTTCGTGTCCACTTTCATATTTTCTTAAATGTCCATTATGACATTTTTGTCCTTCATTCCCATTTTTAATTTGACTTCCTTCCTTCTCATTTTTATTTTGACCATTGACAGGTTAAGGTCAATGACTTTGGTGATAAAAATTTGACTTCCTTCCTTCCCTTTTTTTTTTTTTTGTGATAACTTAGTTTTTAGAGTTTTTTTTATGGGGTCAATGTCACCACCCTTATCGTTGTCCCTAGACATGGCCACAGGTCCGACCCGTCGACTACATGACCCGAACCCTAACCCGAAAATGTCATGGGTTGACGGGTTCGAGTCGACCCGTTGACCCGCTCGGCAGGTCACCTTATTTTAAAAAAAAAAAATAAAAAAATTTTAAATTAACTATTAAAAATAAATAAATAAATAATATGTGAAGATAAAATCTTAACAAGATATTTTATCAATTTGATATAAAGTGTTAAAAATGTGGGAAGATTTTATATCTCCATACCAATTATTTTATCCACAATAATTTCAATGTGGGATGTAAGAGGAAAAAATATGAGAATATTTTTTTTTCTCAAACTTCATTTTCAACTTCATTTCCAATGTACTAAATGTAGGAAACAAGTGAAGTGGGAGAAATAGGATAGTGGCATACATATATATAGCCTCATGGCTTCTCATTCAAACTCCAAATTTTTTATGTGAGATGTAGTCTTTGTCCCACATTGGAAATGAGAGGGTGGAAATGAGAGGAATGATGGTTCATTTGTCACACATTGTCATTGCATATTAGTTTATGTAATATTATGAATTATTTTAACAATAATTTATATAATTTACATAATAATTGTAAATTTATTTTATTAAAAATAAATTTAAAAAAAATAAATATTTTGAAATGGCGGGTTGACCCGGGTCGGAAACGCCGGGTCGACCCGTCGGGTCACGGGTTATCTTTTCCCTGACCCTAACCCTAACCCTCAACCCGAGCTAACCCTTCGACCCTTGGACCCTAACCCGACGGGTCACTAACCCGGCGGGTCACGGGTCGACCTGCCCGACCCGTGGCCATGTCTAGTTGTCACCACCCTTATCCTTGGTTGTTGTTATCACCCTTATCACTATCACCACCCTTATCGTTGTCACCACCATTATCGTTGTCACCACCATTATCGTTGTCACTACGCTTATCACTGTCACCACCCTAGCTTATTGTTGTCACCACTTTCACTAACCATATCACTGTGGTGACACATTTGTTTTTAGAGTTTTTTTTACGAGATCACTATGGTGACATTATCGGTGGTGACACATGTGGGAACAACTTTTTTTGGTGACATAGTTATTTTTAGATTTTTTTACGTGATCATTGTTACCACACTTATCGATGAATGGAGACATTGTTGGTGACACATGTAGTGACAACTTTTCTTTGGGTGACGGTGACATCTTTATTTTTAGAGGATTTTTTTACGAGAACATATAATATCACCGAAAAATATAATGTAATCAACCACAACAAGACTCATTTTGTTGAGTGAAAAAAAAACAAGTTGTTCGAAGATAATTAATAGCACAACAATGCATAATGAGTTTGATCAATTGCTGATTAGATTTTGAATCTCTGACTACCTAAGGATGTGTTACTAAAGAATTGGATGATCTCAAAATGAACGGATCAAGCTCGGTGTATAGATTATTACCAAGAATAATTGCTAGTTGCATACAGAGCACTTGATCAGATTAATGATACATGTTCATCCAATGACTATAAGTAGCTTCAAAATCTAACAGATATGCATCAAATACAAGATCACTGAGCAATAATAAAAATTGACCACCGCCATCGCCAACGAGGTTACCGCCACCGACATTATCACTACGATTCTTTCACCACCGCCATCGTTGACGAGGACACCGCCACCTCCGAGAACCTCCCTGACCGGAGCCGATATTAGAGACGAAGTACACAACTTATCTAATCAAACGCAGTAAAATCCTAATTCCTTTCCCCCAAACCCTAAATCCTAATTCCTACTCTCCAATGGAAGAAAAATTGTTTAATTGCGAAGAAAATGCTATAAAGCAGAGCATAAATGACTAACTTGAAGTAAGCGGAGAAACGGTCTGCAATTGGGCGATCGAAGACCGAATCTCCGAAGAGAGACGACCGATGTCCTCGGAAAGAGAGGGATTCAGCGGATACTTGTCATAGTAAGAAGCAAGAAAAGCTCTGGTTATAGGCCCCAAACCCTAGTTGACGCCATTTTTCCTACTCTTGAATCTTCTCCAGTAGAAAGAGGGAAATCCGAATTCGATAATTCCAAATTCCAACTGCTACAACAACCAATTGGAGTTCAAGTAATACGTAATCAGATCCAATTCCAAGAGAGGTCGGGGAAGGAGGAACGAAGAGGTTTTTACTTGTGATTTGGGGGAGAAAGGAGAAGGGTATATGCTTCGCCGTCCGCAGCAAAAGGGAACGCGAGGAAGAAGATGAAGTGGCCGAGGGTGAAAAGAGGAATAGGGCAGGTTTAATTAACACAAGGGAAAAATTGGTATTAAGAATAAAATTTAGGTCTCCCTATATACACCGTAAATCCGCATTTATCGCTGCTAATACAACGTCGGATATAACGTTGTAGCAACGTTGGATTAGACATTGTAGCAACGTTCAATTCGACATTGTAATGTGCCATACACAACGTTGTGAATTAGAGGACAGTTGGGCGGGTCGGGCACTTGACAATGTCAAATCTGACGTTGTAAACTGGGCCTGGTCGGGCCACATAGCAACGTTAAATCGGACGTTGTGATATGAAAAACTCCCATAACAACGTTAAATCGGACGTTGTTAATTAGGCCTCTATAAATACAACAACACTTGTTCCCCAAGGCAAGTCAACTGACATACACAAAACAAACATCATGGCATCAAGCCAAATTGCTTTGTTAAATATTTCAAGCTCAATGATGGCACCCGTTTCTTTGTTGAAGTGGGGAGACACAGTCATCCGCCTAAAGAGAATGCTTGCAACTGCAAGCACATGAACTATAAGCATTTATTTCAATGCAATCTATTTTCTGTGCAGATTTACTGCATCCTGAAGATGTCAACACAGTTGCAATTCGGGTGTAATGAGTGTGACGACGACCCTGCATCGTACTATATACGGATGGCTGAGCAGATAAAGGATATACTGATGGTTTTATATGACGACGTGTCTCCGGCGCGTTGTCGCAGAGTAGCACAGTATGCAGTTGATACAGTAGTGCGCCCTGCCCAAAGTCAGAAGACGACATATGCGTTCCAGCAAGTGCATATTCAGATATACCCAAACATTCCTGAAGAATCTGTCGGCAGTTGTTCCGTTCAATACAACAACCTTTCCTGAAATGTTAAGTTAAAAAATGTTTGTAATTTTCGATATTGGGCCAACTGATGTTCGTCTCCCTTGAATGATTGTTTTTTTATGGTTTCTATGTCTTCATAACAACAAACATTCAATTGTCGATCAACTCTTAACTTCATAGACAAGAAAACAAACAAATACAACATGGATAATTCCAACTTTTATGACTCCTAAACATGGTGTAGGGGACAACCTTCTTGAACCCGCAGTGATCTAAATCTATTAAATTGGTCTTGGAAGTGAGTATCCCATCTGTTGACACTCGGGTAATGGTATGCCATCCACTCATGCGTTGGAGGAGGTAAAGGAGCGTTGGGATGTAACCATGTCTTCAATAAGTACAGTATAATGTTAAGTGGGGTAATTCATGAATGTTAATTTATGGTTGAAGTGAGAGTAACACATATCATACTCACTGCGGCGAAATGATCTTGGTTCCCGATGCAGGCCATGCCTAGTATGGCCTCGTGAGGTGCGCCATTTGGTTGTTCTGTGTACATAGGGAGGCATATGAACAACATGTGACAAGATAAGACGACTAGGGGCACCTGGTAGACGGTTGTGAACACAAGACCCATGATCGATAGCTCGATCCAGTATCTTCGATCACCTTCTACTATGCCGGAGTAACTCTACAGGTCGACAAACTCTCGCACCGAATACCCTCCCATGTAACAACCAGCGTAATGGTGATAGTTATGTTCCAAATGGTTACACAATAACCCTTTCATATCTACGAACCATGCCTCCCCTGGCCGTAACATCAGTTGCGCTAAAGCCCGATATCCGCAGTGACCATCTCCCACGGTGTTGATGGCTGTCGCAATGTGCCTGAACATGAAAGGGTCCACATTGTTGTTGCCCCATCTAAAACCCCAGTATTGTGCGTCAGACGGAGATCGGGACTATCGGTCCCGATCGCAACGACCTAATCTGGCTTCCTCCCTTTCAAAATTCACCCGATATTCCTCATATCACAAGGGATTCGTTATGCACGGGTTCCTCCTACCTTTACGTGAGTGTGCTGCACTGTTGCAGGTAACCTGTTTCTTTATTACGGTAAATATGTTCCTTTGCTTGCGAGTTACATATAATAATTGCTCTAATGGTTTATACTTTTCAGGCATGGATCTGCTCGTGCTTCCCTTGTTTTGCGGGTCTGTTTCGCCCGGACAAGGATGCACTGGCTGATGATCCCCGATACATGGAACGATTCGACCTGTCGAAGGCCGTGAAGAGGGCGAACGATGGGGAGAGGCGCAAGCTTGAGAAGAGGCTTCAATTACAGCTTGAGTGCATGACCATGGATAAGGTAACCTGTTTCCCACTTTCTTTGATTTTAACTACACATGTCGAGTAACATTGTTTCCCTTATATCATTTTTTTAACCTAGGTCGAGTGGATGCATTTTGGCAGAGACCTGGATTTTATAGGTCAGCTTCGCTCCTCCACTTATCGAGGCACCCTCAGATTCGGTGGCGTCTTTGAGCCATACATGCCAAACAGGGTGCTCCGACAGTTCAGCCGCGTACAGGAGCGCCCATTGGACGTCATCCATCCGACATTCGTGCAGCGACCGTTTCGCTTGCAGAGGCGTTACATTGTAATGTTCGGCCTACAACACCACCGTTGTGCAGATCAGGACCCTGAGAGATTATACCCTGTCACTGGTCACCGGAGGACGGTCGAGAGTTGTCATGGAGGCGTCTCAACTGACTACCTCCCTTGGTTCCAGTCCCAGAGTCGAGGTCATGTGTTGCCCACGATTGTGGTACTACCTGATGCTTCTCCGGCTGCGCCTACCCACCTAGACGATGTCATCGGACCAGATGAGGATGAGGCTGAGGCTAAGGCTGTTGCGCAACAGGCCTGGGTCGACGAGATGACCCAGGCTATTCAGGCATTGGTCGGGCATCCCCAGCTAGACCAGATGTATGAGCATTTCATGGGCTACATTCGATCTCTGCAGTAGATACATTATAGTCTGTTTGTTTATGACATACATTTTGTATTTTGTGGGTATACTATATTTGTGTAGTTCGTGTTGTTTTTGCGTTATTATTTTCGATGGCTTCTACCATTTCACAACAATAAACAATCACATGCAAACAATTCACTTCATAGGTAACGATTAGATTACACATCGAGGCATTACTAAAACTAACAAATACACTATGAATAACAGCATATTTTTTTCTTACAATTGACCAGCCTATACTTAATTCATCTTCGGAATGAGTTTAATCATTAACTCTTTGAATGCAAAGCTTCCAACCTCCATATTTGCTTCCCTCACAAGTATCTCTGCCGTTTGAGCTACATAAATGTGGTCATGTCTGTTTACATCGGGCAAGAATGACCAAATATGTTGAAGAAGAAGATCTCCAACCCTCCACTCATACGTTCCACGAATGCTTAGATGAAAATCATTACAGTACAGACACCCGAACTGTAAGGGTGTGGAACTGTGATTCTCATTTTCACACACGACCCAAAAGAGCGCGCATGGATGCATGCCACTGTATTCTGTACTGCAGCAAGCACAATTGGACTCCTCCGGGGGCATTGGGTACCGAACCGTTTTGATTACAAAATCAATGCGTGGGGTTGAGCCTTCTATTCCAGATGTAACTGGCTCCATGGAAGGAATGAAAATGTAGAATTGTTGTGTTGCATTTTTCAAATTCGGTCCTCATTCCCTTTTAAGGGGGGCTGATTGGGGGAAATTTGGAAGTAGTAACAACGTCATATCTGACGTTGTTACACCGTCAAAATGGACGTTGCTAAGCTCGCCCATAATTTGCCTTGGGGATTTGGACGTAGCAACAACGTTAAATCTGACATTGCTAACCCCGACGGAGCCCGCATGGGCTCTAGGTTGCAACGTCGGATCCCTTTTCCTTGGGAAAATTTACCACCAAATACAACATCGAATTGAACGTTTCTACAACATCTAATCCAACATTCCTACAACATCCAGTCCGACGAAGTGTTTGCGGTGTATATAGGAAACGCAATTTTTTTGCACATTTAGTAAAATGGGAGATTAGAGTGGACATTTACCAAAATGGTTATACCAAAATGGACATTTTGCCAAATATTTTCTTGATAAAATAACACTTATCAAATACTATGTAATTATCTATTAATAGTTTTGGTAAGAATGACTATAAAATATTTGTTATTTATAATTTTGTCAATTAAATAAAATAACTATATAGATATATAGATTGTACTTATATAACTTTCGATAAACTATGACAACATACTCCATATTATTTTATTAATTATTTTCTAGAATCAACCAGAACACGTCACGATATGTATTGGTTTTAGTATTTTTTTATTAGGTAAAATTCGAGGTTAGACAAGCCTGAACCTCGATGGCCGACAAGTCGACAGATGTAAAACCGCCAAAACAAACACAAACTCTAAAGATAGTGCCAGATACAAGCAAACACACCCTACAAAAATGAAACTGAAACAACCAGACCGAAAAGGATGAGGACGTAGACTAAAGACGAAAGCCAAGCACTCCCCGACGGCAGCACCGCGGGCCAGCGCCATATCAGGAGACACCTGTGGGTAGTGAAGACGAACCTCCAAGGAAATAGCATTTCGGAAAAAGGAGACGCCTCGATACAAACTACCACGGCCCCAGCCTGTCCCGACTCCGACTGCCAGAACCCCATCACGCGGAAAGAAAGTCCAATTACGCCTAACGTAGGACCACACATCGCCTGAATCAAAACGCATCAAAGAACCCTCTTGGGAAATAGCTAACCCGATCGGGAATTACTTAATATATTTAATTATTATTACAACCAAATATAATAATAGATCGATATGATAATATATTTGAGCCGATAAATTTCCCAAATACGAAAATCTATTTGTATTTATTTGTTTTTATTATAATTTTTATTAATTATTTTAGTTTCTTGGGTGCTCGGGCCAAAACAAAATGCTTGGCCAAACAACACAAGACACAATCTACCAGGCCCAGGCCACCTTCAGGCCCAAGGCAAACCCGAAGGTAAGGGAAAGTTCGAGCCCGTAAGACGGAGCAAGCCAGGGAATTGCAGGGACAACGGAGACGTAAACCGAAATGACGATCGTGGCCAAAGAGAGGACTATACCAAGAAAGAATGAGTCGACAGCAACGAGGCGGTGCCGGAGAAATCCGTACCACCACACCCACCCTGATCGGAAATCGAAAGGACTCCGAGTAAAGGGGAGAGAAGACAGCGAGTGCGGGGGAGAGGAGACATCAAAGGCCGACGGGAGAGACCGGCGCCGGAAAGAACATAACCAAAGCCAGAAGTGATAAATCCACTCCCTTGATGAAAATCGGAAATAGTTTCAATGGCTTTGACACACAAGTTGTGTCAAAGTTCTTGAAGCTACAGTTGTGTTGATGAAACACAAAACCTATACTTTATTATATTATGTCCGAATATTATTATATGTTATTATACACTTCCAAATATTATTATATATGCACTAACATTTCAGGAAGCTTTTCGAATTATATTTCCTTCCTTGGGCTAAATAACGTGGAGAATAAAATCGGAGATTATGGCTTCAGAATTTCCAAGAATAGAATATTGTGAAGTTTCCAGCTCAAGCGATGATCTGCTCTAGCCGTTGGAGAAGATCCTTAGGCGCCGATTTGTTCAATATAAAGAAAAGGAAGAAGGGAAGACAAAAATACATTCGTTGAACACAAGCATTCATACACTCAAGCCTTCAAGTCAAATATGTATTCTTCGTGTGCTCTCTGCTAAGTTCTTAAGAGTCATTTATTTTGTTTCAAAGCATTTAAGAGTTACACGGTGAGCTTATAGGATATATTTCGAGTGAGTGTTATACTCGGGAGTTTGTAACTCAGGAAGTGGACACTAGGCGTTTGATTCACCAAGTGTAAGAGAATTGTACTAGATAGCTGAGAGAGGTAGGGCTCTTCTAGATTGGTCTAGGACTCCAAGGGAACGTGAGTTGACTAGATTGCAATTGTATAGGAGAGAGAGGCTTCTCGGTGAGCTATTAGGATCCTAAGTTTTGTGAATCAATAAAAGTCGGTTGAATCCTAGGGTTGTGGAAGAACCCTAGGCGGGGACGTAGGCCAAGTTCGTGCCGAACCTCATAAACAATTCATTGCGTCCTTTACTTACTGCTTTACCATATTTCCGCACTTGTTTCGAACTGTATAACTCTTTTGTGATTCGGGTTTTCCAGAAGAAAGAATTACGTCTAATCTCAAAGGGTTTTTCAAAAGATTCAAAGTTCTGAGATTATCTGCGAAAAACGTATTTCATCTTGTATAACTCTTTTGTGATTCGGGTTTTTTTCCAGAAGAAAGAATTACGTCTACTATATTCAACCCCCTTCTAGAGTATTTCTATACTACTTTGTTATACATTATTGAACCTTCAATTAGTATCAGAGCTTTACTCACTGCTTTTGATCTAACAATCTTGTGAGTTTTGATCATATCTGGTGAAGCGAGCGGAGGATTTGCACAAGGAAGGTCTTCTAGTAGACCACCACTCTTTGTAGGAAACAACTTCTTCCACTGGAGATCATTGATGAAGATATTCATTATAGATCAAGATCTGGAACTTTGGAACATTATAGAAAATGGTCCGAAGGTTCCAGAGAAAGACGGTCCAAATGGAACCAAAGTTGCAAAGACTGAGGCTGAATACATCCAAGCGGATCTTGAACTCGTCTCCAAAAACTACAGGACTATTAACTTACTATACTGTGGTCTTAGCACTGATGAGTTTAACCGTATTTCATCTTGTAGGTCAGCTAAAGAGATTTGGGACAAGCTGGTTGTCATCTACGAAGGAACTAGCCAAGTGAAGGACGCCAAGATCAGCATCTTCCTTCGAAAGTATGAACTTTTCAAAATGAAGCCTGATGAGTCTATCAAGGCCATGTTCACGCGGTTCACAGAGATCACCAACAACCTTGACTCTCTCGGCAAGAGCTTTCAGAATGTTGAGAAAGTGAGGAAGATATTGAGGTGTCTCCCAAAAGACAAATGGGGCCCTAAAGTGACAGCCATAGAGGAAGCCCAAGATCTCACCACTCTGCCCTTTGATGACTTGCTTGGGAAGTTGATCACACATGAGATGATTCTCAATGAAGACGATGAAGAACTTCCAGCAAGCACTAAGAACTTGGCGCCCAAGTCTAAGAAGGATGAGCCAAAAGATGTGTCTGATTCTGAAGATGAGGATCACGATGGGGATGATCCCTTTGCTCTTATTACAAGGGGCCTTTTGTTGTGAGCTGAATCTACCATGTTTTAAAGTAACTTTTATATCATTTTATGCATACATTTCATGCATTTGGGCTAATATAATACAGAATCTATGTAGTTTATGTTTATTTGCCAAATTATGGAATCTACACCAGTTTCTGTTTAATTTCGCAGAATTCGAGGCAAATTACAGCAGTTCTGAGAAAGGTCAGAAAAGCTCGGAAATCAACTACAGAAGTCCAAGGTCAAGATGCAGCGGAACCAGTCAAATCAAGCTAGGAGCCTAGGTTACTCGATCTAGAGTAATCCAACTCGACCTTGACGAAGGTGTCCGAGCACAGACCTTGTCGACTAAGCATTGATCGAGAAGATGAGAGCCAGAGCAATCCGACTCCCGGAACCCAACTCGATCTCGAGTACCCCCTGTCGAGATCGACTACACTGCGACGCCATGTCCGGAGTCGACAAGTTGAGACAAGCCGAGAAGCTGAGGACGGAGACGCCGAGCCAACCTTACTCGATCTCGAGGAGCCTTGTCGAGATCGAGGACTCCATGGCACCAATTCGAGTCCGTGACGACCACCAGTTCCTCGACTACACCAGGCCAGCCATCCTCGACTACACCCAACTCGATCTCGAGGAGGTTTGTCGAGATCGAGGAGCCAGGAGCCAAGATCCGAGCTTGATCGAGCAGAGCCACCTGAGAAGCCCAGCCAGCCCAAGTCGATGACCACCTCTACTCGATCTCGAGGAACCTTGGTCGAGATCGACGAGCCGCGTCCCGAAGCCGCGTTACGCGGTTTAAGCAGTCCTACGCGCTGTGGGAGTCCTTGGAGCCGAAGAAGATCGAGGAAGTCGAGATCTATCATACATCTATCTATCAACTATCCATGGAAGACAAGATCTATCAACATGAAGAGACTTACCTATTTAGATATAATTTTTCCCTTTATAGATTTAATTCCTAAATTGCATTTATTTATCTTTAATGCTTTTAGATATAGATTTAGATAAAGATAGATATATTCTATCCTTGAATAGCAAGGAATAGAAGGCTATAGATAAAGCCTTAGGGGCTGAGCATTAGGCATCTTATTCCAACACAATTCCATTCAAGTAAGTAGGAGTAGAGAGAGAGTTTGTGGCAAGCAAGGTGGAAAGACGAAAGCGGATTTGTCTTGTTGGTTGTAAGCCTTCTTTATTTAATTCAATGCAAGTTAGTTTCTTTTGTTATTTAATGTCTTTCTTGATGATGAAGAGCGAGTAGTCCACCCACTTCTGGGGCTGGGGTGAGCCCGACAGTGGCCATATAAGGTGATGCGGTAAAGGTACAATCTTTTGATGCGATTCGTCTTCTATCCCTATGAGCATGATTCTTTTGCGAGAGTTAAAGGTGATCCTTGTTTGTGTTATTGAAGCGAAAGTGATCTTAATGCAACTTGGATTAATTATGTGAAAAGGGTTAGTAACAATTAGGGTTTATGCGAAAGCCTCTATATGCCTATTTGTTAGTAACGAAAGTTATTTTGATGGAAAGCATGATCTTTTATGCCTTTATGTGTTGCTTTGCATGGTTATCATTGTGGTGTTGATACCCTGGCTTTGGAAGTTCATTTATATATTGGTTTATTTCTGTCGAATTTTGAGTTATGCATTCGAATCTGCAAGTTTACAGTTTTATGAGTTTTGGTCGAGATAGAGCAGAGGCTTTTCGATCTCGAGTTAGCCCTTGTCGAGATTGAGTAGGGTCTTGTCTAGATCGAGTTGTTGTTGTGCTTCTGTCATCGATTTTTAGTTTCTGTCTTTGTTATTCTTTGTCGATCTCGAGTACTGTGTTGTCGAGATCGAGTAAGTTGTTGTCTTTGCTTTATTTCTTGCTTTCGTTTATTATTTCTGTCTTTCTTTCTTTCCTTGTTTCTTTCTTTTTTGTTTGCTTTTCTGTGAGATTTACAGCTACCTAGGATCCGCTGACACGCTTCCTCGTGGATTCGATCCTGACTTCCCACTACTACATTTGAGGGAGTCTTGTAATTATTTGCGTGGACCTAAATCTGGTTTGAATTATTTCATTATATTTCATACTCGATTTTCTCCTCACAACACCTTTTCTCGAATCTTCAAAATGAAGAAGCAATTCAACAACAAGGATGGATCAGAGTCTTCTAAATTTCGAGGTAAGTCTCAATACAACAAAAATGACAAGAAGACTAGACATTTGTCTTGTTTTGAATGTGGTGAAATAGACCATCTTGTGAAAGATTGTCCTCAAAAGACGAAGATTCAGTTCAAGAAAGGTGATAGATGGAAAAAGAAAGCCATGGTGGCAACTTGGAGTGATTCTGACACAGACTCCGATGATGAGAAGGCCAATGTCTGTCTTATGGCCTCAGGAGATGAATCTCACGATGAGAAGCTTGAGATAATTGTAAGAGAACTTATGGCAAGTCCAAAAGAGGTATTATCGAAATTCCTTTCTAATATGATTGCCAATGAAGAGAAACTTATTGCCCAAACTAAGCGCGTGTTTGGCAAATTGGGGGTTTTTAGGAGTTGTGGTTTTTTTAGGAGGTTGAGTTTATTTGGGGTATTATGGAGATGTGGGAGGTGGAGTTTTTTTTTAAAAAAAAATAACCTTGTAAAAAAGATGAAAGGTGTTTGGTGATTTTAAGGTTTATAAAAGGTTATTATAGTGAAAAAGTCCAAAATGCCCTTCATAAATGCTAGGAGGCAAAAGGGCCAAAAAAAGTGGAGGGCAAAACTGACATTTCAAACCTCCACAAAAAAATAAACTCAACCTTAACCTCCGAAAGCTAGGGGAGGCAGCTTCCATTTTCAACAAAAATAAACTCCACCTTAACCTCCCACACCTCTTGAAAAAGTTGTTGCCAAACAAGCATGGATCAGCTTTTTTTTAAAAAAAAAACCCCTAAACCCCCAACTACATCTACATTCAAACACAGCCCAACACTCTTATTAAGAAAAATGTGGACCATGAAAGAACTATTGAGGATCTGTCTATGAGGGTCAAAAGTCTTAAAACTTCTTATTCAGGTCTTGACATTAAAGTCAAGACTCTTGAATCAGAGAAATATGAACTCAAGCAAGATCTCTCCTCTCTAAGAAGTGAACATCATGACTTAGAGAACGAGAAGATCTCCCTGAATAATAAGATTCAAGACCAACAGACAGCCCTCGTAAGTTTTACCAAATCCAAAGACACTCTTGATAGGATGTTGGGTGAGCAACAAAGTTCTCTAAACAAAAGTGGTATTGGTTACAATCCAAGGTTTTTAAGGAAGCAGCACATTACCACTTTTGTAAAGGCAAAAGGAAGTAGAACCTCTCCTATATGTCACCACTGTGCGAGAAAGGGACATGTAAAAGAGACCTGCCCCTATAGAAGAAAGTATCCACATATCATTCGCAATACATTTCTTGTTCATTTGAGAAAAGAACGGATAACACAAGTTTGGGTCCCCAAATGCACTATTTTACCAAATATGGTTTATCCCAATAATGGATCTAAATTTGCTTATTGGTCTAGCCACAAAGGTTGATGTTTGTTTTGCAGGAGATCACCAAGGTGAAGGAGCAAAAATGGATTATTGATAGTGGATGCTCGAGACATATGAGTGGGAAGAGTTCTCTCTTTCATGATCTAAAGAAGCAATCCATTGGAATAATCACTCTTGGTGACAAAGGAAAGTGTGACATCGTTGGTATTGATAGTGTTGGGAGTGATCCTAACCATAATATTAAAAATGTTTATCTTGTTAATGGTTTGAAGTATAATTTGCTTAGTGTTTCTCAACTATGTGATAGTGGTAATGATGTTGGATTTAACAAGAAAAGATGTCTAGTGCGCAGAGAAGATACATGTGAAGTAGTTCTAACTGCATATCGTTATAACAACATCTTTGCTGTGAATGCTGAGCAAGTGACACAAAGAAGCTTAACCTGTCTAAAGGCTTTGACGGACGATCCAAAGCTCTGACACAGGAGACTCGGTCATGTGAGCCCACATACACTACAGAAGCTTGTGTCCAAAGGGCTTGTAAGAGGACTACCTGAGATGGACTTCAAAGGTATTGATATGTGCAAAGCATGCACATGAGGTAAACAAACACGTAGCTCTTTCAAACCCAAAAAGATTCTAAGTTCTTCTAGACCCCTTGAACTTTTACATATGGATTTATGTGGTCCTATGCGAGTCAAATCTCCCAATGGTAAAAAGTACATGCTTGTTGTTGTTGATGATTTTTCTAGATATACTTGGGTTGCATTTTTAAAAGAAAAATCAGAGGCCTTATTTGAGTTTTCAAAACTTTGTAAGGAGTTGCAAACTTTAAGAAACGAGCCCATAGTGTCAATTCGAAGTGATCATGGTAGGGAGTTTGATCAACTTCAGTTTGATTTATTTTGTGCTAAATATGTCATCTCCCATAAGTTTTCTGCTCCTAGGACACCTCAACAAAATGGGGTTGTGGAACGAAAGAACCGCACCCTAGAGGACATGGCCATGACTATGCTTTTAGAAAATGCATCACCTAAAACCTATTGGGCTGAAGCTGTTAACACAGCTAACTATATTTTGAATCGTTGTCTTATTCGTTCCATCTTAAAGAAAACTCCTTATGAACTTTTCAAATGCCGCAAATCACTTATATCTTATCTTAAACCATTTGGCTGTACTTGTTTTGTTCATAACAATGGAAAAGATAACCTTGGGAAATTTTATGCACGTAGTGATGAAGGTATATTTCTTGGCTACTCCACAAGTAGCAAAGCTTATAGAATCTTCAACAAAAGGACCAAGTTAGTTGAGGAAAGTATACATGTTATATTTGATGAATGCAATGGCGGTTCTTTGAGTTAAAGTGTTGCAGATATAGATCTTAACATCCACACAGAGAACGAGGATGGTGATGATGCCGCTATCAAGAACACAGAAAAAAGAAACATGCAGGGTCAGATTCTCAACACTGAAGAATTGGCCCAAGGTGTTGAAGCTTCGTCCAATGCCCTTGGTGACCAATCCAAAAGTGTTGAAACGTCAGAAACTGTTGTAACTGAACCTAACAGATCCATAGAGTCAGATGTACCACAAATCAACCCTGCTGGTGTGACGAATCAAGGAGCTGAGACTAGCAAACGAAAATTCAAATACTCATCATCACACTCATTAAAGGATATCATCTCTGACCCTACATTTAGTGTTCAAACTCGTTCTAAACTTAAAGATCTTTGTGCTTTTCATGCGTTTGTCTCTCTTATAGAACCAAAGAAGGTAGATGAGGCCCTTCAAGAGCCAGACTGGATCATTGCCATGCAAAGTGAGCTTAATGAATTTGAAAGAAACAAAGTCTGGACCTTGAAGCCTAGGCCAAAGCATGCATCAAAAAGTCATTGGCACATGTTGGGTATTTCGGAACAAGCTAGATGAGAACGGTAAGATCGTGAGGAACAAAGGAAGGCTTGTTGCTCAAGGCTACAATAAAGAGGAAGGTATTGACTACGAGGAGACTTTTGCTCCCGTAACCAGGCTTGAAGCCATTCGCATATGACAGGGCGAAAGTAATTACATAAAATGTCCAGGGGCATAATCGTCTTTTATCAGGTAAACCCTAATCCTCGCTATATATTCGAGTTTTCTACTAGGGTTACAAAGGGCTTCTATCAGCCGACACATTCTGACTTGAGCGTCAGAGGCTGCTCTGGGGAGACAAGCCCCGCCCCGACCTCGTTCTTGGTTGATCTTGCAGGATTGTATCTCGCCGATCCTCCTCAAGATCTATGGTGCAGATTTTACCCTTTACATTTGGCGCCGTCTGTGGGAATTCGATCAAAGGCCCTAAGATCGAATCTCTCAGTGAATAAAGCAACGAAATCGATCATGGGTGAGGTTGTTGGAAGCGGCGGATCTGCAGGATCGAGTAGCAACTGCCACCGCAGCCACCATGGCGTCATCCGTCGACCGAGACGTTGTATTCAACTGGATCGCCCTCCCTCAGGGCTCGAAACCCGTCAGATCCGAGCAACCATCGCCACCGTAGCCACCGATTCCGGCCTCCTCCATCTCTCGATGTGCGAATCCGATGGGATCTGGTTGGGCTTGCGCCATAGCCATCGATTCCGGACTCCTCTTCGGGACACCACTGTACCGCTTCTCCACCATCGAGGTTGATGCTGGTGGGCTGGCCAAAACTACATAGCCCCGCTCTCCGCCGCTAATCCACCTACCCAACCTCGACCGCCTTCGTCATCGAGTCGCAACTGGGCAACAACGGCATCATCGTCCATTTCGCATAGACCTCTCGGCCTCCAAACTGTGCTCTACAAGATCGCAGGACCACGCCGAGACCACCACGCCGCCTCTCCGGGCGGGCGCCGAGTACGCCGCGCCGCCGTGCAGCACCACCCCACCTATGATCTGTCGTGTCCACACCATCTTCGCTGGTCCTCCATCGAGCCTCTACGGCTCTACCGGACTATGATCGGTGTCGATAGGTTAGGCACGCCTACGGAATCCTACGCCGCCATCGAGCTCAAGGTCGAAGGATGGACAATGGGTCGAGGACGCCGCTTCGAAATCTTGCGCCGCCGCCTGCTACAAACCCTACGAGTCGAAGAAGACGATGGGTTATTTGGCAAATCCGGATTAATTACGAAATCAGCCCGGATTTCTTGGAAATTGTAGCCCAGTCTATCCACTTGAGACAATTGCGGAAAAGGGCTTAACTTTCATAAGGCATAATTTCTCACGTGGAAATGCAACGTGTCGTGCCCCGCCGGTTAATTGCATCGGTGACATATCATTTCTTGAAATGCTTATATGCGCATCTGTATATCAAACAACATTATATCAAAGCAAAAGAAAAAGAAAAGAAAAACAATCAAATAATCGCCACTCATGGCCACTGAATCGCCACTCATGGCCAACGGATCGCCACTTAAGGCCAAAAGATCGCCAATCAAGGCCAATAGATCACCAATCATGGCCAACGGATCGCCACTTAAGGCCAAAAGATCGCCAATCAAGGCCAACGAATCGCCAATCATGGCCAACGGATCGCCACTTAAGGCCAAAAGATCGCCAATCAAGGCCAACGAATCGCCAATCAAGGCCAATGGATCGCCAATCAAGGCCAATAAATCGCCACTCAAGGCCAATAGATCGTCAATCATGGCCAACGGATCGCCACTCAAGGCCAATAGATCGCCACTCACGGCCAATGGATCGCCAATCACGGCCAATGGATCGCCAATCATGGCCAACGGATCGCCACTCACGGCCAACGAATCGCCACTCATGGCCAATAAATCGCCAATCAAGGCCAATGGATCGCCAATCAAGGCCAATAAATCGCCACTCATGGCCAATAGAACGCCAATCAAGGCCAAAGGATCGCCACTTATGGCCAAAGAATCACCACTTAAAGCCAATTTTAACTCATAAAAACGCCATTAAGGGCCAACAAAGGTCAGAATCAAGCAATAAGAATGTCATTTAAGGCAAAATGCCCAACCTCAATGAAAACCATCAAGTTGTCAATCATACGTAAAATCCAAACGAGAACGTCATCAACTGACACCGTCTCTCATTTATGGCAAATAATTCATCTAATCATTTTGAACCGTACCTTTCCATTGATCAGTTAATAACGCACCAGCTGCATTATATAGTTATTCCGTTGAAAGTGCTAAAGCTTGCAGGATACAACGAAGGCAAGGGGCAAGCACTACTGGTGGTCTTTAATCATAACCGGTGAAGAATATCGAATTCTTCGTCTTCCCTCATCACTAGATCGCGATAAGGAAACCCGATGGGGCAATTGACAGGGCGAAAGTAATTACATAAAATGTCCAGGGGCATAATCGTCTTTTATCAGGTAAACCCTAATCCTCGCTATATATTCGAGTTTTCTACTAGGGTTACAAAGGGCTTCTATCAGCCGACACATTCTGACTTGAGCGTCGGAGGCTGCTCTGGGGAGACAAGCCCCGCCCCGACCTCGTTCTTGGTTGATCTTGCAGGATTGTATCTCGCCGATCCTCCTCAAGATCTATGGTGCAGATTTTAACCTTTACATCATATTATTAGCATTTGCATCTATTATGAGCATAAAGTTATATCAAATGGATGTCAAGTGTGCTTTTCTTAATAGTTCTTAGAGGAAGAAGTCTATGTGGCTCAACCCCTAGGTTTTGAAAGTTCGGAATTTTCTAATCATGTTTACAAACTAGACAAAGCGCTATATGGTTTGAAACAAACCCCAAGAGCTTGGTACGAGCGCTTGTCAAAATATCTTTTAGAAAATGATTTTAAAAGGGGGTTGATCGACAAAACTCTTTTTATCAAGACCAAAGGAAAGGACATTTTGGTTATTCAAATATATGTTGATGATATATTGTTTGGAGCTACTAACACATCTTTGTACAAGGAATTTTCTGACATCATGTGTAGTGAATTTGAGATGAGCTGGATGAGTGAACTCAACTTCTTTTTGGAATTACAAGTTCATCAATCCAAGAAAGGGATCTTTGTCAACCAAAACAAGTACACTAAGGATCTCTTGAAGAAGTTCAAGATGGATCAATCCAAAGCAACCAAGACACCCTCGAGCTCAGACTTATATCTAGGCATGTCCACGGGTCACGGGTCAACCCGTGACCCGACGGGTTTGGCGGGTCATGGATCCGGTGGGTCATGGACCCGGCGGGTCCGATTTAGATGGGTTACGGGTCATGGCGGGTTACGGGTTCGGGTTCGGGTTGAGGATTTTGTGAAATTGACCCGCCGGGTCGACAAATTTTTAATTTTTTTTTTTGAAAATGGCTGATTTAGGGTAAAATTTAAAAAAAAAAATTAAATTGGGTCGACCTGTGACCCGCCGACCCAGCTATTCCCCGGGTTCGGGTGCGGGTCATGCCTTTCCCGACCCGTGGACATGCCTACTTATCTCTAGATCAAGACAAGACTGGGAAGAGTGTCAATAAAAAAGAGTATCGAGGGATGATTGGATTTTTACTATATCTTACGACTAGTAGACCTGAGATCATGTTTAGTATTTGCATGTATGCTAGGTTTCAAGCTGACTCTATAGAATCTCACCTCGTGGCTGTGAAGAGGATCTTTCGATATCTCAATGGCACTAAGGAGCTTGGCTTGTGCGTGGTACCCAAAGCAAAAAGATTTTACATTAATCGGGTATTCTAATGCAGATTTTGCAGGCTATAAGGTGGATAGAAAGAGCACGTCGGGATGTTGCCAATTCTTAGGAGAATTCTTGATCAGTTGGCACTCAAAGAAACAAAACTCAGTTGATCTATCCACTCCCAAAGCCGAATACATAGCAGCTGGAGCATGCTGCTCCCAAATCCTTTGGACAGCTCAACAAATGAGAGATCTTAGCATCAACCTCAAAGGTATTCCCATTAAGTATGACAATACAAGTTCCATATCAATCACAAAGAATCATTCTCAGCATTCAAGGACCAAACATATTGTTGTAAGGCATCATTTCATTAGAGACCATGTCAAAAAAGGTGATGTGTCCATATCTTTTATTTCAACTGATTATCAATGGGCTGACATCTTTACTAAGTCTTTGGCAGAGGACAGGTTCACCTTCATTAGACGAGAGATTGGAATGCTTAACAGGAATGCACTTTCGTAGGGGGAGTTTTTCCTTTACGAAAGATAAATTTTGCTCAGTGTCAAGACCTTTGAGATTTATGTCAAATATTGTGAGCTGAATGGTAGAGCACATATAACGGATCATATATTTGGTTAATATCTTTTTAGATATTTGATCAAATATAGTTTTTATGATTTTTTAACCTTCTTTATGCAGTACACATATTATTTTCCAAAAGTTCTTATATCCGAGTATTTTTTATTTATGGAAAATATATTTTCGAAATTATTCCCTCTTGAAGTAATTGTGACAAGATGGTTTGAAATTTGAATTGTTTTGGAAATCAAATATTTTCAAAATGGCAGTGTGATGATTACCCTCATTGGAACCCTAAACCCGTCGCATCAACTTAACCCTCTCTCCCTTTTTAAACCACACACTTTACCACAATTTCTCACCTCTCCAGATTTACCTAAACCTAAACCCTCTCTTAAACTCCTTCTTCAACCTTTTTCTAGAAGCTTGGCCGAATCTCATCCATGGCACCCAAATCCAAGAAGACCTCCACACCCAAACACCTTGGCGCTACCACCAAGGGACACCAGGCCATTGTTACTTCCCCTCAACCCGAACCTACTCCTCAAGCCATTGTCCCAGCTACTATCCCGAGCACCGTCCCTGAGAGCACCATTGCTGAAATGAAGCGTTCTCTAAAGAGCCCGACGAAGAAATCACTCAGTGCCAAGGAAAAAGATAAAAGGAAAATCATTGCTGGAGAAGAGGAGGAAGAGGAGGATCTTGATGAGATTTTGGAATGAGATACTGCAAAGGAGGCCGAGGAAGAGGCCCAGAGAAAGAAAAAGGTCGAGGAAGAGGCTGAGCAAGCAAGGAAAATAGCCGAGGAAGAGGCTGAGAAAGCAAGAAAAGAGGTCAAGGAAGAGACCCTAAGAGCTGCAAAGAAGGAGGTTCCCTCTGAAGAGGAACCAGAGGAAGAGGAAGAGGAGGACGATGAGACTACAGACGACGAGGATGCTGAGGGAGATGATTTTGAAGGATCCGCTGAGGACTCGGGGTCTGAGGATAAAGAGGATGAGGAGCCAGAACTGGTTCCCTCTCCTTCTCCTCCTCCTCTTCCCCCGTCTCCAAAGAAGCGGAAAGCCCCTGCAGCAAAGCCTCCATCTCCCAAGCGCACAAGGAAAGACACTCTCAGAAGCCTTGACGCGCCTGTCAAGAGGCTCGCAGGAAGAACGCCTATCCGTCTGCACTTATCCAGGTAAACAATCCATGCCCTCCTCCTGGTTTGAAAATGCTGAGATGCATGGAAAGTGGGTAGATGAGTTTAGAACTCGTAAGATATGTTGTTCTGATTTCACTGATCTTGAGTTTTTGGAAGCTTTGAACCTACCTTGCATCTCTCTCCTCAAACAAACCTCTGTCTGGACCCTTCTAAACCTTGAATCTGTTTACTATCCCCAACTCACCCGCCTATTTTACATTAACCTCAAAGCCAAACACAATGTTGATGGTTGGTCTTTGGAATCAGTCGTCAAGGGAGTTAGAATCACCTTCAACTCCATTGACTTCGCCGATCTCATTGGCCTTCCAAGACCTTGTCCACCCTCTCCTGAAACCCCCACAAAAGAACAGTGCTCTGCCCTTGCCCGATCCAAATACCTGCTCCCCGAAGCATCCAACAACACCACAAAACATCTTACCCACTCGTCCCTCACTCTCAAGGCAAAAATCATCTTCAACATCATTGTGAGATGCCTCTTACCCCGAATGAACTCTGGCTCCCTCCTAACTGATAACGGCATGGTCCTTCTATACCGAATTTTGAATGGCCATGATCTTGATCTGGCCAACACAATCCTAGGATCCATGGCTCACACTCGCAAAGCCAGAAAAGGAACTCCCCTCCCCTTTGCCAACCTTTTGATCCATATCTTCAAAGCTTCTGAAATCGATTTCAAAAATGAAGAACAACAGTATCATATGGATAAATTCGACTCCAAGAGCTTTGAGAAGATTGGCATCACTCAGCCCCCCCCCCAAGGGACTTGGAGTCTTGCCTCTCTCTCAAAAACTCTTCCCACTGCCTCTTCCATTGATGAGCGCATGGACAACCTGGAGTTGGGTTTGGAGGAAGTTCGTCTGGACATCAAGGAGCTGCATAGAGAGTTTTCGCTGGAGATGAGTGGGGAGTCTAAGCTGTTGCACGAGCTGAGGGTGTTGTTCACGGATGGTGCTCCTGATGATGAATCTTAAACCCTACCCTACCCTACCCTAACCCTATTTCGAACACTGTTGGTTTTTGGATATTGGTTTTAAAACTTTTGGATACCGTTTTACCCTCCTCCCTTTGTTGAAAGACAAAAAGGGGGAGATGATATGCTGATGGTTTAGACTTTAAACTGCTGTGAACCAAAGGTCTTGGAAGACCTTGTTTTGTTTTTGGTTGGATATTTCACGCTTTAAAACTTATGATCCAACATTTGTCTAACCCATGCAGGTACTTAGTCCGATTTTACTTATGATATATCTGCTTGACTAAGTTGCAGGGATGCACAAGTTCTGTCTTTCATCAAGGGGGAGATTGATAACTCCACTCCCTTGATGAAAATCGGAAATAGTTTCAAAGGCTTTGACACACAGTTTGTGTCAAAGGTCTTGAAGCTACAACTGTGTTGATGAAACACAAAACCTGTACTTTATTATATTATGTCCGAATATTATTATATGTTATTATATGCTTCCAAATATTATTATATATGCACTAACATTTCAGGAAGCATTTCGAATTATATTTCCTTCCTTGAGCTAAATAACGTGGAGAATAAAATCGGAGATTATGGCTTCAGAATTTCCAAGAATAGAAGATTGTGAAGTTTCCAGCTCAAACCATGATCTGCTCTAGCCGTTGGAGAAGATCCTTAGGTGCCGATTTGTTCATTATAAAGAAAAGGAAGAAGGGAAGACAGAAATACATTCGTTGAACACAAGCATTCATACACTCAAGCCTTCAAGTCAAATATGTCTTCTTCGTGTGCTCTCTGCTAAGTTCTTAAGAGTCATTTATTTTGTGTCAAAGCATTTGAGAGTTACATAGTGAGCTTATATGATATATTTCGAGTGAGTGTTATACTCGAGAGTTTGTAACTCAGGAAGTGGACATTAGGCGATTGATTCACCAAGTGTAAGAGGATTGTACTAGATAGCTGAGAGAGGTGTGACTCTTCTAGATTGGTCTAGCACTCCAAGGGAACGTAAGTTGATTAGATTGCAATTGTATAGAAGAGAGGCTTCTCGGTGAGCTATTAGGATCCTAAGTCTTGTGAATCAATAAAAGCCGGTTGAATCATAGGGTTGTGGAAGAACCCTAGGCGGGGACGTAAGCCAAGTTCGTGTTGAACCTCGTAAACAATTCATTGCGTCCTTTACTTACTGCTTTACCATATTTCCGCACTTGTTTTGAATTGTATAACTCTGTTGTGATTCAGGTTTGCCAGAAGAAAGAATTACGTCTAATCTCAAAGGGTTTTGCAAAAGATTCAAAAGTCTTGAGATTATCTGCGAAAAACCGGCATACTCTATTCAACCCCCTTCTAGAGTATTTCTATATTACTTTGTTATACATTATCGAACCTTCAAGAAGGAATAGATAATAATCTGGAAAGGACAGATCCAGAGCCTCAGGTCGGAGAAACGCAAGGACTCCGAGGAGGGGGGGAGAGGAGAAAGTAGGCGGCGGAAAGAGACCAAACGCCACCATGGCGGCGTCGGAAAGAGCTGATCCAAAGCCGGAAGGAACGGGTCCAAAGCCGGAAGGGACATATCTGATACCCCAGGTCGGAGAACGCAACTCAGAGGAGGGGGAGAAGAAAAGGTAAACAGGGGGAAAGAGACCTCGCAGATCCGATGGGCAACGGCCAATCTCCGCCCATACCGATGAAGCCGAGGGAAGATTGGACCCAGCGCCACCACGGAGAGCCGAAGGGACAGGATTGAGAGGGCTCGCCGACCTAGGTCTGGCAAGGCAGATTTCAGGGCCTCCGAAGAGGGTTTAGATGACTCCGAAGAGGGTTTAGATGCCTCCGAGTGTGTTTTTTTCTTATCTTTCATTAATTATCTTAATGATTTTAGTATATGTATATATATACAGATAGATAGATATGAAAAACAACTTATATATAATAAAAATAGAATTTTTTTTCAAAACGGTACAAAAAACGAAAAAAATTAGGGAAATGGTCAAAAATTGAAAGTATTTTGGGATTTAGCCAAAGTTGGGCTAAGTCGCTGTTTTAAAAAGCGACTTTGTATTTTTTTTTAATAAAAAAATCACTAAATTATAAAACAAGTAAAAATAAAGCAAAAATAAAATAAAATTGGAGAATCGCGGTTTGTAACCGCGACTCTCCGTATTCGTTGGAATTGAAAGATAATAGTACTCTCTTCGTTCGGCAAAACATGTCATTTTAGCTTATTTTACAAGTTTTAAGGCAATTAACAAATGTACTAAATTTACCCTCAATTATTACCCTCATTTTTTACTTTATCGAAAACTACAACTAACAAACCATCAATCATGCCAAGGGCATTTTTGTAAAGTGAAGTCCAAAATACATACAATGACAAGTTTTTTTGAACAAAAATAATATAGTAAAATGACATGTTTTGCCGAACGGAGTATAAATTATCACACACCACGTACACTTTTGGACTTTTGGGCCCAAATTCACCCGGCCCAAACACACCAATTTCCAATGAATTTGTAATGGTGTTACTTTTACGTCAGTGTCCAGAGAATGAATGGTGGCGACTCTCCCAAACATATATTTTTTTTATATTTTTAAGGCCGATTTGCAGAAATACACCAAATCGGTGTTCGGTTTGCAAAAGTATACCCGTTTTCTAATAATAGCAAAAATAGGATAGGTGGGTCATTTGTGCTAAAAAATAGGTCATTTGTGCTAAAAAATAATGACTGATTTTGCCTTTAAATTTAAATATAAAAATCAATAAAAGGAGAATTATGAATTAAAAGAAAAGTAAAAAAATATAAAAAAAATTGAAATATATATTAAAATAATTTTTTTAATATTTTTTTATCAGAAATTTAAAAATAATAAAACTAGTCGAACAAAATCATTGTCTTAGTAAGAGAATTAATAGTGACAGGAAAAAAAAAATTGACATGATATAAGTTCTTTATGACAAAGCTGATAATTAATAATGACAAGATGGAGTCTATAATAGGAAAAAGAATAAAGATACGCTTTTATCAATACCATAACTAGATATTAAATGTTTGTCCAAGATGACAAAGTTATTGGTTTACAACGACATGATTAAGATTCATAGTGACAAGGTTGTAGGTTTACTTTGACAGGATTGAATTTATAATCGGAGAGAGAATCACTGAAGATACGGTAAATCATATCTTAAGGATTATTAACCAAATTTATAAAAGGATTGTCAATATATATCTTGAAACCATATTATTATCACATTGACATGATGAACATTGTCCTTGAAAATCCCAAATATGAACGTTGACAGGATATGATAAAAAATCGGCGGGAGATTGAGTGAAGATACGGTTTTGACCTAAATCATATCTACTAGATTATTAACCCTAACCGCTTAATTGTCGCCTCCTACTAGATATTCCCTCCAATATACATTACCCGCCCCACCTCTAACAAAACCTAAACTTTATCTTCTTAAATTTTTGTTCAAACTAATGCGAAAGTAAGAGGTTCATGCGACAACTATATCTTCCGGTAGAATACGCTTGATCTTCGATTGATTGTTATTGCAGTCATAAGGTGAGCTCTTTATCACAAGAATTTCCTATCAATTTGTTTGTTATGATAGTTATTTCATCCATATTCATATGATATTCATTACTTGTAGGTCGAAATTATTACTATATATGACATTGATAACCAATGATGAGTGGAGGGTCAGTGGAACCAAGTGAACCTATGAAGGAAAGCGACTAGTAAAAGGAGATGTTGTTAGTGACAATATCATGTATGAGACGATTAAGGAGGGCACTACTACAAAATATTAAAACACATTATACAAAATAAAACTTTCATTCAATAAAAATCCAAAAGATGTGCATCGAGTAAGTAACATGTATTATCTATATTCATTCTAACTAGTTAGCTAGGTTATGAAGTCTAGAGTACTTATAAGCAAAAATGGCATGCCTCAAGAGTAATGATACAGCACAACCACCCCATCCAGCACCGGTAAGCCTTGCCCCAAGAGCACCATTATCACGGCTGATCCCGACGAGCTCCTTCAACTCTGGATAACTGACCCAATAAATGGACAAATGTGTAAAAATAAATACTTGCTAGTTGATCTCGACGAGGAGTTGAGGGAAGGTGTCTGCCCTGCTGGAGCTATTGCTAGGTCCTCTTTCCAGCAGCTGCCCGCCTCTATTGAATTGGATATAGAAGATGACTTAAGAGGTGAACGTATATTCATTGAATAATATCCAATGCCCACCTTTGTTGGATTGGATGCAGAAGATGAATTAATAGGTGAATGTATATTCATTGAATAATATCCAAAAACATGTAAACTTTTCTAAGAAAGAAATTGAGAAGAACTTCTTATCTATCTTGTAAAAATATGGAAGAGAAAAAGGCATGTGAAAAATGTGCAATGATATACTAAATTATGCTATAACTTCAATCTGGAAAGAAGTGGGTAAAAAGAAAAGAATGAACCTTTTGGTTTGACTACTATTGCACATGCCTTTTTAGTCCATACCTTGTTAAGCACAAGCCTCATTGGCTCAAACCTCAATGCACCATACACAGGTTATGGTTATGTTCAAATGAAATTATATTCTAAAGAAGCATACAACTTTGAAGGTATGCGAGTGTTACAACTTTCGATGTATTTATAACAAAAGAAATGTTTGGAAATAAGCGACAACCTATCATTAAATCACTAATCATGAAGATATTAAAAGCAACCTTATCACAATATAAAACAGGTAGCACCTTATAATTGAATCTCATCTCATTATAATTTTTAATTGGGGATAAAAAAGGCTCTAGTCAGCACTCAACATAATGTAGCATTTTTCCTTCTAACGTTATCTTTTCAGAGCATAGCAAGCCTCCAGATATTCTTTCTATTGAACATTTGATGTTGAAAGATCAAAGAGTTGCAAACTTTCAATTTCAATAGAATGAACTAACCGCACCTGTTTGAGAACTTGAATAATAGAAGTAGCATTCTCATACTTTCTCTTAAGCAGGAAACCCTACAAAGACAAGCAAGCTTTAATTTTTTATTTTTGAAGTCAGAAGCTCCATCAAAAGATTCAATAAAGCAATGATATGGCATATACCCAAAAAAGGCAAGTGAAGAGACAACAAGAAGCTGATCTTAATCTCAATAAAGCAATGATAGGCTCCTGATTTCAGAACATCCATTAGGGTAAGGAATTGACATGTGGAAGGGATCACGCCCTAGCTTCTTCTGGTGGAGAGATCCTTTTTTGCATCCGTATGGGTCTTGCTTGAACTGGGCTCTAACCATCGCTTCTCCTTTCTGTCCAGATTCTCGAGCTGTTGCAGAAACAGGTGTTCCTATGTAAAGAAGTTTAATTCCGGGAAAGGAATGGCAAGCCGGTGCAAACTAGCAAATCTCTATGATTTAAAATCGTAACTGACAACCTGATCAATAGTAGGACGAATGATTAGGTGATTAAAGGGTGGGTCAAAGCAATCAATATCAAGCTTCTATTTGGCATAGTGTACTTTTGATCAATGCAATATGCAACTCAACAATCATAAATTCCAGTGATCACGGATTTACAAATGCACTCGAGAGATGATAAGCATATTGCAATTCAGTGTTATAAACATAAAAACCTCCTTGTATTTGGTACCTGCATTTGCCCTTGAAATAAGTCTGATATTTCATTAAAATTGGATAGTGTATATATGAATAAAGAAAAGAACTAAAAAGGGTTGGACAAAGTGAAGAAACTCTAAAATGCTTACATTTAACCAAAAAATACGTCACACGAGTTGCACTGCTATACACTTAACAATTATATTCTAAGGGTATGTGCCGGTCAGCTCAATGAAATAACAAAGGTTGATTCTAATGTTCAACATAACTAATCCAAAGACTATAAACTTCTCATGGTTGATTCTAATGATCACTTAAGAGAAAAGGTTCATTGCTGATATTTGCAATATGTAAATCATAAACAAAACCTTAAAATAACCAACAATTAGAAACCATCAGAGGTCCCCAAATCTTAAGCATCCCAAAATTCAATCACGAAATTGAATATAGATTTCGTATGGGCTGAAGTTCTCAAATTAAGTTTTCGATAAATTTGAACGACAATAGCCATAATTTCCAGGCATATTTGAATGGAAAAATTAAGCATATGTATAAACCAGAAAGAGGAACCAACAACCAATTCAGAACAAACAGTATGCAGAGAGAGGTCGAGGAGACTTACCGAGGTTGCGATTTAGGGCACCAACGAGTTACAATACTGGCACCGGCACCATCACAAGCACCCTTTTCTCGGTTGATGACAGGCACAACGCTTCTCGATTGTCAAAGAAGATGCGCTCAACCCTGAATGCCTGTGATGTAGGGCACCAACGAGTTACTGCAGGAGGGTGAAGTTGATGTCTTTGGAGGGTGAGGGCAGCAAGTCGGAGGTGGCAAGTCGGAGTCGGAGGCTGAGATAGGGCAAAGGTCGGAGGGTTGGTCGGCCTGCTCTTGGGGTTAGGGTTGGTCGGCCTGCTCTTGGGGTTGAGCACGGGTTAAGATAGTTGAGGGCAACCATGGAGCCGGAGCCGGAGCCGGAGACTGATTGCGCCGGAGGGTGAGGGTAGCGACGGAGCCGGAGCCGGAGACTTAGGGCGGGCTAAAGTAGGCGCGCCGGAGGTTGTGTGTTCTGATTGGGGAATGGGGTTTTGTGTTGTGGTTAGGGATTAGGTCGGGGATAGTTGTTAGGGATTTTTTTTTAATTTCAGAATTTTTTTATTATTTAATATAATTTAAAAATATAAGAAAAATAATAAATACTAAAAATATTTAATCTTTTTTTTTCCTGTTTTTTTTGGTGGTGGGTAATTTTGATAATTAAATAAGGTATTTTTGTAAATTTTCATATATTGATACAATTGTTTTCAAACCTAGGTATTTTTGCAAACCAATTATCAAAGTGGAGTATTTAGTAGTAATTCCCCTATTTTTAATTGTTTTACAATTTAACGATTTTTTTTTTCAAAGTAACAACGACTTTGTTATTTTAATATTTTTTACAAAGTAACAACGACGTTGTTATTTTAATATTTTTTACAAAGTAACAGCGACTTTGTTATTTTAATATTTTTCTTATAAAGTTGGACTAAAGTCGGTGTTTGAAACAGCGACTAGTATTTTAATATTTTAATATTTTTCTTATAAATTTTTCTTATAAATTACGGAAATAGCCAAGAATCGAAAGTATTTTGAGATTTAGCCAAAGTTAGGCTATAGCCTAACTTTGGCTATTTCCGTAATTTTTTTCGTATTTGTGACCATTTTGAAAAAAAATCTCATAAAAATACAACATATATATCCGCATTTGTGCACCGCAAGTAACTTAGTTCAGGTATAAGACTACGACCGTCGGCCGGTGCTATGAACCTTGGTCACCACCCTACTAAAGGACCTTAATCCATAGTTAAGTTGTACATGTACTCCCCCATTATATATTTAAGTAAAGTGCAATTAATCACCCATATAAAGCTTAATTAGCTTTATCCTTGACACTCACGTACAGCTGTTGCTCGATAGGCCTCTCTCCATCCTCCCCCGACCTTTGAATCTTCCCTCTTTTTCTTCATTTTGACACCCTTCATCCAACACTACACTCCCCTCATCATGCCATTTAATTAATTATCCCCTTCCTCAGTTCTGATCACTTCTCTCGATCTCTGTATATATACACTCCAATTCAGAATGCATTGACATACAAACCTTCATATCATATATAATATATTGCTAATTAATTAATGGCTTCTTCCTCTTCTAATTTGTTTCTTGGCGTTGTTGGTCTACTAGTTGTGGTAATTGGTAGCCTGATGGCAGCCTGCTCTGCCAACTTCTACCAAGACGTCGACATCACGTGGGGCAATGGCCGCGGCTACATTCTCAACTACGGCCAACTCCTCACCATTTCTCTTGACAAGACCTCCGGCTCCGGCTTCCAATCCAAGAACGAGTTCCTCTTCGGTAAGATCGAGTCCCAGATCAAGCTCGTTCCTGGCAACTCAGCTGGAACCGTCACTACCTTTTTCGTAAGTCTTACCTACCCTTTTCTATATATACTATACTATACTATACGTACTCATGATCGATCTCATCCTAACAATTAAATATGTAACATTATATATATATATATATATGCTTAATTGCAGATGTCTTCACAAGGAGCGAATCACGACGAAATAGACTTCGAGTTCCTGGGAAACGAAACCGGCCAGCCTTACACCCTCCATACTAATATCTTTGCTCACGGCCAAGGCAACCGCGAAATGCAGTTCCGCCTTTGGTTCGATCCCACCGCCGACTTCCACACCTACTCCATCATTTGGAACCCCCAAAGAATCATGTAATTAATTAATTGACTTTAATTCATTACTTAACACATTGCCCATATATATATATATATATATTGGTTCTTATAATTGTACCACCATTATAGGTATATGGTGGACGGCACACCTATCAGGGAATTCAAGAACATGGAATGGATGGGAGTGCCGTTCCCCAACACTCAACCAATGAGGCTCTACGCGAGCCTGTGGGACGCCGAGGACTGGGCCACCCAAGGCGGCCGCGTCAAAACCGACTGGACCAAAGCCCCATTCAAAGCTTCCTACAGGAACTTTGATGTATCCAGTGCCTGTGTGTGGTCTAGCGGCAAGTACTCTTCTTGCCGCTCGAGCTCAGCCGATTCATCGTCGTCTGCTTGGCTCACGCAGGAGCTCAACTCGACCGAGGAGGAGAGGATGAAGTGGGTGCAGGACAACTACATGATATACAACTACTGCGCCGATACCAACAGGTTTCCGCAGGGGCTTCCAAAGGAATGCACTGCCGCCAAATCCTAACTAATTTATCAACACATCTACACCCCCTATACACTCTACAATCTACACTAGTGTTCAATTTGTTAGTGGATTTAATTTCTTCTTCTATAATTTTATTGATTTTTTCCCCAGAATTGTTTAAGAAATTAAATTTTATCCTAGATTAAATCAATCGTGCATTCTTCTCAAAGTAGCAAAGTATATCTTGAATTTATATAAGCGTATATATATGCACCTACTAAAAAAGTCCATGCATGTGTAAGTGAACACGATAGTGATTCCATATATCTCCAACTATTAGAGTATTCATTAGTGAGCTTGAGTGTTTAGTTGTAACCGAAAGGGCAATTTGGTCATTTGTGTATTACAGCTATTATAAATAGCTTGAGCATCTATTGTAACAAATTCAGGAGATTAAACCCAGAAACTCAATACACAAAGCTCCTCTTCTCCATTTTCGTTTTCTGTTGATAGATGATCAATCTAGATCATCTGGCTCGATTACTGTGATTTCTCATGGTATCAGAGCAACACGCTTGAAGATCCGACAGATTCAAGCAATCTTCACTGATAAATTGGAAATTTTAGCAATCCGAACGATCCGCTAGCTCTTTCCAACTCTGATCATCCTGGATCTCAGTTGGTGGCACAAAAATTCAACGGATTCAACTTTCTGAGTTGGAGTCGTGGAGTGAAGATGGCGCTGGGTGGCAAATTCAAACTCAACTTCATCGACAGAACTTTTTCGCAGGCAGAACTCAATCAAGCAGAGATGCAGAAGTGGCTCCGTTGTGATTTCATGATCCATTGTTTGATCTTGAACTCGATGAAGAGTAACATTGCTGAGGGCTTCATGTATGTGGAGTTGTCAAACCAATGGTGGAGTGAAATTGTTGAACGGTTTGCTCAGACTAATGGCCTTATGTTGTATCAACTGAAGAAAACGTTGAGCAACATAACTCAGGGAAATTGGACTTTTGTTGAGTATTTTTCTCAGATCAAGAAGCTGTGGGACGAGATATTGAGTCTTGAAGGAGTTGCGAAGTGCACATGTGGTGCTCTCAGCAATTGTACCTATGAGATGTCCAAGAAATTGGAAGAAATGGATAATAGAAACAAACTTCTTCAGTTCCTGATGGGATTGAACGATGGATATGAGAGTGTTCGCAATCAAATTCTTGCTCAAGATCAACTTTCTTCGGTCAACAAGGCCTTCTATATGGTGAAGCAAGTTGTCGTTGGAGAATCTGCAAGTACAAGTACTGATTCGAGTGCATTTGCTGCACAGAAGCATGCAAACGGCAAGAAAGAGTCAGAGGTGGATAAGGCAAGCAAGAAATGTGGACATTGTTGCATGACATGCCACTGGAAGAATGAATGTTTCAAAATCATCGGATATCTTGACTAGTTCAAGAATCCAAAGCCTAAATCTCAAGGGAAATCCATGGCATCTGTTGTTGAGGCAAGTGATTCACCTCTAGATGATGATGTGGAGAACAAAAAAGTGACAGTTTTGACACTAGATTGATCAATGTTGTCTGCCAAGAGGTGCTGAGA
The DNA here is from genome assembly GCA_037127255.1 of Persicaria tinctoria. NCBI lineage: Eukaryota > Viridiplantae > Streptophyta > Magnoliopsida > Caryophyllales > Polygonaceae > Persicaria > Persicaria tinctoria. The sequence goes on along the minus strand of JBANSL010000008.1, from coordinate 64,370,250 downwards.
GCAATGAAGGGCAAAGAACATGCGCACATTGCCTCGTTCAGCTACGTAGGTAATTACCTTGCTCTTGCTCTCAGTCTATCTAGAAATCTACATGGTTGTTCGAACTCATGGATTATAGAGAGGCAAGATACCATATATATGACATTCAATGTTGATTTGCTTGAGTGTAAGAGGAGACCTAAGCATCCAATTAATGTTTTTTTGCCTGATGGGATGATTAAGAGGGTCTTAACAGTGGGGGATATTTAGTTGCTTGGGCTCCTACAGCATGATGTTATGTTGATTCCTAAATTCAAGATTAATCTCTTGTCTGTTGGCAGGTCTATTGACGATAGTGATGTGGAAGTGAAGTTTCATAAGACAAGGTGTGTGTTTCAGGACCTTAAGAATGGACATATAGTGCTGATTGCAAGAAGAGTTCAAGGAAGATTGTTCAGAGCTGATGTTGCAGGTGGTCAAGGTGCTTTTGCCAATACAGTTCAGGATGCTCTTGACAAATTAGTGAATAAAGAGCAGGTTAATAAAGTTGTTCAATGTCCTAGTACGTCAATTTTGCATGCTAGGCTTGGGCACATTTCTGATTCAAAGTTGCAGCATGTTCAGGGTTGTACATATGTTTCTCATGATAATAGTCTCTGTGAACCTTGTGTATTGGCAAAGCAACACTCTTTACCATTTTCAGTAAGCAAGTCAATGGCATCTTCTTGTTTTGAATTGATTCATATATGATACAGTCGATTCGAGGACCAATGGAGGAAGAGTTGGTGATCTTGAAACGCAAGAAGAAGGCGCCACCATGGATTCAAAGAGTCAACGTCGAGGGTTCTGGGGTCGTTGTCGAGAGGGATGTAGGGCTGGCCGGCTTTTGCTTGGACAATTATCCTATCTATTTTAATTATTATTATTCAGGAGAAAATAATAGTGAGGAGATATTTATCTCCTTGCTCATTAAGGAATTATTTCTATTTAATTTTAGTCATTTTAGATAGATAAAATAAGTAGTATTTATCTTAGGTTTTTATTTATTTATTTTAGATAAAAGTGGGATGGCTAGGGTTTCCTTTGCAAGGAACCAATCTCACCATCAACTCCTTATTTAAGTTGTAATTTGCCTTCATTTTAACGACGTTGAATTGAATAGAAGAGCGCTTGGCTAAGCGTTCTCTTCTTTGTTCAACCCTAATTACGTTCTACGCTCTTTCATCCACACCGTTTTCTATTCTGCCGATCAAATCATTCCAATTGCAAATTTGGAGACCATAATTGCAATTAAGCCGTAATTGTGAAACATCACTCCTTTCCCACGTTGTATTAGCCAAATTCGATTGAAAATATGGTCAAGCCGCCATATTTGACGTGAATTGGTGAATTATAATTCAATTGGTGAATTATAATTCAATTCGATTGAAAATATAGCCAACTACGAAGCTCTTAGTCGGTCGATCGGCGGGTCACGATCAATTCAAGAACGGGTCAAGATTCACTTAAGACGTCGCAAGATCCGAGCAATTCGAGTCGTTGGGAATTGCAACGTATCAATATAGACTTGTGGGGACCATACAAAGTGTCAAGTTTGTCAAGTGCAAAGTACTTTGTTACTATCCTTGAGGATTTCAGTAGAGAAGTTTGGAATTTTTTGGTGTTGGATAAGTCACATGTCCCGGGAGTAGTAGTGTCTTTTGTCAAAATGGTGGAAACACAGTTTGACACAAAGGTTAAGATAGTGAGGAGTGACAATGGGATTGAACTTCTTAAATGTGCACAATTTTTCATTGGCAAGGGTATTGTGCATAAAAAAAGTCAGTTCCACATGTCTCTCAGTAGAATGGCCGTGTGGAGAGGAAACATAGGCACATCCTTGAAACTGCTAGAGCAATTCATTTCCATGCTCATTTACCCATTAGATTTTGGGGTGACTGCATATTGGCACTTACTCACATAATCAATTTACTTTCTTCTGCTGTTTTGAAATGGGTTACCCCTTATGAGAGGTTATTTGGCAAGGCTCCTGATTATTCTCATCTTAGAGTGGTGGGGTGCTTATGTTATGCACTGATTCGTAGAGGGAGCAAGGACAAGTTTGGTCTTAAAGCTCACAAGTGCATTTTGTTGGGGTTTCCTAGAGATCAGAAGGGGTATAGACTATATAAGCTTGCTTCTCACAAAATCATCAGCAGCAGAGATGTGATTTTTCAAGAAACTGTCTTTCCTTTTAAACCATCCACACCTTCCTTGTCACCTCCTTCTCCTATGCCTTTGGTCTCTCTTGATGATGACATAGACTGGACTCCCCCACCTTTGCCTTTTGCTTCCCCATCTCAGACCACGGAGGGTGCTACTGATTCCTCTACACCATCAGTGTCTTCAGTTCCCATTTCTACACCTCCCATTCAATTAAGAAGATCTACCAGACAAACACACCCCATGCCTACCTTAAAGACTTTGTTGGCCCTTCTCTTATCTCTAACTCCACATCAAATATATTCTTAGCCATATCAATTTCAAACCCAGAATACTATTCTCCTGAATATATAGCCTCCCTGGCACATGTTCTTGCCAATTCTGAGCCCCTTACTTACAAGCAAGCTGCTAAACATCCACAGTGGGTAGAAGCTATGGATGCAGAGTTAAGAGCTCTAGAGAGCAACAGTACATGGGAGCTCACTTCATTGCCTCATGGTCATTCACCCATTGGATGCAAATTGGTGTATAAAATCAAATTCAAGCCTGATGGAAGTGTAGAACAATACAACACCAGGTTGGTGGCTAAGTGGTATCACCAAATCAAAGGTAAAGACTATAAACATACCTTCTCCCCGGTTGCAAAGTTCACATCAGTGAGGTTGTTCATTGCTTAGGCAACTCTTAAACACTGGCCCTTTACATCAATTAGATGTAAATAATGCATTCTTGCATGTATTTTTAGATGAGGAGGTCTACATGACTATACCTGAAGGTTATTCTAAGGCTACTCTCTCTCATGTTTGTAGATTGAAACGTTCCTTGTATGGATTGAAACAGGCTTCACGCTAGTGGAATATAGAGCTTACAAAATGTTTATTATCCTTGGGGTTTGTCCAATCTGTCTATGATTACTCTCTTTTGCACAAGATCTAGCTCTAGAGGATTGATTGTCATCCTGGTGTATGTGGATGATCTGTTGATCACAGGGGATTGTTTGGATGACATTACTGCAGTCAAGCAGTCCTTGCACCATGCATTCACCATTAAAGATCTGGGGGAGGCTCGATATTTTTTGGGTTTAGAAATTGCAAGATCAGCTTTTGGCACCCTTTTGAATCAAAGGAAGTATGTGCTTGATATTTTGCAAGACACTAACATGTGTGATTGCAAAGCCTCACCTTTTCCTATCCCAGAGGCTTAAAATTGTCTACTAATCAAGGTGAATTGCTAGAGGATCCATAGAAATATAGACGCCTTGTGGAACATTTGTTGTTTCTCAGCATGACGAGGCCGGACATATCATATTCTGTACAACACTTGAGCCAATTCATGAGTGATCCTCGTCTTCCTTATTGACAAGCTTCCATTCATGTTGTCTGTTATCTGCGAGGCTAATTTGATTTGGGATTGTTGTTTCTTGCAGATAACAGTCTCACATTGAATGGATTTTATGATACAGATTGGGGGAATTGTGTTTTCTCAGGCAGTTCGATCACTGGTTTTTGTGTTTTTCTGGGTAAAGCTTTGATTTCCTAGAAGACGAAAAAGCAATTGATAGTGTCCAAATCGTCATCTGAATCAGAATATCGAAGCATGTCCAAGACCTCCAGTGAGCTTGTATGGTTGGATTCGCAGCTCAATGATCTTCGTTGCAATATACCTAAGCCACTTCCTCTCCATTGCGACAACAAATCTACAATTCACATCGTTGAAAATCCAATCTTTCATGAGCGTACCAAACATCTCAAGCTGGATTGTCACTATGTTTGTGAGCAACTGCAGTCAGGCTTCCTAATTCCCTCCTTTGTTCGTTCTCAAGATCAATTGGCTGATTTGTTTACCAAACCATTGGGGGAGGCACAACATCAGCTTCTTGTGAGCAAGTTAGGTCTGGTTGTTTCACCAGATCCAACTTGACCGGGGGGTATTAGAGTATACATTGGTGAGCTTGAGTGTTTAGTTGTAACCGAAAGGGCAATTTGGTCATTTATGTATTTCATCTATTATAAATAGCTTGAGCATCTATTGTAATAGATTCAGGAGATTGAACCCAGAAACTCAATACACAACGCTCCTCCAGAAACTTAATACACAAAGCTTCTCTTCTCCATTTTCGTTTTCTGTTGATAGATGATCAATCTAGATCATCTGGCTCCATTAATGTGATTTCTCACCAACCTTTTTTTACTGTTCAATTCTGGTTCAATGATCAGAGCGCGTACGTCAGATCGAGTACTGTGTAGACAATAATAAGGAGATGACTTAGATTGGTCCTCTTTCTTGATTCCATCAGTATCAATTTCCTAAACTTTTACATGGGATTCGAGAAGCAATAAGTCCCTAATCAGATAAGCATATAATTCATATAATTCTCTCATATTTGACGTGTCACATGGTTGTCAACCCAGCTATCGCATCCGCTAAGAATAACACAAATTATTTGTCATTACCCTTTCATATTCATGAATCCCAACCTGTTCATCAATATATGTTTGCTACAATGTCGGATTAAAGCCCGCAATAGCGGATTTAATTAGCTATAATCACTTAGCAAGTTGTTTACCTATCTTAGTGGCCAATTAAGACGAATAAACAGCGTACCATATAAAGACCAAGAGTTATGAATTATCAAATATGCATAAACCAAATATAAACTATACAATAGTATTCAAACAACCCTCACATGTCTTTAACCAATGCATAAAATATAAGTGAAACTATATAAAAGGTTTAGCCGAGCATGACTTACCGAAAATAGCGGAAAAGGGAAAAGAGAGAAGTGGGGAGTGAATTGTGATGTGAGGTGTGAGTGTGTGTAGAATGAAGCAGAGGAGACCTGTATTTATAGGAATAGGAGAGCCTTGGAGAGTCGGAGATCTTAAGGTAGAAGCAAAGCCCAATGGGCCAGATTCACCCTCGGAGAAAATCTTCCAGAATCTGCATCGGCGGGCGCTGACAGGGTATCGACGTGTCGTCGGGTCGACGGGTTCACTTACCCTTGATCCTAACCCTAACCCGCAACCCGCTCTGAACCTTTGACCCTTCAACCCGGACCTGCCGGGTCACCTTTTCACTGGAACCCCGGTTAACCCGTGACCCGTGGCCATGTACCTAAATGTGTGCTATCATTGGGCCAATCTTTTCTACAATGACACTCTTCAACTGTTTTTGGTTCAATATCGTCATCTTCAGCTATCATTTAAAATCCTACTGATCGAATAGGAAAAGATCTCATCAATAACATCTTTCATGTTCCATTGTGTTCCTGTGGATACATAAGCCGACAATATTCTCCTCTTATGAGGAGTTTCCTTTTTTCATTTAGGCTTTCCTTAATATTTATTTCTTTGCATATGTTATTATTATCATCAGTTAACTAAACTATTGCGAGATCACTAATTATACCTTTTTGTCCCCTCATTTGTCTTGAATTCAAATAATTTGAACCAGTAGTCTACTTCTCTTTCTACGTACAATATATTCATTAGTAAGAGATTTGCTTTGTAAATTCACGATACTTCAATTCTTGCGAGGGCAACAACTTTGTCGCTTTTGATGCTATATTAGTGAATACATGATGCAATTGAAGAGGCATACCTTGTAATTGTAAATGAATTAATATTTCTGATAATAGACTCGATCAATCAACGCATTAAAACAAATTCAACCATTCAACAGACTTCTGAACCTCTGAGGGAGAGCATTCAATTAATTGAAATAATCGATTGAAACATGATTTTAACGCAGGAGAAGACATTTCACTTTAGGGGTTATAGTTATGAGAAGGAGTCGTAGTAGTGAAATAGTGAGGGGTGAGATTTTCAATTAGATTTTAATTAGTTCAATTAATAAATTAAAATTTTTGCCAAATGTCCCTGAGGTTAAGGCTGATTCACCTGATGTACGAAAGTTTTATATATTTTTGTCAAATGCCCCTACGATTTTCATTTTTTTTTTGCCAATTTCCCTTAAGGTTTTTTTTCCCCCAAATGCGCCTCCGTCTAATTTGTTAACTTTTTGGTCAAAAATAAAAATAATAGAAAATATTATTTTTGCAAGGTATACATTATTTTCACAATATCATTTAATTATGGTAACTAAATTATCTAATTTCAAACTTTTTTCACAACAACTTTGATGAAAAAAAATAAAATATTATTTCATTATATATTAATTACACAATATCATTTCATGCTATTTTTCTATAACAATGAGATTAATTCCAAACTTTAAAAAAAAAATACATAGTTTCAAATATATGAATTCTTTTTCTTTTCCTGGAGCAACCAATCTCATTATAATGTACAATGAAAACTATTTTTTTACATAATAATCTTAAATTTTGAATTTTCACCCAATTAAAGCAATCTACATGAGAAAATTTTGAAATTATTTTTAAGTTTGAAATTTTGAAATTTTTGAAAAAATAAAAATTTTAAACATTTTTTAACATATGGGATTTAACTATTCTAACTATTAAATGAGAAATTATTTTGCTTAGATGTCATAATCATTTTAATTTTACGATTTTCTCCCAATCAATTGAATCTAGGAAAAAAAACAACTAATGAAATTTGTACACATTCCTTTAATTAATCTAGATATATCTAATTATTAAATCATAAGCATTTTTAATTAGGTGTTAATAACACATTTATTTTAGGATTTTAATCCAGTCAACCTATTCTACTTAAATCTTAAACTCATGTAATTTTTACACATTTTTCACATACATTTTTATTGTTTTTTACTTAACTATCAAATCTATTTTTTTTTCTATTTTATGTTAACATTTGGTAATAATTTATTGAACTTTATCATAGTTATTTATATACTTACAAAATTTTATTTTTATTTTTAGAAAGAAAAATATAATTGTAAAGGTTTTTAACCCAAATGTTAACATACTAGACCGATGAATATTTAATGAACAAAATGAAATCCTCATAGGCATTTTGTGGGGGAAAAAAAATCAAAATCTTAAGAACATTTGACGAAATATGTTAACACTTTCATATTCCACTCGAATTAGCCTTAGTGGGGGCATTTGACGAAAATTCCGTTCCCTTCGATTAATTGAATGTCCGCCGACGAGCAAAAGCTGAGCCCGTCCTATACTCCGCCGTCCCTCTCCCAACGGGCGACCCTTGCTCAATCATCCATTCGGCCTCCATTTACGTTCCCCGTACCTGGACATAATTCCCTTCTTCTCCTCTGCCACCACCGCTCCACCGTCGCCCACCCGCACTTCCGACCATCGTCACACCGGAAATCCCTCCTCCCTCATCGAGCAGCCCCCGGCGTCTTTCGAGATGGGGAGCTATGGTAGCTCTGGTGGTTCAATTTCTCTGGTAAGCCTAAACCTAGCTCTCAATTTATTTGCTTTAACAATTTCGAATTTTCTAAACATGTAATTGATGAAAATCTTTGTGGATTTGCTAAATATGTAGATTTGTTGGCTGGGCAATGGTGGTGGCGAAGGAGAGGGAGTGACACTGTAGCCGCAGCAGTCAATTCTCCAAAGTCAAAGGTGGTTCCTTTTTGCTCTTTCCAGTTATGCTTTCTGTCTGCCGTATCACCATCAAATTTGTGAAACAAACCTCTTCTTTCAACAAAACCCACCTCTTACCATCGCCACTGTCCTGCATCCAGAAGGCAACCTATGTAAATGTGTACATGAAATGGAAGAAAGACCCCTTTTACGACTCAATTGAATCCATCCACGGTGCCTCTGATTTGAAACCCTTGATTTCTCTTAAGAATTGCATTACTAAAGAGCCCAACGGATGTCTTCCTATTTCTGCTGTCTCAAAAAAGGGTATTCAATTAGATGTGCCTATGAAGGTGGCCAGGTTTCTGAGGATGTACCCTTCTGTTTTTGAGGAGTTTGTTGGACCCCAATACAACTTGCCTTGGTTTAGGCTCACTCCAAAGGCTCTTGAGATTGATCGAGAGGAGAAGATAGTGCATGAGGATTGTAAGCTTGATTTGAGATTTAGATTGAAAATGTTTATTATGATGAGCAAGGACAAGATGCTGCCTCTAAGAATTATTAAAGGGGCTCAGTGGGGTTTAGGATTGCCAGATGTGATTTTGGAAGACTTGGAATCGAATCTTGATGAGTCTTTTCGGTTCGTGGAGATGGAAGATGGGGAGAGAGGATTAGCTGTGTGCTGTGAAGAGAGGTTATTGTCTGTTCTCCAGAATAATGCAATGAAACAAGGGGTCTGTGGTGGAGGATGGATGGAGCCGATTCCTTTTCCCTATTTTCCACCAAAGGGATTGAGGTTGAAGAGGGAGATTTCCATTTGGTTGGATGAGTTTCAGAGACTACCTTATGTATCTCCTTATGAGGATTTTTCACATTTGCATCCGGATAGTGATATAGCTGAGAAACGAGTCGTGGGTGTTCTTCACGAGCTGCTCAGTCTCTCTGTTAACCATGCAGCTGAGAGGAAGAGGCTCTTTTGTCTTAAAAAGTATTTTGGATTACCCCAAAAATTTCACAAGGTGTACGAGAGACACCTGAATATCTTGTACCTGTCGTTGCAGAATAACACGTGCACCGCAATTTTAAAAGAAGCGTATAATGGGACTACAATTGAGGAACATCCATTGGGTAGAGTAAGGAAGAAGTACATAAAACTGATGAATGAATCCAAGCTGATCTTGAAGCAACGGAGGAAGAAAGGTAGTTCTATTGGTAAAACCAGGGATTCAGACATAAACTTGGATCATGTAGATGAAGGCAATCCAAAATTGGAGGAATGCCCCTTGTAAGATTTGTAGAGATCCCCATCATATTTTGGTGAGGCAAGCTGGTTGATAGATTTCTTTATGATAAGTGTAAGGAATGTATTCTCCCAAGGTGGCCTATCTCCTGGTTTGGGTTATTCAACTTCACTAAGGGAGTTTGTAGGTTGAATAGTATGTCTAATGTTAACACTGGTTAGTCTGCTTTTCATCCTCTTTCTTTTGATGATTGCACATCCCAACTTTAAGGCTGTTCATTGCTTCACTTGTTCTAATTTGTTTCATTTTCCTATTAAATGCGGAAATCTACTTTTTGGTACTCTTTTTTTTTGGGGGGTTGTATACAATAGAGTGGTTTGAATGGGGAATGTGTTCTTACTAATACGATAAGGAGCTCATGAAGCGGCCACTTTAGCGGTTAGGCTAATGTAGTGGTCCACTTTAGCGCTTAGGCTAATCCGTTAATGTAGCAGTTTATCTAGTTGTTTAGGTTCTTGCAAAGGTTCAGGCAGCCGTAAGAAGTCAAAGAGGATCGGAGTCGCATCTCTATTGGAGAGAAATGAAATAGATGTCCAAGGATCTATCTAGTGCCTAGCGTTAGTGTGTTACCCTCTTTCCTCATTTCTATTTTAATCTTAATCTTTGTTTTTCTTGTTCCTAGCAAAAGCTTTAAAGAAGCTTAGCACTGTAATAGAAATACATTGTCATATCTTTTTTCTTCCTAAATTACCATAGAGTACCTCTAGTCAAAGAAACTGGACCTAATTACCTGGGATCGTTTCTGATTGTATATACTTGAAAAGAATTTTAGATTAATCATCACTATACCCAGAAACTCTTCCTCGGGAAGCTGGATGATTTGATCTTTTGTTCCTCTTGGAATCGGAGGCTTCCTACCTCAGTTAGTACCCAATGTCAACTGATTTGAAATTTGAGATTCTTGTTGCAATAATAGATAATAGCACAAGTAGAATGCTGCAGTGGATATAACACAAGTGGAATGCTGCTAAAAGAGGACAGAGAGGGACCTTAAGGCACATGAGGGGTTTCAAATTCACACCAGGAATCGCTTCCTTGAGGTCGAAGAGCCTGGAGCAGCTGAAAGTGCTTCGAAGCAGCAGAGAAAGGGTACCCAATGATCAAAGGAAAAGCAGAATGCTTGTGGAGTCCTCAATGAAGGAAATCCGGGTGTTAGCAGCCTGCATCGAAGTGGAATATGACAAGCTTGAAAGTTGGGGCCTGGAATACTATAAGTATGGGATTCAATGACCCTGGCAAGCACAATATGGTAAATAATTTTATACATAGTAATACTATAAGTATAATAGCGATTCTTGAGACTAAAATGACTGTGAAAGGGGAAAAGGAAGTGTTGAAAAGAATGCCAAGGGACTGGAAGCATGTGATCAATAGAGTGAATTCAGTGAAAGGAAGAATGTGGTTGTGGTGGGATCAGTAGTGGGCTGTCAATGTCAGTATCTTGTTAATGGAGGAGCAATTTATACATTGTCAGGTTGCTAGTCTTGATGGAAAATTTCAGTTTTGTTGTTAGTTTTGTCTATGCTCAGAATGGGAAAACGCAGTGAAGAGAGTGCTGGGAAGCGCTGAAACAGTTGAATGTGAGCAATACTCTTCCGTGGCTTGTGGTAGGAGACTTCTGTATCTTTGAGATGAGTGACAAATGGCCGCGGGCTGTGCCAATTGATGATTTTTCGGAACTGATAAGAATGATGGAGTGTGATATTGCTGATTTAGATTATACTGGATGTCGATTGACATGGAATAACAATCAGATAGGGACCAGTAGAGTTAAGAGGAAGATTGATAGGGCTCTTGTTAATGAGAAGTGGAGAGATGTAATGCCATTCACTAAGGCATCCTTTGATATGCCCTTGCTGTCAGACCATTCACCAGCTCTTGTGACAATAAGGGAAGCACAGAGAAGTAAGGGCTTTCCCTTCCGATTTAAAAACTTCTGGTGTGAGGAGCCTGACTATATGATAATTGCGGCGGGGGTGTGGAGACAATATCATAGGGGCAGCAGGCAATTTGTGCTGAGACAGAAGCTTCAGGGCTTGAAGGAAATTCTCAAAGGCTGGGATAGAAGACAATTTGCACAATTGAGAAATGAGATAGATCTGGACACAAAGTGCCTAAGGGATGCTCAATTGGAGTATCAAGCACACCGCCATCGGGATGATTTGCAGATCAAAGTCAAGCAATTACAACAGCTAGTGGGTGAGAAAGTCAGGAAGCTAACAAGTCTTTCGTCTCAGCAGGCAAAGCTGCACAGGCTAACACAAGGGTAGGAGACTTCAGGTATGCTTTATCGCCAGTTGAAGGTCAGGAGGGGAATCAACTCTATAATGTATATGACTGACCAGAATGGTAATCGAGTGGATGAACACAGTGCTCTTGTGAAGCTGATAGTAGAATTCTATAAAACGCTGCTGCCAAGGTAGGGAACTTTGTTTTTCCGATGGGCTGTAAGCTTCGAGAGGAGCATATTTGTGGGATGGATGCAGAACCCACCTTGCGCGAGATCCGCAAAGCAGTATGGAGTATAGGAGAGAATAAGTTGCCGGGTCCAGATGGTTTTGGGAGTGCAATGTTCAAAAAGGGATGGAGTATAATCAAAACTGATATTCGGAAAGCTGTCCAGGAATACTTTCAAACAGGCAGAGTGTTGAGACAGTTTAACCACACTTTTATCTCCCTCATACCGAAGGTAGATAACCCGACCATGGCAAAAGACTTGAGGCCAATCTCCTGCTGTAATACGTTTTAAAGACGATCACAAAGATATTAGCAGATCGAGTGAAGGGAGTGGTGGATGAAGTGATTGCTGATTCTCAGGGAACTTTTGTGCCGGGCAGAGGCGGATCCTCTTTAGGGTCAGTAGGGGCAGTCGCCCCCCCCCCCCAATCGAAAATGAAATTTAACATACATATTCCTCTCATCGATAGCTTCGATTTGATATATTATAAGCTCAAATCCGATATCTGAGCAAAAAGTTATAAGCATTTCAAATTTCAGCACTGAATAACAATATTTCCTACATCATTTATCAAACAGATATATTTTTATTGTAATTATCATTTATTAATTTCATATCTTAATAATATAACTATATTCGAGAACTTCAAATTAGAAGGTTATATTGAAATATTTGAAAACCATGAAATAAATCATGCAAGTTCAGGATACATAATATGGATGATTTTTCGGGGAAAAAAATTAGGGTTTAATTTTACATACAATATTTTTTTATCGTAATATTTCGCCCCCTCAATCAACAAGTTCAGGATCCGTCACTGGTGCCGGGTCGAGCAATCAACCATAATGTAGCAGTAGCAATAGAAATTCTGAGGGGTATGGCACAAAGGGGAACTCACCACGGTGTGCTTTGAAAGTCGATTTTCACAATGAGTATGATACTCTGAGTTGGGAGTTTATTGAGCACACTCTTCTGTACTTCAAATTCCCCACGAAACTAGTGCAACTCATTATGGAGTGCGTTTCCATAGCAAGTTTCTCCGTTTGGTAAATGTGGTCCCGGAGGACTTCTTTCATAGCAAGCGAGGATTACGGCAAGGGGAATCAATGTCTCCGTATATATTTGTGCTATCTATGGAGGTATTCGGAAGGATGATGAGGGAGAATGCAAATGATCCGATGTTCAAGCACCACCCTAAATGCAAAGAACTTAACCTTGTGTATCTGCCATTTGCGGATGATCTTTTGATATTTTGTAGGGGTGAGGAATATTTAGTGGGCTGATAAAGAAGTTTATTGAGGCCTTTGCTGCAGTCTCTGGCCTATAACCTAATAATGCTAAATCAGAGGTTTTTCTGGCTGGCATGACAAAGGACCATGAGGAGGCTACAGTGGATCTGTTGGGGTTTGAAAGGGGTATGCTTCCAGTCTGGTACTTGGGATGCCCCTTGCACAATAAGAGGCTGAAAGTGGCTGAATATGATCCTCTGATCTCTTAGATTGAAAGGCGAATCAACTGTTGGGCAGCGAGATATCTCTCATACGTCGGGAGAATGCAACTTTGAAAGGTTGTGGTTACGGGTGTGCTGGGATTCTGGAGTCGGGCTTTCCTTCTTCCAGCAGGGGTTGTAGATCGAATTGATGGGATGTGCCGACGATTTTTGTGGAATGGCAATCTGGAGGGGTGGAGATATTTGGTTGCCTTGAATATGGTGACGCTTCCATGAGAAGAGGGAGGTCTAGGAATTAAGGAAATTGTATCACGGAAAAAGGCGATCTTTGTGAAACTGGCAGCGGATGTAGTGCAGCACAGGGATTGTGTGTGGACTTGATGGGCTAGTGTGAACCTCTTGCAAGGACAAGAGCTACATGAAGTGCAGATTACGGTTGTACTCCTGGACATGGAAGTGTGTGGTGGGGTAGTTAGCACTCGAGAGGAATCTGAATGAAGAGACAGCTATGGATATTGCGCAGAAATGATAAGATGAAGGCAAAAACTTATGTATGAGTTGTTGCGACAAAAGGGTGAAGAGAGGACTTGGGGGGAAATGATTTGGACAGGAATGCAGTCCAAGCGCTAGAGCTTCATCACTTGGCTTGCCCTCCATGATAGGTTGCATACTCGAGCGAGATTATTCAAGTGGAATGCAATTCCAACACAAATTAGCTTGTGTGTTCTGCGATGCAGAAGTTGAGGATTGTGCCCATCTTTGGTTTGGTTGTGCATATACTAGATGTGTAGCTGATATTGTTTTGAAATAAGAGTTCAGTGTCGTTTATGTGCCCAAAATTGCAGTTAATTTTTTCTTGTGCTTCTCAATCACGTAACAGAAAACCCCTAAATTTCTTCAGAACTGATGCTATATTAGAAATATAAAAACCACAACGTGGGTCTCTCCTGGAGTGAGTGGGAGGCATAGTGTTGACACGCCATCACAGTGAGTTGGTGCCACTCGATCTCTAGCAGCTGCAAGTGTTGGCCTTTGATAGGCTAAAACCTACACCGCAAGTGCACGAGTTCAGTTGTAGTATATCGAGTGTCGTATCCACAAGGACTATGTGGTATCGATTGTCAATTTAAACAGATTTAACTAAGCCAAGAAAATAAGATCGAGACAAATGTTTATAGGGAATGGAGAAGGTAACCAACTAATAATAAAATAATTATACAAAAGGTGGTATTAAAACACAATAGAACGAGGAAAATCTAGGATAAAGGATCTCCACAACCATTATTTAGTAGATTAATACTGATATTTGAGCCACATTGCCTGAGTTTGTTAAGGGATTTACTAATCTCCTTTCAGTCTCGTAGTAATTGTGCCTAAATTTCTTTCGGTCTCAAGCAACCAATTCAAATTCTTTGAGCTCTTAGAACCTAGATCTCAATTGCATCAATATCCGCTTTCGCGTCCAATCAAATACACCCTCAACCTAGAGTTTCTACGATAGCTATTATTCCACAAGAAATTCTATAAAGCTTTCACGGTAATAAAATTCCAGGTTCAAACCTAAGGTTCCAATAGTAAGTTATCGTCTTTCGGCCTCAAACCCTTGTCTAATTGTCCTATTAGTCTTATCTTCTTTCGGTCTCAAATTCTAACAGGACTCTAATCAATTATAAAATCAATTTGATTAAACACATTGGGATTGAATCTAACAAGTTCTCAAACAAACGAATATCAATCTTAACATTACTGATAGAGCATGTTTAGTATTGCATTAGAGATTACATTTAGCATAGTTTAATTGTGAATAGTGCATATTTTAGTTACAATTACATTTTACCGGTGATGTTAGAAGAGTCGGAATCTATGCAATTTTATGGTTAATTTCAGGTAAAGGTGGATCCGACGAGGAATTAGGAGACTCTTGGATGAAGGAAGATTCAAGTTGAGGAAGAAAAATGAAGAGCACGGGAGCGGAGTCGAATTTCGAGAGCCTAAGTGAATAACAAGTCATCAAAAGTTGTCGTCAGACATGCTGAACTTGTTTCACACTTTCGGTAGGTCTCGGTGGTCCGATTGACTGTTATAACCATGGGTTGGAAAGCTCTCTTCGAGATCTACAACTTTCGTGTTGACATCGAGACCAAATTCCAAACAGAAAAATCGTTGTGAACAGTAAAAGCCGCCCCGCGGCCAAGCTAGCCGTCCCGCGGCCCGAACCTCTGACGAGCGATTTCGCTGATCGCCAGCCGCCCCGCGGCCCGAACCTCTGACGAGCGATTTCGCTGATCGCCGGCCGCTCCGCGGCCCTCGCAGAAACAAAACTCTCGTTGAGCATGAGCAACTAAACTCTCGAGGTTTCGCCTACAGTTTGGATCTTTGATTGTTGAATTGTGAGTTTCTTAATCTAGTTCTTATTCCTATTCCAATGTTTTGACTTCTTTGCGCTTAATTCCTTGAATGTGTTTTATTCTCTCTGGCTTGGCCGACTAGTTAGAGTAGATTCATTTAATTGCTAGGGTTTTGTAGATTCCTCGTAGCGAACCTTAACCCAAGTGGCAATCATATCCCTTTAGGACTCGTAGGACTAATTGGATGTGTAGGAAGTTGAATACATGTTGAATCGACTTGTAGCTTGATATTATGTGTACCTTGGTTAATTCATAATCGTAATGCTATCTCTAGGTTGAATCTTAACCGTGTTAGAGTTATTTAGAGATAAGGGTTGTTAGGACTCATAGGACTAGTAATTTACCTAAGATCTGGACAAGGATATTGATAGGAAAAGACAAGAACTAGAGGCTGAAACAAGGATCGAATTCATCAATCGAAGTGATAAATTGTAGGTGAACCTATTTCTCTCCATTGCATTCTAAAACCAATTTCCTTTGTTTCCTTGCTTCCGCTTTGATAAAAGGCAGATCTTTTTCACACCAAAAAACCCCCATATTCTCTATTAGCAATTAGACCTGCACTTGAATTGATAGATTTTCATGTGGATCGACCTCTTGCTTACACACTATACTAGTTGTGAGTTTGAGTATTCTTTGGCAAGAACAACGACATGTTTTCCTCATGTCAACTACCAAATAATCATTGGGATCACCCAAACCCTAAAATGGAGAAATCAACCAAACATAATATAATAAATGATGAAATAAATTATTGGCAGAAATAGATAAAAGTCTAGAGTAATATGCAAACCGAAATCTTTGTCCCCGATCCAGAGTAGAATATCGAAAAACAAGAAAAACAAAATCTAAACTAAAGACCTAGAAGCGGCTGAAGTGTTGCGAGGCACCCCAAAGTCCGAACTCCCCTCTGTTCTCAGTTCATTCGTGAGTATATATAATATAAATCTCACAAAATTACAATTTCAACCCAGCAACTTAAAGAATTAAAAACTAGTCCAGATAAATTACTTCCAAATCTATAGTAATTTCCACACTTGGTCATTTGGCTTCTCGAGTCCGATTCAATCCTTCTTGTCCTTTCGTATCAAGTCTCGAATTTCCATAAATAATAGTGTCAAAATATCTGAAATACATAAACACTCAGTGTAGACTCCAAAAAATGCAAAATAAAATAAATAAAGAATAAAATATAACATATATGCATGAAAGTGACCTAAACTAATATGCAAATGTAACTCTAAAATATGACTAAAATAAATGCTATCAAATAACCCCATGCTTGAACCTTGCTTGTCCCCAAGCAAGACTCAATAGACAAAGACCACTCTAAAAAGACAAACAAAGAACAAAAAAGATATTTCTATAAATGATCACTCGTCAGTATGGTCACTATGGCTTTCTAGAGTATTTATCATTTATCAATTAAGCTCAAAGTAAATATGATACTATGAGACTCAGATTAAATCCTTCATACTCATTGCACAGAAGCCCGACTACTTAAAGGTTCAGGGGATGCTTGCATTTAGAATGTATTGAGCAATAAAAAAAATAGCAATTAAACACAGTCATAAACACCCATGTATTACTAAGCCTTTTCTACTTCGAATTTTCGATGAAGCTCTTTATTCTTTTTTTTTTTCGTTTCATTTTCTTCCTCCTCGTGTGAATTTTATCCTCCACAAGCATGATCGGTAACTAACCGTATTTTTTTCTTTCTTTTCGAGTGAATTTTATCCTCCTCGAATGTGACACTATCTAACATTTTCCTTGGTTTATTAATGATTCTTTTCACTCGAGTGAATTTTATCCTTCTCGAGCAGTGCAAGTGAATTTTATCCTCCTTGCACTCATCAAACCCAACATGTAATTCCAAATCGTGGAAAAAATATAACCGAATTTACTTAGGCTTTTCAGTAGGGTTTAGACATATATACAATGAAAATCAAAGAAAATTACTCTACCTTCAATCAGGTTTTGTCCCACTGGGTTCTCCTAACAAGGTTTTTAATGAGGCAATATCACCAAAGCGTATCACATGTCATTTGTATTTTTTTTCCTTGGTTCTAGTTTTGGTCCATTGAGTTTTCTATGCGAGATTTTTAATATGACAGTTTTTGTAATATTTAGAGATGTTTATCTAAAGGGAGTGTTATAATATTATTCTATTAGAATAGATAAATACTAGAAACCCTAGTTCCCTTTGTATACTCCTATATAATGAGTCATTTGAAACCTAATGAATACATCAATTCATCCTTTCTTCTCACTGCGCCTCTTATATTTAGCTTCGGTTTATCACACTTATTTATTTTCTCTTTTTTTTTTATCAACATATTTATTTATTTTCTGTTTTTGTGAGAGTGGGGTAAACAATTTTGTTTTTTTTGTGTAACTGCATCCCACATTTTCTTTTCTTTCTATCCTCTTATTTTAATGTACATGGGCTTGTATGAGTTGGGCTTGTAGTAGAATTTTTAAAGTCCAACTTTGGATCCATAACCCTTGTGTTTAATTTGAAGAATAATTATCCCATTTTTTTAAAATGAATGTGACAATATTATTTATGCAATTATGAATTAATAAAATTCATGAAATTTTTCCTTCCAATACCTTCCATTAATCAAAACTAGTCGTTTTAAATATGAAATCTTATTAAAAAAAATATGTCATTTTAGTTATTTTGGTATTCACTTTATAAAGTTGTCTTTGTCACAATTATGAATATGTTAGTTGTAGTTTTCGAGAAATGGGAAAAGTAGAGTAATAATTAGATGTATAAGTGTATTTTCGTTTACTTTTAAAAAAATTATGAAAATATTTAAAATCACAAGTTTTTCTTTAACAGATACAGTAGATTATTATACACGTGTAAAACTCAACTAATCTTAGTACATACGGAGTACTGTATTGATTAATTATGTAGCAATATACGTACGTCCTACGATCGTATGATTTGAAATGTCCCAATGGCCAACAGTCATCACACGGAAATGTTGTGGAGCGGTGGGGCCAGGGGCGGAGGGAGGGGGGCATGGGGTAGCTCGAGCCCCCCGGAAAAATATAAATTTATATATATATATATATATATATATATATATATATATATATATATATATATATATATATATATATATATATATATATATATATATATAATATGGATCATGTGTACACAAGCCTTATTGTGTATCATGTACACAAATCTCGGCCTTTGGATCAAACCAAATCAAAGGCTCACAATAATCAAAATAAAGAAAAGAGAAAAGAAAAGAAAAGGAGGGGTTGTGAATAGTGACGGGGAAGTAATTTTTTGGCTTTTTTTGTTATTTTCGGGCATTTTAAAAAAATATTTTTATTTTTTTTTGATGTAATTTATTTTTATCTACCTATAGACACCCACTTTACATATGTTTTGCGAAAAAAAAAAATTACGATAACAATTGAGCTTAAGAGTTTTCGTTTTGTTTGTGCCCAGTTTTATTATTCGGTGGTATTGGTGGGTTTTTTTATATTATTCATTGAATTATATATGTTTATTCAGTGGAATGTAGTGTTTTTTTTATAGTTCGAAATCATTTGGAGCCACATTGAGCTTAAGGGTTTTTGTATTATTAATGCCTATATTGATCATTCAGTAGAATTGGTGATTTTTTTGATATTATTATTTGAATTATGAATATTTACTCAATGGAATGTGTTTTTTTTTTTACCAATTTCTTTGAATAT
Source organism: Persicaria tinctoria (assembly GCA_037127255.1). Taxonomy (NCBI): domain Eukaryota; kingdom Viridiplantae; phylum Streptophyta; class Magnoliopsida; order Caryophyllales; family Polygonaceae; genus Persicaria; species Persicaria tinctoria. The sequence continues at coordinate 64,351,229 of JBANSL010000008.1, read as the reverse complement.
GCTACCGAATAATGTTTTATTTTTTGTCCATTGATCTTCGCTAAAATAAAACATTATTTGGTAGCATATTCAATGAATTGGTAAAAAAAAACACACATGACATTGAGTAAATACTCATAATTCGTCAATACGATCGAATAATATTGTAACATCATCGAATAATTAAGTTATACCATTGAATAATAAAGCAATATCATCGCATAATCCGTCAATACGATCGAATAATATAGTGATACCATCGAATAATCAAAATGACTAACCTACAAAAGAGACTCATACGACTGAATAAATCTTCATATACTAGTGCATAATCATTCATACTCAACTGCATAATCATCTATGGGAATCAACGGCTTAGATTTCTCTATGGGAATCAAGGGCTCAGATTTGTGTACATGATACACGTTAAGGGCTGAGTACACCGGAACCAACCCCTATATATATATAGGTAAAGGTTCAAATGAAAAAAGGGCTTAAGATGAAAATTGTTCTTAAAGTGAAAATAGGCCAAATTGAACAGTTTGGAGCGCGGATCCTATTCACGGGTAAATGGCCCGACCCGTTTTCAGACAAATAAACCATCTCCTTCTCTCGCACTCGTCGTTCTCTCCTTCCGCTCGCTCTTCGATCAACCTCGCCGGCGTTCATCACCGACAGAAGCTCCGGCCTGCAGCAGCTCCCGCACCAACTTCGCGCTCGCCAGTAGCCCCGAAGCTCGCCCCTGCGTTGCCAGCGGCTCTTCCTCGCCCAGCACGCCACACCAGCCCGACCACTACCCTTCATCCTCCTTTACCTTTTAGTGCTCAACCCCTATTCTTCCTCTTACCCTCGTGCTTCACAATTACGGTATGTATCCTTACTTTGATTTTTACCACACATTGATATTGTCCATATAATTTGGGAAATTTTAATTGTTAGGGTTTGGATGGAATCGATTGGGGGAAATTGGGGATTTGTGATTTTTGATTTGGGATTTGGGTGTAACCATTAAGATGACAAGCAGAAGTACTCCACACAACTGTTCACTTTCTGTTTCAGTCTTATGCAACCAAGATGGCATTAGGGTAAGAGTTTCTCAAAATTTATTACATTGTTTGTTCAACTGATGTTTATCCTTATTTTGTATGGAAAAACTTGGAGTATTTATGTTGTCCATTGCCTTCTGGTTATATAATATAAGGGCCAGAGTCATTGAAAATGTCCGGATCTTGTGATTATGTAAGTATAATGGATCTCCCAATTCTTTGACAATTTCATCTCTTTATTGATTGGAATCATTGCTGAAGCATGATGTACAGAATTGGTGTTATCATGCATCTCACTTTTAACAAAGATATTAATGTTTTTAAATCTGATAGGTCTGAAGTCCTTTTTCATCTCTTTACTTTCAGACCTTCTGTACACTTCAGTTCTTCTGTAAATTGTACCATCATTATACTATGTAACTCTATCTGGTCAGTACTAGAGTCTTCTATTATCACTATATGGTGTAAGTAACACTCATCAGCTACATGCTGGCTAAACAAACCCCCAAACCATGTCAAGTCAGGGTGTTTCTTTGTTCTCAATTTTAATTATTTAATTAATTTTTGAAGATTTATAATAATGATGTCAGTATATAATTTTTATAGTCTCATAAGCAATCCATTTTTTTTGATTCCTCAGGGAGGCAATGGGAAAAATCATTGCCAGGGGTCATAGTCGTGTACCTGTGTATTCTGGGAATCTAAAAAATATTATCGGACTTTTGATGGTTAGTAGTGTTTGACCTGTGTTTCTAATGACTCACTAGCTTCAACTTCAAGTATAATATTTGTTAATTATTTATTCCATCTGCCTTTCCTTCTTTTATATATATATTGCTTGCAGCCTTTGCAGGCCATGCCAATTGCCAATATTTAATATTTGCATGTTCTATCTCCAACTTAGGGTGATGTTGAAACCACTAATACTCATCATTAGTCACCATTACTTGTTTATTATTTTTAGACCACTTGCTGATACTCATCGTTGTAAGGCTTGCAGGCCATGCCAATTGCCAATATTTGTAACCTATTAGCTCAATTGGTAGAGCGATGTACTTTTGCACAAAGATGTAGGTTCAAATCCTACATAGGTTATCTAGACCATGATGATTAATTGGCATTTTGTTTTCGTACATAAATAAGATTAAGAAGTTCATAAATAATACCATAAAGTGCATAAATAATATTAACGAAAGAGCATCTATTCCTAACCGTGTTATTAGGTTTCAAGGCACGAGCAGCTGCAATATAGATAGATCATCTTCCAATAAATGATTACTGATGCCATAAGAAAGCAAAGAGAGATATACCCAGTGTAAGTTTCATCATCACAAAAAGAACATCATCAATTGAGGTAATGACAGGAAACGAAAGCTTTAAATTAGAAGAACAATAACATAGTGTACTTGAGAACAATTCCAGTTGAACGACTTTCTAGAAATTAACACTTTTGTTTTACTATTTTAGACACCAAGTTTAATATTTGGCTTCTACTACTTATTGACTTCAAACTGCACAATTGTTATCTAAAATTGCACTAATATATCTTATTTTTGCACTTAATATAGTTCAGATTTCACAATTGTATTCTAAAATTGCATTAATATGCATGTTGTGCTATTAAAAGCCTATTAGCTCAAAATGGGAGAGCATTGTGCTATGCACAAAGATGCGGGTTCAAAACCCGCATATGCTATTTATGGGTGTCATATTTTTATTTTCGTTTATGATTAAGATTATAAAGTGCAAAAATAAAATGATAAAGTGCATAAATACGATGTTAAAGTGCAAGAATAAGATGATGAAGTGCATAAATAAGATATTAAAGTGCAAGAATAAGATGATAAAGTGCATAAATAAGATGTTAAAGTGCAAGAATAAAATGATATAGTGCAAAAATAAGATGATGAAGTGCACAATTAAATTGATAAAGTGTAAGAATAATAATATGAAGTGCATGAATAAGATTGTGAAGTACATAATTAAGATTATAAAGTGCATAAATAAAATGATAAAGTGCAAGAATAAAATGACGAAGTGCATGAATAAGATTATGAAGTGCACAGTTAAGATTATAAAGTGGAAGAATAAAATGATGAAGTGCATGAATAAGATTCTGAAGTGCACAATTAAGATTATAAAGTGCAAGGATAAAATGATGAAGTGCATGAATAATAATATGAAGTGCAACAACTCTTTCAAAAAAACATATGAGCTGGATTTTTTTTTTTTAAGTTACACCAGCTTAATTCATCTTTTTTAAATCATTCTCAAGATTGTGGTTGTTTATTTCTAACTTTGCACTAATATATCTTATTACAAGACTCTTATTACGAAACTCTACAAACTATGAAAATTATGCACTTTAGCCTATGCGGGAATCGAACCCACGTCTTTGCACATAAGCAATTGCTCTTCCATTGAGCTAATAGGCTTTTAACGTTTGATAAGAGCTAATGTGCTTTTAATAGGCTTTTGAGTTTTAAAATTGCACTCTTCAGTTTTATATTTGCCCTCTTTCAAACTGAAATTGCACATTTAAGTTCTAAAATTAGCATAGACATGAGCATTTTCAAATTACAACATCAGCGCTTCAGTCACATATGGCAAAAGAAAACAGCAAATAGTGACAAGAAACGATGCCAAATATTGAAATTAAGGTTGTGAAAAATTATGCAGCTTCATCCAGCAATGATCGCAGCCAAATGAACCCAACAGCCCCACCAAATGCATAATCTGACGACAAAAACCCAGCTCCTCTTGTTATGTTATGAAAATTCAGTAGACACCTAAAAAAAATCAGCAAGCACAATGCTCTAAAAAAAATCAAATGTAAGTGCACAAATAAGATGGGATCTCTATGAATACAAAAAAGAAAACCTCTCTCAGTTAGTGTACAATGCTCATTAAACAGGTCATTCCAAATACAAACTCATAACTTTGTATAATTTTAGTGACCTTAATCATCTTATTATATTTTAGATGCACAAACAAGGCTATAAAGTGCATAAATATGATTATAAAGTACTTAAATATACTTTGAACATTCAAACTTTGAACATTGAAACAATAAATAGATCCAGGTGGAGTCGAACCACCAATCTCCTGAACAACAATCCTTCAGGCGCTCATTCCTAATTGAGCTTATGGATCTTAACACAAGTAACAAGGTAATCCAAAATATGGACAAGCCAATAACACTTGAGTTCTAAATTTGCACTTTTTAGTTTTATATTTGCACTTTTTTCTAACTAAAATTGCACATAACAAAAGCAGCAAGCTAAAAACATTAATGTGGATTTGCTCAAAACACAAATATGTCTTTGAAGCATCTTATCAAACAATTGGTGGGCTTCAGTAGTCATTAATTACAGCCTTTATGTACAAGCAAGCAATAACAAGTCACACACCATTGCGCTTTTCTAATTCAGCAAAGAAGGTCGTGTTGGAAGCATCATGTGCATTTTGGCTTTGCTATGAAGGTGAAAAACTTATCCTGCCCACCAACCGACATGTATACAGTACGGTGACAAGCTTTTAATCTACTGGCAGCTGCAAAAATCAGGCAAGTCTATAAAAAATTGTGACATGAAAGTCAACAATAAAATTAAAAAAGGATACAGAGTTTTACTTTAATGTACATAGCATATATGGAATCCTTGATCAGCAAGCTTGGAGTGTGTGTGATGCAATTGCAAAGAAAGTTGAGAATTAAATTCAAATTGTGATTTAATTTATTCACAACAAACTATTACTTGCTGGTAAGAGCATCCATCGACAGAAATGAATGAAAAATACGTAGAGAGTAGTTGTTAAGAATTTAGTAATGAACGATTGGATGCTGAATTTGCTAGGAATTGAGAAGTGGGCATCTTCTGAAAGATGATCAACAGACTTATGCACGTCTTTGACTTATATAAAAGCATTAAGTAAATAGAAGTTGGCAAAGGTTTGGATCTTTGTAGACATTGTGGCGGAGAAAAGGACGGTCTAATCAGCCACTTCAGAAGATCAAACAAAGGCTTGATATACCAGCATTTCAAATGATACTGCAGGACATGGGCAAGGATCAAAAAAGTCTAATCAACATATTCACACCTAATATAAGATTAATAAGCTATTAAAATATGTGCACCAAGATAATAATCCATGTTATTCGAAAACTAAAGGCTTAGAAAGTTAACATTAGCTTACAATGCTAATTTTTTTGCAGGAAAAATAAGTGCAGTCTTCACATAAAACCTAAACTAAAATATGAAATGCCATTAGTAAGCAATGAATCTAACAAGCAATTTATCTTTCAATGATCAGAAGACCGGTGATCCATAAAAGCTTCACATAAAGATGCAAGACTCACTAAAAAAACTTCATATATACCTTAGGTAATGTCTCTAAGTAAGCACTAAGCACTGAGAATTTCCATATCAACAACAACATTGCCATTAATAGCAACAAGTGCCTTCAATATTCAGTTAGTGCAATCTCTCTCGACATTTCTCTATCCCTACTGTTGTGTAACTTGTTATTTTTGTGCGCAGAGAGAAGACGATGCTTCAATTCAAAGAGCTTTCAAACCTCAAAACTAGACTGGTACTTTCTCTCAATCATTTCTCTCTTTTCCTCCATCGAGTCCTACTCATCCGGTTAGATTGTGCTACACTAGAACTATTTAAAGACCTATATGCTAAGTGCAGGCTTATCGAAGAATCAATAAATCAGACTAGATCAATTTCGGATACCAATATGAATTCAGTACACATTGGCCAAGCAACAATACTACTAACATACAACAAAATTTAACTTGCCTGATATTTGGCCCTTTGCATCTGCATAGTGGAGATCTGCCCATATACACGCAGCTAAAAAGCACAAGATAGAGGATTTCAACTTGTTGAAAGTATATTCAACTATAGCAATTGCAGAATGCAACATCAACACAATTACAACAGTGCAAAAACCAGTTGGGATTGGGAGAGATGAAGGAATTTGGCGGTAGAAGGCCGGAGGTGTTGGGTTCGGAACAACAAGGGAGAGCGAAAGGGAGACATCGACTCACTACGAGGAGCCCTTGAGTCCTCCGGATTTGAGCGACGGAGTTCCGATTCAGCCCTAATGGAGATTGGAAAGGGACGCGAGGGGGAGACGGGTGAGTCAGGGAGAGAGATCGGAGGGCACAATCTGAGAGCAACCATGGTAAGTGGAGGCGAGACTAATCGGAAAGGGTGGTCTGGAGTGGCGAGCGAGAAGTAGAGTGCGAGATGGAGAGGGCGAAGGGGAGCCATGGGAGAGCAAAGTCTGAGAGAGACGAGGGTGAGAAATCCCGAGCGAGGAAGAAGGGTTTTTCCTTTTTTTTGCCGGTCCGACCTGGTTCATAAAAAGAAAAAAAAACCACGCCAGCTTATCCCTTTTAATTACTCCATTTTCACTTTAAGCAAATTTTTCATCTTAAGCCCATTTTTCACTTTAACCTCACCCTATATATATATATATATATAGGGTGAGGTTTCAGTGAAACGATTAATAGGGTGTAACATGTAGCATAATTGTAGACGTTAGATCAAAACACATCAATGGCTAGGATTCATTTTAAATAGGACACATTGTACTTGTAGTGGTGTATTGTATAAGATTAGAATTTAAACACAATAATGACCTATATTAATTGAAAGTGCCGAAATTCTCTCTAAAAATATGGTTACAATTCATTTAAACAGAAAGAAGTTTTGATATATGGGGAAGAAATCGGATAAATGGCATTCAAAAGGGAAAGGAATTAACCAATGGAAGAAATACATGGGAAAAAAAATGTGAGATGTAAATATATTGAATGTTTCAAGAATATACTTCATTTTTTAAACGAACAATTAGTATATCTAATACGGAGTATGAATAAAGCATTCTAGCTTTTAAATTAATGTTTTGAACAATAGGGACGCGTCTAATATTTTCTATAATAATTAACTTTAAACAATCAATATATATATATATATATATATATATATATATATATATATATATAATTTTTTTTAAATAATGATAAATAATCATTCATTAAATTATTTACTTTGAACAAATATTCACTCATATTTATCTGAACAAATCATTTATTAAAATTGAATATTAGATTTATCTCTTTCTTTTAAATCCCCTTTTTTTTTTTTGGTGTAATCTTAAATCCCCTTTCTAGAATTAAGTTAATATTCATTTCATATAGGTTAAATATTCATTTGGCTTATAGCTAGTTATATTCTAGAATTAAGTTAACCAACCAATTTATACTAAATATTCATTTCATATAAGTTAAATATTCATGTAGTTTATAGTTATATTCACTACCAGTATAAATTTACTATATAAGGATTTCAATGATATACTACGTAAAACATCTGTCTTGTTTTCATATATTCTCAAATTATTCAATTAACTATTCAATTCAACATATATTATAAGGAATGTAATAAAATGAATATTCTCTCTTTTTTAAATGAATATTATGATAGAGAATTCATGAATAGGACTAGTTTTAAATAAGAGTTTTTTGAATTTGGCTTTATGTTTATATATATGCCACCATGCATACATATACGAAATTGGATGTTAGTAAATAGATCGAAGTTGGTATATATGTTTGAATAGCAAATTAATACGGAAAAGGAAAGTTAATTAAGAGGAGTAGTGGAATATATATGACGTTAATCAAGGGAAGTTTGAGAAATTCCAATGTAATTTGTACATTCTATTATGGTGTTCCATCCTCTTTAGCCATTCATTTTATTATATCCAACGAATCTAATTACGTTACATGTTACACCCTATAATTCGTTTCACCAGAACCTTTACCTATATATATATATAGTAAAAGAGGTGTAAATGAAACAAAAAGAAGGTTGTAGCACAATGGTAAGAAGCGCGCTTGAGGAGAATAGAGGTCGGTTGTTCGATCCTCCTTTTCGCCAGGTTTTTCAATTGTTTTTTTTTTGTTTTTTTTTTAAATGGGACAAAACCCTACTCGGCTATGTTGGCCCTCGTCTCCTCATTATTTTCGTTCTTCTTTCACAACTCAAGACGCAGACCAGAGGCGGCGACGAGGGTTCGTTCACTTCGTTCAGTACTTGTTGTTGATTACAAACATGGTCGGAGCTTCGTGCAAAAGGAGAGATGAGTTCCGACAAAGCCAACATGATGAGCTAGTGGAAAAGTTAGAAAATGGTGAGCTTCCAACGGGAAGAGGATTGAATCAAGAGAGTATTTTAGCTCGGCCAGGAGCTACACGTTGGGGTTCACATTATACAACGATCATTCGTCTTTTATCGTTGTGGTCTTCCACGACCAAAGTGCTTGAAAACTTAAGCGATGATGGAGGAGACTCAACCATCCAGGGGAATGCAGCCAGTTTGGGTGAAAAGAAAGATAGCTACCAATTTGTTTTTATTGCTCATTTGATGAAGGTTGTATTGGGGTGGACAAATACGTTATCACAGATGCTGCAACAGAAAGATCAAAATATCGTTGAGGCTATGTGTCAAGTTCAAATCGCAAAGAAGAAGTTTCAACAATTGAGAGAGAATGGGTGGGTTGATTTCTTAAAGGGGGTGAATGCTTTTTGTCCTAAGCATGATCTCATCATTCTCAACATGGAAGATAATTTTGTAAGTCGATATTGTTCAAGAAGTGCGGGAGAAGCTGTGAAAATGACAAACTCCCACCACTTCCGAGTTAACATATTATGTCAGGTGCATTCAATTTATTTTTCCTTTTCAATTCAAGTGCTTTATTATTTCTGGATCAAGTCTTCATGTCATTTTAAATTATTATTATTATTAATAAGCTATATTTATAGGTTATTGATCAAATTGCTAAAGAGATGGAGAATAGATTCAATGAGTCAAGCACGACATTACTCACTTGTAGCGCTTGCCTTAATCCCAAGAATTCGTTTTCCAATTACAGTAAGTCTAAGCTAATTCAACTTGCAGAAATCTATCCACAAGACTTTTCAGAAGTTGATCTATATGCATTTGAAGTAGAATTAGATGTGTGGATTGAAACCATGAGAGAGAATGAAATATATTCTGCATTAGGAGATATTGGAGATGTTGCTAAGAAGATGGTTGTTGGGGGACTTAAAAAGCCTTTGCACTTGGTGTTTCGTCTGATTGAGTTGGTGTTGTTGTTACCCGTTGCTACTGCAACTGTGGAGAGGGTCTTCTCTGCGATGAGTCTTGTTAATTAAGACGGATTTGCGAAACAGAATGGGAGATGAGTACCTCAATAATGCTCTAGTGTGCTATATCGAGAAAAGAACCTTCAAAAGAATTGAGAATGAAGTGATTCTAAAGCATTTTCAGAAAATGAAAACTCGCCGGATGGATTTACCCCCTCCACCGTCAAACTAAATTTGTCTGATTGTATTGTACTATTTCTGTCAAACTTAATATGTCTGATTGTATTGAACTATTTTGTAGTATTTAAGTCCTAGTGTATAAATGGAAACTTCTGTCATGTTTTTCGTGAACTCTCCAATTTTTTTTGAGCCCCCTGGAGAAATCTCTGGCTCCGCCCCTAGGTGGGTCCATGGTCGGTTTTTTTTTAAACTAGAAAGAATTCGAAAGTGAGTCGAGAGGCTGAGAAGCTTGGCAACGGATAATCCGTAATGAAAGGAAATCGAAAATACAAGTCAAATCGACAAAGACTAATACACCACGAGCGCGCAAATTAGAGAATGAAGGCCGATCCTAGCAGAGGCGAACGATGTTGGAATCGGGACAATGTGAGTCATCTCTTCTGACAGTGGGTAGAGGCAACGCAGGGGATTCCCGAGGAACAAAAGTAGATATCTCAGATTTGGACTCGATCACTAGCGAGCCGTCGGATCTCGATCACGTCCAATTGTTGGTCTATCCTGAAACGGTAAATATATAGATATGGTGAGAACACCGGCGTACAAAAGATGAGACCAAACAAAGAGTCTCGTGTAAAAGGGAACCGTATACCCAACTGGCCCCACTATACCTTCCAAAAAATAACTCCAAAAAATCACTAACACCTCCTAACTCATGTACGTCCTAACACATGTACTCCTACTTACTCACAATATCACAAGGAGCTACCTAGTACTCCTTTTCCAACTAGAATCCGCTAGCGACTTGCACTTCCACTTAGCAGAAATCCTAGTTTTACAACTTTCCATAATAAGATGAGCACACACTCTAGGGTTGAATGTCTCATTACAAAAAAATACCTTGTTCCTAGCCAACCAAGTGAAATAAATAATAGCTTCAAACACCAGAAGCTTTGCTTGGAACACATTGGACCTCTGTCTTGCTACGGGCTCTCTCGCAAACCAGTCTAGCCATGCTGTAATGGTGGGGAGTCTGCATCCAATCCCGATCCATTGCATAACTAGCTCCTGCACTTCAATAATTGCAGGGCAACCAAACCATAAGCGCAGTTCGGTTTCTTCTTCCCTTCGACAGAGTACACATGGCGCAACATCCATCCCTTTCCAGTGCTTCACCTTTCTACCTGTCTGTAGACGTTCTTTAACAGCTAGCCAAACTACAAATGCCCACTTTCTGCATTGATGCCTTGTCCATAGCAGGTTACCCCATGGCGTTTCCTGTCATTTGGCCCTGATCAGCTCATAAGTTCTAGCACAAGAGAAGCCACCACTGGGATTCAACACTCGATCCAACTGTGCAGTAGAAGAGCCAGCCGGAAACAAGGGCAGCTTCAACTCGTCCCTTGATTCCAGAATGCTCTTCCAAACCCAGGAATCATCCACCTTTGGTGTGACATCCCATATATCACCTCCCCTAAGATGATTCTGAACACACCAACGTTGCCAAATGCTCGGAGAATTAAGCACCAGATCCCCTAAAAGTCAGGACTGTACACTTCTGCTCCATGCAAGGATCTCCTTTATATCAAGACCCCCTTCTGTAAAGGGTTTAGTAACACAGCTCCAAGCCACAAGGTGCTTGTGCCCTTCGTTTCTGCCATTCCACAGAAACCTTCTACACATGCCATCAATCCTATGAATCACACCTTTCGGAAGAATAAGGACTTGACACCAGAAGGTATTGATCCCATTACAAACAGACTTCAGAAGTTGCAGCCTCCCTGCATACGACAGATTTCTAGAAGCCCAATTGCTTATGACCTTCTCTAGCTTGCTGTACAAGTCCCCGTATTCATGGATGGCCACCCTCTTTGAATGAAGCGGAATCCCCAGATATTTGATGGGCAAGCACCCATTCGCAAAGCCCAGCTGAGATGTAATAGCCTCTGCAATGCTATCTGAGACCCCGGAAATAAAAACTGTGCTCTTATCTGGATTAGCTTTAAGCCCGGAGCAATCGAAGAATCTATCCAGACACGATTTGAGAACTCTGACCGAAGACAAGTCAGCATGACAGAAGAGGAGCAGGTCATCAGCAAACGGTAAATGGGCTAATCTCAAATGCTTGCATTTCGGATGAAATTTGAAAGCACGGTCAGTAGTAGCATCCAGAATCATTCTGCTAAGTACCTCCATACAGAGGACAAATAGGTACGGTGAAAGCGGGTCGCCTTGCCTTAGTCCCCGCCTTCCCGGAAAGAAACCTTCTAGTGCCCCATTGATGATCACCGAATAGGCAGGGGAAGTCACGCACTCCATGATCAGCTCAACCAGACTATTCGGGAACTTAAAGTACTCAAGTGTGCTTTTGACAAAGTCCCAACTCAAGAAATCGTATGCTTTTTGAAGATCGACTTTAATAGTGCATCTGGGAGAGACTCTCTTTGTGCCATACCCATTCACCACTTCCAGGGCAACTGCACTATTATGAGCAATCGATCGCCCAGGGATGAATGCACCCTGACAGTCAGAAATCAGCTCACTCAACTTCCCTTTCAGTCTCCGCACAATGATCTTAGTGACTGCTTTCATAACAGTGTTGCAGCAAGATATGGGTCTAAGATCTTTCACTAGCGTCGGGTTAGCAACTTTGGGCAGTAGAGATATAAATGTGACATTAAGTTGCTTCAAGACCTTACCATTCCGGAAGATTTCCCTTATGGCTTCACAAGTGTCAGTCCCGACTGTAGCCCAAGCATCTTTGAAAAACTGATTGTCAAATCCATCAGGCCCCGGAGACTTGTTCTTTCCGATGCTCCATATGCTCTTTCTGATCTCATCATAGCTAGGCAGACGCATTAGAGATTCATACCCTTATCTGATGTCCAGGCTGGATAGACGGGAAGGGGGCAATAACAACGGAACTAGACAGCAATTGTTTAAAATATCCCAGCACATGAGCTCGAATCATACCCTCCTCCTCTAATGTATTACCTCTGTCATCCTCCATCAGCACCAGAGCGTTCACCGCCCGCCTTTCTTTCACACTTCTGTAAAATAATGAAGATGTTTCTTCTCCCATGGTAAGCCAGTGCAGTTTCGCTTTCTGAGCGGTCAAGCTGATGAGTTTGGCAACATTCTTCCTCAAAGTATCTTCTGCCGCTTTCACATGTTCCACCAGCCGAGCATTACCCTTATCCAAGCGCAACTGCAATTGAAACTCACAAAGAGAGGCCTTGTTGAGTTTAATCTGCGTCTGCAACTCTGGGAACCGGGTTTTGTCCCACGGCTTGAGAGCATCTTTGACATTCTTCAGCTTCTGCACAAGTTTGAATTGCTTAGAGCCTCCATTATCAACAATCCAAGCAACTTTAACCAAATCTTGGAACTCTGCTTCCTTCCCCCGGAAATTCTTATACTTAAACGGGTACCTCCTTTTAGAGGTACTGTTGGTCTATCTAGAAAATGGGAAAAACACACCACCATTATCGACTCAATTATTCGAATACATCAATATCTTATATCTTATCTCTATATATAAAAAGCCCGAGTTCTCTTATGAACAGTGAAAATTGTATTCCCATTTTACCCTTCTATTTTCATGTAATTATTACACTCACACCATGTCTTGCCGTCTCATGAAGATCTCTCTCAAACTCGTTTTTCTCTTTCTCGCCTCTCTGGCTTTATAACCCATCTCCACCGTCGTACGCCTCTCTTTCCCTCTCTGCTTCCGGCGGAGCCTCCCTCTCCCTGGTCACCCCTCGAACTCTCCGCTTCCACCAGGCGTCACCCTACAGAGCTTCTCCTCTCCCTCTCGGTGACTCGGTCTCGATCTCCATCTCTCCGCTTGAAGCACTAAAGGAATCAAGGTTTGTGATTGTGACATTGTCATTCTTATCTAATTCTAATTGTTCTTCATTGATTTATGCTGATTTGAATTACTGAATTCGGTTTGTTCTTATTAGGTTGTTAGGGTTAAGTTATAATTTGGTCAATTGGGATTTTTTGGGTGACAGATTGATGTTTGATTTGTTTGATTTAGGGTTAAGTTGTGGTTTTGTGAAATTGTGATGATATTCTAATACCTAGTTGATTGAATGTTAAAAGTTATGAGGTGAAAGATGTTAAAGTTTTAGTTTCATAGATGCCTAATCATAATGCACACAAGGTGTTTGATAAAATGCTTAATTCAAATCACTCCTTATTTTTGAGGTTTGCGTCAAAGTCTTCCATTAACCTCGTGGTTTTGTCATTGATGTCTTCCCATATCTTCAATGCAATGAATTACCTGCATGGCCTTCTTTGAGGGACCGGGGACCTGGGTCCAGGATCTGCTCCCATCTGGCATCCCCCAGCTCAGGTCCCTCCATTGGCAGTGTGTGGACGAGTTCACCTGCATGGCCTTCTTGGAGCATTGGCATCCGGAGACCAGCTCCTTCCACTTTCCATGGGGCGAGATGACCATCACGCTGCATGATGTTGCTTGTCTGATGGGACTTCGGATTGATGGCCAGCCCTGCACGTCCCATCTGCCTGCGGCAGCTCTTGTCCCCTCCATCGCGGAGTACTACCAGCTCACCCCTGCGACTCTGAAGTCGTACAGGCACGCTGGCGGCCCTCCAGTTACCGAGTTCACTCGCCGGTGGCAGCAGAAACACGGGCCGCTCGTCGACCCCGCGGCTGATCCTGAGCAGATTCGGCTGCGCACGCATGTGGGAGGGGGGCAGCCCCAGGATAACCCTGATGGTCGGCTGTTTCTGCACAGGACCTACATGGGCATTGCTCTCGCCGCGACGTTGTTTGTGGACAAGTCGCAGAGCCGGATCCCATGGAAGGTGTTGGGCCTTGTTTGGGACATCCCACGTACGTCCACCCTTGCATTGGCTGCTGGTGCCCTCGCATGTCTCTAGAGGGGCCTAGGCGAGGCTACCCGCTCCGGCGCGAAGGGCATAGACAGCTGCACGCCGATCCTACAGGTACGAGACTGTTGAATTAGAGTTCTTAGTGTACAAATATTTATATTATATGCTAACAAAATACTTTTTGAATTCCAGGCTTGGATATGGGCGTACTTCCCTCGCTTCCGAGGGGACTTCTCCAGCGACCCGGCTAGGAAGTATGACCCTCGCTTCTACGCGAGGTTCATCGGTCCGAAGCAGCCACCGCGGATGACAGATGGGGCGAAGCTGAAGAAGATGCGGGAGTTGCGGGACGAGGTGGACCGTCTGACCGTCACTGATGTATGTATTCGAGACTCTATATATACTCCCTCCGTTAATTAAAACTTGTCGTTTTAGACATTTGCACATTTTTTAAGAAAGCAAATAAAAGCAAACAAAAATACACTTATACCCCTAATTATTACTTTACTTTTCCACTTTATTGAAAACTACAACTAACAAACATTTAATCATGACAAGGGTAATTTTGGAAAGTGAACACCAAAATATCTAAAACGACATGTTTTTCTTAACAAGATTTTACTCCTAAAACGACATGTTTTTCTTAACGGAGGGAGTATTTTTTAAATTATTAGCTATGAATTAAATCTGATTTTTTAAATTACAGGTCGAGTGGATGCCCTTTGGGCGTGGTATGGACTTCGACGGTGAGTACCGTCAGTCCACCTATCGGGGCACCATCACCTTCTGCGGTGAGGAGGAGCCATATATGCCCAATAGGTGCCTCCGGCAGTTCGGACGGGTCCAGGGGATCCCGCAGGCCGTCATCGCACCGATTCAGGTCTGCCGCGACGCGACCCTGAAGAACTCGAAGTACATGGCCGTGTTCGCCCCGGGCGACAACAGGTGGCAGGACCTGCAGGACGAGGGTCGCTTCTACAGGCTGGCTGATCACCGGCGCACCAGCGAGGATTGCCAGGCAGGTGTCACTCCAGATTACTTGGCTTGGTACGCGTCGCAGAGCCGGCCGTACGTGTTGCCGACCACGCCCCATCCCGACCCTCCGGCGCCCGTCCACCCGATCGCCATGGACCCTTGGGTGGACGTCCCTCACCCTCCCGTCATCCGTCCGGAGCTGTTAGCCCGCTTTCGGGAGCTCGAGGGCTATCTGAGGGCCCTGGCGGCCGACCCTCACATTGACCAGATCATGGACGAGCTGACGGAGATTGTGGATGATGCTTTACGTCATCCACCTGGCCAGTGATATTATACATTTTGTATCTATATACATATTTCGGATTGTATATTGACATTATATATTTATATTTCGGATTTTGTATCTATATATTTCTGTTAGACTCTTCTCATTTCTTCAGAGTCATATTGAACGTAAACATCAAAAACGATAACGTTAATATGATAAGGTTGTCCGATGACGAAAACGAAAACGTTAATATGATAAGGTTGCCCGATTGTGTCAAGATTGGCTAGGGTTTAAGGGTTTTGGGGACGGTTTAAGGGTTTTGGGTGGGGTTTTAGGGTTAGGGAACTGCACGTCCCTAAGGACGTGCAGTTCCCTAACCCTAAAACCCTAACCCTAAACCCTAAACCCTAGCACGTCCCTAAGGACGTGCTGCACGTCTTTAGGGACGTGCAGATCCCTTACCCTAAAACCCTAACCCTAAACCCTAACCCTAGCCAAACCCTAAACCCTAGCACGTCCTTAGGGACGTGCTTCGATTATCTGTACAAGATGTGGCAGGACGTCGTGAACCAAAAGGTTCCTCCGGTATGCACGGACCGACATTGGAGGGTTTGTTACGGGATCCCTTGTGTCCATGAGATTCAGGCATACGTCAACTCCGGCACTCCGATACCCGCCGAGGACATCCACCCGTTCTGGATGGATTTGACATGGACTGACCTCGACGACACCCCACTGCCGTATGAGCTGTCATATTCATACACGGCTTCCAACGATGTATGCGAGGATGAGCTGCACCCACCCTCATCAGCAAGCGTCCGAAGGAAGGGGAGGCCTCGAGGGTCGAGGAATGCCTGCAGAACCAACCCGTTTCCATACAAGGAGGTAAGGGAAAGGTTTGCGAGAGAAGAAGCGCGTACTGCTCGAAATGCTGCTCGGCCTCGTCCACAAGCGACCTCAGCTCGACCTGGACGTCATGATGTGTTCGGAGGGTTCAACTGGGGTCGAAACAACGTTGATCCCTTCATGTTAGGTCATATTGAGATGGTGAGGAACACTGTTGGAGATGGTCATTGTGGCTACCGTGCTTTGGCGACTTTGACATCACCGATCGGCGAGACTGCTTTCCCGGAACTCAAGACGTTACTATGCAATCACTTGGAGGATCACGCCGATCTGTACGCCGGTTGTTATACGGGAGAGTACTAATTCCAGCAGTTCGTCGACTACCAGAGATGTGCCGGAGCCACACATGGTGATAGGAGACGGTGGATAGAGCTTCCCATCATGGGTTTAGTATTTGCGACGGTATATCAGGTTCCTCTCGTCGTCCTAGCTTGGCATCATCCGTTCACATGTCTCCCCAAGATCTCGCCGGCATCTGCTAACAACCCTCCCCAATCAGCAACTCTTGGTGTAGCCTGCATCGGAAACCAAGACCATTTTGCCGCGGTACGACTTCAAACGTCTTTTTTATTACCTATTCATGATTTTCATACATATGTCAATACTCTAACTCTAAATTTTTGTTCTCCTAGATCTGGTTGCGTCCTAACGCTCCTCTTCCGCCGCCTCCACTAGAATGGGTCGAACATCATCATCCGAGCGTCGAAGGATGGGATGCTCCGTTTCAAGCTCAGATTGAGAGATTTAGAGCTTTGCGTGCCGATGCCGGCCGTCCTTTACTATTTTCCTAGATTGTATTGCACAACTTTATTAAAATTATTAATGCAAACTAATATGCAAGTGCAACCCTAAAATATTTTCCTAGATTGTATTCCTAGATTGTCTTTCACTTTCCACGAAAACGCAAAGATCTTCCATCTTCGCCAAGATTAAGGTGAATCCCAATGTTTTTCTTTCCAAGAAAGTGGCTTCTTGCCATACTTTGTGGAACATACTACAAGACATTTTTTTGACATATACTTCAAATCCACTAGCTAAACACTTCAATTTTATTATTACGTCGGAAAACCTAAACCCTAACCCTAACCCTAAACCCTAAACCCTAAACGCAAAACCCTAACTAGGGGTTGCACGTCCTTAACAACGTGCAAGTATTGCACGTCCTTAAGGACGTGCTTGCACGTTGTTAAGGACGTGCAAGACTGAAATAGTGGACGTGCACAGTTCCAGACTTGCACGTCCTTAAGAACGTGCATGCACGTCCTTAAGGACGTGTAAATCCTTAATCCGGATTTGCGGTGTATATAGTGTCACCCATTTGTTTGGTTAGGGTTATTAGGAGGTAGGACACATTTTTGCCTTCGGTTAGCTAGATCTAGAAGCGACCTTGTTTGCCCGCAAGTTATAAATTTTTTTTATTTGCAGACGCCATAAATCTCTATTATTCTAAGCATGGATTCTCTTTTAGTTTTCTTGAAAAATATACTCCATCGGCATAAAGAAATCTGAAAGACTTGAGTTATTTCGGATCGATGCAAATCGACAGTACATGCAAAGAACACAGTAGGAAGAAATGATTCACTTGCTCTCCTTATAATCTGTCTTTGAACCAATATCATGTAACTTGATATGCACTCCTACATACTTAAAAAACATGACAACGCGTAAATGCGCACGGCTACTTACGTAGTATATATAAAAGACAGACTTTGCTAAAAGGTTGAGTTCCTATTTTGCCCTTAATCATTCACGTTGTGCTTTTACATTTACAAAAATGCCACTACTAACATTTACAAAAATGCGCACGGCTCTTATTAATGTTTTTTTTTTGTCACAGTACTTCACTATATATTTCTAGCTGAAGGCCTAAAGCTACAATTTGTAGAATTCAAAGCATTTTTAACAAGAAGTCAGCTCAAGCCTCAAGGTGGTGATAAAGATCGAATGAGAATTATCCAACAAAGCGTTTTGAACATCGTGGAACTATATGACTGCAACCACCACGTTTTATATGGTTTAAGGTTAATATGGTATTTATAAGCTGTCTCTTTATCTCTATTAGAGTAAAACGGTCATAGTCACTCCCAAATGCTAAGTTTTGTTGCTCTAATTAAATAGAATTTGGACTTGCTTTTTTTTTTTAAAAAAAAAAAAATTATAAATAAATAAAAGATTAATTATTTTATAAAATATTTTTTCTAATTTTGTAAAACATATATTTTTATAATGAAAGTTTATAAGCATGTCAATATAATATACATATATAAATTGCATTATATATTTATAAATGTTTGTAATATGAAATTATATTAAAAATAATTAAGCATACCATGTTATAACACAACTCGTAACACTCAGAGCTCGTTTGGTTGGCAACCCAAAAACCCAGGAAGTAGAACTTCCCAAGAAGTAGGAGAAATTTATGTGTTCGGTTGGTATTTTTGAAATTAAAAAACGCAGAAATTCAACTTTTCGAAAAGTTGAATTTCCCTAAAATGAAGGAAGCTCACTTACCTAGTCCCCCTAGGTAAGTGCACTGGATAAGTTCATATTCCATCATTTTGTATTTGGATATTTCCAAATTTCTTTTTAATCATCTAAAATAAAAAAAAATCAATCAAACACATTTTCACAATTTCTATCAATTGGACTTCCAGATAATTCAATTCTCATAAAGTAACTTCCCGAAAATTGAAATTATCACATTGAACTAAACGAAACCCTTATTATTGATCTCATTTTTTTTTTCTCAGGAAAACAACAAAACGGCATGTCGGCATTAAAGCATAAAGACCGCGTATTTACAACGTAATAGCGAAAGAAAAACGATATCTTTGAGAGCTTTACCAAAAACTCTCGCCGTCCTCTTTGTTCGGTGATCCCTCGTCTCCCTCTGCGCTCCCTCGTCCATCCATGGCGGTGGTGTAGGTGAGGCTCGAGCAACGAACACCATCTCCGGTCAAACCTCTCTCTTCGAAGACCCCTAAATCTCTCTTCGGAGAGCCCCAAATCTCTCTTCGGAGAGCCCTTCTCTCCACCGTTGGTGGTGGTGGATTTCCCCTTTCCGTCTGGTTTCAGTTTCGATCTGAATGAAATTTGTTGGGGTTTTGGGAGTTTGTGGGTTCTTCTTTCCCCCTCCTCTCTCCCTTTCTTCGATTTCTTCAATTTCAAGCGTTTGGCCTGCTATGGCTGAATACCATCCTCCTCCGGTCTGTTCTTGCCTCGATCCTATGATCGTTAGTGGTTTCAGGCTTCTCTCCCCTCCACGGGCTCGTACTCGGCTTCTCGATGGTGGTTTCAGGCTCGTTCTTGACGGATTTTCTGCCCGTTGGGCGCCTGTGTCTATCTGCCGCCGGATCGGTTGCTCCTGGTTGTCGGCTGCGCCGAGTTCTCTCCTCCTCCGCCGGGGGTCTCTCCTACGTTGTTGGCGCGCCGGCCTGGTTCGGGATCCGCCTCTAACACCGCCCGCTTTCCTCCCCTTCTCCTAGTCTGGTCGGCGGCGATCTTGTGAATTGATCGGCCTTGCGTTTTGTTGAGGGCAACGCTTTGCAGCGTTCCTTGGGCCCGATCGGGCCTGGTGGATGGGCTTCTTTGTTGCTTTGGTCCCAAGGTCAATCCTTGGGCCCTAAGCCGGCCCGAAACAAGAGAAATCTAAGGAAAAAATATTTGTTAATTAATAAAATAAAACAAAAATAATATAATATAATTTTTATTTATATATAAATGACAACAATTGTCATTTTTTATTTATATATAAATAAAACTATAAAAAATCGCCCGAAAGGACTTATTTAATATCCCGAAAGGGCTCGAAACACCGCTAGAAAGAGCTTGGATTAAATCTCGTTTGGGCTTGACCGATCCATTGTGACCGGTCTTTTGCGGTTTGCTTTGCTTGGGTGGTGTGCGTCTTTCCTTTGGTGCGGCTAGGGGTTATTCTTCTATGTTGGGGTTCTGGCAGTCGGAGTCGGGTCTGGCTGGGATCGAGGTAGTGTGTACGGGGCGACTCCGTGTACGGGAAGGAGCTTCCTAGAGGTTCGTCTTCACTACCCACATGGATTCCTGATGTATCGCCGGGCAGCGGTGCTGTTTGAGTTCGGCGCTTGGCTTTCGTCCGTAGTCTACGTCCCCTTCGTCTTAGATTTAGTTTTCCTTGGTTCGTTTTCTTGTAGGGTACGTGCCCACTTGTTGTATTGCTTCGCTTTTCGTTTTCGTTTTCATTTGTATGTATTGACGGGTATCCGTCTGCTGACTTGTCGGCCTTCGAGATTCAGGTATATCTGATCTCGAATTATTTCCTAATCAAAAAAAAAATTAAAAAATAAAAAAAGACCGCGTATTTTCATCGCCACTGCATCTTTTCAAAGAAAATATAAATAGCCATCACCATCAAGCGGAAAAGGGCAGCTCCTGCATTTTTTTCAAAGAATTGAAATAGTTATCATCTTCGCAAAGAAAATTGGTGCAAATACTTTTCTTTTCGTCCGACAAAAATATTTTTCCTTTAAATTAATATTAAAAAAATATGTTTAACTTCATTACGGAGTATAACATATTTAAATAAAATCTCGAAAAATCAACTTATAATTTTTATAAAAAATTATATAGTAAAATAAAATCTTTTCATAACTTTTAAAAAAATTTCAATCTCCATTGAATCTATATCCATATAAACTATTAATTTAGAAGAGTTTAGGATGATATGTCATTCTTAGAGACATTTTAGGAGTCTCCACTAATCATTTTTTTTGATTGTTTTCTTTGATTTTTTTAATTTTCCTTTTTTATTAATTTTTCTTTAATTCTATTTTTTCTTTAATTTTACTAATTATTGGGCTTAATTCAAAACATTGAATTCAATCTAATATAACTATTGTGCTTAATCAAATTTATTTACTAACTATTGGGATTAATTAAAAACATTGAATAATTATTGATTATGGCACTACAAGGAAAATGACTATATACCCACACTTGTCTTCTTCCGGGTCAATCGGATCACCAGATCGAAATCCAGATTACCCGAAAAATTTTCGGTTTTTCGGGTTCGGGTCGAAAAAAAATTTCATATTCGGGTCGGGTCGACCGAATCGGGTTGTGTCACTTTAATTTACTACTATATTGCTACTGCTTACCATGTTTATTATGTAAGACTTTAATTTATACTCTTGTAAATTGTAATAACTAATATGCAGATGAAAAGTAAAAAAAAATCATTTTTATTTAATTTAAACATTGTAACAACTAACAAAATTTTAAAACTCGGGTTTTCGGGTGAACCCGTGATCCGACCCGGAAAACACGAAATTACAAATCTCGGGTTCGGGTCGGGTGGCGGGTCACATTTTTAAAACTCTCAGGCCTTCGGGTTGACCCCCATGCGGAATGTTCGGGTCAGGTCGAGTCGGGTCAACCCGAATGAGTCACCCTAGATAGATGTACTAATCATTATATACAAACGAAAGTAAATTACATAAGCAAATGACATAAAGAAAATACACGAAACAAATGACAAAGAAATTACAAAACGAAATGTATAAAGCTGTCCTACACTGAAAACTACAAGCTAGCAGAAAAAATGAACCGACCGACTAGGAAGATGCACACAGAGAACTCTGTATTTTTATTTTTTAATGACCCTTCAACTGGAGAGATTGGACAACAAACTATCTAATCGATTAGTAGGCCGACAAAACGGTAGACATACTAACCATAATGGGACAATATATACAAGCCAATAATAAAAGACAATCCTTCAACTGTATACTAATAGTAGAACCAATAGTAGAACCAATTAAGACCAAAAGACCAAAAGAAACCCTCTAGTTGGTTTCATTGAATGCTCGTTCATAGTTCGATGGTGTTAGTGTTTGTCTCTTTTGCACCATTGTTTCTCGATTTTGTGGGATTATTTTACTTTATTTGTATCTATTTGTATGCCGGGTTTTTCGTCGCCGTTGCTACAGCCTCTCGACCCACCAGACCTGTCTGGTGGATCGAATTTTTACTTAATAAAAAAAAAATCCTCTAATCAATGAAGCAAACAAAGAACTAAACCAAGTACCACACCGATAGTACCGCTGCACGATAGTACAACAGTAATCGATCTCCCATTGGCGGTATAGACACAACGCTAAATAAGTGCATCTCGAAAAACGGAGTCGTGTCACGGATACACTACATCTACCGTGACAGAGAATCAACTTCTATCAAAATATAACTCAAATCTACAAACTTTCCATGAACTAATATTTAACCTATAGTCAACTTCCTACACATTCAAGTTCACAAGCAAGAATCAAAGACTAAAAACTACATAAAATCTTTTAATTAATTTTTTTAAATCTTTTAATTAATTTTTTTTCACAGTTTAATACTCCCTCCGTTAATTAAAACTTGACGTTTTACTATTCACGCACGCTTTTTGAGGTGTTAAAAACTATATGAAATATTAACTTTTTAAATATTTTTTAAAAATAATATCATACTTATTACTATTAAGTATGAATTTATAAAAACAAATTTTAAAAAAAGTTAATATTTTATATAGTTTTTATCATTCTAAAAAAGCGTGTATGAATAGTAAACGACAAGTTTTAATTAACAGAGGGAGTACTTATTAATAAGTATTACACTATGAAAAAATAATTAAAATAAATAAAATTGTATATAGTTTTTTAGCCCCTAAAACTATGTGTATAAAAGTCAAACATCATTTATTTTCGATCGGATGGAGTTTAAGATATTAACTTTTTAAATAAATATTTTTAAACAATTTCATACTTATTACAATTAAGTATGAAATTATAAAAATAAATGTAAAAAATGTAAATATTTTATATAGTTTTTATCCTTCTAAAAAAGCGTAAACGATGGAGTATTATTTTTTAATACCCACTATACATTTTAACCAATCAAAATCTCTTAAAAGTCAACAACATACAAATCAATATAAATCATTATAATTTCCTACCTAGAAAACATAAAAGATCATCTATTTTGAAACAAAAATTATCTTCTGAAACCCATTTATTATTAAACGGAGAGAGTATTTAGTAAAAAAAGCATTTTAAAAATAAATTATCTATTAAATTAGATGAGATTCAATTAAAGGTAGATTAGAAAAAAAAACTTTTATCATATAAATGTGAATTTTATTTATATTTTGTGAGAATCTAAATAAAAGATATTTAAATTAAGGTTATATATAATGTCTCAAACTAATATTATTTGTTGATGAAAAAATGATTTATATTTAGATTATTATTTTTATTATTTATTGGAATCTATCTAAATTATTTATAATATTATATTAATGTATTTTCCGTACACGGGCACCTACACTAGTATTTTATAAATCCCGTGTGTCACGTGCAGGCGATGGAGTAGTTTTAAATAGTTTCACCATATTTTTAAATTAGGAGCGATTACACAAGTTGTAATCTGGCTCCTTGATCATCATTTATGATGATGATACAAAGTTTCCTATTAAAAGAGACAATATAGCTATTACAAATGGTACCTTTCTATGCTATAAAGTCTGCCACTTGATTCGCTTCATGGCAGCAGTGTCTGTATTAGATAAGGTCAAAAACAGCTTCTAGTTACTTGATCTTTTCAATGTGACGCATAGTTTCACCATATTTTCAAAATAACGTTTTTTTATAAGGTAAGAATTCGAGTGTCAGACATGTCCAATATATCAAGAGGCCGACAAAGTCGGTAGACGACGAACTGTCAAAATAAAATCTAGAATAAAAAGATGCAATACAAATATTGAAAAGCTAACAAAATCAGGCAAACAAACGATATAACCCTAAAATAACGTATAAACTCCACTTGTGTTGATAGGATTGAAAAGCCAATATGGTTTCTAAAGAAAGCGTGTTGACTGCACATCTCTAATAAAAAAAATGTTGACCGCACATCAAGCAAAATTAAAAAATATATTTAAAAAATCATTTTTATTTCCTTGCATCCCAAGAACATGACATCAAGTTTGTGTTTCTTTTTTCCCGAAGACACCAAATGTCTAAAAGGGAGTCTAAATATTAACTATATATCTGACCCAAAAAAAATACTAATTGTATTATTTATGTAGTTCGAAAAAAATATATCATTAATTATTTGTATATTTATTTTTAAAAAATAAAAAAATTATATAAAATATCATTTTATTTTAATTAAATTTTAAAAATAACTTCATACCATCTGTTTGATAAAATATATCATTTACTATTCATATATATTTTATTTTAGAATGATATAAACTATGAACTTTATTATTTTTTAAAAATAATTTCATACATATGTATGAAATTATTTAAAATTTGTGCATGAATATAAAATTGATATTTTATATAGTTTTTTTTATCATTCTAAAAGGTATACATGAATACTAAATGATATGTTTTGCGAAATAGGGAAAGTACTTATTAATAATAAGTATTAAATTATTTTAAAATCATAATAAAAAAATTATTTTTTTTATAATTTTTAATTATCATCCTTAAAAATGTACATGAATAATAACTATATGTTTTGCTAAACAGAGAGGGTGTACACTTTACACTCTCCGTTTAGCATAACATGATTTCTACTATATTCATACATATTTTTTAGGATGATAAAAAACTATGGAAAAAAATAATTAAAAAGTTTATATAGTTTTGATGATCATTCTAAAAAACGTTCGTAAATATAATATTATAATATGTTTTTCGGAATAGGGGATTATAATATTTTTAAAATATATTTTTTAATGATAAAATTTATAAATGTAGAAAACATAAATTTATTTTTAAAATTATTGTGTTGGAGTGGTACCGTTAACAGATGATTGTGAATTATAGACTAAAAGGTCCTAAATTTGAAGGAATAAAATGATTTTCAAATTTTAGAATAAAGATCCCATTTCTTTTCTTCCCTATAAAGTAAAATGTTGAAAAATCAATCCTATCTCACACTCCCACCATCTTCACCTCTCTCTTTCTTCACTATAAATTCACATATTGAAAAATCAATCGTTTCCACACACACACTCCCACTTCCACCCATATCTTCACCTCTCTTTCTTCACTATAAATTCAGACATTGAAAAATCAATAGTTTCCCACACTCCCACTTCCACCCATCTTCACCTCTCTCTTTCTCCCTCATATCAAAATCCCCCCCCCCAAATTCAAAATCCTTTCAGTAAGCTACCAATACCAGTACGATAGAAGAAGGAGAAATCGCGAGCTTGGAATAGCGGAGTCATTCAATTCTATAATCCAGAAAATGTCAGGTTTTGGTTTCTTCTTCTCTTCTTTCAATCATCCATCTCTCAACTTCCTCTCAAACACCATCTTCTTGAGATGGTTAACTGCTTCCTTACACCTTATTTTGCTTTTTGGTGTATTCATTTCATGGGTGCGCCACAAATTCAAAAAGGGTAACCTCGTAGTCATAGATCATTCAAAGGGCTCTAGGATTTTGTACTACAGAACTACCCGCCTTTGTTGCGTGTTGCTTGCTCTTTATAATTTAGGTCTATGTTGTTTGGACTACTTCTTTGGGAATAACACTGATTGGTCTGATCAAAATTTGGTAACCCTTTTAGACTTGGTGATAAGATCATTAGTTTGGTTGGGTTTGTTCATTTACTTGTACACCCAGTTGCCCAAGTCAAAACTCTCAAGGTTCCCGATTTTGTTGAGGATTTGGTGGGGTTTCTACTTTACAATCTCTAGTTACTGCCTTGTCATAGACTTAATTGACTATAGGAAGGATAAAAAATTTCCAGCTCAATTTCTAGTGTCCGATTTCATCTATGTGATCTCGGGGTTTATCTTTTGTTATGCGGGTGCGTTTGGGAAGGTTGTGGAGGGAAACATTTCTTTAGAAGAGACCCTTTTGAATGATGATGATGTGGACTCCTCAAAGAAGTCTAAGGTGGGTCAAAGTGCATCTCTGTATTCAAGTGCTGGTTTTTTTAGTCTCTTGACATTCACTTGGATAAACCCCGTAATTTCTACTGGTTACAAGAAGATATTGGATCTTGAGGATGTTCCTGAAATTGATGTAAGAGATAGTGTTAAAGGGTCCTTTCCTATTTTCAAGAACAATCTTAATCGTGTTTGTAGTGGGAATATCGATCAGCTAACAAGTCTACAACTTTTGAAATCTCTTATCTGCACAATATGGGTAGAAATAGTAATCACAGGTTTCCTTGCACTCGTATTCACTTTAGCAACCTATGTTGGTCCCTTCCTGATTAATGACCTTGTTCAATACCTGAATGGAAGACGACGATATAAGCATGAAGGGTACGTCTTAGTTTCCGCTTTTGTGGCTGCAAAAATTGTTGAGTGTTTTGGACAGAGGCACCGATACTTCAAGTTGCGACAAGTTGGAATAAGGCTTAGGGCAGCACTTATTACCACAATCTACAACAAGGGTTTGACCCTGTCTAGCCACTCAAAACAAGGTCACACCAGTGGGGAAATGATCAATATAATGGCTGTTGATGCTGAGCGAGTCAGTCTTTTTTGTTGGTATATCCATGATCCGTGGCTAGCCCTCTTCCAAATTACCTTGGCATTGTTGATTTTGTATAGGAATCTGGGGTTGGCATCTGTTGCTGCTTTGGCTGCAACAGTAGTTGTGATGTTGATAAACTATCCGTTGTCAAGTGTTATTGAGAAGTTTCAGGATAAGTTGATGGATTCCAAGGACAAGAGGATGAAAGTGACATCTGAAATCCTAAAGAGTATGAGAATTCTGAAGCTTCAAGCATGGGAAATGAAGTTTTTGTCTAAGATTTCTCAGCTCAGAAAAGTTGAAGCTGGGTGGCTGAAGAAATATCTCTACACAGGTGCTGTGACTTCATTTATTTTTTATTGTTCACCCACATTCCTGTCGTTGGTTACCTTTGCTACTTGCTTTTTTATGGGGATGCCTCTTGAAGCTGGTAAAGTTCTATCCGCGCTTGCAACTTTCAGGATACTATCTGAACCAATCTACACATTACCGGAAATGGTATCTATGTTTATCCAGGCTAAAGTTTCCCTTGATCGAATAACATCATTTCTTCGCCTTGAGGACATAAAGCCTGATGCTGTAGAAAGGCTTCCTAGAGCTGACTCTGAAGTTGCAATTGAGATAGTTGGAGGAAACTTCAGTTGGGATAGCTCAGATTCAGATCCCACATTGAGAGATATCAATGTCAAAATTTCTCATGGTATGAGAGTAGCTGTTTGTGGAACTGTTGGATCAGGAAAATCAAGCTTTCTTTCTTGTATATTGGGAGAAATGCCAAAGGTATCAGGAACTCTTAGGGTTAGTGGATCTGAGGCATATGTTGCTCAATCGGCTTGGATACAAAGTGGAAAGGTAGTTGATAATATTTTGTTTGGCAATGAAATGGACCAAGAAAGGTATGAAAGCGTACTCGACGCGTGCTCATTGAGAAAAGATCTTGAAGTTCTCTCCTTTGGTGACCAAACAGTTATAGGTGAGAGGGGAATCAATTTAAGTGGAGGCCAAAAACAAAGAATTCAAATTGCTCGTGCTTTGTACCAAGACGTTGATATTTATCTACTCGATGATCCTTTTAGTGCAGTTGATGCTCACACCGGTACTCATCTATTTAAGGTATGACATGGTCAATCTTTTGTGTTTATATATGATTTTATATAGCAAGTTGTTCTTAATTATCTTCCTATTTAGTGCTATAAAATTGTATAACAGTACATGTTTAAGCAATAATTTTTTCTTGTATATTTTACAACAATCAACATAGTATAAATTTTTTATCTTAACCGAATTACTGCATTTTTATTGTTGAAGCAAGAGGTTTGGAAATAAATAAAAATATAGCCTATTTCTTTTTTTTTAGAGGAATGGTTTTATGAAAAATCATCTATATTAAGGTTGGTTTATGTTATTTACCATTATATATTTTGCTCTTGTTCAATTGTCAGGAATGCTTACTTAGGCATCTGAAATCAAAGACTGTAGTATATGTCACACACCAAGTGGAGTTCTTATCTGCTGCAGATCTTATCTTGGTATGCTATTGTTGATTCTATAAATCTTCTTTTTTTCTTTTCAATTGAATTAAGTAGGAGGTTGACATAACCTTAACAATTCCTTCAAAATCTACAAGGTAATAAAAGATGGTCGAATATCACAAGCGGGCAAGTACAATGATATTCTTGCTCCTGGATCAGACTTCATGGAACTTGTAGGGGCACATGAGAAAGCCTTGGCTGTAGTTGATTTAGTTCAGGCCAATCCTTCAAATCTGGCAGCCATTGAGGAGAATGATGATGTAAAAGTTTTGCAGGGTTCTGAAAATAACGACGAAGGTATAATTGAGCAGAAGGGACAACTTGTCCAAGAAGAAGAAAGAGTGAAGGGAAAAGTTGGTTTTGCAGTGTACTGGAAGTACATCACAACCGCTTTCGGAGGAGCTCTTGTACCCTTTATAGTTCTTGCACACATTTTTTTTCAAATTCTTCAAGTTGCAAGTAACTATTGGATGGCATGGGCGACTCCCGTCTCTGCGAATGACAAACCTGTTGTTAAAGTAACTACCCTCATTGGGGTCTTTGTTGCCTTTTCGGCTGGAAGTTCAGTCTTTATCCTCTTCAGGGAGAGTTTTATTGCAACAAATGCATATAAGACTGCTACCATACTTTTTAATAAGATGCATTTTTGCATTTTTCGTGCTCCAATGACATTCTTCGACGCCACCCCAAGTGGGCGAATCCTAAATAGGGTATGTAGTTTCTTTTACCTTGCTGATTCTTTTTTATTATTACATATATTCTTCCCTCCCAAATTTTATTTGTTTTATGGTGCTAAAGTGGATTCTAACTTTGTTATAGGCTTCTACTGACCAAAGCGACGTGGATCAAACCATTGCGTACCGACTCTGGGGTGTTGTTTTTCAAATTATCGAACTTCTAGCAACTGTTGCTATAATGTCACGGGTTGCCTGGCAAGTTTTCGTCATTTTTATCCCCATCGCTTGTATATGTTTCTATTACCAGGTAACTTGGAAAGTTGTTTTTGTTATTATTGCTAAAAATAATTGTTATAAACCTTAGTTTTGCCTTTTGTTTAATGATAACAAACTTGCTACATATGTTTTTACATATAATCTCCAAGTTACATTTTCCCCTTTACAGAAATATTATTTGCCAGCAGCGCGTGAGCTAACTCGGTTGGTTGGAGTATGCAAGGCTCCTATCATACAACATTTTGCTGAGACCATTGCTGGGGCATCAACTATTAGGGGCTTCAACCGACAATCTAGGTTCCAGGATACGTGTACAGAACTAATAGATGGGTTTAGTCGACCAAAGTTTCATATTTCTGGTGCACAAGAATGGTTATGCTTTCGCCTTGATTGCTTGTCGTCTCTAACATTTGCTTGCTCATTGATCTTTTTGATATCAATTCCTCCTGGAGTAATTGACTCTGGTAATTTGATCTTCTATACATTAATTCTGTACTGAGGAGTTAAAATTTGTGAACAACATATACAAACTAAGCAATTTCCAACTTATGTCGCAGGCATTGCTGGGTTGGCAGTGACATACGGACTTAGTTTGAATCTGTTACAAATTTATGTGATATGGATATTATGCGACCTTGAAAACAAAATCATCTCTGTGGAGAGAATTCTGCAGTACACAATTATTCCAAGTGAACCCCCTCTTTTGGTGGAAGCCAACAAGCCGGCTCCTTCATGGCCATCCCATGGTGAAGTCAATATTCATCATCTTCAGGTGATTTTATTGCGACTAATTTTTTAAGTGGTTCTTCTTGAGTGTCATGTTAAAGTGAAAACTTGTCGTAATGCTCGAGAAACTCCGAACAGGTTCGCTATGCACCACACTTGCCGCTTGTTTTACGAGGGATCACTTGCTCCTTCCATGGAGGAAAGAAGACTGGAATTGTGGGAAGAACAGGAAGTGGTAAATCAACTCTCATACTGGCACTCTTTCGGATAGTAGACCCTGCATCGGGGAGTATAATCATAGATGGCGTTGACATCTCCATGATTGGTTTGCACGACCTCCGTTCTAGGCTAAGTATCATACCTCAGGACCCCGTCATGTTTGAGGGGACTATAAGAAACAACCTCGATCCTCTTGAAGAGTACATGGATGAACAGATATGGGATGTAAGTTCTTCTTTCCATTTTTCACTTGTTGTGGTTCGGATGACTTTCCATTTGATTGTGCTCAAGTTGTTTTCACTCAACTAATGTGCCACTATGCGATTGTTTTCAGGCTCTTGACAAATGCCAACTTGGTGACGAAATTCGGAAGAAGGAAGAAAAGTTAGATTCATTAGGTTTGTTGTCCAATTGAAATGCTCTTTTTTTAGATATTTCATCTAACGTGATTTCATTTGGTAGTGAATCTCCGTTGTCTGATTACAGTTGCAGAGAATGGGGAGAACTGGAGCATGGGACAGAGGCAGCTGGTGTGCCTTGGCCGCGTGCTCCTCAAGAAGAGCAAAATACTAGTGCTCGATGAAGCAACGGCTTCTGTTGACACAGCCACCGATAATTTGATACAGCATACATTAAGGCAGCACTTCTCAGAGTCCACGGTTTTGACCATTGCTCACCGAATCACATCTGTTCTCGATAGCGACATGGTGCTCGTTCTTAGCCAAGGTTTGTATTCCTATTAGCTATTCATTGCTTCCATATAAAATTATGTATCTGAATTGCATTTGGTTTCCCTTATCGGTTGTATAGGTGCAGTAGAAGAATGTGATTCTCCGACAAGGTTGCTAGAAGATAAATCCTCATCGTTTGGCCAACTTGTTGCAGAATATTCAACCAGATCGAAATCCAGAGTCAGCATTGAGAAAACTAGATAGACTATATTAAAGATTTGTTTTGCTAATGAGATGTTTAATGGATGCTTTGTTTTAGAATGAACTGCATTTGGTTTCCCTTATGTTCAAAATCTTATGTTTAACAGATGCTTTGTTTTTTAAATTTAAAATTTTCAATTCGTGCAAACTCTTAAAACACTGTCAAAATTTCAGCCTCAAGGTTTCTCTTTGAGGTTCATAAAATTTCGACAAAACCCGTCTTCTTCAATTGGCTGAATGAAGTTTGATCTCAAAAGGATGGGATAATATACATTTTGCGTAGTTACATAATTTATAGGTCGGTTCATTATTGAAGTCATTCACTCAGGAAGCTTCACAGATTAGATTTTCGGAATATACATTCGTATCCCCATTCCCACTACCTAGGTAAGTCTCTTTGTTGAAGAACCAGGCGGCGACGCTGCTACCTTTTGCTCCGTCAAGGAATACCATGGATACCTCCTTCCCTAGTTCTCTTATGAACAGTAAGTTCAAATAAAAACAATCAAATCATGTTAGGGCCGTTATCAATCCAAGCATAAGGTTCTTATATTCATCCATCATCGGGCTTAATTCGAACAAAAACAGTCCTAAATTTCTAATCTAGGGTTCCGAATCAACTAACGAATATAGAATGCTCAAAGCCCAATTTGAACATTTTAGACACATACATAAAAATCAATTAATAGCAACAAAACTAGCACATCGATGATATATTTTCAATCAAAGCAAGCAAGAACAAAGCCTTGATTTATTCAAATTCCAGGAAACTTCATTTTACTAAATAGCCAGTGTTGCTTGTTTTACATGAAAAAACCCACACACAAAAAATAAATTGAAAAATAAAAAAGAAACGATGATAGAAATGAAAATTAAACAAGAATGGATGATGATGAGATATAAAGAGAGATGTGTGGGAGCGATGCTTATTTCTCTGCCGGAACGGAACTAGAAATTAAAATTCGAATGTGCTAGTTAGATAGGCTACAATTTTCTCATATTGTAATTTTTATTAACAAAACCCTTCATTTAATAAATAAATAAATATTTATTAATTATGTTTCATATTTTTTAACCTTTTTTTTGTATAAATGGGGCGGGTTAGAGCGGACCCCAACCCGCCTCTGGGTCCGTGCAGGTTTCTCTGGATAAGGTATAGTTATTTTTATCCATGGAGGAGAGAAGGATGGTGGTTTTTGGTCTCAATTCATAATCATTTTATAAAGTGAAAAAGATTTGTTTGTAATTTATTCAGAATTCTCTTGTCAAATTGTCAATAATTCTTTTACCCTTTTATCAACAATCTCTAAGTTAACATAGAATTCATTGATAAATATTATAATCATTACCCTTCTTTTTTCATTTTTCATAAACATTTTATTTTACCTCTCCTCATCGAATTATCTAATTTTTCATTTCCCATACAAAATTTATTTCACTTCTCATTGAATTACCTAATTTTAGCATAAGGTAAGCATATCCTTCAAATTATTCTCAAAACTCACCTTTATATACAATGGGACTAATATGGCTAATCATGCTCATGTAGGCATATCCATCATGTAGGCCTATCCATGGGTCACGGGTCAACCCGTGACCCGGCGGGTTTGGGGGGTCCAAGTCAGGCGGGTCATGACGGCTCACAAGTCCGGGTTAAGGTTGGAGGCCGAATTGACCTGCCAGATCGATAATTTTTTTATTGAAAAAGGTTGTTTTTGAGGGAAATTTTTTTTTAAAAAGAGATTTTTTAGAAAAACATCCGACCCGTTGACCCACCTCCCCACGGGTCCTGACACGGGTCATGAGTTCTTGACCCGCGACTTGCCGGGTCAACGGGTCGGACCCGGCGGGTTTGACCCATAGACCGCTTGTTATGTTGAAATGGTAACATAATATGTTAACTTTATATCGTCTCAATCAACTACTGTTGTGGTCCTTAAAACATTTATAGAATAAATTAGGTGAGATATCATGAAAACCATTTTTGCTAAATGTCCACCATTTTTAGGGGTTTAGGTAAATATCCATTTCATTTTTATAATATCAACTTTACCCCTATTTTAATTTTAACATATCCCTTCCTTTGTCTCAAAAGTTCATCATACTCATCATACTCATCATAGTTCATAAGGCATAAGTCATATGATACATACTATACATCTCATCATGCTATTAGTCAACCAATCATGCTATTAGTCCAGATAATCCTGACATTAGTCAACCAATCACATCAACATGTTAGTTAGTCATTGATCACATAATTTCCCGAGTCAATCCTGAAACCGTTTCAAAAATAAGTTACCGAATAGAATATTCAACCTTAAGCGCTTATGAAATTCATTTTCCAAAACCTCCAAATCATATCCTTAAGTTAGTTCTTGAAAACCCCAAAAGCGTTGAAAACGAGTCGCAAAAACGATCTTTGAAAATGTCGAGAAACGGAGTCAAAAACCATTGACAGCTAGCGAGTTGCGACCGCAAGAGAGGCTCTCGCGTCCGCGAGACTCGATGCCTCAGAGGTCTTCATGGCCACCAGTATCTCATGCCCCCGAGATCTCGAGTCACAGTCGAGAGCTCCGGGGTCCCCTCCTAGGACACCCCAGGACTTCACCTTGCTGTCGCGGAACCTTCATTTCGCGGCCGCGAGCAAGAACCCTAGTCAGGGTGTTCTTTCTCGCGGCGGCGACAGCGGAGCTGAATCTTTGATTCAAGCTCCGTTTGTGGCCTCTTTTGGTGTTGTTAGTCCCTCCCCTTTTTCCCAATTTTTCCTAGTGTTCCCAGACATAGGTTAGTACAAAAATAACTCGAAAAACCTGAGGATTTGAAGAGATTTCTCACCCAACTCTTCCTTGCTTCATGTTCTCTTCTCCCGGGTGACTCTTGATGCGATTTCGGGACTGAATCTTCTAGAGGAGTTAGTTTAAGGCTAAAAGAGGAAGCTCTGAGAGTTTGGAAGTGAAAGGAGGAGAAATGGAAACATCTTACCCTTCCTTAGCTCAAAACCGACGAAAAGGACTCCGGGGGCTCGGATCTTGGATCTCTGGGCTGTTGGGGCTTCTTTTTCTACTTTGATGACACCATGGGGTTTCTTGGGGACTGTTGTAGCTGTCCATGAAGGAAGGAAAGGAAAAAGAAGCTCTCTTTTGGCTTTCTTGAGCTCAAGAGGTGGAATGGAGTTCCCTTGACTTGTATTGAAGGAGGGAGTTGAAGAGGATGATGAAATAGGGTTGTTGTTGTGATGATATGAACACGAAATGGGTGTGTTTAAGGCTGCTGGAATCTCTCATCAAAGGAGGAAAAAGGAGGAAGAAAGGAGAAAAGAGGGAGCTTAGGGATAAGGCCTTTTGGATAAGGTTTTGGTGTTTCTTGGTTAGGGTTGTGTCTCAATTTGTGTGGTAAGTCAAAGATCCTCATAATCTGATTTTAAGGAGTCAAGGAGAGTTTTTGGGATGGCCAAAACGTGATGGGAAAGGAGGAGATGGAAGCTACTTTGTCTCCTTGCTTCTTTTGGGGTGAACATGGAAAAAGGAGGGAGGAAAGCATGGTTGATGTTTAACTAACTTGGGTAATGGGAATCTTTGACCAATTTGAATTGTCTCAATCCTCAAAACATGGCTAGGGTTTGGGTTAGGGTTTTGACTAGGGTTAGGAAAAGCGAGAGTCTTGTCCTGATGTTGCGAGCTCGAATCCCGAGGGGCGTCCCGAAGTTAGTTTCCGAAGTTATCTTTTACGAAATTAGAATTTGAAATATGAGAATCAAGGTTGCCATGTTAGTTCTTAAAATTTTGTTTAGGTCGGAAATCCGCTTCATGAGTCCTAAAAGTCGAGTTATCGAGTTTTCCGTTAAATTCTGCTTTTAAATTCATTTTGATTTTTTTTTGTTGAGAAATTAGGATTTTAAAAATCCGAGTCTTTACAACGTCGGATCCGACATTGTCACAATGTCCAAATTGACGTTTTTAAGCCCAGTTGAGCTCATTGGGAATTTAGCTTGCAACGTCCAAAATTTTTCCCGAAGGCAAAATGGTGTGTTGAGCACAACGTCGGATGTGACGTTGTTACAACATTAATTTGGACGCTATGACAACATCAGATCCAACGTAAAATTTACGGTGCATATAAGGAACGCGATTCCTAAATCAAAAGTGAGTTCTCAACACAATTTTAAAGACTTATTTGTTTGAAGGGTAGGGAATAAAAGGAAAATATATTAAATTTTATTTGTAAAATGAATATAATCATCAATATTTTGTGAGTTCAGAGGAAGAGAAAGGGAAATAGTTAGAGCATCCTATGATATGGTTAACTTGTCCTAAAATTAGGTAATTCATTCCGGTGAAGTGAATGAAAGAAGAAAGATAATGGTTAGAATATTGATCAATTAATTTTAACTTAAATATGGATTAAATTCGTAAGGTTAACAATTATCTTTCATTATCTAAAAACAAACTAGGGGTAAATTCCAAAATCTGATTTGTGAAGCCGCCTGAGGGAATGATCATTATCTTCAACAATCAACCGGGTTATAAATTATGTAACTTTGCAAAGTGTCTCTTATCCCATCCTTTGAGATCAAACTTCATTCTGTCAACTGAAGAAATTTTTTCGAAATTCTCTGATCCACAAAGAGAAACCTTTAGGCTGAAATTTTGAAAGTGTTTAAGTGTTTACACAAATTGAACAGTTTACATTTTTAAAACAAAGCATTGTTAAACATAAGAATTTGAACATAAGGGAAACCAAATGCAGCTTAGTCTAAAACAAAGCATTTGTAAAACATCTTATTGGCAAAGCGAATCTTGAAGATAGACTATCTAGTTTTTAGTGCTAACTGGATTTCGATCTGGATGAATATTCTGCAACAAGTTTGGCAAACAATGAGGATTCGTCTTCTAGCAACCTTGTTGGAGAATCACATTCTTCAACTGCACCTATACAACAGATAAGGGAAACCAAATGCAATTCAGATATGTAGTTTTATAGGAATCAACGAATAGAAAATAGGAATACAGACCTTGGCTAAGAACGAGCACCATGTCGCTATCAAGAACAGATGTTATCCGGTGAGCTATGATTAAAACCGTGGATTCTGAGAAGTGCTGCCTTAATGTTTGTTGTATTAAGTTATCGGTGGCTGTGTCAACAGAAGCTGTTGCTTCATCAAGCACTAGTATTTTGCTCTTCTTGAGGAGGACGCGGCCAAGACACACCAACTGCCTCTGTCCCATGCTCCAATTCTCTCCATTCTCTACAACTGTAAGCACACAATAGAGATTCACCACCAGATGAAATCACGTCCGATAAAAATATTTAAAAACGAGAATTTGAATTGGACAACAAACCTAATGAATCCAACTTTTCTTCCTTCTTTCGAATTTCGTCACCAAGTTGACATTTCTCAAGAGCCTGAAGAAAAATCGCGCAGGGGCATATTAGTTGAGAGAAAACAACTTGAGCACAATCAAACGGAGAGTCCTCTGAACTACAAGTGAAAAAATAGAAAGAAGAGCATACATCCCATATCTGTTCATCATTGTACTCTTCAAGAGGATCGAGGTTGTTTCTTATAGTCCCCTCAAACATGATGGGGTCCTGAGGTATGATATTTAGCTTGGATCGGAGGTCGTGCAAACCAATCAGGGAGATGTCAACACCATCTATGACTATGCTCCCTGATGTTGGGTCTATTATCCGGAAGAGTGCCATTATAAGGGTTGATTTACCACTTCCTGTTCTTCCCATGATTCCAGTCTTCTTCCCTCCATGGAAGGAGCAAGTGATCCCTCGTAAAACAAGAGGCAAGTGTGGTGCATATCGAACCTATTCAGAATCTCTCAAGCATCGTCAGCAAGTGCTCACTTTTAACATAATGCTCAAGAACAAGCACTTAAACAAAATCACCTGAAGATGATGAATATTGACTTCACCACGAGATGGCCATGAAAGAACCGGCTTGTTGGCTTCCACAAAAAGCGGGGGTTCACTTGAAATATCTGTATACTGCAGAATTCTCTCCACAGATATGATTTTGTTTTCAAGCTCGCATAAGTGCGATATCATATAAATTTGTAACATATTCAGACTAAGTCCGTATGTCACTGCCAACCCAGCAATGCCTGCAAAATGAGTAGAAAACTGCTTATTTGTATGTTGTTCACACACTTTTTACTCTACGAGGAATCAATATCAAGAAGATCAACTTACCAGAGTCAATTAGACCAGGAGGAATAAATATCAAGAAGATCAATGTGCAAGCAAATGTCAATGACGACAAGCAGTCAAGGCGAAAACATAGCCATTCCAATGCACCAGCAATATGAAACTTTAGCCGACTAAACCCATCAATTAGTTCCGTACATGTATCTTGGAACCTAGATTGTTGATTGAAGCCCCTAATAGTTGTTGCCCCAGCAATGGTCTCGGCAAAATGTTGTATGATAGGAGCCTTACATACTCCAAGCAACCGTGTTAGCTCACGTGATGTTGGCAAATAATATTTCTGTAAAAGAGAAAGTGTAACTTTGAGATTGTATGAACAGGTGTGTGTGGATATATATATATATAATGCAATATATGAGGTTTACATCCAGGTGTATAAATAACACCTTTTTTCATAAATATATAATAACAAAAACACATTATGAGTTACCTGATAATAGAAACATATACAAGCGATGGGGATAAAAATCACGAAAACCTGCCAGGCAACCCATGACATTATAGTAAAAGTTGCTAGAAGTTCGATAATGTTAAAAACAACACCCCAAAGTCGGTACGCAATGATCTGATCCACGTCACTTTGGTCAGTGGAAGCCTGTAACAACGTTGGAAATCCATTTTAGCACCAAACAGTACAATAAAATTTACGAGGGAAGAATGTAATAACAAAAAAGAATCAGCAAGGTAAAAGAAACTATATACCCTATTAAGGATTCTCCCAGTGGGGGTGGCGTCGAAGAATGTCATTGGAGCACGAAAAATGCATAAATGCATTTTATTGAAAAGTATAGTAGCTGTCTTATATGCAGTCGTTGCAATAAAACTCTCCCTAAAGAGGATAGAGAGTGAACTTCCAACCGAAAAGGCAGCAAAGATCCCAATGAGGGTAGTTGGTTTAACAACAGGTTTATCATCTACAGAGACAGGAGTCGCCCATGCCATCCAATAGTTGCTTCCAACTTGAAGAATTTGAAAAGAAATGTGTGCAAGCAATATAAAGGGTACAAGAGCTCCTCCGAAAGCTGCTGTGATGTACTTCCAGTACACTGTAAGACCAACTTTTCCCTTCACTCTTTCTTCTTCCCGGACAAGCCGTCCCTTCTGCTCAACTATACCTTCGGGCTGGCGAGTACTACAATCATCGTTTTTAGAACCCAATGAAACTTTTACATCATCATTCTCCTCAATGACTACCGAATTTGAAGGCTTGCCCTGAAATGAATCAATTGCAGCCAAGGCTTTCTCATGTATCCCTACAAGTTCCATGAAGTCTGATCCAGAAGCAAGAATACTATTGTATTTGCCTGCTTGTGATATTCGACCATTTTTCATGACCTTGTAGATTTTGAAGCAATTGTTAAGGTTATATCAACCACTTTCTTAATTCAATTGCAAAGATAGAAGAAGATTAATAGCATCAACAACAACATACCAAGATAAGATCTGCAGCAGGTAAAAACTCCACTTGGTGTGTGACATATACTACAGTCTTTGATTTCAGATGCCTAAGTAAGCATTCCTGACATATTGAACAATAGAAAAATACATAATGGTAAATAACACAAACCATCCTTAATATAGGGGAGTTACATAAAACCATTCCTAAAAATGTAATAGCCTAGATTGTTATTTATTTTCAAACCTCTTGTGTCAACCAAATAAAATGCATTAATTTAGTTAAGAAAAAAATATTATATAGTCTGATGATTGTTGTAAAATATACAAGAAAGATAACTTTATAGCACTAAATAGGAAGATAATCAAGAACAACTCACTGAATAAAATCATTTATAAACACAATTAAAAAGATTTACCATGTCATACCTTAAAGAGATGAGTCCCAGTGTGAGCATCAACTGCACTGAAAGGATCATCGAGGAGATAAATATCAGCGTCTTGGTACAAAGCACGAGCAATTTGAATTCTTTGCTTCTGGCCACCGCTTAAATTGATCCCCCTCTCACCTATAACTGTTTGGTCACCAAAGGATAGAACATCAAGATCTTTTCTCAATGAGCACGCATCGAGTACCTGTCCATATTTTTCCTCGTCCATTTCGCTTCCAAATAGAATATTATCAACTACCTTTCCACTTTGTATCCAAGCCGATTGAGCAACATATGCCTTTGATCCACTAACCTTAAGTGTTCCTGATACCTTTGACATTTCTCCCAATATACAAGAAAGCAAGCTGGATTTTCCAGATCCAACAGTTCCACAAACAGCTACTCTCGTACCATGAGAGATTCTGACATTGATATCGCTCAATGTGGGATCAGAAGCTGAACCATCCCAACTGAAGTTTCCTCCAATTATCTCAATCGCAGTCTTAGAGGCAGCTATGGGAAGGCTCTCTACAACATCAGGCTTCATGTCCTCAAGGCGAAGAAATGATGTGATTCGATCAAGGGAAACTCTAGCCTGAATAAATGTAGATATCATTTCTGGTAGTATGTAGATTGGTTCAGATAGTATCCTGAAAGTGGCAAGCGCAGATAGAACATTCCCAGCTTCAAGCGGAATCCCCATAAAAAAGCAAGCAGCAAATGTGACCACCGACACGAATGTGGGGGAACAATTAATGACAAATGAAGTCACGGTACTTGTATAAAGATATTTCTTTAGCCACCCAGCTTCAAATTCTCTGAGTTGAGAAACCTTAGACAGAAACTTCATTTCCCACGCTTGAAGCTTGAGAATTCTCATACTCTTTAAGATTTCAAAAGTCACCTTCATCCTCTTATCCTTGTAATCCATCAACTTATCTTGAAACTTCTTAATAAATCTTGAAAACGGGTAGTTTACCAACACCACAACTACTATTGCAGCTAAAGCAGCAACAGATGCCAACCCCAGATTCCTATACAAATTCAACAATGCCAATGTAATTTGGAAAAGGGCCACGCACGGATCATGGATAATCCAACAAAAGAGACTGATTCGCTCAACATCAACCGCCATTAAGTTGATCATCTCTCCACTAGTGTGACCTTGTTTTGAGTGGCCAGACAAGGTCAAACCCTTGTTGTAAATTGTGGTAATAAGTGCTGCCCTAAGCCTTATCCCAACTTGTCGCAACCTAAAGTACCATTGTGTCTGTCCAAAACTCTCAACAACTTTTGCAGCCACGAAGGCGAAAACTAAGACGTACCCTTCATATTCATATCGTCGTCTTCCATTCAGGTATTGCACAAAGTCATCGATGAGGTAGGGACCAACAAAGGTTGCTAAAGTGAATACGATTGCAAGGAAACCCGTGATTACCATTTCTACCCATGTTGTACAAATCAGAGATGTCAAAAGTTGTAGAGTTGTCAACTGATTGATATTCCCACCACAAACACGATCAAGGTTGTTCTTAAAAATAGGGAAGGACCCTTTAACACTATCTCTTACATCAACTTCAGGAACATCCTCAAGATCCAATATTTTCTTGTAACCGGTAGAAATTAAAGGGTTTAACCAAGAAAATGTCAAGAGACTAAAAAAACCCGCACTTGAATAGAGTGATACACTTTCACCCACCTTAGACTTGTTTGAGGTGTCAACAACATCATCATTCAAAAGGGGCACTTCCAAAGAAATGTTTCCCTCCACAACCTTCCCAAACGCACCCACATAACAAAAGATAAACCCCGAGATCATATAGATGAAATCGGACACTAGAAATTGAGCTGGAAATTTTTTATGCTTACTATAGTCAACTAAGTCTAAGACAAGACAGTAACTAGAGATGGTAAAGTAGAAACCCCACCAAATCCTCAACAAAATTGGGAACCTTGAGAGGTCTGACTTAGGCAACTGGATGTGCAAGTAAATGAACAAACCCAACCAAACAAATGATCTTACCACCAAGTCTAAAAGGGTCACCAAGTTTTGATCAGACCAATCGGTGTTATTCTCAAAGAAGCAGACCAAACAACATAGACCTAAATTATAAATAACAAGCAACAGGCAACAAAGGCGGGTAGTTCTGTAGTATAAAATCCTAGAGCCCTTTGAATGATCTATGACTACGAGGTTACTCTTTTTGAATTTGTGGCGCACCCATGAAATGAATACACCAAAAAGCAAAATAAGGTGTAACGAAGCAGTTAGCCATCTCAAGAAGATGGTGTTTGAGAGGAAGTTGAGAGATGGAAGATTGAAAGAAGAGAAGAAGAAACCAAAACCTGACATTTTCTGGATTATAGAATTGAATGACTCCGCTATTACAAGCCCACGATTTCCCCTTCTTCTGACGTACTGATATTGGTAGCTTAGTGAAAGGATTTTGAATTTGAGGGGAGATTTTGATTAGAGGGAGAAAGAGAGAGAGACGAAGATGGGTGGAAGTGGGAGTGTGGGAAACTATTGATTTTTCAATATGTGAATTTATAGTGAAGAAAAAGAGAGGTGAAGATATGGGTGGAGGTGGGAGTGTGTGTGGGGGGGGGGGGGGGGGGGGGATACGATTGATTTTTCAACATGTGAATTTTTTATAGGGAAGAAAAAGAAATATGGGATCTTTATTCTAAAATTTGAAAATCTTTTTATTCCTTGAAGTTTAGGACCTTTTACCACCCATTGTTATCATCTACTCCAGCCCGTTTCGTTTATGGATTGTGTTTTAAAAATAAATTTATGTTTTATACATTTATAAATTTACACATTTTATCTTAAAAAGTATTTGTAAATGAAAGATTAATTATTTTTAAAAACTCTTTTTTAAAAATATAATTTTCCATGATAAATCCCTAAAAATATTTTCTACGTTAAAAATTCATAAATATATTTATAAAAATATATAGAATATAAATATGATTTTTAAAGTTTTATTTTTCAATATTGATTTATACACGAAACATTTAACGAGTGAACTAAAATTTATACTCCCACTATTCGACAAAATATATCATATATTATTTATGGAATTTTAATATGATGATAAAAACTATACAAAATATCAACTTTTTATTTCATTTTTTCTATAGTTTTTAAGTTTAATTTAGTATATATCCCTTTTTTACCCTATTTAAGCAAATGTCCATTTTTATAACTCTTTTAAGTAAAAGGAATATAATGATCATTAATTTCACCCTTCCTTTCCATTTTTATTTTGATCATTTACCATTGATCGGTCAAGATCAGTGACAGTGACACATTGGTGATAACTTTTTTTACAATTTTCTTAGCGAGGTCAGTGTCATCATCCTTATTAGTGGTGACACTGATAGTGACATATGTACTGACAACTTTTTTTATGATAGCTTTTGTTTTTATAGTTTTTTTAGCACAAGGCTAGTACCATCAACCATATTAGTGGTGACACGGATGGTAACAGATATGTGATGATAACTTTTTTTTTACAGTTTTATAATGACGTCAAGTGCCACCATCATTATAAATTGTGACATTGACGGTGACACCACTACTAATGGTGACACATATGTGGGATAATTTTTTTTGTGGTAATTTTAGTTTGGTGACAATTTTTTTTAACAAGGACAATGTCGATCACCACTAATGATGACACGTATGTGGTGACAAAAAAATTTTGATACAAATTTTTTTAGGTGATAGATTTTTTTTACGATGACAACGTTACCATCGTTATCGGTGTTACCACTAATGGTGACACATGTGGAGACAATTTTTTTTGTGATAATTTTT
Source organism: Persicaria tinctoria (assembly GCA_037127255.1). Taxonomy (NCBI): domain Eukaryota; kingdom Viridiplantae; phylum Streptophyta; class Magnoliopsida; order Caryophyllales; family Polygonaceae; genus Persicaria; species Persicaria tinctoria. The sequence continues at coordinate 64,308,095 of JBANSL010000008.1, read as the reverse complement.
TTTGTTATAGTTTTTACGAGGACGGTGTCTAGGGGTTTACGGAAAATACGACATGAAAACACGACGAAACGACATGAAAAAAACATGAAATGAAACAATATATAAAACACGATAACAATTATATCGGATACATATTGAGGTTTTTTTTCTTATCAGATATACGATACAACACGGTTATTTTTTTTTTTTTTAAAAAGTATTTTACAAGGTAGATTAGTATAAATATAATAATTGTTTGAAAAATAAACATAGAAACAAATTGGCTTAGTTGGTTAATTATAAATAAACAGATATACGATACAACAAACTGCAGCTTCTCTTGCTACATCATGTAGCAAGAGAAGCTGCAGTTTGTTCCTGTGAATACAACGTACTCCTTATCAGGAAAAGATGGTGAACCAGCGTACGTCCATGATGAGATTTCTCGGGGTTGAAGGTGATTCTGTGTCATTGTTCGACGACGACTGAGAACACAATGCTACTAGAACAGTGTAACCCGATGCCCATCTTGCAGAAGAACCAGGCACTGATCGAAATCCCATCTTCAAGTGCTCCAATTCAAGCATATCGATTTGCATCTTGTTCAACAAAAGCAGCGAGATACTATTTGTATAATACTGCAAACAAGATCGACCGTACCTGATCATAATTAAGTCCTAGGTGCGAACATGATTCAAGGGTAAAATCAAGAGAAAATTTGCGCGGCGCAAATTTTCGGCCAAATTAGGAAACTATACACGTTTTGGTAAAATTTGCAAAACTATACATCAAACTCTCTGCCATATTTCTCCTTCCCGACCTCTCTCGCTCAGCGTTTTGGCTCAACGCTCCCGATTTGGGATCCAAATCGTCCTCCCTCTCACCGTCGAATCTCCCTCAACCGGATCTCATCGCTCACCTCTCTCGCTCAACCGGATCAGATCTTCGTCCGGGCTTCAGAATCGTCGTTCGTCGATCTAGGGCTCGAGAAGTTAGGGGAGGGAGGAAGAGATCTGAGAAGGCGATAGAGCCGGTCGACGTTCGTCCTTGCCTTTGAGAGCTCTTCGCTACTTCCAGTCGCAGTCGCCGGAGATGTTGTTGGCTTGCTGCTGCAGACGGAATTTCCAGATTTGTGGCGAGGCGGTGAAGACGAGGTATGTTGCTGTGTTCGCCATCTCCAGAGGATTTCATCCTCTCTCTTTTCAATCTTCTTGCCCTGCCTCCGATCCCTCATGTCGGCGCCGCTGCTGCTGAAGGTTCCTGCTACTTCAACAGTTCAACGTCCTCATCGGCTTCACGATCTGTGTGCTGAAGTCGCAGTCGGCGGTGATGTCTCGATCACGGGATCCAGGTACTCTCTCCTCTCCCAATCTCTTTTATTCTCGAACTACGTTGCTTCCAGATCTGAATGCGATTTGCTGATTTCATGTCAGCAACCTTCTGTTCATATTTTCTAATTTCATGTCAGCAACGGAAAATGCTCGAACTACGTTGCTTCCATATCTGATTGCGATTTGCTAATTTCATGTCAGCAACCTTCTGTTCATATTTTCTAATTTCATGTCAGCAACAGAAATTGAAGGCAGTGCCTGATATGTGTGCGATTTGGACTGTGTTCCTTCCAATTGCAGATTTAAGAGCATTGTGATTAGGTTTCATTTGACTGTTTCTTTTGAGATCTCCTAAATTAGGCGCAGAGAAGGATCGTCCTGAAGAGGTGTCATATCCATGTTTTAATCCTAGTTATTTTTTGTCAACCAATTTTAGAACTTGTCTCTAACTAGTTGTTCTGATCAAATATCAATTATCTTTTACTTTCCCCCATTTGTGTTGCACAACTATGTTGTCTCCTTGTGTCTTTCCTTGTTTATATGTATGGTATTTGGTAAGTGGATAACCATGCATTTTGACACAGGCTTTTTATTTATGTTAATGTGCCTTGAACGACTGTTGACCGGCGACGCATCGGGGGGTCCGGGGGGCGGAGCCCCCCGCCTTTACGGTATGCAATGTTTATTGTAAACGGGCCTATCGTCTGTCTATTTTGGGCTTTCAGCCCATTGTCTGTTTAGGGTTCCATGAGTCTCTTCATATACTCATGGAACGCCAACCCTTGTAACCTAATCTGTTTTCGCTTCCTCTAATAAGAAATCTGGTTCTCTGCCCGTGGATGTAGGCAACACACCGTTGCTGAACCACGTAAATCTCTGTGTCTTTCTTCGCTATTATCGTTCTCGTTATAACAAACTGGTATCAGAGCTTTGGTCGTTGAATTCCGCCGAGAAGGATGTCTGGTTCTGTGTTGAAGATCGACAAGTTTACTGGAAGAAATTCTTTCAGTCTGTGGCAGATCAAGATGCGGGCTTTGCTGAAACAGCAAGGCTTATGGACACCGTTGGCCGCCGACAAGAAGGGGGCAGATACAACCACCGCTGAGTACGGCCTTCTGGAGGAGAAGGCTCATTCGAAGATTATGTTGTGTCTCGCAGACGATGTCATAACAGAAGTTGCTGATCAGGAAACCGCAAGCAAGTTGTGGCTAAAGTTGGAGTCTTTGTACATGACAAAGTCTCTCACGAACAAGTTGCTTCTGAAACAACGGTTGTTCGGGCTGCGTATGCAGGAAGGTACACAACTCAGAGATCATCTTGATCAACTTAACACTTTATTACTTGAATTGCGTAATATTGATGTTAAGGTGGAGGACGAAGATGCTGTCCTAATTCTGCTGGTATCCCTACCCCCCCACATACGAGAACTTCGTTCAGTCGTTCGTCGTTGGGAAGGATTCCATCACGTTGGAAGAGGTTAGATCGTCGCTTCACAGCAGAGAGTTGCGTCTGAAGGCAACCGGGTCGGTTACAGACAATCAGGCTTCCGGGCTTGTGGCAAACGGAGGCAAATCTGATGGTAGAAAGGGCAATAAGAAGAAGCATCGGCAAGATCGCAAATCAGGCCCTAAACCAAACGATGTTTGTAACTACTGCAAGGAGAAAGGTCATTGGAAGAATGACTGTCCGAAAAAGAAGAAGCAAGAGGAAGAGAAATCTGGGTCTGCAGCAGTAGCTGATCGTGGCAATACTTCTGAGGAGGATATTGTTCTGTTAGCCGATGATCACACACACAGGGCTGATGTGTGGTATCTTGACTCTGGGGCGTCCTATCATATATGTCCTAAAAGGGAGTTGTTTGCAACATATAGCCGTGCTGATGGGGGCAATGTATCCATGGGGAATGATGCTCTCTGCAAGGTTGTTGGGACTGGCTCAGTTAGGTTTCAGACAGATGATGGGAAATTTCGCACATTGGAGGATGTCAAGCACGTGCCATCCATGACGAAGAATCTGATATCCCTAACAGTGTTAGACGACAAGGGGCTCAGGTACACAGGTTATGGGGGAAAGTTGCGTGTGTTCAGAGGCTCTGATGTGGTTCTGCAGGGAGTTAAGCGGGGAAAGGGAACTTTGTACACCCTACAAGGTTCCTCAGTTACAGGTGCTGCAGCGGCTGTTTCTGCTGGGGTTCAGGAAGCTGATCTGACCAGACTTTGGCATATGAGGTTGGCTCATATGAGTGAAAGGGGGATGCAAATTCTCTCGAAAGCTGATCTTCTGGGAGGCCATAAGGCCCAGAGCCTTGAGTTTTGTGAACATTGTGTGTTTGGGAAATTACATCGCAGCAAATTTCCTAAAGCAGTTCATCAGACAAAGGGCACGCTGGATTATATCCATTCAGACTGTTGGGGTCCTTCACGTGTTCAGTCCTTGGGCGGTCACAGGTATTTTTTGTCTTTGATTGATGATTACTCTAGGATGACTTGGGTATTCATGATGAGGCATAAAAGTGAGGCATTCAGTAAGTTCAGGGAGTGGAAGACTCTAGTAGAGACTCAGACTGGAAAGAAGGTCAAGAGGCTGCGAACTGGTAACGGTCTGGAATTCTGTTCATCTGAGTTTGATGGGTTCTGCAGAGATGAGGGCATTGCTCGGCATCATACAGTCAGATACACACCACAGCAGAATGGTGTAGCAGAACGAATGAATCAGACTCTTCTGGCGAAAGCAAGGTGCATGCTTTCCAATTCAGGCCTTGAAAGGCGATTCTGGGCAGAAGCAGTTTCAACGGCTTGCTATCTCGTGAATCGGAGCCCACACACAGGTATCGACTGCAAAACACCTTATGAGGTGTGGACTGGAAAGGCTGCTGATTACTCTAATCTGAGGGTTTTTGGGTGCATTGCTTATTATCATGTTGATGAGGGTAAGCTAGAGCCAAGAGCTAAGAAGGGAGTCTTCATGGGCTATGGTACTGGTGTGAAAGGGTACAGGATCTGGTCTGACAGCAAGATTATACTTAGCAGAAGTGTAGTCTTTGATGAGAGTTCTTTGCTGAATTCTAGGAAGAAGACCAGTGATGCAGTTGAGAAAGAGGCTGTTGCTGAGGAGGTGGAGTTGGACTTCATTCCATCTGAGAGTCAGGTACCTGATTTGGTCACAAACCAATCAGGTACTATTGAGTCGGACACTGCTGAGACAGAGGCTATACCCCTAGACACAGGAGCAGGTGGAGCGACACATCGCAGTATTGCTCTAGATCGGCCAAGAAGGGCTGACATCAGACCTCCTGCGAGATATAGGTCTGATGAGTTGGTGGGATATGCCTTGCAGGTGGCCGAGGAGGTGGAGGATGATGCTCCGTCCACCTACAAGGCTGCTATTTCTGGAGATGAGTCAGCACAGTGGCTTGCAGCAATGGGAGAAGAGATGGAGTCTCTTCAGAAGAATCAGACTTGGGAGCTTGTCAAATTGCCTGCTGATAGGAAGGTGATTACTTGCAAATGGGTCTTCAGGAAGAAGGAAGGACTATCAGCTGCTGAGGGTATTAAGTACAAAGCACGAGTAGTTGCAAGAGGTTTCAATCAGCGAGAGGGAGTAGACTACAATGAGATTTTCTCACCAGTGGTCAGACATACTTCTATCAGGGTGCTACTAGCAATGGTTGCACATCAGGATTTGGAGCTTGAGCAACTAGATGTGAAGACAGCTTTCCTACATGGAGAGTTGGAGGAGGAAATATACATGTCTCAGCCGGATGGTTTTCAGGTTCCTGGAAAAGAGAACCATGTTTGCAGGCTGAAGAAGTCTTTGTATGGGCTGAAACAGTCACCAAGGCAGTGGTACAAGCGATTTGATAGCTATATGGTGCAGCTGGGATACAACAGGAGTTCATATGATTGTTGTGTTTACCACAACAGTCTGGATGATGGTTCGCGTATTTACCTAGTATTGTACGTGGATGATATGTTGATTGCTGCTCAGAACAAGTCAGATATCCAGAAGCTGAAGGATTGTCTCAGTGCAGAGTTTGATATGAAAGATCTGGGTGCTGCTCGAAAGATTCTGGGAGTAGAGATCTATAGAGACAGGAAGCAGAGAAAACTCTTCTTATCTCAAGAAGGGTACATCAAGAAGATATTGAGCAGGTTTGGAATGTCTTCGGCTAAGTCTATAGATACTCCAATGGCGTCTAACAGCAAGCTGGGAATGTACACACTTCAGACTGAGGAGGAGAAGGAGTACATGTCTAAGGTCCCTTATGCCAGCGCAGTGGGGAGTTTGATGTATGCTATGGTCTGCACTCGACCAGATCTAGCATTTGCTGTTAGTGTGGTAAGCCGCTTTATGGTTCAGCCTGGGAAAGAACACTGGCAAGCTGTGAAGAGGATCTTCGGGTACCTCAGAGGCACTACTGATGTTGGTTTGTGCTATGGGAATGATACAGAGTGCTTGGTTGCTGGGTTTTCAGACTCTGATTATGCCGGCGATGTGGACAGTAGGAGATCGATGACTGGCTATGTTTTCACTCTAGGGAGTTCTGTGGTGAGTTGGAAAGCAACTCTACAACCTACAGTCACTTTGTCTACCACAGAGGCAGAGTACATGGCGTTGACAGAAGCTGCTAAGGAGGGAATCTGGCTGAAAGGCTTGGTCAATGATCTAGGCCTACATCAGGATCAGGCTTTAGTGTATTGCGACAGCTTGAGTGCAATATGCTTAACCAAGGATCAAGTTCATCATGAGAAGACGAAGCACATTGATGTCAGGTACCATTTTCTGAGGAATGAGAAGAGAATCAGGGTGAAGAAGGTGGGAACTGCTGATAATCCCGCTGATATGTTCACTAAGCCAGTTCCAGAGAGCAAGTTCCAACATTGTTTGGACTTGCTTAATATCACCAGCTGTTGAGTTGCCCTAAGGGGCAGTCTGGGTCCTTCTTCAAGGACCAATCTGAGGCAGAGAACGTCTGGGCATTTTGTCATAGGTGCATCTGTTTATGAGAGGATTCAAGTCAAGGTGGAGATTTGTTAATGTGCCTTTACGGTATGCAATGTTTATTGTAAACGGGCCTATCGTCTGTCTATTTTGGGCTTTCAGCCCATTGTCTGTTTAGGGTTCCATGAGTCTCTTCATATACTTATGGAACGCCAACCCCTGTAACCTAATCTGTTTTCGCTTCCTCTAATAAGAAATCTGGTTCTCTGCCCGTGGATGTAGGCAACACACCGTTGCTGAACCACGTAAATCTCTGTGTCTTTCTTCGCTATTATCGTTCTCGTTATAACAATTTGTTTGGCAGCTGAGTCACAAGAAGGAAGAAATGACTGATACTGATAAGAATATGTTAACAATGTTCAATATTTTGAAGAAAAATAGGAAGGTCTAGTTGGAGACGCTGATTCTGAACAGGGTTTCTTTTGCCCAAATAGTGGAAAACTTGTTTGCTCTATCATTTCTGGCTAAAGATGGAAGGGCTGAAATCGCAGTGGATGAGGATGGATGCCATTTTGTTGGTAAGGTCCCAGTTTGCTGATTTATTTTTATTTAGATGATAGTTGCTGTTTTCACTACTTGTGAGATTATCCCTGTAGTTTACATTCATATGCTTTGTTCAACAGTTCCAAAGAACGCACGGGTTGCTAATGTTGTAGCTTCTGGAGAGGTTTTCTACAGTCATTTTGTCTTCATATTTGACTTCAAGGATTGGAAGGTACTGAAATCAGTTTAAATGTGTTTCTCTTAGTCAATGGTCACCCACTGAATATCATCACATGGTATTATATTGATGAAGGCACTGAAATCAGTTTAAATTTACATGGTATCATACAAAATGAACAATTATGTACCTTATTAAAACTTTCACTTTCCATTTGTTACTCTTTGGTTTACTAGTAGAGTGCTGATGTTTTAAATCCGCCAAATAGCTAATGGGTGTTGTTAACTCATCTACCAATGCTATATTATTAACGCGATTCTTGCATTTGTAGTATTGTGCTATTTCTCACTTCGAATTCCTTTGCCTTATGGTAGGGTGCTTATTGAGTCCTTAGAAATTAGGTTGTTTTTTAGTGCTGACGTCGTTTTTATGAGTATTTTTTAGTGCTGACATCGTTTTTAATTTCATATTATATATGTAAGTATATATGTATGCTTGAGTCCTTAAAATTTGGTATTTTTTTAGTGTCAACATCGTTTTTATGCGTATTTTATTGCCGACATCGTTTTTAGTTGGATATTATATATGTAGGTATATATATGTATGCTTGAGTCATTAAAAAATAGTTTGTTTTTTTAGTGCTAACATCGTTTTTAGGTAGATATTATATATGTAAGTATATATGTATGCTTCAGTCCTTATAGATTGGTTTATTTTTTAGTGCTGACATCGTTTTTATGCGTATTTTTTAGTCTTGACATCGTTTTTATGCATATTTTTTAGTGCTGACATCGTTTCTAGTTGGATATTATATATGTAGGTTTATTTATATACTTGAGTTCTTAGAAACTAGTTTGTTTCTTAATGCTGACATTGTTTTTATGCGTATTTTTTAGTGTTTACATCGTTTTTATGCGTATTTTTTAGTGCTGACATCGTTTTTAGTTGGATATTATATATGTAGGTTTATTTATATACTTGAGTTCTTAGAAACTAGTTTGTTTCTTAATGTTACTGTCGGTGGAGCTAAGAGCAAGATGTACAATGATTTTGAAATTTTATTTAATTATATTTTTGTCTAACTTCTTTATTTATTAAACATTTGTGTTTATATTTGTGGTTTCTATTATGTTGAATTGTTATTATTCACGTCAGTAATCGTATATATTTTTTCTTTGAAAGTTTCTCGTCATCAATTATTTTCTCCGAGATCGACGCCATCATAGTTGGCGTCAGCATCTCCGACGTCAGCATTGTCGACATCTCCGGTGTTAGCATCGTCGACGTCTCCCGCGTCAGCATTATCAGAGTCCCCGGTGTCGGCGACAGCATCAGCATCTCCGACATCGACATCCACGACATCGGCGTCAGCAAATTTGATGTCACGGTGTTAGCAGTGTCAACGTCAGCCTTAACGACGTCCAGCGTCAGCATTCCCGACGTCGGCGTCAGCACCGACGCGCGCGGGAAAAAAAAAAGTCGACGTCAGCATCACTGTAAACGGCGTCAGCATTCCCGACGTCGGCGTCAGCACTGACGTGTGGGAAAAAAAATGACGCGAAGGGGGGGCACAAGGGGGCACGCGGGAGGAGAGGGGGGGCACGCAGGAGGGGGCACAAATGTGTTAGGAGAGGATTGTATAGTGGTGGAACACATTGAAGAACAATATAAATGTAAGGGCATATGTACAGATGGGATATTCTGAATAATACATATCAAATTTCCTCTTATTCCTTTCCCAACTTCCTTCTTACGTTGCTTACTCTAACAGAACACCAAGGACCTCACATATTGGTATCAGAGCAATCTCGTTCCTCTTCCATGGCGGATGGGACACACTTCAAGGCATCGGAGAAGATCGATGTCCAGCTGCAGCAACTGCAACAATTCACGGCAAGCACGCATGGTCAATTGAACGAGGCCATCCAAAGGCAGGAGGATCAGCACAAATCGATTGAAGAATTGAAACTAGTCACCGCCGAACTCCAATCCAAGATGGAGGCGAGGATGGACCAACTGCAATCGAAGACAGATCAGAGTATTGCGAGAATTGCGGAGCAAATTCAGGCTCAAACGAAACAAAGTTTTGCAAGATTGGCATAACTTTTCAAGAATCAGCCATTGAAGGACGCCGTTCAGCACGATAAGTCTCCGATTGGGGAGGAATCGGGAGTATACAGAATTCCGCGCTGCGTAATGAAAGTCACATAGTAATTGGGGGTGCGATGACAGGAAATCGATTTCCGAAAATCGAATTTCCTCCATTTGATGGACGAAAGCCGCGAAGCTGGGTTAGGAAGTGCGAAAAGTACTTCGCAATCTTTGGGATCCAGGAGCATCAGAAAGTCGAAATTGCCGCCATGTATATGCAAGACCGAGCAAATGTGTGGATTCAAGGTTATTTGATGCAACAGAAAGGGGTTCGTTGGCGAGAGATGAGTGAAGCTCTTTGCAGTCGATTCGGGGAGAAACAAGGAGTGGAAATCGTCGAAGATTTCAACAAATTGACTCAGGAGGACGAATTAGAGGATTACAATGAGAGATTCGAAGAGCTGCGAGTGGGTATGTTGACCTACAACCCCCATTTGCCTGAGAGTTATTTCATTTCTAGCTATATCAGCGGCCTTAAAGCGGAAATCAAGTCCCTAGTTAAGTTGGGAAGACCTAAGGACCTAGCAGAGGCATTCGAATTAGCGAGACTCCATAACGATGCGGTTAGAGCTATCATGAAAGCAAGCAAGAACAATTGGAAAGGTGGATCCACTGTCGGGAAATGGCAAGAAACTCCAAGATCGGGGTTTCCGGGCAGCAAACCTGCAAATTCGCAAAAAGGGACAGAGACACAAAATAGCGAAGTCAGAAAAACACCAGGCTTGTGCTACAGATGTGGCGACAGGTACTTCGTTGGGCACAGGTGTAAAGTGTCATCTATTAAATTCCTTTCAGGGGAGGAAGATGCATCTGAGATAGCTGATATGGCAACGGAGGAAATGGTGTAAGATGAAGGAGTGCATGAGTGTTATATGCACGCAATGACAGGTAACGGATCTGACACTTCTATTTTGGTCAAAGGGTATGTGGGGAACAGGCTAGTGAATGTGTTGATCGACAGTGGTAGTACCCATAGTTTTGTAGACCCTCAAATAGCTAGAGATGCAGGGTTTAAGCTGCAGCAGGCTAATTTGATGGTGGTTGAAGGGTTGAACAAGGAAAAATTGTTCTGTCGACAAGAGTGTAAAGGGTTTAAGTGGGCAATGCAAGGTGGGGAGTATACCTTCGACATTAAGGCCCTGAGAATTAGTGAGTTCGAGCTATTGTTAGGAGTTAACTGGATGAAGAAACATAAGGTTCTATTTTTCCAACTAGGGGAGAGGTGGACAAAAATCTAATTTGATAAGGTTGGTGGACACTCCCCCAATAAAGGTAAAAAAAGGCCGGTTTGAAAAATTCATTCATTATTATTTTACTTTTCCACTTTATTGAAAACTACAAATAATAAATCTCTAACGGAAATTTCACGAGGTACCCCTGAGGTAAAGGCTAATTCACGAGGTGTACAACTGTTTGACATATTTCACATGGTATCCCTGAGTTTAGTTATATTTTTGCCAAATACCCCTCTCAGTTAATTTTTAACTTTCCCGTTGATTTTATTAAGAAAATGACTCAAGTAAAACACAAATACAACAAAGGAGAGCAACAAGTGAAATTTTAAGAAGGGATATTCACCTGAAATTCACCGTTTTCATCTTCTTCTTCCCACATCTTTTTTCCCTTTTTTGTATTAGTTGCTATCAATATTCATAAATAAAGTCAAGGTGTAAAAGATTGAACTCCAATAGAAACAAGTTCTCATCTTTTTGTTAATCTCTATTTATCTAATTATCTCTCCCAAAGTGCAAAGCTCATAGAAAGTTGAATCTTTGGTTGAACGGAGGATTCTACTACAAGCACTTCAACCGTCGCATTTCGAATCGATCAAGCTCCGATTCCTCCGTATCAGCCAACACCTCCGCGCCTTTCTGCAAGGCCATCTGAATGAGACAGTTTACATGTTTCATCCGCCGGGGTTCGCTGATACTGATCGCCCCAAGCATGTGTGTCTCCTGAAGCGCTCTTTGTATGGTCTGAAACAGGCTCCGCGGGCTTGGTTCTAGCGCTTTGCTTCTCATTTACTACTTTTGGGCTTCATTGGCAGCCGCTCGGATACGTCTCTGTTTATCTATCGCAAAGGCACAGACATGACCTTTCTGTTACTATATGTCGACGACATCATCCTCACCGCCTCTTCTGATGCTCTTCGGACGTCTATTATTTCCCAGTTGAGTGCCGAGTTCTCCATGTCAGATCTGGGTCCGTTGTCTTACTTCTTGGGTGTCGCCGTGCAGCGTCATGTGTCTGGGTTGTTTCTCTCTCAAAGTAAGTATGCTGCCGAGATTGTTGCTCGGGCCAAGATGAGTAACTGCAAGCCTGTTGCCACCCCTGTGGATACTTCCAACAAGCTCAGTGCTCACTCTGATCCTTTGTTTGATGATCCGACGTTGTACCGGAGCCTCGCTGGTATTTTGCAGTATCTTACGTTCACTAGGCCAGACATCAGTTACGCCGTTCAGCAGATTTGCATGTTCATGCATGCGCCCAGGGAACCGCACTTTCAGGCCTTGAAGCGGATCATCCGGTACATCAGCGGTACCCTCGAGCTGGGCACCACAATCACCCCTTCCTCTCGGCTTGACCTCGTCGCTTACGCTGATGCGGATTGGGGTGGTTGTCCTGACACTCGTCGCTCCACATGATCAGGCTACTGTGTCTTCCTCAACGATACCCTTGTGTGTCATGGTCCGCGAAGCGACAGTCTGTGGTGTCTCGCTCTATTGCCGAGGCAGAGTATAGAGGTGTCGCCAACGTTGTCTCTGAGTGCTCTTGGCTGCGCAATCTCCTTCTTGAGCTCCGCTGCCCTCTTCAGAAGGCCACCCTGGTCTACACCGATAACGTCTCCGCCGTCTATATGGCCAGCAACCCAGTCCAGCATAAGCGAACGAAGCACATTGAGCTCGATCTCCACTTCGTTCGGGACAAGGTTGCTCTTGGACATGTTCATGTTCTTCATGTCCCGTCCTCCTATCAGTACGCTGATATCTTCACTAAGGGTTTACCTCGGCAGTTGTTCCTCGATTTTCGGTCCAGTCTCACTGTACGGGACCCTCTACTTTCGACTGCGAGGGTTTGATAGATTACATAGGTCTCATATTATATAGTGGGTCCAAAGACTCAATACCTTGTAACCTATATATATCTTTGTCTAATAAATGAAACTCTTAAGGAGAACTTTACATCAATTTTATTATTCTACAGAATGGAGTAATTTTTTAATAAGATACAAATTTGAAATCAGATCAGTCAAAATCTTAATAGACCGATAAATTAACAGACGAAAAACCATCAAAACATAGTATACCACACAAAATCTCTTTATGACAGAGTACGCAAGGTGCAACCGGACTGAACGATCTTTTAAATGGAGTCGGAAAATATCTTCTAAATGGAGTCCGACTGTAAGGGAATAGATAAGAATATAAGGTGTGTGGTTTTTGTCTCATAGGTGGACCTTGTCATCGTTAATTAATTTCCAGGAAGAAGATAAGATATGTGTGGGATAATCCAAGCTTAGAGTCCAAGTCACTGACTGGCTCCCACTCACATTTTCTACAATCTGTTTCAATCTCTATAAATAAATTTAGCCGTCAATCGTCATCACTGGAATCCGCACACCACGTTTGACCTGTTCGCAAATGTCACATGTTTGTATGTATGGGGTATTATTGATTTGTGATATTTTGGAGAATAATCCACCCTTGTCGTGTTTTATACTCCCTAAGTTAACACATGACATTTTAAAAATAAAATCTTATTAATAAAAATATATCATTTTAGATATTTTGTTGTTCCCTTTTCAAAATTATTCTTGAAATGACTAAAAATTTGTTAGCTGTAGTATTTAATAAATTGAAAAAGTAAAGTAATAATTAGGAATATAAATGTATTGTTATTTGTAAAGTGACATATTTTAATTAATGGAGAGAGTATCTATTATGAATTATGATTGTTCTTTACTCCGTATTTTACTATTCTTACTGTGAGGCATAGTGGTCATATCGAGCACACCTATAATAGATCATTTACATGCCCTCATACTCCACCGGACACTTCTTCCCGTTGATCACAATTGTTCTCTTTAGTGGTCTGCTTAAATCATTCTCCACACAAACTCGGACAATCTTACCTTTGTCTATGTACTATGTCTTGGGATCCACCATGATTGGCCTTCCCACACCCACAACCCTGTTCCAGAAAATAGATTCCTCCTACCATTGCATAAGGGACATCGATAATTCTAATTTGGGTGCTAAGGAGATTGTATCAAATGACGAAAAGTTTGGCGACCATCTTTTCCTAATCAGGCACCTTCCGAAGACAGACAACGGGCCCTTATCAAGACGTTGATCAGCTCTCCCTCATTCTCAATCAGGTCAAGAAATAACCATTAGGCAGATCAACCATTTGCATATTGTCTCCATATCTCCACATGTCCAGGATCTTTCTTTCCATGACCGGAAACGCAATCGAAAACCCTACTACCTTGAACACGGTAGCTTTCCTCCATATCAACTCCAGGCAGAGGCGGAGCCAGGGGCATGGGGGAGCACGTGCCCCCTCCCTTATCCGAAAAATGACCTAGGTGTATTCTCTCGTCGATAGCTTCGTTTTGATATATAATACGCCCTAATCCGATATCTGAGTAAAAAGTTATGAATGTTTGAAAATTGTAGGTATGTTAATCATTTTAATTTTATTTCAATATATTATAATACTTTTATATTTTACTTAAATTGATATTCACATATTATAATTCATCTCGAGAGTTTCGAAATCATAGGTTATATTACTTATTTTGAGAATTTGGTAAGAAGTTACGCAAGTTTAATTTTAATTTTTATATCTAGTTATTTTGAGAATTTGGTAAGAATACAACAAGTTAAATATTGACTCAATGTGTATTTTTTTTGGGTTTTATATCCTTATTTTGTTAGTTTTCTTTTCTTCAGCTATTTCATTTATTTCTTTATATTTCTTTATTTTTTTTATTGGGGAAAAAATAACTGAGTTTTATTTAGTAGTATAGACTTCTAATTAGAAATGATGAACTCTTTAGTTTGTAATATCGTTTGACACTAGTTTGTAATATTGTTTGACACTTGTTTATATTATCGAACACGTTGTGTTTTACGAATTTTTTCTCAATATTGTTGTGTAATACTTTTGTGCCCCTTCCCTCAAAACATTCTGGCTATGTCCCTAACTCTAGGGCCTTGGTGACTTCTTCATCTACTGTTATTAACGGATCACCCTCGGAGTTATCTGGGAAGTGGTGGTGATTCTTCCTTCCAAAAAATTGCTTTCCAACTTAACCCTTTGTTGACACTGTCCACCTCCACCGGTCATCATATCTTTCCAAGATGGCTTATTCGCTAGAACGGTTTGATGGCTATCATGTTGAACATCGTGGGTGTGTCTGCTGAGAGTGTGTTTGGAGCCAACGCACCCTCCGCTATGGTCTAGTCGCTAGTTGGTACTGAGAGTCTCCTAATCCAACAGAACAGAGCCCACATAAACCCCAGTAGGGTCAGTGTCCATGTCGGCCAGCCCGATGGCACCACTTCAAAATGAATTACATGTAACGGCCCGGATATAAATATCCGGGTTACGTTTTGAAGTTTGGATACCTTCATTCGGATCTTGCAATTCAGGTACGGGTCAAATTTTCAAACCCCAAAAGATCAGTATTATAAAGTGGGGATTTCGAACCCCAAAACAATCAAAGGGTCGTTGGGTACCCTTAACCTATCCTAAAACTAAGTCGCGGAAATTCATTTGAAAGAATGACAGAAAGCGGGAGTAAAGTACAACTTGCCACAACGAGGCCTACTCAAAACCAAATCGATAAAACATATGATCAAGAAATCCTCGGATTAGCGGAGTTAGACAGGTTCCTCACGTTTGCCCAAGAGGATTTCCCACGCCATCGAAGCATAGAGCAAGCATACCTAAAAACAATGTGTGCGGGCGGTGTCAGACTGAGTCCCCCCGCCCCCTCCTCCCACGCACTTTGGGTCCCACAAGCAAGTAAACACATACACTATTTCTATAATAAAGATGCTCGATCTAATGCAGTACAGAAATTAAAGACGCAAGACATGCTTATAATATAAGTGTAGAAAGACAGTAAAGGCGGCCAAAGAATGTCAAGTGGCATATCCCTCTCCTACTCCGCCCCCTTTTTCATGAGCGGGTCTGGCCAACACGGTACCCATTTCATCATATGTGTGCATATATCATCATCCTATCATATCATCATGCTCATTCCCGATGGTGTTGTGCTATCATATCATCTCATATAATGACACAACGACTCAAGGCAAACCCGATGGTGTTGGGCTATCCTATGACCCTAGCAAAGACTCTAGGACTCACAAATAATGGTCATTCTGTTCTCAAGCACACAAAGTATCCTAATGCTCACACATGAGTGCAATCCTAGCATGATACTACATGACATGTTTTTAATATGCTTATGCAGCACCTAGTATATCATATGATCACAAGCAGAAGATTTTCTCTTTCGAATCTAAGTAAGCCCATAAAGGAAATTACTTAGAGGAGCGCAGAATCCAAGCAATCACAGTAATAGCAAGCAATCCAATCAAAGTCACAAATCACCTAACGGGTAATACATAAAATGTGTAAGTCTAAGTTCTAAAACATACAATGGTCATGAGTCATATAGACAGATATCGTTCTAAAACATACAATGGTCATGACTCATATAGAAAAACATCGACATTATCTCAAACATTTCGTATCTCATCACATTATTTCATCATCTCAATATCTCGTTTATATCCATACTTGCATACCTGAAATCGTCTTAATAATCACGCTTGGAATTCATAGGTCACCATACTCATAAAATATCTCAATCATAATTTACACTTCACATCATGCTTTATAATCAACATGTAACTCAACATAACATTATCACATATCACAATTTACACTTAGAAATCATATCGACCTCATAACATCATACTTTTCACACATACGAATCATCACGTCATTCAACAAGTTAAGCAAGGTAAGTCGATTCCCAAGATTTCCCAAAATTCCTTAAAAAAATCTCAAGTTAGATAAATCTTTATTCAAAAATATTTTCCACTTCCTACTTGACCCCAAAAAATCCATTTATAAAACATCATCCTTTAAATTAACTTATTTTATTATTATTTCAAAACAATTTGAAAAAGTTAGGGAAATTCCAAAATCCGTTTTTTTAATTTTATCAAATCCATTTCGAACCTTTAAAATCTTTTCCTTCTTTACATTTTCAAGTCCCATAGTATTATATTTTTAAATCACAACAATAATATTATAAACTATATTATATTCCATTTATTTATTAATTACTCAAATATGCAAGTCTTAAGACCCTTTCCCATTTAAATAGTAAACACACAAATTTAGGCCCAAAACAACTCAAATCTCGGATTTTAGAAAAACAGGCCCAATTTCATGTTCAAACCCAACCCCAACTCAAATCTCGTTTTTTTTTTTTTTTGATTAGGAAATAATTCGTGACTGGACAAGCCCAGACCTCGAGAGGCCGACAAAGTCGGCAGACGGCAAGCCGTCTAAACATACAACATAGCAAAAGAAAATACAACATGGAAACAGAATACAGTCACCTAATACAACAAAAGAACTACACTAAATAAACCCGGAAAACCCCAGACCCTAAGCACACCAGTGGACATAGCAGCGAGAAGAGGGAGACCCGGTATGGAGAAGTAGATAGCGAGCGCATGGGACAGCCTAGCTGACACGATGTCTCACCGCTGGAAAGATGGAAAGCAGAAATCCCCGAAGGGCAAAGACGACTCCTGGGGAAGTGTGGATCACGCGACGTTCCCTCCACCTAGATGAAGGATCTTCGGAGACCACGAACACCACCAACACGATCACTTCGATCAACCAGGGCCGTAGAACTGCTCCTCAACCGAAACTAACCACGGATCCAACAGACAGAACTCCAACCAACTCGAGAAAGTGAAGCACGACCGCGGGAGGACGAAGAGCGCAAGAAAATCCCGGAATTTATTTACACGAGTTATTTTATTTTTTACTTTATTTTATTTTATTTTTTAACAATCTAATCGGGCTGCCCTAGGCCCAAGGCATAACCTTGGGCCCAAAGCACAGCCCGACATTAGGCAATCCAGCAAGCTCGGGCCACCTTCGGGCCCAAGGCAAGCCCGATGGCCAAAGAAAGCCGGACAGATCCCGGTAAACCGGGATTACGCCTAAGAGAAGCGTGCCAAGCAAGGAGTGGCAAGGAAGATGGCAAGTGACGCACAACCGGCCACCGAACGAAGCCTAGCCGGCACCAGACTCGGACGAACACGGCGAAGGCCAGACCAAGCACCAGGGAATCGAAAGCAGCAGAGAAAGCGACAGGGAGAGACCAGACGTCCGACCGCCCAAGCCGAAGCGAGGCGAGGCAAGCCGAACGACAAATCCGAGTAGAGGAGGATGGCAAGGGAGAGGAGACCACCCCACCCAGAACTACCAGGAGATCCGATCAATAGAGAGGAAGGGGGTTACCAATAACGCACGCAGCAAAGCTCTCAATTAGGAGCAGATTTGGGGAGAAGAAGAGCAACAGTACAATAGCCCTCAATTGATTGATTGAAAGAAAGCCAGGAAGGGAAGAATTTTTTTTTTTTTAATCATGGATCCAAGGGTTACAAGAACCCGGAATACAAAAATTGAAAACAATTGAATGATCCAAACCAACCAAGAATTTGGGGCTTTTTCAGCAAGCGAGTAAGTCAATCTCCAACATGAAGAAGAGAGGAGAAAGAGCCACATGATGGTAAGCCTTCACCTACAACACAACACGTCCGAGAGGAGGAGAAGGGTGGCCGAGCGAGAAGGAGGAGAGGTGGCCGAAGCCAAGATTTATCGCGCCAAGGAGGCGGACTGGAGGCTCCCGAATGAGAGTTAGGCTCCCAGAAGAGGTGTAGGCCGGCTCCCGGAGGAGGTGTGCTGGAACTCTCAGAAGAGAGTTTTATTAGGACTCAAATCTCGTATTTGATAATATTGAAGCTTATGTGGTTTAACTTTTATCGTTTGGAATTTTATTTGAAAATATTTATTTGGCATTCTCGGTAAATTTGGTAGTTAATTAAAATGATTGTATAGAAGATATATAGCCTGTCTAAAGTGATCCCAGGCAAACATAGACAACGTTTATTTCATTTTTTTTTTATCATTGCAATTAATTAATCTAAATTAAATGTATATAAAATGAATATGAAACAAATTCAAATAATTCAATCTAAATTAGATAGGTGTTAAAAAAATATCTCCATCTCAATTGTAAGAAAAATAACCTAACTTTTAGAAAATGTGGTAACAAAGTATCCCAACTATTTTTTCTAACCATACATCCGACAAAGAAACGCTAACACATAATCATTGAAATTAAGATCTTGTTGTATTTATGATAATATTGAGTTATTCTACTGAAAATAATAACATTTGACCAATTTTATGTCAACATTTTTTACTCGATTTATAGTTGAAAACAATAATCGAAAATCGAAATACTTTGGTACCACTCACTAAATTAAGATATGATTATTTTTCTTACGTTTAAAACGAAATAATTTTTTTAAAATATGCCTCTAAATATTGAGTTATTTGAAGTAGTTTCACCATATGTTTAAAACAACGTATAAGACTAGACCTGTCAAAACACAACCCGACCCGACCGACCGAAATTTTTTGGGTCAAGACCCGGAAATTTTGACCCGCGAATTTTTTTCGACCCGAACCCGAAAATCCGGAAATTTTCCGGGTAATCTGGGTTTCGACCCGGTGACCTGATTGACCCGGTAATTTTGACCCGATTTACCCGGTAACCCGATTGACCCGGTTGATTTATAATTAAATATAATTAAATTTTTATATATTTAATTAATATTTATCGCAAAATTATCAAATTATGATTTTTTTTAATTTAAAAAAGAAAAAATTGACAAATCCGAAATCGACCGGAACCCGCCCGAAACCCGGTCAAACCCGGGTTCTAGTCAACCCGAAAAACCCGGAACCCGTTTTACCCGAGACCCGGAGTGACACGACCCGAACTCGACCGGAATGACCCGTTTGACAGGTCTATATAAGACCACGCACAATGGAGATACGCGCATCATCCCTTTTTTTTTGCCAATGGTATGGAGACACATGGCAGGGGAATTTAATTAAATTAAACCCCCCATTTGTTCGTTAAACAAATAATTTATTTTTAAAAAAAATTATTTTTGAATACGATTTATTTTTCTCTACTCAATGACACCCATTTTGCATATGTTTGGAAGAAAAAACAATTTCGCTAAGTTTACCATATGTTAATGATTGAGGGAATTGTACAAACTAACCCACAAAACCTAAAGTATTGCAAGGTTAACCCAACCCGGTTTATAATTGGGTGAAACCGGTTATCCGGGAAACCTGGGCAGGAGGTAACAGGTAGGGAAGGTGGGGGGCAGCTGTGCATTGTGTGGGGGCCAACTTTGACACCTCATAGAGGGAGGGAGAGAGAGGTGAAAAAGAAAAGTGAAGTATAAGAGGAGAGAGAGATCAGTAGAGTGTTAGTGAGGGGGCATAAAAAGATATTGTTACTCTTTTATTTCGAAGAAACAATTGGGCGGGGGTTTATTTGCATGTTGATGTGTCAGCAGTTAGTTTTAACTGGACACCCAAAGCAAAATGACATGACGCATATTGGAATCGACTGAACAAGATTTATCGGAGAAACAGATTCTCCATCGACTTCGGATAGAAAATGGGCAAGTTTGCTTCCATCTCTTTCTGTCCTATCCCCACTGATCTCTCTCTCCTCTGCAACTTTACTTTTCTTTTTTCACATACTTTCTCTCTCTCTCTCTCTCTCTCTCTCTCTCTCTCCACTGCAGACTTTCTTTTACTTTTCTCTCTCTGTCTTATCCTCATTAATCTCTCTCTCTCTCATCTGCAACTTTACTTTTCTTTTTCACTTTTCTCTCTCTCTCTCATGTCCTCTATCTCCTCTGCATACTTTCTCTCTCTCTCTCTCTCTGATTTTTTTTATCGAAAGCAAACTTACCCATTTTCTATCTGAAGTCGACAGTGAATCTGTTTCTCCGATAACTCTTGTCCAGTCGGTTTCAATAGGTGGCATGTCATTTTGCTTTTGGTGCCCAGTTAAAACTAACTGCTTACACGTCAAACACTACTAAAAAACTGTCAAATAGCAACGGCCTATAGCCATGGAAATAGCCACGAACTACCGTGGCTAAACCGAATAGCCTTGAACTCAGCCACGAACAGTACGACCGTAGCAATTCACCTCGAAGCTGATAGCAATGGCCAATAGCCATGGAAACAGCCACGAATATAGTCGCCATTGGGATTTCCGTGGCTGGTCGTCAGAATGACTAGTCGTGGCTATTGCAACGACCAAGGCCACGACCAAATTTATCGTAGCCAAGTTCATGGCAAGTTGGAGAAGTGGATGGTCGTGGCTGTAGCGACGACTCTAGGGGCAAACATTTGTGGTGGCCTATGTCGTGGATAAGTATATTGCCAATGTCGTTGCTAAGTTTATAGCGGTTGGTGATCTGGTGTTCCCTAATTTGTGGCCGGCTCCATGCGTAAAGTCGTTGCTATGTTGGTAGTTGCTGACTTGGAGGCAGAATTCGTGGCTGATATCATTACTATTGGATGGACATCATCGTGGCAATATTCGTTGCTAATTGCATTGGCAAATGAATATGTAGCTAATACAGAGAGTCGTGGCTAATGTTATTGGTTGTTTCGTGGCAATATGGTAGTCATCGTATGTCATCCAATAGTTGTGGTTGTGTTTGTTAGTAAATTCGTTGGTAATATAAATAAAGCATAGAAATATATATTACATCATTGTTGCATTAGTAGTACATTGCAAATCACCTAGACAAAATTACATAACTGTCTGCACATACAAAAGATGATGCCATAGTTTGCATCCCAACCAGTCCAAACAACTCCAAACATACATACAAAACATGAAGTAGTTGGCCATAGCACAGCAGATCAGAAATTAAAATGCATTGTCCTAATGTAGTCCAGCAGATCAGAAAAGTCCAGGTCAAGCAGATAAGGTAGGAAACAGAAAATGCATTGTACTAATGTATATATAAGCTGCATGAAAGTTACTTGTTGGTGCGGGGACTCTTGCGAGGACTTTTGCCTTGATAAAACTGCATCATGGTATCATGGTGGCGATAAGCTTTTCCTGCCATTCATCGTTACGCTTACTAGTCTCATGCATGACTTGTTCCCCAAAGGAGTTCAGTTCATGCTTCAAGCTAGAAGTCATTTGCTCCTGAACCTTATCTCCGAACGATGTCATTTCCTCCCTAATGTTTGCAGTCACATTGGCCTGAACTTGCTCGCCTAACTCTGTCATTTCTTTCCTCACATCTTCCTTGAAAGTTTACATTTGCGAGAGCATCTCCTCTCTTATGCTCTCATAATCTTGACCACCAGAAACTTGTACAGCAGCTGAAGACATACCTGGGGTTGATTGCAAGATAGCTAGGGACTCCGATCCCATGCCTACAATCCTCCTTCTTTTTTTGACACCTCCCGATGCTTGGATCCATAAGGCATTCTTGTCAACCGCATGGGAACCACTATCGGACAGCTCGCCATCCTGGAGTGCTTCGTCTAGCAGTTGATCAAACTTGTCCTAAGGAAGACAGTATATAATCACTTCAATGAAGTAGATATCCAACCAAAGTTCGTACTTTAATTGAAAGCAATAAAGAGTTGACTAAATGAAATGAATATTGGAATAAGTGAAAGAAGCTAGAAACCGTGGTACCATTGTTTGCACCTAGTCAGAAGTAACTGCGAGATTGCATCATATATATACAGAAACACAGGATTCATGCACCACATTTTTGCAAGACAGAAACACATGGTTCAACAAGCCATGCCACTTAAGTAGTTACATGGTGATGCTTTCAGACCACAACAATACCAGAAGATTAAAGAAACAAGTGGGGGAGGAGGATTCGAACTTACCACAGTTTCTTGGCATTGAGAGCCAGCCCAAGAACCATCCTTCTTCCTATGACACTTTTCAAATGTCTGCTTTGGTGTTGGATCTTGTCCAAGTTCCTTCTTCTGTACATACGAACAACGTAAGTAGTTACAATAGTGTCAGTCTTTTTGAACTAAATAGCTACTGTTGTTAACAACATAATAACAAGTTCATAACACTTACCAGTCGATCTCTAACTACGGTCGTTGAAACTAATCCGCCACTATAAATGGGT
Source organism: Persicaria tinctoria (assembly GCA_037127255.1). Lineage (NCBI taxonomy): Eukaryota > Viridiplantae > Streptophyta > Magnoliopsida > Caryophyllales > Polygonaceae > Persicaria > Persicaria tinctoria. The sequence continues at coordinate 64,285,641 of JBANSL010000008.1, read as the reverse complement.
GTGCCCTTATCTGTTGCAATCGCTCGATTCTGCTTGTTTACTTCAGATTGGCGTAGAAACTTATCTTCGTGTGCCCATAAATGTAACATCTTCAACCATAAATCTTTTTTCACCCAACAAGGCCTCTTCCTCATTTTTCCCCCACGAACCTTCCCGAAGACGTTCCTGAAGTGGTCACCTCCTTTTGTGTTGAACACTTTACGAACATGTTCTTCAGAGAATTTGTCATCCCATTTACATCGACTCTGCGTGTATTGAGGATATATCAATGTTAGTGTATATAGTTTGACAACAATAATATATACAGTATATATAATGGATTGAATGTTATATATATAGTCATACCCTGAACATTTCCCACCATAAATCCAGTGTTGCTTCAGGAACACTACTCCACCGAATGTAAGGGCCATCAAAATGGGAGTGTATGATCTGTGTAAGTACTCCATATGCAGTACTTGATCCATCGAACCTTGCACAATAATTACAAAATCAGACATGCATGATCAGGACAAACGTCCGAACAGGTGAACACATATATATGTATCGAAGAAGAATAAGTATTATAAATTCATGTTTACCAAGATTTATAAGGTTTAAAAGCATACAAATGCACAAGCTTAGCTTTCTTTACCGAATAATCAACAAGCTTATGTGAAGTTTATGCTCAGTTAAATTGACAACAAGTGTTGATACTTTACAAGATATATGGAGATCTAAAACAAAAAGAGCTAGAAAATGCATACATATACCTTCCATTGATCAGCTCAATATGCACTCTTCTATCCACCTGAGATGATTCTGTAGGTGTGACAGTATTCTCTTGATGGATACTGTGAGACAGTACAGGCTGTTCAGAACCTACTGATGGGCATCCACATAGTTGGAGGTCATTGTGGGTTGGTTCGGGGGACAACTCATCATCAACAGAAGGCTGTGAGCATGCTGCAGCCTGTGGAGTTGTGGGGAGAGAGGGTGCAGCTGTGGATGCTGGCCGTGGTGATTTAGAGGGTGCTGTGGGGAGAGAGGGTGCAGCTGTGGATGATGGGCAAGGTGCTTTAGATGGTGCTTTGGGGAGAGAGGGTGTAGCTGTGGATGATGGGCAAGGTGCTTTAGAGGGTGCTTTGGGGAGAGAGGGTGCAGTTGTGGATGATGGGGAAGGTGCTTTAGAGGGTGCTTTGGGGAGAGAGGTTGCATTGGTGGCCGGTGGAGTGGGTGCCTTAGGTGTTGTAGAGGGTGCTCTGTGGACAATGGGTGCATTCCTAGATGGTGGAGTGGGTGCTTTAGGTGCTGTAGAGGGTGCTTTTTTAGGGATAGTACTGGGTGCTTTGGTAGAGGGTGCTTTGAGGAGAGTGGCTGCAGTGGTAGACGGTTGAGTGGGTGTTGTAGGTGCTGTAGAGGGTGGTTTAGAGGGTGGTTTAGAGGGTGCATTACAGTTTTGAGAGGGTGAATTAGGTGGAGATGTCCCAGGTTCGTCGACCAGATCTCCTGTGGCTACCCGACCAGATCTCCTGGTTGATACTCGGTTTAAAAACCCTCCACGCATTTTAGGAGCCAGTGTGACAAGCTGCATATATATATCAAATATTAATGAGAGATATTAAACCCTAGGTAGCTAGGCAGTTTCAAAGAAGAACTTCAAGTATGAAATTGAAACCCTAGGTCGAACTATGACAGTATAAATTGAGAGAGAGTAAACCCTAGGTCGATAGATTGGGGGAGATTCAGTGTGAAAGAGAGAGAAGGCGATTACCGGTGATGAGATTAACGAAAGTGGGGGAGAATCGGGGCGAGCTTGAGCGAGGAGGCGATTCGGGGCACTTGAATGTGAAGGAGGAGGAGGAGATTCGGGGCGAGCTTGAGCGAGGAGCCTGATCGTCTCTGGATGTGAAAGGAGCAAGGAGAGAGAGAGATTGTGAGACAGATTTGTGTGAGAGTACAGAGACGAAAATTTTGTGTTTCCCTCCCGAAATTTCACTTCCCTCCCAATTTTATGTGATAGCCCACCAAACATTGAAGCCCACCAAAATAGGCCCACTCCATACCCGGAAGCTGTTCTCTTATCACCAAATAGGCCCACTCCATACCCTCGTCTTCTTTCTCTTATCACTGTCGTCGATGCGTCCTTGCATTGGGCGACTCGGAAGCTGTAACAGGGGATCACCAGCGACCATCAGCGGATCCAGGTTCGTACCCTCCTCTATTTTCTCTTATCACCAATTCTCCTATCGTCGTAGGAAACAACATTTTCACTTGTCGACACCTAGGTTTAGAGATCCTTTCGATTTCAGCAAATTAAAGGCCTAGGGTTACGTTAACGGAGATTGTGGAGTGTGTGATTCAATTCGATCATAAGGCCTATGGTTGGAGGCAAAAGTGGGTTGCAGATGAAGTCCTGTATTGATATCGAGTTAGGGGTAACATGAATCCATGCCAGATTCAGGTCGGGGTAGGGGCAAAATTGGGTTGCAGATGATGTCCTGATCGGGTTTTGGGGCGAAATTGGGTGAGCAGCGATATGCTGGTCGATCTGTGTGTTTTGAAGAGGGATTGAGCTGCATTGTTGCATTTAACAAAATCAGACTCGATCTGTTCCACTCTGTGCAGTTCGAAAGAATGGCGGGCTACGACTCCGACACTAGTTGGCCGAGCGGTGATTCACGTAAATACCCGTGGATCCACGGGGATGTCGATGACTACGATCCTTGGGCGCAGGAGGTAACAAGATTCGTATTCCCCCTTATTTAATTATATATCCTACTACATACCAGCGTATATTAATTGATGCATGTGTGGTTGTAGGCGGAGTGTACGCAAATACCTCCGGATCGAAATGCGCCTCCAGTTCATGATCCTCTAGTTGAGCATCCTCCAATTGAGCATCCTCACAGTGTGGACAACATTCTGGAACAAAATGCACCTCCAATTGCTGATCCTCCAGTTGAGCATCCTCATAATGTGGCGGAGAACGCTGCATCGAATGATGGAAACACCCGCATCCTTGAACTCGAAGCAATGATACGTTACCTAAGTGCTCGCCTTCGACTCAGTGAGGATAGAGGTGATAGTCGTGAGGTCGAGCTGGCCAGAGTTCGAGCTGTCAATGACGAGCTAGTGGGTAGGCAGGCGAGTCTCACAGCTATCATCCTTGTCTTAGTCGGTAAGTTGTTGCTTGCAATTGGATGAAGTACTGCATGTAACATGAATTGTGATGCCAGGCCGACCAATTTTTGTACCTTAAGTGTTATGGATCGATGAGATCGAACTTAATTTGTTATATATGAATGAAGGCAGGCCGGCCACTTTTGTATGGATCGATGAGAACTTGTAGGTTTCTAGCTAGCTAGCTAGTGTGTAATGTAATGAACCATCAATTAAGTTGAATTGCATGCCAACAGATCGAGTTGCAGTACTATTTGATCGATCAACTAGCTAGCTAGTCACAAAATATAATAGTAATTAATGTATATAACGTGTATATATATATATATATATATATATATATATATATATATATATATATATATATATATATATATATTTAGCACAACATCAGCGGTGATCAATCGTCGTCGTTCGGATCCTCCACGTCGAATCCAAATTCGTCATCACTAGGAACCTCGAACCCATCTTCGCTACCACCCTCATTTCTATATTCATCTTCGCTACCACCCTCGTCGTCGCATATGTCGACGGTTCCTGTCGGATCATGTAATTGCAGTGGCACTACATCAGCGGTGATGTAGACTTGTACTGCCTGCTGAGCGAGCACGAACGGCTCATACTTCCGATACAGTTTCTTCTGATTAACTTCAACAAAATGATAGACTGGATGGACTCTTGATCCACGTGGAGTTGGATCAAACCATCGACACTTAAATAACACAATCTGCAGAGGATTCTCCGGTACACTCGGGTACTCAAGCTCAATGATTTCTTCAAGTACCCCAAAAAAATCTGATTCTGAATTTGCGTAGTTGGATCCTTTGACACAAACACCACTGTTCATTGTGGCTTTTCCTAGGCCATGCTCCTTGGTGTGGAACTTATAGCCGTTAACAAAGTACCCAGGACAAGTTGTGGCTTTCACATTGGGACCCCAAGCTAAGCACCACAACAGATCATATGTCTGAATTCCATTTCCTTCGGTTAAGGCCTGCAAGTAAGATCGATCCAGATGAGGTTGGTCAACATATATGACCGATCGAGCAAATTAAGCTGGTCAATTAAAGAGATCGAAAAATTAAGGTCACATACATAGGTCTTAAACCATGCTGCGAATTCTTGTTCAATTATATCATCTCCGGCGTCAATGCCCCACATATCCTCAAACAGCCTGATTGTATTCAAATCAGGAGATATATATAAAAAAAGTAAAACATCGGTTTCATGCATATATGCACTTGCTAGTATAACTATTATATATAGTGAAGTAAGTGGTTACCTGATGAACGGCTGGACTTCCGGACAGTTGATCAAAATGTAAGTGTGTGCTGCATTCCATTCTTTATCTTCAGTCATCCACCTTACTTTCCCTTTGCCACTACTTCGGCCAGGGTAGTTGAAAACGGAAATAGGTTCACCACCGCATCCGGACACATCATTCCTTCCTGGTCTCCTCAACTTTGACGGAACATGTGATGGAAAATAGTGTGCTGAAAAGGTAGCAACTTCCTCCCTCAAGTAAGCCATACATATTGATCCTTCCACATGACTCTTTTGGACAATCATGCGCTTCAAATGAAACAAGAATCTCTCGAAGGGGTACATCCATCGATATTGGACAGGACCACCTACTTGTGCCTCATATGGCAAATGGACGAGGAGATGCTCCATGGAATCAAAAAATGAAGGAGGAAAGATACGCTCCAACTTACAAACAAGTATAGGGGTCATGGATTGCAGTTGCAACATGTGGTCAACTGACAGCGTCGACGAACAAATGGTCTGAAATAAGATACTCAGCTCCGTAGTCTTGGGGCTTGTGCAGAGGATCCTCTACAACCGTTGGAAAATGGCGAATCTGTTCCCATATCTGTTCCCCTGTTAGCAATGGGGGTGGCAATGATGTTTCCACATGACCTTTGTAGAAGTCAGTCCTATTTCGGCGCCATGGATGGTTGACTTCTAAAAATTTCCTATGGCAATCAAACCAACAAGGCTTTCTACCATTTTGTAACCGGAAAGCATCCACTCCTCTTTCCATGCAAATGGGACACGCTAACTCCCCTGCAGTACTCCATCCTGACAGCATTGCATATGCTGGAAAGTCACTAATCGTCCAGAGTAAAGCTGCGCGCATGGTGAAGTGCTCTTTCGCCGAGGCATCATAAGTGGTCACGCCATCGGACCACAACCGCATCAACTCATCAATAAGTGGTTGGAGGCAAACATCAATTAATCTCTTCGGGTTTCGAGGACCTGGCACTATCAGCGACAAGAACATGTACTCGGTTCTCATACACATGCTAGGGGGGAGATTGTAAGGCGTCACAATAACAGGCCAACAAGAATAATTCTGTCCAGATTTGTTAAAGGGTGCAAACCCGTCGGTGCACAAACCCAAACGGACATTGCGAGCCTCAAAAGCGAAATCAGGATGTTTGGTGTCTAACAGTTTCCATGCTTCTCCATCTGAAGGATGAGACATCACCCCCTCATCATCCGGTTCATGACATGCGTGCCACGTCATATGCATCGCAGTCACCTCAGACGCATATAATCGCTGCAGTCGCGGAATCAAAGGTAGGTAGAATAAGACTTTAAGTGGTGTGCGTCTTGCACTACTTCCCACCTCCTCATATCTTGCATGACCACAAAACTTGCATGATTCTTCATTTGCATCATCCTTCCAGTACAACATACAACCATTTGGACACATGGATATTCTTTCCACAGGCAAACCTAAACTACGAACGACTTTCTCCGTTTCATAGTAACTGGTCGGAATCTTGTGTCCTCCAGGCAACACTTCATCATACAACTGCACGAACCCATTGAAGAGGTTTTGAGGAACATTATACTCACACTTTAAACTCATGAGCCTACTCACAAAGGACAATTGTGTATGAGTACTACACCCTGGGAACACCGGTTCATCGGCCGCTTTCAACACATCTGCAAATAGCATGGAGACCCCATTATCAATATCGATATCACTACCATATTCATGATCTACATGATCTTCTCTCATTTCATCAACCTCTATGTCTTCCGCTTGGAATCCACCTTCACTATGAGTAGTAGTGTTCGTACGACCATTGCGAACACTAAACCACGATGGAGGAACAAAATTCGGGCCTGCTACATCAAACACCATCCTCTGCTCTGCAGTTAATTCACCATACAACTGATCTCCTACCCTTTCTTCGGGATAGTTATTAGATGGAGGAACGAATGTCTGCACTGATTCACCATGTGCTGTCCACCGATAATAATATGGCATAAAACCACGTTTATATAAATGTCCCTTCACATCATCTACCGGCTCAAATTTGCAGTTAACACATGATGTACATGGACATTTTATCTTGCCCTCATCCATGTAATTCGGTTGAGAATATGCAAACTGTATAAACTTTTCTACCCCGGCGTAGTATTCGGGTTTCAATCCTCTACCGCCTGACAAGTACATATCATACATCCACGCTCGATTGTCCATATATATATATCGTCGATCGATCAATAAATCTGTGCATATATATAAAATTGTAGCTAGCATATATATATATATATATATATATATATATATATATATATATATATATATATATATTTTTGAATCTATATATATATAGCTATAGATCTGTATATATATATATAAATTTCGATCGATCGATCGAAAAATCCATAAATATCATGATATATATTTGAGTTTGAATCTAGCTATCTGTACATATATAATATATATTGATCGATATATATATCGATGAATTTGAGTGCGTGAAAGCTAGAAAATGATATCTCATAAACATATACGTACCTTATTACTTGTTTGCCTTCGATCAATTCGATCGATCGAGAGAGCTACATGTACGTGTGTGGCCTGGGATTTTTTATCGAATTGGGGCTCCTCTGGTATGAGATTTGGGGGAAAATGAAGAGGAAGACAAGTACAGTCCACCTATAACTCGTCCATAAAGGTGTAAAACTTTAATTCGGTCATTAATGACCCAACTGTTTTAGCCACGACCTCTGCAACGGACAAGTACGTGGCTATGCGTATACTCCCTTTCCGGCAGGCAACGAAGACCTTTGTCGTCGCTAAAATCGTAGCTATTAGCTACAGATAGACCATCGAATAATTGTTGAGGCGCCGTAGCTTCGACGGTAGCCACAAACACTATGGTTGTCGCTTATATTGGCCATGGAATAATGATTCTTGGCTAGCTTCGTCGACAAATATCCGCACGTAGAGGGCACGTGCTCCAAGTTGTTGCTAAATCGCCACGATTCCAGCGACATTAATATAATTCATCGCTATTAGCAACGAACTCAGTCACGAATTCATGTCATTGGAAAATGGCCACGACCTCAGCCACGAACGTCATTCTTCGATGCATGTTTAGCTTCGACTCCATATTTTCGTCGCTATTGTCGTGGCTGCTAGCTACAACTTTGGCAACAATAAATTTTGGTTGCTAAATTCCGTTGCTATTTGACAGTTTTTTAGTAGTGAAACTGCAAATAAACCCCAGCTCGATCACTTGCTTCTCCTTCGATGATTTTTCTCTGAAACTTATGATTTAATCCAAATTATATTAATGGTTCGATGGTTTTTCTCTGAAACTTAAGATTTAATTCAAATTATATTAATTCCCTCTTACTGTCACTCTTCCCCCCTCTATCTTTGTCTCTGTCTTATCCCCTCTATCCTCTCTCTTTTTACCGCCTGGGTTTAGGGGGGAGGGCCACACTAGAACCAGAAAAACATTAAGGGGAAGGACGAAGACACCAAAGCGGTGCTCCGGCGACGATTCACACCAGCGGCGCAGGCCGAATTCGAGCTCCCATGGAGATCCTGTCACCCTTGAAGATAGAGAGATAGAAGACATAAATCAAAGAATAAAAAAGCTCTTCAATGGAGAGGTGGAGAGAGGTACAAAGAGAAAGGGTTTTAGATGGATGATAGTGATGGACAATAAATGTCATGTTGATTTTCTTTCTCTCTCCAATTCTGTAGTATAAATGGTCTGCACAATGGGGTGAAAATGTCAGTCGCGCATCGACAATACGAAATTTAGTTGATCAACACTACGCAAACCATACCTCGCATGACTACTACAAACATGACAGGTTGAGTTATAAACGTGACATCTGACTACTACAAACATGACAGAAATCAAAGTGTCGGCAAATCCATTAAATGTTCAAAGGTATCGCAAGATTAAACATATCCAAGTCGCCATACTCCTGGTATTTCGTATTTCACATAGTCGTTCCCCAATTTCCCCAATTCCTCCAAAATCCCCAATTCCTCCAATTTCGCCAATCCCCCCATTCCCCCAATTTCCCCATCTAACTACAACCAATATATCCATTTTCGGGGTGTGTGGCCTGTTTGATGTCCGCCTCTTCTTCTCCTCTGCAGACTTTCTCTTGTTCTTCTTCGAACTCCTTCATCTTCTTCCTTCCATTTTTTATTTTCTATGTGCGTGTGTGTGTGAGAGAGAGAGAGAGAGATGGAGCAAATGTCAAAAGTTGAGTTGACAGGCTTTTGTAAATTAACTCCCCCACACGTCTCTCTCTCTCTCTCCTCCATCAATGCAATCGGTCCCTCCCCTTATTGTAACCGGCTGGGCTGCAAATTTTAAAGGGTTTGGGCTGACTTTTTGCAAATAATATGGATAGGGGATAGGGAGTGCAACCCAACCGGATTTTTAGGTTAGTTTTGCAAATACCCCTTAATGATTTATAGTCACATAAACAACATTAACTTAAATCGACATAAACTTACACCATAAAAATACATAAATTTGAACATTAAATAACAATACCCACTACACCCGGAACATGACAACACACATGAAATTACACATACCACTACACCCGGAAATGACAACACACATAAATTTGGGTGTTTTTCAGTGTACCAAGTTAATAAAATATTTCTAAATTTAATTGTATGCCTTTTTATTTTAATGATACGTATTAATGTTAATATTAATATTAATAATATCATTAACTAAAATTTTGAAGTAAAATAAATCAACATTTAGCTAAATAAATATAAAAAGGTGTAAAGTGAGTTTTGATTCGCGCGACTCTTTGTTGTGGATAAAAATGTAAAAAACTGAAAAGTTAATAGAAAGCTGACGTGATAGGAATAGTTGCTGATGTGGCTGAAATGAGTTCTGATTCGTGTGACTCTCTGTTGCACATGGTCTAGAACTCACTTGTGTTGATAATGATAGGATTGAAAAGCTAATATGTTGACTGCACATCTCTAATAATAATATATAAAATATATTAACTTTTTTAAGGAGCTAAAGATTAAATAAAATATTAATTTTTTTATAAATTTTTTTAAATAATATTATACATAATATTAATAAGTATAATATTAATTTTTAAAAATAATAAAAAAGTTAATATTTCATATAGTTTTTAACCTCATTGAAAAACGTGTTTAAAAGTCAAACGACTATTTGTGAACAGAGGGAGTAAGAAAAAAAGTTGACCGCAAATCAAGCCAATTTTTTTTTAAAATATTAAAAAAAAAAATTTATTTCCTTGCATTCCAAGGACATGACATAATTTTTTTTTGTGGAAGACACCAAATGGTCTAAAAGGGAGTTTAAATACTGACTATATATTTGACCTAAAATATAACTTCATACTCCATCTGTTTGATCAAACTAGTTGGTCGCCGCGTGCGAACGCGGAGACTCGAATTAATCGATTACTGAACAAAGATGCAAAGCTACTACTTCACCTCCAGATACATATACAACTCATTTGAAAAAAAAAATCCAAACAAAATGATACATACACATTAATGCAGGGATGATAACAAAATCAAAATGCCACAACATTGTTGTTGCTGTTGATTGGTTCAAGTTGTTCGATTCGAATATATATCCAATACCTTATCGATTCAAGTTGTTCGATTCGAATATACATATATATATACATACTCTAGTAGCTCGGATCTATTTTAAAGACATATCAAGTTACTTCTCTAGAATTTCCAGCCCCTTTGTGTTTAAAACCTCTAGATCTTTTCCTAGTAGGTTATTGCATGTTCATTCAGTTAAACTCAAGATGAATCTAAGAGATCAATTCAAATTATGTACTTGTGGTTGAGGTCGGGTGGGTCTTTATTAGCTTCAAGCTATTGAAGAGAGCAGCTGACCTGTCAGTGTGCTTCAGTGGTAAAAAATGCCCTTTCAACTTTAAGTATTCCAATTGGCTACTCAGCTCCTGCAGCCTCACAACCCCAACATGGTAGTTTAGTTCACATAGTCAATATACTTCTTACTTCCATTAATCCACTTCATTAAAATATATCAAAGTGAACTCATCATTTAAGCAAACATATAAGATAATATTTGATATATACACAATTATCATTAATTAATTTAAACATATCAATCAATAGATTATATTTCAACCCGGATCTGTAACATTAATCTATTATATTTTAAGCTAAATTCGTATCATAGTTCTACACTAATTAATTGTACGGAGTACTTTTTGTAAGAAGGTGCAGAGCCACTTCAAATCACTTTTATACTTGATTAATGTGCATAATTTTAAGTTGAATTGGGAAACTTAACTCCTTAATTAGTGTGTAAAATTCCAAAACGTCAATTAATTCCAAATGGGGGAGTATGAAATTATTTCAAAATCATAATAAAAATGATATTTTTTTTTATAATTTTTATCATTCTAAAAAATGTACATGAATAATAAATACGGAGTATATGTTTTGCTAAACAGAGGGTGTACACTTTACTCTCTCAATTCAGCAAAATATGACTGTTACTATTTTCATACATATTTTTTAAGATGATAAAAAACTATAGAAAAAAAATTTAAAAGTTCATATTTTATATAGTTTTATCATTCTAAAAAACTTTCATAAATATAATACTATAATATGTTTTGCAGAATAGAGGAGATATTATAAAATATATTTTTAATGATAAAATTTATAAACGTATAAAACGTAAATTTATTTTTAAAATTCTTTTATTGGAGCGGTAACGTTCTAACAGATGATAGTGAATTAGTGACTAAAAGGCCCTAAATTTTAAGGAATAAAATGATTTTCAAAATTTAGAATAAAGATCCCATTTCTTTTCTTCCCTATAAAGTCAAATGTTGAAAAATCAATCGTATCCCACTATCCCACACACACTTCCACCCATATCACCTCTCCCTTTCTTCACTATAAATTCACATATTGAAAAATCAATCGTTTCCCACACACACTCCCACTTCCACCTCTCTTTCTTTACTATAAATTCAGACATTGAAAAATCAATAGTTTCCCACACTCCCACTTCCACCCATCTTCACCTCTCTCTTTCTCCCTCATATCAAAATCTCCCCCCAAATTCAAAATCCTTTCACTAAGCTACCAATATCAGTACGATAGAAGAAGGGGAAATCGTGGGCTTGGAATAGCAGAGTCATTCAATTCTATAATCCAGAAAATGTCAGGTTTTGGTTTCTTCTTCTCTTCTTTCAATCATCCATCTCTCAACTTCCTCTCAAACACCATCTTCTTGAGATGGTTAACTGCTTCCTTACACCTTATTTTGCTTTTTGGTGTATTCATTTCATGGGTGCGCCACAAATTCAAAAAGGGTAACCTCGTACTCATAGATCATTCAAAGGGCTCTAGGATTTTATACTACAGAACTACCCGCCTTTGTTGCATGTTGCTTGTTCTTTATAATTTAGGTCTATGTTGTTTGGACTACATCTTTGGGGATAACACCGATTGGTATGATCAAAATTTGGTGACCCTTTTAGACTTGGTGATAAGATCATTAGTTTGGGGTAGTTTGTTCATTTACTTGTACAACCAGTTTCCCAAGTCAAAACTCTCAAGGTTCCCGATTTTATTGAGGATTTGGTGGGGTTTCTACTTTACCATATCTAGTTACTGTCTTGTCATAGACTTAGTTGACCGTAGGAAGGATAAAAAATTTCCAGCTCAATTTCTAGTGTCTGATTCCATCTATGTGATCTTGGGGTTTATCTTTTGTTATGCGGGTGCATTTGGGAAGGTTGTGGAGGGAAACATTTCTTTAGAAGAACCCCTTTTGAATGAGGACGTTGTTGACTCCTCAAACAAGTCTAAGCATGGTGAAAGTGTATCTCTGTATTCTAGTGCTGGTTTTTTTAGTCTCTTGACATTCTCTTGGATAAACCCTTTAATTTCTACTGGTTACACGAAGATATTGGATCTTGAGGATGTTCCTGAAGTTGATGTAAGAGATACTGTTAAAGGGTCTTTTCCTATTTTCAAGAACAATCTTGATCGTGTTTGTGGTGGGAATATCAATCAGCTGACAACTCAACAACTTTTGAAATCTCTGATCTGTACAACATGGGTAGAAATAGTAATCACAGGTTTCCTTTCCCTCGTATACACTTTAGCAACCTATGTCGGACCCTACCTCATTAATGACTTTGTTCAATACCTGAATGGAAGACGACGATATGAGCATGAAGGGTATGTCCTAGTTTTCGCCTTCGTGGCTGCAAAAATTGTTGAGTGTTTTGGACTGAGGCATCGATACTTCAGGTTGCGACAAGTTGGGATAAGGGTTAGGGCAGCACTTATTACCACAATCTACAACAAGGGTTTGACCCTCTCTAGCCACTCAAAACAAGGTCACACCAGTGGGGAAATGATCAACATAATGGCTGTTGATGCTGAGCGAATCAACCTTTTTTTTTGGTTTATCCATGATCCGTGGCTAACCCTCTTCCAAATTACTTTGGCATTGTTGATTTTGTATAGGAATTTGGGGCTAGCATCTGTTGCTTCTTTGGCTGCAACATTAGTTTTGACGTTGATAAACTATCCATTGTTAAGTGTTGTTGAGAAGTTTCAGGATAAGTTGATGGATTCTAAGGATAAGAGGATGAAGGCAACATCTGAAATCTTAAAGAGTATGAGAATTCTCAAGCTTCAAGCGTGGGAAATGAAGTTTCTGTCTAAGATTTCTCAACTCCGAGAATTGGAAGCTGGGTGGCTAAAGAAATATCTCTATACAAATGCTGTGACTTCATCTGTCTATTATTGCTCCCCCACATTCCTATCGGTGGTTACCTTTGCTGCTTGCTTTTTGATGGGGATGCCTCTTGAAGCTGGGAAAGTTCTATCTGCCCTTGCAACTTTTAAGATACTATCTGAACCAATCTACACACTACCAGAAATAGTATCTATATTTATTCAGGTTAAAGTTTCCCTTGATCGAATCACATCATTTCTTCGGCTTGATGACATAAAGCCTGATGTCGTAGAAAGGCTTCCCAGAGCTGACTCTGAATTTGCGATTGAGATAATTGGAGGAAACTTTAGTTGGGATAGCTCAGCTTCAGATCCCACATTAAAAGATATCAATGTCAAAATTTCTCATGGTATGAGAGTAGCTGTTTGTGGAACTGTTGGATCAGGAAAATCAAGCTTGCTTTCTTGTATATTGGGAGAAATGCCAAAGGTATCTGGAACTCTTAGGGTTAGTGGATCAGAGGCATATGTTGCTCAATCGGCTTGGATACAAAGTGGAAAGGTAGTTGATAATATTATGTTTGGCAACAAAATGGACCAAGAACGGTATGAAAGCATACTCGATGCGTGTGCATTGAGGAAAGATTTTGAAGTTCTCTCCTTTGGTGACCAAACAGTTATAGGTGAGAGGGGAATCAATTTAAGTGGTGGCCAAAAGCAAAGAATTCAGATTGCTCGTGCTTTGTACCAAGATGCTGATATTTATCTCCTCGATGATCCTTTCAGTGCAGTTGATGCTCACACTGGGACTCATCTCTTTAAGGTATGACATGGTTAATCTTTTTGTGTCTATATATGAGTTTATTTAGTAAGTCGTTCTTGATTAATTATCTTCTTATTTAGCGCTATAAAATTGTATAATACATGTTTAAACAACATTTCTTTTATTATATATATATATTCTACAACAATCAACCGAGTATATAGTTTTTTTTTTAACTGAATTACTGCATTTTGTTTGGTTGATGCAAGAGATTTGGAAATAAATAACAATATAGCATATTTTCTATTTTAGGAGTGGTTTTATGAGAAATCCTCTATATTAAAGATGGTTTGTGTTATTTACTGTTATATATTTTGCTCTTGTTCAATATGTCAGGAATGCTTACTTAGGCAACTGAAATCAAAGACGGTAGTATATGTCACACACCAAGTGGAGTTTTTACCTACCGCAGATCTTATCTTGGTATGTTGTTGTTGTTTCTATTAATATTCTTCTATCTTTGCGGTTAAATGAAGTAGGTGGTTGACATAACCTAACAATTGCTTGAAACTCTACAAGGTCGTGAAAGATGGTCGAATATCACAAGCGGGCAAGTACAATGATATTCTTGCTTCTGGATCATACTTCATGGAACTTGTAGGGGCGCATGAGAAAGCCTTGGATACAATTAATTTAGTTCAGGCCAAGCCTTCAAATTCGGCATCCATTGAGGAGAATGATGATGTAAAAGTTTTGCCGCAGGGTTCTGAAAACGACGACGAAGGTATAGTTGAGCAGAAGGGACAACTTGTCCAGGAAGAAGAAAGGGTTAAGGGAAAAGTTGGTTTTGCAGTGTATTGGAAGTACATCACAACCGCTTTCGGCGGAGCTCTTGTACCCTTTATAGTTCTTGCACACATTTTCTTTCAAATTCTTCAAGTTGCAAGTAACTATTGGATGGCATGGGCAACTCCTGTCTCATCGGATGAGAAACCTATTGTTAAAGAAACTACTCTTATTGGGGTCTTTGTTGCCTTTTCGGTTGGAAGTTCACTCTTTATCCTTTTTAGGGTGGGTTTTATTGCAACAAATGCATATAAGACAGCTACCATACTTTTCAATAAAATGCATTTTTGCATTTTCCGTGCTCCAATGACATTCTTCGACGCCACCCCAAGTGGCCGAATCCTAAATAGGGTATGTAGTTTCTTTCACCACACCGATTCTTTTTTGTTATTACGTTCTTCCCTCCCAAATTTTATTTTATTTTTTGGTTCTAAAATGGATTTCTAACGCTGTTACAGGCTTCCACTGACCAAAACGATGTAGATCAAATCATTGCAGATCGACTTTGGGGTGTTGTTTTTCACATTATCGAACTTCTAGTAATTGTTGCTATAATGTCACGAATTGCCTGGCAGGTTTTTGTGATTTTTATTCCCATCACCTGTATATGTTTCTATTATCAGGTAACTTGGAATGTTGGTTTTGCTATTATTGCAAAAAAAATAAATTATTTTATAGACCTTAGTTTTGCGTTTTTTAATGATAACAAACTTACTATATATGTTTTTTCATATAATCTCCAAGTTACATTTCCTCCTTACAGAAATATTATTTGCCAGCAGCGCGTGAGCTAACTCGATTGGTTGGAGTATGCAAGGCTCCTATAATACAACATTTTGCCGAGACCATTGCTGGGGTAACAACTATTAGGGGCTTCAACCAACAGTCTAGGTTCCAGGATACATGTACGGATCTAATAGATGGGTTTATTCGGCCAAAGTTTCATATTTCTGGTGCACAAGAATGGCTATGCTTTCGCCTTGAGTGCTTGTCATCCCTAACATTTGCTTGCTCGTTGATCTTCTTGATATTGATTCCTCCTGGAGTAATTGATTATGGTAAGTTGATCTTCTATACATTAATTCTGTACCGAGGAGTTAAGAGTGCCTGAGCAACATACAAACTAAGCAATTTCCTACTTATGTCGCAGGTAGTGCTGGATTGGCAGTGACATACGGACTTAGTTTGAATATAATACAAATTTTTGTGGTATGGCAATTATGCGACCTTGAAAACAAAATCATCTCTGTGGAGAGAATTCTGCAGTACACCAACATTCCAAGTGAACCCCCGCTTTTGGTGGAAGCGAATAGGCCAACTCCTTCATGGCCATCCCATGGTGAAGTCAATATTCATCATCTTCAGGTAATTTTATTTCGAGTAATTTTTGAAGTGGTTCTTCTTTTGTGTCATCTTAAAGTGAACACTTGTCATAATGCTCGAGAAACTCTGGACAGGTTCGCTATGCACCACACTTGCCACTTGTTTTACGAGGGATCACTTGCACCTTCCATGGAGGGATGAAGACTGGACTTGTGGGAAGAACGGGAAGTGGTAAATCAACCCTCATACTGGCACTCTTCCGGATAATCGACCCAGCGTCGGGGAGCATAATCATAGATGATGTTGACATCTCCTTGATTGGTTTGCACGACCTCCGTTCCAGGCTAAGTATCATACCTCAAGACCCCGTGATGTTTGAGGGGACTATAAGAAACAACCTCGATCCTCTTGAAGAGTACACAGATGAACATATATGGGATGTAAGTTCTTTCTATTTTTCACTTGTTGTAGTTAGGAGAACTTTCCATTTGATTGTCCTCAAGTTGTTTTCACTAAACCAATATGCCCCTACGTGATTGTTTTCAGGCTCTTGACAAATGCCAACTTGGGGACGAAATTCGAAAGAAGGAAGAAAAGTTGGATTCATTAGGTTTGTTGTCCAATTCAATTCTCTTTTTTAAATATTTTATCGGATGTGAGTTCGTTTGATGTCCGTTGTGTGATTACAGTTGCAGAGAATGGGGAAAACTGGAGCATGGGACAGAGGCAACTGGTGTGTCTTGGTCGTGTGCTCCTCAAGAAGAGCAAAATACTGGTGCTCGACGAAGCAACAGCGTCTGTCGACACAGCCACCGATAATTCGATACAACAAACATTAAGGCAACACTTCTCAGAGTCCACAGTTTTAATCATCGCTCACCGGATCACATCTGTTCTTGATAGCGACATGGTGCTTGTTCTTAGCCAAGGTTTGTATTTCTGTTAGCTATTCGTTGCTTCCCTATAAAAATATGTATCTGAATTCTGAAATGCATTTCGTTTCCCTTATCGGCTGCATAGGTGTAGTAGAAGAATATGATTCTCCGACAAGGTTGTTAGAAGACGAATCCTCATCGTTTGCACAACTCGTTGCAGAATATTCATCCAGATCGAAATCCAATCATCACTTAGAAGCTAGATAGTTAAATGTGATTAATTTTCTACATTTAAGCATGAAGCTTGAATAATGAAAAAATTGGACCTAATAGACATGGGTGTCAGGGTGTGTGTGTGTTTAAGCCCAGTTATTAAAGCCCAATGCTCAAGCCACTCTCAAGGTGAAAACTAGTAAAATGTACAGTTGAGAAATTGGTCACCCTATTTTCCACAAATAATTGGAAAAAATAAATAAACAAAGTGACTAAGTGAGTGAGTGGAAGATTTGGTAGTAACTGCTCCTTTCATGATATAAAAAGGGAGTGAAGATCTTCTAGTTCTACTATGGTGTGATCTAAGGTGTCACCCAAAATTATTTTTGTTATAAAACAATGTTAAAAAAATTCTAAAAATTATATTTAACTTATATACACTCATATTCATATGTTTATAAAATTTTATCATAAAAAATTATGTTATAGAAAAATAGAAAAATCATTTTCTAAAATAACTCAAATTTTCATTATCTATAATTTTTTAAACATATTTTTTATAGTAAAATTTTATAAACATATGAACATTGGTGTATATAAGTTAAATATAATTTTTAGAATTTTTTTTAACATTGTTTTATAACAAAAATAATTTTAGGGTATACATTGGGGCACACTATATTGCTCAAAACCACCCCTTAAATAGGATAAACTCCAGAAATTAGGGTAAACTCTAGAAAACCACCCCTTAAATACACCATATTGCTCAAAACCACCCCTTACATGATTAATTACCGAAAACCACCCCTTAAAAACCTCCCGTTAGCAATCAACCACCCCTTTGAAGTTTCCATCCAAAATTCTGTTAAAAATGTAAAATGAAAAAAACACCCCTATTTTTAAATATATTTTAATTTAATTGAGTGGATTAAAAAAATCACAAAAACATCCTTTCTTCTACCTTTGTACGTCATTTGTCTTCTTTCTTATAAAGTGGTGATGACTTCCAATTAGACTTGTAAAACGGGTCATTCGGGTCGGGTCACTTCGGATTTCGGGTAAAACGGGTCCGAGTATTTTCGGTTGACTCGAGCCCGGGTTTGATCGGGTTTCGGGTCATTTCGGGTTTGTCAATTTTTTCTTTTTAAAATTAAAAAAAATCATGATTTGATAATTTTGTGATAAATTTTAATTATATATAAAAAAATTAATTATATATAATTATAAATCAACTGGGTCAATCGGGTCACCGGGTCAATCGGGTAAATCGGGTCAAAATTACCGGGTCAATCGGGTCACCGAGTCGAAACCCAGATTACCCGAAAAATTTCCGATTTTTCGGGTTCGGGTTAAAAAAAAATTCGGGTCAAAATTTTCGGGTTCGGGTCGGAAATTTTTTGGGTTGTTCAGATCGGGTCACTGGGTCGGGTTGTGTTTTGACTGGTCTACTTCCAATTGATGTTAGATCTATAGATCTGCTTCTTACAACTTTTCAATTTCTTTTAGATTTGTAAAAGCCCTAACCTAAGCACTAGATGTCCTCGTGTCCATCACCGAGAAACCTTCAGCACGGTAGTCCACCATGGCAAGCGAGTTGAACACCAAACCTCCCTGGCCTGAAACGAGAATCAATAAATTCCCCTATTTGGGAAACGATTCAGCAAGAAACTTCCGGTAATTCAAAGTTGGTAAATCATACCTAAACCTAGGGGTGGGCATGGGACGGGACGGGACGAGATTGGGGTAATCCCGTGTCCCGTCCCGCGTATTTTTTGCGGGACGGGATTGGTTTTTTTTTTTCAAATTCCGCCGGGTCTTATCCCTCACGGGACGGGACGGGACGGGATCGGGACGGGACGGGATTTGTCCCTCGTAAAAAAATAATTAAAAAATATTCCAATTACCTTGAAAAAAAAGTTAAAAAACAGCAAGTGTTTATCAAAACACCAAAATACATAATTATTAGATTAAGTACTAGTAGTAAAATACAGTAAGTAAAAATACAATAAGTAAAATTGAAACAAAATACAGTAAGAAAAATAGCAAGTAAATAAAACAAAATACAGTAACTCAGTAAGTACTACATATATAATTAATCCCATTACAAAATACAAAAGTCTTATTTTATAGTTATTTCAATGGATGTTTTAATGTTTTATTATTATTTTAAATTTTAAATATTGGGTTTAAATAAATGTTAAGGTATAATATAAATATATTATTATATGTTTATATTAATTTTAATTATATATATAATTTTTTATATATATGCGGGACGGGACGGGATTTGCGGGATTCGAACTCTTCGTTCCGCGTCCCGTCCTGCGTGCTTTTTGCGGGACGGGATCGGGACGGGATTGACATTTTTTTTTTAAATCCCACCGGAATCGGGACGGGATCAGGACGGGATGCGGGACGGGACGGGATTTGCGGGATTTATGCCCACCCCTACCTAAACCCACTCAAATCCAATTAAAGACTCACAACATAGAAGAATATGCTGTCTCCTTAAACAAACTTCTACCACTGTATTCTTCTTCAATCTTACACTATTCGTCAACTCGAATACAATTTCCTCCTTGCCGTAAGGTATTCACAAACCCTAAATCTTCTTTGCTAATCCTTCAATTTCTTCGTTGAGATTCAAACCAAAATCGCTTTGCAAAAAGCTCCAATTTTGTCAATCCCTCGTTTCCCCTTTCAAAATCACAAAGCCAAAATGATTTCCCAAATTTCCCACTTACTATTAAAGAAGACGGAAGATGTTCTCAGATTTGGGTCTTTATTTTCTTTCTTGTTTTCTTCGGGTGGTAAGTTGGGCATCCGCAAACACATCATGGATGTGCCACACCCGCAAACGCATCCAGGATGCGCACGGGGTGGCATGCCCGCGGACGAAATCCGCGTGTTGCCACATGTGTGAAGTGAAAATTTAACAAAAAAATAAAAACGTAAATAATAAATAAAATAAAATAATTTAGTTATATAAAATAAATAAAAAGAATATATAATAAATAAACAAAATAAAAATAATTTGTTTATATACATAAATAAATCAAGAATTAATGAAAAAATAGTATAATAAATAAAAAAATTAATACATAGATAAATATATAATAAACAAATAACTATTTAATAAATTAATAAAAAATAAAAATAAAAATATATATATAATCAATACATAGATAAAAAAAATAAAAAATAAATGAATAGTTAATAAAAAATAATATATTTCATAATTACTTATTATAAGAATTATATATAGATACATAAAATAAAAATAATTTGTTTATATAAATAAATGGCAAATTTGCTAAAATGACCTCGATCCATATCCGGATGGTTTGCAAGAGTAACCCAATCCGGAAAAAATTTGCATAAAAGCGGATAACCGCATGACAAGGGGAGCCGGTGGCCGGTCGCCCTGTGGGGTACAGCTGGACTCCACTCTCGGTGGGAGGGGGGCATCTTTACTCCTGCAAAAGCAAGGACCAATGAGAAAGGAGGGGAGAAGTAGCTGCTGCAGTGGCAGAGGACAGAAGAGAGAGATAGAGAGACGGAGAGAGAGGGAGAGAGAGAGAGAGAGAGGGGTTGAAGATAAAAGTGCAAGCTGAGAGGAAAGATAGATCAGTGAGAGTGTCAGTGAGGGGGGAAAATATTCTTTCAACTAAATGACATATTGTTTAAGATAAAACCAATTGAAGAAGGAGGGGTCTGGGATATATTTTACGGATCACGTGTAAGCAGTAAGGTGTAACTGGACATCCGTATTCGATAAACATGTCAGCTATTGGCTTTAACTGGACACGATTGTAACTACGAAAAACACAGGTCATTAACTATCATAATCGAATGGAGAAGATTTATGGGATAAGCATATTCTCTATAATGACATATTGTTTTATGTGTGGCCAATTATAATATTTACCCATACTTGGATGCCATGATCTCGTTATCTGCGGCCGTTACTAGCACGCTTGACCCATATTGGAATCGAATGGATAAGATTGACAATGATGGGGCATAAACATACTTATAATGACATGGTAAGGTGAAGAGAAAAACCATAGAATAACAATAAAGTGGGTGGAGGTAAATTCGTGGGCCGACTGGTAATCCCATAGTTTTTCCTGGACACGAAATAAATACGACATGACAGACATTCAAATATACTGGACACAAAATGGCGGAGACAGAATCACTTGCATTAATCAAATACGACACAGGAGCAAACATTTAAAAGATAGTAGGAGAGGTCCTCAACATAGAAGACAATGAAAACCAAACTTAAGGTAACAAGCCGCGAAATTGTGGCTGCGTGGTGAATCTGTATCCATCCCAATCGAAGTGGGGGCGCATATTGCGGGCACGATGGTCAGACGTCTCGTCGCTGAGTGGGAAGTAGACCGTGAAAGTTCGGTCACTCCCATAACCGGACACACCAAGGACCCTCCCGGCCCAAAACCCATCGTTGTCGCGGCAGTCGACATGGTCTTCGGGCATGTAGGCGTCGTAAGAAATACGAGGCGGCCGTGGACGAATTCGTTGAACCGGGAGGACCTCCCTCAGCAGCTCTCTTCTGTTGT
This sequence comes from Persicaria tinctoria, assembly GCA_037127255.1. Taxonomy (NCBI): domain Eukaryota; kingdom Viridiplantae; phylum Streptophyta; class Magnoliopsida; order Caryophyllales; family Polygonaceae; genus Persicaria; species Persicaria tinctoria. Next base: position 64,263,843 of record JBANSL010000008.1, on the reverse strand, counting down.
TGCGTAGGAGGGTCACATATTCGACCTCCCAGTGGTTAGGGTCCAGTTTGCGCACAAGGGTCGCCTCGTAGAACGACCCGAGCATCCCAGACTCACCGCCGACAATCTCTACTCAATTGTCGTTGGAGAACATAGTGTACAAGCTGTGCCGAGAACTGGACCCTTGTGCCCAGTCTTGCAATGCCCCCCAACGGGCTGTCGGTCAGGCGCTTCCAATGGGACTCGCTCAACCGGTTGTCAATGTTAACCAGGAGCGCCATCCGGGAGTGTTGGTTAATTTTTGCTTTGAAGTGTCTATCTTCCTCTACGGCGTACACAACATGCACATACTTCAAAATGTCAGCCACACTGCAGCACAACAATCACAACTTACATTACTCGAACGAAAGCCATATTACCGCGCCGGATGTTTGAGCTGTACGGTCTACAATCTTCTTCATACTTCGCTGCGACATTTTTAATATTCACCAGATATCCTGCACAGTGGAAGACCCAAATTCAGTATTCTACACATCAATTCTTCTCCCCCAACCCACGGTTCCCTTCATATCAATATCAAATGTACCATGACACAAACACAATTACACATGATACATACACATATACACATGACACATGGTTGTGAAAACATGACGACATACGTATTCAATCTGTCCATCTCCATTTGCACACAAGTAATCCTATTCCAGATAATTTCGATTCCACATAAACTTTTCACCCTTTCTACAATTTTCTCTAACCCTAATGCGCCGCATTTCAACCAATTTCCCCCAAATTCCCCCCTAATGCGCCGCATCTACAGTCATAAGCCCCATTTCGCCCAATTCCCACCTAAACTGAACGGATCTACACTCCCCTTCTCCTGATAAGTTGGATTCAACAACACAGTTGCCCAATTTCCCCGTTCCCAAAAATCCCCTTCTCTCCCAGACGCGGAAACCCCAGTACCCAAACTTTCCACCAATTGTTTTTAACTTGACGCCGGTTACTTCCTACATGACAGGGCGATATTGCGTACTGTCAACCCATTCGACCCCTTCTTCCCATTTTCACACAATCCAAACCAGTTTTTTTTCTTCAAATCTGTTCCTCCCCTACCAATCGAAGCAAAACGTATTTAATCGGCATTGTGAGGGTTTACTTACTTCGAAGTCTCGTCTCCTCTTCTGCACTGTCGTCCTCTTCCTCGCCTTTGCTTCTTCTTTTCCTCTCTCGCTCTGTCGTCTCCTTCCTCTTCTTCTTCCTTCTCTTCTTCTTTTCCTCAGCCTTGCATGTGGAACTGTTGCCCTCTCTCTCTCTCTTCCTCTTTTGTAAGCCGTGAGAGCAGTTGGGGTCGACAGTTTTCAATTGCAACCGCTTCTACTCTCACTCATCCACTCTCTCTCCCACAATAACTTCCCCCACTTCAACTCTCTCCCTCCACAATAACTTCCCCTTTCCTCTCTCTCTCTCTCTCCACCCCGCTTCCTCTCTCTCTCCTCCTTTTACCTTCTCTCTCTGTCCCGGTAAAATCCAACCGGCAATTATGCCTTTTTTTGGTGGGGGTGGGGGGGGGGGGGGGGTGTAACCTTTGCAAATGTTGTGGATAGGGGGTTAGGCTAGCAAACCATTTCGGGGCAAGGGTCATATAGTTTAAATCCCTCTAAATTAATAAATGAATACTTAATAATAAAAATATATATTTAATAAATATTGAATATAAAAATATATTTATATAATTACTATAATTACTATATATATATGTATATATATAAATAATATAGTCACAAACATAGATAAATAAATTAAATTTATTCATTGATAAATTAATTATTATTAAATTATATTAATTTAAAATCTTTAGTAATATTCTTTTAATATAAAACTCAATTAAATATAATAAAACAAATAAACATATGAAAATTAAAAAATCAATTAAATCATGAAATTAGGTAATAACAAAAAAATAATGAAAATTAAATTAAAATTTATTGGTTATTTATCTAAATAAAAATATACATAATTAATACATAAATAAAAACAGTAAAAAAATGAATAGTTAATAAAAATATATATAATTAATTAATTAATATACATAAATATATGTGTAATTAATAAATTGGTAAAAAATAATAAAACATAAATTAATTAATTTATTACATTGAATTTTTATTGTTTTATAGTTTTTTGATTTTTTAGTAAATAAATAAATTTATTATATTTATTTTTTATTTTTTTATATGTTTTTGTTTTTTATTCATAAATAAATTTATTTTATTTTATTTTTACTATTCTTATTCTTATTCTTATTTGTCATATTTTTTTCTACTTTATTATAATTGTATTTGTTTTATGTAAATAAATAAATTTATTCTATTTATTATTTATTGTTTTATATATTTTTTAATTTTATAAATTAAAAATTTTATTTTATTTTTTATGATTTTTTTCAGTTAAACATGTTGGATCTCATTAATTTGAGAAATAAAACAGATTAAGTAACATCTTAAACATGGCAGAGAAACAAATTGTGTTATATACCCGAGTCTTTGAAATCAACATTCCCCTTAGCCTCTGTCCCGACCCAGGTCGCAACTAATTCCTCCAGTTTGATGACACGATCCACCTATTCCTTTTCAATCTTCCTCTTCTCCTACTCTAATGCCTCATTCTTCCGCTCAAACACAGCAATGGCACCATTCTCACCGTCAGCTTCCATGACTCTCCTCACAGTCATGAGATCGAACTGCAACTTCTTCAATTCCACATCCGGATGCTTAGGGGAGGCCAGAACTTGCCTCCATATCCTCCTGTAGGGTAAAAGCTTGAGGAAATGATGTTTTATGTGCTCTTTATAGACTAGTCCAGTCTCCAACTTTTTGTTGATTTCGGTGAGGAGGTTTATATTCTTGAGTTAGGGTTTAGTCCACAACTAATGGTGCATAATGGTGCGCAATTGAGGACGAGCTTCAAATCTTTTTTTTTAATCAACGGAATGCTCGATGTTTTTCACATTGCTCCATTACATTTAAAGAGAAATAACATGTTGTTGACGTTTGTAAATAGTGTTGTAAACAGAATACGACCTTTTCGCCATAGGCTATAGCAGACCTCAAATCTTTGTCTTTCGGAATCTTCACATTGCTCCATCTAGCTAATCTCGGATAGTCCTCATCTCAACACATCCAATTCTTTTCGCCATAGGCTATAGCATACCTCAAGTCTTTGTCTTTTAGAATCTTCACATTGCTCCATCTAGCTAATCTCGGAAAGTCCTCATCTCAACACATCCAATTTAAAACTGGCTTCAACATAGGGAATCTAAAATGTACAACACATTCAACGGCTTTGTCTTGTTCTTGATCAAATAGTACTACTCCCACTGGTTACTGGTGCTTTCGATTTTAGTTCGACTTGTAACGGCCCGGGATTATGATTCCCGGGTTACGTTTTGAGGGATGAAACCCCCCGTTAGGATCTTGCACCCCGAGTACAGGTTGAAGGTTTTAAATTCTAATATAGCGTTTTCAAGTGGGATTTCATACCCAAAATTCGAAGGGATCGTTGGAATCCCCGGGGAAGTCCCCTGTACCTGTCATAAGTCTAAGCGTGGTAAACCAACAGTCATGCAAATAACGGAATCAGGATGTAATACAAGAGGGTGACACGGCAGAGCCGAGTCAAAACCAAATAAATAAGCGTATTTCTCGAAATCTAATAGGCGAGGTTATTGAGGTTAGACCATTTCTTTGCAATCGCCCAAGAGAGTTCCCACGTCACGAAAGTAACGAATAATCATGCTGCAAACAAACATAAAAAATATGTATGCGGGGCGGTGCCAGATCGAAGCCCTACGCAATATAATCCCACACTAGTAGACACATACACACGCTAGTCCTAATAAAGATGCTTCTAGATGCAAGGCGGAATATTTACACACTAACATGCTCCTAAGATCAAGTACATAAATATAATAAGGCCTTAGCACCGAATACCAAGTGGTATATCCCTCTCTTACCTCCACCCCCTTCCGATAGGGGGGAGACTGGCTAGCTCGTGAATGCATTCCATTATAATCGGGCGACACACATGCCCAACGCGCTCCACAATAAAGCCCACAGGCATCTCATAATATAAGGAAGTTTCATGACTCGATTGACTCAGGACAAGACCCGATGGGACTAGGTTGTCCTATAACCCTAGCAATGACTCTAGTTACTTCACAGATAACGATCGTTCTGTTTACAAAAGCAATGAGTAAACAAATGCTCAATCATAAGTGCAATTCAGTCCTAGCAGGATACTACATGACATGCTTTATTATGAATGCAAGCACCTAGTATGCACATGGCTACAAGCAGGGAGATCTCTTTTCGAATCTGAGTGAGCTCATATAGGAACTCACCTGGCAATGCAGAACAACATAATAGAAGACCCGACATACATCATTCATAATCACAAAGTATTACCTAGATACATATCAGAACATATATATAAGTCTACGTATAATCATATATTCAAGCATTCAGCACTCATCATTCAACGAGAATAAAAATCATATCGCAATCATCATCAAATCAAGGTCATCCACTCATCATATTGCCACATTCTGTAAGACCTCATCATTCCTTTCAACCACATTCATGTATTTGCCATAATTTATCCACAATAATAATCCGCATGTCACATATATCAAGAGATCATCACATTCACCATATTCATAATCACATATCAACATATCACATAACTCGAGTTCATCTATCTTAAAAGCATAAGTAAATGATAAAAATCTTAACATTTCATCATGCTATTACTCAACAAATCATGCCATTAGTCCACATAAATCATAACAACATGCTAATTAGTCATTGAAACAAATCAGATTCCCAAGTTGGCTCCAAACCATCTCAAAATCCGAATCAACTAGTTATAAATTTCGACTTTGGAAAATGTTCGTCAAATTCCTTTTTCTAAAATCCAAGTTTCATAATATCATATTTTTAAATCACCATATCTTTAATCTCAAAATCACATTTCATATCTTAGTCTCAAAATAATATCTAATATTTTGAATACCATGTTCTTATAACACTTTCATAAAATATTTCTAAATCCTTTAAACTCTAAACAATTTTCATTTAATAAAATCATCCCTTTTTAAATTACCAAAACTCACCCTTATAATTATAAGATTCCAAAACCGGCTCCTTTATTTCATGGAATCCCAAAATCGACCCTCCTTTTTTGTTAAATCCCCAAACCGAACTCATTTTTATAAAATAGGCCCAAAATTCATCTTTGTTTTAAAACAACCTCAAGCCGGCCGATAAAGAAAATAGGCACAAGGCCATCCCATTTCAACCTCCCATTTTTCTTTTTGTAAAACCGAGTAGAGAAGGAGAAGTGGGGCCGGCTGATGTGGCAAATGAGGGGCGGGCCCACAGCTGAAGAAAGGGAGAGGGGATGTCATTGTTCATCACCATCTCCACTCTATTTCTCTGCGCTCGACGAAAGAAAGAGAAGAGGAGGGGAGCTCGCCGGCGACGCTAGCTCCGACTCCGACGGGCACAGTCACACACTCATCGAGGAAGGAAGGGAAAGAAAAAGAGGAAGGAAGGAGGCTCCCCGAGGGGGGGGGTCGTCTTGCCGGAATGTGTGGAGCTTCGGGGAGGTGGCATCCCGGGCCTGTCAAAGTCGGATCCTCACCGGAAATAGCCTAGGAGAGACGGGGAAGGTTAAAGGAGGAAGCTTTATTACGTTTGGAGGCGAAAGGAAGAGAAAGGAGCAAGAATCGAGTCCGTACCTTCCGAAAACCGAAACAGGGGAAGCGAGGTAGGGGCGGCGCTCGGCTCCGGGGAGCTCATGGGCTGGTCGGCTTCGCCTTGCGACATCGGAGAGAGGACGAAGATGGCTAGGCTTGGATCTGGCTCTCAGCAAAACAGAGCTCGGAGCTCTCGGTTCGCGATGGAGACAAGGAGGACGACGGGGATGCGGCTCGTCTGCGAGACAAAGGACGAGGGGAGGCGTTGTGGTGGTCAGGGGTGCTCAGCGGGTACTCAAAACCAGGGACGAGGTGCTCGAACAGTAGAGGCGGGGAGAAGAGGAAGGAAGAGAGCTTGAGGAGCGTCATCAGGCCAAAGTGAAGGGGGTGTTGTTGTGTCCTTGAGTTTGAAATGGAAGAAATTAGAGAGGTTGGAGAGATGGGAGTGTGAGTGTGTATGTTAGTTTTGCAAAGAATCAGATAAAGGGAATGTGGGTCTTTTCCTTGAAATTGAAATGGGGGATGAAAGGGCTCCTGCTTTTGTTCAAAGCCAAAGGGGATAGAGGTGTCTAGTGCCTAGTTGGATCAGAGTGCAAGTGAGCTTTCTTTGAACAGATTTGGTCTCAGAAGGCGTGGGATTTATTGGATTTGACTATCCAAGGGAGTAAGGAGTTGCTGGTGAAGAAGAGGTGAGGGGGGTAGGTGGTTGCCCACGTTTAGAAAGAGAAACAAAAGGGCTGAATTTTTGGTTAAGAACAAGGGAAGAAGACAATGTAGGGGTCCCAAATCATAATTCAAAATACCCGTAAAATAATCTTAAAATCCGCTCTCTTGATCAATTAAACTTTTTAAAACTTGAATACGATATCGCAATCCGAATGAAAATTTTGAATCCGAGGTGAAAGACGGAATCGATCTTTAAAATCAAAATTGGGTCGGAATTCGCTTTAAGAGTTCAAAAATTCGATTTAGCGAGTTTTTCGTTAAATTCCGCTTCAAAATTCATTTTTATTTTTCCTTTTTCCGAAAATTAGAAATTTAAAATCCGAGCCTTTACACGACTAGTTTCGGTGCGGACGAGCGGGATGCAAACATGAATAGGTTACCCGACACTTGTAAGACTTGAAAGCGGATCGTGCGATGGTGAGATTCACAAATGCATAGCCGACAAGAATAGGTTCATCGGTGGCATATCTAAGCATATAGTCATGCCTACTCATGTGTTTATTTCTTATCATTAGAATTACAGAGAAATCACAAGCCAAGCTAGAGTATGTACATCCTAAATGCGTAGATTGTTCAAACACATCCTAGATGCATACTCTCTAAGGGGGCTTTTTCTGCATACAGAACTATTGCCAAACGTAAAGAACATATAATTTCTTTTAAAATGTATATAAACACACCGATTAGGTCTGAAAATGGACTTACAACATTTGATTTCATTGCATTTATGTAAAGGCCGAATATATTTTTATATTATTTTATTCTTATTTTAATTATATATATATTATTATCTTATTCAATTCGTAAAAGTGGAATAAAAACCCGTCCTCGAGCACCAAGTTTTGATTTTAAAATCCTTCCGGCATCGTTTTAGAAATTGGATTTTGACGGAATTTGATTCCACTTTCGAGCTCCGAGTCGTGATAAATTATTTCCGATAATGATTTAAAATTCGATTTAAATTCCTAATGTCGGGATTGAAGTCGAGCGAGTAGGTGTTGAGTCTATTTCCGCTATTTTGAATTCTCTTATTCCTCAAATTTTATTCTTTTCCTTTTTCTTTACCCTCTCTCTTGTCTCAAATTCGGATTGAGGGAATGCCCTCTGTCCTTGCATCATACATCTTGCCAATCTTGTTGTTTTGTGCCTAATCCACACTACAAGGCTCTCTCTCTGCCCTCCCACTCTCACACAAGCATTTCCACCAAAACTCATAGCAGGAGCTTCCTCTCTCTCCCATTTCTCTCCTCTGCAGAGACCCAGAAATTCAGAGGAACCACCACCACCGAGAGCCTCCTATCCCCACCATATCATTTCACCAAACTCACAAACAACTCTCTCCTTGCAATCGCCAGAAAACCCACCCAAAAGTATCTCCTTTGTTTGTTACCGGAGCTCTGTCCTTAGAGCCAGAAACGCCATCAGTAACCATCCAAGCCACCATTCCCTTGATTTCCGGCCACCACCACCACAAAATCCCCAACGCCGAGTGCCCTTGGGCACCTTCCGAGCGCCCCGTTCTCAAGCTTTTCCGAGCCCTGCCGAGCAGTAACCCCAGTTCTTCGAAGCCAAATTCGATCCCTGCAGTCTCGATTCCTTCTCTCCATCAAGCCCAGCAGAAGCTCTGCCACTCCTCCCGACTTCCTTGACGCCCGCAACAGCCAAAGGAGCCCAGAAGAGGCCGGACGAGCCGAGGGCAGCCCATCGTCCTCTTCCCCCCTCCGTTGCGATTTTGAGACGGTAAGTATTCGGGTTCCTTTCCTTCCACCTCCTAACCTCGCAAAGGTTCACCTTTAACCCCCTTACCCTTTCCTAGGCCATTCTGGTGCCGATTTCCGCCCTCGACGAGCCGAATCGATATCCGACGCCTGTTTTCCGGCGAAGTCGAGCCCTCGGTGAGCATTCAAACCATCTCCTTCTTCCTTGTTTTCGTCCTTGTCGTTATGGGTTTAGTGGTGGTCGAAGTGAGAGGGGGAGGTCAGGCCGCCGGCGAGAGCTTCCGGGCGAGACTCTCTTCTTCTCCTCTGTTCCGATTTCAAACTGGGGAAGGAGATGAAGTCCGGTCGGGTCAACCCTTCTTTTCTTTTATCACTGGTCCGGGTCACACTCTTTTATTCCCTTGACCGGTTCGGTTTTATGCAAGAAATAAGATTTGGGGTTATTCTTAATGGATCCGTAAACGAGGAAGGGTTGGGCTAGTTTTTTTGACGATGTTATAAAAAATTGACAACTCCTTTACCTTATTCTATTAAGTGGTTATGTTATTGAATTATAAAGGTAACTATTCGAAACAAATATTATATATAAAACTATGATATCGTGAAGTATTTTAATAGATGTTTATTACATGATAAAATAGTTAAGTATTGTTGCTTTATAAATGAGGATTGTTAAAACGGATTTATTTTGACGTTTAAATTAGACAATTATTGGTTGTTAAAATATTTAACGGTTTTAGGTTTTGAAATAAAAATGTCGGAATTACTTCCATTATATGATTTTGAGAAAATTGGTTTTAAGGTTTAAATGTTTATTGTCGGGATTCTTTGTCTTGGTTTGATGATGTGGGTTTTGAGAAGGAAGTTTGGAAAATATTGTTGGTAAGATTTATCGATGGGTTTGATTAGAAAAGAAATGATTTTGGTTGATGTCGATCGTATCGGAAGGATTTTGGAAAATGGTTTTGCTATCGGTTGGTTTTGAGTATGTTGAGGACTTGAGTTCGTGTGTATGAATGATGGATCTCTAGCTTATGAAAATGGCTTGATGATAGGTGTGTATCGCTTTTGGATTGCTTTGGACTTGCATTTGGGCCCTTGCTTGTTTTATCTTGCTGTTCTGCATCTTCAGGTAAGTTCCCTAGGGGGCTTACTCAGGTTGGACATTCATGCCTGTTGTTGCATTTTATGTTAGGTGTTGCATATGCATAAAAGCATGCCATGTAGTATCATGCTAGGATTGCATTGAACTGAGCATGTGGTTACTATGTGTGTTTGAAACAGAACGGCCGTTATCTGTGATAGTCCTAGAGTCTTTGCTAGGGTCTTAGGGTAGCCCAGCCTCATCGGGTGCCCTGTGTCAATCGAGTCTATATGAGCATGATCTGATTGCCCAGCACCATCGGGCAAGATCAATATGATATGATGATTCCGTGGTCCGTGCACCACCACGATGAAATTGCTATGCTATAGCACCGGCTGGCCAGGCTCTGCACTAACGGGAAGGGGTGCAGAGGTAGGAGAGGGATATGCCAGTTGGCATTGTCTTGGGCCCTTTACAGTATTTCTGCACATTATTATGAACTAGGAGCATGTTAGTGTGATTAACTTTCGTACTGCATTAGAGCATCTTTATTAGGTATAGCACATACTATGTGGCCTCAGCGAGGACTGCCGGTCCCGCATGAGTGGCTCGATCTGACTCCTTTCCCCGTTCTTCTTTTAAAGGTATTACCTGCCGACTTTGAGTGCTCGATGTCTATATGACGGGGTTCTCTTTTTGGCGAATCGAAGAATCTGGTTAATATCCTAACTTAGTGAAATGGTAATTACCCACTCATGATTTGGTTTTGACCCGGCTCTGCCGTGGCACTTGTATCTTTACTTTGCTTCCGCTTTACTTCTATTTGAAATGGATTCCGCGACATAGTCTTAGGACAGGTTAAGGGTACCCAACGGCCCTTCGAGGTTTTTAGGGTTTGAAATCCCTCTTTCCATTAATCTTAAAATGAGTTTGAAACCTCGACCCGTACCTGGATTGCACGATCCGAACAAGGGGTTTTATCCCTTGAAACGTAACCCGGAAATCATAATTCTGGGCCGTTACAATTTAATTGAATGAACATATTACCTCAACAAAAGTGAGTGTAGCACAACTCCTTCCACCCCCGGTTCCTTGCCACTGCGAGTATCAACCCCAATGGTCTTAATCTTCTCACCACCATCATGATCGCGTGATCCGAAGCAAATTAAAAACTGCGAGCAATTTCACATAATGGTGCGCGATTGAGGACGAGCTTCAAATCTTATTTTATTAATCAGCGGAATGCTCAATGTTGATAATATATAGTCATGCTGATTTGAGTTAATCGACCTGGGTCTGCGTTCCTCGGAAGCAGGGTGGTTGGGACGTACATCAGAAAATATATTATGTATTCATTGATCGATCGACGACATATCTAAGTCAATATTCATATATATTCATTGTGTTTATTTCTTCTCATTAGATTTACAGAGAAATAACAGAATTTTGACGTTTGTAAATAGTTCTATATGCAAAACATTTCAAGCTAGACCCTAAACCATAAACCCTAAAAACCTCCCTAAACCCTAAACCCTTGCCTAACCCTAAACCCTATACCCTACACATCCTGAATGCGCAGATAATGCCAAGGAGAAAACATATTTAAATCTTGTCTACCAGATTTCAGGGTTTGAAGACAGTGGAGAGGGAACATAAGAATGAAATTGAGAGGATTATGAAGGAGAAAACATACTTAGATATGGAGAAGAGGAGAACAGAAAAGTGTTTAGAGGAGGAAAAATGTAAACATAAGCGGATTGAGGTTTTGGAGAGGGAACAGAAGACTGAAATTGAGAGGATTATCAAGGAGAAAACAGATTTAGACATGGAGAAGAGAAGAGCAGAAGTGTGTTTAGAGGAGGAAAAATCTAAATTTAAGCGGAATGAGGTTTTGGAGAGAGAACAGAAGATTGAAGTTCAGAGGATTATGAAGGAGAACAAGTCTCTGGAAACCGAGAACGGGAGATTGGAGGAGGAAGTGAAGAAGAAGATTCCTCAACTTGTGCACATGATTCATGTGTTGAAGAAGGAGAATGGGGAGAGGGAGGCCGAACTTCATATGGCCAAGACCGAACAGAGCACCACAACAACGAGGATCATGGGGGAGAAGATAGCTCTAGAAGCCGAAATCCAGAAGACAAATGGTGAGAATAGCAGCATTTTGAATGAGAAAAATGCATTAGAAGCCCATAATAGTATGATGAAAGAGGTGATTTAGAGATGTTGCTGACATTTGTAAATATTTCTGCATACAGAAAATGCTAGGGTAGACTGTGCACATCCTGAATGCGCATGAGCTTTACACACATCCTAGTTGCGTACTCTCTTATAACTTAAATTATTTAAATTGTATTATTTTACAATCTTTACTAATATTTTTTTAAATACAATTCAATTAAATGCAATAGGATAAATAAATCATTTTTTTAAATATTGATTTATTTATTTTTTATAAATAATATAAAATTGTATTATTTTCCTTAAAACTAGTCACTCCAATCTCCGAAAGTTGTACGCCGGTACGCGATGGCTCTTCGAGTTCTAATCTTCCTCAATTTCGGTACTTTATTTTGAGATTTTTTTTTCACTTATTATGTAATAAATTTGTTGCCTTAAACCGAAGCTCTCTCTACGTTCCACTGAATCGGCCGAGGTTGAGATGTTAAATCACCCCAAGCTCCTCGTGTAGGGTAAAAGCTTGAGGAAATGATGTTTTATGTGCTCTTTATAGAGTAGTCCAGTCTTAACTATAATTTATTTTTATTTATTTTGGAGGGAAAGATAATTTCTTAATTATTATTTATAAAAGTCCATTTATAATTATCTATGAAGTAAGATAAATCTGTAATTTGTTTTTTACACGATCCTCCCAAATAACAGATTTTACCTAAAGGTTTATCTCCATAATTAATCACCACCTTATACATATCATTTCAGATGTTGCTTTGAAAGCGGCTCATGCAGTGGTGAGATTCAGAAATGGATAGCCGACAAGAATAGGTTCATCGGTCGCATATCTAAGGATGTAGTCATGCCTACTCAGTGTGTTTATTTCTTCTCATTACAATTACAGAGAAATCACATGTTGCTGACGTTTGTAAATAGTTCTACATACAGAAAATGCCAAGTTAGAGTGTGCACATCCTAAATGCGCATAAGGTTCACACACACCCTAGTTGTGTACTCTCTTATAACTTAAATAATACTAAATTGTATTATTTTACAATCTTTAGTAATATTTTTTTAAATACAATTCTATTAAATGCAATAGAATAAATAAATCATTTTTTTATAAATATTGATTTTTTAATAAATTATATGAAATTGTATTATTTTCCCTAAAACTAGTCACTTAAATCTCCGATAGCTGTACGCCGGTACGCGATGGCTCTTCGAGTTCTATTCTTCTTCAAATTCGGTACTTTGTAGAGTAGTCGAGTCTTGAATTTTTTACGCGATTTCTTTCCAGCTTCAAATCTTCTTTTATTAATCAACGGAATCCTCGATGCTGATAATATATAGTCGTGATAGTTTGAGTTAATCGACTAGGGTCTGCGTACCTCGGAAGCGGGGTGGTTGAGACGTACATTAGAAAATATATTATGTACTCATTGATCGATCGACGACATATCTAAGCCAATATTCTTACCTATTCATTGTGTTTATTTCTTCTCATTAGATTTACAGAGAAATAACATATTATTGACGTTTGTAAATAGTTCTGTATGCAAAACATGCTGCACATTCAGGATGTGTGACCTTTAGATTGGGATTTTCTGTATACAGAACTACTTACGACCGTCATCTAAATGTGATTTCTCTAACGTTGTAATGAGAACAAATGTATGTTTGTATTCCCTTATAATTTTTTTTATAAATAAATTAAAATCAAACTCAATTTTGTTTGTTTATTATGTATTAATGTTATTTATTTTATATAAATAAATTATTTTCTTTTATTTATTATTTATGTGTTTATTTTTTCTATAAATAAAAATAAAAATAAATTTAATTATTATTTATTTAGTTATAAACTTATTTATTTAGAAATAAATGATTTTATTTTATTTCTTATTTATGTTTATTTCATTTATTTTATAAAGTCAATGTATTGTATTTATTATTTATTTTTTAATGTTTTGACTTGTTTTTTTTATAAATTAATTAATATATTTCATTTAATTTTTTTAGGATTGTGTAATGTATGTTTGTATTCCATTATAATTTTTTTATAAATAAATTAAAATCAAACTCAATTATTTTTATTTTATTTGTTTATTTTATATAACTAAATCATTTTATTTTATTTTTTATTTATGCTTTTATTTTTATTTTAAAATTTTCACTTCACACATGTGGCAACACGCGGATTTCGTCCGCGAGCATGCCACCCCGTGCACATCCTGGATGTGTTTGCGAGTGTGGCACATCCAGGATGCGTTTGCGGGTGCCCCCATTGACCCGTTTCTTTTTGGCTGAATTAATTTAATATATTAAAACTAATTATAAAATTGAAATATATTTTTAAAAAATATATACTTAACAATGATTCAAGCGGAATTAGTGAATGGGTGGTTGATGGCTAACCTAAGGTATATAATGGGTGGTTTTCGGTAATTAGATATGTAAGGGGTGGTTTTGAGCAATGTAGTGTATGTAAGGGGTGGTTTTATGCAGTTTACCCAAAAAATTAACTAAGAAATCTGGTTTAAGGCTAATTATATTTTTTTTTGGGCTGGGCCTCTCAAACAAACAAATAAAAGCAAAGGAAGAGATTATTCCTTTTTAATACAATGAATGATGTGTTCCTATATACTAGCCTAGATCCCGTGCAATAACGCACAAGATTTTTAAATTTTATTATGTAATCATATTAATCATATATTTCGCAAGATATCCGTATTAATCTATGGTTTTATATGGTGTATCATTCCTAGCGCGGTACCCATCCGACACATACGAGATTTATCCACATATCATTCGATATTCTATGTGTCCATCTCATATCTTAAATGGTTACAAAATCTATCATTTTACCATGAGTTATTTTTTAATGTGAGACAAAAAATAATGACATATTATGGAGATTATTATATGGTGTTGTGTTGTATCATTATCTTGGAGTTTTCCAAGAGAATGATATTTTATGGAAAATTTAATGAGAGACAGAAAATCCGGTCACCTCCGGAGATAAAGGTAGATCGACCCGGCTCGTTGAGATGTTAGTTCGGCGAGATGGGACACCAAGGTGAGGAGTCCAAAGTACTAAGTATCCGGGGCCATTAATGACATTCATGTTTGCGACTCGCGAGAAGGCAGTGCTAAGGTTAGAGAGATAAAAGCATAATAGGGAAAAAAATCAAAAAGTGATTTATGAGTTGATGAGTGATGTAGAAATATCATATGAAGGGAGAAAGTGCATCAAAGAAGCAAAAGTTGAAGAATTCTCCTCGGATTTAGCACCACATTGCCCTAAATATATAGCCCACCACTATACCTTAGCTTTTACCTTTTCCTTCACCATTGCGCATAAAAGTCCTTTTGATTATTGATGTTATGTCGTATGAATTGTTTTTGCATAACCCTCATTTTGTTTGTGATGTTGCTTTTATTCACATGCATGGATTTGGTGACATTAGTACCTTTTCGAGGATGGTAATTGATTGCAGGGTTATATATGAATGAATCCATGATATTGATAGTTTAATTTCTTGCCATGTACGACCCTTAAAAATATTGCTTGGAGACAAGCAAGCTTAAATATGGGTTGTTGATGTGCGCTCAGTTTGCCATATTTTTCGCTTACATCTATTTCATTTTCTGTCTATATTTTATATTCCCGGGTTGGGAAAGCATGAGATTTGTGTAGTTTATGTTTATTTGCGAATTATGGAGGTCTACACAAGTTCTTGTTTAATTTCGCAGAAATCGAGACGTTTTGGAGCAATTCGGCGAAGAGGAAAAGGAGCTGGCAATCCACTTGATTTCTAGTCAACACACTCAACGTCTACTAGATATGACTCGACGTCGAGTCCACATTAAGAACAATGGATCCAGAAGAAGGAAGATCACTCGACTCGACATGAGCGAGTCGATATTGAGTCCTACCACTCGATATCGAGTGAGCTCCACTCTACACACACATGAAGAGCCGACACCGAGTGCCATGACTCGAGACCAGAACAAGAAGAGTCAATATCGAGTCCTTGACTCGATATCGAGTGGTTATGTAGAAACATTCGACGCACTTTTGGAATTCGGATCAAAGGGGGATTGCTTACACATGAAGAAAGAGATCTTTTATTTTCCTTTGATCTCTATCCTCTTTGGTGAATTCCATATTTACCTAGGGGGATTTTATTTCTTTTATTATTTTAATTATGGAACTTTTATCCTTAGATAGATATAGATAGAAGATAGATAGATTACTAACGGAGGGAAAGTCGTTGATTTCCCTTGCCAAAAATAATTCCCAAACGAACAAACTAGTATAGTATGCAAGTAAGGGGTCGAACCCTAGAGAATCAAGTATTTCTAAATATTGTGTATTTATCAATATAAAAAGAAACGATTTTTATGAATGAAAATAAAAGAAGATAATATTGACAAAAGCAAATAAATGATGGAAGAAAAGCGTTTCCACCTACAAGTTCTCGACTTTGGTTGGTTTTATTGATCATCGAATCATTTTCAAGTTATTATCTTTTCCTACGAATTCCTCCCATCTTGGTTTATATAGATTAAAAGTCCTACGAGTCCAATTAATCCCTTACACCTCAATGCAACCTTAACACGGTCAAGATTTAACAAAGAGATAGCAAATAGTCCCAAGAACTTGAGCATATAAATAACACCAATTAAACACGGTAAATCAATGTTTAAGATATATGTCAACTCCCTGCATAATCATGCTTCAAACACGGAATCCACAATCTTATGCGTGCTACTACGGAGATAACACAAATACGAAAGTATTAAATCCTAGCATGAAATCAATATTATCAAGGTAGCTAATCAAGATAACATCAATAACATAATCAATATCACACAAAGAAGTCCAAAGAATTATAGAGGAAAAATAACTTAAATTAGAAACTCACAAACCACCAACCAAGTCTTGAAAGTGTAGGCGGAAACTACAAAATTAGCCAAACATGGCTTACCTAAGCTTTCTTCTCTTCAATGGTGATTTCTCTACTTGGAATTAATTCTTCAAAACTTAAGCCTAGAACATCCTATTTATAAGTCTAATGTCTTCCATAAATAAGGTAAAAGATAGATACACTAGATAAAAACTTCCTAAACAAACTAGATAGAAGATAGACTTTCCAAATTTAATTCAGCGTCAAATTCCGCTGGCAGCGAAAATTTCCGCTGGCAGCGAATGGCGTCAATCAAGCTCCTGTTGGATTTTCGCTACCACCTCGCTAGCACACTCGCTGGCAGCGACTTTCATGCCTTAGAATTTTCTCGAGCTTCTCCGAGGACCCTTCTTTCCGCTTCCGCGAGACACTGAACCCGCTGCCGCGAGCTGGGCCTTCCGCTGCCGCGAGATCTCAAACTCACTGGGGCGAGTTCCTTCTTCCGCTGGAGCGAGTAGCCAAAGCTTCGGGTCCTGGTGATTCTCGCTGGAAGCGGAATTTTCCGCGGCAGCGGACGTCTCGTTGCAGCGAGATTAGTCGCTAGCAGTGGACGTTGCTTGCTCGCTTGCTGGGCAGCTCTCTCTCTCGCTGGCTCTCTCTTCTCGCTGGCTCTCTCTCGCTGGCTCTATGCTTCTGGTTCCACTCGCTGGCAGCGAAAGAAATCCTGCTAGCAGCGAAATCTGCCCAGAGATTTGATTCTTCATCGTTCTTCCCTTGTTCTTTCTTTCCTCCTTTCTTTCTCTTCTTAGCTTGATTTCTTGACTTCACTTGACCATGTTTAACAGCTTTTCCTTTCTTTCCACCATGTCGGATCTACGATTCTGCACAATTCAACCGAAATAGCGTAGATTCCGAACTTTTCCACAAAAAGAGTTTAATCTAAATTAACACTAAAACATGCATATTCTACAATGTAAATGCAACTAAATTATCCTATAATGCCCATTAGAAATGTGCATTATCAAACTCCCCCACACTTAACCTTTTGCTTGTCCTCAAGCAATGCAAAATAAAGAAGATCAAAACCATCATCCCACACATATAACCTTCAAGCACTAACCTTGTCAAAAGCAACATCAAAGTGAAGGAGCCATGAACATGAAAGCTAACATCCTAGCAAATATATGAACGATTCAAAATAAGGCACATTTCATCCAACCTCACCGGGATTATGTGTTTTCCCTCACTCTCATTGTGTTTAGGCTTAACAATATATCGCTCAACTCAATCCAATATGCAAAAAGCTACATAGACCTTGACACATATATCACATATTCTCCACCGCGGATGCCATCACTCACAAGCAACATCAAGAGGTCTTTTATCAAGGTTGTAATGGGGCTTGGTAAGGAATTAAGGTAGGAAAATATTTAGGCTTGTGGTGCTAAAAATCCGGGAAAAAGGGATCCCTAAGAACAACCGGAAGAACACTACAAATCAAATACTTCCAAAACCAAAATAACTCAAACTTTCACTCACAAAATACTCAACTAAAGAACTTTCTCTCAACCATACATTTTTCTAACTCTCACATTCATAATAAAATAAAAGGCTCTTATTCATGCTTTTTTTTCTTTCTCTTTTTCTTTCACTTTTTTTTTCTTCCAATTTTTTTTTCTTTAGAGCCAAAACAATAATGCACAATGTGAGGACTAAAACCAAAATTACACACTCGTCCAAAACTTGTAACTCTCTTAACAATATCTTCTTTTCCACTCAACTAGATCAATCATTCACCAATTCTAATCCTAATTCCCGGATAGGGTAAGGCTCATCATCGGCTAAGATAAATTTTTGTGGAGCTTCAAAGTTGGCTACGGCTCAAATTTGGCTACAAGAAAAGGACACATATGTAGGGTGGATATGGATAATAATATGGCTAAGAAAATCATGCCTCTATCATTTGAAACTCATAAGCAATAGACATATAAATTCGGCCTCAAATATAGATAACAATGTCAATCTCAAGAGGTAAGTGCATAAGGAGAGTAAAATGTCACACAAGAAAGCAAAAGGGAATAAATATGATGAAAATCCCTATAAGGCTGATAGCATGCATTTAGGTAGGCATAATAGGTTGCATTTAGCTTAGTTAAGATGCATTTCATGGATGGATTAAGCATGATTTGCATATTAGTTCTCTATGTTGTCGGAGTCGGAATCTACACGCTTTTATTGATTATTTCAGGTAATGGTAGATCCGAGGAGAAGACATTAGTTGATAACACATTTGATGAGAATGTCTAGTTGATCGAAGAAGCTTACATGAAGATCTCAAGAGGTCCTGAGAAGAAGAAGCGAACCTAAACGAAGAACAAGTCTGCAGAAATTGTCGCCGGACATGCTGAACTTGTTTTGCACTTTCTGGAGGCCTCGGTTGTCCGATCGACTATTATGACCATGCGTCGGAAAGCTCTTTCAGAGAGCTACAACTTTCATGTTGACGTCGAAAGCTAATTCGAGACGGAATTTTCGGGAAAAACCAATGCAGCGCGGCCGCGCTGCACTTGGCGCGCCCGCGCTGCTACCCGACGCGACCATATTGAAGAAGGAAGTGCCTGCGCTGTTACAGTAGGTAGAAGTAGCAAGACGAGTCTAGGCGCGCCCGCGCTGCTACATGGCGCGCCCGCGTCGGTCCCTGAAGACGGATTCTTATCCGATTTTCCTTATCTTATTAGTTTTAATATTATATTTATACGGGATGTTAAACCCGATTTTATTAGGTTATATAGGCCGAGAAGGCAGTAGAGAATAATGAGGTTATTTTCCAGAGACGTATTTTCCCTTTTGTTCATCTCACAAACCCTATGGAGAACTAACTCTCCTTTGTTGCACTTGGTTCTTTGAAGCCTTCAATTGATTTGGTTGTGAGTATTCTACTCTTGTTGTCCTTTGTTAATTGTTTCGATCTCCTGAGCTTATTGCTTGATTGCTTATTATTGGTTAATCTGGACTGATCACCTAGGTTTATCGATACTAGTCATATTGCTAGGGTTTCCAATTCCAGGTTTGGGGTTGTAGATTCATTGTAGCAAACACAATCTCCATACGCGGTTGCTAGTGGTAGATTGTGAGGGAGATTCGATTACAGACTATTTTAACGGGTTGTTAGAATCGCTTGTATCTCATTATAATTCATGCTTGAATGCTATTGCTTTATTATTTGGTGAAGGTTTTCCCTTGTAATTTGGTGATAAGTGCTTTTAGGACTGGTAGGACTAAAAGCTATTACACGATCTGAATTGAGAACAATTACTGGACATTAGAACTTGAGATCCATAGAATGCGATGATGAACCATCTCAATTGTTGTGTGGATAATTACCTGGTGTGATACCCTTCCATCATATATTCACAACCTTTACTTGCAACTTGTTCTGTCACTATTACTCACACACAAAACTCCCCCTTTAATCAGTTACTTTTGGGTAATAATACTTGCTTTTACAATTGATTCTGTTTCCCTGTGGGTTCGACCCTAACTTACCTACTATACTTGTTATAGTTTGCATCTTAGGAATTTACTTTGATTTGGCATAACGACTTTAGGCCTGTCAAATTTGGCGCCGTTGCCGGGGAAACGGTTAATCGTTGTTCTTGTTTGTCTTATTACCTGTTTGGGTGCGAACCTCTTTGTATGGTTCGCACTCGTGCTACTGTTGTTTGTCTTGTGTGTTAATTTAGCTACTAACTTTTGTTGTGAACCTATCTTACGGTTCACAACACATATGCTACTAACAGTTTAACATGTTGAGATTATCGCAGTTCGAAGGTGAAGATTTTCACCTATATCTCGATAAGTTGCAGAGGTGTGTGGACATCCGCAATGTGCGGGGTTTCCATGATAGTTTGCGAGATATGGTTGTCTGCGTTGTAGAGGGAATGACTGCTGAGACAAAGGCACGTGCTATATATATGAGCGGAGGAAGTCTAGCAAGGTTAGGTTTGATGGGAATTTGGGATCTTATCTGCTACATGGGTCACCAGGCCTTGCAGGAAGTGTCATTTGCCCAAGAACCTCAACCGATGGATTACTTTTACGCACCTTCGGATGATCTATCCATGTCCTCTTATGAGGGGAATGAGCAATTGTGTCAGCAGATCGCGGAATTGGGTGAACGAGTGCACCAAATGGTCCAAGTGGGGAATGAGATACCAACTTGTGAAGCAGGTGAACTACCGTCTCAACCGGTGGTTAACCTGATAGAGAGCCTCACCACGAACACCCTAGGGAGTGGCAAGGACCTATTTGTCACACCTAAGGGAAGCTCATAAAGTCATGAAGATGAAGGTTATTGCGTGCTTCCTATTCCTCCCTCATTGAGTTCATCTGAGTCTACTCCGCTACCTCCCATACCCTTGAGCTATGAGCATGATAATGTTTTGGCGGAGGAGGATATGTTCGCAGAAGATGACAGTTTCTTCAGCGATGAAGAGGAGAGTACACTACTTCCTGACATGGAGTGTCATGAGTCGACGCATGAGATCCCATGTGATTTATTGTCTCCTTCATTCGATGAGATTGTCTCGAGCTCGCCTATCAAGGAACCAAGTCCGAAGCTAATTTCTGTGGCTCCTGAGCAAAGAATTGATATCTTTTGCAATGGTGAGAAGTTCGGTGATTATGTTGATCCTTGGGCTCATTATTTTGACATACCGCCAATGGAACGGAATTGGTGGTTCTACATACCCGCGGCGGGGAGTCATGCTCGGGCTTATGAGGAGTTGATGACGTACTTTGACTTCAACTTATTCGTATGTAGTGCCCGCTTACCTAGATGGTGTGCACAAGAGTTTGATTTGCTGCTGAGGGCACTGACGATGTCTGAATGAGTCTTAAATGGACAACTAAAATGTCGAGCCAAAGACTTGAAACAAAGGCGCTTCTCGGGAGACAACCCGAGGTAAGTTTTTCTTTCTTTTCCCTTTTTCTTTTCCTTCACCCTGATTGTATTTGGTTTACTTTTGTTGTCTTTATTGTTTCATTGAGGACAATGAAAACTTAAAGTGTGGGGGAGAGAAATTCTATATATAGATGCATATAGGAGATCATATTTAAATTTATGCATCATGTTTAATTTCTGTAATCATTTTTATTAATCTTTGTTTATTTTCGTATTAAAAAAAAAAAATTAAAATTTCAGAAATCCAAAAATAGAGCATGCATTTCATACATATGTGTTATTCAAATACCCATCTTGCTTAGTTTGTCCTCTATTTTAAATTTCAAGCATGATTCATAAAAATCCCATGGAGTTCTGGATGTTTTGATTATTATCTGTATTTGATTTTTGTGGAACATGAGCTAGCGAATGTAATTGAGCATGTATGATTGAGCTAAAGTGTGATTGAAGTCCTAAAAACATGACTATGTGAGAATGTTTGGCCTTATTTGAAATTTTTTTGCTCAGTTGTGTGAATTACTCGCCTAGTGTTGCTACCTCTTGACATTGACTGCAGTATCTATTTTTAAAGACCGACTCACATGTTTGTTCCTTGCGGAGTTTATGTTTATATTTTGAGTCTTTTTATTTAATTTTATGCATATTTAGTGAATAAGGTGGCAATGGTTAATGCACTTAGTAACCGGATCTATGCATGACACCCATGGGTATGATTCGCGCAAAAAGGTGTTGAAAACTATCCACTAGGAAAGAAGCTTGACCATTGAGTAACCAGGTTCATTCATGACACTCATGTTTGCAACTTGCGTCAAAAGGTGTTCAAGTGGACTTCATATTAGTAGTTGAGGTGTTGATAGACCGGGGCCATTCATGACACCCATGTTTGCGCTTCGCGTAAGGAAGCACCAAGACAAGAAAAAGAAAAAAAAAGAGAAAAGAAAACCAAAGAAAAAGAAGAAAAAAAAAAGTGTTGCGTTTTATTTTCTTTATTGTGTCCCGCAAGTAATGACATTTCGGTAGAGAATTGGTGATATGGTGGTCAATGTCTATGAGCTTAGTGCATGAATGGTTTGAGTTGAGAGTTGTACTTAAAAGCCTAAACACATGAGTGAAACACATATTTCTGGTGAGGTTGGATGACGTCTACTTTTGAGCTTTGATCACTGGAATACATGCTATGACGTTTGTTTGCTTGGTTTATGTTTTCACCTGCTATGATGTTGCTTTTTGATGAGGTTGAAACTTGAAAGGATTTCCTGTGGGATGCGTTGATTCATGTTCATTCTATCATTGCTTGAGGACAAGCAAATGTTAAGTGTGGGGGAGTTTGATAGCATGCATTTAGGTAGGCATAATAGGTTGCATTTAGCTTAGTTAAGATGCATTTCATGGATGGATTAAGCATGATTTGCATATTAGTTCTCTATGTTGTCGGAGTCGGAATCTACACGCTTTTATTGATTATTTCAGGTAATGGTAGATCCGAGGAGAAGACATGAGTTGATAACGCATTTGATGAGAATGTCTAGTTGATCGAAGAAGCTTACATGAAGATCTCAAGAGGTCCTGAGAAGAAGAAGCGAACCTAAACGAAGAACAAGTCTGCAGAAATTGTCGCCGGATATGCTGAACTTGTTTTGCACTTTCTGGAGGCCTCGGTTGTCCGATCGACTATTACAACCATGCGTCGGAAAGCTCTTTCAGAGAGCTACAACTTTCATGTTGACGTCGAAAGCTAATTCGAGACGGAATTTTCGGGAAAAACCAATGCTGCGCGGCCGCGCTGCACTTGGCGCGCCCGCGCTGCTACCCGACGCGACCATGTTGAAGAAGGAAGTGCCTGCGCTGTTACAGCAGGTAGAAGTAGCAAGACGAGTCTAGGCGCGCCCGCGCTGCTACATGGCGCGCCCGCGTCGGTCCCTGAAGACGGATTCTTATCCAATTTTCCTTATCTTATTAGTTTTAATATTATATTTGTACGGGATGTTAAACCCGATTTTATTAGGTTATATAGGCCGAGAAGGCAGTAGAGAATAATGAGGTTATTTTCCAGAGACGTATTTTCCCTTTTGTTCATCTCACAAACCCTATGGAGAACTAACTCTCCTTTGTTGCACTTGGTTCTTTGAAGCCTTCAATTGATTTGGTTGTGAGTATTCTACTCTTGTTGTCCTTTGTTAATTGTTTCGATCTCCTGAGCTTATTGCTTGATTGCTTATTATTGGTTAATCTGGACTGATCACCTAGGTTTATCGATACTAGTCATATTGCTAGGGTTTCCAATTCCAGGTTTGGGGTTGTAGATTCATTGTAGCAAACACAATCTCCATACGCGGTTGCTTGTGGTAGATTGTGAGGGAGATTCGATTACAGACTATTTTAACGGGTTGTTAGAATCGCTTGTATCTCATTATAATTCATGCTTGAATGCTATTGCTTTATTATTTGGTGAAGGTTTTCCCTTGTAATTTGGTGATAAGTGCTTTTAGGACTGGTAGGACTAAAAGCTATTACACGATCTGAATTGAGAACAATTACTGGACATTAGAACTTGAGATCCATAGAATGCGATGATGAACCATCTCAATTGTTGTGTGGATAATTACCTGGTGTGATACCCTTCCATCATATATTCACAACCTTTACTTGCAACTTGTTCTGTCACTATTACTCACACACAAAACTCCCCCTTTAATCAGTTACTTTTGGGTAATAATACTTGCTTTTACAATTGATTCTGTTTCCCTGTGGGTTCGACCCTAACTTACCTACTATACTTGTTATAGTTTGCATCTTAGGAATTTACTTTGATTTGGCATAACGACTTTAGGCCTGTCAAAGGCCAAAAATTCTCACTAGGACAATTTTTGTTGGATTTCAATAATGCCAAAAAGAATCATACTTTCTCAATTGAACTGACAAGTCATGCTCCCATAAAAATCATTTCAAGTATGTGACAAGGCTAGACAATTCAAACATATTATGGAACATATATGGTAAAACTCATAAAAATAAAATAGAGGACAAACTAAGGCAAGATGGGTATTTGAAAAACACATATATGCAATGCATGATCTTTTTGGATTCTTTTTTTTTTCTCAATTTTTTTTTCCTTTTCTAATGCCATAAAATAGCGGAAAAATAAATATGAATGCATAAGGGAAAAAATAAATATGAATGCATGAATCTATGAATGCAACCCTCCCCCACACTTAAACTCTTCATTGTCCTCAATGAAAATCAAAGACAAAAAATCATAAAAATATGAGAGAAAGTGGGTAAAGAATAACTCACATCATGGGAAAAGTTTCGATGGCGAAGATGACGAAGCTCGGAAGAAGAACGGTGAAGAACGACAGCAACGAAGACGGGCGAACAACGAGCACGGATGAATGAAGATGGCGAAGAATGAATAAGATTGGATGCGACGACAATGGATGAAGACTAGGCATCACCGCTGGATTCGCTGGCAGCGAGTGTTGGTTCGCTGTCAGCGGATGAAGTCAGCCCCTATGTCGTCTGAGCGGTTGGACTTGCTGGCAGCGAATCATGATTCACTGGCAGCGAATTGAGCCCAGATTCTCTATTCTTCGATCTTGTTCACTTTTCCCTGCATTGTTAGCTCAAAATATCCAAAAGCATCTATCTACCATATAAAATAATTAGGAAATTTCTAATTTATTAAACAACAAAACTAATTAAATAACTAGGAATTTAAATAACTAATTTAGGAAAACTTACCTCGGGTTGCCTCCCGAGTAGCGTCCTTGTTTATCGTCATAGACTCGACGGTTTATTCGTCCATGTGTTCAAGACTCACTCGGACATCGCCAATGCCCTTTTTAGCAAATCAAACTCTGGTGCACACCATCTAGGTAGGCGAGCACCACATATGAAGAAGCCGAAATCAAAAGATGTGGTGTTGAAGAAGGTCTCCAACTCTTCATATGCTCGAGCGTGACTTCTCGTCGAGGGTATGTAGTACCACCAACACAGTTCCGCTGGTGGCTTGTTGAAGTAATGCTCCCAAGGATCTACATATTCACCAAAATCCACAAAAGTGTAAGAAATATCATTACCTTTCTCAAAAGCCACAAAAATCGGCTCCGGACTTGGTTCCTCAATAGGTGCGTTGGGGATGATTTCTATTGGTGGAGTAGGTGCCAAAATACATGGTTCCTCAAGCGTGCACTCATGAGACTCCATGTCAAGGGGCATCGGGCTCTCTTCTCCATCTTCGAATGAACCATGGGTACTTGCGTCTTGGCTTTCCTCATGTATCACGCCAGCCTTTGGTTTGAAAGGTAAGGGTGTGGATGCCAACATGTATTCTTCTTCCACCTTTGCCATGTCACCCACACAAAGGAAAATATCCCACAATTCCGGCTAATCCAAACCATAAAAGCCTTCGTTTTTCAAAGATTGGGCGAATTCTCGTATCTCGGGAAGCATGCCATCTTGAACGCAAAGTACTTGTTCTTTCAAATCATCTTGGATACCCCGTGAAGCACGGTCATCCACTAAATCTTGCACTCTTGCGAGGTAGTGGTGAAAGTATTCTCCTTGGTATTGCCCTAACTTCAACTCCATTGCAAACAATTAGAAATGAGGTGTCGTGAACCGTAAGATAGGTCCACGACGGGGATATATATATATACAAATATTAATAAATACACAAAACAAAGAAATAAACTTGAGTCCCCGGCAACGGCGCCAATTTGACGGAGGGAAAGTCGTTGATTTCCCTTGCCAAAAATAATTCCCAAACGAACAAACTAGTATAGTATGCAAGTAAGGGGTCGAACCCTAGAGAATCAAGTATTTCTAAATATTGTGTATTTATCAATATAAAAAGAAATGATTATTATGAATGAAAATAAAAGAAGATAATATTGACAAAAGCAAATAAATGATGGAAGAAAAGCGTTTCCACCTACAAGTTCTCGACTTTGGTTGGTTTTATTGATCATCGAATCCTTTTCAAGTTATTATCTTTTCCTACGAATTCCTCCCGTCTTGGTTTATATAGATTAAAAGTCCTACGAGTCCAATTAATCCCTTACACCTCAATGCAACCTTAACACGGTCAAGATTTAACAAAGAGATAGCAAATAGTCCCAAGAACTTGAGCATATAAATAACACCAATTAAACACGGTAAATCAATGTTTAAGATATATGTCAACTCCTTGCATAATCATGCTTCAAACACGGAATCCACAATCTTATGCGTGCTACTACGGAGATAACACAAATACGAAAGTATTAAATCCTAGCATGAAATCAATATTATCAAGGTAGCTAATCAAGATAACATCAATAACATAATCAATATCACACAAAGAAGTCCAAAGAATTATAGAGGAAAAATAACTTAAATTAGAAACTCACAAACCACCAACCAAGTCTTGAAAGTGTAGGCGGAAACTACAAAATTAGCCAAACATGGCTTACCTAAGCTTTCTTCTCTTCAATGGTGATTTCTCTAATTGGAATTAATTCTTCAAAACTTAAGCCTAGAACATCCTATTTATAAGTCTAATGTCTTCCATAAATAAGGTAAAAGATAGATACACTAGATAAAAACTTCCTAAACAAACTAGATAGAAGATAGACTTTCCAAATTTAATTCAGCGTCAAATTCCGCTGGCAGCGAAAATTTCCGCTGGTAGCGAATGGCGTCAATCAAGCTCCTGTTGGATTTTCGCTACCACCTCGCTAGCACACTCGCTGGCAGTGACTTTCATGCCTTAGAATTTTCTCGAGCTTCTCCGAGGACCCTTCTTTCCGCTTCCGCGAGACACTGAACCCGCTGCCGCGAGCTGGGCCTTCCGCTGCCGCGAGATCTCAAACTCACTGGGGCGAGTTCCTTCTTCCGCTGGAGCGAGTAGCCAAAGCTTCGGGTCCTGGTGATTCTCGCTGGAAGCGGAATTTTCCGCGGCAGCGGACGTCTCGTTGCAGCGAGATTAGTCGCTAGCAGTGGACGTTGCTTGCTCGCTTGCTGGGCAGCTCTCTCTCTCGCTGGCTCTCTCTTCTCGCTGGCTCTCTCTCGCTGGCTCTATGCTTCTGGTTCCACTCGCTGGCAGCGAAAGAAATCCTGCTAGCAGCGAAATCTGCCCAGAGATTTGATTCTTCATCGTTCTTCCCTTGTTCTTTCTTTCCTCCTTTCTTTCTCTTCTTAGCTTGATTTCTTGACTTCACTTGACCATGTTTAACAGCTTTTCCTTTCTTTCCACCATGTCGGATCTACGATTCTGCACAATTCAACCGAAATAGCGTAGATTCCGAACTTTTCCACAAAAAGAGTTTAATCTAAATTAACACTAAAACATGCATATTCTACAATGTAAATGCAACTAAATTATCCTATAATGCCCATTAGAAATGTGCATTATCAATTACTCTCCTAGATTAGCAAGGATTAAGCCCTATAAATAAAGCCATAGGGGGCTGGATTTTATTCATTGTTCAACACACAAACACATCGTTAGGCAATAGAGAAAGAGGATAGTCGAGTTTGAAGAGAGATTGGAGATCTCCGGTTGTAATCTTTTGACGTTTATTTCAATTCAAAGCAAGTTTCTTTTCATGTCAAAGATGATGTCTTCCGTTATGAGGCGCAAGTAGTTCCCTAACTTCTAGGGTCGGGATGAGCCCGAAGATAGCCATGTAAGTTAGTCAAAGGTATGATCCTTTTATGCGATTTCATCTTCTATCCCTAATTTGCATAATTCTTCTATGAAAGTAGTAGATAAATCCTTATTTGTAACATTGAAGCGAAAGTGATCTTATTATGAATTTGGATTATCAAAATATTTGACCAATTAGACTTGTACTCAAATCTGGACCCCTCAGAGAGAGCAGGGAGCCTGACTGCAAGTGGTTGCGAATTAAGATTAGGCTCCTTTAGACTTCTTAGGGTCATTCTTGGCGATACTAAAATTTCTACATTGCCTCAATTGGGAGGATTATCGTTATTCATCTCTTCTTCTTGGTTGAATTCTAGTCTTCTTCTCAACCTGGATAAAGATCTTTCAATTTTTGAATCAAAAAGCACAAGAGATGAATTAGTCACACGGGTCCGGACCATGCAGAGTAGTTCAAACCCAAGAAACTCAACAAAAGAATACAAATACTAAATATCTCCCTCGCAAAGGTGCCAAGATTTGGTGATGGTAGGATAGATGTGTCGTTGGTCCTAGTCCTAAATTAAATGCAAATAATAATCCTAACTTTAGCAAACTAATAAATTATTATAGCGGAGAAGTAGGAGTCGAACCCATTGGGAGAACTAGATTAATGTATCTAATGATTATTTAAAGCAAACAGGAACAAGATTGAGATGAATAAAGCAAATAAGTAAAAAAATAGTAATGATTGCAAATATGTTACCAATATGATGAAAGCGCTTCACCTGCAATTCTTAGCAATTGTTGGGGCTCATGATCCTTGGAATGATTTTATTGTTATTCTAATTCAATGCAATGCAATTGATATCAGTAGTTATTTCTACTTTGATTTAATGAGATTGATATCCCTTACAGAATTACCAATCCCTTACACCATATGTAACACTAACTGGATTCTTAAGCACACAACATCACAAATTCCCGAAGTACTTGGCAAATGGGTAATATCAAATCTCCATGCAATTAGATTGTCAACATTTAACCAATAGTCATTATCATGCATAGACAATTGATGCTTTCACGAAATTAATTACCTATTACTTACTACCATGGATTAACTATTCGCAAGAAATCATTAATCACTAGCATAGATGCAAATTTTGTAAAGATGATCAATCAAGAAAGAACATGTGCAAGTAAGAATTATACGAACAAAGATAATAAAATAACTAATGAATAACCATATCAAATCAAAACATCACTATTCAACCAACCTTGTCTTCGAGTCATAGGCGAAACTATGAGTTTAGCAACTCATAGTCTACAGAAACAATCAATAGAAAAGTGGATGTGTATGTAAAATCCCCCTTCGCCGTCTCTCAAATTGTTGTAAATATGTCTAATATAACCAAAATGTGTCGGCCAAAAAAACCCTAGAATATAAAATAATAATAAACTAATATGATAGAATCCGGATGAAATCGGGATTGCTAAATCTGCGAAACCAGCGGGCCCGATTATATAGAGGTGGGCACCACTACTCTCGCTCCGCTATTTCTTCTCTTGCCTTCGAAATTCTTCTCCTTAGCTCCATTGATGATCTTCATTTGCCTCTTTTATTCTCATAACCAACCTTATCTAGACATCTTTAACCTCTCATCAAACTCAGATTATAAAACTGCAAAATAAACACAAAATAGCGTATATTCCAAACTCGAATGCCCAAATGGATAATAATGCAAATCAACCATAAAACATGCAAGAAACATATCTAAATGCATCTAAAACTGTGTATAATGTCTATCTAAAATATGCATTATAACCATCTCCCCTTTGACGTGCTGAGTGTTGCTTGACGGGTCTAGCCATGGTGTAGTGAGAGACTGACTTTTATACTCTCCTTTTGATTTACTCGATTGTAATTTTGACCCAACTATGTCGTGGCAACTTGTATCCCGTATTTATGTTTTTGGCACGTTTGTTTTAGACTTAAACAATTTCGCGCGTATTAGTAATTTGGAAAGGTATCGATGTGAGAACATCGGGTCCCCAATGGATCTTAAGCGAATTTAGGGTACGAAATCCTTTCTTTCAAAACTTACCTCTTAGTTTTCGAAACAACTCGTACTTGAATTGCAAGATTCGAACGAAGATATCTATTCCTACGAAACGTAAACCGAGTTCTATAACTCGGGCCGTTACATTTCATTCCCACCCAATAAAATTTCATCCCCTCTTATTTTCATTCCGTCCTATTTTATTCCATCTCAATAAAATTTTCCTCCTATATTTCTATCCATTCCCTCCTATTTTACTTTTACATTTCCCTCTAATATATCCCTCCCTTCCCTCCAATAAAATTTCATTCACTCACGATAAAATTTTCTTCCCTTCCCTCTTATTTAATTACTTTTACATTCCCTCGTATAATTCTCTACCTTCCCTCATATTGAAATTTCATTCCTTTCAAATCAAATTTCATTCCTTTTATTTTCATTCTTTTATGAAATTTCATTTGTAATGAATAATCTAATTAAAAAATAAAATAAAATGATCAATCAAATCATTTGTAATAAATAAAATATACAATCATAAGTTTATTTAGCCATAAAAGATAATAATTTGTTTATAACGAATTTTATATCATCTACTTAAATACATAATAATCAATCACAAATAATTGAATATTGTTTAAAAAAAAAGATTACGAGAATACGAATATATGATAGTTTTATATGTTGTATACTTAATAATTGTATTTAGAATTTTATATTATCTTAGGTACATAAGTAAAATTACCAATTTAATAAAATGATCGATCAAATTACCAAAAGTTTATGATTTATAAATAATATAATAATCTAATTACCAAAAAATGGGTACAATGAGGATGTTATAACTTGAATCATGTATGCTTTTATTTTAAAACCAACTTTTGAAAGTTACAAATACACAATAATACAAATAACGTGAATTATCTTTTAGATAGGGAATCAAGTATGATTTTGATAATAATATATTGCCAAATTTCAATGAAATTAATGATGTATAGAACGAGCTTACAAGCCAATGAGTAGATTATATATTGAATCATATTTAACTTTACTTGAAAAATACTTTTTGAAACACACAAATAACATGAATTACAAATTCAGTTTAATAAAATTGATTAATCGAAAGTGACTAAACCAACAATAAAAACATCTGTAAAAACATAAAAGTGAAATAAAACACAACCAGTTGGCAAAAAGTGGCAAAAGTATTATCGTAAAGGCCGTCCGCGGATAGACATCCAACAGGAAAAAACTGCAAGCTCACTTCAACAGAATCATTCGCGGATAGAAAAGAGGGGCACGTGGCCGTCATGCCCACCCCCTACGAGTAGAACACGTGTCGAGTAGAAAACCCCACGTGGCATGTCATTTAGAGACCGACTTGTACCTATAAAAGCGAGAAATTACATTAAGGGGGACTTTTTAGGGAAGGAGAGGAAGGAGAGTAAAGGAGGGGAGGAAAGGAGCGGATTAAAACCAAGTGAACCTGAGAAGAAAGAGTGGAATAGAGAGAATAGAGAGAGGAAGTCGAACGCGCCACCAAAAACTTCTTTTCAGGAAGATCGAAGTTTTTTTCACTAGATTGCTCCGCGGATATATACCTTTCTTCACCCTTTGTAAAGCTTTCTACCTAAATCAAGAGTCTGTTGTTGTTGGTCCTCAAGACAATCAACGATGGCAGGTAAACAATCTGATTCCCGAATTGTCCGGGGAAAACTCGATAAGGGAATAACGCATCAACATTCATAGGTAGATTGTTCCCGCGGCACAGGCTGGGCCGCGTCGATTATTTCGATGCGGGTCAGGTAAGCCCGTTGGGAATATTAAAGGCCCCACTGGGTAAATTCCCGGGTCCCACTTAAAATGGAGGCCTTGAGAGATCGAGCGTTTTCACTGGCGCCGTCTGTGGGAACCCCCTCACACTAAGGGGTTTCTCTAAAAATTCTTTATGTTCGATAAAGTCAGACAAAGAACCTTAGAACTTTTGAGGAAATAAGGGTCCGCGTCTGAATCTAAAAGTATGAAGAACTGCGTTTGAAGATAAGTCTTTTACTATGGCAGATTCGCGACACTGAGAAAATAAGTGATAGCCAAAACAATCCGACGTAGAATATGAGCCAAGGGATCCACCAGGATCAGGAGGCCTCAAGTATGTATATCCCATTAACACCGCAACCAAATCCAGATGGCGAAATGGAAGACCAGCGCCTCAGTACCCCTCCGCATCACCATTACAATCAGCATGGACTAGGAGGAGAGCACATACCGCATAACTTTTGGTACTATAAAGCACATCGTGAACAACCTAACCCCTTTCAGCAGGAACAGTCACAATACTTTTATTATGATCATTGGGGACAGAATCCACGTCAACAGGGGAATTATCATCAGGAAGAACAACATGGAAATTTTGATAGATATAACACCGCGTACGACAAACCCGGCAACTGGAATTACGGTTTTCAGAATCAGGCAATGCCGCGCCAGGCGTGGCAGAATGATCAGTGGCAGCGTGAGAACAAACATCGACATGGAGAGAGATCCACAAATGTTTCCACCTCTACAAGGTCCGACTTAGCGGAGAAAAGAACCGAAAACATGCCAGCAGTTTTCCCATCAGTGTTTACCAAGGAAATATGTTCCGCGACAGAGCCAAAAAGGTGGAGAGATGTGAACCTTATGAAATATGACGGGACGACCGATCTTGAAGATCATCTCTGCCATTTTACAACCGGGATGGGAATAAATGAGTACAATGATGCTATGTTATGTAGAACGTTCCCCTCAACTTTGACAAAGATCGCACTTACCTTGTTCACAAATCTTCCGAAAGGCTCTGTAACCGATTTCATCCAGTTGTTCCATGTCTTTACATCCCATTTTGGAAGTGCGCGGTCGAGAAAGAAGACCATGCTTGACCTGAATTCCATTAGGCAAGGAGCTGGAGAATCTTTGGGGCATTTCTTCACCCGTTTTACCAGTGTGGTAGTACAAATCCCCAACTTTAATCATGAATCGGCGATCATCATACTCATGGGGAATTTAGCAGAAGGAGACTTCAAGACATACCTGTTTCGGAAGAAACCAACTAGTTACGACGATTTGAGGGAACGGGTGTCTAGGCCGATCGAGGCTGAAGAAGCAGCCGCGTCCAATTCAAGAGCAAACACAGGGAATCAAGGTCTTTATGGGAAGCTTGCTGGAAAATTTAGGAAGGAGAAAGCCAAGCCACCCAGACATCATTCGGAAGCTGTAGATTTTCGTCCCCACCACGACGCAGTACACATGAATTATGAGAGAGGGCAAGGGTCTCGTCGAAGAGAAGATCATCCGCGTTCCTATCACCTAAGGGAGAACCCCTATGGGAATCAAGAAATGCGATTTCCACCAAGAAGGGAAGATCGACCTAACCGTAGGCTGGATTGGGGAGACCGAAACCCCAGGTTTAACGACCCTCGTGATCGGCACGACCGTTACTTAAGGCAAAATGATCAGCATAGAGATCCCCCTTTTCACAACCGAGGAAGAGGAAGAGGAAGGGGAAGAAGAGGACTCGGAGGTAGTCAATCAAGGAGAAGCTCGAAGACCGGAAGCAGGCCATATACCAAAGCCCGAGAGTTTCATCAATACCCTCGCGGGAGGCTTTTCCATGGCAGGGTCCAGTAGACAAGAAAAGAGAAATTACGAAAGAGAAGGAAGGCAGTCTCCATCCGCGTCAAACAGAAGGATCTCTCTTTCACAGCATGAAGACATATCCTTTTCCCCAAAAGACGCTGAGGAAGTAAGGATGCCGCACTCAGATCCTTTAGTCATCCATGCTCAAATAGCTGCCAAGACAGTCAAAAGAGTATTTATTGACACCGGTTCGTCAGTCGCTATCTTGTCATGGGAGGCTTTCTCTCAGATGGGGATATTTGCGGCATCGTTGAAACCATATTCAGGTACATTGATCACGTTCTCAGGGTGAGAGGTACAAGTGGCAAGAACGATCGAGCTAACAGTAGTTTTGGGAACACCGGTTCGTCAGTCGCTATCTTGTCATGGAAAACATTGTATTCACGGTAGTAAAGATTCCTACTGTATACAATGCTTTACTGGGACGCGTCTCGCTCTATAAATTCCAGATGATAGTATCAATCTATCACTTTGTTGGGAAGTTTCCTTTGCCAGAAGGAGGAATAGGTGAGGTTTGCGGCTAGCGGCCAGAAAGCAGAAGCTGCTATTTGACTTTTATCAAGAAGAGAAAAGAAGTAATGTGTATTGATGAGAAATGTGAATCCGTGGTGGGAGACAATGACCCATCATAACTCTTAGAGGCTGAACTTGAAGTAAGACCGACAGAAGCAAAAATACCAACCGCGGATGAAAGAGTTGCCTATACACCATTCTCAAACCCTGAGGAGAAAGTCTATTTGGGACGAGCGCTAGAACCAGAAGAAAGAGATCGGGTCATGGAGATCATAACGAGGTCAAGAGACGTTTTTGCATGGACTCCACGAGATCTGCTGGGAGTCCCGTCCACAACTGCTTTGCATACCTTAAGAATTCGTCGAGGAACAAAACCCATAGTACAAAAGAAGAGGAAGATGGCTCCTGAGAAAGCTGTCGCGGCAAAAGAAGAAACTGACAAGCTGTTAGAAGCAGGGTTCATAGAGGAAGTAGAGGACTCAGATTGGCTCTCGAACGTGGTTTTGGTGAAGAAATCTAATGGGAAATGGAGAATGTGCATCGATTTTACTGATCTTAATAAATCTTGCCCCAAAGATAGTTACTCATTGCCATCCATAGACGAACTTGTCGATGGGACCGCGGGTAATAAGATCCTCAGTTTTCTTGATGCTTACTCTGGATACAATCAGATAAGTTTAGACCCTCTAAACAAGAAAGCAACTACCTTCGTCACCAACCAGGGGATATTTTGCTACCGCGTCATGCCTTTTGGACTCAGGAATGCCGGGGCTACGTTTCAAAGAACTGTTGATCGGATCTTTCGTAAACAGATTGGCAGGAATATGTCGATTTATGTGGATGATATCGTAGTCCAGAGCGAAAAAGCAGAGGATCATGCGGCGGATCTACAAGAAACTTTTGGTTCCCTTCGCAGAGAAGGTTTGAACTTGAACGCAGAAAAGTGTGTGTTTGGGGTTGATTCTGGAAAATTCCTTGGTTTCATGGTTAGCTATCGAGAAATAGATGTGAATCCTGAAAAGGTGGCGGCAATCCAAAATCTTCAACCACCGCAGACGATCAAAGAATTGCAATCTTTAAATGGAGCAGTAAATTACCTAAGCCGATTTTGCTCTTGCCTGGCGGACAAGTCATTACCCTTCTTTGCTTTGCTCAAGAAAAAGGGATCAATACAGTGGACTCCAGAGTTATAGGAAGCATTCGGGAGTTTGAAAATTTTCTTATCAACACTCCCCACTCTGCACCAACCCGAGAAGCAAGAGATTCTACACCTATACTTATCAGTAAAGAGCATTACCATTAGTGCAGTTTTGACGCGAGAAGAAAAATACCCAGTGTATTATATCAGTCGTGTGCTACAGGATGCTGAGATGCGGTATGAACCAGTGGAGAAAATGATTCTATGTCTGGTATTCACGGCAAGAAGATTGAGGCCATACTTCGAGGATCACATCATCAGAGTAATGACCGACCTACCGTTGCGTCAAATCCTTTACTCCCCGTGCTTGTCGGGGAGGATGATGAAATGGGCAGTCGAGTTGACAGAATTTGAAATAGAATATACCCCGCGGAAGGCAGTTCTGGCTCAGGTTTTAGCCAATTTTATTGGCGAAACAAGTTTTGAACTAAATGCTCAAACAGAAAAGAGCGAGTGGACGCTCAGGGTGGATGGCGCGACCAATGAAGATGGGTGCGGAGCCGGGGTTACTCTCACTGCGCATGATGAACAACAATACAATTACGCTTATAAACTGGATTTCCAAGCTACAAACAATGAAGCTAAGTATAAAGCCCTGCTCGCGGGCATGGAAGTAGCTTTGGTCAAGGGCGCCAGGCAGGTTTCAGTCTACACCGATTTAGAAGTAGTGACGCGGCAGATAATGGAAGAGTATGAGGCCAAAACTGGTTTAATGCGTGACTATCAGAGAAAGGCACGGGCGTTATCAAAGGCTTTCTTGAGTTTTTGTCTAACGGTCATTTCCAGAAGTGACAATCAGCAAGCGGACGCATTGGCTCGGTTAGGAGCAGTCATGCCTGATGAAGTAGGAAAGGAAGTAATCCTCGAGAGGATGAACAGTCGAAGAATTATCCAAGAGGTCTACCAAGTCCAGGGGATTGAAAAGGGAGACTGGAGAACGTCACTCGCAGATTATCTTGGGAAGGGCTTCCTACCCAAAGAAAGAGACGCAGCTAGGAGAGTGATCACAAAATCTTCTCGATTCACCATCAGGGAAGGAAGGCTTTACAAGAGAGGCTACTGTTTCCCATATCTGTTGTGTATATCAACAGAGGAAGGAAATCTCGTTGTAGAAGAACTGCATGATGGAGTTTGTGCACACCGCCAAGGGTGGATGGTCGTGGTGGCCAAAGCAACCGGACTAGGGTATTACTGGCCAACTATGAAGCAAGATGTTCAAAATTATATCCAGAAATACGACACGTGTCAGAGGTTAGGAAATTTGATTCACCGCCCTTCTGAGGTACTGAAAAGTATAACTGGAGCTTGCCCTTTTTTTTGTCTGGGGAATGGATATTCTTGGTCCATTTCCCAATGCTCCAGGACAGTTGAAATATGCACTTGTCTTGGTTGATTACTTCACAAAATGGGTCGAGGCCGAAGCAATGGGACTAATCACCGTGGAGAAAGTACGAAGATGCTTGTGGAAGAACATCGTTTGCCATTTTGGGGTACCCAACTCAATAATCACGGACCATGGACCTCAGTTTGATTGTGAAACAATAAGAGATTTCTGCGCGGGATTGGGCATAAACCTCAAAATATCGTCTGTGGCCCATCCACAGACGAACGGACAGGCAGAAACGACCAATCGACAATTGCTGCATGGGATACAAAGGAAGCTCGGGAGCACAACAAAAGGGCGATGGGCTGAACTTCTACCACTAGTTCTCTGGTCCTACCGCACATCAGCAAAAACTCCAACTCGAGAAACCCTGTTTTCACTAGTGTTTGGTATGGCCACGGTCATTCCAGTAGAAAGGTTGGTTCCTTCGGCACGAATAATAACATACAACCAGGAAACCAATGATGAAGCATTAGAACTCGAACTCCATCTCATAGAGGAGCGCAGGATGGCAGCAGCCATAAAGGAGCAAGAATATAAAAGGTGACTGTCTAAATGTCGGGATATACGAATTTGCCCGCGGCATCTCAAGGAGGGAGATTTAGTGCTCCGCCAAGCTACCACTGGAGGAAAGCTGGACCCAAACTAGGAAGGGCCTTATGTGATCGTAAAAGAAGTTCAAAGAGGAGCGTACAAACTCAGCACCCCCGAAGGCACCGTTCTAAACAAGACCTGGAATGCAGATAATCTAAAGAAGTACTATGTATAATTGCCAAGGCTTGTATGTTACAGAAAGCATAGTCGCCCCCACAAAAATTAAATAAAGCAGTTAGAGAGTGCTTTTATTATTTTCCTTCTGAAGAATTTCTTAAAATAAGTCCCAAAGACGCTGGAGTTTGGCTCTGCGTCGGGCCTCCGATTGAAGCTGCATTCTCAGAGATGAAGTTTTACTTATGTCCCAAAGACCCTGGAGCTTGGCTCCACGTCGGGCCTCCGATTGAAGTTGCATTCTCGGAGATGGAGTTTTACTTAAGCCCCAAAGACGCTGGAGCTTGGCTCCGCGTCGGGCCTCCGATTGAAGCAGCATTCTCGGAGATGAAGTTTTACTTAAGTCCCAAAGACGCTGGAGCATGGCTCCGCGTCGGGCCTCCGATTGAAGCTGCATTCTCGGAGATGAAGTTTTACTTAAGTCCCAAAGACGCGGGAGCTTGGCTCCGCGTCAGGTCTCCGATTGAAGTTACATTCTCGGAGATGAAGTATTACTTAAGTCCGAAAGATGCTGGAGCTTGGCTTCGCGTCGGGCCTCCGATTGAAGCTGCATTCTCGGAGATGAAGTTTTACTTAAGTCCCATAGACGCTGAAGCTTGGCTCTTGGTGCTTGGCTCCGCATCGGGCCTCCGATTGAAGCTGCATTCTCGGAGATGAAGTTTTACTTAAGTCCCAAAGACGCTGGAGCTTGGCTCCACGTCGGGCCTCCGATTGAAGTTGCATTCTCGGAGATGGAGTTTTACTTAAGCCCCAAAGACGCTGGAGCTTGGCTCCGCGTCGGGCCTCCAATTGAAGCAGCATTCTCGGAGATGAAGTTTTACTTAAGTCCCAAAGACGCTGGAGCATGGCTCCGCGTCGGGCCTCCGATTGAAGCTGCATTCTCGGAGATGAAGTTTTACTTAAGTCCCAAAGACGCGGGAGCTTGGCTCCGCGTCGGGTCTCCGATTGAAGCTGCATTCTCGGAGACGAAGTATTACTTAAGTCCCAAAGACATTGGAGCTTGGCTCCAAGTCGGGCCTCCGATTGAAGCTGCATTCTCGGAGATGAAGTTTTACTTAAGTCCCAAAGACGCTGGAGCTTAGCTCCGCGTCTGGCCTCCGATTGAAGCTGCATTCTCGGAGATAAAGTTTTACTTAAGTCACAAAAACGCTGGACCTTGGCTCCGCGTTGGGCCTCCGATTGAAGTTGCATTCTCGGAGATGAAATTTTACTTAAGTCTCAAAGACGCTGGAGCTTGGCTCCGCGTCGGGCCTCCGATTGAAGTTGCATTCTCGGAGATGAAATTTTACTTAAGTCCCAAAGACGCTGGAGCTTGGCTCCGCGTCGGGCCTCCGATTGAAGCTGCATTCTCGGAGATGAAGTTTTACTCAAGTCCTAAAGACGCTGGAGCTTGGCTCCGCGTCGGGCCTCTGATTGAAGCTGCATTCTCGGAGATGAAGTTTTACTTAAGTCCCAAAGACGTTGGAGCTTGGCTCCACGCCGGGCCTCCGATTGAAGCTGCATTCTCGGAGATGAAGTTTTACTTAAGTCCCAAAGACGCTGGAGCTTGGCTCCGCGTTAGGTCTCCGATTGAAGTTACATTCTCGGAGATGAAGTATTACTTAAGTCCGAAAGATGCTGGAGCTTGGCTTCGCGTCGGGCCTCCGATTGAAGCTGCATTCTCGGAGATGAAGTTTTACTTAAGTCCCAAAGACGCTGAAGCTTGGCTCTTGGTGCTTGGCTCCGCATCGGGCCTCCGATTGAAGCTGCATTCTCGGAGATGAAGTTTTACTTAAGTCCCAAAGACGCTGGAGCTTGGCTCCGCGCCGGGCCTCCGATTGAAGTTGGATTCTCGGAGATGATGTTTTACTCAAGTCCCAAAGACGCTGGAGCTTGGCTCCGCGTCGGGCCTCTGATTGAAGCTGCATTCACGGAGATGAAGTTTTACATATGTCCCAAAAACGCTGGAGCTTGGCTCCGCGTCGGGCCTCCGATTGAAGCTGCATTCTCGGAGATGAAGTTTTACTTAAGTCCCAAAGACGTTGGAGCTTGGCTCCGCGTCAGGCCTCTGATTGAAGCTGCACTCTCGGAGATGAAGTTTTAATTAAGTCCCAAAGACGCTGGAGCTTGGCTCCGCGTCGGGCCTCTGATTGAAGCTGCATTCCCGGAGATAGAGTTTTACTTATGTCCTAAAAACGCTGGAGCTTGGCTCCGCGTCAGGCCTTCGATTGAAGCTGCACTCTCGGAGATGAAGTTTTACTTAAGTCCCAAAGACGCCGGAGCTTGGCTCCGCGTCGGGCCTCTGATTGAAGCTGCATTTTCGGAGATGAAGTTTTACTTATGTCCCAAAAACGCTAGAGCTTAGCTCCGCGCCGGGCCTCCGATTGAAGCTGCATTCTCGGAGATGAAGTTTTACTTAAGTCCCAAAGACGCTGGAGCTTGGCTCCGCGTCGGGTCTCCGATTGAAGTTACATTCTCGGATATGAAGTATTACTTATGTCCGAAAGATGCTGGAGCTTGGCTTCGCGTCGGGCCTCCGATTGAAGCTGCATTCTCGGAGATGAAGTTTTTCTTAAGTCCCAAAGACGCTGAAGCTTGGCTCTTGGTGCTTGGCTCCGCATTGGGCCTCCGATTGAAGCTGCATTCTCGGAGATGAAGTTTTACTTAAGTCCCAAAGACGCTGGAGCTTGGCTCCGCGCCGGGCCTCCGATTGAAGCTGCATTCTCGGAGATGAAGTTTTACTTAAGTCCCAAAGACGTTGGAGCTTGGCTCCGCGTCAGGCCTCTGATTGAAGCTGCACTCTCGGAGATGAAGTTTTAATTAAGTTTCAAAGACGCTGGAGCTTGGCTCTGCGTCGGGCCTCTGATTGAAGCTGCATTCCCGGAGATAGAGTTTTACTTATGTCCTAAAAACGCTGGAGCTTGGCTCCGCGTCAGGCCTTCGATTGAAGCTGCACTCTCGGAGATGAAGTTTTACTTAAGTCCCAAAGACGCCGGAGCTTAGGTCCGCGTCGGGCCTCTGATTGAAGCTGCATTTTCGGAGATGAAGTTTTACTTAAGTCCCAAAGACGCTGGAGCTTGGCTCCGCGCCGGGCCTCCGATTGAAGCTGCATTCTCGGAGATGAAGTTTTACTTAAGTCCCAAAGACGTTGGAGCTTGGCTCCGCGCCGGGCCTCCGATTGAAGCTGTATTCTCGGAGATGAAGTTTTACTTAAGTCCCAAAGACGCTGGAGCTTGGCTCCGCGTCGGGTCTCCGATTGAAGTTACATTCTCGGAGATGAAGTATTACTTAAGTCCGAAAGATGCTGGAGCTTGGCTTCGCATCGGGCCTCCGATTGAAGCTGCATTCTCGGAGATGAAGTTTTACTTAAGTCCCAAAGACGCTGAAGCTTGGCTCTTGGTGCTTGGCTCCGCATTGGGCCTCCGATTGAAGCTGCATTCTCGGAGATGAAGTTTTACTTAAGTCCCAAAGACGCTGGAGCTTGGCTTTGCGCCGGGCCTCCGATTGAAGCTGCATTCTCGGAGATGAAGTTTTACTTAAGTCCCAAAGACGTTGGAGCTTGGCTCCGCGTCAGGCCTCTGATTGAAGCTGCACTCTCGGAGATGAAGTTTTAATTAAGTCCCAAAGATGCTGGAGCTTCGCTCCGCGTCGGGCCTCTGATTGAAGCTGCATTCCCGGAGATAGAGTTTTACTTATGTCCTAAAAACGCTGGAGCTTGGCTCCGCGTCAGGCCTTCGATTGAAGTTGCACAATCGGAAATGAAGTTTTACTTAAGTCCCAAAGACGCCGGAGCTTGGCTCCGCGTCGGGCCTCTGATTGAAGATGCATTTTCGGAGATGAAGTTTTACTTAAGTCCCAAAGACGCTGGAGCTTGGCTCCGCACCGGGCCTCCGATTGAAGCGGCATTCTCGGAGATGATGTTTTACTTAAGTCCCAAAGACGTTGAAGCTTGGCTCCGCGCCGGGCCTTCGATTGAAGCTGTATTCTCGGAGATGAAGTTTTACTTAAGTCCCAAAGACGCTGGAGCTTGGCTCCGCGTCGGGTCTCCGATTGAAGTTACATTCTCGGAGATGAAGTATTACTTAAGTCCGAAAGATGCTGGAGCTTGGCTTCGCATCGGGCCTCCGATTGAAGCTGCATTCTCGGAGATGAAGTTTTACTTAAGTCCCAAAGACGCTGAAGCTTGGCTCTTGGTGCTTGGCTCCGCATTGGGCCTCCGATTGAAGCTGCATTCTCGGAGATGAAGTTTTACTTAAGTCCCAAAGACGCTGGAGCTTGGCTCTGCGCCGGGCCTCCGATTGAAGCTGCATTCTCGGAGATGAAGTTTTACATAAGTCCCAAAGACGTTGGAGCTTGGCTCCGCGTCAGGCCTCTGATTGAAGCTGCACTCTCGGAGATGAAGTTTTAATTAAGTCCCAAAGACGCTGGAGCTTCGCTCCGC
Organism: Persicaria tinctoria; assembly: GCA_037127255.1. Taxonomy (NCBI): domain Eukaryota; kingdom Viridiplantae; phylum Streptophyta; class Magnoliopsida; order Caryophyllales; family Polygonaceae; genus Persicaria; species Persicaria tinctoria. The sequence goes on along the minus strand of JBANSL010000008.1, from coordinate 64,221,890 downwards.
GTCGGGCCTCTGATTGAAGCTGCATTCCCGGAGATAGAGTTTTACTTATGTCCTAAAAACGCTGGAGCTTGGCTCCGCGTCAGGCCTTCGATTGAAGTTGCACTCTCGGAAATGAAGTTTTACTTAAGTCCCAAAGACGCCGGAGCTTGGCTCCGCGTCGGGCCTCTGATTGAAGCTGCATTTTCGGAGATGAAGTTTTACTTAAGTCCCAAAGACGCTGGAGCTTGGCTCCGCACCGGGCCTCCGATTGAAGCGGCATTCTCGGAGATGATGTTTTACTTAAGTCCCAAAGACGTTGGAGCTTGGCTCCGCGCCGGGCCTTCGATTGAAGCTGTATTCTCGGAGATGAAGTTTTACTTAAGTCCCAAAGACGCTGGAGCTTGGCTCCGCGTCGTGTCTCCGATTGAAGTTACATTCTCGGAGATGAAGTATTACTTAAGTCCAAAAGATGCTGGAGCTTGGCTTCGCCTCGGGCCTCCGATTGAAGCTGCATTCTCGGAGATGAAGTTTTACTTAAGTCCCAAAGACGCTGAAGCTTGGCTCTTGGTGATTGGCTCCGCATCGGGCCTCCGATTGAAGCTGCATTCTCGGAGATGAAGTTTTACTTAAGTCCCAAAGACGCTAGACCTAGGCTCCGCGCCGGGCCTCCGATTGAAGTTGCATTCTCGGAGATGAAGTTTTACTCAAGTCCCAAAGACGCTGGAGCTTGGCTCCGCGTCGGGCCTCCGATTGAAGCTGCATTCACGGAGATGAAGTTTTACATATGTCCCAAAAACGCTGGAGCTTGGCTCCGCGTCGGGCCTCCGATTGAAGCTGCATTCTCGGAGATGAAGTTTTACTTAAGTCCCAAAGACGTTGGAGCTTGGCTCCGCGTCAGGCCTCTGATTGAAGCTGCATTCTCGGAGATGAAGTTTTAATTAAGTCCCAAAGACGCTGGAGCTTGGCTCCGCGTCGGGCCTCTGATTGAAGCTGCATTCCCGGAGATAAAACTTTACTTATGTCCCAAAAACGCTGGAGCTTGGCTCCGCGTCGGGCCTCCGATTGAAGCTGCATTCTCGGAGATGAAGTTTTACTTAAGTCCCAAAGACGTTGGAGCTTGGCTCCGCGTCAGGCCTCTGATTGAAGCTGCACTCTCGGAGATGACGTTTTAATTAAGTCCCAAAGACGCTGGAGCTTGGCTCCGCGTCGGGCCTCTGATTGAAGCTGCATTCCCGGAGATAGAGTTTTACTTATGTCCCAAAAACGCTGGAGCTTGGCTCCGCGTCAGGCCTTCGATTGAAGCTGCACTCTCGGAGATGAAGTTTTACTTAAGTCCCAAAGACGCCGGAGCTTGGCTCCGCGTCGGGCCTCTGATTGAAGCTGCATTTTCGGAGATGAAGTTTTACTTATGTCCCAAAAACGCTAGAGCTTAGCTCCGCGTCTGGCCTCCGATTGAAGCTGCATTCTCGGAGATGAAGTTTTACTTAAGTCACAAAAACGCTGGACCTTGGCTCCGCGTTGGGCCTCCGATTGAAGTTGCATTCTCGGAGATGAAATTTTACTTAAGTCCCAAAGACTCTGGAGCTTGGCTCCGCGTCGGGCCTCCGATTGAAGTTGCACTCTCGGAGATGAAATTTTACTTAAGTCCCAAAGACGCTGGAGCTTGGCTCTGCGTCGGGCCTCCGATTGAAGCTGCATTCTCGGAGATGAAGTTTTACTCAAGTCCCAAAGACGTTGGAGCTTGGCTCCGCGTCGGGCCTCTGATTGAAGTTGCATTCTCGGAGATAAAGTTTTACTTAAGTCCCAAAGACGTTGGAGCTTGGCTCCGCGTCGGGCCTCTGATTGAAGTTGCATTCTCGGAGATAAAGTTTTACTTAAGTCCCAAAGACGTTGGAGCTTGGCTCCGCGCCGGGCCTTCGATTGAAGCTGTATTCTCGGAGATGAAGTTTTACTTAAGTCCCAAAGACGCTGGAGCTTGGCTCCGCGTCGGGTCTCCGATTGAAGTTACATTCTCGGAGATGAAGTATTACTTAAGTCCGAAAGATGCTGGAGCTTGGCTTCGCGTCGGGCCTCCGATTGAAGCTGCATTCTCGGAGATGAAGTTTAACTTAAGTCCCAAAGACGCTGAAGCTTGGCTCTTGGTGCTTGGCTCCGCATCGGGCCTCCGATTGAAGCTGCATTCTCGGAGATGAAGTTTTACTTAAGTCCCAAAGACGCTGGAGCTTGGCTCCGCGCCGTGCCTCCGATTGAAGCTGCATTCTCGGAGATGAAGTTTTACTCAAGTCCCAAAGACGCTGGAGCTTGGCTCCGCGTCGGGTCTCCGATTGAAGCTGCATTCACGGAGATGAAGTTTTACATATGTCCCAAAAACGCTGGAGCTTGGCTCCGCGTCGGGCCTCCGATTGAAGCTGCATTCTCGGAGATGAAGTTTTACTTAAGTCCCAAAGACGTTGGAGCTTGGCTCCGCGTTAGGCCTCTGATTGAAGCTGCATTCTCGGAGATGAAGTTTTAATTAAGTCCCAAAGACGCTGGAGCTTGGCTCCGCGTCGGGCCTCTGATTGAAGCTGCATTCCCGGAGATAAAGTTTTACTTATGTCCCAAAAACGCTGGAGCTTGGCTCCGCGTCGGGCCTCCGATTGAAGCTGCATTCTCGGAGATGAAGTTTTACTTAAGTCCCAAAGACATTGGAGCATGGCTCCGCGTCAGGCCTCCGATTGAAGCTGCATTCTCGGAGATGATGTTTTACTCAAGTCCCAACGACGCTGGAGCTTGGCTCCGCGTCGGGCCTCCGATTGAAGCTGCATTCTCGGAGATGAAGTTTTACTCAAGTCCCAAAGACGCTAGAGCTTGGCTCCGCGTCGGGCCTCCGATTGAAGCTGCATTCTCGGAGATGAAGTTTTACTCAAGTCCCAAAGACGCTGGAGCTTGGCTCCGCGTCGGGCCTCCGATTGAAGCTGCATTCACGGAGATGAAGTTTTACATATGTCCCAAAAACGCTGGAGCTTGGCTCCGCGTCGGGCCTCTGATTGAAGTTGCATTCTCGGAGATGAAGTTTTACTTAAGTCCCAAAGACGCTGGAGCTTGGCTCCGCGTCGGGCCTCTGATTGAAGCTGCATTCCCGGAGATGAAGTTTTACATATGTCCAAAAAACGCTGGAGCTTGGCTCCGCGTCGGGCCTCCGATTGAAGCTGCATTCTCGGAGATGAAGTTTTACTTAAGTCCCAAAGACGTTGGAGCTTGGCTCCGCGTCAGGCCTCTGATTGAAGCTGCACTCTCGGAGATGATGTTTTAATTAAGTCCCAAAGACGCTGGAGCTTGGCTCCGCGTCGGGCCTCTGATTGAAGCTGCATTCCCAGAGATAAAATTTTACTTATGTCCCAAAAACGCCGGAGCTTGGCTCCGCGTCAGGCCTTCGATTGAAGCTGCACTCTCGGAGATGAAGTTTTACTTAAGTCCCAAAGACGCCGGAGCTTGGCTCTGCGTCGGGCCTCTGATTGAAGCTGCATTTTCGGAGATGAAGTTTTACTTATGTCCCAAAAACGCTGGAGCTTAGCTCCGCGTCTGGCCTCCGATTGAAGCTGCATTCTCAGAGATGAAGTTTTACTTAAGTCACAAAAACGCTGGACCTTGGCTCCGCGTTGGGCCTCCGATTGAAGTTGCATTCTCGGAGATGAAATTTTACTTAAATCCCAAAGACGCTGGAGCTTGGCTCCGCGGCGGGCCTCCGATTGAAGTTGCACTCTCGGAGATGAAATTTTACTTAAGTCCCAAAGACGCTGGAGCTTGGCTCCGCGTCGGGCCTTCGATTGAAGCTGCATTCTCGGAGATGAAGTTTTACTCAAGTCCCAAAGACGTTGGAGCTTGGCTCCGCGTCGGGCCTCTGATTGAAGCTGCATTCTCGGAGATGAAGTTTTACTTAAGTCCCAAAGACGTTGGAGCTTGGCTCCGCGCCGGGCCTTCGATTGAAGCTGTATTCTCGAAGATGAAGTTTTACTTAAGTCCCAAAGACGCTGGAGCATGGCTCCGCATCGGGTCTCCGATTGAAGTTACATTCTCGGAGATGAAGTATTACTTAAGTCCGAAAGATGCTGGAGCTTGGCTTCGCGTCGGGCCTCCGATTGAAGCTGCATTCTCGGAGATGAGGTTTTACTTAAGTCCCAAAGACGCTGGAGCTAGGCTCCGCGCCGGGCCTCCGATTGAAGTTGCATTCTCGGAGATGAAGTTTTACTCAAGTCCCAAAGACGCTGGAGCTTGGCTCCGCGTCGGGCCTCCGATTGAAGCTGCATTCACGGAGATGAAGTTTTACATATGTCCTAAAAACGCTGGAGCTTGGCTCCGCGTCGGGCCTCCGATTGAAGCTGCATTCTCGGAGATGAAGTTTTACTTAAGTCCCAAAGACGTTGGAGCTTGGCTCCGCGTTAGGCCTCTGATTGAAGCTGCATTCTCGGAGATGAAGTTTTAATTAAGTCCCAAAGACGCTAGAGCTTGGCTCCGCGTCGGGCCTCTGATTGAAGCTGCATTCCCGGAGATAAAGTTTTACTTATGTCCCAAAAACGCTGGAGCTTGGCTCCGCGTCAGGCCTCCGATTGAAGCTGCATTCTCGGAGATGAAGTTTTACTTAAGTCCCAAAAACGTTGGAGCTTGGCTCCGCGCCGGGCCTTCGATTGAAGCTGTATTCTCGGAGATGAAGTTTTACTTAAGTCCCAAAGACGCTGGAGCTTGGCTCCGCGTCGGGTCTCCGATTGAAGTTACATTCTCGGAGATGAAGTATTACTTAAGTCCGAAAGATGCTGGAGCTTGGCTTCGCGTCGGGCCTCCGATTGAAGCTGCATTCTCGGAGATGAAGTTTTACTTAAGTCCCAAAGACGCTGAAGCTTGGCTCTTGGTGCTTGGCTCCGCATCGGGCCTCCGATTGAAGCTGCATTCTCGGAGATGAAGTTTTACTTAAGTCCCAAAGACGCTGGAGCTAGGCTCCGCGCCGGGCCTCCGATTGAAGTTGCATTCTCGGAGATGATGTTTTACTCAAGTCCCAAAGACGCTGGAGCTTGGCACCGCGTCGGGCCTCCGATTGAAGCTGCATTCACGGAGATGAAGTTTTACATATGTCCCAAAAACGCTGGAGCTTGGCTCCGAGTCGGGCCTCCGATTGAAGCTGCATTCTCGGAGATGAAGTTTTACTTAAGTCCCAAAGACGTTGGAGCTTGGCTCCGCGTCAGGCCTCTGAATGAAGCTGCATTCTCGGAGATGAAGTTTTAATTAAGTCCCAAAGACGCTGGAGCTTGGCTCCGCGTCGGGCCTCTGATTGAAGCTGCATTCCCGGAGATAAAGTTTTACTTATGTCCCAAAAACGCTGGAGCTTGGCTCCGCGTCAGGCCTCCGATTGAAGCTGCATTCTCGGAGATGAAGTTTTACTTAAGTCCCAAAGACGTTGGAGCTTGGCTCCGCGTTAGGCCTCCGATTGAAGCTGCATTCTCGGAGATGAAGTTTTACTCAAGTCCCAACGACGCTGGAGCTTGGCTCCGCGTCGGGCCTCCGATTGAAGCTGCATTCACGGAGATGAAGTTTTACATATGTCCCAAAAACGCTCGAGTTTGGCTCCGCGTCGGGCCTCCGATTGAAGCTGCATTCTCGGAGATGAAGTTTTACTCAAGTCCCAAAGACGCTAGAGCTTGGCTCCGCGCCGGGCCTCCGATTGAAGCTGCATTCACGGAGATGAAGTTTTACTCAAGTCCCAAAGACGCTGGAGCTTGGCTCCGCGTCGGGCCTCCGATTGAAGCTGCATTCACAGAGATGAAGTTTTACATATGTCCCAAAAACGCTGGAGCTTGGCTCCGCGTCGGGCCTCCGATTGAAGCTGCATTCTCGGAGATGAAGTTTTACTTAAGTCCCAAAGACGTTCAAGCTTGGATCCGCGTCAGGCCTCTGATTGAAGCTGCATTCTCGGAGATGAAGTTTTAATTAAGTCCCAAAGACGCTGGAGCTTGGCTCCGCGTCGGGCCTCTGATTGATGCTGCATTCCCGGAGATGAAGTTTTACATATGTCCCAAAAACGCTGGAGCTTGGCTCCGCGTCGGGCCTCCGATTGAAGCTGCATTCTCGGAGATGAAGTTTTACTCAAGTCCCAAAGACGCTGGAGCTTGGCTCCGCGTCGGGCCTCCGATTGAAGCTGCATTCACGGAGATGAAGTTTTACATATGTCCCAAAAACACTGGAGCTTGGCTCCGCATCGGGCCTCCGATTGAAGCTGCATTCTCGGAGATGAAGTTTTACTTAAGTCCCAAAGACGTTGGAGCTTGGCTCCGCGTCAGGCCTCTGATTGAAGCTGCATTCTAGGAGATGAAGTTTTAATTAAGTCCCAAAGACGCTGGAGCTTGGCTCCGCGTCGGGCCTCTGATTGAAGCTGCATTCCCGGAGATAAAGTTTTACTTATGTCCCAAAAACATTGGAGCTTGGCTCCGCGTCGGGCCTCCGATTGAAGCTGCATTCTCGGAGATGAAGTTTTACTTAAGGCCCAAAGACGTTGGAGCTTGGCTCCGCGTCAGGCCTCCGATTGAAGCTGCATTCTCGGAGATGAAGTTTTACTCAAGTCCCAAAGACGCTGGAGCTTGGCTCCGCGTCGGGCCTCCGATTGAAGCTGCATTCACGGAGATGAAGTTTTACATATGTCCCAAAAACGCTGGAGTTTGGCTCCGCGTCGGGCCTCCGATTGAAGCTGCATTCTCGGAGATGAAGTTTTACTTAAGTCCCAAAGACGTTGGAGCTTGGCTCCGCGTCAGGCCTCTGATTGAAGCTGCATTCTCGGAGATGAAGTTTTAATTATGTCCCAAAGACGCTGAAGCTTGGCTCCGCGTCGGGCCTCTGATTGAAGCTGCATTCCCGGAAATAAAGTTTTACTTATGTCCCAAAAACGCTGGAGCTTGGCTCCGCGTCGGGCCTCCGATTGAAGCTGCATTCTCGGAGATGAAGTTTTACTTAAGTCCCAAAGACGCTGGAGCTTGGCTCCGCGTCAGGCCTCCGATTGAAGCTGCATTCTCGGAGATGAAGTTTTACTCAAGTCCCAAAGACGTTGGATCTTGGCTCCGCGTCGGGCCTCTGATTGAAGCTGCATTCTCGGAGATGATGTTTTACTTAAGTCCCAAAGACGTTGGAGCTTGGCTCCGCGCCGGGCCTTCGATTGAAGCTGTATTCTCGGAGATGAAGTTTTACTTAAGTCCCAAAGACGCTGGAGCTTGGCTCCGCGTCGGGTCTCCGATTGAAGTTACATTCTCGGAGATGAAGTATTACTTAAGTCCGAAAGATGCTGGAGCTTGGCTTCGCGTCGGGCCTCCGATTGAAGCTGCATTCTCGGAGATGAAGTTTTACTTAAGTCCCAAAGACGCTGAAGCTTGGCTCTTGGTGCTTGGCTCCGCATCGGGCCTCCGATAGAAGCTGCATTCTCGGAGATGAAGTTTTACTTAAGTCCCAAAGACGCTGGAGCTTGGCTCCGCGCCGGGCCTCCGATTGAAGCTGGATTCTCGGAGATGAAGTTTTACTCAAGTCCCAAAGACGCTGGAGCTTGGCTCCGCGTCGGGCCTCCGATTGAAGCTGCATTCACGGAGATGAAGTTTTACATATGTCCCAAAAACGCTGGAGCTTGGCTCCGCGTCGGGCCTCCGATTGAAGCTGTATTCTCGGAGATGAAGTTTTACTTAAGTCCCAAAGACGTTGGAGCTTGGCTCCGCGTCGGGCCTCTGATTGAAGCTGCATTCCCGGAGATAAAGTTTTACTTATGTCCCAAAAACGCTGGAGCTTGGCTCCGCGTCGGGCCTCCGATTGAAGCTGCATTCTCGGAGATGAAGTTTTACTTATGTCCCAAAGACGTTGGAGCTTGGCTCCGCGTCAGGCCTCCGATTGAAGCTGCATTCTCGGAGATGAAGTTTTACTCAAGTCCCAACGACGCTGGAGCTTGGCTCCGCGTCGGGCCTCCGATTGAAGCTGCATTCACGGAGATGAAGTTTTACATATGTCCAAAAAACGCTGGAGTTTGGCTCCGCGCCGGGCCTCCGATTGAAGCTGCATTCTCGGAGATGAAGTTTTACTCAAGTCCCAAAGACGCTGGAGCTTGGCTCCGCGCCGGGCCTCCGATTGAAGCTGCATTCTCGGTGATGAAGTTTTACTCAAGTCCCAAAGACGCTGGAGCTTGGCTCCGCGTCGGGCCTTCGATTGAAGCTGCATTCACGGAGATGAAGTTTTACATATGTCCCAAAAACGCTGGAGCTTGGCTCCGCGTCGGGCCTCCGATTGAAGCTGCATTCTCGGAGATGAAGTTTTACTTAAGTCCCAAAGACGTTGGAGCTTTTATCCGCGTCGGGCCTCCGATTGAAGCTGCATTCTCGGAGATGAAGTTTTACTTAAGTCCCAAAGACGCTGGAGCTTGGCTCCGCGCCGGGCCTCCGATTGATGCTGCATTCTCGGAGATGAAGTTTTACTCAAGTCCCAAAGACGCGGGAGCTTGGCTCCGCGTCGGGCCTCCGATTGAAGCTGCATTCACGGAGATGAAGTTTTACATATGTCCCAAAAACACTGGAGCTTGGCTCCGCATCGGGCCTCCGATTGAAGCTGCATTCTCGGAGATGAAGTTTTACTTAAGTCCCAAAGACGTTGGAGCTTGGCTCCGCGTCAGGCCTCTGATTGAAGCTGCATTCTAGGAGATGAAGTTTTAATTAAGTCCCAAAGACGCTGGAGCTTGGCTCCGCGTCGGGCCTCTGATTGAAGCTGCATTCCCGGAGATAAAGTTTTACTTATGTCCCAAAAACATTGGAGCTTGGCTCCGCGTCGGGCCTCCGATTGAAGCTGCATTCTCGGAGATGAAGTTTTACTAAAGTCCCAAAGACGTTGGAGCTTGGCTCCGCGTCAGGCCTCCGATTGAAGCTGCATTCTCGGAGATGAAGTTTTACTCAAGTCCCAAAGACGCTGGAGCTTGGCTCCGCGTCGGGCCTCCGATTGAAGCTGCATTCACGGAGATGAAGTTTTACATATGTCCCAAAAACGCTGGAGTTTGGCTCCGCGTCGGGCCTCCGATTGAAGCTGCATTCTCGGAGATGAAGTTTTACTTAAGTCCCAAAGACGTTGGAGCTTGGCTCCGCGTCAGGCCTCTGATTGAAGCTGCATTCTCGGAGATGAAGTTTTAATTAAGTCCCAAAGACGCTGAAGCTTGGCTCCGCGTCGGGCCTCTGATTGAAGCTGCATTCTCGGAGATGAAGTTTTAATTAAGTCCGAAAGACGCTGGAGCTTGGCTCCGCGTCGGGCCTCCGATTGAAGCTACATTCACGGAGATGAAGTTTTACATATGTCCCAAAAACGCTGGAGTTTGGCTCCGCGTCAGGCCTCCGATTGAAGCTGCATTCTCGGAGATGAAGTTTTACTTATGTCCCAAAGACGTTGGAGCTTGGCTCCGCGTTAGGCCTCCGATTGAAGCTGCATTCTCGGAGATGAAGTTTTACTCAAGTCCCAACGACGCTGGAGCTTGGCTCCGCGTCGGGCCTCCGATTGAAGCTGCATTCACGGAGATGAAGTTTTACATATGTCCCAAAAACGCTGGAGTTTGGCTCCGCGTCGGGCCTCCGATTGAAGCTGCATTCTCGGAGATGTAGTTTTACTCAAGTCCTAAAGACGCTAGAGCTTGGCTCCGCGCCGGGCCTCCGATTGAAGCTGCATTTTCGGAGATGAAGTTTTACTCAAGTCCCAAAGACGCTGGAGCTTGGCTCCGCGTCGGGCCTCCGATTGAAGCTGCATTCATAGAGATGAAGTTTTACATATGTCCCAAAAACGCTGGAGCTTGGCTCCGCGTCGGGCCTCCGATTGAAGCTGCATTCTCGGAGATGAAGTTTTACTTAAGTCCCAAAGACGTTGGACCTTGGATCCGCGTCAGGCCTCTGATTGAAGCTGCATTCTCGGAGATGAAGTTTTAATTAAGTCCCAAAGACGCTGGAACTTGGCTCCGCGTCGGGCCTCTGATTGAAGCTGCATTCCCGGAGATGAAGTTTTACATATGTCCCAAAAACGCTGGAGCTTGGCTCCGCGTCGTGCCTCCGATTGAAGCTTCATTCTCGGAGATGAAGTTTTACTTAAGTCCCAAAGACGCTGGAGCTTGGCTCCGCGCCGGGCCTCCGATTGAAGCTGCATTATCGGAGATGAAGTTTTACTCAAGTCCCAAAGACGCTGGAGCTTGGCTCCGCGTCGGGCGTCCGATTGAAGCTGCATTCACGGAGATGAAGTTTTACATATGTCCCAAAAACACTGGAGCTTGGCTCCGCATCGGGCCTCCGATTGAAGCTGCATTCTCGGAGATGAAGTTTTACTTAAGTCCCAAAGACGTTGGAGCTTGGCTCCGCGTCAGGCCTCTGATTGAAGCTGCATTCTAGGAGATGAAGTTTTAATTAAGTCCCAAAGACGCTGGAGCTTGGCTCCGCGTCGGGCCTCTGATTGAAGCTGCATTCCCGGAGATAAAGTTTTACTTATCTCCCAAAAACATTGGAGCTTGGCTCCGCGTCGGGCCTCCGATTGAAGATGCATTCTCGGAGATGAAGTTTTACTTAAGTCCCAAAGACGTTGGAGCTTGGCTCCGCGCCGGGCCTCCGATTGAAGCTGGATTCTCGGAGATGAAGTTTTACTCAAGTCCCAAAGACGCTGGAGCTTGGCTCCGCGTCGGGCCTCCGATTGAAGCTGCATTCACGGAGATGAAGTTTTACATATGTCCCAAAAACGCTGGAGCTTGGCTCCGCGTCGGGCCTCCGATTGAAGCTGTATTCTCGGAGATGAAGTTTTACTTAAGTCCCAAAGACGTTGGAGCTTGGCTCCGCGTCGGGCCTCTGATTGAAGCTGCATTCCCGGAGATAAAGTTTTACTTATGTCCCAAAAACGCTGGAGCTTGGCTCCGCGTCAGGCCTCCGATTGAAGCTGCATTCTCGGAGATGAAGTTTTACTCAAGTCCCAACGACGCTGGAGCTTGGCTCCGCGTCGGGCCTCCGATTGAAGCTGCATTCACGGAGATGAAGTTTTACATATGTCCCAAAAACGCTGGAGTTTGGCTCCGCGCTGGGCCTCCGATTGAAGCTGCATTCTCGGAGATGAAGTTTTACTCAAGTCCCAAAGACGCTGGAGCTTGGCTCCGCGCCGGGCCTCCGATTGAAGCTGCATTCTCGGAGATGAAGTTTTACTCAAGTCCCAAAGACGCTGGAGCTTGGCTCCGCGTCGGGCCTTCGATTGAAGCTGCATTCACGGAGATGAAGTTTTACATATGTCCCAAAAACGCTGGAGCTTGGCTCCGCGTCGGGCCTCCGATTGAAGCTGCATTCTCGGAGATGAAGTTTTACTTAAGTCCCAAAGACGTTGGAGCTTGGATCCGAGTCGGGCCTCCGATTGAAGCTGCATTCTCGGAGATGAAGTTTTACTTAAGTCCCAAAGACGCTGGAGCTTGGCTCCGCGCCGGGCCTCCGATTGATGCTGCATTCTCGGAGATGAAGTTTTACTCAAGTCCCAAAGACGCTGGAGCTTGGCTCCGCGTCGGGCCTCCGATTGAAGCTGCATTCACGGAGATGAAGTTTTATATATGTCCCAAAAACACTGGAGCTTGGCTCCGCATCGGGCCTCCGATTGAAGCTGCATTCTCGGAGATGAAGTTTTACTTAAGTCCCAAAGACGTTGGAGCTTGGCTCCGCGTCAGGCCTCTGATTGAAGCTGCATTCTAGGAGATGAAGTTTTAATTAAGTCCCAAAGACGCTGGAACTTGGCTCCGCGTCGGGCCTCTGATTGAAGCTGCATTCCCGGAGATAAAGTTTTACTTATGTCCCAAAAACATTGGAGCTTGGCTCCGCGTTGGGCCTCCGATTGAAGCTGCATTCTCGGAGATGAAGTTTTACTAAAGTCCCAAAGACGTTGGAGCTTGGCTCCGCGTCAGGCCTCCGATTGAAGCTGCATTCTCGGAGATGAAGTTTTACTCAAGTCCCAAAGACGCTGGAGCTTGGCTCCGCGTCGGGCCTCCGATTGAAGCTGCATTCACGGAGATGAAGTTTTACATATGTCCCAAAAACGCTGGAGTTTGGCTCCGCGTCGGGCCTCCGATTGAAGCTGCATTCTCGGAGATGAAGTTTTACTTAAGTCCCAAAGACGTTGGAGCTTGGCTCCGCGTCAGGCCTATGATTGAAGCTGCATTCTCGGAGATGAAGTTTTAATTAAGTCCCAAAGACGCTGAAGCTTGGCTCCGCGTCGGGCCTCTGATTGAAGCTGCATTCTCGGAGATGAAGTTTTAATTAAGTCCCAAAGACGCTAGAGCTTGGCTCCGCGTCGGGCCTCCGATTGAAGCTGCATTCACGGAGATGAAGTTTTACATATGTCCCAAAAACGCTGGAGTTTGGCTCCGCGTCAGGCCTCCGATTGAAGCTGCATTCTCGGAGATGAAGTTTTACTTATGTCCCAAAGACGTTGGAGCTTGGCTCCGCGTTAGGCCTCCGATTGAAGCTGCATTCTCGGAGATGAAGTTTTACTCAAGTCCCAACGACGCTGGAGCTTGGCTCCGCGTCGGGCCTCCGATTGAAGCTGCATTCACGGAGATGAAGTTTTACATATGTCCCAAAAACGCTGGAGTTTGGCTCCGCGTCGGGCCTCCGATTGAAGCTGCATTCTCGGAGATGTAGTTTTACTCATGTCCTAAAGACGCTAGAGCTTGGCTCCGCGCCGGGCCTCCGATTGAAGCTGCATTCTCGGAGATGAAGTTTTACTCAAGTCCCAAAGACGCTGGAGCTTGGCTCCGCGTCGGGCCTCCGATTGAAGCTGCATTCATAGAGATGAAGTTTTACATATGTCCCAAAAACGCTGGAGCTTGGCTCCGCGTCGGGCCTCCGATTGAAGCTGCATTCTCGGAGATGAAGTTTTACTTAAGTCCCAAAGACGTTGGAGCTTGGATCCGCGTCAGGCCTCTGATTGAAGCTGCATTCTCGGAGATGAAGTTTTAATTAAGTCCCAAAGACGCTGGAGCTTGGCTCCGCGTCGGGCCTCTGATTGAAGCTGCATTCCCGGAGATGAAGTTTTACATATGTCCCAAAAACGCTGGAGCTTGGCTCCGCGTCGGGCCTCCGATTGAAGCTTCATTCTCGGAGATGAAGTTTTACTTAAGTCCCAAAGACGCTGGAGCTTGGCTCCGCGCCGGGTCTCCGATTGAAGCTGCATTATCGGAGATGAAGTTTTACTCAAGTCCCAAAGACGCTGGAGCTTGGCTCCGCGTCGGGCGTCCGATTGAAGCTGCATTCACGGAGATGAAGTTTTACATATGTCCCAAAAACACTGGAGCTTGGCTCCGCATCGGGCCTCCGATTGAAGCTGCATTCTCGGAGATGAAGTTTTACTTAAGTCCCAAAGACGTTGGAGCTTGGCTCCGCGTCAGGCCTCTGATTGAAGCTGCATTCTAGGAGATGAAGTTTTAATTAAGTCCCAAAGACGCTGGAGCTTGGCTCCGCGTCGGGCCTCTGATTGAAGCTGCATTCCCGGAGATAAAGTTTTACTTATGTCCCAAAAACATTGGAGCTTGGCTCCGCGTCGGGCCTCTGATTGAAGCTGCATTCTCGGAGATGAAGTTTTACTTAAGTCCCAAAGACGTTGGAGCTTGGCTCCGCGTCAGGCCTCCGATTGAAGCTGCATTCTCGGAGATGAAGTTTTACTCAAGTCCCAAAGACGCTGGAGCTTGGCTCCGCGTCGGGCCTCCGATTGAAGCTGCATTCACGGAGATGAAGTTTTACATATGTCCCAAAAACGCTGGAGTTTGGCTCCGCGTCGGGCCTCCGATTGAAGTTGCATTCTCGGAGATGAAATTTTACTTAAGTCCCAAAGACGTTGGAGCTTGGCTCCGCGTCAGGCCTCTGATTGAAGCTGCATTCTCGGAGATGAAGTTTTAATTATGTCCCAAAGACGCTGAAGCTTGGCTCCGCGTCGGGCCTCTGATTGAAGCTGCATTCCCGGAGATAAAGTTTTACTTATGTCCCAAAAACGCTAGAGCTTGGCTCCGCGTCGGGCCTCCGATTGAAGCTGCATTCTCGGAGATGAAGTTGTACTTAAGTCCCAAAGACGCTGGAGCTTGGCTCCGCGTCAGGCCTCCGATTGAAGCTGCATTCTCGGAGATGAAGTTTTACCCAAGTCCCAAAGACGTTGGATCTTGGCTCCGCGTCGGGCCTCTGATTGAAGCTGCATTCTCGGAGATGAAGTTTTACTTAAGTCCCAAAGACGTTGGAGCTTGGCTCCGCGCCGGGCCTTCGATTGAAGCTATATTCTCGGAGATGAAGTTTTACTTAAGTCCCAAAGACGCTGGAGCTTGGCTCCACGTCGGGTCTCCGATTGAAGTTACATTCTCGGAGATGAAGTTTTACTTAAGTCCCAAAGACGCTGAAGCTTGGCTCTTGGTGCTTGGCTCCGCATCGGGCCTCCGATTGAAGCTGCATTCTCGGAGATGAAGTTTTACTTAAGTCCCAAAGACACTGGAGCTTGGCTCCGCGCCGGGCCTCCGATTGAAGCTGGATTCTCGGAGATGAAGTTTTACTCAAGTCCCAAAGACGCTGGAGCTTGGCTCCGCGTCGGGCCTCCGATTGAAGCTGCATTCACGGAGATGAAGTTTTACATATGTCCCAAAAACGCTGGAGCTTGGCTCCGCGTCGGGCCTCCGATTGAAGCTGTATTCTCGGAGATGAAGTTTTACTTAAGTCCCAAAGACGTTGGAGCTTGGCTCCGCATCGGGCCTCTGATTGAAGCTGCACTCTCGGAGATGAAGTTTTACTCAAGTCCCAACGACGCTGGAGCTTGGCTCCGCGTCGGGCCTCCGATTGAAGCTGCATTCACGGAGATGAAGTTTTACATATGTCCCAAAAACGCTGGAGGTTGGCTCCGCGTCGGGCCTCCGATTGAAGCTGCATTCTCGGAGATGAAGTTTTACTCAAGTCCCAAAGACGCTGGAGCTTGGCTCCGCGCCGGGCCTCCGATTGAAGTTGCATTCTCGGAGATGAAGTTTTACTCAAGTCCCAAAGACGCTGGAGCTTGGGTCCGCGTCGGGCCTCCGATTGAAGCTGCATTCACGGAGATGAAGTTTTACATATGTCCCAAAAACGCTGGAGCTTGGCTCCGCGTCGGGCCTCCGATTGAAGCTGCATTCTCGGAGATGAAGTTTTACTTAAGTCCCAAAGACGTTGGAGCTTGGATCCGCGTCAGGCCTCTGATTGAAGCTGCATTCTCGGAGATGAAGTTTTAATTAAGTCCCAAAGACGCTGGAGCTTGGCTCCGCGTCGGGCCTCTGATTGAAGCTGCATTCCCGGAGATGAAGTTTTACATATGTCCCAAAAACGCTGGAGCTTGGCTCCGCGTCGGGCCTCCGATTGAAGCTGCATTCTCGGAGATAAAGTTTTACTTAAGTCCCAAAGACGCTGGAGCTTGGCTCCGCGCCGGGCCTCCGATTGATGCTGCATTCTCGGAGATGAAGTTTTACTCAAGTCCCAAAGACGCTGGAGCTTGGATCCGCGTCAGGCCTCTGATTGAAGCTGCATTCTCGGAGATGAAGTTTTAATTAAGTCCCAAAGACGCTGGAGCTTGGCTCCGCGTCGGGCCTCTGATTGAAGCTGCATTCCCGGAGATGAAGTTTTACATATGTCCCAAAAACGCTGGAGCTTGGCTCCGCGTCAGGCCTCTGATTGAAGCTGCACTCTCGGAGATGAAGTTTTACTCAAGTCCCAAAGACGTTGGATCTTGGCTCCGCGTTGGGCCTCTGATTGAAGCTGCATTCCCGGAGATAGAGTTTTACTTATGTCCCAAAAACGCTGGAGCTTGGCTCCGCGTCAGGCCTTCGATTGAAGCTGCACTCTCGGAGATGAAGTTTTACTTATGTCCCAAAGACGCCGGAGCTTGGCTCCGCGTCGGGCCTCTGATTGAAGCTGCATTTTCGGAGATGAAGTTTTACTTATGTCCCAAAAACGCTGGAGCTTAGCTCCGCGTCTGGCCTCCGATTGAAGCTGCATTCTCGGAGATGAAGTTTTACTTAAGTCACAAAAACGCTGGACCTTGGCTCCGCGTTGGGCCCCCGATTGAAGTTGCACTCTCGGAGATGAAATTTTACTTAAGTCCCAAAGACGCTGGAGCTTGGCTCCGCGTCGGGCCTCCGATTGAAGCTGCATTCTCGGAGATGAACTTTTACTCAAGTCCCAAAGACATTGGAGCTTGGCTCCGCGTCGGGCCTCTGATTGAAGCTGCATTCTCGGAGATGAAGTTTTACTTAAGTCCCAAAGACATTGGAGCTTGGCTCCGCGCCGGGCCTCCGATTGAAGCTGTATTCTCGGAGATGAAGTTTTACTTAAGTCCCAAAGACGCTGGAGCTTGGCTCCGCGTCGGGTCTCCAATTGAAGTTACATTCTCGGAGATGAAGTATTACTTAAGTCCGAAAGATGCTGGAGCTTGGCTTCGCGTCGGGCCTCCGATTGAAGTTGCATTCTCGGAGATGAAGTTTTACTTAAGTCCCAAAGACGCTGAAGCTTGGCTCTTGGCTCCGCGTCGGGTCTCCAATTGAAGTTACATTCTCGGAGATTGAAGCTGCATTCCCGGAGATGAAGTTTTACATATGTCCCAAAAACGCTGGAGCTTGGCTCCGCGTCAGGCCTCTGATTGAAGCTGCACTCTCGGAGATGAAGTTTTACTCAAGTCCCAAAGACGTTGGATCTTGGCTCCGCGTTGGGCCTCTGATTGAAGCTGCATTCCCGGAGATAGAGTTTTACTTATGTCCCAAAAACGCTGGAGCTTGGCTCCGCGTCAGGCCTTCGATTGAAGCTGCACTCTCGGAGATGAAGTTTTACTTATGTCCCAAAGACGCCGGAGCTTGGCTCCGCGTCGGGCCTCTGATTGAAGCTGCATTTTCGGAGATGAAGTTTTACTTATGTCCCAAAAACGCTGGAGCTTAGCTCCGCGTCTGGCCTCCGATTGAAGCTGCATTCTCGGAGATGAAGTTTTACTTAAGTCACAAAAACGCTGGACCTTGGCTCCGCGTTGGGCCCCCGATTGAAGTTGCACTCTCGGAGATGAAATTTTACTTAAGTCCCAAAGACGCTGGAGCTTGGCTCCGCGTCGGGCCTCCGATTGAAGCTGCATTCTCGGAGATGAACTTTTACTCAAGTCCCAAAGACATTGGAGCTTGGCTCCGCGTCGGGCCTCTGATTGAAGCTGCATTCTCGGAGATGAAGTTTTACTTAAGTCCCAAAGACATTGGAGCTTGGCTCCGCGCCGGGCCTCCGATTGAAGCTGTATTCTCGGAGATGAAGTTTTACTTAAGTCCCAAAGACGCTGGAGCTTGGCTCCGCGTCGGGTCTCCAATTGAAGTTACATTCTCGGAGATGAAGTATTACTTAAGTCCGAAAGATGCTGGAGCTTGGCTTCGCGTCGGGCCTCCGATTGAAGTTGCATTCTCGGAGATGAAGTTTTACTTAAGTCCCAAAGACGCTGAAACTTGGCTCTTGGTGCTTGGCTCCGCATCGGGCCTCCGATTGAAGCTGCATTCTCGGAGATGAAGTTTTACTTAAGTCCCAAATACGCTGGAGCTTGGCTCCGCGCCGGGCCTCCGATTGAAGCTGCATTCTCGGAGATGAAGTTTTACTTATGTCCCAAAGACGCTGGAGCTTGGCTCCGCGCCGGGCCTCCGATTGAAGCTGCATTCTCGGAGATGAAGTTTTACTTAAGTCCCAAAGACGTTGGAGCTTGGCTCCGCGTCAGGCCTCTGATTGAAGTTGCATTCTCGGAGATGAAGTTTTAATTAAGTCCCAAAGACACTGGAGCTTGGCTCCGCGTCGGGCCTCTGATTGAAGTTGCATTCCCGGAGATAAAGTTTTACTTATGTCCCAAAAACGCTGGAGCTTGGCTCCGCGTCGGCCCTCAGATTGAAGCTGCATTCTCGGAGATGAAGTTTTACTTAAGTCCCAAAGACGTTGGAGCTTGGCTTCGCGTCAGGCCTCCGATTGAAGCTGCATTCTCGGAGATGAAGTTTTACTCAAGTCCCAAAGACGCTGGAGCTTGGCTCCGCGTCGGGCCTCCGATTGAAGCTGCATTCACGGAGATGAAGTTTTACATATGTCCCAAAAACGCTGGAGTTTGGCTCCGCGTCGGGCCTCCGATTGAAGCTGCATTCTCGGAGATGAAGTTTTACTTAAGTCCCAAAGACGTTGGAGCTTGGCTCCGCGTCAGGCCTCTGATTGAAGCTGCATTCTCGGAGATGAAGTTTTAATTAAGTCCCAAAGACGCTGGAGCTTGGCTCCGCGTCGGGCCTCTGATTGAAGCTGCATTCCCGGAGATAAAGTTTTACTTATGTCCCAAAAACGCTGGAGCTTGGCTCCGCGTCGGGCCTCCGATTGAAGCTGCATTCTCGGAGATGAAGTTTTACTTAAGTCCCAAAGACGTTGGAGCTTGGCTCCGCGTCAGGCCTCCTATTGAAGCTGCATTTTCGGAGATGAAGTTTTACTTTAGTCCCAAAGACGTTGGAGCTTGGCTCCGCGTCGTGCCTCTGATTGAAGCTGCGTTCTCGGAGATGAAGTTTTACTTATGTCCCAAAAACGCTGGAGCTTGGCTCCGCGTCGGGCCGCCGATTGAAGCTGCATTGTCGTAGATGAAGTTTTACTTAAGTCCCAAAGACGCTGGAGCTTGGCTCCGCGTCGGGCCTCAGATTGAAGCTGCATTCTCGGAGATGAAGATTTACTTAAGTCCCAAAGACGCTGGAGCTTGGCTTCGCATCGGTCCTCCGATTGAAGCTGCATTCTCGGAGATGAAGTTTTACTTAAGTCCCAAAGACGCTGGATCTTAGCTCCGCGTTAGGCCTTCAATCGAAGCTGCATTCGCATAGGTAAATTCTAAAATTCCAGAACCCGAACCCCGCGTCAGATCTCTACTCAGGGCATTCTAAAAAAGAAAGATGTAATTTTCATAAGCCCTTCAAGGTACGCTAACACATTTAAAGAGTTATCCGCTTAGAAAGAAAAACATGCACACATTAGCTCATTCTCGTCGAGCCCTCGCCGGGATGAGACGAGTTCTACCTTGACTCAGGCGAAATCCATTCGAAGGGGGACCTCCTAACTCCGGAGAGGTCCACTCAGCGTCTACCTCATCCCCCACAACATCTAAAATCTGAACCTCGAAGCGATTTCCTCTTTTATAGATAAACGTCAAAGAAGAACCAATATTGATGCTGTGTGACTTGACAAAATCATTCCAACCCCCTCTTAAAAGAGGAGCCCTGTAATCTCCGCGCATGTCTTCTACCGGGAAGTCGCGAAGAATCCTAGTTGACAAAAGAATGTTCCTAGGAAGATCTGGTCCTAGCTTATCCTCGAAACATAGTGGCAGAGACTAGAAAAAGACAAAGTTAAAAGTGTGTTAAGGAAAAAACAAACCCGATAAGAAGAAAGACTTAGCAAATAAGAAACTAACCAAGCGGAGGAGTTGCTCGGGAAAACTGATACGCTCGAAAAATGACCAGGGCGGACTAACAGGGGAAGGCATGTTAAAGGCGAGAGATCGAGTTTAGGCACCCCTCCCCCCATACTCTTTTTTATAGGGCGCACAGACAAAACTGGACACATGTCATAGACAGGAACATGAGACCAATAAGTTCGAAAGGTCAATCATTGAGCCTAAACCACAGGTGTGCCATGCATGAAACAAACAGTAACAACTCTTGCTGAAAAACTCAGAAGGCCCGTGAGCAACACATCACGACGAAGTAGCATCGAAAGACTAAAACCGTTCACACAGTTGGCATGCATGACCTTAAAAACTCCCTGGAGCAATGATCAAAGACTTCGCAATTAATAAAAAATTTAGCCAATCTTTCAATTACTTCCACTTAGGAGAAGGCTACTCGCGTCCGGTAACAGACCAGGATGAAAGGTAAAAAGTGTGTTAAACAAGAATTTCAAACACATCCACAGGCTAAATAAAGCTAATGAACAAGCTTAAAGATTTATTTTATTATACGATTATAAAAATCCAGCTTAAGGACCATTCGAAGTTGCGTCGTGGGGAGGAGGATCGTCGTGATTGACCTCACGCTCACCCCCGCGTGGATCCACCACCCGGATCTCGAAACAAGCCTCACCCATGTGGGTAAAAATCATAGAAACCCCTCTTTCAAAACCATGCGATTCCACAAAATCTTTCCATCCGCGACCAAGGTAGAGAAGACCACCGTTGTATCGCTCTATGCAAACCGGGAAATTGCGCAACAAATGACAAGAAAGTAAAACCCGGCTAGGTACAGCATCCGCGTACACCTCCTCAAGCCTAAGTGGTAGCAGCTAAAAAGTAGAAAAGAAGTATAAGCAAAGAAGGAATTCATAAGGAAAATAGAAACTAAGTAAAAAAATCTCACGAAACGCAAGAACTGTTCGGGATAATCATTCGCTTGGAAAAAAGCCCATCGTGGTTCTTGCCCGAAAACCCTGTCTACCCTAAATGATAAAGGAGGAACTATAATGGATCCCCGCATCTCGATAAAAATTGGAGGGAAACAGTAAGTTCTATCTCTTTTGTATCACCACTCACGAGGGAACAATCAAGCAAAGAAAGAAGAGTTGCATGCATGGCATGCAACAGGTGACACAGTCACCAAGGGCAGGCGTCTTTTATTCTCAAAATTCAAAATTAATTAACCGAGGAAGAGGATTTTCTCAAACAAGCAAAAGTAAATTGAAAAAGGGAAAACTAAAATTACTTTTCGATAAAAAGCGATAAAACCGAGGACAAGAAAACCTCGCGCAGCGGGTATAAAACATGCTAGGATGTCCTAAAGTGATGAACATCCTAAAACAAAATGGATCCATGTTTTCCGCCAAGGGCTTTCTATAGAGTCATCATGAGGGAGGAGCAACTTCAAACACTTCGGCTCCCTCTCATGTATGTCCTAATCGACGAGGATGCTCACACTCAAGCTAGACTCTGGTCTCGCTCCAACCAGGAACACGAAGTAAAAATGGAAACGGATGGAGACGGCTGACTAAACCAATACTAAAAACATCTGCCGAAATATAAAAAGTACGAACAATTAAATAAAAAATAAACAAGAAACCCATATAATTACAATCCGCGGACAAAGGTCCAAACAACCATTCAAATACGATCATCTGATAAAATGAAAAGAGCCTACATCGCTCACAATGTCAAACTCCGCGAATGAAAACCACTGTCCGTCTTTAGCGTAAAATTCTATTAAGGATTGTCATTAATTTATCTCAAGTTATTCATCGACGACAGGTAAATGGGTCAAACTTCCAAATTGTCTAGGAAAAACCCGATAAGGGAATCATCCTTTGTTATTAAAGATTATTAGCTAACTTTCTGCGGCACAGGTTGGGCCGGGTCGATCTTTTTGACGCGGGTCAGGTAAGTCCGTCGTGAAGGTTGGTCATTTCATTAGGTAGATTCCCGGGCCCCACTAAAAATGGTGGCCTTCTTGGATTGGGCTTTTTCACTAGCGCCGTCTGTGGGAACCCCCTCACACTAAGGGGTTTCCTGTTTAATTGATTAAAATCTATAAATGTAAGTTCTCAGATGTTTAACATCAAACTTTCTTGCGGACGACAGATCCACAATAGCGAGGAGATGGGTGATAGCCAGAACAATCAGACTCAAAACATGAGTCAAGGGTTCCACCAGGACCAAGAAGCCTCTAGCATGTATGTCCCGCTGACGCCGCAAACTAATCCCGATGCGGAAATGGGGGAACAGAATCTTGAAACTCCTCCACAACCTTATGGTAATCAGTATGGACTAGATGGAGGATTCGTCCCACAAAACTTCTGGTATTATGAGGCGCGACATGAACAGCCAAACCCTTTTCAGCAAGAGCAGGCTCAATACTTTTACTATGATCAATGGGGGCAGAATCCGCGTCAACAGGGAAACTATAGACCAGAAGTACAGTATGGGAATTTTGATCGACACAACACAGCTTATGATAATCCCAGTAACTGGAACTATGGTTTTCAGAACCAAGAGATACCAAACCAGACGTGGCAAAATGATCACAATTACAGAGAAAATAAACACCGACGCGGGGATACGTCGACAGATGTTTCCACCTCCACAAAGTCTGATTCTGTAGAAAAAAGAAATGAAAATGCACCAGCAGGTTTCCCGTCAGTTTTTACTCAAGAGATTTGCTCAGCGACAGTACCGAAGCGGTGGAGGGATGTGAACCTCATGAAGTATGATGGAACGACCGATCCCGAAGATCATCTCTGTCATTTTGCTACAGCAATGGGGATAAACGAGTATAATGATGCCATGTTGTGCAGAACGTTTCCCTCAACCTTAACGAAGATTGTGCTAACTTGGTTCACTAACCTTCCCAAGGGGTCTGTAACCAATTTCGCCCAGATGTCTCACATCTTCACTTCTCATTTTGGGAGTGCGCGGTCAAGAAAGAAGACTATGCTCGACTTGAATTCCATCAGGCAAGGAGCTGGGGAATCCTTGGGGCACTTTTTCACTCGATTCACCAGTATGGTGGTTCAAATCCCTAACTTCAATCATGAATCAGCCATTATCATACTTATGGGCAATCTAGCTGAAGGAGATTTCAAGACATATTTGTTTCGAAAGAAGCCCACAAGTTATGATGACCTAAGAGAGCGGGTCTCTAGACAGATTGAAGCAGAAGAAGCAGCCGCGTCCAGCTCCAAGGCAAATACTGGGAATACAGGACCTTTCGGGAAATTGGTAGGAAAATTCAGAAAAGAGAAAGCCAAGCCACCTAGGCATCATTCAGAAGCAATAGATTTTCGTCCCCACCGTGATGAAGTGCATATGAATTTAGAAAGGGGTCAAGGATCTCGGTATAGGGAAAATCACCCGCGTTCTGATCATCCAAGGGAGAATCAACACGGGCATCGCGATATGAGATCTCCACCGAAGAGGGAGAACCGACCCGATCACAGACCTTGGTGGGAGGACCGAGATTTTAGGTTTGACGAATCTCGAAATCCACAAGAACGATTTAACAGGCAACAGGATCCGCGTAGGGATCTCCCATTCCACAACAGGGGAAGGGGGAGAGGAAGAAGAGGACGCGGAGCAAGGAACAACTACACGCCTGCAGCCCAGAGATCTGTCAATCAGAGAGAAGCTCAAAAGACAGAAGCGGGTCAAATACCAGAGCCAGAAGGCTTCATCAACACCCTCGCAGGAGGTTTGTCAATGGCTTGGTCCAGCAGGCTGGAAAAAAGAAACTACGAAAGAGAAGGAAGGCAGCCATCATCCGCGTCAAGCAGAAGAATTTCTCTTACGCAGCATGAAAACATTTTCTTCACTCCAAAAGACGCGGAGGAAATAAGAATGCCGCACTCAGACCCGCTGGTCATTCACGCGCATATAGCTGCCAAGACCGTGAAAAGAGTATTTATTGACACGGGATCTTCTGTGGACATCCTGTCGTGGGAAGCTTTTTCTCAAATGGGAATCTCCGCGGCTTCGTTGAAACCATATCCAGGAACGCTGATCACATTTTCGGGAGGAGAAGTACAAGTGGCTGGCACAATCGAGCTTACAGTTGTTCTAGGGACGTCTCCAAACAGACGAATGGAAAATATTGTGTTCATAGTAGTAAATATTCCCACTGTGTATAATGCTTTGTTAGGCCGTGTCTCGCTCTACAAATTCCAAATGGTAGTTTCAATCTACCACTTCTTAGGGAAGTTCCCCTTACCCGGAGGGGGAATAGGCGAGGTCCGCGGACAACAACCAGAAAGTAGAAGCTGTTATCTGACCTCCATTAAGAAAAATAAGGAAGTGATGTGTATTAGTGAAAATTGCGAGTCCAAGGTTGGAGATAATGACTCAGTCGAGCTTTCAGAAGCTGAACTAGAGGTCCGGCCGATGGAAGTCAAGGTGCCCACCGCGGATGAGAAAGTTGCATTTACACCCTTTCCTAGTCCAGAGGAGAAAGTCTATCTGGGACAAGCTCTGGAAGCAAGAGAAAGGGCTAGAGTCTTAGAGATCATAGCAACGTCAAGAGACATTTTCGCGTGGAGTCCTCGAGACCTGCTAGGTGTCCCGTCTGCGATAGCTTTACACACCTTAAGGATTCGTCCAGGAACGAACCCCATAGTGCAAAAAAGGAGAAAAATGGCCCCAGAAAAAGCTGTTGCGGCAAGAGAAGAAACTAATAGACTTTTAGAAGTAGGCTTCATAGAGGAGGTGGAAGATTCTGAATGGCTCTCAAACGTTGTTCTAGTGAAGAAATCAAACGGGAAGTGGAGGATGTGTACCGATTTTACTGATCTTAACAAATCCTGCCCAAAAGATAGTTATCCTCTGCCATTCATAGATGAGCTTGTCGATGGGAACGCGGGGAACAAAGTCCTGAGCTTTCTCGATGCTTACTCAGGATACAATCAGATAAACCTGGACCCCTCAGATAAAAAAGCTACAACTTTTATTACCAGTCAAGGAATTTTTTGCTACCACGTCATGCCTTTCGGACTTAGAAATGCTGTGACAACTTTTCAGAGAACAGTCGATCGGATCTTCCGTAGTCAGATTGGCATTAACGTATCAATTTATGATGATGACATTGTTGTCAAAAGCGAAAGTGCAGAGGATCATGCCGCGGATTTACAAGAAACCTTTGATTCTCTTCGAAGAGGAGGTTTGAATTTAAATGCAGAAAAATGCGTCTTTGGAGTTGATTCTGGGAAATTCCTCGGTTTTATGGTTAGCCATAGAGGAATTGACGTAAATCCTGAAAAAGTTACAGCAATTCAAAATCTTCAACCGCCGCGGACCATCAAAGAGTTACAATCTTTGAATGGAGCAGTGAACTACTTAAGCCGTTTCTGCTCCTGCTTGGCGGATAAGTCATTGCCTTTCTTTGCTCTGCTCAAGAAAAAGGGGCCGATACGGTGGACTCCTGAATTACAGGAAGCTTTTGGAAATTTGAAACTTTTTCTAACATCGCTTCCTACCCTTTACCAACCTGAGAGACAAGAGGCCCTCCATCTGTATTTATCTGTAAAAAATGTCACCATCAGCGCAGTCTTGACGCGAGAAGAAAAATTCCCAGTCTACTACATCAGTCGTGTTCTTCAGGACGCGGAGACGAGATACGAACCAGTAGAGAAAATTATCTTGTGCTTAGTATTCGCAGCAAGAAGGCTAACGCCTTATTTTCAAGGTCATCCTATCCGAGTTATGACAGATTTGCCCATGCGACAAATCCTTCACTCGCCATGTTTATCAGGAAGAATGATGAAATGGGCAGTCGAACTCACAGAATTTGAATTAGAGTATACTCCGCGGAAAGCAACCCTCGCTCAGTCTCTGGCCGATTTCATCAGCGAAACAAGTTTCGAATTGAGTTCTCTAACAGAAAAGAGCGAGTGGACACTCAGGGTAAATGAAGCAACTAACAAGGATGGATGCGGAGCAGGAGTTACTTTAACGGCACCTGATGAACGGCAGTACAATTATGCCTATAAATTGGATTTCCAGGCTACCAATAACGAAGCCGAGTATGAAGCCTTACTAGCTGGTCTGGAAATAGCTTTGATTAAAGGAGCTAGGCAAGTCTCAGTTTACACCGATTCAGAAGTAGTGACGCGGCAAATAATAGAGGAATATGAGGCAAGAACTGGTTTAATGCCAGATTACCAGAGAAAAGCGCGAGCACTCTCCAAAGCTTTCTTGAGTTTTTGTTTGACATCTGTTCCTAGAAATGATAACCAGCAGGCAGACGCGTTGGCACGGTTGGGAGCTGTAATGCAAGAAGAAGTAGGAAAAGAGGTGATTCTTGAAAGAATGAGTACCCGAAGACTTATTCATGAAATCTATCAGGTACAAGAAATGGAGACAAAAGACTGGAGAGCACCGATCGCGGATTATTTAGGCAAGGGAACCCTACCTGAAGATAGATCCGCCGCTAAGAAGATACTTGTCAAATCCTCTCGATTCACCATCAGGGAAGGAAAACTGTACAAGAGAGGGAATTGCTTGCCAGATCTGTTATGCATATCGTCAGAAGAAGGAAGTCGGGTAGTGGAAGAACTGCATGATGGAGTTTGTTCACATCACCAGGGTTGGAGAGCTGTTGTGGCTAAAGCAATCAGGCTGGGATATTACTGGCCCACTATGAGACATGATATTCAAAGTTATGTACAGAAATGTGACGCGTGCCAAAAGTTCGGAAATCTAAATCACCGTCCTTCTGAGACGATGAAGAGCATAACCAAAGCTTGCCCTTTTTCCATCTGGGGAATGGACATCCTTGGTCCATTTCCCACAGCTCCCGGACAGATGAAATATGTCTTGGTCCTCGTAGATTATTTCACTAAATGGGTTGAGGCCGAAGTGATGGGATTAATAACCGCGGAAAAAGTGAGGAAGTTTTTGTGGAAGAATGTGGTTTGCCGCTTCGGGATACCTGAAACGATAATCACAGACCATGGACCTCAATTTGATTGCGAAATGATCAGAGATTTCTGTGCTGGACTGGGAATCAATCTTAAAATTTCATCTGTGGCCCACCCACAAACGAATGGGCAGGCGGAAACAACTAACCGACAGTTGTTACTTGGGATACAAAAGAAACTCGGCAACACAGCAAAAGGGCGTTGGGCAGAACTCTTACCGTGGGTACTCTAGTCCTATCGCACATCGGCCAAGACTCCCACTGGAGAAACCCCATTCTCTTTAGTCTTTGGTATGGACGCGGTTATCCCAGTTGAGAGGTTGATACCGTCAGCACGGATAATTACCTATGATCCGGACATCAATGATGAAGCGCTGGAATTTGAGCTCCATCTCATAGAAGAACGCATAATGACGACCGCTTTGAAGGAACTAGAATACAAGAGGAGGCTTTCCAAGTATCAAGATAGACGAATTTCCCCGCGGCATCTTAAAGAAGGAGATCTAGTGCTACGACAAGCCACCTCAGGGGGGAAGCTAGATCCCAACTGGGAAGGACCATATATAATCATCAAGGAAGTTCAAAGAGGCGCATATAAACTCAGCACTCCTGAAGGAATCATCCTGAACAAGACTTGGAACGCGGACAACCTAAAAAAGTATTATGTGTAATCATTAAATAGATAAATATAAAACTGAGTCGCCCCCGCAAGGATAAAATAAAGCGGTTAGAGGGCGCTTTCTATAATAATACGCAATTAATGATACTTCAAAATAAATTCCTAAGATGTTGGAGCTTGGCTCCGCGTCAGGCCTCTGATCGAATCAGCATTCTCAAAGTTGATATTTTACAATAAGTCCTGGGACGCTGGAGCTTGGCTCCGCGTCAGGCCTCTGATCGAATCAGCATTCTCAGAGATGTTACTTTATATCAAGTCCTAAGACGCTGGAGCTTGGCTCCGCATCAGGCCTCTGATCGAATCAGCATTCTCAGAGTTGATATTTTACAATAAGTCCTGGGACGCTGGAGCTTGGCTCCGCGTCAGGCCTCTGATCGAATCAGCATTCTCAGAGTTGATATTTTACAATAAGTCCTGGGACGCTGGAGCTTGGCTCCGCGTCAGGCCTCTGAACGAATCAGCATTCTCAGAGATGTTACTTTATATCAAGTCCTAAGACGCTGGAGCTTGGCTCCGCGTCAGGCCTCTGATCGAATCAGCATTCTCAGAGTTGATATTTTACAATAAGTCCTGGGACGCTGGAGCTTGGCTCCGCGTCAGGCCTCTGATCGAATCAGCATTCTCAGAGATGTTACTTTATATCAAGTCCTAAGACGCTGGAGCTTGGCTCCGCGTCAGGCCTCTGATCGAATCAGCATTCTCAGAGTTGATATTTTACAATAAGTCCTAGGATGCTAGAGCTTGGCTCCGTGTCAGGCCTCTGGTCGAATTAACATTCTCAGAGATGTTACTTCATATAAAGTCCTAGGACGCTGGAGCTTGGCTCCGCGTCAGGCCTCTGATCAAATCAGCATTCTCAGAGATGTTACTTCATATTAAGTCCTAAGACGCTAGAGCTTGGCTCTACGTCAGGCCTCTGATCGAATCAGCATTCTCAGAGTTGATATTTTACAATAAATCCTGGGACGCTGGAGCTTGGCTCCGCGTCAGGCCTCTGATCGAATCAGCGTTCTCAGAGATGTTACTTTATATCAAGTCCTAAGACGCTGGAGTTTGGCTCCGCGTCAGGCCTCTGATCGAATCAGCATTCTCAGAGTTGATATTTTATAATAAGTCCTGGGATGCTGGAGCTTGGCTCCGTGTCAGGCCTCTGGTCGAATTAACATTCTCAGAGATGTTACTTCATATAAAGTCCTAGGACGCTGGAGCTTGGCTCCGCGTCAGGCCTCTGATCAAATCAGCATTCTCAGAGATGTTACTTCATATTAAGTCCTAAGACGCTGGAGCTTGGCTCCGCGTCAAGCCTCTGATCGAATCAGCATTCTCAGAGTTGATATTTTACAATAAATCCTGGGACGCTGGAGCTTGGCTCCGCGTCAGGCCTCTGATCAAATCAGCATTCTCAGAGATGTTACTTCATATTAAGTCCTAAGACGCTAGAGCTTGGCTCTACGTCAGGCCTCTGATCGAATCAGCATTCTCAGAGTTGATATTTTACAATAAATCCTGGGACGCTGGAGCTTGGCTCCGCGTCAGGCCTCTGATCGAATCAGCGTTCTCAGAGATGTTACTTTATATCAAGTCCTAAGACGCTGGAGTTTGGCTCCGCGTCAGGCCTCTGATCGAATCAGCATTCTCAGAGTTGATATTTTATAATAAGTCCTGGGATGCTGGAGCTTGGCTCCGTGTCAGGCCTCTGGTCGAATTAACATTCTCAGAGATGTTACTTCATATAAAGTCCTAGGACGCTGGAGCTTGGCTCCGCGTCAGGCCTCTGATCAAATCAGCATTCTCAGAGATGTTACTTCATATTAAGTCCTAAGACGCTGGAGCTTGGCTCCGCGTCAGGCCTCTGATCGAATCAGCATTCTCAGAGTTGATATTTTACAATAAATCCTGGGACGCTGGAGCTTGGCTCCGCGTCAGGCCTCTGATCGAATCAGCGTTCTCAGAGATGTTACTTTATATCAAGTCCTAAGACGCTGGAGCTTGGCTCCGCGTCAGGCCTCTGATCGAATCAGCATTCTCAGAGTTGATATTTTACAATAAGTCCTGGGACGCTGGAGCTTGGCTCCGCGTCAGGCCTCTGATCGACTCAACATTCTCAGAGATGTTACTTTATATCAAGTTCTAAGACGCTGGAGCTTGGCTCCGCGTCAGGCCTCTGATCGAATCAGCATTCTCAGAGTTGATATTTTACAATAAGTTCTGGGACGCTGGAGCTTGGCTCCGCGTCAAGCCTCTGATCGAATCAGCATTCTCAGAGTTGATATTTTACAATAAGTCCTGGGACGCTATAGCTTGGCTCCTCGTCAGGCCTCTGATCGAATCAGCATTCTCAGAGATGTTACTTTATATCAAGTCCTAAGACGCTGGAGCTTGGCTCCGCGTCAGGCCTCTCATCGAATCAGCGTTCTCAGAGTTGATATTTTACGACAAGTCCTGGGACGCTGGAGCTTGGCTCCGCGGTAGGCCTCTGATCAAATCAGCAATCTCAGAGATGTTACTTCATACTAAGTCTTAAGACGCTGGAGCTTGGCTCCGCGTCAGGCCTCTGATCGAATCAGCATTCTCAGAGTTGATATTTTACATTAGGTCCTGGGACGCTGGAGCTTGGCTCCGCGTCAGGCCTCTGATCGAATCAGCATTCTCAAAGATGTTACTTTATATCAAGTCCTAAGACGCTGGAGATTGGCTCCGCGTCAGGCCTCTGATCGAATCAGCATTCTCAGAGTTGATATTTTACAATAAGTCCTGGGATGCTGGAGCTTGGCTCCGCGTCAGGCCTCTGATCAAATCAGCATTCTCAGAGATGTTACTTCATATTAAGTCCTAAGACGCTGGATCTTGGCTCCGCGTCAGGCCTCTGATCGAATCAGCATTCTCAGAGTTGATATTTTACAATAAGTCCTGGGATGCTGGAGCTTGGCTCCGTGTCAGGCCTCTGGTCGAATCAGCATTCTCAGAGGTGTTACCTCATATAAAGTCCTGAGACGTGGGAGCTTGGCTCCGCGTCAGGCTGCTAATCAAATCCACATTCCCAGAGTAAATATTTAATAGAAAGATCTAAGAAGCTGGAGCTTATGTCCGCGTCAGGTCTCTAATTGAATCTACATTTTCAAAGACAACACTTCGTCATTAACCAGGACACTTGAGCTGGGGGGTGGCCAACCTATCACCAAAACCGAACTCATAGGTTGACCACTATTGAAATATTACAAAAAGGATGTTCTTTTGGAGTTCCCAAAAAAGTATCATCATTATTGAAAGAAATCAAAGCAATAGACACGTGATTAAAACAAACATCTTTCAATCTATATCCGCGGAGAATGCCCTGGGATGATACGAGTTCTGCCCTGACTTAAACGAAATCCATTTGAAGGAGGACCATCTGACTCCGAAGAGGCCCACTCCGCATCAACCTCATCTCCCACAGCATCTAAGATCTGGACATCGAAGCGATTCCCTTCTTTGTAAATAAAAGTAAGAGAAGAGCCAATATGGATGCTGTGAGTCTCGGCAAAGTCATTCCAACCACCCCTCAATAATGGAACCCTATAGTCTCCACGCGAAACCTCCACCGGGAAATCATGAAGAATCCTGGTGGACAGAAGAACATTCCTGGGAAGTTCTGGCCCAAGTATATCTTCGAAACATAGGGGCAAAGACTAAAAAAAACAACAGATTTAAAGAAGTGCTGGAAAGTAAACTAACTTGATAAAAAGGGAAAAAATCAATCAACAAACAAACAAACTAACCAAACGGAGAAGTTGCTTAGGAAAACTAATCCTCTCAAAGAAAGACCAAGGTAAACTAGCCATGGAGGGCATCACAAAAACGCAGCAATAAGTTCAATAGCTTCTTTCACACCCTCTCTTTTATATAACAAAGATCTAGACATGTGTCGAAAGGCAGAAATATTGAACAAATAAATTTGAAATGTCGCATCATCTAGACAGGAACCACAGACACCATGCATGAGATAAATAGTAAACACAATTACTGAATTTCTCAGAAAACCTGTAAAATGGACAGCATGGCCTCGAAAAACTAACATACATAAACGGAGAGATTTCCAGAAGTGATTGACATAGGCTGGATAAACCTCTAATTACTAAACAGTTGAAAAAACCTAAAACCTTATTCTGGACTAAACATTTTAAAAACCATTCGAAATTGTTTCAGAAGGAGCCAGATCATCGTTATTTCCCCCACGCGGATTCACCACCTGAACTTCGAAGTGAGCTTCACCCATGTGAGTGAAAATCATGGAAACCCCCTGCTCGAAGCCGTGAGAATCAACAAAGTCTTTCCATCCGCGACCAAAATAAAGAAAACCACCGTTACGCCGCTCTATGCAAACTAGGAAGTTGCTCAATAGATGAGACGAAAGAAAAACCTGACCAGGAATAGTGTCGGCATACTCCTCTTCAAACCAATGTGGAAGTAACTAAAAATAAGGAAGTATTAGTTAAAAATGAATTTTCTAAAAGATCTCCAATACAGTTAGCTCACTAATTGCAAAAACTGCTCTGGATGATCAATCGCTTGAAAGAAAGCCCAACGGGTTTCCGACTCGACAACTCCGTCTGCCCTAAAGGACAGGGGTGGAAATATAGTAGATCCCCTCATCTCGATGAGGTTGGAAAAAACAGTAAAAAACCCTCTACTTATCGGTAACAGGGAAACAGTCAAAAGGAACACATGTGTGACATCCAAACAGATGGCACAACCCCCAGGGTGTTGTGAGCTGAATCTGCCATGTTTTACAGTAACTTTTATATCGATTTCTGTATACATTGCATTCATTTGGGTTTAGATAGTACAAAATCTATGTACTTTATGTTTATTTGCCAAATTATGAAATCTACACCAGTTTCTGTTTAATTCGCAGAAATCGAGGCATTTTACAGCAATTCTACAAAAGGTCGGAAAAGCTCGGAAAACCACTACAGAAGTCCAAGGTCAAATCAGCGGAACCAGTCTGAGAGTCAAGGCTACTCGATCTCGAGTAGGCCTTACTCGACATAGACGAGCCTGTCCGAGCAACCTTGGTCGACAAAGCCTGATCGAGAGCCAGACCAACCCGGCTCCGGACCCTACTCGATCTCGACAAGCCCTAGTCGAGATCGACGAAGCCCAAACACCCCACCCGGAGTCGACAAGGAGAGAAGCCGAGGACGACCAGGCAGGACTCGCTGCCAGCGACTCGACTCGCTGCAGCGGATCGCTCGCTGCCAGCGGAAGAGGCAACTCGCGGAAGCGAAGAACCCAACTCGATCTCGAGGACCCTTTGTCGAGATCGACGAGACCCTGAGTCCAGATCCGGAGCCCATCGAGCAGAGTCACTCGAGAAGACCTAGTCGACAAGCCATCCTACTCGAGGTCGACAAGCGCCTGAGTCCAGATCCGAGCCAGTCGAGCACACCAACCCGAGGAAGCCTAGTCCATCGAGCCATGCTACTCGAGATCGACAAGGCTTTGTCGAGGTCGACGAGAGCCCAGTGAACCAAGTCCGAGCCACATCGAGCAGATCTAGCCGAGGAGGTCTAGTCGACGAACCACCCTACTCGAGGTCGACGAGCCGTGGTCGAGGTCGAGTAGAGCCATGTCAAGCAACTTCTCGACGAGACCTGTCCGAGTAGAATTGAGATTCCTTGGGCGCGAAGGAGTCGATTTGACCGAAATTCTATCCGATTCCATCAAGTTCTAACCATGGGAAACAAGATCTATCAACATCATGAAGACCTACCTTATTTAGTTTTATCTTTCCCTTTTAGATTTATTTCCGTAAAACAATTTATTTATCCTTTCAAGTTTTAGATATAATTTTAGATATAGATAGATATCTTCTTTCCTAGAATAGCTAGGGAATGAAGCCTATAAATAAGGCCCTAGGGGGCTCAGTTTTATTGATTCCAATTCCAGATCACAATTCAATTTCAGAGACAATTAGTTAGTTCCACAGAGAAGTTAGGAGTTCTGAGGTTTTTAGGGTTTTGGCTTTTCGCGAAAGTTGATTGCCAGGATTGTAAAGGCTTTTGAATTTAGTTTAATCCAAGTTAGTTCTTTTCATCATTCAATGTCTTTTATTGCGATGAGGCGTGAGTAGTCCACCCACTTCTGGGGCTGGGGTGAGCCCGACGGTGGCCATGTGAGGCGATGCGATAAAGGTCAGATCTTTTGTGCGATTCATCTTCTATCCTTATGAGCATGATTCTTTTGAGAGAGTTGAAGGTGATCCTTGTTTGTGTTATTGAAGCGAAAGTGATCTTAATGCAACTTGGATTAATTATGTGAAAAGGGTTAGCAACAATTAGGGTTTATGCGAAAGCCTCTATATGCCTATTTGTTAATGACGAAAGTTATTTGATGGAAAGCATGATCTTTTATGCCTTTATGTGTTACTTTGCATGGTTATCGTTGTGGTGTTGAAACCCTGGCTTTGGAAGTCTTTTAATATATTGATTTATTTCTGTCGAAAGTCTGAATTTTGGTTCGAAAATTTGCCCTTTTAAAGTTTCTGTCTTTTACTGTACTCGACATAGAGGAGCCTTTGTCGACCTCGAGTAGTGTCTTGTCGAGGTCGAGTAGGGGTTGGTCTTAGTCGAGTTGATTTGCTTCTGTTTCTTGTCGATTTCTGAAGTTTTTGTCTTTGCATGCTCTTGTCGATCTCGAGTAGAGGTTGTCGAGATCGAGTTGCCCTTGCCGGGTTTGCCTGTCTGCTGTGATTTCTTAAGTTGCTGTTGTCGACTGCTGTTGTCGATCTCGAGGAGCTGTTTGTCGAGATCGACTAGCCTCTGCCTTTGCTTTTGTTTCTGCTTTGCTTTGTCTTTTCTGTCTTCGTTTAGTTCATTGCTTTTGTTTGTTATTTTCTGCTTTTATTTCTATTTCTTTCCTTGCTTCTGTGTTTCTGTCCTTCTGCTGCTTTGCCTGTGAGAATTTACAGCTACCTGAGAACTGCTGACGTGCTTCCTCGTGGATTCGATCCTGACTTTTCTCTTACTACAACGGGAGGAAGTCTTGTATTTATTTGTTGAGACAGGGAAGTCAGTCTGATCTATATTTCATATTTATTTCAATACTCGATTTACTCCTGCAACAACAAATTGGCGACGTTGCTGGGGAAGCAATCATTCGCACCTTAGGTAGTCGGTTCTCACTATTTCTTTGAGTTACTTTTCAGGTGTATGCGCCGTTCTGGTCAAACACCTGAGTTTGACGCCTTAGACGAACCGGAACGCCTATTTCACATCCGAGCTAAACTACAAAAAGCCATGGCAGCTGCGGAGACACAGGAACAGCTGGTCGCTAGGCTTACCAGGGAATTGGCCGCAAAGGATGCTGCTATCGCCGCTGAGAGAGCAGAAAGGGAACAAGCACAGGCTGAGCTTACCCTGTATCCAACCACGGCAGAGGACTACATGCACCCAACTCTCGTCGTGCCTGAATCGGCGATTCTAATCCCTAAAAACTCTTTTGAAATTCGCACTCAGTTTCTTATAGAGCTTAAAAATAATGCCTTTTACGGCAGATTTAATGAGTGTCCTCTTGAAAATATTACTAATTTTCATGATATGTGCCGTACTCTTGCAGAAGGTACAACTCTGGAATATGTCAAGATGAAAGCTTTCCGTTGGTCGCTCGCTGGACCTGCACTGAAGTGGCTAGAAGGGCTGAAACCAAGATCACTAACCACATGGGCCAAAGTAGAGCAAGAGTTTCTCAACAAATTCTTCCCACCTGCCAAGACAGCACTTCTCCGCCAGAAAATCACCGCCTTTAAACAACAGAAAGGGGAACCGCTGGCAAGGGCATGGGAACGCTACAAGGAACTGCTACGATCCTGCCCTACTCATGGACATCCACCCTACATCATTTAGGAGATCTTCTTCAACTCTCTTGATAAAGTCACTAAGAACAGAATCAACAATTATACTCGCTACGAGTATCTGTCGATGCCGCCAAGTGACGCATGGGGTGTGCTAGAGAATCTCACTACCTACGACAACAAGTATGGGTCTACTGTAACCTATGAAGAGAACCCATACGCCAGACCAGCACCATCTATGCCTCTCTATGAGCTAGCAAAGGAGATTGGCCCAGATATCAGGGAGCAGTACTACAGGGACCAGAATAAGAAGCTCATCAAGCAAGCAAAGTATCTCTCTGTCAACCAGCCTTGCATAGAATGCGGATTGCAAAGGCACACCACTCCTGAGTGCCCACACACAGAGCAAGTCAGGCTAGCAGAGCACCATGAGGATGCAGCTTACGCAGGGGGTCCAAATCGCTACATGGGGGACCAAAGGTTTCAACAACCACAATGGAACCAAGGTGTCCCTAGGAACCCCCTGCCCTACAGAGCTCTAGGACATCCGAAAAGGGAGCAGAAAAAGGATGATATATAGACAGTCTTGGAGGAAATACGGAGAAACCACTCAGAAACCAGGCAATCCTTCAACTCCGTCTATACTCAGATGCAAGCTGTCAACTCTAGGCTTGGGGAAATTGATATCTGGCGGAAAACAGTTGATACACAGATTGGTCAGCTAGCAGCAGGAATCCCTAGACAGTCAGGGACACTTCCAGGATCTTCAGAACCAAATCCTAAGGGAAAGACTGGACACATCGCTGCTATAAAACTCAGAAGCGGCCATCAACTGCAAGAGCCAGAGGTCGGAAAGCAGCAGAACGACGAGGACCAGCAAGTCGATCTCGACAAAAACGTGGTCGATCTCGACAAGCCCTTCGTCGACCTCGAGGAGAAAATTCCAGAATCTTCGTCTGCACCACACAGTAACTCGACTGGGCCCAATCTGGTCGATGTCGACAAAGGCCTTGTCGATGTCGAGGAGCCCCTAGTCGACATAGAGAAGTCTGCAGCATCTCCGACATCTGTTCCGGCTCCGAATCAGAAAAAGAAGTTGCCTTTCCCCACAAAATCTCTAAAGGGCCCGGCGGAGAAAAAGTTTCAGCGCTTCATCAAGATGCTTCAGAAGCTCAACGTCACCATCCCCTTCACAGAAGCTCTCAATGAAATGCCATCTTATGTCAAGTTCCTGAAGGAGATTCTGAGTAAAAAGCGATCGATGGCTGAAATCACAGAGGAGTGCAGCCATCTGGACATATTGGAGAAGAGGCCGGATCCAGGTAAGTTTGCTATAACTATTGGATTTGGTCCATACAAAATTAATGCCCTATGTGATCTTGGAGCTAGTGTGAGTATAATGCCTTTAACAATTTGGTCCAAGATTAAGATAGGTGCCCTGGAGCCTGTGGATGCTAGACTTTACATGGCCAACAACACGGTGGTCATCCCCACAGGCATGGTGGAAAATGTCCCAGTACAAGTAGGTAAATTCTTCGTCCCTACTGATTTCTTAATAGTTGATATGCAAGAAGATCCTGCTTGTCCAATTATTTTAGGAAGACCATTCTTGGCGACGGTGGATGCCAACATAAGCGTAAGGAAAGGAGTGCTCACCTTCAACATCAGCGATGAGGTAATTGAGTATTCCTTTAATAAAACTGAAAGGCATACAGGTCCAATGGAAGAGGTCAAATCTATCTCAGCTGGCTATATCACCTGCGGGGAACCCAAGGTCAGAAATATGACCCCTGAGGAGCTGGAAAAGAGGGACATGGAAGCCTAGGTGGAGGAGATCATGGCAATCCTCAAGGAAAACACAGGGAATCCAATCGACACAGACCAAGGTAAGTCATCGTGGATTCATTATTTTTCGGATGCCTTGACAGGGACTAAGTATGGGGTCAAGATCGACCAGGGCTCCTCGACATTGAGTAGAACCCTAGTCGATCTCGACCAGACCAAGGCGACTCCACCAGCACCAGCATCGTCGAGCAGCGAACCAAACAAGCCAGGCTCGTCGATCTCGACCACCCTTGTCGAGGTCGACCACCACCCGGTGCCACCAGACCGTTCGTCCTCGACGCCACAGCAACCAGGAGGAGAGCCCTCGTCGAGATCGAGTACCCTAGTCGAGATCGACCAAGATCCTCGGGCATCGTCTTCCTCGACGCTGAGACAACCAGAGCCAGGACCAGCCTCATCGATCTCGACCACGCTTGTCGGGATCGACCACCGATCGGGGAGCCCAGATTCTTCTTCTTCGATTACGAAGCCACCAGGAGGAGAAGGCTACTCGAGGTCGAGTAGCCTTGTCGAGATCGACAAGCCCACATCTTCCTCGACGGCACCTCCCTTGACGCTGCAGACACCAGGAGCGGAGTCTTCGTCGAGGTCGACCAGTCTTGTCGAGGTCGACAAGCCCCTGTCTTCGTCGACTTCTGCCTCTTCAACCAGACCACCACCAGGACCAGCAGTCTTGTCGAGATCGACTAGCCCTAGTCGAGATCGACCAAACACAGTGGTTCCCGATTCCGTCTCTACGAAGGTAAGCCAAGGTATGGATCTATCTTCTCCTATTTCCATTAAAGATTTATCTATACATGGGAGAGGTCTGTCTTGGTATGTGCGATTGTGCAGGATATCCAATGATGAGCCTAAGGAATATGAAGTTGGAGACAAGCTCTATGTCTCTAAATCAAAGGATCATTGGTTTCCCAATAAATTCAACAAGAAGCGGATGGGACCGTTCGTGGTGAACAAGATCCATTCTGGAGGATTACAGCTGATGGACAAGAATGGAGTCTTATTTGAGACCCAAGCTACATGGGCCCTGCAGATGCCACCTTGAGCATTAATGGAAAGTCGGCCTAGCGACTATAAAATCTAGAGCATGTACATAGACTTTTTAGGACATTTGAGACTTTGTTTTTTGTTTTTTGTTTTTGAACACTTTTAGTTTTACTATTATGGGTATATGTCTTCTACTTTTCAGGTCCATGGATGGAACCAAGATACATTAAAACTCGGCTAGGAGGTGCTCCATTCGAAATTTAGAGGCTCTGTACACCTGTCTTGTGAGTTTTTTTCTTTACCTTTACCCTTGTTTTTTTATACAGTGAGGACACTGTAATATTTAAGTATGGGGTGGGGGAAGAGCATACTTTATGCATATTTGATTTATTTCACATGACTTGTGCATTATTTCTTGGAATTGCTACATGGCTATTTTGGAATGCATTATTGATTTATGTGCTCATATGCATGATTTCCAAAGTTTTGAAAAATGACCCCCATTTGAAATTTTTGATAAATGTCATGGAAGTTTAATATTGAACTCGATGATGCAAAATTGGATTCATTAGAGATATAGCATGAAATTGCCTAGTAAAGGGAAGTCACAATGAAGTGCATTATTTCTTGAAAACCATGAAAGGAGGTAAAATTTGAAGTTGCTTTTGACATATTGCATGATAAGATGACGGAGGACTTTATATTTCCATATAATGCTCATATTGTTATAATCCTAGCCTTACCCATGCTTATGCATCACAAAAGCCATAATATGCCTTATTTCAATTATTGCTCCACATGATCTAAATATTTCCATTCTTTACCTTATCCGGGGATTATGTTGAGAATGATGTTACATTATGGAGATTGTTATATGGTTGTTGTGTTTATCATTATTGGAGTTTGGAAGGAAATTATTTGAAATGTATGGAAAATTTAATGAGTGAAAGAAAATCCAATCACCTCAGGAGATAAAGGTAGATTGACCCTGCTCTCTAAGATAATAGTTTGGAGAGATGAGACACACTGTGAGGAGTCTAAAGCACTAAGTATCCGGGGCCATTCATGACACCCATGTTTGCAACTCGCGAGAAGGCAGTGCTGAGGTTAGAGAGGTAAAAGCATTATTATTGAGAAAAAAGCATTATGAAAGGTGATGAATCAAATGGAAGAATGAATGTGGAAATTCAATTTGGAAAGTACTCCATTTCCCCGGATCAAAAGCACCACATTGCCAAAAATTGCCCACCATTTAGCCTTTTACCAATCTACTCCTTTATGAGCTTAATTAAAGTCTTCTTGATTATCAATGCTTTGTCATATGAATTATTTTTGCATAACCCTCCTTTTGTGAGTAGATGTTGCTTTTACATATTTGCACATGCATGAATCCGTGACATAAGTACCTTTTCGAGAATGGTAATTGATTGCAGGGGACATATAAGAATGAATCTAAGATGTTGAGAGTTTTTGAATTCTTCCCCTGAATGACAAATAAAAGTATTGCTTGAGGACAAGCAAGCTTAAGTATGGGGTGTTTGTTGTGAGCTGAATCTGCCATGTTTTACAGTAACTTTTATATAGATTTCTGTATACATTGCATTCATTTGGGTTTAGATAGTACAGAATCTATGTAGTTTATGTTTATTTGTCAAATTATGAAATCTACACCAGTTACTGTTTAATTCGCAGAAATCGAGGCATTTTACAGCAATTCTACAGAAGGTCGGAAAAGCTCGGAAAACCACTACAGAAGTCCAAGGTCAAAGCAGCGGAACCAGTCTGAGAGTCAAGGCTACTCGATCTCGAGTAGGCCTTACTCGACATAGACGAGCCTGACCGAGCAACCTTGGTCGACAAAGCCTGATCGAGAGCCAGACCAACCCGGCTCCGGACCCTACTCGATCTCGACAAGCCCTAGTCGAGATCGAGGAAGCCCAGACACCCCACCCGGAGTCGACAAGGAGAGAAGCCGAGGACGACCAGGCAGGACTCGCTGCCAGCGACTCGACTCGCTGCAGCGGATCGCTCGCTGCCGCGGAAAAACTCGCTGCCAGCGGAAGAGGCAACTCGCGGAAGCGAAGAACCCAACTCGATCTCGAGGACCCTTTGTCGAGATCGACGAGACCCTGAGTCCAGATCCGGAGCCCATCGAGCAGAGTCACTCGAGAAGACCTAGTCGCCAAGCCATCCTACTCGAGGTCGACAAGAGCGTGAGTCCAGATCCGAGCCAGTCGAGCACACCAACCCGAGGAAGCCTAGTCCATCGAGCCATACTACTCGAGATCGACAAGGCTTTGTCGAGGTCGACGAGAGCCCAGTGAACCAAGTCCGAGCAACATCGAGCAGATCTAGCCGAGGAGGTCTAGTCGACGAACCACCCTACTCGAGGTCGACGAGCCGTGGTCGAGGTCGAGTAGAGCCATGTCCAGCAACTTCTCGACGAGACCTGTCCGAGTAGAATTGAGATTCCTTGGGCACGAAGGAGTCGATTTGACCGAAATTCTATCCGATTCCATCAAGTTCTATCCATGGGAAACAAGATCTATCAACATCATGAAGACCTACCTTATTTAGTTTTATCTTTCCCTTTTAGATTTATTTCCGTAAAACAATTTATTTATCCTTTCAAGTTTTAGATATAATTTTAGATATAGATAGATATCTTCTTTCCTAGAATAGCTAGGGAATGAAGCCTATAAATAAGGCCCTAGGGGGCTCAGTTTTATTGATTCCAATTCCAGATCACAATTCAATTTCAGAGACAATTAGTTAGTTCCACAGAGAAGTTAGGAGTTCTGAGGTTCTTAGGGTTTTGGCTTTCCGCGAAAGTTGATTGCCGGGATTGTAAAGGCTTTTGAATTTAGTTTAATGCAAGTTAGTTCTTTTCATCATTCAATGTCTATTATTGCGATGAGGCGTGAGTAGTCCACCCACTTCTGGGGCTGGGGTGAGCCCGACGGTGGTCATGTGAGGCGATGCGATAAAGGTCAGATCTTTTGTGCGATTCATCTTCTATCCCTATGAGCATGATTCTTTTGCGAGAGTTGAAGGTGATCCTTGTTTGTGTTATTGAAGCGAAAGTGATCTTAATGCAACTTGGATTAATTATGTGAAAAGGGTTAGCAACAATTAGGGTTTATACGAAAGCCTCTATATGCCTATTTGTTAATGACGAAAGTTATTTGATGGAAAGCATGATCTTTTATGCCTTTATGTGTTACTTTGCATGGTTATCGTTGTGGTGTTGAAACCCTGGCTTTGGAAATCTTTTAATATATTGATTTATTTCTGTCGAAATTCTGAATTTTGGTTTGAAAATTTGCCCTTTTAATGTTTCTGTCTTTTACTTTACTCGACATAGAGGAGCCTTTGTCGACCTCGAGTAGTGTCTTGTCGAGGTCGAGTAGGGGTTGGTCTTAGTCGAGTTGATTTGCTTCTGTTTCTTGTCGATTTCTGAAGTTTCTGTCTTTGCATGCTCTTGTCGATCTCGAGTAGAGGTTGTCGAGATCGAGTTGCCCTTGCCGGGTTTGCCTGTCTGCTGTGATTTCTGAAGTTGCTGTTGTCGACTGCTGTTGTCGATCTCGAGGAGCTGTTTGTCGAGATCGACTAGCCTCTGCCTTTGCTTTTGTTTGTTATTTTCTGCTTTTATTTCTGTTTCTTTCCTTGCTTCTGTGTTTCTGTCCTTCTGCTGCTTTGTCTGTGAGAATTTACAGCTACCTGAGAACTGCTGACGTGCTTCCTCGTGGATTCGATCCTGACTTTTCTCTTACTACAACGGGAGGAAGTCTTGTATTTATTTGCTGAGACAGGGAAGTCAGTCTGATCTATATTTCATATTTATTTCAATACTCGATTTACTCCTGCAACAACAAAGGGCACGCGTCCCACTTTTTCCAAGACAAATTAACCAGGTGTTAAACCTTTTTCCAAAACCGATAAAAGTAAAAATCCAATAAAGGAAATTAAAGTTACTTATCGGTAAAAAGCGACGAAACCAAGGACAGGTAAGCCCCTTGAGAAAAGTATAAAACACGCCCAAAACATCCATGAGTAGAGTACAATTTTGAGAACAAAATGGATCCTAACCCACAGCCTAGGGCTTTCTACAGAGTCATCATGAGGGAAGAGCAACTTCAAACCCTTCGCCTCCCTCTCATGTATGTCCTGATCGACGAAGACGCTCACACTCAGGCAAGACTTTGGTCCCGCTTCAACAAGGAGCACGAGGTGAAAGTAGACAAAGATGAAGATGGCCTTTTCTGGCTAACCCAAGGGTGGCGCGACTTCACACAAGCAAATCGAGTTAATGTCGGGTCTGCGTTGATCTTCACCTATATGGGTGATTCTATCTTTGAAGTTGATGTTGTCAGCCCAGATAGCGAAGAAAATGGAGAGGTAGGCCATCCTTGATCCCCTAATAAACTCTCCGCGTCAACTATGTAACGAGCCTAAAAGGATCCAACCCCTATGAAAGGTTTCTGTACGCACTTCCTCTTAGTAATAATAAAGATCCCTCTCTTTTATTTCGATCTGGGAAAACATGTGAAAATAGTAAGGAAATCATGAATTCCTCTTTTTTTCTTTATTTTGTTCTGCTCGAAGGCTTATATCCAGAGACAAGCTTGAAAAATTACAAAAGGATAACACGGAAATAACTCAATTAGAACTGCACGATGAAGAGACTGAGTCCGAGATAGCTTTCGGTTCGTCCACGACTTCACGACGCAGACAAACTTGAAAGGAAACATTGCCCTTATGAAAAAACATCATTGCGCTCCCTACTCCCAGGTGATGAAGCATGAGGAATTCATCCCAACCATTGTCAATTTGAAAAAGACCGTTTTCGCTCCATGAAACAGCCATAGGAAAATCGCGGACAAGATAAGAAGAAAGAAAGGCCCATCGTGGCGGAAGAGGTCCATACTCGGCCTCAAATTGGGGATGCATAACCTACATGTGAATCAAATCAAGGCTTAAGTTGAGAAAACTCAAACTTCATTTAAAACAAAATTAAAAGAAACTCACTAGCCGGGAAAGTTGTTCCACATTCTCAATCTTTTGAAAAAAGGCCCAAGGATTAAAATGAGACCTTAAAAAGAGGAATTCACCCAAAAGAATAAAGACAAGTGGTGACAGGTTTTGAACACCAGGACAAACCCTTTCAACACTTGGAAAATCTGGAATATAAAGTCATAAATATTTACCACAAACAAAGCATGCAAGCAACACAAATGTTTTAACCAGAGAGATCTTCAACCCTTTTTCAAAACGAAGGAAGTATCTCAAAGGTGTACCAAAAACCAGAAAACCATATACGGATTCCCAATGTTTCACCACTACACAAAAAACCCCGAAAAAACCAAAGTCTTTCAAGCAGAGGTTGCGTTCTCAACTTCTTCCTCCGCTTCATCACCATCATCATCTTCAGAATAAGAGTCTTCCGCGTCCATCTCCTCTTTTGAAAGACCCCAGTCAGCACTCTCCAAACTAGGCTCGAACATTTCCAAAGGGACACCTGGGCTGCCTAATGAACGCGTCACACTCTGGTTGATCCCTGCAACCATTCCCTTCCGAAAATAACTGAAGCATTTATCTTTCAGAATGCTGGAGCCTTTTGGAGTCTGAAGACAGGCTTTTTCCGTGGAAGATAGGAAAGAGAGGCCAACCTCCGTTTTGATCCACTCAGAGGATAGATGCTTCAAACCCTCAGGACTATGAAGCCATTGTAGAGCCACATCCTGATCTGATCGTGCCTTAGCAATTTCAAGCTCCTGTTTGGTGATGGATAGCTCCTCGCGAAGAATAGAAAAGTCTTCCTCCATCTTATCTAGGGCAGCCTGTTTTGTTTGAAGAAGCTTCTGTGAGACACCATCAGAAGCCTCTAGCTCTTTGACGCGGGAGGCAGCAAAGTTTGAAGAAGCTTTCAAATCATCATATTTCTTTTGAAAAACAGCCATGGCCTCCTTCAGAGTTTGCACCTCCTCGTGAAGGTCAACCGATCTCTTCCTAAATTTTTCCACTGAAGCTGGATCCCCTACGGTGTTCCCCAAAATACGAAGCTTGTGGTTCAATTTTTTAATTTCTTCATCCTTCTTCCTAAGATCTTCCTCTCCGCATACCAGGCATCTCTCAACGTCCGGTTGGATCACCCTCAACTACAAAAATTGGAGTAAAAGTAAGAAAATCCGAGAATAGAACGCGTCAAGAAAGTGTAAACGGGAAACAACAAAAGAATTTAAAATTACCCACTGGATTAAACGATCAAAGTTAGCGGAGAGAGTGACAGGGTCCAAACGCTTGACATATCCTTGCTCCGGAAAGCAACGTTTTTTGGTTGGAAAAGCAAGACCGTGTAGGTCAACCGGATCGAAACCTGGGATAGGAAATTCACGAAGGGTAGCCACACCCTCCAAAAAGAGCCCCTTCTTATCTGATGCAGATGGCCCAACAGCTACGACAAATTTCCTCCTTTTGGATCTCGAATATTCTGGCGCGGATGGACCAGTATGTTTCTCTTGAAGAGCGGGGACCAACGATGAAGATTCAGCTAAAACGCCAGTCTCATCCGCGGTACTAACATCAACGTTTGATGTCACTTCTAAAGCAGGAGGAGGAACAG
This sequence comes from Persicaria tinctoria, assembly GCA_037127255.1. Taxonomy (NCBI): domain Eukaryota; kingdom Viridiplantae; phylum Streptophyta; class Magnoliopsida; order Caryophyllales; family Polygonaceae; genus Persicaria; species Persicaria tinctoria. Next base: position 64,177,501 of record JBANSL010000008.1, on the reverse strand, counting down.
GAGGATCATTGGCTACAGAACTCGATTTCCTCTTCTTTCATGCTTTAGCTTTGTGACGCTTCAAAAGCGCATCCAGATCCATTTTGTCTGAAAAATACAATGCATTTTCCAGTAAGTTATCCATTTTAAGAAAAGTAAAATATGAAAATGCAACTTATTAAATAAAGAAGCCACCTAGTCGCGGATGAGGCATGCTCAAGCCAGCCATCTCAAGACGGAACGCGGATAACATTTTATCCCATGGAAATCTAGGAATATGAGAAAAAGACAGCTTGAACTGAGAAAGATTGGAAATTTTTGGTTTTGAAGCAGAACAAAAAGGCCCTGGGACCGTTCGACAACTAAAGCCTTGTCCGGATCTGTCGCGGACCAAAAACCACTTGTATTTCCAGTTTGGTTTGCTTGACAACCTCTCCATGTACTTACAACTTGAGTTGCATTGATAAAATCTTGTGTCTTGAGTCCCCTTTTTCAGAGAAAAAATACTAAGAATCAACTTCAAAGAGGGGGCAATACCAATCTCCTTGCATCTCATAACAAAACTTGTAAAGAACATCCAACCATTGGGAACAATCTGAGCAGGACTCAGGTTATATTCCTCCAAGAACTTTGAGAAAAGGGGATGAAGAGGAAGTCGGAAACCCTGAGATAGGCTCGCGGCATATACGACTAAACAATCTTCATAAGCGTCCAGACAACCACCTCCTTCCTCGGGAAGACAGAATTCGACACCCGCTGGCCATGGGAAGACTCGCGAAAGAGCATCGAGATCTCCAAGGTTCAATAGAGTCGTACAACCCCTCAATTTACCTATTGGGGACCTCCATGGATGAACTCTTTCAAGCACAATTGGTGGATGGCTGGTTGGAGGGGGGAGAGGTTTGAAATCCCCCAAAAAGAGACAAGAATCAAGGTCCCCTAAGTCATACACAGGGGTGTCCAAATCACTCAAGTTCTCCTTAGAACGAATTACCTTAGGTGCTTCTGCTAAACCAATAGGAGGAAGCTCATAAGGGATCCAAACTTCCTCCGACTCTTGATTCGCCGACTGAGACGCAGACAATGTCCCCGCGTCCACAGAAGAACTAGCACCCGAGACATCAACAACAGTTGGATTTTCACTGTTCGCGCATCCCTTCGAAGATGAAGAAACTGAGTAAGGTGAAGAATATATAGTAATCAGGGTCAGAACGCTTCCGACGCCTTCTCACCTTAATAGGGCTACCATTAGGACCAATTCGATCCGGGGTAGACGCGGATGTAGAAGAAGATGACTCTGACGAAGAATCATCAGAGGAAGAAGAAGAACTCCCAGAGGAGGAAGAAAGTATCTCCGGAGACAGACGCGCTTGAGAGGATGAGACAGCACCACCTCTCCATCCTTCATCCCTCTCAAAATCTTCTAATGAGTCACCCTCCTTGTTGAGATTAGGCATTTCTAAAAAGAAACTAGAAGAAAATTGCACGAAGTTTTACTCACACAAGGTAAAGTTTCATCCAAAAACACCCTTGAGACGATTCCATACCCAAATCCACGATCTAAAGGACAAAAAATCAAAGAACTCAACAAAGAAAACTCAAGAACAGCCAAGAACAAGAAGAAATACCTTGAAGGAATTGAAGAAAACCACCAGAAACTTCAAAGCTAAGCGATCGGAACCCTAGAAAACCAACGTCGGAAGGCTGAAGATAAGGACAGAGATTAAAATTTGCGAAAAGTAGAAAAAGACAAGTGTTGGGTGAAAAAGAGAACGGAACGGGGTAACTTATAGAAAAATTACCGACGTTTGAAATTCCAGACCAATACTAAAAACATCTGCCGAAATATAAAAAGTACGAACAATTAAATAAAAAATAAACAAGAAACCCATATAATTACAATCCGCGGACAAAGGTCCAAACAGCCATTCAAATACGATCATCCGCGGATGAGAAAGAACAGAAACGTGGCAGCCATGCCCACTTCCCACGCGTACAACACGTGTTGAAAGTTGAGCACCACGTGGCACAACATGCAAAAGAATCAAATATCTATAAATAGGAAGAAGTTTCATAGTAGAAGGGGGGACGATTGGGAGAGAAAAGGGGCGGAAGAAGACATAGTGAACCCAGGAAACGGAAGATCGAAAAGAATCATACGCGTAGAAAGAAATCTGATTAAATGAAAAGAGCCTACATCGGTCACAATGTCAAACTCCGCGAATGAAAACCACTGTCCGTCTTTAGCGTAAAATTCTATTAAGGATTGTCATTAATTTATCTCAAGTTATTCATCGACGACAGGTAAATGGGTCAAACTTCCAAATTGTCTAGGAAAAACCCGATAAGGGAATCATCCTTTGTTATTAAAGATTATTAGCTAACTTCCTGCGGCACAGGTTGGGCCGCGTCGATCTTTTTGACGCGGGTCAGGTAAGTCCGTCGTGAAGGTTGGTCATTTCATTAGGTAGATTCCCGGGCCCCACTAAAAATGGTGGCCTTCTTGGATTGGGCTTTTTCAACGGCCTCTTCTGGTTAACACAAGGATGGCACGACTTCACACAAGCAAATCGAGTCAATGTAGGATCACCTCTCATTTTCACCTACATGGGAGACTCTATCTTTGAAGTCGATTTTGTCAGTCCTAACAGCAAGGAAAATGGAGAAGTAGGACATCCTTAGGTTTTTACTTTATCCATCGCGTTACTATCTCCGGTATGATGTATCAAGTTTAAAGGGATCCCACCTCTAGGAAGGTTTCTGTACGCTACTTTGTATTATGAATAATAAAAGATCCCCCCTCTAAGTTTATTTCAGAAATCACAAAGACACGATATGTAGGGAAAGAGAATCATGGATCCCCCTTTTTCTTCACTCACGAAAACATAATCTATGACCAGATTACAAACTCCCAAAGCATGACGCGGGAGAAGCTCAATTTGAACTACATGATGAAGAAACCGAGTTAAAAGTAGCGTCATGATTGTCCCCAATTTCGCGACACGGACAGACTTGGAAGGAGACATTGCCCCTATGAAAAAACATCATAGCACTTCCTATCCCAAGATGGTGAAGGATAAGAAACTCATCCCAACCGCTGTCAATCTGAAAAAGACCGTTCTCACTCCAGGATACAGCCACTGGAAAGTCGCGGACAAGATACGATGAAAGAAAAGCCCATTGAGGCGGAAGTGGCCCATATTCAGCTTCAAATTGAAGAGGCATAACCTGCACACGGATAAAATTAAAACCAAATGAAGATAACTCAAGCTCTGTTGAATAAAAGTGAAAGAAACTCACTAGCCGAGAAACTTCCTGATGACATAACGCATGCGATGGTACGATCGGTTGTCAACACATAAGAAGCGACAAAGGAGATGAGAAGATTGAGGCTTTAAAAAGGAAAAATCCACCATAACGCATGTGGAAGAAGACGACTCTGATGAGGAACCACCAGAGCTAGAAGAGGAACTCTCAAAAGAAGAAGGGAGGGTCTCTTGAGTTGGACGCGCTCGAGAAGATGAAGCGACACCACTATTCCACCCTTCACCTCTCTCGAAATCTTCTAACGGATCGTGCTCCCCACTGAGATCACTAGCCATTTCTAAAGAAGCTAGAAGAAAATCGTATGAAGATTTACTTACACAAAGAAAAACCTCGTCCAAAAACACATTCAGAGACGAACTCACACCCTAACTTTCGATCTATCCATAAAAAAATTAAAGAATTAACAAAGAAAAATCAAGAACAACTTAGAACAAGAAAAAATACCTTGAAGATCTTAAGAAATCAGCCGGAAACTTCAAGCGAGCAACCGGAAACCTAAAAGACCGCCGCTAGAAAACCAAGAGATGGATAAGAACATGAATCTTTGGGAGAGCAGAAGAAGACAAGTGTGAGATAAAAAGAAACGGAACAGGGTAACTTATAGGAAATTACCGTCGTTTAGACTTTCAGACATAAATGGGCCTAATGGGCCCTAATTGGGCCAAAACTCGATAAGAAGAGGCCCATCATCTCTAAACCGGAGTTGAAGCAACAGCAAAACTATAGATGTTTTCTTAAAAATCTTGATCGATCCGCGTCAATCCCTGAGTGGAATCAACCCGGCCCGAGGAGCTGTGACTAAACCAATAATAAAAACATCTGTAAAAACATAAAAGTGAAATAAAACACAACCAGTTGGCAAAAAGTGGCAAAAGTATTATCATAAAGGTCGTCCGCGGATAGACATCCAACAGGAAAAAACTGCAAGCTCGCTTAAACAGAATCATTCGCGGATAGAAAAGAGGGGCACGTGCCCACCCCCCACGAGTAGAACACGTGTCGAGTAGCAAACCCCACGTGGCATGTCATTTAGAGACCGCCTTGTACCTATAAAAGCGAGAAATTACATTAAAAAGGGGGACTTTTTGGGGAAGGAGAGGGAGGAGAGTAAAGGAGAGGAAAGGAGCGGATTAAAACCAAGCGAACCTGAGAAGAAAGAGTGGAATAAAGAGAATAGAGAGAGGAAGTCGAACGCGCCACCAAAAACTTCTTTTCAGGAAGATCGAAGCTTTTTTAACTAGATTGCTCCGCGGATATAGACCTTTCTTAACCCTTTGTAAAACTTTCCACCTAAATCAAGAGTCTGTTGTTGTTGGTCCTCAAGACAATCAACGACGGCAGGTAAACAATCTGATTCCCGAATTGTCCGGGGAAAACTCAATAAGGGAATAACGCATCAGCATTCATAGGTAGATTGTTCCCGCGGCACGGGTTGGGCCGCGTCGATTATTTCGATGCGGGTCAGGTAAGCCCGTTGGGAATATTAAAGGTACCACTGGGTAAATTCACGGGTCCCACTAAAAATGGAGGCCTTGAAAGATCGAGCGTTTTCAGAAAGTCTCGGACAAACATGATTCAACAATTTCAACTCAAACAATTGAAAGTTTGAAACATACATAGACCCGCTTCTACTTGAAACCTGAATGAGACTGACCCGAATACCGACCCAAAACCAAAACGAGAGCGACCCGATTTGACCGAAAACCCGAATGAGTCCAACATAATTCAGACTGAAACCCGACCAATCTGAGATTCATTTTGACCGAATCCGATCCGACCAAGCTTGACCCATAAATTTTGCCCGAGTTGATCCTGATTCGACTCATCAGTGACCCGACTCGAATGTGATCGACCTGATCCCGACCGGATAACCCGAATTGAGAGCTCTTGTCCCCAACGTTTGAATCCATCTGAAATGAGCCTTTAATCTCGGTGGAAAAAAACTTTCGATCTGCATACATACCTCCAAACTTCGCAGACCTGACCCTCTCATCAAGACTTGGGCTGATAATCCCTACAGGCTAATATGCTCAACGGAGAAAGGAAATCGTATATGATTGATATATATAACAAGCTAAGCTAAGCTTCCCATTTAGTAATATGAAGATCTCGTGACCATAATATTTTAGAACATCGATCAACAATCATAAACGTTCCAATGGACATATATACGTACTGTTTTCCGGTCACAAAAGTGGCAAGTCAACAAATTAACAATACTCAATTATTCAAAAAAAAAAAAAAAACTCATAGAAATTTACTAAGCGATCCAATTAATCAAATTTACATTTTTTGTTTTAGCAAACTATATATATAAATATATACCAATTGCATCGATGAGTTACCCTCTCAAAGTCTTAAAGACAAATCAAGACGGCTACGGTCACCACCGCAGCCGTGGCCGGGCGACGCAGACAGCCTATCCTCCACAGCGTGTGCTTCCCACGCGGCCGTCTCATGGATCGGCGGCGCCACAGCAGCGGAGGAAGACGAGGAGGAGGATTGCAGGCCGCCGACTGTGGCAATGAGCTCGCGGCTTTTCTTGGCGAGGGTGCGCTCAAGCTTGTGGGCGTTCTGGTGGCCGCCGAGCGCCTGGGAGCTGTAGAACTTCCTCTGGCAGTAGTTGCAAGAGAACACACGCGGCCTGCCCACGCCTCCCATGGATGACGTCGACAAAGACGGCGGCTGGGAGAACGCAGGAGGCGGCAACAACGGATCGAGACCCAAATCGAGGTTCAGGTCTTGATCTTGATTGTGTGGAGGGCTTTGATTTATCGAATTACTGGCATTGAACAAGGAAGAGTAATCCATATATAGTCCTATTTAATTAGTTGCAGTGAGTACGTTTTATGTTTTAGGATGTAGTTAGGGATAGGTATATATATACACAAACAGAGCTAGGGATCCAGATAGAGAGAGAGAGAGAGAGATGTTGGAGACAGAAAGAGAGATGGGATCGATGGAGAGGTGGAAGTTTATTAATATACTCCGTATATAATAATAAAGGGGCTTACAGTAAGTGGAATTCCGATTTCATTTTTATATAGAGTGAAAGAAGTGGGAAGATGTTACCTCTAAAAAAGACAGCATTTAGGGATTGTCGGTCTCCATTCTCTTACTTGAATCCTATTATATATACTAGCAAATATTCCTCCTAATTAATTTGATTTTTCTTGTTGCATATAATATACATCCTCCTAAAAGTCCGATTCAACAATTCCAAGCTAACTCGTCATAGTATCAAATTATTGTTGTGAGCGGAATCTGCCATGTTTTACAGTAACTTTTATATCGATTTTTGTGTACATTGCATTCATTTGGGCTTAGATAATACAGAATCTGTGTAATTTATGTTTATTTGCCAAAATAATGGAATCTACACCAGTTTCTGTTTAAATCACAGAAATCGAGGCATTTACAGCAATTCTACAGAAGGTCGGAAAAGCTCGGAAAACCGCTACAGAAGTTCAAGATCAGAGCAGCGGAACAACTCCAGAAACCCAGGCTACTCGATCTCGAGTAAGCCTGGTCGAGCTAGACAAGCCATGTCCGGGCACAGCTGGGTCGAGCAGAGCCTGCTCGAGAAACCAAGCTCCCCGAGCTCCGGAACCCTACTCGACCTAGACAAACACTAGTCTAGGTCGACGAAGCCCAGACACCCATGCCCGGAGTCGACGAGGAGGGCTAGCCGAGGACGACCAAGGAGACTCGCTGCAGCGGAAAAGGAAAGTCGCTGCCGCGGACGAAGTCACCCGCTGCCAGCGGAAGAGCCAGCTCGCAGGAGCGGAACCGAAGACCCAACTCGATCTCGACGAACTCTTGTCGAGATCGACGAGCGCCAGCGAGCATGTCCGAGCATGTCCGAGCTACCCGAGGAGATCCACCCGAGGAGGTCTAGTCGATGGCCCTAGCCCTTGTCGAAGTCGACGAGACCAACTCGAGGTCGACGAGCACCAGGTGCCCAGGTCCGAGCACATCGAGCACCAGCGAGCCGAGGCAACTAACCCTACTCGAGGTCGACAAGACCTTGTCGAGGTCGAGTAAGACCGTGTCCAGAATCTTCTCGACGAGCCCTTGTCCGAGTGGAATTGAGTTGCTTGGTCGCGAAGGATCGAAGTTCTATCCGAAGTCTATCAAGTTCTATCTATGGAAGGCGGAATCTATCAAGATGGAGACATGTTACCATATTAGTTTTATCTTTTTCCCTTATAGATTTATTTCCATTAAACATTTATTTATCTTTAAGGCTTTTAGATATAATTTTAGATATAGATAGATGATTATTTCCTTGATTAGCAAGGTTTGATCACTATAAATAAGGCCCTAGGGGCTCAGTTTTATTCATTCAATTTCAGAAATCATTCAAGCAAGGAAGTAGTTAGTTCCATTCAGAGACAAGAGTAGTTTAGGAGTTTGAGGTTTTTAGGGTTTTGGCTTACAACTCTGGAATATGTCAAGATGAAATCTTTTCGCTGGTCGCTCGCTGGACCTGCACTAAAATGGCTGGAAGGGCTGAAGGCAAGATCACTCACAACCTGGGCCCAAGTAGAGCAAGAGTTTCTGAACAAATTCTTCCCACCTGCCAAAACAGCACATCTCCGCCAGAAAATCACCGCCTTTAAACAGCAGAAAGGAGAACCGCTGGCAAAGGCATGGGAGCGCTACAAGGAACTGTTGCGATCTTGCCCTACTCATGGACAGCCGCCCTACATCATTCAGGAGATCTTCTTCAACTCTCTTGATCAAGTCACTAAGGACAGAATCAACAATTATACTCGCTATGAGTATCTGACAATGCCACCAAGTGACGCATGGGGAGTACTGGAGAAGCTCACTACCTACGACAACAAGTATGGGTCTACTACAACTTATGAAGAGAACCCATACGCCAGGCCAGCACCATCCATGCCACTCTATGAGCCATCAAAGGAGATTGATCCAGATGTCAGGGAGCAATACTACAAAGATCAGAATAGGAAGCTCATCAAGCAAGTCAAGTATCTCTCTGTCAACCAGCCTTTTATTGAATGCGGATCGCAAAGGCACACCACTCCTGAGTGCCCACACACAGAACAAGTCAGGATGGTAGAGCACCATGAGGATGCAGCTTACGCAGGGGGTCCCAATCGCTACATGGGGGACCAAAGGTTTCAGCAACCACAGTGGAACCAAGGTGTCCCTAGGAACCCCCCGCCCTACAGAGCTCCAGGACATCCAGAAAGGGACCAGAAGAAGGATGATATACAGACAGTCCTGGAGGAGATGCGGAGGAATCACGCAGAAACCAGGCAATCTTTCAACTCCGTCTACACTCAGATGCAAGGTGTCAACTCTAGGCTTGGAGAGATTGATATCTGGCGGAAAACAGTTGATACACAGATTGGTCAGCTAGCAGCAGGAATCCCTAGACAGTCAGGCGCTCTCCCTGGATCTTCAGAACCAAATCCGAAGGGAAAGACTGGACACATCGCTGCTGTAAAACTCAGAAGCGGCAATCAACTACAAGATCCAGAGGTCGGGAAGCAGCAGAACAGCGAGGAACAGCAAGTCGAGGTCGACAAACCTGTCGTCGATCTCGACCAGAGCCCACTCGACCTTGACAAAAGTCTACTCGAGGTCGAGAAGAAACTTTCGGAGTCTGCACCACACAGCAACTCGACGTCGCCAAGCCTGGTCGAGGACGACAAGCCCGTGGTCGATCTCGAGGAGCCCCTGGTCGAGAAATCTGCTGCAACTCCGACGTCTGTTCTGGCTCCGACTCAGAAAAAGAAGCTGCCTTTCCCAACAAAATCTCTAAAGGATCCAGCGGAGAAAACGTTTCAGCGCTTCATCAAGATGCTTCAGAAGCTGAATGTCACCATACCCTTCACAGAAGCTCTCAATGAAATGCCGTCCTATGTCAAATTCCTGAAGGAGATTCTGAGCAAAAAGCGATCGATGGCAGAAATCACAGAGGAGTGCAGCCATCTGGACATATTGGAGAAGAGGCCGGATCCAGGTAAGTTTGCTATAACTATTGGATTTGGTCCACACAAAATTAATGCCTTATGTGATCTTGGAGCTAGTGTTAGTATTATGCCTTTAACGATTTGGTCCAAGATTAAGATAGGTGCCCTAGAGCCTGTGGATGCTAGACTTTACATGGCCAACAACACAGTGGTCATTCCAACAGGCATGGTGGAAAATGTCCCAGTACAAGTAGGTAAATTCTTCGTTCCTGCCGATTTCTTGATTATTGATATGCAAGAAGATCCTGCTTGTCCAATTATTTTAGGGAGACCATTCTTGGCAACAGTGGATGTCAACATAAGCGTAAGGAAAGGAGTGCTCACCTTCAACATCAGCGATGAAGTAATTGAGTATTCCTTCAACAAAACTGAAAGTCATGCGGGTCCAATGGAAGAGGTCAAATCCATCTCAGCTGGCTACATCACCTGCGGGGAACCCAAGGTCAGAAATATGACCCCGGAGGAGCTGGAAAAGAGGGACATGGAGGCCCAGGTGGAGGAGATCATGGCAATTCTCAAGGAGAACACAGGAGCTAAGTATGGGGTCAAGATCGACCAGGGCTCCTCGACATCGAGTAGAACCCTAGTCGATCGCGACCAGACCAGGGCGACTCCACCAGCACCAACTTCGTCGAGCAGCAAACCGGAGGAACCAGTCCTACTCGAGATCGACAAAGATCTTGTCGAGATCGACCAAAACTCAGGGAGACCAGACCTGTCTTCCTCGACGCTGCCAACTCAAGGACCAGAGCCCTTGTCGATCTCGAGGAAGCTACTCGATGTCGACCAGCACTCGGAGCCACCAGTCCCTGCTTCCTCGACGCCGCAGCAACCAGGAGAGCAACCCTCTTCGACCTCGAGTAGGCTTGTCGAGGTCGACCACCAAGCGACGCCACCGGACCCTGTTTTCTCGAGGAGCAAGACACCAGAGCCAGAGCCCTACTCGACCTCGAGTAGGCTTGTCGAGGTCGACCAGACTTCTTCGTCGACTTCGGCCTCTTCGACCAGGACACCACCAGAGCCTGCAGTCTCATCGATCTCGAGGAGCCCTAGTCAAGATCGACCAAACACCGTGGTGCCCGATTCCGTTTCCGCAAAGGTAAGTCAAGGTATGGATCTTTCTTCTCCTATTTCCATTAAAGATTTATCTATACATGGGAGAGGTCTGCCTTGGTATGTGCGATTGTGCAGGATTTCCAATGATGAGCCTAAGGAGTATGAAATTGGAGACAAGCTCTATGTCTCTAAATCAAAGGATCATTGGTTTCCTAACAAATTCAACAAGAAGCGGATGGGACCGTTCGTGGTGAACAAGATCCATTCTGGAGGATTACAGCTGATGGACAAGAATGGAGTCTTATTTGAGGCCCAAGCTACATGGGCCCTGCAGATGCCACCTTGAGCATTAATGAAAGTCGGCCTAGCGACTATAAAATCTAGAGCGTGTACATAAGACTTTTTAGGACATTGTGGGGACTTTGTTTTTGTTTTTTGTTTTGGACATTTTTTGTTGTTTCTATTTTTGGGTATATGTCTTCTACTTTTCAGGTCAATGGATAGAACCAAAGCTTACTCAGACTAGGAGGTGCTCCATTCGAAATCTTGCAGCTCTGCACACATGTCTTGTGAGTTTCTTTCTTTACCCTTTACCTTGTTTTTTTATATACAGTGAGGACACTGTAATGTTTAAGTATGGGGTGGGGGAAGAGCTTACTTTGTGCATATTTGATCATATTTTACATATATATGCATTATTTATTAGAATTACTACATGGCTATTTTGGAATGCATTATTTGATTTATGTGCTTATATGCATTGCTACATGGCTATTTTTGGAATGCATTATTTATTTATGTGCTTATATGCATGTTTTCCAAAAATTTGAGAAAAATGACCCCCATTGAAAATTTTGAAATAATGTCATGGAAGCTTATATTGAACTCGACGATGCAAAATTGGATTCATTAGAGATATAGCATGAAATTGCCTAGTAAAGGGAAGTCACAATGAAGTGCATTATTTCTTGAAAACCATGAAAGGAGGTAAAATTTGAAGTTGCTTTTGACATGTTGCATGATAAGATGATGGAGGACTTTATATTTCCATATAATGCTCATTGTAAATTCCTAGCCTTACCTATGCTTATGCATCACAAAAGCCATAAAATGCCTTATTTCAAATATTGCTCCACATGAACTAAATATTTGCCATTCTTTACCTTATCCGGGGATTATGTTGAGAATGATGTTACATTATGGAGATGTCATATGGTATTTGTGATTATTATTCTTATTGGAGTTTGGAGGGAAATTATATGAAATGTATGGAAAATTTAATGAGTGAAAGAAAATCCAATCACCTCAGGAGATAAAGGTAGATTGACCCTGCTCTCTGAGATAATAGTTTGGAGAGATGGGACACATCGTGAGGAGTCCGATGCACTAAGTATCCGGGGTCATTCATGACACCCATGTTTGCGACTCGCGAGAAGGCAGTGCTGAGGTTAGAGAGGTAAAAGCATTATTATGAATAAAAGCATTATGAAAGGTGATGAATCAAATGGAGAAGGAATGTGGAAATTCAATTTGGAAATACTCCATTTCCCCGAATCATAAAAGCACCACATTGCCAGAAATTGCCCACCTTCTAGCCTTTTACCAATCTACTCCTTCATGAGCTTAAATTAAAGTCTTCTTGATTATCAAATGTTTTGTCACATATGAATTGTTTGTGCATAACCCTCCTTTTGTGAGTAGATGTTGCTTTTACATATTTGCACATGCATGAATCTGTGACATTAGTACCTTTTCGAGGATGGTAATTGATTGCAGGGACATATAAAGAATAAATCTAAGATGTTGAGAGTTTGAATTCTTCCCCTGAATGACAAATAAAAGTATTGCTTGAGGACAAGCAAGCTTAAGTATGGGGTGTTTGTTGTGAGCGGAATCTGCCATGTTTTACAGTAACTTTTATATCGATTTTTGTGTACATTGCATTCATTTGGGCTTAGATAATACAGAATCTGTGTAATTTATGTTTATTTGCCAAAATAATGGAATCTACACCAGTTTCTGTTTAAATCACAGAAATCGAGGCATTTACAGCAATTCTACAGAAGGTCGGAAAAGCTCGGAAAACCGCTACAGAAGTTCAAGATCAGAGCAGCGGAACAACTCCAGAAACCCAGGCTACTCGATCTCGAGTAAGCCTGGTCGAGCTAGACAAGCCATGTCCGGGCACAGCTGGGTCGAGCAGAGCCTGCTCGAGAAACCAAGCTCCCTGAGCTCCGAAACCCTACTCGACCTAGACAAACACTAGTCTAGGTCGACGAAGCCCAGACACCCATGCCCGGAGTCGACGAGGAGGGCTAGCCGAGGACGACCAAGGAGACTCGCTGCAGCGGAAAAGGAAAGTCGCTGCCGCGGACGAAGTCACCCGCTGCCAGCGGAAGAGCCAGCTCGCAGGAGCGGAAGCGAAGACCCAACGCGATCTCGACGAACTCTTGTCGAGATCGACGAGCGCCAGCGAGCATGTCCGAGCATGTCCGAGCTACCCGAGGAGATCCACCCGAGGAGGTCTAGTCGATGGCCCTAGCCCTTGTCGAACTCGACGAGACCAACTCGAGGTCGACGAGCACCAGGTGCCCAGGTCCGAGCACATCGAGCACCAGGGAGCCGAGGTAACTAACCCTACTGGAGGTCGACAAGACCTTGTCGAGGTCGAGTAAGACCGTGTCCAGAATCTTCTCGACGAGCCCTTGTCCGAGTGGAATTGAGTTGCTTGGTCGCGAAGGATCGAAGTTCTATCCGAAGTCTATCAAGTTCTATCTATGGAAGGCGGAATCTATCAAGATGGAGACATGTTACCATATTAGTTTTATCTTTTTCCCTTATAGATTTATTTCCATTAAACATTTATTTATCTTTAAGGCTTTTAGATATAATTTTAGATATAGATAGATGATTATTTCCTTGATTATCAAGGTTTGATCACTATAAATAAGGCCCTAGGGGCTCAGTTTTATTCATTCAATTTCAGAAATCATTCAAGCAAGGAAGTAGTTAGTTCCATTCAGAGACAAGAGTAGTTTAGGAGTTTGAGGTTTTTAGGGTTTTGGCTTACAGCGAAAGTTGATTGCCAAGATTGTAAAAGGCTTTGAATATAGTTAATGCAAGTTATTTCTTTTCATTCAATGTCTGCAATTGCGATGAGGCGTGAGTAGTCCACCCACTTCTGGGGCTGGGGTGAGCCCGACGGTGGCCATGTGAGGCGATGAGATAAAGGTCAGATCTTTTGTGCGATTCATCTTCTATCCCTATAAGCATGATTCTTTTGCGAGAGTTGAAGGTGATCCTTGTTTGTATTATTGAAGCGAAAGTGATCTTAATGCAACTTGGATTAATTATGTGAAAAAGGGTTAGTAACAATTAGGGTTTATGCGAAAGCCTCTATATTCCTATTTGTTAATAACGAAAGTTATTTGATGGAAAGCATGATCTTTTATTGCCTTTATGTGTTATTTTGCATGGTTATCGTTGTGGTGTTGAAACCCTAGCCTTGGAGGTCTTTTAATATATTGATTTATTTCATAAAAATTCTGAGTTTTGGTTCGAAATTCTGCAAGTTTTAGAGTTTCTGTCTTTTCACTGTTTCTTGTCGACACAGACCAGCCTTTGTCGATCTCGAGTTGGCCTTAGTCGAGATCGAGTAGGTCCAGTCTAGGTCGATTACAGTTTTCTTCTGCTTTTGTCGATTTTAATTTCTGTCTTTACTTTTCTACTCGAGATCGAGTTGATCTTGTCGAGATCGACGAGAGTCTTTGCCCTTTATTTGCTGCGTTGTTCTTTCTTTGCTTTGCTTTTCGTTTTTGCTTTGTTTCTGTTTACTTCTGTTCTTGCTTTTATTTTAGTTGCCCTTGCCGGGTTATTTGTCTCTTTCTTTCTGTTTCTTCTTCTGTGTTTCTGTGCTATTCCGCTGTGTCTGTGAGAATCTGATAGCTACCTGAGAACTGCTGACGTGCTTCCTCGTGGATTCGATCCTGACTTTTCTCTTACTACAACGGGAGGAAGTCTTGTATTTATTTGCTGAGACAGGGAAGTCAGTCTGATCTATACTTTACATTTATTTCATACTTGACCATCCTCCTGCAACAACAATTATCAAGTTATGAACATCACCACGAACGAGTCTATATCATCAACTTTCCAAGGAAACTGTGTGACTGGAGCGGCTATGATAGGAAATTTCTCTAGATTCTCTTAATCTTGTCCCATCCTCCTTCGCCTCACCCGACCCCTACCCCTATGCAGCCGCTTGCTTTGCCCCTTGTTGAGCTCACTTCTTCTGCCCCCGCGTCCTAACATTCTCTTCTCCTCCAACGCCCCCTCCCCCTAGATGTAGATCATCCTGCCTCCCTCAACATCTTCGTCCCACTCGATGTCCCCACCACCATTGACATCCTCATCTGGAACGAGGTCTTAGCCCCCCTTAATGTACCTGCCAAAGCAACCATCACCCTTAGCCCTGGCTCCAACTCTACTAGCAAACCCATCACACGAACATGGTCCCCACAAACGTCTGCTCCCCTCCTCAAAATTCAAATCTCGAATATCTATCATCCTGGGGTGCACCATGTTGCCCCCAGAATCATGTAAGTGAGATATGGGCAGCGATATCATATTACCACACTCTACTAGTGGAAGCAGAGTGTCTATAATATCATATAATCATTTGTTATTGTGAAGAATAAAGGAACCCAAACACAGAAATCAGAAGAACAAAACTGAAGTGAAGAAAATGAATTTTACAGTACCAAAAATATCACCAACACATAACAGCTGAGCTCCTTTTATAGAGGAGGGAAGGAGCGTCTAACTACCTAACAACCTATACTGAAATGAAAGAATTACCCTTACAGAAATCATTAAATCCCAAAACTACCCTTAGCTAAGTAACACTAGCCATATGGTTCCCCATTAAGCTGGACTTGCAACCGGATTGACAAGGCCAAGCTTGGACCTTAAGTACTTGTGTTGAGCATCCCCCAACGGCTTGGTGAGTATATCAACAGTTTGATGAGTTGTAGAGATGTGTGAGGTGCACAGAAACCCATCCATGATCATATCTCTAAGAAAATGACAATCCACACGAATGTGTTTTGCCCTTTCGTGAAAAACAGGATTTGCAGCAAGGTATTGAGCAGATTGATTATCACAGTGCAAAGTAATTGGAAGAGGAACCTTAACATTCAAATCTGATAGAAGACCTTCAATCCAAACTAATTCACTAGCAGTGGTTGACATAGCTCTATATTCACTCTCTATTGAGGACTTAGAGACCACTTTCTGCTTTTTGGTTTTCCGTGATATCAAAGAAGATCCTAAAAACACACAATAACCTATCAATATAATGAACGACAAATAAAATCACAAGATGCCCAATCTGCATCACTATAAGCAGATAACACCAAATCAAAAGATGAAGCATAGGAAAGAGATAAATTGAATGTACCCTTTAAATATCTGAGAAGATACATTGACTCAATTGTTGGACAGAGTAGGAAATATCAAGGCGTGTGAGAGTCAAATACAACAATCTTCCAACAATTCGTCTATATCTATTAGGATGAGGAAAGACATCATCTCCCTCAATTGTCAATTTCACACCCTTTTGCATAGGAAACACAGCAGGCTTGCAATCAAGCATGTTAGCATCCTTCAAAATATCCAGAACATACTTCCTTTGATTTAATAAAATTCCACCTGAACTTCTAGCAATTTCCATGACCAAAAAATATCTAGCAATGTCTAGATCTTTGATAGTAAAGGCTTTGTGGAGAGCAACTTTAGTGCCTTCAATTTCAGTAGCAGAATTGCCCAACAACAACATGTCATCAACATAAACTAAGGCAATAGTGAATGACTTACCAACCCTTTTAGTGAACAAACTATAGTCATGCTTGGACTAAACATATCCCAAGTTGCATAGAAACTTTGTCAATTCATAGTTCCATTGTCTACTGGCCTGTTTCAAACTTTAAAGAGACCTTTCTAATTTGCAAACCATACCAGGAGACGCAGGATATCCAGGAGGAGGTAACATGTAAACATCCTCCTCAATAAATCCATGAAGAAAGGCATTATTGATATCTAACTAATGAAATTGCCAATCTTTAGCAGCGGCAAGAGCAAAAATAATTCTCACAGTGGCAAGTTTAGCAACAGAAGAAAATGTATGCTTATAGTCCTTATCTTTCACCTGATTATACCCCTTTGCAACAACCCTGGCTTTATACCTGCTGGCAAGGAAGCCATTACCCAAGTGTTATTCTTTTCAAGAGCATCCAACTCTAATTTCATAGCTTGTTGCCATTCAGGCTTGTCCTTAGCCTGTGTATAAGAATTAGGTTCAAATAATTTGAACACATTAAAGAGAGAAGCCTGAAATGAGGCAAAAAGGTGACTCACACCCTTTAAACTCATAACATAGAAAACTAAACTCAAAGAATCAGAAGAAGCTGCAAGCAATGAGTCATACACAAAATCCTTCAGTCTAGAAGGCCTATGTACAACTCTCTTAGACATTGTCACAGTAGAAGCCCCCGGATTATCACCCACACTAGGTGATGAGTAGGTACCAAAATCTTTACCAGGGACCACAATACCAATTGATTCTGTACTTGATGAAGAATCATTGACTGAACTATCAGAATTAACCATAGGAAACTCAACATCAAAAGAAGGAATAACAATCGAATGCCCATTATCAAATTCAACTGCAGGAGAAACCAAAGGCAAACTGCGTTGAGCCTCAGGAGAATCTGTAACAGATTTCTTTTTCTCTGAAATAAAAAACATTCTCAACAAATTTGACATTTCTACTAATAACCACTTTCTTAGATTCCAAATCAAACAATTGGAAAGCCTTTTGATTGGGAGGATATCCCAAAAATACACATCTCCTAGAAGTAACACCAAGTTTGTCTCTACTACTTTTATCCACAATACAATAACAAAGTCAACCAATCACTCTCAAACCATCATAAGAGTCTGTAACAATTCTACGGAAAAAATCTTTCAACTGAAATTTATTACAACCAGGAATGTGTCTCATCTTAGACATAGATGAGTGACCAAGTCTGGCATGAAGAGTCTGTAACAATTCTACTGAATTACAACCATTACTAGAACTCAAATCAAAATCAACATGTGTCACTTGGTGTGATTCTCTGATCTTCTATGCATACAACATGTATAAACCACCATGAATCACACCACGAGCTATCTTGACCTTAGTGTTAAGGTCCTGCAGTACATAGGAGACATAATCAAAACTGAATTCTAATCCTCTATCACAAGGCATCTTTGACACTGACAACAAGTTGTGCCTGAATTCAGACACATAAAGCACATTACTAAGCACAAGGTTACTTGCTAGGTTCACAGTTCCTGTCCATTCATCTGCTTTAGCGGTTCCATCAGGTAAACCAAGCAAAATCCTTTTATCAAGTGACCTAAAATCACATAAAACAGTTTTCTCATATGCTATATGATCAGTAGCACCTGAATCTAGTATCCAATCAAGAGAATTTCCTTTCTAAGATCCAATCAGAAATGACGCTAAGATGACTTGCAAAATGCACAATTACATTGTTGGAATAGGCATCAGAACCGCCTCCATCACATGGTTGATTTCCCTTTATCATCTTCACAACTTCATGATAAATGGAATTTACCATGTTTTGATCAGGTTTGACTCCACTACCATCAAGTGGAGAGTCAGACTCTGGAGCATCCACATTAAGAGCAAATTTTCCACTTTGAGGTTTGCCACCAGTACGAGTGGAGAGTCAGACTGTGGAGCATCCCACCAACTTGAAACAATACCCTTTAGTGTGTCCTTTCTCACCACAGTAATCACACTGCCTATCATACTTAGGCTTCTTGAAGTCTCTCTTTTCCTGATCAAATTGCTTAGATTGAAACCCTGGAGAACCCTTAGAGTTCTTACCATCACCAAGATCCTTTCCTCTCTTATCACCTTGAAAGTTTATGCCTACAGCAAGCACATCTGCATCTGTCTGAGTGCTAGTGCTTGCAGCTTTCCCTCTTTCAGCCTGAACAGCAAGCTAAAACACCTTATTGATACTAGGCATAGGATCATTTTTCAACACATTATTCTTCAAATGATCATATGACTCATTGAGTCCCATCAAGAATTGCCTCACTTTAGCCTTAGCTTCACGTTCTTGAATTCTTTTGATAATGCCACAAGTACACTGGACAAACACACCACATTCACACCCCGTTAAACCTTCTATAACCTGTAATTCATCCCATATCCTTTTCATCTTATTATAATAAGCTTCAATTGACAGATTTCCATGTTTAAGATTGCACAAATCTTTGTGTAACTGATATATCACTGGATCGTTAGATTCAGAGAATCTTTCTCTCACTTCATCCCACATCTGCTTAAACGACTGCATATACATGAAGCACTCTCCTATTTCGCTAGTCATTGAATTTATAATCCAACACATGACCATAAAGTCTGCACGAATCCATTTGTCACAATCTTCAGTATTCTCACTCGGTTTCCCACAATTTCCATTGATAAATCCCAACTTAGCTTTAGCACCCAAAGCCATACGGATTCCTCGACTCCAACTAGTGAAATTAGATCCATTGAAAAGGGTTGATACTAGCTGCATACCTGGATGATCAAAATTCGTAAGAAAGAGTGGATTCACATGTGCATTTGAATTCTGAGATCCAAAATCCCCAAATTGCATCTTACTGGCGCCAATATTCAAAGGTCTCTGTTGCTGACCATTCTGAGTTCCCGGAGATCCGATTCTAGATCCTCTTTCCATACTAGCACCTGGATTTGCATTTCCATTCACATTCGAACCCCCTGGTTGCTAATTAGCAGTTACAGCGCCTCGAGCCATCACAGATTCAGGCAAAAGCGGAAGCAAGCGGAAAAGGAACACTCAATTGAGCACGAACACAAGAACATCAACTAGATCTTGCACACTGCTCTGATACCATGTGAAGAATTAAAGAATCCAAACACAGAAATCAGAAGAACAAAACTGAATTGAAGAAAATGAATTTTATAGTACCAAAAACATCACGAACACAAAATAGTTTAGCTCCTTTTATAGAGGAGGGAAGGAGCGTCTAACTACCTAACAACCTATACTGAAATGAAAGAATTACCCTTACAAAATCATTAAATCCCAAAACTACCCTTAGCTAAGTAACACCAACCATATGGTTCACAGTTGTCATACCCTCCGCAACAACGTCATCCTCCAACAAAGCCCCCTTAGATTAATTTATGTCCTAAAATTCCTTACCATGTGGCCAAAGGATACCGTCTGGTCATCCTCACCCACCGGCCTACTGGACTCCTTGTAACTCCACTGCTCTTAAATAGCTCTTCAAGCGCTTTTAAAAAGGGTTGTGTTGTCGGCGTGATATGATATGTTCATGAAACCGAATATTGTGCTTATTTTTTTTTAAGCAAGATAAGAATAACCAAATAACAAACCATCATTTACAACAATAACCAAATGACGAACAGAAGCAAATGACAGAAAGGGAAATACATAAATAAAATCCGGATACAGCCGGAATCTGAACAGAAAGACAAAAGCAAAATAAACAATAAAAATTAAACAGATGAGAAGCCAACACAAGAGGCAAAAACTCTCAAACTTGAACGAGCAAGGGCTAACTAGCAGAGCAGCAGTAACACCGAAACGTGTGAAACACATACGGCAAGGAGCTCAATCAAAGCAACGAAATCCCGAGTCTTGGCCAAACGCAAATCATCCAAAATTACCGAGGTAGTCAACAACATCACAAACCCGCGCCACTACCTACCCAACAAACCGCCCTAAGAACACAATAAGCAACAGAAAATTGCAACCCAAAACCACACCCTTCTATCCTAGACTAATTCCACCTCAACCAACACTAGAAAAAAAACCAGCCTACCACCGATACACCCCTAAATCAAAACATAAAGAAGAAGGAACGCACCGTACACAATAGGGGAACTCTCGAAGCTACAAAACAATGATCAATTGAGTCCGACTATGAGAGGGCAGACACCACCAACAACGGATCGACGGTGGGAAAATAACCAGAACAAGTAAGGCAAGCAGAACACAAGAAGAAAAAGAGGACCCGGGCTACAAAAATCAAAAGCAACAAAAGAGACCACGGCGGAAAGGCAAAAGAGAGGAGCGAAGGAGAAGATACAGTATACCTAAGCCACCAAGAGGCAGTTGCGTGGCTGGAGGACCAAGCCAGGGAGATCAATCAGAGACCGAAAGCCAATTGCGGAGTAGAAAAAGGACCGTCGGAGAACAATAAGGCAAGGAGCTGAGGCAAACAACGGTGGGAGATTGGGGCCAAGGTGATTAGCTTCGGAAATAGGGCCCGGTTAAGGCAACGGCGGCGAAGGCCAAAGCGGCGGCAGAAGGAGGAGGAGACTGAAGCAACCACCCTCTACCGAAGATGCTGCTGGGCGCGAAGTGGACATAGATAACGATGGAGACGGAGGACCAAGGGGTATGGCAACAGTTGCTTGAGTCGGTGTGGGGGTTGGCGACGAAAACGCTAGGCAAGGGAGAGTTGAAGCGGGTAGGCGGCGGCACCAAGACGCTCTCAAAACAGAGCGTTAGGGCAGCCCTGAGTCTGCTGTTAGTTGTTGTTGAAAAAAACATTATTATGAAGAGCAAATTCGATTATTGCGCTTAATTAGCTAATTTTGATATAATAGATAAAAAATTAGATAAAAAAATATTGATATAATACTATACAATAGATACTTAATTAGCTAATTTTGATATAATACTATACCAAAATTCGAGTATTGCGCTTAATTAGCTCATTATTATACTATACAATAGACACGTAATTAGATAATTTTGATATAATAGATAAAAAAATATTTTTATAATGTGAGCCTATAAGCACATATTAAACAAACCATAAAAGAAAAGATTATCCAATTTTTTTTCTAGTTTCAATACATTAGAGTCATGTATGCGTGGAGAATGGAAGAGAGAAGAGAGAAGAGAGAGAAACCTCACCCTGAAAACCCTAGCCACCAGCGCCACCCCCTGAAATCCCCAATTCACAGCCACCGGCACGAGCTCCGATCTACAAAATCCTACGTAAAAACCCATCGATCTGTGAAATCCAAACCAAGATCTTCAAAAATTGAGCATCAAAAACAGAGAGATTAGATGGGATTGGAGGAAAAACATCAAAAATTGAGCAAAAGGAAAGCTGGAAAAAAGAGGGCTAACGGGGATCGCACTACGATAAAGGGTGAGGCCTCTGTCATTCAACAAGGAAGGAGGGATCAAACACAATTAGGGGAGAGAGACTCCACAAAAATCGCAAAGTCCAGGGATGGGTCATCTTTGGGGGATCGCTCCCTTTTTCTCTTTCTTAGGACGTGGGGAGTTAAGGAGGAATCGGAAGTGACCATGGGCTATTTGTGGGAGAGTGCTGGGCTTTGGTTCGGCGGAGGTGGTGATAAGACCAGAAATAAGCATCCGACGAACGGAGGACCAGACAGACGCCGATTCATGGAATATCAACCAAATATCAGGTTCTATCAATCCTATCTATCTCGATCGACATTCTCATCCCTAATTCATTTCTGGTTTGAATCTAGAATTAATAAATCAAATAAGATCCGAACTTCTTATTCCTCCCGATTTTAGAACAGAATCAACGAGATGGCTAGCTAAAATTCCTGATAATGTATACATGATTGAACGGTTGTTGTATGTTGTTCTTGCTCTTCCGTTTGTGCTGAGAAAATGGAAGGATTTCCTCTTTCATTTGATTTGGATTGTTGTTATGTATGCTTCTATTGTAAGCTGAATCTGCCATGTTTTACAGTAACTTTTATATCGATTTCTGCATGCATTTCATTCATTTGGGCTAAGATAGTACAGAACCTATGTAGTTTATGATTATTTGCCAAATTATGGAATCTACACCAGTTTCTGTTTAATTCGCAGAAATCGAGGCATTTTACAGCAATTCTACAGAAGGTCAGAAAAGCTCGGAAAACAGCTACAGAAGTCCAAGGTCAAAGCAGCAACGGAACCAGTCGAATCAAGCCGAGGAACCAGACTACTCGATCTCGAGTAGACCTTACTCGATCTAGACGAGCGTAGCCGAGCAACCTTGGTCGACAGAGCCTGATCGAGAAAGCCAGACCAACCCAGCTCCGGAGGTTACTCGATCTCGACAAGCCCTACTCGAGATCGAAGAAGACCAGACACCACACCCGGAGTCGAGAAGAGGACTGATCGAGAAGCCGAGGACAAGGACAACCCTACTCGACGCCACCACGCCTGTCCGAGTCCATGCCGAGGAGCTCTAGTCGACACCATCAGAGAACCATCCTCGAGCAACCCTACTCGATCTCGACGAACCTTAGTCGAGATCGACGAGTCCTTGAGTCCAAATCCGAGCTTGCCGAGTAGAGCCACCCGAGGAGACCTAGTCGATGACCCATCCCTACTCGAGGTCGACAAAGGCTACTCGAGGTCGACGAGCGTCAGGAGCCAAGTCCGAGCCACATCGAGCAGAGCTAGCCGGGAAGTCCAGTCGACGATCAACCCTACTCGAGGTCGACGAAGCCTTGTCGAGGTCGAATAGATCAGATCCCAGAAACGTGTCGACGAAGACCTGTCCGAGTAGAGTTGGGATTCCTTGGGGCCGAAGGAGGAAGATTCTATCCAAATCCATCAAGTTCTATCTATGGAAGACGCAATCTATCAAGACATGAAGACTTACCCTAAAATCTTTTCCTTTTAGATTTATTTCCATTATGGCATTTATTTATCTTTTAAAGCTTTAGATATAATTTTAGATAAAGATAGAGGATTTTTATTCATGATTAGCGAGGGTTAAAAGCCTATAAATAAGGCCCTAGGGGGCTCAGTTTTATTCATTCCAAGACACACAATTAGTTAGTTCCACAGAGAAGTTTAGGAGTTCTAAGGTTTTTAGGGTTTTAGCTTTCTGCGAAAGTTGATTGCCAGGATTGTAAAGGCTTTTGAATTTAGTTTTAATGCAAGTTCATTTTTTTCATCAATCAATGTCTGTTATTGCGATGAGGCGTGAGTAGTCCACCCACTTCTGGGGCTGGGGTGAGCCCAACGGTGGCCATGTGAGGCGATGCGATAAAGGTCAGATCTTTTTTGCAATTCATCTTCTATCCCTATGAGCATGATTCTTTTGCGAGAGTTGAAGGTGATCCTTGTTTGTGTTATTGAAGCGGAAGTGATCTTAATGCAACTTGGATTAATTATGTGAAAAGGGTTAGTAACAATTAGGGTTTATGCGAAAGCCTCTATATGCCTAATGGTTAATGACGAAAGTTATTTGACGGAAAGCATGATCTTTTGTGCCTTTATTTGTTACTTTGCATGGTTATCGTTGTGGTGTTGAAACCCTGGCTTTGGAAGTCTTTTAGCATATTGAATTTATTTCCATCAAAAATCTGAGTTTTGGTTCGAAATCTGCAAATTTAAAGTTTCTGTCTTTTACTGTTGTCGACATAGAGGAGACCCTTGTCGATCTCGAGTAAGACGTGGTCGAGATCAAGTAGGACTGGTCTAGGTCGAGTAGAGTTGTCTTCTGTTGTCGATTTCTGGAATTTCTGTGTTTGCTGCTTCTTGTCGATGTCGAGTAGGGGTTGTCGAGATCGAGTTGCCCCTGCCGGGTTTGCCTGTTTGCTGTGATTTCCGATTTTCTGTTGTCGACTGCCTTTGTCCATCTCGAGTTGACTCTTGTCAAGATCGACGAGCCTCTGTCTTTGCTTTTACTTGCTGCTTTGCTTTGTCTTTTCTTGTTTTGCATTTGTTCTTTGCTTTTGTTTATTATTTTCTGCTTTTATTTCTGTTTCTTTCCTTGTTTCTGTGTTTCTGTCCTTTCCGCTGCTTTGTCTGTGAGAATTTACAGCTACCTGAGAACTGCTGACGTGCTTCCTCGTGGATTCGATCCTGACTATTCTCTTACTACAACGGGAGGAAGTCTTGTATTTATTTGCTGAGACAGGGAAGTCAGTCTGATCTTTATTTTATATTTATTTCATACTTGACCATCCTCCTGCACACAACAAATTGGCGCCGTTGCCGGGGAAGCAATCATTCGCGCCTTAGGTAGTCAGTTCTCACTGTTTCTTTGAGTTACTTTTCAGGTGTATGCGCCGTTCTGGTCAAACACCTGAGTTTGACGCCTTAGACGAACCGGAACGCCTATTTCACATCCGAGCTAAACTACAAAGAGCCATGGCAGCTGCAGAGACACAGGAACAACTGGTCGCTAGGCTTACAAGGGAATTGGCCGCAAAGGATACTTCTATCGCCGCTAAGGATGCTGCTATCGCCGCTGAGAGAGCAGCAAGGGAACAAGCACAGGCTGAGCTTGCCCAATATCCAACCACGGCAGAGGACTACATGCACCCAACTCTGGTCGTGCCTGAATCGGCGATTCTTATCCCTGATAACTCTTTTGAAATTCGCACTCAATTTCTTATAGAGCTGAAAAATAATGCCTTCTATGGTAGATTTAATGAGTGTCCTCTTGAACATATTACAAACTTTTCTGACATGTGTCGTACTATTGCTGAAGGTACAACTCTGGAATATGTCAAGATGAAATCTTTTCGCTGGTCTCTCGCTGGGCCTGCACTGAAATGGCTGGAAGGGCTGAAAGCAAGATCACTCACAACCTGGGCCCAAGTAGAGCAAGAGTTTCTGAACAAATTCTTCCCACCTGCCAAAACAGCACATCTCCGCCAGAGAATCACCGCCTTCAAACAGAAGCAAGGGGAACCGCTGGCAAAGGCATGGGAGCGCTACAAGGAACTTCTGCAATCTTGCCCTACTCATGGACATCCACCCTACGTTATTCAGGAGATCTTCTTCAACTCTCTTAATCAAGTCACTAAGGACAGAATCAACCATTATACTCGCTATGAGTATCTAACAATGCCGCCAAGTGACGCATGGGGTGTGCTAGAGAAGCTCACTAACTACGACAACAAGTATGGGTCTACTGCAACTTATGAAGAGAACCCATACGCCAGGCCAGCACCATCCCTGCCCCTATATGAGCCACCTAAGGAGATTGATCCTGATGTTAGGGAGCAATACTACAGAGACCAGAATAGGAAGCTCATCAAGCAAGTAAAGTATCTCTCTGTCAACCAACCTTGCATTGAATGCGGATCGCAAAGGCACACCACACCTGAGTGCCCACACACAGAGCAAGTCAAGCTGACAGTGCACCATGAGGATGCAGCTTACGCAGGGGGTCCCAGTCGCTACATGGGGGACCAAAGGTTTCAGCAACCACAATGGAACCAAGGTGTCCCTAGGAACCCCCCGCGCTACAGAGCTCTAGGACATCCGGAAAGGGAGCAGAAGAAGGATGATATACAGACAGTCCTGGAGGAAATACGGAGGAACCACTCAGAAACTAGGCAATCTTTCAACTCCGTCTATACTCAGATGCAAGGTGTCAACTCTAGGCTTGGGGAAATTGATATCTGGCGGAAATCAGTTGATACACAGATTGGTCAGCTAGCAGCAGGAATCCCCAGACAGTCAGGGTCACTTCCAGGATCTTCATAACCAAATCCTAAGGGAAAGACTGGACACATCGCTGCTATAAAACTCAGAAGCGGCCATCAACTGCAAGAGCCAGAGGTCGGAAAGCAGCAGAACGACGAGGAACAGCAAGTCGACCTCGACAAACCTCTAGTCGATCTCGACAAACGCCTACTCGACCTCGAGGAGAACCTGCCAAAATCTTCGTCTGCACCACACAGCAACTCGACTGAGCCCAACCTGGTCGATGTCGACAAGACTGTAGTCGATGTCGAGGAGCCTCTGGTCGACATAGAGCAGCCTGCAGCACCTCCGACGTTTTTTCTGGCTCCAAATCAGAAAAAGAAGCTGCCTTTCCCCACAAAATCTCTAAAGGACCCGGCAGAAAAAAAGTTTCAGCGCTTCATCAAGATGCTTCAGAAACTCAACGTCATCATCCCCTTCACAAAAGCTCTCAATGAAATGCCATCCTATGTCAAGTTCCTGAAAGAGATTCTGAGCAAAAAGCGATCGATGGATGAAATCACAGAGGAATGCAGCAATCTGGACATATTGGAGAAAAGGCCGGATCCAGGTAAGTTTGCTATAACTATTGGATTTGGTCCATACAAAATTAATGCCTTATGTGATCTTGGAGCTAGTGTGAGTATAATGCCTTTAACAATTTGGTCCAAGATTAAGATAGGTGCCCTAGAGCCTGTGGATGCTAGACTTTACATGGCCAACAACACGGTGGTCATTCCAACAGGCATGGTGGACAACGTCCCAGTACAAGTAGGAAAATTCTTTGTCCCTGCTGATTTCTTAGTTGTTGATATGCAAGAAGATCCTGCTTGTCCAATTATTCTAGGAAGACCATTCTTGGCGACGGTGGATGCCAACATAAGCGTACGGAAAGGAGTGCTCACCTTCAACATCGGCGATGAGGTAATTGAGTATTCCTTTAATAAAACTGAAAGGCATACAGGTCCAATGGAAGAGGTCAAATCTATCTCAGCTGGCTACATCACCTGCGGGGAACTTAAGGTCAGAAATATGACCCCTGAGGAGATAGAAAAGAGGGACATGGAGGCCCAGGTGGAGGAGATCATGGCAATTCTTAAGGAGAACACAGAGAATCCAATCGACACAGACCAAGGTAAGTCGTTGTGGATTAATTATTTTTCGGATGCCTTGACAGGGACTAAGTATGGGGTCAAGATCGACCAAGGCTCCTCGACATCGAGTAGAACCCTCATCGATCTCGACCAGACCAAGGAGACTCCACCGGCACCAGCATCGTCGAGCAGCAAACCAGACAAACCAGGCTCGTCGATCTCGACCACCCTTGTCAAGGTCGACCACCACTCGGCCAACCCGACTTCGCCTTCCTCGACAATGACAACACCGGAGCTGTTGTTGCAGGAGTAAGTCAAGTATAGAATAGAATATGGTTTAGAACGACTCCCCTGTCTCAGCAAATAATTACAAGACTTCCTCCCGTTGTAGTAAGAGAAAAGTCAGGATCGAATCCCCGAGGAAGCACGTCAGCAGTTCTCAGGTAGCTATCAGATTTTCACAGACACAGCAGTAGAAAGACAGAAACACAAGCAGAAATAAACCCGGCAAGGGTAACTAAAACAAAGGCAAATAAACAAACTAAAGACAGAAATAAACGCAAAGCAAAGATGAAAACAACAGAAACTAAAAGCAAAGTAACAGTCTCGTCGATCTCGACAAACTCCTACTCGAGATCGACCACGGCAATCGACAACAGCAAGTCGACAATCATAGCAGACAAGAAATCCCGGCAAGGGCAACTCGACCTCGACAAAAGGTAAAGACAGAAACTTGAAATCGACGAAAATAGAAGAAAGCTAACTCGACACAGACTGGGCCAACTCGATCTCGACTAAGGTGGTACTCGAGATCGATGAAGCCTTCCTCTATCTCGACAAGAAACAGTAAAGAACAGAAATTTAAATTGCAATTGCTCGAAACACAAACTCAGCTTTCCTGACAGAAAATTAACTCAATATATAAAAGGACCTCCAAGGCTAGGGTTTCAACACCACAACGATAACCATGCAAAACAACACATAAAGGCATAAAAGATCATGCTTTCCATCAAATAACTTTCGTTATTAACAAATAGGCATATAGAGGCTTTCGCATAAACCCTAATTGTTACTAACCCTTTTCACATAATTAATCCAAGTTGCATTAAGATCACTTTCGCTTCAATAATAC
This sequence comes from Persicaria tinctoria, assembly GCA_037127255.1. NCBI lineage: Eukaryota > Viridiplantae > Streptophyta > Magnoliopsida > Caryophyllales > Polygonaceae > Persicaria > Persicaria tinctoria. The sequence continues at coordinate 64,149,294 of JBANSL010000008.1, read as the reverse complement.
AAACAAGGATCACCTTCAACTCTCGCAAAAGAATCATGCTCATAGGGATAGAAGATAAATCGCACAAAAAGATCTGACCTTTATCGCATCGCCTCACACGGCCACCGTCGGGCTCACCCCAGCCCCAGAAGTGGGTGGACTACTCACGCCTCATCGCAATTGCAGACATTGATTGATGAAAAAGAAACTTGCATAAAACTATATTCAAAGCTTTTACAATCCTAGCAATCAACTTTCGCTGTAAGCCAAAACCCTAAAACCTTCGAACTCCTAAACTACTCTGTGGAACTAACTACTTCCCTCTCTGAAATTCGATGATTAAAACTGAGCCTCATGGGCTTTATTTATAGCCTTCATTCCCTAGCTATTCTAGGAAAGAAGATATCTATCTATATCTAAAACTTTATCTAATTTGCTAAAAGATAAATAAAATGCTTAATGGAATTAAATCCTATAAGGATAAAGATAAAACTAACGTGGTAAGTCTTCATGTTGATAGATCTTGCTCCTTCCATGATAGGACATGATGTAATAGGATAGAATCTTCCGCCTTTGTGCCCAAGCAACTCCAACTCTACTCGGACAAGGCTACGTCGAGAAGTTCCTGGACACGGCTTCTACTCGACCTCGACAAGTCTTCCTCGACCTCGACAAGGATTCATCGTCGACTGGACTTTGGCTGGCTTCTCTGCTCGATGTGGCTCGGACATGGTCACTGGTCCTCGTTGACCTCGAGTAAGGCTCGTCGACCTCGAGTACTGTTCTTCGTCTCGGCTTGTTGATGCTCGAGGCGGCTCGGTCTTGAGTTCCTGGGCTTGTCGACCTAGACCACTCCTCGTCGATGTCGAGTAGGTTGGGCTTGTCGACTGGGTCTGCTCGGGTAGGTCTAGTCGACTGGCACGGACAAGGACTCAGGCGCTCGTCGATCTCGACAAGCCCTAGTCGACTTCGAGTAAGGTGGTTTGCCGACTAGGGTTTCTCAAGCGACTCTCCTCGATGGGCTCCGGATCCTGACTCTGGGCTTCGTCGACCTCGACAAAGGCTCCTCGAGGTCGAGTTGGGTCCGGAGCTCGGGTTGGTCTGTCTTGCTCGACCAACTCTGCTCGACAAGGTGATGCTCGGACATGCTCGTCTAGGTCGAGTAGGCCTACTCGAGATCGAGTAGCCTTGACTCTCAGATTGGTTCCGCTGCTTTGACCTTGGACTTCTGTAGTGGTTTTCCGAGCTTTTCCGACCTTCTGTAGAATTGCTGTAAAACGCCTCGATTTCTGCGAATTAAACAGAAACTGGTGTAGATTCCATAATTTGGCAAATAAACATAAACTACATAGATTCTGTACTATCTAAACCCAAATGAATGCAATGTATACAAAAATCGGTATAAAAGTCACTGTAAAACATGGAAGATTCTGCTCACAACAGGAGCCAGGAGCCTCGTCGATCTCGACCAGCCTTGTCGAGATCGACCACCACCCGGTGCCACCAGACCTTTCTTCTTCGACGCCACATCAACCAGGAGGAGAGCCCTCGTCGATCTCGACAAGTCTTGTCGAGGTCGACTACCACTCGGCTCCACAAAATCCGCCTTCGTCGAAGAGCAAGCCACCAGGAGCAGAGCTCTTGTCGATGTCGAGTAGTCTACTCGAGGTCGACAAGCCTTCTTCGTCGACTTTTGCCTCTTCGAGCAGGACACCACCAGAACCAGCAGACTCGTCGAGATCGACTAGCCCTAGTCGAGATCGACCAAAAACAGTGGTCCCCAATTCCGTCTCTACGAAGGTGAGCCAAGGTATGGATCTTTCTTCTCCTATTTCCATTAAAGATTTATCTATACATGGGAGAGGTCTGCCTTGGTATGTGCGATTGTGCAGGATTTCCAATGATGAGCCTAAGGAGTATGAAGTTGGAGACAAGTTCTATGTCTCCAAATCAAAGGATCATTGGTTTCCTAACAAATTCAACAAGAAGCGGATGGGACCGTTCGTGGTGAACAAGATCCATTCTGGAGGATTGCAGCTAATGGACAAGAATGGAGTCTTATTTGAGGCCCAAGCTACATGGGCCCTGCAAATGCCACCTTGAGCTAAATGGAAAAGTCGGCCTAGCGACTATAAAATCTAGAGCATGTACATAGACTTTTTAGGACATTTGAGGCTTTGTTTTTTTTTTGTTTTTGGTTTTGAACATTTCTTTGGTTTTTGTTGTTTCTATTATGGGTATATGTCTTCTACTTTTCAGGTCAATGGATAGAACCAAGCTATATTCATACTCGGCCAAGAGGGGATTCCAATCTGCACAGCTGTCTTGTGAGTTTCTTTCTTTACCCTTACCTTGTTTTTATACAGTGCTCACTGTAATGTTTAAGTATGGGGTGGGGGAAGGGCTTACTTCATGCATAATTGCCATATTTGACATTATTTGTGCATATTTGGAATTTATTTCTTAGAATTGCTACATGGCTATTTTGGAATGCATTATTGATTTATGTGCTTATATGCATGTTTTCCAAAATTTTGAGAAAAATGACCCCCATTTGAAAATTTTGATAAATGTCATGGAAGCTTATATTGAACTCGATGATGCAAAATTGGATTCATTAGAGATATAGCATGAAATTGCCTAGTTAAGGGGAGTCACAATGAAGTGCATTATTTATTGAAAACCATGAAAGGAGGTAAAATTTAAAGTTGCTTTTGACATGTTGCATGATAAGATGATGGAGGACTTTATATTTCCATATAATGCTCATATTGTTATAATCCTAGCCATACCTATGCTTATGCATCACAAAAGCCATATTATGCCTTATTTCATATATTGCTCCACATGATCTAAATATTTGCCATTCTTTACCTTATCCGGGGATTATGTTGAGAATGATGTTACATTATGGAGATGTTATATGGTGTTTGTGATTATTATCATTATTGGAGTTTGGAAGGAAATTGTTTGAATTATATGGAAAATTTAATGAGTGAAAGAAAATCCAATCACCTCAGGAGATAAAGGTAGATTGACCCTGCTCTCTGAGATAATAGTTTGGAGAGATGGGACACCTTGTGAGAAGTCCAAAGCACTAAGTATCCGGGGCCATTCATGACACCCATGTTTGCGACTCGCGAGAAGGCAGTGCTGAAGTTAGAGAGTTAAAAGCATTATTATTGAAAAAGCAATATGAAAGGTGATGAATCAAATGGAGAAGGAATGTGGAAATTCAGTTTGGAAAGTACTCCACTTCCCCGGATCAAAAGCACCACATTGCAAAAAATTGCCCACCTTTTAGCCTTTTACCAATCTACTCCTTCATGAGCTTAAATTGAAGTCTTCTTGATTATTAATGCTTTGTCACTTATGAATGTTTTTGCATAACCCTCCTTTTATGAGTAGATGTTGCTTTTACATATTTGCATATGCATGAATCTGTGACACTAGTACCTTTTCGAGGATGGTAATTGATTGCAGGGACATATAAGAATGAATCTGATATGTTGAGAGTTTTGATTTCTTCCCCTGAATGACAAATAAAAGTATTGCTTGAGGACAAGCAAGCTTAAGTATGGGGTGTTTGTTGTAAGCTGAATCTGCCATGTTTTACAGTAACTTTTATATCGATTTCTGCATGCATTTCATTCATTTGGGCTAAGATAGTACAGAACCTATGTAGTTTATGATTATTTGCCAAATTATGGAATCCACACCAGTTTCTGTTTAATTCGCAGAAATCGAGGCATTTTACAGCAATTCTACAGAAGGTCGGAAAAGCTCGGAAAACAGCTACAGAAGTCCAAGGTTAAAGCAGCAACGGAACCAGTCGAATCGAGCCGAGGAACCAGACTACTCGATCTCGAGTAGACCTTACTCGATCTAGACGAGCGTAGCCGAGCAACCTTGGTCGACAGAGCCTGATCGAGAAAGCCAGACCAACCCAGCTCCGGAGGTTACTCGATCTCGACAAGCCCTACTCGAGATCGACAAAGACCAGACACCACACGCGGAGTTGAGAACAGGACTGATCGAGAAGCCGAGGACAAGGACAACCCTACTCGATCTCGACAAAGCCTTGTCGAGATCGACAAGCGCCACCACGCCTGTCCGAGTCCATGCCGAGGAGCTCTAGTCGACACCATCAGAGAACCATCCTCGAGCAACCCTACTCGATCTCGACGAACCATAGTCGAGATCGACGAGTCTCTGAGTCCAAATCCGAGCTTGCCGAGTAGAGCCACCCGAGGAAACCTAGTCGATGACCCATCCCTACTCGAGGTCGACGAAGGCTACTCGAGGTCGACGAGCGTCAGGAGCCAAGTCCGAGCCACATCGAGCAGAGCTAGCCGGGAAGTCCAGTCGACGATCAACCCTACTCGAGGTCGACGAAGCCATGTCGAGGTCGAGTAGATCAGATCCCAAAAACGTGTCGACGAAGACCTGTCCGAGTAGAGTTGGGATTCCTTGGGGCCGAAGGAGGAAGATTCTATCCAAATCCATCAAGTTCTATCTATGGAAGACGCAATCTATCAAGACATGAAGACTTACCCTATTTAGTTTTATCTTTTCCTTTTAGATTTATTTCCATTATGGCATTTATTTATCTTTTAAAGTTTTAGATATAATTTTAGATAAAGATAGAGGATTTCTATCCTTGATTAGCGAGGGTTAGAAGCCTATAAATAAGGCCCTAGGGGGCTCAGTTTTATTCATTCCAAGACACACAATTAGTTAGTTCCACAGAGAAGTTTAGGAGTTCTAAGGTTTTTAGGGTTTTGGCTTTCTGCGAAAGTTGATTGCCAGGATTGTAAAGGCTTTTGAATTTAGTTTTAATGCAAGTTAGTTCTTTTCATCATTCAATGTCTGTTATTGGGATGAGGCGTGAGTAGTCCACCCACTTCTGGGGCTGGGGTGAGCCCAACGGTGGCCATGTGAGGCGATGCGATAAAGGTCAGATCTTTTGTGCAATTCATCTTCTATCCCTATGAGCATGATTCTTTTGCGAGAGTTGAAGGTGATCCTTGTTTGTGTTATTGAAGCGAAAGTGATCTTAATGCAACTTGGATTAATTATGTGAAAAGGGTTAGTAACAATTAGGGTTTATGCGAAAGCCTCTATATGCCTATTTGTTAATGACGAAAGTTATTTGATGGAAAGCATGATCTTTTGTGCCTTTATTTGTTACTTTGCATGGTTATCGCTGTGGTGTTGAAACCCTGGCTTTGGAAGTCTTTTAGCATATTGAATTTATTTCCGTCAAAAATCTGAGTTTTGGTTCGAAATCTGCAAATTTAAAGTTTCTGTCTTTTACTGTTGTCGACATAGAGGAGACCCTTGTCGATCTCGAGTAAGACGTGGTCGAGATCGAGTAGGACTGGTCTAGGTCGAGTAGAGTTGTCTTCTGTTGTCGATTTTTGGAATTTCTGTCTTTGCTGTTTCTTGTCGATCTCGAGTAGGGGTTGTCAAGATCGAGTTGCCCCTGCCGGGTTTGCCTGTTTGCTGTGATTTCCGATTTTCTGTTGTCGACTGCCTTTGTCGATCTCGAGTTGACTCTTGTCGAGATCGACGAGCCTCTGTCTTTGCTTTTACTTGCTGCTTTGCTTTGTCTTTTCTTGTTTTGCATTTGTTCTTTGCTTTTGTTTATTATTTTCTGCTTTTATTTCTGTTTCTTTCCTTGTTTCTGTGTTTCTGTCCTTTCTGTTGCTTTGTCTGTGAGAATTTACAGCTACCTGAGAACTGCTGACGTTCTTCCTCGTGGATTCGATCTTGAATATTCTCTTACTACAACGGGAGGAAGTCTTGTATTTATTTGCTGAGACAGGGAAGTCAGTCTGATCTTTATTTTATATTTATTTCATACTTGACCATCCTTCTGCACACAACAGCTTTCGTTACTAGGAATCTGAGTAGAGAGTATGAATTGAAAGAACAGTCGAAACCGAAAAAGAAAGATAAAAGAGCAATGAACAAAATGGATTATAGAACAATGAAAAGAACCAGTACTCTGGAAACAGAACATGGAAATGAAGGTGTGTTCTATAAACTCCCTGAAAAGAGGTTTGAATGGGTGGGAACTACTAGGATACTCAATGAGAAACACTTGAGGGGGAAAGAACAATGGCTTTCTTTTATGTCTACTAGTTGGTATATGATTATTTTACGAACTAGAAAACGAATACAGAAAGGAAAGAAAATTGAAACTAGCTTGTGTAAATTAGTTTATATGATTGAACTGTTGATGTTTGCTAATGTTTCTATTAAGATTAGGAGGAGTGTCTTACCCCCTTATATTAGGAAACACAAAGAATATATAACGATTGAGATCTCCATGACATGGACTAATCATATACGTGGAAAATAAAAGCATGAACTGATTACTATGGTGTACTTGAATACGAAAAACTGTCCTGGAAGGTACTGGTGCTTGATTTGGGGAAGTTTTTCCTACCAGTGTCCCAAGTTCTTCTTTGATATTATGATTCAACTTGACATTTTTTATCTCGATATACTTGAAACATCATGGACTTGGATGGATCAAAGATGCCAAATTCGCAACCAAGAACAAAGTTATGCTAAGTATCTCCCTTGTCTTTATAGGATAAATGAAAAAAAAAGGAAAAAAAGAGTGAAGAAGTAACAACAAAGGAAAAGAATCAGAAACATCTTCAAATCCCATATGCTTGTTGCTGGCTTGTTGAATCAATTTTTTCTATTGAACAGATTACTACTGAGTGTGTTTTATGTGCTATGATGACTAGGTGCCTGGAGCCAGAAACCCCTCAACATGGACAACAAGACATCGGTGCAAGTTCACCATGGAAGAAACCTTTTAGAGCACATAAGAGGATAGATAAAAACCTGACAATTCAGACAGAACAAGGTCCGATTGAAGTAAACTCTGCAATTGAGATTAGTTATATTCGTGATGACAAATCTATTTCCTCTTAACTAGTTGAATCGAGTTGCATTCTATGTATCGAAAAGATTGTGAATAGAAGTCACCCTCACTGGAAATTAACGTATATGGAATGCATTAGGAAAAAGAAAGTTGTATCCTATGAACTGCCTAAACGTAAAATGAATGGACAAACCCTTCATTTATATGAATTGGTGAATTATTTAAGCTGGAACTGGAATGAATTGAAACTTCTCCTTGTTTGGGGTTGGTTTCTAAATACCCTTCCGATTCTGATGTCATATAACTATTACCAGAACCACCGTGAACAAACCCATCCTGATTCGACAGGTGAAAAAGCTAATAGAACACTACATTGTCTCTGCTTGCTTAAGAAAGGTTCATCCTCTTCTTTGGTTTGGAGGTTTCGAAAAATGAATTTACGGACCCCTTTCTTGTGGTCCTTTGTGAACGCTTTGCTTCCTTTGATCTCCGAACTAATATCAAACAATTTGGAAATATGTAGACTTGAATATAAAAGACAACGAAAATATGAAGGACTCTCCCTTGGGACAATGAACAATGATAATGGAACAGAAACCCCAAATCAGAGAAGTTAATATGAAGATATGCTCATGGAATATATGCGGAATAGGCCATAAATACCCTCACGGGTTTCTCCCTCCTTTTGGAGATTTATATATATTTACCAGTTCAGGGAATAGGCCATAAAAACCTATGGATGGAAATAGACTCCCCTTGTAAAATCGAGAAAATTCAAATTATTGCACTACTAGAAACAAAAACTGAGAGACAACCACATAAATCGGCATGGAAAAAAAAAACAAGATTTGATCAAATGATATGGGCACCAGCAATAGGACGAGCAGGTGGTCTTTGTATACTTTGGAAAAGTCAGAATCTACGAAACGGAACACTGGAAATGATACACACAAACCAAAGATTCATAGTGATAAGATATGAAAATATACAAAGAAATAATACAAAGAAATAATATAAATTCATACTTAATTAATAGTAATAAATATGAAAAAAAATATATAAATAAGAACCTTACTATTTAGTCTTGTAAATATGAAATTATTTAGTCTTGTATATATGTTTTTATAAATTCATACTGGAGTCAAAGAGCAAAAATTAGGCACCTTAAATTATCAGACACAAATTCTGGATACTTTCACAAGGTGGCAAAAGGAAGAAGGAACATGAAAAATATCAAAGAAATCACTAATGTAGGAGGAGTAACGATATCGGGAGAAGAAAACATTAGAACAGAAATTAGAGAAGATTTCATCCTACGCTTCAAAAAAAAACAAGAAGTCAACAGTACAACACTTGAACTTTATTTAGAACTTACAAACACCGAAATAAATGACTCTGATAATCAAGAATTGATAAAAGAAGTCACAAACTTGGAAATAAAAAATGCAATATTCAACATTGGAAAAGACAAATCACCAGGACCGGACGGAATGATAGAAGAGTTCTACCAGAGTTATTGGGACATAGTAGGACCAATATTTACAAAGGCAATAAAAGGATTCTTCCACTCTGGCAGAATCTTGAAATAGATCAACCAGACTTTCATTACTCTTATACCGAAAATAGAAAACCCGACAATGACTTCTCATTATAGACCTATAAGTTTTTGCTCTACGATATACAAGACAATCGCAAATATTCTCGCTGATAGACTAAAAAGGGTAATAATTAAGATTATACACCCTCTTTAAGGAGCATTCATATCAGATCGAGCTATCCAGGACAACATTCTCATTGCCCATGAAATCTTCCACTCATTTACACAGAAAAAAGGAAATAACAGATGGATGACAATAAAACTGGACATGGAAAAAGCATATGATCGAGTTGAATGAGACTTCCTTTTTCAAGTTCTGAAGAAATTCGGCTTCTGCACTAGATTCTGTGACTGGATCGATCAATGCGTCAAAACTGTCTCATTCTCAATCCTAGTCAATGACGGACCCTCAGAACCTTTCAACCCAGAAAGAGGGCTACGACAAGGAGACCCGCTTTCCAAACTCCTCTTTATTTTAGGAGCGGAAATACTAGCCCGAAAACTACAATTAGAAAGCAACCAAACAGACCAAGAATTAGGATTCAATATTAATAGACTGGGCCCCCGGATTCCATTTCTATCATTCGCAGATGACATGATGATATTTTCCAAAGCAAGCAGTCCATCCGCAATTAAAATTAAAAGAATTATTGATGAATATTGCTCGATCTCGGGTCAACTTGTTAACTTTCACAAGTCGGCTTTCCAAACGACACCAAAAGTACCTGAAATTCTGAAACAAGAAATTCAACGTCTAACAAATATCACAAATCAAAATAAATTGGATAAGTATCTTGGTTGTCCAATCATAAGTTGTAGAGTCAATAAGACAACATTTGAAGAAACGATATGCAAGACAAAATCACAACTATCAAAATGGCATGCAAACGCGCTATCCCAAGAAGGAAGAGCCACCCTTATTAGATCGAACCTAGCGGCAAAACCAAGTTTTGTTATGCAAAACTTCATGCTACCAAGCTCAATGCAAAAAGAACTTGATCAGATAAATAGAACTTTTTTTTTGGAATAAAGATTTGTCGTATAAACCACTAATTGGGTGGGACAAAGTATGTAGGAGAAAAGAAAATGGTGGAGCAGGAATCCACAAAACAAAAGACATGAACTCAGCATTACAGATGAAATTACTATGGAAAATACTTGCGGAACCAGAAAACCTATGGGTCCTAACACGGCATGGATCTGGGCCATAGAAAATAATAGAATCACATCGCCTAAAATGGCATGGATCTGATATATAGAACTTCTTTTTTGGAATAAAGATTTGTCGTATAAACCACTAATTGGGTGGGACAAAGTATGTAGGAGAAAAGAAAATTGTGGAGCAGGAATCCACAAAACAAAAGACATGAACTCAGCATTACAGATAAAATTACTATGGAAAATACTTGCGGAACCAGAAAACCTATGGGTCCTAACACGGCATGGATCTCGGCCATAGAAAATAATAGAATCACATCGCCTAAAACGGCATGGATCTGGGCCATAGATATAGCCCCCAAAATAAAGAACTTCTTATAAAAGTTGTATAACAATGGAATCCCAACAAAGACTAGACTAAACGCCAAAAGAGTAGCCCTCCCTTCTGCATGTGACCTATGTAATGCGTGCGATGACTCCCCACCCCACTTATTCACTCAATGTTATATTACTAGAAACCTCATACAGAAAATCGATCCCGGAATAGAAAAACGGCTAGAAGAATTAGACAGAAATGAACAAGATATAAAGGAAATTATGTCAACAATATTTGAAATAATAACTCCAGAACAAAGGAAAAAACTAGCAATTGCATGGTGGTGCCTCTGGACATCTAGAAATAAGAAAATCTTCAACAATGAAAACGCGGCGACAATCCAAAACATGGTTAATATGACAAAACAAACAATCATGAATTAGGAAAAAAAAAACAAAACATTTTGACAAACCAAGCATTAATGCTACGACGAAAATAACAGACACCCGAAAGAAACGACATATGCGATGGAATAAACCACTTGAAGGAATTTTAAAAATAAAATTTGACGGTAGTAACAATTACTCTGGTACTTCTGGTGCAGGTTTCATCATTCGCGACCACACGAGGGCATTGATTGGCTACGGAGGTAGGAAGCTTACACTCCAGTCACCGCTCATGACGGAAGCTATGGGACTTCTTTTAGGCATCCAGATGGCAAAGGAGTTGGGTTTGTCCAGTATCCACATCGAAGGTGATAGCCTTATTGCGATCAACGCAATCAAGGGACGCTGGTCGTGCCCGTGGGAAATTGAGATGCTCATGACGGACATGCTCCTCCTGCTCCGGTCCTTTCATCATGTTAGTCCCTCGCATTGCTTCCGGGAGATTAACAAATGCGCCGACTATGTCTCTCGCCTCTTTCAGTCTGACGCCTCTCCGGATATGCAGCGAGATAGGCATCTTTGTATTCTCATCCGTAAGGATGCTTTGGATGGTGGTCTAGTAGGGACTAGCCTCATCCAAATCATTACTTGTATCAAAATAATAATAATTAGAGTCGATGTATTGAAATTATGTATAACAATAGATAAACTTAACTCACGTGTACACTTTTGTATAATATCCTTAGTTAAAAAAAACCATATAAAATATGTTTTGTAATTCAAGAGATTTATAATACCCTAATTTTTAATATGGAGAACGTTAATACATGTCATTCTTATCTAAACTTGACAATAAATAAATAAAAGAATGGAATGGAGATTCAAACTCACGACCTACTAGTTAATACATGTCATTCGTATTTCGTAGTTAATACATGTCATTCGTATTTAAACTTGACAATAAATAAATAAAATTGGGTAGACAAGAAAACAACTAATGTAAGTAAATGAATAAAGTAATAGGAGGAACAGTAAAATGAAACAGAGCACATGGCCGGGCTTCTTTGTACATAACACCTGCAGCCTGCAACTGATAGATGTATGAAAATGAAGCAACACGGCCTAATTGGGCAGCTATGAATATGATATCGCCGAAACATGTCTCTTCTTCACAAACACATCCAGGATCCGGTCACCACCCCTTTCATTCGCAGAATGATCTCTCGAGATCTATATATAAAATTAATTAAAATAAATAAGATTTTATATAGTTTTTAGCTCCTGCATAAAAAGTAATTTTTTTTTCAGCTTTATTTTTTTCGTTTCAGTACTTTTCATTGTGCAACTATAACGACATGTTGTGCTCATATAACATTTTGTTATGCAAATATACAACTTTATGTTGTGCAAATGTAATTTTTTTTCCCTTTTTTTTTCATTTCAGCACTTTTTGCAATGAAGATGAAGATGTTCAGATAAATGATGATGATGGTGTTTATGATTTCTCTGAGAAGGATGTTGAAATTGTTCATGATGTGGTTAATTGCATTGAAGACATTTGAAACTAGAAATGACATTGGATATTTGGATGTGTGATTTATCTCTTCTATGTTTGCCACATTTTAATACATTATCCTTGTATGTTTATTGCCTTTTGAGACGTTATCTTTGACAAATTACGAATGTTAAGTGACTATTATTGGACTATGTTAGTTATTTATTTTATTTAATGGATGGAAATATTAGTGTTGTTTTAAAATGAAGGTATTTGTTTGTTATGGTTATTATAAGACATTATCCTTAGTTTTATTTTCACTTGTTACTAGGATCTTACGATCCTATGATCCGATCCTACGCCCTTGTCTCGATCCCATACTAGGATCTTGATCCTAAAAACCATGGGTGAAGCAGTGGTGAAACGGTGCGGCAGTGGTAGTGCAGTGTATATGGTGAAGGCGGAGCGGTGATGGTGCGCGACAAACTACGAATCTCTTCCAAATAAGGATGAGATCCCGTTCTTCAATCAATTCCAGGGAGAACCTTTGATTGAAGAACTCAATTGGATTTAACAGTAATCAGTAGTAAATAGAAAGATAGGGTTTGACGTCAAAGAGGAAAAGGGGAGTCTCAAACTCAACGCTATGCAATTCTCTAATTTTGATGTGAGAATAAACAATAACCATAATAGAGTGTTTAAAGAGAACTAATAAAACCGTAATTACTAATGTGCCTATTAACTAACGGGTTGGACTTAATATGTAAAGTAAGTCCACACCTCATATTAATAAATAATGCTAAAAATAGAAATAAGTCTTTATAATAATAGTTTATGCGAATGACGTCGGAAAAGTATCCTACGGAGGCTAAGACGCATCATACGGAGTGTTGGCGATAGAGACTAATAAGCTCAATGATGGTGGTTACTCCGGTTTAGAAGCGAAGCCTCGAGTGATAATGGACGCGGTAGCGCTTGCGATCGCCTTGACTCTCGCATTAGTCATTGGTCCATCAGAGCGGACACTCATGGCTTCCTCCTCTTCTTAGACTACCAATGAGGGAGGCTTGGACATATCAAAATGAGGCCACCGACCCAATAGTCCCCACCTAATTCTGCCTATTCTTCAATACTCCCTACATACGAAAATACACGTCCTTTTAGGTCTATATATGCATGAGAATTAAGAAATCTTAGCTTATAAGTACTAGTGGAATAGTAATACATTAAAATTAAAAAAGTTTCTTTTTTTTCAATTTGTAAGGAGGAGAGTAGATGATTTAAAAGTTAGTAATGATTAGATCTAAAAAGTAGGTTAAAAGTTAGTAATGATCTAAAAAGTAGGCTTGGACATGTATTGCTGATAAAATTACATGGGCTAAAAGGACATGTATTGGGGGACAGAGGGAGTATAATACATGACATAAGATCTCTTGTAACATTGTGTGCACCCTTTGTTGCAACATAATATTAATTAAGGTAAATATTAAAGATTAATTTCAAAATTTTATTTTTATGTCATGAATAAAAAATCATACATTTTTGTATAATTTTTTAATAAAAAAAAGATAATTTAAAAATATTAAAATTGAAAAGATGATTGTTTGATTATAATAATTTTAATTTTTTTTTAAATTATATTTTTTATGAAAAATTATGCAAATACGTATGATTATTTATTTATAACATAAAAAACATTTTTAAAAAATTTTAATCTTAAATATTTAACTTAATTAATACTGTTTTGCACCAAATGTGCACACAATGTTACATGAGATCAGTCGCGGACCTCATCCTTATTTGAAAAATCTGGTATTTTTCTTCATTTTAACTTTTGTAACTTCTTACATAATTTTCGAAATGAGTAATATAACATCTTGTTTTGAAACTCTTGAGATAAATTATATTATTTAAATGTCAATCTAAATAACATATAAAAGCATTGAAGATTATTAAAATAAGATTAAAGTGACTAATATACCTTCAATTTTCAAACATTCATAACTTTTTACTCGGATATCGGATTAAGGCGTATTATATATCAAAACGAAGCTATCGACGAGGAGATTACATATACGGGGTTCTTTGGATGAGGGTGGGGGCACGTGCCCCCACATGCCCCCGTTTGGATCCGCCCCTGCATGAGATCTTATCTCATAATACACATATATACAAGACTAAAGATTTATTAGAATTTTCTATCTCGAACTAACTCATCGAGGCCTCAATTAATTAATTGAAATATATTGAGATCATCAGTGAGTCTTAGTCCCTCTACAAATTAAAATTTGTCATTTACTATTTATGTACGCTTTTTTTAAATGAAAAAAAAAATATAAATAAGAACCTTTTTTACATTTGTTTTTATAAATTCATACTTAATTAATAGTAATAAATATGAAATTATTTTAAAAAATTAATATTTTATGTAGTTTTTTTAAAAAACATACGTGAATAGTAAAACGTCAAATTTTAATTAACGGATGGAGAGAGTATGATATATCAGTCTAAGATCGGGTTTGATTAAGTTTGGTAGTACTTTAATTATAAGAACGATCTCTATGCATGCCTTGATTTGAACAACTCTATAGTCCATTCAAAATTTCAAACTTCTTAATTAGGCAAACTACCGATCAAGTTCCACTCACAAATTTTTTATTTTTATTTTTTGATGTTAATCAGGATCAAGTTCCATTACTGCATATATATTTTACACCAATTTCATATAACAAAGCTGAAGTCACTATTATGTAGAGATTAAGAAGAAAAAAAAAACCTAGCCCTTTAAAGTTAACTATTAGTAAGCTAGATAACTAGTCGATCAAGACATCTCGACGACTGCATGCGTAACGTAACCATCGACTTCGTGGCTATAAGTCATCTCAATCAATTAGCACGTACAACTGGGATAGATCGATCGATCTAACACACACACGATGCCAAAATCTTAAAGGGGCAACTATGAAAACAACTATATGTGTCTCCCAATTAACAATACTGATTAGCATAAATATTCCCATTGAAAGTGCACTGCGCTAGCTACCTATCAAATGTGGGCCCCCACCCCACCCCCCAAGTCCGATCATAGACTTGTGTTGTGATAAAGCTTTCCTCTTGCTGAAGAGCTTTTTTCTGCTTGTTTCAATTCGCTTGTTTTCTGTATTGTTATGTTGTACGCTTGACGGTTCGCCGTCTGCCGACTTTGTCGGCCTCTCGATGAGTCAGACCTGTCTGACCATCGAATTTTTACCTAATCAAAAAAAAAAAAAAAAAAAAAAAAAAAAAAAAAAAAAAAAAAAAGCTTTCCTCTTGCTCTCGCTACCTAGAGTTTGTATTGTGCGTATGTTTGGGAATAATTAGCAAAATGATAAAAAAGCATTATGGCAGATTAGTAAGCTTTCATTCCATTTATGGAAACTGCGAAAATCAGTTTGATCATACGCTATGATTGATGTTACAATTTTCGTCCTTTCGACACCATACCAACCGATCCACATTCAGTGTACAGGCATTGCGCAAAAGAGCGATAGATCTTGTCGTTTTTCGTTGATTTGGTTGCCTGTCTAACACCTTTATCTATATATATTGTCGTGCGTGATTTGTATTGCATTGCGATGAGATGTTTTTTACGCTAGCTAGTTTGACTTGAACTACCAACTTACTTCCAAAGTGTTTTTGGACCAGCTAGATCGAGTCGAATATTCGAATCTGAACTAAGCGGACAAAATCATCTGGCATCGCCTAACCACAAACTATATCTACATGTAGTCATGTACCATTAAATTGAAAAGATCCGGTTACAAGACACTGGTTCCTTTTGGACCAATTTTGCATCGATATATAAAATATTTGAAAAAGAATTTCTGCTAATTCAATTGTTTCAATTAACTAATGACAATTAAGTTTGTTTGGTACGTTTTAATTAAATTTTGGTTTTGTGCCCTAACCAAAATTCTCGATCGACTTCAAATCGTGCGACATACACAGTAAAAGAAATCAACAGCAATATATATATGTTGCCACGTACATACACTGATCGATAAACATCATACAAATATACAGTATAGTTTTGAATGGTGTCTTTTCAAATAAGTTGAAGAAAAATAGTATTGGCGTAAGGCATTGTAGGGGCTTTTAATGGTGTCTTTTCAAATTCGAGACATGAATTTCATATGGGATTCGATAATTTAGTGGTTCATAGAGAATTTGAGATGAGTCGCACACACCAGCTTGTTAGTCACTCAGTAGACCTGATCATGGAAGCTAAGCTAGACATGAGAAGATACATCCATTCAAATTGTTGGAGGAGAAACTGGATGTCGAACAATATTGTGTTGATATAAAGAGTGAGACTGTCACCCTCAACCACAATTTGTTACCATGTTAATTCTTTAGCTACCACAAAAACCTCATAGTGGACAAATGAAATTATAGGAATATCTCAACTGATTTTAAAATTATAGATAGATAGATAGATATTTTGTTATTGTAATTTTAAGTGTTTTTGTTGTTAGAGATAATTAATTATCTAGATCTATCTTTAGGAAGTCTATCTATAGATGGTATTTATCTATAGAATGATTATTGTTTCTAGATATATCTAGGTTTATTTAGATATAATAGGTTTATCTATATCTAGGTTTATCTATAGGGGATCCTCTATTATAAATAGAGGCATGTAGGGTTGAAATTATGTATCCATCAAAACATCACAATAATAAGAAACCCTAGCTGCAGAGAGGTTTTTCTCTGCAGGGTGTTCTGCGCGGTTCTTGCCAGAACACAAAAATCCTTTGTGTCATATTGTTCATTCTCCTTCTCTTTAACGGTATTCACTCGAGGGAAATTCACAACATTTGGTATCAGAACAAGGTTAGACAATGACATCCGGTGCGAAATTCGAGGTTCCGCGTTTCGATGGCACTGGAAATTTTGGTCTTTGAATTGGCAACGACGAGTGAAGGATCTGCTGACTCAACAGGGAATGTTAAAGGCTTTGAAGGAGACAAAGCCTGAGGCGGTGAAAGATGAAGACTAGGAAGAGATGCAGGAAAAGACGGCGTCGATTATTCAACTCTGTCTAGCGGAAAAGGTGATATACCATGTAATTGATCTCAAATCCTCGCAGGAGATTTGGGTGAAACTGGAGAACACGTATATGTCAAAATCCTTGTACAACAAGTTGTATCCAAAGCAAAGATTGTAAGGGTTGAAGTTGACAGAAGGCTCCGACTTGGTAAAGCACATCAACACTTTTAACCAAGTTATCGAAGATTTGGAACGACTGGATGTAAAGCTTGAGGATGAAGACAACGCCAGAAACAAGAAGTATGAGGGAAATGTTGTGCGCCTAAATTGCCATATTTTACACTTATATCGATTTCTGCATACATTTCATACATTTGGGCTAGAATTGTACAGAATCTATGCAGCTTACACTTATTTGCCAAATAATGGAGTCTACACTAGTTTCTTTTTAATTTCACAGAAATCGAGGCATTTTACAGCAATTCAAAGAAAGGACGGAAAGCTCGAAGTCAACTATAGAAAGTCCAAGGTCAAGGAGCAGCGGAACCAGGACAAATTGAGAAAAGGACAAGAAAGAAGCAACTCGACATAAATGGTCGATGTCGACCAGATTTGGTCGATATCGAGTAAACCCAGTCGAATTCCAGCGGAGTCGAGCAAGAGCACTCCAGGAGCCCGGTTCTACTCGATGTCGAGTAGACTTACTCGATGTCAAGTACATGTCGACAAGCCGAGAATCCTGCTCGAGCTCGAGTGCAACCCGGAGGAAAAATCCCACTCGACGTCGAGGAGTTTGGTCGACGTCGAGGACATGCCAGAGCAGTCCGAGTTGAGTACGAGGGGAAATCTGAGTGATTGAAGTTACTTGCAAGCTAAGGCACGATAAATCTATCAACAAGAAGTCAAGATCTATCAAGATGGAAGGAATCTATTCACTTTAGCTTTATTTCCTTTTAGATTTAATTATTTTATTTCCAAATTATATCTTAATGTTTTAGATAGAAAGTTTAGATATAGATAGATTATTCTATCCTAGATTAACTAGGGAATGAACACTATAAATAAAGCCTTAGGGGCTGTTTTTTAGGCATTCCAATTTAGTTCCAATTCAAGTCATAGCGAGTGGAGAGAGAGAGAGCATTGTGGCCGAGAGAGGTTGGAGAAAGTGAGAGCGGAATTTGGCTTCGATCGGTTGTAAGCTTTCTTTGATTTTATTTAATGCAATTTAGTTCCATTTTGTTATTAATGTGTTTCTTGATGATCAAGAGCGAGTAGTGACCCAACTTCTAGGGTCGGGGTGAGCCCGACGGTAGCCATGTAAGGTGACGCGATAAAGGTACAATCTTTTGATGCGAATTTGTCTTCTATCCTATGAGCATGATTCTTTTGCGAAAGTTGAAGGTGATCCTTGTTTGTGTTATTGAAGCGAAAGTGATCTTAATCCAACTTGGATTAATTATGTGAAAAAGAGTTAGTAACAATTAGGGTTTATGCGAAAGCCTCTATCTTCCTATTTGGTAATAACAAAAGTTATTTGATGAAAAGCATGATCTTTTATGTCTTTATGTGTTATTTTACATGCCTTTAATGCTTTATGTGACTTGGGAGCCAATGTGAGTATAATATCTTTATCAATCTGGTCCAAGATTAAGATAGGTGCTTTAGAGTCTATGGATGCAAAATTATGCATGGCAAACAACACGGTGGTCATCCCAACAGGCATGGTGGACAATGTACCAGTCTAGGTAGGTAAGTTCTTTGCCCCTGCTGATTTCTTAGTTATTGATATGGCAGAGGACCCTACTTGTCCAATCATTCTAGGAAGGCCCTTCTTGGCAACGGTGGATGCCAACATAAGCGTGAGGAAGGGAGTACTCACTTTCAACATTAGCGATGAGGTAATTGAGTATTCCTTTAATAAAACTGAAAGGCACACAGGTCCCATGGAAGAGGTAAAATCAATATCATCTAGGTACATCACTTGCGGGGATCCTAAGGTAAGAAATATGACTCCCGAGGAGCTGGAAAATAGGGACATGGAAGCGCAGGTGGAGGAGATCATGGCCATCCTGAACGACGACACAGAGGACCTACTCGACATCGACCAAGGTAAGTCGACGTCGACTAACTTCTTTTCGGATGCCTTGCCAGGATTCAAGTATGGGGTCGAAGTCGACCAGAGCTACTCGACGTCGAGTACTCTAGTCGACGTCGACCAGAACCCGAGCCCTCCACCAACAGCAGCAACGTCGAGCACTCCACTAGAAGTCGAGCTCTACTCGACGTCGAGTAACTTGGTCGACGTCGACCAAACTTCTTCCTCGACTCCCTCCTCCTCGACGACCAGTAGTCCACCAGACGAAGGAAAGGGCTTGATGTCGAGTAACCCTAGTCGACATCGAGTAGAACAGAAGGTCCCGAAATCCGAATCTGCGAAGGTAAACCAAGGTACTGACATCTCTTCTCCTATTTCAATTACTGATTTATCTATACATGGGAGAGGTTTGCCTTGGTATGTGCGATTATGCAGTGTTTCCAATGATGGTCCCAAGGAATATGAAGTAGGTGTCAAGGTCTATGTCGCCAAATCAAAATATCATTGGTTTCCCAACAAATTCAACAAGAAGAAGATGGGACCCTTCACGGTGAACAAGATCCATTCAGGAGGACTGCAACTGATGGACAAAAATGGAGTCTTATTTGAAGCCCAAACTACATGGACCCTGCAAATGCCACCTTGAGCTTAACGGAGAAAGTCGGCCTAACGAGTATAAAGTCTAGAGCTTGTAAATAGACAATTAGTTTTTGGGATTTTTGGACATTGTTGTTTTTGCGTTTTTGGTTTTGGACATTGTTTTCAAGTTTTTCTATTGTCGATATTTTCCGTCGAACAATTTTTTGCATGAACGAAGAAGCTGCAGACTTACTCGACGTCGAGTAAGGTACTCGACATCGACCACCCATCGACGAACAACGAACCTGAGGTCGAGGAGAAGGCCACCCTGAGGTTCGACTTTACTCGGTCTCGAGTAGTACTGTTCGACGTCGACCAAAACTCCTCGATGTCGACCACCTTTCTTCGATGTCGACTACCTCTACAGTAACATTGTACTCAATTCTGACGATCAGCACACTTGTCTAGTGAGTTTCTTTCTTTACCCTTGTTTTTATTTAGTGAGGACACTGTAATGTTTAAGTATGAGGTGGAGGAAGGGCTTACTTTGTGCACATTTGATTTAAATTTACATTATTTGTGCATTATTTCATGAATTGCTTATACATGGCTACTTTGGATTTCATATTTTATTTATGTGCTTATATGCATGTTTTCCAAAGTTTATAAAAAATCACCCCCATTGAAATTTTTTTATTAGTGTCATGGAAGCCTAATTGAACTCGTCGATGCAAAATTGGATTCATTAAAGATATATCATGAAATTGCCTAGTAAAGGGAAGTCACAATGAAGTGCATTATTTTATGAAAACCATGAAAGGGGGTAAAATTTGATATTTCTTTTGACATGTTGCATGATAAGATGATGGAGGACTTTACATTTTCCATATAAAGTTCATATGTTTATAATCCTTAGCCATATCTTTGCTTATGCATCACAAAAGCCATACTGAGCCTTATTTTATATATTATGCTCCACATGATCTAAATATTGTCCATTTTATACCTTATTCCTATCTGGGGATTATGTTAAGAATGATGTCACATCATGGAGATTATTTTATGGTTGTTGTGTTCTTATAGTTTGGCAGGAAATTTAAAAATATGGAAAATTTAATGAGTGAAAGAAAATCCGGTCACCTCGGGAGATAAAGGTAGATCGACCCTACATGCGTTGAGATAATAGTTTTGCAAGATGGGACACCAAGGTGAGGAGTCCGAAGCACTAAGTATTCGGGGCTATTCATGACACCCATGTTATTGACTCGCGAGAAAGCAGTGTTGAGGTCAGAGAGGTAAAAGCATTATATTGAAAAAAGCATTGAGTGAATGAGCGAAAGGTGAGAAATCAAAAGAAGAAGGAATGTGGTATGAAAGTTTGGAAATTACTCCATTTCCCCGGATCATTAGCACCACATGGCCAAAAATTGCTCACCCTTAGCCTTTTACCAATCTACTCCTTATTGAGTTTAAATTAAAGTCCTCTTGATTATTAATGTTTTGTCATGAATGAATTGTTCCCTCCTTTTGTGAGTAGATGTTGTTTTTTATTGCACATGCATGGATTTGTGACATTAGTACCTTTGCAAGGATGATAATTAATTGCAGGGACATATGACAATGAATCTAAGATGTTGAGAGTTTGAATTCTTCCCCTGTATGACCATTAAAAGTATTGCTTGAGAACAAGCAAGCTTAAGTATGGGGTGTTTGTTTTGCGCTTAAATTGCCATGTTTTACACTTACTTTTATATCAATTTCTGCATGCATTTCATACATTTGGGCTAGAATAGTACAGAATCTATGTAGTTTACACTCATTTGCCAAATTATGGAGTCTACACTAGTTTCTGTTTAATTTCGCAGAAATCGAGGCATTTTATAGCAATTCAGAGAAAGGACGGAAACCTCAAAGTCAACTACAGAAAGTCCAGGGTCAAGGAGCAGTGGAACTAGTACAAATTGAGAAAAGAACAAGAAAGAAGCAACTCGACATAACTGGTCAATGTCGACCAGATTTGGTCGATATCGAATAAACCCAATCGAATTCCAGCGGAGTCGAGCAGGAGCACTCGAGGAGCCCGGTTCTACTCGATGTCGAGTAGACTTACTCGATGTTGAGTACATGTCGACGAGCCCAGAATCCTAACCGAGCTCGAGTGCAACCCGGAGGAAAAATCCTACTCGATGTTGAGGAGTTTGGTCGACGTCGAGGACATTCCAGAGCAGTCCGAGTCGAGTACGAGGAGAAGTCCGAGTGATTGAAGTTACTTGCAAGCTAAGGCATGACAAATCTATCAACAAGAAGTCAAGATCTATCAAGATGGAAGAAATCTATCTACATTAGCTTTATTTCCTTTTAGATTTAATTATTTTATTTCCAAATTGTATCTTAATGTTTTAGATAGAAAGTTTAGATATAGATAGATTATTCTTTCCTAGACTAGCTAGGGAATGAACACTATAAATAAAGCCTCAGGGCTGTTTTCTAGGCATTCCAATTTAGTTCCAATTCAAGTCATAGCAAGTGGAGAGAGAGAGAGAGAGAGAGAGAGAGAGAGAGAGAGAGAGAGAGAGAGAGAGAGAGAGAGAGAGAGAGAGAGAGCATTGTGGCCGAGAGAGGTTGGAGAAAGTAAGAGCGGAATTTGGCTTCGATCGGTTGTCAGCTTTCTTTGATTTTATTTAATGCAATTTAGTTCCCTTTTGTTATTAATGTGTTTCTTGATGATGAAGAGCGAGTAGTCACCCAACTTCTAGGGTCGGGGTGAGCCCGACGGTAGCCATGTAAGGTGACGCGATAAAGGTACAATCTTTTGATGCGAATTCGTCTTCTATCCCTATGATCATGGTTCTTTTGCGAAAGTTGAAGGTGATCCTTGTTTGTGTGATTGAAGCGAAAGTGATCTTAATGCAACTTGGATTAATTATGTGAAAAAGAGTTAGTAACAATTAGGGTTTATGCGAAAGCCTCTATCTTCCTATTGTTAATAACGAAAGTTATTTGATGAAAAGCATGATCTCTTATGCCGTTATGTGTTATTTTACATAGTTATCGTTGTGGTGACGTTGATACCCTGATCTTGAAAGTCTTTAGTTTATTGAGTTAATTTCGTGTTTACATTCGCTTTCGTTCGAAAAGGTGAGAATTTTTTGTTTCTGTTTTTACTCGAAATCGACAAAATTTGGTCGACGTCGAGGACTGTTGGTCGACATCGAGTAAGCTTAGTCGAGATCGACCAGTTTTCGCTTTCACTTTCGTCTTCTGTTGCTTTCTGCTTTATGTTTTAGCCAACAGAGTGGTCGAAGTCGAGTACCTTACTCGAGGTCAAGGACTCTTCTGGTCGAAATTGTGCTGAGTTCTGGGACTGAAAAGGCGGGCGCTGACACGCTTCCTTGTGGATCGATCCTTACTGCCTTCTACTACAACGGGAGGAAAGTCTTGTATTTATTTGCTGAGACAGGGAGTCAGTTTGCTTTATATTTTATTTATATTTCATACTTGACACATCCTCCTGCAACAATGGGAAAGACGGATGATTCGTCTTCGAAATCAGGAAACGTAGTGCAGAAAGAAGATTCATACAGTATATAGACTCAGATATGCTTTCAGTGACGTCGGGAAGATGTTCAGATTTATGGATCTTGGATTCTAGTTGTTCATTCCATATGACTTCGAACAAAAGCTGGTTCGAGTTGTACAAGTCAGGAAGTTTTGGTTCTGTTCGATTAGGAGACGACAAGCCATGTAATGTTGTAGGAATCGTGCAGATCAAACTCAGGATGCATGATGGTGTAGTACGGACATTGACTGATGTCCGTTATGTTCCAGATCTCAAGAAAAATCTGATTTCCTTGGGTACATTACATGCAAATGGGTTCCGTTACAAGACAGTCGATGACGGTCTAAAAGTGAGCAAATGAGCCATGACAATAATGAGAGCGAGACGTACCTCTGAAAATATCTATCTCTTGTTAGAGAGTACAATTGTAGGTGAAGCTGCAATTGTAGAGTCTGAGGCTGATAGTGCTACTTTGTGGCACATGCGCCTTGGCCACATCGGCGAGTATGGAATGGCTGAGCTTCACAAGCGAGGTCTTCTGGCTGGTGTTAAGAGTTGTAAGATGGATTTCTGCAAGTTCTGTGTGATGGGAAAACATTCCAAAGGATCGTTCAAGACAGGCAAACACAATACAAGCGGCCTGCTTGACTACGTACATTCTGATGTGTGGGGGCCAACTCAAGTTGAGTCATTAGGAGGATCCAGGTACTTTGTCACCTTTATTGATAACTATTCGAGAAAAATCTGGGTGTTTTTCATGAAACACAAATCTGAGGTCTTCAGCAAGTTCAAGTTGTGGAAGACAGAGGTAGAGAACCAGGCAGGGAGGAAGGTGAAATATCTGAGATCAGATAATGGCACAAAATACACTTACACAAAGTTTTAGCAGTTCTGTGAAAAGCATGGCATTCAGAGGCACTTTACAGTCCGAAACACACCACAAAAGAATGGCGTTTCAGAGAGAATGAACCGTTCAATTACAAAGAAGGCTCGTTGCATAAGGTTGCAAGCAGGGCTTGCAAAGAGCTTTTGGGAAGAAGCAGTGACATGGCGGTCTATCTTATCAATAGATCACCACGGATTTCTCTAGACGGGAAGGTCTGTGAAGAGGTATGGACTGGTTCAAATTTAGATTTGTCAAATCTAAAGATATTTGGTACTCCTGCATATGTGCTGATTCCAAGTGAGGAGAAAACAAAACTGGATGCAAAGTCTAAGAAGTGCATCTTCTTGGGCTATGAGAAAGGTGTAAAGGGTTTCAAGTTTTGGGACCCTATTGTTAAGAAACGAGTGATCAGTCGAGATGTTGTATTTGATGAGCAGTATATGCTTCAACAGGCCAAAGAAGTTAAGAGGTATGTGGTTACAGAGACCGGTCCTAAGACGGTGGAGGTGGAGCTTGGTGGAGAGATTGACACTAATGCTCCTATATCGGCAGGACGTGAGCAACAACAATAGAAGGTGGAGAGTTTTATTTCTGGAAGACCTAAGCGCCTAACACGACCTCCAGTCAGATTTGGTTTTAATGAGATGGTTAACTATGCTCTAGTTATTGGCGAAGATGATCCATCTAACTTTCAAGAGGCTATTCAAAGTCAGGAGAAAGAAGGATGGATACATAATTCCAACCCTACATGATTATGAGTTTTGTTTCTGGAAGACCCTAGTTGCAGAGATGTTTTTTTATTATTGTGATGCTTTGATGGATACATAATTCCAACCCTACATGCCTCTATTTATAATAGAAGATCTCCTATAGATAACCCTATAGATAAACCTAGATATAGATAAACCTATTACATCTAAATAAACCTAGATATAGATAAACCTATTCTATCTAGAAACAATAATCCTTCTATAGATAAATACCATGTATAGATAGACTTCCTAAAGATAGATCTAGATAATTAATTGTCTCTAACAACAATCTCTACCTAGACAAATAATCTTTATCTATTGCAACGAACGGAAACATCTCCAGGATCTTGTCTGCCCCATGTCTTCCTGTGCTCCGTTCCCTGGGGCTTCTCACTCGACTAACATCGAGTAATATGAACCAAATCAGAAAAGTGGTCAAAAGGAAAGGTGCGTTGATGTAGTGAATGTAAATTACTAGAGATCTAGAGAGGAATGAAAAGAATCAATAAACTAGATCTTTCATAGAGTGTCGCAAGGCATTTTCATGCATAATATATATTATCGGTCAATATAATCCATTTGGAATTCAAAATAACCTAGCTAGACCATCTTTAGTCGTTGATGTCTATTCATATAGAGATGTATTCTCATCCTTGTATTAATTTCTTAACAACAATTGATTAGTTGTTGGGGTTGAATCAACTTCTTCATTTTGTTTTTGGATCAATGGGTTCATGATGATGGAATTTTGAGTTTCTTCTATAAGCTTCTCCAACTTGGTAGATCCCCCAGTTTCTTCCATTATCTAGAGGACTCAACAAGCCTCATCAAATTTTAGAATTCTAGAGCTTTTCTTGCTCGATCAAATCAACAATTGTTCTCCATTCTTCCAATGATCTACAAGCTTCTTCTCTCTTCTCCAAGCTTCCACACTTCAAGAGGTCTCAATGGCTATAAATAGAAAGCTCCTCTCACATTTTAACTAATCAACAAACACTTCTCATCCACACACAAATTAATCTTCCAATTCCAAGCATTATATTCCACTTTATTGTAAAGAGAGAGTCTTGTCCATTACCCCTTATAGTCCATACAAGGTTCGTTGTACTCTTTCTTATTTAATAGTGGATTTGTTGACTCTTTCCGCTCGTAGGTTTTCCTCCCGGTACTCGCTCATGTTCTTATTACCACTAATCCCTAACAAGTGGTATCAGACCTAGGTTAAGATCATTTTTGGAATCACTCTCTCAATGTCGGTTGTTACCAAGTTTGATAATGAGAAATTTGATGGCAAGATTAGCTTCTCTATCTGGCGAGTCCGGATGAAGGCCGTTCTCATCCAAAATGGCTTGAAGAAAGCTTTGGATGGGAAATCGAAGAAACCATCTACTATGACGAATGAGCAGTGGGACGAGTTGGACAATAAAGCCTTGTCAACCATCCAACTTTATTTATCTTGTTAAGTTCTGCGCTAGGTAATTCATGAGACCACTGCTGTTGGTTTGAATTTGAAGCTTGAATCGCTTTATATGATGTAGAGTCTTGCCAACAAGCTGCGTCTGAAGGAGCGCCTTTACACTCTAGCTTCGTATGGCTGAAGGTACCCCGATTCGAACTCATCTTAGTGAGTTCTCTTCTATCCTTGTTGATCTTGAGAATTTAGATGTTAAGATTGATGATGAGGATAAAGTTGTTTTTTTTATTGCCTCTTTTCCCCCTTCTTACAAGCAGTTTAAGGAAATCATTCTTTATGGGAAGATGTTAAGGCTAACCTTCTTGCTAAGGAAAAATATGATGTTGATAATCGGTTTGATAAACGCGGAGAAGGTTTATTTGTTAGGGGGCATAGCACTGAAAATGGGACTAGCAGTAATTCTTCTAAGCCTAAAGGCAATAAGACATGTAATTACTACAAGAAATTAGGTCACTTTATTTCTGAATATTATAAACTAAAGAATAAGGAAAAGGCTACGGGGAAACAATATGATAATTTTGAAAAATTCGCCGAAGCTGATAGTGTTGATGTCTGCTCTGATGGTGATGTTTTCTTGGCTACTAACACCGGTAATATTAGTAGTCATGAGTGGATTCTTGATTCAAAATGTACTTATCATGTGTGTCCACATAAAGACTGGTTCTCTTCTTATGAGGCTATTGATGGTGGATCTATCTTGCTTGGAAATAACACTGCTTGCAAGGTTGTTGGAAAAGGTACTATCAAGATTAAAACTCATGATGGTATTAATTATTCATGTAACAACCCAGGTTTAGAGAACCCAAGTTATGTTTCAAAGGATAGGATCCATCGTTCGGATCTTGCGCACCGAGTACATGTTAAAGTTTGAAAACAAGTATTAGTAGCGGAAAGTGGGATTTCGAACCCAAAACATTCTCGAGGTCCATTGGAGACCCGGGGTTAACACCATTGTACCTGTCCTTGGGACTAAGTCGCATAAATCACTTTAGCATACAACCAATCATCAAAGTCTAAAACCCAAATACAATCCTGGTGCCACGACAGTGCCGGGTCAAAACAGAAATCCGAAATCTCTAAAATACTAAGGTTTATGTGGTGAAGTCATAGTCTCAGAAGCTCCCTCTCACATGCCATACAAAGTCCCGCTGATCATAGAGTCATATCATCATCATACACACATATCACATACCTATAAACATTAGATGGACACAGGATCAGATTGAGGCCCGCACTTGGCTAGTGATGAGACCCGAGGACCGGATCGACCAAGGCTCGAGATTTCGAACACTCTTTTTTGTGGCTAATTTTTGGGGTTTATGGAAACTGAAAAAAAGGATATGTGGAGCAAGATTCGCGGGCCTCTCACCCTTGAATCCCCTACACTCGATCTCAATCCTCTCGGAATCGCACTCCGAGGATCTCGACCCTTTGACACCTTCGCCTCTCACTAGGGTATCACCCTCGGCCTCTCACCAAAGGGTTCGCTCTTAGCCTCTCACCAAGAACTCGATCCTTAACCCGGAATCATAGGAAAGAATTAGTGGCTCAAACTTTAACTAAACTCAACTTGACTTGATCTAAAATGAAAGTTTTACAAGCAATATATAGGATGAAAATATAGCCTCCCAAGCATCTATAATCGATGTGGGATTTATTTGATAGAAATGAAAGCATGGAAAAACGTCTATGTTGGAGCTGCTGAAAATAACGTCCATTTCGAGCAACTTCAAGGCTGATTTAGGAGAGGTGTCCTTCATGCAAGCTTTAGCCACTTAAAATAGCTTTCCAACAAGTGCTTATTGGCTTCAGTCGGAATTTTATGTAGCCCGAAAAAGCCAAAATACCACGGTGTCGCCAAGCTGTTTTCTCAAACGAGGGTTGATGTTTGGCCCCGGCAACACAGCTTTGTAAGATAAAGGATTCGAGCTCATTGACGAAGAGGATCACATCAGCTGGTCCCCATATATAAGCACACATATACGTTATTTCTAATATCATGTTTCTAATGCAGGACAAGAATTTAAATCACACAAGCATGTTGACAATTTATATATGATGCAGAAAACGATTAAATGGGTCCACACAGAATGTCAAATGGCATGTCCCTATCCTACCACCACCACCCTTCCTGATAGGGTGGAGATTGGTCAGCTCGTGAATGCATTCCATTTATTTTGCTCATATAATTAAATCAAGCATGCAAGCTCAACTCATAATCATGCTCATAATAATCATCATGCTCATAATAATCATCGTGCTCATATAAATGTTAATCATTAAGGTGTTACGCATGACTCGAATGACTTAGGGCAAGACCCGATGGAACTGGGCTATCCAATGACCCTAGCAAAGACTCTAGTGACTTCACAGATAACGACCATTCTGTTTACAAACGCATACAAAATAGGGATGCTCATTCATGAATGTCAGTCCTGATGAGACCCGAGGGCCGGATCGACCAAGGCTCGAGCTTACAAACACTCTTTTTGTGGGGCTAATTTTGGGATTTTTGGAAACTGGAAAAAAGGGATATGTGGAGCAAGATTCGCTGGCCTCTCACCCTTGAACCCCCTACACTCGATCACAATCCTCCCGGAATCTCACTCCGAGGATCTCGACCCTTTGACACATTTGCCTCTCACTAGGGTCTCACCCTCGGCCTCTCACCAAAGGGTTCGCTCTTAGCCTCTCACCAAGAACTCGATCCTTAACCCGGAATCATAGAAAACTATTAGTGGCTCAAACTTTAACTAAACTCAACTTTGCTTGATTTAAAAGGAAGGTTTTACAATAAATATATAGGATGAAGATAGAAGCCCCAAACATCTCTAAGCGATGTGGGATTATTAGAATAGAAAAACTTAAGGAAATTTCGTGCAGATTTGATCTTCTGAAATGAACGTCAAATTCGAGCATTTTCAGGGCTGATTCGGAATGAACGTTCTTCATATAAGTTGTAGCCACTTAAAATAGCTTTCCAACAAGTGCTCAATGGCTTCGATCGGAGTTTTATACATCCCGAAAGAGCCAAAATACCATGGGGTCACCATGCTGTTTTCTCAGACAATAGTTGATATTCGGCTCCAACGACAAAGCTTTGTAAGATAAATGAATCGATCTCACTGAACATTAGGATCACATCAAGTCCTAAGCATGGTACTGCATGGCATGCTATTATGATTATGCAACACCTAGTATATCATGCACATATAAGCAGGGAAGTGTTCTGTTCAATCTGAGTAAGCTCCGAGGAAACTTACTTGGATAGCAGAGCAGCAAAATAGTAACTCGGCACACAACGAATCACAATCACATAGTATAATATACATACATATCGAGAACATAATGAGTCTACTTCTATGACTTCTCTAAGCACGCATATATCGCAGACACATACAAGCAGACAGATAAACAAGCTCACATCAACCATACTTTCCATTCATCATGATCAACCATTGCGCATCTTATACCGCATTCAACATAAATTGCCAGCTCATCAACTTACGATGATTTCCATATTACTTAGCCAAATCCACATGTTACCAATTTATACTCGTACTTAGCACTTATATACATTCCACCATCATGCTATTAGTCACAAATTCATGCTATTAGTCACACAAATTCATGCTACTTAAGAAGCCATGGCAACACCAGACCAGGCTAGCACATTCATGTCCTTCCTAAGTAGGGATTGACTTTTGCAATTCCGTCATACCCGGCGTGGGGGCAACTGCCTCGCCGACTTTATGTCTAATCTTGCTTTCAATTTCGATTTGGGTTTTGTTCTTTTTTAAGAGGTGTCGGTTGGCGCCCGGGACTTTCTCTCCTCGGACAACCTTGGGTTTACCAAGGTTATGTCGCAGTCTTTGTAATTTCCCTTTACTAATAAAGATCCCTTGAGCGAGGGCCTCGACTCTTGTTTGATTACCAAAACAAAAAAGTTACACATACATGCTATTAGTCACACATTCATAACATCATGCCAAGTCAGCCATCGAACAAGTCGAATCCCCACTTAGTTTCAAACCCGCTTCAAAATCTGAGTTAAATAGTTAGGACTTCTGAACTTTGAAAACGCTTGTTAAGTTCGTTTTCCGAAACCCGAGTTTAAGTCACCCAGTCCGTCATTCCAAATCCCCAAAACGTCAAATCCGATATTTGAAAACGTTAGTCAAAACCCCCGAAATTAGGGCTGATATACGAGCTAACGAGCTCGAGTAGTGGGTGTTCAAGCTTGGCTCGTTTACAAACGAGCCGAGCTCGAGCTCGAGCCTCATTTTCTCGAGCCGAGCCGAGTCGAGCTCGAGCTAATCACAAAATGTAGATATGTGATTCAAAGTGAATGGAGTCCAAAAGGCAAAGCGGTTGACGGACTCTTTAGAAGAAGAGGTTAAATAAAACCTAGGGACAGAACTGTAATTTCACCTACGAAACGAGATATACGCCATATTTACAAGGGGTTAAATAAAACCTATTTACATGGGGTTAAATAAAACCTATTTACATGGGGTTAAATAAAACATAGGGAGAGAGCTGTAATTTCACCCATAAAATGAGCTATACGAGCTACTCGAGCCGAGCTCGAGCTCAGAATTCTGCTCAAGCTTGGCTCATATTTAATTCGAGCGAGCCCGAGTTGAGCTTTTTCCGAGTCGAGCCCGAGCCGAGCTCGAGCTACTCGGCTCAAGTAACAGCCCTACCCGAAATCATAACGCCAAGACCCTTGGCCATGAGGTGTTTCACCGCCGGAAAACATGGTTTCGCCGCCGCGAAACACACCCAATAAGCACCCTGCGAGCTGGGGGGTGTCGCGGCCGCGAGAGGGGCAACTTGCCCCCTCGTGAAAGGAATTCGCCCCCGCAAAAAGGGCTAGCCATGGAGAAGCCACGGCGACAGGGGCCACTCGTCGTGTCGAGAGAGAACTTGTCCTAGGCCAGTTATGACTTGCAACGGCGAGTCTGGGCTCTGAGCTACTGATTTAAACTCATTGAGCCTTCTCACGTCATTGTTAGCTCTTTCCAGTTTTCTCGACTCTTCCCCCGACCTAGCTAGAGAAGCATGTTAGACTACCCCTTACACATAAAAGGCGAGAGAAAGAGGGAGTAGCTAAGATTTGAATGAGAGCAGGAGGATGGAGGGAGTTGAGATGTGAAAGACAATGATGGGGTGGTGATGGGTTCATCGAGCGGGAAGGTTGATTAGCAGCTAGGGGTAGGGAGAAGAGGTTAGGGGCGCTGCAGAGGGGCTAGGCGTAGGGGACATGCTAGGATGTGAAAGGTAGTAATTGTGAGAAAAGACCGCTTACGTACCTGGAAATAAATCATGAAACCCGCTTTTCGACCTTAACCCGACGAGATGAAACCCGAAAATATTTCCAAGCCTCAGAATAATGAAGTGGAATGAATTCGTTTTTAATTTTAACAACAAGTTTATGCGGGAATTTGTTCGAAGGAATTCCAATAAATCATTTGCTCGATGACAGATTTATTCAAAAATTTCCCGGAGTCTTAGTGTTTTGTATTGTCCTTCCCATCTGTTGGTCTATTTTCCAAATAAGTTCTCTTGAACATAAACGGCATATGAAAATGTTTTTAGAGTCTTCATCATTAAGATTACATAGACTGCAAGAAAGGGGAACTATGACCCCTTTACCAGCAAGTCTAATCTTGGTGAGTGTTTCATCCATTACAATCATATTCATGTTGATTGTTTTCCAAAGGTAAAAAAATGAATATGATTGATTTAAAGAGAGATATGGGAGAATTAAAAAAATAAAAATAAAAGAAAAGAGTAAAATTTTTATATCATCTTCAAAAGTCGATGCCATAATCGTCTCCTGCGATATTTTATTTGTGCATATAATATATCAAACAAATACTGTAAAATAATGTGAAGTAGTAAAAAAGCGAAAGTTACCACAAAAAGGGAAATTCTGCAAAGCCCCGATAACTTCGTAACAATATGAATTAGGGGAGGCATCGAGAAGTTAGTAATGAACGGCAAATTCGTAACTAGCAATCTATAATTAGTATTGTTCAACCATCCAATTTCAGCATCCAAATTTTGTATAAATAATCCATTTTCAGGTCTGAACAATTCGACATTCAACGTACTAAAATCTTGGCAAAATGGCAACGTCGTCGAAGATAATCACAATGCTTTTTGTTGTTGCATCATTGTTGGTGTTTTCCAAGGCGGAGGAGTCGGAGAGTCGGAGGATGCTCTACACGACGCACTTTGATAGTCTTGTGACGAAGAACTATCGTAGCGCGCACGGACGCCACCTTTTGGGCTTTGGTGATCGGGAGGAGGAAATCATCCCGCAGACACCTCCCGGTGTCGAACTCGATCTCCCTATAAACACACAATTATCAAACTCTGAATAATAAGGGTAAATTGCAAATAACATCCCAACCTTTAGGGATAGTTGCTTTCAATACCCTAACCTTGTAAAATTTCACAAAATATCATAACCTATACTATTAGTTGCACTTAACACCCTGGATGAGATTCTTAAATTTAAAAAATTGCCCACATCATACAAAAATTACAAAAATCACCCATATTCATAAAATGTTTTTAATAATAAACTCCTAATAAATTTTAAATTTTGAAATTAAATAAATCTCTTACAATTTAAGCCAACCCAACCCACCGTCCAAAAATAATTATAACAGGTATATAAAATCTACTCCTTTAAAATATAATATAATTACTTTAGCATCTACTCATTTAAAATTTTAATATAATCAATCAAAATAATTAATTATTTATCTAAAAAACATACATTATAATTAAAATCTAAATTTATATAAGTCTGTCTCGATACATGCCGATTTGTACATCTATATATTCCCTATATATTATTTGATACGATATATACTGTCTTTTTGGTTAATATTATGTTATATATACTAAAACTAATACATAACATCTTATAATGTATCACACATAAATTCCATGGTATTAAAAAAATGATTCTATAAGAAATGTTTAACATAATAGTTTTACAAAAATAAAATAAAGTATATTTAAAAAAATAAATGGTAAAAGATACGATAACCATTTGCAATCAATAATTATATAATAAAGATATACTAAAATAATATGGTAAAAAATAATAATTTTACCATATTATTTTTAATATATCTTTATCATGTAACTATTTATATATTACAAACGGTTATCATATCTCATAGCATTTATTTATTAAAATCTACATTATTTTATTTTTGTAAAAGTATTATGTTTAAGATAAATAATTAATTATTTTGAGTAAATATATTAAAATATTAAATGAGTAAATGCTAAAATAATTATATTATATTTTTAAAGGAGTAAATTTTATATACTTGCTATAATTATTTTTGAATGGTGGGTTGGGTGTGCTTAAATTGTAAGAGATTTTTTTAATTTCAAAATTTAAAATTTATTAGGAGTTTATTGAAAACATTTTATGAATATGGGTGATTTTTGTAATTTTTGTATGATGTGGGTAATTTTTTAAATTTAAGAATCTCATATAGGGTGTTAATTGCAACTAATAGTATAGGTTATGATATTTTGTGAAATTTTATAAGGTTAGGGTATTGAAAGCAACTATCCCTAAAGGTTGGGATATTAGTTGCAATTTACCCGAATAATAATTACCTAATTAGTTATTATTTTGTAGATTTCTAAGCACGTTTAATTAGGAAAGAAAATCATAAAAACAAAAAAGTTAGATCATTTAAAAAAAATTAATGATATGATTATTTGTAAATGTTTAAGTTTAGCCTATGCTCTGCTATAAATATTTTTAAAGTTAATTGTTTTCCAATGATCCATTAGTTGAGAGTACAAGACATTTGATATCTATATCTTAAGATATATAATCTAGATCAGATCATACAAAATAAGAGTCGTGTTAGATTTGTTGGGGTATTTTGATTGTAGATCGAGTTGGATTCACATTTTTATACAAAAGTTTAAGTTAATGTGTATCTCAACTAGATATGATAAACCATGTACTTAGCAATCTTGCTAATGGCATTTCTTATAAGGATTTTGATTAGTATGGGAATATTAGATCTTTCTTGTGACTTGCCACTTGGTTTATCCAGTAAGAGTGTTTTACGTACATCTTATTTCTCAGACTCATATAGGGTTATTCAATAACATTGAAACTTATTGTGAGAACCACTTGCTCACCTTAATTAGGTGAACAAATTACTATGTTACTTGATATGTTTTTATCCTGCACAATTTGTTGATTGTCAAAGAGTTTTCACCTGTAAATAACTTGCCTTTAAATCCATTCTCTGCCTAATATTATTTAATAACATAACTTTTCAAGGTCCAACAATAAACATTTGATGACATATAATAAACATTGGATGACAACATTGCACAATAGAAAGAAAATTAGTCAAGTAACTAACGTTGGGTGACTTAACTAAGTTTATCCCTCTTAGAGACTAAAATTAGCTTATATAAGATGCTTTTTTAGATCTAGGTCTAGGGATGACAATTTCACCCGCATCCGACGGATATCCATCTCACCCGACCCAAAAAAGTGGGTGAAAATCTAAAATAAAGCGGATATTAAAAGGGTGATGGGTCGGGTCGGGTCGGATTCGGGTAAAGACATTCCCCACCCGTCACCCGACCCATCACCCGACTTATATTATATACTTATATTTTATATGTGAAATTACCAATATACCCCTAAGCCCTAATTCAAGATACCTATTAAACGATGAAAATGAAAAATATCTTGTCATAAAGTAAGTTATGTAATTTTTATTTGAAGATACACAATGCAATTGACTCCTAATTAAAATGGAAAAGTGAATGCATGAGCTTCTAATTAATGTTTATTCATCGATTTATTCAACGTAAGTTTTTCAATATTTTTTTTTGATGAATATTTAATGTCTTGTATGTCCCCCGAATTATCACCCAATTCACCCGATCACCCGGTGGGTGGTGGGTGGACGAGGCGGGTGAAATAGTTAGTGGGTGATGGGTCGGGTAGGGTGAAGGATTTTGGGTGGTGGGTCGGGTGACGGAAGTAGATCATCCACCCATCACCCGACCCATTGCCATCCCTATCTAGGTCACATAATAACAAGCCAGTGATAAGCTTTGTTGGAGAGTAATACTATCATATACTATGTTAATATATGTTTTTGTAGGATTGTGATGTTGGGCCTACGGCCCAAGTTGGGTCTAGCCCAAAGAAGGTATATATAAGTTGAATTTTGGGAACAAATGAGGGTTTAGATCAGCCGCGTCAGCAAGGAAAAATGATAGAGAAAGAAAAGAGCTAGAGATGAGGGAGAAAGGAGAGAAAAGATAAGAGATTTGAGCGGGTGTTTCATCTCTTGATCTGGTGTTTCGTCTCCCACCTTTGCCATATCAACAACGGGTGTTTGTTGATATGTATTCTTCTTTTCCTAAAAATCTAATCTGATTACAAGTGTTTAGCTAGGTTTCTGGAGAAGAATCCATTCTTTTGAGATCTCCATGTTTGTTTGTCTTGGCCCGAGACTAGATTGTTAAACACTTGTAATGGTTTGTTGATTAGTGAATTGGTTACTCTGGCGGGCGGAAGGTGGGTTTTTTTATCCTCTGGTTAGAGAGGGTTTTTCCCACGTAAATCTCATGTCGATATTTGTGTGATTTTATGTGGTTGCTTGGTTGTTTGGTTTCTGGATTGGATATTATCGATTGGTCACTAGTTTATTGGCTGATTGTTGTTGGTTTTCTTATTACCCGAATTCGCTTCTAGGTGTGGCTGAAAAGTGGTGTCTAGCCCAACAAGTGGTATCAGAGCCTTTGATTGATCTTTGGTTCAGTTGTTTTTGGGCAATAGGAATAGAGGTGATGAAAAAAGACTGAGAAATTTGTGAGTACATGCAAAATAATTCCACACTTACACGCGAAAAAACAAAACGCTAGGGTTTCATGAAATTGAAATGGAAAAACAATTGGAAAAAACTTCAAGGAGAAAGAAAAGGCGCACCTGAATGGGAAGACGATCGAACAGAGAGAGGAGAGAAGTGATTAAGATTCATCGAGGTTAAGGAGCGAAGGGGATCTGTGAATCTTTGATTCCTATAGGAAATACGATCATCAATTGGTGGCGGACAACTGATGACAGAGGAAGAACGCTGAAGAATTGCAGAGGACGCCATTGTTGCTGTTCGAGATGGGGAGAGAGTATCAGCACCCATCATCAGACTTCCAACGATCACATCTCAAATTCGTGAATTTCCATGCCTGATTCATACCGCAAGTTCCCAATTTAGGGCATAATCGAAACCAGAAGCATCAATCGAAACTCCAAGATCGTCTCCCTCTCCAATATCTCCTGGTCGGACTTTTTTACTCAAAATGAAACATTAAAGAACAGGGGTATAATTGTCTTTTCATACTCCCTCCGTTCGGCAAAACTTGTCGTTTACTATTCATGCACGTTTTTTTACAACGATAAAAACTATATAAAATATTCATTTTTTTATAAATTTTTTTTAACAAGTTTGTACTTATTAATAATAACTACGAAGTTGTTAAAAAAAATTATTAAAAAAACTCGATATTTTATATAGTTTTTATCTCCTAAAAAAGCGTGCATGAATAGTAAAGTGTCAAGTTTTTCCGAACGGAGGTAGTATTAAATTAAGTGAGGTTTAACAAGAAAAGGAGTATGGGTGGTTAGTTGCAAACAACATATATTTAATGGGTGGTTATTTGACAATTTTTTAATAAGGGGTGGTTATTTGCAAACAACAATGAATAGTGGGTGGTTATTTGATAATTTTTTAATAAGGGGTGGTTATTTGCAAACAGCATTAAATAGTGGGTGGTTTTATGCAATTTTGCCTAGAAAGAAAGAATAACAGAAGGGCAAAAAAGGAAAGAAAAAACCTCACAGAAGGCTACGCGTGGACAGTGGCGAAGCCAGCCCGTAACATAGGGATGGGCGAGATTTAGACTAAAAATTAAATAATAATTAATGAAACGAGTTCTGCTAAACTTTAAATAAATTTAATTGTGAATGGTTATGTAAAAAAATTTCAAAGATTTTTTATCCATATTATTAGAAGTGAATAAAATTTATAATTAGTTAAAAAAATTCAAGGAAACCCCTAATGAATGACTAAAATAGAATTCAAACAATACTAATTGAAATTAATTATTCTCAATTTAAAAAGATATCTGAACTTATATATAAAAAGATAGTTAAAAATAAGTGAAGAAAATGTTAAAAGTGGGAATTGAACCTTGGGCTCTAGATAAAGAGGAAAAAATTCTCCATTTATACTTTACCAACTAGGCAAGGTAAACTTTATGATCTATTTTCACATCTAATTTAATTTAGACATTATTATTTTTTATTTTTTATATAATTAACCTTTCGTATTTTTTTCCGGGATTGGGGTGGGCTCGCACTCATACGAGCCCACCCCTAAATCCGCCGTTTACCTTTGAATTCCCTACTATCTAGGGAGATAGTAGGGAATTCAAAGGTACAACTTGTGCAAGTATAGAAAAGTTAGCAATTGTTTACGAAATACTATTCAAGCGTTTATAAATATAAACGGATTTTCTATCCTATGCCCCAAGGGCATAGGATAAGCGATCAAATTGAAAAATATTTTACCTAGATATATCCGGTTTAACCATATTTATAATTAAATTATAGGATTCACCCATTTTCTTTTAGGGTTTTCTAGCTTTCTCAATAAAGTATTATGTGCCCTTCAAACACAAAATAGACAAAATGCATAACGTATGGAATCCAAATACACCCTAATTGATTGTCCAAGAAAATCAGAATTTAACTAAAAAGGTGAAATTAGAAAATAGTACGTAATTCAAAGGTACAAGTGAGAAAAGTTAAGCAATTGTTTACCCAAAAAAAAATTAAGTTAGCAGTAGACAATAAATTTCGTAAATTCAAAAATAGCAATCTATATTTAGTCTTGTTTGGTGGTCCAATTTTAGCATCTGAAGTTTGCATAAATCCTCCATTGCCAAAAAAAAAAAAAAAAAGTCTAAACAAGGCGAGGCCAGTTCCAACATCGCCATTGCCTCTAAACACCGTACCGAAAGGGCAAAAAATAAAAGATTAGTTTTATTTATTTAGGTCAGAATTATTAATAAGCAACTAATATAATTAAAAGAGGAAAATGCACAAAGTAATCCA
Source organism: Persicaria tinctoria (assembly GCA_037127255.1). Lineage (NCBI taxonomy): Eukaryota > Viridiplantae > Streptophyta > Magnoliopsida > Caryophyllales > Polygonaceae > Persicaria > Persicaria tinctoria. Next base: position 64,110,887 of record JBANSL010000008.1, on the reverse strand, counting down.
AAAAACCGGAACCAGTAGCAGGTAAGGGAGGGGGGTGCAACCTTCCACTGTACGTGCGACACCTGGCAGAATCAGAGAGAGAGAGAGAGAGAGAGAGAGAGAGAGGGGGGGAGGGGGGAAGCAAGTCCTATCTGCAGAGGAGAGAGGCAGAGAGAGAGAAAAAGTAATTGAGAGAGGACAAGAAAGAGAGAGAGATGAGTGAAAAAAGAAAAGTAAAGTTGCAGAGAAGAGAGAGACCAGCGAGGATATGATAGAGAGAGATGGAAGAGTCATCTCTCCTCTACAACTTTATTGTTACTGTTTCACTTCGAATAAGAAGCAATTGGGCGGGGATTTATTTGCAGGTTGAAGTGTAAACAATTAGTTTTAACTGGACACCAGAAGCAAAACGACATGACGCATGCATATTGGAATCGACTGGACAAGATTTATCGGAGAAACAAATTCTCCATCGACTTCGGAAAGAAAATGGGCAAGTTTGCTTTCGATAAGCGTTATGCGAGAGGTGTCTCCCTCAAATCTAAAACAAATTTACCCATTTTCCATCTGAAGTCGATGGTGAATCTGTTTCTCAAATAACTCATGTCCAGCCGATTCCAATATGTGTCATGTCGCTTTGCTTTGGGTGTCCAGTTAAAAGTTAAAACTAATTGCTTACATGTCAACCTGCAAATAAACCCTCACCCAATTGCTTCTTCTTCGAAGTGAAACAGCAACAGTAAAGTTGCAGAGGAGAGATGACTATTCCATCTCTCTGCCCAATCCTCACTTATTTATCTCTCTCTCCTCTGCAACTTTACTTTACTTTTTCTAACACACTCTCTCTCTTCTGCAGGCTTTCTCTCTCTACTACAGACTTTCTTTTACTTTTCTCTCTCTTTGTCCTATCCTCACTAATCTCTCTCTCTCTCCTCTGCAACTTTACTTTTTTTTTTCACTCCTTTCTCTCTCTCTCTCCCCCCCCCCCTCTCTCTCTCTCTCTCTCTCTCTCCTCTGCAGACTTTCTCTTGCTCTCTCTCTCTCTGATATTTTTTTTATCGAAAGCAAACTTACCCATTTTCTATCCGAAGTCAATGGTGAATCTGTTTCTCCGATAACTCTTGTCCAGTCGGTTCCAATAGGTGGCATGTCATTTTGCTTTTGGTGTCTAGTTAAAACTAACTGCTTACGCGTCAAACTGCAAATAAACCCCAGCTCGATCACTTGCTTCTCCTTCGATGGTTTTTCTCTGAAACTTAAGATTTAATTCAAATTATATTAATGGTTCGATGGTTTTCTCTGAAACTTAAGATTTAATTCAAATTATATTAGTTCCCCCGTACCGTCACTCTTCCCCCCTCTATCTTTGTCTCTGTCTTATCCCCTCTGTCATCTCTCTTTTTACCGCCTGGGTTTAGGGGGGAGGGCCACACTAGAACCTGCAGAAAAATATTAAACAACACGCAAGACAGGAAATAACCATAGGGTGTCCAGTAGGAAATCATTGGGTGTCCAGTAGAGTACCAAAGGGTGTCCAGTGATAAACCATAGAGTGGAAAGTTGATATATTGTCCATTCATCAATAAAAAAAAAAAACAAAGCGGTTCACCAAGCCTCTGAGAGGGCTCCTCAACTTCGATTTCACCTCCTCTCACTACTAGAAATCTGTTATTTAACATCGGCTAATAACCGATGTCTTTTAAAAAACAAATCGATGTCTATGTGGGTGATGTAAAAAGTCAAAAGTTTTTCACATCAGACATAACCCGATGTCTTTGTATTTTATAACATCGTTTATATTTATAAAACCGAAGTCTTTATTATCCTATAACATTGATTATAAAGTATCACTGATGTTATAACATAACAAAGACATCAGCCTTTGACCGATGTTATACAATTTTGCATTTTAACATCACCCACATAGACATCGATTTTTTATTTTGATTAACATCGGTTTGTAGCCGATGTTAAATGAAATATTTGGCTTTTTTTTTGCCATTGTAGCATATGCAGGATTTGAACCCGCATCTTTGTGCTTGAGCACAATGCTCTACCAATTTGAGCTAAAAGGCTTTAAATTATCAATAATAAAATCAAGTGAAATTGTCTAATAAACACGTATAATCATTCAAGCAACAACAGAATAGCAATACATATTCTTTCATCAAATAAAATTGATAACAAAACACTAGTATAGCAATACACATTGTTACATACTCCCTCCGTTCCATAATTACATGGCCTTTTGCTTTTTAACACGCTTTTTAATGAGCGAAAAACTCTATAAAATATTATTTTTTTAATTAATTTTTTCATACAATATGATACTTATTACTAATAAGTATCATATTGTATAAAAAAATTAATTAAAAGAATAATATTTTATAGAGTTTTTCGCTCATTAAAAAGCGTGATAAAAAGTAAAGGGCAGGGCCGTGCCAATAATTTTAGGGGCCCTGTACGAAAATTAAACTATATAATAACAATCACCCTTTAAATGTTATTTCGAATATTAGACTTTAAAAATAAAAATAGATAATATTCTCAATTGTAAAAATTTAATGTTTTATGAAATTAAAATGTTCCAAAAATGTAAATCACAAGAAACCATCCATAGATAAGAAGAGTTTTATAAAAATAAATTACAAATTTGAAAAATATACGTAACAACGCTAATTTTTTTTTTCTTCAAAAACATAACTTATGATAATTTTTCCACAATTTTTTAATGCTTACAAAATGTTTTAAGAGTATTGAAGTAGTTTTATATTGGTTAAAGTTTAAATTAAACTAAATCAATTAAATATTTAATAATAAGGTGAAAATTAAATATATTAAACACTTCTTTTTTTAGCATAAAAAGGCTGTAGTAGTTTAAAAAATATGTATGATTTTTCCAATTTTTCTAATAAGTATTAGATTGGTACAAAATGTTTTATGAGTATTGAAGTAGTTCTATATTGGTTAAAGTTTAAATTAAACTAAATCAATTAAATATTTAATAATAAGGTGAAAATTAAATATATTAAACACTTCTTTTTTTTAGCATAAAAAGGATGTAGTAGTTTAAAAAATATGTATGATTTTTCCAATTTTTCTAATATGTATTAGATTGGTATAAAATCTATTAAGTTAGTATAATGATAATTTTTTCAAAGGGAAACATAATAATAAAATGCAAAACATAATACGGAGTAATAAAATGGGAAAGGAATAAAATTAAATGAATAAGAAAAAGATGATGTGAATGCAGAAGAAGAAAAGGAAAAAAAAGGCCCAACAGAGGGGAAGTTTACGGGAATCGAACTCGGGTAATGAGGGATTTAAACATTTTCGGTAACAAGGGTCATACCAGTGGGGCAACAATCAGTTCTTGCACCTCTTAAACAATAATTTTATATATCCAGAAATCCTATAATATTGGGCCCTAAATTTTTTGGGGGCCCTGTTCCATTGGGCCACCTGCACATGCGGCTGGCACGGGCCTGGTAAAGGGACATGTATTATGGAACGGAGGGAGTATTATTCAGAGAAGAATATGCGGTATGAAGCAAAAAAGGCAACAGAATCCATCTCATATATACAACACTCTGCTCAACAAAAGACGAGTTAAACACGACGAAAGTAGATTGAAGATAAAGATTCCAGAAAGAGAGCAAGAAGTACCTAGAAACCAAATATCATATTTGAACCCATAAAGACAGCTGCTTGGTGGAACCTGCCCTGATGGAAAAGTTCAAGGGGGTATCACTGCCCATGGTAGATAGCTACTTGGTGATCTTCTTCGGTCGGAAGCTATGCTGCTTAAACATCAACTGCTTGACGCTCTGTTGCCTAGCTTGTCGAAGCCTCCACAACAAAGAAAGCAAACAAAAGAAAAACAAGAGAAATAATGCAACCACCGCGATAAAGAATTTGGATACCATTGAGCAAAGCAATCTTGATGATCAAAGGCACATGAATAATTGTAAGTGAGGTAAAATTCAATCAATAAATGGTTTTTTACTTTTATTAGTTGAACTAATTAGCATAATGGACTGTATATATAAATTTCATAGCAAGGTGAGTCAATAGCTTCATTCTCCATATAAACCTTTAAAAATTTCATAGCAAGGTCAAGTTAAAACTTAAAAGTGGAAAAGTAATTTGACTTCTGGAATATTAAGCAACTAGAGAAATAATCCAATGAAATCAACAAATGTATGTATAAATTTCATAATGTTTCCTTCAATATTTAGTACTAATTTTAATTGAAATGTCATTCAATAAACAACTTTCTAGACAAAATCATCCGAATACCAATCCAAAAAATGACATTGTTCGTGCCTTCCCCCTTTCAGTCACTCATTTGATCAACCAAGTCAGAAACACAATTACCACATTCTCATTCTTGTAGTTTCTCAAAGCTTTTAAAAAATCAAAACATGATACCAAGCTTTCCAATGTCACTCAATGTTAACTGATTGCATTTTACATGCTTTACCAGCTCCTAAAATCTTTATAATTAGCCAAAAGGCATGATATAGCAAAGATGTTGTCTCACCAAGACACTTTCCAGTTGCATTTTAGATGTTGTTACAACTATTTAGGTAATCAACCGAAATTCCCCAGGGAAAAAGAAAAGATAATGAAGGCAAAAAAGCATAATACTGACCTGTTATGTTGGGTACGTGTTAAATGTGGGGCTAAGCAACGGAGTAGCAACCGAGTCCCAAGAAGAGACAAGTGTTTCTCACTCAACAACTATAGGTGTGGCACTGTTTTCAGCATGTGTAACTCCGACTGAAGAACTTGTTTCTTAATTATCTTTTATGCATTCAATCCAATCTGCCACACCAAATACAATCACAATCAGATCAGAGAGAGGGAGGGGAAGAGGATCAATTGTGGGAGATAGCAAACCAACCAAAAATAGCCCAAAGATTAATCATGATGATTAAAAACAAACCATCCCTATCTAATTTCCAAATAGGCTAATTAAAGTTAGAAAATCCGTCACTCGATTCCTAAGACTTTTTCCAAATAGTTTCAGTTCTAAGAAAATAATTATGGTTCAATTCATTTCATCAAAACTATTACTCGAGTCCTACCTAACCATCATCATTTAATTTGCTGCAATTCTAAGAAAATAATTAATAAAAGTGTCAATTCTAAGTTGCTGCATAGAATCGTTTATAGGAAGATGGTTGAACCAAACCAATCATAAACCGAATCGAACCGAACATAAAACCAATTTTTTAGAAATTGTGTATGGTGCTTGACATAGTGCCATCTAATTAGTGACTCAAAAGATACAAGACCAAGGTGTGTAACAAATTGACATACCTCATAAGGAATCTCAAGCTTCTCAAGAAGTTGGCCAAGTTCCACATTCAATACTTTACCATTTACACTTTGAAACTCCAAGTTGTTATTTAAGGCTTCTACTTGGGTTCGGTGTAAAAGGAATCAACAAGCAGAAGAGAGAATTATTTAACCATGTAGCGAACAATATATGAATTGCATTATCTTCTTCATCATGTTTGGTTACGATAGAAACATTGTCAATAACAGACATAACATAATTCAAGCAGATTGTTCATACAACCAACACCTTCATTGCAAATCCAATTTAAGAAAAAGAATCATAGTAACAATTTCAAAGATAATCATAGAATTCTAGTCAATGGACGAAATAAAATAAGATGAATGTAATGACAGAATAAATGGATTTGTAAAGAGGATACAAGGGAATATAAATCAAACAGAAATTGTTTGAAAGACGTACGGATTCAATATCCACTCTCATGAACTTAAGGTTCACATTCAAAGTGCTCAACCATTCATCCATCTCACATGTATAATTCAATGCAGTATCAAGCCCTTGCAAAACCTTCAAGAACAAAGAAGATCCAAAAAGAATATTAAAACCTTGAATAAGTCTCCTGGGCATCGCAAAGCTACTATATCATATCAAAACTTAATGGAGAAACCAAAATCGATAAACCTAATAGAAACTAAAGAGGAGAAGAAATTAACCAAAACGATAAGTACAAACCCTAAATTAGCAAATGGGAAATTAGAACGCCAACCTGACAACGTGTGTCTCCTCCACTGATGATTTCAGCCTCGAATCTGTCGGCCCTCTGGTGTTGGCATCGACTTCTGTCCCCTGGTTGACGACGAGTTCAAGAACCACGCCGTATATTTGCTCCGATCTTGCAATGCTCTTTGATATCTCCTGATTTGGAACAATTCAAACAAGTGATTAAAATTCTGATTTAGCGACAGAATTAAACTTAGAAAAATTCAGCAACTTGAGACAAGTAATAGCGACAGAATCTAAAACGAAGAACAGCGAGAGTAGCGAGGACTGGGACGCGCGAGATACTGGGCACATAGGCCTGGCGCCTCAGGGTGTGCGGGAATCCGGATGCGCGCAGGAGCTCTCGCTGGAAGCGAGGGAGTTGGCGAGCGCGCGGATGTAGAGCCTCGACGCGGAGCGAGACGCCTGGGAGCGCAGGAGCGAGGCGAGCGCGCGGGAGCGGATGTCCGCACTCGCTGGGAGCGGCTTGCCTGCGGACGACGCAAAGGACGGGGCTTGCGGGTGCGCTGCGCCTATGTCGAGTAGGGTTGCCGATGTGCTTCCTCGATCTCGACAAGAACAAGGTGAGGGTTTGGTGTTTTTGTGAAGGCCGAAAATATTAAGAACAATAGCGAGATAACTTTTGGGATTGATAATCGACGAACCCTTGATCCGTTAAGGGTTTCTTCAATTCTATATTCAATTTGATTAATTCAAAGTGCGGAACATAAATTTATAGTAAAGCTATGAGATATCTAACCAATCCTTCCTTGCAAAGGAAAGGGGTTTGGATAGATTGATTCTATCTAATGATAAGTGAAATAGCTTACAGATAAATAAATCCTAAGAAGATAGAAATATAACAACTTGGTGGTCAAGTAATATATCTAGAAGAGATATAATTAAATTCCACCTTTATTTATCTAATTGCATAAAATAACCAAGTAATTAACTAGATTAATTTCGGCCCATGCACAAGTGTGACTCGGCCCAATCCTCTCGACACAACCAAAGGCCCACTCGGCCGAGTGTTGTTTTGGTAATGCCGAGTTCAGTGACTTCATGGCGGGTGTAGGCGAGTCTTCATGAGCTCCGTGTGTGGACGTAGGCTCACTTCTTTTTCTGGCGGTGTAACCGTGAGCCAAGTGATCCAGGGTGGCCTGAACCCTTGCTCTAATGTTCCATGGTGACGGACAAGAAAGGCCTTAGTTGCATTTTGAATCTTCTTGGCCCTTGAACGAGTGACAGGGCCATCAAATGGAACCTTCATGTTGTCTTCAATGTCACCAGGAGTCATCGATATTTGAACGGCATCATTCTCCTCCACGTGACTTCGATTTGTCCTCAAATCGTCGTTAGAGTCATCGTCAGGCACGAACAAGGATAGATCGGCGACGTTGAATGTAGAATGGACGATGTACTTATCGGCAGGGAGATCCAGCTTGTAGGCATTAGGACCCATCTTCTGAACCACTCTGAATGGTCCATCTCCCCTGGGGTCCAGCTTAGATTTCCGTTGTTGCGGAAACCTTTCCTTCCTGAGATGCAGCTAGACCAGATCACCAACGTTGAACTGCACATCCTTGCGATGCTTGTCCTTCGCGGCCTTGTATTGCGCAGTCTTCCTCTCCAGCTGTGCCTTGGTACGCTCATGCAAGCTTTTGATGAAGTCCACTTGCTTAGCTGCATCCACGCTCTCCTTGTCCTTATATAGCCGAGGCATCATGTCCACTGGAGTTAATGGATTTCGGCCATACACTACCTCGAAGGGGGTCATTTTTGTTGCAGAGTGCCTAGACCTGTTATATGCAAACTCTACAAAAGGTAGACAGTCTTCCCATCTCCGGAGGTTAGTTCGCAGCATGACTCTAAGGAGAGCCCCAAGAGTTCTATTTGTGACCTCAGTTTGGCCATCAGTTTGTGGGTGACAAGAAGTAGAAAATAGCAATTTTGTACCCAATTTAGACCATAAAGTTTTCCAAAAAGAGCTTAAGAATTTAGGATCACGGTCAGAAACTATAGACAATGGCAATCCATGTAAGCGAACAACATCTTTGAAGAATAAATGAGCAACATGAATAACATCATCAGTTTTATGACAAGGTATAAAGTGAGCCATTTTGGAAAATCTGTCTACAACAACAAATATGGAATCATGACCCTTAGAAGTTCTAGGCAATCCTACAATAAAATCCATAGAAACATCTTCCCAGGGTGCATTAGCAATTGGCAAAGGTTGGTATAGACCATTAGCGTTGGATTTCGATTTAGCTTTAGCACATGTAACACAACTTTTGACAAATCTCAGCACATAATTAGACATTTTAGGCCAAAAGTAATGTTCCTTTAGTCCAGCTAGTGTTTTTTCGAAACCCCCATGTCCCCTAGATTCATGTATTTCCTGGGTTAACAATCGGCAAATAGAAGAAGATGGGATACAAAGCTTGCCCATCTTGAATAAATACCCATTATCAACAAAAAATGAATCTACTTCACCTTTGGACACACATTGAGCATATATAGTTTTAAAGAAACTATCAGAAGCATACAGTTCCTTTATTAATGCAAAACCCAAAACATGTGCATCCATATGGTTTAAGAGGACATACCTTCGTGATAGCGCGTCAGCTACCACATTATCCTTCTCCTTTTTGTGGTGAACCACATAGGAAAAGGTCTCTATGAACTCCACCCATCGAGCAAGTTGCCTGCTGAGCACTGCTTGTCCTTTGAGATACTTAAGAGCTTCATGATCCGAATGAATCACAAACTCCTTAGGCCAAAGATAATGTTGCCAAGTCTGTAAGCAGCGAACCAATGCAAATAGCTCCTTGTCATAGGTAGAGTAGTTCAGCTCAGCGGTGCCCAACTTTTCGCTGAAATAGGCGATCGGACGCTTGTTCTGCAGCAGGACCCCTCCAATGCCAGTGCCAGAAGCGTCATACTCTAGCTCAAACGGTTGAGCAAAGTCAGGTAACTGCAGCACTAGGGCATGTGTCAGGCGATCCTTGAGAGCGTCGAAAGCCTTTTGATGTGAGTCAGACCAGCGAAATGTCACATCCTTCTTTGTCAACTCATGTAGGGGGGCGGCAATCAAGCTGAAGTCCTTGACAAAACGTCGATAGAAACCAGCAAGGCCCAAGAATGAGCGGACATGGGTGGGTGTAGTCGGCCTAGCCCACTCCTGAATAGCACGAATCTTCTCCTCATCCACCTTCAATCCAGATGCAGTCACTACAAAACCAAGAAAAATGGTAGACTCGGATGCAAAAGAACACTTCTTTAAATTGGCATATAATTTCTCTTTTCTTAGACAATCAAAAACCAATTTTAAGTGACTTAAATGATCATGCATATTCTTACTGTAGATTAAGATATCGTCAAAATAGACAACGACAAATTTTCCTAAGTGTCTTCTAAGCACATGGTTCATAAGCCTCATAAATGTAGAAGGTGCATTTGTCAAACCAAAAGGCATTACTAACCATTCATATAAGCCATACTTAGTTTTAAAAGCCGTTTTCCATTCATCACCCTGTTTCATCCTAATTTGATGATATCCACTTCTAAGGTCAATTTTAGAAAAAATAGCAGCACCATGAAGTTCATCAAGCATATCATCTAAACGAGGAATAGGGTGGCGATACTTAACCGTTATTTGGTTGATTGCGCGGCAATCAACACACATGCGCCAGGAGCCATCCTTCTTTGGAACCAAAATGGCAGGAACGGCACAGGGAGACAGGCTTTCACGAACAAAGCCTTTATCCATCAACTATGTGACTTGGCGTTGCAGCTCCTTTGTCTCCTCAGGACTAGCTCTATAAGCGGCGCGATTAGGCAAGGCTGCTCCAGGCACAAAGTCAATCTGATGCTCAATACCTCTAATAGGAGGCAAGCCTTGGGGTAGTTCAGCTGGAAGCACATCCAAATAATCCTGCAGAAGAGCAGCAATAGGTGCAGGAATATGACTCAATTCAACATTAAGTAATACTTGTTTCATTACCAGAAGAATATGAGGTCGATGAGCATTCCACGTGATGGTCCCTTGCTGAGGGTGAGAGACCAACGATCGACGTTCCACAGAACCCTTAAGTGATGCAGAAGAGGGCTTAGAAGACGTCGGATGGGAAGGAGAATGTGTCAAGGAGGCTGCAGGGGCTGCGGCGGGCGCTGCTGCTGGGGCCGCAGGCGCGACGTTTGAGGCCGCGGGGGCGGCTGGGGCAGCCGAGCTTCCTTGGAGCTTCTCCACTCTTTCAGCTTCTCTTTCGGCGTTCGTTTGTTGCTGCTTGCGCACCTGGTCCTTCAGAATAATTTGCGGCGATAAGGGTAGGAGAGTAACTCTCCTCCCGTCATAGGTGAACGCATATGTATTTGCACGACCATCATGAAGGACATTACGATCATATAACCAAGGACGCCCTAACAATATATGACTACAATCCATGCGAGCAACATCACATAATACTTTATCATGATATGTTCCAATTGAAAGGGAAACTAAACATTGCTTGGTGACCATTATATCAGAACCATCATCAGTAATGCCATTTAAACCATAGTGAGTAGCTCAAGGAGTTGTAGGTAAATAGAGAAAATTCACTACCTTTTCACTGATGAGATTGCAGCAACTCCCACCGTCGATGATAAGGGTTAAGGTAGCCTCACGAACCAAGCATCTGGTGTAGAATATGTTCTCCCTTTGATCAGCCATGGGAGATTCCTGAATGTGCAGGACCCGTCGATTGATAATGCAAAGCACGTTGTCGTACTGGGAAGTATCGATCTCCTCAATAGGCTCAGTCGACTGGTCCTCCTCCACTTCACTCGAAATTACTAGGTCCTCAGCAGTCTCCTCCTCATAGTAATGGTCTCCCAAATCGTTGAGAAGAACCTTCCGTTTCTGGGGGCAATTGCGAGAGACATGCCCAGAACCTCCACAAGTGAAGCAGCAGATATCTTTGTTGCGATCTGTAGAAGGGGCAGCAACTCTTCTAGTCTCAACCTGATAACCCTGTTGAGGTGAGTTGGAAACTCCCTTTGCTGCATAGAAGGGTTAGAAGTAGAAGGCTTAGATGGACCAGAAGGGTTAACGGGAACAAACCTGCGACCTTGGGAGGCCTGATCGAATCTGCTCCGTTGTAGCCGAAGTTGCTGCTGTTGTTGCTCATACAGAAGCTGTGCTTTATGAGTCAAAGTGTTAATATCTCTAATGGAATGGAGCTAAAGGATTTTTAATAGAAATATTAAGACCATCAAGAAATTGAGTACACAAAGCACGTTCAGTAAGATAAACATTAGCCTGATGGGAGAGTCGTTCAAGTTCATCCCTAAAGTCATTCGGAGAGCGAGTTCCTTGTCGGCAGGAAGCGAGCTGCATCCTCATGGACTCCGTGTATTCCTCAGGCACATGTCTCTTCTTTAGAAGATAGAGAAGTTGTGGCCAAGTTTCAACAGGTTGCTTGTCCTGACGGCGGCGCATCTCACGAGTGCGGAACCACCAGTTGTGAGCTTTACCTACTAAATGCAATATAACAACTTCCAATTTCTCCGTTTCCTCATAGCGCAAATGTTCAAGCAGATAGTCAGTATGATTTTCCCAGACAAGATAAGCTTCAGGATCAGTATTACCATCAAAAGTTTCTAATTTAAGCTTAACATCTCGTCTCTGAATAGCTTGAGCATTATCAAATCTAGGACGACCAAAATTAGGAGGGGGTAAATCATCAAAGTTAGGATTTACCTCATGGTAAGCATCCTCCAAATGTGGTGTCTCATTCAGATCAGCATTGCTACGGCTATCATCCCAGTTAGCACGAGTATAGAACGGCTGCTGTGGACGTTGATGGGGTCGGCCCTGCTACTGCCGTGTGTGCTGGGGCTCAGGGCGATCCTGGTGGCCATTGAAGCCCGCTAAAGGATCGTCGTCATGCTCTCCAGGGAAAGGATTAGTAGTAGCAGATCTTAGCTGATAATGTAATTGACCAGAAGGAGGAGGGTGACCCGAATAAAAGGTGTTACCTGCAGGTTGCTGATTACCTGTAGGGGGCACAGTACCCAAAGGTGGTGTAGTATCTGGGGGTGGTGGAGGCGGCTTTCCTCCAGAAGGAGGTGTAGATCCAGAAGCCTCCGCCTGTTTGGACTCCTCCCATTGTCGAGCAACTGCCTGTTTGACGACGTCAGATAACCGTAGGAGGTCCTCTTTGCGTTCGATAGCTCGATGATTTTCAGCCTCTGCTAGCTCCTGTCGTGTCACCAGAGTAGACTTTTGGACAACAGAGTCAATAATAAACTACATAGCCTCAGCAGTAATGCCAGCAGGTGGGGTAGGGGAAGGGTTGGGGTCGCTATCGTTTGCCATGTTCCTACAATATCAGAAGAGCAACAAGTAAACGAAGCAAAGACCAGAAACCAAGTAATGCAAGCTCTAGTGATTCCTAAGAGTGATTCACGGTTTTAGAAATCAAAGAGCGCGAAAACAAGGCACAATATTCAAGCAATTCCCCTGGACACAGAATTTTGCAATATTGAAGACAGCAAGTAATAATCCAAATTGCAATTTAAATCAGCCACAAAGTCGGATATCAAGGATAGCAAGTACAAACAAGCGGCTGACTGTGTATAGAAAAAGAGCTACAATGTGATGCTTGAATAATATGAATGTGTAAGTATCGAAAATAGCAATCACAAGGGCAATCAAGTGCACACACTCCGTCAACTATTATCTGACGGTTGCAACACGGTTCAGAGAAAGAGGGGTGTGACCAAGGCTCCAGTGTCGGCACAACACAAAATCACACAAGTAGGGTTTTTTTGTAATGCTTTAAACCGTTTAGATCATCTAACATGTAGCAAGCAAAGAACTCAGAGTTACTAACTCAATGATGTAATGAAAGAATGCTCTATATAATTTGTTTTTTTTTTTGAATTCGGCTTTTTCTGTTTTTTTTTTATATATATAAGGGACAAGTTGCTGTAAATTGGAGGGAGCAACCGAAATTGAAGAGCAAAAATAAAATAAAAAGCTACGATGATCTAAAAGTAAGCAAAAATAAAGAAATTAGGGAAATTAGGCTAGAAACTGGAATAAATAGGGTTCTTTAGTGGTGCAAGTTTATATAATGCTTTTAATCCAAGAATCACAGTCATAGGCATGATATGTAGCAACTAGGAATAAAAGATCACAACTTGCAATCAAGAACTCAATATCTTCCAAATTATAGATCCAAACAAAGAATAACAAAAATAAAGTGCCAATTTTTATGGGTGAATAATAAAGATTCAATTTTTTTTTTATGCAGCGGCTATGGTGAAAAATAAGGCACGAAAAATAAATCACTCAGATAGAAATCAAGAGAGTAAAGAACTTGCATTAACCTGAAATACGATACCACTTGATACGTTTGGGATACCCGATCCTTCGCCTGGGGGCTTCAGATCAAGAACCACGCCGTATATTTGCTCCGATCTTGCAATGCTCTTTGATATCTCCTGATTTGGAACAATTCAAACAAGTGATTAAAATTCTGATTTAGCGACAGAATTAAACTTAGAAAAATTCAGCAACTTGAGACAAGTAATAGCGACAGAATCTAAAACGAAGAACAGCGAGAGTAGCGAGGACTGGGACGCGCGAGATACTGGGCACATAGGCCTGGCGCCTCAGGGTGTGCGGGAATCCGGATGCGCGTAGGAGCTCTCGCTGGAAGCTAGGGAGTTGGCGAGCGCGCGGATGTAGAGCCTCGACGCGGAGCGAGACGCCTGGGAGCGCAGGAGCGAGGCGAGCGCGCGGGAGCGGATGTCCGCACTCGCTGGGAGCGGCTTGCCTGCGGACGACGCAAAGGACGGGGCTTGCGGGTGCGCTGCGCCTATGTCGAGTAGGGTTGCCGATGTGCTTCCTCGATCTCGACAAGAACAAGGTGAGGGTTTGGTGTTTTTGTGAAGGCCGAAAATATTAAGAACAATAGCGAGATAACTTTTGGGATTGATAATCGACGAACCCTTGATCCGTTAAGGGTTTCTTCAATTCTATATTCAATTTGATTAATTCAAAGTGCGGAACATAAATTTATAGTAAAGCTATGAGATATCTAACCAATCCTTCCTTGCAAAGGAAAGGGGTTTGGATAGATTGATTCTATCTAATGATAAGTGAAATAGCTTAAAGATAAATAAATCCTAAGAAGATAGAAATATAACAACTTGGTGGTCAAGTAATATATCTAGAAGAGATATAATTAAATTCCACCTTTATTTATCTAATTGCATAAAATAACCAAGTAATTAACTAGATTAATTTCGGCCCATGCACAAGTGTGACTCGGCCCAATCCTCTCGACACAACCAAAGGCCCACTCGGCCGAGTGTTGTTTTGGTAATGCCGAGTTCAGTGACTTCATGGCGGGTGTAGGCGAGTCTTCATGAGCTCCGTGTGTGGACGTAGGCTCACTTCTTGTGCTGGCGGTGTAACCTTGAGCCAAGTGATCCAGGGTGGCCTGAACCCTTGCTCTAATGTTCCATGGTGACGGACAAGAAAGGCCTTAGTTGCATTTTGAATCTTCTTGGCCCTTGAACGAGTGACAGGGCCATCAAATGGAACCTTCATGTTGTCCTCAATGTCACCAGGAGTCATCGATATTTGAACGGCATCACCAATTTTCTAAAATTCCCCAATTCCTCCAATTTTGCCAACCCCCCCCCCCCCCCCATTCCCCATCTAACTACAACCAATATATCCATTTTCGGGGTAAGTGGCATGTTTGATGTCCGCCTCTTCTTCTCCTCTGCAGACTTGCTCTTGTTCTTCTTCGAACTCCTTCCTCTTCTTCCTTCCGTTTTTGATTTTTTGAGAGAGATATGGAGCAACTATTGACAGTTGAGTTGACAGGTTTTTAAAAAAACCTGTTAATTAACTCCCCCACACGTCTCCCTCTCTCTCCTCCATAACTGTAGCCAGTCTCTCCTTCAATTGTAACCGGTTGGGATGCAATTTTTTAAGGGTTAGGGTTAACTTTTTGCAATTAATATGGATAGGGGATAGGGAGTGCAACCCAACCGGTTTTTTGGGTTAGTTTTGCAAATGGCCATAATGAAAATCTGAATTAGTGATGGCAATGTCGAAGACTATGACATTTGTGTTTCTTGTTGCATTTGCATCTCTGATGGTCTTCTCCGATGTTGCGGAGAGTCGAAGGATGCTCTACATCAACCCCTCCGATCGTCGAGTTTTGAAATTGCACACTTTTTTAAGGACAAGTGAGAGATTGAAAGAATTGTGTCCTTTAATTTAATGTGAAATGACTCATTATGGAATAGGACAATTGATAGAGATATTCAATCCGATTATTTTAGAAGTCGTAATGCTTTGCTAGAAGCCAACTACGATTAATGGGCTTAAACGGGTTAAACCCATGGCTATTATAAACGGGTCCTATGCGGTCACACGCTTAGAGTTGACGGACTTGATCAAAAGATAGATGATTTTATTATTAGTGTATATTAGATATATATTAATAACAATGAGATAAGATTTATTTGTCAAATAAATAATTAATTAAATATGGTATAAATATGGGCTTATAAAGATGGGCTTAAGAGACTTAACCTAATTCACACATCCCAACAAAGGTGAAGGAGTTTTACCGCATGTTTTGGTTTGTTGAACCAGTTGAACCCACTCGTAGATCAGAGAGGCAAGGGGTACAACCAAGACGTTATGATGATTTCATCTTGAATGTAAACCTTGTTGTTCTTTTATTAGAACATGATGAGCCTAACACCTATAAATAAGCAATGACGAGTCCAGACTCAAAGAAATGGCTTGAGGCCATGAAATCCGAAATGGATTCGATGTTTGTGTTGACTAGGCAGGAGTATGTCGAGTATTGAAATAAATGTAAAATAAAGATCAGACTGGCTTCCCTGTCTCAGTAAAGAATACAAGACTTCCTCCCGTTGTAATAAGAGAAAATCAGGATCGAATCCACGAGGAAGCACGTCAGCAGTTCTCAGGTAGCTATCAGATTCTCACAGACACAGCAGAAAAGCAGAAACACAAGCAGAAGCAGAAATAAAACAGAAACAAATAATCCCGGCAAGGGCAACTAAAATAAAAGCAAAGAACAAGTAAACTAAAGACAGAAAGTAAAGCAAAGAACAAAGCAAAACAGAAGCAAAGCAGAAACTAAAGGCAAGGACACAGAAGCTACTCGATCTCGAGTAGCTGTCCTCTAGATCGACTAAGGTAAGTCGACTGCAACAACTCAGAAACAGAAAACAAAGCAACTCGACAAAACAAGCCAACTCGACCTCGACAAGAGGTCCTCGATCTCGACGAAGAAAAGTAAAAGACAGAAACTTGAAATCGATGAAAACAGAAAATAACCAACTCGACCTAGACTAACTCTCCTCGACCTCGACAAAGGTGTACTCGAGATCGACAAAGGCTGGTCTATGTCGACAAGGAACAGAAAACACAAAATCGCAGATTTTCGACAGAATTCAGAAATTTGACAGAAATTAACTTCAATATATTAAAAGACCTCCAAGGCCAGGGTTTCAACACCGCAACGATAACCATGCAAAACAACACATAAAGGCATAAAAGATCATGCTTTCCATCAAATAACTTTCGTCATTAATAAATAGGCAAATAGAGGCTTTCGCATAAACCCTAATTGTTACTAACCTTTTTTCACATAATTAATCCAAGTTGTATTAAGATCACTTTCGCTTTAATAACACAAACAAGGATCACCTTCAACTCTCGCAAAAGAATCATGCTTATAGGGATAGAAGATGAATCACACAAAAAGATCTGACCTTTATCGCATCGCCTCACATGGCCACCGTCGGGCTCACCCCAGCCCCAGAAGTGGGTGGACTACTCACGCCTCATTACAATCGCAGACATTGATTGATGAAAGAAACTGAATTGCATAAACTAAATCCAAAGCCTTTACAATCTTGGCAATCAACTTTCGTTGTAAGCCAAAACCCTAAAAACCTTAAACTCCTAAACTGTATCTCTGAATGGAACTAACTACTCCTCTCTGAAATTGAATCTGAACTGAATCTAACTGAAATTGAATGAATAAAACTGAGCCACCTAGGCTTTATTTATAGCCTTCATTCCCTAGCTATTCTAGGAAAGAAGATATCTATCTATATCTAAATTGCTTAAAAGATAAATAAATGACATAATGGAATTAAATCAATTAGGAAAAGATAAAACTAAATAAGGTAGGTCTTCATGATGTGATAGATCTTGTCTCCTTTGGATAGAACTTGATAGTTTCGGATAGATTTCAGCAACTTCGCGCCCAAGGAACTCTAATTCTACTCGGACAAGGCTTCGTCGAGCAGCTTCTGGAAGCTGGGTCTACTCGACCTCGACAAGGTCTCGTCGACCTCGAGTAGGGTGGCTCGGACTGGGCTCCTCGGGTGACTTCTGCTCGATGTGGCTCGGACTGGGTTCACTGGCGCTCGTCGACCTCGAGTTGGCCTCGTCGACCTCGACAAGGGTGGCTCCGTCGACTAGCCCTCCTCGAGTGTCTCTCCTCGGCAAGCTTCGGTCATGGCTCAAGGTCTTCGTCGATCTTGACAAGAGTTAGTCGAGATCGAGTTGGGTCTTCGCTTCCGCTCCCGCGAGCTGGCTCTTCCGCTGGCAGCGGGTGACTTCTTCCGCGGCAGCGAGTTTCCTTTTCCGCTGCAGGGAATGCTCCTGGTCGCCCTCGGCTTCGTCCTCGGACAGCTTCTTCTCGTCGACTCTGGATCTGGGCGTATGGGCTTCGTCGACCTCGACCAGGGCTTGTCGAGGTCGAGTTGGGTTCCGGAGCTCGGGTTGCTGGCTCTCTCGACCAAGGTCTGCTCGACAAGTTGGTGCCCGGACATGCTCGTCTAGGTCGAGTAGACCTACTCGATGTCGGGTAGACTTGACTCTCCGACTTGTTCCGCTGCTTTGACCTTGGACTTCTGTAGTGATTTTCCGAGCTTTTCCGACCTTCTGTAGAATTGCTGTAAATGCCTCGATTTCTGCGATTTAAACAGAAACTGGTATAGATTCCATAATTTTGGCAAATAAACATAAACTACATAGATTATGTACTATCTTAACCCAAATGCATGAAATGTATACAGAAATCAATATAAAAGTTACTGTAAAACATGGCAGATTCCGCTCACAACAAACACCCCATACTTAAGCTTGCTTGTCCTCAAGCAATACTTTTATTTGTCATTCAGGGGAAGAAATCAAAACTCTCAACATATTAGATTCATTCTTATATAACCCTGCAATCAATTACCATCCTCGAAAAGGTACTAGTGTCACAGATTCATGCATGTGCAAATATGTAAAAGCAACATCTACTCACAAAAGGAGGGTTATGCACAAATAATTTTTATGTGACAAAGCATTGATAATCAAGAAGACTTTAATTTAAGCTCATGAAGGAGTAGATTGGTAAAAGGCTAAAAGGTGGGCAATTTCTGGCAATGTGGTGCTTTTGATCCGGGGAAATGGATCACTTTTGAATTTTGAGTTTCATTCCACATTCTTTCTTTCTTTGATTCATCACCTTTCATATTGCTTTTTTCAATAATAATGCTTTTACCTCTCTGACCTTAGCACTGCCTTCTCGCGAGTCGCAAACATGGGTGTCATGAATGGCCCGGGATACTTAGTGCTTTGGACTCCTCACAGCGTGTCCCATCTCTCCAAACTATTATCTCAGAGAGCAGGGTCAATCTACCTTTATCTCCTGAGGTGATTGGATTTTCTTTCACTCATTAAATTTTCCATATATTTCAAATAATTTCCTTCCAAACTCCAAATATGATAACAACACAACAACCATATAACATCTCCATAATGTAACATCATTCTCAACATAATCCCCGGATAAGGTAAAGAATGGCAAATATTTTGATCATGCGGAACAATATTTGAAATAAGGCATATTATGGCTTTTGTGATGCATAAGCATAGGTAAGGCTAGGAATAAACAATGAGCATTATATGGAAATGTAAAGTCCTCTATCATCTTATCATGCAATATGTCGAAAGCAAATTCAAATTTTACCTCCTTTCATGGTTTTCAAGAAATAATGCATTTCATTGTGACTTCCCTTTACTAGGCAATTTCATGCTATATCTCTAATGAATCCAATTTTGCATCGTCGAGTTCAATATAAGCTTCCATGACATTATTCAAAAATTTCAATGGGGGTCGTTTTTTCAAATTTTGGAAAACATGCATATAAGCACATAAATCAATAATGCATTCCAAAATAGCCATGTAGCAATTCTAAGAAATAATGCACAAGTAATATCAAATATGGCAATTATGCGTAATGTAAAGGGTAAAGAAAGAAACTCACAAGACATGAGTGCAGAGCTGCAAAATTTCAAATGGAGCACCTCCTGGTCCGAGTATTAATGTAGCTTGGTTCTATCCATTGACCTGAAAAGTAGAAGACATATACCCATAATAGAAACAACAAAAACCAAAGAAATGTTCAAAACCAAAAACAAAAAACAAAGTTTAAATGTCCTAAAAAGTCTATGTACATGCTCTAGATTTTATAGTCGCTAGGCCGACTTTCCATTAATGCTCAAGGTGGCATCTGCAGGGCCCATGTAGCTTGGGCCTCAAATAGGACTCCATTCTTGTCCATCAGCTGTAATCTTCCAGAATGGATTTTGTTCACCACGAATGGTCCCATCCGCTTCTTGTTGAATTTGTTAGGAAACCAATGATCCTTTGATTTAGAGACATAGAGCTTGTCTCCAACTTCATACTCCTTAGGCTCATCATTGGAAATCCTACACAATCGCACATACCAAGGCAGACCTCTCCCATGTATAGATAAATCTTTAATGGAAATAGGAGAAGAAAGATCCATACCTTGGCTCACCTTCGCGGAAACGGAATCGGGGACCATGGTGTTTGGTCGATCTCGACTAGGGCTAGTCGAGATCGACGAGGCTGCTGGCTCTGGTGGTGGTCTGGTCGAAGAGGCAGAAGTCGATGAAGAAGGCGGCTCGTCGACCTCGAGTAGGCTACTCGACATCGACAAGGACTCTGCTCCTGGTGGCTTGCTCCTCGAGAAAACAGGGTTTTGTGGTGCCGACTGGTGGTCGATCTCGACTAGGGTGGTCGAGGTCGACGAGGGTTTCCCTCCTGGTTGATGCGGCGTTGAGGAAGCAGGGACTGGTGGCTCCGAGTTGTGGTCGACCTCGACAAGCCTTGTCGAGATCGACGAGGCTGGTCCTGGCTCTGCTGGTGTGCTCGAGGAAAGCCGAGTCGACTTAGGGTTCTGGTGGTCGATCTCGACGAGCCTCCTCGAGGTCGGGTAGGGCTGTTCCTCTGGTTTGCTGCCCGACGAAGCCGGCTCTGGTGGAGTCTCCTTGGTCTGGTCGAGATCGACTAGGGTTCTACTCGATGTCGAGGAGCCCTGGTCGATCTTGACCCCATACTTAGCTCCTGTCAAGGCATCCGAAAAATAATGAATCCACAAGGACTTACCTTGGTCTGTGTCAATGGGATTCTCCGTGTTTTCTTTGAGGATTGCCATGATCTCCTCCACCTGGGCCTCCATGTCCCTTTTTTCTATCTCCTCAGGGGTCATATTTCTGACCTTGGGTTCCCCGCAGGTGATGTAGCCAGCTGAGATAGATTTGACCTCTTCCATTGGACCTGTATGCCTTTCAGTTTTATTAAAGGAATACTCAATTACCTCATTGCTGATGTTGAAGGTGAGCACTCCTTTCCTTACGCTTATGTTGGCATCCACCGTTGCCAAGAATGGTCTCCCTAGAATAATTGGACAAGCAGGATCTTCTTGCATATCAACAATTAAGAAATCAGCAGGGACGAAGAATTTACCTACTTGTACTGGGACATTTTCCACCATGCCTGTTGGAATGACCACCGTGTTGTTGCCCATGTAAAGTCTAGCATCCATAGGCTCCAGGGCACCTATCTTAATCTTGGACCAAATCGTTAAAGGCATAATACTAACACTGGCTCCAAGATCACATAGGCCATTAATTTTGTATGGACCAAATCCAATAGTTATAGCAAACTTAACTGGATCCGGCCTCTTCTCCAATATGTCCAGATGGCTGCACTCCTCTGTGATTTCTGCCATCGATCGCTTTTTGCTCAGAATCTCCTTCAGGAACTTGACGTAGGACGGCATTTCATTGAGAGCTTATGTGAAGGGGATGGTGACGTTCAGCTTCTGAAGCATCTTGATGAAGCGCTGAAACTTTTTCTCCGCTGGGTCCTTTAGAGATTTTGTGGGGAAAGGCAGCTTCTTTTTCTGATTCGGAGCCAGAACAGATGTCGGAGGTGCTGCAGATTTCTCGACCAAGGGCTCCTCGACATCGACGAGACCTTTGTCGACATCGACCAGATTGGGCCCAGTCGAGTTGCTGTGTGGTGCTGACGAAGATTCTGGAATTTTCTCCTCGAGGTTGACTAGGGTCTTGTCGAGGTCGACCAGATGTTTGTCGAGATCGACTACTGTTTTGTCGAGACCGACTTGCTGTTCCTCGTCATTCTGCTGTTTCCCGACCTCTGGCTCCTGTAATTGATGGCCGCTCCTGAGTTTCACAGCGGCGATGTGTCCAGTCTTTCCCTTAGGATTTGGTTCTGAAGATCCAGGGAGTGCGCCTGACTGTCTGGGGATTCCTGCGGCTAGCTGACCAATCTGTGTATCAACTGTTTTCCGCCATATATCCATTTCTCCAAGCCTAGAGTTGACACCTTGCATCTGAGTATAGACGGAGTTGAAGGACTGCCTAGTTTCTGAGTGGTTCCTCCGTATTTCCTCCAGGACCAGCTATATATCATCCTTCTTCTGGTCCCTTTCTGGATGTCCTGGAGCTCTGTAGGGCGGGGGATTCCTAGGGACACCTTGGTTCCACTGTGGTTGCTGAAACCTTTGGTCCCCCATGTAGCGATTTGGACCCCCTGTGTAAGCTGCATCCTCATGGTGCTCTGCCATCCTGACTTGTTCTGTGTGTGGGCACTCAGGAGTGGTGTGCCTTTGCGATCCGCATTCAATACAAGGCTGGTTGACAGAGAGATATTTGACTTGCTTGATGAGCTTCCTATTCTGATCTCTGTAGTATTGCTCCCTGACATCTGGATCAATCTCCTTTGGTGGCTCATAGAGTGGCATGGATGGTGCTGGCCTGGCGTATGGGTTCTCTTCATAAGTTGCAGTAGACCCATACTTGTTGTCGTAAGTAGTGAGCTTCTCCAGCACTCCCCATGCGTCACTTGGCGGCATTGTCAGATACTCGTAGCGAGTATAATTGTTGATTCTGTCCTTAGTGACTTGATCAAGAGAGTTGAAGAAGATCTCATGTATGATGTAGGGTGGCTGTCCATGAGTAGGGCAAGATCGCAGAAGTTCCTTGTAGCGTTCCCATGCCTTTGCCAGCGGTTCCCCTTTCTGCTGTTTAAAGGCGGTGATTTTCTGGCGCAGATGTGCTGTTTTGGCAGGTGGGAAGAATTTGTTCAGAAACTCTTGCCCTACTTGGGCCCAGGTTGTGAGCGATTTTGCTTTCAGCCCTTCCAGCCATTTCAGTGCAGGTCCAGCGAGCGACCAACGGAAAGCTTTCATCTTGACATATTCTAGAGTTGTACCTTCTGCAAGAGTACGGCACATGTCATGAAAGTTAGTAATATGTTCAAGAGGACACTCATTAAATCTGCCGTAAAAGACATTATTTTTAAGCTCTATAAGAAATTGAGTGCGAATTTCAAAAGAGTTTTCAGGGATTAGAATCGCCGATTCAGGCACGACGAGAGTTGGGTGCATGTAGTCCTCTGCCGTGGTTGGATACTGGGCAAGCTCAGCTTGTGCTTGTTCCCTTGCTGCTCTCTCAGCGGCGATAGCAGCATCTTTAGCGTTGATAGCGGCATCCCTTGCGGCTAGTTCCCTGGTAAGCCTAGCGATCAGATGTTCCTGTGTTTCAGCGGCCGACATGATCCTTTTGAGTTTGGAGTGGATGTGTAGGTATCGCTCCGGTTCGTCTAAGCTGTCAAACTCAGGTGTTTGACCAGAACGACGCATACACCTACAATTTAACTCAAAGAGACAGTGAGACCTGACTACCTAAGGCGCGATTGATTGCATCCCCGGCAACGGCGCCAATTTGTTGACTAGGCAGGAGTATGTCGAGTATTGAAATAAATGTAAAATAAAGATCAGACTGACTTCCCTGTCTCAGCAAATAATACAAGACTTCCTCCCGTTGTAATAAGAGAAAATCAGGATCGAATCCACGAGGAAGCACGTCAGCAGTTCTCAGGTAGCTATCAGATTCTCACAGACACAGCAGAAAAGCAGAAACACAAGCAGAAGCAGAAATAAAACAGAAACAAATAATCCCGGCAAGGGCAACTAAAATAAAAGCAAAGAATAAGTAAACTAAAGACAGAAAGTAAAGCAAAGAACAAAGCAAAACAGAAGCAAAGCAGAAACTAAAGGCAAGGACACAGAAGCTACTCGATCTCGAGTAGCTGTCCTCTAGATCGACTAAGGTAAGTCGACTGCAACAACTCAGAAACAGAAAACAAAGCAACTCGACAAAACAAGCCAACTCGGCCTCGACAAGAGGTCCTCGATCTCGACGAAGAAAAGTAAAAGACAGAAACTTGAAATCGATGAAAACAGAAAATAACCAACTCGACCTAGACTAACTCTCCTCGACCTCGACAAAGGTGTACTCGAGATCGACAAAGGCTGGTCTATGTCGACAAGGAACAGAAAACACAAAATCGCAGATTTTCGACAGAATTCAGAAATTTGACAGAAATTAACTTCAATATATTAAAAGACCTCCAAGGCCAGGGTTTCAACACCGCAACGATAACCATGCAAAACAACACATAAAGGCATAAAAGATCATGCTTTCCATCAAATAACTTTCGTCATTAATAAATAGGCAAATAGAGGCTTTCGCATAAACCCTAATTGTTACTAACCTTTTTTCACATAATTAATCCAAGTTGTATTAAGATCACTTTCGCTTTAATAACACAAACAAGGATCACCTTCAACTCTCGCAAAAGAATCATGCTTATAGGGATAGAAGATGAATCACACAAAAAGATCTGACCTTTATCGCATCGCCTCACATGGCCACCGTCGGGCTCACCCCAGCCCCAGAAGTGGGTGGACTACTCACGCCTCATTACAATCGCAGACATTGATTGATGAAAGAAACTGAATTGCATAAACTAAATCCAAAGCCTTTACAATCTTGGCAATCAACTTTCGCTGTAAGCCAAAACCCTAAAAACCTTAAACTCCTAAACTGTATCTCTGAATGGAACTAACTACTCCTCTCTGAAATTGAATCTGAACTGAATCTAACTGAAATTGAATGAATAAAACTGAGCCACCTAGGCTTTATTTATAGCCTTCATTCCCTAGCTATTCTAGGAAAGAAGATATCTATCTATATCTAAATTGCTTAAAAGATAAATAAATGACATAATGGAATTAAATCAATTAGGAAAAGATAAAACTAAATAAGGTAGGTCTTCATGATGTGATAGATCTTGTCTCCTTTGGATAGAACTTGATAGTTTCGGATAGATTTCAGCAACTTCGCGCCCAAGGAACTCCAATTCTACTCGGACAAGGCTTCGTCGAGCAGCTTCTGGAAGCTGGGTCTACTCGACCTCGACAAGGTCTCGTCGACCTCGAGTAGGGTGGCTCGGACTGGGCTCCTCGGGTGACTTCTGCTCGATGTGGCTCGGACTGGGTTCACTGGCGCTCGTCGACCTCGAGTTGGCCTCGTCGACCTCGACAAGGGTGGCTCCGTCGACTAGCCCTCCTCGAGTGTCTCTCCTCGGCAAGCTTCGGTCATGGCTCAAGGTCTTCGTCGATCTTGACAAGAGTTAGTCGAGATCGAGTTGGGTCTTCGCTTTCGCTCCCGCGAGCTGGCTCTTCCGCTGGCAGCGGGTGACTTCTTCCGCGGCAGCGAGTTTCCTTTTCCGCTGCAGCGAATGCTCCTGGTCGCCCTCGGCTTCGTCCTCGGACAGCTTCTTCTCGTCGACTCCGGATCTGGGCGTATGGGCTTCGTCGACCTCGACCAGGGCTTGTCGAGGTCGAGTTGGGTTGCGGAGCTCGGGTTGCTGGCTCTCTCGACCAAGGTCTGCTCGACAAGTTGGTGCCCGGACATGCTCGTCTAGGTCGAGTAGACCTACTCGATGTCGGGTAGACTTGACTCTCTGACTTGTTCCGCTGCTTTGACCTTGGACTCCTGTAGTGATTTTCCGAGCTTTTCCGACCTTCTGTAGAATTGCTGTAAATGCCTCGATTTCTGCGATTTAAACAGAAACTGGTATAGATTCCATAATTTTGGCAAATAAACATAAACTACATAGATTCTGTACTATCTTAACCCAAATGCATGAAATGTATACAGAAATCAATATAAAAGTTACTGTAAAACATGGCAGATTCCGCTCACAACAATTTGAAAATCAAGTATGGGACTTGATAGATTTGTCGGATGGGGTCAAACCCATAGGGAGCGAATGGGTTTTCAAACTTAAGACAGAGTAGGATGGAAAGGTATATGTATACAAGGCAAGATTAGTTGCCAAAGGCTTTAAACAGATTCATGGTATAGACTATAATGAAACCTTTTCACCTGTTGTCATGATAAGATCCATTAGGATAATCCTTGCTATTGCCGCTTATTATGATTATGAGATTTGGAAAATGGATGTCAAAACCGCCTTCCTGAATGGATTCTTGGAAGAGGATGTGTATATGACACAACCAGAGGGTTTTGAAGATCCAAGTAATGTCGGGAAAGTATGCAAGCTTAAAAGATCTATATATGGACTTAAGCAAGCATCCAAGAGTTGGAACTTTCGATTTGATGAGAAGATCAAGAGTTTGATTTCATCAGATGTGAAGAGGACCCTTGTGTATACAACAAGTTTAGTGGTAGTAAAGTGGTCTTCCTAGTTTTGTATGTGGATGACATACTACTTATTGGGAATGACATTCCGATGCTAAAGTCCGTTAAGTAATGGCTAAAGAAATGTTTCTCAATGAAAGACTTGGGAGAGGCAGAGTATATACTTGGAATAAAGATCTATAGAGATAGATCTAAGAGATTGCTTGGATTGAGTCAGGGAACTTATATAGATAAGATTCTCAACAGATTCAAAATGCAAGATTCCAAGAAAGGATTTTTACCTATGTCATGGTGCGTACACGACCTAATGTTGCATTTGTTTTGAGCAGGTGTAGCAAATACCAATCGATTCCATGAGAGGCACACTAGTGTGCAACTAAGACAATATTGCATACAACTTATGAGGATGTATCACCTTATTTGACATTAAGATGTGTAAGGTGCATACATATGACAATATTGCAAATCCATTGACGAAGCTTATGCCTAGTCCAAGCATAATGGTAACACTAGGGCTAAGGGTCTCAAACACATTGGAGAATGGCTTTTGAGATTGCTTTCTATTGCATTTTATGTTGAGAGTGTTATACACTAAGTTTATGTTCGACTTAATATATGTGATATTTCATCCTTATTTATATATTGTCTTGAACAATGATAAATAAAATGTCCAAATAATTCCTAGTTCGAAAATGGGCTTATCTTAAGTGTTCTAGTAAATGAAACCCCATTAAGTGAAATGCAGTTACGAATTATCGCAAGTCCGTAGTCTGATATCATCAAATTGAACATAGGTGATTTTATTAATGACTATATTGTAAGTTGATTGATAGCGCCAAGTTTCATGGGCTATAGGGACATGGAGATGTCTAGTCAATTACCTATATATGTATGGATGATACATATAGGACAGACCCACCTTAAGACTCTACAAAAGGGATTGCAGAGTTTTAAGTTAAACCATGATTAGTAGATTCCTCATAAATGAGTGTGTTATGGCCTCTCTTGATGATTGGTATTTCTTTGACACGGCTAAACGCTTTCCGTAACATGGAGTTAGAAAGGTCGTAGTTGGGATTGCCAAAAGTTGAGTGGGAGCCATAGTCATAAAAGACTGTAGATGTCCTCCTTCTTCATGCATACTTTGATGCATTGAAAAGGAATGGTGTCTAGGCCACTTGAAGAGCAAGAACTGAAAATGCATAGCCATGGTCGGATGGATTATTTGTAATCATCCGTTTAATTGACAATTCGAACTCGGAGTTCAAGGAATATATATTTGATAATAGATATGAATGTCACCATATCATCAAATATGACATGAAGAGACACGAGTATCTGAAATTGCACACTTCTTTAAGGACAAGTGGGAGATTGAAGGAATTGTGTCCTTTAATTTAATGTGCAATGACTAATTATGGAATAGGACAATTGATAGAGATATTCATTCCGATTATTTTATGAGTCGTAATGCTTTGCTAGAAGCCAACTACGATAAATGGGCTTAAACGGGTTAAACTCATGGCTATTATAAACGGGTCATATGCGGTCACACACTTAGAGTTGACGGACTTGATCAAAAGATAGATGATTTTATTATTAATGTATATTAGATATATATTAATAATAATGGGATAAGATTTATTTGTCAAATAAATAATTAATTAAATAGGGTATAAATATGGGCTTATAAAGATGGGCTTAAGGGACTTAACCTAATTCACACATCCCAACAAGGCAAAGGAGTTTTGCCGCATGTTTTGGTTTGTGAAGGGTGAATTCCACCATCATCAATCAAGAGAAATTTGATTGTTCACCTTTCGATCTTCGTCCTAGCAGTCGAAGGCAAAGGAGATCTAGATCGGGCTCTTGTGGACCAAGTAGAGGAGCAACGCGTGGGGCTCTCATCTTTCCGTTCATATCCGAGAAGGTCCGGTTCACGCATCAACAGGTATCTCCTATGAACAATGATTTGATCTATCGATTTTATGCATGAAGATCGTGCGATTAGATCGATGATAGAAAATAGTTTCTAAAACTTCTGCTGCGCATCTAATTATCCTACAGTGGTATCAGAGAATCTAGCTTGCATAAATTGATCTTATCGATTGATTTTCTTTTTAGTTTTGATTCAATTTAGGAATATATTTGATATATGGAACAATTTGATTGATTAGAATTGTGATTTTAATTAACTGGATGTATTAAGATCAATACGAGTTCGGAATTTGATTCTGATACACATTGCCACACGTCTCTTTTATATTTCCTTTATGCGAATCAATATGTTTATGTGTACATGCATGTTGATTCAAATTGATTCATACGTAAGCATTAATTGATTTTTCGAAAACAGTTGGTTTTGAAGTACGTATTGATTCAAATTGATTCATAAACATATTGATTCAAATTGAAGTACGTAAGCAATATAAATATATTGATTCATATTGCAGTACGTACGTACCTTCAATCGATTTGTATAATTTATACAATAGATATGATTTCTTGTATAAATCATGAAATATTTGATTTCATAAGAGTTTAAATTGATTTGAATCTAAGAAATTATGAATTTCATAATTTTGATGCATAAAGTTGATAAATTTTATGTGAATTTGATTCATATATTAATTTGTCAAAAGTTTAAGTTTTATGAAAACTTACCATCTTAATCCTACAATTGTCAAAGTTTGTAATTGTTACAAAATTTGAGTGGGAGTTGATGGGGGCGGAATTAGGGTTATGGAAGATATTTATGATTTTAGTGTAAAATCTTAAATTACCTTAATTAGATATGGTAGATATCTTATCCCTAATAAAAAATTTCTATCCAATTATACAAGGTAATAGTTACCATAAAATTAATTCCATATATATTATTGCTAGTTTTTGAATTAAAATATCAAGAATGTTCATGGATTTATTATGCTTGTTTTATATTATGATATACTAGTGTAAGACCCGTCCCAAGCACGGGATCTACAGTGTAGGAATATATGTTATTGTATAGGGTTAATTGCGCTAAATATCCTGACATTTGTAGATAGTTGCGCATAATATCCTAACCTTGTAAGATTTCACGAAATATCCTGACATTTGGTGTTAGTTGCGCTCTCTACCCTAGATAGATTTCTTAAATTAAAAAATTACACAAATAATGGAAAAATTACACAAAAGCACCCATATTTATATATATAAAAAAAATTCAATAATCCCTATTTTAATCAAATAAAAAGGAAATTTATACCAAACGGTCCAAACATATAAAAATGCGTGCTCTAAAAAATTAAAATAAGATCGATTATTTAAAAATAAACTTGTTTCTTATTATATCTTATATTCCTTAAAAATTTATTTTATAAAGCCATAGTTATAATTTACGTAAGATTAATATGTAAGTACCATATTATATGCCCAATTAATCAAGTTTCCATGAGTATATACCCAATTTTCCTATTTTTAATATATGTTTATCATATCTTTATTAATTATAAATAGTTATCATATACTCCGTATTTTACTATTTCTTAGTATTATATTTCATAAATGTATAGTTAACATTTTTTATAGAATCCTTTTTTAATGTTGTGGAATTTAGATGAGAAATATTTTCTTAAGATTCAATCACAAGATTCCACATAAGATGTTATGTATTAGTTTTAGTGTATATAAAATAATATGGACCAAAAAGAAAATATATATATAAAATAATATATAGAGAATATATGTACAAATCCACATTTATAGATCGGTATATATAAACATAGATTTTCGTATAACACATATTATGAAGAAAAATAATAAAATTAATTATTTTCAATAATTATAATAATTATTGGAGTAGATGTTATCTATTAGAAATGATTTTTGGTTTATTTTTGGGAGGGAGGGGGGGATTTTAAATATATTAGGGGTTTATTGAAAATATTTTATGAATATGGGTGATTTTGTGTAATTTTTCCATTATTTATGTAATTTTTTAATTTAAGAAATCTATCTAGGGTAGAGAACGCAACTAACACCAAAGGTCGGGATATATCGTGAAATCTTAAAAGGTCGGGATATTAAACGCAACTATCCATAAAGGTCAGGATATTTAGCGCAATTAACCCTATTGTATATTATGTTGTTTTTATTTCGGGTGTGAAATTGGTTGATTGTTTCTTTTTTTTTTTAATCGAATTTGGTTGATTGTTTCTATGTATTAAATTTTGACTATATAATATTAAATGGAAGATGTTATATAAGGTATACTGTAATTTAATTTAAAAATTAGTTATATAGATTCAAATAATTTGATATTGAGATCTTTATAAAATACAATTATCTATCCTAATGTCTAATTACTACGGAGTATTTAATAACAAAAAATTTTGTGAGAGGGGACAATGTAAGGGGACTTAATCGGGGACAGAAATTTCAGACCCAGACTGATACGGTATGGGAAATTAGCCTCTTTTAAGGTTTATTTAATAATTTATTTTAATTTCAAATTAGGGTTCAAGTTTGATATAAAATCTCATGAATAAATTGATAAATATTCATTTTGAACTAATGGGCATTTGATCAGTTGAGTAGTTGACCGAAGTTAACTCACCATCACGTGGAAAAGGGAGATCTTTACGATAACATAATATATTTCTCGTTTTTACTTCCTTCAAATTTTCTATTTTTTGAAAGATAAATCCCTCTTTAACTTGTTGAATAGAAATAATAGTTTTAAAGTATATTGAAGTTATGCCAGACAATAACCTAATTTATTTTATCTATATGTAATATGATGTGTCTACCTAAATTGGTGAGTATAATAACATTTTAATGTAAATATTCAATAAATCTCATAATTGGTTATAAAATGTACTATTTTGAATATAAACATTAGAAAAAGACAAATCATGAAGAATTAAATTTTAGAGAATAATTAAAATGAAAATATTCAAGTATACGTCTATCCTAGGTTTCAGGTTAAAAATTGGTAAAAAATTATTCATATTATTTTCTTCAAAAATTTTGAGGAAAATAAATGTGTAGGAATTATCATTAATATAATTATTTTTAAAATAACTTGACATTAATTATTACTCCCTCCTTTAATTAAAAGCGTATTGCTTTGTTTTTAACAATTTTTATTCAAAAAGATAAAAAGTATATAATGTGTCAAAATTCCATTTTATAGTTTCATACTTATTTATAATAAATATAATAAAATTAATATATAAATTATTAAGAAACCGCAATTGCGGGTAATAAGGCTAGGTTATGTAATAAAGCACCCCTGAAAATATAATTTCTTTATACATATTTCCAGTGCTAATCTATGTATGACAAATAAATTCTGTTTGAATATTAGATGAAGCATTTCAACATTTACCCCTTACGGTTTAGTTTTTTATGGGATTGATCCCTTATGTGTTGGAAGTTGGAACAAAGGCCAGAGTAAACTCTCTCTCTACCGTGACTTGCTTTTATGCAGCCTCCTACAAAATGGAATCCAGCCTTCAGTTCAGGTCGTCGTTGTCCGCTCTCCACGGCTCCACCTCGTCGCCCGGCTATCATCGGCCGCCGCAGTGCCACCCACCTTTGATAGTGACGATGGCTATGAAGATTCCGGCTGAGCGGTTCGACCTCTTTAAGAATATCAGTAAAATTATCTAATAAATTTTCATTGATAAAACTTTGTATCTTTCCTCCCTGTAAAGCAATTTTTTTAAGTTAAACATAACCTTGTAAAAAAAAATATTATAAATCATGAAAGTAAAATATTATAATATTACATGTTCATCAATGAAAATCATATCTATGTGGGTAATTTTACGGTACTTGAAGTCTTTAACCTTCCACAGATGAAGTATGCAAATTCTTATTTTTCCATCTTCTTTGTTGGTTGTAAGATCATGAATAACATCATATACTTCTGCCATTATAATACGTCAATTAGAATATATCAATTCCGCCATATCAATTAAACAAAGTTAAAATATATCAATTTACTTGAATCGGCAATTAAACAAAGTTAAAAGTGAGATCAGATGATCGAGGAAGAAGATAAAAACATGTGTAATTATTTAAAATTAAAACACGTCAATCTCATGATCATCTAAACATATCAATTTATGAATAAAACACACAAGCGATTAATACTATATCTTTATAAATTAATTAAGGGTAAGAATTCTAACATAGATCGAGTGGAAACTAATTAAGGGTATAAATTAATTAAGGGAACGTAAACACGTTAGTTGTAATGTATTCGAATACTAACCTGTTGTTAGAGATCAAGAAGGGTGGAAACGCAGCCGTAAACCGGGTCCAAAATAAAAAGTCGGATTGATTTCTATTGGACAAACAACAAAACGTTAGAGAGAGAACAACCACTATAAAAATAAATTTAGTATAAACAGTATAAACTATATAGCCTACCAAACTGAACAATACAAAAACTGAAATCTTTCCTCCAAAACCTAGGCACGTACGCACGAAGAACAAAAGGATTCAATGGAAGAGCCGGTGGTTCATCCAATGATCATATATATTATTTTTATAGCACCTTCAAAGTATTAATTAGGAAAATCTATCTATCTATATTTGGATGGAAAGAAGCCGAGTTTGGGTGTGCAATATATTCATACTTAATTGCCTAAATAGTGAAAGGGGACGGGACCTCAATATAGTCATATATACTTGCCGATATGATATATATGTATATAGAAGATTGGATGGACAACGTTGTTAATTAGATAAAACTACGTATTTTAGATTATTATTTCAATAAATAAATAATCTTTCATATATATCTCCGTAAACAATCTAAATTTAGGTATTAAAACAATATTTAGATTAAGACAAAGTTGTTATTTAGATTATTATTTTTAGTGGAAATTGACCTAGCTAGATAGGATATATATGATATATAGTATGATTAGATTAGATAGGATGGAAATTGGGTGAATATAATATAATTTGCATATGGTAATTGGGTGACATAATATAATTTATTCTCTCTTAGGAAAATGGATGGATCGGATGGTTATAATATAATTTATTATTATTATTATTATTATTATTGATTGTGTTATATTGATATAGTTTTTTTCTTATATAATATTTATTATTATTATTATTATTATCGATATAGTTTTAATTATATAGATTTAATTATTTTTATTAGATTTCCTTCTTGACGGGTGAAAGTTTTGCGAGACGCACTCACGTGTCGCCACGTAGGCAGATTCACTCACACGCCGCCACGCAGGACGCTATGCATCGGTTTTAATATATGTATATAGATAGATAGATTGCTTGCATACATAAGGTGCCTAGTATGGCCCATAAATACGATATGAGTACCGTTATTTTTTTTTTTGTACACGATCTGCGTATTGTTATGTATTTTTGTAATTTATTTTCAATAATTAGATTATTAGAAAATATTGTAATCAATACAAGAAGATATAAGAACTTCAAGGATGAGGATCCATGAAGGGCGCGAGGGTGGAGACCCATGAAGATTAGATCTTTATTTTATGCATCGTAGGGGCCATACTAGGTAGGCGTGGCCACGGGTCGGACCCGCCGGGTCGACGGGTTCGATCCGCCGGGTCAAGGGTCAGGGTTGGCCGACCCGAACCCTAACCCGTAAATCTCACGGGTTGACGGGTTCGGGTCGACCCGTTGACCCGCCGGGTCGACCCGTACGACCCGGCGGGTTACATTATTTAAAAAAAAATCTTTTTTTTAAAAAAAATGACTATTAAAAATAAATAAATAATATGTAAAGATTTTATCTTCACAACACATTTTATCACTTTCATATGAAGTGTTAAAAATGTAGGAAGATTATATCTCCATATAAATAAATAATTACTTGATTGATTATATTAAAATTTTAAACGAGTAGATGCTAAAGTAATTATATTATATTTTAAAGGAGTATATTTTATATATCTACTATAATTATTTTTGGATGGTGGGTCGGGTGGGGTTAAATTGTAAGAGATTTATTTAATTCTCATTTTTTAAAATGTATTAGGGGTTCATTGAAAATATTTTATGAATATGGGTGATTTTGTGTAATTTTTGTTTGATGTGGGTAATTTTTTTATTTTAGAAACTCATTTAGGGTGTTAATTGCAACTAATGGTATAGGTTAGGATATTTTGTGAAATTTTACAAGGTTAGGGTATTGAAAGCAACTATCCCTAAAGGTTGGGATATTAGTTGCAATTTACCCTAAATTTATTTTATTAAAAATAAATTTTTCAAAAAAAAATTATTTTTGAAAAAGCGGGTTGACCCGCCGGGTCACGGGTCACGGATTCTCCGACCCTAACCCTAACCCGCTACCCGTCCCCACCTGCCAACCCGACAACCCGGACCCGGCGGGTCATTGACCCGTACGACCCGGCGGGTCACGGGTTGACCCGTAACCCGTGGCCACGCCTAATACTAGGATCACAATTTCATTGCATTTTGAATGCCTTATTTTAAGTTTTATGTTGTTTTTATTTATGATATTTTTTCACTTATAAATAAAGACAAATAAAAGACTTAGGTTCCTAAGGTAAATTGGGGCGATGCATTTTCATATCATAACCCATTAAGTTCTGGATTTTTTGTTGGATGGGCTTCACAAAAGTGAGAGTGTCTTTCCATAATCTTGGGCTAATGAGGGTGAATCTATACAAGGGGTTCATAAACTTTAATATATATGGTTGTACCCAACGATAGACCAAAAGGCAAAGTTTTGGATCTTGAGGCATAGGATGATTTTACATTGGATGTGGATCATCAACCAAGAATTATAAGGAGTTATAATTAATAATTGTTACTTACCTTGAGCATACAAGACTCAAGGTTGGCAGTGCAAAAGTACGTTGGGTCTTGTGTGTAATGGGATCTTGGAATCATTTTATTCACCAGGAACAATAACAATTTGAATAAAATGCGCATTTACTTATTTAAAGGTGTTTAATCCTAAGTAATTTGCATTTTGAACATAAACTGATTTGTATGTCATTTCCTTTTTATATAGGCATTATGTCGAACGATAACTTGAAATTCACCATGCGCTCAATAGTTGAGAAAAACAAATTGAATGAAACAAATTTTCTCGATTGGGAAAGAAATCTGAGAATCGTCATCGGGTCTGAAGGGCGTGAAGATGTCCTATCAACCCCTATCCTTGTCATTACTGATACCTCATCAGATGACGAGAAGGCTAATGAAGAAAAGCTTAGGAGTGAGTCTTTGCCTGTCACTTGTCTGATGCTAGCAGGCATGGAACCTGATCTTCAAAAGAGGTTTGAACATCAGGATGCTTACACAATCATCACCAACCTGAAAGTGTTGTTTTATGAACAGGCAAGGATTGAACGATATGAAACTCACAAGGCTATACTGGATAGCAAGCTTGTGAAGGGGAAGCCAGTAGGTCCTCATGTGTTTACCCTGATTGGGCTTTTTAGCCGTATGGAGACACTAGGCACCCCATATGACCAAGAGTTGGCCACATATATCGTGCTGTACTCATTGCATGATGGATTTGCCTCATTCGGGATGAACTATCATATGCATGGTCTCAAGAAGAACCTGAATGAACTCCATGGTATGCTCAAAGTTGTTGAGCAGAATACTCCTACTGACAACAAAAAAGAAGTTCTTAATGTCAATAAAGGGAAAGGGTTTAAGAAGGTAGCCAAGAATAGGAACAATCCCCAAGAGAAAGGAAAGAAAGTTGCAAAACCTAAGGGAGGTGAGAAGCCAAGAGTGGTTGCAGACCATGATTGTTTCCATGGCAAGGCGAAGGGACACTGGAAGATAAACTGTCCCAAGTACCCGGAAGACAAGAAGAATGGGACTTTGAGTTCCAATACTTCAGGTATTTATGTTATTGAATTACTGTCAACCAATGTTTGCACATTAGATAATGGTCCTACTTGGGTATTAGATACCGCATGTGGTGCTCACATTATTTCAAATAAGCAGGGACTAAGAAATAGGAGACAAGTGATGAAATGGGAGATAGAGCTACGCGTTGGAAATGGAGCAAGCGTTGCTGCATATGTCGTAGGAGATTTTTAGTTTATCTCTTCCTTCTGGTTTAATCTTAGAACTAAATAATTGTTATTTTGTTCCTAGCATTACAAAGAACCTTGTTTCGGCTGCAGTAATTTATTCTGAAGGTTTTAATTTTAGCACTACAGATGAAGGTATAATTATTCACAAGAATGATATCTTATATGCTCTTGCTCAAGATATTAATGGAATATTTGTATTCGACCTTACAACATAATCATATAACATGAATACAAAAAGGCAAAAATCAAGTAAATTGAGTGAAGCCTACCTATGGCACTGTCGTTTTGGTCACATCAGTTTAGACTGCAAGCTCCATACAGATGGACTTCTAAAAGACGTGGATTGTGAATCCATTGATACATGTGAGTCATGTTTGATGGGCAAGATGACAAGGTCACCTTTCAAAGGAACAAATGAAAGGGCTACTGAGCTATTGGGCATTATACATAATGATGTATGTGGGCCAATGAGTACAGAAGCTAGAGGTTGTTATAAAGATGGGCTTAAGGGACTTAACCTAATTCACACATCCCAACAAGGGAAAGGAGTTTTGCCGCATGTTTTGGTTTGTGAAGGGTGAATTCCACCATCATCAATCAACAGCAATTCGATTGTTCACCTTTCGATCTTCGTCCTAGCAGTCGAAGGCAAAGGAGATCTAGACCGGGCTCTTGTAGACCAAGTAGATGAGCAATATGTGGGGCTCTCATCTTTCCGTTCATATCCGAGAAGGTCCAGTTCACGCATCAATACCTCTTATGAACAATGATTTGATCTATCGATTTTATGCATGAAGATCTTGCGATTAGATGATAGAAAATAGTTTCTAAAACTTCCGTTGCGCATCTAATTATCCTACAGACGATGGTTCATAGCCGCCAACTTCTTGGCATCTCTAAGTGGTGGAACGGCGACAGCAAATCACACGAACATAAGGGAGATAAAGACGAGTACCCCGTCAATGAAACGATGGTATACGTGTGAGTATTTGTGAATATAGTTTCCACACTCATCCTTATTTGAGAGATTATCTCTTGTGTATGTCGGCCCTCGTCAATGAAACGATGGTAGTACCCAATCATCATCAAACATATATGAATTAATCAGAAGTTGGTGTAATTCTTGTGATGCAATGCCCCATTCAAGATATTCAAGTTCGAAACATTTAAGAAACATATATAGAATCATTTGTTAGTAGGATGGTGCATCACTTGGATGATTTTTACAATACCCAATCTGACGAAGCCTGTTTTAAGAGTCTCGTGGTTGCGGGTATCGGGATCGAGTAGAATGCGGGAGACTCCGAGTGATCGGGTTTACCTGAGATGCTCAACGAGATTGTCGTCCGCCCACCATAACCTGGGTTGATCCGTGTCTGAGCTAGTTGCGGACTACCGTCCTCCCCTGGACTTCATCAAATGTCGGCTCCCGCTGACCGAGACGAATCCCGCTCAGGAAAGGGTCTTAAGGTTGTAAAACCTAGCCTAAGCCTTTCGAGATTTCAAGTACCGACCTCTTAAATCAATCCCTTCTTCCGATATTTATTAGCAAAGGCATAGCCGGCGTTGCATGCTTCGATTCTTACTTGTCCGGCGTGTGGCCTTCAGGTTAAGACAAGTGGCATAGTGTGAGCCAAGTGGCCTTCGATTGGAGCTAGTGGGTGTTGAGTCTTTTCTCGACATGCATCGTTTTTGCGAGGTTATATTTATATAGCACGAACCTCTTCTACACTCA
Source organism: Persicaria tinctoria (assembly GCA_037127255.1). Classification (NCBI taxonomy): domain Eukaryota; kingdom Viridiplantae; phylum Streptophyta; class Magnoliopsida; order Caryophyllales; family Polygonaceae; genus Persicaria; species Persicaria tinctoria. The sequence continues at coordinate 64,073,070 of JBANSL010000008.1, read as the reverse complement.
TATTTATTCATTTCTATTTATGACATCATCACGGTCCGATGTTGAGAAAGAGAAACCAATCAAACTGGACTAAGACAGGAAAAAAATCAAACAAGCACAGTGGAACCTTAAGAGGTTGCATTTTGTTAGAACAACAATGGTGGATCAGCAACACAGAGAACTCAACAACACACACACTGAGGAAAATGTTAGGAAGAAAGGGGTTGACAGTTGCTTGACAAATACAACACACAAACGCAACACAAACACTCAGAAACGCCTCACTCGCCCTTGATTGGTTGAAAATCTCCAAACTTAACCCCTTACAAACATAGTAACTGCATGCAAAAAATTGAACACCACTAACCCGCTAACAGTGCTCCTAGGTAGTGGTCTGACACTTTAACATATAAAACGAAATGATACTTTCATGACATAAATTAACTAACTTTACTAACAAGGCATCTAACTAACTTGACCTTTACAAATTGAATTACATTTTTCAAGTGTACGTCATTACTACATTTTGGGTTATTAATGACATTTAAAAAGATGTCATTTGTTCATAAAATGTCATTATTGGTATTTTTTATGGTGTTTTAGTATAAAAACGTCATAAATCTGTGAAATACAAATTATATATGGCGTTTTGAAAACGCTTTAAAATTTATGGTGTTTGTAAAACGTCATTTTATAAACCTTTTAATATTACTCTATTACTACGTCAAATTTTATAGCGTTTTTCAAATGTCGTTCAATTCATGGCATTTGTAAAATGCTATAGAATTAGGGGGCAATTTTTTCAGTGAAAATTTTTGACCCAAATACGAAAGCACCAAATTAAAAAAAAAAAAACAGTTACTCCGTATAGCCGTTAATCCCTCATCTACGAATTAATTGCTTCACTGATTTCTGAGAGTAATAGAAAAGGAGATGTAGCGGGCATGCTAGGGTTTCAACGGCGAAGAGCGGGACGACGAAGAGGACAATTGAGAAGCACAATTGGCAGCACTGCTACACTAGTGCTTATGGTGGTGGTAGGGTGGAGGTAAGAGTCCTTACCCAAATTCTTGAAAAACTAACTAAACCACCCAATTTCATTCATCAATTTCCAATATTATTCCTCCATAATTGTTCTCATCCCATATCTCATTTGTTTAACAAACGCCCCAATATACTTCCAGGATAATCAATTTCACAAACCTTAACAAGTAACAATTAATATTTCCAAATATTGCAATACCTAGCAGTAAAAGACGAAGTGCAAATAGAAACCCCCATGACTCTGGCTTGTAAGTTTAATATCTTCATTTTCTTTTCGTTGCTTTGATTTTGATGATTTGAGGGAGAAAGAACCCTAACAATTGATATTTTGTTGTTTTGATTCATCATTCCAAACAAATAATGGAGATCTGTGTAAGGTCGACCTCGGGTTTTAAATAATGTTTTAAGATGAATAAAATAAAATGGATTTAAGTCGGAAAACTCGAATGTTTGAAAATCCCCGTCCTCACCTTGAAAATCGCTTTTAAAAAATCCTTAAAGTGGATTCCGGCCAAATTTTAAACTTTGAAGGACAATTCCTTCTTTTACTTCATAATTTGAAATGAACTTTGGATGTCAATATCCTCATGATGTTGAAGCACTCATTTGATCGAGTAGAGATTAGATTGAGAGAGCAGCATTCGGGAAACTAACTTTAGGAAACCAACGTTAGAAGTTCGAACTAGCACTTTCGGGACCACACTTCTTGTCATTTTCCTCCCTTGCCCCACTCGAAATAAACCTCACGATCCCCTTTCTTGAGCTGAAAATTTGAATTAAAAGGAACCTTCTCACCTCTTTCCCCCTTCCTAGAAGTGGGCAAACACCCATAACTTTCTTTTCCCTCCTTTTGTCTTGTATACCCAAAATATAGCAAGGAGACAACATAACCTTCCACACCCCTCTTAGCCCATCCGAATGCAACAGCTCCTAGCTCTCTTTTAATCCATAAAAATCTGAATTAAGTCTCATTCCAAAATACTACAAAAGCAAACACAAACTCTCTCTCACAAGACTCCAAAAACTTATCCCTTTGCACCTCCTCTTTCCTCCTTTTGCCCTGAGATTCCAGCAGTCCAAAGCTCCTCCTTGCATCTGCTAAATACCACCACAGCAGCCCCTCCAGAGCCTCAAAGCCCCCACCTTCAATTCCTCCTCTTCGTTCCCCATGAGAACCGAGAGCTTCTGAGCTTCATCCCTTCATGGTTGTAATCAAGATCACCAACTTAGCCCCTTCCTCTTTCTTCTGGATGACCACCAGCAGCAGCAGCTCCCTCAGCCTCCCTCGGCATCGACAAGCAGCCCAGCAAGAGCCGAAACTGCCTAGAACAACCCCTTCGACCTTCCTCTGCTGATTTTTGGTTTTGAGCTAGGTAAGGGTCGTTCTGTAATGTCCCGGATATAAATATACTGGTTACGTTTTGAAGGTTTGATACCTTCGTTCGGATCTTACAATTCAGGTACGGGTCTTTCAAACCTCAAAAGATCAGTATTTTCAAGTGGGGATTTCGAACCCCAAATCAATCGAAGGGTCGTTGGGTACCTTTAACCTATCCTAAAACTAGGTCGTGGGAATTCAGTTGAAAGAAAATGCGAAAGTGAAAGTAAAGTACAACTTGCTATGGCGAGGTCGGGTCAAAACAAAATCATGAAACATATTTATCCGAACACTCGATCTTTAGCCAAGTTAGAAGAATTAGACATGTTCTTCGCATTCGCCCAAGAGGTTTTCTCATGCCATAGAAGCATAGAGCATGCAAGTCTGCAATACAGACCTAAAAAAAAAATATACGGGGCGGGATCAGACCGAGGCCCTATCACATTCTGGGTCCCACAAGCAGGCATACGCATACGTTATAACTATGATAAAGATGTTTCTAATGCAGTACAGAATTTAAACACACAAGTCATGCTTATCAGGATATATGAATATAAGTGTAGAAAGACACTAAAGGCGCCCAAAGAATGCCAAGTAGCATATCCCTCCCCTACCCCCACCCCTCTTCCCGTTAGGGCGGAACCTGGCCAGTACGGTAACCATTTCATTATGTACGTTTTTGCACATTATCATATCATCATCATATCATATCATCATGTTCATCAAATAATCAAGCTCATGCCCGATGGTGCATGTTGGGCTATCTCATGTAATGACAATAATGACTCAGGACAAACCCGATGGTGTTGGGCTATCCTATGACCCTAGCAAAGACTCTACCACTCACAGATAACGGTCGTCCTGTTTCTCAAACACACAAAGTAACTGAATGCTCATTCAAGAATGCAATCCTAGCATGATACTAAATGACATGCTTTAAATGATTATGCAACACCTAGTATGTCATATGATCACAAGCAAGAGATTTTCTATTCGAATCTGAGTAAGTCCATAAAGAAACTTACCTGAAAAATGCCGAACAGCAAAAAAGTATCGAAAGCGGAATCCAACAATCAACAATCACCTATAATTACATAGATTTTGATAAGCTACCATGCTACCACTCGTACACACAGAAATTGAGTTTCCCAAAACGTTTCCCAAGCCAAGTGACGCGGGTCGAACGTCGTTGGCACTTTCTCCCTTTGTCAAATAGTAATATAATCCAAACTCAAACATAAAACCAATAGATTAGTCAATCAATCACTTGATAAACCAAACAACTACTAGTATAGCAATTAAGTCCGGAGTCGAACCCACAGGGAGAAGCGATTTCATATTCAATAACTTTTAACAAGAACTCTTATGACCAAACAATGAATTATAGCAAATAACCAAGATGTAAAAGTAACCAACTTTATGATTGCAAAGTAGATTGATAATAAAGTAGAATAAATATTTCACATGTAATTATCTGACAATAGTTTAGATTCATGGTCCTAGGATTGATCTATCAATTATTCATATACACATGTCTACTTGACTAAAGTTGAGAGATCTGCAGGGATACAGTCACCTTATTCAATATCACTAAAGAATAGCATTAAGGACTCAAGTAATTAGACCAATTGTCATATTGATTCAATGCAATTAAGACAAACCAGGACAGCCCTAAATCAGCCCTAATCGAAATATCCACAACATAGATCAATTGAAATCATCCACTACAAAGTATACAACACACACACACAAAGTATACAATATACAGTATGTGTATATATAATATATAATGTATGCAAATATACATTGCATATATCATTACTATATAAAAGCCTAGGTTGAGATTTACTGTTCATCAAGTACACTTACCAATCTACCCTTCCTTTCTTTCCCACCTAATCACTCAATTTAGGGTTTGCTTGGTATTTTCCTTATCTAATGGTTGTAGTTCACCTCTTTCCTTCCTCAGGGAACCCATTAACCTGAGATCCCTAATTTCACTCTTTTGCCACTCCTTCCTCAATTCTAAAAAATCTGAGATCCCTAATTTCACTCCTTTACCTCTCTTTCTTCTTCTTTTTTGTGGTCTCGCCACCTCTCAATTCTCAAAATTCATAAGATTCGATCATCCGGTTTAGATAACTTTCAGTTTTGTCCTCCTTTCACACTTATTGCGAGTATATAACCTTCATCGTTGTCGGCAAGCCATTAATCCCATCAGATCCACCTCTATTGGTCGGATCTTGTGGTTTGGGCGTGACTTGAAGCTTTTAGAGCCCAAAATCAGGATTTCTTTTGGATTCAGGTTAGTTCTTTGATACAGTCTCTATATCTACTGATTTGGGGTATTTAATTTGCTGATTTTAGTTTTTTTTTCAATTGAATTTCATGCATGCTTGATTGCGTTAAAATAGAAAAAGGGCTTTGTTTATTTTCTTACAAATGAGCAAATTAATTTGATGATTTTTAGATTCTGTAATAGGGTTTTTTCCCTTTGTATAAAAACGATAAGTTTTTGGTTCGGTTAAAGAAGAGTATTCAATTTGTCAGATTTTGTGAGCAATTGAAAAGATTTGAGTATGTGAAATTCATTATAAAAATGAAAAATATTCCAATGTTTTTTTTCTTTCTAAATATTACTACGTTCATAAATAATTGAATTAAATTGTGAAATAAGAAAAAGTTTCTATCTAGAAACTGGGAAGAATCTGAGATTTAAAATTAGAGAAGAGTTGTTCTAGCTCCTCTCTTGATCTATCAACAATATCAATTTTGATTGGTTTTAGTTTGTTCTGGTATAATGCACAGACGAATATCATATTGAGTTTCATTTCCTTCCGATTTGTGGTTTTGATTAATGTTGTGTAGAGAGGTCTGATTAAATGATCATTCATTAGTGAAATTGCCTATTTTGAGGTGGATGTTTAGTTTTCTTGATTTCATCAAATGCGTAAATACCAATTTCAACTGTTGTTGAGTTTTATAAATTAGGTTTAAAACTTTGTAAGTTGTTTGTGATGGATGGTGATGGTATGGAACACTCAGATTGTTAGTGTTACCAAAGTGATTGTGATACTACGGCAAGGCTCATCTTTGGTTCCAATAACCCATGATGTTGGATATCTAGTAGGAGGTTTGGAGATGGATTGGGATTGATCAGAAGAGAGGGTCAATTGGAGAGTGCTTAAATTGGTTTGCACAGGAATACGAGGGTGCAAGAAGATCGTGCTATTTCCAAATAGTTGATGGTTTTTTGTGCCTTGATTTACTTTACATGGGCAGCTAAGAATGGAGTGATATTTTGAAACACTTCATCTAATCCGAAAGAATGTGCTAGGCATATTATCAAAACTTGTAAGAGTTGAAACTTGTAATTGTAAAGGCAAAACACCGAGGGATGAAGGGAGGTTCAGGGGATTAGGGGATTACTAGAGTGAGTATGAGATTTGTGGACTGCATATAGATCTACCAATTCAGGAGATTGTTAGTGTTGATTGGTGAAGACTATTGATCAGGTGAGTAGATTAGATTGTGTTAGTCTTTCAGAAAGTTTCTGTATAGCCTTTCACCGCCTGACTAAGAATATACTTGGCTGATTGAGCCATCTATATATGCAAGCTTCTATGGAATCCATGGATTTCATGTTCATTGTGCCATTATAGTTCTTTTCTTTGTTGTTAGTTATAAACTTATAATCATAAATGTACTGCCCTTTCCTGCATGTTGTGGTTTGTAATTTAAATTTCATTATTTTTTTCTTCAGACTTTCAGAGAAAATCTTGCGATGTATGCACAAGATCATCCGACAGCATTCATTCTCAGTTACTGCTCAACGTATATCTTCATGTAGACGTTCATGATTCCTGGAACCATATTCCTCTTCTCACCGTTGGTCGGAGCTCTTTTGGCGTATTCAGGGGTCTCATCTTGGTTGTTTTTAACGCTACTGCTTGAGCATCGTCCTGCTATTTTCTGTCAAAATTGATAGGCAAGCCACTAGTTAACTGGATATGGCTTGAAAAGTTGAGATTCTTCCAAACAGAGGTATTCTGTCAAGCGTTTAAGTTGGCTAGATTTTGTGTTTCATTTGTGATTGGCTAATGGCATGCGTTTGCTTCTTCTTCAGATTGCGAAACATAGGGAGAAACTTTTGAATTATATGCTATTTCTGCGGGTTACTCCCTCCTTGCCCAATCAGTTTATCAACTTGGCATCTCCGATTGTGCATATATCTTTTCATGTGTTCTTTCTGGCAACAGTGGTAGGACTTGTACCAACCTCTTTTATTACTGTCAAGGTAAACCATCATCCTGAGTTTCTCAATAATCATGGGTTCGCTAGGGAAGAATTGCATTTGCATGTTTGTCTTGCCATTTTCTATATGCAACTCCAAGAACTATGATTACTCATTCCATTTAGTTGTATCATCTTGGGATAAAATTAGCAGATGAATCGTTGACGAGTGTTGTAGGGAGGAAATCAAGTATGAAATATAATAAAATAAATCAAACCAGATTTAGGCCCACGCAAATAAATACAAGACTCCTCCAGTGCAGTAAGAGAAAGTCAGGATCGAATCCACGAGGAAGCGTTTCAGCGTATCCTAGGTAGCTGTAAATCTCACAGAAAAGCAGAAAGACAGAAACAGAGACAGAAAAGACAAAGCAAAGCAGAAACAAAAGCGGGGACACAGAAGTTACTCGATATCGACTAACTGTCCTCGATATCGACTACAGACAAGTCGACAACAGTAACTTAGCAAGTAAGCAGACAACTCGATATAGACAAGCCAACTCGATCTCGACCAGTGTCTACTCGAGATCGACAAGACTTTACTCTTAATCGACTAAAAACTCAGAAAACATAAATTGCAATTTCTCGAACCCAAAACTCAGAATTCCGACGAAATAAATCAATATAATAAAGAACTTCCAAAGCCAGGGTATCAACACCACAACGATAACCACGCAAAGTAACACATAAAGGCATAAAGGATCATGCTTTTCATCAAACAACTTTCGTTACTAACAAATAGGCATATAGAAGCTTTCGCATAAACCCTAATTGTTACTAACCCTTTTTCACATAATTAATCCAAGTTGCATTAAGATCACTTTCGCTTCAATAACACAAACAAGGATCACCTTCAACTCTCGCAAAAGAATCATGCTCATAGGGATAGAAGATGAATTGCATAACAAGATCTGACCTTTACCCCATCACCTCACATGGCCACCGTCGGGCTCACCCCAGCCCCAGAAGTGGGTGGATTACTCGCTCTTCATCATCAAGAAAGACATCAAATAACAAAAGAAACTAACTTGTATTGAATTAAATAAAGAAAGCTTACAATCCACAAGACAAATCGGCTTTCGCCTTTCTACCTTGCTTGCTACAAACTTTCTTTCTCTACTCCTACTTACTTGAATGGAATTGATTGTGTTTCTGAATGAATGAAAAATCAGCCCCTAGGTCTTTATTTATAGCCTTCTATTCCTTGCTAATCAAGGATAGAATCTTCTATCTATATCTACTTAAAAGCTTCGAGATAAATAAATTGATAAAGGGAAATAAATCTTTAAAGGAAACTATATCTAAAGTTTACAAAATATCTCCAATGTAGGTAGAACTTCTCTTCCATAGATAGACTTGATCAAATTGGATAGAATCTCGGCCAACTCGACTTCCTTCGTGCCCAAGGATTCCCAACTCGACAAGGATTGCTAACGGCGACGCGTTTTCAGAAACTGGGCTACTCGATATCGACAAGAGTACTCGATATCGAGTACCATGGTTCGTCGACTATGGTGGCCCGGCTTCTCGGGTAGATCTGCTCGACATGGCTCGGACTTGTGGGCTCCTTGGCTCCTCGATCTCGACTAGGCAACTCGAGATCGAGTTGGGTTGGCGTCGAGGATTCCTGCCTGGTGTGGTCGAGGACTACTCCTCGGCATGGCACAGCTTCTTCGACTCCGGGTGTGGCGTCTAGGCTTTGTCAATCTCGACAAGTTGTACTCGAGATTGAGTTGGTTTCCGGAGTCGGGTTGTTCTGGCTCTCGACACTGATCTTTGGTCGACAAGGCTTGTGCTCGGACAGCTTCGTCGAGGTCGAGTAGCAGTACTCTAGATCGAGTACACTCGGGCTCCAAAGCTTGATTTGACTGGTTCCGCTGCTTCTTGACCTTGGATTCCTGTAGTTGATTTCCGAGCTTTTCTGACCTTTCTCACAACTGCTGTAATTTGCCTCGAATTCTGCGAAATTAAACAGAAACTGGTGTAGATTCCATAACTTGGCAAATAAACATAAACTACATAGATTATGTACTATCTTAGCCCAAATGAATGAAATGTATGCAGAAATCGATATAAATGTTATTTTAAAACATAGCAGATTCAGCTCATAACAAACACCTCATACTTAAGCTTGCTTGTCCTCAAGCAATACTTTTATTTGTCATTCAGGGGAAGAATTCAAACTCTCAACATTTTAGATTCATTCTCATATAACCCTGCAGTCAATTACCATCATTGAAAAGGTACTAGTGTCATAGATTCATGCATGTGCAAATATACAAAAGCAACATCTACTCACAAAAGGAGGGTTATGCAAAACATTCATTCGTGACAAAGCATTGATAATCAAGAGGACTTTAATTGAAGCTCAAATAAGGAGTAGATTGGTAAAAGGCTAAATGTGGGCAGTTTCTGGCAATGTGGTGCTAATGATCCGGGGAAATGGAGTATTTCCAAACTGAATTTCCACATTCCTTCTTTATAATATTCATCACCTTTCATAATGCTTTTTCTCAATAATAATGCTTTTACCTCTCTAACCTCAGCACGGCCTTCTCGCGAGTCGCAAACATGGGTGTCATGAATGGCCCCGGATACTTAGTGCTTTGGACTCCTCACAATGTGTCCCATCTCTCCAAACTATTATCTCAGAGAGCAGTGCCAATCTACCTTTATCTCCTGAGGTGATTGGATTTTCTTTCACTCATTCAATTTTCCATATATTTCAAACAATTTCCCACCATACTCCAATAATGATAATAATCACAACACAAACACCATATGATAATCTCCATAATGTAACATCATTCTCAACATAATCCCCGGATAAGGTAAAGAATGGCAATATTTAGATCATGTGGAGCAATAATTGAAATAAGGCATATTATGGCTTTTTTGTGATGCATAAGTATAGGTAAGGCTAGGATATACACAATGTGAGCATTATATGGAAATATAAAGTCCTCCATCATCTTATCATGCAACATGTCAAAAGCAACTTCAAATTTTACCTCCTTTCATGGTTTTCATCTAAAATATGCACTTCATTGTGACTTCCCTTTACTAGGTAATTTCATGCTATATCTCTAATGAATCCAATTTTGCATCGTCGAGTTCAATATAAGCTTCCATGATATTATTCAAAAAAATTAATTTCAATGGGGGTCATTTTTCACAAACTTTGGAAAACATGCATATAAGCTCATAAATCAATAATGAATTCCAAAATAGCCATGTAGCAATTCAAAGAAATAAATGCTAAATATGCACAAATAATGTCAAATATGGCAAATATGCGCAAAGTAAGCCCTTCCCCCACCCCATACTTAAATATTACAGTGTCCTCACTGTATAAAAACAAGGGTAAAGAAAGAAACTCACAAGACAAGTGTGCAGGGCCTCAAAATGTCGAATATAAGAATCATGGGTCGAGTCTGAATATAGCTGCTTCTATCCATGGACCTGAAAAGTGTAAGAGACATATACCCACAATAGAAAACTAAAAATGTTCAAAACCAAAAACAAACAAAACAAAGTCCAAAACTAAATGTCTATGTACATGCTCTAGATTTTATAGTCGCTAGGCCGACTTTCCATTTATGCTCAAGGTGGCATTTGCAGGGCTCATGTAGCCTGGGCCTCAAATAAGACTCCATTCTTGTCCATCAGCTGTAATCCTCATCTTGTTCACCACGAAAGGCCTCATCCGCTTCTTGTTGAATTTGTTGGGAAACCAATGATCCTTTGATTTAGAGACATAGAGCTTGTCTCCAACTTCATACTCTTTGGGCTCATCATTGGAAATCCTACATAAGCGCACATACCAAGGCAAACCTCTCCCATGTATAGACAGATCTTTAATGGAAATAGGAGAAGAAAGATCCATACCTTGGCTTACCTTTGCAGAGACGGAATCGGGGACCACAATGTTTGGTTGATCTCGAGTAAAGGTACTCGATCTCGATGAGGTTTCAGGTCCTGGAGGTGAGCTACTCGAGGATGCAGAAGCTGGTGAAGGTTGGTCGACATCGACAAGCCTGGTCGATCTCGAGTAGGGTGGCTGGTCTGGTGGCTTCAGCGTCGAGGAAGCAGGTGCCAGGGGAGCTTGGTCGATCTCGACTAGCGTAGTCGATCTCGAGTAGGGTTCAGGTTCTGGAGTCTTCAGCGTCGAGGAAGGCGAAGCCGAGGCAGCGAGGTGGGGGTGGTCGATATCGAGTACGGTACTCGATCTCGAGTAGGGCTCGGCTTCTGTCTGGTTGCTCGACGACGTTGGTGCTGGTGGAGGTTGCCGATTTTGGTCGAGATCGACTAGGGTTCTCGATGTCGAGGAGTCTTGATCGACCTTGACCCCATACTTGGTTCCTGTCAAGGCATCCGAAAAATAATTAGTCCATAAAGACGTACCTTGGTTTGTGTCGATTGGATTCTCTGCGTCCTCCTTTAGGATTGCCATGATCTCCTCCACCTGGGCCTCCATATCCCTCTTTTCTAGCTCCTCAGAAGTCATGTTTCTCACCTTGGGTTCCCCGCAGGTGATGTAGCCAGCTAAGATAGATTTTACCTCTTCCATTGGACCTATATGCCTTTCAGTTTTATTAAAGGAATACTCAATTACCTCATCGCTGATGTTGAAGGTGAGCACTCCTTTCCTTACGCTTATGTTGGCATCCACCGCCGCCAAGAAGGGTCTTCCTAGAATAATTGGACAAGCAGAATCTTCTTGCATATCAACAACTAGGAAATCAGCAGGGACAAAGAATTTACCTACTTGTACTGGCACATTGTCCACCATGCCTGTTGGAATGACCACAGTGTTGTTGGCCATGTAAAGTCTAGCATCCAGAGGCTCTAGGGCACCTATCTTAATCTTGGACCAAATTGTTAAAGGCATTATACTCACACTAGCTCCAAGATCACATAAAGCATTAATTTTGTATGGACCAAATCCAATGGTTATAGCAAACTTACCTGGATCCGGCCTCTTCTCCAGTATGTCCAAATTGCTGCACTCCTCTGTTATCTCTGCCATTGACCGCTTTTTGCTCAGAATCTCCTTCAGGAACTTGACATAGGATGGCATTTCATTGAGGGCTTCTGTAAAGGGGATGGTGACGTTGAGTTTCTGAAGCATCTTGATGAAGCGCTGAAATTTCTTTTTTGTCGGGTCCTTTAGAGATTTTGTGGGGAAAGGTAGGTTCTTTTTCTGATTCGGAGCTAGAACAGACGTCGGAGGTGCTGCAGTTTTCTCGATCTCGGGCTGACCGTCCTCGATGTCGAGTACACCCTTGTCGATCTCGACCAGGTTGGGTGATGTCGAGTTGCTATGCAGTGCAGACGAGGGCTTTTGAAGTTTCTCCTCGAGATCGACGAGGCCCTCCTCGAGATCGACCAGGCTCTGGTCGATGTTGACTAGCTGCTGGTCGACTTGCTGGTCTCCTTTGTTCTGCTGCTTTCCAACTTCTGGCTCTTGAGTGATTCCTCCGTATTTCCTCCAGGACTGTATGTATATCATCCCTTTTCTGGTCCCTTTCCGGATGTCCTGGAGCTCTGTAGGGCGGGGGGTTCCTAGGGGCACCTTGGTTCCATTGTGGTTGCTGAAACCTTTGGTCCCCTATGTAGCGATTGGGACCCCCTGCGTAAGCTACCTCCTCGTGGTGCTCTGCCAGCCTGACTTGCTCTCTGTGTGGGCACTCAGGAGTGGTGTGCCGTTGCGATCCGCATTTAATGCAAGGCTGGTTGACAGAAAGATACTTTACTTGCTTAAGGAGCTTCTTGTTCTGATCTCTGTAGTATTGTTCCCTTACATCAGGATCAATCTCTTTAGGAGGCTCATAGAGGGGCATGGATGGTGCTGGCCTAGCGTAGGGGTTCTCCTCATAGTTTACAGTAGACCCATATTTGTTGTCATAATTGGTGAGCTTGTCCATCACACCCCAAGCGTCAACTGGTGGCATCGTCAGATACTCATAGCGAGTATAATGGTTGATTCTGTCCTTAGTGACTTGATCAAGAGAGCTGAAGAAGATCTCCTGAATGACGTAGGGTGGTTGTCCATGAGTAGGGCAAGATCACAGCAGTTCTTTGTAGCGCTCCCATGCCTTTGCCAGCGGTTCCCCTTGCTTTTGTTTGAAGGCGGTGATTTTCTGGCGGAGATGTGCTGTTTTGGCGGGTGGGAAGAATTTATACAGAAATTCTTGCTCTACTTGGGCCCATGTTGTTAGGGATCTTGGTTTCAGCCCTTCAAGCCGCTTTAGTGCAGGTCCAGCGAGAGACCAGCAAAAAGCCTTCATCTTGACATATTCCAAAGTTGTACCTTCAGCAAGAGTACAGCACATGTCAGAAAAATTGAGTGCGAATTTCAAAAGAGTTTTCAGGGATAAGAATCGCCGATTCAGGCACGACGAGAGTTGGGTGCATAGCAGCATCCTCTGTCGTGGTTGGGTATTGGGAAAGCTCAGCCTCTTCTTGTTCCCTTGCTGCTTTTTCAGTGGCAATAGCAGCATCTTTAGTGGCCAATTCCCTTGTAAGCCTTGCGATCAGCTGTTCCTGTGTCTCCGCAGCTGCCATGGCTCTTTGCAGTTTAGCTCTGATGTGTAGAAGGCGCTCTGGTTCGTCTAAGCCGTCAAACTCAGGTGGTTGACCAGAACGGCGCATACACCTGTAAATTAACTCAAAGAAAAAGTGAGATCTGACTACCTAAGACGCGAATGATAGCTTCCCCGGCAACGGCGCCAATTTCTTGTAGGGAGGAAATCAAGTATGAAATATAATAAAATAAATCAAACCAGATTTAGGCCAATGCAAATAAATACAAGACTCCTCCAGTGCAGTAAGAGAAAGTCAGGATCGAATCCACGAGGAAGCGTGTCAGCGGATCCTAGGTAGTTGTAAATCTCACAGAAAAGCAGAAATACAGAAACAGAGACAGAAAAGACAAAGCAAAGCAGAAACAAAAGCCGAGACACAGAAGTTACTCGATATCAACTAACTGTCCTCGATATCGACTACAGACGAGTCGACAACAGTAACTTAGCAAGTAAGCAGACAACTCAATATAGACAAGCCAACTCGATCTCGACCAGTGTCTACTCGAGATCGACAAGACTTTACTCTTAATCGACTAAAAACTCAGAAAACATAAATTGCAATTTCTCGAACCCAAAACTCAGAATTCCGACGAAATAAATCAATATAATAAAGAACTTCCAAAGCCAGGGTATCAACACCACAACGATAACCACGCAAAGTAACACATAAAGGCATAAAGGATCATGCTTTTCATCAAACAACTTTCGTTACTAACAAATAGGCATATAGAGGCTTTCGCATAAACCCTAATTGTTACTAACCCTTTTTCACATAATTAATCCAAGTTGCATTAAGATCACTTTCGCTTCAATAACACAAACAAGGATCACCTTCAACTCTCGCAAAAGAATCATGCTCATAGGGATAGAAGATGAATTGCATAACAAGATCTGACCTTTACCGCATCACCTCACATGGCCACCATCGGGCTCACCCCAGCCCTAGAAGTGGGTGGATTACTCGCTCTTCATCATCAAGAAAGACATCAAATAACAAAAGAAACTAAATTGTATTGAATTAAATAAAGAAAGCTTACAATCCACAAGACAAATCCGCTTTCGCCTTTCCACCTTGCTTGCTACAAACTTTCTTTCTCTACTCCTACTTACTTGAATGGAATTGATTGTGTTTCTGAATGAATGAAAAATCAGCCCCTAGGGCTTTATTTATAGCCTTCTATTCCTTGCCAATCAAGGATAGAATCTTCTATCTATATCTACTTAAAAGCTTCAAGATAAATAAATTGATAAAGGGAAATAAATCTTTAAAGGAAACTATATCTAAAGTTTGCAAAATATCTCCAATGTAGGTAGAACTTCTCTTCCATAGATAGACTTGATCAAATTGGATAGAATCTCGGCCAACTCGACTTCCTTCGTGCCCAAGGATTCCCAACTCGACAAGGACTGCTAACGGCGACGCATTTCCAGAAACTGGGCCACTCGATATCGACAAGAGTACTCGATATCGAGTACCATGGTTCGTCGACTATGGTGGCCCGGCTTCTCGGGTAGATCTGCTCGACATTGCTCGGACTTGTGGGCTCCTTGGCTCCTCGATCTCGACTAGGCAACTCGAGATCAAGTTGGGTTGGCGTCGAGGATTCCTCCCTAGTGTGGTCGAGGACTCCTCCTCGGCATGGCACAGCTTCTTCGACTCCGGGTGTGGCGTCTAGGCTTTGTCGATCTCGACAAGTTGTACTCGAGATCGAGTTGGTTTCCAGAGTCGGGTTGTTCTGGCTCTCGACACTGATCTTTGGTCGATAAGGCCTGTGCTCGGACAGCTTCGTCGAGGTCGAGTAGCAGTACTCTAGATCGAGTACACTCGGGCTCCAAAGCTTGATTTGGATGGTTCCGCTGCTTCTTGACCTTGGATTTCTGTAGTTGATTTCCGAGCTTTTCTGACCTTTCTCAGAACTGCTCTAATTTGCCTCGAATTCTGCGAAATTAAACAAAAACTGGTGTAGATTCCATAACTTGGCAAATAAACATAAACTACATAGATTCTGTATTATCTTAGCCCAAATGAATGAAATGTATGCAGAAATCGATATAAAAGTTACTGTAAAACATAGCAGATTCAGCTCATAACAACGAGTCACTGAAATTTGTCTTTTATTACTAATTAAGCTGAATATTAAGCTTCATTGAATTTGTTGTTACTTTATTTTGTTTAATAGGAATTAAATAATTTATGCTATTGTTTTTAGTTTTACTCCAAGCAAAATAATTCAAGTTGAATATTAAGCTTCATTCCATTTACAAATGACTATTATTTGATCAACGGGTTGGGCTTTTCTAAGCAAGATGATTAGCCCAGGGGAATGTCGTAAGAGTAAATAGTTCTAATTGATTCCCTGTTTAAATAGATGGAGAACCATTCATCCACAAGCCCGGTTGTCTAAAAATCACACGTGCATTATGAAGAGGTATTGAAGGAACTCGTTTCTTTTATTTGACATTTGCTGTGTTATTTTGCTTGCTTTTTCTGCACTACATTTTGAACTTTCAAATTAGCATAGATTTTGTGGTATAAATATATGTATCTATATGGCATATGCTTTCTGACTTCAAAATGGATAAAGGGTAATGTAGACTGTAGACAGAAATTTTATCATTGCCAAGGTAAATCCGTCGAAATTCCTTATGAGTCCAATTCATTAACCATAGACTGCAACTAAATGAAAACAGTTTTGTTGATTTCTGATTTTCTACAAAATGCCCTTTTGGGTTTTGGATGGTTTTTTTTTTTTGGTAAAGAAACGAGGGATAGGGCCCTCAAACCCGTGGAGCTACAAAAGACAGTTAAGGGACACTCTCAGGGGTGGTAGAAACCCCTTGAGCATCACACTGCAAAAAACAAAAGGCTCCTAGCGGAGCAGAACTAAGCAAAGTACAACCAATGGGGAAAGTAAGGGCAGAGCTTGCAAGGAAGTCCGCCAGATGGTTTCCTTCTCGGCGAGTATGACGGAGCTTGACGAACCAGCTCCTACTTATGAAGCCTTGGCAATTGGAGAGTAGGCTAGCACTCGGGTGCGACGGGGGCACCCCTTTCTTCAACATATTAACGGCATCCATGGAGTCCGTTTCACAAATCACGTTCTGTTGTAAGGAGGAAATCAAGTATGAAATATAACAAAATAGATCAAACCAGATTTAGGCCTACGCAAATAATTACAAGACTCCTCCAATGCAGTAAGAGAAAGCCAGGATCGAATCCACGAGGAAGCGTGTCAGCGGATCCTAGGCAGCTGTATATCTCACAGAAAAGCAGAAAAGACAAAAACAAATAAACAAGCAAGAAAGACAGAAAATAGCAAACGAAAGCAGAAATAAAAGCAAAGCAACAGACGTACTCGATCTCGACAACACCCTACTCGAGATCGACAAAACTCGGTAAAAACAGAAACTTCAAAATCGACGACAGAAGCAGAAACTCAACTCGACGTAGACAAGAGCCAACTCGAGATCGACTAAGGTCCTACTCGATCTCGACAAGACTCTCCTCTGTCTCGACTAAAACTCAGAAACTGTAAATTTGCAGATTCGAACACAGATTCGCAGAATTTGACAGAAATAAACTCAATATATAAAAAACTTCCAAAGCCAGGGTATCAACGCCACAACGATAACCATGCAAAGTAACACATAAAGGCATAAAAGATCATGCTTTACATCAAAATAACTTTCGTTACTAACAAATAGGCATATAGAGGCTTTCGCATAAACCCTAATTGTTACTAACCCTTTTCACATAATTAATCCAAGTTGCATTAAGATCACTTTCACTTCAATAACACAAACAAGGATCACCTTCAACTCTCGCAAAAGAATCATGCTTATAGGGATAGAAGACAAATTGCATAACAAGATCTGACCTTTACCGCATCACCTCAAATGGCCACCATCGGGCTCACCCCAGCCCCAGAAGTGGGTGGACTACTCGCTCCTCATCGCAATCGCAGACATTGACGTATAAAAAGAAACTTGCATTAAACTATATTCAAAGCCTTTACAATCCCGGCAATCAAACTTTCGCAGAATGCCAAAACCCTAAAACCTTTGAACTTCCTAAAACTTCTTTGTGGAACTACTTGTCTCTCACCGAAATTGAATGAATGAAAAACCAGCCCCTAGGGCTTTATTTATAGCCTTCTATTCCTTGCTATTCAATGATAGAATCTTCTATCTATATCTACTTAAAAGCTTAAAGATAAATAAATTGCTTAAAGGAAATAAATCTTTAAAGGGAAACTATATCTAAAGTTGTAAAATATCTTCCAATGTAGGTAGAACTCTTCTTCCATAGATAGACTTGATCAAATTGGATAGAATCTCAGCCAACTCGACTTCCTTCGTGCCCAAGTAACTCCAACTTGACTCGGACTGCTCACGTCGACGCGTAACCAGAAACTGGGCTACTCGATCTCGACCAAAGCTACTCGACATCGAGTAGGATTGTCGTCGACTGGTGTGGTTTGGCTCCTCGGATGACTGGTGCTCGACAAGGCTCGGATCTGGGCTCCTTGGCTCCTCGATCTAGACTAGGACAACTCAAGATCGAGTAGAGGTGTGGTCGAGGATGCGTGGACTGGTGATGTCGAGGACTCCTCCTCGGCATAGACTCGGACAGACGCGGTGCTGGTCTTCGATCTCGACTAGATCTCCTCGAGATCGAGTAGGGTTCTGCTCGGCGTCTTCGTCCTCGGCTTCTCGACATGGCACAGCTTCATCGACTCCGGGTGTGGCGTCTAGGCTTTGTCGATCTCAACAAGTGTGCTGGAGATCGAATTGGCTTCCGGTGTTGGGTTGGTCTGGCTCTCGACACTACTCTTAGTCGACAAGGCCTGTGGTCGGACATGTTCGTCGAGATCGAGTAAGGTTCACTCGAGATCGAGTAACCTGGGCTCCCAGCTTGATTCGACTGGTTCCGCTGCTTCTTCGACCTTGGACTTTTGTAGTGGATTTCCGAGCTTTTCTGATCTTCCTTAGACTTGCTGTAAAACGTCTCGAATTCTGCAAATTTAAACAGAAACTTGTGTAGATTCCATAATTTGAAAAATAAACATAAGCTACATAGATTATGTACTATCTTAGCCCAAATCTATGAGATGTATGCAGAAATCGATATAAACGTTACTGTAAAACATGGCAGATTCAGCTCACAACACGTTCTTGAAATTCTGCGACCACGCCAACTCGAGCCCCCTTAGGATTCCCCATAGTTCATCATTGATCACCGAACACGCTCCAATATTACACACGAAACCAATGAGCCAATCCCCCTGCTCATTGCGGCAAACTCCACCCGCAGCGGCTAATCCGGAGCTTTTAACTGCTCCGTCCGTATTGACTTTCACCCAGCCCTCTTCCGGCGCCATCCATCTGATCTTCTCAGGAAGTTTGTCTCTCTTACCAACAATGTCCAGAGTTTCCGCGGTCGCAGCCTTGTACTCAAGAGCGGCGCATCTGCAAGCTTCCGGGGAGGGCTCTAAGGTTCGACCATCGCCGAACACTTGATCATTAATCCTCCATATCCAGATTTTTCACATAGCCATGGCGAAGAAAACATTCCAGTTCAGGCCATCGCTCTCCTCCTGCTTGGTCACCAAATTGTCCCGAATCCGGGTCGCGAACGAAAGAGAGAAGAAGTCCGGCCTACACCGGACCCCTTCCACCTGTAACCAAAACAGTCTCACAGTAATAGAGTCCCGGAATAGGTGTATAAGAGATTCACTTGACAGTTTACAATAGGGGCAGAGGTCTGAGTTACCTATGTGACGGCGGAGCCGCTCTTCATTCGTCGGGATACCTACAATCGAAGCCATCCAGATAAAAGCTTTGATTTTCTCCATCACTCCTAGCCCCCATATTGTCTTATAGAAATCTCTATCTCCTGTTTCCCAATCCTCGAAATTCCCCAGAGCACTATATCCCGACTTAGAAGTATACACACCATCCTTACAGGAAGGCCAATTCAGGACATCTTCACGCTCGGTGATCGCCATGGCAGCAATTTTGAGCGTAGACATGGCCGGGATGCGAGACCCAAAAACCTCCCAGCACCAACCACGCTCGGACTCCCACATGTCCTTCACAAGGATCTGGTCGTCGTTCGGGAGTGAGGTAGAGCCTCTGAGTTCGCGCAAGGGGGTATTATCAATCCATTTGTCCACCCAGAATCGAATGCTGCTACCGTCGCCGAGGAACCACCTAACCTTGGACTTGAGCACCAGATCAGTAGCAACCTTGATCCCTTTTCAGACAACAGAGGCGCTGGCCGAGTTACCGAGTGCTCTGTTAGCATATTTGCTGGAGAGCACATCAGCCCACGTCCCTTTGTCGCCATTGAGAAGTCTCCATCCAAGTTTCGCAACGAGCGCCAAATTCATATCTTCCATACGCTTTATCCTAAGGCCACCCAGACATTTGGGCCAAGTAACTACATCTCAGGCCACCTTATGCATTCGGCGACGCTCCGGGGAGGAGCCCCATATGAAACTTCTACAGGCCTTCTCAATCTTGTTACACGTTCCGACGGGCAGGAGCAGCGTCGACATCGTATAGACTGGAAGCGATGTCAGGACGGCCCTGGCGAGAGTAACTCTTCCTGCAAAGTTTAAAAGGGAAGCTTCCCATCCCGATAATTTAGAGGCGAATTTCTCAAAAATATGAGCGAATGTACCTTCATTGATGCGCTTATGGAGGATCGGAATTCCCAAATAGTTCCCAAGGTCATAGGTGACATCAATATTGCTCTCCTTCTGGATTCTATCCCGAAGGTTATCTTTCACGTTTTGAGACATGAAGACTTTCGATTTCGGAAGGCTGACTTTTTGACCCGAAGCTTCACAGAATTCTTCAAGACAACCCCTAATCACTCTGACCTGCGCAACAGACGCTTCAGCGAAGAGGAGGATATCATCCGCAAAGAAAAGGTGGGACAAGGCGGGGCCGCCTCTTGCTATACGAATAGGTCTCCAGCCGCCATTCTCAACCTTATCAGATATGAGGTGATTCAAACGTTCCATACAGAGGATGAAGATGTAAGGCGAGATAGGATCACCTTGCCTGATGCCACGAGTGGGCGTGAATTTCTCGGCCACCTCTCCGTTCAAAAGAACCTGCATCCGAGGAGTACGAACGCATTCCATAATCCATCCAATCATAACATCAGGGAACCTGGCCAATCTCAGGGTTTCCTCAATGAAACTCCAGTTTAATCTATCATAGGCTTTTTCAAGATCCAACTTGAGGCACATCCAACCTTTGACACCTTGCTTCCATCTCATGGAATGAACAATCTCCTGAGCAATGACTATGTTATCCGAGATAAATCTCCCAGGTATAAAACTCCCCTGAGTTGGCCCGACCAATGACGCCAAGTGCGGCTTCAGTCGGATGGTCAAAATCTTAGTTATAGCCTTGTAGATAACATTGCACAAACTAATAGGCCTGAATTGCTGAATACTCTCAGGCTTGCCAATCTTCGAGAGCAGGGCAATAAGCGTATCATTAACACCAGCGGGGAGCCTAGAGGAGTAGAAAAAATCTTTGACGAATTTCGTGACTGAAGCACCAACGATATCCCAACGCCTTTGGAAAAAGATGGTCTGAAAGCCATCAATACCGGGAGATTTATAACCTCCCATATTCTTGAAGGCGTTTTTAATCTCTTCCTCATTGGGTATGCGAGAGCACAAGTCCCACACATCAAGTTGCAGCGTCGGAAAGGAAGCGGGAATCACTCTGGAAGGCTTGGGCGGGCTGTGGCTACTGTAAAGATTCTTGAAATATTCCACAGTCATCGACTCAACCTCCTTGCCATCCTCGATCCAAGTATCCTCCTCGTTCCTTAGTCCTTCAATACGGTTCTTCTTGCGGCGGATGACAATAGAGGCATGAAAGAACCTCGTATTATGATCCCCGAAGACAAGCCACTTCTCCCGAGACTTCTGAAACCATAAGATCTCTTCTTGTTCAAGGGTAAACTCAAGGCAACGGCGGAGCTCCTTCTCCTGCCTCCTCAAGGTTGGATCCGGATTCCTAGCAAGGCGTCACTGCAGAGCATCCAACGAGGTGAGCAGGTCATCCTTCCGAACCTGAATTCTGCCGAACACATCTTTATTCCATCTCGAAAGGTCCGAGCCCAGCATCTCAAGGGCGGCCGGAGTGCAGCAGTCTCTCCTCCAATTGGCATCAATGAAGGAAGGGAACTGATTATGAGTTAACCACGCGGCTTCAAAACGGAAAGGCCTCCTGGTTCTGTTAGCTTTAACCACAGGGTTAAGCTCCACAAGGAGGGGGCAGTGATCAGAGGAGTACCTAGGGAGGTGGCGGACCCTCGCATCCTCCCAGCGAAGCCTGCCAGCAACATTAGTCATAGCTCTGTCCAGTCTCTTAGAGACCACCCGATCCCCCAAACAATTTTTGCTCCAAGTGAACTCCTGTCCAAAAAAGCCCATATCGATCAGGCCTCCGTTGTTAATAATCTCGCGAAAGATATGAGAGTCCTGGTGAACGGCTCTGGTACCCCCGGAGGTCTCTTTCGGACAAGTGATGTAGTTGAAATCACCACCGATGATCAAAGGTTCCTTAATATTCCTTATGCACGACGAAAGATTACCCCAAAAGGGGGCTCTCCTTGCCACCGTAGGGGGTGCATAAACCGCAATCACATGCGCCCTGGAATTACCCACGACCCAAGAGGCATGAGTGAAATCAGCTTCTTTCTCATGAATATCAAGGTTACCCATATCCTCATTCCAAAGAATCCATATCACCCCAGCAAAGCCGGTGGCTTCAATTCTGACATATTTAGAGAGCTTAAGCTTCTTACACACTTCATCAGCCCGAGTGCCAGACACTCTAGTTTCCAGCAACACCAGCACATCAATCTCACACTTTTTGCGTATGAAGCGGATAGCTCTTCCAAAGCTCTTTTTATCTGCACCAAAACAGTTCCAGAATAATAAGTTTAGTTTTTTACTCATAGTATCAGATATGAAGAAAGATAAAGTAAGGATTAAAATGAAAAGGAGCACAAAAAGAGGGGAATTATGCAGAGTCTTGTTGCAGCCCTTCATTGATCCTTGTTATCCCCAGGGGTCTCCTTCTCCTCGGTCGCTTCCATCGTAGCGCCCATGGCTCCCTCAATGGAGTTCGGGGCCCAGAATTTCCCTCCCAGGGGGGAGGTCGGCAAATTACTGATGTTGGTAGACCAACGAAGGTTCTCTCCTTCCATAGCTTGGGTGACTGGGTTATTAGCCGACCCAGCATCACCGTCAATCTCCACTATCATCACCGTTGAGTCCGGGGAAACCTCCTGGATAGAGGAGTCTTTGGTTTCCTTTTCTTTCCAGGTCTTTTTTGAAGTCTTGGACTTGTGGGTCTTTTTCTTGAAATTCAGGGCCTTCTGGACTTTTATTTTACGGCCCGAATTGAGGCCCAACCCGTTAGTGAGGCCCAGCCCGTTAGTGCTTGGTGGGCAGGCTGCGTAATTGGACTGCCCACTTGATTCACCTAAGCCGAAATCCACGTGCCTCTTGCCTTTATCACTTTTGGCCTTTGACATCTCCATAATATCTATCGTCTCTCTCCTTTCCTGCTTTGCCTGGGAACCGTTGAAGCCAGGAGTAACTTCCTTTCCATCATTACTCCTTCGCCCGTGGCTCCGCGGAACCCCCACACGCTCGGCCTTGGTGCTATTTCTCTCACTCCCATTAATGCCCGAACTTTTGCCAACGGTCTGCACCATCTTCTCGGGGTTCGATTTCGACGGCGGTTGTCGTCCATCCTGGCCACCGGCGCTCTGGTTGGATCTCCTCGGATTTTTGCGTTTGTCCATAACGGCGCGCCCTTTCCTTGACACCACCATCCACGGTCCGTGATACCCGTCTCCCTCCTCCAGATCTCCGATACCTTTATCCGTGATCGGACCTTTCACCACCTGAGCATCAGAGTTGCCTCCCTCTTCTTCCTCGGGTTTTTTCTCTTCGCTAGGGCACTGATTTTTCAAGTGACCCACACGGCCGCATCCAAAGCAAACCATAGAAATACCCTCATATTCGAGCAGATATCTTTCGTCATTGATGGTCATGGAACCCTTTAGGGGTTCTTCCAACTCGACTTCAACGCAAACCTGAGCAAAATTGCCCCTATTGGTAAACACAGTCCGGTGGTCGACCTTGATAGGCTTGCCAAGGCCTTCAGCAATCTTCATAAGGACCTCCTCTTGATATAGTATCACCGGAAGATCCAGGATCCTTATCCAAGCCGGCACCGTCTTGATAGTTTCAGAGGGCTTGAACTCCGGCGACCAGACCCGGACAATAAGACATCTCCCAAACATGGACCAAGGCCCACCGGTGAGAGCTTTCATGCAGTCCTCTTTGTGCTCGAACCTAACAAGGAAGTTACCATACGGAAGGTCGATAATCTGCATACGTTCGAACTCTTTCCATAGTTCCCGAAGTTTCCTCTCCATCACATAAAGAGGAATCCTTGGCCCTAGGCTCCTTATGATTAGCGAATTGCACCAGGCTCCTGCGAGCACCTCCAAGACCAAAGGATCAATCGTAATAACAGGGTCACCAGCAGGGCCCTTGGGGAAGGTGACCGCAATCTTCTCCTTGATCATTCCTTTGCATAAGACCGTCTTCCTCCGAGGGCCGCCACCACCAGTGACCATGTCGCGCCAAGATGCACAACCCACCCTTGTTCCAGCGCCCTGCGTATCTATGGGCTGAGTCCCAGGGCCGGGATCGACCGGCGGAGGGGGGGGGGCTCCGGCGACGAGTCTGTTTGCATAGTATCCGAGTTTTTGGTGTTTCCTCTCTTGCTCACCATTTCTTTCTTTTTCTATCTTGAGGTTTCTTGGGTTTTGGATGGTTAATATATTGGTTTTTGCTTTACCCTCTATTGAATGCTTGCATAACCGCAATGACCCTATTTGGTGATGGTTAGGTGTGCATGCTAAAAAGACCAACAGGGAGCCAGGAGGGCGAGCACTCGAGATCATGATAAAGGTGGTCCTGCAAGCCGAGAATAAAGCATCATCAAGGCCTCCCAAAAGCAAGAGCTCCTCCAACAAATCACCCTTCGTATGTCGTAGCTCATAGCTTTGTTTGCTCCCATAAGGTTCAGTTTCCCTCTTTGTCTCCGCCTTCATTCTTTTTTGACTATTTCCACCCTCGTGTAGTGCATTGCTGACAAAGTTTGCACAAATAAATTGGAGATAGAATAGGAACCATGCTCTCTTTGGTTGATGCTTTAGGTTTTGAATGCATTAACTAAACTTGTGTAATGTTTTGTGTTTGACAAAAACAATTGCACACCGACTTTTGTTAAAAATACCATTTTCAAGATGCATTGCTTTGTTTGTTGGTAAAAAGTATTTCCTCGATCAATTGTGAAATTTTAGGCATCATTAATCATAAGTGTTTGTGTTGAACTTGAACTATTTATCTTTTAGTACCTCCATCCAACACGTGTTTTAAAAATCTTAATCCTAAATTTACGCATTTTGTTAGGTTATATGTTGCTTTGTGTTGGCAAAAAAAATATTTCCCTATAGTGGGGTACGGTGGCCCTCATGTTGCTTTCTTGACCACCTCTCAGTAGTACAAGAGGTTGATGTTTGGGAGAATTATTGGTCTCAGTGTTGATTCGTCCGGCAAGACTGCTCTGCGTATGGCAATGCAAACGAGGGAGCAACATATAAGGAGGGATAAGGCTATAAGCAATATTTGTACTGCCCAGGTAGTTACAAGCCTTTATATGTATTTGCTTTTGTTTAATGATATCCAAGTAAACTTTGATGTGATTTGGAGGGCTTTCATAATTTGACATAGTGCATGAGTTGTTTGAATCGTTGTTTTGAATTTGGTTAATATTTTTGTAGAGGTTGAGTTGAATGAGATTTCGTCGTTTTGAATTTGAGTAATGTTTTTGTAGATGTGGAGTTGAATGAGATGCATTGATGAAGGTAAGACTAAAGAGCTTGGTGTTGTTTCATAATGAATCTTCTGTTTATTAGCTATGAGCACGTGGAGTTGCAAATATTTTAGGTTGTTGTATTTTTTTTTTAATTAATTACTTTAAGTGAGACATTATTGTAAATATTTTCCCGTTAAACTTATGAAGTTGTTTTAAATTTGTTGAAAGTGCATCCGGATAACATACAAGGTGACAACACCGCGCGCATATGCGCGCGGTTAAGCACCTAGTATATACTAAATGTACAATAAATAAATAAATTTACATATATATATATATATATATATATATATATATATATATATATATATGCGGAATGGGACGGGATTTGAGGGATAAGGGATCCTCATCCCACATCCCGTCATTGAGGAAGAAGGCTTAGTGGAGATGTGTTCGGGTCATCAAGGATGTCAGAATGGAATTAAAATGTGTCTATAGGAGCTAAAGGTCGAGCAAAAGATTCAAAGAGAACACAACGCGTCAACTCGAGGTGGCATCTGGGTTGATGCCGTGCGTGGGGGAAAGTCGATACGCAACATAAACTCAATGTGGAAGTAGCTAGTGTTGACTCAATGTTGGCCTCGAGAAATAAATCAAATGCAAAGCAAGGTTGCAGGGTTACATTGACTCAACGTCGAGAGTCCTTCAAGCGCGCACTCGATGAAATTTGGAGGATTGACTTGTGCATGGACTCGATGTCGATTTAATGCATCTGCCTTATTGCAGATGCATTATTCTATCTTTTAAACATATACATTCATAGGTCAACTATTAGGAATTATTGACTTTTCAATTGTCCCTTTTCCATTCAATTGTTTTTGCGCGGTGTATGTCGTTTCTAGGTCAATCAGAAATATCTTCTTGGCTCATTTTGGAAAAGGATGTGTACAACTCGACCCTCAAAATCCTTATTAATTTAAGCAGGACAAACAAGCTAGCATATATTGTTGTTGTTGTTGTTGTTTCAAAGATTTTTCCATGACGATTGTGCTTATGGATTCAATACTTTATTGTCCATACTCGTTCTGATTTGGTCTTCCCAATTCAATATATTCTGGAGTCCATTTCTACAACAAGATCCACATAAACAACATCTTCATGTGACTCATCATGTACAGGCCCGTGCATTAGGCAGTTCAGGTGGTTCAACGGAACAGGGCCCCGGAAATTTTGGGGCCCCATATCAATTATATTTGGTATATAATAAAAGTCTTCCAAAATATTTCAAATGTTTCAAGTAGCACAGTGGTAGGTGCGGCGCATGAAATGTCTTCCACCAGTGTTCGAATCCCAGCAGTGTTACAATATTTTTTTGCCCTTTCCAGACCATTAATCATCCCATTTTTTTCCGCCCTTTCCAAAGTTTCCAAGACCATTATTAATCATCCCATTTTTTTTTTATTTTTTTTTTTTTATTAGGTAAAAATTCGAGCTCAGACAAGCCTGAAGCTCGAGAGGCCGACGAATCGGCAGACGGACTAACCGTCAACATGCAACCATAAGCAACACAAATCAACAAGGAAGAAAGAAAAACCCCAACAACCCATAAAAGACGTCGGTCAGTGGAGGAGTCGATGAAGATCCAAGACAAGCCACGAATGCCGAGAACACGGGCGAGTGCGACGACTCACACGGCGTCTCGACGCCGAGAAGGCGGAGACAGTAACCCACCACCGGAAAGGGCAAATCCTGGGGATGTGCGGACCACCGACGTTGCCCCCACCTAAATGAGGGATCTTCGAAGACCACGAACACAGCCACGATCCTCTCGATCATACAGGACGCCCGATACTGCAACCCAACTCGAAACTAAACGCAACCACACCAAGGCAGCGACTCGAAGCCAAACGACGAAGCAGAATACGAGCCAAAACAAGGAAGATCAATCCTCCGACGAAAATTTGTGAGCATAAATCCCGGGACTAGTATAAAGTCCGAGGATATTTATTATTACCAATTAATATTAATATTTTTCAATCCCTTTCGGAATTTATTCAACCCTTTCGAGATTTTAGTCAAACCAATCCGGAATTGGTTCAAAGTAAAAATCTCAAAGTGAAAATCTATATATAAATAAATATATATAAATTAGCACGATAAGATCTTTTAAAAAAAATTACATTCCAATTTATTTATTGTGTTGCTTGGGCCCAAAACCACAAATAGGGTCACCGTAGGGCCCAAGGGAGGAAACAAAAGGCAGCATCGGAGACACCAAGTTCACTAGACACCGACCATGGCTTCCAAGGCGGCGATAAGGGTCGGGGATAGCCGGAGATGCGAGACGGAGGCGGGGACCCAGCCCAGTCAGTCGGCACACCGGAAGAAGTTCCGCCAGCGCCGAACAAACTAGGCGAAGGAAAACACGCCCCGTCGGCCACATATGATGGCCTATGGCAAACGAGAGTCCCCCGCACACCAGGCCATGGTAGCAAAAGAAAGCGAGGATGAGGGCTAATGAATCCGAACCACCAGGGCCCGCGGCGAGACTAGCGAGGAGGCGAACCGGGAAGAACAATCACCCGGAAGCAGTATATGGAAGCCATGACGGGCTGAATAAAAACCATCCGACCAAACCTCCAAAGGGAAGAAAGAGGGATGGAGATGCTCGAATCGTGCCGATCGAGTTCAGATCTGGGAAGAGTAGACACAGATCTACAAAAGCCTCAAATCAATTTTGGGTTTTGATCAAAACCAAAACAGATTAACGAAGATATGGATATAGTAAACACTAAACATGATGTGCAACCGGTGACACACCAGAGTTTTGAGATGGCGGAGCCACCATAGTGTGAATCGGCCGGAGCCGGGGTGAGGACGGCTAGAGCCGTGATTGGGTCTCTCCCTCTCTCTAGATTCTAGAGAGAGAAGAGAGTGTTTCTCAAAGGTTGAGTTTTTTAAATAAAATTTATTCCCATTTTTATTTTTTTTTGCCCTTTCCAAGACCATTAGTCATCCTTTTTTTTTTTTCCTTTTCCAAGACCATTATTAATCATCCCATTTTTTTTGCCCGTTCCATAACCATTAATCAACCCATTTGCAGGACCTTTAACGCTAAATTTTTTACAAATATATATTTTTAAAGGAAAAAATATACTACCTCCGTTTCAAAATACATGGGCTTTTAGTTTTCGGCACGTTTTTTAAGGAGTGAAAAACTCTATAAAATATTTTTTTTTATTTAATTTTTTTATATAATCTAATACTTATTAGTAATAAGTATCAAATTATGTAAAAAATTAAATAAAAATAATAATATTTTATATAGTTTTTATCTTGTTAAAACACGTGCCAAAAAAGTAAAAACCCATGTATTTTGAAACGGAGGGAGTATGAATTTATAATATTTTTATGCAAAAAAATTAATTATAAAATAAAAAGTTATGATCTTATTCTTAAGTTTCATAATATATATTTTATCCAACACATTTATATAAAATTAATTTACAAACAATATAACTCAAGCACATTTTTTTAGCACAGGGCCCCCGAAAAGGTTAACACGGCCCTGATCATGTATTGAAGTATCTGCAACACTCCAACTAAAGCTCTCCTTCTAAACAACACACCCACACTGTATACATTTAGTTATAGTGGTTTGACCAGTTTACCAAATTAAAACATTAAGTCGGATATATTGTCCCTTTGGCAGGGAAAAGCTCGGTTTGATTTCCTTAGTTTGTTGACTTTAACAACTAACAAATCCCTCCCTTGGAGTACGTTTGATTGAATCCCTTGTTGCCCAAGTTGGGATTAGTAGATGCACCTCCATTAATGAGATTCAATATGTATGGGCCTGTTCGTGTATTGGTTTGGGCCTTGTCATTATCGGATCATATCCGTGATTATATTTATCTCAATAATTTTGTTAATAATATGCACTGATCAATAACAACTTTAGGTAAATGCAGGGTCCTAACACAGACTTTCGGAGTCGGAACCATATATGTGATGAAAAATTGACCGTGTATATGGTAATCTCTTTTGTTTACAGATCATATGATAATTTGAAGAAATAAAAAATGAATGCATATAATTAGTTTTTTAAAAAAAATAAGCCTAGCCCAAATGGGGAATATGATACAAGTTAGAGGGCTTCAAATCAAGGGTAACATTGAAATAGCGGAGGGTCCGTATCCACTTGTCCTGCGTCTTCAACAAGTGAACAGCCACGGTACCCGGGACCAGCTGATGGGTGCACCGGGTGGGCGGCTCCGGGTAGTTATACATTGACCACTTGGCGTTGTAGCGGTTCTTGGCCTTGTGGCCGACCTTCATCCACTCGCCGAACACCTTATCCTCAGGGCCCTTGAGGTGTCTCCTGGGTACATCCGACTGGCTGATCCACTCCACCAGATCCCACGATACCAAATAACCCATACCCGACATGTAATCCCGAAACGGGTCCATACTGTTGCACGGGATCACGTATCCGTAGTACAAGTCCTCCCTCGGTAGTGGCCTTAACGAGTTCACTAGATTCTCCAACCTGGTCGATCATAAAAACTCACATTGTCAATTTATATCTATATCTTCTAATTATTATATTATGTATAAGAAAAAACATTTTTTTAATAAAATGTCATTAGTGTCTAGAGATATAAATAAGATCAAAAGAGTCTCATGTTCAAAGTTGAACATAATAAGTATTAGTATATGAGTCAGGATACTCTTTCTATTTTCAATTAGTTTTAGAATGGAACCTAATTCGACTAGTGTGCTAGGCAGCTAGCGTACGTGCGTTCGTGTACACGGCCCCAGACATCGGTAGCGCATGTGTGTCCGTGCACAAGACCTCGAGGTCGTGTGCATCGGTAGCACATTAATTTTGTATTTTTCAACCAATCAAATTATATGATTTTTTACTTCAGAGTACGTAGTTTTAGGAGTTAAAAATTATATAAAATATTCATTTTTAATTTTTTTTTTTTTTTACAATTGAATACTTATTACTAATAATTACTCCCTCCGTTAATTAAAACTTAACGTTTTACTATTCTCACACGTTTTTTTAGGTGTTAAAAATTATATAAAATATTAACTTTTTTAATATATTTTTAAAATAATTTCATAATTGTTACTATTAAGTATGAATTTATAAAAATAAATTTTAAAAAAAGTTAATATTTCATATAGTTTTTATCATTCTAAAAAAATGTGCATGAATAGTAAACGACAAGTTTTAATTAACAGATGGAGTATTATATTGCAAAAAAAAAAATATTTATATAACTTTTAACTCTTTAAAATACGTGTACAAAAGTTTTTAAAAAAGTCTAACATTTATGATAAAATTTTACACATTTTATAAGTGTCTATATATATCTTACTATTAAATGAGAATTATTTTTGTAATCATCTTAACTTTTCTGTTTTTATATGTTTTTTTTTACTCTATCAACCCTATCTTTATTGTATTTTTTATACTTTGTTAGTTAAAATTTTAGTTAATTTTATAATGATAATTTATTACTCCCTCTGTTAATTAAAACTTGTCGTTTACTATTCATGCACGCTTTTTTAGAACGATAAAAACTATATAAAATATTAACTTTTTTTTAAATTTGTTTTTATAAATTCATACTTAATAGTAATAAGTATGATATTATTTAAAAAAATTATTAAAAAAGTTAATATTTTATATAGTTTTTAACACCTAAAAATGCGTGCGTGAATAGTAAAACGTCAAGTTTTAATTAACGGAGGGAGTATGTTATTTTAAACTTTTATATGATATCATGGCACGGTAACGGTACTATGCTAGTAATTGGTTATAATATAGAAACTCGAAGTAATTAATTATATATTACCTTATGTAAGTGTCGTCGTCGGCTTTCATGACGTAGTGGTAAGGCGGCTGGTCGGTGGCGGGAGGGGAAAGCAAGGCGGGGAGGCTGGAGAAGTAGGTGAAGGTCTTGCCGTTGTTCATGTTCTCCGTGCAATTGAGGATGATGATGTCGTCGTATCGGAGGATCTCGAGGGCGATGAGGAGCCGCTGGTCGTCCTTTGTGAGGTTACAGAAGACGAATCTGATGTCGACTTGGGCGTCAGCGGGCGTCCGTTGAATGCCGTAGACCTGCCGGAGGAAATTGCGACGCAGGTACTGGTCCGGTAGGGTCAGGATTCCGATGAGGACGCGGAGGGGTTTCAGTTGGACGTCAGGCTCTGAGGCGGCGGGGGAGTTCTGCTGGCCGAGTTCGGAGGCGGTGCTGGTGTTGCTGAGACAGCGGAGGAAGGGGGAGACGGCGGAGTGGAGGCGGAGGTCGGAGACGGAGGCGAGGACGGTGACGATGAAGAGGAGGAGGAAGGAGGAGAGGATGAATTTGCGGCCATTGATGTAGGAGACCTTTGTTGTTGTTGTGATTGCAGCTGCAAGTAGTTTCATGTTGTGTGAGATTGTTGTTCTTGTGATTGAAAATGGATCATGTTAATTGTGATTTATATATGTGAAGGGTGGGTTTTGTACGTGGGACTCAATTTAATAGTATATAATAATAATTTCAAAAGTTAAGATTCAAAGGGTTCAATGTCAATTGCCTAAGGTTAGGCGGTTAGGCCAATCCCTGTTTTGCCATTTAGACTTTTATAGTCAACCAAATATATTGAAATATTTAATTGATTTTAAAGTGAATGTAGCCAAACATACATCTAACCTAAGACCTTGACCCGGACACTTATATTTCAGAGTTTAGATTATATTTGATTTGGTATGATGGAGTCAAAATGTAAAGCAACTCATATTTGTCCCAAAAGATTTTTTTTTTTTTTAAGTGTAAATCATATTTTAAATCCAATCTTAACCATGGATAAAAAGTCTAATTAACCATAGTAGTCAGAGGCGGAGCTAGGGGATCCTAGGGGGGTCACGTGACTCCCCACAATCCGAAAAATTACCTAGGTGTATTCTCCTCGTCGATAGTTTCGTTTTGATATATAATACACCATAATCCGCCATCTGAATAAAAAGTTATGAATGTTTCAAAATTACAGCAGTATTAATCACTTTAGTTTTATTTCAATATATTATAATACTTTAATATTTTACTTAAATTGACATTCACATATTATAATTCATCTTGAGAGCTTCGAAATCATATGATATATTACTTATTTTGAGAATATGGTAAGAAGTTACCCAAGTTTAAATTTTTTATATCTTGTTATACATTATTAATGTTAATAATGCAATGTTTATTTCTTGCGTTTTATATCTTTATTTTTCGTTTTTTATCCTTATTTTCGTATTATATATTTGTAGTATTTTCAAAACCATAGGTTGACACTAGTTTGTACTATCGAACACGTTGTGTTTTACGATTTTTTTCTCGATCTTATTATCGACTACTATGGTGACCCCCGCTCAAAACTTTGTGGCTCCGACCCTGATAGTAGTGTATAATGTTGTTGACAAAAATTGGATGTGTAAATAATAATAACACAAAAATAGAATTGGAAATTGCAAGTAGCTATTAGCCTATTAATACGGAAATGAAAAGGGCATGTGAAGGACAAATGAGTTATGAGTAGGTGGAGCCGAGCCTAACTTTGAGAAACATGTACCAAATGACGAAAATAAAATAAAATAAAATAGAGGAAATTGGAGTTCACACATACACATTTATTTGGCACTTGACCACCATTTAACGCGGTATTTTATTTCTGCACTGGAAGAAAACCCAACTCTATTTAGACGCCCAATAATGTCAATTTTTTTTTTTTTTGATTGGGTAAGAATTCGGGTGTAAAAAGCTACCCGATAGCATCCTTGCGGATGAGGTCAGCAAGACCTGGATCATTGTGAAAAGTGGTGGTGGGGGCAACAAGAGCAAGGTGTGCAACCTTATCTGCCACAGCGTTGCCGCTACGAAGGACGTGGGAGAACGACACTTCGTAAAGCCCAGAAATGAGAGAGCTAATATCAGACATAATTAACTCAATTTCCCATGGACGTTTTACTTTCGATCTTAAATGGTCTATTATTATGAGCGAGTCACCTTCAATGACAAGACTAGGTATTCTCATTTCACGGGCCTTGAGGATTCCTTCTCTCAAAGTAAGAGCCTCGGACATTAATGGTTTGTGTAGCCCAATTATTCTTCCCCCTAGGGCAGTGACCTCCCCCTTATCATCCCGGATAATATACCCTATAGAACTTTGTCTGTTTCCCGATGCTGAACCATCGAAATTTAGTTTCCATCTACCTAGGGGTGGCTTTCTCCATTTGCTTTTTTGCTTTGTCTTTGTCATGTTTGGGGTTCTATTTTTCCTGATAATAGTATTGTCGCCTTCTGTAAATCTATTAGCCTTTGCATCCGAATAATGTCATATTCACACGCAATAATGTCATATTCACACGCAAGAGCACGAGTTTCTTCTTCATTTTTCACTTTATTTTGTGCATAAAACTCAACTTCCAATATATATATATAAACAATTACTCCGTGATGATGACCAAAAAAAAAAAAAACAATTACCCCGTATTTTTTAAACATAAGAGCTTCATGGGCCGTTTCGAAATATTTTTTGGGACCCTTTTATTCGTTTTCAATTTCCAGTTTCTGTCAAACAAGAGAGTCTACAAAGAGTAAAAGACCCTTTTATTCATGCCAAATTCATGCTTTGTGGCGACTGCCTTCCATTCAATACACATGAATTGTGGCAATCTCTTCCTATTAATTAAAACATTTAAGAGTTTGTAAATTCATAGATTGAAATGGGCACATCATTAATTGAAGGTTCATTTCTTGGAATTTATTTTTATTTTTGGTGATTTTAAACCAACTCAAAAAATAATCCATACGTACAAAGATACGTGTTTGTATGTAATATCTTCATATTTGTATAGCCAAAGTTCAAACAACCCCAACCTAAATCTACTTTTGAATGTAAAATTGAGACAATCTAATACGCTCAATTACAGATGTAGAAATGATCATTGGCTACAAACAGGCATAAATCTATCACAGTATCACTATATGACAATGTTGATTTACCACACAATACACAACTCAAGTACCCAAGAAGAAGTCTCAAAATTGGGAACCATGTATATCATATAAAAGAGAACACAAAAACCCCTTGTGAAAAGTACAACCACCAGATAAACGCCAGATAGTACTTGTTAATCAATGGCAATGATAAGGAATCCGATAGATACGTACATTAGGAGGACAGGGTAGAGTGCGAGAGCTTTCCTCCTCGGGTTGACGGCTGAGCTCATGAAAGGATAAGCTGCCCATGAGCTCCAAGCCAAGGTGATTGGCACTACGATTATCTTCACGATTACATTGTTAAGCAACATACATATCAGAGCCCCGACGTCCAAAGGAAAAAGACAGTATCCAAGAAGGCTTAAACTCTGGAAGAAAATTATGTGCCCACCCTGAATAAACATTTGCAAAAATAAGTCATTTCTTTTGTCTGACAAGTATAGGGGAAACTGGGTGGAACAAGAACACGTAAATCCTAAAAGAGGAATTTTTGTTTGTTTCCACACTAACCTAAGAGGGAAATTAAGTAGAAAGATGAAATGCTACCAAATAAAAGGAATAGATTCTTACCAGTAGCAGTACATTCAATGTCAGGATCACAGCCCCGGCTGCAAGGACAGCAAATGCTACGGCAAACACCTCAGACTGCAGAATAAAAAAGCATTAAAAGTTCAAATTTGGTGCAATCACCATACCAGCCACCCGGGAAGTGGGGAGGAATAAAAGAAAACAGCAATGACAAGATACAACAGAAAACAACTGAGAATGCAGAACAAAAGGCAAAAGAAATAAGTGGCACGAGATAAAAATTGTTTCTCCCCTCTCGCTTTCCCCTACTCTAGTACTCTAAACTTTAGAGTGCGTAATTGATGAGAGGAAAGCAAACTAAGACCTTTTTCTTCTGCGTTATCCTTGGTAGATCTCAAATAGGATATGCATATCAAAATAAAAAAATGACTAGTAGTATGTAATTGATGAGAGGAAAGCAAAGAGATCATGGGAAAAAAAAACACATAGCATCTCTATATGTCATGTTTATGTTGATTTTTACCCCTAACTGACTCTCTAATATTCCATCCTCCCTCTTCAAATCTTTGACTAGTGTGGGGCTCATGCCCTTCGAAAATGCACAGTGATCTATCCCAGAGAAAAAAGTTGTTCCTTCCTTGACTTTTAAATTCACATAAAAGAGTACAAGCAAGACAAGTTGCAAGAAAATGGCAAGTTTTAGCATTTTAAAGTGTTTCTTTTAATTTAACTTCCCATAAATAAATAAATAAAACTCTGACCAAGTCTAAGCATGTGTAAATGCCAACAATAATAAATTGAAAATGCACTCACGATTTTTTACCATATTGATTTTCCTCATTCCCCAACAATAATAACCATCCTAGTAGTATCCTAAGCTAAAGCTTCTAAATAATCTATGCTAAAGCTCTCATTCTGTATTCTCAATGGATTAGATATGCTGCTAACAGCTAACCACATGCAAGAGCTGGATCCTAACCAACATAAGCCATGAGGGGTTGCCAGCAACCAATGGACTCGTAGGGCCAAAAAAACGCTTGAAATAGATCACATACAACACAAGGATTAAATCACAACCTGAAGACACAAGAAACGTTACATTATAGGGCATTTATACCAAAATCTGCACTTCCGCAACACATCAGGATTTTATTTCAGTTCTTTCCAAGATTCTGGACTATTTAGCTAACTTCATCACCACTTCCAAAAACTTAATTAGTTATAAAGCACCCACCCATCCCCTTGAGCAATATAGATACAATTGGACATGAAAATTTAAGGGATGCTGCAACAATGGAACTTAAACACTTACCAACATCAACTTAATTGATTTTGTAGGCAACTAAAGCCACATTATGTGGCCCAAACCACAAATACCAGCAATGAAAGCCAAAAAGACTACATATTGTTGAACCAATGTACACTATCCAATGATATGATAACTACATACGTCTCGTGACTTGTGTACATTCCAAATCTGATAGGCAAAAACCATGCATATTTTCACAGCATACATTAAGTTACTCTACCAATTACATGGTAATTAATTCTTTCACATTCAACAAGTGCGACGGAAGGAATAAAAGAAACATGAAAAAACATCATAATTGCCCAAAAATCAACAAATCAACCCTCAGCTGTTCAAGTGCTCAAGCTATATAGTTGAGCATTTTGGGGGCAGAATAAGAAAGAAAAAAAAAAAGAAAAAAAAAACACTCAGCATTGTGGCCTATTTATCAACTAGCGCAAAGCTTATGAATTTAAAATTATTAAATATATTATAAGATTTGTTTGGCACGAAGAGTTTATTCATTAAGAGCTCCCTGGGCATGTGCCAAACAAACCCTGAATTTACAAGGTCTTTATTTGTGTTGATTATAAGTTTATAAGTTATAGCATACAAGCACCGTTGCCAAATGAACCGTTTTCATGCCAGATTAACAATCATAAATAGCCAAAAGACAGTTTTACTGAGCTCTTGAATGAAAGCCCCAAAAGCTGCAATGTTAAAAAGCTCTATGGAAACATGCTTCACCCTCTAGCCAACAAGGTTCCCTTTTTTAAGTCCTACTAAGATTCAACTATTTCAAATGAAATGGATCACATGAAGAAGGATAATCCATACCCAAGAGTATGTGATCTAAGTAAAACTATGGTTTTCTGAAGTATTCAAAGGTGGAGAAGCAATGAATGATTGAATGAGAAGCAAGAAAAGATCACAGAGTGTCAGAGATGGAATTTGAAGAGTTCAGCTGTTGAGATGGAATTTAGTGACTAGTCCAACAATACCTTTTCTTTTTATTAAATCCACATGCAACTAGCAACAAAATTATTTGAACAAGATTGGAAACATCATATGAATTTTGTGTAGTGACTATTCCAACATTCCCTTTTTTAGTAAATCCAGATGCAACTAGGTACATAATTATTGGAATAAGATTGGAAACATCATGTGAACATTGACCTGCTAATTAAAAAAGGAAAATATTCCAATTTTATATTCCAATATTTGTATGTCTCTATACTGCTTTAGGATTATAATATGATCCAGACCAGGTCACTCGGAAATATCCTCTCCACTCGTTTGAAGAATGGATGCCTACACCTTGACCCCCAAAACATAGGCAAGATATACTGGGTTATGTTGTTGTTGTTGTAATGGCAAACAAAACATAATACTGGTAATGCATGAAGGTCGATTAAGACAGAACTATTTGTTGCCACGAGAAGCAAACAACTAAGAAGATAAAACAGAATGATAAGAGTAGTGATAGTCTAAAGATATGACAGATACAACATTTTCTCATTCAGTTTGCAATACCATTTGATATTTACATAAAGATGTGAATGTCAATGAGAGAACCAAGTTGATTTGCAAAAGAAAACGAGGCTTTACAACACCATCACCATTAACTTACCAGTGTAAGCAGTTCAGAATGCAATGAAACAGTGAATTATAACAAGATGCAAATGAACTGTGTACGGGTAGGCAGGTGAAAATCCCACTATCTTAAGTCACAAAAAAGAGGTAATCATATCAATATTAAGATAACGAGAACTGAAGAATCCAGTTCATGCATAAACCTAACAAATCAACCCAAGCAAGAACACAAAGAAGCAGCAATCAGATCGAAGGAATTACCTTCTTGACCGAAGCCGACCAAGACAAAGCAAGCCCCAAGAAGACAATGAAGAAAAACGGTCCCCACAGATCCCAATCCCTCAAAGCCTTCCCAGGATCCTCCCGGAACGGATTGGGGAAAACCACAAGCTTCAAATTGCTGACGATCCGTCCCAGATCCCTCTTCACAGTATCCCACACTGGCTCCGTAAGTGTGTTCGGCAGCGAGCCGAAGCCGTCGGCGGCAATAGTCTCGCGTGAACCGCCAACCGGGGGCAGCGAGGGGGGTGCAGGGACGGCAGAGGGGACTGAAGGAGGAAGAGGCGGCTTCTGAGCGGAGATTGGGGGTGGAGGGAGATTGGATTGGATGAAGGGGGGAGGAGACGGAGCGGAAGTGACGGGGATGGAGACGCGCGGAGGGCTCGGAGGGCCAGCGGGAAGGACGGTAGAAGGCGCCGTGTAGAAGGGGGAATTGATGAGGTTTTCGATCTCATCGATGTCGGACTGGGAAGATGGATGGAGGGGAATGGTGTCGCCTTCAGAATCCGTGCGGAAGTGCGACATTTCTGCACTGATTTTGTGGCGGCGGGGTTTTCAGAGTTTCACGGGGGGGGATTTGCAGATCTTGGGGTATGGGAGTGCGGATCTGAGGACGGAAGAGAGAGAGAGACTGGAGGAGGTCGTCAATGGCGGAAGGAGGGGCTATGGATGTCGGTGACGGAGGAGATCATCGCGGAATATAAACGGGAGGAGGTTCTGGTTGGCGTCCGCTACACAGAAATGACTGATGATGACGGGAAATTTTCGAAAAGCACCCCCTTTTAAGCTTCATTTACAAAGTTACCCTCTTTAAATCTCCTTTTTCACATCACTCCTCCAACTTTTAGCCAATATCCCAATATTTTGGATTGCAGGCTT
The DNA here is from genome assembly GCA_037127255.1 of Persicaria tinctoria. Taxonomy (NCBI): domain Eukaryota; kingdom Viridiplantae; phylum Streptophyta; class Magnoliopsida; order Caryophyllales; family Polygonaceae; genus Persicaria; species Persicaria tinctoria. Next base: position 64,034,235 of record JBANSL010000008.1, on the reverse strand, counting down.
GCAGCTGCCACTGTTATAAAAAACGCCTTTGGTTGATCGTTAAGATAGTGTTAAAAACTCTTGGTATAGGATGATCGCCAAAACTCTACTAAGATGTCATCAAGACACTTTGCATTTGATTTTCAACTACTCAATTAATTTTTAAATCATTAATGATTCTCTTTACATTGTAAGCATCATCTCGATTCATAATATTGAATGTTTTTAACTTCAACAACAAAAACATACTTTCGAGAGAGAAGCTGATTGAAGTCATTTGGTTATGTATTCGTGGAATCTCCTTAGCACATATACATAGAAGATTATTACAAGTTCATTAGATTGTTAAATTAAAAAAAAACTACATAAAACAAGTTACAGTGAAAATCACCTTCACCAATTCATTGCGTAAAGTGAAACGTACAAAGCCCCTCTAGAGAGAAGGTCTCTACCTTCTCTCTAGAGTTGTTAAACATCCCAAATATTCATCCCTAACTATCTACACTTTTCCCCAAATCAAACATTCTTGGCAAATCAACACCTCTAAATACTAATCCTTCTTTTTAGAAACCTTCTCAGTGTAGCCTTCCCGTTGAGTTTGGAGGTCGGTTTCTCCTGATTTCGGTCCTTCCTCCTCGCTATCCTCTTGTGGTGCCGCTTCCGGATGCCGCTCCTACTCCTCGCCGTCGCGGCTCGCCTCTGATGTGTCTCCTCTTTGTCTGGGGTTGGTGGCGGCGTGGCGCTGCGTTTTTTGAGCCGTGGGTTGTGTTGGGGCCCGGCTCCGGTGTAATCAGTAAGCCCCATGCCATTGGGAACCAATTTCTGGTTACTCTTCCTCAAGCGTGTCCTTTTGTGTCTCCTTCCTCCTTGTTGTGTTTCCGCGGTGGTGCTCTCGATTCGAGAGGGTGGCTGTCCGGAGACCCTTGGTGTTGAAGTTTGGTGGAGGACTCCTTATCCTATTGTTGAAATCTGACTTCGTCGGTTGCTTGTTTGCCCATCCTAGTTTCGCCTCTCCTCATGCCGCTGACGTGGGTCCTTCCTCCGATGGCCCTGCTTGGTGTGCAAGGATGTCTCCCCTCTTGCACTCCAAGTTATGCTGCTGGCAGGATCTGACTCTTTGCTTGGCGTGCAAGGTCATATTGGTGCCTTGTACGCCAAGTTCGGATGACTAAATAAAAAAGTAAAACAAACCGATCATTGTTGGCTTGATTTTTCGGCCTTTTGGGTATAATTTTATATTTTTTTGTCGAAAAAATCTTTATATATATAGATCAAACGTCCGGAAAGGGTTGACAAAATTCCCGAAAGGGTTGGATAAAAATCCTGAAAGGGTATCGGTAAACTCCCGTAAAGGGTTTCAGGTGTGCTCTCTACAAGGGTGGTTCTCGGCGGCTTTTCTGGTTGTTCTTGGTGGTCCTAGTATGAGTTGGGGCTCTGGCGTCCGGTGTCAGGTCTGGTTGGGGTCGTAGTGGTGTGCATCGAGGCGACTCCGTGTTCCGGAAATTTCCTTGGAGGTTCGTCTTCATCGCCCACATGAACTCCTGATGTACCGCTGGCCAGCGGTGTCATCGCTTAATGGCGCTTGGCTCCGGTTTTGTCTTCGTTGTCCTCAACTTGTTTGGATTAGGCTCGTCTATTCTTCTGGGGTTGTTTGTTTACCATCTTTGTATTGCACCGTTTTATTTTATGATTGTATGTTTGTATGTTTGACGGTTCGTCGTATGCCGACTCTGTCGACCTCTCGATGAGTCAGGTCTGTCTGGCCATCGAATTATTACCTTATCAAAAAAAAAAATATCACTGCGTAAAGTTGACACAAACTTCTTAATTAGTTGGATAACTTCTCGATTGAACAATGTTATCGTCACGATCCAAGAATAATCAACCACTACAACTTGAAGGAGAAATCTGCATGATAAGATGGAAGTATGTGTAATCAAATCCTAAAAGTTTGAACTACATATTAAATGCCAAAAATACAAATTTATATCAAACATGTAAAAAAAAAACCTTTGAGAGAGAAATTTGACACTGATAACCCAAATATTACACCAAAAGATAGAATCCTTATATATGACCTTCTTGTTGCAAACTTTGCACCCATTATATCACCATGTACTCCTTATCTTGACGGTTTCGTTCGATGTGAGAAACTATGACAATAGTACATGGTTGTTCACCATAACATGTAAAAATAAAATTATTAATTCAGTAATGATCTGATACAAAAGAATTCTTTAGTATTTATAGATAATGAGGAAATAAACCTCATATGCTTTATAAAAGTATTAATACCTTGGCAACGTTAGTGCTTGTCGGTATCAAAACCTTCTCTTTTAGTTGAAACTAATGTATTATGTATCGATTGTTTTCTTGGATATGACAAAAACAAAACCACGTTAGTGTTTAACTCATCCACAATGTCACCACTTATGATATACATGACAATAAGTTAGTTTACATGTCAGTCCTTAACTTTACTATGATAGTCACTATGTTCCACACACACCATGTTAGGAATCCTACTTACTTCCCATGTCTCCCACTCAATTTTCCGTGTCATTACGTACTTATCTTTTCCATGACACTTATATGTATCCCCATGTCACCTCTTCAATGTGAATTGTCACTCGATTCTACAACCATATATATCAACCCAAGTGCCAGCAAACCCACTTGCATACCCTGTTAACCATTATGACCCATGTCACCTTTAACAATATCTATGTCAAAAATTACCCAATCCTCAATCCCTGTCAATCCATATCTCCACCAATAGACACATCCACCATCTACGAACCCAAAATCCGCATTTAACTCACCCATTCAAACTGTCATGATAATTCATTCCATAACGTGTTCGCTATATACACCCCAAATCATGCACGTTCTTAAGGACGTGCATGGTTAAAAAGGGTGAATGAATTTTTTTACAACGCTAATTAGTCAGAAGGGTTGCACGTCGTTAATGACGTGCATTTTTTACCTTTGGATTTGCGGTGTATCTATCAACACCCTTCCATAACTAAATTAACACCATCTGCCACACAATTGGAAGATTTCGAGCTAAGCTCCATATTCCCAACTGTTAAGGTTTTCAACTTGTTCAAAATTTAGATGTCCACAATGTCATTGGGAAAAGGGGAAGATGCTTACATGTTTGCCTGAATGGGTTCTCCTTACCGTCATCCTTGTTCTGCCCTTTCCGCCTTGTACTTTGTCGTTTTTCCTTCCGTTGTCTTCCTTCCCCTTTGTCTTTTCTGAAACGGTAAATATATAGATAAGGTGATTAACCAAGTTACAAACCGATAAGACCAAACCAAGGGTCTTATGTAAAAGTAAGGAATCATGTATCAAAAGGATCCCTCTATATATGCCCACCAAAAACTCAAAAGACTATCTCTCCCAACCAATTCCTGTTAAGATTCCTACTCTTCCATTTCTAATCACAACCCTACACTTCCACACTAAGCTTTCGCTCCAACCATTTCACAAGTTAGTTGCACTTCCACTTTGCGGAAAGGCGAGAACGACAACTAGCTATTATATGCATTGCACAATTTTTAGGTAGAAATTGCTCACCACAGAATACTAATTTGTTTCTATACATCCATGAGAAATAGATGGTTGCTTCAAATGCCAACAATTTTGCTGCGTTCTTTGTATCTTCAATGACTCTTTTGCAAACTAGTCGAGCCAATCGCCAATAGTATCATGCCTACATGAGATGCCAATCCAACCAAACACAAGATTCTGCACCTCTTGGATACCCATGCATCCAAACCATAGGTGATCCTTGCTTTCTTCCGTAGTCTTACAAATCATGCACTCGACTGCCTCAATTCCTTTCTAGTGCTTGACTCTTCTCCTTGTGCTCAACCTTTTTATGGAAGCAAGCCAAACTATAAAAGCCCATTTTCGACTTTACAACATCCCCCATATGAGTTCTCCCCAGCTAATCTCGTCATTCCTTTCACGCAGCAGGTGATAAAAGCCTCGAGCTTGACACCTCTATACTCGGACCAGTAACCAAGCCAAAAAGAGATAGAAGGAGTACCAACCGGGGTCATCAACTCCTTTAGATCATCCCTAGTCGCGAGCAAATTCTTCCATAACCAACTATCATTAACTTTTTTCTAGACAACCCATATAACCTCACCCCTTAGGTGGCTCTGTATGCACGAGCTGGTCCAAATGCTAGGCTTAACGAGCACAAGGTCACCTATCAACTTTGCTTGTACACTCTTGTTTCATGAGAGGATTTCCCGGATATCAAGACCTCCTTCCTTGTATGGTTTAGTGACATTCGTCCATCTCACCAAACATTTCCTTCCATATGTGTTCCCATTCCATAAAAATCTCTTGCACATGCTTTCTATCCGATCCATTACTCCCTTGGGGAGCACAACAACTTGGCTCCAAAAAGAGGTGACCCCTCCACACACGGATTTGACAGCTGAAAAAAACTCTCCCTAATCAAGTAATCAACCAATGTGGGTGAAGAACAACCGACTATTTTTGCAATTTTTGAGCCGAATGGCACAGCTTTGTAATTTTTACAAGGACATTTTTGCAAAATGGCAGCTGGATTGGTGTATCAATACCAATTTCTGAAAAATAATTTACTCTAGTCTTGAACACACCCTAATAAATCCCTGAGCAATGTATTGATCAGGGCGTAATTTATTTCCCTCCCCAAATTTTGAAATCGCTTCCCTAGCTTCCCCAGCAAACCCCCCGCCTTCTCCGAATGAAACCCCAAAATCTGCTCTCCCGCCACCGTCCCGCCGCCGATAAGTGCACCCTCAACTACCCCATCCTCGACCGCTTCCTTTCCGGTGGCATCCCCTGCAACTCCATCACCGAGATCGTCGCCGAGAGCGGCTCCGGCAAGACCCAGGTCTGCCTCCAACTCCTCCTCACCTCCCAGAAACCCCCTTCCCTCGGCGGCCTCTCCGCCTCCTCTCTCTATCTACACTCCGAGTTCCCCTTCCCCCTCCGCCGCCTCCGTGAGCTCGCTCTCTCCTTCCGCGGCGCCGGGGACCCTCTCGAACGAATTCTAGTCCAACCGCTTCACTCTGCCGACCACCTGTTCGATGAAATGCTCAAGCTGCAGCCCCGCCTTGTGAGTTGGAATTCGACCCACCAGTGGCCGATTAAGCTGGTCGTGATTGATTCCATTGCCGCGCTGTTCAGGTCAGAGTTCGACAACACTCCTGCTGATCTCAAGAGAAGGTCTTCCCTGTTCTTCAAGATTGCTGGGAGGTTGAAGTGGCTTGCGGATAAGTTTGGGCTTGCGGTTGTGGTGACAAATCAGGTGGTGGATGTGTTTGGGGAGGAAGGGGGTAATGGGCTGAGAATTGGGAATTTGGGGTATTTGATCACTTCAGGGAGGCGGGTTTGTCCAGCTCTGGGGCTTGCTTGGGCGAATTGTGTGAATACCCGGCTGTTCTTGTCGAGGACTGAGGAGATGTTTGGTGAAGAGAGAGGTTTGGTTGATGAGGAAGGCAGTGACTTTGTTGCTAGACGAACAAGGAGACAGATTCATGTGATTTTCGCTCCCCATTTGCCGAGTTCGTCTTGTGAATTTGTGATAACGAAGGAAGGAGTTTTTGGTGTACATAGATAAGCTAAGTAGGATGATATCGGATATAAAGTATGTGGCAACATGTAAAGTTCTGTTTTTGGAAGTTTCTGGCTGCATCTCAAGGTATGTTTTGATTGAATATTCTGTCAGTTTTGTTTTGATTCGTGTCTTTGATGCAGTAATTCTTATTTGTACATGAGTACATTACATGACATAATGAATAATGTGAATGTGTTCAGACCTCAGAGTTAGAACACAAGCTCAATCTGTTTGGATGCATTTAAATGGTTAAACCTCTCCCTTTTGACGCTTTAACGACTACTTTATCCTCAAGATAAAAGAACAAAGAAATACCAGTAACATTTTTCTTTTGCAAATATAGATGTAAATAACAACTGCTACAAGGAAACCACTGTTGCTATACCATCACCAAAAACCTGTGTACGTCATCATCCATCTTCTCAGTAACACACGCGGCTACCATTGAAATTGCTATGCATGAATCCCTACATTAGGCCGCGACTTGAGACAATTTTACTAGGCTGCCGGTTGTGTTGTGTCTCTACGAACATCTTTCTGAGTTGCAGGTTTAATCTGTGATGACTGCTTGTTAATCTAGTGGTTGATGCATATCTAGCAATAGATGTTAATCTAGCTGAAAATTTTAGATGAAATATGAGTAGTTTTTATATTGAAAATCTGGTTGTGTATTATTTAATTTATTTTATTGAGGTCAGTTGTAGATTAAATCTTGTGAGAACATAAACCATGTGCCTTACTGTCCATCCCTTGGCATCCCGGTTATCTTTGATTATTTCTCTGCTGGTGAAAGGCCGCTTTGGCAATTTCAGAGGATTGAATGCTGCTAACTCGAACCAGACGCTTCCTTTTGGAGTGGTGGATGAATAGTGACCGAACGCATTAGGACTTGGGATGCTGCCTGCTTGAGGCTTGCCAAACATGCTGGTGAGCGTTTTCACCTGCGTCTCAAATGCCAAAAGCTAGCGCTTGAGGCTTGCCAAACATGATCTGATAGTTTATGAAAATCAGTTATTTTACAACCTACTGTATTGTCTTAAGCTGGACTAGAAGTTTACAACTACAGGCTAGTTTATGAAAATCAGTTATCTGCCTTTATTTTCAGTGATCCTTGACCGGTTCACGGTATTGGTTTTGATCTACAATCACATTTTTCAAGGTAATTCAAAATTTAAACAAATGAGGATAAATTTGGAAATAGATGGGTAAAATCTCTAAAGTGACAAGTTTTTTTTGAACAAAATCAAAAGTCTAAAATGACAAGTTTTCGCGAACGGAGTACTTGGGAAGAACTTGACCTCAAATGTTATTCAAGCAAACACTTACTCTGTAATCTGTATAGATGTGAAACTGATAGCAAAAAATAACAATAATGCGAAGTAACCACTATGTGACATGTTCTTGCTGCGTTTGTTCCTCTTTTGTTGGGTTCGAGTTGTTTCTCTGTTGTCCCAGAAGATCAGTCATCACACCATTCCCTCCACTGCAACCCAAGAACATGAGCTGGTAGCTCAAGTGCTCTTACGCTTGTCCACCATTAAAGCTTATTGAGAGCTGAAACGTATCTTCTGCTTACGATGCAGGTGCAGTTTGGAACATATCTCCACAGGGTTGTGTTTAAAAACTTAAAATATCGCCTATTCAACCTGCTATTCGTTCTTTGTAAAAGAAAAGCCTATGTTCATTCTACCTCAATTGCTGCTCCGGATGAAAACATATGCATTAAAAATCGATTCAGGAACTTTTCAGGCAATAAAACATTCAGGTTCCTCTACATTTTCTTTTCCTTGCAGTCTTCTTGAACAAACAAGTTGCATAACATGAAGCTAAAACATGCACCAACTCTCAACTTCCACTTACAAAGTTGAGCAATTCACTTCATGACATTGAATCTCAGCTGCAATCAAATATGGAAAACACTCATTTTGGGTAATTAATTACACTGACATAAATGGCCGTAATGTTGGCTTTGGGACATATCATTTGATGTCCCGACTATATCGAGTCTTTTGGTCTTTTGTTGTAGTAAGCCTAAGGGGACGTGTGCTACACATCTTGCAGCACCTCACCAGGTGTACTGGATTGCCTGACAGTGAGGATGTATACAATCAGCTTACAACATCCATCTGCACTTCAATTTTGAATCGCCATGAAACTAAAATCAGATTATCTTGTTGTAGTATGAATATATACCCCTGCAAAAGATGGACTTTTGTTACTTCGGAACAAGCTCAGCATTTTTGCAACAGCTATAGGATGACAGGAATAGTGCAAATCAACAGAACGAAAAGAAATGCTCCAAGATGCCTACTTCCACTCAATTAATACAACTGATATTAGCTTGACTGGCTATTTCTTTACATCTCTTCAAAATTATTGACTTAATTATTAAATATTAATAGCTTACTTTGGGTGTTATTTGATCATTTTCTTTGATTGAAGTCAAGACTCAGTGTATCAACTCACTCTATATTGCATCTCAGCAAAAATAAGCTTGAGAGATTGAGATAAATAGTTTACACAGATGTCACTTATACAGCATCTAAAAATCACATATGCCATATGAATGCTAGAACATTTCCATCCAACAAAATCATTTTCCCATTAGATAACATTTGGAGTTCAGACTTAATAAATGTAATATAAGGTGATTTTAACTTGATTTTTTAATATATATATATAAAAGGTAGTTTATTAACAAATAGTCAATTGTCTGGAGAACTGAATGGGTTACCTGTAATAATTTCATTCTGGAGAAGTGGGCAAGACACAACACTTTGTTTATGTTGAATAAAGTACAAAGAACACTGCAAAACAATTAAACATGAACTTTGTAATGAGCTTCACACTGAAAATGGTAAATGAACAACAGAAATACTTCTATACAACAGCATGTCTTCATTTCATGCATCATAATCAGATTGACTTCAATTGTAAAAGCATGTCAATATCAAATGATATTTCAACAAACATAGGGAATAACTGGAACATATCTAATATAATTTAATAGAATGAAGCCCACCAAATTTTCCCACTGCCAGCAAAGCCTAATAATCTGGGCGTACAATTTTTACAGTCCAAAACATAATATCTTACCAAAGAGACAGAGGAATACAAATAAAGTAATGATAGATCGAACAGACTGGCCAAACTGCAAGTGTCGTGTGCTTTGCATTTCTCTCCGAAAGAAGCTAGAGCATCGAGATATCTGTATGGACAATCAAATATTAGATTTACATGATTCAAGCAATTGCCAGCAGTTTCTTCTAACTTCATTATCATAAATGCACGCTAATTATCCCTACTCCCCATTCCCCTACCTTCAACACTTCATTTTGATAACTTGCCAAGTGTCAGTTGCAAGGTTAGGAAAGACAATCTATTCCAAAGGAAAATTCCCTTACTGGGAAGAAAAAGTATTCTCTATTGGAAACAATTTCTGAATTAGTGGAAAAATGTTTTCCATTGATAAATCTCTGATTCTTTTAAATAAAAAAAATACATCACAAAGTCACAAGAGACATTATCCATCTACTTCACAATGTTCTGCTACACATATGAAGAAATTCTTTTGAGATCCATGTCAACAAATTTTCACTGTTTCACATGACCTATTGCCTTTTCTCTTTCCCATTATCAAATGGAGAGGAAAGTCACAGCAGTATGCAGATCGTCATTAATGTTACACAAAAGCACAGCTGAACAGCTTCGTTACAAGGGGAAAAAAACCATCAATTAGGATACCATATAGTCTAACTCTTTTCCATTCTGCTGTTCCTATTTTATTTTATTTTTCTGTATTTAATATTTTTTGTCTCCCCACGTATCTTGAATTTCTAAGACATGCCTTTAAATCAAGATTAACACTGACCTGATTGATCCAACTGAATGCTTTGACTTGCATCCAGTTCATCATTTTGCGACCCTTTAATTTAGGCGTAGCTTCAGTACATGCCTCCAATGATCTTCTTTTTTCATTGTCATCAGGAATTACAATTTGCAATTCACTGAAATTTGGCACGGTCCATGTCCTCCTTGTACTTACTGTCCTTTCTGCTTGATTATTTAACTCATCCTTTGTCCCAGGAACTTCTCTAGCACTAATTTCAGTGCTGTAACTGCTGTCCATGTCAATTGTAATCTCATCTTTTGAACTTTTTGACCAGCTAGTGAATTCTGTGTTCCTATCACCATACTTAACAGGGAGACTGCAGTCAGAGTCGTTTTTGTTGTGCAAATCCTTCCTCTCACAGTTCACAGAAGTTTGGATGTTTTCTTCCTTTCTACTTTGCGAATTTCCAGGAACACCAGATAAAAACATAGCTAGATCATCTCTTTCATTGTCGTCTAAATTAACCCACCTGATCGGCTGGCTTCCTTCCACATGTAATGTCTCCCTAAGAGCATTTTCAACACGAGAAATCTGAGTTTCCATTGCAAAAACAAATTCTTGATGTCTTGTTATTCTATTGTCATCGCGACATGTCCCATGACTCAACCTGACAGCCTTCTCAAACTCTTCCAGCTACCATCCATCAATCCATCACAGACCAAAGTCAGAAGAACATGGGTCTAATTTAATGATTATAATAATAATGGATGCAAAATCCACAGCTTCCTGATACCCATGCAATGTGAAAGATAGGTAAAGAGAAGGTAGAATACCTGCCATTTTGCAGTACCTAATGCAGTTTGCAACTCACGGTGAAGTTCTTCAACAATATTGGTTACTTTCCCTTCTCTTTTCACTCTCAACCATGCTCGGTAGGCAGATTCCAAACTGGAATTACCAATATAAGTTAAATAAAAAGAGAACATATATAGATACATTACTAATATCTCTCTACAAGTTTCGTTGCTCTTGTGATTATGAGTTAGTAAAAGCAGAAACAAACAATTATCGGCAATTATAATAAAACTCATATAGACACGAGATTTGCAACACGCCTCCTGACTTCGTGTTACCAATTATCGGCAATTATAAATAATGTGATTATGAATTCCAGTCTACTTGGCCGTAAGGCCTTCAATATTTCAAGAAACAAGTAGTCTCCTACAGCTGAAATATTAGCAATGGAGTGAAAACTCGTGAACGGATGCAAACAACCCAAAAAAAAAACAAAAAATCTCTATGTACAAAATTTAAAGTGAAATTGGAGGGAATGGCAACAATAATTACAGGTACAAAATTTCTCTGTGCACAAATTCAATAACATCCATAAATCAACCACAAACAGCTAAATTTACTGGATGCCAAAAAAAAAAAAAAAAAAAGGTGCAAAATTCGGCGGCGGGGGGGGGGGGGGGCGGGGGAGATTTTACAACATGAAGCGTAGAAACAAAAAAGGAAGAGGAAATTGAAATTGAAGGAAAATAGGGAGGGAAGGGGGGTTGTGGACATACATATCTGCGGATTCCTGGACCTCCTCGGCGGCAGAGAAAAAGGAATCTTTGCGCCACAAATCAAAGCTGTTGGCCACCAACATCTTCTTCTTCGTCGGAAAGGCTCAACCGAAAATCTCTTCCTCCTATATCCAAGAGGGAGGAGTTATTGGAGGAGGGCCGGGAGGCTGTGAAGATGGAGAGAGGGGTTTGCAGTTGCTTTCTCCCAACGAGAAGAGAGAGAGAGAGAGAGAGAGAGGGGGAAGGTAAAGGACAAGAAAAGGTGTTAATGGCTTCTCGCTCGGGCCTCTATCATCAATATCATTAATTCATTTAAATTAAATTAAATAAGGTAAATGCTTTTGCTTTGCGTTTTGTGGCTGAAAAATCGGTGGGGTTTGCCCAGAAAACGAGTCATAACAAAGGGCGTGTTTGTAATTTTTTAAAGGATATTACATGAGATAAAGATTATTTTTATTTTTATTAGGTAAGAATTTGAGAATCAGACAACATAAGCCATAAGGTCAGATAACTTAATAGGCCAACAAATCGACAGACGGGCAAACCGTCAACTTACAACAAACTAAGTAACACAAATCAACCAAAGTAAAAGAAACCCCCCAAATAACCCATCAGCGAGCGGAGGAGACGAGGAATATCTAAGGCGAGTCACGAATGCCAAGGACACGGAAGAGCGCGACGACTCACACGGCGCCTCAACGCCGAGAAGGCGGAGAACAACAACCCACCTTCGGAAAAGGCGAAACCTGCGGAAGTGCGAATCACCGACGTTGCCCCCACCTAGATGAAAGATCTTCGAAGACCACGAAACACACCCACGATCCTCTCGATCATACACGATCCTCTCGAAGATGCATGGTCTGCGAGATGCGGCCATCTCCAGAAGTTTTGTATCCATATCGGACTGTCGGTTTGCAATTCCTTGTATCCCTTCTAACACCTGCTCCCAAGGAACATAAGAGCTGGATTCACCTTGGTGCAAATGCACACCTTCTGGCCCTGGATGTGATGAGGTAAATGGTTGTTGAGGACTTTGACAACCGACATCCGTGTGCACATCCTCGACGTGTGACCTAGTTGGACAAACCATTGTATCACACTCCATACCATCTTCCGTTGGCACTCCCATCTCCTCTTTTATTTCTCGGGCAGAGGGGTCGTTCAAGTCCATTGGTGTACTCCGTTCATCTCGATCCGATCTACTCTTATCTTCATAGTGGATCATACAGAAGTCCGCAACTCTCTTCCCAGACGTCAGGGGATATGGCAAATATATCGCATTATGGTAAGATTTTGTCGGTTTCCAATACAACTCTGGCTCCAGTGGGTTGCTCAACAGTCTGGTTGTGTTCAGACTCCTCTCATCGTACACATGAGACCCATGTATCTGCTGCAACCATTCTAGCGGTTCTGGCTCCCAATTTCTAGCGATCAATGTGATCATACCCCCAACGCTAACTTCCCCTTCGTGCTTCCGCTTGTTGCATGATGCAACAAGTGCGAGACTAACTCTTGACTTGGGCATCCATGTTTGGTCACAAGGGCGAGACTAACTCTTGACTTGGGCATCCGTGCTTGGTCTTGGCACACAAAGTGATTAGGATGGCTTTTATAGACTTGCATCTCGAAGGCAAGATGCAACAAACATAGAAGTCCAGTTAGGCACGTGGCTGCATTCTTCGAAAAAGCACCGAAACCATATAAAATCTGAGGCCATGAACTTGCTAGTCTCTCCCTGACCTATAAAAGCCATCCTAATCACTTTGTGTGCCAAGACCAAGCACGGATGCCCAAGCCAAGAGTTAGTCTCGCCCTTGTGACCGTCAAACTGTCTACCTGTAATGTGAACCCAGAGATCTTTCATATTGTGGGCCGATTTTTTTCGAGCCCAAGGTAGGTTGACGAGAAACCCCGAGGATGTCCCACAACTCATCGTAGGATAGCCACCGTTCCACATCATTGAGGTGAAATGAAATCAGGTTGTCATCATGTACCGATAAGGTGGAGAGGAATTCCAGTACTAGAGCTGGCAAAATCTGACCCGACCCGAGAAACCCGACCGACCGATCCGAACCGAAATCCGACTGAACCCGAAAATTTAGCGTTATGCATAACCTGAACTCGAAACCGAGCCCGACCGACTTTGACCCGAAACCCGAAGTGACCCAAATACAGACAAACCCGACTCAACCCGGATCTGACTCAAATAAGACCCGGTCCGAATTCCAACCCGATCCGAATTCCAACCCGACCCGACTCCCATAAAGATGTAGAATTTTAAAAACAAACTAAATATAATATCTATCTATTAATATTACTAATTCTGCTAGCATTTTGCTGACGTGTCACGCCCACAATTAAAGTTGAATTTTTTATTCAAATGAGATTTTCTTATTGGTCAATATTATTATGGAAACTTTAAAATATTTGTTTCCTATTTTAAATATAATTTGAATCTATTTCTTTTTTTTTATTTTCGATTATATTTCCGTAAATATTGAGACATGTTTCCATTTTTTTTTTCCGATTGCAATATATCTATCTATTATCTATTATCTATCTATTATCTATCTATCTATTAATCTATCTATTAATATTACTAATTCTGCTAGCATTTTGCTGACGTGTCACGCCCACAATTAAAGTTTAATTTTTTATTCAAATGAGATTTTCTTATTGGTCAATATTATTATGGAAACTTTAAAATATTTGTTTCCTATTTTAAATATGATTTGAATCCATTTCCTTTTTTTTTATTTTCGGTTATATTGTCGTAAATATTGAGACATGTTTCCATTTTTTTCCCGATTGCAATCTCGTTTCGGTTATATTGCTGATGTGTCACGCTCACAATTAAACTTGAATTTTTTATTCAAATGGTATTTTCTTATTGGTCAATATTATTGCTGAAATTTTAAAATATCTGTTTCCTATTTTAAACATATTTGTTTCCTATTTTTATACTAAAATATTATTTAATTTGATATGTTGTATGTCAATTTGTGATCTATTTTAATCGTCTACGTACATTGAACATTCGTCAATTCTTGGCTGATTTTATTCTTGGATATTGAAATTGTTGATTTATCATTTTTAACCGATTGCAATATTCCCCACAATGTCTACATACAACGAACATGTAATAATCAATTTGTAAATATTCGATTTCAAAAATTAATTATAAAAATCAATTAGAGCCAAATAAGTGTTATTTTATAATTTAATTATTTTAAACATCTTAAATGACTATCGAAAAATAAATAATATTTTAAGACTCACAGGCATTACTAATGTCTAATGCTTATTTTACATCTTGGATGAGGCTTCTTAGATCACTTTTCTACCTTTAAGGATTTTTTTTTACCATCTTACCTTTATTTTCACTATTAATTTCTCTATCTTTCTAACCATCTTTCTCATGAAAATAATCAATAAGTTATGTACATCTACATATTTAAGTTCAAAATTATTCACACAATCATGTGCTTATGATTTTTTAATATTTGTACGGGAGCTTATATTTTACTTTTTTAGATCTATGCTAATGATAATAATTATATATTTATTTCAAATTATATTAGATGGTGTGTTTGAGTATTATTAATACTTTACTTTATTAAATCATTTTCAAAATTTGTATCGTATCTCTTTCCAACTAATTTATAAATTATAAAAAAATATTTTATACATATTTTTGTTGTAAACACGTATATATATATATATATATATATATATATATATATATATATATATATATATATATATATATATATATATATCAATATAGTATTATATAGATATATAAAATGATGTTCAAATTAAAATGAATCAAGCTCCCGTGCCTTCAAGGTACGGGTATTACACTAGTAGATTAACTAAATATATTATAAATTTCTTAAATATAAAGGGTATATATTAGAAATTTCTTATAATAGACATTTAATAGGATCGTTATAATCGCAATAAAGGACCGAGATTATTTTTTCCATTTTTAGATCGTAGGATCGAATCGAGAGTTTAACAACATTGAGTTTACGAGCCAATGAGTAGATTATTTATTGAATCATATTTAATTTTACTAAAATGCTTTTTGAAATCCATAAATAACATGAATTACATATTCAATTTAATAAAATTGATTACCAAAAAGCACGGTTCTAACTTCTAAATATCATTTATCGGGGTTGTATGATATTTATACTTCAAATTTTACAAATAAACATGAAAAATTAATATTTAAATTGTAAAATTGCCCATAAACTTGATAAAATAAAAAGTTTACATTCAAATTGATATACGTTTAAATTTTGATCCGATATACCTATATGATATATGGATATATGGTAAATTGGTAACAGATTCTAAATATCTCCGACATATCGGCCGATATATCGGGGACCGACCCGAACGAGACCGACCCAATTCTGACCGAAAACCCGAATGGGTCCGACCTGATTCTGACCGAATCCGACCCGACCCTACTCGACCAAGCCCGACACAGAAATTTTGATCGAGTTGACCCGACTCATCAGTGACCCGACCCGAATGCGATCGACTTGAACCCGACCGGATGACCCGAATTGCCAGCTCTATCCAGTACATATCTTAGATACGTTGGCGCGTTCTTGTTCAAAAATTCCAACAGCCCTGCCCGATCAAACATCGACTTTGTAATTTCAAACATTCATAGTTGTCTCAGTGTCGTAACATTGTAAAATTTAGTCGGTACAATGTCCATTTCCGCTAACCTTGACCATCTCGCCTTGTGCTCCATTGTCAGGGTAGTCAATTGGAGATAGCCCGGCTCCATTGCAAATTGATTTGCACACCAGGAATGATTGTGTTTTGAAGTTGACGGTCGAGACTTAGGATGGAGGGAAGAATTTCGAAGAGGTTGGGTCACTGTCTTATAGTTTCCGTTTTCACACAAATAAACTCCAACGTCTCTAAGCATCAGGGTGAAGCGGATGGATCGAGTATAGTGGTGCACTTGGAGCAATTGTGCCGGGCTGAGGTCGCAATTGGGCCGGATTATTTGAGTTAGGTATATAATATGTGAGTTAGGTATATATCATGCAAGTCTATAGGAATATATAATATGGAAATAATCATTTATTTAAAACCCAATATTTTTTTTTTGTGAGGACAAATTGGGTTAAATTCACATTCCGTCTTTATGAAAGCTAATTTAGTGAAGCAAGTGCTTTCCGACTTTATATTATCAATTCCTATATCATGTTTGATTTCGACCCCGATTCAGGTTAACGAGAGCTCGAACTAATTACATTTTAAAGTATAAAAAATAGGATGTCGAACTAATTAGTTAAATTACACAGTATACACTAAGCCTAATTTTTTTTTTATATTTACACAATATAAATAGCCAAATATAAACAAAGTATAAAAATACTCCAAATACTACTTTCGTAAAAAAGTCGTTATATATGGAGTATTCATTACCGTCATAACTAATTACATTCCAAATAATAAAATATAGGAGCTGGAACTAATTAAGTTGTATAGTATAAACAAAGTCTAAAAATTATTTAATTATAAAGTACCGCCAGAACTAATTACATTCCAGATAATAAAATATAGGAGATGGAACTAATTAATTTGTATAGTATAAACAAAGTCTAAAAATTATTTAATTACAAAGTATAATATTGTCACATACTGTGTAAAAAACTATCCGTTGGGGGAGAAGTCTTTAATGCTCGAAATCGGTTAACAATCTCAATTTATCAGGGGAGAAGTAATATAGGGGTAGTAATTATGACATAAAGGTGCATGTAACTTCAAAAAAAAACAAACCTATTTATTTTAGCAATTGGGGGCTGCTAACGGTGACAAAGAGAGAAAGTAAGAGTAGAAAGAGAGAGAGTTGATGGATAGAGAAAGGTAAGAGATAAGGGAATATGAGTTTTCTGTATTATCAATTCATGCCCATTTCAATACAATGAATTCCCTTTTATAAGGCCTAATTCATTCTAGGTCTTCTCACAAATTGGGCCTTCGGCCCATTACATTCACTCACCGACCATGACATTGCCTCCTTCTTCGAGAGGCAATGTCAAAAAGGCCCAAACGAAAGGTAACTGCTGGCTGCAGTTAAAAGAAATACCCTACATCAAAAAGAAGTTGAGAAAAAAATAAATACATAGGAAAAAATGATGCAACTGTCAGAACGTGGGAAAGCAGTTTATCTCATGGAACTGTCAGATTCTTCCCCTTTAAAAAAGGCTATTGCAGCCTACAAATGGCCCCTCCGCCTGGCTTTTTCTCTCCTTCAAGCTATTCAACTGCAAAGCCAAAGAAAGCAGTTGTCTTCCCTTCCTGGCACTTCCGTTTGCAAAACAGAAGCAGCCAATACAGCTTTCCTTCTCTTCCTGGGCGCACCTGCAACAACCCATAAAACAAACAAAAAATTAGCAAGAAGAAGAGGAAGCTGTAGAACAAAAAAGGCAGCATAACTCTTTAAAGGCCAATACAAAGGGTAGAAATCTATCTTCTTTTCTTTTCTTTGTTTTGCAGGGACAAATAAGCATAGCAATGGAGAAGACTCAGGCTTGGGTTCACATGCTCTCACCTAGTGTTTGGGCTCGTCATAGGCTTGAAAGTATTTTCTTTCGCCTAGAGACCATCACGTCATAGGTTGAGAGCATCCACTCTCGTAGTTGGCTTGAAAGTATATTCTTTCGCCACTACATTCGATCCCGGCGTGGATCGATTTATCGGGCCGAAGTGCTGTCGAAATTTTGGGAGACTCAATCAACAAATTTATGAAACATGTTGGTCATGCCGCTTCTCAAAACAAGGCAGATACAAAAAATTGCAAAAGACCCAAAAATCAAAGCTAACTTGAGGCACCAATTTTCCCTAATTGCTACCAAATTGCAATTGCTTCAAAACCCCTAAAATCAGCCTATGCCGAGGACAAATTGAATCCCAAAATCAGGAGGTTCAACAAACCAATATCAGATTTCACTGAGCAGAAAATAGCTTAGGAAATCAAAAGGACTAAAAAGCAACTCAAGATGAAAAAAAAAAGTAAAGAAGAAGAAGGAGCAGAATCATACCCGTTTCAGAAGAGACGGGATGACAGCAAAACGTCCAAGGGTTGGAATGAGGCTGGCGCTCCGTTCTTTCCTCCGGTTGCTCCAATTCGGATATCTAAGGGGAAGGATCAGAAACAGGAACAAATCTCAAATCAGCATATGCCTACTATCAATTGGTGCCTCGATTCGGTAGAAACAAAGGAAAATAGCATACCTAGTTGAGGCGTCGGAGTTGTGGCCGCTCGAGAGTAGCGACAATATCTCCGAAGGCACAAACGAGACCTTGCTGGTCCGCTCTTCCCCAGTTGCTCAAAGTCTAAAGCCCTGGCGGCGCCATTCAGGTCGCACAAGCCCTAGCTTCCATTGATTTTTCTTGGCTGCCCCAGATCAAAAGTTCCCCAAAATCCTAAATTATAAAAAATGATTTAGCCATAATTTTCCAAATTAGAGGAAAGTTGCAAGGAAAAGTGGAAAGACAAACCTATTTCTTCTTCTTCTTGCAAAAGCTTTCGGGGTTTCCGAGTGACGTCGAATTGAGCTGGATCTCCGCGCCCGAAAGCCCTCTCGTTCTTATGCCGCTCCCGAACTCGAGCTGTGTCTCTGAAGTACTGTCATCATCCCAGGTCTCTTTAGACCTAATTGCCGTATGGTACTGACGTGGGCAAAACAAATGAAAAGCGTGGGCTGCAATGGTTAAAAAAGGAACCGGGCTAATATAATTTCAGTTGGGTTTGAGACTAATACTGAAACTGGGCCTGAAATGTCTACATGCGCATATACCATCATAAGTATTTACTTTCACATTTTATACTTTATTAATGTGAATGGGTGTGATTTTGAAGCTAAAAAAAATGAAGGGATGCACTTGCACATGCTTCGGCAGTGATAATAAAAAAATGTGTTTAATTACACAAGTTACCCACTTAAATATGAGAATTATAATTGACACAAATTAAAAATTCGAGTTTGAAAAAAAAATTAAACTCGTCAAATATTCTTTGTCAATTAATTCTAGTGGGTCAACCTCAAAGTCGGCTCCTAAACGAAAACGGAGTCAAACCCTCAAATCAAGTTTCACCAAATATAAACTTGGTTTTTTTAAGAACTACGCAAGATTTGATCTCGTCCAAACGGGTACGTAGGTAGCTCGACATAAAGAAAAAAAGCTCGTCGGGTTCAATCGTCAAATAAGAATTAAATCGGTTCGTTTAGAACTACGTAAAGACTTGACGCCTCCTATCGGCTACGTAGGTAACCCGATATCAAATTCTAAAAATATACCGGGTACAGTCGTCAACCTCTAAATTCCCTTTAAATGAATATGAGGTTAAAATCAAGCAAATTCAAATTGTCCATTCCGACTCGATACAAAGCTTATGCTCGTCGAGTCCAATCACCACTCTCAAATGATCCCATGATCAAACCCAAATACGAAAATTCATCTTTGTCCCGAACTACGGTGACTTGATTCCACCAAACAAGTGGATACGTAGGAAACTCGGTGTAAATCAAATCCTCACCGAGTCCAGTCACATCCAAACTTTCAAATTAAACCTCCTCAAATTCACTTTTCGACTCTAAGTCGTCTCAAATATCAAATTTCCATCAAATCCAAAGTGTCTCATCTGACTCGATACAAAGCTTCCGCTCGTCGAGCTCGGTCATGACCAAAACGTCAAAAACCCAAATATCAAATTTTTCATTTTCAAGACCTATGTGTGATTTGATCCCTTCCAAAAGGGCACGTAGGAAACTCACAAACGAATTCAATCACAACCCTCAAATCGACCTTTCAGTCAAATCTCAAATCAAATCAAACTCCACCATCAAAATCAAATCGTTTTCTATGCAAATGATAGGCGGGTTACTTGAGTTACCCTTCCGAGAAGGTGGGCTCAGGTTACTCGGGTGGAGTGTTGTTCGAGCTACCCTTCGTAGAAGGTGGGTTTGAACTTCATCCTCTGATGCATATAAGAAAACGAAACCAAATCCAAATCCAAACCAAATACAAAATCCAAAACAATCTGAACTACGTGAGGCTTGATTCTCTTCCAAGAGATACGTAGGCAACCCGCTAAAATTCGGGTGCAGCCCAAATCACCAAAACCATTCAAATCTTGGTATCGATACGTCTTCGAATCAAGAGGATAACCAAAAGGGGTCGAACTCAAATATTAAAAATCAAATAAAATGTGTTGTACGATTATTGCGCATTTTTGTTCAACATATTTTTGGCACGCCCAGTGGGACCCTTTTTGCCTTTTCATCTCTTAGTTGTATTTATACTAATACAGGGTTATATGTTTTTGAAAGGTATAAATGGCACCTCAAGTGATTGTCAACTTCAACGAGCTTCCAGCAACCTTCATCATCAAAGGAGGCCGCTGGATCAAGAAAAGATCATATGAAGCTCACTGTGACATCACCCGGGATTCGATGTCTTCAACGATTCCTATCAACGACATCTTTGGGGCTCTTCAAGCTTTAGAGAACAAGACTGTCGTCAAGTGGGTGTCGAAGTCTCCTGCGACACTTTCAAGGGATGGGGGCATGAAGCCTGAAGCCCTTCCAAGACATGGGGGCAGGAAGCTCAAGATCACCCGACTCGGCGACAACAAGTTCAATAACCATCCTAATTGCAACAAGCTTAAAATGCAGGAGGTTGGTTACAACGGCACAAAGCCAACTAATGAAGTCGCTCAAAGGCCCATCATTCGTATCATCAAAAAGAATGAGGGGGCAATTGCAACGTTTGCACAAACCTTCTCCATTGCCAAGAAGAAGAGAAGGGGACGCAAGTGTGGATCTCAACGCGGCAAGACAAGACCTCTTCTTGTGCTAGCTCGCTCATCAACTTTGGAGCAAGCCGGTGCAACCTTTGCAAAAGATCCTCTTGGCTCGCAGGGGGCAAATGAAATCCCTCTAGTGACTCCTCCAAGACAAATCCTCGTTGGGTCTATGCCTATCTTTCCGAAAGAGGTTGCACAAGTCAATATGACCTCATATTCGGAAGAGACGGAAATCAAGGCCACAAAGGTTAAGCCTTCAAGAGCCAAGAAGGGCAAGGAGGTTCAACAAATATGCCAAGTCTCCAAAGTGGATGCAAGAGAGAAAGACCGGTTGAAGTTAACAAGTTCAAATACTTCAACGGTTGAATCTCAAGCAAACATCTCACAAAATGGAACATACGTGATGCCGGTATTGACTACCAGCACATCAAGTATCGAAGAGCAACTTCAAGAGTTGCAACGGAAACTTGATGAAAAAGATGCTCAAATAGCAGCACCTCTCGCACAATTAAATGTGCAAGCTCAAGGAAATAGACAAGAGCAATCAAGGCCAAATGGTGAAGGGTCAAGCGGTAGCACATCAATCACTCCGCAAGAAATAAAAGAGATGATCGCTCAAGGGATAAAAGAAGCTTATGCATCACAAAATCCGATGGTGCTCGGGTATAAAAAGCCATATCCAGCACGTTACGATTTGATGCCATTTCCCCAAGGCTACCAAAGACCGAGCTTTGAAAAGTTCGATGGCCTTCATGGTTCACCTCACGAGCACCTTGCTCATTTTTATTCTGCTTGTGGTGAAACTGCCTTGACCGATGCCTTATTAATTAGGCAATTTGTTCAATCTTTGAAGGGATCAGCATTCACCTGGTACACTCAACTTCAACCAGGGTCGATTCAAACATGGGACGATCTACAAAGAGAGTTCCTAGCTCAGTTTGTGAGCTCGAAGGCAAGAGTTTCCATTATGGATCTTGCAAACACCTATCAAAGGTCTAACGGGCTCGCCAACGACTTCATCGCTAGGTGGAGAAGCATGAGACTCCAATGCCATGAAAAATTGAGCGAACAAGCTTGTGTTCAAATGTGCACCAACAACCTCATACCGGAATTAGCGGTACATGTTGGAAGTGCTGAGCCTCGTTCATTTGATGAGTTGGTGTCTAAGGCGTGTAATGTTGAAAAACAGCTAGCACGAGAATCTAAAGGGCCTCAAGATAGTGAGGCTAACAAAAATGATGGCGATGAGCTACAAAATGAAGAAGAGTCTATGGCAACTTTCGCCAAACATGATCGAGAGTTTGGTAATAGAAATGGTTCCAAAGCTCAAAGAAAAGAGACAGCTAAGGAGCCAGCCAAGAGACTCACTCTTCATGAAAAAAGACAAAAGAAATATCCCTTTGATGATGATGATGTACAAGGGATATTTGATGAATTAATGAGTGCTAACATGTTAACACTCCCGGAGCTAAAAAGGCCGAAACAAGCTGGCAAGGCGAGTGATCCGAAATATTGCTCGTATCACCAGTTCGTTAGTCATCCAATCAAAGATTGCTATGTCTTCAAAGACATCATAGAGGAGATGATTAACAAAGGAGAAATTGAAATCGAGGGGTCAACATCTTCAACTCAAGCAGCTTCATCAAATACCATTTCAGTGGTAGACGTTGCAGAGTCCACTCCCTCACTCCAAGGGTCTTCTCAAATAGAAAAAACATCTGCTATGGCTATTGAAGCTGGGGGCAGCCCCACGGTTTCATTGCCTCTCAAAGTGTTGGTGAAAGATGACACTTCAAAAGAAGATTCCTTGAAAGCCAACGACATCGCTCAATGTTGTATGGTCTCATGGGCCGATGACATGTGCGAAAAGGAAGCAAGAGTGAAAAAGATTACTCGTCACTCCAAGCATCAAATTCCCTCCTCAAAGTCAAAAGAGAAATCAAAGGGAAAGAAATCAAGATTCGGTGAAGCTTCAAAAACGCACGAGAAACATAAAGTTCAAGTGCAGAAGTTAAAACCCTATTTCAAGGGTAAAACGCCACAAAGAATCGTTGAGGAGGCTTGTGTTAAAAATTTCCAAATCACTTACGAAGAGGGTGTTCTAACCGCAAATGTGATAGAACCTAGAGTGTCCGCATTTGAAAGGCTCGAGATGGCTTCGAGTAGAACTCCTAAATCTTCGGTGTTTAAAAGGCTTGAGCCGGCCCCTACATGTGAGACACCAAAATCTTCCATATTTGAAAGACTTGAGCTAGCCTCAACAAATTAAACATCCAAATCTTCGGTGTTTCAAAGGCTTAACATAGCCTCGACAAGTGGAGAATCCAAAGCTCCGATATTTGAAAGGCTCGGAAAAATTAATGAGTCTAAAAGCAAGAAGGTCCAAATGAAAAGGACTAAAGACAAGAGCTCCGGAAGAGACAGTCAAAAGTTCTCATCCATAAGCTCAACCAAATCATGGACATCCAAAGCTAAGTAAGGGTGTCAAAATGAGCAAGTAGTCTCCAAGGCGGAAAAACAAATAGTTCTGCCTAGAACTACGTAAAGACTTGATCCCCAGCAAGGGGTACGTAGGAAATTTGGCATAAAAAAAAAATTTGTGTCAAATTCAGTCGCACAAAAAAAAAAAAAAAAAAAGGATCTTCCGGGTTCGCAAATGATAGTCAGATTATTCGGGAAACCCTTCCTAGAAGGTGGGCCCGAGTGATTTGAATGATGCGGTAAAAAAAAGAGGAAAAAAAAAAGAAAAGAAAACGAAATCCCGGTATGCAAATGATAGTCGAGTTTTGGGAAACCCTTCCTAGAAGGTGTGCTCAAGTAACTCGAGTGATGCATATGAAAAAAAAATGACTTGAAATTAGTCCGAAAATCAAACAACCCGAAGGCATATATGAAAAAGGGGTTCACAAAGAACTACGAGCGGCTTGATCCCTCACAAAGGGGGTACGTAGGCAGTCTAGCTATTCAAAGTGCTAGGTGCAGCCACAAAAACAAACAAAACATCTTCTTTTCTCAACAAAGAAGAAAAAGAAGTCAAATCCTCTGTTTTTGTAGTCGAATGAGCATTGTCCCAACTACAAGGAGAAAAATCAAGTATGATCTAAAGACTTGCACGTTTTGTGCCTATACTGAAAATGAGGCAAAGGGAAAAGCGAGAGAGAAATTTTTTGTCTTTCAAAGACGTTCTCACAAAAAAGAGATAAACAAAAGGTCTATGCCTAAATTTTTCCGACTTTGATTATCACGTCCAAATGTGATAGTCAATTCAAGTCCTATAAATCAAAATTTCCTTCCATGGAACCATAAACTGAAAGTTACCTCAAAATTTGACTGATCAAATGGTCAATGTTTTCTTCTCTCTCAAAAGCGAAAAGACCTAAGCCTCCCAAAACCCTTCAAACCCTCTCAAACAAAAATTGGCCTACATCATCTGTATATGTGTGGTCATTTAGAGTCCCCAAAACTCAAAACAAAAACTCAAAGAAAAAGTCACCAAATATCTTGGCTTCAAATGGTATGGGTATCATTTTTCGAAATCATCTCATATGAGATTTTGATCATAGAGCTTCGGCCACAAAGGCTACAAAAGCTAAGATCACGACACCAAGTCGTCAAAACCAAATTCAGTCTAAGACCGAAAATCAAACTGAAATCGGTCAAAAGACAAAAGTTCAATCCTATGACTTCAAGTCGTCAAAATCAAATTCTTGTCCCTCACAAGAAAACCTTCAAATCCAAACTCAAGCTTAAAGTCAAAAATATCCGACCAGAAGCCAAAAACCAAATTAGCCAAAAAAGCCAAATCGGCAAAAAGTCAAAACAAAATTGACTCAAGCCAAAAATTCAATCGCTTTGAGAGCTCAAAAGCCAAACCGGTTGAAAAGCTAGAAAAGCAGAAATCAAATTTAGAGACGGGAATTTTTTTCCGACTCTCACATACCCATACCATATTACATTTCATTGGTCATAAGCGAGTTCTAAGTATAATTGTTTTTCATATATGACCGATTTTTATCGGAACAATAAATACAAGTTCCAATTTTCTCCGGACTACAAATCAAACAAAAAGCTTTATTAAGCAAGGTCCACGAGAAACAAAAATAGTGCATATACAGCACAATAACGAACTTTGAACGTTTTCCAGATCTCAAACGTACAAAGTTCGGGGGGCAACTGTTGAAGGGTAATTTTTCGTGAATTAATCTAGTTCATGACCTCGTGAATAATAGCCTCACATATATCCTATGGAAAAATGTGATTCCTTTCTATAAAATTAAGCACAAAGCTTAGGATTTCAAGATTGGGTCTTAAAAAAAATCAGGCCCACATCCAATTGGCCCAATACATATTGGCTAAAATCTAAGCAGAAATTACAAAGCAGTTGGGGAACAAAAAGGCCCAAACGAAAGGTAACTGCTGGCTGCAGTTAAAAGAAATACCCTACATCAAAAAGAAGTTGAGAAAAAAATAAATACATAGGAAAAAATGATGCAACTGTCAGAACGTGGGAAAGCAGTTTATCTCATGGAACTGTCAGATTCTTCCCCTTTAAAAAAGGCTATTGCAGCCTACAAATGGCCCCTCCGCCTGGCTTTTTCTCTCCTTCAAGCTATTCAACTGCAAAGCCAAAGAAAGCAGTTGTCTTCCCTTCCTGGCACTTCCGTTTGCAAAACAGAAGCAGCCAATACAGCTTTCCTTCTCTTCCTGGGCGCACCTGCAACAACCCATAAAACAAACAAAAAATTAGCAAGAAGAAGAGGAAGCTGTAGAACAAAAAAGGCAGCATAACTCTTTAAAGGCCAATACAAAGGGTAGAAATCTATCTTCTTTTCTTTTCTTTGTTTTGCAGGGACAAATAAGCATAGCAATGGAGAAGACTCAGGCTTGGGTTCACATGCTCTCACCTAGTGTTTGGGCTCGTCATAGGCTTGAAAGTATTTTCTTTCGCCTAGAGACCATCACGTCATAGGTTGAGAGCATCCACTCTCGTAGTTGGCTTGAAAGTATATTCTTTCGCCACTACATTCGATCCCGGCGTGGATCGATTTATCGGGCCGAAGTGCTGTCGAAATTTTGGGAGACTCAATCAACAAATTTATGAAACATGTTGGTCATGCCGCTTCTCAAAACAAGGCAGATACAAAAAATTGCAAAAGACCCAAAAATCAAAGCTAACTTGAGGCACCAATTTTCCCTAATTGCTACCAAATTGCAATTGCTTCAAAACCCCTAAAATCAGCCTATGCCGAGGACAAATTGAATCCCAAAATCAGGAGGTTCAACAAACCAATATCAGATTTCACTGAGCAGAAAATAGCTTAGGAAATCAAAAGGACTAAAAAGCAACTCAAGATGAAAAAAAAAAGTAAAGAAGAAGAAGGAGCAGAATCATACCCGTTTCAGAAGAGACGGGATGACAGCAAAACGTCCAAGGGTTGGAATGAGGCTGGCGCTCCGTTCTTTCCTCCGGTTGCTCCAATTCGGATATCTAAGGGGAAGGGTCAGAAACAGGAACAAATCTCAAATCAGCATATGCCTACTATCAATTGGTGCCTCGATTCGGTAGAAACAAAGGAAAATAGCATACCTAGTTGAGGCGTCGGAGTTGTGGCCGCTCGAGAGTAGCGACAATATCTCCGAAGGCACAAACGAGACCTTGCTGGTCCGCTCTTCCCCAGTTGCTCAAAGTCTAAAAGCCCTGGCGGCGCCATTCAGGTCGCACAAGCCCTAGCTTCCATTGATTTTTCTTGGCTGCCCCAGATCAAAAGTTCCCCAAAATCCTAAATTATAAAAAATGATTTAGCCATAATTTTCCAAATTAGAGGAAAGTTGCAAGGAAAAGTGGAAAGACAAACCTATTTCTTCTTCTTCTTGCAAAAGCTTTCCGGGTTTCCGAGTGACGTCGAATTGAGCTGGATCTCCGCGCCCGAAAGCCCTCTCGTTCTTATGCCGCTCCCGAACTCGAGCTGTGTCTCTGAAGTACTGTCATCATCCCAGGTCTCTTTAGACCTAATTGCCGTATGGTACTGACGTGGGCCAAACAAATGAAAAGCGTGGGCTGCAATGGTTAAAAAAGGAACCGGGCTAATATAATTTCAGTTGGGTTTGAGACTAATACTGAAACTGGGCCTGAAATGTCTACATGCGCATATACCATCATAAGTATTTACTTTCACATTTTATACTTTATTAATGTGAATGGGTGTGATTTTGAAGCTAAAAAAAATGAAGGGATGCACTTGCACATGCTTCGGCAGTGATAATAAAAAAATGTGTTTAATTACACAAGTTACCCACTTAAATATGAGAATTATAATTGACAAAAATTAAAAATTCGAGTTTGAAAAAAAAATTAAACTCGTCAAATATTCTTTGTCAATTAATTCTAGTGGGTCAACCTCAAAGTCGGCTCCTAAACGAAAACGGAGTCAAACCCTCAAATCAAGTTTCACCAAATATAAACTTGGTTTTTTTAAGAACTACGCAAGATTTGATCCCGTCCAAACGGGTACGTAGGTAGCTCGACATAAAGAAAAAAAGCTCGTCGGGTTCGATCGTCAAACAAGAATTAAATCGGTTCGTTTAGAACTACGTAAAGACTTGACGCCTCCTATCGGCTACGTAGGTAACCCGATATTAAATTCTAAAAATATACCGGGTACAGTCGTCAACCTCTAAATTCCCTTTAAATGAATATGAGGTTAAAATCAAGCAAATTCAAATTGTCCATTCCGACTCGATACAAAGCTTATGCTCGTCGAGTCCAATCACCACTCTCAAATGATCCCATGATCAAACCCAAATACGAAAATTCATCTTTGTCCCGAACTACGGTGACTTGATTCCACCAAACAAGTGGATACGTAGGAAACTCGGTGTAAATCAAATCCTCACCGAGTCCAGTCACATCCAAACTTTCAAATTAAACCTCCTCAAATTCACTTTTCGACTCTAAGTCGTCTCAAATATCAAATTTCCATCAAATCCAAAGTGTCTCATCTGACTCGATACAAAGCTTCCGCTCGTCGAGCTCGGTCATGACCAAAACGTCAAAAACCCAAATATCAAATTTTTCATTTTCAAGACCTATGTGTGATTTGATCCCTTCCAAAAGGGCACGTAGGAAACTCACAAACGAATTCAATCACAACCCTCAAATCGACCTTTCAGTCAAATCTCAAATCAAATCAAACTCCACCATCAAAATCAAATCGTTTTCTATGCAAATGATAGGCGGGTTACTTGAGTTACCCTTCCGAGAAGGTGGGCTCAGGTTACTCGGGTGGAGTGTTGTTCGAGCTACCGTTCGTAGAAGGTGGGTTTGAACTTCATCCTCTGATGCATATAAGAAAACGAAACCAAATCCAAATCCAAACCAAATACAAAATC
This sequence comes from Persicaria tinctoria, assembly GCA_037127255.1. NCBI lineage: Eukaryota > Viridiplantae > Streptophyta > Magnoliopsida > Caryophyllales > Polygonaceae > Persicaria > Persicaria tinctoria. The sequence goes on along the minus strand of JBANSL010000008.1, from coordinate 64,005,991 downwards.
AAAAACAATCTGAACTACGTGAGGCTTGATTCTCTTCCAAGAGATACGTAGGCAACCCGCTAAAATTCGGGTGCAGCCCAAATCACCAAAACCATTCAAATCTTGGTATCGATACGACTTCGAATCAAGAGGATAACCAAAAGGGGTCGAACTCAAATATTAAAAATCAAATAAAATGTGTTGTATGATTATTGCGCATTTTTGTTCAACAGTAGGTCTGTCGGAAGTCATGCACCTTAGGTATAGCTTGACGCACTGGTTAACCCGTTTTCTTTGCCCATCCGACTGCGGGTGGTATGCCGTGGACATGCTCAGAGATGTCCCCAAAGCACGGAATAATTCCTTCCAAAAGTGACTGATGAACACCTTGTCCCTGTCTGAAACGATATCGCCCGTCAACCCATGGAGCTTGTACACATTCTCCATGAATACTCTAGCCACCTTGGATGCTGTAAAGAGGTGAGTGAGCGGAATGAAGTGTGCATACTTCGTAAATCGATCAACTACAACCATGATGGTGTCCTTCCCTTGCGATCGAGGAAGTCCTTCAATGAAATCCATGGAGATGCTTGACCATGCCTGAGATGGAATTTGTAATGGTTGAAGAAGTCCTGGATACGCCACCCTTTGTGTCTTATTTCGTTGGCACACCTCACACTTTTTGACCCACCGTTCCACTTGCTTCTTCATAGAGGGCCAATAGAACATAGATTTGAGGCGAGAATACGATGCTTGGATTCCCGAATGCCCCCCTGGAGCCTCTGTATGCAGGGTTGTAAAGAGCTTGAATCGGAGCTCTTGGTTATCGCCGATATAGAGTCTACCCTTGTACCTCAAAAGGCCATGTTGCACACTGTACTCGGAGGACCCTCCCAGTACTGATGAGGCGATCAGTTCCTATGCTTTCAAGTCTGTCTCATAGCTTTGAGCTACCTCCGTCATCCAGGTTGGCTTGACCATCGATACCACAGTGCACTATGCTCCCTCAGGCTCAAACTTCCTGGATAAAGCATCTGCACCCTTGTTTTCCCTCCCTTGTTTATAAGCGATCGAGTAGGTAAGGCCCAACAGCTTTCTTACCGCTTTTCTCTGAAGGTGAGTTGTTAACCTCTGCTCTGCCAAATGTTTCAATGACTGATGATTAGTCCTTATTATGAATGGGGTCAATTCCAAGTAATGACGCCACTTATCCACTGCTAACATAATTGCCAAGAGCTCTTTCTTATATGTAGACAACAACTAGTGATCCTCGTGGAGCGCCTTACTTATATATGCCAATGACCTCCCTTTTTGCATCAAGACCACTCCAATGCCTGAATCACACACATCTGTTTCCAACTCAAAAGTCTCTGAAAAGTCTGGAAGACCCAGTACTGGTGGTGTAGCCAATCTCTCCTTCAATGTATGGAAAGCTCGATCGGCTTGTTCATCCCATTTGAAGGAATTCTTCCATAACAGCTTTGTCAATGGTCTGCAAATAGACCCATAACTCCTTATAAACCTACGATATTAGCTTATTAACCCCAAAAAACCTCGTAGCCCCTTGACTGATCTTGGAGTAGGCCAATCCACCATATCCTTCACCTTCTATGGATTTGTAGCAACCTCTTGAGCCGAGATAATATAACCCAAGTAATCAACTTGTGCTTGAGCAAAGGCGCATTTAGACCGTTTAGCAAATAGCTTGTGCTCCCTCAACAATTCTAGGACCAAACGCAGATGTTGTAAGTGGTGCTCTAAGGAACCACTATATACCAGTATATCATCAAAGAAAACTAGGACACATTTCCTCAATAATGCTCCAAAAATATCATTCATTAGAGATTGAAAGTTTGCGTGCGCATTGGTAAGGCTGAATGACATTACCTTGAACTCGTAATGGCCGTGATGCATCCGGAATGCTGTCTTTGGGACATCTCCCTCGGCCATACGCACCTCGTGATATCCAGCCCTCAAATCCAGCTTTGAAAATATGACAGCGCCCCCTAATTCGCCAAGTAAATCCTCAATGTGAGGAATCGGAAACTTGTCTTTAACTGTGATGTCATTAAGCTGACAATAATCCACACAAAACCTCTAGGACCCATCCTTCTTTTTCACCAGCAATGTCGGGGAAGCGAACGGGGCTTTGACTCGGTCTAATTGTTCCCTGATTCAACATGTCCGTCACTTGCTTTTCAATCTCTGTCTTATGGAAGTAGGGATATCTCTAAGGTCTAGCACACACTGGATTTGTCCCCTTCATCAGAGTGATGGTGTGTTCGTGTCCTCTTTCATGAGGCAATCCTTTTGGCGCCTCAAACACATCTGAGAATTCATCTAACAACTGAACAATTCCATCTGCAGATTCCGATATGGTACTCGCCTCCATCTGTGCTACTAGAGCTATCTGTGATATAAAGCAAGGGACCCCCTTTCTCAACCATTTCTGAACCTTTTGAGCCGACGTCATCTTCAACGAGGCTTCCTCTCGAATCCCCTTCAGTATCACCTTTTGACCCTTGATGACAAATAAGATCACCCGTTTCTTGAAATCGAAGGTGATAGGGCTTAGGCCTGTCATAAAATCGACTCCTAAAATCATATCACACCCCCCTAATTTCAATGTCCTAATATTAAAGGCATATGAATGACCTTGCATTTCCCACTTGAACTTCTTACACTTCTGCTGGCTGAATGTTTGGTTATCGTTTGCAACATGGACCTCCATCAAGGCGGCATGGGAGAGGTCGCACTACAACTCCTTTGCTTTCCTAATGTCTAGAAAGTTGTGTGTGCTCCTACTATCCAGTAAAACAGTGAATGATTTCTCCTTTCCGATGCCCCAAACCTTAATGGTCGTTTTCGGACTACTACCCTTGAGTGCGTGCACATAGATCTCGGGCTCGTCCTCCTCTTCTTTCTGTTCTTCTTTCGTCTCTTCTTCATCCACATTCGCTGCCACCAAACTGTGCAATGTCTATGGCTTACATTTATCCCCCACAAAGTACTTTTCATCACATTTATAACACAGTCCCAGGCTCTTGCATTGGGAAATGCTTGACGATGGTAATTTCGGTGCACCCTCCTGACCAAGGCTCAAAATCTTGGTCTTGGTAGCAAGGTCTGTAGGCTTGCTCATGCTCGTTTGTCTTATCTTAACAGCTCCTGCACCGTAACCACCCCGCCACGGAGGCTTACTGAGCTTGACGATGGCCTGTACATCACCCTAATGCAACCTCGCTTGCTCATATACCGTGATTAATGAATCGGGCTTGCTCAACTTTACTAACGATTTGATCTCAGGACGAAGTCCGCTTATGTAACTGGAGAAGAAGTACGCTTCCGGAAGCGTCCGACTGTATGCCAACATGCATGCCCTAAGTTCCTCAAACTTCTCCGTATACTCTTCCAGATCCTCTCCTTGTTCTAATTTGTTGAAATCTTCCACCACTTCGGCTCCCTGTTTTTTTGCCGAGTCTTGCACAAATGGCCGCGCTCAATTCAGACCAACTTACTTGAGGCCTCTGCATCATGAATCCTTGCATCCAAATATCTGCGCGATCGTTCATGTACATCGATGCGATTTCGACTTTTTGTGCATCTGCGATGTTAAACACCCTAAAGTACTTCTCGCATTTGCGGATCCAGCTCCTTGTCTTTTTGCCGTCTAAAACTGGAAAGTCAATCTTGGGCGCCCGATTGAACCATTTTCTTGAATCTGATCCTCCCCAAGATCCTGATCCACTACCTCTCGATCCAGTATTCTCCGTCGGCATGGATGGCATGTGGCTGCTCTGCGCTTGCACAGCCAACCCCGGCGCTTCTTCCTCAATTCGGATCTCTTGATTTCTTGCGGTTTGAGAATTCCCATTCATTCCTCGGATCAACTCGGTGAGGGTCTCAAACCTACTTTCCAATTTCTGCGACATTTCTTCCTGCGATCTGGTTACCTTCGCGATTTCTTCCTTCATATCTGATTTCAACCTCTCGATTCCTTCATATCGTGATGAGCGTCTTTGAATTGCTGAATTTGAGCTTCCAAAGCTTGAAATCTGGTCGTGGATCCATCTGCCATGGTCGCGCGATCGTTGTGGCTCGGATACCAATTTTTAGCAATTGGGGGCTGCTAACGGTGACAGAGAGAGTAAGAGTAGAAAGAGAGAGAGTTGAGGGATAGAGAAAGGTAAGAGATAAGGGAATATGAGTTTTCTGTGTAGAATAATAGAATTGATGTAAAGTCCTCCTTGAGGGTTTCATTCATTAGACAAAGATATATATAGGCTACAAGGTATTGGGCCTTTGGGCCCACTATACAATATTTGGGCCCAATATTTGACGGACAGAGATAAGGTTTTTAACAATCTTTGGGGCAATGAGGACATTGTTAAGGTGTAGTGGGTGGGTTGGGGTCTGTAATTAGGCATGGCCAATCCCCAAAGTAGCAAGGTGACCACCATTGCCAATGATAATAGAGTGTGCATGACCTTTAAAGGAAATAGAAGAGAGGTTACCTGAGGAGTTCGTCATATGGGAGGTGGCACCAGTGTCCATGTACCAAGAAGAGTCGGGGTATGACAGCTGCGTAGAGGAGAAGGTGTGATGCATAGCTGGCGGAACATAGCCTGGATCAAGTGATGTCAGACAGGCGTGAGGACCGGCATGTCGAGGGGTAGGATATCCAGAGTACTGGTGCATTTTTTTTTGGCCACCTAAGTTAATAAACAATTAACTTAAGGCCAGAAACGAAAAATAGTAAACCACAAGGATGTTTCTGCAATAACTTCAAAAGAGATTAAAAAGGTCGAAGCTTTCTTCTTCCTTGGAACTGTCAGAGGCGAAGAGGAGGAACTGGGTTCGGCGAAGTGGTGCAAGGGCTCGAAGGTGGTGGATCCGGGAATAGGATGGCCGGATCTAGTGGTCGGCGAGGGTAGATCTGGGCAGCGGCGGTGCGAGCGAGGGAGAAGGAGTGCAAGAGCAAGAGAGTGGGGCTCGGATCTGGACAGGGACTACGTCGGTGATGCTTGGTGGTCAGATCCGGACGGAGGGGCGGTGGTGCAGCGTCTGATGGCCGGAATATGGGCTGAGGAGAGAGAGAGTTGGGGAAGGCGGCTGAGAGGTCTGGGAGGCTAGGTCGAAATCGAGAAAGAGAGAGTAAGGCGGGTTCTGTGAGGAAGAAACGGCTGTGAATCCCTGTGATACCATGTAGAATGATAGAATTGATGTAAAGTCCTCCTTGAGAGTTTCATTCATTATATATATATATAGGTAAAGATTCAAGTGAAAATTTGGCTTAAAGTGAAAATGGGTTTAATTGTATGTTTGGGCCACTGTTTAATTAAAATCCCGACCCGCTGTTCGTTCTCTTTCTCTCAATCCTTCTCGATCTCGCTCGCTTGCCGTCTTTCCCTCTCGCTCAAAATCGCCATGTCTTCCTCCCTTTCTCCTTGATCTATCCACGTCGAATTTCTTCTTCTATCTAACTTCTTTCTCCCTTCCTCTGCGCGATTGTTATTGCTGGTGTCTTCATTGGCTCTCCATTGCAATCTCCCGAGCTCCAAAGGTACGACAACTTTGCCTTTTATTTTGCAATTATGTGCCGATTTTGTGATTTTGTTTTTAGGTTTTGCTCTTTCTTTGACCTTTTCTTGGATTTTGTGATTCTCCATTGCTGTTCGATTTCGCCCCATCCTTCTTGTTCGGGAGTTGTTCGATTGATGTATGATTTTCACCTCACCCTTCTTGTTGGGGCTCTGTTCGATTTCATCCCATCCACAAACTCAACTGTTGTATGATTCCATTGCTGTATGATTTTCTGGTGGATAGTCCTAATTGGACTATATGAACTTTTTAATTGCAGCTTGAACGAAAAATGATTTTGAGATCATGAGAATTTAATTGATAGTGGGGACCAAACACTGCTTTACTAACTAGAACTAAACCCTCTAAGCAGCTAAGGATTTGAAGGTTTAGACCATTACCATAAACCGACACCTGATAACACTAACCCTATTACATGTAACATCTTTGCTTTTGGCCTATTTGTATCACCAATGTAAGTTCTGTTGCTTTCGAAATCTCCCCTTTTTTAAAGCTTCATCTTGGAGATTAATGCTTGATAGTTATTTGTATCACCAATGTAAGGATTTGAAGGTTTAGGAGAATCGTTAGGCATGGTTCAACCTAACAGTTCTCAGGGTTACCTTACATATATACATTGCTTAACTGCTTGCTTTTGTGCGTCGTATGGGACACCCATCGTATCTCATTGTTGTCTTTTTCACTCTATCATTATATACTTGTATAGTCATTACTCATTAGTGACTAATGTTAACTATAGTGTGATTTTGAGGTTATATCAAGCTTCATATTCACTTGCAACTTATTTTGATAACTTGCATCAGTAACAGTCACCATCTGATAGTAAAATTCTTGTAATTTGGTTATTTGACACTTGACATTGCTTGTTTTCTAGTGCTGCAGGTGTGAGCCTTTTTCAACTTATCCTCGGACTTATGATCTGCTACATGTGGCTAGCATAGAATCACTAATCAAGGGCCCAAGTTCAGGAAAATACAGGGTTTTTTTATTACTGCTTTATTTATAAGGTTCCATGGGTTTATAATGTTTGCCCGAACTATTTCTTCGATAAATCGTTGCATCATATTCTGTTCTGCTGTCTGAGGTTGCACTTCCATTTTTAAATCGGATTTTTAATAATCAATTGAGACTTACCCTGGACAGATGCAACCTTGTGGATCTAATGGTTGAAATGGATCGAATGAGACTTGGGAAGTGACTCTACCTGTGGAAGAGGTGCCACCTGAGCTTCCTGATCAATATTTAAGAATCAACTTTGTTAGAGATGGGATGGAAGAAATGGAGGCTGGCACTGGTAGCAGTTTACAGTGACTCATGGTTGCTATCTGTTGCATTCTATTTTGGTGCTCGCTTTGGTTTTGAGAAGAATGACAGGTAAGTTCTAATCCCATGTGATGCGTACTACATATCATGCATTTGCTGCTGAAAAATTTTGCTTTTATAACTCTGAAAATTCCTAAATCTTTTCTCAAACAAACAACTTATTCTGGACATGTGCACATATTTGCAAAAATGCTTTTGCCTGTGTCTTATTGAAGCTTCTGTGACATGATAGTTATGCAGTATATATGCATTCTTTTATCTCTCTGGAAATAGCTTTCTGTTATTGTTGAATTAGTGCTTGATGTTATGGGTTGTGTATGAACCCACTGATTTTCTGTTTTATGATTCACATATTCGGTATGCAATGTATAATTTAAGTTTCCAACTTGGATGATGACACTCTTATACTGTACAGTTTCTTGTGTACACTGAGATGCTTGCGATGAAATTTTAATACAAGCAGACATAAATGGTTAGCTAAAGTGATCTTTCCCTTAGATGGAATGTAGTTTCCAAAATTGGTATCTAAAATTGCACTAAAATGTCTTATTTTTGCACTTAATATAGTTCAGATTGCACATTGATCGGCTGACTTGTTATTTTTATATGAGAACAAGTTAGGCTATCAGGTTCCCTTCTCCAACCTTCTAGGTTCATCTCTTTGGATTCAATGTTTAGACCTTTTTCCTTCATGGTGAGATTCTGTTTGTTATTGATTCACGAATGAATGATATTTCATTTCAAGTCTAATGTATCTCACTGCAATTTAGGGGCTTTGTTCGCTGAAACTTAAATAGATTGGGAGTTTTACTCTTTCTAGAAATTAGCACTTTTGTTTTACTATTTTAGAAATCAAGTTTAATATTTGGCTTCTGCTACTTATTTACTTCAAATTGCACAATTGTTATCTAAAATTGCACTAAATATATCTTATTTTTGCACTTGATATAGTTCTGATTGCACAATTGTATTATAAAATTGCATTAATATGCATGATGTGCCATTGAAAGCCTATTAGCTCAAAATGGGAGAGCCATGTGCTATGCACAAAGACACGGGTTCAAATCCTGCATAGGCTATTTATGGTTGTCACTTGTCTGTTTTTTGTTCCCGTTCATGAATAAGATTATAAAGTGCATAAATAAGATGATAAAGTGCAAGAATAAAATGATGAAGTGTATGAATAATAATATGAAGTATTGAAGTGCATGAATAAGACTATGAAGTGCAGAACTAAGATTATAAAGTGCATAAATAAAATGATAAGTGCAAAAATAAAATCATGAAGTGCACAATTAAGACTATAAAGTGCATCAATAAAATGATAAAGTGTAAGAATAATAATATATATGAAGTGCATGAATAAAGTTATGAAGTGCACAATTAAGATTATAATGTGCAAGAATAAAATGATGAAGTGCACAAATAAAATGATAAAGTGCATGAATAATGCACAAGATAGGCTTTTTGAAATCGATGTTTTAATTTTGCTCTTTTATTTTGTTTTCATTGAAATATGATTTTTAAGGCACTTAAATTTTAGAATTGTAATCTGAATTTTAAACATCTATTTCTCAACAATGTAATCTATTTTTTTTTCAGAACTATGATTTGATTTTTATGAGGACTGAAATCTGATTTTTAAGAACCTATCTTTCAACACTATAATTTGGATTTTCAGTCTATAATTTCTCTTTTTTCAGCACTAAAATCTGATTTTTAAGCAACTATGTTTGATCATTGTAATTTGAATTTTAAGCATTTAAGTTTCTGCACTACAATCTAATTTTTTCAGCACTGAAATCTGATTTTTAAGCACTTTAAGTTGAATATTTGTATTATAGAATTGCATGAATATATCTTACTGTTGAACTTTTGTTATAATATAAGTCAAGTTATCAAAATTATGCACTTTTAGCCTACGTAGGAATCGAACCAACATTTCTATTTGGGTGTTAAAAGTGCACAAATAAGATGATAAAGTGTAAGAATAAGACGATGAAGTGTATGAATAATAATATGAAGTATTGAAGTGCATGAATAAGACTATGAAGTGCAGAACTAAGATTATGAAGTGCATAAATAAAATGATAAGTGCAAAAATAAAATCATGAAGTGCACAATTAAGACTATAAAGTGCATCAATAAAATGATAAAGTGCAAGAATAAGATTATAAAGTGCACAATTAAGATTAGGAATTGCACTTTTATCAAAAAAATAATACACACTATTAAAATTAAGCAATTTAGCCTATGTAGGAGTCGAACTCACATCTCTGCGCATAAGCACATTGCTCTACCATTGAGCTAATAGGCTTTTAATTTTTAAAGCTTATTAAGTGCAAGAATGGATATAAGAATCAAATACTTCTACAGAAATTTTCCGTCCAGGGACTAAAAAACAATACAACTGAGTTCATGAAAAACACGACAAATTCAGGGGCTCATAAATTCGGACAACAAATTACCTAACTCCATAATCCTAATAAATTCAGTCAACAAAACGACAGTTCACAAGACCTAATACAAATTCAGACGGCAACTGCAAACAAAGGAGGCCAACAACAGTTCACAAATTTAGACAGCCAGCTGGAACAAATTCAGACAGAAAATTAAATTGAAGACACACCAGTGGTGGTATAATCCAACTAGTCACTACAGTACCAACAATCCACTTCCTTCTCAAGCGATTGCATAATAAGGTGGTATAATCCAACTAGTCACTGCAGTACCAACAAATCAATAACAAGGAGGATAAGAACTGCATGAGCTTACCAAGTACCTCAACTCATTAGTATGAATTATAAATATTGAACTTAGTATAGGTTCTAAAGCAAACAACTACATATCAGCAACTTAATTGTCACAATTGAATCAAAGAAATACACTGGTTTGGAGAAACCTCCAGCCAAATCTATGAAGGTGCTTGGATTAAGATTAGGCTTCTTTTAAAAAAAAATCTGCACAAGTTGCACCATATTGACTGTTTAGGCGTTAAGCAGAGCACTAAATTGCATCTAACCTCTCTTCTGGCACTAGAAGGCCCTGAGGAGATGAGGAATGCACAGAAGCGGTGCTGGAACTTGAACTGTGTGGCGTGGCCCAATCGAAAGCCCTAGCACAATGAACCGGCAAGGCCACACGGAAACGCACGCAAATCGAAAGATGCAAATCGAAAACCCTAACACAATCAATCGGCAAGACCACATGGAAACATAATACCATAATCATAGTGAGAATCATGATTAGCTGTAAGCCTGTAACTATCAAGCTCTTTGAGCTTTTTATATAATTGTTCCAAGACAAGTCAACACAGAATGTCTAACCTTTGATGGGCAGATTTAAGGACTCTGCTTCCTCACGCTTCTGTTGGTAATCCTGTTCAAATCTATCCAATGCATTCAACTCATGATACACTTCCCACACAAGAAATGGAGTTCGCTAAATAAGCATGATACGTATCCAAATCCAAATTTTATGTTGCAAAATTTATAACTCATAACTACAACTATGTCTATAAGAACCACATACTAAGTCCAAACTAAAAACATATACTCCCTCCGTTCAACAAAACTTGACGTTTTACTATTCATGCACGCTTTTTTAGGAGCTAAAAACTATATAAAATATCGACTTTTTAAATAATTTTTTTTAACAATTTCGTAGTTATTATTAATAAGTACAAACTTGTTAAAAAATTTTTTTTAAAAAATGAATATTTTATATAGTTTTTATCATTCTAAAAAAGCGTGCGTGAATAGTAAACGACAAGTTTTGTTGAACGGAGGGAGTATTCTCTTTCCCTCTCCAGTATTTAATCGAACACTTTGTAGGCAGACAAAATCACAACTTCATTGTTGATGAATTGCAACAATTTGAACAATAAACATGTTAAATTACCTTCAACAAACCTCTAAATCCAAACTAATTTAGTGAGCAATCAATAATCCAGAACAGATGCAGATAATTGAATAGAGCAAATTTCCCAAAGTCGAACTCTATACAGATTGAACTCTATAACTTTACAGATGAAATCTATACAGATTGAACAAGATGTGCAGTTAATCGAACAATCTCAACCGAAATCGGGCACAAGCACTTGATAAATTAGACATCAAAAAAGCTAAACAAACCTGATGAAATTGCAAAAGGATCAATTAGAAATCACACAACTATCAGAAAAAATAGAGAGTGATTTTGTGTTCACCTGCTAGAGCACCTACTAAATGGTGGCCAATACTCTCTCTATCCTGAAGGAGGAGTCGGAGCACTGTGGAACATTTGAGACGACGGTGGCTTCGACGGCGGAATCTGAGGGATTCAGATTCGAATTCCGAAGGGAGGTATCCTCCATGAGCTCTACAGTACCAGCGTGCGGGAGAAGAAGGTCTCGAAGGAGAGGGTGGAGCCGGAGACTAGGTCGCCGACGATAAGATTATGGACTCGGTTGTGGCCCTTGTGGAGGTAGAGGCGGAGAGATTTGAGATCGGGAAGGGAAGACGCGTGCCTAGCGGTTCAGTTGAGAGATTTACTCGTGGAGGAGGAGGTGTCTGAACAGAGATTGGAAGGCCGGGTTGATTTGTTTTTTTTTTCTTTTTTTTTTTCCGGGACGCGCATGTCTGGATTACTCTATTTTCACTTTAAGCAAATTTTTCATCTTAATCCCCTTTTTCACCCTACCCTCACCCTATATATATATAGGTTACCAGGTATTGGGCCTTTGAGCCCACTATACAATATGAGACCTATGTAATCTATAATTCTGTATTATCAATTCATGCCCATTTCAATACAATGAATTCCTTTTCTTTTATAAGGCCTAATTCATTCTAGGCCTTCTCATTACATTCACTCACCAACCATGACAATTTATCCCCCTATTGAAACTTTTTTTTTTTATTCCTTTTTTTCTTTGGACATAGAAATATCTCTGGGTAAGCCTACCAGAGGGTAAGACAAACATTTTTCGGTTGGAAACGACATGCGTCAAATACGAAGTATATATTTCCTACAGTCCTCTTGATCCCTTTTTTTTTGCCCCTGTAGTCCTACCCAATAATTTAGCATACTTTGAAACATAATTAATTTGAGTAAAATTATTTTATTAGTGATAAAATCTCCCTTTAATGCCAGATTATTTATAAATGTTAATAAAAAAGATTAAAAATAATATTAACTATTGCTTACAGACTAAAAAAATTTATATCACCTTTCAAAACTACTAAAAATAATAATACATACCAATTACCATCAATTTTTATGAATTTTACTCTAGTCCAATTTGAAAAGTTTGTATCATTATAAATTAATCATTTGTATTATTTTTTAATTGATTTTAGAGTGTGGATTACTTTTTTTAGTAGTTTTGAAAAGTTGGATGTTTTTAATTGAGATTATTGTTTTTTTTATTACATTTTAATGCTTATTAAAAAAAATCAAAGTAGAAAAAAAAACTTGCGGTTACCATATACTGATATCTTACGGTAGTGCTCGACTCGCTTTCCACTAGTGTATTTGGCTGAAGTGTTGAGTCTGCTGGCACTAGACCCCTATGGTTTAATTGAAGACTTTCTTTCATCCCATATCAATCAAATACTAATCGTCGGTTTGGTTGGTTTGTTTGGTTTATTTTTGTGGCCATTTTGCATAAATATACCAAAAAAGGGCCTATTTGCACAACTAGACATGTCACTATTTTTTTTGCTAGGGGTAGAAAGGGGCCATTTTTTGCAAATAAAAAAGGCAACCGGACGAGGGAGTTGCAGGTGAAGGGTGGGACAACTGTAGCCGAAGAAAGAGAGAGGGGAAAGGAAAGGCCGATCGCGCTCTCTCTCTCGATGTCTCTTGCTCGCTCCTCCCCTGAGCGCGACTCCTTTCGATTGAAGATGAGCAACTCGAAGCCGCCCTTCTCCGCCGGACCTCGACCTCTCCTCGCTTGAACCGACGCAAAACCTCGAACCCTCAAGGCAAAGGCCGAGCCTCGTGCGAACCTGCAGTCACAAACGTCGGAGCTACCACCGTGAGGCTGACGAGTGGAGCCTCGCTCCTGGGAGAAGTGACTACAGAGCCTGTCCCGAGGTAGAAGACCTTGTTCCCTCCTCTAGGTGCTCGACACACAACCCAGGAGCAGAACCCGACCCTCTGCAGCCCCGATTCCGTCGACCCTCAACCTCTACGAGAATTAGGTATAGATTCTGGGCCGTTTAAATTGAATTAGAGTAGTTTAAATTGAATTTGGAATGGGTTCAGGATTGAATCGAAATTGCTGAGTTGGTTTTGGAATTGATTTCTATCTGAATTTTTTGATGTATTGATTGAATTGAATGAGGGGATAAGTTTGGGTGAATAGGTTTTGGTTTAGATCTCATTGTGGTTGAATCCTAGGTTTGAATTTCTGCACTTAAAGTCAATTGAGTCGGAGAGAGCTCTCAACTTTGCTTCTGGATGCCCTTGTTGAGTGTTCTGAATGCATTCTAAGTTGTTCAGGATTGCTTCTAGATTTGGGGAAATAGGGAATTGGTAAGACCTGTGAGTCCTTGAAACAGGACCTCCTTAGAAGTCGTGGTCATCTGACAATGCTTGGTTCCCACTTCACATGATCTATATGAACTTAAGAGTACGAAATTTGGATGTGTTTTTTAGGCAAAATCGGGTGCGTTCTTAATGAGTTCTGTCTTAGATAGTAATTGGAGGGAAGGAGGTAGTTCTGAAGTGGTTTTTTGGAGATCAACTAACCTCAACTACTGGAATTAGTGGAATCATGACAAAGGTGAAATCGTTGAATTATATGATGCTTTACCATAATGTAGCATATAATGTTCTGGTGAAAAAATAAAAAAATGTCATAAGAACAGTAGCATCTTTGATAATAATACAAAGTTCAGGAATACGTATAAAAAATAAAATCATTAGCTACACACATCACCATATCTGAGTAAAAAACCCTCCCCTCTTGCCTCTTCAAGGCATTATGTGGAGATACACCCTAATGGTAGGATAGTTTCACAAGAATGATAGGATAAATATACGCTATTGGTAGGTTGATAATAGCCTATTAGCTCAATTGGTAGAGCGCTGTGTTTGCACACAGAGATGTGAGTTCGACTCTCACATAGGCTAATACGGAGTGTGTGTTCATAAGTCTCCGATATATTGACTTTTGGTAAAGCCAATTATGCATTTACATATTTCCAATAGTATAGATATATCTTACCATTAGTGTGCATCTATCCTACCGTTAGTGTCAAGTTATACAGGAATTACTGGATTTTCATTATGATTCTACTAATATCGTTGTTTTCTCCTACCATTAATTTCCATCTATCCTACCATTCTGAGTTCTCAAACCAAAAGCCTCTATTCATTTCATAATAAAAGTTAGGATAAAAATTAGCTAAAAGTTCAAACTTGCAGCGTACAATAAACCATACAAAAAACCATGATTTCAGCTGTACAATAAACCATACATTTCTTTTGGTAAAGATAAACCATACATTTCTTTAGAATTAAGCAAGCAGCAATGTCATATAGTGTTGTTCTGTGCACAAAAACGCATCCACATATATACTTCCAATATATTCAGAAGATAAGAGTGATTCCAAAGTATAACCCTACCTGAATTACTGGGTTTCCATTATGATCCTACCAATATTGTTGTTTTCTCCTACCATTAGTTTCCATTAATCCTACCATTCTGATCCTACCAATATCGTTGTTTTCTCCTACCATTAGTTTTCATCTATCCTACCATTTTTTTGCATCTATCCTACCAATTTAAATAGCTTTCAAGGAAAATCAAGCTAGAAACCGTAGCAAATTATGTTCCACATTTTTCAGAAAAAAAACAAAGGGTTGAGGGTTTCCAGTCTACAACAGAAGATGAAGGAAACCTAAGTAACATTATATCCAAGGGTAGAGGCTCTAATTCGGTCGTTCTAACATTGAAATAGATTGGATTCATGAATTTTGATTGATAGAAATTGGATTGAGATTGTGATTTATGGATTGGTAATTGAGATTGCGATTAGGGTGAATTCACGCCTCAATGATTACTAGTCTGAGATTTGTGGATTGGTCAATATTAATTCTACTTCTTTGCCAATAGTACAAATATATCTTACTATTCGTGTACATCTATCCTACCATTAGTGTCAAGTTATACACTTAAAGAATTTCAGTGATTACATTTTTACCATACCAATATCGTATATTTATCCTACCAGGTTCACAAATTTGTCCTACCACTAGTCTATATATTTCCTACCAAGTTCATTATTTTATAAGTTCAGAGATATTCATAATTCATAAATTTGTCGTACCAGATTCACAAATTTGTCCTGCCATTAGTGTATATATTTCCTACCATGTTAAATCGTATAAGTCCATAGAGATATGAACGCATACTCCGTATTAGCCTATGTGAGAGTCGAACTCACATCTTTGTGTGCAAACACAACGCTCTACCAATTGAGCTAATAGGCTATTTATAAAATCTATCAATCAAAGATTTGGAGAATAGATGTCTCCATAAATGCCGAATGTCTCAATCCAAGTGGATTATAACATTCATTATTAACATCCAAAGTCAGAGATTTGCATCCGTGTTCCTCAAAATCAGAATTTTGCCAGGACATAATTAGAGAATGTAAGATCGCCAGTACAAACCTTTGCCATTTGCTCTGCTCAACAAGACTCCAAGAACTTGGTTTTGGAATACTACAAGGTCCTAATGTTGCCTGCACGGAAAGTCAGTTCACTGTAACACAGAAAATCAGTTCACTGTAACACAAATAAGGACAAGGATCACAAACTAAGTGGACAAAAGCAGACTCATTTCAGTGAGTTCATTCACCTTCACAGTTGCTGATTAATTGTCGCAAGTGTTGAGTATCTGTAACAGTTTCTTCAACGAATTTTTCACCACAGTTCCTTTCTGTAATTACGACTCACCAAAATTGGTGAATGTGTGTTTGTTCTTAGTAGGCATGAGGATAGCGGATTAGAGCATGTCATTTTAGAGCAATCACAAATCTTCTGTATCAGCGAGACTCATGGATAATTCAACAAGGAGAAACTGAAGAAGAAATTGAATAGAGGAAGTTGTTAGGATTTACCAGGACATCCTTGCAGAAGATGCCATCTCAACACTGAGTTGTAGGACAAACAACTTCCATTGCTATGATGGCTACTGACAAGAACTCCAAAATTGTTCATCCCATCTACAAGAGATGTTAAGTTTGGGGAGAATTCCTGAAAATGAAAGGGTGTTGCATCTACACTCTACAAGGTATTTTTATCTATCATTTATTCTACAGTTCTTACAACTACGACACCAATACCATCCTCCTCCTCGCCCTCTACATAGCATGATTCATCGATTGGTGGCATTTCTTCTGACTCGTTAACTTCTCGGATCTTTTTCTTGATATCATCAAGCTCAGATTGGGAACTTGAGAGCCGTGAAATTAGATCCGCTCTTACCCTTCCCCACGCGCTCTTCTCTTGTCTCCTTCTAGACTGAACATAGTCTATTCTCTTTTGAAGCCATATGCACTCATCGCGGAGAATTTTTTTCTCCTCTAGATATCTTTCTAATCAGGTTGAGTTTTCACCAGACCAGCTAAAATACCTGCATTGCTGTCAGTTTCAGAAGACAGAAAGAAAAGAATTTTAGCCTACAGCAATAGCTAAAGCCAGCAGTTGAAAGATACAAAGATCAACAATGCAGGATACGCGTATTACCTGACAGTGCACATTCTTAGGGCAATTATAAAACAACCGGTAGGGATTTTTGGAAGTTCTTGAAATCCTCAGTTTAACAGGAAGCCCACAAAAACAGGTGAGCTCTGAATCTTCACCACTGTCTACCTCATTAGAGTATTCGACCCTGCACATTCGATTACCTTATGCAATAAGGCCTTTGAATTAAATGGAGGACTATGAAATTTGCTTTACTACAAGCACATCCAGAGGATTTAAGATGATCAAAAGCAACAAGAATTTTACATTTATTGAATAAAAATAGGAGAAAATGACAGTATCAATTTTCACCAAAGTAAACTGATCATTCGATCCTACATTACCAAATGATCATAGTGAACAACCCCAACTTTTCCATTACCAAACTAATACTGGAACCTGATCAAAGAAAGCAAAAGAAATCCCCATCGAAGCAAAGAAACTTGTGCAAGCTGGAAATAGACAGGCAGAGACTTGCAGAAGAGGAAAGAAATCAACAAAACTAATTCACCGTTCTTGAAAAGGTTTGGATTACAGGTAGCTATAGAGTTTAATGTAACAACAATGCGGAATGAACAATTACCATTTTTTCTACTGCAATTGAACGCAGATATCCATACAATAAAGATATTTTCATTCAATTTCGTACTGTGAGGATTCAATTTCCCGACTTTCGAAGAAGCGATGCATAGAGAAGAATCAATGAAAACGAAATCAGCAAGTGAAGAGAAAGATAGTAACTTGCCGAGACAATCTCTGAGAACCTGCTCGGTTTTCTCGCACTTGCGAACGAATCTCTGGATCGCTTCATCATAGAGAGAGTCCAGAAG
This sequence comes from Persicaria tinctoria, assembly GCA_037127255.1. NCBI lineage: Eukaryota > Viridiplantae > Streptophyta > Magnoliopsida > Caryophyllales > Polygonaceae > Persicaria > Persicaria tinctoria. Next base: position 63,988,520 of record JBANSL010000008.1, on the reverse strand, counting down.
CGGAGACAAACCTAGACGAAGCCGCCGGCCAATTAAGATTTGACAATTATTCAGACATCTGGCGAGTACGGGGATGGTGGCGAGATGGTGGCGCTGCTCGTGGGGGTGTTGTAAGATGACGATCTCGGTACTGGTGGAGATCAACTCCAAAAAATCATCCCGAAACGTCCCCAATCAAAAACCCCTATTTTTACTCCCCGGAATCCGACGCCGGAAGAAGTCTCCCGAGTCCCGCCGCCGATGCCATGCTGCGCCACTGATGGAGGGAGCCACACGTTTGTCGTCGTCGCCTCACCCTCACCCACCGCCGTCCGACGCAGCCCCGCTTGTCTCGCTGAAGTTCCCCATTTTCACTCCCGCACAGGTGACCTTCTCCATCCAGTCATGAACAGTTCCAAATGACCGGGCCTTTTTTTTGTTTTTTGTTTGGGGTAGAGAGGTCATTTTGACTCATTTTTTAGCCTGCTAGTATAGTTGCGCAAATAGGCCCGTTTTTTTGGTTTAATTAGTACCATTTCCTCTATTTTTGTTTGTAACGGCATTTTCATCTTTTATTGATTTTATCGACCTCTTGAAAACTAAACCTGTCTAATCTAGAATTATTACTCGATAAAAAAAAATACTCTGATATCTTGCGCATCCTGAAAAAAAAGTCAAACCAACACATCATTGTGGGAATCACTGTAGCTTGTTTTGAGTGACTACTATGTGTATCTTTGACAGATCTATAGTATTGAAATATTAATATTGATGAGAGAGACAAATAATCCTCAGATTGTGGTTGTCATACATAGCCGGCTTGTTTTGATTACAGTAATGTGCTTTTATGTAGTACTGATAAAAAATAAAATAAAAAGTAGTAGGTTTGGTTTGGAAGGTTACTGGGGAAAGCCCTTAAGTTAAAAGGGAGGCCTTAAATGGAAGGTTAGTGTTATAAGTAGTTTATACCAGATAAAGTAAAATAACAAGTGCATTATAAACATAAATTATTTGTAATCCAAATAAATCCACAGTGTCCAACGGACAAATGACAAAGTTCCTAATCCTGGCCAAGTTGGTTCCTAATGTATAATCAATTTGACCTAATCTTGATGAATTTTGGTTCTGATTCATCACGCACTATCCCGAGCATAGAACAAAAGCAATATTCAATCAGTAAAATTGAGCAATAGCCTTTTATCAGCCATACAACATTACAACTTGGAGGGTAATTTACATATATAATATGGGCGTACAAGGACTTCCAATATCACACCATATTCTTTTGATATTAGTGGCCGGTCGTTGTGAGAAAGAGAAAGGCAACGACACCAATTCAAGTATTTCCTCCTTGAATTTGGTAAATAAAAAGCAGCCATCGGGGTTCAAACCGAGGACCTATGGTTCTACCCAAAAGTCCTTTCCGGTGAGCCATTCCGGAATGGTTCCTACTTGTACTCCCCTAAATCTCAATTCACTCCCATCTACACACAATTTGCGAGCTTGTGCGTATACAAAGTATGCAAAGAGAGTGCGCAATTTCAACTCTATAGAAGAATTTGCTACGCATACATCAATTCAAGGGAGGCGAGAATCAAAATGACGACGAAAATAAAACGAGATGGAGAATTGTTGGCTCAACTTTGAATTACTAATAATTCCACGAAAATTGGACTGTTCCAAAACCCCTCTTAGTTTTCCATTCCATTATTCAGTTCCAACCAGCCTCTTTAAATTGCCTTCACTTATGAAACTCTGAGATATACATCATCACAAATCAGATAAGAATCTTGCATTATCAAACAACACTCCATTCCACAGCACAGGAAACACTTGTCAATTCATCCTGTTAGCCCCCTTTCACTATATGTATCATTCACCTCAATCAAGCAAGAATGAGTAACAAGTGATGAAACATACCTAGCCAGTGATGTCCTCAGCCATGCTTTTGTGTAGCTCACGTTCCACCATCCCAAGACCAGCTTCACAAGAATTAATAATGGAGGAGATGATGCGTCTCTGTAAGTCTTTGAACTCTACGGCTAGCTTCACATCCCAGTTGGTGTTTTCCCTTAAAAGAAAAACCGAGAGGACTTTTAAGCTATCTTATTGGTGTTTCACATGTTGCAGCTTGACCAGTTTCCGAGAAGTTCCTTACCTGTCATCAAGTTCAGGATCCCCTAGTCCTTCCATCATTGGCTTGAAAATTAAACTAAGTTCTTCAAGAACTCTCATTTCATTTTCCAAATTCTCCTGCAACTGCTATAACAAAACACTCTTGCTAACCAAAGAATTCACTTTCAGGGTAGGATATGTTTTCTGATTGAACCATATTTCAAATGAGAGAGAGATTAAAAGACTTACAAGAGTCTTAGAGTGGACATAAGGGCTAAGAGACTTCCGTATGTGGTCTAACAATGGTGTCGGCAATCCATAATAGAAAATGTCTTGGTTCCTTGAAAGCCAAGTACCACGCACCATATGTGTCGTATTCTCAGCTGCATCACAACTATCCTCATCCCCAAAGTCTAAAACAATAATACGGTCTTGTTGGAAGTTGGAACAGTAAGAGAACAGTTGGGATCTTTTGAGATATCCGATCATAAAAGAAAATCTTAATCTCAGCATGAGTTCAAGTATGAATTCCAATTTGCTCAAAAAATAATGATACAAGTTCAATGAGATAAGGAAAGCACAAACCTAATGGAATGATATCACAAGGGTTGTCTCCTTGTGGTAAGAAACCATAGAACGTGAGAAGATGAGAACTTGATAGGTTCCCGTAACCAAGATAGCATTCTTGGCCAGCCTTACATGGCCTTGATAGTGGGAATCTCAAAGAATTTGTTTCTGGATCAACCTTTCCGTAGTGTGAAATGTGTGGGCAGACCTGTGAAGAAAGCAAAATGATAAAACTTCATGAGAAAAAATTGTTCTTCTGTTATCTGGGAAAAAGATTCATCCAAGTCATCTGCAAGAATTGCCAATTTTCAGGAAACAGAAAGGAACATAACGATTTGCATTTTCCAAGCATAATGAAAAAACTGCAAGTGCCCATGCTCGTTGAGTTGAGAACTGATGGTCAATGAACTGCCTCGAGTATCCTATTTGAAGTAGCCAGGAGGAAGGCAAATATGTGGAAGACAAAAGGACATCCTACCGAATGATTGAGAAACCCAGCAACAGGAATTAAGCAAGTACGGAGCTTTCCATCTGGAAACATGACTCTCATGGAATTGGAGTACCAAAGTTCACAAGCCCATAGATATTGCTCCCATGCATAAGACTTTGGCGGGAACAAATCAGGATAGCTATCGCACAGTACAGGAAACAGCTCGTCATATTGAGTCCGCAAATGCTGCAAGTGTATATAAAAAATATAAGATCAAGCAATAATGCCAGAAAGATGCAATTTCAGAACATATAGATCAATCCAAGCACAAAAACCTGATGGCAAGAGCTTTCCTCAGCTTATCAAGGCTAAGTTAAAAATACATATATATCCTTATCATGCGAAGGGTGAACGGAATAAGCTTGGTGGACTATGTTTAGTTCTTTACTGAACAAGAGAAATGTCATAAATTTGTAATAGTTATACTGCATACCCTCGGTTCCCATAACATTCATCAATCTATCACTGATGACATACTAAGCTGACAGTTTGATGGCATATTAACAAAACCAAGCATTTCCAAAAATAATTTTCGAGATGAACATCACAATTTCAAACTTTTAAAACATCATAATAACATCCAAATCACCTCTTTAGCTTGCAATATTTCTTCCACAACCAAAGTCCCCTCCAAGGCCAAGATAGCGTCCAATCCAAAGCTCAGTCCTAACACAATGCAGCATGACAAAAATCAGAAAAGCTTAAAATGATTGGTTGCTTTAATTCCTCTTCACCAACCCAAGTGATCTACTATGAAGATAATATACAGATTGCTGCCAAGATTTCCACAAGTTAATAATATCATTTGAATATTTATAGAGTGGAGAGTGGAGACTACGTTGGCAAATGATATAGATTAATCACAAGAAATGAGTTGTTGCTCCACAATATCATCCACAATGGTTTTGGGTAAAATGTACATATTTACAAACGATGTGTAAAAATACACATCAATTTTTTGCAGAAGAATCAAAGACCGAAAAATAAAGAAGAAAAAGAAGAAGAAGAAAGAAAGAAGCCAGAAGTGTAGAGAAATGCCTACACGTCCCAGTAATTATACACAATTCAGTAAAAATATGGAAGTTTTATCATAATATGTGTATCATGTCATAAATCACATGCCAAGGAGAGGGACAGACCAGTATTGAAATTCTCTGGTAAAGTATCAAAATATATCTTATATTTTGAACTAGAGATTTGTCTCTCCCTCATGCTCCATAATAACAGCATTGTCTCAGCAGAAATCCCCTCTATCTCTCTCAATACATGAAACTGAAAGTAAGAAGGAAACAAATAAATTCAGAATACTGCCTAGCTTTAAAATGTTTTCATAAATTAATGACGACTTTCATAGGCATTTATAGATGCAACAATTGGTTCAGGGTGTCACTCAACAACAAAAACATCCAAATTACCATATCTGAGTTATGGACAGCTTCCTCTGAAATGATAATAGACAAAGGGATCTCCAACGCAACATCTCCGACATTTAGGTCAGCAGCTGCTAGAGCTCCTCTTCCTGCCTCTTCAATATCTACATATGAACAATGCTATAGTTGCTTAATACAGGGTATAGTGTTCTTCTTTCCTTTTTTGAACCTGAGGATACATTCTAAAAGTAGATAAACAAGATTATTTACACAGTAGTAAATGCTTGAATTGTTTCCTTTACTAATCCTAGAGAGTGAGAGAGAGAGAGAGGATGTACAAGCTATCTGCAACTTTGATTTACTGCCGTTACTTTCGGCCCATTGCAATAAACTATTCTCTTTCTCACAAGAGGACTCAACAACTCTTGTCTTCAATTGGTTCCTTTCTCCTAATTTGTGAATTCTGAGAACAGTTGCAGCTCGTAAATCATGCAGAGCTTTCTTTTCCTGGATACGGTTCTTAGGGGAAGTATCTATACAAGAGAGGATATAATTGAGGGCCTCCGATTCGTTCCTGGGACCATAGAACTCTGACGGTGAATCCACATTCATTTCACCAAAATACATTTCCACCTGCATCCAGATGGCAATTTTTCTATCAAGATTAGTGAGTAGTGACATTTACTTACAACTATACTCAGATTTTGTAGAAGCCATCAGAAGACAGATATAAACTTCCTCACTTGTCTCCAAAGTGTATGCACAGGCATAGATATTATAGGGGAGAAAAAGGTTCAAAAGAGAAAAAATATGCTGCCTTACCTCATTCAATTGAATGATTCGAGCTCTCTGAAGCAGCAAATTCAAGGTCACATTTATCCAATCAGATGTCAAGAAAGTAGTAATGTATAGTCGTTCATCAATGGGACAAATCTTTTCCAGCAGCAGTGCCTGTAGTGGAAGGAGCCACCAGAAGAAAAATTGTCAATAAATCTAGTAGAAAGGGCAAACCAGAAACCAAAAAAGAAGCTTGAACTTACAGAAGCATGTTTAGGTTTAATGTCTATTCTAGTAAACTTGTAAAACATTTTCCATACATGTCTAATTTAAAGGAAGGGAAAAAAATGCTAAATCTATCTGAATCGTTTTCCCATTGTTCTGTAAAAAAAAGATGATCATTTCTGTTATAATTTCAGCTAGTTCAATCTTCAAGGTGAAACAAGGAAAAGGTCATCCAAGATGTGCAGATGAAGGTGATGGCACAGAATGTGATTGATAATAACCACGTGAATGTACAAATCAATCTAAATAAAAAAAAAAAAGGAATCTCCCTCAATAATGTTGATTATGCAATCTTGCAGTTGAGCATTTTACAAATAGAAGCATCAATCTTCTAACTGAATTATTTTAGAAAGGCAGAGAGCAAAATGACTAGAAAGCACGTGGAATGGAAACACTTTCTACACTAGCATAACAAAATCGCTACACTGTAATTTCTAGGTTGGGGTTCTTCTATGCTCTTCTTGTAAAGAATCAATCACGTTTAACGCTAAAGGCAATCACTCAAAGAACCTCAACAGAGCAAAAAAAATAGAAAATCCAAATCCCAACTACACCAGAAAAGCTTTAAAAAAAAATCACATTTCGAACAGAAATTCAATTAATTACCTTCTTCTCAAAGAGCGGATCGTTTTCAGATAGCGGAAGAAGCAAAAAACAGCCATCGTCACTTCCATTCGCTCGATTAGGAGAGCAGGGCTGCTACAGCAGGAAATCAGGCACACTAGCAATATCAACAACCAAATTTCGAAATCGCTCCACTGAACAAAGAAAACAATCAAGGTTGCAATCGCGAACCCTAGAAAAGCAGAGCACGAACGCCTCGTCTAGAAAAAACACACGGAGCAGATCACACATACACACACGCAGCAGTAGCAGTTGCACGTACGAAATAAGAAAGCCAGCAAACAAGAAACCTCCGGGATTTCTGGAGGAAAGCTTAGATGACTACGGATAGTGGCATTAGCAAGGGTTGATTGAATTCACATGTGATATGAGAGTACGAAATCTTGTGTAGACGAATGAGGAACAAGAAGCGATAAGAGAAGAAGAAACAGAAGAGTGAAATGAGGAACTCGCCTGGTTACCGTCTTGAGAAACTGACATTGGAATTGGAGAGCAGAGCTTCAAGTAGAAGGGGGAGGGAGAGGGAGAGGGAGGTTTTCTATTTTCAGGTAAGCACTTCAAATGGGGAGTGCGTCGTGAGGCGGCTAAACAGAAGGTGTCCTAAAGTAATGAGTATTGACATGGTTGCTACAATGGTTTTTTTTTTTTTTTTTTTTTTTTTTTTTAAAGCAAGATAAGAATTAGGAAAGACGTCGCTGACCCGGCTTCTACCCTAGCGCGTCCGAGCGGATGAGAACTCGAAGTTCTGGATCAGTGCTGAAGCTAACATCGGCAGGGGATCCAGCTATAAGTCAGGTGTGCAATCCTGTCAGCTACAACGTTCGAACCCCTGAAAATATGACGAATAGCAACATTAGAGAATGATCGGAGAAAAGTCGTAGTATCAGCTATCAGCAACTCAATAATCCACGACGGTTGCCAATCCCCGAGTATAGATTTAATAACGACGATAAGTAAATTATCGAGCCCCATTAAGGGCTCTAACCACACCCATATACAAGCCTAGAGCCTCGCAAAACACCGCTGGCTTGTTAGAGAAAATGCCAGAGCCAGTGGATATTACCGTGCCATTGTGGTCTCGAATAACGAAGTCGTAAGCGCCCGATTGTGTAGGCAGGCAAGAACCGTCGAAGTTTAGTTTATAGTGGTCATATGGTGGCATCATCCACCCTATCGACCGAGTTGTTTGCTACAATTGGTATGCTTTCATCCCAACTTGCTCAAATATCCATTTACCCATAAATTGAGTTTCCTCGAGTAAATAGTGGGCCTCTAAACAAATTTTGCTTCAAAATTCTTATTTTGCTCAAGTTTTCACACACTAATTAACATTTGTCTTATTGTAAATTGATTAAAATTGTTAGTGTTACATATTTTTTTCCCATTATATTCACTACAAGTATGCAAATCATTTTTTAGGACGGACTATACTATATAAGTAATTTGTCTTGTTATGAAATGATTAAGAAAATCGGATAAGATTTTCGACTAATATAGAATAGACACATGTCACTATCATATCTAAGTTTTATTACAAATCATCATCGTGAAGGGTACGATCAAATAAGTCATTCTTCAATATTCTAAAATTTTAACAACCCATACCTCATACCTGGCATAAAGCCAAACATGGAACTCTACAGAACATATTTTATGAACACCACTATATGTAAATCATGCAAAACAAACTAAGCAATCCAAGTATAGAGACCATGTCTTATAAATACCATATATGTAAACTGTAAATTATGTAAAACCCAACTCATACCAATAGGAATGCAGCACACCAGCCAAACTAAATAGTATACTAAAAGGGAAACAATAGTAGTAGTCCTTTTCAACCCGTACATTCATCAAATTAATTGGAACTAAAAATTGATGAAACTGAAATCAGAAGCAAACATACCCAACATTTTACACCAACAGAAATTCATTATTAGAACTAAAAATTGAAAATTGAAACCCTAAAAATGCAAACCCATAAAATCTCCACTCCAACAAAAATCACCCAATCAAATGATTCAACCACACAAATTGGATACAAATCTTAAATAATGAAGGTTATGTTTGGGAAGGAAAATAAAGATGGAGTTTCATAAATTATGGAAGGAGGATTCACGACAACCCTAAACGGAGAACGCTTCAAGCATCGACAGTCGAAGGAGGAGAAGGCTTTTGGCACCGATGAGCCTCCTCGTAACCTAGAGGGCGACGAATGGAGTCAATGGCTCAGGATTATGATTTTCGGGTTACGTTTTGAGGGATGAAACCCCTCATTAGGATCTTGCGCCCCGAGTACAGGTTGAAGGTTTGAAATTCTAAACTAACGTTTTCAAAGTGGGATTTTGTAATTCGAAGGGATCGTTGGAATCCCCGGGGAAGTCCCCATGTACCTGTCGTAAGTCTAAGCGTGGAAACCCGATAGTCATGCAAATAGCGAAAGTAAAGTGTAAATACAAGGGGTGCCACGACAGATCCGGGTCAAAACGGAGTCTAAAACATAAGTCCAAAAAAGTAGTCAAAGTCTGGTGAAGTCGAGAACTCAAACTCTCACTGTCCTCCGAGCAAAAGGACCCGCACAATAAGCAAGCAACACCGATAGGACGAACAGAATATATACCTAAAAACATTAATGGTGAGCGGGATAAGATGATGCCCATCTGCTCTTTCCGCTGCCCTAAGCACACACATACGCTATACCTAATAATCATGCTTCTAGATGTAAGACAGAATATTAACACACTAACATGCCCCTAAGTTCAAGTGCATAATAATAATAATGAAGGCCTTAACACAGAATACCAAGTGGTATATCCCACTTCCTAACCACCGCCCCCTTTTCTGATAGGGCGGAGATTGGCCAGCTCACGAATGCATTCCAATTCATTAATAGGGCGAGGTCCGTATTGGTACCCGACCCCAGATTGCATGCTTATTAACAAATCATGAATCTGGACTTAAAAGAGAAAATGAATAAGATAATGTGAAAGGTAAAATAAGAGTAATGAGTAAAGCGGTAATAAAGTGGTAATTAAGACTCGAACGACTCAGGACAAACTCGATGAGATTGGGCCATGCTATGACCCTAGCAAAGACCCTAGATACTTCACAAATAACGGTCTTTTTATTTACATACGCATAAAGAAATAGGATGCTCAATGGTCAATGCAACCTAGCATGATACTACATGGCATGTTGATCATGAATGCAAGCACCTAGTATATCATGCACATAAAGCAATGAGTTTTCTCTATCGATCTGAGTAAGCTCCGAATAGACTTACATAGCTAGCAGAATAGCAAAAGTACGATCCCAACAAGTAGCACGAACAATCAGATAATATCAGAACATCTATATAAGTCTACATCTAACCATTCAATCACACATAAGTACTCATCATTCAATAAGGCATAGTCACATCATAACATCATCAAGTTCAACCACTTATCATATTGCCACATTCCACAAGACCATATCATTCTCATCCTTCCATTCAGCCGCATTCATATATTCGCAACAATATATTCGCATAATCACATATCTCAAGCTCATAATATTCAACATATCTTAGAATGCATAAATTAACGATACATAACTCTAACATTACATCATGCTATTAGTCAATCAACCATGCCATTAGTCCATACCAATCATGATATTAGGCAATCATTCACATCAATCATGCTAGTTAGTCACTAATCACATAATTCTCGAGTTAGTACCAAAAGTCAATCCGAAAACCAAGTACCCGATTAAAATGTTCGACCTTGAAAGCTCATGAAGTTCGTTTCCCAAAACTCGCAAATTAGACCCTTAAATCAGTTCTTCAAATTCCCCAAAAGCGTTGAAAATGAGTCACTAAAACTTTGAGAAATGGAGTCAAAAACCATCAGACATGGAGTTAGTTACGGCCGCGAGATGGGCTCTCGTGCCCGCAAGACTCAACGCCTCAGAGGGCTTTCACGGCTGCGAGCATCTCGGCTCGCGAGATCTTAAGTCGTGACCGCAAGTTCTAGCGTCCCCTCTTAGGGCATCCTAGAACATCACTTCGCCACCACGAGTCACCCATGTCATGGCCGTGAGCAAGAACCCTAGGCAGGGTGTTCTTCCTTGTGGCCGCGAGTTCCTTCTCGCGACGGGACTATGGTCCTAAATCTTTGATTCAAGGACCGTTTGTGGCCTCTCTTGGTGTTGTTTGAAGCTCCCCTTTTTCCCAATATTCCAATGACTCCCAAGCACATGTTATTACAAAAATAACGAGGAAAACTCAAGGATTCGAAGAGATTTCTCACCCAACTCTTCCTTGCTTCACTTTCTCTTCTCCCGGGTGGCTCTTAAGGCAATTTGAGGTTGAATCTCCAAGATCCACTTCTTGGGTGAGTAAGAGGATTTAGTTTGAGAATAAAAGAGAGAACTTGGAGGGTTTGAAAGTGAAACTAAGATAAAAGGTGCCAACTTACCCTCCCTAGGCTCAAAATCGAACAAATGACCTCATTGGACTCCTTAGAAGAGTGAGGTAGTTGCAGGACTCCTTGGACTCCTTACATCGTTAGATTGAGAAGAAAAAAGATGGCGAGGTGGTGATGCCAAGAGAAAGAGAAGGGAGGAGAGAAGGCTCTCCTTGGTTTTTGGTGTGGTGGTTTGGAAGGAGAAAGGGTGGCTGAGGTAGTAGAGGGTGGTGGTTGTTTGGGGCGGCATAAGGGAGAGAGATGAGAGAAAAGAGAGTGTTTTAGGGTTTGTGTTTGTATGAAAATGAGGCTTCCAATCTCTCTTCACTTTTCAGATAAGATGGAAATGTATTGTTTGTCTTAAGGTGAGATTCAAATGAGTGTGATGTCATGTATTTATCCTCTTAACTAGATGTTTGAGGATGGGACCAATTCAAATTCAATCACATGTGATCACTTGGGGTTAGGGTTTGGTGTGGGGGCATCTCGGCTAGGGTTAGAAGAGTAGGAGTAGATCTTGGTTTCGACGTTGCAAAGCTTGAACCCCGAGGGGCATCCCGAAATTAATTCCCGACGTTAGCTTCCCGATTCCCGCTCTCTCTCTCTCCACGAAATTAGAATTTTGAAATTCGAGAATTGAGTTTATCGTGTTAGTTCTCAAAATTTTAGTTAGGTCGGAAATCCGCTTTACAAGATCAAAGCCCGAGCTAGAGAGTTTTTCTGCTAAATTCCGCTTTAAAATTCATTTTGATTTTCTTTTTCCGAGAAATTAGGATTTAAAAATTCAAGCCTTTACAAACCTCGCAGCGTCTCTGTCCCCCAAGCGTTTGCACTGCTACCTGCAACGTCTCTCACCAGTGATAGCATGCATTTAGAGGGTCATAATAGGTTGCATTTAGCTTAGTTATGATGCATATCATGCATGTTTTAAGTATGATTTGCATATTTGTTCTCTATGTTGTTGGAGTTGGAATCTACACACTTTTATTGATTATTTTAGGTAATGGTGGATCCGAGGAGACATGAGTTGATAACACATTGGATGAGAATGTCTAGTTAATCGAAGAAGCTTACATGAAGATCTCAAGAGGTCCTGAGAAGAAGAAGGGAGCATAAACGAAGAACAAGTCTACAAAAGTTGTCGCCAGACATGCTAAACTTGTGTTGCACTTTCTGGAGGTCTCAGTTGTCCGATCGACTATTATGACTATGCGTTGGAAAGCTCTTTCAGAGAGCTACAACTTTCCTGTTGACGTCGAGAGCTGATTCAAAGTAGATTTTTCGTAAAAGACCATTGCATCGGGCGCCGCCATATGCTGTGGGCGCAGCAATTTGCCTAGAGCGACGCGTTTTGCATTTGGTGACGGCTTTATCTATCTAATCCCTATTTACCTATCTTTGTTTTTTGGAGGCCGACTTGGACACGAAGGGGACGAAATTGAGAGAGGGCTTAGCCCTAGGTTTTCATTCATTCATTAGATTAGGATTCAAGACGATTTTAGTTGGAGATTGAGAGCGATGTTCGCCATGAGCGGCTAAACTCTCTTCGTTCTACTTGCAATTTGAAGCTTTGTTTGGATTAAGTTGTGAGTTTCTGAATCTTGTTCTTTATCTCCTATATTGAATGCTTCAACTTTTTTGTGCTTATTGATTGATTGTTTTGTTCTTTCTTGTCTGGCCAACTTGTTAGATCAATTCAATTGCTAGGTTTCTGTAGATTTCTTATTGCGAACCTTGACCCAAGTAGCAAACTTGTTCCTTTAGTGCTGATTGAACTAATTGAATAAGTAGGAAGTTGGATGTGTTGTTAAATCCCTCTTTAGGGACTGCAAATACCTTGGTTAATCTCTGAACTTAAAGCTATCAATTGAGTTAAATCCTTCTTTAGGGAGTGTTCGATTGATAGGGGTTTCTAGGACTGATTATACTAGTAACTATATTAGGGACAAGGGCATTCATATGAAGACTAAAAGGACAAGAGGAAGTTACAATATCAATTCAACCAAATAAAGTGGATAATTGTAGGTAGGGCGATCTTCTCTAAATTGTTTTACATCAACTTGTTTATAGTTTATTTTGCTTTCTTTCTATTTCCATCAATTAAAACCCCCCTTTCACAAATTGATAGATACACATTGCTCAGAAATACTTGTTTCTCGGTGGGATCGACCTCTTACTTACTTGCTATACTAGTTTGTAAGTTTGAGTTTATTTTGATACGGTTTACGCGACTAAAAATCGTTCTTCAAATTGGCGCCGTTGCCGGGGAATCAAGTTTATTTATTTTTTTGTGTATTTATTGATTTTTGTGCATATATCTAACCCGTTGTAAGCCTATCTTACGGTTCACGATGCCTTTGCTACTAACTTTTTCAAGATGTTGAGATTAGCGCAGTTTGAAGTGAGAACTTTCACCAATACTTCACTAGATTGCATGAGTATGTTGACGACCTTGGTTCATGGGGTTATCCAATTCAGCATTCGAGATATGATTATTTGCATAATTGATAGGATGACTGTTGAGACGCGATCGCTTGCTGAGTACATGAGTAGCGGAGGCCTGAAACGGTTAGGAGCGTTGTCAGAGTTGTGGGATTTTTTCTGTTATATGGATTACCATGTTTCACAAGAAGTCTTGCTCGCTATGTCTTCTCCGCCGATGGAGGACTCTGTCACACACCTGGAGGATCCATTGCACACTCTTACTCAAGTGGTGCAGCAGTTAGAGGAAGGAAAAATGAGTCGAATCGGAAAATTGGAGGAACAAATGAGCCACTGTAAAAACTTGGAGGAGCAGATGAACCAACTCATTCAAATATTAAGTGCAAAAGGTGGGAAAGAAAGGAGCTTCGGAGAAGAAGATGAAAATACGACGGATGGTGAAAAATGTGACGAGCGGCGACCGCCGCGCTGTTGTTGACGAGCCCCAAACATCTTCTTCTCTTGATTTTGAGAACCCCATCCCACCGCCCATTGAAGAATTGAAGGAGAGAAGGGTGGGGGATCCTATCGAAATCATTGTGTTGCATTCATTCCCTCCTAGATGGTTTCAACATAATAAGGATGTTCAAAAGAAGGAGGAATTATTTGATGACAACGATAGTTTCTTCGATGATGGAGAAAAGATTCTAGTGCTTCCTGACTTGGAATCTCATGAGTCGAAGCATAAGGTTACATGTGATGTGTCTCCCACTCCATCTGCATCATCCATTCTGAGCTCGTCCATTGATGAACTAGGTCCAGAGCCATCAGCTGAGGCTCAAGAGGTAATAGAGGTAAACTTTTGCAATTTGGAAGGTAATGGTGATTATGTTGATCCTTTTGATTGTTGTTTTGATAAGCCACCAGCTGAATTGTGTTGCTGGTATCATATTCTTTCAGGAGAGAGTCATGCTAGACTCTTTGATAGATTGAAAGGGTTTATGAATTTTATATTTTATACTTTCAATTTATCGTGCTATGATGTCTTTTGTAAGATGTGTGCACAGGAATATGATAGGCTACTGAGGGCATTGACGATGTCTGATAGATAAGATCTTGAGATTGAGAATAAGTCAGACCAATGACATTAAAGAAATGCGCTTCTCGGGAGGCAAGGTAAGTTTTCTAATTTAGTTATTTCAATTCCCAGTTAGATAGTTTTATTTTCAATAAATTAGGTTTTCCATTAGGCATTAGATAGTTGCTTTTAGTTTTTGGATAGACTAACTTTTCAGGAAAAGTCGCCAGAATCAACTGAAGCAGGCACGCAGCGGCCGCCGTAAGACCCAGTCGAACCTTTGAGTGGTATTTGTTCATGAGCCTATTCGTCCACCACATTGTGAGTATTTCATTCATCTCTTCCTCTATGTTTTTATTTTTTGTTGTCTTTTATGTTTCATTGAGGACAATGAAAGGTTTAAGTGTGGGGGAGGGATTGCATTGCATATAGATAGAGTTTGCATATCATGTTTACTTATGTTATCATGTTTATTTATGTTGTCATATTTATTTTTATTCATATATTGCATTTGAAAGAAACAAAATCCAAAAATATAGTGCATTGCATTTAAGTGTTATTGAAGATACCCATCTTGGTTTAGTTTGTCCTCTAATTTATTTTTATGATCTTAATGCATAAGTCCCATGATTTGATTGAATTGCTTGAAAATGATTTTTGGAGCATGATTTGAGAATATAATTGAGCAAGTATGGTTGATAGTTGAGGTTAAATTGAAATCTATCAAAAAAATGACCCATGTGTGTTTCTTTTGGCCTTATAGGGACTTTACATATTATTCCCTTTTGCTTTTATTGTGTGATTATACTCTCCATATGCTTCTTATTTCAATACCTTATTGCACATGTTTGTTGCTTGTGAATTTCAAATGATTAAGGCATGTTTTCTTTAGCCGTATTATACCTTATCTACCCTTTGCATTATCCTTTGCTTGAAGCCCAGCTGAGCCGTAAAGCCTTTTTCTTTTTGATAGCTCCACAAAAAATATCATAGCCAATGATTAGCCTGACCCTATCCGGGAATTAGGAGGAGAATTGGTGAAAAATCTATATGTTGGAGTTGCTTTGAGTGGAGATGATGTATGTATGGTTGTGCATTGCGAGAGCCATAGCCGAAATAAGGTAACCCTTCTTGCATAATAGAGATGACTTATTAATAGGGGCCTAAGAAGAATAAAATTCACTTAGGAGTAAAAATCTAGTAAGCTTAGACCTAGAGAGGATAAAATTCACCTAGGGGCAAAAGTAAGCATAAAAATTGCACGAGTTGTATAGTTATTGAAATCGAAGAGTGCTTATTGATGTGTATTGGAGTTTATGTTATTGGAATGGTTTGCGAAGTATGGAAGTTTTGGTATTGTTCCGGTTGGTTGTTGTTCCTTTTTCCCGGATTTTTAGCACCACAAGCCTAAATATTTCCCATGCCTTATGTTCCTACCAAAGCCTCATTACAACCTTATAAAAGTCCTCATGATGTTGTTTGCAAGTGATGAATTTCATGGTGTATAGAGCATTTTAGATTGAGTTAAGAGTTGGACTTTAAAGCCTAAACACATGAGAGCTTGAGTGAAACACATTATCCCGGTGAGGTTGGATTAAATTTATCTTTACTATTGGATCACTCATATATTTGGTAGGATATTTTTTCTCTTATTCATGGCTCCTATTGCTTGATGTTGCTTTTATAAAATTATGGCATGAAGATTTTATTTGTGGGATGATTAATTCTATATTTGTTTTTTATTGCTTGAGGACAAGCAAAAGCTTAAGTGTGGGGGAGTTTGATAGTATGCATTTAGAGGGTCATAACAGGTTGCATTTAGCTTAGTTATGATGCATATCATGCATGTTTTAAATATGATTTACATATTTGTTCTCTATGTTGTTGGAGTCGGAATCTACACCTTTTATTGATTATTTTAGGTAATGGTGGATCCGAGGAGGAGACATGAGTTGATAACGCATTGGATGAGAATGTCTAGTTGATCGAATAAGCTTACATGAAGATCTCAAGAGGTCCTGAGAAGAAGAAGCGAGCCTAAACGAAGAACAAGTCTGCAGAAGTTGTCGCTAGACATGCTGAACTTGTTTTGCACTTTCTGGAGGCCTCGGTTGTCCGATCGACTATTATGACCATGCGTTGAAAAGCTCTTTCAAAGAGATACAACTATCCTATTGATGTCGAGAGCGGATTCAAAATATATTTTTCGTAAAAGACCATTGCAGCGGGCGCCGCCATATACTGCGGGCGCAGCAATTTGCAGCGGCCGCCGCATTTGCCCAGAGCGACGCATTTTGCATTCGGCGACGGTTCTATCTATCTAAACCCTATTTACCTATATTTGATTTTTGGAGGCCGACTTGGACACGAAGGGGACGAAATTGAGAGAGGGCTTAGCCCTAGGTTTTCATTCATTCATTAGATTATGATTTAAGACGATTTTAGTCGGAGATTGAGAGCGATGTTCGCCATGGGCGGCTAAACTCTCTTCGTTCTACTTGCAATTTGAAGCTTTGTTTGGATTAAGTTGTGAGTTTCTGAATCTTGTTCCTTGTCTCCTACATAGAAGGCTTCAACTTCTTTGTGCTTATTGATTGATTGTTTTGTTCTTTCTTGTCTAGCCAACTTGTTAGATCAATAATTGCTAGGGTTTTGTAGATTCCTGATTGCGAACCTTAACCAAAGTAGAAAACTTGTTCCTTTAGGGCTGATTGAACTAATTGAATAAGTAGGAAGTTGGACGTGTTGTTAAATCCCTCTTTAGGGACTGCAAATACCTTGGTTAATCTCTAAACTTAAAGCTATCAATTGAGTTAAATCCTTCTTTAGAGATTGTTCGATTGATAAGGGTTTCTATGACTGATTGGACTGGTAACTATATTAGGTCGGGACAAGGGCATTCATATGAAGACTAAAAGGACAAGAGGAAATCAATTGGGTTAAATCCTTCTTTAGATACTGTTCGATTGATAAGGGTTTCTAGGACTGATTGGACTAATAACTATATTAGGTCGGGACAAGGGCATTCATATGAAGACTAAAAGGACAAGAGGAAGTTACAATATCAATTCAACCAAATAAAGTGGATAGTTGTAGGTAGGGCGATCTTCTCTAAATTGTTTTACATCAACTTGTTTATAGTTTATTTTGCTTTCTTTCTATTCCCATCAATCAAAACCCCCCTTTCACAAATTGATAGATACACATTGCTCAAAAATACTTGTTTCTTTGTGGGATCAACCTCTTACTTATTTGCTATACTAGTTTGTAAGTGTGAGTTTATTTTGATACGATTTACGCGACTAAAAATTGTTCATCACCCACCACTAGCTCAAGCACCACCATCTTAATTAATCCCCGGTGCGAATGCTCTGAGAGAGTCTATTGTTGAGCTAAGGTTGATTTCTTCTTACATTGGTGAATTAATTGAGAAATCCCAACTTGCTCAAATGTCTATTGATATTAATTGAGACATCCATCTGCTTGATAACTAGGTGTTGGGAAAGCGAGACACCTTAGCTTCCCAACATAGGCTTGATAATGCAAGGATAGAGTAGGTCACAATCTTATATGATAGACTTATATGATAGACTTAAAAACATTTTTAATTTTGCCCCACAGTTTCTTCAATTTGTCAACATACTTTGGTATTGTTATAGTCCCTTGACAAAGATTGCATAGAGTCTTCTTCAACGGATGAAAAAGAGGTACAATAGACTAAATATCTTTCTCGATGATTTCCTCTAAAATATCCAGAGTCTTGGTTTTTAAGACCAGCACCGAACCATGTAGCCACATCGTTTCCACCTATGAGCATCCATTAGAGCAACATCTTTCATTCAAAAATTGCCATCAATAAATGCGATCTTGAATTTGGCTCCAACAACCATCTTGATCCCTCTGCTTGAGATTAGAAAGTTCAATCCATTGAAAATGTTTGCGACTAGTTATGCTCCTAGATGGTCCGAGTTTGACAAACTTAGCGGATCATTCATGTTATTGAAGGCGTTGTAGATTTCTTTGTCAATTGTATTTCTTGCTAGCTCCGACTTTATCCATCTGTTCTTAAATCGCTTGATCTCCTCTTCTGGTTGCCTTAGGCAGATCGATCCTTCAACCTCAACGTAGATACCATGAAAAGAATCTTGATCAAGACTCAAGGATCTCTTGTTTGAAACAACCACCATGAAAGAATAGTGAACAAGTTTGTTATAGATAAAGAAGGAGAAGAAAAATATTTTGCTTTGATTTCCGCAACTGAAAACCATATGCAATACATCAGCGACAATGTCTTTTATAGCCTAAGCTACTAAGGGTGAATTAACCAAATTGCCCTTATAACACATGCTTACGCTATCTTCCTCATATTCTCTATAAGGCTTTATTAGATTTAGGACAAAATATCAAATTGGTATTTAAAATGAGCACCGGCAGACATATAGTTATTAAAAAAAACTCTGGCACCATATTGGTATTTTATAAAACATTGACAAACATATTAGTATGTTTTTACCAAACGCCTGATTCTCATAAAAGACACCAATGTAAGAAGAAATCAACCTTAGCTCAAAAATTCAAGAATGAAAATAATTTTTTCAAAGCTAATAAACTCGGTTTGCACTTTGTGAACCACTTTTTTCTCATAAAAGACACCTAAATATAATTTTTTTCTCTTTTTTTTTACCAGTTTATTAGCTTTGAAAAAATTATTTTCATTCTTGAATTTTTTATTTTAAGATCTCCAATTCTTATAAAATCAATTTTTAACTTAAAAAAATTGATTTTCATTCCTAGATTTCAATTCTAAAAGGATAAATTGGGTTCAGAATATGAGAATCAAAATTTAGGTAGAAAACATTCCAATATATTCATTGGTGTTATAATACGAGGGATATCAAATGAGATTAATCTTTCGTTAAAGAGAAATATGGAGGAGAGGGAGATTTCTTATTCATGTGTGTCCTCTCAAGTAAGGTTACAAACCCTTATACAGGAAAGATAGGTAGGAGTTATAGAAGGTGAAAGATCCACCAATTATAGTTTCATAACACTCCCCCTTGGATGTACACATCTAACATTACAAACAGTCTCATTAAAAACCTTGTTTAGAAAAACCCAATACGATAAAAACTAGGATTAAGGGAAAAAGAGTACAGATGTCCTTTGATACGCTTTAATGATACTACACCGTTAAAAACCTTGTCAAGAAAACCCAGTGGGATAAAACTTGATCGAAGGGAAACATAGTGTAGTGCATATATTCTCCCCCCGAATTCAACATTCTTATTGTAGCTTTCTCATTCTATTAAGCTCTTCAAACTTCTTGATAGTGCCGACTTCATGAGTTGTATGGCCGAGTCTAAATATTGTCTTCGATGTGTGAAAGTTAAAATGTCTTTATATATCACACTTGACTTCGATGCAATAGACTTACTCGTTTTTGGTGATGAGCTGCTTTCAATGCACAAATATAAGATACTTTCGGACCTAATGTGCCTTTCATTTTTTGATGTAGGGGATTTGTTATATAGAGGGTGTATAAGTTGCCTCATTAAAAATCTTACCTTGGAAAAACCCAATGGTATAAAAACTAAGATTAAGGAAAAGAGTACACCATTGTGTATAGTACTTCAGGACTCAATATACTATTTCACCATTTACACAATACTTCAAGTACTATAAGCACCCTTTGGCTTAATCGTGTACATATGAAGAGACTTTCGTATTCATGCTAGAAGCATTTCAAATTAATTGATTATTTTCACTTATATTCTTTTATTAATGATCAATTTGAGTATACAACTACTATGCTCGTCAATTACACTGGGAGTCGGTTTATTGACAACCAAAGATGCATTCACTACTGGTGAATATATTTTCATATCACCCACTCTCGACTTTTGTGCAATCTATCTTGCTTTATATCTTACAACTTCATTTCGCTTCTTGCGGTTTTGTATAAACTCCCACTTAAAACCAATGATGTTATACTTTCCGTTGCTGGAACTATGGGTACAATAGCATCATGCATATATAATTCATCTTTTCATGAATTCCTTCTTTCTATCTCTTTTACCATCATTTCGATGTCGACGTCCATTATTTGATTGATGATCATCATATTTTCATGAGCTCTTTCCACTTTCGGAGAATCCTAAAGTGAGAGCCTAGTGATCTTCAACATTTCTAGTGTATTTGAGAATCACTTGATTTTTGTTGGTTTTTGAGTTACTTCTGGAACCTCCAAATGAGCTAGCTAGTGCAATATATGTGACTTAGTCACTTTCTCTGCTTTAGTGAATGCATTTTATGCTAAACCATGTAATTATCATTTGGTGTACATAAGTGTTGAACTTCTTGTTGACATTCATTCATCCGCGGACCCCAAATGATATATAGAGAAGTTGCTTTTATGCCATCTCTTTCTTAATATAGTCTCATTTCCTCTCCTCCTAAATACCGAGCATTTGATCACCTTTATAAAGCTCGAGGTATTTGATATCATTAGGAACTTAAACCTCGTGCATCATTCAACTTCTTTGTGGTCTTTTAGTTAATTGTGGAGGAGACCTCTGAAAATATACTCTCTTATATATGGAGATAATTTGGGAGAAGTTATCGTGTCAGATTCGAAATGCAAAATTGCATGGGCCCATTTGACTAACGACTCTTCCAGGTCGTTGTGAGCTACTTTATGCTCAACAATATGATTGATAATATTCTCTGCATCTTCATATGACCAATGTGTTAAGGCATCTATACTGGAATAACACTGGTCCATATGGCGATGTTTTTTTATGTTCGTAGCTGTCTCAGTGAACTCGATCAAGAGACATAAGAGACTTTGCATTTACTCTTTATTATAGACGATCTTGTTATTATTATTATTTTGCCAAGAGAACAAACTGTACATGTATGGTCACCCTTATTGAGGATCTTCCGGTCCTAGGATCTTTTAGTCCTTTTGGTGGGTATTTATGTGAATTTCAATGATCTTGCGAATCATCGTTTTTCTTGAGTGACCAAATGCCACAAAGAATAAGGTTTTATCATCAACTAACTTCTTGTTAGTGACATTATAAGTTTCAATGAGATAAATAAGTGTCAAAATGGTAAAACATTCTAACCATTGAACTTTGTACAGGGTGATCCATTTATTAATCGGATGCAGTTAACTGGGTATTTTCAGAACTTCCACTGATGTCATACTACAGAGGCATGAAACTAACAACCAACTATATTTATCTTTATTCATAATATTCTTCAGGACATTATAAATTAATCGTACAAATATTGCCTAGTTATAAGAAAACAACAATAACTTTGCTTGCGCGCTTAACCATTACCTCTTTTACACCCTCTACAAGAGGGTCATGCTTCAGGCCATGCTTAGAGAATTGTCAAGAAGTGACCTTGTAAAATATATCATATTTTGTGGTTATTTATATTGGTCGTTGTACTATGACAATGAAAAAATAGTTCCGAATATATCATAAAACACATATTCCATGTATTTTCGCGGGAGTACAAATGGTAAAAATAAGATTCATATACTCTTCTAGAGTTTATAAGAATATGAAATTAGAGTCTTCAAGCTCTTATGCAGATTTGATGAAAACTCACAATCTGTTGGATTGTTTACAAATGGTATTGAGACTTTGAGCTCTTAGCGAGATAAGTGTCATAATCTACTGGATTGTTTAACCATTGAGTTTAGGAACTTCAAGCCCGAACATAAAACAGGTGTTGAAAAGCTCACGGTATAGTGGATTAAAGTAATAATAATAATACTAATAAACTATGTAAAATATAATACTAAATAGTAAAGTATATTAAGAAACATGTATATCAACAACAATATCTTAAATAAATAAATAAAGTTAATGTCAACTTCGAGTGACAAGAAAATTTAACGTAGATCTTCGAGACCTTTTTATCACCTACGTCAAAAGGTGGTATTCTTATATGCAATTTTATCATTTAATGTGGGAAACTGATGGAGAAACATTAAGGATCAGAGTTGATATGTTTCTCTGGTTATACGAATCATCATTACAAGTATGTCGTTTACCGGTTCATCCCTACAAGGGCGCGGTTTATCATTCATCTACTTCGGGAGATGTCCACTCAGCTATTTTAAAAGATGTGTTTTTCATCTACTTCAAGAGATATATCTATACATCTACTTCGATCAAGAGATGAAGAATAAAAATATAATATATACAAATAAAAATAAATAAAACAAAATAAAAGAATAATCATTGATGCATCACTACAAGGATGAAAATAGTTGGTTCATCGCTTAAGGGATGAAATTAATCGGTCTATCTCAAAGATACAACTTGTTCATTCACCTACTTCGGGAGATGAGAATGTTATTCTCTTTCAAGAGATGTACCCATTCTTCTACTTTGGGAGATGTATGTGATGGTTTCGTTCATCTACTTCGGGAGACGAGGGAAAACAAATATAGTTTAAATAAATAAAATAAAATGACATACAATTGAATTAAATAAGAATAAATAATAAATATAATTTCATCACTACGGGGATGAAATTTATTGGCTCGATCATCTCTGCAGGGATGAGATTTATTAATCACATCAAGTGATTTATAATATCAATTTCCTTAACTTTATCCACTTCAGGGATTTGAGATTAGTTTATATCCACTCCGAGGAATAATCTATTACTAACTATTAAAACAAAAGATTTATCGATGACGTGACACCATCTTCTTAATCCTATGCCTTTTAACCAATCACCTTAGCCTAAATTATAATTTTAGTAGTTTAAAAAAAATAATGGGATTAATTCAAAACATCTATCTATTATCTATTAATCTATCTATTAATAACTATTAAAAAAAAGCCTTACCCATGACGTGACGCCCTCCCCTTAATCCTAGATCTTTTAACCAATCATCTTAGCCTAAATTACAATTTTAGTTGTTTAAAAAAAAATCTATTACGAACTATTAAAACAAAAGCCTTTCCGATTAAGTGACGACTCCCTCCTCTTAATCCTAGGCCTTTTAACCAATCACCTCAGCCTAAATTACAATTTTAGTAGTTAAAAAAAAACTAGTTCTTTTCCCGAACCGTGTTCGGATTTTTTCATAATATTTCCGGTTGAGTTTGACCTTTTAAATAAAATATTTTACATGCTAATTTTCTACTAACATATTATTCATGCTTCTTGTCATGATGTTCTTCGAAATCATTGGTTATCATGGTGAAGTACTCACGATAGATACTTCAAATTTGGCAAAAACATTAACTAAATGTTCATCAAATTGAAGCCATAAAGATTAGTTTCAAGCAATTTTTTTATTGCAAAATTACATTGACAGAGTGACTCCTTTGAAAATCAAGCACTTTTTTTTTCATTCTAGAAAAAATAAAAAAAGTCTCAGGTTTTTGCTATTAGATAAGATGGAAGTTTACAACAAATGAAACTTTTTTTTTTTGGTCAAGAAAGGGGGCTAGAGCCCATTTATTAGAATTTTTTTCAAAATATTCACGAAAAAATAATTAATTAACAAAATATTCAAACGTTTAAAATATTTACAAAAATATTCATTTTTTTCAGGTTTGACAGAAAAATGCGGTCTGAGACCGCGTTTTTCTCAAAGGGTGGAAATTTTGAAATTAAAAGAAAAGGTAACAAAAAATTAACAAAAGAAACGCGGGTTGAAGCCGCGTTTCTTTCATTAATTTTTTTTGGGTTAATTTATATAATTGTGAGAAAAAAAAATTACATCGCGGTTTGAAACCACATCTTTTGTGTTTTTTTTTTAAGGGAAAGAGAAAAATGGGCAGGGAGGCTCGGAAGAAGGAGGAAGACTCCAGAGGAGGAAGGATGGGAGGCCGAAGGAGGACGGAGGAGGGCCGGAGGCCGGAGGAGATTCGCCTCCTTGGAGGCCGGAATCGCACTTCTCCAGCAAGTTCTTCCCGTCTTTGTAGCTCTCCTCCATCTTTAAAATATTTATAGCGGCCGCCCAGGATTGCAGCGAAGCCAGAGGAGGAGACGGGCGGAGTTCGACCATATCTATGTTCGATTGGGGATGTGAGCGGCTGATTTCGATCTTCATTTAGGGATGAAGGCAGCCGAGTTGGCCTTAGATCGGAGATGGGCGCGCGAAGACGACCTTCGTTTGGAGGAGAGCGAGGTGGTGGTAGTGAAGAGTTGTTGTTGATCCCAGAAGAGTTCGATCTTCGATTGGGGACGACGGGATAGGCTACATTCAATTGGGGATGGCGGCGATCGAGTTTGATCTTCGATTGAGGACGACGACGGCGAGTTCGCCTTCGATCAGAGAGGGGCGAAGCCGCGGAGACGACCTTCGGGGAGAGCGCGACCTCCAGCCTCTCCTCCTTCCTCGGGGCTACGACCACGGCCTCTCATCCTTCCTCCTCCGTCGTCTTCCTCCTCCTTCCCGAGTCTCTCTGGTCTGTTTTCACTTTAAAAGAGAGAGAGAGAGAGAGAGAGAGAGAGAGAGAGAGAGAGAGAGACGCGGTCTCATACCGCGTTTCTACCTAATTTTTTTTTTTCACAATTACATAATTTTTTTGTTACCTTTTCTTTTAATTTCAAATTTTCCACCCTTTGAGAAAAACGCGGTCTGAGACCGCATTCTTTTGGCAAACCTGAAAAAAATGAATATTTTTGTAAATATTTTAAATGTTTGAATATTTTGTTAATTAATTATTTTTTCGTGAATATTTTGAAAAAAAAATCCATTTATTAAACTACTAAAGAAGGCGTGGACATTGTTTGTGGGGGCAAAGCCCTATCTCTATCTGCATACATTAACATCATCCGGAGAGGTAAAAGCTTGTTTAGCGAGCGGATCCGCCACCTTGTTCGCCCTCCTGTCAATATGCTGGACATGAATGGACCAATCCGGTGCCCTGATCAGCTAGTGACATTGGCGAATCAGTAGCAGATTCGCATGAGCCTTTTGCGGGTCACCCAGGAGTGATTTGTAGACCTCAGATGACTCTGTTTCCAGCTATATGCTTCGGGTTTCAGAGTTAAGGCACTAGCAAATGCCATGGGCAATGACCATTAACTCCGCCCGAAACGCCGAACAGATGCCCATAGAATCCTTGCAGGAAGTCACCCATGTTGTCCCTTAAGATGCCGCCACACCTCGCAATGCCCGGGTTGCCCCGAGACGCTCCATCCACGTTAAGCTTTACCCATTACGAAGGGGGGGGGGGGCATCCATGGCAGGATTGGTGTTTGTCTTCGACAGGCTTGCGAGGTGCTTGTTCCCATACAGCTCGAAAAGAGACGTCGTTTTGTTCTCACTCTCCTCATCAGCAGTGACAGGTCCTCTAAGTCACCGTTGAACACTTTCTCGTTCATCCTTTTCCAAATGAGCCATATAAAATAGCCGAAGAGAGAGCTCCAACAATCAGCCTTCCTGATATTGCAGTAAAGCCACAACTTCATATCAAGATTGAAGAATTGATCGGGTAAGTTATATCCGGTCAGTTGGGCCCAGGCCGCCTTGGTGTCCGCAAGGAACAAATAGATAATTGTACATAGTGCTAGCTATATCATTAACTAACTAATGACTTTATCGGTCAACATATGACTAACATATTTTGAGTTTCTTCAAGAAACAAATAGATAATTTTTCAAACAAAAACAAATAAAATATTGCGCTACCACTTAGAAATTGAAATATGTCCAAATCAAGAATAGAGATGCACTTACTGGGTGACCTCTTCTAGCAAGGCCAATGGATGATAAAAAAAATTGGTGTGAAATTGCACCCACCATTTGATCCTAAATTCCTTTCCAGGAGGCATAAGTGTTGAGGTATTTGAAAGCCAAACCACCTAAAACCATCATAAGAATATTGCATTAGTAGAAAATACAGAGGTGTACGAAGGTGCCAACAGTTGCACAGTGGAATAAACATGTGCACACAGGGATTCAAGTATAGAAGTTCACCCTCATCCCTGCATCAACTAAGACCCATACCCAGGCAAATGGTGGCCCAATATGTACCTATGCTAACTTTCTCTTATGTGTAATGAGTTCTGGAATTCAACAAAAAAAAAATGTCAATCATAAATCCAGAAGCACGATATTTCAGTCACCATATTATCACAAAAGAAGCATCCAATAACAAAATACAAAACATAATAGAACAAAACCATGAGTCATTGACAACATTGAATTTAATACAACTAATATGAAAGTACATACCTTTGTTTACATGAAGATAATGCATGAAATGCACTATTTCTATGTTTCTGCAGGCAGCTCCTAATTTTGGCTACTTATACAAATTGAGATCATTACTTCTTCAGGGAGGCACAATATGAACCGATCGTGCAGCTAATAGAATATTTCAGGAATGAATACTTGTAGATTGTTACTGTTACTTGCTTACCATAACAATATTATTTAGCCTTGGAGTGTATATATCAATTGATTTTCAGGTCCGTGTTAGAGTACAAAAGGAGCCCAGAGTTAGATTTATGCATACTAAACACATGCACAATATCATTTTCCCCAATGCCCGGGAAATGAGCAACTAAAAAAGGGTGAAGCCATCGTCATAGGAGACATGCCAACCCCGTCAACAGGGAGGAGCATTCTCACCATACTCGGAGCAACTACTCCACCTCTTCTTCTAGTTAGCACTTCCGGTGTTCAGTATGTTGCTCCTTTCGTTCCATTAGTAAACAATCACTCCAGAGCGATCCGTCCATTCCCCATCTATGTCCTGGTGAGGAGGTGCAAGCGAAAACAATCCCTTCTCCCCTGGAAAAAGAAAAAGAATTGTAAGCAAGCTTCAGACTTATTATTGACTATATGTTCAAAATAGATTCCTTAAGGTGACTAATGTACATATTTTCTTGCATTTTCTCTGATGCAACCCTAAATTAAACACTCTTAACACAATCTCACTATATTCTCACATATACTGTCATAGTTTAATAGTAATAAACATCCTCTTTAACACAATCTCACTCCTTATTTTGTCAAGAGAAGGAGGATGAGTATGAAGATATTTTGCATAGAATTGATTATACAAAAAAAAATAGAAATATGAGAAGAAAAGCCTTGAGTAAAAAAAACATCTTCATCAAAATCATCAAGGCCAAGGAGAGCTGCTGCACGAAATGCCCTTTCATCAAAATCTAGTGATTTCTCAGTAATCAAGAGCCAAAAGTAGCACAGTTAGTCTCTCATGAAGAAAAAATAAAATCAGAAAGATCAAACATGAGATTGCAATAAAGAAACTAATTAGGCAATAACAATTAAAAAGCAGATCTCATTCTCAAAATTCATAACCTCAAACCATGTCATAATCAGGAAAAAAACAAAGTATCAATTAAACAATCAATTAACCTACATCAGAACTAACCCTAAATCTGCGAAATCTTGATTACACGCACTTTTATTTCAACAAAAAATAAAATTTTGAATTCAGAGATAAGTTGTTTCACCGAATGTACTCCGAATTTGAACAGATAAGGAAAGAGACCATGGAATAGAGAAGTAGTTTTAAGAATAGTTGACACTGAGGACAAATTTCGAAGGCAAAATGGTCAATTACAGAGTTCACTTCCCAGGCAGAACTTCAGTAAAGCATACCTGAATGAGGCGTGTGCAGCCGCGGCAATCCAGCATCGATTCTACCGTCCTTGACTGAGTCGCCTCGACCTCCGTTGCCCACCACCCAATTGCGCCACTAATCCACCTGATTTCCGCCTCCTACCTTTGCCGAATGTGCCCCGCCGACAGATTGCACCCCGCCTCTACATTGATAGCCACCAATGGAAATATTAATTATGATGAAGAATGAACTTTTGTAAAAACCAATTTCGATCCTCTGTGGACTGAAGTACAACTCTTCATCTTTCTGAAAACCATCACAAGCACATCTCCTGCAGCTTCTCTTCCTCGCGACGTAATTGACTATATCAATCATTATCTACACGAAACATGGACAACAGAAACCTAATTAACATCCGGATTCGATCACTATCTCTATGGAAGTTAAAATTTGAATCGAAAAGTGGAAAGCTAACTAAAGCCTAAGCAAACTTAAAACACTAATTTCCAATTCAAGCCCCAAAAATCCAAAACCCTCAATTGCATTTGAAGACAATCACAAAGAAATTAAATGGAAATCGAGAGGAGAGGAGAAAACCTGTCATGGGGTGAACCGTTCTCGATCCGGCAAATGTAGTTGAATCGAGATCAAGAGAAGGACATGGCAAGGCTGCCGCCGCAATGAGCTTGCGCGTCGCCATCGTTCTCTACTCATCCCGGTGGTTGCGTCCTCTCCGCATCCCGCCGATGTGGGCAACGACAACCTTGGTAGCTCTGAGAAAACTGGGAGTCGGTGATCGGAGAATCTTCCTGCTTGAATCTTCCGACAACCATGGTGAGGGTCGATTAGGGAAATTCGAGAAACGAAGAAGAGAAGAAAGTGGATTTGAGCAGTTGAAAGAGCGTGGGTTGAAAAAGAAAGTGGTTTCTTAAGTTGCTCAAAGATTGACACATGACTTAATTTTTTCTGAAGACATTGCTTTTGAAATTATAAGTATAAGGGGGGGATAATGGAATTAATTCAAAACATAAAACTAATAATAAGGAAACATAAAATTAATATTAGTAATATGTATCTATATATATACTACTTTAATTGCTTTTTCAACCAATGGGTTTAAATCAAAACATTTAATTATCTAAACTTTTACTATTATTTTATAATATTAATTTAATATATCACTAAGCTTTTATTTATAAAAAAATCACGACATGGCGCGGAGATATAATATCATTTCCTTTTTTTTTTATGATAATTAGCATATGCTTTTGGTAAGTCAACTATCGCCTAAAATAGCGTAATTGATTTGATAATTATTATAATTATAATTCATATTCATATTCTTTTTA
Organism: Persicaria tinctoria; assembly: GCA_037127255.1. Lineage (NCBI taxonomy): Eukaryota > Viridiplantae > Streptophyta > Magnoliopsida > Caryophyllales > Polygonaceae > Persicaria > Persicaria tinctoria. The sequence goes on along the minus strand of JBANSL010000008.1, from coordinate 63,959,432 downwards.
GGATAACATGTACACACTTTCAATATTACCTAAATATATAAATATCTACTTTGTTATCCAATATCTAATGTAATATATACTTTTGATTTCTTTTTCACTCATCTACCCATTTTTTAATGCACGAAAATTCAAATGGTTAGTTTAATTTATAATGTATATCCACTTATGGAATACTTCAATATGATTATATCTTTATGATAAGAGTAGTTGCCTTGGCTGAGCAGTTTGTAGGCGTTTACGAAATCATCCCAACCGTTTACATGCTATGTATTATACACTTTACTTTATTATTTTCTAACCGCTAATATGTATATTTTTGTCGGTAAATTTTTGGCATTATTTAATATTCACAACTTTACTATTAAATTGCACGCCATTGGCGCGGGTATAGGACTAGTACTATATAATTTATATCTAGATATCATCTTCGAGGATGTGTTCATGTGCTTCACGGGGGCAAAAAAATGCAACCCTGAAGCTTGAGCCTTTTTCTATAGATATATAAAAAGTACGGGCCGATTTGCGATTTTAAAGAATTTTGGGTTGATTTTATAATTCTTTTCAAACCTACGATTTTTTTTACGCAGATCATCCCCTTCGTTGATCTGATGGTCGCGATGGCGCAGAACTCAGGCGGTGTTCTTGGTAGTGCTAAGAAACATGTATATTTGTCTAAGTTGTATAATGTTTTATTATATGATTTGTGTAATGTAAACAATAAACAATAGGTTATATGTGTAATAAGGTTTAAAGTGTGATTGAGCTAAGGTTAAGCTAAGTGTTGTGGACTGGATCGAATGTGGCCCCCTGGGCTTGATCTCCTAACCACAACACAAGCCCAAACCTAGGCCCACACTCGGAAACCGTTGCACATGGCCCGTGGGAGACAAGCTGATCACTTGGGTTGAAGTCTTCACCAAAGCACTGCGTTTCAACTAGGGTTCGAGCTCTATATATATGCTTGAGCTCGGGTTGCTCTCGGTTTGTTCACTCACTGTTCACTCAAGCTTCCAAAAGTAGAAAGAGAAGAGAGAGTGCTAGGGTTAGGGTTTCGCTCCTCAATCCCCTTTCCTCCGTCAGCCGCTGAAGGTCTTCTTCCTCGGCGTTCCAAGGGTGGTGCTAAGGTTGCAGGCTCCTCCGGTGATTGGCCCGGTCTTCTTTGAGGGTTTACCTTCTCGATTTGGATCTGTATCTCAAGATCTGAGAACTACAAAGGGAGTTCTCTCTTCCTTTCTTTGTGTAGTTGTTGTTTTCGTTCTTGTTTCAGACTTGCATGTTTTTGTTTTGGCTTTGCCCAACCCCTTGTATTGTTTGATTATTATAGTGGATTAGGGCCGACTCTTGAGGCCCCGGGGACGTAGGATCTTGGACCCGAACCTCGTAAAAACTCGTGTGTCTAGGTTCTACTTTCATCTTCTATGTTCTTCGATCATATACGCGCTTGTCTTGCTTGAATCGAATCCTTCGATACCCTCTCAGGAACTCTCTTCGGCTTCGACCTCAATGGCGCCAACGGCGATCACCGCAAACCCCCCACCCGGACTTCGATTCTCGATCGGGAGGAGGAGGGGCGTAACCTTGATGAATGCCACCCCACCTCGGGTGTCGCCGATCTCCCGGTGCTCATCTATAATTCTTGTCTGTTTTTGGCCTTCTCAATTTTTGTTCTGCTTCCTGATTCGATTTCAGTATGCTCGATTTCAATTTTTGGCCTGCTTCCTTTCGATTGTGTTATCGGTTATTGAGTATGCATATTAGTAAATGTTATCGGCTATTGAGTATGCTCGATTGTGTTATCGGCCTGCTTCCTCATCTACAATTCTTGTCTGTTTTCGATTGTGTTTGGAGTTCCAGATTTGGTATGACTAAGTGCAGTGTAAAAATTGGAGTTCAAGATTAGTAAATGTGAATTAGATCTCTAGATTTGGTCTGAATTGGAGTTGTATGTCTAATCTGCAGGTCATATTAGTACTGTTGTCAATGATGGAGTTGTATGTCTAATGTTGCGAAGCCCTGATTAAACTTGTTATGTTGTTATGGTTCAAGATATGATCAATGTATATGCTGAAAATAAATTAAGCTAAAGTGCTTGTTTCACAAGTTCAAGCTAAGTTGTTTATTTATGAATAGTTTTTAAGTATATTAGCTCAATGGAAGAGAAATGTGTTATTATACACATGATATGGGTTTGAATCCCATATAGACTTTCTGTACAACATCACAACCATATGCCGGCCAGTAGCTGAAATCTGAGATAGACAGGAAACTTCTGAAATATGATTTTTTTTTCCATATTATTATTGTAGATCTATTGTGTAGAGAAAGACTATATGGGATTCGAACCCATATCATGTGTATAATAACACATTGCTCTTCCATTGAGATAATAGACTTAAAAAGATATTCCTAAACCCATAACTCAGCTTGCACTTCTCACATTTCACTCTTCTAGTCCAACTCTTCGTTTCTAATCAGTTAATGCTAAATCAACCCAAGTTCCCACAAAATCAACAAGCATGACAAACCATTTAATTGATGAAAACAATTGTTGTTCAGAAACAACCATCCATAAAGGACGGTACAATGCTCTCATTTGGCTTTTATAATCATGTTGGTCATTCCATCAGAAATACAACTCGACACCCAATAAGAACCTCAATGCCATCTCTTGAACATTTAGATTCAGCAAATGAACTGAATCGCTGATAATGGCACACGTCAATAGATTAAAGCAAGAAAATATAGTAAGTCAGCTCTACAGGAATAATCAACTAATCATTTCATCAGCAAATGAACTGAATCACTGAACATTTGGATTTAGCCAGCCTTACGTGTTCAATATATGGTCTCTTGACTGAATCACTGATATTTTAACCAAGTTATGCAAAGTTGGATAGAGATAATTTACATCTTCATGTACGAAATCAGTCAGCTCTGCAGCAAATTCAACACCAGTAGGACCACCTCCTACAATTACAAGACATTAACCTAGAGAAAATGGCAAATGTTCCAAGACACCAGGCGTGTTAAAAGTGTTTACTTCTAATCCAAAATCAAATCAGACAAGAAACCCTAATTTATTGAATCAAAATCGAATCAGATAAGAAACCCTAATTTATTGAATCAGAATCGAATCAGACAAGAAACTCTAATTTATTGAAAGATCTAGGCAAAGGGGAAGAGGCGGACAACGACCTTGGGGAGGAGGCGGAGGCGGAGGGAGACCAAGGGGAAAAGGTGGACAACGACCTTACCAGTGAAATGGCGCCCTTGAACTAGTGGAAGAGGCGAAGAGAGAGAGAGAGAGGTAGCGAGACCGACCGAGGCAGGAGGAAGGGAACGAGGTGGTGAGTGACCGAGAGGTACGATTGTAGGAGCGAGAGGGGACGAGGCGGAGGGAGACCAAGGAGAAGAGGCGGAGCCGCGGAGAGCAATTGGGAGGAGGAGGAGGAGGCTTCAGCATGAGCGAGGAAAGAGGCGCAGTGCATCTGAGATGGGAAATTCCGAAATGGGAAGGGTTTTTTTTTTTTAATCAGGCTTAAACTTCACATAAATTTTAAAATTGTCATCTAATAAAGAGACCATTGATCTAGAAGGAAGGGCTGAGATTGAAAGTTTCCACCATAAAAGAGTTTCTATGGTAAGGCTTGTTTCCACTTGAACCTCCCCCTATATATATGCTTTATCTGCTGGTCTTCGATTATGCTCTTTGAAACAAGTTTTGTCTTCCGTCAAGGGGGAGGTTGAAAACTCCACCTTGATTGTAAGACCTTGAGATACTAACCCGCAGGTGGTTTTAAGGGTGATGAAAGACAAAACATTAAGCCTGGTTTCAAGGTCTTGAAACCATGACTAAAATGTTTGGTCATATATTATATCTCGTCTATGCGTTGATCTGTTTAAGTGGAGGAAGTGCTTCAAGGCCGAACCATTGGGCCAAGAGTGTTTATGGGCCCTTCATTGGGCAATAAGAGAAATCATTTTGGATCGGCCTTACTCATATATAAATATGTTCTCTTAACTTATACTATGTGGAAGATATTCCTTGAATTGTATTTCAAGAAAGTGAAGGAAGCTATATATGGGCAAGGGGAAATCACGGCTCCATCAGATCTTCCAAGTGTATGTATATGTATAATCATGGAAAAGATAGCATGCTATGGATTTGGAAAGAATGGATTCGGAAGGAATTCAAATTCACTTGGAAAGAATTCAAATTCAAATGGCTCTCCCTTCCCATCATTACAGGAGAACGACTATATAAAGACGGGTGCAAGAAGACATGAAGTACAACTGAGCAAACATTCATTCTAAAATGTTCAAGTCTTCTTAAGCACTCGTCATTCCAGTTTTTCTCTTCCAATCTCATAAAGTCTAGTGTTGTTCATTTTTTAGAGTTGAGGGAAACACAAGCGCTTATTGTACAAGTCATTCATTTTACATTCAGAGTATCATATACTCGATCAAAGGTACACTCCGGTGTGCGATGAGAGTTTTTATTTCACTTGTAAGGTTGAGTGCTAGACTAGAAGCGGTGAGGCTTTGTATAGAAGAATGGTAGCTCTTCTAGGAAGTTCTAGGCTCAAGGAAGTGGAATAAGAAGTGGTTTGAATCCTACGGGTTGGATAACCCTAGGCGGGGATGTAGGCCAAGTTCGTGTTGAACCTCGTTAACAATTCGTGTGTTCGTCTATTTACATTCCGCATTTACTTTACATTGTTCGATTTTACTTTGTCAAGATTTGATAGCTATATCAAGGTCTTGACAAGTTGTTTTGAAAATCCTCTAAAAGTTTTGTTTTGCAAAAATCAAACATACTCTATTCACCCCCCCCCCCTTCTAAAGTATTATTCACCGTCTTATAGACTCTTCAATCTAGAATATAAGAAGTATTTTCAAACAAAGAGTGTCTTATTAGCATCAATAAAGGCATAGTGTTTTGCCTTCATCGGTTTATTTATTTCATTTTCCATGCTTTATGTGCTCACTTATTTTTATGTGACATAAGATGACCTTTGTCGTCTAAGTTGTGTTCTCTTAGCAACCATCGGTCATTTCAATTTCCAGCTTGAAGCTCCTTCCAAGAAGTAGCCTTATCTTAGGTATCTCCACCACTGTAAACTTCCCGTGGCCACTCGAATAGCTCCTTGAACCTCTCCCACTAATAACCGTCGTTCGTCCATTAACATGTAGTAGGTAACGCTTCACTTGGATCTCTTTGCTCAACCCCAAAACCGTCACTTTGGTAATCACCCATCCCTGCGACAATGCAAATCCGTTGTTCACAACACTTGAGGTGATTATCACACTATTGTTTCTCGGTGCGAGTCTTGCAGAGAATGTAACGAAGCTCCATCTCCCACCCTTCTTGTCTCCCATCTCGGTATCAACTCCATTGTCTAAGAAAACTGATCCGGTGCTGCTCTCATTTAAGCCACTGACCACTACCAACAACTCAAATGGCGTCTTCCTTGCTTCTCTTGTGGTAAATGCTTGGCCTTGCATAGCTAAAATGTTGCCCTCTCGAACATGCACATTGATCTCATTAGGTGGTGCATCTAGGGTAACGAAGCCCCCCTTCGACGATGCACTCACCGTCTTGGTGTAGTCGAAGAGATTGAACCAATTTCCTTGTGGGAAGTATGCGTTAACGCTTGTTGCCCCTTGTGTTAGAACTGGGGAGACCATCACACCCCTTCCAATGAGAAATTGTGTGTCGATACCATAAGTGTTTGGGTCATTAGGGAACGAAAAGAAGAGAGGTCGCGCAATTGGAGTCCCTCTCTTGTGTGCCTCGTACATTAGTGTGTAGAAGTAAGGAAGTAGTCGGTATCGAAGACCAAGCACTTTCCTAGCACTTTCAGTCACTGATCCCCACATGTAGAGCTCTTGTCGTTCGCTTTGGTTATCCGAATGATCTCGTGAGAAAGGATAGAATGCTCCGAGCTGCATATACACAAATATTGTTACTTATCTTTTCTTTATATTCGATGTGACATGCATATCTGTTACTGACCTGTATCCAACGTCGACACAACTCTTCGGTCGTATTGAAAGCAAATCCACAAATATCAGCTCCGATCATCGGGATCCCAAACAAGCCAAAGCTGAGCATTGTAGGAATGGAGGACGCCATATTGGTCCATGTTGCGGCATTATCTCCAGTCCAATGAGCAGCGTACTTCCCCGAACCCACAAATGTCGACCTCGATAACACAAACGGCCTTTGCTTCGTCACCTTCTTGAGGGCGGCATTAGTGGCTTTCGACTCCAAGTATCCGTAAAGGTTGTGGACATCGTAGTCCGACACATTTCCATAGTGCATTGCAGATGCAGGGATGGTCTTCTCACCAAGCGGCCTCTTCCCGCCAGAGTTGTTAATTGCGTAAGGTGGGTTATCAAGTGGAGAGTCGGGTATGGTCGGGGAGTTTATGAAGTTTGAGACCTCGTTCATGTCGATCCAAAGGCCGTCTACAGGAAGGACATTATAGAACCTCTGGATCTCATCCGTCCAAAATGAGGTTGTTTTAGGGTTGAGGAAGTCGGGGAAATAGACCGGACCGGGCCACACCACACCTCGATATGGCTCACCTTGTTGCTTGATGAAGATATCTCCTTCCATACCCCTCTGAAATGTGTTGTAGGTGGAGTTTATGCTAATCCCTGTAGTGAATTCGACCGTTTTATTATATCGGTTCAAACTTTTAGGAGATTTAAATATTTTCGAACGCAAAAGGACTTACCGGGATCCAAAATCACCACATACTTTTGACCATTTTTATGAAGTGTACTGAGAAACCTTTGCATCTCATGCATTGGGAAGTTGACCGGGTCGACGGTGAAGTCCTTGTAGGCATCCATGTAATCGATGTCTGTCCACATTGCCTCGAGCGGGATTTGCATCATTGCATATTCCTCTACCACCTCTTCAACGGTCTTGATGTTTGGATACCCATATCGGCATTGATGGAAACCTTAAGTTTGGCACAAGAAGGTGAACATAGAGTTAACATTTATACCACACGATAACATGTAAGACGTTGATATAGATTCTTATGTTCAAACGTATAATATGTATGAATTTTTATCTGATTAGAAATACTAACCGAAGGCCCAATAAGGCATAGGAGCAGGTCGTCCAATGAGCTCAGTGTATTGTTGCACAACTGCATCAGGGGTGGGGCCCTCAAACACGTATAAGTCAATAATACCACCGATCACCTTATATGTGATCCGATCGCCTGTGTAGTCCACATCCATCCCGTTACTGTTAAGGAACAGCACTCCATGCGATGCCCCAAGTGGGGCTCGCACGTCGAGGTAGACCGGATGAGACCCATAGAGATTGAGGTGGACATTGTAGTTAGCGATGTCGGCATTCCACATGGTTAGGGTCTGCCCATGGGTCAACCGAAATGTGGGCTTGGTGTGCTCGCCTAGCCCATAGAGGTTGGCCTGGTCCCCAGGTAGCGACGAGGAGAGCTCAATGTATTGGTCCTTGAAGATGAGCCCCACTGGTTCGGAGTCCGGATCGGTACGTCGAGTGTCGAAAAGGATGTCGCCGGTGGAGCGACGTGTGATGGAGAAGCCAAAGGGGGTCGTGTCGTGGAGCCTGAAGACAAGGTCTGACTTCGGGTGCGAGACCATTAGCTGATTGTTTGACGATTGGGTGACAGACTCGGAAAGTAGGTGAGAGATTGAAGATTCACGAGAGAGGACTTCCCGCGGGATCTCCCACCTTGGATTTGATTCATCGGTTATCCGAATCCTTAAACGGTAATTTTTTTCGAACCTGTTTAATTTTAAAAACACTTTCTAATAAATAATAAAATACATGAATAGATATAAATATTAACGTGAAGATATTTATAAATAGTCAAATCCCAAAAAAAAATTAAAAGAAATAAAAATTATGAAAAGTGAAGCTAATGGGATTTGAAACCTCAAGGTAATAAATACTTCTGGCTAAGCCCCGTCTTTATGATGTGTTACTCATTTTAAACTATTTTATCTCTAAAATTACTAAACATTACGAAAAAATTAATTTTTCCTAAGTTTTTATTCCGATTTATGGGGGCTCCAGCTACCCCGATTCCCCTGGATCCGCCATTGATACAAATGGTTCATGTTTACCCATAATTCTATAAAGTTTGTGTGTATACTTTACGACTCAATATATTTTAGGCAAAAATGCATAAAACCACCCTTTATTCAGAGTTGTTTGCAAATAACCCCCGTTTTTAAAAAAAATTTGCAAATAACCGCCCATTATACAAATGGTTGCAACTAACCACTCATACCCACTTTCCTTGTTAAATCTAATTAAAAAAATTCCAAATTCTAAACAAAAGGGTGATGAATGGCAATCGGGCGGGTCGGGTCGGGTTCGGGTTCGGTTAGTCAGGCTTCGGATCATCCGGGTTTCAGATAATGTCTATTAATTTAGTCATTCAGTTGGGTTGGGTTTGGGTTTCGAATGTATTGAGTTTCGGTTATTCGTGTTTTGATTGTCTCTGATTTTGGTTATTTCAGATTTCGGTTGTCTCATGTTTTAGTTATTTCGGGTTTCAGTTGTCCTGGGTTTCGGTTATTTAGGGTTTGGATTATCTGAAGTTTTCAATATTCATTTTTAAAACTATACTAGAATGTATCTTTAAGTTTGAGTTATTTAGGGTTTCGGTTGTAACGGATTCGGGTCTTAATGCGTTTCAGTTGAATCGGATTTGGGCGAGTTTCCATTATCGATTATTCGTATTTCGGGTCCAAAATGGGTCGGGCTGGACTGATTTTCAAGTGACATACTTCACTATGTTTTCGAGTATTCAGGACAATCGGTTCCGGGTTTTCCGGTTCGGCTTGAGTTTTGCCAGCTCTACCTCATATTGTTCATCGCCTCCAGCAACGATGACCTTTGGTGGAACCTCCTGGTGTTCATCGGGTCTTGGTCGGAGGATCGCTCATATCCTTCTCTCTCTATTTGGCTAATTAGATTGGAAATTTGATTTGGTTGTGGCTAATATAAATAAATATGTAAAACATTAAAAAAAATTATAGGTATAATTGTTTTTTCCTATTAACTTAAGTGAGGTTTAACAAGAAAAGTGGGTATGGGTGGTTAGTTGCAACCAATTTGTATATAATGGATGTTTATTTATAATTTTTTTTAATAAATGATGGTTATTTGTAAACAACCCTGAATAAATGATGGTTTTATGCATTTTTACCTATGTTTTATCCACGAAATTTATATATAGAGAACACCATTTTCATATCTCATGAGCCTTTCAAAAATCAAATCCGAATCTATGTTAAAGAAAATAATTAGAAGAAATATTATAGATTCTCACGTACGTTGCAATAAGGCTTAGAGTAGGAATATCTGGCCCATATACTGAGGAGCTTTTGATGAGTCGAAGAACCGCTCTTAGACTCCTACCGTAGGAGTCCACCTTAGCCTCCTCCACTCGATATCCAAACCCAACCGCCTCTTGGTCGATCCAAGAGGTAGTCGGTTTGGGCTCGACTCCTTCCATCTTCGCCACTAAAAGGGTGAAACAAAGAACCGCAACCATAATGGTGAAGGCTGGCCATATGGCCGGCTTGACATGTCCACCGCCTTTGAACATCAAGAAGTACAACGTAGAAGGAATGTTTGGTTGAATGCTAATAATTGGATTGATGTTCTTCCTTCTACAAGTGGGTATAATTAAATAGAGAATATGAATTGGGGATCAAGGACAAGAAACAATATTTAAAAAAAAAAAATGAAGTGAGAAACTTGAGGGAGGTTGAAATGGGAACATACAAATGTAAACATCACGCAATTCAAGAGAGGCCCAATTTGCAAAAAAAAATTAGTTGGGGCAATAAACAAACAAAAATACTCTAGTAGAATAATGTTTCCAAGAGGCTTAATTGATTGGTACATAGTAACAAATTTTCATTCCACACTTCATCTCATTCACTCTTTCATTGAGTGTGCAACTTTCACAAGGAATAAAATATAAAATAAAATACAAAAAACAAGCGGAGGAAAGAAATAGAAGTTCAGAAGACGGGTGTGTTTGGATTTTATATAAACGAAAAATACGCTTAGATAAAATAAAAAAATATATATTTAGCATCTATGTATCTATATATATATAATATACTAAAATAGAGACTTGAAATCTAATCTTATGCGATTCGTTTATGTATCATTTTCTGTTGCAATTTGACTCGAGTTTTTTTTATACGTCAATTAATGATGATTCAATATATTCAATCTACGTCAGTAATTGATATGCTTATTTTATTTACGTGTCATCTTATGTGTCCACATTAATTGATTACTAATTAGTTATTTTTATTATAAATATTAAACTTCATATCTTAAGTAGTTACAAAATATATCATTTTTTGTTTAATTATTTCATCTTTAGTTGATATAATTAGATTAAATTTAATAGATGTTATGATATATTGATAATATTCTTTATTTTATCAAAATTAATTAGATTTATTCAAATAAATCATAAAATATTATCAAATTATAACTAATCAAGATATGATAAAAAAAATTATGAGTTTTTATAATATTATCAAATAATTTAACTATATATATATAATAGAAATGATATGATATGATTTAATTTATATATTTATTCATGTGCATGTTGTTGCACTGTTTTTAGAAAATATGGAGTATTAATAGATGACTTTTAATTATTAAATAATGAATAATGATGAATTTTTAATGTTATATTTTTATACACTAAAAAATCAATTATAATTGTAATAAATAATGAAACTTGATATGAATTAAATAGACTAAAAATTTAAATAAATATTTTTTCTTAACAATTAATAATCTGGTAGTTAATTTTTTTATTAACAATTAATAATCTGGTAGTTAATTGTTTTTATTAACAAAAGCTTCTATCCCATCTACGGGGCGGATCCATAAATTTTTTCCGGTGGACACAATTTTTTATGAATATAAGTTTTATATTATTTTTATAAGAAATATTTTTAAAAAAATATATATGTGTATGTATATGTATCCTAGCTATTGATTATTTATTCAAAACATTCCTTTAACCTTTCACGTCACACGTTATATAAGAGCTTAGAACATAAAGAAGTTGGACTTGGTTTGTTCCACAAACAATTTATATTTGAGCATCCACAAAGGTGATATTATCAGTGTCTTAACCCAAAAATATAAAAAAATAAAAATAAAGTAACTATCATTTGCAAATTCTAACCTTTTATTAATTTTAATTTCATATATCTTTTTATTCTTTTTATATTTTTTGGGTTAAGACATTCACAATATCACTTTTGTGGAAGAGCTTAGAACATAAAGAAGTTATTTTCGGTCTTTATGCAGAAGTATGTTTAAATTTTATGATAATTAATAAGCATGCTACAACTTCATCCCATATGTGAATATTTTGAGACAGACTATATCTTTTTGTAACTTTTGTATTTGCACATTATATCTGGTTCGAATCCTAGTTGGGGAGATTTGATTCATTCTGAATTTTTGAATTCAGAATGAGAATGAAAGGGCTCACTTTGACCGTTAAAGTACCCGTTCCCCGTCTTTGTTTCTATTGTATTCTATCTCATTGTATGACATTCTGTTCTGCGATATTTGCGAATTTCCATCAATACCTCAATGTAGGTCCGGGATAATCCTTTGTTTCATAGTCTTGGTTACAACTAGCCAATTAAGAATTATCGAATGTACTAGTAGTCTAGCAGTTAGCAGTACATCAAAGATGGAGCCATCGATTCTCCCGAGAGGCTACAATTACCGCGATCAAACAGAAAACATATTAAAACATAGCACCATATGATTATCATATGTTATTTTGTGACTAGATTTGTGAGCATAACATTTGAAGTTTATACCCTTGCGAATGGAGAATAGGTTCAAGTGCTGAAATATATGATTTTACATGGCAGACTGATTTTAAAGAAGCAAAAATACAAGAGATTGCTAAACTCCAAACCTCTTTACAAGCCATGTGGAATAAGAATGAGGAGACAAATGCACTGTTACACAAGAAACGAGAAGCATTTAAGAAGGCAATTGAAGAAGTGCATCCAATTGTCAAAGAAACTCAAATTATGGCTGAACCAAGGTCGGAAGTTGTATAAATTTTCGAAACCCTAGCCGCCGCCCCTATTCCATCTTCCTTAATTCCCCTCTTTCAGATCAGGATATCTCATGGTTTCTTCTTCTTCTTCTTCTTCCCCTCTCTCTCTCTCTCTCTCTCTCTCTCTCTCTCTCTCACACACACACACAAAAAAAAACACACACACACACACAAACACGCACACACTGAATCCACCACCATTGAAGGTCTCATCGTCCTTGTCCTCCGGCCTCTCATGTCAACCTCTCGCCTCCTGACCCCCTTCCTTCTCCCTTCTTTTGGACTGTGCTCGAGCCCTTGATGTTGAGGGATTTTGACTTAGGCTCAAGAAAATCAAATAAATTTGTCAAAACCCACTATAGTATAATGGGATTAAGGTCTATCCAAAAGGATCGGAGTTGGTCAGTGGTTCTATCTTACTTATCTTTCGAGCAAAGGGTAGCAAGAATGCTGAGAGAGGGATTAGTATGGGTGTCGATGAGGGAATTTGCTTCAAACACACTTTCACGGCTCAAACAAGGGTAAAATCAATAGAGAGAATGCTTTAAAGGATAGTGATCACCACAACGATAAACACACGTGTAAATCAATGAATCTCATATAATTTCATGCTTTTATCATCAAACAATTGACTTTCATCAATCAACAAGTAAATTAATCAACTTTCGTATAATCAACTTACTTGTTTCTACCTTTTCTTAACTAGGATCCTTAACTCGCGTTATAAAACCCTAATTACTATTCCAAGTTCACAATTTCCTTATTTCAAGTTAATTGCAACAAAGAATTCCTAAGACTTTTATCCAAGGGTAAGCACATAGGTAGTTGACGATAAACACACCAAACAAAATCATAAAAAACACCGATTCAACACATATGCCTAGAGTTGGGTTCTCCTTAACCCTAGAAGGAAAGTGAACTACTCACTATTCATGATAGAAAACATAAACAAAGTCATAAAAAGAAAACACCTTGAAAAATCTCTAAAAATGTCGCAAACCGTCTCTCTCTCTCTCTCTCTCTCATGTGTTGTGTGTTGGATGGGATGTGAAATGCCTCACCCTAAACCTCTATTTATAGCTGAGAAAAAACCTTAGGATTGACTATCTTCTTATGCAAGTAAAGTCGAATGGGCTAGATTCGATCGCGTACAGAATCTGCTGAAGATACGGGATCGACAAGCGCCGACACAGCGAGTGTCGCAGTTCCTTCCACAGGTGCTCAGGATTGGCGGGCGTGGCTTGGGATCGATGGGCGCCGCACCTGCATTTTCAACCTTTTTAACTTTGTCTCGTAATGCACTTTCTGGAGTCCTCGGTTGTCCGATTGTCGCATATGAATATGCGTTGGAAAGATCTTTTTGAGTACTATAACTTTCATGAGGGATCATAACTTGATTCGAAGTGAAAAAAATGCAAAAAGCGGGAATTTCTCCAGCTGCTCCATCTTGTCGACTTTGTTCGCTTCCACTTCCTTAGCTTTTTCAAAATCTTCTTGACATTCTTTTAAGCTTACGAATGTGTCACATCTCCTCTAAAATAGCTCCGAAATCCTATCTAATGCAAACCACACTTGTAAAGACATCCATATCGAAAATCATACGAAAACCCGCAAAAGCGACTCGATTCTAACCTAAATGCAATCCAAATGCACTCGAAATAAAGCTTTAAAACATGCTAAAACGTGGACATCAACCCTCCCATTGACCCCGGAGTCCTATTACCTACATCCGTGCTCCTCAACACTAAATACAAGCGAGTCTAACTTGCCTTTGCCCGGATCCCAGCCCACAACTTCACCACCAACATCTGGACCTTTCTCGCCTGCACCTTCGTCTGACTGTGGCCAGGGATGGCAATGGGTCCAAAGGTGGGTGAATGGACCCTCATTTCACCCGATCACCATGGGTGGACCATCACCTCACCTGACCCACCATCCATATCCATTTCACTTATATCCACTTCACCCACCGGCCACCACCGATCGGGTGAGCGGGTGAGATGGGTGAAATATGGGTGGATTTGTCTATTTGTGTCTAATCCAAAAGATACATAAAATGTCAATACTAGAAGATAAGTAATGTATCTTTAACATTATAAACAAAATGACTCAAGGAACATTATATCACTACTACAAAATAAGCATATTGCAACAGTCGAAAAATATTACATTAACCTCAAAAAATGATACATTAGGTCTAATGCAGCTTTTTTGTAAATGCTACTTCCGCTCATGTTGCATTAGACCAAATGTAACAACTATTTCATACTAATGTAACAGTCAAGCATAAGAACTATAACTTGTTACATTAGACCAAAAAACATGCTACAATAGATATGTAATGTAACATTCATGGCAAAAGATAATGCATCAACAATTCACACCTAATGCAACCGTTTTAATTCAAGCTATTGCAACAACCTTGTAATGTAGCATTTCTCACATAAACTAATGTATATATTTACAGAATTTATCAAATTACAACCGTATTAATAAAAATGGGCAAATACATTAATATTATTATAAATTATGTCATGTACATACACAATACATAGATATTAGTCAAGAAAAATACTATGTTTTACGAGCTACGCCTTCTACTATTTGTTTGCTAAAACGCGCGGAATTTAGCTGAATGACTTTCCTGCCTTCATGGTCCTGCAAATATGCAACACACAAACTTTAAGCTTACCAACAAACTATGATATGTAGCCATATCATAGTTTGTTGGTATAAATCCTTACGTTGCCATTGTTGATACCAACATCCACTACTAGAAATTTGCTATTTAACATCGGGTAATAGCCGATGTCTTTCAAAAATAAAATCGATGTCTATGTGGGGGATGTAAAAAGTCAAAAGTTTTTCACATCGGCCAGAACCCGATGTCTTTGTATGTTATAACACCGTTTATATTTTTAAATCTGATGTCTTTGTTATCCTATAACATCGATTATAAAATATAACCGATGTTATAACATACAAAGACATCGGGTTCTGGCCGATGTGAATAACTTTTGACTTTTTACATCCCCCACATAGACATCGATTTTGTTTTTTGAAAGACATCGGCTATTACCCGATGTAAAATGACATATTTGTGGTTTTTTTTAATTATCGTAGCCTATACGGGATTTGAACCCGCATCTTTGTGTTTAAACACAATGCTCTACCATTTGAGCTAATAGGCTTTAAATTAGATAGAATGTTCTTACAAGTAAGAAGTGCAAGCAAATTCATGACAAGATTACAACACTCAGTCAAGTCTAAGAATCAATTAGACAATGACTAAAAAGCAAAGCCAAAGATAGGCAAGGGTCGCAAGGCATTTCATTTGACCACAGTTACTCATAATATATTGCTATATTTTGGAGGCAACACAGTAACACACTAGTCTATAGTTGGAGAACAGAGAAGATTCATGCCGCTCAAAAAAACAAAAAAGAAGATCCACTATGCAATAATGTAAATAGAATTTTGATGAGGATGAAACAATACTTAAACATGAAACATTCTTTTGTTTGCAGTAAACTACCATGATGAACTGTAGTTATAAAAAAAACATGTCCCTAATTCAACTTCATATCCCTGGAATTAATTAGACATGTCATTCAATCCACTCAATCTTCATCATCTTGATAAATCAACTGGCTACAAATTAAACATATTACCAGCACCAAGGAAATTTTTAATGGTTTCTTATAAGAGCAAGTAAAATACACCTGCTACAACCATGTTCTACATATTACCTCCCTTGAAAGGGCAAATTGAGCAATGATAATCTGAACCATAATACTTTACATATATAGTGATTTAAATCTGTTAAACTTGCTAAAGAGAGAGTAGAGAAAATTGGGTGAGAACCTAAGCTTAACTCGTGGATGTCCAGGAAGGGGGTTAGCAACTGCAGTTCCAACAACTGCATGGCCTGCTTCATAACGTGCAATAACAACCTTCTCGTTTCCTTTTAATGTGGAAGTCTGCTTCTCAATCCCCTTTTAACAGTGGAAATTCACATTAGTATAGAGGTTTTACTACAAACCTCTTATCTTAGAAAGGTAATCCATAAAAGTATAACTCTCTCACTCTTCTTTTGAATTACAAAAAATCAGGCAACATTATAAATTTATAATTATATGTATTAGCATATCAACTGAAAACCTTCTGCATGATTGTCCAAGCAGTGTCACTAAAAGTGAAAGATTCACAATCTCAAATTTCTTCTTCATTCGCACTCCCGAGTCCAGATACTTGGATCGAATTAAATATACTAAAACTAAACTAGCTAACAACTTGAGATTCAAATATTCAATGTAACAACTTGAGATTCTACCTATTCACCACAAACAGATTAAGTTTTTAAAACCTAGGTGAAGCATTATACAATAATGTAGACATGGGACTATAAAAAAGTGGCAAATCTTACACCTCAACTACCTTTAAGCTGAAGGAGCGAGAGCGAGAAGACCTCCGGCAGCTGCAATCATTTGAAGTTCAAATAGAAACAAAGTCGGCCTCTATTCATTTCAACAAAAAAAAACTTATGACCAATGATTATCAGGCAAAACTTTATTGTGCTAAAACTTCACCGATAATTTCAAAACTCTTCATAGTAAAAGAAACAATTTGATTAATTATATCTGGAAGTTCTTTGTAGCAGAATCAGATTTCTAATTAAAAAAAACTAGCATATATGATATAATCCCCTACTCGTACTACAAGTCAATCAATTCTCCCAATTGAATACACAAACAAATCTCAAGAAGAAAGTCAAAATGAACATGAAAAATTATGCAACTCATCATCATCCATTTCTCCATAAAGTCCACAATGCTTCCACTTTCAAGTATTTAAAAGGGAAAAAAAAAAGAAACAATTGAATTAGAACATACAGCAGCTAAATAAAAAGATACCAAAGCTAAAAAAAAGAACAGGAGCAGATCATATCCATGGCAACAAAAACATCGGCATTCCACAACCAAGTACGCGTCATTTTAAAAAAAGGAACTCATTAACATTTGCTGGGCAAGAAAAATAGTATGCAAGCATGCCAAAAAGTAACTTTATCAACAATAAAAAAAAATAAAAGCTAGTATATTTTTCAGAAGCATTATCCAAAAACCACATTTAATCTAAGAAAAGCGAGAAAAATAGTCTCTTTATTCGTATCAATGGCGTTGACTAATAGCCTTCAGTATGCACAAAACACAGGTAAGGAGGAGGTGCTAGAATGATTGCAAGCAGATATTTTGGGGCCACAGAGAATACTTACATCATGAGCAATTAAGTTTGACATTTCTTTCTATTCTTCCACCTTCCAATCCAAGCTCTCTAGTCGTTCTGACTCTTACCTTCTGAATATTTAGAGAATGTTTAAGATAACACTTTCTTGAGGAGCCTGTGGACAGAAAAATAGAACCATTAACAATAATTGAGTGGAGATTGCCTGTAACAAAAGTCGGGTTAAGCTTGTAGAAAGTCACTCCCTCCTAGAATCAAGATAAATGTATACAAGGTCATCTTGAACTCGTGTCCATGTATCTTGAGGTATTCAACCCAAACCTAGGATTTTGCTAGCCAGTTAGCCAAGATGCCAAATACAGAGTACATACCTTAGCCAAATGAATTTGTTTTTCTTTAATTTCAGTAGCTAAACATCGATTAATATTCAACTGATTCAAATGAGAAAGCTTAAACTATATCGTATTGTATATTGACTCATCAAATTTGTTTCAAACATATATCTTTCTAAATGAGTTTATATGCATATAAAGTGAATTGGCTTGAAGCTAGCTAGTGTAGAAGAACAGAAACCTGAATAGCAACAGGAGCAAATTCGAGACAATCAGGAGACCTTGTGTACATACAGTAGTAAAGTTAGCACGTCTGCAATCACAAATACACTGGGTTCTTGACTCCTTTACCACACATTGAGACCGCCTGATATGAAGCTTGATATTCCCCAACTTGCCAGCTCTGTCCCAAATTTCAGTATGAAATGAAGTTAGTCTCTTCAATATACTTACATTGAGATGAATAAGCAGACATCTATTAGGATTTGATGAGATGCAAACACGCACAAATTATTTGCAATCAAGTATTGCAAACAAAATACAACATATAACATAATTTAAACAAGTAAACTAATTCTGTATGAACAATACATTTGGAGGGAAAACAGGAAAATGGATGATAAACAAGTAGCATTAACAAACCATTCTCCATGCCAAGTCTTCAGGACCTAATGGTTGAGCTGGGCTTGGCACAGAAAAACAAGAAGTCGCAAGGCACACCATATATATATATATATATATATATATATATATATATATATATATATATATATATATATATATATAGAGAGAGAGAGAGAGAGAGAGAGAGAGAGAGAGAGAGAGAGAGAGAGAATAAGAAAGGCTTTATACTTTATTGAACAGCAAACCCCATATAATCAGGAGATGCTTGGCTACATATATACTACCATTCGAATCAAATGGCAATATGTTGGAAGCAGATAGAATCTAAAATTCAATTCAATGACATAAAGTTCAATACCTAAGTACAATGTCCAAGAGAAAGGCAGGCAACATTTGTCAATAACAATTATAAATCTAAAATTCAATTCAATTACATAAAATTTCGATACTTCAGTACATGTCCAAAAGAAAAAGAAGGCAACATTTATAAATAAAAATTATAAATGTATGCCTATAGTATTCATTATGTTAATAAGATTACTCATATAGCTTCTCATATTTCAACAAATCTCTATGTTTTGTTATGTGCGCTTCAAAAATGGAAAAAAAGAAAGCTCACTAGCATAAGATGAAATTATTTAAGTTCAAGACTAATGAACATCAATCTCAGTCACAGGACAAGAGCTCACTTTCTTCTACATCTTGCTACATGTCAATTAGGTTTTTGGCAAATACTAAAATGACCATACTTGTGTCTGCCGTCAGATGAACTCTTTATACTCAAGAGTCAAGAAATATATGTTGGTCAATGCAACAAGCTCTGGTGCCCAACCTGTCCTCAGTTCCAACCTATCGAAAGGGAAGGGGAGATCTATGTTAACCAGACACACAATCAGGCATTTAGGCATCCATGATGCTCAACATCTCCCTCCAACTTCGATTCGGCAAGAAAAATTAAATCAACAATGAAATATTGAAAAATAAAAATAAAAAACAAATATGAAAGCAGATGATTGAAAGAAGGATTGAAATTCCATTAGAATTGAAAGAAGGATTTCTAGGTTTTCAAATGTGGTTTACCTGATAGAAGGGAAAATTAAAAGTTGTCTTGTGCGAATCGGGATGTCGCGTGCCTGGTCTAGTCTCCCCCATCTTCTCGAGCATGGTCTTCTGCAGATGCTGCGTGCCTGACATCCCCCGTCATCCTCGAGCATGGTTTGACCCCAAAACACAACAAACCCTAGATCTACAAAAAAAATCGCACAACCAAGAATCCTAGATATCCAAATCGAAATTGGCCATAGATTCGAGCAAGCGAAGCAAAAGAGAAGAGAAACAGGAGAAGGAAAGAAAGAGAATAGAAGAAGGATACATACCTGTTGCAGATCGAGAGAAGAGTGCTGTTTGCCAGAGAATGGAGCTGGAGATGGGATCTGGCCAACGGAGAGGTTAGGGTTCCTGGCTTCCATGGGCGAGTGAAGCTGTGAAGGCATCGGAGTCGGGTTTCCTTCTGAGCGTACGTATGAATGAAGAATGGTGGAGAGTGTTGTTTCTCACTCTTTCAGATTAGATAATTTTGGGGGTTTCGCTGTAGCGGGAGGAGGAAGGTTTGGAAGAGGGGATGAATCTAAAAATTTCCAAGTGTATTTCATATGGGCGGGATTTGTCCCGCTTATTTTTTTTTCCAAAAAACCCTTTTTTTTTAACATCGGTAAAAAAATAATGTGGTGTCTGTTTTATTTTTAACATCACAAATTTATTAACTGATGTTAAAAAACTGTTTTACATGGCAGGTTTTTCTGACCGATGTTAATGAACCGATGTTAAATAACAAAATTCTAGTAGTGATCGGAGATGCTGACACTTACGTTGCCGATGTCAACATCGGAGATGCTAACGCTGATATCTGAGATGTCGGCACCGCGCTGACATCGATGCTGCTGAAGCTGTTGACGCAGACGTTAGGGATGCTTTTTTCATGTCAACGCTTTTTTTTTTCGTGTTAGCACTGACACTGACATTGTTGATGCCGACATTCGAGATGCTAATGTTGCTGACGCTAACATCGAAGATGTTGTTTCCACCGACATTCTTGACACCGTTGACACTTACATCGGAGATGCTGACGCCGACGTCGAAAATGCTTTTTTCCGTGTCAACAACACCAATGTTGACATTGTTGATGCCGACATTGATGCTAACATTGCTGACGTCACACGGCCTGACACTGCTAATGTTGACATCGGAGATGCTGACACTGATGTTGGTGTTTCTTACGTCAACATCGGAGATGCTGACGCTGACATCGGAGATGTCGGCGTCAGATGCTGACACTGCTGACATTAATACTGATCAGTATAAAAGAAAGAACAGTTGTGCTACTATTATGTAGTACATATGCAAACCTCGGATGCTGCTAACAAGTATTAGTTGAGCTCAATCTAAGGTGTTGGTTGAATGGCTTCTAATGTAAAATGCAGTGAGATGTTGTGTTAGTAGCTTGTAATGATTATGCACAACCAAAATCTGATTTTGATGTCAGAATGAATTGAATTACTATAAAAATCTGTTACACTGCTGACGTTTGATATAATGAAGTAAAATTTGTGCCTTCGGCACAAATTTAGATAGAAATTTATGAAGTTACTACTCTTTGTATTGAAATTAAAAATAAATTAGTAGTAATAAGTCTAAAAGAAAGAATAGTTTTGCTACTACTAATTAATACATATGCAAAAATCTCGTTTTGTTGACAAGTGATAGTTGAGCTCGGTCTAATGTGTTGATTGAATGGCTTTTAATTCTAAAATGCAGTGAGATATTGTGTTACTAGCTTGTAATGATTATGCACAACCAAAATGTGATTTTTGATTTTAGAATGAATTGAATTAATGTAAAAATTTGTTACTGTGCTGACATTTGATGTAATTAAGTAAAATTTGTGCCTTCGGCACAAATTTAGATTGAAATTTATGAAGTTACTACTCTTTGTATTGAAACTAAAAAGAAATTAATAGTGATCAGTATAAAAGAAAGACCAGTTGTGCTACTATTATGTAGTACATATGCAAACCTCGGATGTTGCAGACAAGTATTAGTTGAGCTCAATCTAATGTGTTGATTGAATGACTTCTAAGGTAAAATGCAGTGAGATGTTGAGTTAGTAGCTTGTAATAATTATGCACAACCAAAATCTGATTTTTGATTTTAGAATGAATTCAATTAATGTAAAAACCTGTTACAGTGCTGACATTTGATGTAATTAAGTAAAATTTGTGCCTTCGGCACAAATTTAGATTTAAATTTATGAAGTTACTACTCTTTGTATTGAAACTAAAGAGAAATTAATAGTGATCAGTATAAAAGAAAGAACAGTTGTGCTACTATTATATAGTACCTATGCAAACCTCGGATGTTGCTGACAAGTATTAGTTGAGCTCAATCTAAGGTGTTGGTTGAATGACTTCTAATGCTAAAATGCAGTGAGATGTTGTGTTAGTAGCTTGTAATGATTATGCACAACCCAAACTCTGATTTTGATTTTAGAATTAATTGAAGTACTGTAAAAATCTGTTACAATGCTTACGTTTGATATAATGAAGCAAAATTTGTGCCTTTGGCAAAAATTTAGATTGAAATTTATGAAGTTACTACTCTTTGTATTGAAACTAAAAAGAAATTAATAGTGATCAGTATAAAAGAAAGAACAGTTCTGCTACTATTATGTAGTACCTATGCAAACCTCGGATGCTGCTAACAAGTATTAGTTTAGCTTAATCTAAGGTGTTGGTTGAATGGCTTCTAATGCTAAAATGCAGTGAGATGTTGTGTTAGTAGCTTGTTATAATTATGCACAACCAAAATCTGATTTTGATGTCAGAATGAATTGAATTACTGTAAAAATCTGTTAAACTGCTGACGTTTGATATAATGAAGTAAAATTTGTGCCTTCGGCACAAATTTCGATTGAAATTTATGAAGTTACGACTCTTTGTATTGAAACTAAAAATAAATTAGTAGTAATAAGTCTAAAAGAAAGAATAGTTGTGCTGCTACTAATTAATACTTATGCAAAAATCTCATGTTGTTGACAAGTGATAGTTGAGCTCGGTCCAATGTGTTGATTGAATGGCTTCTAATGCTAAAATGCAGTGAGATATTGTGTTATTAGCTTGTAATGATTATGCACAACCAAAATCTAATTTTTGATTTTAGAATGAATTGAATTAATGTAAAAATATGTTACAGTGCTGACATTTGATGTAATTAAGTAAAATTTGTGCATTCGGCACAAATTTAGATTGAAATTTATGAAGTTACTACTCTTTGTATTGAAACTAAAAAGAAATTAATAGTGATCAGTATAAAAGAAAGACCAGTTGTGCTACTATTATGTAGTACCTATGCAAACCTCGGATGCTGCTGACAAATATTAGTTTAGCTTAATCTAAGGTGTTGGTTGAATGGCTTCTAATGCTAAAATGCAGTGAGATGTTGTGTTAGTAGCTTGTTATAATTATGCACAACCAAAATCTGATTTTGATGTCAGAATGAATTGAATTACTGTAAAAATCTGTTAAACTGCTGACGTTTGATATAATGAAGTAAAATTTGTGCCTTCGGCACAAATTTCGATTGAAATTTATGAAGTTACTACTCTTTGTATTGAAACTAAAAATAAATTAGTAGTAATAAGTCTAAAAGAAAGAATAGTTGTGGTGCTACTAATTAATACTTATGCAAAAATCTCATGTTGTTGACAAGTGATAGTTGAGCTCGGTCCAATGTGTTGATTGAATGGCTACTAATGCTAAAATGCAGTTAGATATTGTGTTATTAGCTTGTAATGATTATGCACAACCAAAATGTGATTTTTGATTTTAGAATGAATTGAATTAATGTAAAAATATGTTACAGTGCTGACATTTGATGTAATTAAGTAAAATTTGTGCATTCGGCACAAATTTAGATTGAAATTTATGAAGTTACTACTCTTTGTATTGAAACTAAAAAGAAATTAATAGTGATCAGTATAAAAGAAAGACCAGTTGTGCTACTATTATGTAGTACCTATGCAAACCTCGGATGCTGCTGACAAGTATTAGTTGAGCTCAATCTAATGTGTTGATTGAATGACTTCTAAGGTAAAATGCAGTGAGATGTTGAGTTAGTAGCTTGTAATGATTATGCACAACCAAAATCTGATTTTTGATTTTAGAATGAATTCAATTAATGTAAAAACTTGTTATAGTGCTGACATTTGATGTAATTAAGTAAAATTTGTGCCTTCGGCACAAATTTAGATTTAAATTTATGAAGTTACTACTCTTTGTTTTGAAACTAAAGAGAAATTAATAGTGATCAGTATAAAATAAAGAACAGTTGTGCTACTATTATATAGTACCTATGCAAATCTCGGATGCTGCTGACAAGTATTAGTTGAGCTCAGTCTAAGGTGTTGGTTGAATGGCTTCTAATGCTAAAATGCAGTGAGATGTTGTGTTAGTAGCTTGTAATGATTATGCACAACCAAAATCTGATTTTGATTTTAGAATTAATTGAAGTACTGTAAAAATCTGTTACAGTGCTAACGTTTGATATAATGAAGTAAAATTTGTGCCTTCGGCAAAAATTTAGATTGAAATTTATGAAGTTACTACTCTTTGTATTGAAACTAAAAAGAAATTAATAGTGATCAGTATAAAAGAAAGAACAGTTTTGCTACTATTATGTAGTACCTATGCAAACCTCGGATGTTGCTGACAAGTATTAGTTGAGCTCAATATAAGGTGGTTGTTGAATGACTTCTAATGTAAAATGCAGTGAGATGTTGTGTTAGTAGCTTGTAATGATTATGCACAACCAAAATTTGATTATGCACAACCAAAATGAATTGAATTACTGTAAAAATCTGTTTCACTGCTGACGTTTGATATAATGAAGTAAAATTTGTGCCTTCGGCACAAATTTAGATTGTAATTTATGGAGTAGTGGTCCTGAAACTAAAAATAAATTAGTAGTTAGTAGTGATAAGTTTAAAAGAAAGAATAGTTGTGCTACTACTAATTCATACTTATGCAAAAATCTGGTGTTGTTGACAAGTGATAGATGAGCTCGGTCTAATGTGTTGGTTGAATGGCTTCTAATGCTAAAATGCACTGAGATATTGTGTTACTAGCTTGTAATGATATAATGTTAGCACACAATTAGAAATAAAAAAGAACTTATACATCAACTTGAATTGCACAAAAAGAGACCATGTCAGCACACAATTAGAAATATAGAGAAAAAAATACACATCAACTTGAATTGCACAAAAAGAGATCATGTCAGCACATGTATCTCTTCTTTCTGTTTATCTATTTTCAAATCAGCATAGTTAACAAATTCTACAGTATATGAGTAGCTTTTAGCAAGAGCAATAACATGTGAACAATAAATGTAAAATCAATATAAAACATAGCATAACTAGCAAGAGAATTCATACTTCATATGGAGAATGTGATAAATATAGCATAACTAGCAAAACAGATCACAAAACCTTTGCTATGTTCTCGAATAACCAAAAAAAAAGAAAAAAGAGGAAGTTAATTAAAAAAAAGTGAAAAATAAGAAGTTTATGTTGTGCAAATATAAGTTACTGTTATGCAAATTTAACTTCATGATATGCACATATTACTATCTGTTATGCAAATATAACAATCTTTTATGCAAATTGAAACTCCTGACACCGGATGTCAGCAAGATTCTTATTCCCTCTTAATTTTTAGCAAATAATGTGAAAAAGAAATAGTAAAAGATAAAGTTTTTTGCCCATCAACGGCTAAATATCAAACATTTAGGATAATTGTCAACATTTAAGCTAAATGTCAACATTTAAGCTAAATGTTAACATTGAAGTTAAATGTCAACATTTAAGCTAAATGTCAACATTGAAGCTAAATGTCAACATTTAAGTTACAACAGATACAACAACAGAAGATGAAATTCAGAAGCTACAACAGTCCCTAAAAGAGACCCAAAATCAGCAGAAGCAAGTTGCAAGCGAAATTCAGAAGCTACAACAGCCCCGAAAAGAGATCCGAAATCAGCGAAAGCAAGATGCAAGTGAAAATCAGAACCTACAGAAACCACAAGATGATACAACAACAGAACCCTAAAACCCTAAACTCTCTACAACCTAGAACCATAAACTCAAAATCCCAAAGGGGAAAAAGAAATAATTTCATAATGACAAGAGGGATCCTGCACTTATAGAGACTGATAAAAGCATAAGCTATATTTGCACAAGAGATCAAATCAGCACATAATTAGAAATAAAAAAAGAACCTATAAATCTACTTGAATTGCACAAAAAGAGACAATGTCAACACACAATTAGAAAACAAGCAATCTGAATTAAAAAAAAAAAGTTGAAAAATAAGAAGTTTATGTTGTGCAAATATAAATTACTGTTATGCAAATATAACTTTATGATATGCATATATAACAATCTGTTATGCAAATATAACAATCTGTTATGCAAAATTGAAACTGTTGACACCGGATGTCAGCAAGATTGTTATTCCCTCTTAATTTTAAACAAACAATGTGAAAAATCATATTCCTCCCAGCAATAAATCTAGTAAAGAGCTATGCAAGTGTAAATATCAAAAATGACTTATCAATCAAGAATATTACGAAAAATGACAAGGAAAAATAAAGAAAGCACACTTTAAAGTACTAAATGAATTTTAGACTAATGTCAAATCAAGTTAATTACATATTGCAATTGAGCATGTTATATTTGCACAAGAGATCATGTCAGCACACAATTAGAAAAAAAAACCTATAAATCTACTTGAAATGCACAAAAAGAGACAATGTCAACACACAATTAGAAATAAAAAAGAACTTATACATTCTGGAAAAAAAAACATATACATTAACTTGAATTGCACAAAAAGTGACCATGTCAGCACACAATTAGAAATAAAAAAGAAACACGTCAACACACAATTAGAAATAAAAAAGAAACATGTCAACACACAATTAAACTTTGTAAAGCTACTAGCTAATATCCCTACATAAGTCAGAAATCACAAGGCACTTCAATGTAAATATACAAACACGTTATTAAATAGGAAAAGTGAAACCAAACCCTAGTTGTTAAGCAATAAAAATAAAATAACAAAATTGTTGATATTGTCGAAAAAAACATAAAAACTCAAGTTTGAACCGTGGCGCGATTCCCTATCCGGAAAGGTATCATAATAGAGAATCCGACACCGGATGCTTAATATCACTTCTACCGAGACCGCATACTAGGCAAGTATCTCTCGTTTCGAATTAAGCTTACTAACATGATTTTTAATAATTTTAAAAGTCATTCATCTAGTGTACAAAACCCATATCAACATGTTATATTTGCACAAGAGATTATGTCACACAATTAGAAATAAAAAAATAACCTATACATCTACTTGAATTGAACAAAAATAGCACATGTCAGCACATATTCACTCTGTGTCAACACATATGTTTCTAAAACTTATATATATGTAGCTGATAATCTTATATTGGAAATGGTCTACTTAATTACACAAAAATAATCTTATATTGGAGATGTCAGCATTTCAGAAGATGTCAGCATTTTTCAAGAAGATGTCAACATTTCCAGAAGATGTCAGCTAGATGTTTGCAACACCAGTAAAATCAGGAAAAAAAAAATTCTAAAGTTTCCAGAAGATGTCAACAAGTTATGTTCACGCCACAACCAATCTTTCTCATAACCCTTCTCAAAAATGGGAATCTAATACAGCAAATAATTGTATCTTTCAAATCTTTCGTCAATCTTGAAGAAGATATGCAGTCCTCTAAGCTCCATAAAATTTTCATAGCATGCCAAAAAGTGCAGTTGAAAATAAGAATATACCTATAGTCTACGAGCATGAGTCTGAAGCTGCTCAACTGCTCCTAACCTAAATGTGTCACAAGCACCCATCATTACACTTGTCTTATGTTGCAACAACCAGTAAGAAACCTGGGAAATCAAAATTTGGACATGTAAATGATGATGGTTGAAAAATATAATGTTTCTAAGCTGAAAAAGAATCGCATGTTTTATACTAACCTTAGCCAGATTGGTAGACTTTCCAACTCCATTGACACCAAACATGCAGTGGCAAAAATAGACTAGCAACGGCAAAAGCGACGGCAAGATGCCGTGGCTAAATTATTTCTGGGAACAAAAAAAAACATTGCCTTTTAGCCCGGATTCTTTGGACCCGGGCTAAAAAGCCTCATATTTTTTTTAAAAAAATAAAATATTCAGATAATTCATGCACATGCTATAAAAGTCCAATTTGAACCTTTCTAAAACCAAATATAGAAATTTAATTAATTATTTAATTATACAATCTTACATATACATAATTTACATAAAAACTCACCAACTGTTGCATCATTGCTGTTGCATAACTATACAAAGTGATAACCAAATTATAGTCTAGAAAATGATCACTTAGCTAAGCTAGCACTATCCAAATCTACCTCTCCCATTCCGGTATCTTCCTCCTCCATGTCCTCGTCGCCCTTGACTCCACACATGATTCATAACCGGCCTGTAATCAAGATTTCAATGTACCAAGTTTTGTGTTTTTTTCTTGACTACAACAAGTCCTGTATGCAAAAGCCACAAACATGCCCAGATGGCCAATTTGATTTTGAAAATTGTAAGATAATAAAGATTGGTTTGGTGAAACTCTTTAACTTAGACTAGTTCTAATCAAGACTACAAAATCATGCAAATCTAAAGTAAAAAAATTATATACAAGCGATTAATGCAAATTAAAATTTCAAAGAGGTGCTAGAAATCCTTGGAAGCCACATGCTCCATCTGAATGAATTGGAGGACCTCAGCAAAGGTAAACCGTAAACGGAGGTGGTGTAGTTACAAAAACCAAACAAATATCACACCAAATCCACAAATTAAACCGCACACCACAATAGAAGTTCTTTTTATATATATTGTATGTATATGGTGTCAATTGGACCACAAACAACAATCAGAGAAACACATAGGCGATTAGCAATTAGAGAAAACAGAGGCGATTACCTGGAGGAGATATAGTTCTAGAGGCGATTAGCAACCAGAGAAAACAATCATCGGTTCATTCAAGCAGAAAACAATCATCGGTTCATTCAAGCGGAAAATTGAACAAGAGAAGACAGAATTCAAATACCTAATTGCATAAACAATCATCGGAACTACAAACTGAAGCCCGGGAGGAGAGCGATACAACGAGGTTAGATGAGGGGCGGGATCTACAAACTGAAGCTCGCAGGCTTCCCCGGAGGTGATGACACTGGTACTGCCCCGCCCTCTCCTTTGCGAATCCCGCCGGCGCTGTCATAGACCCGCCCTCCATGGCTCCTGATTCTGATTACAGAGAGAACTGAGAAGCGACTGATGAGGCTGGTGGCCGAGGAGTTCAGATCCAGGCGAGAGAGGAGCCCAGAACTCGGATTTGCTTCAGATCCAGGCGCTTCTTCTATTGCTTCAAATCGAGGTCGGAGAGAGGAGGTCGGATAGAGGAGGATCTGAGAACCGATGGATATGAGTTCACAGAGATTTGCCCTAGAACATGGTTGAACAACGGTAAAAGAAGAGGGAAGGGCAATATGGTCAAATAACAATCCGAAATTATAAAAGTGGACATCCCACTAATTTTTACAAAAGCTAGGACAAACCTCAAATTAGGACGAAAATTTGTGCCTTCGCCATAAATTTTCTCTTAATAAAACTACGGGATGCCTTCCCGCCTTGCAGACCAAAAAAATATTTTAGGTGATTGAAAACTAATCCAATCCTAATTTCATTTCACAAGAAAATAAGTTTTCTTAAGGTATAAATTCGCTCTATATCTTTTTATTTTATTTTATTTTGAAAAGAATTTGGATAACCGAGGTTACTCAAAAGTATCCTTTCAGACGAGGTTCTGAATATCTGGATTGTTCCATAAGGTGGGGACTAGGTTACCAGGGCCGATGTGTGCAATCTTCACGGCATTACCCTGACACCCTGTCGTCGTCCCACATGGGAGAAAGAAACACGTTGAAAGTTACGGATATATTGTAGAATGTTAAATGTAATCATTTCTATTTCTCATGGACATTTCCAGATTCCTTTGAAAAAGTTGATGATTGTGAGGAAGTCCCTTTCAATTTTGAGGTCATGTACTCGTAGTTCTGATGCTTTGACCCTATCGTGGAGCAAAAGCAAGAGCCTCCACCTTCAAGGGTGATTGTATTCTCACGTTGGCATGCCCTATGTACTTCGATGAGCCCTCACAGTCCCGAATGATATATCCGATAGTGCTTTCTCCAGATGCACAAGTTGATCCGTGTTGAAATTAAGTTTCATTCACCCTCGTTGTGGCTTGTCTCACTTCTGATGCGGGACCATCCTCTATACCGTCATCTACACCTCCGGCCGCGCCGATCATACTCGGAGACGGACCGATGACTCGAGCTCGAGCTAAGAAGCTTCAACGCGACTCATTCCTCTTTGTGAGTCACTCCTTGTTCTCGAGCGCGGTTCAACTCCCGGAACCACCAATGAAGATGTACATGTGCATAGGAAGTGCTAATGGTGTCGATGCCAACGACCGGGGAATCGACGCCAACGACTGAAGCACGCACAGCCAGGTGTGCGGGCGTGCACCCTTGGTGCGCGGGCGTGCGCCATGCTGCTGCTGGTTGCGGGAGCCGAAGACGTCTTGGGCCAAATTGGCTTGAAATCTTTTAATTGTTATTTTAGAACCTTAATTGATAACTCCCTCTCTTGATGAAAATCGGTATAGATGTTTCAAAGACTTTGACATGATATTTGTGTCAAAGGCCTTGGAGCATTAACAGTTGATGAAATACAAAACCTATCTTAATTATTTGTATATTATTTTATCTTATTATATACTTCCATTATATTATATATATATATATATGCCTAACCATTTCAGGAAGTATATTCGAGATTACATCCTTCCTTAATACATGTTGAGAAGATCAGTTCAAAATAGATCATGGCGTTCAAAGTGTCCATAAATAGAAGATTGAAGATCAAACTGATTTGAAGGAGCCGTTGGAGATCCGGTGGTGAAGATCCTCACGCTCCATGCTCTTTTATAAAGGAAAGGAAGGAGAAGACAGAAAATACACAAGTGCTACACGAGCTTCATTCATTCAAGCGATCTGTCTTCCAAGTGTCTCTCTGCTAAGCGCTCAAGAGTTTGTTGTTTATTTCAAAGCCTTTGAGAGTCACTGTGAGCTTATAGGATATATTTATTTCAAGTGTTACTCGAGAGTTTATAACTCGGGAAGTTGCACTAGGCTATTGATTTGCGAGAGTTAGAGGATTGTACTAGATAGCTGAGAGAGGTGGGGCTCTTCTAGATTGGTCTAGGACTCCAAGGGAACGTGAGTTGACTAGATTGCAATTGTATAGGAGAGAGGCTTCTCGGTGAGCTATTAGGATCCTAAGCTAAGCAATCAATAAAGCCTTTGAATCCCAAGGTTGTGGAAGAACCCTAGGCGGGGACGTAGGCCAAGTTGTGCTGAACCTCGTAAACAATTACTCGTGTCCTTTACTTATTGCTTTACCTTATTTCCGCACTTGGTTCGATTGTCTAACTTTGTGATTCAGGTTTAATCTCAACGGTTTTGGTACAAGCTCCAAAAGTCTTGAGACATTCTGCGAAAAACGGGCATACTCTATTCAACCCCCCTTCTAGAGTATTTCTTATTACATTGTTTTTATATTATCGAACCTTCAATTGGTATCAGAGCCTTACTCATTGTTTTTGATCTAACAATCTTGTGAGTTTTCGATCATGTCTGGTGAAGCAAACGGAGGATTTGCACAGGGAAGGTCCACAAGCAGACCGCCACTCTTTGTAGGAAACAACTTTGTCCACTGGAGATCTTTGATGAAGATGTTCATCATAGACCAAGATCTAGAGCTTTGGAACATTATAGAGAATGGTCCGAAGATTCCAGAGAAGGATGGACCAAATGACACCAAAGTTGCAAAGAAGGAGTCTGAATACAACCAAGCAGATCTTGAAACCATCTCCAAAAACTACAGGGCTATTAACTTACTTTATTGTGGTCTTAGCACTGATGAGTTTAATCGTATTTCATCTTGTAGGTCAGCTAAAGAGATTTGGGACAAGTTGGTCGTCACCTATGAAGGAACGAGCCAAGTAAAAGACACCAAGATCAGCATCTTCCTTCGAAAGTACGAGCTCTTTAAGATGAAGTCTGATGAGTCAATCAAGGCCATGTTCACACGATTCACAGAAATCACCAACAACCTTGACTCTCTCGGCAAGAGCTTTACCAACGTTGAGAAAGTAAGGAAGATACTGAGGTGCCTTCCAAAGGAGAAATGGGGTCCAAAAGTAACAGCTATAGAGGAAGCCCAGGACCTCACCACTCTACCCCTTGATGACCTTCTTGGGAAGCTGATCACGCATGAGATGATCCTTAATGAAGACGATGGAGAACTTCCAGCTAGCACCAAGAACTTGGCACTCAAGTCTAAGAAGGATGAGCTCAAGGATGGATCTGATTCCGAAGATGAGGATGACGATGAGGATGATCCTTTTGCTCTTATCACAAGAGGCCTTGCTAGAATTCTCAAAATGAAGAAGCAATTCAACAACAAGGATGGATCAGAGTCTTCAAAATTTCGAGGTAAGCCTCAATACAACAAGTATGAAAAGAAGACTAAACCGTTGTCTTGTTTTGAATGTGGTGAAACAGATCATCTTGTGAAGGACTGCCCTCAAAAGACAAAGAGTCAGCCCAAGAAAGGTGACAAATGGAAGAAGAAAGCCATGGTGGCTACTTGGAGTGATTCCGACTCTGACTCCGACGATGAGAAGGCCAACATTTGTCTTATGGCCTCAGAAGATGAATCCCACGATGAAAAGCTTGAAGCTACTGTAAGAGAACTTATGGAGAGTCCAAAAGAGGTATTATCGGAATTCCTTTCCAATATGATTGCCAATGAAGAAAAGCTTATTGCCCAAACTAACATTCTTATTAAGAGAACTGTGGACCAGGAAAGAACTACTGAGGATCTGTCTATGAGGGTCAAAGGTCTTGAAGCTTCTTATTCAGGTTTTGACATTAAAGTCAAGACGCTTGACTCGGAGAAATCTGAACTCAAGCAAGATCTCTCCGCTCTAAGAAATGAGCATCATGATTTAGAGAACGAGAAGATCTCCCTGAATAATAAGATTCTAGACCAATAGACAACCCTCATAAGTTTTACCAAATCCAAAGGCACTCTCGATAAGATGTTGGGTGAGCAACAAAGCTCTCTAAACAAAAGTGGTATTGGTTACAATCCAAAGTTTTTAGAGAAGCAACACATTACCACTTTTGTAAAGGAAAAAGGAAGCAGAACCTCTCCTATATGTCACCACTGTGCTAGAAAGGGACATGTAAAAGAGACCTGCCCCTACAGAAGAAAGGATCCATATATTATTCGCAATACATTTCCTGTTCATTTGAGAAAAGAACGGATAACACAAGTTTGGGTCCCAAAAGGCACTATTTTACCAAATATGGTTTACCCCAACAATGGATCCAAATTTGCTTATTGGTCTAGCCACAAAGGTTGATGTTTGTCTTGCAGGAAATCACCAAGGTGAAAGAACACAAATGGATTATTGATAGTGGATGCTCGAGGCACATGAGTGGGAAGAGTTCTCTCTTTCATGATCTAAAGGAGCAATCCACGGGAACAATCACTCTTGGTGACAAAGGGAAATGCGACATTGTTGGTATTGGTAGTGTTGGAAGTGATTCCATCCATAGTATTAAAAATGTCTATCTTGTTAATGGTTTAAAGTATAATCTGCTTAACGTTTCTCAATTATGTGATAGTGGTAACAATGTCAGATTTAACAAGAAAAGATGTATAGTGTGCAGAGAAGATACAGGTGAAGTTATTCTGACTGCATATCGTTACAACAATATATACGCCGTAAATGTTGATCAAGTAGCACAAGGAAGCTTAACCTGTCTAAAGGCTTTGACGGATGATACAAAGCTTTGGCACAGGAGACTCGGTCATGTGAGTCCACATACGCTATAGAAGCTTGTGTCCAAAGGGCTTGTAAGAGGGCTACCTGAGATGGACTTCAAAGGTATTGACATGTGCAATGCATGCACACGAGGTAAACAAACACGTAGCTCCTTCAAACCCAAAAAGGTTGTAAGTTCTTCTAGACCCCTTGAACTTTTACATATGGATTTATGTGGTCCTATGCGAGTCAAATCTCCCAATGGTAAAAAGTACATGCTAGTTGTCGTTGATGATTTTTCTAGATATACTTGGGTTGCATTTTTAAAAGAAAAATCAGAGGCCTTATTTGAGTTTTCAAAACTTTGTAAGGAGTTGCAAACTTTAAGAAATGAGCCCATAGTGTCTATTCGAAGTGATCATGGTAGGGAGTTTGATCAACTTCAATTTGATTTGTTTTGTGCTAAATATGGCATCTCCCATAACTTTTCTGCTCCTAGGACACCTCAACAAAACGGGGTTGTGGAACGCAAGAACCGCACCTTAGAGGATATGGCCAGGACTATGCTTTTAGAAAATGCATTACCTAAAACCTATTGGGCTGAAGCTGTTAACACAGCTAACTACATTTTAAATCGTTGTCTTATACGTTCTATCTTAAAGAAAACTCCTTATGAACTTTTCAAAGGCCGCAAACCACTTATATCTTATTTTAAACCCTTTGGCTGTACTTGTTTTGTTCATAACAATGGAAAAGATAACCTTGGGAAATTTGATGCGCGTAGTGATGAAGGTATATTTCTTGGCTATTCCACGAGTAGCAAAGCTTATAGAATCTTCAATAAAAGGACCCAAGTAGTTGAAGAAAGTATACATGTTATTTTTTATGAATGCAATGACGGTGCTTTGAGTGAAAGTGTTGCAGATATAGATCTTAGCATCCATGAAGAGAACGAGGAAGGTGATGTTGCTACTGCCAAGAACACAGAGAAGAGGAACATGCAGGAACCGATTCTTAACACTGAAGAATTGGCCCAAGGTGTTGAAGATTCGTCCAAAGCCCTTGGTGTCCAATCCAACAGCGTTGAGACTTCAGAAACTGCTGTAATTGAACCTAACAGGACCACGGAGTCCGATGTACCACAAATCAATCCTACCAGTGTGTCGAATCAAGGAGCTGAGACGAGCAAAAGGAAATTCAAATACTCCTCATCACACTCATTAAAGGATATCATTTCTGACCCTACTTCTAGTGTTCAAACTTGTTCTAAACTTAAAGATCTTTGTGCTTTTCACGCGTTTGTTTCTCTTATTGAGCCAAAGAAGGTAGATGAGGCACTTCAGGAGCCAGACTGGATCATTGTTATGCAAAGTGAGCTTAACGAATTTGAAAGGAACAAAGTCTGGACCTTGAAGCCTAGACCAAAGCATCAATCAGTCATTGGCACTCGATGGGTGTTTCGAAACAAGCTAGATGAGAATGGTAATGTTGTGAGGAACAAGGCAAGGCTTGTTGCTCAAGGCTACAATCAAGAGGAAGGTATTGACTACGAGGAGACCTTTGCTCCCGTAGCCAGGCTTGAAGCCATTCGTATTTTATTAGCATTTGCATCTTTCATGAGCATAAAGTTATATCAAATGGATGTCAAGTGTGCTTTTCTTAATGGTTTCTTAGAGGAAGAAGTATATGTGGCTCAACCCCCAGGTTTTGAAAGTTCAGAATTTCCCAATCATGTTTATAAACTTGACAAAGCGCTTTATGGTTTGAAACAAGCCCCAAGAGCTTGGTATGAGCGCTTGTCCAAATATCTTTTAGAAAATGATTTTAAAAGGGGGTTGATCGACAAGACTCTTTTTATCAAGACCAAAGGAAAGGACATTTTGGTTATTCAAATTTATGTTGATGATATATTATTTGGTGCTACTAACACATCTTTGTGCAAGGAATTTTCTGACATCATGTGCAATGAATTTGAGATGAGCTTGATGGGTGAACTCAACTTCTTTTTGGGGTTACAAGTTCATCAATCCAAGAAAGGGATCTTCGTCAACCAAAGCAAGTACACTAAGGATCTCTTGAAGAAGTTCAAGATGGATCAATCCAAGGCAGCCAAGACTCCCATGAGCTCAACATTATCTCTAGATCAAGACAAGACTGGAATAAGTGTCAATCAAAAGGAGTATCGAGGAATGATTGGATCTTTATTATATCTCATGGCTAGTAGACCTGACATCATGTTTAGTGTTTGCATGTGTGCTAGGTTTCAAGCTGATCCTAAAGAATCTCACCTCGTGGCTGTGAAGAGGATCTTTCGATATCTCAATGGCACTAAGGAACTTGGACTATGGTACCCAAAGCAAAAGGATTTCACTTTAATTGGATATTCTGATGCAGATTTTGCAGGGTATAAGGTGGATAGAAAGAGCACATCAGGATGTTGCCAATTCTTAGGAGCATCTTTGATCAGTTGGCACTCAAAGAAGCAAAACTCAGTTGCTCTATCCACTGCAGAAGCCGAATACATTGCAGCTGGAGCATGTTGCTCTCAAATCCTTTGGATAGCCCAACAAATGCGAGATCTTGGCATCAACCTCAAAGGTATCCCAATTAAGTGTGACAATACAAGTGTCATATCCATCACTAAGAATCATGTTCAGCATTCAAGGACCAAACATATTGATGTAAGGCATCATTTCATTAGAGATCATGTTGAAAAAGGTGATGTGTCCATATCTTTTATTTCTACTGATTATCAATGGGCTGACATCTTTACTAAGCCTTTGGCAGAGGACAGGTTCACCTTCATTAGACGAGAGATTGAGATGCTTAACAAGGATGCACTTTCGTAGGGGGAGCTTTCCCTTTACGAAAGATAAACTCCACTCAGTGTCAAGACCTTTGAAAGTTATGTCAAGGTCGCAAACTAAACAGTGGAGTACATATATCGGATCACACACTTTTGGTTAATATCTTCCTAGATATTTAATCAATTATTTTTTTAAAAAAAATCCGTTTTTATCCTTGAACCGTTGGAGATATTTTATTTTGGAACAAAATCTTTTCAGTTATCTCCCTCCTAAATATTTGGATTATTTGAAATTTGAATTTGGAAGGTTTTAAATTAAGCAAGTATCATTATCTCCCCCCATTGAAACTCTCAACCGTCCCATCAATCCGTCACCCTCTCTCTCTACTTAAACCAAATCCTGTACCCGATTACTCCTCATCTCAGAAATTATCCAAACCCTTTCCACTTCTTCATCTTCAACCTCTCAATCGCCTCTCAAGAAACCCTAACCGACTACTTCCATGGCACCCAAAACTAAGAAAACTGTCACTCCCAAAAGACTTGGCGCCACCCCCAAGGGACGCCAGGCCACTGCTACCTCTCCCACACCCGAACCTGCTACTCAAGCCATCATCCCAACCGTTGTCCAGAGCACCATTACGCCGAGCACGGCCACGGTTCCCAAGGGCTCTCAGAAGCGCGCTGCTAAGAAACCCCTGAGTGCTAAACAAAAGGGGAAGAGAAAGATCTTGGTTGAGGAAGAGGAAGAGGAAGAGGAGGAAGACGACCTTGATGCCGCCCTGGAAAGAGATGCTGCCAGGGAAGCCGAGGAGGAGGCCTTGAGGCAGAAAAAGGCTGATGAGGAGGCCGAACTTGCTAAGAAACAGGCCGAGGAAGAAGCTGAGCGGATTCAGAAGGAAGCCGAAGCCGAGGAGGTTCCATCCGAGGTGGAGCCTGAGGAAGAAGAAGAAGACGAAGAGGAGCAAGAGGGATCTGGAGAGGACAAGGAACCAGAAGGAGATGACGCGGGGTCCGCTAAGGACTCGGGGTCTGAGGAAGAGGAGGAAGAATCTCCCTCTACTTCTCCTCCCCCCCCCCCCCCCGTCTCCGAAGAAGCGGAAAGCCCCTGCTGCTGTCAAGCCTCCATCCCCCAAGCGCACCAGAAAGGGCACTGTCAAGAGTCTTGTAGCGCCTGTCAAGAGAGTTGCTCCAACAGTTGCGCGCAGAAAGAACGCAGACCCCCCGGCCTATATCCAGGTAAATCAATCCTTGTCCTCCTCTTGGTTTCAAGACGTTGAGACTGCTGGTAAGTGGGTAGACGAGTTTCGAACTCGTAAGATTAGTTGTTCTAATTTTTTAGATGTTGAGTTCTTTGAAGCTTTGAAATTACCTTGCATTGAGCTCCTCAAAAAATCCCCAGCCTGGACCCTTCTTAACCTTGAGACTGTCTACTACCCCGAGCTTACCCGACTCTTCTACATTAACCTAAAAGCCAAGAACGACACTGATGGTTGGTCTTTGGAGTCTGTCGTCAAAGGGGTTAGAATCTCTCTCAACTCCAATGATTTTGCAGATTCCCTAGGCTTACCTACACCAGTTCCCCTCTCTGAAATCCACCCCTCAAAAGAAAATTGCATCATCCTAGCCCGAGCCAAATATCTCCTACCCGAAACATCCAACAACACCTCCAAGCAACTCACTCACTCATCCCTAACCCTTGAGGCAAAAATTATCTTTAACATCATTGTTAGATGCCTCCTACCCTGTCTTAACTCTGGCTCACTCCTTACCGACAATGCCATGGTCCTGCTCTATCGCATTCTAAATGGCCTTGATCCTGATCTGGCCAACACTATCCTTGGAACCATGGCTCATGCCAGAAAAGCTAGAAAAGGCTCTCCCCTCCCCTTTGCTACCCTTTTGACCCCTATCTTCAAAGCTTCTGGAATTGATGTCAAAAATGAAGAACAGCTGCGTCATACGGGTAAGTTCGACTCTAAAGGCCTTGAAAAGATTGGCATCACTCGGTCTCCCCAAGGGACCTTGAGTCTTGCCACTCCTTCAAAAGCCTTTCCCACTGTTCCAGCTTTCGATGAACGCATGGACAACCTAGAGTTGGGCTTGGAGGAGGTTCGCCTGGATATTAAGGAGCTGCAGAAGGATTTGATGACGGAGATGAGCGGGATTTCAAAGTTGCTGGAAGGACTGTGGACGAGGCTCACTGACGATGCTCCGGATGACTAAGCCTTAACCTTAACCCACCCTATCCCACCCCTGATTTGATACTTTGCTGGTTTGTTGGAAACGTTTTCAAAACTTTTGGTAACTTTTTGGTGACTGTTTTTCCTCCGCCCTTTGTTGAAAGACAAAAAGGGGGAGATGATCGTTAGACTTTGAAAACCTCTTCTTAAAGGTCTTGGAAGACCTTGTTTTTTTTATTTATGGTTTTCGGTTGGATATCTTCTTACTTTAAAATTTTTTTTGATCCAACATTTGTCTAACCCTTGCAGGTACTTAGTCCGATTTTACTTATGATATATCTGTTTGACTAAGCTACAGGGATGCACAGGTTTTGTCTTTCATCAAGGGGGAGATTGATAACTCCCTCTCTTGATGAAAATCGATATAGATGTTTCAAAGACTTTGATAGGATATTTGTGTCAAAGGCCTTGGAGCATTAACAGTTGATGAAATACAAAACCTATCTTAATTATTCGTATATTATTTTATCTTATTATATACTTCTATTATATTATATATATATATATATATATATGCCTAACCATTTCAGGAAGTATATTCGAGATTACATCCTTCCTTAATACATGTTGAGAAGATCAGTTCAAAATAGATCATGGCGTTCAAAGTGTCCATAAATAGAAGATTGAAGATCAAACTGATTTGAAGGAGCCGTTGGAGATCCGGTGGTGAAGATCCTCACGCTCCATGCTCTTTTATAAAGGAAAGGAAGGAGAAGACAGAAAATACACAAGTGCTACACGAGCTTCATTCATTCAAGCGATCTGTCTTCCAAGTGTCTCTCTGCTAAGCGCTCAAGAGTTTGTTGTTTATTTCAAAGCCTTTGAGAGTCACTGTGAGCTTATAGGATATATTTATTTCAAGTGTTACTCGAGAGTTTATAACTCGGGAAGTTGCACTAGGCTATTGATTTGCGAGAGTTAGAGGATTGTACTAGATAGCTGAGAGAGGTGGGGCTCTTCTAGATTGGTCTAGGACTCCAAGGGAACGTGAGTTGACTAGATTGCAATTGTATAGGAAAGAGGCTTCTCGGTGAGCTATTAGGATCCTAATCTAAGCAATCAATAAAGCCTTTGAATCCTAAGGTTGTGGAAGAACCCTAGGCGGGGACGTAGGCCAAGTTGTGCTGAACCTCGTAAACAATTACTCGTGTCCTTTACTTATTGCTTTACCTTATTTCCGCACTTGGTTCGATTGTCTAACTTTGTGATTCAGGTTTAATCTCAACGGTTTTGGTACAAGCTCCAAATGTCTTGAGACATTCTGCGAAAAACGGGCATACTCTATTCAACCCCCCTTCTAGAGTATTTCTTATTACATTGTTTTTATATTATCGAACCTTCATTAATTACTTATACTATTTTAAGTTATTTTAGGTTTATTTTATTAATTCTCTAAGTCAATAATTTATTATTATTTTGTTAATGATTCGACCAGATTGCTTTGTTAGGTTATATTAGATCGGCCGACCCTTGTAGAACATTCACGTCTTCCATTATTGAAATTTACAGTTCTTGTGTGAAACACTTCTGTGAGAAAGTCAATCGATTCGTAGCGTTGCTCATCGATTGCAAATTGGTTATAGATCCTGCTTGGTTTGCTTTGAGTTCATCAACCTCGCGAGAGCTTGGTGATCCAGGTAATCACAAGTCCCCTCCTTGTGCCTCCAAGTTGTCCGCTTGGTTGTGTAAGGTTGTAGAGGCGGGTTTTATAGTCGTTGGTATTTGGTTCCTACCCTCTTAGGAGGCCTGGGGTCTTTGCCTCGTTCTATTTTAGTTCGAATCACCCATCTATCAGTCTTTCTATTGTTTTTAATCGAGTCTAGAGTTGCTGCGTTTTTATTCCTTTTAGTCGATATTGAGTCTTTGTTTGTTATTCTTGAGTCGTTTGCTTCCGTTCTTGTTTTTGAGTCTTGATTGTCGAAGATCGGGCCATCCTACGGCTAACCCCGTCTCAAATTGGCATAAGAGCTTTGGTTTCTGACATCAAAGTTATGTCTTTTGTTATTCCCTAAACAAAAAACCTACAAAAAAAAAATTGAGTCTTTCTTGTTCTTGATTTTTACTTCTTAAATTTTTGAATTTGATTGCTACTAATCCTTGTTTGTGATTGTTGTGGTTGCACATTAGCCCAAACATAGCCTAAAGCCGAGACCGCAGTAGCCTTCAACGTGATTGAGCAGCCGATACATGTGATTGCCAATACAATTGATTGAAGCAATTGCAATCCTAGTCGGCATACACACGTACACAAGAATCCAAACCCTAGTTTGTGTTGTTCTATCTTTGGCTATCTTGTTCCATCTTTGTTTATCTATTTAGTTGCCTTATTTAATTTGTTGAAATTTGTGGTAGATATATTTCATATTTTCTATCATAGATTATAAAAGGCATAAATAGATTTACTTACCATATTAGCCAAACCATCACATATATATATTAATATATATATATTTCATTAGGGCTACATAA
Source organism: Persicaria tinctoria (assembly GCA_037127255.1). Lineage (NCBI taxonomy): Eukaryota > Viridiplantae > Streptophyta > Magnoliopsida > Caryophyllales > Polygonaceae > Persicaria > Persicaria tinctoria. Next base: position 63,918,497 of record JBANSL010000008.1, on the reverse strand, counting down.
ATTTTATTTTCTTTCACCATAGTTTAAATTTTCAAGAGTCCTTTATTTCATTGTTAAGTTTCTTGCATTAGGTTTTAAAAAAAAATTATTCAAAGCTTAGTCCTAGGAGGATAAAATTCACTAGGGGCAAAAGTAAGCTTTAAAAAAAAACAAAAAAAAAACAAAAAGAAGGGATTATCGAGTCTAGTGCAAGAAGCTTCAAGGACCAATTTTGGTGAACATTTCATAGCCCTACTCGGAAAAGCCTTAAACACATACCTCCCAAACCATAATTTTTTTTAAGCCCTACCTTGCAACTACAACATCCTTACTAAGGGTTTAAATCAAAAAGAGGTAAAATTTCAAGTTGTTCTTTGTTTTTCCTTTCAGTGTCGAGTACTTGATTTGGCCATATCGAGTGATCCAGCCCCATATCGAGTACCCCCCCCCCCCCCTTGTTGTGTCGAGTACCCTTGCTACTGCCGAGCCTCTTTTTCACAAATACCGAGTCGGTCCTACCTACTACCGAGTTGATACATACACATACCGACTCGATAGTTCGGGTCTGTTGGTTTTCTGTCGGGTCACATACCGAGTCGAAACCTGCATATACCGACTCGATACTCTATCATTCCGAGTCGATACTTTGCCACTTTTGGATTATTTCGGTTGCTTGTTCATTGCCCATTCTCCTGATCTCTTACCTTGTGTTGCTAAGTCTTTGCTTGAGTGTTGATTTGCCCAAAGCGGATTGCCCCAACAAGCTTGTCATACCAATTCGAGTGAAGAGTGTGAGCGAGACACTTGCGAGATTGTTTTATTTGCTAATCTTGACATAGTTCTGTGTTTGTTTATTTGCGATGTCTCAGTAGGTTAACAACCCGAACAATGCCAACAACGGCAATGACGACAACAATTCCGAAGCCACTCTATCCGTTGCAGTGTTCAACAACACAATGAACACTTTTCACACCCAAATGAACACTTTTGCCACCACGCTGGCGGCGATAACGGATAGGCTGACGGCCTTGGAGGCTAGACCAATGGGTTCTAATAACCTTGGTGGTCGAGGTAATCATGGGTGTGACGAGACGCCTAATGATGAAAGGGAAGTCCACAATCATAATCATAATCCTAACCCTAACCTTAATTTGCAAAATCCTATCTTTGAAGAGAACAACTCTCCACGAGGGGAGAGAAATGGTAGAAATAACGGATTTGCTAATGTGCAGGGGCATGGACGAGGAAGAGGTCGAGGTCGTAGCTTCCAGGAGGAGTTCTACTACTCGGAGCGTGATGATGATTTCCATGAGGAGGATTATTGGGATCAACGCCCGAGGCGGAACGACAGAGGAGGACGTTACCAATACCATGAGCCTAGAGACCCTGATCAGGACGGCATAGGTAAGGTTAAGGTAAAAATTCCTTCCTTTGATGGTAAGACAGATCTAGATGCATATATAGACTGGGAAACTAAAATGGAACAAATCTGGAACTGTCACAATTTTTCTGAACCTAAGAAAGTTCAATTGGCTTGTTTGGAATTTCAAGGATTTGCTCTTATTTGGTGGGATAGTGTGGTTAAGGAAAGAAGACGAGCCCTTGATGCGCATATCGCGTCATGGAACCAATTGAAAGCTTTGATGTGAAATAGGTTTGTCCCTCAACATTATGCTAGAGAGCTTAGACAACGCTTAGAAAACCTTTACCAAGGTAATAAATCTGTTGAGGAAACCTTTAATATTATGCAAGAAACCATGGCTCGAGCTAATGTAGTTGAACCATATGAAGATACAAATGCTAGGTAATTTCTTAGGATTTTGCATCCCGCCTTAGCTCATGATATTGATTGCTTTCCTTATTCTACTCCTACTGAATTGTTACATTTAGCTATTAAAGTTGAACGTGGAGCTAGATACAGGAACCAAGGCGGAAGATGGACGAGAGGGCAGCCCCAACCTTGGCTCCAAAACCGGCCACAACAGCCCCAAGGGCAGTCTGACGGCAGTTACACCTCTCGGCCAAACCAAGCCCCTAGGAGAGGAGATGGCCGAACCAACCCTACAACTTCTGACAAGGGTAAGGCGTCTTGGACAAGACGAGATTCGTCTGGGGTATCTATTGGCCCCAAAGGGAGTAATCCTAATCCCTCTACTACTAGATCTAGGGACATTGTGTGCTTTAAATGTCAGGGTAGAGGTCATACTATGAAGGATTGTCCTAATAAGAAAACTCTCATGATTAATCACTTGGGTGAATATGTGTCTGACAATTCTTGTGATGAAAATGAAGAGCATACTAATCATAATGATCAAAACCTTAATCTGCTTACCTATGATGAGGATGATGATGGCATTGATTATGAACATGGAGAATCATTTATTGTTAGGAGAGTCTTAAGTGTTGTTCCTGCACCATGTAATGACAATCAACGTGAGAATCTATTTCATACTAGATGCTTAATTAAGGGTAAAGTGGTTAATGTGATCATTGATGGGGGAAGTTGTTGTAACTTAGCTAGTCAAGAGATGATTGATAAATTACACCTTCATACTATTCAGCATCCTAGGCCTTATAGATTGCATTGGATGAACGACTGTGGTAATTTGAAAGTGAATAGGCAAGTCAAAGTGCATATCAAATTAGGACATTATGAAGATGATGTGTTATGTGATATAGTACCTATGCAAGCCTGTCATATCTTATTAGGTCGTCCTTGGCAGTTTGATCGTAAGGTCTTGCATGATGGCTTTACTAACAGGTATTCCTTTACTTTTCAGGGCAAAAATGTAGTTCTCAAGCATATGATGCCAACCCAGGTGACTGATGAGATTGAGAAGCGGAAGGTAAGTAAAGGTGAGTTAGATAAGGAGGCTCAGTCGAGCCATGTGTCTACCCCTACTCGGCCTAAGGGTGTATTTTTGGCTTCCAAGAGTACATTTTTGGACGAGTTTGCGGATGGGGAAACAACCCTCATGCTCCTATGCAAAGGGTTGAATATGTTGAGTGAGAAGCTTAGAGTTACCCTCCCTCCTCACATCCTATCTCTTCTTGAAGAGTATAAGGATGTTTTCCCCGATGACATACCAACAGGTCTACCCCCTATCAGAGGAATTGAGCATCAAATCGATCTCATTCCAGGGGCTGCATTGCCTAATAGGCCTGCTTATAGAATGAATCCCACTGAAATCCAAGAGGTTCAATCCCAAGTCCAGGAACTGTTGGACAAGGGATACATTAGGGAAAGTTTAAGTCCTAGTGTTGTGCCTGTGTTGTTAGTCCCTAAGAAAGAGGGTTCATGGCGAATGTGTGTAGATTGTAGGGCCATTAACAACATTACTGTAAAATATCGCCATCCTATACCCCGCTTAGATGACATGTTAGATGAGTTACATGGTTCTTCTATCTTCTCTAAAATTGATTTAAAAAGCGATTACCATCAGATTGGGATGAAGGAAGGCGATGAATGGAAAACGGTCTTTAAAACCAAATTTGGACTCTATGAATGGTTGGTTATGCCTTTTGGCTTGACTAACGCACCTAGTACTTTCATGAGACTAATGAATCATGTGCTTAGGCATTTCATAGTTAGATTTGTTGTTGTTTATTTTGATGACATTCTTATCTATAGTAAATCACCTGAGGAACATGAAGCACGTTTGAGGGAAGTACTTTCTACTCTTAGATTAGAACACTTGTATGCCAATCTTAAGAAATGTGAGCTTTGTAATGATCAAGTGTCTTTTCTGGGTTTTGCAGTGAGTTCAAGCGGATTGCGAGTCGACGATGCTAAGATCAAGGCAATCCAGGACTGGTCGACACCTACCAATATCGGCCATGTGAGGAGTTTCCAGGGCCTAGTGAGCTTCTATCGGAGATTTGTGCGCGACTTCAGCTCCATCACAGCCCCTCTCACAGAGCTCACCAAGAAGCGGTGTGAGTTCAAGTGGGTCCAGCTCAGGAGGAGGCGTTTTGCAAGCTCAAGGAGAAGCTCACTCATACGCCATTACTGGCTCTGCCTGACTTCACTCGGCCTTTGGAGGTTGAATGTGATGCTAGCGGAGTTGGGATTGGAGGCGTCCTCATGCAAGAAGGTAAGCCTATAGCCTTCTTTTTTGAGAAATTAAAAGGTGCATGTCTTAATTACTCTACGTATGACAAAGAACTTTATGCATTGTTTAGAGTCCTTAAGACATGGTCCCATTACCTTTGGCCTAGAGAGTTTATACTTAGGACTGATCATGAATCTCTAAAACATTTTAAGAGCCAAGATAAACTTGATAAGAGGCATGGTCGATGGATGCAATTTATTGAGATATTTCCTTATGTTATAAAATTTAAGAAAGGGAAAGACAATGTGGTTGCTGATGCTTTATCTAGGAGACATGTCCTTTTGACCACTTTGGATTCTAGAGTCTTAGGCTTTATATACATTAAGGAATTATATGTGACAGATGCTGATTTTGGGGATATTTTTTGAAAGTGTCTAGATAAGGGTCCTGTCGACCAATTTTATATCTTTGATGGATTCTTATTTAGGAAAGACCAAGTGTGTATACCTAGGTGTTCTCTTCGGTTATTATTGGTGAATGAAGCCCATAGTGGAGGTTTAATGGGTCATTTTGGGAGAGATAAGACATACCACACACTTAAGTCTCACTTCTATTGGCCACATATGCTTAGGGATGTAGAACATTGCCTTAAGAGATGTATTGACTATTTAAAGCCCGAGTCTAAGATTATGCCCCATGGTTTGTATACCCCACTGTCGATTCCCTCTGCCCTTTAGGAAGATATTTCTAAGGACTTTATTGTGGGATTGCCTAGAACTAAGAAGGGGAGGGATTCTATCTTTGTTGTGGTGGATAGATTTTCTAAGATGGCTCACTTTATAGCATGCCATAAGACTGATGATGCTACCAATGTTGCGAATTTGTTCTTTAGAGAGGTAGTTAAGTTGCATGGAGTGCCGAAAACCATAGTGAGTGATAGGGATGTTAAGTTTTTTAGTCATTTTTGGCGGACTTTGTGGAATAAATTGGGAACTAGATTGTTATTTTCTACCTCTAGTCACCCCTAGATAGATGGCCAAACTGAGGTGACCAATAGGACCTTAACTACTATCCTTAGATCCATTATAAGGAAAAATTTGAAGCTTTGGGAAGAAGCCTTACCTCATGTAGAGTTTGCTTACAATAGGACAATGCATTCCTCAACTAAAATAACTCATTTTCAATGTGTATATGGTGTTAATCCACTAACCCCCTTTCATCTTACTCCATATCATATGAGAGAGAATGAGTCGTTTGACGCAGATAAGCATGTTGAGTTCGTCAAGGAGCTACATGAACGGACGCGTCAGCAGCTCACGCGGAAGGTTGAGTACAACGCCAATAAGGCCAACAAGGGGTGCAGATTGGTGACATTCCAGCCAGAGGATCTAGTGTGGGTGCACCTGAGGAAGGAAAGGTTTCCCAACGAGCGGAAGAGCAAGCTTTCTCCACGAGGAGATGGACCTTTCAAGGTTCTACAGAAGGTGGGCGACAATGCCTACAAGCTGGAGCTTCCTGGCACATATGGCGTGAGTGCTACTTTCAACGTCGCAGATCTCATTCCATATCTTGCCGTGGACGAGGACTTGATTCGTGGTCGAATCCTTTCCAAGAAGGGGAGGTTGATGCGGGACCATCCTCCGGCCGCGCCGATCATACTCGGAGACGGACCGATGACTCGAGCTCGAGCTAAGAAGCTTCAACGCGACTCATTCCTCTTTGTGAGTCACTCCTTGTTCTCGAGCGCGGTTCAACTCCCGGAACCACCAATGAAGATGTACATGTGCATAGGAAGTGCTAATGGTGTCGATGCCAACGACCGGGGAATCGACGCCAACGACTGAAGCACGCACAGCCAGGTGTGCGGGCGTGCAGGACCTGTGCGCGGGCGTGCTGCCTCGGTGCGCGGGCGTGCGCCATGCTGCTGCTGGTTGCGGGAGCCGAAGACGTCTTGGGCCAAATTGGCTTGAAATCTTTTAATTGTTATTTTAGAACCTTAATTACTTATACTATTTTAAGTTATTTTAGGTTTAGTTTATTAATTCTCTAAGTTAATAATTTATTATTATTTTGTTAATGATTCGGCCAGATTGCTTTGTTAGGTTATATTAGATCGGCCGACCCTTGTAGAACATTCACGTCTTCCATTATTGAAATTTACAGTTCTTGTGTGAAACACATCTGTGAGAAAGTCAATTGATTCGTAGCGTTGCTCATCGATTGCAAATTGGTTATAGATCCTGCTTGGTTTGCTTTGAGTTCGTTAACCTCGCGAGAGCTTGGTGATCCAGATAATCACAAGTCCCCTCCTTGTGCCTCCAAGTTGTCCGCTTGGTTGTGTAAGGTTGTAGAGATGGGCTTTATAGTCGTTGATATTTGGTTCCTACCCTCTTAGGAGGCCTGGGGTCTTTGACTCGTTCTATTTTAGTTCGAATCACCCATCTATCAGTCTTTCTATTGTTTTTAATCGAGTCTAGAGTTGCTGCGTTTTTATTCCGTTTAGTCGATATTGAGTCTTTGTTTGTTGTTCTTGAGTCGTTTGCTTCCGTTCTTATTTTTGAGTATTGATTGTCGAAGATCGGGCCATCCTACGGCTAACCCCGTATCAACTTCGCTTGTCTTTTGGTCCTGCAACTTGCCAGATTTCGCATATTCATTTGATTCCTTTCGAACTCCTTGCCAAGATTGTAAGTTGCTTTTCCATATGTCTTGTCGAGTGGTAAAAAATTATCTAATGTTGAAATCAAAAGGCGTCAGCCGGGTTTGTTGGTGAAGACTATTTTGTTGCGAAAAAACCAAATGGTCCACCATGCCCTATGTTGTTTCTTCTCGTTTGTTAATCGCCCCCCAAGGTCCGCAAAAATATCATGTATGTCTTTGTTGGTGTGTTGTGTGCTCTCAACACCGCCAAAATGGTTCGAGAGTGAAGTGGTCGCATTTTTCTAAAATTGCATTGTGTGAATAAATGGAAAGTGTCCTTATCTAGTCGGACGTACAAAACAAATTCACGAGTAACAATAACCTCTTTATGTGAGAGTCGAACCTTTGTGGGTAGACCGTTATGACATACTTTCATAGATAATTATTAATCTTTGGATACGTGTCTATTTTCCAAAGCCAAGTTGTTGGGTCATCTCATTCTCATATAATGTACGATTTTGCTAGTAAGTTCACAACGCTGGCTATGGTGAACCACACATGCCTGACATGTCTCGAATTTGGTGAGTTGGGACAAGGATTGCAAATTTCGTGTGGTACACAAAGTTTTGACAAATTCCACTTGATAACCACAAGGTTTTGCATAAGTTTGTGTGATAACCATAAAGTGTTTTCATATTAGAAAATTAAGATTTTAATTTTTTTTAATCTATAAAAATGATATTATTTTATACTATTTTGAAAAACTCATTACAACTTTGTGCATTAGTTTGAATCTATTTAAAAACCAATTATTTTACATAAATTTTTTTACACATCATCTAACCTTTTTTAGTATTTTTTTTCGTAATTTTTTCCAATCAAAATCTAACGTATTTAATTTTGATTTGTTCTCAATGTTTTGATTTTCAATAGTCAATTAAATCTATCATTTCATCATTCTAATTATGTAAAGAGGCAGATCTTCTAGTAAGCAAACGCTGCTGGATGGAATGTTTTTTTTACAACGCATAATTATTTTTTTGCTAGGGTAGTTTTATTTTAGTTATAGACTCACTTGCAAATTTAGAAGTCCTCTATTTATAATGTTTATTTGTAATGAGATTATTTATTATTAAACATATTTTGTAACTCTTCTAATTATCAAAATTTAAATCTCTTTTATATTTTAGGTGAAAAACTTTATAAGAATCGTATTTTGGTTTGGAAAAAATTCGTCTCTTCGCAATGAGTAGTTTTCCGCTTACCTAACTTTTAAACATTAGATCCGCCACTGATTATGTATACTAATTGAAATGTAAGAAAGGACTATATAATCTAATTTATCAAAAACCAATTATGTTTTGTATTTTCATAATCTAAATTTTCAACTATTCAATTAATAGCTGATCATTGGATACAAACTACGAGAATGACAAAATTCTCCTCAAATTGGTCCTTGAGAGGTAAAGGATTAATTTCTTTTAAGAAATAGAGTTTTTTCCGATTAGGGATCAAATCAAAGGATCCCATAATTATTACATGGAATTTTTACAAAATCTCATGATTATTAGTCAAACGGAATTTTTATATACACGGTCAATTTCTCGCCTATTACACGGTAGAGGACCGCGATCGCGTAGTGTGAGTCCGCGAATATGGTAGGGTCCGCCAACGCATCAACGGAGGTGTGCACTGTGCAACTGCGCATCACGACACCGAGACTACAACTGCGCATCACGAATGCGCGACCTCTCTCTCGGCCGACGTCATCCCCAACCTCTCCCTCCACCGCCTCATCAGAGTCACACACACCACAAATCGACGGGGTCACCATAGCTGGCGGGACAGAGGAACACTTTATATGAAAGAGAACACGGTACGAAGTATATATCCGCGAAATCGGAGTGCGCATACGGGAATTTTTTTTTTAAAAATAAAAGTGCAACCACGCATTGCGAGTGCGCGGATACGACCGCGTAAACAGTGAAAATTTCACCGTGTAAATAGTAAGCATCAACACTCATGGGGTAACCCCGTCCCTCTCTCTCCTCGTAATATTTTGACACCTTATTTTCCACTAACTCTACCCCATCCTATAAAAATTTTAACTTTTATCCCACATCCATAAGTTTACCCCATTACTATTTTTTTAACTTTAATTATACCCCATCACATATTTTAACCAATCAAAACTTAACACACTTAATAAAAAAAATAAAAAACACCATTTTTATTGATTTTATAAAATTAAATGAAATGGGGAGGGGATGGGTTTAACCCATTCCACTAGGGTTGCCCCTTTCACACAATGCCAACGCATGACCTCCTCGCCGATCCTGCTCTGCGCGTTTTCATCCGCAAGGATGCCCTTGGATGATGGTCCAGCAGGGCCTGATCCCATCCAAATCTTTACCTTTTATATAAAAAAAAAACTAGGGTTGCCCCTTCCCTTGGTGAAATAGGTTTTATTCCACATCCATGCAGTGGCGGAGCCAGCCCGTAATACAGGGGTGGGCGAAATTTAGGCTAAAAATTAAGTAATAATGAAACGAGTTTTGCAAAACTTTAAATAAATTTAATTGTGAAGGATTACGTAAAAAAATCAAAGAGTTATATATCCATATTATTAGAAATGAATAAAATTTATAATTAGTTAAAAAAAATTCAAGAAAACCTCTAATGAATGAATAAATAGAATTCAAACAATACTAATTGAAATTAATTATTCTCAATTTAAAAAGATCTTTGAACTTATATATAAAAACATAGTTAAAAATAAGTGAAGAAAATGTCAAAAGTGGGAATTGAACCTTGAGCTCTAATAAAGAGGTAAAAGTTTTCCATCTATACTTTACCAACTAGGCAAAGTAAACTTTGTGATCCATTTTCACTTCTCATTAATTTATACTTTTTTTATTTTTTATTTTTTATTTTTTATTTTTTATTTTTTAACCTTTCGTATTTTTTTCCGGGATCGGGGTGGGCTCGCGCTCATACGAGCCTACCCCTGGATCCGCCAGTGCATCCATGGATTTACCCCATAGAAGAGATTGGGGAGGGTAAAACCCATGAATGCTGATGATCTAAGCCCCTTAGTCAAAACTTTGTACGTTATACAAAATTTGCAAAAAAATTACAGTATGAGCACTGGAAGAAATTTTCATTTTTTAAACTTACTGTCGAGTAAAAATTAATCATACGGAGTATCTTGCAATTCGAAAACTTAAATTTAAGGTTGTTTCCCTTTTAACCCAATTCAAATTTCAAACTTGCGCTTTACCCGAAAACTACTACGGACTACCTTTCCCCTCCTCAACTTCGAATGAAAGTAAAATAAAAAAAAATAAAAAAAAAGGCATCTCCCAAAATAAAAAAGGAAAAAACAACAAGAACAAGGGCTTCCCACAGTAAACACCTGTCCGTTGTCAGAAATTAGTTCTTGTCACTCGATTTCTCTATTTGAATTTACTCCGTCAGCCCCATCTTTCTCTCTCCCCGTTCGCCATCTCCATCCACATCCGCCATTGTCACAGACTCCATCTCGGAGCTTTGAGCATTTCCTCTTCGAAGCTCTTTCCCTTCAAATCACTGTTGGAAACCTCGCTCTCCAAACCCTATCAATGTCCTTCTAGGGATCCCCATTTCCATCTCTCTCCCCACGCTTCGCTCTCCCTAGGTCAGATTTCGCCATGAGGTACACCTCCTCGGTTCCTTTTCGTCTTTTTTAGTCTTCATACTTGTTCGCGTCTTCAGATTTGGACCTCTAATGTGACTTGATTTGCTTTGCTTTGCTTTCAGTGAGTTTACCTTCGCCGATGTCACCAATTTGGAGCATTGCACCAAGTACCTTAACCAGACGCTCGTTACTTTCGGATTCCCGGCTTCGCTTGATCTTTTCGCGACCGATCCGGTGAGATTCGCTTGGTTTCTTCTTTTGTTTTGTTTATATTGACCATTAGGTTTCTGGATGAAGTAGCTGACTCTACCGCTTGCAGGTTTCCATTGCGCGCACATGTAATTGTATGTACTCTCTGCTGCAGCAGAGGCAGCGTGATATCGAATTCAGAGAGTCCGCCAATGAACAGAGACAACGGTATATGTAGTTACACTTGTTGATTGTGTTCGGAATCTGGCTTGAAGATTCTTGTTCTCCTTTCTGAATCATTAATTGTTTTTTTTTTAATTGTTCTCATATTCTGTTGGTTTTTGCTTTAGTAGTTTTGAGCAGTTGTGCCAAAATAGACTAATGAAACATTAAAGATTGAAACAAAGGGAGTCTGGAATAAATCCAAACACTAGGGGAATGGGTTACTACTATGAGAAATGGTTTATCATACTTTGTCAATGATGCTTGTCCATTCACGTGCAAACTTAAGAAGGTTGGCATTGCCTTGTAGTCTTGTACTCTCAACAGGTTAGATTGCAAGTCCACTATGATTTTAACTGCGTTCTTGCATATTTGCTAGAGAATAGCATTGATTAGACTTTCTACCCAGAGGATGTTCATTTCATGATTGATACTTGCTACTTTGCTAGTATCCACTTGTTCACTTCAGTATTCTCCTTGTGATCATGACTCAAGGCTCTGTGAATGGTTGCAACTTTTCTGATTGCTAATAACCTTCGTCTGAATTCAGTTCCGTGTCCTTCATAAATTGGACCTTGAGCAAGAGATTCTGGAGCCTATCTAGGATCTGATTTGAGAACCATAGTGCTATTGTTTCTATTATCTTGGGCCTGCTTGAAGTTATTCGAAATGTTTAGTGAAGGACTGCACCAGATAATAATATTGTTACTGGATAAAAAGTAAGGGACAAAACAAGTTGCACTTGTGTAGTGGGTATTGTCGATTTTGGCTATTTTGTTGTATGAGCTTTCTGTCTTCACCTTCATATACTTTTGAGCATAACTGAACTACTCTTTTACATTGCCAAAAAATAATAATGCACAACAATAGGGGGAAGTACTATATTTTTCACTTAAAACTAGAAATATTCCGGGCGTTCTGATCATTAACGTCATTTTCAGACTTATGTCAGACATATCAAGATTGGAAGCAAAAGTTGAAAGGCTAGAGGCACAGTTATCAGCAAAAGATAGGGAAATAGCAACAATTACTCGAACGGTTAGCAAGAGCATAATTTAAAACAGTTATCAATTTTCAGCAATTATTTGTACTTATGATCGACATGCTCCTGACTGAGAATAATTATGAATAGGAAGCAAAAGCTACTGCCTCATTTAAGGCTCAGATTGAGAAGTTACAGAAGGAGAGAGACGAGTTTCAAAGAATGGTTATTGGTAATCAGGTTAGAACTCTTAAATATTCTATTCTTTAACCATTTCCTTCTTCTTGACCAAATACGTGTGACCATAACCGCATTGACACATCAATCTCTTTTTTGGGGAAATTCTGTAATAGCAAGTGAAGACTCAACAAATACATGAAATGAAGAAAAGGGAGAAGGAATACATAAAACTCCAGGTAATTCATTGATCTATTTGTTCAGCATTGGTAGTCGCACTTATCTGCATATTTCTGCTCCTTGCAGCATTTGAGAAAAATGTCCCCAAGTGAAATGAAATGACTTTTTTTTTTAATAACACACAGGAGAGATTGAACCAAGTTCTGAATGAAAAAAAGAAAGAATCTAGGTCTGGCATGGAGATAATGAACTTATTGCAGGTAAGAAGCACCTAATGATGATATTATGAGGTTTCCTGTCAATATATGTGATGACATTTATCTCAAAACGGTTTGAAATGTACCCAGAAAGAAGGGCGTCAGCGGGGGACCTGGAATGGGAAGAAGGCAGATAATGATTTCCACAAGAAGATTGTACGCTTTATTTATAGTGTTTGCGTATCCTAGCTATTGGCTATTTATTCTAAAAACTCGCCAAAAGGAAAAGAAAAAAATAAAGTACCTACCTTAGTTTCTGATTTGTGGCTTTGTAGGTGGATGCATATGAGGCCAAAAATCAAGAATTGATGCAAGAAAATAATGACTTGAGGGCCTTGCTGAGATCAATGCAGGTTTAGTTGTTATGCAATTACTTTTTCCAACCTTTCCCTTCAAAGAAAAAGAAGGCGGAAAGAAGTGGATTGCTTTGGAGGCTTTATTGGCTTTATAACTAAAGAACCTTGCATAAGTAATACATTGATAATTGAGGAATTATGCTTGAACTGAAAATCCTTTGTAACAAGCTAAGTGCTACCAGATCATAAAAAATCAGCAGACTAGTGCCAATACTAAGCAATTTCTTCAGCAAGCAATTGTTTTTCATTTCATGAAGTTCTTTCTGACTTGTTCTGTCATATTTTTATCACACAGGTGGATATGCGAGATTTCTTGAATGCTCCAAATGGAACATCTAGGCAGTCTTCAGCTAATGGTGACAGAACAGATTCTGACATTTCACAATCGCCATTGGGTGGCAAAACGGTAGAAGAAAAAATGTTGAAATGTGATGTTTTAGGCTTTTAGTTTTTTTATCCCAATATCACGATGTTGATTGTTATGTGTATCCTGATATAAATGCAGGATGTTTTCGACCTGCCTTTGCACATGGCTAGAAATCAAATTGAAGAAAGTCTTCGTGCGAAGATGGTTTCTATAAAGGTATTCTTTTCTCAGTACCCGTTCTGCACCTTAATTTCTAATGGAAATAACCTTTTTGTATCTTTGGTTTTTTCTATATCAAAGGAGCGTATGACACAGTTGCAAGATGCTCAGAAAGGAGCTGAAGTCACTTCAGAAGCTACTGAAAGAGAGCTTGAGCTTGAAGCACAACTTGTGGAGGCAAGAAGCATAATCCAGGAGCAGGTGTGCACATTGTCAATTGGACACTATAAACCCTTAATATGGCTTTTGCTACTTGAAATTAAAATGCGCAGTGCATATGTTGGACCTTGGACATGCCACACTTTGAGTTAATCAAGTGCATGAAACCATTAAGTGACTATGAACTGGTTAAAAAACACAAGCTTTTCTGAATTTTCATTCTTCTTGTTGGGCAATACGGCAACATTCAAATTAGCCATTATTTGTTAGAGTTTAATTGCATTAGCCTGTTTGTTCTAGCAATAAAATGATATCAAGTTCTTATATATTTGCTGCTTTTTCTGCTTGCCAATTGTGTTAAGTTTGTTATTAACATTTGTTGCAGGAATCATTAATGTCCAAACATCTTGCTAAGTCATGAAGGTGAAGGTATACTGCTACTGCACTGTACTACTTACATCCTAATGTATATCTTCTTTAATTTGGAAGGAATATTGATGATATTCTTATCTTTGCTAGGGAATTGATTCATTCTTCAACTGCGTGGCAACTCTCACTGGTAACTTCATGTTTGAATCTTTAAATCAGCCTCAAGAAATGGATTCCTCACCTTATTGCTCAGAAAGTCATGACATTTTCCAGCATAGTTTCTTAGTAGTGCTTTGTACTTTTGAGTATGTCTTTATCAAAATGCATTTAAATAATCGGCAAGTTGACTTTTTAAAAAATAAAAAATAAAAATCAATCTTGCTGTTCCAGACGTAAATGAGTGCATTTGGTATTCAGCAGGTCTATATGTTTGTATGCATGCTTACAAGTATTTGGAAATCAAAAGAACTAAATTGTCCTGTATTAGAAACGACTTGCAATCTTTGTCTTATCATTGAAAATATTGCATCATCATGTTACAAGATGCACAATGGGCTATATATTTTGATATTTCGTATTTTATCACATTTGTTGGATGCTGAGTTTGTGAAACCATCTTTTGATATTTTGGGTCAAAGAAGCTCGCTGCCAATGAGCTTCATGTCATGCTTCGCATAGTTATGTAAAGTATGACCGCATGAACTATTTTATGCCACTTTTTAAAAAATTTCCACAACTATCTCCTAGGAGAAATTCAGAACCCTATCAAAATAATATACTGTAAAGATTTTCCCAGAGACGCTTATTATGGTTCAGGTATTCTCACTCTAATAATGGGCTATAAAGCATTTTTCTTTGTTATTATGGCTTATTATAAAGGAACTTAGTTTTAGTCTTCATCTGTAGGATGGCGCCGTGTAAGAGTAATGATATTTCCTGATCTTCATTGCTTTTATTGACGAACATGGTTGTTACATGTTCTATTGCAATGCAGCCTGCAGGTTGAAGTAAATTTAGACTGCATTGGGATCTAATAGAAGTTTCTGCCATATAAGAGAATGAGTAAAGAGAGAGCTATCTCTATCTCTTTCTGCAGGGTTGTAAATTATATTTAGCTAATACGGTTTAACCGAGTTCTTAAGTTCTTGCTGGATGCTTTAGAAATTGTTATAATTAGTTCCTCTATGTTCTTATGTTTTAGAAGGTGTAATCTTGCTTGTATTCTTGACAACTGATTATGTGCCATCGCCTGTTACGGTTGGAACGCAAGCTTTGTTTTCTGTTATAGCTCCACAGTGGTCTGCAGAAATGAACGCGTTGACATTATCAATCCTGAACAGGGGTGTTGGTTAGAGCAGGAAGAATGAAACCGTTGAAACAACTGGATCCAAAACTCTTGGTTATGCAAAGCAACACATTGAACATACGGTGTTCGGTTTAAAGAATTTGAGTTTTGAGATCCAGTTCATTCCGACGAAACGGTTGAGGTCCGGTTTGGTTCAAATCGGATGGGGGTTCGTCTTAACTGGTTTTATGAAGCTTAATGATTACTGGATCGTGTAATGGGTTGCTGCTTCAGTACTGAGTATATGTGATGAACTTGATTTTATAAAAAAATGCTTATACAAGTCTTACACATCTGCCCCCAAATCAAATACATTGCACATCCAAAATTTCAATACCATATTTTTTTTAAAAAAAACCATAATCTATTTTCAGACTGTCCAACATTAGTTGAAACCAATTTCAAACAACTTTGCCCCAAATTATATTTAAAAAATCCAATAAAATGGTTGAATACGAGAATTTTGGATGAATTAGATTTTAAAAAGTTACTCCCTTAGTTTCAAATAGTTATTGGTTTACTTTTAGCACGTTTTTTTAAAAACTATATAAAATCTCAATTATTTTATTATTTTTTAAAAATAATTTCATACTTTATATAATTATCTATGAAATTATTTTAAAAAATATTTAAAATTTTGATATTTTATAGAATTATTAGCTTTAAAAAAAAATTGTGTCAAAAAAGTCAAATAATAGATTTTTTGAGACCAAAGAGCAATGTTCTAAAAGGCGCTAGGCGGCTGCTAGGCGGTGGGTGGCCGCCTAGCGCCTAGGCTGCTAGACGGGTGCCTAGGCGGACTTAGAAAAAACTTGATTATTTCTTTATATTTTGACGAATAACACTTGTCAATAATTTATATAATGTAATAATAATCCATAATATCACTTATAAACCCAAATTTGTAGTACACAACTAATACTAAACGCTAAAGTACACGTCTGACTAACAACTCTAAACCTCCTAAAATCCGAACCTATAAGTTCGACTGAAAAGCAAATGCATCCCGACATGGGGGTTTAAAAAACCCTAGGTCAACTAATCATATGCTTAGAAGCTCAAATTGAATAATTGTTAGACTAGGTGGGGTCTAGGCGGCGCCTAGGCGAGATCAGGCGGCGCCTAGGCGGGACCAGGTGGTGCATAGGCGGCCCCTAGGCGGGACCAGGCGGTGCCTAGGAGGCACCTAGGCGGTTCATGGACGAATTTCCGCCTAGAGGTCCGCCTAAGCTTAAAAATTCCTAGGTCCCGTCCCGCCTAATGCCTAGGCGGCGCCTAGGCGCGATTTTTAGAACACTGCCAAAAGAGTATAAATCTTCATTCTTCAACTAAAAAAGAATTAAAGAAGTGTTTTTTCTTATGGGCTTTTGGTGTTTGCGTTTGGGCTAAACCAGGTATTAGGAGAGAGTGGGGGCCCACTGTTCGTCTTGTTGTTGAGAGTCGTTGACCCTTTCTGTTTTGAAAAAGATGAGAGATGATATATTCCATTTCCAATCCCCTCATCCCTCCTCAGTCATCCCTGTCGATTGTTCGAGCATAACCCCTGCTTGCTTTTTCCCCGCCACCGGAGCCACCGGATTCCTCTCCCTTTCTTTCAGTTTCCGGTCAGTTTTTCTTGCCTTCTTCTCACTTTATCTTTCATCTTAGTAAATGATTTTTTGTTTGTAGTTTTTAATCTTCAGTTCGATGTTTGATTGTGGATTGGGAAGTAGTTTTGTAGTGTTCATTCACTCTTTCGTTTTCGCGCTCCGGCGAATTAGGTTATGTTGCTAATTGGTACACTCTGATTCCATTTCTAATTTTTACTGAATTCCATGAAATTAGCCGCCTGTTAATTTCCGTTTTCATGATGTGTGCTTGATTCTTGCAGAAAATTGTCGTTATGAACTGAATCTTTTGTTTTCCATGAGAATGTATTGGTCGAACAAACTAGACATCCATGGACTGTATGGATAGTGGATTTACTTGTGTTTTGTTGGTAGTAGTAGATTGGTAGTTAGTCTGATGGAATGTATTATTATGCAACTGCTAATGGTTGCTTAGAACTTGAAAATTCCGAAATTACCAGTTCTCTGTGTGCTTTTGTGACTTTCTTACGGATGTAGCCATAACTGCTATCTAAAATGTATTTGCTAACAGATCATATAAACTCACATTTTTTTTTTCTGTCATTTATTGGGCAGATAACATAGTAAGAGAATCTTCAAAACAAGAACAAACACTTATATTATGTTCATTTCAGCCAGAACTGTACAGCAATTGCCTGTTCTTCTCCAAGCTATTTATACTCCTGTAGTCTTTTTCAGAGGTGCTCTTCGCACATCTCCATAGTCAGTTCCATCCTTTCCAATGGTTGTTCTTTTCACCCCCTATGGCTCATTCTAGTATACATTCATAGTCCCGCTTGTGCTTGTCCAGGAGTACCAAGATATCGAATTCGGCATTTTTTGAGGCAAAATAGGAGCTTGGGAGCAATTTATCACGCAAAACATATGGCTACAAGTACAGAAAAATGTGATGGGATTTTGGGACAACAGATAGGTGTGGTTCATCCAGCAACAGTGGAACACACTGTTGAAGCAATCGAGGCTGTCAAATCTGGGCAAGTAATTGCCGTGCCCACTGATACTTTGTATGGATTTGCTTGCGATGCTTGGTAAGCTTTCTGGTTGGTTGTGCAAATGCAACAAACTGGTTTTCTTTCTGATGCTCATCTTTCATATATTATTTACTTGGAGGGCTGATTTTTAAGTCTAACAAATTTTGCGAATGTATTTTGTTTTGAATTTGATCGTTATCTGTGGAATTTATCTTCAAAACCACGATATTTTAAGCTAGTAAATCAAATTCGTTTGGGTTAAGCATTAAGCTGGTGAAGATATGATTTAAGTAAAAGTTGGTCAACTTAACCAAAGTTGACCACCCCTACCCTTTTGTATCAATTTTGGAAAACCTAAACTGCCAGCAATAGAATGTAAAATGTGTGTATGGAATACATTTTGATCGGTACCACAAGGTAGTGGATGGACATGCTTGTTTCACCCAGATTAAATTAAGGAGGTCAAAGAAGAGCCTTCACCTGCTGTCACTTAGTTGCACTTATAATGGATGCATCGTTTCTTTTTCCTCAAACATGTATCATACAAGGAGAGGAAAGTTTGGCGGTAGAGTTGTACATAAGGGGATATTGTGCTACTGCATTTTATGTGCTCAGCTAATTACTATTCTTATTAAACATTGGTTTGATGTTGCAGCTCAATGCAAGCTGTTAACAGGATTTATGAGATCAAAGGGCGAAAACATACTAGTCCGCTTGCCATCTGTGTTGGGGATGTTCCAGACATAGCAAGGTTTGCAGTTACAGATCATTTGACCGAGGGGTTACTTAATGCCCTCCTACCAGGACCTGTGACTGTTGTGCTTAAAAGAGGTATAAAAAGATGGGAGAAAACACTATTTTTTGCTCTTTCTTCTCAGCTTTAAAAAACATGACAAATAACTTATTCTATCAAGGAATATAGTTCGTCTTTAGGCATTCAAATATCTAGTTAACTGATTATGCAAATTTGTTTGGACATGTGGCAGGGGAACACAGTATTCTTGAGAAATCTCTGAATCCCGGACTTGATAGTATCGGTGTTCGAGTTCCTGATAATGACTTTATACGTCTCATCTGTCAAGGATCTGGGAGTGCATTGGCACTCACAAGTGCCAACTTGAGCGGACAGCCAAGTAGCGTCTACATCAAAGATTTCGAAAACCTGTGGGAGCATTGTGCATTTGTCTATGACGGTGGCGTGCTTCCTTCAGGTCGTGCAGGGTCTACTGTTGTTGACCTCACAAAGCCAGGAGTATACAAGATTCTAAGAGCTGGCAGGTAAAATTTCATTCGTGGTAACAACGTTCATGTAGTAGTCAACTTTATTTAATGATAACTGCATCCACATTTAACTGAATGCAAGTAGTCAATCAAGTCATGAAGGAAAATATGACCTGGTTGCACTCCACCGTTGCAGTTCTAGGCGACATTTGCAGCCAGATTTACCTATTTTGGGGATTTAGAACGTTCAGGATTGAAAAACAATCATGCAACTGATATTCTGCACTTTCTTTGAAAATGATACCACAGTCTCTTAGCGTGTCTATATTAACTTGCACTTTTCTTTGATATGCAGTGCTCAGGAAGAAACAGTGGAAATTCTTGAAAAGTATTCCCTTCAAGAGGAGGTTGTAACAACTTGATGATCGGTTCCCAATTCTTAACGGGCAGTTTATCCTGAATTGCTAATGTAACAAGTTTGATACCTATACTATCTTTGTCCATTGTTCTTCAGGTGATAGACAATTGTATAAATCATTGCTTTGGTGAGCACTAGATAACACCAAAGAAGTTAGGAAAGAATTGTAACACCGCCACTATGGTTTATCCTTCGACTGTGATCGAGTAATCTAATTTTTTTGTGTCTATGACACATTAACACGCCTTCAATCTTACATCCGAACGGAAGAAAAAGGAAAAAAGGTTAGGGTGAATTGTAGCAATTAAGGCTAACATTGTTTATGTGAATCAATTAAGGCCAAGAAAGCAGTTTAGGATGATAACGTTAAGGTGTTGAATTGCTTTCAAGAAAAAGGTATGAATATTGAATACTATCTTACATTAATTTAATCCTTGGTGCAAGTCATGTTGACGTTAACTTGGTTCAAAAACAGTGAAAATCACTTCCATTAATCCTTTCAACATTCCTTGTCTCCCATCACAATGGTACCATAGGCGCAAGAATTGACAGTAGCAATGCTAGAGCCGAACCACATTACTCACGCAGCAAACAGTAGCAGAGTAAAAGGAAGCAGAAATGGGATGATAAGATTAAGCAGCACACTCCCATACACAAAGACGAATCAGAGCACAACTTAGATACAAGTGCACGTTGAATATCAAATACAGTGACCAAAAAAAGGCTGGCAAAATTACAGCGATCATAGCCTATTCAGGCAAATACAATATAAGATATCTGGACCTATTCTCGCAAAACCAAATCTCAAGCAATTTAGGCATTGAGTTCCTATCATATCTGTCCAGATCCCACCATTCCCATCTCTAAATATAGATACAAAACATCTGGAGGAAGCATGAACTCACCCACTTGTATGAATCCTCTGCACATAGACGAACTTGTTAGATATTACAGGATTCAGTGGACAAAAGAGCAGGCAGCGGTAAATCTGCTCGGGTTTAGATTAACAGTGAGGGAGTGCTGCTGTTACCAACCCAAAATTGAAGCCCTCTACACACACTGGCTTTTGCTTGAAACTTCATTCGTTTTAGCCTCTTCCTTTTCCTGCAATACATTAGTAGGCATTTTTATCAATTTATAAGCTTCAATCCAACTCTTTCTATAACAGAGCAATCCTTTCAGGGGAAAAAAGAAAGAAAATAAAAGAGGACAAATGGAAAGATATAGCTGCTTCAAAGCCCCTTTTAGGCACCTATCACCAAGGACTGCACCTAGTATAGCTTTGTGTGAAAGCCGAATAGAAGATACATCCCAAAAACAAAATAGAACAACTGCCAAGGACATAAGAAAGAAATTTTAAAAAAATCATAAGATACTTTATCATGACCTTTGATAACAATAAGGTAAGGCTTTGCAGCTGTTACTACATCCTTCCTATCATGCGTCAATGTTTAAAATAAGCATTGACGTACCCTAGCATATGCTAGAACTCAATGAAGTTCCCAAGTTCCACTAACACATCCTCAAATATAAAGTATCATTGACCTAGACTTCTGCAGCATCCCTCATGGTTTGTATCCATGAGGCCTGAGTGTGACCCCTAATGCTAAAAAAAGGCACACCCTGCACCTTCTTTACAACAAGAATTATTATCGAACACCAAGGCCTAGAATCATACAATTCCGACCCAACTGCACAAGAATCATTGACCAAGGCCTAGGGCAGGGTCTATAACTTGACCATGAATCAGATAACTTCACACCTCGAAGCATCTGCAAATAACCTATCATATCTTTTTGTAAATTGAACTTATCCTACTACTCCTCTGATATCAATATTGGTAGTTCACTCATATTTTGCACGGAAAAATATGCACAGTATGTGTTCTCCAAAAAACAGAAAAACCCAGAGCAAACCTATGAAGATCTAACCGCAAGGGACTTAACTGTAACTCATTTAGACTACAGGCAATAGAGAGGCCAAGTACAACCAAAATCATCCTAGGATGTTTGCATAACTACCAGGATTTTTTTTTTTGTGTGGGCTGGGGGGGTGTTCAGAGTTGTGTGCAACCATTCAAGTATCACTAAGACATTCCTCATGTCAAGCTTAAGCAAGCATCAAGTTTTGCTTACTAGTACTGCTGCCATACATCTAGCCTATAACAGATAAGACGAAAGGTTAACGTGTTTCTAACCTAAACATGAAAAGCCAGGCTCCAACCAGACTACATCACCTCCACAATCAGGATTCATGACTTCCAATTTACTTCCCCTCTCCAATAAAATCTGGAAATAAACTTTACAATCTAAAAATGTCCCTTGTCACACTCACATCTGCATTGTTCCCCGTTAAACACTCCTCCATGGAAAAAGAAATACATTCATTAACAATCAGTATTCATGGATCCAATAGAACCTCCATGGCATATACTAGGTAGAGCACTAGAACCCCATAACGGTATATAAAAGGCCATCAACCAAGCAGCCCACCTGTCACCTCTCCAGGAGGCAGGAACACATTGGACTGATCCAATAACCATGGAAAAGATATGATAAGTGGATGTAAAGTTCAGTCAAGTTTATTAGGCATAGCATCCATTCATCTGAACTCAGGCAAGCATCTAATCAAATCAACTAACTAAAACCCCAACCTACCATTAAACTAAAGAAGAATGGAACAACAAACAAAAGCTTAACATAGCTTTGAAGCTACAGAACATTGTACCGGACGAAGCAAGTTAAAGAAGAAACGAGTTGGGATTTTACCAGTCCCTTGGATTCATAGTAATCATCAAGCGCCCACTGATACTTGGATTGGTTTAGCCCTAACCAACCCGCCACATACTCGTCCAAACTCGAATGCGCTGTCAATTCATGAGAAAACACTCCAATCTAAGATCAATGAAGCACAAAGTTTTCAGCTTGTTCAGACAGTAATTTGAAAAACTGATAAAGAGCAAAACGCCTAATTTCAGCAGCACAAAAGGGAAACAGAAATTGAAAGGGAAAGAGGGGGAACCATTTTGAACTTTGGAGACAGCGTTACGGAAGAAGCCGGAGTTGTCATCTGGTGAGGGCTTGGTAAATTGAGCAGGAGGGGCCAGCACTGGCGGCGGAGCAACAGGGCGAGGTGCGGGAGGCTGAGCTACGACTTTCTTAGGGGTTTCGGGGATCGGGGTAGGGGAGGCGGCGGCTGAAGAAGGGGAGGAAGGAGAAGGGGTGAGGAAGACGGTGTAAGGACCGATCTTGCCTATGACGGGAGCAGGAGGAGGAGAGGAGGAGTCCTTGGGAGACGCCATTGGAGGACTGAAACTTGAAGAAGAAGAAGACGAGTGAAGTGAAATGTTGAAGAAGTGAAAGCAAAGGGAGGAATAGAAGAAGAATAGGGATTCGGGAGACTGTCTCAAGCGATGCTATTAGTATTTTTAACGTGTGAAAGCAAAGGGCATGAACATTCTTTTATTTTAATTTTTATGTTATTGAAACTTACTACTCCGTATAATAATACTCCGTGCTAATTACAAGTTAGGCCAAAACAAAATGCATCAAACTACTTTTTATTTACATTTGTTTTCAATTAACCACTCCTTATTTAAAAAAATTCACTTAATCACCCGTTATAATAAACTAATTGTAAATAACCACCCATCCACCCATTTTCCCTTAAACTTTCACAATTTAACTTGAAAGTGAAAGACTAAAATGCCCATAAATGTGTTTTTAGTAGGGGTGGGCGTGGGTCGAGACGGGATGGGGGTCGTCCCGCGTAATTTTTAAGGGATGTGATTCGCTATTTTTTTTTCAATCTCGCGCGGGACTTGTCTCTCGTGGGACGGGACGGGACGAGCCTTGTCCCTCAAATAAAAAACTGACGATGCCCCTCCTTTGAGAAATGAAAAGCTTAGATAAACCGCGGACATATGTATCAAACCCATCCGCGGATAGAACTAGTAAAAAGGGGTGAGGTGGCTCACATGCCCTCCCTCCAGTTGTCAAGGAGGATCCGACACGTGACATCAACTCCATGACATATGTCAAGCAACAGACATGACGTGTCCAAGAGGCCTCCACGAACAGGACTATAAATACCAAAATACTCTCTATGAGAAGGGCTTTTTGGAGAAGCGAGGAAGAAATCGAAGATTAAAGAGAAGGCACAGTCAGCGTCTGAAAGCCAAGAGTATGCGTGCGTTAATCAGTAATCCAACCAATCTCTTACTTTCTCTGATTTGAACCGAAGGCCACATGCAATTAACGTTGAATACTCGACTGGTAAAGTCTCTCAATAATTTCGATCCTCATTTCTTTAAGGGGCTTTGATGAAACTGAAAGATAGGAAGAGGAATTGTATTTTGCTCATTAGGAAAACGTCTGCGGCCTAAGAAATTATATTCCCATGCTTGCGTGTGGGATATCTCAAGTAAGACCGTTGACTAAAATAATAAGACAATAATGACTGATCTGAACCCCCCGGATGACGTGAGGTCCAGAAATTTCAGGTTTCATCAATGACACCGTCTGTGGGAACTTCTCACACTAAGGGGTTTCCATGTAAAGTTAACAAGTCCTTATTCTTAGTTTTTTAATCACAGAGCTACAGTTTGGATTACAGGAAAAATGAGTTAGTATCTGGATGCATGGCGCCTCGGTGCATCCTCAGAAATTCCACAAGCCATATGGTTCCCTCCGCATATTCCACTAGTGTACGGTCACCCCGGAGCGGCATTTGAGAGCTATCCGTATCACCAACCTGGCTAAGGTCATGCTTTCTATTATAATCACACCGGCTCCCATGCCTATCAACAAAGAGACACGTATCAAAGTTTTCCTCATAATGCATACGACAACCCCCACTCTAACTATTACTACCAAGGAGGCTTCGTTCCTCCGAACCAATAACCCCCGATCGGAGGACAGCACGTGAACAAATATCACTGCGGGGAGCGGTCTTCTGATATTTCCACCTCGACTAAATTTGATTCGGCCCTTATGAGGACCGAAGGTCCGGACCTGATACCATCTGTGTTCACAAGCGATGTCCACAGAGCTGCTATACCTAAACGATGGAGGGGTGTAAATTTGATGAAGTACGACGACACTACAAACCCAAAGGATCACATGTGCCACTTTGTGACTGCTATGGGGGATCAATGAATACAACGATGTGATGATGTGTCGCACATTTCCTTCAACACTAACGAAGATCGTCCTGACTTGGTTTACCAACCTGCCGCAGAACTCGATTGCTAGCTAGCTTCTCGCAACTGTCCCGAACACACGGTTTAGGATTATCCGCGCCATAGGGATAAATACCGCGGACACGAACATCCCCTCTACGAGCCCCAGTCGTGTAGGGATGAATGGCACGACGGGGGACAGTTTCATAATGATCACCGTTATCCGAGGAATGTCCGACTCCATCATCAGAGAAGGGGTCCAGAGCAGCCAGATTACCCCCACCGAACCGAGGAAGAGGCAAAGTCCGTAAATGGCTCTGTGGACGGCAAGGCAGAGGCTCGCCAGTAAAGAGGTCGGTCAACTAGGCACCCCGAGATGAAGCCAAACCCCAGGGATCCAGGGCCAACCAAATCCCTAAGCCGGAAGGCTTCATTAACACTTTGGCAGGAGGTCCCTCTATATCAGAATCCATCAATCGGGAGATGAAAAATTATGAGAGAGAAAGGAAACAACTTCCCTCAGCAGCAAGCCAGAAGATTGCTCGGCTACACCATACTAAGGAGGTCTTTACTGCGTCTGATTAAGAAGAAGTATGGATACCAAACGCGGACCTATTAGTGATCCATGCCTAGATCGATATTAAGACAATAAAGAGGGTATTTATTGACACGGGGTCCTCAGTGGATATTTTTTCATGAGAAGCTTTTTCTCAATTGGGTGTTTCCACGTCTGCTTTGAGGCCATATTCAGGGACTCTAGTCTCCTTTTCAGGGGATGAGGTGCAGGTGGCGGGCACCATCGAGTTGACAGTAGTCTTGGGTACGACACTAAACCGCCGAATGAAAAAAAATCATGTTCAATGTGATGAGGATCCCCACTGTATACAACGCCCTTTTGGGTAGGGTGTCCCTTTTCAAATTTCATATGGTTGTGTCGATATATCATTTTATAGCCAATTACCCACTGCCAGGAGGTGGGACGGAGAAGTCCACGAATAGCAACCGGAGAGCTGGAGCTTCTACTTAACCTCTTTGCAAAAGGGCAAAGAAGTAATGTGCATACACGAGGTTGCTCAAAGCAGAGTTAAGGAGCAAGAGGAAGAGCTGCCAACAAAGGGTGAAGTAGGAGACAGTTAACCCGTTGGGACAGGGGAAGCTGAGCTCGAAGTCAGACTGACCGAAAGAGAAATTCCAACCGCGGATGAAAGGACAGTTCACCAGCCTTTCTCCAACCCCGAGGAAAAGGTATATCTAGGTCACGCTCTAGATCACACTGATATGGAACGGGTACTAGAGATAACAGCTTGATCCCGGGAAGTCTTTGCCTGGTCCCCGAGAGACCTTTTGGGAGTACCAGCGTCAGTCACCATGCACACCCTCAGAATCTGACATGATGCGCAACCTGTTACTCAAAAGAAGAGGAAAATGGCACCCGAAAAGGCTCTAAAGATGAAAGAAGAAACTGAGAAACTGCTTAATGAAGGGTTCATTGTAGAAGTTGAGGATTCCGATTGGATGTCCAATTTTGTTCTCGTTAAGAAATCCAGTGGAAAGTGGAGGATGTGCGTCAATTTATCTAACCTAAACAAATCCTACCCTATAGATAGCTGCCCATTGTCGTCCATATACGAACTGATGGACGGTACTATCGGGAATGAGGTTCTCAGCTTCTTAAACACCTACTCGAGATATAATCAGATCCGAATGTACCCATGGGATAAAAATGCCACCACATTCATCACAAACCAGGAGATTTTCTGCTACTGGGTCATGCCCTTTGGGCTGAGGAATGCAGGGGCCATCTTCCAAAGAACATTCGAACGGATTTTCTGCGGCCAACTAGGGGGAAACATGTACATATATGTGGATGATATAGTGGTGAAGAGAAAATGAGCGAAGGACCCCGCTGCTGACTTGCAGGAAACTTTTTATTCTTTATGACGCGAAGGTTTAAATCTGAATGCGGAGAAATGTGTTTGTTGGGGTAGACTATGGAAAGTTCTTGTGCTTCATGGTCATTCAACAAGGGATAGATATGAACCCAGCTAAAATCACTTCCAACGGTCAGGATTTGAATCCCTAACGTTCGACCCGGCGGGTCGATCGTTTGACCCAGCTCAAATTCCCTCCCAAATTTCCCTACAAATACTACCTCTTCCATCCCATTTTCATCACACCATATCATCTCTTCTAATCTCATCTCACACTCTCTAATCGCTCGATAATTGAGGAAGTCGGTGGTTAAAGAGTCAAGAATTCT
This sequence comes from Persicaria tinctoria, assembly GCA_037127255.1. Taxonomy (NCBI): domain Eukaryota; kingdom Viridiplantae; phylum Streptophyta; class Magnoliopsida; order Caryophyllales; family Polygonaceae; genus Persicaria; species Persicaria tinctoria. Next base: position 63,891,651 of record JBANSL010000008.1, on the reverse strand, counting down.
GAGAATTCGGCGCTTCGCATCACCGAATCTTACTTCTTTCATCTCCCTTTTAATATCTTCAGTATTTCGTCTTTTCTCTTAATTACATATTTATATTATTTTTAACAAATATCTAATCCACTTTTATTGAAAATATTTTCCCGAGGTCGAAGGAGTGTTAGCGGAGCCCCGTCCTTTAGAAAGGGGAGCGAATTGAGTCGCCAATCGGAACCTAGCCTTCGGCGTAGCGCATCCGTTTCTAGAGATGGGACTAGCGGATCCCAAAGATGTCGGGATCAAGCGCTACTCGATGAGCTGCCCCTAATAGAGGAGGAGGAAGTTGTCGTTCAGAGAAATTCTTCCACCATCCCGATTCAGGAGCCCGATTTGGTGCCCGATCGATGCCAAAGCCACTCCTTACGACGAGCAACCAATCACATGTAAGGCCGCAACGATAAAATAATGGTTCAAGAAGGGCCCGCCTGCTCCGGGATGGGGTGACGAATTTTGCTCCATCAAGTGCAACTTCTGCCCAATAGTCTACAAGTACAAGAAGGGGAACGAATATGGCAACAACAAAACGCCATATACAATTGAAGCATCTGGAGAAACTCGGCTTGGCGAAAGGGCAAACTCACCTTTCCGGGTACGCAACTACTTCCTCTCAACCCCCTGGTTTATGGAGTTATGATTACGCTAGTTGTAGTGATAACTTTACTGAAATGATAACGGATGAAGGTTTAGCTTATAGCTTTGCACAACGTTTATATTTCAACAAATTTATTACAAAAAATGTTCAGCCCACTTGGCAATCTATGAGTCAAAACACGGTTAAGAGGAAAATAACCGGTATAACACCCGTAAAGCTGAATTAATTGAATATTTTCAAAATTTTAGCAATTTACATGTTTCGATTTGTAGTGATATTTGGACCGACCACTGGCAACACCACTCATATATGGGTGTCACATGCCATTGGGTTGATGAACAATTCATTTTATAAAAATGAGTTTTTGGTTTTCGAGTTTTTGAAGAGGCACACACGACTCTTAACATAGCTTCGGTCCTTTTAAAAGTTTTACAATCGATTTTGACAATGCATCAGCCAACACCGCCTCTATCCCAAATTTAACCCAATATTGTCAGCCCGGGATAGGGGAAGATTTTTCCATATTCGTTACACATCTCATATTTTAAACTTATGTGTTCAAGATGGTTTAGATTATTTACAAATAGTTATTAGACCTATTCGATATGTTTTCCAGACACTTTGTTGAAGCAAATAGCTTTGCCACCAATGGCACCAGTTTTGCCAAGCAAACAATGTGCGCCCCAAGAACTTCCCCTGGGATGTTAGCACTCGGTGGAACTCGACATACAAAATGATTTATGATTCTTATCAATACAGAGAACTTCTTTCTTCTTTTGTCACCTAACACATCGAAGGTTCAAACGTTTTTGGGGATGTGTGGGTGATTGCTTGAGATGTAATCGAGGTTTTCAAGGTTTTCCATGATGCAACCGAAACTTTTAGTCATACTTACATTCCTACATCTAGTGTCTTCTGTTTTGTCGCTATGAACATCGCCATAGCCTTTCAGGACGAGCTTCAAGTGCAATGCAACTCCGACGCTGTTTTCACCATGCGGGAGAAATGGTTGGCTTATGACAAAGTTATACATGAAATTTTCCTTGTAGCTTGTTGTTTCGACCTAGATACAAATTAACTAGGCTTCAAAAAAAATTAGAAAATTATTTTCCTACGCTCGATGTCCAGGATGATCCCGATTGCAATGTTTCAATTTTAGTTGCTAAAGTTAAGGGAATACTTGAAAAATTATGCACTCATTTTTCTACGGGCACTAGAGCGCCTAACAACCCTCCTCCCGCACCTTCCATCTCGAGCGGCTCCTCCCACACTAGTATTACCATTCGAACTAAGGCTCTTACTAGATATATTTTTGGCACAAAGAGGTCGAGGTCCTCGTTGAGCCCGCACTAAGAGATCGACGAATATTTGTCTACTAACTTTGAATTTCACAGTGATGAAGATGAAGATTTCGATATTTTAGAATGGTGGGGCCGAGTAGAAAGGCAACGCTTTCTCACTTTGTAGGTGATCACCCGATAAATACTTGGAGCCATTTGCTCCACCGTCACAGTGGAGCAATTATTCAGCCGAGTTGGACAAATTCTAACCGAGAAGAGATCAAGATTGCTCACCGAGAACCTCAAAGCACAAGTATGCCTCGCCGATTGGAAGAGGGTAGAGATTAGAATTCAGAGGAACCTCCTGTTGTTGTAGGGGAGAATTGAATATGAAAATATAAATATACAATCAAATCACAACTTCTGGCCTATCAAATAAATTCAAGACTCCCCCGTTGTATTGGAAGGGAATCAGGTTCGATCCACGAGAAAACGTGTCAGCAAAATCCCAAAGTAGCTCGAAAACCGCGTTTTGTAATCAACCAGAAGTCACTCAACATCGACTAGAATGCAATCGATGTCTACTGGAATTGCAGTCGATGTCTACTAGTGGCATTCGATATATAGTGGTGACCTGCAGAGACAAAAGCAACGGTCGACGCGACTAAAATGTACGATGTTGAGTGGATCTGTAGCAAATGTCGACTGACCTGGAACACTATCAGTCGATTCAGGGCACTCGATGTTGACTGGGGTGCAGTCGATGTCGAGTCAAAAATCAGTAACCAAAGGCGTCAGCAAAGATGGCCCAAGAATAAAAGGATGGAAACGAAAGATGATAAAAATAAATAACAAAGGTTGTTGAGTTTTTCGAGGACTTAATGAATGACAAATAACGAGTGTAAACAATAAAGAAAAGGTCTCCTAAAGTCAGGGATTACCACAACGTTAACCACACATGCACTAAGATAGAATAAGACGGACAATTATGCTATCTTAGCAAAGGAACAAGCGCGCTTTTTCCTTTTCTAACAAATAGATATATTGGGTTACACAAATAAACCTAATTGTCGCTACCAATTTTAATGTTTATGATCCAATTTGTTAACATGAATTCCTTTCCTTTCGAGAAGGAATAACCACAAAAAGGTAGGAGATGGTAAAGACATAATAAATATCAACATCAAACTCACATCAAGCATGCATGGCTAACGTCAGGCTCACCCCGACCCTAAGAGAAAGGAAACTACACGCTCATGGTAATGAGAGACATCATAAAAATATAAAAGAAACTAAATTGCATTAAAAACCAAAACCTTGAAGTCTTCACAATCCTAGTGCTTCAACTTTCGTAAGAACACCAAACCCTAAAGCTTCGAAAACCCTAAACTCTATGAGAAATTGTTTTCTATGAAATTCAATGAATAAAACGTAGCCCTAAGGACTTTATTTATAGCTACTAATCCTTGCTAAACAAGGAAAGTAATCATAATCCTACTAAAACTTGAATTAATAAAACTATATCTAAATAAGTAAATTCCCTAGGGTAAATAGACATTCACCCATAAGGATAGAGTCTCAATAGGTAAGATAGAAGATCTTGTACTTCATGCTTAAGTACTCCCCCCTCCAACTCGGATTCGTCAAATCTCGTCCGCGGCCCAATAAGCTTTCAGTCGACGTCGAGTAGGGTCACTCAACGTTGAGTAAACTTCACTCGATTTCTATTGCCCTAGTCGATTTCCGGTTAATCTTCTTTCTCAGCTTCTAAGTGTTTCAAATCTTCAATAGACATATGGTAGGTCCACTAGACGTAGAGTAGAAATCCAGTAGATATCAAGTAGCCTCACTAGACATCAAGTGCTCTTCTCTCTTCAGCTTCTAAGTGTGGGTGATCTTCACTAGACATCGAGTAGCCTCCACTAGATGTCGAGTACTCCAGTAGATGTCGAGTGCTTTCAGTAGATATCGAATGGAATTCCAGTAGCTTGCTTGTCCAACACTTTGCCAAATTTCAGCTCCTCTTCAGTAGATATCGAGTGAACCCACTAGATATCAAGTGCTCTCCTACAACCGATCCTTCCTCTTGGTTTTGCTCCGGAATGGCTCCAACTTCTGCAAAATTAAACCAAAACTTGTGTAGACCTCTATTTCTTGAAAATAAACATAAACTACACAAATTCACTATATTACCAACCCAGAATATATAAAATAACTAGAATAAGAAGCATAAATAAGCACAAAAACATGGTGTAAAACACGGACATCAAATCACCCCATACTTAAGCTTGCTTGTCCCCAAGCAATAACTTGGATGTTCATACAGGGGAAACCTACAAAAACTCTTAACATTGTTGTTCCATTCTTATATTAGCAATAACACTCAACTGTCATCCTTGAATGAAAAGAAACATCTCACACAAAAAGAGGTTATGAAAACAATTTTCCTGCGAAAAAGCAACAATAATTAAGAGGACTTTATGTAAGCTCAAAGAGAAGTAGATAGGTAAAAGGCTAAAGGTGGGATACGTTTGGCCATGTGGTGCTAATAATCTAGGGAAATGGGTCGAGTACTTTCTGAAATTTCATACCACATTCCTTCTTCTTTAGATTTCTCACCTTTCTCTCACCACTCATTGTTCTTTTCAATATAATGCTTTTACCTCTCTAACCTTAGCACTGTCTTCTCGCGAGTCGCAAACATGGGTGTCATGAATGGTCCCGGATACTTAGTGCTTCAGACTCCTCACCTTGTGTCCCATCTTGCGGAACGAACATCTCATGCAAGCATGGTCGATCATCATTAACTCCTAGGAGACCGGATTTTCTTTCACTCATTAAAATTTTCATAATATAATCATCCTGCCATCAAACTCCAATAATAATGATAATAATACAAACAACCATATAACATCTCCAAAAATGACTTCCATTCTCAACATAATTCCCGAATAGGAAATAAGCATAGGTAAGGCTAGGATATAAATCCACTCTTGCATCGTCGAGCTTTGTCCTAGTTTCCATGACACTATTCTTTGAACATCTTGCAAGTTGGGTGATGTCTCATAACTCTCATAAAAACCTTGGATGTAGGCCTTAGGCATAAAGAGAAACAAAAAATATATATCCAAAGACAACAATTTTGCATATGAGAGTAACCATGTAGAGCATATCAAGAATTAAGCAAATAAGCTTATATCAAGCCTTTCCCCCACCCCCATACTTAAAATTTACCGTGTCCTCACTGTATAAAAAACAAGGATAAAGGAAGATGACTCACTTTAACCAAGTGCGTAAATTGGAGATAGGTGCTTCTATGGGTGCAGTCGATCTCGAGTGGGTTAGTCGATATCGACTAAGTCGATCGACTTTCTTCGTTGTGTACTCAACTCAAAGTGACCCGAGATCGATCACAACTGTTCCTCTCGACGTGGCATGGTCGACATCGACTGCTTCCAGTCGATGTCGAGCTCACAACTTCTTTGCACATGAGATGTTGTTAGTTTTCCATGACTCAAAAAGATAAAGTTCCAAAACCAATATCCAAAGTCAAAAACTAAAACACTAAAAACCAAGAATATCCAAAAAGATGTCTTTGTACAAGCTCTAGATTTTAAAGTTGCTAGGCTGACTTCTTCATTGGCTCATAGGAAGTCGAAACATGCCTAAGCGATGTTGGGCTCTTCACCTAGATCATCCAAATCTTCATCTTGATGCCCAATCCTAGCTATGATGGCACTGTCGCTTGACTCTTCTTTAGGAACCTTTCTGATTGGTTTGCTTTCTTCGGCTCTTTTGTTTTTCTTTCTAGTATAGTTATCATGTATGGACCGAGGGGGATTAGGAACCGTACCTGAGCTTACCTTTTCGGACATGAAGCAGCGATCTTCGCGCTGGGGTGGTTGATATCAAGTGCTTCATCAGTGAGAACCCCATACTTAGACTCTTGGCATCTCTGGTACTCTTCTGTGGTAGTCAACATCGAGTGGTGGGGGTCGACGTCGACTGCAGTTTCTAGCTTCTTAACCTTTAATTCATGAACCTCCTCCATTGTGGGATTGAAGGAGAATTTTGTGACATCATTTCCTATGGTGAAGGTGAGAAGTCCTCTTCTGATGTTGATGTTGGCATCCACAATGGCGAGGAAAGACCTACCAAGAATGATATGACAAATAGGATCTTCTAGCATGTCCACCACTATAAAATCCGCATGAACAAAGAACTTCCCCACCTTAACAAGGACATCATCTACTACGCTTGTGGGTCTCACACAAAAGTTCATGTCCATAGGCTCCAACGATCCGATGTTCACCCTTGATCAAATAGATAAGGGCACAAGATGAGGCTAAAATCTACATCTACAGGCGTATGGGATCGGTTGTAGTATATCGAGTGTCAAATCACAAGGACTATATGGTATTGATTGTAACTTTAAACCGATTTAACTAAGCCAAGAAAAATAATGGAGAAATAATTATATGGAATGGAGAAAAGTAGAAAACTAATAAGAAACAACTATACAAAATTGGTACTAAAACAATGCATATGAGGAAAATCTAGGGTAAAGGATCACCACAACGACACTTTAGTAGATTAATATTGATATTCGCGTTGTCTGAGTTTGTTGAAGGTAGATTGTCTAAGGTAATCACAAATCTCATTTCGGTATCAAAGCGAATGTGTCTAAATTGGTTAACAATCTCCTTTCGGTATCAAGCAACCAATTTAGACCCTTTAAGTTCGTAGAAATCTAGAATGATAATCAAATTAACGCCGCCTTTCGGTTTCAATCAATATCAAAATCATCTAAAATATCCATGACAATATATGAATCCTCGAGAAGTTCGATTATCTTTCGATGAATCAAACTTCAGGTTTAATCCTATGGTTCTGATGGATCCAATCGCGTTTCGGCCTAAATTCACCATCTCAATTCTAATTTAGGATTTTAGTTTTTTGATTTCAAACCCTAAATTAGTTCTAATTAATTTTCATCAATTAGGGTTGGTGCAATAGGATTAAATCATAAATCAACAGACAAACGAATATGAATCTTAACACTACCAAATCATCGTCAAGATTACCCTAAACCTAGAACGAAGATTCAAGCAAGCATAATGTGATAGTCAATGAAATAAATTATAGACAAAAATAAATCGTTGAAATAAAATAGAATACAAACCGGATTTTTGTCTTCGATCCAAAGTGTATACCGTCAAAACAAGGAATATAAAGCAAAACCTAAAAAGAGGCGAAGCCTTGTGCGGCAAAGTACCAACCAGAGGGGCCTCCCTCTATTTTTTTATTAGGAAAAAGTTCGGGTGAGCTTGCTCTACCCGAAAGCATCCTTGCGGATGAGGTCTGAAAGACCAAGATTGTTGTAAATATCGACACCCTAGGCAGAGTGGAAAAGGTGTGCAACCTTATCAGCCACTCTATTGCCTAAACGGGGTACATGAAAGAAGGAAACTTTTTTCAAAGTCGATAGTAAAAGTTGGACGTCTGATAAAATGAGTTCAATTTCCCAAGGACATTTAGACTTGTTATTGAGGTGGTTTATTATTATGTTGGAATCTCCTTCAATGTGAATTTTGTCAATATGAAAATCAAGAACATGTTGTACCCCAAGTTTGAGTGCTAGGGCTTGCGTTGTTAAATCGCTTTTTTTTCCTAGCTTTTGGTATCCAATGTGTATCGGTTGTCCATTCCAGTCCCTGATAACCACCCCAATAGTGATGTCGTTATTTGCGATTGTAGATCCGTCAAAGTTGAGTTTAAATGTTCCACTTGGGGTTTTCTCCACGTAATCTTACGCTCCTTGGTTTTCTTTTTTGGATTGCCTAAGCTTTAAGGTTTAGGGTGGGGGTTCTCGTCAAGCGTATTGTCATAACGGAGTGTGCTGCTCCAGTTTGTCTCGTGATTTTTGATGAGGCGTAAGGTGACGTCTCTTAAAGGAATAGATACTTGTTTAAAGACGTGTTGGTTTTAGATGTGCCAGATCATCCACCATGCAAAAGCCAGTTTTTTTTAATGCCCCCTTTGAAAGGGTTTTGCCCATACAAGACATGATTGGTTTTATGTCTCTTGATATATTAATCTGGGTGGATATTGCAGAGTTGATGTGTGTAGGAAATTAGAAGAGAGATCTCGGAAAATTGCATTCTAATAACAAATGCACGTCATCTTCCACAGAACTATTGCAAAAATTACAGGTAGAGGGGACAGGGACTCCCCTGTGGGCGAGTCTAGAAGCTGTTGGGAGTCTGTTCTGGCATATTTTCCATAGGAAGTTTTTGACCTTAGGAGGAGCGTTCAACCGCCATATCCAGGCGTTACAATATTCTAAGTGAATAGAAGATTTGTTTGTGACTAATTTGTACGCACTTGACGTGGTGAACCAGCCAGCTCGGTCAGGCAACCAGTATAATATATCTTCGAAATTTGAAGCGGGGAGGGGAATGTTAAGGATTTCTGACACAATGTTGCACGGAAGAACTGCGAATAGTTTCTTCTCCCACCATCTACCATCCAGTATATAGTCACAAACTTTGTCATCTATGTTATCAATTATCGAGCAGTCATTCCTAACCTGAATGGAGGAGGTTGTGATCAAGTTTTTAGTCCAAAACTTGAAAGAGTTCCCTGTGCCAACCAACCAGATAAGACCAGTCTTAAATTTCTTCATGAGAGTTGAGAGTTTTGCCCACTACCAGGATGTAGCACATGTTTTCTTATATTGAAGAATATTCTTTGCTCTAAGATACTTATATTTGATTATTTGTACCCAGACGTTATTCGGCCCAGCTAGTGTTTTCCATAGGAGTTTCATTTATAGTGCTTCATATATTCATTGCTTTTGATTTCCTAAACCCTAATCCTCCACAAACTTTTGGTCTGCAGATTCTTTTCCAACTAATCAGCGGACGATGTTGAAGATCTTTATTCCAGAAAAAAGTTCTATTGATCTGATCAAGTTCTTTATGATTTGTTGAGGGAAGTAGGAAATTCTGCATCGCATACAAAGGTTTGGCAGATAAATTTGTGTTTATAAGAACAGCTCTACCCTGTTGAGATAAAGAATTGGCTCGCCATTTGGTCAGTTGTTCTTTAGATTTGAAAATTAAATAATATCTTTGAAAGTGTCTTTTGTTACTCTGCCATTGATAATTGGGCATACTATATATTTTTCTAGGGAACTAGCGTTAGTAATGTTTAGGCAATTTTTGAGATGCAGAATTCTGGAGTTTGCGATCCCTTTAGTTGTTTGGAAGCAGGATTTATGGTAGTTTACTTTTTGGCCTGAGACCATACAGTAAGAGTCACTAATTGTTTTAACTCTCCTACAAGCATCCAAGATGCCTTTAAAGAAGATGATAATATCATCGGCGAATGATAAAAAGTGAACTCGCGGGCCATTCCTCCCAAATGTGAAGCCAATTGGGCTTCTTTCCGATTCTGCCCACGCAAATAATTACAAGACCTCCTCCTGATGCAGCAGCGGGAAGTCAGGATCGATCCACGAGGAAACGTGTCAGCGGATCCTAGGCATCAGAGAAATCTCACAGAGGTGGTCGACAACAAGGGTCCTAGATCTCGAGTACAGTTACTCGACAGAAGATCGGACAGTCGAACAACGCAGCAGCAGCTCCCGGCGATGTTGGTCGAGATCGAGTAACCTTTACTCGAGATCGAGTAAGGTTGTCGACGTCGGTTTAGCTCTTGTCGATCACCTGCACACAGAAGCTACAACGATTCTGGATCGAGGATTAGTAACTCGAGGTCGAGTAGTTCAATTCGAGATCGAGTAAGACAGAAGATAAAAACGAAATAAAGTAAAGACAAGTGCTTTGGGATTTCGAACTAAACTGTATGTAAAAGACTTCCAAGATTGGGGTTTGCAACAACGATAACCAAGCATGCATAAGGCAAGAATAAAACAGATAATCATATAATTCGCATCAAAGGACTAAGCTTTCGCCTTTTCCAACAATTAGACAACTCTTTCAAGAAACCCTAATTGTCTCTACTGATTTTATGTTTATAATCCAAGTTGTTAGCATGGACCTCCATTAGATGGGTAATAAACACATAACAAGTAGTAGATGCTCAAAACATGATAAAAGTCGGATTTTTACCTCAAACACGCATGGCTATCGTCGGGCTTGCCCCAACCCTAGAAGTGGGTGGACTACTCACGCTTCATCGCAACCTCAGACATCATTGATTTGAAAAGAAACTTGCAATAAACTAAATTCAAAGGCTTTACAATCCCGGTAATCCAACTCTCATTGAATGCCAAAACCCTAAAACCTTCGAACTCCTAAACAGTCTCTGTGAACTACTTCTCTAGCTTTTGAATTGGATGATTGAAAAACCAACCCCCTAGGATTTATTTATAGCCTTCTACTCCTTGCTATTCAAGGATAGAATATCTCTATCTCTATCTCTATCTATATCTAAAAGCTTTAAAGATAAATAAATGCCATAACATAATTAAATCTAAAAAAGAGAATTATATCTAAAAGTCTTCAAGTGGATAAATCTTCTCCTTCATGATATATCTTGATAAAATCGGATAGAACTCGGCAATCTTCGGCCCCAAGTAATCCCAATTCGAGTAGAACTGCCCAAACTGCGTTACGCGTCTCTTGGAAGATTTCCTCGATCTCGAGGAGTTTTCCTCGATCTCGAGTAACAGGGTCTTGTCGACTTTAGTGGCTCGGCATCTCGGGTAACCCTTGCTCGATGTGGCTCGGACGCTGGCTCACAAATCTCCTCGATCTCGAGTTACATACTCGATCTCGAGCAACAGTGTCGGACATAGCTCTGCCTGGTGACGTCGAGCAGCTCTTCCTCGGACTGGCTCGGATGTGTGCTCTGGAATTCATCGATCTTGAGGAAAGTCCTCGACATCGAGTTGTGATGTCCGGGTGCCAGGTCGGGTAACACTCCTCGGCATCCTCGGGTAGACTCTCCTCGACTCCGGGTGTGGTCTTCGGGGCTTTGTCGACATCGAGTAGGTAACTCGATCTTGAGGAAAGTGCTGGAGTCGGGTTGGCTCGTCTTCAGCTTCTCGACATGGGCTCCTCGATCAGTGCAGAGTCCGGACATGTCTTTGTCGATATCGACGAAGACTAGTCGATATAGAGTAAAATGTGTCCTCCGTCTTGACTTCTTGGTTTTCCCCCGAAATGGCTCCATATTCTGCAATATTAAACAGAAACTTATGTAGATCTCTATTTCTGACAAATTAACATAAACTACATAAATTCGACATATTCCCAACCCGAAATATGCAAAGTGTATAGAATATGGAACTAAAATATGCATAAAGAGATGGCTACTTGAGAGACATCAAATCACCCCATAGTTAGACTTGCTTGTACTCAAGAAATAACCAAACAATAACCAAGACCTACAACACATCTTTCAAGTCCTCGCCTTTTGTCAAAAGCAACATGTCAAGTAGTAGCAATGTAAGACAAGTGAATTTAATGTCATCACACATATATGAGCGATCCATAAGCATAGGCAATATAAATCCAACCTCACAGGGATAATGTGTTTACGCTCAACTCTCAATGTGTTTAGGCTATGCAGATCAACTCTCAACTGAATTCCATATAGAATCTCATAAACATTGCAATTTAAATATAAATCCACTTCGCAACCAATTATGAAAATGCAACAAGAATTATCAGGAGGACTTCGCTCAATAGAAGTCTTCAAAGAAGATTCCATTCGGCGGGGTTGTAATGGGGCTTGGTAAGAAATATAAGGGTATGGAACTATTTGGCCATGTGGTGCTAAATAAAATTCGGGAATCAAGACTCCTAAATCTCCAACACAACTCAACCAAACCATAACTCTCAATCATTTGCATCAACCAAACTCTCCAATTTATCTCAATGAAGTATGTAACCTTTCAAACTTCCTCAACCTCTCCAAAGTATGTATCTTGCGAATAAAGAAATAAGGTAAATTTGGCTCATGCACCTTATTCACAAACATATACACAAACTTTTTTTTTAAACGAAAATAAAATAAAAATGATGGTGCATTTATAGGGTGAGCCAAAAATCCTTTTACATAATATGCATAGCAAGATAAAAATATAAAACCAACCCATATCTTAATAAATTCAAAAATCCTCCTTACTTGAAATGAAACACAAGCTCATTCCTCCCACAAACCATTATTTCAACCAGCTCTAAGTCTTAATTCCCAAATGGGGATCATGCTCAATTTAGCTAAGGATAATTTTGTGGAGTTAACAATAAAAGTCTCAGGCTAATGTTCTGGCTTCAAGCAGTGATAATGCAGGGTAGGTAAAGAGATGATAAAATTGGCTTAAAAGGTGCCTCCATCATTTAATTCCCATTCACATCATCATATAAATGCATTGGCTTTGAATAACTATCACAACATTTAGAGATGCATAGGAAGAGTAAATACACTAAAGAAAGCAGAGAGATTTTTAATGTTCTCCCTATAAGGCCAAAATTCTCACTAGGACAATTTTTGTTGGATTTCACCTTTAGCTTAGGATCATATGCGCTCAATTTCATCACAAGTTCACAATCCACATAAAAACAATTTCGAGGACTTAGGCTAAACCTTCCAAACATGCCATAGGATTTACATGATCAAGTCAATCATTATTCATCATCATAGGACATCTAAGTTAGGGTATAAAAACTAAGACAATGCAAAAAATTTAAACATGCATTTTTTTTTTCTTTTTTTGACATTTTCTATTTTTTTTCTTTTTTCTCTATGCAACTAAAAACAAGACTAAAGTATGGCAAAAGGCTAAAATGCATAAAATTTAAACATGAATGCATAACATAAAAATTAAAATTTCACCATGTAAAACCAAAAGCAAGACTAAAACATATAGTAATGATAATGAGCCCTTCCCCCACCCCATACTTAAAATATATAGTGTCCCCACTGTATAAAATCAAATAAAAACAAGAGTAAAGGAAGGAACTCACCGAATAACACATCGAGGAGGGCAGGACAGTGCAGGTCGAGTAAAATTTTTTGTCGATCTCGAGTACGGTACTCGATCTCGAGGATGCTCTCTGCGTCAAGTGGATTTCTGAAGTCGAGGAGCTTCTGGGCTTTGTCGATATTGATTTTGGCCTACTCGATATCGAGGAGTTTCTGGGTTGCTCCTCCTTGTCGTTGTCGACTTGGCCTTCGTCGATTCTGACTGTTTTTCAGGGACTTCTTATTCCACTTTTCGCGATCCTTATATGCTTGCCGACCTAAAAGTGTCAGATTGCACACAAAAACAAGACTTTTCACATGAAGTATTCTAAACTTAAAAACCAAAAAACCAAAACCAAAACCAAAAAGTTCAAAAGTCCCAAAATTCATAAAGTTCTATATGCATGCTCTAGATTTTAGAGTCGCTAACCCGACTTCTCCTTTTGCGCTCAAGGACCTTTAGTGTGGGGCCCGCTCATGCTTGGCCTTTCTCCTGGATCATCTAGGTCCTGATTGTAGTATGCAAGCTCAGCTGACAGGTGGTTGCTTGCATAATCTTCCTTCTCTTTCTTCTTCTTTCTTCCAGCTCTTAGTTTTCGCAGATTCTCTCGCCACGGGGCCTTACCTCCCCTTAGATTATTGATAATTTTCTTAATGGACTGAGGGGGAGTAGAATTCATACCCGATCTTACTTTTTCGGACCCAAAACAGAAATCTTCGGGCTTGGGGTTAGTCGATATCGAGTATGGCTGGTCGATATCGAGTACAAGAACCCCATACTTAGGCTCTTGGCAAGTCTGCGGCTCAGTAGAGGAAGTCGATGTCGACGAGCTTTGGCCAAGATCGAGTAGAGGGTTAGTCGAGATCGAGGAAGCTTTGTCGATCTCGAGTACAATGCTGGTGCTTTCCTCCGTTGATTGCTTGATCTCGTGATTGCTGATGCTTTTTACCTCTAGCCATGAAATTTCCTCCTTTGTAGGGCCAAAAGAGAAATCTAAGACCTCGTTGCCTATGGTGAAGGTGAGCGGTCGATTTTTGACACTAATCTTGGAATCTGCAGTAGCTAAGAATGGTCTACCAAGAATAATAGGGCTAGTAGGATCTTCAGCGCAGTCTATAATAAGGAAATCTGCTGGAACAAATAATTTACCAACCTGGACGGGGACATTCTCAACTATACCTGTAGGGATGACCACTGTATTGTTTCCCATGTATAGCTTGGCATCCACAGGCTCTATGCATCGTATTTTTACTTTCCGCCAGATTGATAAAGGCATGATGCTCACACTTGCTCCTAAATCACACAGAGACTCATATTTATATTGTCCAAAACCCACAGTAACATAAAACTTACTAGGGTCAGGTCTCTTTTCTGGGAAGTAGAGTACTTTGCATTCGCCTGTGATCTCTGAGATGGATCGCTTCTTGCTCAGGATTTCCTTCAGAAATTTGACATATCCAGGCATCTCTTGCAGGGCTTCTGTAAAAGGAATAGAGATATTCAGTTCTTGCAGCATATTAACAAAACGGTTAAACCTACCTGCAGTGGGATCTTTCTGTGCTTTAGAAGGTAAAGGCAGTGGCTTTTTCTGCTTTGGAGCCAGATCAGACGTCGGAGGTATTGCAGAGTCGTCGACATCGGCTTGCTTCTCCTCGATCTTGACCAGGGGCTTCTCGACATCGAGTTGGGTTGTCGACCTCGAGTTGCTGTGCTGCGCAGTGGAGTCTGAACTTGGCCTCTGATCTGTGTCGACGAGACTTTTTTCGAGATCGAGTAAAGGTTCCTCGAGATCGAGTTGATCCTGCTCTGTGTCGAGTTGCTGCTCTGCCTTGTCTTGATGTTTCCCGACCTTTGGCTCGTGTAATTGATGCCCACTCCTGAGTTTGATAGTTGCGACGTGTCCGGTCTTCCCTTTAGGATTTGGTTCTGTTTGCCCAGGGAGCTGTCCGGATGGTCGTGGGATCTGTGTAGTGATTTGACCCATCTGGGTCTCTATTCCCCTTTTCCAGATGTCCAGTTCTCCAAATTTTGTAGTGATGTTCTGGAACTGGTTGTTGATGGTGCCTTGATTTCGACGCATCTCCTCAAGGATGAGCTGTAAGTCATCCTTCTTTTGATCCCTTTCTGGATGTCCTGGAGCTCTGTATGGTGGGGGGTTCCTAGGAGGACCTTGCTTCCACTGTGGTTGATAGAACCTTTGATCTCCCATGTAGCGATTGGGATTTCGAACTAAACTATATGTAAAAGACTTCCAAGATTGGGGTTTGCAACAACGATAACCAAGCATGCATAAGGCAAGAATAAAACAGATAATCATATAATTCGCATCAAAGGACTAAGCTTTCACCTTTTCCAACAATTAGACAACTCTTTCAAGAAACTCTAATTGTCTCTACTGATTTTATGTTTATAATCCAAGTTGTTAGCATGGACCTCCATTAGATGGGTAATAAACACATAACAAGTAGTAGATGCTCAAAACATGATAAAAGTCGGATTTTTACCTCAAACACGCATGGCTATCGTCGGGCTCGCCCCAACCCTAGAAGTGGGTGGACTACTCGCGCTTCATCGCAACCTCAGACATCATTGATTTGAAAAGAAACTTGCAATAAACTAAATTCAAAGACTTTACAATACCGACAATCCAACTCTCGTTGAATGCCAAAACCCTACAACCTTCGAACTCCTAAACCGTCTCTGTGAACTACTTCTCTAGCTTCTGAATTGGATGATTGAAAAACCAGCCCCTGGGCTTTATTTATAGCCTTCTACTCCTTGCTATTCAAGGATAGAATATCTCTATCTATATCTAAATCTATATCTAAAAGCTTTAAAGATAAATATATGCCATAACATAATTAAATCTAAAAAAGGGAATTATATCTAAAACTCTTCAAGTGGATAAATCTTCTCCTTCATGATATATCTTGATAAAATTGGATAGAACTCGGCAATCTTCGGCCCCAAGTAATCCCAATCAGAGTAGAACTTCCCAAACCGCGTTACGCGTCTCCTGGAAGATTTCCTTGATCTCGAGGAGTTTTCCTCGATCTCGAGTAACAGGGTCTTGTCGACTTCAGTGGCTCGGCATCTCGGGTAACCCTTGCTCGATGTGGCTCGGACGCTGGCTCACAAATCTCCTCGATCTCGAGTTACATACTCGATCTCGAGTAACAGTGTCGGACATAGCTCGGCCTAGTGACGTCGAGCAGCTCTTCCTCGGACTGGCTCGGATGTGTGCTCTGGAATTCGTCGATCTCGAGGAAAGTCCTCGACATCGAGTTGTGATGTCCGGGTGCCAGGTCGGGTGACACTCCTCGGCATCCTCGGGTAGACTCTCCTCGACTCCGGGTGTGGTCTTCGGGGCTTTGTCGACATCGAGTAGGTAACTCGATCTCGAGGAAAGTGCTGGAGTCGGGTTGGCTCGTCTTCAGCTTATCGACATGGGCTCCTCAATCAGTGCATTTTCCGGATAGGTCTTTGTCGATATCGACGAAGACTAGTCGATATAGAGTAAAATGTGTCCTCCGTCTTGACTTCTTGGTTTTTCCCCGAAATGGCTCCATATTCTGCAATATTAAACAGAAACTTATGTAGATCTCTATTTCTGACAAATTAACATCAACTACATAAATTCGACATATTCCCAACCCGAAATATGCAAAGTGTATAGAATATGGAACTAAAATATGCATAAAGACATGGCTACTTGAGAGACATCACATTGCATCCGTCGATAGGTATCACGCAAGAATTTCTGCACCTAGAATAAACAAAAAAGGAGAGAGTGGATCTCCTTGACGAAGGCCCCTAGATGGGAAGAACATGTCTGTAGGACTGTTATTTACAAGTACAGAGTAAGAAACCGTTGTTATGCATTCCATGACCCAGGAGATAAAGGTAGGGTGGAATCCAAATTTATCGAGAACTATTTTTGTGAAGTTCCAGTCTAACCTATCATATGCTTTTTCAATGTCCAGTTTGATTGGCAACCACCCTTTCTGACCCCGGCGCGATCTGAAGGAATGGAAGATTTCATGAGCTATCAGCACATTATCTTGAATGACTTTGTCTGAAACAAACGCCCTTTGTAACGGGTGAATTAGTCTATCGATTATTCTTTTTAGTCTTTCTGTCAGAATTTTTGAAATAACTTTATATAAGGTAGAACATAGGCTTATAGGACGGTAGTGATTTGTGGTCGATGGGTTATCTATCTTTGACAGTAGAGATATAAAAGTATGATTAATTTGTTTAAGGATTTTTCCAGAGCAGAAAAAACATTGAACGGCTCTAATAACCGAAATTCCTAATATATCCCAGTAATGTTTGTAGAATCCAGCTGTCATTCCATCGGGAACTGGAGACTTGTTTTTTCCTAAGCTGAACACAGCAGATTTAATTTCACTATTAGTAGGAATATGAATGGGCAATTCATTTTCATCCTGAGTGACAGAAGGTTGAATTATGTTAGTCATTTCATTGAGAAGACAGTCGTCAATAACTTCCTTCTTAAAGCGTTTGTGAAAATTGTTTTTAATTTCTTTTCTAACATTTTCTTCTCCAACTATAAGAGTTCCTTCTACAGTAGTGATTGTAAAACCTATAGATCGATAAACGAGATAGGCAAATATGCGGAAGCGTAAGAAATCGAGCAAGAGATCACAGATCGGATCTAAACACGCAAGTCACAGAACGAACACAAGAGATTTTACGTGGTTCGGCTAAGCCTACATCCACGGGGCCTCAAGAGTTGGCCAAATCCACTATAAGAAGTTCGTACAGGGACAGATCAAGTAAAGAGATACAAATAACCTAGATCTAGACATGCATGAGATCAGAAACCAAGAGAGAAAGAAATCCCCCTGTGTGGGAACCAGAGATCGAAGAAGTCTTCGATCTCAAACCCTAAATCGCCTGGACAAGGAGAGCTATTGCCCAGAGCTTGGAGCGCCGGCCACCAGAGAACCACCAGGGATGCTGTCGGCCACCTTCTTCGCTTCCCGACTCGGTAGATCTTCAGGCAAAGGGAGAGGAACACCAAACCCTAGAAAACCCTAGAAGAGAGAGCGTTTGTGGAAGATGAAGAGAGAGAGAGAGAGCTGAAACAGTACGACGGCAGAAAAGCTCCAACGCGAGCTCATATAGCTAGGTCACCAAAGGAGAGCGCCAGCCAAAGCCAAAACGCAGCGTCTGAACTTAGGGTTGCAGCTGGCACTCGGTCTTCAAGCTCATGGGCTCCTCAATCCAAGTCCGGCAATTCATGGGCTTGTCTCAGCTAATGGGCTTAAGCCCAATAACGAGGTAAGCTCCTTTCTCTTGGCACATACATATTATACATATAGCTATATCATATATTATACATATGTATTATCACACCATACTTTATACATATATATTCGTTAGAGGATCAAGCTATATAGCTCAATACGACTCAGTCGAATATATATTAAAGTATGCATCCATACATATATATATATATATATATATATATATATATATATATATATATATATATATATATATATATATATATATATATATATATATATATATATGTTACCTATATGTAATATGTACAATCATCATATACATACATGTTACAAGCATACACACAATATTACATGTAACATATAAAGGAAACAAGACATAGGAAATTAACACATAACATTACAAATGCCCCTGTAATTTTATAAGTCTTGCACTGGGCAGACTCAGCTTCACTCTAGTGGATTCTTATGCCAGGTCCGTCCTCAGCCCACACTCACACAGCAAATCAAGTGAGCTCCTCCAAATGGAGGAAGTTCCTGCAATACAAAAACTTCTCATAAGGAACTATTTTTGTACCA
This sequence comes from Persicaria tinctoria, assembly GCA_037127255.1. NCBI lineage: Eukaryota > Viridiplantae > Streptophyta > Magnoliopsida > Caryophyllales > Polygonaceae > Persicaria > Persicaria tinctoria. The sequence continues at coordinate 63,872,895 of JBANSL010000008.1, read as the reverse complement.
AAATCTGCAGGATTATATCTACCATCAATTTTCTTAACATGAATCACATTATCTTCAACTTTTTCCCTTATAAAATGATATCTCACATCTATATGCTTAGTTCTTTCATGATACATGGGGTCACGACACAAGTAAAGAGCACTTTGGCTATCTATATGCAGTACAGTAGTATAGTGCTTCTTCTCAATCTCTTTCAGAATACCCTGCAACCATATGGCCTCTTTACATGCCTCAGTGGCTGCAATGTACTCTGCCTCAGTAGAGGATAATGCAACTATAGGTTGCTGCTGGGATTTTCAGGAAACACAATTACCTGCCCATGTATAAACATAGGAAGTAATAGATTTTCTGGTATCCTTGTTGCTAGCATAGTCAGCATCAACAAAACCATGTAAATCATAAGATGAAGAATGTTCAGCATATAACAGGGATAAGTTCACAGATCCAAGCAAATATTTAAGCAGATATTTCATTGATAACCAATGCTTCTCAGCAGGTTCAGACATAAACCTACTAAGGGTGCTAATTGCAAATGCCAAGTCAGGTCTAGTACAAATCATGGAGTACATAACAGATCCAACAACAACATCATAAGGAATAGATTTCATTCTTTTAGACTCAACCATAGACATTTTCTCTTTAAGCTTAGTTAAGTCAAGATGAGGACCAAGAGGAATGTTATTCACTTTATCTCCAGTCATATGAAATATATCTAGCACTTTCTGAACATAATCACATTGATGCAACCAAAGTTTTTTATGCTTTCTATCCCTAACAATGGACATGCCCAGAATTTTCTTAGCCATGCCTAAGTCCTTCATGTCAAAATGTTTTTGCAAATTCTTCTTAATATCAAGGATGCAATCAGTAGACTTAGAAATAAGCAGAATATCATCCACATATAGAAGAACATATAACACAGGACCAGCATGCTTTAAACCTTTAAAGTACAAACATGTATCAAACTTACTTCTCTTAAAACCCAAGCTAAATCTCATACATCTATCAAACTTGATATTCCACTGTCGTGGAGATTGTTTCAAGCCATATATAGATTTATTAAGCAAGCAGGCATAGTCAGGATGAACAGAATCAATGAAGCCTTTAGGCTGTCTCATGTAAATAGTTTCATCCAAGTCACCATGAAGAAAAGCAGTTTTAACATCCATTTGCTCAAGTTCAAAGTCATAGACAGCAGTCATAGCAAGCAACAATCTAAGAGTCTTATACTTCACAACAGGAGCAAAGATCTCATTGTAATCCTCTCCTTCCCTTTGAGTAAAACCTTTAACAACCAACCTAGCTTTGTATCTAGGGGGTCAGACTTAGAAATTCCCTTTTTGAGTTTAAAGATCCATTTACAATCAATTAATCTAGCATCAACAGGTTTGGGAACCAAAGTCCAGGTTTTATTAACTCTCATAGAATCTATTTCTTCATTCATAGCATGCTTCCAGAATTTAAAGTGAGCACATCTAACAGCTTGTTCATAAGTTTCAGGAGTAAAGTTTTGAACCACAGAAGAAACAAGACAAGAAAACTCAACAATGTTATTAATGAATCTCTTATTAGGGATAATAGTCCTAGGACTTCTATCTCTAGTTAATTGCCAATCAGTTAAATCATGTCTTAAAGCATCTGAAGAACTAGAATTGCCAGAACCAGAAGCAGACACAGATTCAACAACAGTTTCCTCATCCACAGAAACAAGAGTAACAGAAGAGGAAGAAGGCAAAACAGATTCATTAGTAGCTTCCCCACCCAATTGGCGAGGTTGCATAATCACAGAAGCAGGAGGGGCAGAAGAAGAAATAGCGAGAGGGGATGGAGAAGAATAACTACTATCAAACTCATCATCAGAATAAGAATCTATGTTCTTAGGAACATAAAACTGATCATCTTGTTCCTGCAAGTTAGTCTCATTCAGCACAGAAGCAGAAGCCTTTTTAAAATGGAATTCATGCTCATTAAAGATAACATTCCTACTCACAATTGTTTTGTAAACACCAGGTTGAAAATTTAAAAGTTTATACCCTTTGACACCTTCAGGATACCCCAGGAGAACACATTTCTGTGACCTGGGTTCCAACTTACCTTGATTTACATAAGAATAGATTGTACAATCAAAAGGTTTTAAGTGATCAAGTTTAGGTATTCTTTTAGTCCATAACTCATAAGGTGTTTTAAAAGCAATCACAGATGAAGGAGTTCTATTAATCAAATAAGCAGAAGTAACCACAGCTTCACCCCATAAACTATGTTTCAAACCAGAAGAGATTAACATGCATCTAGCCTTTTCAAGAGGAGTCCTATTTAACCTCTCAGCAGTGCCATTTTGCTGAGGGGTACCAGGACTGGTCAAATGTCTTTTTATACCATGCTCATGACAGAATGCATTAAACACAGAATTGAAAAACTCCAAACCATTGTCAGTTTTCAAACACTTAACAGTTAATCCAGTTTCCTTTTCAACTCTAGTTTTCCATATCTTAAAAGTGTCAAAAGCTTCATCTTTAGTCTTCAACAAATACACAAAAACATATCTACTGCAATGATCAACAAGAGACATGAAGTATCTTTTATGACCAACAGTGGAAACTTGGGCAGGGCCCCAAAGATCAGAATGTATATAATCAAGAGGAGCAGAAGAGACATGAATAGATGACTTGAAACTTTTTCTAGTATGTTTACCAAGCACACAGTTTTCACATAACTCAATAGTGCAAGGTTTAGAGTTTAGAATGCCAGATTTATGCAAGTGTTCTAAACCTTTATTTCCTATATGACCTAACCTGTTATGCCACATAAGAGTATCATTTAAAGACATGGTTTTCACAGAGTTAGCAACAGTGAGAGCAGTAGCAGAGGAGAAATTCATCACAGGAGTAGCAAGAAGTTCATATAAGCCACCTTTTCTAATGCACTTAATAACAGGCTTACCATCTTTAGTGACAACTCTCACAGCTACAGAACTAAACACATCATAATACAACTCTTCAAGAGCACTTTCAGACATCAAATTTCTTCTTAAAGAAGGAACCCATTTAACATCCTTAATGACTCTAACCACATTATCAAACATCTTTAAAGAAATAGATCCAACACCTTTAATTTTAAGCACAGAATGATCACCAAGCATAACAGTGCTACCATCAAAGCATTTAAGATCATGAAACCAAGACTTATGATAGGTAGCATGCATAGTACATCCAGAATCCAAAATCCAGGTATTATAATCAGCAGTGTTTAATAAAGCAAGCACTTCATGAGTATAATAAGGATGAGATTCAAACACATTAGACACATTAGGTTGCTTTCCAGCAACCTTTTCATCTCTTTTTCTTTTGAAATAATGTTTTTCAATATGACTAGACTTGGAGCAGTAAGAACACATCAAGTGAGATTTATCAGGCTTGTTAGATTTTCCATCTTGACTAGGCTCAGGTTTACCATTGTCTTTCTGAGGTTTATTCCTGTTTTGATTTTGGTTGTTGTTAGGCTTATTGCCTCTGAACCTACCTTTAGAAACAAGAACTTCATTCTTATTTTCAGTTTTGGTGTCAGATTTAGACTCATATTTGTTTTTAAACACTTTCAATGCATCATTTTTCTGAATAATAGACTCAAGGATAACCTTTTTATCTAATTTATCAGTGCTATATTGAACAACATCTTTAAAAGTGTCAAACTGAGCAGGCAAAGCATTCAACAACAACACACATTGTTGAGTTTCCTTAACTTTATCACCACAGCGTTGCAAATCTTGAATAATAGTCAAAAACTTATCCAGATTCTCAGATAAAGGACAAGACACATCCATTTTAAAAGCAAACAACTTATTAAACAGATTAACTCGAGAAGGGAGAGATTTTACCAAATAGAGGGCTTCCAACCCCTCCCACAGCTTCTCAGTTGTCTCAAGATTATAAACCTGTCTAGCAACTTCATCTCCCAAGCGTAGCATAATCTCACTGTGGGCTTGTTCATCCGTTTCCAAGATTTTTTCCTTAGCAGTGTGATCAGGAAACTTATTTGTCACAGCAACCCAGCATTTTTCTTTTGTCAAAATTGCCTTCATTTTTATTTGCCACATAGCAAAATCTGTGTGGCCATTGAAGGGCTTTAGATAGGTGCCTTTGTCACCCATAGTAACCAGTACCTTGCAAAAACAAAGAAACCAAGTTAGTAAGTGAATCAACACACTTTCAGATTCAAGAAAACCTTGAATATTGACAGTAACAAAGTAGATCTAACACAATATTGCAAGAACGAGCAATAAACACACAGATCTACACACCAGAAACCAGAAATAAAGCACAGAGACCTAGATCTAGCAAACAAGGGTGTGGTATGTCGTGCAGGGGGGGTGCGGCACCAGCGATGTCGCCTTTTAGGTCCGCCCGAGGCCCTACACCCGTTCTCTATCCCTAGAACTCAATAATGGGCCAGGAAATCAAGAACGCGACACTCAAGCTCTGATACCACGTTGTAAAACCTATAGATCGATAAACGAGATAGGCAAATATGCGGAAGCGTAAGAAATCGAGCAAGAGATCACAGATCGGATCTAAACACGCAAGTTACATAATGAACACAAGAGATTTTACGTGGTTCGGCTAAGCCTACATCCACGGGGCCTCAAGAGTTGGCCAAATCCACTATAAAAAGTTCGTACAGGGACAGATCAAGTAAAGAGATACAAATAACCTAGATCTAGACATGCATGAGACCAGAAACCAAGAGAGAAAGAAATCCCCTTGTGTGAGAACCAGAGATCGAAGAAGTCTTCGATCTCAAACCCTAAATCGCCTGGACAAGGAGAGCTGCTGCCCAGAGCTTGGAGCGTCGGCCACCAGAGAACCACCAGGGATGCTGTCGGCCACCTTCTTCGCTTCCCGGGTCGGTAGATCTTCATGCAAAGGGAGAGGAACACCAAACCCTAGAAAACCCTAGAAGAGAGAGCGTTTGTGGAAGATGAAGAGAGAGAGAGAGAGAGAGAGCTCAAACAGTACGGCGGCAGAAAAGCTCCAACGCGAGCTTATATAGCTAGGTCACCAAAGGAGAGCGCCAGCCAAAGCCAAAACGCATCGTCTGAACTTAGGGTTGCAGCTGGCACGCGGGCTTCAAGCTCATGGGCTCCTCAATCCAAGTCCGGCAATTCATGGGCTTGTCTCAGCTAATGTGCTTAAGCCCAATAACGAGGTAAGCTCCTTTCTCTTGGCACATACATATTATACATATAGCTATATCATATATTATACATATGTATTATCACACCATACTTTATACATATATATTCGTTAGAGGATCAAGCTATATAGCGCAATACGACTCAGTCGAATATATATTAAAGTATGCATCCATACATATATATATATATATGTTACCTATATGTAATATGTACAATCATCATATACATACATGTTACAAGCATACACACAATATTACATGTAACATATTATAAAGCAAACAAGACATAGGAAATTAACACATAACATTACAGTGATATTACGTATTTGTTTCCTATGTCGACGACCATTTGCGACGCGATGAAAATATGATGTGTTTGAATCTATAAGCTTCATATGTTATGTTTTAGCTCTTTGATTCCAAAATGTTTTTTTTAAAAAGCAATAGTTTTTCCCTTTTCCTTAATAGCTGACTTTCTTTACTGTTATTGGCTTAATAGTTACTGACAGAAATGGAAGATTGGATTTGTAGCAATTCATTCTCCACCTCATGTAGTTGACGAAAGATGTTTCCAAAGGAGTTCTTGTTCCAAACTTTCGCTTTTTGCTTGAGGATTTTTTGCTTAAACATAAGTTGAAACATTGCAGAACCTAGACAAGACGCTCGCCAGGATTGTTTAACAATATTTTGGAAGTCCTTGCGTTGAAGCCATGTGTTCTCAAATTTGAAGGGAGGTGCTTTAAAGGGGGGCTACAGTCAAGCGTTATTGTCATAGTGCAATGGTCTGAGGACGAAAATGCCCCATTTTTGGTGATGAGATTAGGTAGTTTCTGAAGAATTTGGTGATGAACAAGCACACGGTCTAATTTTTTGTGGATATTATCCGAAGCCTCGGGAGACTTTCTCCAAGTCCCCCCTCTGAATTCTAAACACACGGAGTATGTAATTTTATTTTTAGGAAATTACAATTTTGACCCACAAACTTAAATAATGAAAAACCGGTGACATGACGAAATCGTTATGTTTCCTATCAAAATAAACTCAAACCTACAAACTCGTATAGTGAGCAAGTAAGAGGTCGATCACACAGAGAATCAAATATTCCTATGTAATGTGTATTTACCAATTTGTAGAAAAGAGGGGTTTTGAGCTATTGAGAAAGAGAAATATTAACATGTTAGGAGAATCAATAATTAAGAGATAGTTTCACCTACAATTATCAACCATATTTTGTGAATTCGATCCTTGTTTCCTACTCAAGTTCTTTTCCTTTTCCTATCAAATGTTCTTATCTTGATTTAAATAGATTATTAGCCCTATGAGTTCTAATAATCCCTTACTCCTAGGCAATCTTAACACAGATTAAGGTTTAATCCTAGGAATAGAAATAAGTCTCAAGATGTGTAAAGCTTATAAGCAATATCAATCCCCTAAAGAACTAATATTTAACCTATAGTCAACTTCCTATACATTCAAGCTTTCTAACGAAGTCCACTAGAACATGTTTACTACGAAAGATTAAGAATCATAACGAACAATTCAAAACCCTAGCGATGATGAGTAGGGGTGTGCATGATTCGGTCCAAACCGAATTTTTGGGCCGAACCAAAACAAACCGAACCTAACCGAACCGAACCGAAGTTTTTCGGTTCGGCTTTCGGTTCGAGAATTTTCATTTTTCGGTTCCGGTTCGGTTTGTGTTCAGTTTCGGTTCGGTTTGTGTTAAACCGAATTTTTTTATACACTATATAAATATATATATATATATATATATATATATATATATATATATATATATATATATATATTGTATATATGTTTTTGTATTTTATATATACACACATACTTACTGCATTTGCATAATGTGGCTACATACTTATACACATTGTATATAAATACACATATATATATACTAGATTTGCATGTATATGTATAATATATTGTATATGTATATATACTGTATTTATTAAAATTTTAAATTTTGTATACTTTAAAGTATTTTGGAATATGTACACATATTTAATTTGAAATATATACACATATTTTGGAATGTGTATATATGTGTATATATACTATATTATATATATATATATATATATATATATATATTTGTATACTTACATTTTTTTTTATGACGATTCGGTTTAATTATGTTAAAACCGAACCGAACACAAACCAAACCGGCAAATAACCGAACCGAACCTAATGCTTTCGGTTCGGCTTTCGGTTTGAAATTTTGAGATTTTCGGTTTCGGTTCGGCCCGGTTCGGTTCGGTTTTAGACCGATGCACACCCCTATTGATGAGATCCTAGAAAGGTCACGAATCAAGATAGAATCAACCACTCAAATCAATTAAAAGCACAAAGAAGTTGAAACATACGATGGAAATAAGAACAAGAATAGAAAACTCACAATTCAACCAAACATAGTCTCAAATCGTAGGGGAAATAAAAGTTTAACACTCCATTGTCAAACGATTGTCAAAAAGATTAGATACCTAAAACAAGCCTTTAAATAGGCCTAAGAACTGCCCTCAAACCCTAAAATTACGTCCTCAAAAGATAGAATTTAAATAAGGAAAGATAGAGTTCTTGGATAAATTTGGCGTTGATTCGACCCAGCAAGGTCACGGGCGCGGCCTCCAGAGCCGCGGGTGCGGCTATTACAGAATAAACGTTGTTTGCCTAGGTGCTGGCTGCGGGTACGACTTTTGTGGCTGCGGACGCGGCTTTTCCAGTCTATAACAATTGTTCCGTTATGAATTTGGTCTCGACATCAACATGAAAGTTGTAGTCATTGAAAAGAGCTTTCCAACGCTTGCTTATAATAATCAATCGGACCATCTAGGCCTCCAGAAAATGCGTTATAACTCCATCTTGTCGGGCGACACCTTTTGTCGACTTGTTCTTCACTTAGGCCCTCGAACTTCAATTCCGCTCCCATTCTCTTCTCTTAGCTTCCTCTTCTTGACTCTTTCTTAACCCATGAGCCTCCTCCTTCCTCATCGGATCTATATCTACCTGAAATAATCAATAAAAACGTGTAGATTCCGACATCGCCATTAAAGAGAGTAAATATGCAAATTCTACTTAACTTATGCATGTTATGTACTTCATTAAGCTAAATGCAACCTATTTTGCTTACCTAAATGTGATCTATCAACTGGCCCAACACCCAATTATAGATTTAACTCTGCAAAACAACCCTAAATTCCACAACTTCCGCAATTAGCTCCTCGGTCCAATCCAAAATGCTCGTTGCTCTGTATTAAATCTTGAATTTCTTCAATATTGGCCTCAGAATGCCTGAAACACATAAAAACCAGGTGTAGACTCTGAAAATGCAAAATAAAATAAATAAAGCATAAAATATGGTAAATATGCATAAAAATGGTCTACACTAATATGCAAATGTATGCCTAAAATTAGTGTAAAATAGATGTTATCATAAGACTCACGCTAGCCCCTAAGTCACATAGTTCTTTGAAACGATGTTGGCCAAGTCCCACGATGATAGCGAACTTCCCTGTTTCTTTTCTCTTCTCTGGGAAGTTCATCTTGTTGCATTCCTCAGCAATCTCAACAATAGATCTCTTGTTGCTAAGAATCTTCTTGAGGAATTTGACGTAAGCAGGCATTTTGTGAAGAGCTTTAGTGAAAGGGATAGTGACATTGAGGCCCTGAAGCATTTTCACAAAGTGCCTGAACTTGCCTTCTGTAGGGTCCCTCAGAGGCTTGGGGGGGGGGGGGGGGGGGAAGGGAGCGTCTTATTAAGTTTCGGACCCAAAACAGTCTTTGGAGGAGGTATAGCAGGTTGGTCGACATCGACTGGAGGGCAGTCGACTTTTGGTGGGGATGGTCGATGTTTACTGAAGTCCGGTCGACGTCTACCGGAATCTGGTCGATGTCTACTGGAGTCTGGTCAGCGTCTATTGGAATCTGGTCGACGTCGAGTGGAATTCCAGTGTCGTTGCTCTTTTCTACTTCTCCAATCTTTGGCCCTTGAAGTTGGTGACCACTCCTCAGTTCTATTGCAGCAATGTGTCAGGATTGCCCCTTGGCATTTGTCTCTGTATGCCCAAGGAGCTTTTCTGACGGTCGTGGAATTTGTGTCGCTAGTTGACCCATTTGGGTCTCCATGTTCTTCTTCCATATATCCATCTCTCCAAACCTAGTGGTAAGGCTATGGAGTAGAGATTGGATGACACTGTTGGATTGCTTGTTTTCCACCTGATTCCTCCTCATCTCATCAAGGATGACCTGAAGATCGTATATCCTTCCAATAGTCTCTTTCCGGATGTCCTGGAGCTTGATAGAGTGGGGGTCCCTAGGGTTGATCGGGTTCCGTTGTGGTTGTTGGAACCATTGGTCTCCCCAATATTGGTGATTGGGACCCCTCATGTAGCTTACTTCCTCACGAGTCTCCCCTAGATGCACTTGCTCCGCATGTGGGCACTCAGGGGTGGTGTGCCACTGTAATCCGCTTTCGATGCAAGGTTGGTTCACTGAGAGGAACCTCACTTGCTTCAAGAGCTTTTTATTTTGGTCTTTGTAGAATTGGTCTTTGACATCCGAATCTCTCTTTGGAGGGCTCATACAAGGGTATGGATGAGGCTCACCTCGCGTTGGAAGCCAAATGAGTCCTACTTTCCCCATATCTTTTCTTGTTGGTTTCAAAAGTCCTTGCTTGTGCTCCTCTATAAGAATCAGGAAAAACACATAGCCAGATCGAAATTTCCATTACTAGGCCAGGACCTAAAATTCCCTTCCATGCCTTTGCGGAAGATATCATCATCTTTACAAATGCTAACAAAACAACATGTGACCAAATTAAAAGAATCATGAATGATTACTATATGGCTTCAGGGAAAAAAAATCTCCACAAATCGCTCTTTCAAACCACTCAGAACACTAGTAATAGTATAAAAGGCACAATCCACAATGAGATTGGGATGTCGATCACCACTAAGTTAGATTCATATATATTTGGGTTGCCTTGTCATTACTGAAAATGTAACAAAAACAACCTTTCAAAGCGTTATAGATGCAGCAAAAAATCAATTAGCAAAATGGTCTGCAAATACACTCTCTCAAGAAGGTCATCGCACCTTAATTCAAAGTAATTTAGCAGCCAAGCCATTACATTTAATGCAATGATTTATGCTACCTTCATCAATACATAAATAACTAGACAAGATCAATTAAAACTTTCTTTGGAATAAGGGGATGAAGCACAAACCCCTCGTTAGCTAGTATAAGGTGTGCAAATTGCGCCATAATGGGGGTCTTGAGATGTGCCAATCGGAGGATATGAATGTTGCTCTTTAACTAAAATTAATCTAGAAGATCCTTGTGGAACCAACTAACCCCTGGGTCACCATCATAACTCATAAATATCTAAAAACCCAACATCTGCTCAATTACACACGAAAAGGAAGTGCATCATGGCTATGATCAAAACTCACTAGGCTAATTAAGACCTTTAAGGAAGGTCCTTCCTAGTCAATTGGTAATGGAAAACGATCAACTTTTGGTCTAATGTTTGGCTTGGCTCTTCCCAATTGGTTAACCTAGCTAAAAATCCGGGTCATATTAATGTTGCACTAAAAGTAAGAACCTTCATTAACCCTAACAGTCGTGGAATGAGCAAAAACTTTACACCCAAGTTAGTCATCGACTTAACATTGACATAATCCGTACTATACTGCAAATGCCAATTCCAACCACTCATTACAAGATAGGCTTTACTGGCACTAGAGTACTAATGGTTGGTTCTCCATCAACTCAGCCATTAAAATGATACACTACATAAAACAACATGCTCGCTCAAAGCTAATCTGAATCTAGAAGCCGGACATCCTACAAAAAATATAAGGTCTTCTTTGGCACATTGTTAAAGATGGTATGCCCACTTCTGTAAAACTCGCTTTTAGAGGATGTGGGACTCCCACGAACAACCCTCTATGCAACCAACAATTTCAAGATTCAAATCATTTATTCCTAGACTGATCAGTTACATGAGCTACTATTCAACTAATCAACCCTAAAATAGCCAGAAATCTAGCTCTGTATCTAAATAGTACAGTCCGACTCCACAATGCCTTAAATGTCATCAAACAAGGCTTAGGGACCAAAGACTTTGTTACACTTGCAACAATTTAGTGGATCACTTGGTTCTTTTGTAACCAATCACTTTTTGAAAAAATCAAACCCGATCCACGTGTAATTGCATCTTACATCAAAGACCAACTACTAAATTGGGAACCAGCTAAAAACCTTGATTATGACTCAGAACCCAAACAGGTCCACAACACCAATACAATTACTCTCACCAACAGAAAAAACGTCTTAAGGTAAAATAGACCAAGCCTCCTCTACAATGGTTTAAGTTTAACTTTGATGGGGCGCTATCCAATACTCCCTCCGTCTTAAAATACATGTCCTTTTAGGACGGAACACGGGAATTAAGGAGTGGGTTAAGTGTAATGATTAGATGTAAAAAGTAGGGTAAGTGTAATGATTAAATTTTGGTAATAGAGTATTTGTTTTTTTTTAAAAAAAAATTGTGAGAGAAAGAGTAGTGGTGATGTAAAAATTAGGATAATGATTAGATGTAAAAGTAGGTTAGAGGTAATAATTAAATATAAAAAGACATGTATTTTTGACAAAATTTTAGGGGCTTAAAAGACATGTATTTTAAGACGGAGGGAGTACTAACGAAAGGAACATTTGATGGGATGTGATGTGAGGCTTATGCGCTCTTACAAGGATCGAAGAAAGCGACTGGTTTGCACATCAATCAATTAGGTGACAATATTAGTTTAATTAATTGGATTAGCAACCCTCGGGGGGGCGGAGATTATCACGCCCGACTCCATGTTTCTTCTGCGAAGTATAAGCATAACCTGGGTTATTTATATTTTCAGAGCGGTCAACCGAATTGCGACCGTCTGACTCATATTTGACTTTCATTCTCTAGCTTGATTCCTCCTAATGACCCATATTGATTTCATTCATTCAGATGCTCTTGACTAAATTGAGTCCCTCAAATTATTTCCGGTTAAAAAAAATCACTATAGTCAACAATTTTTTTAGTTTAATTTGATAGACTTCGTTGCTCTCCGTCTACATTGGTCCATATTTCCAAATTTCTAATCACAATAGACTATATAGTCAAGTAAAAGATGGATACTAGTCACTTGAAAAGTATGCTAGTTTTAATGTCCTAATCACATGAAAATATCTGCACAAAAATTTGCCATTATATAGGCGCTTTTCAACTCCAATTGGCAAGTAGTCATATGACAAACAAGGAAGCAAGATATTTTAATTATACAATGAATTGAAATTAGGCATTACAAAATTGAATCTACAAATTCTACATGAATTCCAATCTCCTGCAACTGCACTTCTTTAGCCTTCCAATGGCTCACAACAACTCCTCTTTCTCCCTAATCCGACAAGTCATTCTCTGTAAACTTTCATCATCAATGGAGCTATCAATCTCCCTAATTCTTGACACAAACTCTACAGCTTCCTTGAACTTCTTCCCCTTACAATACCCGTCGAGGATGATCTTGTACGTTAGCTCGTTAGGCTTGCACTTGTTCTGCATCATGTAGCCCATCACCTCCTCCACCTCTTCAAACATTCCTCTTCTCGTGTAGCCTGTGACGAACGTGTTGTACGTGACAATGCAGGGCCGAATGCCTCTTGCTGTCATTTCCGACATGGTTTTTATGGCCTCTTGCATTAGCCCCTGCCAACAAAACCCTTTGATGACCGTGTTATATGAGACGAGATCAGGCCTTCCGCCACTTTCTAGTATCCCCCTTAGGACCTCTTCGGCCTTCCAACAGTCCCCTGCTCTCGCGTACATGTCTATTAGACTGTTGTACGTTACAAGGCTCGGTTGTAATCCGTTGTCACGAATCATGCGCATGATCTCCTGAGCACGACCATACAACTTATTCTTTGCGAGAATCGATAGCATGGAGTTGTAGATGACTAGATCGGGCTTGTACCCTTTGTCGCACAGCTCCTGAAATGCCCTTTCCATGCCTGGCAGTTCTCTGCATCTGAAATTCGCGATTATGAGAGTCCTCAGAAGAACCCAGCTAGGAAAGACTCCCCCTTCATAGACTTCCTTCTCGATTCCTTGAATCCCTGTCACGTTCCCTCCCTTTGCGTAACACTGAATCATTAACGAGTACGAGGTTTCATTAGGCCTGAACCCTTTGTTCTTCATATTTATGATGACTGATTCCGCTACTTCCCAATCTCCTATTCGTGCCAGGGCATTCAAGAGCGAGTTGAATGTCGCAAGAGACGGACTGAACCCGGCCTCAACCATCTCCTCAAATACTTTGGTAGCATCAATTTTGGACCCACAACGACCATAGGCACCAATCAAGGTGTTGAACGTGTCCCTATCCGGCTCAAAACCACAACGCTTCATCTCCTTGAAAACCCAGTTGACATACTTCTGCATCCCTGTATAACCACACATGGCAAGCATTGTGTTCCAAGTTATACGATTCGGGGAACATCCGTTTTCTTTCATATCCTTTAGAACCTCTATCATCTCCTTTGATCTCAGCTTTTTCCCCAAAATTGCAAGAATGACATTATAAGTGCTAACATTAGGAACACAGCCAAAATCCTTCATTCGGTTAAACAAAACCAAGGCGTCATCTTCCTTTCCTGCCTTCCCATAAGCATCAATAATGGTAGTGTATGTAACTTCATTCGGCAGAACACCCTTGCTGCTCATTGTGTCTATAACAGCAGCTCCTTCCTCAATAAGTCCAGCTCGTACATACACAGCCACAACTTCATTGTAAGTCACTGAATCAGCTGGGCAGCCATTCTCCTCCATCTCCCTCAAGATGCTCAAAGCCTCCGAGAACATCCCTGCTTTACCAAACACCTGAAGCAAAGCATTGTAAGTCACTGTCCCCGGCACATAACCCTGTGCCTTAACTCGGGCAACGAAACTCACTGCTTCATCCACCAGGCCCTCTCTTCCACAAGCGGAAATCACTGTACTACACGTAAACTCATCGAATTCATACCCTTTACTAGTCATATCATCCAAAAGAGATAGTATCTTATCCCAAGACCCACCCATCTTCCCATAAACATCCAGCATTACATTGTAAGTAACCAGAGTTGGAATAGCACCCTTCTCCTTTATACTCTCAAAAAGTTCGACGGCTCGGTCGAACTTACCGGCGCGCGAATAGGCATGAAGAATGGTGGTATAAGCACGGATATCTAAAGAGTACTCGTGAAGAGGCATTAAGTCGAACAGCTTGTGTGCAACCGTGCGATGTGACTCTCTACCCAAAACCCTAACCATAAACTCAACAGATTGGTAATCCAATCTCTGTTCCGAATTCAACAAAGCCCATTCAAACAAAAGAACCGCCCTCTCCCAATTCCCCGAGAGATCCAAAGCCTTCAAAAGACCCATCAAATCAATCCTAAGCAAGTCGGGCTTCACAGAGTCTAAGTACGAACCCAAATCAGGAAATGGCGCTTCAATTACACACCTGAAAAACAGCTTACCCTTATCGCACAAGGCATCGGACGAATCCTGAAGAAACTCAAGACATGGGTCCTTAGTGAAGCCGTTTGGGGCCGGGATGGAATTGAGGCGGGAGGGTAATCTGGTGACGGTGGAGGATTTGGGGGAGGCGGCGGTGGAGAGGTGGAGGAGGTGTTGGACGAGAGAGTCGAGGGCGACGGAAGGAGGGGTGGGGGATTGGGGCGGGAGGGGTAAAGTGGTGGAGTTGAATTTGAGGGAGGTTGGGGCAGTTGGGGTTGGGGTCGGGTTGGAGATTGGCTTTGGGGGCTGAATTGGGAGGGTTGGTCTGTTGGGGAAGATGGTGCCCGCCATGGGAGAGGGTGAGAGAGAGATTTGGGGATTGTTTCTGAGTGGTGAAAGCTATAAGTTATGATGATGAAGATGATGATGATAGAATTGATAGATGGGAAGGAGGAAGTGATCAAAAGGCGGGGGAAGATACGGATGGTGGTAATTGAAGATTGAATTTTGGGGATTTGGGGGAGGTGGGAAATTGGTTGGCCTATCTCTCGTATCATCGATCATATACATTCATTCATATCATATCTAATTATCTATCACTCACGCCCACATTCGCAGCCATAGCCACCGAATAATGATCCATCCACCTTGCAATTTCAACTACAACTTTCAAGTACGCAATTGTTACTAATGAATGTAATGCAATGCATAATTTGATGTGATTTACACTTTTATTTCTTTCATCCCAAAAGTTAAAGATCCTTGCAGAAGGTCTGATTTGCGTCCTATAAGCTTATGTAATACTCCCTCCGTCTCGAAATAGATGTCGTTTTAGACTAGTTGGGTTGTATCAAAATAGATGTTGTTTTAGGTTTTCTAGGTAGGAGATAGTAATGATTTGTATTGATTTGTGTGTTGTTGATTTTTTAAAAGATTTTGATTGGTTAAAAAATGTAGTGGGTATTTAAAAATAATAAAATTTATTAAAAAAGTTAGTGGAATGATGATGTTGATTGATGTGTGAGTGTTGTATTAAAAATTGTGTAGAATGCTAAAATGACTTAAATTTTGAGACGGATGGAGTATTCTCTATAAGATTATCTCGAAGGTAAACACGAACAGGTTAAAGGAGTGTTTAGGAAAGCTGGTATTGCAAAGTCAAAGTGTCTTTGTCCCGGGCAGACTGATAACTGGTAACGTGCTTGCGGCGTTTGAAATCTTCCATTACATGAAAAAGAAGAAAGAATGAAGGAAGGGGTACATGGCGCTCAAGCTCGATATGGTGAAGGCGTATGATAGAGTGGAGTGGAGCTTTATGAGAAGTTGTCTTCAACGCTTGGGGCTTGCATAGGCCTGGAGTAACCTTATTATAAGATGTGTTGAGACATGGGGTGTCTGTTGTCGCCTTATCTTTTTTTTGTTGTGTGCAGAAGGCTTATCAGGCATGATTCGGCAAAGCGAGCAGGAGGGGCGGCTCGAGTGGAGTGGAGCTTTATCAGGCATGATTCGGCAAAGTGTGCAGAAGGCTTATCAGCCGAGAATTTCACATTTATTTTTTGTTGACGATAGTGTTCTCTTCGCAAGGGCGACTTGTCAACAGTGTAGTGAAATTGTAAAAATCCTTCGTGAATGCGACGCAACGTCAGGGCAACAAGTAAATCTTGCAAAGTCAGAGATATCCTTCAGTAAGAATGTTAGTGTGGAAACTCGTCGAACTCCGAAGCAGATTGTTCAGATTAGAGAAGTGGACAAGCATGAGAAATATCTTGGGCTACCGACGATGATTGGCAGATCGAAACGTGTGATCTTTGGCCAATTGAAGAAGAGAATATGGAAAAAGATAAGTGGGTGGAAGGAGAGGACCCTCTCTAGGGGGGGGGGGGGAGTAAAGAGACACTTATCAAATCAGTTGCTCAAGCCATCCCAACATATACGATGTCATGTTTTAGTCTTCCAAGAGGTTTATGCCGGGAGATCGAGCGACAAATGAGCAGATTCTGGTGGGGGGATGGATCGGATCATCGAAAGATTCACTGGCTAAGTTGGAAGAGGATGTGCCTCCCAAAAGGGAAGGGTGGAATGAGGTTTAGGGATATGGAGAGGTTTAATATGGCTTTGCTGGCAAGGCAGGGGTAGTGGCTAATGCAGGAACCGGAGTCGCTTCTGGCAAGGATGTTGAAGGCTCGGTACTTTCCTCGAACATCCTTTCTAGAGGCAAAGGTGGGGCGCCGACTATCTTATGCTTGGAGGAGTTTGTTGAAGGTTAGGGAAGTGTTGGTTCGAGACCAATGGTTGCTAAGGCAGGCTACCTTTAAGCCGATTGCCAATCAGTGGGGATTCGGGGATGAGCTCTTAGTCTCATATTTGATAGACTGGATTATCTCCTCATGGAATGAGGACCTAGTGCGTGAGGTGTTCTTGCCCCTTGATGCAGAAATTGTTTTGAGTATGAGAGTGGTGGACTCGGATGTTCAAGATAAGCTTCTGTGGCACTATACAAGAGTTGGGAATTTCACTGTGAAGTCAGCCTACCATTTGCTCATGGAGAAGCATATTGTAGAGGCGGGAGCATCTCCCTCGGACCCGTCGAGGATTCGAACCCTATGGAAGCAAGTGTGGCAAGTTAAGGCAACACCAAGGGTGAGGAATCTGTTGCGGCGGACTTGCAAGGGAGCACTTCCTTGTCTCAAAAATCTTAAGCGTCGAAACGCAGTGCAGAGTGATCGGTGCGATCAATGTGGGCAACCTGAGGGTGAGACACACGTGTTCTTTCGATGCAAGTTAGCTAAGCAGATATGGAAATTGTTTCCTACTCTTGGCACGTAGGGGAAACATGACATATGTGTGCTAGATGTATTTGAAAAGGTGATGGGGATGAGGGATAAGGTAGCTACTCAGACATGGGTTTATATTTTGGAGGCGATTTGGATGATGCGGAACCAGTGAATCTTCGATTCTATCAAGATGGACCCGATGATGCTGGCTGATCAAGTAAGAAGGCGAGTGGAAGAGTTCAATAGGGCGATGGGTGTTGTTCCATCAAAAGTCTGACGTAGGGGCCAAGAAGACCAAAGATGGAAGGCTCAGACTGCGGGTAGAGTGAAGGTAAATGACAGGCCTAAAGTCGTTATGCCAAATCAAAGTAAATTCCTAAGATGCAAACTATAACAAGTATAGTAGGTAAGTTAGGGTCGAACCCACAGGGAAACAGAATCAGTTGTAAGAGCAAGTATTATTACCAAAAGTAACTGATTAAAGGGGGAGTTTTGTGTGTGAGAAATAGTAACAGAACAAGTTGCAAGTAAAAAGGTTGTGAATATATGATGGAAAGGTATCACACCAGGTAATTATCCGCACAACAATTAAGATGGTTCATCATCGCATTCTATGAGTCTCAAGTTCTAATGTCCAGTAATTGTTCTCAATTCAGATCGTGTAATAGCTTTTAGTCCTACCAGTCCTAAAAGCACTTATCACTAAATTACAAGGGAAAACCTTCACCAAATAATAAAGCAATAGCATTAAAGCATGAATTATAATGAGATACAAGCGATTCTAACAACCCGTTAAAATAGCCTGTAATCGAATCTCCCTCACAATCTACCACAAGCGACCGCGTATGGAGATTGTGTTTGCTACAATGAATCTACAACCCAAGACCTGGAATTGGAAACCCTAGCAGTATGACTAGTATCGATAAACCTAGGTGATCAATCTAGATAAATCAATAATAAGCAATCAAGCAATAAGCTCAGGAGATCGAAACAATTAACAAAGGACGAACAAGAGTAGAATACTCACAACCAAATCAATTGAAGGCTTCAAAGAACCAAGTGCAACAAAGGAGAGTTAGTTCTCCATAGGGTTTGTGAGATAATGCAAAAGGAAAATATGTCTCTGGAAAATAACCTAATGATTCTCTACTGCCTTCTCGGCCTATATAACCTAATAAAATCGGGTTTAACATCCCGTACAATTATAATAATAAAATATTAAAACTAATAAGATAACAGAATCGGATAAGAATCCGACTCCAGGACCGACGCGGGCGCGCCAAGTGCAGCGCGGGCGCGCCAGCCTCGTCTTCAACTCTTCCATTTGGTGTATCAGCGCGGCCACTTCCTCCTAGCAGCGTGGTCGCGTCGGGTAGCAGCGCGGGCGCGCCAAGTGCAGCGCGGCCGCGCCAGATAGCATTTCCCGAAAATTCCGTCTCGAATTAGCTCTCGACGTCAACATGAAAGTTGTAGCTCTCTGAAAGAGCTTTCCAACGCATGGTCATAATAGTCGATCGGACAACCGAGGCCTCCAGAAAGTGCAAAACAAGTTCAGCATGTCTGGCGACAATTTCTGCAGACTTGTTCTTCGTTTAGGTTCGCTTCTTCTTCTCATGACCTCTTGAGATCTTCATGTAAGCTTCTTCGATCAACTAGACATTCTCATCAAATGCGTTATCAACTCATGTCTTCTCCTCGGATCTACCATTACCTGAAATAATCAATAAAAGTGTGTAGATTCCGACTCCGACAACATAGAGAACTAATATGCAAATCATGCTTAATCCATCCATGAAATGCATCTTAACTAAGCTAAATGCAACCTATTATGCCTACCTAAATGCATGCTATCAAACTCCCCCACACTTAACCTTTGCTTGTCCTCAAGCAATGATAGAATGAAAATGAATCAACTCAAACCATTCATGCACTAAGCAAACAAACGTCATAGCATGTATTCCAGTGATCAAAGCTTAGAAGTAGACGTCATCCAACCTCACCAGAAATATGTGTTTCACTCATGTGTTTAGGCTTTTAAGTACAACTCTCAACTCAAACCATTCATGCACTAAGCTCATAGACATTGACCACCATATCACCAATTCTCTACCGAAATGTCATTACTTGCGGGACACAATAAAGAAAATAAAATGCAACAATTGTTTTTTTTTTCTTTTCTTTTCTCTCTCTTTTTTTTTCTTTTTCTTGTCTTGGTGCTTTCCTTACGCGAAGCGCAAACATGGGTGTCATGAATGGCCCCGGTCTATCAACACCTCAACTACTAATATGAAGTCCACTTGAACACCTTTTGACGCAAGTTGCAAACATGGGTGTCATGAATGAACCTGGTTACTCAATGGTCAAGCTTCTTTCCTAGTGGATAGTTTTCAACACCTTTTTGCGCGAATCATACCCATGGGTGTCATGCATAGATCCGGTTACTAAGTGCATTAACCATTGCCACCTTATTCACTAAATATTCACAAATTCAGCAAAAGACTCAAAATATAACATAAACTCCGCAAGCAACAAACATGTGAGTCGGTCTTTAAAAATAGATACTGCAGTCAATACCAAGAGGTAGCAACACTAAGCGAGTAATTCACACAATTGAGCAAAAAAATCAAATAAGGCCAAACATTCTCACATAGTCATGTTTTTAGGACTTCAATCATACTTTAGCTCAATCATACATGCTCAATTATATTTGCTAGCTCATATCCCACAAAAATCAAATACAGATAATAATCAAAACATCCAGAACTCCATGGGATTTTTATGAATCATGCTTGAAATTTAAAATAGAGGACAAACTAAGCAAGATGGGTATTTGAATAACACATATGTATGAAATGCATGCTCTATTTTTGGATTTTTGAAATTTTATTATTATTATTTTTTTTAATACGAAAATAAACAAAAATTAATAAAAATGATTACAGAAATTAAACATGATGCATAAATTTAAATATGATCTCCTATATGCATCTATATATAGAATTCCTCTCCCCCACACTTAAAGTTTTCATTGTCCTCAATGAAACAATAAAGACAACAAAAGTAAATCAAATATAATCAGGGTGAAGGAAAAGAAAAAAAAAGAAAAAGAAAGAAAAACTTACCTCGGGTTGCCTCCCAAGCAGCGCCTTTGTTTCATGTCGCTGGCTCGACATTTTAGTTGTCCATTTAAGACTCATTCAGACATCGTCAGTGCCCTCAGCAGCAAATCAAACTCTTGTGCACACCATCTAGGTAAGCGGGCACTACATACGAATAAGTTGAAGTTAAAGTATGTCCTCAACTCCTCATATGTCCGAGTGTGAATCTCTGCCGCGGGTATGTAGAACCACCAATTCAGTTCCATTGGCGGTATGTCAAAATAATGAGCCCAAGGATCAACATAATCACTGAACTTCTCACCATTGCAAAAGATATCAATTCTTTGCTCAGGAGCCACAGAAATTAGCTTCGGACTTGGTTCCTTGATAGGCGAGCTCGAGACAATCTCATCGAATGAAGGAGACAATAAATCACATGGGATCTCATGCGTCGACTCATGACACTCCATGTCAGGAAGTAGTGTACTCTCCTCTTCATCGCTGAAGAAACTGTCATCGTCTGCGAACATATCCTCCTCCGCCAAAACATTATCATGCTCATAGCTCAAGGGTATGGGAGGTAGCGGATTAGACTCAGATGAACTCAATGAGGGAGGAATAGGAAGCACGCAATAACCTTCATCTTCATGACTTTCTGAGCTTCCCTTAGGTGTGACAAACAGGTCCTTGCCACTCCCTAGGGTGTTCGTGGTGAGGCTCTCTACCAGGTTAACCACCGGTTGAGACGGTAGTTCACCTGCTTCACAAGTTGGTATCTCATTCCCCACTTGGACCATTTGGTGCACTCGTTCACCCAATTCCGCGATCTGCTGACACAATTGCTCATTCTCCTCATAAGAGGACATGGATAGATCATCCGAAGGTGCGTAAAAGTAATCCATCGGTTGAGGTTCTTGGGCAAATGACACTTCCTGCAAGGCCTGGTGACCCATGTAGCAGATAAGATCCCAAATTCCCATCAAACCTAACCCTACTAGACTTCCTCCGCTCATATATATAGCACGTGCCTTTGTCTCAGCATTCATTCCCTCTACAACGCAGACAACCATATCTCGCAAACTATCATGGAAACCCCGCACATTGCGGATGTCCACACACCTCTGCAACCTATCGAGATATAGGTGAAAATCTTCACCTTCGAACTGCGATAATCTCAACATGTTAAACTGTTAGTAGCATATGTGTTGTGAACCGTAAGATAGGTTCACAACAAACGTTAGTAGCTAAATTAACACACAAGACAAACACACAGGTAATAAGACAAACAAGAACAAAGATTAACCGTTTCCCCGGCAACGGCGCCAAATTTGGCAGGCCTAAAGTCGTTATGCCAAATCAAAGTAAATTCCTAAGATGCAAACTATAACAAGTATAGTAGGTAAGTTAGGGTCGAACCCACAGGGAAACAGAATCAGTTGTAAGAGCAAGTATTATTACCAAAAGTAACTGATTAAAGGGGGAGTTTTGTGTGTGAGAAATAGTAACAGAACAAGTTGCAAGTAAAAAGGTTGTGAATATATGATGGAAAGGTATCACACCAGGTAATTATCCGCACAACAATTAAGATGGTTCATCATCGCATTCTATGAGTCTCAAGTTCTAATGTCCAGTAATTGTTCTCAATTCAGATCGTGTAATAGCTTTTAGTCCTACCAGTCCTAAAAGCACTTATCACTAAATTACAAGGGAAAACCTTCACCAAATAATAAAGCAATAGCATTAAAGCATGAATTATAATGAGATACAAGCGATTCTAACAACCCGTTAAAATAGCCTGTAATCGAATCTCCCTCACAATCTACCACAAGCGACCGCGTATGGAGATTGTGTTTGCTACAATGAATCTACAACCCAAGACCTGGAATTGGAAACCCTAGCAGTATGACTAGTATCGATAAACCTAGGTGATCAATATAGATAAATCAATAATAAGCAATCAAGCAATAAGCTCAGGAGATCGAAACAATTAACAAAGGACGAACAAGAGTAGAATACTCACAACCAAATCAATTGAAGGCTTCAAAGAACCAAGTGCAACAAAGGAGAGTTAGTTCTCCATAGGGTTTGTGAGATAATGCAAAAGGAAAATATGTCTTTGGAAAATAACCTAATGATTCTCTACTGCCTTCTCGGCCTATATAACCTAATAAAATCGGGTTTAACATCCCGTACAATTATAATAATAAAATATTAAAACTAATAAGATAACAGAATCGGATAAGAATCCGACTCCAGGACCGACGCGGGCGCGCCAAGTGCAGCGCGGGCGCGCCAGCCTCGTCTTCAACTCTTCCATTTGGTGTATCAGCGCGGCCACTTCCTCCTAGCAGCGTGGTCGCGTCGGGTAGCAGCGCGGGCGCGCCAAGTGCAGCGCGGCCGCGCCAGATAGCATTTCCCGAAAATTCCGTCTCGAATTAGCTCTCGACGTCAACATGAAAGTTGTAGCTCTCTGAAAGAGCTTTCCAACGCATGGTCATAATAGTCGATCGGACAACCGAGGCCTCCAGAAAGTGCAAAACAAGTTCAGCATGTCTGGCGACAATTTCTGCAGACTTGTTCTTCGTTTAGGTTCGCTTCTTCTTCTCATGACCTCTTGAGATCTTCATGTAAGCTTCTTCGATCAACTAGACATTCTCATCAAATGCGTTATCAACTCATGTCTTCTCCTCGGATCTACCATTACCTGAAATAATCAATAAAAGTGTGTAGATTCCGACTCCGACAACATAGAGAACTAATATGCAAATCATGCTTAATCCATCCATGAAATGCATCTTAACTAAGCTAAATGCAACCTATTATGCCTACCTAAATGCATGCTATCAAACTCCCCCACACTTAACCTTTGCTTGTCCTCAAGCAATGATAGAATGAAAATGAATCAACTCAAACCATTCATGCACTAAGCAAACAAACGTCATAGCATGTATTCCAGTGATCAAAGCTTAGAAGTAGACGTCATCCAACCTCACCAGAAATATGTGTTTCACTCATGTGTTTAGGCTTTTAAGTACAACTCTCAACTCAAACCATTCATGCACTAAGCTCATAGACATTGACCACCATATCACCAATTCTCTACCGAAATGTCATTACTTGCGGGACACAATAAAGAAAATAAAATGCAACAATTGTTTTTTTTTTCTTTTCTTTTCTCTCTCTTTTTTTTTCTTTTTCTTGTCTTGGTGCTTTCCTTACGCGAAGCGCAAACATGGGTGTCATGAATGGCCCCGGTCTATCAACACCTCAACTACTAATATGAAGTCCACTTGAACACCTTTTGACGCAAGTTGCAAACATGGGTGTCATGAATGAACCTGGTTACTCAATGGTCAAGCTTCTTTCCTAGTGGATAGTTTTCAACACCTTTTTGCGCGAATCATACCCATGGGTGTCATGCATAGATCCGGTTACTAAGTGCATTAACCATTGCCACCTTATTCACTAAATATTCACAAATTCAGCAAAAGACTCAAAATATAACATAAACTCCGCAAGCAACAAACATGTGAGTCGGTCTTTAAAAATAGATACTGCAGTCAATACCAAGAGGTAGCAACACTAAGCGAGTAATTCACACAATTGAGCAAAAAAATCAAATAAGGCCAAACATTCTCACATAGTCATGTTTTTAGGACTTCAATCATACTTTAGCTCAATCATACATGCTCAATTATATTTGCTAGCTCATATCCCACAAAAATCAAATACAGATAATAATCAAAACATCCAGAACTCCATGGGATTTTTATGAATCATGCTTGAAATTTAAAATAGAGGACAAACTAAGCAAGATGGGTATTTGAATAACACATATGTATGAAATGCATGCTCTATTTTTGGATTTTTGAAATTTTATTATTATTATTTTTTTTAATACGAAAATAAACAAAAATTAATAAAAATGATTACAGAAATTAAACATGATGCATAAATTTAAATATGATCTCCTATATGCATCTATATATAGAATTCCTCTCCCCCACACTTAAAGTTTTCATTGTCCTCAATGAAACAATAAAGACAACAAAAGTAAATCAAATATAATCAGGGTGAAGGAAAAGAAAAAAAAAGAAAAAGAAAGAAAAACTTACCTCGGGTTGCCTCCCAAGCAGCGCCTTTGTTTCATGTCGCTGGCTCGACATTTTAGTTGTCCATTTAAGACTCATTCAGACATCGTCAGTGCCCTCAGCAGCAAATCAAACTCTTGTGCACACCATCTAGGTAAGCGGGCACTACATACGAATAAGTTGAAGTTAAAGTATGTCCTCAACTCCTCATATGTCCGAGTGTGAATCTCTGCCGCGGGTATGTAGAACCACCAATTCAGTTCCATTGGCGGTATGTCAAAATAATGAGCCCAAGGATCAACATAATCACTGAACTTCTCACCATTGCAAAAGATATCAATTCTTTGCTCAGGAGCCACAGAAATTAGCTTCGGACTTGGTTCCTTGATAGGCGAGCTCGAGACAATCTCATCGAATGAAGGAGACAATAAATCACATGGGATCTCATGCGTCGACTCATGACACTCCATGTCAGGAAGTAGTGTACTCTCCTCTTCATCGCTGAAGAAACTGTCATCGTCTGCGAACATATCCTCCTCCGCCAAAACATTATCATGCTCATAGCTCAAGGGTATGGGAGGTAGCGGATTAGACTCAGATGAACTCAATGAGGGAGGAATAGGAAGCACGCAATAACCTTCATCTTCATGACTTTCTGAGCTTCCCTTAGGTGTGACAAACAGGTCCTTGCCACTCCCTAGGGTGTTCGTGGTGAGGCTCTCTACCAGGTTAACCACCGGTTGAGACGGTAGTTCACCTGCTTCACAAGTTGGTATCTCATTCCCCACTTGGACCATTTGGTGCACTCGTTCACCCAATTCCGCGATCTGCTGACACAATTGCTCATTCTCCTCATAAGAGGACATGGATAGATCATCCGAAGGTGCGTAAAAGTAATCCATCGGTTGAGGTTCTTGGGCAAATGACACTTCCTGCAAGGCCTGGTGACCCATGTAGCAGATAAGATCCCAAATTCCCATCAAACCTAACCCTACTAGACTTCCTCCGCTCATATATATAGCACGTGCCTTTGTCTCAGCATTCATTCCCTCTACAACGCAGACAACCATATCTCGCAAACTATCATGGAAACCCCGCACATTGCGGATGTCCACACACCTCTGCAACCTATCGAGATATAGGTGAAAATCTTCACCTTCGAACTGCGATAATCTCAACATGTTAAACTGTTAGTAGCATATGTGTTGTGAACCGTAAGATAGGTTCACAACAAAAGTTAGTAGCTAAATTAACACACAAGACAAACACACAGGTAATAAGACAAACAAGAACAAAGATTAACCGTTTCCCCGGCAACGGCGCCAAATTTGGCAGGCCTAAAGTCGTTATGCCAAATCAAAGTAAATTCCTAAGATGCAAACTATAACAAGTATAGTAGGTAAGTTAGGGTCGAACCCACAGGGAAACAGAATCAGTTGTAAGAGCAAGTATTATTACCAAAAGTAACTGATTAAAGGGGGAGTTTTGTGTGTGAGAAATAGTAACAGAACAAGTTGCAAGTAAAAAGGTTGTGAATATATGATGGAAAGGTATCACACCAGGTAATTATCCGCACAACAATTAAGATGGTTCATCATCGCATTCTATGAGTCTCAAGTTCTAATGTCCAGTAATTGTTCTCAATTCAGATCGTGTAATAGCTTTTAGTCCTACCAGTCCTAAAAGCACTTATCACTAAATTACAAGGGAAAACCTTCACCAAATAATAAAGCAATAGCATTAAAGCATGAATTATAATGAGATACAAGCGATTCTAACAACCCGTTAAAATAGCCTGTAATCGAATCTCCCTCACAATCTACCACAAGCGACCGCGTATGGAGATTGTGTTTGCTACAATGAATCTACAACCCAAGACCTGGAATTGGAAACCCTAGCAGTATGACTAGTATCGATAAACCTAGGTGATCAATATAGATAAATCAATAATAAGCAATCAAGCAATAAGCTCAGGAGATCGAAACAATTAACAAAGGACGAACAAGAGTAGAATACTCACAACCAAATCAATTGAAGGCTTCAAAGAACCAAGTGCAACAAAGGAGAGTTAGTTCTCCATAGGGTTTGTGAGATAATGCAAAAGGAAAATATGTCTCTGGAAAATAACCTAATGATTCTCTACTGCCTTCTCGGCCTATATAACCTAATAAAATCGGGTTTAACATCCCGTACAATTATAATAATAAAATATTAAAACTAATAAGATAACAGAATCAGATAAGAATCCGACTCCAGGACCGACGCGGGCGCGCCAAGTGCAGCGCGGGCGCGCCAGCCTCGTCTTCAACTCTTCCATTTGGTGTATCAGCGCGGCCACTTCCTCCTAGCAGCGTGGTCGCGTCGGGTAGCAGCGCGGGCGCGCCAAGTGCAGCGCGGCCGCGCCAGATAGCATTTCCCGAAAATTCCGTCTCGAATTAGCTCTCGACGTCAACATGAAAGTTGTAGCTCTCTGAAAGAGCTTTCCAACGCATGGTCATAATAGTCGATCGGACAACCGAGGCCTCCAGAAAGTGCAAAACAAGTTCAGCATGTCTGGCGACAATTTCTGCAGACTTGTTCTTCGTTTAGGTTCGCTTCTTCTTCTCATGACCTCTTGAGATCTTCATGTAAGCTTCTTCGATCAACTAGACATTCTCATCAAATGCGTTATCAACTCATGTCTTCTCCTCGGATCTACCATTACCTGAAATAATCAATAAAAGTGTGTAGATTCCGACTCCGACAACATAGAGAACTAATATGCAAATCATGCTTAATCCATCCATGAAATGCATCTTAACTAAGCTAAATGCAACCTATTATGCCTACCTAAATGCATGCTATCAGTAAACACGGATGGGGCTATGGCTGGGGACATAACCAATGGGGCGGGTTGCGTTGCAAGGGATGAGAAGGGTGAAGCATTGTTTGCAGCGGCCTGGTCGGTGCAGGACTCAGACAATGCCGACCTGGTGGAAGCGGAGGGCCTCGGTTGGGCTCTTGAGTTGTGTAAGGAGCAATATTATACCCAGATTTTGGTGGAATCTGACAACCTCAGTGTTATAACGAAGATTCAGAAGGGGGAATTTCCAAGATGAGAGCTTGGGGGTCAACTGACGAAGATTGAGAAGTTGTCGAAAGAATTCGAGGAATGCCGATGGAGTCATATACCAAGACATGCAAACAGGGTGGCTGATTTTCTGGCGGGGCTGAAGCCGGCAAGGCCGATGGTAATGTCGAGTGTGTCTCATTTTTCTTCTGCTATTAGAGCATTGTTACCGAAGGACTTGGTTAATTAATTGAATGTTGTTGTTTTTTCTATAAAAAAAAACTTCATAGTGGATAGACCTATCTATGTATTATATTATATATATAATAAAGGAGAAGTTGTTTTGGGCACATGACGGCTTCTCCTTAATCATAGTAGTATGAACCAATAACAAATTTTTGAAATAATTAATATATGCATAAGATAAAATTTTATTCTAACTCTATCAATATATCTATATATGTATAAGATAAAATTTGACCCAATTTGATTAGATATGGATATATTTTTAGAAGATATTAACTAATTTTAAAATATATGCATAAAATAAATTTTTATTCTAACTCTATTTAATCAATATATATATATATGCATAAGATAAAATTTGACCCAATTTGATTAAATATGGATATATTTTTAGAAGATATTAACTAATTTTAAAGACTATTAATATAAGATAAGATTTTATTTATTTTCGCTATATATGAACATATTTTTAGAAGATAATAACTTTATCAATATATTACAAGGTCATACTAATTAAATAAATTTATCAATAACTTCATCAATTTATATATCTATATATCTATATATCTATATATACATATACTAAAACTGATGCATTGTTGCCTACGTGGCGGCACGTGAGTGCATCTGCATACGTGGTCATACTAATTACATAAATTTATCAATATGAAGAAGATAAAATATGCGTGATTTGCTAAAATAACTCCATTATCCGGATTCTTTGCATGAGTAACCCAATCCGAATTTTTTTTGTTGAAAACCGGATATTTGCTTCCAAGGGTACCCGATAGCAGGTAATATTGTGGGGGACAGCTAGAAATAAAAAGCTGACAGGGAGAGAGATGTGATAGAGGAATGAAAAAAAAACATGTGAAAGAGAGAATTAAAAAGTAAATGAGAGATAAAGTAATGAGAGGAGAGAGAGAGAAAAAAAAAGTAACTTACTTTTTCATAAAGTGTTGAGAGAATGAGAGGGAGAAAAAAGAGTGAAAAAGTGAAAATGGATTAATGAAGAGAGAAAGATGAAGGATGAGAGAGTGGGAATTAATTAAGATAGAAAAAGAGAGAGAGGAGGGGTGAGAGAGGGAAAAGTAAAAAAATGGAATAAATGTAACCCCGAAAAAAAGGAAAGAGGGAAAGGAGAAGATTGTCACCAACTTTTGTACATGTCACCTATTTATGTCAACATTTCAGCTTCAGCGTTTGTACATGACACCAGTTAATATTTACTTGCCACTAGTGAAATTTTTCCTACTTTCATCATTCATCCATTATAGTTATTATGTCAATTTTCACTACTTTATCTAAACTTAGAGTAAGACAACGAGAAATAGCAAGCAAATTAATAAATAATTACTTTTTAACTCTATTAAAAAAAAGTCATTCGATTAGATGTCCTCCCGTTTATAGCTTTTGATCACTATCCGTCCGTCTAATGGAAGAAAAAAAAATTAATAAATGAAACCTTATGAGGATTGAATGATGTAATCACCCCCAACTGTCCACCCATTTCTCTTTGAACCTATGAGGATTTTGTTTGATCATATGCTTGATCATGAGGTCCATCAAGTAAAATAATTTATGGGGCATGTAAAATCGTCTAGGTGTCATGTATAATACATTATATGTCATATAAAATACATATGGAGTTGTTTTACCCGACGGACCTTATGAAGTACATTGTTGTAATCGCATTTTCCGGTTCAGTTTCCTTCATCTCATACTATCACATGCGTTTGGATGTCATGTTTATAAAACAATTATGTATTATGAATCATTATTTTGTATAAGACATTGAGGTAGGCGTGGCCACGGGTCAGACCCGGCGGGTCGATGGGTTCGACCCGCCGGGTCAAGGGTCGGGGGAAGGCGACCCGAACCCTAACCCGAGATTTCAACGGGTTGGCGGGTTCGGGTCACTCGGCGGGTCATCGGGTCGACGGGTCGACCCGACGAGTTGGAACCCGGGTTGGACGGGTTTGCACTTGTTACAGACTTCGGACTCTGAATTGTCGGATCGAATTTGTCGAGAAAGGGAACGGGAATTGAACGCCTATGTATTTGACAAATATCCTTTCGTGTTCACAAATCATAACTTGACTCTTTAGTCTTTATGTACAAAATACAATATGTAATATTACATCTTATAATTTTCAAAACTAAAAAGTCTACAACTTATAACTCTATAAGTTTTACAAATTACAAAAAAGTTGTATAATTTTTGTATTAGGGAGTGTTGGGGGGGGGGGGGGGGAGGAAGAAGGGCTTGAATCGGTTGCCCGACTGCCTACGTATCCTCCCGGGGGTGAGGAATCAAAGCCCACGTAGTTCTTTTACCTGTATGTCTGAACCCCGGCCCGGTTACCTCCTCTTCTAGTCTTCTTGATCGTCGGATCCTCCACCATCTCCTGAGCCATTTGTGACCGCGCCATCAATGGAGCTCCCAACGGACTCTGTCTCTATTCCGTCATCATCCTCGGAATCAGTCCCCAAGTTGTTCTTCTGCATCCGCATCTCCGCCTTCTTCCAATCTGCAAGGCAAACTTGGGCTTCGAGGTTCTCGGGAAGCAACCTTGATCTCTTCTCCGAAAGAATCTGACCTCCGCGACTGAAAAGCTGCTCGACGGCTACGGTGGAGCAAGGTGCCCCAAGTACTTGTCGGGCGATTACTTGCAATGTCGGGAATCTTTGTCTTTCGGGACGGCTCCACCACTCAAGGACATCGAAATCTTCCTCTTCATCGCTGAGAAAATCAAAGTTAGTGGACAAATATTCGTCGAGCTCCGACTGGGGGCTCGACGAAGTTCTCGACCTCTTTGACCCAAAGATATCTCGGGCAAGTGCCTTAGTTCTAGCGGTGATGTTGGTTCGTGACCCGCTAGAACTGGAAGGCACGGGAGGACGACCGGAGGGCGCTCTATCGCCCGTCGAATATTCCGTATATAATTGTTCTAACAATCCTCTAACTTTAGCAACAATAATTGTAACATTGCAATCAGGATCATCCACAATTCCTAAAGTCGGATAATAGTTTTCTAAAAACAATTGAACTCCGTTTAATTTATATCTAGGGTCGAAACAACAAGCTACGAGAAAAATGTCAGGTATAAATTTGTAATATGCGATCCATTTCTGCCGCATCCCCATAGTTGCGGTGGAAATGGAAGGCGTGTTAACTCCGTCTTGAAGGGCTAGTGCTACGTTCATTGCAATAAAACAAAAAACGTTTGATGTAGGCTGGTAAATGTGGGAAAACGTCCGAGTTGCGTCGTAAAAAACTTTGAAAACCTCCACAACGTCCCGGGCCTGAGTCCACACATCGGCAAATATGTGTGAGTCCGGGATGTGTAGTGTTGCAAAACCGGAAAGAAGTTCCTTGTAAGCGATTGAATCGTAAATCATTGTGTAAGTGGAGTTCCACCGAGTGCAAACGTCCTTGGGGAACGTTTTTGGGCGGGTTTGGTTGCTACGACAATAAGCGCTCCATTGCTGGCGAAGCTGTTTGCTTCGCCAAAGTGCCCGCAAAACAAATCGAATTGGTTCAACAACACCTTGTAAATATAATAAACCATCTTGAACACATTTCCGCATGGCTATGAGTGATGTTGCCAATGGTCGGTCCAAATGTCACTACAAATCGAAACGTGTAAATCATGGTTTTTTTTAAAAATATTCGATTAATTCATTTTTACGGGTGTTATACCGTCTAAGTATTTTTCTCTTAACCGTGTTTCGACTAATACCTTTCCATGCAGGTTGAACATTTTGCGTAATAAATTCATTGAAACATAAATGTTGTGAAAAACTATAAGCTAAACCCTCGGCAGCTATCATTTCCGCATATTGATCATGACAACTACGATAATCATAAGACCATAAACCAGGAGGTTGAGAGGAAGAAGATGCGTACCCGGTTAGTTGAGTTTGCCCTTTGGCGAGACCGAGCTTCTCGGGATGCTTCGAGCGGGTATGTCGACCGTAGTTCCCATATCGGCCTCCCTTCTTGTGCTTGTAGACCGTGGAGCAAAAGTTGCACTTGGCGGCGCAACTCGATTCCTCCCAAACCGGCTCCCTAGGACCCTTCGTGAACCAATACTTGAAAGTAGCGGCTCGAACTTCCGCCGTAGTAATAGGGTCGCCATCGCCCGGAGTTCCTTCGGCGGGGAACCCGGACTCTTGGGTCGGAATCGTCGGAGTTCCGGCTTGGGGGGTGGGGGTCCCTTCGGCCTCGAGCTCGGACTCCTCCTCCTCCTCAATCTCGTTGACGTGGTCGGCGAGTAGACCATCATCTCGACGACGTCGGGATCCGCTCGCCGCCGAGACCGATGCACTTCGACGAAGGCTTGGTGTCGCCTCCGGGTTCGACCCGCCTCCTCCGACACTAGGGGTCGATGAAGATGGGGCTCCACTAAAACTCTTGCGACCCCTAGTAACTCGGTTAGTAACTCGGTTGATGAAACCCGACATTTTGAATTGAAGAGACTTAGGAGATTACGAGAGACAAGATCGAGCGATTAGAGAGTGATTATTGATGTCTCCAAAGTAGCCATGTTTTTATGCATATTTTAGTTCCATATTCTTTACATTTTGCATATTTTCAGGTTGGGAATATGTCGAATTTATGTAGTATATGATTATTTATTAGAAATGGAGATCTACATAAGTTTCTGTTTAATATTGCAGAATATGGAAACATTTCGGGAGAAAACCAAGAAACAAAGACGGAAGCAGCAAGTCTACTCGACCTCGACTAGGTTCTCGTCTATGTCGACAAGCCAAGTCCGGACACACTGAGGTCGAATAGAGACCTGACCAGGCAACGCGGAGCAGAGCAACACCCTACTCGACATCGAGTAGATCTACTCGAGGTCGACAAGAGCCAAACCCCCCTCCCCGAGCCATGCCGAAGAGATGCTGCTCGACAACACCAGGCCCAGGTCTACTCGAGGTCGACAAAAACCTTGTCGAGATCGACTAAGCCCAGGAGGCAGTGACCGAGCATGTCGACAAAGGCTACTCGACAACCTCGGAAGACCAAGTCGGGAACTCATCCGTCGTCGAGATCGAGGAGCATCCTCGAGGTCGACAAGTCTGAGAACCCACATCCGACTCGACAACCTCGGAAGACCAAGTCGAGAACACACCCTTCGTCGAGATCGAGGAGACCTCCTCGAGATCGACCAGCGCCAGGTGTCATGTCCAAGCTTGTCGAGTACCAGCTAGCCGAAACGACGAAGTCGGCCCAGTCAATGACTTTCCTAGTCGAGATCGACCACGCCTTGTCGAGATCGACGAGGATTTTCCGAAGCCGCCGGACGCGTGGATTGCAGTTCTACTCGATGTAGAGTCCTTGGAGCCGAGGAGAAGCAAAATCTATCCGATTTTTCCACATCTATCATGGAGAAGAGAGTTTTATCCACTTGAGGCAATTTAGATATATTTCCCTATTTGTAGATTTAATTCCATTATAGCTTTTATTTATCTTTAAAGTCTTAGATATAGTTTTAGATATAGATATAGATATTCTATCCTTGATTAGCAAGGAGTAGAAGCCTATAAATAAAGCCCATGGGGCTCAGTTTTATTCATTCAATTTCAGAGCAAGACAAGTAGTTCCAGAGAGACGATTTAGGAGTTTAAGGTTTTTAAGGTTTTGGCAGTTTACGACGGTTGATTGCCGGAATTGTAAAAGCTTTGAATTTAGTTAATGCAAGCTATTTCTTTCAAATCAATTATGTCTGCGATTGCAATGAGGCGTGAGTAGTCCACCTACTTCTGGGGTTGGGATGAGCCCAACAAAAGCCATGTCGGCGGATTAGGCGATTGCGAAAGGAGGTATTTTGTCGTTATCTTAATCTATTCCCTATGTGCTTCATCTTTGATTGAGAAATTGAAGAACTCATGTTGCGAAACTTGGGTAGTAATTAGGATTTCTATTCGAAAGATTATAAATGCTAATTATGAAAAGGAATAGATGCAATTAGGATTATTTGTCGCGAGATTTATATTCCTACTTGTCGGATTAGGTGAAAGCCTTTTCTTTTATCGATAAAGTTACCGCCTTTTGTGATTTATATTCCGCTTGCATGGTGATCGTTGTCGCAAACCCTAATCTTGGAAGTTTGCCAAATTCATAAAGTCACAAAACCGAATCTGCATTTGTTTTTACGTTTTCCTCCCCTTGTCGATCTCGACCAGCTTCTGGTCAACCTCGACCACTAACCTTCGATCCCAGATCGTCGTAGCTCAATTGTGCAGGAACTCGATAAGACAAGCCGAAGTCGATAAAGGTCCTACTCGAGATCGAGTAAGCCTAGTCGAGGTCGAGTAGACTTCGCCGAGTTGCTGCTGCTGTGTTCGACTGTGCCTGACCCCTGTCGACTAGCCCTTAGTCGAGGTCGAGTACCACTGTGGTCGACTTCTGTCCGTGAGATTCCACCGCTGCCTAGATTCCGCTGACCAGCTTCCTCGAGGATTCGAACCTGACTTGCTCTTACTACAATTGGAGGGAGTCTTGAACATTATTTGCTAGGATCCGATCGGTTTGCTTTACTTTGTTTACTTATTGTTTTGCATTCTCGATTTCCTCCTACCAACAAATTGACGCCGTTGCCGGGGAAGCTATCATTCGCGCCTTAGGTAGTCAGTTCTCACTTTTCTCTTGAGTGAATTCGTAGGTGTATGCGTCGTTCTGGTCAAACACCTGAGTTTGACAACTTAGACGAACCGGAGCGCTACCTACACATCCACTCCAAACTCAAAAGGATCATGGCGGCCGCTGAAACACAGGAACAGCTGGTCGCTAGGCTTACCAGGGAATTGGCCGCAAGGGATACTGCTATCGCCGCTAAGGATGCTGCTATCGCCGCTGAGAGAGCAGCAAGGGAACAAGCACAGGCTGAGCTTGCCCAATATCCAACTACAGCAGAGGATTATATGCATCCGACTCTCATCGTGCCTGAATCGGCGATTCTAATCCCTGAAAACTCTTTTGAAATTCGCACTCAATTTCTTATAGAGCTTAAAAATAATGCTTTTCGTGACAACTTTAATGAGTGTCCTCTTGAACATATTACTAATTTTCATGACATGTGCCGTACTCTTGCTGAAGGTACAACTCTGGAATATGTCAAGATGAAAGCTTTCCGCTGTTCGCTGGCTGGACCGGCACTGAAGTGGCTTGAAGGGTTGAAGCCAAAATCTCTCACCACATGGGCACAAGTAGAGCAGGAGTTTCTCAACAAATTCTTCCCTCCTGCCAAGACAACATTCCTCCGCCAAAAGATCATTGCTTTCAAGCAAAAGCCTGGGGAACCGCTGGCAAAAGCATGAGAACGCTACAAAGAGCTGCTGCGATCTTGCCCTACTCATGAACAGCCACCCTACGTCATTCAGGAGATCTTCTTCAACTCTCTTGACCAGATCACCAAAGACAGGATCAATTAGTACACTCGCTATGAGTACCTGACGATGCCACCAATTGACGCATGGGGTGTGCTAGACAAGCTCACAAATTATGACAACAAGTACGGGGCTCCTACAATCTATGATGAGAACTCCTATACCAGACCAGCCCCATCTATGCCTCTCTATGAGCCATCTAAGGAGATAGACCCTGATGTCAAGGAGCAGTACTACAGAGATCAGAATCGCAAGCTCCTCAAGCAAGTCAAATATCTCTCTGTCAACCAACCCTGCATCGAGTGTGGTTCACAACGGCATACTACTACTGAGTGCCCGCATACAGAACAAGTCAGGATGACAGAGATTCACGAAGAGGTAGCCTACGCAGGGGGTCCCAATCGCTATATGGGAGACCAAAGGTTCTATCAACCTCAACAGAACCAAGGTCCTCCTAGGAACCCCCCACCATACAGAGCTCCTGGACATCCGGAAAGGGATCAAAAGAAGGATGATTTACAGCTCATTCTTGAAGAGATGCGCCGGAATCAAGGCACCATCAACAATCAGTTCCAGAATATCAATGCAAAATTTGGGGAGCTAGACATCTGGAAAAGGAACATCGAGACTCAGATGGGGCAGTTTGCGGCGCAGATTCCACAACCATCCGGGAAGCTCCCAGGCCATACAGAACCAAATCCCAAGGGGCAACACGGACATGTAGCTGCTGTAAAGTTGCGGAGCGGTCACAAACTGCACGAGCCAGAAAACAGAGAAAGGAAGGGCGAGGCTGTCGTCGACATCGACAAAGGCCTAGTCGACATCGACAAAGCTCTACTCGACACGGAGGAGGAAAGAAGCTCTGACGCAGCTGCACAGCCAGACAAGCCGAAGTCGACTAGCCAACTCGAGATCGACGAGGCTCTTGTCGAGATCGACGAGCCTGTTGTCGAGATCGAGAAGGAGCATGCCAAGGTCGATGAGCCCACACCACCTCCGGAAGCTATTCTGGCTCAGAAAACCAAAAAGACGCTCCCATTCCCGTCCAAAAACCAAAGGGATCCAACAGACGGTAAGTTTCAGCGTTTTGTGAAATTGCTTCAGAGTCTGAATGTTACTATTCCTTTTACAGAAGCACTACACGAGATGCCTGCCTACGTCAAGTTCCTCAAGGAGATTCTCAGCAACAAACGATCGATGACTGAGATTGCTAAGGAGTGCAAAAAGATGGATTTCCCTGAGAAGCGACCTGACCCAGGTAAGTTTGCTATCACTGTTGGACTTGGTCGTTATAGATTTAAAGCACTGTGTGACCTAGGAGCAAGTGTCAGCATCATGCCCCTATCCATCTGGTCGAAGGTGAAAATAGGTGCCCTGGAACCAATTGATGCCAAACTCTACATGGCCAACAACACCGTGGTAATCCCTACAGGTATTGTTGATAATGTTCCTGTTAAAGTTGGTAGATTCTTTGTCCCTACAGATTTTCTTGTAGTAGAGATGGCAGAGGATCCAGCTTGCCCCATCATCCTAGGGCGACCTTTCCTAGCAACTGCTGATGCTAACATTGGAGTGAAAAGAGGAATCCTTACATTCACAATCGGAGATGAGATCATTGAATACTTCTTCAACCCAGACACAGAAGAGGTAATGGAAATTAAAGCTATATATTCCAAATTTAATTTTATCTCCTGTGATGAACCTGCAGAACAACTCTTGATCCAAGAAGAAGGAAAGGCGGAATCTGTGTTAGCAGAGGAGGAGCTGGCCGTAGCAGAATTAAGCGAGGAGGAGATCTTCGACGACGCATTATCGGCGGAGCTGAACGACTCACCCGACGCCGAGCAGATCCAGTCGACCTCCACAGAGCTCCTCGATCTCGACGAGCCCAACTCGAGGTCGACAAGCACCAGCCCTCCAGACCATGTGCAGATCCAGTCAACCTCTACAGCTCTCGTCGATCTCGACGAGCCCAACTCGAGGTCGACAAGCACCAGGCCTCCAGAAACTGCGCAGATCCAGTCGACCTCTACGACTCTCCTCGATCTCGACGAGCCCAACTCGAGGTCGACAAGCACTAGCCCTTCAGACACTGTAAGTCCTCTGAACCTACTCGATCTCGACCAGTCACCGTCGAGGTCGACTACCATGTCTCCTGCAGGCACACCAGAAATCGACGAAGCTGACTCGACGATCCTCCTCGAGATCAAGGAGCCCAACTCGAGATTGACCAGCCCTGTATTCGAGGTAAGTTCTGATTTTTTGGTCGATTTTGATCTTTCTAACTCATTGTCGAGTAGCTTCCTGCAGTACAGTCCTATGTCCAATTCAGCGTTGTCATCGATGTATGCCTGGTCGACGCCAACTCCTGTAGCTGATTTGGATGCTTCTTCTATGAGGATTGAGACGGATTACCTAGGGGAGATCATGAAGATGGAGGAAGTTGAGCCTATCTTGATTCCACAGGGCCCTTCTCCGGTGTTGAAACCCTTACCTGACACCCTTAGGTATGAATATCTTGGTCCTAACTCTACTTTTCCTGTAATTATAAATGCTTCATTGAACCCACAGGAAGTAGACAAGCTAGTAGATGTCCTCCGCACTCATAGGAAGGCCATAGGATATTCCCTCGAGGACATAAAAGGTATTTCACCCATTACTTGTATGCATAGAATTTTGTTGGAAGATGATCACAGGGCAACAATTGAGCATCAAAGGAAGCTTAACCCCAACATGAAGGAAGTTGTCAAGAAGGAGATCCAACGCATGCTGGATGCAGGAATCATTTATCCAATCTCCGACAGCAAGTGGGTTAGCCCTGTTCATGTTGTTCCTAAGAAGGGTGGAATGACCGTCGAGGAGAATGAGAAGGGAGAGCTTGTTCCTAAAAGGATCACTACCAGCTGGCGGATGTGCATAGACTACAGAAAGCTCAACACCGCCACCAGGAAGGATCATTTTCCACTCCCCTTCATTGACCAGGTACTCGAAAGGTTAGCTGAACATGACTACTTTTGTTACCTGGATGGATATTCTGGCTTTTGGCAGGTTCCCATTCATCCTGATGATCAGGAAAAGACCACCTTCACTTGCCCCTATGGAACTTTCGCATATAGGAGGATGCCCTTTGGTCTTTGCAATGCCCCTGCTACTTTTCAGAGGTGCATGATGGCCATCTTCTCCGACATGATTGAGGACATAGTGGAGGTATTCATGGATGATTTCTCAGTTTATGGCACTACTTTCGATATTTGTCTCTCTAACCTACGCAGGGTACTCAAGCGCTGTGAAGAGACAAATTTGGTACTTAACTGGGAAAAATGCCACTTTATGGTACAAGAGGGGATCGTGCTAGGCCACAAAGTGTCAAACAAAGGAATTGAGGTGGACAGAGCAAAAATAGAGCTAGTGGAGAAATTGCCCCCACCTTCTTCCATTAAAGAGATAAGGAGTTTTCTTGGTCATGCTGGTTTTTATAGAAGATTCATTCAAGATTTTTCTAAAATTGCCAAACCATTGACTAACCTGCTTATGAAGGATGTTAAGTTTGTATTTTCTAGCGAATGTCTTGAAGCCTTCAACAGGTTAAAAGAAGCTCTCATCTCAGCTCCGATCATTCAATCGCCGGATTGGTCACTACCATTTGAGATCATGTGTGATGCCAGCGATTATGCCGTAGGAGCAGTTCTAGGACAACGGAAGGACAAGAAACTGCATGCCATATACTATGCAAGCAAGACTCTAGATGTGGTTCAGGCTAAGTACACCACAACAGAGAAGGAGTTTTTGGCTGTGGTTTTTGCTTTTGAAAAATTTCGTTCCTATCTTGTTGGTTCTAAAGTCATTGTCCATACTGACCATGCTGCTCTTCGTTATTTAATGACAAAGAAGGATGCAAAACCAAGGTTGCTACGATGGGTGCTCTTACTTCAAGAATTTGACGTTGAGCTAAGGGACAAGAAGGGCATAGAGAATTCAGTCGCTGATCACTTATCCAGGCTTCCCAAAGACATGCTAGAGGAGGCCCAGGACGCTATAACAATCGACGACTCTTGCCCAGACGAGCACCTAATGCAGACCGACACTGTCTTCCTCGACATAGACAAAGCCTACTCGATCTCGAGTAAACCGTCGTCGAGATCGACAAGGACCCATGTCGAGGAGCACCAGGAGCCGATCACAGCACAAACAGGCAGCACAGCCGTACTCGAGGTCGAGGACCCGTCGTCGACCTCGACAAGGACCATTGTCGATGAGCACCAGGAGTCGAGGACAGTGCAGCCAGACACCGCAGCTGTACTCGAGATCGACGAGCCCAACTCGAGATCGAGTACAGTTGACCACCAGGATCCGTGCTCTTCACCAGTCGACGCTGCAGCCTCCTCTATGTCGAGTAGCTTTACTCGATATCGACTAGCTCCAGGTGAGATTTCAGGTGAGGTTCTTCGATTAGATTCCGGTGACGATTTCTTCTTTACACCTCCTACTAGTCCTATTCATGATATATATGCTATAAAAGGACCAAAGGTACCCTGGTATGCGGATTTTGCTAACTACCTTGTAGGAAATGAGATTCCGTCAGGACTATCTTCACAGGGAAAGAAGAAATTCCTCCACGACGTCAAACAATACTATTGGGATGATCCTTACCTATTCAAACAAGGGAAGGACCATATCTTTAGACGTTGTATTCCGGAGGAGGAGGTGGAAAGTGTCATTCGCCATTGCCATACTCTCCCTACTCGCGGACATGCAAAAGGCTTCAAAACTGCATCTAAGGTACTTCAACGTGGTTTTTACTGGCCTAATCTTTTCAGGGATGTGCAGGCTTATGTCCCTTCTTGCGACGAGTGCCAAAGATCAGGCAACATTACTTGGAGGAATGAGACACCACTCATAGGAATTTTGGAGGTCGAGCTATTTGATGTATGGGGAATTGACTTCATGGGACCATTCCCTGCTTCAGGACCTTACAAATACATCCTTGTGGCGGTTGACTATGTCTCTAAATGGGTGGAGGCTGTTGCAACTAGGACCAACGACGCGAAGGTAGTTTCAAAGTTTGTTAAAACTAACATATTTCCTCGCTTTGGTGTTCCTAGAGTTCTAATTTCAGATGGTGGCTCACATTTCATCGAGAGAGGATTTGAGGCTCTTTTGGCAAAGTATGGGGTGACACACAGGGTAGCAACACCTTATCACCCCCAAACCAGTGGTCAGGTTGAAGTCTCTAATCGTCAAATCAAGGCCATCTTGGAGAAAACAGTCTCTCGCTCTAGGAAGGATTGGTCATCTAAGCTTGATGATGCGCTATGGGCTTATAGGACGGCTTACAAAACACTGCTGAGAACAACTCTTACAACTTGGTTTATGGCAAGTCTTGCCATTTACCTGTCGAGCTGGAGCATAAGGCAATGTGGGCTCTCAAGGAGCTCAACATGGATCTCGATGAGCCAGGTAAGAAACGCTTTATTGATTTACAGGAGTTGGAGGAATTAAGATTGAAAGCCTATGAGAATGCTGAAATCTACAAGGAGTGCACTAAGAGATGGCACGATAAGAAACTGGTGCCAAAAACATATGAGGTAGGTGACAAAGTGCTTTTGTATAATTCTAGACTGCGTCTATTTCCAGGAAAGCTAAGGACAAGATGGAGTGGACCTTTCTTGGTTCACCACATATACCCTCATGGAGCAGTAGAGTTAATTGACACTGACGGCACCACCTTTAAAGTAAATGGGCATAGGGTCAAGAAATACTATGACAAAGAAGACCCGGAAGAAGAGATTCGCGCCACTCTGGCGTTAGTCAAAGCCTAAAACAGGGAAGTAGGTCGAGCTAACGACTTAAACCTTAGCGCTTCCGGGAAGCAACCCGCTTTTCTTACTTTTTCCTTTTTTTTTTCTTTCCTATTTTCATTTTCTTAGAACTCGTGCATAATCTCTTCTCATGGTTACATTCAGGCATTCAAGAGGAATCTATATCAGTCAGGTTCGTCTAAATCAAATAAGCCACGCAGGTAAGTATGAGGTTTCAGGTAAGTTTTCTTTCTTTCTAAATAAATAAATAAAAAAATAATAATATAGGTAATTTTTCCAGATTTTTTAGAATTTAATTTTTATTTTCAGAAATTATATTTATTTTTTTTATTTTTTTGGAATATATTTTTATATATAAAAAATAATAAAAGAGAAATAAAAACCCTTACCTTGTGGAACCCTATCTCCTTCTTCCCTCTGCCTTCCCCGACCTCGACAAGAACCCAGAGCCGCCTCCTAGCACTCACCATCTTCCTCGACCGCTTGCTCCAACTCCTCCTCGTTCTCTCGCCGCCCAGACCTCATCGAGTCCAGTCCTCCAAGCCGAGCCCGAGTACCAGCACACGACCCTCTCGTCCTCGAGCTCTCGCTGCCCAGATCCGGCGCCCTTCACCCTCACCGAGCGGGATTCCACATCACCAGAGCCCAGATCTTGCAGCTCCGAGCACCAGATCCCCACCAGTTGTCCACCGCCGAGCCCGGATTCACTCCTCCTGTGCCATAGCCGCGACCAGATCCGAGCCGGAATACCGTGTTCCCGACCTCCCCTTCCCGATTTCGATCGAATTCCGCCTCCCCTGCCCAGATCCGAGCCGGACTCCCTCGTTTCCGACCTCCCTTGCCCAGACTTGACCGGATCCACCATCACTGCGCCACCTCCGGCCTCCGCCACACCCAGATCTGGAAACCGCACCACCACTAAGCCCTTTTCGCACTATTCCAGCCCCTAATTTTCTCTAAATTACAGTTTCTACCCTCTGTTTTAATTCAAGGTATGACTTCTCCCTCTTTTTCAGATTTATATATTTGTGAGAACCTAGGTAGAAATTGGATCTTGAGTTATGTGCTGAATGTTTAGGGTTTGATATTTGTGTGAAAAATTGTGATTTATGATTAGGGTTGCTATTTTTGGTAATATTTATTTTTGGTGGGCTGATTTTTATATATATGATTCCATATTTAGTTCATTTATATTATCAAAGGGAATTTATGAAATTTATTGACCAATATCATGCCATATATGGAAATTTCATGAATTTTGTGGTTTTTATTTAAATTCATGAATAAGTCATATTTTTTATTTCTTATATGAATTATTTCATGCTTTGATAATATATGCTTCCATATACTTATTTGTTACATTTTTAGGATAGTTCATGAACTAAGTATGGGGTTATTTTATTTGAAAGTGGTTATCTTATAAGGTTATTTATCTATTGCAGGAATGGATAACCTACAGATTGACGATGCGGACAAGTTCGCACTCGCATGGCATATTGCAGGACGAGCTACAAATGGCCGTTGGCACGACCGACCGTCCATGGAACAGCTTGGCATGCAGGACTGGCTGGACCAGGGCTTTGGATTGATTGAGGCAGGGGGCCTACTAGCGCCTCTAGATTACCATTACCCAGTCCTCACAGGAGAGTTTTTGGCCACTCTCCGCCGGGTACCAGACTCGCCTGCCTCAGAGCAGAGAGTCCGCTTTCAGCTAGGCAACGCTCCCCACACATGCACTCTACACCAGATCAGCGATGCCTTTTCTTTTGGCCCCACCACTGCACCATTCCACATACGGGACACGACAGAGATGTGGCGCTACTTGACTGGGAGTCTACAACCAACTACCCGCTCCTCCTCCATTGCCAACCCCCTCTTTGCTACCATCCTCAGGATTCTGGGTAGCACGATATGGGCACGACCAGAGCTGAGCCAACCCATCCAGCCAGAGCTCGAGTGTCTCAGACGGATACTATTCCAGTCTGACCCTTTACCACTAGCCCACGCATGGCTCCAACATTGCATTTTCCGCCAGAGAGACCTTACGGGAGCCATCTATGATGGGTGCATGGTGGCTATTCTGGCACGCTACCTGGAGGTCCCAGTTGAGGCATACTCTTCACGACAGCTCATGAGGATCGACGCTGGGTCCCTACAAAGGGGCCATATCATAGCTCGCCGCAACAACACCTGGGTCCAGTATACTCACAACACTGCCATTCAGCGGGAGCGGATGAACCCCTACAGAGTCCGCAACTGGTACACTACCTGGACAGGGGTGGAATATCACCCCACAATTAACCCAGCTGCCGACCCGACGCTGAGAGATGAGCCGCTGTACACAGCAGATATGGGGGAGGATGATGACGACGATGAGGCAGACAGTGTTCATGTCTCCCACCACTCTCAGCACTCCCATCACCCTTCCCAGTCCCCCCAGCAGCTTCATTCCCAGCATTCCTATCATTCACAGCAGCAGCATCATTCTGGTGGATCATCTGCTACAGTGCTCGCGGAGTTGGCATTCCTGCGGGACCAGATGGCCACCCTACACCTGAGCCATGACGCGATACGAGCAGAAAACGCTGCAATGAGGACAGAAATACAAGAGAGCCATGCTGCAATGAGGACAGAAATACGAGAAGGCTTTCAGGGACTGCACCAGTACTTCCAACAAGGGCCCAACTATCAGCCTGGTAGCTCTTCCCACGGAGGAGCTTCTGACTATCAGGTTGGCCCTCATTTTCCCTACTATGGACCACCACCGGCTCAGTGAGCTGCTCTGTGAGTCTTTTCTTTCCCTCCCTTTGATTTTATTTCTTTAACAGTGAGGACACTGTCTATTTTAAGTATGGGGTGGGAGAAAGGACTGTACAGGGGACTTTTATGTGGTTATATGCTGCGAATTTATGTGTATCTTTTAAAAGTCTTCGTTTCATGGTCTGTAATAAATTTTTAAGACATGGCCTAACTTTGGTAGTTAAGTTATTAGTTTTACT
Organism: Persicaria tinctoria; assembly: GCA_037127255.1. Taxonomy (NCBI): domain Eukaryota; kingdom Viridiplantae; phylum Streptophyta; class Magnoliopsida; order Caryophyllales; family Polygonaceae; genus Persicaria; species Persicaria tinctoria. The sequence goes on along the minus strand of JBANSL010000008.1, from coordinate 63,828,678 downwards.
TTATTTTGTTCATTTAAAATTTTATGCATACTTTAGTCTAAAAAAATAATAAATAAATAAATAAATAAATAAAATAGAAAATGTCGAAAAATGAAAAAAAAAATGTATGTTTAAATTTTTTGCATTATTTGTTGTATACCCTAACTTAGATGTCCTATGATGATACATAATGACTGACTTGATCATGTAAATCCTATGGCGTGTTTGGAAGGTTTAGCCTAAGTCCTCAAAATGGTTTTTATGTGGATTGTGAACTTGTGATGAAATTGAGCACATATGATCCTAAGCTATGAAATACCCCAAATTATTTTTGGGATATTTCTTTAAATGATATTATACTATACTATGTGAATTTGGGAAGCTAATAAATTCACATAAGATATAATATATAAATTAGAATAATTATATTATTTTAACTTTATCCTCTAAACTTCCTTGTTATTTAATTTATAAAGTTAAATTAAATAATATTTCTTTTCGCTAAATATATATTGCTATATAGATATTCATATATATAGTATATAATCAAATCCATAGTTCATTTCTACACGATGAAACTCAATAAGAGAGTCTATTATTTTTCAACCCAAATTCGGATATGTGGGTTTTAGCCCAAAAGTTGAGTCCAAGGGAAATGATCCAAATTACCTCTACAAAAAGTCAACCTTTTTTTTTATAGTCTACCACGGTAAAAACAAAAGATGGAATTTATCCCTTTCTTTTAACTTTTGCCTTCTTCCCCAAGCCTGTATCTTTTCAGTTTAGATAAACTCAAGGAGACTTACCCCTCAATCCCAATCAACCGCGTCCAAGATCTCCTCAAGCTCAACTGATCGATTCTCTTCCTCTCTATCCCTATTCAGTTCAAAAGTATAAATAGAGGGAGGACCACGTCGTTCTTCACACCAACAGAAGCATCTTCCTCCTCTTTCCAAAGTCACCGTGAGCAGTAGAAGTCCGCCACTGCAGTGCGCCATCGCCGGACTTCCGCAGTCCTCCACCGCCAGCAACCGAGGCAACCTCCGCAGCCTTTCACCGTCGCTGAGCCACTGCAGCGCTGCCTTGCCAGAGAAAAGAAGGTCGAGGCCGCCCGAGTCGCCCCAATTTGTCGCTGCACTCGCTCATCGACGCCGGAGGAAGAGCACCACCTTCGATCCCCCTCCGAATGCCGCTGTTATACCGTCACCGTCACCGCTGCTGCCCTGCGTCACCACCGTCGCCAATCGCAGCACCGAACCGTCACCGTTGCCGTTTTCAATCGCCGCCGCAGTGCAATACCTCCGCAGATCCTCGCCGTCGAGCCACGGCAGCCGATTGCCGTCGCCAAGCCCTGCCCGAGCCGCCGCCGATTGGAGCCTTCCTTTGCCGGGAGCCATCGCCGCCGAGGAGCATCGTCGGTTCGTCCCTGTCCCCTGTACGTGATTTCAAAGAGATGGAGAACAGAGTTTTCAATTTCTTTTATAGAAATTACAGAAACGTCCCTTATATTTATACTATTTCCGTTTTTGGCCCTAAGTTAATTATTTATTAAATTAAGCGGCCAATATTTCTAAACTATTCAATTCTTGCCCGTTTCAGCGACACCAATAAATCTCGAAGCACCCCCGCCGGATCCCGCTTCCCGAGGAATTCAATTTTGAAATTGAGTTAAGTAAAGTTAATCGTATAAAATATCAATATTAAATGTTCCTTTTTCCGTTGGATTCACTAGGTGCTAAAATCTCACCTTGTTGTCATCAGCTGATCATCGAAGGTAAAGGCAAGTGATTTCGTTCATCGCTCTTTGCGTGTTTCGTGATTCTTTTGATGTGCCTTTTAAATTCTTCTGTGTCGAATGCGGCCCTGTGGCCAATTTCCTTGCCAATTTCGATAAATTGCATACCCGTCTGCTTGATGTAATTTATCTTTTTAATCATAAATTGGCATGAGTTGCTTGATGTAATTTATCTTTTTAATCATAAATTGGCAAGTAAAGGTTGCCCATTTTCTTCTTCCTAAAGTGCATGATATTCTGATTGTTCTTTCATGCAAACTAGTGGCATGTGATAGTAAGACCCTTTGAATTATCCATGTTTGTCCCTGTTTGATTTAATGTCGTTATTATGATCACCTAGTATAAATTGTTTATATATGATAAGATAGGCACCATGTGATGCTTAGTTGTGATATGTTAAAATGCGCACCACGTGATGCGAGTGGCTTTATGCCTTTGGCAAGTTATGCAGTAGACTGACTTGCAGGTTGTGGTTCGTTAAGCCACCGCCTCAGAAGGTTTCATGAAACACCATCCCGGAATGCATTCTCTGCGGGATGATAAAACAACGATCTGATGTAGGTCGTGGTCCTTGTTAAAGGCCCGACTGGTACCACGTAGTATTATTATTATTATCGTTATCTTTATTATCGGCTGTTAAATAGGTGATCATTTCAGTTATTATACTTATCTGCCTCGAGTATAATTCCTTTTTCTTATCTTATAATCGATCGATATGATCATCCGAGTCATGTGTGAATTTTTATCATTTTCATTCAGTTTCTACTATAAATATTCGTGTCATTCCCTTAACCTAAGACATACCGTTTTATGGTCACTGTAAGGTTAAAGTCTGAACATTTTCCCTATCATTTGCTAGTCTTAATTGTACTAACCATCCTATTTATTGGATGGCTGGTGTCCTTCGTTCTCACGAAACACCAGACCATATTCTACAGGTTTAGTACGAGCAGTGGAGCAGGACAGAGCTGAAGAAATGACTATCACCCCTGGATTTTTAAACGACGGTTTTCTTTAACCTTTGAAGTTTTCGCAATGCTTCGTCAGTTTTAGCTATTTTTAAAATTATTTATATTTTATGATTATGTTATTGTGATCATATATTTCAAACTATGATATTTATTGGACTTCCGCATATTTTATTTAACTTCTTAAAGTACTGTCTTGTTTATGGGAGCATGGTTGCATGTCCCTATAAGCCTCAGGTGAATTCAAAGACATTAAAGTCTGTGGATTCACTGGCGCTGTAACATTCCCTTGGGATTTAAAAGGGGTGTTACAAGCTAAAGGTTAAAATCCAAACAAAAATTGTCCTAGTGAGAATTTTGGCCTTATAGGGAGAACATTAAAAATCCCTCTGCTTTCTTGAGTGTACTTACTCTTCCTATGCATCTCTAAATGTTGTGATAGTTATTCAAGACCAATGCATTTATATGTTTATGTTGATGAGTATTAAATGATGGAGGCACCTTTTAAGCCACTTTTATCCTCTCTTTACCTACCCTACATTATCCCTGCTTGAAGCCAGAACATTAGCCTGAGACTTTTATTGTAAACTCCACAAAATTTTCCTTAGCCAAATTGAGCCTGACCCCCATTTGGGAATTAAGACTTAGAGTTGGTTGGAATGATGATGTGTGGAAAGAAGAAGCTTATGTTACATTTCAAGAAGGATCGTGGAAAATATTGAGATATGGGTTGGTTGTACATTTTTATCTTGCTAGGCATATTATGTAAAAGGATTTTTGGCTCACATTATAAATGCACCTCTAGTATTATTTTATATTTTCGTTTAAAAAAAAATCCGAAAAAAGAGAAAAAAATTACATATGTTAAGTGAATAAAGTGCATGAGCCAAATTTACCTTATTTTCTTTCATTATTTGCGAGATACATATTTTTAAGAGATTTAGAGAGTTTGAAAGGTTATATACTTCATTGAGACAAATTGGAGAGTTTGGTTGATACATATGATTAAGGAGTTATGGTTTGGTTGTGTTGGAAGGTTTAGGAGTCTTGATTTCCGAATTTTATTTAGCACCACATGGCCAAATAATTCCATACCTTATTATTTCTTACCAAGCCCCATTACAACCCCGCCGAATGGAATCTTCTTTGAAGACTTCTATTGAGCGAAGTACTCCTGATAATTCTTGTTGCATTTTCATAATTGGTTGCGAAGTGGATTCATATTTAAATTGCAATGTTTATGAGACTGTATATGGAATTGAGTTGAGAGTTGAAACACATAGTCTAAACACATTGAGAGCTGAGTGCAAACACATTATTCCTGTGAGGTTGGATTTATATTGCATATGCCTATGGATCGCTCATATATGTGTGATGACGTTAAATTCACTTGTCTTACATTGCTACTATTTAAGATGTTGCTTTTGACAAAGGCGAAGACTTGAAGGATGTGTTGTAGGTCTTGGTTATTGTTCGGTTATTGCTTGAGGACAAGCAAGTCTAAGTATGGGGTGATTTGATGTCTCCAAAGTAGCCATGTTTTTATGCATATTTTAGTTCCATATTCTTTACATTTTGCATATTTTCGGGTTGGGAATATGTCGAATTTATGTAGTATACGATTATTTGTTAGAAATGGAGATCTACATAAGTTTCTGTTTAATATTGCAGAATATGGAAACATTTCGGGAGAAAACCAAGAAACAAAGACGGAAGCAGCAAGTCTACTCGACCTCGACTAGGTTCTCGTCTATGTCGACAAGCCAAGTCCGGACACACTGAGGTCGAATAGAGACCTGACCAGGCAACGCGGAGCAGAGCAACACCCCACTCGACATCGAGTAGATCTACTCGAGGTCGGCAAGAGCCAGACCCCCCTCCCCGAGCCATGTCGAAGAGATGCTACTCGACAACACCAGGCCCAGGTCTACTCGAGGTCGACAAAGACCTTGTCGAGATCGACTAAGCCCAGGAGGCAGTGACCGAGCATGTCGACAAAGGCTACTCGACAACCTCGGAAGACCAAGTCGAGAACTCATCCGTCGTCGAGATCGAGGAGCATCCTCGAGGTCGACAAGTCTGAGAACCCACATCCGACTCGACAACCTCGGAAGACCAAGTCGAGAACACACCCTTCGTCGAGATCGAAGAGACCTCCTCGAGATCGACCAGCGCCAGGTGTCATGTCCGAGCTTGTCGAGTACCAGCTAGCCGAGACGACGAAGTCGGCCCAATCAATGACTTTCCTAGTCGAGATCGACCACGCCTTGTCGAGATCGACGAGGATTTTCCGAAGCCGCCGGACGCGTGGATTGCAGTTCTACTCGATGTAGAGTCCTTGGAGCCGAGGAGAAGCAAAATCTATCCGATTTTTCCACATCTATCATGGAGAAGAGAGTTTTATCCACTTGAGACAATTTAGATATATTTCCCTGTTTTTAGATTTAATTCCATTATAGCTTTTATTTATCTTTAAAGTCTTAGATATAGTTTTAGATATAGATATAGATATTCTATCCTTGATTAGCAAGGAGTAGAAGCCTATAAATAAAGCCCATGGGGATCAGTTTTATTCATTCAATTTCAGAGCAAGACAAGTAGTTCCAGAGAGACGATTTAGGAGTTTAAGGTTTTTAAGGTTTTGGCAGTTTACGACGGTTGATTGCGGGAATTGTAAAAGCCTTGAATTTAGTTAATGAAAGTTATTTCTTTCAAATCAATTATGTCTGCGATTGCAATGAGGCGTGAGTAGTCCACCTACTTCTGGGGTTGGGGTGAGCCCAACGAAAGCCATGTCGGCGGATTAGGCGATTGCGAAAGGAGGTATTTTGTCGTTATCTTAATCTATTCCCTATGTGCTTCATCTTTGATTGAGAAACTGAAGAACTCATGTTGCGAAACTTGGGTAGTAATTAGGATTTCTATTCGAAAGATTATAAATGCTAATTATGAAAAGGAATAGATGCAATTAGGATTATTTGTCGCGAGATTTATATTCCTACTTGTCGGATTAGGTGAAAGCCTTTTCTTTTATCGATAAAGTTACCGCCTTTTGTGATTTATATTCCGCTTGCATGGTGATCGTTGTCGCAAACCCTAATCTTGGAAGTTCCCCAAATTCATAAAGTCACAAAACCGAATCTGCATTTGTTTTTACGTTTTCCTCCCCTTTTCGATCTCGACCAGCTTCTGGTCGACCTCGACCACTAACCTTCGATCCCAGATCGTCGTAGCTCAATTGTGCAGGAACTCGACAAGACAAGCCGAAGTCGACAAAGGTCCTACTCGAGATCGAGTAAGCCTAGTCGAGGTCGAGTAGACTTCGCCGAGTTGCTGCTGCTGTGTTCGACTGTGCCTGACCCCTGTCGACTAGCCCTTAGTCGAGGTCGAGTACCACTGTGGTCGACTTCTGTCCGTGAGATTCCACCGCTGCCCAGATTCCGCTGACCAGCTTCCTCGAGGATTCGAACCTGACTTGCTCTTACTACAATTGGAGGGAGTCTTGAACATTATTTGCTGGTATCCGATCGGTTTGCTTTACTTTGTTTACTTATTGTTTTGCATTCTCGATTTCCTCCTACCAACAATTATAGAGCGATTAGAGAGATTGAGATGAGATTAGAGGAGATGAGTGAGGTGTGGGTTGGAATTGGGAGGGAAATGGCCTATTTATAGAGCCAAAACCGAGCCTTTCCCTCCAATCTAGCTGTTGGGCAACGGTCGACCCGGCGGGTCCAACGTTCGACCCGGCGGGTCGACCGTTGGAAATGTGACCGTTGCCCCGATTCAATTTTTTTTATTTTTTATTTTTTATTTGCACTTGGGTGGTGTTTGGCTAGTAGTTAACTAGCTTAACCTTTAATTAAATTTATATGTTAAGTTTCCAATATATTTTATGTAGATTTTTATTTTTTTAACTTTTTAAATGTAATATATAATGTTTAGGTAAATTTTTCTAAGTTGTTAGGTCATTAGTAAAAATATTATCTTATAAAACAATATTATTTGAATCATTCAAACACAAGTTTATTGTAAACCGAAAGACGAATACACGTTTACAAAACACGACTCACATTCACCGATTCACATAACATAACATAATAACATAAAAACGAAAAAACATAAACTCACTACATTACTACAACTCTACAATACTCACTAGTCACTACTTATTATAAAGACTTAGGACATAGGAATAATAGACTAGTTTTTACCACCACTCGTTCCACTCGAGCCCGAAGCGCCATCGTTCTTAATCTTCTCGGGGTGCTTGTTGGTGATGTGATACTTCAAATTACCATGGCCAAGGTTATTCCGCATCTTGTACCTTTTAGCACAATGACGACAAACGGCTACGAATGATCGATCGGGTTGCACATCCGCCTTATCGTAGTAATCTTGAAACAACGCCTCTTTGAGGTTGTCACCGGACATGATTACAACATACGAGCTTCTGAAAATCAAATTGATAGAATGATAGGTGATTGATGGATTGGATGGGATTTGTGATAAGAGGAGTCGGGTATTTATAGCCCCGAGTCTACTAGCCGTTACAAACGGCTATATTTTTTTTAAAAAAAAAATAGCTCCGACCTGTGGGCCCCACCTCCAACGACTTTTTTTTAAAAATAGGCCGACCCGGCGGGTCTACCCGGCGGGTCTACCCGGCGGGTCACGGGTCACTAAACTCCCGACCCTAACCCTAACCCTAACCCGCCCCTACCCGGCAACCCGGAACCGGCCGGTCACGGGTTGACCCGTAACCCGTGGCCACGCCTACATTGAGGTGTGTTTGAATTCCCTTGTATTTGGATGTCATGTTTATAAAATAATTAGGTATTATGAATCATTATTTTGTGTAAGACATTGAAGTATGTTTGAATTCCCTTGTATTGTCTTTATAATGAAAATACATTTATTAAATGAAAAGTGTGGTATAATAATAATTAAGTGATTATATTATAAATAAACCAGTAGCAAAAGAACAAGCTTATAATTAAATTAGTGTCGTCAAACAAACGCATGCCTCCTTTTTCCCTTTTTCGTTTCCCTGTTTCTCTCTTCATCGATCAATTACGTTGTTCAGTTTCTTATTTGATTGTGTTTTTCATTTGGAGAATTTGGTTATTCAATTCTTGACGAGGAAAAGTGTGATGCACCTGGAGACGCTTATGCTCCAGCTTTTGTAATTCAATACGTAGTTAGTGCATTTTTTACTTATGAAAAATTCGAACATGTCAACCAATGACGATGTACATGACATGTAATGCTATTAACATGTTAGGTAATATCTTTGACATGATAGTTGATAGTTTTGATATGATAGTGCTCTATGTGTGTCTTGGTCTACTGACCGGTGCGTTTTTGTGTCACTTATGATGCACTTGAAAACGCTTATGCTACATAACGAGGAATTGAGTATGTGGTTCACACATTTTGTAATTATGGAAAATTCGAACTTGTCATTCATAGATCATGTACATGACATAAACGTTTATTAACATGTCATTCAAATACAATGTACATGACACGAGAAAAGTGCATACTTAAAGCGCTTGGTGGCGACGGTGGCGGGTTTTCGATCCATTGAAGTTGGTGGCAGAGGAAGGTGTTTTCTATACCCAATCTCGATGAAGACGAAGAGGCAGAGAGGGAGGATGAGCGGGAGGAAACGGTGCTAGTAGAACGGGCTGAATTTTGCGGAAACCATATTAGTTGAGGGCTCACCAATCACAATTTCTTGAATTTCAGTCGTCCAACAAGAGAGGTGATGCAGGCCTAGACTTGAAAATAATTCAATACAGAACCCTTGTTTTCACTACAAGCCATGATGATTTTTTTTATGAAAGTAAAATAACTCAATATAGAAATCTCAATACAACTAAAAACTTGGAAAAAAGTTTAACTTATTTACTGTCCCTCAATTTGATTCAAATGGATAAAGGTAAAATACATATAGCAACAATTTCTTTTTCTTTTTTTTTGGTATAAAAGGTGACCTAGTGGCCTTATTATAGAATAGTAAATTTAGAGTTCAGTGGAATAAACAACATTCAGGGCCTCCCGAACACAAGCCGATGGTTCAGTAAATTCAGTTAAAGGAGAAGGCGAGGAAAGAGATAAGTTTGCTAGACAGTCGACGAAGGAGTTAGCCTGCATCCGTATGTGGCATATGTGATACTCCCAGTTGCATTCATCCAAGAGGCGGCGGCAACTTTCAATTAAGTGGAGACGCTTATGCTCTAGCTTTTGTAATTCAGTATGTAGTTAGCGCATTTTGTACTTATGGGAAATTCAAACATGTCATCCAACGATGATGTACATGACATGTAATGCTATTAACATGTCAGGTAATACCTTTGACATGATAGTTGATAGTTTTGACATGACACTGTGCTATGTGCGTCTTTGTCGATTGATCGGTGCGCTTTTGTGTCACTTATGATGTACTTGGAAACACTTATGCTACATAACGAGTAATTGAGTATGTGGTTCGCACATTTTGTAAATATGCGAAATTAAAACTTATCATTCATAGATGATGTACATGACACGAACTACTATTAACATGTCATTAAAATACAATGTACATGACACAAGAAAAGCGCATACTTAAAGCACTTGACAAAGGAGCGCTCGGACTTCATCGCCACTTGGTAGTACTTGCCTTTGAAATGACGCTCCTCGGCTACGGAGTAAATTAACTCCATCTAAATATTAAAACTAATTTTCTCCCAAAAAAAGGATAAAGCTGCTAAAACAATCGTTGCCTCACCAGTTCCACTGCGCATCGTCTTCTTCGTTCGAATCTGAGGAAGCTTAAAGCTGTCCTTCAATGGCTCTCTCACTCCCCTTCTGCCTCTTTCAACCTCTTCTTTTTTGTTCCACTGCGGTCGGAGTTCTTCCCTCCTCTTTTTTCTCTCGTCCCTCTTTCGACCTCCTTGGATCCACCTCTCTCACTCCCCTGTTGGAACAACATATTAAATCATTATTATTATAAATATAATTGAATAATTCTATTTGGCTGGTTTTAGATGTGCCTTCAAATTCCTTTGACTCGATAACTTTTATTACAAACATAGAGTTAGAACCACAAGGATCGCCAACTATTCAAGAGAGATAAGAAACAATATTCTAAACAATGTTCTCACTTTTGTTGAAATTTGATTAAAATAAAATCATTTCATTTGCTCTTTCTCCAACATGAAACCAGTACAAGGGTTCTCATCATCCTTTCCATAAAATCAAGATCTTTAACTTCTTCATAAAGTATTCAGCAGATCCCAGCTCCAGTAAATAGATTATATTACCAGGAGTACATTGGATAGTAAAAATACATTAGACAATCTAAAATTATTGCTAGTACCAAAAATGCAATGATCAACACTTTGTTAGCACTAAGAAGTTAGTATTTTCAAATGCCTTGAAGTTTTTAAAACAAAGAGCAGAATAATCTTGAAGTTAGTTTGCAAGGAACATACATACTTTGGCAATAAAAGTCAAATCTTGATTATATTTATGCTCCCAAGGACAAGAACATAACTATTACAGTTAAAGAGACCAAGAACAAGAGTTGAATGCAAGATATCCTTGTACTCTTCAATCTAGAGAACAAAACAGGTAAGAAGAATAAGTGGAAGAAAACCTGGAAGCTCTTGACTCTGTCTACCAGGCATGGCAAGTCCAGTAGATAAGCCATGATGTTCCTCCCCAAGTCTAAGCCAACATGATTTATAATTGTTATAACTCCAGCATGTGGAGAGTTTTCTTACTTTTCTGTACTTCAAGGAACTGAATTTTTTAATCTTTTAACTTAAAGGAATGAAGAAGAAAAGAAAGAACATTTTAGCACCCACGGAAAAAAATGAAAGAATAGCTCAAATTGAAAATAACACGATCCCATTTTCTTTTGGAGCTTCCAAATGCAGATTGAGATCTTTATTACCTATAGCCAAAGCTTGTTGATAAATGTTAGTTAAAAATATAATGTTCAAGGGAGAATCCACCCCATTGTGTTACAACTCCATCCAATTTGGACCCCTCTATTGAGATAGATGGTGTTTGTATAGACAAGGGTATGTTTGTAATTCAGATATAAACTTTGAGGGCATAATTGTAACTTTGTACTAAAGATGGGCTTATAAAAGGTGGACTACACCTCCCTAAGGACCAAGTACGTCATTCCAATCAATTCAGTTACAACTACCGAACTTTCTCTAACTTCTTCTTCTTTGTCAACCAAACTCCATGGATTCCGACATACCTTGAGCTTGATATAGGTCTTTTCATGGTATCAGAGCTGACAGTTGAAAGATCCACACATTGGAGGAATCCAGAGGAAGGAATTGAAGACGAAGGGTGCAGATCCATGGGAGATTCGATGGAAATCAGAGACAGAGTCATCGGAGAGATCAATAGAGAAACTGGCAACATGAATGATCCGTATGGATTATCCAACTCGGATAATCCAGGATCGCAATTCGTAGCAAATGTTTTCAATGGATCCAACTATCTGAGCTGGAGCCGAGGCGTGAAGATGGCATTAGGAGCCAAATTCAAGATCTCGTTCATCGATGGGAGTTCAAAACCGGAGGAGGTGGCACCAGCGAATCTTCTGAGATGGAAGAGGTGCGATTACATGGTCCAGTGTTGGATTCTCAATTCAATGACGCCGGAGATCTCAAAAGGCTTCGTTTATGCAGAATCAGCTCATCAACTCTGGGAAGAATTGATGGAAAGGTACACTTAGACAAACGGACCTCTCATGTATCAACTCAAGAAATCCCTGAGTAACGTGAGCCAAGGGAACCCGACGATGCCCGAATACTTCAACAAAATCAAGAAGTATTGGGATGAAATCATCAGTTTGCAAGGAAATCATAAATGTACCTACAGAAGGTGCACCTGTGATCTTGAAAAACGGATTTAAGATGTTGAGAACCACAACAAGCTTCTTCAGTTTCTGAGAGGGCTCAATGATGGCTATGAAAGTGTAAGAACCGGATTCTTGCCATAGATCCACTTCCAACTATTAATCGCGCTTACTACTTGGTCAAACAAGTGGAAGGTGCAGGCATGGAAAGCAGTGGTGGTACTTTTCAAGACAGTAAGGCTTTCTCTATCAACAAGCATGTGAATGGAAAAAAAAATAGCAAGAAAGATAAAGACAAGGCAGACAAGCTTTGCACTCACTATGGTATGACTGGACACACAGTGGAGGGATGCTTCAAAATCATAGGGTATCCTGACTGGTTCAAGGATCCCAAAGGAAAGAAGACTTGAAGGACTGCAGCTAAAGTGAATGAAATTGATTCACCTTTTGAGGATGGTGATGAAGTGGGAGCTAATCCAAAAATAGATATGGCTATGGAAAACGTTGTGTTTCAAGAGGTACCGCGTGCTATGAGAGGCAAGAAGAAGATTTAAATGGCTTCTACAAACAGTGTAGGTATTATCTATGCAATGCATTTATTTAGGCGTAGCAATAACAATGATGTTTCTTGGATTATTGATTCGGGGGCATCTGATCATAAGACCTTCAATGATAAATTGTTGAGGGATAGACGTCATTAACTAGATCTATCAGTGTATGCTTGCTTGATGGGTCGATTAAGAAAGTTCAAGAAGTGGGAGATATTTGATTGAGTTATGGGTTGGTGTTGAAAAGTGTGTTTTTGTGCTTGAATTCAAAGCTAATCTGCTATCAGTTGGAAAACTCATTGATGATAATGGGATTGATGTGTTTTTTAAGAAGGATAAGTGTCTGTTTCAGGACCCTGAGAGTGGTCGCGTGTTGCTGAAAGATGGGACGATGTTTGGACAGTTATATCGAGTTTCTTTGCAAGCTCTTTGTACAACACAAAGCTCATACAGTCACATTGCTCATGAGCAAGGATCTACATTGCACAATGCAGCTAATAAGGCCTGTAATAATCATAGTTTTGTGCAGACTCTTCATGATAGAATTGGCCATCTTTCCTTTTCTAGACTCAAGCATTTAGCAGATTGCAAAATTTCAGGTGATGTTAAGATGTTTTGTGAGGCATGTGTACTGGCTAAACATCACTCAGTTCCTTTTGAATCTAGTAAATCCACTGCTCTTGACAAACTTGAGTTGTTACACCTTGATGTATGTGGACCTTATAGAGTTCCTAGCTTGACTGGTGCTAGGCCATTTGTCACCATCCTTGATGACTTCAGTAGATGTGTTTGGGTGTATCTGATCAGAGATAAAACTCAGGTTTGCAGAATTTTTGAAGAGTTTGTTAATATGGTAGCAACTCAGTTCAACACCAAAGCCAAAGTTATAAGGAGTGACAATGGGACAGAATTCCTTAAGTGTAGGTCATTCTTTGCAAGCAAAGGGATTCTCCACCAGTTGTCTACTCCCTATGTGCCTCAACAGAATGGTAGAGTTGAAAGGAAGTACAAACACCTTCTTGAAGTTGCTAGATCCTTGTGTTTTCGTGCTTGCTTACCTATCCATTTTTGGGGAGAATGTGTACTAGATGCTGCTCATCTAATCAATTTGAGCAACTTTATGGTAAGCCTCTAGACTATAGCACTCTAAGGGTAATTGGTTACCTGTGTTATGCATTGGTAAAGGGAACCAAGAAAGACAAACTGGCTCCCAGGGCTAGGAAGTGTGTCTTTATGGGCTATCCTCTCGGTCAAAAAGCCTACAAGCTATATGAATTGGATGAAAAGAGGATGGTCATCAGCAGGGATGTTGTCTTTTGTGAGACAGTCGTTCCTTTTGCTTCCTCATCAGTGACCCCTCCTGTTGTCCTTACTCCCTCTTTTCCTCTTGTAAACCCTGCCAATGACCAGAATTCAGACACCTACCCTCCTCCAAACAACCCTGCTTTTGTTGAATCACATATAATTCCAAATTCTATCTCTGATCCTACTTCACCTGTGGATCTTGTGTCCTTGTCATCAATTAACCAAGATCAACCTTCACAAAATGACCATGTCCCAGTTAATCCTGCTCCTAACCCTGTACCTGTGGAGCCCATTAGAAGATCATCAAGACAAACACACTTACCTAAACATCTCCAAGACTTTGTTTGTCCCAATACCAACAGGTCTCTTTCTGATTCCTTTATGGTTACCTCCCTTGATGATCTCACCTATTTTTCTTCAGACTATGTGGCTTCTTTAGCACAAGTTTTATCCCTCAAAGAACCTTTAACCTACAAACAAGCCAAAGGTGACCCAGATGGGTTGAAGCAATGCAAAAGGAGCTCCAGGCTCTTGCTAATAATCAAACTTGGAGCCTCACCGAGCTTCCACTTGGGAAGGTTGCTATTGGTTGTAAATGAGTATACAAAATCAAGTTCAAATCAGATGGAAGTCTGGAGAGTTTCAAGGATCGTTTAGTGGCTAAAGGCTACAACCAAGTCAAGAGCAAGGACTTCAAGCACACATTTTTACCAGTGAAAAAGTTCACCACTGTTCGTGTGTTGATTTCTCTTGCTACCTTGAAAACTTGACCGATTCATCGACTAGACATCAATAATGCCTTCCTACATGGCTTTATTGATGAAGTGTAGTCTCTATGGTTTGAAGCAGGCATCCAAAGAGTGGAACATCGAATTATCAAAATTTCTGAACAGCAAAGGCTTTAGTAAGTCATCTTTTGATCATTCTCTATTCACAAAAGCAATTACTGGAGGATTGATTGATGTGTTGGTTTTCATTGATGACCTTCTGATCACGGGTGACTGCCTATCAGAGATCTTACAACTTAAAACAAATCTTCATATGGCGTTTACCATTAAAGATCAGGGTGAAGTCCGTTACTTCTTGGGGCTTGAAGTATCCTGTACTCCTCAAGGTACATTGTTAAATCAGTGACGTTATATTTTAGATATCCTACAGGATACCAACATGAAGGACTGCAAAGATGCCCCCTTTCCTCTATCTCGTGCCTTAAGGATCTTAGTTGATGATGGAGATTTGTTAGACGACCCGGAAAAATACAGAAGGCTTGTGGGTCGTCTTCTCTATCTTAATATGACGTGTCCGGACATCTCCTATGTCATGCAGCATCTTAGCCAATTCATGATCACCCCTCGTCTTCCACACTGGCAAGCTGCATTGCACATCGTCCGTTACCTGAAGGGTACATTCAACTTGGGTCTGATGTATCCATCTCATAATCACCCAGCTTTACATGCCTTTTGCGACTCGGATTGGGGGAATTGTTTGTCCACTGGTCGTTTTCTCACTGGGTTTGCCATTTTTCTGGGCAAAGCCTTAGTTTCCTAGAAAACTAAAAAGCAAACCACCGTTTCAAAATCATCTGCTGAAGCCGAATACCGAAGCCTTTCCAAGCCTTCCAGGGAGCTTGTATGGCTTGATTCCATCCTTGGCGAGTTCAATTGCAAATTCCCAAACCAATTCCCCTGTTCTGTGACAGTAAGTCTTCCATCCACATCGCTGAGAACCTCGTTTTTCATGAACGGACGAAACATATGCGATTGGATTGTCACTATGTTAGGGAATACCTTCAGGAGGGTTTCCTTGTCCCCACTCATGTACGAACTCAATTACAGGTTGCCGACATCCTCACCAAATCTCTAGGAGAGAACCAGCATCGAATTTTGGCGTCCAAGCTTGGCTTGGTTGTCTCTCCAAGCTCAGCTTGAGGGGCGGATATTGAGATAGATGGTGTTTGTATAGGCAAGGGTATGTTTGTAATTTAGATATAAACTTTGGGGGCATAATTGTAACTTTGTACTAAAGCTGGGCTTATAAAAGGTGGACTACACCTACCTAAGGCCTAAGTACTTCATTCCAATCAATCCAGTTACAACTACCGAACTCTCTCTAACTTCTTCTTCTTCGTTAACCAAACTCCATTGATTCCGACATACCTTGAGCTTGATCAAGGTCTTTTCACCCTCTCTTCATTACCCCTGTAAGTTGGCCAATTTACCTATCCTTCACTAACAAGGCAAAACCTCACAACAAACCCAATCAGAATCATATCAAAATCCAAATTCAGTTATTTATCCAAACGATATAAATAGAATAATATTTAAAAACAGTATAGAACGATATTGGTCAATTTCAATGTCGGGGCATCGTTAACACCATCTCCTATCATTCAGACAAAGAAAAAATTATCAATTGATAACATTCCATGCATAAATCCCTAAATCCTCCATTGTGATAAAATTTATGTCCAATGAAAGCATAATGAGGCAAAATTACAACAAGGGAGGAAATAGAAGCAACAAGAAGATAAGAGTTTGACCGACCAATCAGAGAGGTAGCCAACAACATCAATCTCTGTGGTATATGCAGCTTCACTTGCTCTAACACCTACATCAAATTTGTATATATAATTAAGAAACAAGTACTATGGAAAATAATCTATATGAGGACAGAGTTGTGAGGCATAATCAAACAAAGGAATTTGGATATGCAAGAGAAAGAGCAACAACGAGTGAAGTGGATTAAGCTTCAGGCCGCCGCTGCTCGTCTTTCCCCCTCCCCAAATCTGCAAAACCCTTCTCCGACCTCCTTGAAGACACCCCTCTCAATCTCGTCCCTCCTTCGACCTCCCTCCGATGCTTCCTCCTCCTCCTTCACTTTCTCTTTGGACACCGCCGCCCTCGCCGATGAGAGCATACACCTCAAGGATCTGGCGAAGAGCTTTACCAATTGGTCTTTCGTGACGATGCCGATGTCGATGTCCTTCATGATGGGGTCTTCCATGGCAAAGAGATTCTACAGTCAGGAGGAGGTTGGCCGACGACGACAATGACTGATTGGGTGCATCAAACGTCCAGATTGGCCATCAACGCCGCCAAATACTCTCAGATCAATCTCGCTCCGGCATCCCCTACCATCTCCTCAGTTCAATTAGGCACTCTTCAATGGAGTGCGACCCATATTTAAATAAAGAACGAGAGTTGGAGAAAGGAAAGAGGTGGTTTTGATAGGTGACATGCAATAAATGCCATGATGCTTTTCTCTCTCTTAACTGGTTATAGCCTGTGAGTTACCGGGAGAATTTGAAGAAAGTGGGTTAGCCTCTGCAAATATTTCGGATCATGGGTTATGAGCGCAAAGAGTTTCGGGTTTAGGGTTAGTTACTACAATTCACTCATAAAATATTTTGAGTAAATTGAAACAATACTTAGTTGTGCAAAGATTCACTACTAGAAATTTGTCATTTAACATCGGGTAATAACCGATGTCTATCAAAAAAAAATCGATGTCTATGTGGGGATGTAAAAAGTCAAAAGTTTTTCACATCGGCCAGAACCCGATGTCTTTGTGTGTTATAACATCGTTTATATTTTTAAATCCGATGTCTTTGTTATCCTATCACATCGATTATAAAATATAACCGATGTTATAACATACAAAGGCATCGGCTATTACCCGATGTTAAAAAGTTTTGACTTTTTACATCCCCCACATAGACATCAATTTTTTTTTGAAAGACATCGGCTATTAACCGATGTGAAATGAAATATTTGCGGGGGTTTTTTTTTTATCGTAGCCTATGCGGGATTTGAACCCGCATCTGTGTTTGAACACAATGCTCTACCATTTGAGCTAATAGACTTTAAATTAGATATAATGTTTACTAATGAAAAAATATTTCAAGCATATATTAATGATAAAGCAGCATATGAAAAGCTAGTAAAGATTAAACATCTTCAACAAGGACAAGTTCAACCCGAGGAAAAGGTCAAAATAG
Organism: Persicaria tinctoria; assembly: GCA_037127255.1. Taxonomy (NCBI): domain Eukaryota; kingdom Viridiplantae; phylum Streptophyta; class Magnoliopsida; order Caryophyllales; family Polygonaceae; genus Persicaria; species Persicaria tinctoria. Next base: position 63,811,214 of record JBANSL010000008.1, on the reverse strand, counting down.
GAGAGTCTATCAACACAACTTCAAAGAAAATCAAAGAGTTTAAGAAGCTTTTGCTTACAAATAGTTGTGTCAACTCTCCGTGATTTGCAAGAGGCAATGCAAGTCCCCTGAACTTCTGACCTTGTAAAGCTCCCTTGACAGAACCAGCAGCAGCTAATCTCTTCAAAGCTTCTCGAGCAATATCAGTTTGTCCTGTAGCATCAGCAGCATCAATGAGATTCAAAATCTCTTTTCCGTATTTCTTTATTCTTGGCACATCATCTAAAATATTTTCACGTGCATTGTTTTACATCAACCAGGTTATGGAACATATATGCATTCAAGGGCAACCCAAAATCTTTAGTAGCTGGCATTTCCTTCTTATTAGACTCAAAAGTCAGTATGATCAGACCATTGTGGAACTACATATGATTAGACCATTCAATTTCATTCTTCTGGCTCAAAATTCCAACAAGTAATTTAATCAAACACCAAATTTGGCATGACAACAAGAACCCAAATAAAACAGCTCCGCATAAAAAAAATTACCAATTTCCAAGCAAGAAGGGGAGTGGTGACAGCAAAAGATAAGAAACAAATCAAAAATAGAAACAAGTATAAAAAATTACCAATTTCCAAGCAAGAAGGGGAGTGGTGAAAACTTCTTCCATCATTTTCTTTACTCTCGTGAGCTTCTCGATTTCCTTGAGCACCTGAATTTGTAGAAGCTATTAGAAACGCAAATGAAGACTTCGCAAAATTTAACCCGAATAACATGATCAACAAGTGTTTCATTACCTCTAGTGCCATATCTTCTGCTGTAACTTAACCATATTCATCGTACGCCAAATTTGAGGCCACCTCTATCAAAGACAAGGATAAGATCCATCAAATATGGCAAAAGGTTGGAGAACATAAGAGGATAAAAGAATCCAGCTAAGAATAAGAATATTACTTAGAAGTGAGATGCATGCATCTGCCGTCGCATATCCATCTCTTTTCTCCCGATAAAGGTTAGTTAGATGAATTAACACCTGTGAATTGTCATGTATAATCAGTAGAATGATAACTGTGGCCGAACAGAGTTGATGGATCCTAAAGCAAATACAAAGCCAAACAGGCTATGTTAGAAGCAACATTTTGACCTCAGGAGAAGAATTTTGGCTTCTATCTTCTGTATATTCCTCAGCTATCATATCCAAAGGAACATCTATCCATATGGAAATCCCATGTCTCAAAAATGACCTGCACAAGTACTCAATATATACTTGTCTAAATAACAATACTGATGCTGAAAATGAAACAAAGAAACCAAAAAAAAGGGGAAAAGCATCCTTATAAATTAGTAGCATTCTGCATTGTACCATTTCCAGCATTCACACTAAGTCGGCCCATGGATGATAATTGCCTTAAGACTTATGCCTATGATGAAAAACATATTTTCGACTTTACTAGCTGAAATATAACAAGTATACATGTGATGAAATATGCAGCTTTGTCTTCACCATATGATTATCCGGAAGAGAATATGAGTTTTAAGGAATTAAACTTTCTGGAAGAAAAGGACATTTCATAGGTTCCAGTTGCATAATCAGACATATAAAGAATGCAGAGTAGCTGCAACCAAAAGGTCACCTCAGATTCCCGGAAGCCATCTTCATCTCTTTCTCTGAAAGATTATAAGCAGCTTCCTCAACAAAACCGTCACTGTAATGATCAGTGAAAGAAACCGACAATATTAAAAGTAATATTAGCCAAGGCTCCATGTAGTTGCTCATGTTGCAGAGAGGAGAATGAATGTACCTATCAAAGTAATAATAAAGCAAAACTTCTGCAATGACTATCTAAATTGTGCTAAGATAGCATACTAGAATATCCATCTAAATTGTTAACGAACCTGCAAATTCCACAATCTTCGCAGTGAAACTGCTCTTTATCTGTTTGTAAATACACAAGCACTAACCATTAGAAACTCAAGTTATGCACAACAAAAAGAGCAATTTCTATAATGAACTGTTTAGTCAATAAATAATGAACTGGAGTGCCCAAAAAAAGACTATGTTATGTGACCAGAAACAACAAATCATAAGGCATGGAAAGTGCAAAACCTACCCTTAATCAAGCTTATCAAAAAGCAACTCCTAAAGAAATAATAACTCCTATGCAAATACAACAATCAAAATTCAGAAGGCAGTTTAAAGGTTTCAAGAGCAAAATTCAGCATAGAAGGATTCCTAGCACCTTATCAATGACAAAACCAGCAAGTTGAATCACAAATCTGATACCCATGCTGATAATGAGCAGCCAAATCAGAGATTTGGCCAAGGAGAAATACGTGAGATCAAGCTCAAGCAGAATCAATTGATGACCCAATCAATTCAACACCAATTAAGCACAAGCAGACAATTCCCATAAACAAAATCCATCAACATCAACTAATGTGCAGATTGTGTTTTCAGTTTTCCATAAGAGTTTCACAGGTACACAACTGGCGAAGGTGGAGAGCCATACCTGCAGTTAGCATCAGGATTGAAAGTCGAGGACTCATATTTGGAGATTCGAGTCCATGGCAGCAGCAGCAAGGGTTGAGGCTGCGTCGAGTGGCGAGGGCTGAGTATAGAAGCGCCGGCGGTGACCAGAAGAGGGCAAGCAGGGGAGTCGCTGGTGTGGCTGGTGGGTGCGCCGACGAGGCGGAGAGGACGATGGTGTGGGCGATTCTGGCGAGGGTAGGAGCAGCGACGGGGAAAGGTGTCTCGGAGGGAGGCGAGAGGGAAGAACGGGGAGGAGAAAATGCGTTTTGTGTCTCGCTTCAGGATTTTTAGAGCGCAGGTTTGGAATCGGAATCAGAGGGTGGTAAGGGAACAAGTCGGAATAATGCTTTGAATTTCACGGTGAAGGGAGGCAAGCCAGAAGAGGAGGAGGACGACGAGTGAATGTGACAGCGAAGAGCAGCAGCGAAGAGCTAAAAAGAACGGATAAGCCTAAATTTGGTGTGTATGGGTTTAGATCTGAAAAGGAAGAACGGATCTGGGCGGATTTGCCAAGGGAGGTGGCGGGAGGAGGAGGTGGAGCGACTCGCCGGCGAGGAAGAGGTGGATTTGCGAAGGGAGGTGGCGGGAGGAGGAGGTGGAGCGAGGGTCAGTTTTGCAAATGAGAAATGAAGAACGAAGAAAGAAGCGCCCTTCAATGACAGATATTTGCTTGAGCGGGTGTTTAAATGAATTTAAGTTTAGTCCGCGCCTTCTAATTTTTTTTTTAAAACACATCTTTAACATCGGTTAAATAAATGGGTGATGTCTATACTTATATTTACATCGCAAATTTAAAAACCGATGTTAAAAAACTATTTAACATGGCAGGTTTTTCTGACTGATGTTAATGAGCCGATGTTAAATAGCAGAATTCTAGTAGTGATTATCAACTCATGGAATTCAATTTTTGTTACTTTATTTTCCCAAATTATTTTAGACATCAACGCCGCCAAATACTCTCAGATCGATCTCGCTCCGGCGTCCCCTACCACCTCCTAAGTTCAATTAGGCACTCTTCAATGGAGTGCGACCCAGATTTAAATAAAGAACGAGAGTTGGAGAGAGGAAAGAGGTGGTTTGATGGGTGATATGCAATAAATGTCCTGATGCTTTTCTCTCTCTTAACTGGTTATAGCTTGTGAGTTACCGAGAGATTTTGAAGAAAGTGGGTTAGCCTCTGCAAATATTTCGGATAGTGGGTTATGGGCGCAAAGAGTTTCAGGTTTAGGGTTAGTTACTACAATTCACTCATAAAATATTTTGAGTAAATTGAAACAATACTTAGTCGTGCAAAGATTATCAACTCATGGAATTCAATTTTTGTTACTTTATTTTCCCAAATTATTTTAGACATGTTGATTGGTTTCAAAGTATGTTTTTTTTTTCCAATAATAGATACTAATTTTTCATATGTTGTCAATAAAGTATAAATTCATTCACATTTGAGAAATTAGATTTTCATATGTTGTTTTCACTAATAGATACTAGCAAGGAGTAAGGAACAAGAATAAATTAGCTTAATTCTAATAAAGTATAAATTCATTCAGATTTGAGAAATCAGAAGTATGGAAGAAATTAATTGAATAAACGGATTTTCGTATCAAAATTATTTAAATTATAAAAACCGCACACAATGCGGGTACTGTAGTTTAATGTGAGTTTGAATTAGCATTTTATGTATTTAATTCATATAGCAAATTTTTTTTTTACATTATGAAAAAATTAGAATGTTTTTTCGGATGATTATAGACAAGTCCCTATAAGAAGAATGTCAGATAGAACTCAGATTAGAATAATTTCTAATAATAAAATACTTCATCTAATCCAAAATAAGTGTCGCTTTAGACTTTTGAATTTGATCCAAACAAGTGTCGTTTTATGTTTTCTGGGCAGTTTAATAGATTGATTAATGAAAAATATTATCGAAAATTGTATTTGTTGATTACTTTTTCTTTCAAACTCTCCACTTATTGGTTGAAAAAATTGATAAGCATTTAATAAATGATAAGATTTTTTTTAAAATGTATAAAATCAATGATAATTAATATTTTACTTAAAAATTGTGTCAAGAGCTAAAATGACACTTATTTTAGATTGGAGGGAGTATGCTGCTAGATTTGCTTCTCTGAAATAATGGTAGGTCTCGAAAGATTTGAAATGTGTTAGAGTGATACCAATCTCCTTTGTAATTAGTAGGATCTCATATGGAGTGCTCCATTTTTCGTAAACGACGTTGATTACTCTGGGTTTATCATCGACTTTCTAATCTCAAGATGAGATGTTGTCTTAATTCCTTCTTCGAAGGCTAGTGCTTCGACTTGTAGGACCGTGCTAGGGGGTACTTCTTGTTAGAGAGTATGTACCATTTGGCTGAAATCATTCCTAATAATACATCCAATATAAGATTAGTAAAATGGCTCAACCGATACATCAAAATTCAATTTATAGAAACCCAAAGAATGCTTCTTCCAATGAGCATGGTGTCTAGATTTAGGCTTCTTGATAGCCTGAATCTCCATATTTCCAACCCCCCCCCCCCCTTTTTATATTCAGTAATAATTCGAGTTCAAACATACCTAAAACCCGAGAGGCAGATAAGTCGGCAGACGGATGAATCGTCGACCATATAATAAAACAAAAAATACAGAAAAATAAAGGCGCAATCACCACGCGTGTAGCATGTACTCAGAAGTGAATGAAACTAAGCAAGACTAAAACCGTAAGATTGAGGACAACGACGAAAGAAGCCAAGCACCACCAAAGGGAAGTACCACATGTCAGCGGTACAACATGACTCTAACTTCTTAACTAGTGGAGCCAAGATGTATAGGATTTTGAGGTAGGGGGTAGGGTTTCTCCTCTAATTTTTTTTATAAAAAAATTATATTCCCAAATCGGTTGTTTTTATTAGGTAAAAAAATCGAGGTCAAACATACATAAAATCGACAGATGGGTAACCATCGAAACAAACATAAAATACATATACGGTGCAAAATACAGGCAAGAGCACTCTACAAGAGCGAAACTAATTAAGCACTACCCTGAAACAACACCCCAGGCATGTGGGTACATCAGGAGTCACCTGTGGACAGTGAAGACGAACCTCTAAGAAAATAGTCTTTTCGAGAAAAGGAGACGTCTTGACACACACTACCACGATCACGACCTGTCTCGACTCCGACTGCCAGAACCCCATCAATCGGAGAAGAAAGTCTAATCACACAACCTCACACCACCTGAGTAGAAAACACTAGAAACCCTAATAGGATTAAATACACATCATTTCGATATTTTATTCAGGCCTTTTCGGTATTTTAAGACAAGCCCTTTCGGGATTTAGCTCCCAGGTAAAAAATATATACATATAAAAAATATATCTGTATGTATATAAATGAATCCATCCCGATTTTTTTGTATAATAATTTTTCTTTTCGGGCCGCTTTAGGCCCAAGACAAAACGTTGAGCCCAAAGAACGAAAATCATGCCCAAACTGACCAGCAACAGGTTGTTAATGGGGCAAGGCAGCAGTATACCACCGACGACCCGACACCACAAGTAAAGGGGTGAGCAACAATGCCACCTTACCACCATAACTCGGCTTAAAGGAACAAAGGACAAAGAGGGGAACATGACAAGACTGGCGGAACGGGCAATAACGGAGATGAAGGGGGTAGATTTACGGTTTACATGCCATGACTGGACAAGGAGAACCGAGGTTGCGAAGGGGGGAGCAACCGCCACCAGGGTGGCACCGCTGAACACAACTGAAGACAAACCAAGAAAGAAGACGAGCCCGAGGCTACAAAGGAGGGCGAGAACATAAAAGAGAGGGAAAACAAACCTTAGATCTCAAATCCAGGATATCGTAACTCGAAATGTTGAGAACAAATAGCAAATTTGGGGATGCCGACCATGAAACATCAAAAGCCCTAAACAAATTCAGCGAAAGAAGCCATAGAAGGATGCAAATCGGTGGCGGTGGCCTGCAACCGATGAGGCGGGGGTAAATTCCCAAAGAAGGGGTTGGGGCCCTCTCAAGATAGAGAGAGAGTTTTGACAAGCTTGAAAAAATGGATGGCGGCGCCGAGGAGCGGATGGGACTCTCTCCGAGAGAGAGAGTTTGTATTAGGGCTAGGCTTCTGGTCTAGACTGAACTGAAAATTCCAATCTGGTCCAAGATCGTGGAATCGAAATTTTTGAAATATGGACCGTGGATGGGACCGGGACCGTAATATATTGTCCCAGGTTTTTAGGTCTGTGGACAGTTGGACTGAGATGTTGAGTGGGATTATGTGGGGCGGTGGCGAGGACAAGGGACACAAGAGTCGGGCGGTGGCAAGCCGGGCTACAGTTGAATACTTGAAGAACCATTGAAGACTGAAAGTTGAAAATAAAGAAGAGAGAGAGAGAGAGAGAGAGAGAGAGAGAGAGAGATTTTGAGGGTCTGTTGTAAAAAAAGGCAGAAGTAGTGAACAAAGAGAGAGGCGGATTGTTGAAAAAAAGTTGAAAAGGGGTTAGGCAGTAGGTGAGTCAGTGAATAGGCAGGACTAGGCACCAATATATACTCCATCCGTTCGGCAAAACTTGTCGTTTACTATTCATGCACGCTTTTTTACAACGATAAAAACTATATAAAATATTCTTTTTTTTTTAAATTTTTTTTAACAAGTTTGTACTTATTAATAATAATTACGAAGTTGTTAAAAAAATTATTTAAAAAACTAGATATTTTATATAGTTTTTATCTCATAAAAAAGCGTGCATGAATAGTAAAGTGTCAAGTTTTTTCGAACGGAGGTAGTATAAAAAAAGAAAAAGTAAAGTAGACATTGATGGAGTCTACTGCAGTAGAGACTATGCCAATGCCAATTAGTGCTATGCATCTTTAAAAAAAAAAAAAACAATTCCAATCCACCGGTTCGGACCGGAAATTCCGGTCTGGTCTTGAATTTGGACCGAAAACCGAAATACCATTTTTCTTGGATTGTGGACCAGATCATAATATTTCTAATCTGATCCAAGACCGTAATTTCCGGTCTGATCCCGGTCCGATCCAACTTTTGCCTAGCCCTAGTTTGTATTTCCAAATAGAGTGTCAAAGAAAGCGAAAAGGGGATGAAATCTTTATCAGAGTTTTTAGTATTACATAAAATTCTAGATAAAAAAAATGGAAGATAGACTATACTGAAAACCTAACAAAAATGGGAGGTTTTCTACTTCTAGCGCTTTAGACCACGTCCCGAGAACTAGAAGGACCAATTCAGACCCACTAGACTGAATATGGAATATTGATTGCCCGCCTAAGATTAAAAGTTTTTCTGTGGAAAAACCTACTAAATGGAACCTAGACAAAAGTCAAATTACAAGGTAAATGGATTCATATGCTCTTGGAATGCCCCCCGTGCCCCCACCATAAAGAAGATAACACTTGTCTTTTTTCTCAATGTCTGGTCTCCCTATCTTTCATTGGGAGATTTGTCAAGTAGATTGAACGAACGATCCAGAACACTAACAAAGGAAACAATTTATATAAGAACATATTCTCGGATATATTCCACCAATTACCTTCGGAACAAAAATTGATCATTGCCTTTGCCCTTTAGGGTATACGGTCGATGAGAAACAAAATACTTTTTGGCAACATCGATATTAGAACAATGGAAGATTGGATAAAAAAAATATCAAACAGTAAAGGAGGACTTGGAGAAGAGCACAAACCGATGAACAAGAAGATGACATTGACATGTTAAGGCCTACCCGCCCCCCCCCCCCCCCTCTAAAAAAAAAAGAGAAAGACAAAACCGAAAGTAGTTAAACGGAAAAAGCCTGCTGATGATTATCAGACAAGGGCCCTCTTGTGTGGTGCTCGTAGCCTTGATTCGGTGTCAACTGTGCAGGCAGAATGTTTTGGACTTATCGATGGCCTCCTGGAAGATTCGAAGCAGGGTTTCGCTCAGCTGGAGGTTGAAGGGGACTACCTCACCGTTTGTGGGGCCTTTGACAGTGCCCGTGGGAGATTGAGATGACGATCTCGGAATTCGTTGGTCTTTGCCGATCATTTGAGAGGGTCACCTTCACGCACATCTTCAGGGAGGGTAGCGAGGTGGCAGGTCGGTTAGCACATCTGGGTTTGTCCTCATAATTCGTTGCTGAGAGTGTTCTAGCTGAGATTGTTGATCTTGTCTGTTGGGACGCCATTGCAATGTTTAGACAGTTATTTATACCGTTGACCATAGAACATATGAAGGGACAGACGAAAACCCTCCTAGAAAATCCCATTTTAATGGGACCCGGGTGGGGCCGCAAGGGGTCATCTGCGATCAACTTGGGCTTACCTGAAACACGTGGCATAAGGCAAAGCGACTTTACTTGTGTCATGTGTTCGCAAACGAAGAAGACTCTTCAACCTCCCCTTGAGGATTTCCGCCCAACCCACGAAGAGATTTGGAAAGATACTTGCGTCGTGAGTGAAGCGTTGACAACTGCTTGTGGATAAAGGTTACCTGATCTTGTGTAGGCGTCTCGAAATCTTATCTAGTTTATGAGATGCGAAAAGAATTCATCGATATTTCGTGGAGCACACCAAGTGATTAAGACAACACACTTAAGCACTTTTCTTCCAAGTGACTCTATCTCTCTCTCTCTCCCTCTCTAGGTTTTCTCTTATTAGATTTCCAAAAAGCCTTTCTCAGTCATTCGAGCTTGGTTTATATAGTGTCCTAGTTGTATGGACACGGGGTAGACAAATGTCTGAAAGTGCATTACACGTGGTGGGCGTATTAGGACTCGTGGGTGGAGGAAATGTCCAACACATGGTCAATATGGCAGGGCCTCATGCTTGTCTGTGGATGGGTTTGGGCCTATCGCAAGGCCTCATGCTTGTCCGCGGATGGATCTAGACTGAGCTGTCCTGGTCCATTGTTTCTCTTTCTGCCGCTTGCAACTTACTTTGGGGTCTCTGTTTGGGCTTAATCTCATGGCGGCGCGTCAGGATTGTCGATATTTCTTCAAGTTACATTAGGGACAATCAAAGAAAATGTGGTTATCGTCTTCATTCCATGTGTTACATGAGCAACACTGTGCGGGAACACGTGAATAGTGTCCGGTGAGTCGAGCCTTCTGTAGGAAGTGCACCCACACTTGTTTTCCAAATAAAGTTCTTTATTTTCGGAGGTATCTTAAGTTTCCAAATCTAGTCAAGAACAAATTGCAGATGAAGTTACAAGCTTATTTAACTGTGATAACACCAACGTTAGCCCAAATGCGTTTGTCAGCAACGGTCCTGGTAAAACATTAATATTTATGATATTTTATACCGTTTCCCAAAAAAATAGTTTTAAGTTTATTGACTTCCCTTTTTTTTGTGATCTAAAAGATCTGAAACTTTTAAATTAACATTATTGTATGCTAGGAAATACTCAAGAGTATGACAGTCAACACAATGTCGTGCCAAAATTAATGGACTCACCATTGTCAATTAGCCAGAGCAGACCTTTATGAAATTCATCTCTATTGTTTAGTAGTTTGTCAAACTGCCATGACATGTGTTTGCTTTTGGTCATCGTGATATCTCGTCGCATATACTTTCTTTGACTACCCTTACCCAGATGTTATGTGGGTCAGTATAGAGTTTCCATGATAGTTTCATCTGTAAGGATGTATCAATGTCTTTCGCTTTGTTAAATTCAAGTCCGTCATGTACTTTAGGGTTACATAGTCAATCCCAAGCTGATTAGAGAATGATACTTTTTTGGATTAAAGTTTGTTCCAAAAGAGGTTTTTGTTAATTTTGTCGATTTGTTCCCAAACCCTCTTTGGGAAAAGAAAAGTTTGCATGAGATAGTTTGTTTTGGAGCTCAAATTTGTGTGGATTGGAATCAATTTTCCTGCTTGAGAAAGGGATGAAGCCTTCCATTTGGTAAATAGTTTTTTAAGAGAGTTCAAGGCATCACCAAAAACACTATTATTATTAACTCTAACGCAAATGATTGGTATTTCAAGGTACTTTTCCAGCCTTTTTGTTAAGGGGATATTCATCTCATTATCTAGGGAAGCAACCTCTGATGGGCGAATATTGGCAGATACTTGTAGAGAACATTTTTTTTTTTGGTGAACAAAGAAGGGCAAGCCTCAATGGAACAAAAACAGGCTACACAATAACAAGCCGGGGAGTAGCCCTTCCTCTACAGTCTTCTTTTATCACTTGCGCAACCTCGTCAAGAGGCTTCGTAATCGCATGAAATCCTATAGGAAACATTTGGGCAAGCCCAGCGAGGGAGTCGGCGACACTATTCACTTCCCTAAAGACATGTCAGAGGCTGATCTCCCAACTCCTCCTCAAGAAGCCTTGGCACAAAAGACCAGGCTATACATCGGATGCCATTCAACGACACATTTGCACACCATTGAGTAGGCGACCAGGGAGTCAGTCTCAACCACCAATCTCCGAACCCCCCTTCCCCAAGCTAAGGTGAGGCACCCCAGGATTCTCTTTAGCTCACCGAGCACCACCGGACCTATCCCAATCTTTTCCATGAAACCTCCAATCCATCTACCTTCAGCATTCCTAAGCACACCTCCTGCTGCGGCAATACCACCTTCCCCAACTGAGCCATCGGCATTGGCCTTAAACCAACCATTGTCCGGTTTCTCCCATTTGATCAGCTTAGTAGCTCTCTCCGGCTTCCCGCGGATGCCATGCCTCATGCTCCAAGCTTCGTCATACTGCCTTGTGTAGTCCTTGATCCATCTCGGCTTGTCTGTGGTCCTTTCCTCATGATTGAAGTTGCGGCCATTCCTCCATTTCCAAGCCCACCAAACCGTGTTTGTAAACACGCAAGGCCAACGCCTTCCATCAGCAGTTCTTCCCCCAGAAGTCAAGTTGGTTCTCCACCATTATGCAAATGACATGGAAAAGAAATTAGTGCATATACCTGGACAGATTAGAGCATTCCAAACACAAGAGATGAGTGGGCAATCCCTGAAAAGGTGACTCAAAGACTCTGTTTGTCCTCCGCACTCCGAACAGTCCGATATTCGTCGCAAAGTGACGCCTACAACGCTCCTCGTTGGTGAGCACATCCCCCCGAGTGACCAGCCACATGAAAACCCGGACTCTCTCCGTTACTTGTAAGGTCCATATAGCGTTGTAGAGCACCCCATCCGCACTAGCTCCCGAATTGGCCTTTGTAATCCTGTTGTAAGCCGACTTCACCGAATAATCTCCATCAGGACTATCCATCCAGCATAACCTATCTGGCACCTCTCCACTCAACACCACCCTAGAGGACGCCAATACGAGCAGCAGTCTGGCGGGCATCATCTCAGACAACCGTTCCCAGTTCCAGCCCTCGCCCTCCTTTCAATACGAGCTCACATTCCTGTCTTTGTCCTCTTCGGAAAGCTCAACCAACGCAGCCCCTTGCAGGCTTTCATCAAGCAACCATTTATCTTGCCAAAAGTTCACAGAATCACCATTTCCAATCAGCCATTTCATGCCATCATCCACCATAAGCCGCATGATTTTCTTCATCGAATTCCAAATCGCCGAGCCTCCGGAAGCCCCGGAGTTTGCACCGCCCATACACTTGGCCTGCAATATCTCAAACCACATATTATTCTTATTATTATTAATGAATCTCCAAGCGAGCTTACCAGAGATAGCGACATTGAGATCATGCATGGATCGGATGCCCAAGCCGTCCATCCTTTTCGGTTTGCAAATGTCGTCGCAAGCTACCAAGTAGATCTTCCTCTGGTTACCATCATCTCCCCAAATAAAGCTCCGGGTGGCTCTATCAATGGCATCGCACACAGATCTCGGGATAGTGATCGTAGCCATGGAGTAATCCGGGATGGAGTTCAACACCGATTTCGCCAAAGTAATGCGCCCGGTCAGGCTCTGGTGACGACCCCTCCACCCGACCAGGCGGTTGTTCACCTTGTCCAGCAGCGGCTTGAAGGTTTTCTTGTCGATCCTTGAATGAAGCACTGGCATGCCGAGGTAACTACCCAAGTTCTTCTTGACTTCAAACCCACAATTCTCCTGTAATCTTCTAACCGTCCTCTCCCCCACATTCGGAGACACAAACAGTTTAGACTTTCCGACATTGATCTTCTGCCCGGAGGCCTTGCAAAAGATATCCATAATCCCCAGCACTACCCGGAGTTGTTGGACCGAAGCTTCCACAACAAGGATGATAGATAAGTGGAAGTAAGATGTATTACGGTCTCCATCCCGCAACCAATTCTCCCTCGACTTTTGGAGGCAAATTCTTATGGATCTCCGCCTCCTCACAGATCAGCAAATCGTTGGGGGAAGTGGCCAACTTCATTTGGACCTTCTTTAGATCTTTAAGAAGATTTCTTTTCCTCTCAAAAACATTACCAAAAACCTTCTGGTTCCACTTCAGAAGGCAATCCTTAAGAGAATTGAGCGCCTCAGGCGCCTCTTCATCCCCCCTCCACGAATTCCTTACCAGGTCCTTGATGTCCGGGTGCGTCATCCAAGCTGCCAAGAACCGAAACGGTCTCCGATTCCTATTGACCCGTAATGGGGGGTCTAGGGAGAGGAGGAGCGGTAAGTGATTAGACCCAAACTTCGGTAAGTGCCTCACGAAAGCTTAGGGCCCACTCAAGGTGAGCTTCCATATTACAGACCACCCGGTCAAGTCTTCTAGCCTTATAGGTATCCATCTTCTTACCACGAGACCAAGTGAACGTCGGACCAACGAAACCAAGATCAACCATGCCAGCCCTGTCGATCCATTCCCTGAACCTGTCAGCATCCAGAGACAACTCGCTAGCCTCATCATGTTGTTCCCAGTGGTTTATGATGCAACTAAAATCACCGCCAACAAACAGCGGCCCCGAGACATCATCCGACGCCACCATAAGCTCCTTCCAGAAATCCCTTCCATCAGCTGCACAGGGATGCCCATACACCACCAACAGGTGAAACTTCTTACCTTTGTACTTGATCTCCACCAAGATAAATCTCTCATACGATTTCTTGATCACCACGTTGACATTCTCGTCATTCCAGAGGACCCACACACCCCCCTTGAACCCATTCGCCTGGACAATGAATCTACCATTGAAATCCATCCGGTCGCAGACATCTCTAGCACGTTGCCCTGCGATCTTTCGCTCAAAGACGGCAAGCAAATCAACCTTGTTCTTCTTAAGCAAATAACGAATCGATCTACGCAACCCGTCATTACCGGCTCCGCAGATGTTCCACATCAGACAATTCATCATAAACGACATTGGGGGAACCAAACGAACCAAATTACATCGCGTCAGCGGTCGGAATGGCTCTGATGCTCAACGATTCATCCATAGGAACTGGGCCTGTAATAACACTCCCCTTTGGTTGATCATTGGCCAGAGGAGCGCCAATCGACCCTGATTCCTCCGTCACCACATTCGTCTCTCCCGGTTGCTCTTCGCCTTCCATCCGGCTATTCTTGTTCTCTTCTTCTCAGTCTTCCATCGCCCAACCAAAGACACCCTTACCAGGCATCACCACCGTTCCCTGCCCTTCCCTAATTCTTAGCTGAGCTTCCATATCTGTTCTGGGCCTTTTCTGTGGGCCGGTCCGCCTTCTGCTGTTAGTCTCCCCAACTTTGGGCCCTTTGGGTTTATTCTTATTCTTTTTTACCAATCAAACCTTGGAAGAGCACCCAACCTCAAATGCCTTCTCTTCCATACCCTTGCCCTGAATGTTAACTTCGGCGTGGGAATGAGACCCCCCTTCTATAACCCCATCATCAAAGTTCTTCCCGTTGATGTTGACTTCCCTAGGCACCACCTCGGACTCCTTCAATCCCTCCTCATTATTAGCCGCCTCATCAATGTTACTTTTTTCAGTAACCGGAGCATCAGGCAGGCTTCCCGACTTCCCTTTGCCCGTTGCACTACCGGCGGCATCCCCTTTCTTCTTGGTATTCCGACGGCGGCGATTCACCTCCATCCAGGGACCATAGCGGCCGCTCGACACCGCATCCTCCGACACACCGTCTGTATCCATGTTGGCTACTCCCTTGTTCTTGTTCTCCTTGGCCTTTTCTTGGGTCATGTTGGCATCAACCCTACCCCCTAGTATCTCTTTAGTTGCTTCTTCATTCCTTCCCATCTTACCAACATGGCACTGTATCGCAAGGTGTCCGAATCTACCGCACTTGAAGCAGATCCTATGTAGCCCTTCATACTCCAGGAAATACGTGCATTCATTAATCGTCACAGTGCCTTTGAGGGGCCTTGATAGATCAACCTCAACGCACACACGCGCATATCTCCCCCGATTCGTGAACAACGTCCTATTGTCAACCTTCAGCGGCTTCCCAATCCCCATAGCTATCTTCCTCAGTATTCCTTCCTCGTACAAGACAATGAGTAGGTTCGCCACCCGCACCCACGCTGTTGATGTTGAGATCGTGTCTGTGAGCGGATCAAAACAAGACGTTCACGCCTTGATTATCAGGTAGTGCCCAAAAACAAACCACAGACTACCCATCAGGGCCTTCAAGTAATCATGCTCCGTGTCAAACCTAGCAACGTAGTACCCTTTCGGCAGATTGGCAAGCATAAACTTACCCACTGGCCTCCGGAGTTCCTTAAGTTTCCTCTGAAGGAATTGTGTCCTTTAATTTAATGTGCAATGACTAATTATGGAATAGGACAATTGATAGAGATATTCAATCCGATTATTTTTGGAGTCGTAATGCTTTGCTAGAAGCCAACTACGATTAATGGGCTTAAACGGGTTAAACCCATGGCTATTATAAACGGGTCCTATGCGGTCACACACTTAGAGTTGACGGGCTTGATCAAAAGATAGATGATTTTATTATTAGTGTATATTATATATATATTAATAATAATGGGATAAGATTCATTTGTGAAATAAATAATTAATCAAGTAAGGTATAAATATAAGCTTATAAAGATGAGCTTATTGTGACTTGACCTAATTAACACATTCCAGAAGAGACAAAAGGAGCTTTGCCGTACGTTTGGTCTGTGTAGGCTGAATTCCACCATCATCAATCAAGAGCAATTTGATTGTTCGCCTTTCGATCTTCGTCCTAGCAGTCGAAGGCAAAGGAGATCTAGATCGGGCTCTTGTGGACCAAGTAGAGGAGCAACACGTGGGGCTCTAGTTCTCTTCCGAATCCTCACCGTTTAGATCCGGTTCACGCATCAAGAGGTATCTCCTATGAACAATGATTTGATCTATCGATTTTATGCATGAAGGTCCTTGCGATTAGATGATAGAAAATAGTTTCTAAAACTTCCGTTGCGCATCTAATTTCCATCAGTGGCATCAGAGCCTCTTGCATAAATTGATATGATCAATTGATTTTCTTGTTAGTTTTGATTCAATTTACCAATATATTTGATATATGGATTAATTTGTATGAATTAAAATTGTGATTTTAATTGATTGGATTTATAAAAATTGATACGGGGTGAAATTAGTTTCACGTGTAGGTTTTATATCGCTCGGTCGATCAAAGCCATAAATTGGTTATGGACACTGTTCACGTGTTTGAATTTGTTCACCGTTTGCTCACCGAGCCGAAATCCATTAGCCAGCCTATTCTTGATCATGGGATGACCGATGCATCAATTTGTGAAATTGATTGAAAACGGCATCAAATTAAAAAAAAAATTCTTTCAAAAAAAAGTTGTTCTTTTATGTTCTCTTCAATCAATTCTATAATTTACGTAAGAGATATGTGATCTCTTATATAATTCATGGAATATTTGATTTCATAAAACTAGAATTTGATTTGAATTTAAGAAATTTATAATTTTGATGCATAAAGTTGATAAATTTTATGTGAATTTGATTCATATATTAATTTGTCAAAAGTTTAAGTTTTGTGAAAACTTACCATCTTAATCCTACAATCGTCAAAGTTTGTAATTGTTACGAAATTTGAGTGGGAGTGGATGGGGGCGGAATTAGGGTTATGTAAGATATTTATGATTTTAGTGTAAAATCTTAAATTACCTTAATTAGATATGGTAGATATCTTATCCCTAATAAAAATTTTCTATCCAATTATACAAGGTAAGAGTTACCATAAAATTTATTCCATATATGTGATTGCTAATTTTGAATTAAATATCAAAAATATTAAATTAGTTATTTTATTAGATAATTTAATTGATTTGAGTTAAATAGTTTATTAATATGATTAATATTCTATTTCTTGTTTATATTAATTTGATTAATATTTTGATGTTATATTAATTGTGATTAATATTTTTAATATTTGATATTATTACATAAGGTGACTAGTATGGCCCATAAATACGATCTGCGTATCGTTATGTTTTTTTGTACACGATCTGCGTATCGTTATGTATTTTTGTAATTTATTTTCAGTAATTAGATTATTAGAAAATATTGTAATTAATACAAGAAGACATAAGAAGTTCAAGGATGGAGATGCATGAAGGGCGCGAGGGCAAAGACCCATGGAGATTAGATCTTTATTTTATACATCGTAGGGGCCATACTAGGATCACAATTTCATTGCATTTTGAATGCCTTATTTTAAGTTATATGTTGTTTTTATTTATGATATTTTTTCACTTATAAATAAAGACAAATAAAAGACTTAGGTTCCTAAGGTAAATTGGGGCAATGCCTTTTCATAATCATAACCCATTAAGTTCTGGATTTTTGGTTGGATGGGCTTCACAAAAGTGAGGGTGTCTTTCCATAATCTTGGGCTAATGAGGGTGAATCTATACAAGGGGTTCATAAGCTTTGATATGGTTGTACCCAACGAGAGACCAAAAGGCAAAGTTTTGGATCTTGAGGCATAGGATGATTTTACATTGGATGTGGATCATCAACCAAGAATTATAAGGAGTTATAATTAGTAATTGTTACTTACCTTGAGCATACAAGACTCAAGGCAGTGCAAAAGTATGTTGGGTCTTGTGTGTAATGGGATCTTGGAATCATTTTATTCACCAGGACCAATAACAATTTGAATAAAATGCGCATTTACTTATTTTAAAGGTGTTTAATCCTAAGTAACTTGCATTTCGAACATAAACTGATTTGTATGTCATTTTCTTTTATATAGGCATTATGTCTAATGATAACTTGAATTTCACCCTGCGCTCAATAGTTGAGAAAAACAAATTGAATGGAACGAACTTTCTTGATTGGGAAAGGAATGTGAGAATTGTTCTCAGGTCTGAAGGGCGTGAGGACGTCCTAACAAACCCTATCCCTACTATTACCGATGCCTCATCGGATGAGGAGATAGTTAGAGAAATGGAGTTAAGGAGTGATTCTTTACCTGTCACTTGTTTGATGCTAGCAAGCATGGAACCTGACCTTCAAAAGAGGTTTGAATACCAGGATGCCTACTCTATCATCACCAACCTGAAAATGTTATTTCAAGCACAGGTAAGGATTGAACGATATGAAACTCGCAAGGCTATACTGGATAGCAAGCTTGTGAGGGGAAAGCCAGTAGGTCCCCATGTGATCAACATGATCGGTCTTTTTAGCCGTATGGAGACACTGGGCACCCCATATGACCAAGAGTTGGCCACAGATATCATCTTGCACTCCTTACATGATGGCTTTGCATCATTCAGGGTGAACTACCATATGCATGGTACTAAGAAAAACCTGAACGAACTCCATGGTATTCTCAAAGCTGCTGAGCAGAATACTCTCACTGACAACAAGAAGGAAGTTCTTAACGTCAACAGAGGGAAAGGGTTCAAGAAGGTAGCCAAGAACAAGAACAATACCCAAGGGAAGGGCAAGGAAGTTGCAAAACCTAAGGGTGGTGAGAAGCCAAGGGTGGCTGCAGACCATGATTGTTTCCACTGTAAGGTTAAGGGACACTGGAAAATAAATTGCCCCAAGTACTTGGAAGACAAGAAGAATGGGACTTTGAGTTCCAACACTTCAGGTATTTATGTTATTGAATTACTGTCAACCAATGTCCTCACATTAGATAATGGTCCTACTTGGGTATTGGATACCACATGTGGTGCTCACATTATTTCAAATGTGCAGGGACAAAGAAATAGGAGATAAGTGAAGAAAGGGGAGATAGAGCTACGCGTTGGAAATGGAGCAAGCGTTGCTGCACTTGTCGTAGGAGATTTTAGTTTATCTCTTTCTTCTGGTTTAATCTTAGAACTAAATAATTGTTATTTTGTTCCTAGCATTACAAAGAACCTTATTTCGGCTGCAGTAATTGATTCTGAAGGTTTTAATTTTAGCACTACAAATGAAGGTATAATTATTCACAAGAATGATATCTTATATGCTCGTGCTCAAGATATTAATGGAATATTTGTATTCGACCTTACAACAGAATCTTATAACATAAATACAAAAAGGGCAAAAATAAAGTAAGTTGAGTGAAGCCTACCTATGACACTGTCGTTTGGGTCGCATCAGTTTAGACCACATGAAGAAGCTCCATAAAGATGGACTTCTAAAAGACGTGGATTGTGAATCCATTGATACATGTGAGTCATGTTTGATGGGCAAGATGACAAGGTCACCTTTCAAAGGAACAAATGAAAGGGCTAATGAGCTATTGGGCATTATACATACTGATGTATGTGGGCCAATGAGTACAGAAGCTAAAGGTGGTTATAAATATTTCATCACATTTACTGATGACATGAGTAGATATGGATATATTTACCTTATGTCACATAAATCAGAATCTTTTGAAAAGTTCAAGGAATTTCAAAATGAGGTAGAGACTCAAACTGGCAAGAAAATAAAAGCACTTCGATCAGATCGTGGTGGTGAGTACTTGAGCCATGAATTTGATCATCATTTGAAAAATTGTGGGATAGTAACACAATTGTCTACCCCAGGAACACCACAACTTAACGGTGTATCTGAAAGCAGAAACATGACCCTGTTAGACATGGTCCGATCTATGATGAGTTTTGCTGACCTTCCGGTATCCTTCTGGGGATATGCCCTCACAACTGTCGTACTTACACTAAACATGACTCCGTCTAGAGTTGTAGACAAAACTCCATATGAGATATGGACTAGAAAGGTTCCAAAACTGTCTTTTATGAAGATATGGGGATGTGAAGCTTATGTAAACCGTTTACAAACGAATAAGCTTGCCCCTAAATCATACAAATGCTATTTTATAGGGTATCCAAAAGGTAGTTTTGGATATTACTTCTATAATCCCGCTCAACAAAAGGTGTTTGTTGCAAGGGATAGTGTCTTTTTGGAAAAAGAGTTCATTTCCAATAAGTCAAGTGGGAGAAATATTCATCTTGAACCAGTTCAAGATGAAGAGCAACAAACTCAACAACGAGATGACATAGATGATGTCGACGAGTTGATGGTTTTGGAAGGCCAAGGGCCCCAAATCATCCAAGAACCGGAACAAGAGGATTCACAAATAGTTGTGGAAACTGTTCCAGCTCCAGTTGTTGAACCAGTTGAACCCACCCGTAGATCAGATAGGCCAAGGGTACAACTAAGACGTTATGATGATTTCATCTTGAATGTAAACCTTGATGTTCTTCTGCTAGAACATGATGAGCCTAATACCTATAAGCAAGCAACGACGGGTCCAGACTCCAAGAAATGGCTTGAGGCCATGAGATCCGAAATGGATTCGATGTTTGAAAATCAAGTATGGGACTTGATAGATTTGCCAAATGGGGTAAAACCCATAGGGAGCAAATGGGTTTTCAAACTTAAGACAGATAAGGATTGAAAGGTATCTGTATACAAGGCAAGATTAGTTGCCAAAGGTTTTAAACATATTCATGGTATATATAGACTATGATGAAACCTTTTCACCAGTTATCATGATAAGATCCATTAGGATAATTCTTGCTATTGCCGCTTATTATGATTATGAGATTTGGCAAATGGATGTCAAAACCGCTTTCCTGAATGGATTCTTGGAAGAGGATGTGTGTATGACACAACCAGAGGGTTTTGAAGATCTAAGTAATGTCGGGAAGGTATGCAAGCTTAAGAGATCTATATATGGACTTAAGCAAGCATCTAGGAGTTGGAACTTTCGATTTGATGAGAAGATCAAAAAGTTTGATTTCATCAGATGTGAAGAGGACCCTTGTGTATACAAGACGTTTAGTGGGAGTAAAGTGGTCTTCCTAGTTTTGTATGTGGATGACATACTACTTATTGGGAATGACATTCCGATGCTAGAGTCCATTAAGGAATGGCTGAAGAAATGTTTCTCAATGAAAGACTTGGGAAAGGCAGAGTATATACTTGGAATAAAGATCTATAGAGATAGATCTAACAGATTGCTTGGATTGAGTCAAGGAACTTATATAGATAAGACTCTCAACAAATTCAAAATGCAAGATTCCAAGAAAGGGTTTCTACCTATGCAACATGGTGTATATCTCAGTAAGAAGCTGTGTCCTAAGACACCTACTGAGCTAGAAAAGATGAGAAAGATTCCTTATGCTTCTGCGATAGGATCTATCATGTATGACATGGTGTGTACACGACCTGATGTTGCATTTGCTATGAGCAGGTGTAGCAAATACCAATTGATTTCATGAGAGGCACACTAGTGTGCAGCTAAGAACATCAAGAAGTTCTTGAGAAAAACCAAGGATGATTTCTTAAGGGTGATGACAAGTTGATCATATATTTTATGAGGATGTTTCACCTTATTTGACATTAAGATCTGTAAGGTGCATACATATGACAATATTGCAAATCCATTGACGAAGCTTATGCCTAGCCCAAGCATGATGGTCACACTAGGGCTAAGGGTCTCAAACACATTGGAGAATGGCTTTGAGATTGCTTTCTATTACATTTTATGTTTAGAGTGTTAGACACTAAGTTTATGTTCGACTGGATGATTTTATGATATATGATATTTCATCTGTATTTATATATTGTGTTGAACGATAATAAATAAAATGTCCAAATAATTCGTAGTTCGCAAATGGGCTTATCTTAAGTGTTCTGGTAAATGAAACCCCATTAAGTGAAATGCAGTTATGAATTATCACAAGTCCGTAGTCTGAAATCATCAAATTGGACATAGGTGATTTTATTAAATGACTATATTGTAAGTTCACTGATAGCGCCAGGTTTCATGGGCTATAGGGACATGGAGATGTCTAGTCAATTACATATATATGTATGTATGATACATATAGGACAGACCCACCTTAAGACTCTACAAAAGGGATTGCGGAGTTTTAAGTTAAACCATGATTAGTAGATTCCTCATACATGAGTGTTTTATGGTCCTTCTTGATGATTGGTATTTCTTTGACACGGCTAAACGCTTTCCGTGACAGGGAGTTATAAAGGTCGTAGTTGGGATTGCCAAAAGTTTAGTGGGAGCCATAGCCGTACAAGACTGTAGATATCCTCCTTCTTCATGCATACTGTGATGCATTGAAAAGGAATGGTGTCTAGGCCACTTGAAGAGCAAGAACTGAAAATGCATGGCCATGCTCGGATGGATTATTTGTAATCATCCGTTTAATTGACAGTTCGAACTCGGAGTTCAAGGAATATATATTTGATAATAGATATGAATGTCACCATATCATCAAATATGACATTAAGAGACACGGGTATCTGAAATTGCACACTTGTTTAAGGACAAGTGGGAGATTGAAGGATTTGTGTCCTTTAATTTAATGTGCAATGACTAATTATGGAATAGGACAATTGATAGAGATATTCAATCCGATTATTTTAGGAGTCGTAATGCTTTGCTAGAAGCCAACTACGATTAATGGGCTTAAACGGGTTAAACTCATGGCTATTATAAACGGGTCCTATGCGGTCACACACTTAGAGTTGACGGGCTTGATCAAAAGATAGATGATTTTATTATTAGTGTATATTAGATATATATTAATAATAATGGGATAAGATTTATTTGTGAAATAAATAATT
Organism: Persicaria tinctoria; assembly: GCA_037127255.1. Lineage (NCBI taxonomy): Eukaryota > Viridiplantae > Streptophyta > Magnoliopsida > Caryophyllales > Polygonaceae > Persicaria > Persicaria tinctoria. Next base: position 63,788,755 of record JBANSL010000008.1, on the reverse strand, counting down.
AATCAAGTAAGGTATAAATATAAGCTTATAAAGATGAGCTTATTGTCACTTGACCTAATTAACACATTCCAAAAGAGACAAAAGGAGCTTTGTCGTACGTTTGGTCTGTGTAGGCTGAATTCCACCATCATCAATCAAGAGCAATTTGATTGTTCGCCTTTCGATCTTCGTCCTAGCAGTCGAAGGCAAAGGAGATCTAGACCGGGCTCTTGTGGACCAAGTAGAGGAGCAACGCGTGGGGCTCTAGTTCTCTTCCGAATCCTCACCGTTTAGATCCGGTTCACGCATCAAGAGGTATCTCCTATGAACAATGATTTGATCTATCGATTTTATGCATGAAGGTCCTTGCGATTAGATGATAGAAAATAGTTTCTACAACTTCCGATGCGCATCTAATTTCCATCATCCTCTCCATCGTCTCGTAGGGGACGAAGCCTCCCAAAACCTTGATGATCAGAGACGTTTGCCACACTGACTCCAGTTTGGACATGACCTCTCCGGGAATATCAATGACCGGATCACTATCGGCTCCCCCGGGGAAGGAGACCTTGACGCTATCCTCACAGTAGTGAACCTCAACCGGCCCACCCATCCGATTCGAGTCTTCCATAAGCTTATCTTTCCACGATTGCGAGCCACCTCGGGGATCCCTCGGCTGGCATGCCGGCGGAGAACCGCCCGACATAGCCAACAGAATCAGGACCACGAGTTCACAGAGAGTGTTTCACACTAGATTGAGTGGCATGCCGGCGAAGATGTGTTTGATGGTGCGTTTCTGAGAGTTCTTTTGTTATTTCTTTTACTATTTGATCCCTATCTTCAATGATCAAACCATCTTTATTTTGGAATTTGGTGGTTATGTTTTTGAAGGACCTAATTTTGTATAGCAATTGATAATATTTGGAGTTTCTGTCCCAAATTGTAAGTGTGACATTTTTGCTCGTTGTTTTCCGAACCGGTGGTTGAAAGTCATGAGTTTCTCCCTTTTTTCAAGTCAAACACAAAAAGCGAGAGTTTAATATATTAGTAGAGGTTCATAGGATATGTAATTTTTGAATCTCTTCTATGGCTTGATCAGTGTGTTTTATTTGTTACTCAATGAGTGATACACCTTTATTGAATAAGCTCAATTATAAGCATAAAACACGTCCTAGATTTTAAAGGTGTTTAGTAACCGACAAAGATGAACTTGTGTTATCTCATTCTCATCCCATCCCATCCTCCCATGACTCCATGAGTGTCATAAAATATTGAAGTTAAAATATTCATCCATATTTTTTTGTAGCAAGATTTGTTGGTTGAGTTTAGAAGTGTAGTACTTTACCGAACAAAGTGACTATAAAAGCTTCCTAACAGACCCAAAATTTGATGACAGGAACTTGGAATTGCAAAGAAGGGGGAAACAAAACTTTAATATCTAATATTAAGCAATAAAAATAGCAATGACTGAACAAGTTTTCACAATGCTGTACACAACTTTTGCTCTCTCAAGTTCACTCAATACAAATACAAACTGTAAGCCTAAAAAACTGCCTTCAGGGAAAAGAAAAATCCTTCTAATTGCTCACTCACTCTTACCAAACTCATGGTGTAAAAATAAAATAATAAATTGGAAACAAAAATGCCAAAAGTCCAAAACAGTGAACCTCTTGACCACAAATAACATATCAAGCCAGCAAGCAAGAAAAGAAATAATGCCAAAATCATCATCTATCAAGCCAACAAAAATGCAAAGGAAACTTTTCCTAGTCCATCAGACAGCTATAAACCGCGCTTCTTGGGAGCAGAAGCAGCTGAAAAAAGCACTGATGCCGTCCCTCACTCAATGTAATCGGGAATCTCACTGCACGGTCACGGAAGGGGAAGTTGTCAATGGGCTTGTTTGATCACACTCGGATGCAATTGCAAGTATACTACTTTGGAGAAGAAGATCATACAAGGGTCTTGTAAGTGCACCTTCCCCAGCAACATTCTGGGCTGAATCAACAGAAGAATATCGACATTAAAGAGATTAAAACAACTGAAGGGCCATTTTGAGCTTGTTCTGTTTCCACTTCGGCAGCTTGTAGAAAGCAGCCTTTGTCATCCCGAATTTCTCCTTGAACTCAGCGGAAGACAGATACGTCTGCATTTGGCAAAATCCAAAAGCATGATTTTCAGGAAGATGAATGTTTACACGTAAGAATATTTGTATTCGAATATGAAAGAAAGGGGCTATTAAAGAACAGAAGACAGACCTCTCGCTTTGTCACGTCAATATCTGTGGCAGGCTCAGTTGATGCTGTCTTCAGGCGTTCGTATGGGTATGTTTGGAGTCCGTCGTCATCTTCGGCTTCTCCTTCTTTAGCATCTTCCTGGATGGTGAGAGATTCTAGTCTGCTGATCATAGTATCATCCTTGCTATCTGACTCTTTATCTGGTGAAGCTGCCTTTGGACTCGCTATTGGATCCCAAAAGAATGAGAGTCTTAGAAGATAAATCTTTTCTTGTAGCAATAGTGGTACAAGTAAGTGTGCATTTGCAAAGCTTTAGTCATTAGATACAAACAGTATAAGCTATCGTATATTGGTAGCATCAACGAATTTCAAGAACCACCTGAATCCTACGAAGAGCCTAATCCAGCCAAAATATACACATTATTTATACATTGTGCAACGGCGATTAATTTGCCAGAGAAATTAGCTATTTACAGTATGAATGCTTACCTTTAGGTATAGAAGACCTAGGTATGATAGGTTCTCGTGGAGCTTTATCAAAGGAGGCACCAAGGGCTGCAATGGAAGAAGATTTTGGGGCAGAGTTTGCGGAATCTGGGGAGGGGGAAGATTTTGGATAAATCTTCCTAACAACAGGAGGTGGTGTGGAGAGATTCCTGGAATTCGCATTCTCAAATGTAGCGGCCAGAGCATTGAATGCTGGAGATCTTCCTCTAACGCGAACTCGGTCTGGACTGAAAGACATGCTCCTGGAACGCTGTGATTTATCAGTTGATACCACACTGGACCTTCCACCGTATGAGACTGGTGCTCTCCTTTTGGGTTTCTAACCATTCACCAAAGGATGAAATCATGCAAAGAATGGTGAACAGATGTTCAACAATGAAGTCATAGATTATGATACATCAAAGCATACAAATCTTACATCGACAGTAGGGGTTCCTCCATTCTTGACCATTGTCAGTTTTCGCTGGAATGAATTACCATGCATCTGCCAGAGTTCAAGATACAAATCTTACAATATGGATTACAGCACATGCCGCCAATGCGCAGTCTGAAAAAAATACTAAATACAACTTACTGTAGATTTTGCAGAGTCCCATGTGAAAAAGCGAGTGAAAAAAGGAGGTTCACTCCCTTCCATGACAACATAAACAGGAGCATAACGAGACAGGTTCTCTAGAAGAAAATCTCGTTCCAGAAATTTCTGTGGAAAATCAAGGCAACAGTCAAGACATAATTATAATAAAAAAAAAGTACTCAGTAAAAAGAAAGAAAAAAGAGTGGTGTGCTGGCTTCTATATAAGAAAAACCTTAAGACTGCGTTGTTAGGGAAACAAAAAACCTTGATTTGTAAAGAAAAAAAAACAGAAGAGGAGAGATATCAACATATGTTACAAGACTGAAAGAACATGTCAATTGGTTTAAAGAAATAAAACATGGCAGGGATTGTCTTCCAGTTTTGAGAAACTCAAAGAAAGATGTGATACAGGCAAATACCCATCAGATGATATAGGCAATAAGAATTGCACAATTTATACCTCCCCGATACTTAGAGCCTTCATTTTGGTTTTAGTATCCACTTGTTGTCCAACCCATACAAAGATATCAGAATGACAATCCAGAATGAATACATCTTCAGTCATCAAATCATCCTGGGAGAAGTTAAAAACTTCTGTCACCTGGGAAAAACACAGACGTGACCTTCAAATATGCAAGTGAAGACTAAAAACTTCATCCAACCAAGATAACATACAAAAACAAGTACTTGTGGTTTGCTTTATGGGTGCCAAAAGCTATAGCATTAAGTAAGAATATCAGAAACACCATATGTGATATTATATATACAAACAAGATATCGGGAGTTTTTCTGCAACACTATGAAAGAATAATGTATGTAATTCTTAGTACTAAAAATGTTATATTTTGAAATAAGAATAAAAGAAAAATCAAACACACCTTCAACTCTGCTGTAGACCAAACAGACCCAGAGGAGGAAAATACCGAATTATTCAAGGACAACAAAAGCAATGAATCAGCTGATCATGAAGTGTTGAGATTAATAAAATTAAGATGTAAATGGCAGGTTATTGTAGCACACCGTTTGTGAAGACGCATGAGAATAAGTGAGGATCACTTTCAGTGTCCTTTCCAATCTTCTGGCTTCCATACTCCGTTTTCCCTCCTAACAACTCCCAGAACTGTTCGGATTCAGCCCCTTCTTTTAGAGCTCTGGCTTGCTGTTCTGGCTGCAGAGATGTTACATCAAACAAACGGTTAAATAATTGAGATAGCTTTCAATAACAAATGTATGTTTCAGTATAAGAACTACATAAACCAACAGTTAAAAGGGAGATCTATTAAACATCATCAGGCAATAGTACAATAGTTCATTAAAGATGAGTTAAAGTTGACCGAATAAAAACTATGGTTCATAACATTGTTGCTGATGCTAAGTTTCATTTGAATATGTATGATCGGGAAGTTGTTAGACCTTGATGATATCCAATTGCCTCTCCATCAACTCTTGATCCTCAGGTGTTGTAAGGTTTCCAGACCATGTAAATATAGTGGAGCCCTTGTGTAATATGAAACGATAGGAGGAATTTAATGATGATGCAACCTGGACATAGAAATTGAAATATCAGCATTACTTTCCAGAACCATTAATAAAGAGGAATAAAAAGGAAGCAAATCTAAGCAAGAGAAGATGTAGGATCCTGAAACATTAAAAAGGATATGCTGAAATTTCAAATCACAAAACAATGTTGATATATCAATAGCAGAAAATAAAATAAATAACACTTGCGCATGGATGCCAAAAATCCTATTACACGACTCCCGATTTGATACGACCCGGCTCGGGATTCACCACTTTACACAAAAGCTTAAGCCATTGTGTAGGGGCTTCTCCCTCCCTTATATTTTGGTTTGTTTTTCACTCCACCACCGATGTGGGAAGTGTTTTTATCCCAACAGAATCTAAGATCTCAAATCAAGCATAAATCTGAACCAAGAAATTAAAAAACTGTAAATTATAACAATACAGCCTATCATACTTGTGGGGCAGGCATACAGTGCACCAACCAAATAGTTTACTTTACATCGGAAGTGTTGTAATAATGAAAATTTTAATGCTCTAATTTGAATCAAATTCCATAACCTGCTCAAATCTGAACCAAGAAATTTCAATATTTTTAAAGTAGCAATATATCCTATCATTCTTATGGAGCATGCGTACATTGCACCAACGAAATAGCTTCTTTTAAATTTCAAGCATTGTAATAATGACAATTTCAATGCTCCAAATTGAATCAAAGTCCATAACCTGCAGAAGGAAACAGTTATTGTTGGCCTTCAAACCTACTTTATTGATGTTTATTAGGAAAAAAAAACTACATCATTTTTCATTCTAAATCATTACCTGATATTCTATTAGCATTCCTGTCTCTAGTCAGATATAAAGTACTTAAATATCCTTTGTCTTTTCACTTATTTCATGCCCTAACTTACAACCTATCATGTTCTATTTTATACCCTACCAGATCTACAGCAGAACCAGTTATTCACCATACAAAACTGAAGTGTGTAATGAGGAAAACCCAGTACTAAAAACGTCTTAGATCATACAAGCTATGATACATCACTAAATCAAGAGAATCACACATTTAGGAGGCTACAATGATGTAGAACATGGCACTTCCTCAAACCATAATCAATTGAGGAAAAATGTCCTCCATATGGGAGAAGGTAAATCAAAGTCACTTGCATTCATTGTTTGTGGCCAATGACCATGTTTTCAATAGGCTGTCCCTGGTGAAGTGAAAGAAATTCAACAGAGAGTAACTTCAGGGAAATCATACATAAACGAACAGGCTTTTTGTGAACGATAAGGAACAAGTGAACAACTAATATCAGACGTCAATTTACCGGTTCAACTTGAATAGTTTGCATATTTTCAGGGCCAGAACCTTGGACACGGAACAGTGCAAGACCATCCTCTGCGTAGGTTTCATCTGTGATACCCTTTTCAGCAATGGACTTTTTGTATCCCTCACTAAGTCCACCCTATAGTAAATCATGCAAGCCATTATTACTTATTACTGAAAGAGAAGTTCTAAATTCTAAAGAATATAAAAGAAAGACTTACAAACCTTGAACACAATAAAGCTTTGGAAGATGGCGAAAAATTGGATTGGCTCACTTCCTTCATAAATGCGAGCCTAAACATCGCTGATTAATATATTAGTACAAACTTCATATCAGAGAAGCTAACCTGTCAAGTCAACGTGTTACCTGAGCAGGTGAGAACTTCATTGACTCTACCATCTTCCCTGCCAGTGTTAAAGCTGAAGCATGTTCCTCCTATATTCAAGAAAGATGCAACTCAAAGATGAGAAGAAATTATGGATATTTACAATTTCAGTAATTCTTTGAATAGCTGCTCCAACTTCAAAGCACGAGCAAAAATAAAATAAAGAATAGAAGGTGTTTAAAGTGATTGAGGGAGCCGATCAAGACAAACTCCTCATTCATCTATACAATCCATTACAGGTCGTTATTTATCAATAAATTAGCCCTTTCAACAACTTTGTGACACTGAAAGTGAAGAAGGCTTAAATTGTTGGTATTACACAAATTTATACTCTTTTTACCTCAACACTTTGCTTTCCAAACCATGTTCCCACAAGTTGTTCCTCCTTATCATCTCCGGAGAAAGTGTAAAGGAATATGTAGCAATCACCACTATAAAACTTTGACTGCTCGGAAGCCGAAAGGAGAGTCTTCTGGTCGCCGTCTACACGCCAAACCTGCATCACAATATCAGAAAGGAAATCTTATTAATACAGAAAAATATTCTGCAGTACAGCTCAGTATGGAGGAAAAAACATGAATACCAGAAGTCCCAAATCTTTAAATTTAAAAATTCATGATACTTCACCTCACTTCTCTTCCTTCCCCTTCACCGGGTATTTTAACATTATTCTTTTGACCTTTACTTCTTAGGAAGATAGCTTATCAGGAAAACATAATAGCTATTCTAATCTTGCCTTTTAAAGAACTGTTAATCAGATTACTACTTTACTATATAGTGAAAGAAACATGTAGCTTTCAACCCATATTCCTGTAAGTTTAGCACTTGCGATTGTAAATTACTACAAAGAACACTTTCATGTCCTGGATATACAGTATTTTTCTTTTTTTTGCAAGGTGAAAATATTAAAAAAAAAAAGAAAAGGATGGTCCAGAAGAGGTAATTAATTACGCCTGTTGAATCCAACAGAAACAGTTATGGTATTTGTTTCATTCATGATTCATCTCAAGTGGTTATTCCATTATTTTATTGTGAGATAGTCATCTAATAGAAATGACCTTAATACATGGCTTTTATATAGGGTAACCTTAGAAAGCTAGTTTTCAGGTTTCTAAAAGGGTTTATGGTTTTGAGTCAGATAATATGGGTTCAGCTGGGCAAGTCAATTATATTATCGGGTTAATACATGGATTCAGCCTCTAGGTTCGTTTTGCATAATGACCATGGTTTTGGGTTTCAACTTTCAAGTGGATAAGATAGATCGATTTTTATCCATTTTTACACCAGCAATAGTTAATCTAGAGGCCAAACAGCAGAAAACAATATATAATACCAACCTATATTATGATTATAATTTATAACCAAACTCTAAAAATGCCCATGTATAAAATACCTGCAGATTTCCTGTACAATCAATGTATGGCTGTGGCTCTTCTTTAGCAGGAGCAGCCTTTAACAGACCCTTCACATTAAGCCCCTGTCTTTTGAGAAGAGCTGCAAACAAAAACAAGAAAATTATAGTAAGATATCAACGATAAATTTATATAATTTGTGTATGGAAAGGATAAATCAAACATTCATAACACACAAGGAACCTGCTCCTGAAATATTATACTACATCCGTTTAAAAATATAAGTCCTTTTAGGTTTGTGCACACATATTAAGGAAATCATAAAAATATTACTTTTATACCCCTCATTAATGCCTAGAAAACCTAAAAGGACTTGTATTTTCAAACAAAATGTTGAGCCTAAAAAGACCTATATTTTTTTTAATGGAGGGAGTACTATCAAATTCGTCGATTTGAAAAGATACAAAAGAACTATCATAATTTAGCAACTCACCAGCAACCTTTCCCCTGCCATCTTCAGATACAGTAACAGGAGCAGTTTGTGGCCACGAATCAAACCGTGATTTGAAGCTCACTGTCTCAAATCCTTCAATGACACGAATGACATGAGACTTTGGCCGATCAAGGCTGCGTAGCAATTCCTGTTGCAAATTAAAATATTTCAGTGTTACAACTTTGACATCAAACCTAGACCTAAAGATTGAAGAAAGGATATAAAGTTACCTCTGCAGCTCCGCTTGCACTTTTCCTTTCATCAAGCGAGGAATTCCTTCCCATCCAAACAAAAACTTCTGCACCACAATCTAAAATATAGCATTTCCCCGTATCTAGCAAATCCCTTGTCAAAGATTCGATTTCTAACGGATCTGCTTGACCCTTCTCAACCCTTCAAACAACATGTACTTTCGTAAGTAATATTACACTATTTATATTTTTATTTATTTATTTTTTTACCAAAAACTATTACAGTGCTTGACACCAAGGAAAAGCCAAATTCATTCAGTGAAACTGGAAATCATTCTAACAGATGTTCTACCTAAAAAATCATAAACAAAAATGTCCTTGGCTTCAGTACAACGAAGATCAAATGATTCAAATAAAACAAAAATGTTGTTCCATCAACACATGCTACTAAAATTATGTTTGATAGCCAAATTCTAGAAATACCAGAAGTTAAATAAGTTAAGTTCCATTTGAACAAATTGCTAAAAATCACATATGAATATTTCAACCTTCTATTTAAAGAATTGCAAAGAATATATAGTGAAAATGATCAGTCATCCCAGGTTCTCATGGAAGAAAAATATTTATGGTATATAATATCAACAAACTATTATACGAAATAAAAACACCTACATGAAGGGATCAAACGCAATAATAAAGAGGGCACACTGCATGCATATATCAACAGACCAAAAGTTCATTACCTAAAAAGCTTAGTCTCATGAGCATCAACAACCTTACTCTCTTCACTAGCTGCTTTCCTCGGTAATGGAGCAAAGCCACCAAAAAATCCCCAAAATTCACCAGTGTCTGCATCAGCCATCAACCTTCCATCCTCTGCAATGGTCCCATATAACATTAAAATATGTAGACACCAAAATGAAAAGGGTATTATAATTTAAAAAATATTATTGCTACAAAACTCACCGATAGAAGCCAGTTCACATTTTCCATGATGATATGTATCTTTAATGTACTGAAGAACTTCTAATGCTTTAGCTCTCTCTTGAATGCTAGAGTTAGAGCCATTAAATTGAAATATTTTATTTTGGGTGTCCAAAAGGAATACATCATCGTGATTGAGTGATGATCGAGCAAATGGTACCTGTATAAGGAATACCAGAAAAAAAGGGGGAGGAAGCGGATTAGAAAAGGAAAACACTAGGCCTCCTTTTCATTGAAAATATTTCATCATAATTGTTTTCAATGTGGAAAGATTACATTCTAATGTGTAATATCCATAGTGTCATAAAACTATACAAGTATTCATCATTACCTCTACCAAGTTTTGAAATAAACAAATCCCTAAATTGCAATCCCAGTTTCAGTTTTCTTGCAGGATCTAGGACCATTGTTAACAACAACAACAGAAGCAGCCCGGTAAATCCCGCAGAAGCAGGGTCTAGGGGTCTAGGTTTATGCATCCATACCCTGACTGGGCTGTCATTCGGAAACATCCTATCAACTTGTTCAAACAAGTTGAGAGGATGTTTCTGCAACAACAGCATCATATTGATTTTGATTGACTGATGGAGAACATTTTACACAAGACGTGCCTTAAAAGTATCAGCAATTGACTATGCACTATTTACCTAGAGAACATATTGTAAACAAAATATGGAGCCAGAACTCAGATATAAAGATAATTGATCTTGGGTTTGACTTGCCTCTTTTACATGTACAACGTGTTTTCCTTTGCAGATATACAAGCGTATCTGATATTCTTCAGCTTCATGGTGCTTAAAACCAGATGCAGCTCCGCCTTCTTGGGGTATGATGCATGGTTTAAAATATGAAAGGAATTTCTCTGTTTCGTGGCCCTGAAGTTCACGATACTGAACAGCACGACCTCCAAGAGCTGCATCCAATTCCACTGTTTTAATAGCTGCAGTCCCAGCCTCATCCTGTTGAAGCAGATTAAGATTTTCAAATTCAATGCATGTGTCAAGATCAAATGCATAAGGAAAATTTACCTTCTTTTCTAACTTACTTGAGTTGTATCTTTACCAAGCCAATAATGAATATCATGACGTAAAGCACCACTTTTGGAAGCAGTTGTCTGGGACATCATAAAATTAAATTTAGAATGTTTATCAACTATAATATGCAATTCAGAAAAAGATACTAAATGAGAATTTAACCAAATTCGGACGGAACACTGATCAGTAACTGCAAGATCATGGAATTATAGTTCAAAAAGTAGGTATTTGTGTATTCAAAGATCATATTCTATTGAAACATAACAACAGGATTTCATTTAGACAAAAAACAAATGCTCATACATGTTATCTTAAGAGACATTATCTAAACATGGTTTTCACTTTTCATGCATCAACCAAGAGGTGAGAACAGTCAGTTCTCTTGGTCCACTTTAATTACCATGATACATATAGGTTTCCACATTTTCCTAAAAAATTGCACATGGCCCAACCAGTTTTACTGACATGTAGATTTCTTGGTTTACGTTTAAATCATATGTTAACTAAACAAGTTTTCAATCAAGAGATATATTATTTTCATTTAGCAGCTTCATGGTACACTCGAATGTGAGAAGTTCAACTATAATGACCCAAACAATCAAGTACACACAACATATCAAAATTTAATTATCAACAAACAATGAAAATGTAATGAATCAAGATTACAAGCATATAACAATAGAGACAAACTATCTCATACAAACTTGAATGATTAAAAAATATAGCAAACATAAGAAAACATAATACCACTGAGAGGCTTGGAGGAAGAATATTTACCTTCAAAATTATATACGAGTCCCCAGTAAAAAACTTCCCATGAGAAGACTGTGGAACAGGTACAGGACGGAAATTTTCAATCCGCCATATCTCAAGTCCTCTATTTAGGCAGTAAAGGCAAACAAAAGAAATCCGAAATAAACTATAAGCTTCATTACACAAATTCCGATATCCAACAAGTAAATCATTGCAAATGATTCAACAACTTCTACGGTGATATCATAGTTGTAAAGTGCTTGATACATAGAATAAATGAATGAATTGAGAAAATTTATTAGAAGGTAATACATGAACAAGATGATTAACTCTCTGTTCAAGTGTGCATAAAGGAAATAGGAGAAAAGTAGCAATAGCCTTTATCATGCACAAATAGAAAGATAAAGGAAGCAGAAAATAACCATCCCGAAACATGCATATATCAGCATAAACTATTCAGCATCTAAAAGTACCCTAGACTCCCCACTGAAACAATATCTAAGATGTTTTGTATTCCAATTATTTTCTGGGATAAATGCTAAAGATTTTCTTATTAGATTCGGAGCAAGAAGCAAAAAAGTACAATGTAGGATGATATAGCTAATTTGGTGGCTTAAAGAAAGTGGGTAGGTAACCCAATCAGTAACATCACCAGCAAAAAGGATACGCTTTCTGTCCAGCTCCTTGGAAAGCTGAATCAAGATCTCTATTGGAAACTGCCATTTAGTACTTCAAATTTCAACTCTTTTTTTGGTTACAAAGCAATGGTCTGAAGCTAGGAGCCAAGAAAACCTGAAAATCAAACAAGACCCATAAAAATTAGCAACAGATTCTGTTCTTTCCCATTTTGTTATTTTTGCTGCGTTTTCTAGATATAAGGGCCAAATCACTACCAACGATAAAAGCAACCCAAGACAAATAATCTCAGTTACCAAAAAGTTCTGAACATCCCCACTTCCAGAAAAAAGACACAAGAAAGAAGAGAAGCGACAAGAATAATAATAAAAGCACTGTAGATTCTTCCATGGGACAAATCGTTATCCTAGTGCAAAGAAGACACCAGAACTGAGTCTTTGATCCTTTTGTTTTACTAGTGATGCTTAAAAGACAAGCCAGTTAATCCAGTACATCAAGCTCCAACCTTCTTATTCATGCAAGTGTCCTATTTAGCCAAGTTAAAGTTTGGCTGCACATACTAGCCCACAAAGTGATCCGCAGCAAGAGCATTGACAGCTTCAATTCTAACTCCTTGCTTGATTGAATATGGAAACTTAAATTTCTGATAAATAATTTGGAAGTAGACAATGGAACAGCATCAATATGACCCAGTTAACTGTCAAGTGCTGGAAGGGTTGAGGGCTAGAACCAAGAAGGGGTGGAAATGCAGTCATATCTAGGAAACTGTTTATAGAGTAATTAGGAACCCCAAGCAGTCCATACTAAGGTATTCCTTTATTGGAAAGAAAATAAGTATCTTCAGCCATTAGAAACAAAAAATAGCAGCTAAAATATCTCTAGGTCCCCCTTTTCATAAAACAAAATCAGTAAAACTCGTGAAACCCATGTTTCAACTGCACTTTAGAAATTGCAAGACCTAAAAATGGTTTCTAAGATCATATTCCACCTCTTTATGACAAATGTTTCAGCTTTTCATGTGTTACTTATAAGTTATCACAATGCACGGGATCCAGAAAGTATTAGTGCATATGGTCCAGCATGGGGGCACTGAAAACAGTATCATAACTTTTTTAGTTTTTACCCCAGTGGATAGCAGTTAGCACCATAGAACTGGAACAGGATGGTTAAAATGCTCCTACAGCCCACATTGAGAAGTCAGACACTTGATTTTAGGTTACACAAGGTTAATAGAGGTTAAATCTGAGCAGGGGATATGAATTTCAATCACACATTGGAAATATGAACGGACTGAGGGAGGTGTACTATCTCTAGCGAAACGAGTGCTTCTTCATTTCAGCCAAAGCAGTAAAAAATAGGCATTGGTTCTCAATTGGCAGGAAGTAAGCAACAGAAACTTTACATCCCTTGCTTGGCACCTTTACCAAGTGGTATGCCGCTACAAGTTAAAGTAAAATGGAAGTGCCATTAGATCACCATTCACTAAAAGGCTTTACTCATGTTTGGAAACAAAAACTTCACACTGACTCCCCTAAACAAAGAAACAAAATATATTTTTTTCCTTTAAGAGAATAAATAAATAGAACTCCTGTAATTTACAGTAAGCTGGTAATGATTCTCAGCTTTTTGCATAAAAACGATAGGAAAAAAAAACAGTGGAAATTACAAACCAATAATATTTCCATCACTAGCAAAAATCTAAATGCCCTATCTTTTCCTGTCTGAAAAACAGAAACTACAACAAGTTGAGAGTAGTTGCCTGAACTTACAGAAAAAAAAAAAAAAAAAAAACCGACTTCTGCTTTTTTTTTTTCCTTTGAGAAATGGGTCACTTGTGCAATTATGAACAGAAATATGCCACCCGGAAAAAAGATTACGACTGCACAAAATATAATAAATCAGACCTCATCTCACTTTGTTGATAGCTGGCTGTACAGGAACCTTTTTACCATAAATACATCATATACAGTAGTTTGGATGCCATAAAACCGCAAATGAAACCAAGTACAAAAGCACCATCGAATACCGAAGCAATTAAAATTTACTAATGATAGCAACAAAGAAGAGAAGATCGAAGTGGGGGCCTGTACAAGCTGGAGCTTTGAGAGGAAGGTAAACACCGGTTCCATTGATTTAGACAATCACAGGGGACAAGAAAACCGTTAAAATGAGATGCAGGTGTTGGAAACAAAAAGAAAGTGTCACTAACGGAAACAATAGAAATGAAAAAATGGAGGTTTGCGGCACAGCAACTACATTGACACAACAAAAAAGAATTGACAGCACCAATGAATTGGTTATTGGATATCAAAACCACAGCGTTCAACAATCACATCGAGGGACGACAAAATGAGTTCCAAGGCAGTCAAGAGCCCCATTTCTCAATTAAATACGGAGTAAGTCGCAATAAAAGATTCTCGTAAAACTAAACCTAATAATCCACATTATTCCTCAAAATCAGGGAAGCCTAGGCCTATGGCAGCTAAATTTAGATACAACAACTTAAAAAAAAAAAAAAACTGCGTAAAATCCAATCGGCTCCAGATCAGCAAAGTCGCACTCAATAAAACTCCGCAAACGATGCAGACAATTGAAAACCTATATACCCCGACCAAATCACCTCGTAAATTTACATACAACCACATCGAACTAAGCTGCGTAGCTCACACCAATGAAAGAAACAATAATCGATACCTGCTTTTTCAGTAGGTGTCCAATCCGAATCAAGCGAGGGGGGAGTTGGAGCAGCAAATCGAATCCGATTGTCAAGAAATTGGAGCGAGTTGAGAATCGAAAAAACAGGGAGAGAGGAAAGAGGAAAGAGGGGAAGACAGAGAAAAAGAGGAGAGAGAGAGAGAGGGTTTGGAGGGAATGATGAGTGCAAAGGCGTGCCTATCACTCTCTCAGGACTCAGGCTATCAGGCAGCAATGGGCCCCACAAAGAAGAAGTGCAGAGATTGTGATCTGTCAGATTAGAGAAAACATATGTTTTTGATTAATTAAGTACTCCGTAAAGTTTACTCCGTATAAATTAATATAAATGCTTTACAGGGTAAGCTCACGAATGACTTCTTTCTTTGGGCTTCTGCCTATTTTTATTAGGGAGAAAAATCAGTACTGTTTGATAGGTGGGATTAGGGGTGAAAATGTAAAGGTTTTAATTTTCATAAAAATGTAAAGGTTTTAATTTTCATAAAAACTTAAAATTGTAAAGATTTAAGAAAACAAAAAAAAAAGGAGGGGAGAAATAATAAAACCGGGGTTTTAGAGCCTGTTTGATAGGTGGGATTAGGGGTGAAAATGGGACGGATGATGCGGGTGAAGCGGGTACCCAATGGGTGAAATAATAGAAAAAAATAAAATTAACCCAAGTAGTCAAATTCTAACTCAAAATTACAAAGGATGTGGGCAGGGCCGGACCTGAGTTTTGAAATGTCCAAGTGCGAATATAAAAATTGGGCCCTTTACTATTTTTTTTGGAGAATTTTCTTTATCATTTAGTTCATTTATTTTATTTAGCTATTTTTATATAAAAAAAGCTCAATATAGGTGGTTTTAAATATTTTTTTATTCGTTATTTTGGGCAATTATTCTTTTAGAAAGAATTTTTTTTCAAAATATTCACTAAAAAATAATTAATTACTAAAATATTCAAGCTTTTAAACTATTTACAAAAATATTCATTTTTTGCAGAATAATCAGAAAAACGCGGATTGAGACCGCGTTTTATTCACAAAGGGAAAAATGTGAAATTGGAGAAAAAGATGACAAAATTTTAACAAAAGAAATGCGGTCTGAGACCGCGTTTCTTATTAATTTTATTTGGGATCAATTTTGTAATTTCCCAAAAAGTTATAGAACAGAGACGCGGCCCCAATCCGCGTCTCTCTCTGTTTTTTTTTTTTTCGGGGAATTGAAAGAGGCGACCCTCTCCTCTTTGCAGCGGCCGATCGAAACAGGCGGAGCGGCAGAGGAAGCTCTGGCACCACTAGAGTAGGAACCGGCTGTCGACCTCCGACGCCGACAACCCTCTCATCTTTCCTTCGGCCGCCGGCGTCTCCTTTCCAACAGCCTCCTTTCCTCCGCCTGCTCGAGAGGTCCACGACGGTTACCCTCCCTTCTCCTCCTTCCCGGCGGCCTCCCTTCTCCTCCCTCCCGACGCCTTCCCTTCTCCTCCTTCTCTTCGAAGCTTCCTCTTCGATATGGATCTGAGTCAGCCTCGCTCCTCTTCGAAGCTTCCTCTTTGAACTTATTTGGGCTTCGATCGGAGTCGGCCTCGCTTCCTCTTGGATCTGAGACGATCCTTACTCTTCGAATCTGAGATGGCCGGGCTTCGATCTGGGCAGTTTCA
Source organism: Persicaria tinctoria (assembly GCA_037127255.1). Classification (NCBI taxonomy): domain Eukaryota; kingdom Viridiplantae; phylum Streptophyta; class Magnoliopsida; order Caryophyllales; family Polygonaceae; genus Persicaria; species Persicaria tinctoria. The sequence continues at coordinate 63,772,430 of JBANSL010000008.1, read as the reverse complement.
AGCCTCGCCAATCGCCACGTTTGGAAGCAACATTCAATCTGGGCGGTATCAAGCCTCTTCGATCTGAGATTGGGGGTTGCCGACCTCAAAGATTCCGCCACTAACGAGGGCTCCGACGACCTGATTCTGGAGGAGAAGGCAAAGGAGGAGGCGGAGATTGTGGCGGAGTGGGCAAGGGAGGAGGTGGAGGTGCGTCGGCAGCCTGATTTCTTCTCCTTGCCGGTGATTTCTCCTCCGGCCGCCCGAGACCCTCGTCTGTTCAACTTTTCACTTCCCAAAAAAAAAAAAAACAGAGAGAGACGCGGATTGGGGCCGCGTCTCTGTTGTACAACTTTTTGGGAAATTACAAAATTGATCCCAAATAAAATTAATAATAGAAACGCGGTCTGAGACCGCGTTTCTTTTGTTAAAATTTTGTCATCCTTTTCTCCAATTTCACATTTTTCCCTTTGTGAATAAAACGCGGTCTAAGTCCGTGTTTTTCTAATTACTCTGCAAAAAATGAATATTTTTGTAAATAGTTTAAAAGCTTGAATATTTTAGTAATTAATTATTTTTTAGTGAATATTTTGAAAAAAAATTCTTTTAGAAAGGGTGTGGAAAATCTAATTCTTTTTAAATATGAAGTTGCACACGATAAAACGAAACAAAACATTAATAAAATTTTGTTTATTTTTCATAACCATATATAATGGATAATTTCTATTTTATTGGTGGTTTTTATTGATTATTAAATGAAGTTTTGTTGGAAAAAATGCAACCAAATTAATGGGTTACAAAGCGAATTGAATCATGAACTAATAGGAAAGAATGAGATTTTTTTACCAATACACTATAATGGCTTTAGTTAAACTTACTTTTAAAAAAATCCATATACTTAAAAAAAAAAAATTGGGCCCCCTTTAATTAAACTTATAAAAAAATCCATTACAAAGCAAATTTGCATGGTATATAATAACCCTTTTTGTACTCTTTTCCTAATTTGTTTGAGTATTCTTTTATTTTTATGGAGTATTACTTGACAGTTGACACCTTTTTATTAAAAAGATAAAAATAATATAAAATATATTTTTTAATTATTTTATACTTATAAAATATGATGAATTTATAAATAAAATTTTGATATGTTATGCAATTTTTAATCATCCTTAAATTGTGTACCAAATAGTAAAAATCAATCCTTCTTGATTGAAGGGGATATTATTATTTTTTTGGTCAAAATGAGAGACGGGGCTCACCGCGCATCTAGCCGCGCTTTTATTAAATAAAAATAAGGCTAAGTAGTCAGCATACGGGGGATAGCCCAACCCCTTACATCATCATGCAAAAAGTTATAAGCACCCTCAGGCGGGTCAAACAATATAGACAAACCAATGTTATAGTCAAAAGTTAAACTAGTCAAGCGGTCCGCTACTCGATTTGCTTCACAGAACACATGTCGAAAGTGGATAGTCCAGTCTCCACGTAAAAAGCCATGGCATTTTGTAACCAGGCTAGCCAGCGGATGGCACCGTGGCAACTCTTTGCCTAGCATAGACGCTACGAGTTGTGAATCCGTTTTCAGAATCACATGTCTGTAGCCTCTATCCCACGCAATATTAAAGAACAACAATAAAGATACATATACTACTGATATACATAGTGTTAATCATTATATGGAAAATTAAGCTAGGTTAGAAACGCTCTCAAAGGAGAGCTCTTCTCTTGCTGTCGCCCACCCTCAACATCAGCCTCGCATACCTCCACTGGTCTAACGCCGGCTTGGCCACCGCCTAGTCCAGTCTCCTTTGGCCTTCCTAGGGACGCTCGTGCTCAGGCCTCGACTCATCCCTCGGATCCGCCCTCTTCGAGGTCACCCTCAACATCAGCCTCGCATACCTCCACTGTTTTCGGGTGCGTTTGTTGTCGCCAAGGCTTTGCCTCCATGACGCCGCCTCTCCATCATCGGGCAACCTCCTCCGTCGGGCTTCGTCCTCTCTCTTGCATGCGTCGGGCTCCGCTGCTCCACTAGCTCCGAGCTTCTCCTTAGTCGGTTCGAGCCGTAGCCCTCTATTCCCCCTGTTACGAGCATCGTCGTACCGGACTGTTCTGTCGGCGTTCCACTACGACCCCGCATTGCCGCTTCTGTTTGGTTTTCGCTTTCTCCGGCTATGACCATGGCTCTGCAGTTGGTGTCGGTTCCAACGACTGGGCGTGTAGCGTTTTATTAACGCTATGTTGTACGGAGTATTTCTTTGGGAAAAAAAGCCTTGCTCGCCAGGTTTTTAAGAGAAAAAGGTTTGTGAGCCTTATGGGTTCGTTTTCTAAACCTTTTTTTTTATCCTCTTAGCCTGTTTATTGTTGTTGTTTATTTATTCATGTTTCATTTTATACGTTTCTTCTATTTTGGTTTACCCTTGTGGTAATCTATTACGATCTTGTTATCGTCTTTGAGGGTGTGAGATGGGTTTTGGAGATTTGTTTTGGAAATGGTTTGGCTAGAGGTTTGGTCTGCGGGTTGGTGTACTTTGTTTTTCTTGTTGAGGTACAGGTTTCATGTGAACGGTGGCTTGTCTATCAAGCTTGTAGACGTCGTGGAAATGCAATCGATACCTATTGATTCTGTTTAGAGTCCATATTGTGGTGTCCGCTAGTGATCCCCAGAGTTCTCTGTGTTCGTCTTCCGCTTGACTAGTCAGCTCGTTAGTTCTGCTAGCTTGTAGGTTGTATTGTAGTGTAGTTGTCATGTACTTTATTATTGCATTTTCCTTTCTATCATTTGCTTCTTGTTATTTCCTTTCAGTCATTTGTTTTTGTTATTTGCTTCTTTTATTTGATTCAGGTTGTACATGGTTAGTCCATCTCCCTGCTTGCCCGGGCTCTCGGTTTTTGTAGGCTTGTCTATGGAACCGAATTTCTTTCCTTATATTAAAAAAAAGATACATAGACAATACATATTTTATATTTCATCCAATCTAAATATAAGGTACTAGTGTAAATTTCATGCACGAAAATATATTAACACAATATTCTAAAATTACATATGTTATCTATAAAATATGAAATTAAATATAATAAATTTGAATCATAATATGAGAATTGAAAATATAACGATCAATAGATCTATCCAATAACATGAAATTAATATTCGCTTTTACTATTTATATTTCCATTTTATTTATCATATTGTTAATATATAATTAGGGATGACAATTTCACCCGCACCCAACGGATATCCATCTCACTCGACCCGAAAAGTGGGTGAAAATCTAAAATAAAGCGGATATTAAATGGGTTATGGATGAACGGGTGATGGTTCGGGTCGGATTCGGGTGAAGACACTCCCCACCTATCACCCGGCCCATCACCTGAACCGTCACCCGACTTATATTATATAATTATATTTTATATGTGAAATTACCAATATAACCACCTAAACCATAATTCAAGATACCTATCAAATGATTTCCAGCTTGAAGCTTTGGTTGTTGAAGGCTATGTTTTCTCTTCTTTTTATTCATAATTGTTGTAATGTCTTTTTATTTCCAAGACTTCTAGCTTGAAGTGTTGAAACTTGTGGAGGTTTAGACGTATTTTACCGAATTTGACTATACTTGGTACTTATTTATTCGTCGATATGTTTGATGTATGTTTTTCAATAAAAAAAATTTGATGAAATTGATGTCTTGTATTTTACCCGAATTATCACTCGATCCACCCGATCACCCAGTACGTGGGTGATGAGCAGACGGAGCGGGTGAAATATTTGGTGGGTGGTGGTCGGGTGACAGAAGTAGATCATCCATCCATCACTCGACTCATTGCCATCCCTATATATAATGCAATATGTGGTTTTCTTAAAATTGTTATAAGCATTTTTTTTTTTGATAAAGTCCAAATTATTCTTTTATCATTGCTTAAAAAAATCTTTTGTCAAATTTTTAATTTTTTTTAACAAGTTGAATCGTAAAAAAATTACAAATTGAGTTAAGAAAAAAATTCTACCACTAATAAATCCAATATTTTCTTAATTATGGATTTCTTTTTACCACTCTTGTCCCATAAATTTATTCAATATTATTTAAGTTTTTTCCCAAGTAGAAATTTTAGTGTTCTTTTAATATCTAAATTAATATAAATTATAATATAATTATATGGGTAGATAAATTTTGATTTTTTAAAAAAGTAACTAAAATATGAATAGATCGTTATTCTAAAAAATAATTGGGATATAAATTTTTTTTTGAAGGAAATAAAGATTAGGCCGGACGATCCCGAGAGATCGCTCTTCCTAGCGCATCCTTCCGGATGAGAACCCTCAGTTCTGGATCATCTTCTAAACGTCCGTCGGCAGGGAGACTGTGGGTCAGATGTGCTAGACGATCTGCAATAGCATTAGATTCCTTGAAAATATGACGAATCACAACATTAGAAAATGAAAGAAGATCAATAAATATATCCGATTGCAAGAGCTCTATGTTCCAGGGGCATTTCCAATCCCCCGGGAGCGCCCTTACAACCGTGAGGTTATCTCCCTCAATGAGTAAATTTGAGATACATAGTTGCTTAGCACTGAGAATTCCTTTTTTAAGGCCAAGCGCCTCTGTAAACAGAACCGATGTTCCGTTATAGAGGCCCGCGCCCGAAGACAACACAGTGCCCTGAAAGTCACGAATAACGAACCCAAAGGACGCAGAACCATCAGAGCGCAACGAACCATCGAAGTTTAGCTTGAAACAATTCCTCGGTGGCTTATCCAAACGCCCATTTCTCAAGTGAGCGGAAGACGAACCCCTACTGACAGAAGGCGGGGTGGAGCGATCGTTCGAGAAGATAGTACGATCCTTGTGCACGACTTTCGGGCATCCAGGGTGAGCCCCCGGTTCCTCCAGAACCTTTGCTTCCGACCCGGAATGAGAGACTGTAGTGTAAAGAATTACCATTTCGTGAATCGAAACCGACAAGGCCTTCTCGAAAACGATTTGGTTCCTGAAGAACCAGATCGACCACCAACTTAGCGCTAGTTTTGTCATGAGCTTAGGACCAATAGACTTGAAGATAGACGTAATAGGAATCGGCTGATCATTTCTGAACCTGTTCACAATGTAGTTAGGCATTGGCAAACACAACCTCTGCCTGAGAGCTTCTGCTAAAGGACAATTAACGAACAAATGGGTCTGCGACTCATTAGTATTGCCACAAAAGACACAGCCTTGTGGGACAGAAATGTGGGATTTCAAAAGACGATATTTGGTAGGGAGCCCATCTCTAGCGATCTTCCACATAGAGTGTTTAACTTTGTTGGGGACATCTAACTTTCAGATCCAACCTCCATCAAAAGAGGGTGAACCGACATTGCTTGTGAGCAATTTTGTTGCAGAGTTCGTTGAAAACCAGTCGTCTTTGTTGTGCCCCCAGTACAGACGATCCGATAGCTCGTTCGTTGGGAGATGGATATTCATAATGTGGGCAATATTGTTAGGGGATAAGTACTTGTGCAGCATAAGACGCAATTTGTGGCAATCCCAGATATTGGGTTGTAGGATAAAGTGCGCTACTGTGAGTTTAGACACATCCGCTGGGAGTTCACCCAACAGACGGTCCTTAAGGGGGGTGTCAAAGGCCCAACAGTCCGACCAGAAATTAACTGATCTACCATTACCGATACTCCACCGCAACCCTGGTTTGAAGAGCTTCCTGAGAGACATGAGTCTACCCCACTGCCAGGAGGTATTTTTTTTTTTAACATAGTCGAGCAGAGGCGCTCCTTTCAGGTATTTTTCCGAGATAACTCAGACCCAGATGTTCGAAGGTTCCGCAATAATCTTCCAAAGCAATTTCATTTGTAGAGCGATATTCATGGTTTCTGCTTTGTGCAGTCCTAGACCGCTTTTTAGGGTATCGGAACATATTTTATCCCAACTAATAAGCGGGGGAGACCCAGAGCTCTTATTCCAAAAAAAGGATCTATAAACCTTATCTAGCTCATTGAGAATATTTGTTGGCAGAAGAAAAGCCTGCATTAGGAAAAGAGGTTGAGCGCTAAGATTTGACTGAATCAGAATTTTTCTGCCCTCGGCCGAAAGGCTACTGGCTTTCCACTTGGTGAGTTGGTTTTTTGATTTCAGAACGACTTCCGCAAAAGTGTCTCTATTGACACGACCATTTATAATGGGGCATCCCAGATATTTTTCCAGATTATTTGCTTGGGGAATTCCCAATGTAGTGGTAATAGATTGGATAGATGCTGAGTTCGTATTGGGGGAAACTTGAAAGCTAGATTTATGTAAGTTAACCTTCTGTCCCGATGCGATACAAAATTTTTCCAAAATAGTTGACACAACAGCACATGCCTCTGGAGAAGCTTTGGTGAAAATAAGGATGTCGTCAGCAAAAGCCAGGAAATGAATCTTAACTAAGTTCCCAAAAGAGATGCCAAGATCTTTATTAACCGTGGAGGCGACTTGCAGATTTCTAGCCAGAACTTCTGACGCCAGTATGAACAGAAAAGGCGACAGATGATCACCCTGCCTCAAACCTCTGGAAGGTAAGATGATCGAAGATGGTTCGTCATTGACTAATAGAGAGTAAGAGACTGTGGAGACACATTCCCTAATCCAGGAGACGAACTTATGATCGAAACCAAACCTGGACATAACTTGGAACAAGAATGGCCATTCGATTCGGTCGTAAGCTTTTTCCATATCAAGTTTTAGAGCTACCAAGCCTTGCTTGCCTTTTTTTATTCTAAACGTGTGCAGAATCTTGTGAGCTATCAGGATATTATCTTGAATAGAACGTCCTTTTGTCGAATATCATGCAAAGTCTGGCTGTTAGGACCTTTGCAATAATTTTGTAAATAGTTGAGCATAAACTAATAGGTCTATAATGATTGATCATCGACGGGTTATCATTCTTAAGGAGAAGAGTGATGAACGTGTGGTTGATTTGTCGCAAAAGTTTTCTAGAGGAAAAGAAGGCCTTTACCTCCTTAGTAACCGAGGGACCCACTGTCTTCCAGTGGGATTGGAAGAAGCCAGCCGGAAAGCCGTCAGGGCCGGGCGATTTATCTGCTTTCATAGTAAACAACGCATTTTTAATTTCCAGATTCGTTACTGGCCTAGCCAGTAGAACATTATCCTGTGGAGAGACATCATGGGAGATGATCTGCAACAACTCCTCATTCCGCCGCGAAGGATATAAGGACGAGCGGAATCTAGCTGTAAATTATTGCAGAAATTGTTGTTGAATGAATTCTGGTTCAGACGATTGAATTCCGCTATCAAGAGTAATATTTTTAATGAATTTTTTCCCTTTTTTGATTGTGGCCACCCTATGGAAGTAACCAGTATTGGAGTCGTTAAATTTGATATGTCTAACCTTAGCCCGTTGAGCCCAGTAACGTCTGTGAAAATCAAGTAGTCGCTCCCTTTTATTGAGAAGTCTTTTCATGAGGCTGAGATCTTTTGGTTCGAAATTAGAGACTGGTTTAGATTGTAGATCTAGCAGTGCTGCATCCGTTGCAACGATCTGGTTACTGATGTTCCCGAATGACTTTTTATGCCAAGCTTTTGAAAGTGATTTTAGCTGTTTTAATTTTTGAGTAAGGTTGAACATGAGGGAACCAGGCCGATTCACGCACCAAGCTTAGGTCACGATATTCTTGTAGTCAGCCTTTTGAGACTAGGCCAGTTCAAAACGGAATGGACGGTTACTATGTCGTACGTCACTACGGAAGTCAGCCAAGATAGGGGCGTGATCCGACCGGGTAAAAGGGTGGACCTGTAGACGAACATAATCGTAACGAGGAAGCAGATTTGTGAGCATAAGGAGACGGTCAAGTCTTTCGAGGCAGTTATCCGGACCACCTTTTTTTCTCTGCCAGGTAAAATCCCCACCAAAGGAAGGGACATCCTGCAGATCTAAATTGTTTTTTAGATGATTTTGTCTTATGAAACTTGAGGGCAACAAAACCGCCCCACCAACCTTGTACGTCGGGCACCCGATGTCATTGAAATCCCCCATAACACAGAAGGGAATATCGAGAACGTCGATATAAGCGGAGACAGATTCCCAGAAAGCCTACTTAAGTCTATTATCAGGGGGAGCATATATAATAATAAAAGCGACAGTGGTCCTTCGGATAATATCTGTATAGTTGAAGTGGATGAAACGATGATTAATAGAGATTAGATTGATTAACCCTTGAGAGACAGGGAGATCTTTCCACAGTAAGCAGATGCCACCCGAGAACCCACAAGTTGGGTCAAAGGCGATGCCTGAGAAGCCACACTTCTTCCAAACTGTATCAGGCGGAATTTTATTAGTTTTAGTTTCGAGGAGAGCAAGAACATTTATATAGTTTGTTTTGCAGAAGAAATCAATATTAGTCCAGAAATTACGGCTCCGGATGCCGCACGAATTCCAAGTGCAAATATTCATGAAAACCTTATTCGATAGTGAACCTCCTTGTAGGAATGTTTAGTCGATAGAGATCGATCAAGGAGATCGTTGAGGTAATGAGATTTCATCCTAACATTTGTGAAAGGGCAAGGCGTTGAAACCCATCTTAGTACGATTAGGGACCCAACCTGATCGTTGAGGTAATGCTCAAGGAGGATGGTTCATGTTCAAGTTTGAGAAGGAGGAAGATAGGGATGTTGTGCTGCTAAAAGCCCCCTTTTCTGGTCCTGGCTATACTTTGCTGCTTAAGTGTGTCCCGGAGAGGTTTACCTTTGACAAGGCTCTTTTCTCTAGCCTACCAATCTGGATAAGGATCCACAAGTTACCAACGGAATTTTGGACTCCTATTATGTTAGAGAAAATAGCAACTAAAATTGGAGACCCAATAATGACCGACTTGTACACAGAAACAAGGTCTAAACAGTTGTTTGCTAGAGTTCTGGTTGAAATGGATTGTGCCAAGGAACTCAAAAAAGTGGTGAAGATTGAGTTCGATGATGCCCCTGATCACCTTTGCTACATTGAGTATGAAAACCTTCCTCCACGATGCAACAATTGCAAGACTTATGGGCATGAAACAAACAAATGCCCCGCTACTAAGGGTACATCACGAGACAAAGGGAAAAAAGTGGTTTCTGACCAAGGGAGAGGCGCCTACAACTCCTCAACCTCTCACCCTCCTTCTACCTCTACTTCCTCCTCTTTTCCTCCTGCTAACAATGCTACCAACTCAGCTTCTGACAACCTAGTGAGCAACATTGCCCCTCCCCCACCCCATCCTACAATCACTCTAGCCTACCTCCCACCCCCACCTCCACCCTCTTCCATTCCTTGCCTTAACACCGCCCCCCCTCCCTCCTTACCTTCTGCTACTAATCCCTCTTCTGGTATCTCCTCTTCTGTTGCTCCTACAAGCTCCAAACATCCCTCTCCCCTCCATGCTACTACAACCTCTTCTTCTTTAGCCTCCACATCTAAACACTCCTCCTCTGTCTCACGATCCACAAGATCAAACGTCAAATTAGCAGGATCAATTAGCAGGATCAACCAAACTTACCAGAAAAAGAAAGCTTCCCCTCCTCCCCCTCCCAAGGTTGTGGACCTCCAGGATGACCAAGCTTTCTACACAGAAACTTCCCTGAGACATGAGAATGAGATGAGAGTAATTTCTAAGAGAAAGGAAATAGAATCTAGGAGGAAGATGGTTACTTTCTCTCAAGAAAATAGATACCAAGCCCTCACTGATACGGATGGCTCTAAGTCACTTGAGGAAAAGGAATCCTGTGTACAAGGTTGTGAAAATGCAATTGTGATCTATGAGCCAAGACAACTGGAAAAGGTCACAAGTAAGGAGAAAGGGAAAAATGCACAGAAGCACATGGGTGCTGAGAAAGAACAAGCAGATGCAAGGAAGCCTGTCGAGGAACAACAAGTCAGCGTACAAGACAAAGGAAATTCAAGTGTGATCACAGAGTCCAGCCAGCTGGAAAAGATTAGAAGCAGGGAGAAAGGGAAAACTGAACAGTCGCATACAACTACTGATAACGAACATGTTGAAGTTAGGAGAAGTTGTCGATTGAACAAAAACAGTAATGTGGTTACAGTCAACTCAGAGAAGGAGTCAGAGTCAGACTGCAGTAAATATGACGGGGAAGATGAAGCTGTGCAAAGGGAATACAAGAAGGAGGGGTTAGGCTTAAAACATGGGCCGGGAGATTGCAAGGATACAGCTCAGCGGATTGATAAAGGGCCTAGCACCCTTCTAAAAAGGGGTAAATGATAGTGGCTTCATGGAATATTAGGGGGTTCAACAGCTCCCCCAAACAAAAGGCTGTACGTGATTTCCTCAAGGAGAAGAACATTTCTTTTTTGGGAATCGTAGAGACTAAATTGGATCAAGAAAAGCTTGGAGAAATAATGAGTGAAGGTTTCAGTCAGTGGAACTTCCTGCATAATTTTGAGCTTAGTGAAGCTGGGAGAATTGTGGTGATTTGGGACCCTTCAAGAGTTGACTTTTTGCACCAAAGGACTACAGACCAACTGATTTCTGGGCAGATTAGATGCAGAACTACTAGGAAGTGTTTTGAAATAGCCCAAGTGTATGGATTGCATACTATAGTTAGAAGAAGGGCCTTGTGGAATGACTTGATCATTGAATGTAACAGAAGACAAGGGCCTTGGCTAATCTTGGGAGATTTTAACGCAATTATGAGGTCGTGTGAAAGGAGGAATGGCTCTACAGTTTCAGCTTATGAAATCTCAGATCTGTGGGATTGTTGCACTGAAATTGGCCTCAGAGATGCTATGAGCTCTGGTCAGGATCATACATGGTTTAAAGGGAGTAAATCAACGAAAATTGATAGGGTTATGGTTAACAGCTGCTGGGACTCTATGGACTATTATTGCAAGGCTACCTTTCTTATCCCTAAAGTCTTCTCTGACCACTGTCAAGTGGTGGTGGAAGTCCTACAACAACAAGCCAGGAAGAAGGGGTCTTTTAAATTTTTTAATATGTGGTCACAACATGACCAATTCCAAAGTACTGTCAGTGAGAATTGGAGTCAATCCGGGTGGGGAACAGCCCAATATATGCTATGCAAGAAGCTCCAGAAATTAAAACAGCCCCTTAAGGACCTGAATAAGCTACACTACTCAAACATCACAGCTAGAGCAAAAGCTGCAGAAGAGGAGTATGAAAAAGCCTTCCTAGCCTTAAGAGAAGATTCTGAATGCCCTTTGCTTCTTCAACAAATGGAATCCACTAAGAAGATGGCAAGGAGGCTAAAAGAAGCTGAATTCAAGTTTAACTCACAACTTGCTAAAGCCAGACATACCTTCAAAGGTGACAAGTGCAACTCTTACTTCCATGGGCTAATGAGGAAAAATATGAGGAGAAACCATGTCAGCTCCCTGATCAAAGAAAATGGGGTTCAAACTTCTTCTCTGGAGGAAGTCAACCAGGAATTTGAGAGCTTTTATAAGGATCTGCTAGGCACCTTTAAAGCCACCGAAGATGTTGACCCTAGAGTCATAAGGGATGGAGGAGCTTTTTTGAAGGATGACAGGCATGAGGGGCTGATCAGGGCTGTGTCTGAAGAGGACATAAAAAATGCTTTGTGGGGGATTGATGATGACAGATCTCCTGGTCCAGATGGGTATACTTCCAAGTTCTTCAAGGATACCTGGTCCACCACGGGAGCTCAGCTTTGTGATGCTGTGATGGAATTCTTTAGAACAGGAAGGCTTCTTAAGCAGATCAACCATACAAGTATTTCTCTTATTGCCAAAACCCCTAATGCCAATCGAGTGGGGGAGTTTAGGCCAATTTCTTGCTGCAATGTTACCTACAAAATCATCACTAAAATCCTAGCAGCTAGACTTAAGCCTGAGCTCCAATCTCTAATCTCTCCTGCTCAACTAGGCTTTGTTGAAGGTAGAATCATGAGTGAAAATGTGATGCTGCTTCAAGAACTTATTAGGAAATATTTGAGGAAAAGGATAAGTCCCAGGTGCATTTTGAATCTTGATCTTAGGAAAGCATATGATACTTTATCTTGGAAATTTATAGAACAAATGCTCTCTCATCTAAATTTCCCTCCTATCTTTATAAGTTGGATCCTGGAATGTATCTGCACTACTACTTTCTCTTTGAATGTTAATGGCTGTCTACAGGGGTTTTTTCATGGTAAGAGAGGTAAGGCAAGGAGATCCAATCTCCCCCTTACTTTTTGTGTTATCTGCTGACTATCTATCCAGGGTCCTTCAATGCAGGACTAGACACCCTTCTTTCAGATTCCACCCCAAATGTGGGATGCTTCGGATCTCCCACTTGGCATATGCTGATGATATAATTCTTCTCTCAAGGGGGGACAAGGCTTCTATGGAGATTCTACTGGACTCTCTGGATCACTTTACTGCTGTCTCTGGGTTGGAAGTGAGCTCCTCCAAATCCTCCTACTACCTTGCTGGAGTTAAAGAAGATGACAAGGAGTTTCTCATCTCTAGAACAAGCTTCAACCAAGGGGCCTTTCCTTTCAAGTATTTGGGCATCCCAATCTCTTCAGGGAGGCTCACTGTATCACAATTCTCCCCTTTCTTGGATAAACTATTGACTAACATAAGTTACTGGGACTCCAAGACCCTCTCGTATGCAGGAAAAGTGGAATTAATACGGGCTGTGCTTCAAAGAATCCAAGCCTTTTGGTTTTCTATTCTTCCTTCTCCTTCTACTCTTATTGATAAAGTGAACAGGTTATGTGCTAAATTTCTATGGAAATCCCACAGAGTCAGATGGATGGATGTGTGCTTACCAAAGGAGGAAGGTGGACTTGGACTCAAAGATCTCAAAGTTTGGAACAATGCCTTCCTCTCTCGTATCCTTTGGGACATCATCCAGAAAAAGGATAGCTTATGGATCAGATGGATTCATCATCAATACTTAAGAAGTGATAGTGTTTGGACCTGGAATGTTCACAAAACAAATGACTCTCCCTTGGTAAAGAAAATCCTGTCTATTAGAGATGTTTTACTAACAAATGCAGGTTCAGTTGAAGGAGCCTTGGAGCTGCTTTCTTCCTGGAACTCTAGAGGGAAGTATAGAGTACATAGTGCCTACGAGTTCCTTAGAAGGAAAGTGGTCAAAAAACCTTGGAGCTCAGTGGTCTGGGATAAAGCTATCACACCCAAGCATGCATTCATACTATGGTTAGCTACAAAGAAAAGACTGGCAACCAAGGATCTCATAAGGACAAGGGAAGTTGAACTAACATGCTGCTTTTGTAATCAAGCTGATGAAAGTCATGAACACCTATTCTTTGCGTGTCATTTCTCTTCTACTGTTTGGTTGCAGATAAAGAGCTGGATTGGAATTTGGAGAAGGATGTCCACCCTTCAAGGGGCCCTCAAGTGGTTAAAGAAGGAAGCTAAAGGGAGGAGCTGGCACTCAAAGGCTAAAAGGATTGGGCTTGCTACAACCGTCTACTACATTTGGAAAGCCAGAAATGATATGGTATTTGAAGGAAAGGCTTGGAATCATGAGGAGCTGGTTCACTTGATAAAGTTGCATGTTTATAAGCTTCTCAACCACATATTCAATCTGCACTTCACCCCCACAGCCACGTTACAAATGGGTCTTATTCAAGAGGACATTCAGTTGGAGGTTAATGACATACAAGTTTAACCATGGTGTCATGGAGAAGCTTCTTCTCTTCAATGGTTTCAAACCTCGAGAAGATCAAGCAATGGAAGGTGCCTTCCCAAGCATAACGTCTGCTACAGCTGCTTTCACCTTCTTTTGAAGTTGTGCAGATCACTTTGAGGTGCCTGACATCACCATCCACACCTTGCTGAAGCAAACCTTGGGGCTTAAATGTTTAGAGGCAACCTTTTGATCTTGTTGCCTCTCCAAAGCCAATCACTTTGTAATTGTGTAACCTCTTGGCTTGTCTGTGTTGGTTTGCTAACTAAATTGTATTAGGGTGCTCAAAGTGGTATGGTGTAGCTTCCTTGATGGCCGAGCCGAAGGGGTCGCTACATCCTACTACTCTGAGGTGCGTGTCCGACTTTTGATAGCTGTGGCTTGAGGAGACAGGAACTGCACTGGGACATAGTCCCTACCACCCTCATTGGCTATTTCAGGAAGTGAGCCTTACTCACATTATAGGCTTCATTTGAGTTGTAAATATTTCATTTCATTAATATATTTTTACCTTAAAATCAAAAAAAAAAAGGGACCCAACCTGATGGAAATGGCTTAGTTCAAGCATTAAGAACTCAAAATAACTCGATAGAAAACTAAGTAATATAAGGATTACACCCAATAAAAGGCATGGGTTACACAAGTGAGAAAGTAGCACCACATTGATTTGGGATAACACACAACTAATGAAAGGCCAAGAGATCATTCTTAGAATTTGAACTAATACAACGATAGTAGTATGCGGACCAACCGCCCACGTCAAAAACATGACCAGGCCGAGACACACCAACCGAGCCCAGGATTCAGTTAGAGCAACGTACATCTGGAGCCACATGGAGCCAACAACACTGGATAGGAGCTAGCAACCGAGACGGCCAAAGATATACAAACCCTGGTAGAGCGCAAAGGCGTAAGCCAACGATGCAATCCGAAGACAGCGACACCGCTGTAGTAGACTGTATATAGAAGCAGTGGGAGACAAAATTAAAATACACAACGGAGTAGTCGTTTATATCTTCAGTATTGAAGCTATGGGGAGAGTTACTCCCAAAGAATATTAGAATCTTGGAGATGAAGGGGATATGCTTGTAAGCACGCAAGATAGGTAGAGTAGTTGTGTAAGGAAGTGAACCACATACCAGTCCGCCACACACACGACAGTCCGTAGTGCAGGAAGACAAGGCCGGACGCCCATTCGAAAGAACTCCCAAGCAGAATAGCCTGCAGAGCTTTGAAGGAGGAAATGCCTTGTAAGGCTGTACATAAATATTTTTCATATTTGTTGAGGCTTGTGAGCCGTAATGTGCATCAGCCGAGGCACCAAAGAGAGGTAGCAGGCAACAGGCAGTAACATAAGGAGAGAGCGAAATTTGCAGCTTGTCGCAAACTGAATTGAAACAACCAAGATGTGTACTGAAGTTAGCCGGTAAGGCAATTGAGATAGGTTTGGTGATATGTTTGTGGTTGATATCCATCGATCCCTGACAGTCAAAATCCGAAAAGGAGCATAAGACATATGAAATATGCAAAATATGATACAAGCACGGATAAAGATCCATAAGCCAAACAACTGAACTTATCGTACAGCCTGAGATTGGAAGTTGAGATTGACAATGCGTGTTGACACAAATGAGACAGATTAAAGGGCTATTAAGCATAACAAACCATTCCAAATCATGAAATAGTTTACCAAAGAGTTGTGCTAACCCCAAGAACGAGACAAATACAAAAAGGGTTATTAACCACAATATAAATTTGTACCAAGTTATCCAAATAGAAAGGATGAAGCTATTAAGCATAACAAACCATTCCAAATCATGAAATAGTTTACCAAAGAGCTGTGCTAACCCCAAGAACGAGACCAATACACGGAGGGTTAATAACCACAATATAAATTTGTACCAAGTTACCCAAATAGAAAGGATAAACAAATTGAAAATACCATGGGAAAATTTCAATTCAAAAATAGCGAACAAAGAGGCAGCTTGTTGAGCAATTGGCGGAACCCAATGGAGTCAAAGGTCCTTGTGAGAGAGTCGAGAACAGCCGGTAAGGCAATTATAGACCGGCAAGGTCCTTGGGAGAGAGTCGAGAACACAAACGCCCACATAAGCCAAAGCCCTTGTGAGAGAGTCGAGAACAGCCGGTAAGGCAATTAGAGACCGGTGACGGTCATGAAGCAGCCGAACTTCAATGGATCTCCTTCTTGAAATATTCAAGGAATTAAGCTTCTCCTTCCATTTGTTGTACCATCTCAGCCTAACTAAGGCACCGGATGTAAATCCCCTCACTTCATTCATAGGATTGAGGAAGATACCACTTTGATTAGTGGAAGGATTTTGATTTTGGAATTTTCGCCAAATACCCCTGAGGTTAAGGCTAATTCGCGCGGTGTACAAAAGTTTGACATATTTCGCCAGGTGCCCCTGAGGTTTACATTTTTTTCGCCAAATACCCCTGAGGTTTTTATTTTTTCGCCAAATGCCCCTCTGTCGAATTTGTTAATGTTTTTTTTTATTGAAAATAAAAAGAATAGAAAATATTATTTCATTGTTATTTTTGTGAGGTATTATTTGAACAATATTATTTAATTATGGTAATTAAATTATCTAATATTATATACACAATACAATACCATATCATATTACATTTTTTAATCAATGGAATTAATTCAAAACTCTTTTTTTGATAAAGTTAAAATTAACTATACAGTATTATTTCATTATGTATTAATTACGCAATATCATTTCATGCTATTTATTTAAACAATGAGATTAATTCAAACTGTTTTTTTTTAAAAAAATACATAGTTCCAAATATATGAATTTTTTTTTCCAAAGCAATTAATCTCTCTTTTTGTGTGTGTATAATGAAAACTATTTTTTATATAATAATCTTAATTTTTGGAATTTCACACAATCAACCTAATCTACATAAATTTTCAAACAATAATTTTTTAAAACATTTTTTTAACCAATGAGATTTATCTATTCTAATTGTTAAATGAGAAATATTTTTGCTTAGATGACATAATCATTTTAATTTCACGATTTCCCCCCAATCAATTGAACCTTGAAAAAAAAATCAAACTAATGAAATTTGTACACGTTTCTTTAATCAATCTAGTTATATCTAAATATTAATTAATAAGCATTTTTTATTAGGTGTTATAAACACATTTATTATTTTAGGATTTTAACCCAATCAACATATTTTACTTAAATCTTAAACTCGTGTAATTTTTACACATTTTTCATAAATATTTTAATTATTTTTTACTTAATTATCAAATCTATTTTTTTGTATTTTATGTTAATGTTTGATAATATCTTATTTAAATTTATCATAGTAATTTTTTATACTTAGAAAAATTAATTTTTATTAAAAATATGCGCCATGTTGGGGGAATTGTACCATTTTTAAATAAAAAAACGTTAACAAATTCGACAGAGGGGCATTTGGCGAAAAAATATAAACCTCAGGGGTATTTGGCGAAAAAAATGAAAACCTCAGGGACACCTGGCGAAATATGTCAAACTTTTGTACACCACGCGAATTAGCCTTAACCTCAGGGGTATTTGGCGAAAATTCCGTTTTGATTTCTTTCATCCTTTTCAGAATTACGGGAGCAGATCACTCTATTGTTTCTTGCGCTTCTGGTTGTTGAAGGCAGCTTGTGCTTGTTGGAGGCGGTGGTCGGAGTACCGACAGTGGGCGTTTGGGCCGAATTGCTGGTGGCGGCGGGATGGGAACTAGGGTTTTGTTTGAGAGTGTTTTTCCGGTTCATCTTTATAATTGGGATATAAATAAAATTGCAACAATCAAATATGAATAATCTAATAATTGATTTTTTTTCCTTAAAAAGTGCTAAATACCCCCATCAAGTACTTAATTCGTGAAAGATTTATCAATAGTTATATTATAAATTTTAATAGATAAAAAAAAATGAATAACATTAATTGAATATAATATGATATAATAGATGGATTAACTAGTCCATTTCCCGTGCTATGCACGGATTTAATATAAAAACATTATTAAATTATTTTTAAATTTAATTATAAATAATATTAACCTTCAAAAATAAATAATGTGTATTCATTTACAAATAAAAAAGATAATCTAGATATTATAATAATTTGATATAATTTAATATTAAAAAATAAAAATTTATTTGAATAGCAACAAATTAAAGAAAGTTGTTTTTAATGAACCCCTCTCCCATTGATTAACCATATCATAAATTTTAAACAAAAGCAAAACATATTTTATAGGTAAAGAAGAACTATATGGAAACATAAAATAGTAGTTAGAAGCACACAAAGTGGATTTTTTTTTCTAAATATTCATTAAAAACTAATTATTTAACAAAATATTCACACTTTCAAAATATTTACAAAATATTCATTTTTTGCAGATCTAGTAGAAAAACGCGAGTGGACTAAAACCGCGTTTCTACCATTAATTTTATTTTAAAATTATTGTATTTGTTCACTAAAAGCGCGGTATAGAATCGCGTGTCTTCTCAAACCTTTTCCAATTCGGGGGGGGGACAAGGAATTGGGATAACCTCGGAGGCCCAAAGCATGGAAGAGGGGACGCCTAGCTCGTCGACGACGTCGGAGTCTCAATGCATGGCGGAGGAAAGGCTGACTGGACCACGAAACCATGGCAGAGGGGAGGCTGAGCTTGTTGATGATGTTAGAGGTCGGAGGAGATCGGAGGCCGAAGCTAGGTTTGGCGGAGGGGATCGATGTGGAAGAAGGGTTAGAAGGCAGATGCACATTTCTCCCCAATTCCCCTGTGTTTAAAAAATTAAAAAAAAAAGACACGCGGTTTCACATTGCATGTATCTTGAAAACGCACATAACACTTACCTAATTAATTCCAAAATAAAATTAATGATAGAAATGTTGAACGCGGTGTTATCCCGCATTTCTTTCGTCATTTTTTTTGCCACTTTTCCCTTTAATTTTAAATATGTTAGCTTATGAATAAAATGCGGTTTAAGACCGTGTTTTTCTATCATACTTGCAAAAATGCATATTTTTATAAATATTTTAAAAGTGTGAATATTTTGTTAAATAGTTATTTTTTAAGGAATATTTAGAAGAAAAAAAATTCCATAAACAAATCTAATTTGCGAGAGAAAATATGCATCACCTTCTTCAATATGAAACCCAACACATTTCTTGAAAGGGTTTTTTATTCTGCAATAGCGAATTTAACAATTCGACAATCAGACTCCACAATGATATCATGATATGTGTAAAATCGTCATCTCATGCTAATTGAAAAACGTAAATAATATTCCCCTGCCTCTGTGATCTCCAAAGTTGAGCCCATTTGAATAGCTCTTACACCTAAGCAAGAGTCAGAGAAGTATAGGGTGGCTTAAGCCCCCCCCCCCCCCCCCCCCCTTTTATTAGGTAAGAATTCGAGCTCAGGAGCACAGATGTAAGAAAACCCCAAACAACCCGAAGAAGTCGTCCGCTAGTAGAGAAGTTGATGGAGATCCAGGGAGAGCCACAAATACTGAGAACACGGGAGAGTGCGAAGACTCACACGACGTCTCGACGCCGAGAAGGCGAAGAACAGTAAGCCACCAACGGATCGAAGGGGCGAACCTGGGGAACTACGGATCACCGACGTTGCCCCCACCTAGATGAAGGATCTTCAAAGACCACGAACACATCCACGATCCTCTCGATCATACAGTTAGCCCGATACTGCAACCCAATTCGGAACTAAAGGCCACTACACCATAGCAATGATCCAACACCAGAAGAACGAACAAGAACAGGCCAATAAAGGAAGATCAAATCCGATGAAAATTTATGTGTAGAGCTCCCGAGAACACAGAGCGTCTGGGGAGAATAATTATTACTTATTTTATTTATATTAATATTTTCCAGGCCCTTTCGGGATTTTAGTCAAACCCTTTCGAGTGGGTACACATATAAATTATATAAGATTGATACATTATTTTTAATAATATTGTCAACTTAATATAAGATTTTTTAATTTTTTTTCCCCTCCATGGTAGCTTTGGGCCCAAAGCACAACCACTCGGGCCCAAGGAGAACAATCATTATCGTCTTCCCGAACTCGTTCTTCCTTGTGACAAAGGCAATGGAGAGTCTGATTACAGGCTATCGCCAACCAACAACCGGGAGGGAGGAGAACGAGGGGCGAGTGGGGTTTGCAACGATCTTGACCGGACTAGAACGTCGACAATAGCGGCAAGCGTCAGGCCGGACAAGATCGATTACCCAGGAGCAACCGAGACCGACGGAAGAAGAGCTCACGTCGATAGCCGACGCAAACCACAACCCAACTAAGATTCAGTAGAGGGTTGGGAAAGAGCCAGCCCGGAGTAAGAGACGAAGTCGAGATCCGGGAGCCTGAGGGATGCACTTTGGAGCTTAAGCCCCCTCTAACTAGGAAGGAAAAAATTGCATGTTTTTTTTTATTAATTAATCCTAAACAATACTAAAGTAGAAGGTGAGTTGCCACGTGTCGCGCTCTGGTTAAAATTTTTCCCGCCCATTTTGTCTATCAAATTTTTTTTTGCCATGTGTAAATTTTGTGCAACATATATATTACAATCTTTTTTTTGGGTAAATTACATAAAACCACCCATTAATATATGCTACTTTTCATTTGATACGTTTTGAATCCCCGATCCTTCGCATGCGGGCTCAGAATTAAGAACACTAACTTGTTGATAGCCCGATCTTGAATATTCTTGATATCCTCGATGTTTACAAGTAGTTACAATAAAAGGGTTCGAACTATTGCAAAAGAAACGAAAAGAAACAAATAAAAACTAAAACAAAAGACAAAAGAACAATGAAAAGCGATGGAAACTGGAGTAGCCGCGGGGCTGCAAGGGCGATGGCGACGGTTCTGCACAGACTCAGCGACGGCTTTTCTGATCCAGCGACGGTTTCTCAGGATAGGTTTCTACTTTGTGTTTGGTTTGGGATTGTGTTTGGGTGAGTTGTGTTTGGATCTTGATTGTATGTGTGAACAATAAGAACATAAGTGATTGCTAGAGCTTTAGGAAATTGAAAGCTTTTGGATTGGAGGAATTGTAGAAACCTTAAAATCCTATTAAGGTTCCACAATATAATTTTCCAATCTAACTTTACTGAATGATGAAAAGGGTTTAAATAACAAACATACCAATTCTATCTTTGAAAAAGATAGAGTTTTGGCTTAGATAAATAAATATTAAATCCTAATAATAATCCTAGATAAATAGTCTTATTTAGTGGCCAAGGAAAATATCTAGAAGAGATAAACTTTTATTTTTCACCTTTATTCACCTAACTAAGTATTACTAAAAATAAGACATTCCATAAATAGCCGTTGTGAGCCTAATTTGCAATGTTGTATATTTACTTTTATATCGATTTCAGCATGCATTTCATACAATTGGGTTAGAATAGTACAGATTCTATGTAGTTTACACTTATTTGTCAAATTATGGAGTCTACACTAGTTTCTGTTTAATTTTGCAGAAATCGAGGCAATTTACAGCAAATCGAACAGAGGACGAGGAAGAAAAGCAATCGACGTAGCTAGTCGATATCGACCACTTCTAGTCGATATCGAGTACTTTCACAGTCGAAATCCAGAAGTCGAGCAGATTTCACTCGAGGAGCCCGGTTATAGTCGACGTCGAGTAAACCTACTCGATGACAAGTACATGTCGACTTTCCAGAAGCTAGCCGAACTCGAGTGCAACCTAGGAGGAGAAGACCGTACTCGATGTCGAGTTGTCGAGTACATCTTGTCGATGTCGAGTACCACCCGTCAGCAGTCCGAGTCCGAATCGAGTTATATCCGAGCATGTGGGATTACTTGCAAGAGAAGTCACGTGAATTCTATCCATTCAAGAGAAGATCTATCAAGATGGAAGACAACTATACACATTAGATATAGTTTTCATTAGAGATTTATTTCTTTTATTAAAGTCTTTATCTTAAGTCTTTTAGATAGAAAGTTTTAGATATAGATATAGTTGTTCTTTTATAGATTAACTAGATGGAACACTATAAATAAAGCCCTAGGGGCTGAGTTTTATGCATTCCAATTCAGAGATTGACAAGACAAGAGTAGGAGAGTTAGAAGAGAGAGATTGGAGTCGAGAGAAGTTGTATTTGGCGAGAGCGGAATTGGCTTCGATCAGTTGTAAGCTTTGCTTTATTTTATTAATGCAATTTAGTTTTCTTTAATTATTGATGAGTTTCCTTATGATGAAGAGCGAGTAGTCTACCTACTCCTAGGGTTGAGGTGAGCCCGACGATAGCCATGCGTTTTTAAGGTAAAGATTCGACCTTTATTGTGTTTTGATCATCCATTGCATTTTATATGTTTATTACCTAATTAATAGAGATTCAGGTTAACAACTTGGATTATAAACATAAAATTGGTAGATACAATTAGGGTTTCTTGAAAGATGTCCAATTGTTGGAAAAGGCGAAAGCTTGATCCTTTGATGTGATTGCATGGTTATTTCTCTTTATCTTGCCTTATGCATGTTTGGTTATTGTTGTTGCAATCCCTGGTCTTGGAAGTTTTCTTTTATATAGTTTATTTCGAAATCTGCAATTCGTTACGTTCTGTGTTCTACTCGACTTCGACTACTCCTAGTCGACGTCGACCACTAATCTCTCGATTAAGCAAGATCGCTGTCGTTTTTGTCTCTACAGGTACTCGACTTCGATCAAGACTACTCGACTACGACTACTGTAGCACTCGACGTCGAGGACTCCTGGTCGACTTCGACTACTCCTGTTGCCTGGATTCGCTGCTTGCTAGAGATCGACTGTACGAGACCCCTGTCAACAACCACCTAGTCGAGGTTGAGTACTCCGGAGTCGACTTCTGTTCGTGAGATTTTTCCACTATCTATGATCCGTTGACCAGCTTCCTCAAGGATCGAACCTGACTTCCTTTTGCTACATCGGGAGGGAGTCTTGTAATTATTTGCGTGGGCACAATATGGTTTGATTTATTATTATATTTTGAACTCGATTTCCTCCTACAACAAGTTGGCGTCGTTGCCGGGCAAGCAATCATTCGCGCCTTAGGTAGTTAGATCTCACGTTTTCCTTGAGTTTTGTTTTGCATGTGTATGCACCGTTCTGATCAACCACCTGAGTTTGACGCCTTAGACGACCCGTAATGTCTTATACACATCCACTCTAGATTGAAAAGGATCACGACGACCGCAGAAACACAAGCTGAGATGATCGAGAGGCTTCAGAGGGAACTAACAACCAACAATGTTGCTCTCGCCGCTGAGAGAGCACGGACCGAGCGGGAAATAGAACAAAGGAGGCAGGCGGAGGCTGAGCTTGCCCTATATCCGACTACTGCAAAGGATTACATGCACCCGACTCTCATAGTGACTGAATCGGCTATTCTAGTCCCTCCTAATGACTTTGAAATTCGCACTGCATTCCTTACTAAAATTAAAAATAATGCTTTTGAAGGGAGATTTAATGAATGCCCTTTAGCTCATATTACTACTTTTGCTGATATGTGTCAAATTATTACGGAAGATGCTACTCTTGAATATGTAAGAATGAAAGCTTTTCGTTGGTCTCTTGCAGGTCCAGCACTAAAGTGGCTTGAAGGACGTCCTGCGCGATCCCTCACAACATGTACTGAGGTTAGGAATGCGTTTCTCAACAAGTTCTTTCCTCCCGCAACCAACTTCGACAACACATATGGGGCCTCTGCGAATTACGAAGAAAATGCCTATGCAAGGCCATCCCCATCCATGCCCCTATATGAGCCTTCAATTCTAAGGAGATTGATCATGATGTCAAGGAGCAGTTCTACAAAGATCAAAATCACAAGCTCCTCAAGCAAGTCAAATTTCTATCTTTCAACCAGCCTTGCTTTGAATGTGGCTCACATCGGCACACCACCCCAGAGTGTCCACATATGGATCAAGTCAGGTTAGCAGAAACTCATGAGGAGGTAGCTTACGTAGGGGGTCCCAATCATATGGGGGACCAAATGTTCTATCAACCACCGTGGAACCAAGGTGCCTCTAGGAACCCCCCATCATACAGAGCTCCGGGACATCCAGAAAGGGACCAGCGGAAAGATGAGCTACAGATGATCCTCAACGAGATGCAAAGAAACCAGGCACAACAGAAGCAATCCACCAGCGCCATCCAGACTCAACTCCACAACCTCAATATACGATTTAGGGAGATGAACATCTGGAAAAAGAACATGGAGACCCAAATGGGTCGAATCGCGCAACAAATCCCAAGACCATCTGGAAAGCTCCATGGGCATACAGATCCAAATCCTAAGAGGCAATCCGGAAAAGTCATTGTTGTGAAGTTGAGAAGCGGGCACCAATTACACAAGCCAGATGTCGAAAAGGAGAAAGACGAAGCTAAGAGTCCACTCGACGTCGAGCAGAGCCCAGTCGACATTGACGAGTCTACTCGACGTCGAGTAGATCTACCCAAAGTCGATCAGCCCCACAACATCGAGGACACTTCTGCACATCAAGAACACTCGACGTCGACTCATGTAGTCAGTATCGAGGACCCTCCAGTCGACCTCGAGGACGTTGCATCACCTACGACAACTGTTCTGGCTCCGAAACCTAAGAAAACCCACCCGTTCCCTTCCAAGACGCTGAAAGATCCCACTACATGTATGTTTAAACGCTTTGTTAAGATGCTTCAGGAACTAATCATTTCAATTCCTTTTATATAAGCTCTTCAAGAGATGCCTGCATATGTCAAGTTCCTCAAGGAGATCCTTAGCAACAAGCGATCAATCACCGAAATCGCCAACGACTGCAAAATGATGGATTTCCCTGAGAAAAGACCTGACCCTGGTAAGTTTTCTATTACTGTGGGATTTGGACAACATAAATATGAGGCACTGTATGATCTAGAAGCAAGAGTGAGTATCATCCCCTTATCAATCTGGTCAAAAGTAAAGATAGTAGCAATATAGCATGTGGATGCCAAGCTATACATGGCGAACAATACGGTGGTCATCCCTACATGTATGGTTGATAATGTCCCTGTCCAGGTTGGTAAGTTGTATATCCCCGCATATTTCCTTGTTATAGATATGGCGGAAGATCCTGCTTGTCCTGTTATTATTGGTAGACCTTTTGTAGCCACTGCAGATGCCAACATCAGCGTCAGGAAGTGATTGCTCACCTTCACGATAGGTAATGAGGTCTTAGACTTCTCTTTTGGCCCTACAAAGGAGGAAATTCCATGACTGTAGGTAAAGAGCATAGGCAACCTGATACGGGATTAGCCGTAGGATGGACCGATCTTCGACAATCAAGACTCAAAGACAAGAACGGAAGCAAACGACTCAAGAACAACAAATAAAGACACAATCTCGATTAAAAGGAATAAAGACGCAGCAACTCTAGACTCGATTAAAAATAATAGAAAGACCGATAGATGGGTGATTCAAACTAATATAGAATGAGGAAAAGACCTCATTCCTCCTAAGAGGGTAGGAACCAAATACCAACAACTATAAAGCTCGCATCTATAACCTTACACAACCAAGCGGACAACTTGGAGGCACAAGGAAGGGACTTGTGATTACCAGGATCACCAAGCTCTCGCGAGGTTGACGAACTCAAAGCAAACCAAGTTAGATCAAGAACCAATTTGCAATCGATGAGCAACACTACGAATCGATTGACTTTCTCACACCTGTGTTTCACACAAAGATTGAATTCTCATAAAAATTGTACGTGAAGTTTTACAATGAAGGGTCGGCCAACTATTTAACCTAACAAGACTGAATTTCGGCCTAAATTAATTAAAATAATAACTTAAAGAATTAATTAAAATAAACCTAAAAGAAATACTAAAAATAAGATAAATTCGTCTAAAAACAGTGACAACTCAAAGAATGTGATTTTCGGCCAAGCTCTAGGTCGAATCTGTAAAACCTTCAACATCAAAGTTGTAGATCTCTTCGTCATCGTTCCGAAAAGGTATGGCACGATCTAATTCGATTAATATTGAATCCGTATGACTCATTTTATTGAGACGTCGAAAAGCTGTCAAACTACTGAACGAATCTTAAAAACTTCAAACTTCCACCTTTGGACCTTCTCCCATGGTGGAGACTTCTTCTTACTCTTGAGGATGACAACATTCTCACGAGCTCGAATCATAGGTCCATCCCCAAGTATAGGTGTGTCCGAAGGTGTCTTGGATGGTCCCGCATCATTCCCCCTTTCTTGAAAAGGATTCGACCTCGAATCCAAGGTCGCATAAGATTCCGCAAATGCATCAACACGAGCTCATGGATCGAATACCTCATGCCAATGGAAACTCCTCTCGAGGCCGATTGTTGCAGGGGTTGACCACGTCTGGATGGTTTTAATCTTGGCGTCGCCATCTTGGAGACCATTAGAGCTTTCTAAAAAACCAAGAAAAGAAACTTGATTAGTGCACAATTCATATTGCATTTCTAATTGAAGATGCACTTTAGCTTGTTCATTTATCTCTAAGTGTCCATCTTTCTTAGGCACTAACAACACAGGCACAACATATGGACTCAAACTTTCCCTAATGTATCTTTTGTCCAACAGTTCCTGGATTTGGGATTGAACCTCTTGGGTTTCAGTGAGATTCATTCTATAAGCAAGCCTATTAGGCAATGCAGCCCCTGGGATGAGATCGATTTGATGCGGGACCATCCAAGACACCTTCGGACACACCTATACTTGGGGATGGACCTATGATTCGAGCTCGTGAAAATGTTATCATCCTCAAGAGGAAGAAGAAGGCTCCACCATGGGAGAAGGTCCAAAGGTGGAAGTTTGACGTTTTTAAGATTTGTTCAGTAGTTTGACAGCTTTTCGACGTCTAAGTAAAATGAGTCATACAGATTCAATATTCATCGGATTAGATCGTGTCATACCTTATCGGAACGAGGACGAAGAGATCTACAACTTTACTATTGAAGGTTTTTCCAGATTCGACCTAGAGTTTGGCCGAAAATCACATTCTTTGAGTTGTCACTGTTTTTAGACGAATTTATCTTATTTTAGTATTTCTTTTAGGTTTATTTTAATTAATTCTTTAAGTTATTATTTTAATTAATTTAGGCCGAAATTCAGTCTTGTTAGGTTAAATAGTCGGCCGACCCTTCATTGTAAAACTTCACATACGTGAGAAAGTCAATCGATTCGTAGCGTTGCTCATCGATTGCAAATTGGTTCTTGATCTAACTTGGTTTGCTTTGAGTTCGTCAACCTCGCGAGAGGTTGGTGATCCTGGTAATCACAAGTCCCCTCCTTGTGCCTCCAAGTTGTCCGCTTGGTTGTGTAAGGTTGTAGAGGCGGGCTTTATAGTCATTGGTATTTGGTTCCTACCCTCTTAGGAGGCCTGAGGTCTTTGCCTCATTCTATTTTAGTTCGAATCACCCATCTATCGGTCTTTCTATTGTTTTTAATCGAGTCTAGAGTTGCTGCGTCTTTATTCTTTTTAATCGATATTGAGTCTTTGTTAACAGTTCTTGAGTCGTTTGCTTCCGTTCTTGTCTTTGAGTCTTGATTGTCGAAGATCGGACCATCCTACGGCTAACCCCGTATCACAACCACATGGACGAGCAAACAATGATGGAGGAAAGCGCCAAAAAGCTACTCGACATCGACTGCACTGCACCTGGTCAACATCGACTACTCCACTCGACGTCAACTACTCCCACCCGACGTTGACCTCCCTTGTTGAGCTCCAGACCTGCCAAAAGCATAAGTATGGGGTCCCTGTACTCGACTTTGGCTAACCCTCAACCCGAAGATTGCTGTTTTGGGCACGAAAAGGTAAGATCAGGTACAATCCCTACTTCTCCTCCCCCCGTTTATAAAAATAAAAAGATTTTTAGAGGAGACAAGGCCCCATGGCGAGCTAACCTGCGCAGGATTAGGACTGGAAAGAAGAAGAAGGAAGGCAAAGGATTTTATGCAAACAACAGCTTATCAGCGGAGCTGGCATACTACAACCAGGACCTAGATGATCCGGGAGAAGGGCCAGGCATAGAAGGGTCCCACATTAAAAGTCCTTGAGCAACAATGAAGTAGTCAGCCTAGCGACTATAAAGTCTAGAGCTTGTAAATAAAACACTTAGTTTTTGAATTTTTGGACATTGGTTTTTGGGTTTTGGACATTATTTTTAAGTTTTTCTATTGTGGATATTTTCCGTCTAACGAGTCTTGCAAGTAAAAAGAAGCGGCAGAAGTACTCGACGTCGACCACCATCACGAGCAAGGGACCCGTGGTTTAGGAGAAAGACCACCATGGGGTTCAACGTTACTCGACATCGAGTAGACCTAGTCGACGTCGACTAGTCTGCTCGAAGTCGACCACTTCTGCGCACATTCAACACTCGATTTCCGACGTTCTGCATACCTGTCTAGTGAGTTTCTTTCTTTACGTACCCTTGCTTTTATATAGTGAGCACACTGTAATGTTGAAGTATGGGGTGGGGAAAGGGCTTACTTTACGCATATTTGAATTATTTGACATTATTTGTGCATATTTGAAGTTTACTTATCAAATTGTTTATACATGACTACTTTGGATTTCAGATTTGATTTATGTGCCTATATGTTTGTTTTCCAAAGTTCATTTTTATCACCCCCATTCAAAAAATTTTGATTAGTGTCATGGAAGTTATATTGAACTCGACGATGCAAAATTAGATTTCTTAGAGATATAGCATGAAATTGCCTAGTAAAGAGAAGTCATAATGAAGTGCATATTTTCTTGAAAACCATGAAAGGAGGTAAATTTGAAATTGCTTTTGACATGTTGCATGATAAGAGGATGGAGGACTTTATATTTTCCATATATGCTCATATTGTTATATCTTAGCCTTTACCTATGCTTATGCATCACAAAAGTCATATTATGCCTTATTTCATATTTTGCTCCACATTATCTAAATATTGCCCATTCTTTACCTTATTTCCTATCCGGTGATTATGTTGAGAATGAAAGCTACATTATGGAGATTGTTATATAGTGTTTGTGTTGTTATTTATTATTATTGGAGTTTGGCAGGAAGGTTTCAAAAATATGGAAAATTTAATGAGTGAAAGAAAATCCGCTCACCTCAGGAGATAAAGGTAGATCGACCCTGCCTGCGTTGAGATAATAGTTCTGCATGATGGGACACCAAGGTGAGGAGGCCGAAGCACTAAGTATCCGGGGCCATTCATGACACCCATGTTTGCGACTCGCGAGAAGGCAGTGCTGAGGTTAGAGAGGTAAAATCATATTATTGAAAAAAAAAAGCAACGAGTGAATGAGCGAAATGTGAGAAATCAAAGGAAGAAGGAATGTGGTATGAAAGTTTGGAAAGTACTCCATTTTCCCGGAGCATTAGCACCAAATGGCCAAAAATTGCCCACCTTTAGCCTTTTACCAATCCACTCCTTATTGAGTTTAAATTAAAGTCCTCTTGATTATTAATGCTTTGTCACTTATGAATTGTTTTGCATAACCCTCCTTTTGTGAGTAGATGTTGCTTTTATAGCACATGTATGGATTTGTGACAGTAGTTCCTTTTCGTGGATGATAATTGATTGCAGGGACATATGACAATGAATCTATGATGTTGAGAGTTTGTTTTCATCCCCTGTATGGCCATTAAAAGTATTGCTTGAGGACAAGCAAGCTTAAGTATAAGGTGTTTGTTGTGAGCCTAATTTACCATGTTGTATATTTACTTTTATATCGATTTCAGCATGCATTTCATACAGTTGGGTTATAATAGTATAGATTCTATGTAGTTTACACTTATTTGTCAAATTATGGAGTCTAAACTAGTTTCTGTTTAATTTCTCGAGGCAATTTACAGCAATTCGGAGAAAGGATGGAAATCGAGCAGATGACGAGGAAGAAAAGCACTCGACGTAGCTAGTCAATATCGACCACTTCTAGTCGATATCGAGTACTTTCACAGTCGAAATCCAAAAGTCAAGCAGAGTTCACTCGAGGAGCCCGGTTATAGTCGACGTCGAGTAAACCTACTCGATGTCTAGTACATGTCGACTGTCCAGAAGCTAGCCGAGCTCGAGTGCAACCCAGGAGGAGAAGACCGTACTCGATGTCGAGTACATCTTGTCGATGTCGAGTACCACCCGTCAGCAGTCCGAGTCCGAATCGAGTGATATCCGCGCATGTGGAATTACTTGCAAGAGAAGTCACGTGAATTCTATCCATTCAAGAGAATATCTATCGAGATGGACGACATCTATCCACATTAGATATAGTTTTCATTAGAGATTTATTTCTTTTATTAAAGTCTTTATCTTAAGTCTTTTAGATAGAAAGTTTTAGATATAGATATAGTTGTTCTTTTCTAGATTAGCTAGATAGAACACTATAAATAAGGGCCTAGGGGCTGAGTTTTATGCATTCCAATTTAGAGACAACACAAGAGTAGGAGAGTTAGGAGAGAGAGCTTGGAGTCGAGAGAAGTTGTATTTGGCGAGAGCGGAATTGGCTTCGATCGGCTGTAAGCTTTGCTTTATTTTATTAATGCAATTTAGTTTTCTTTTATTATTGAAGAGTTTCCTTATGATGAAGAGCGAGTAGTCTACCTTCTCCTAGGGTTGAGGTGAGCCCGACGATAGCCATGCGTTTTTAAGGTAAAGATTCGACCTTTATTGTGTTTTGATCATCCATTGCATTTTATATGTTTATTACCTAATTAATAGAGATTCAGGTTAACAACTTGGATTATAAACATAAAATTGGTAGATACAATTAGGGTTTCTTGAAAGATGTCCAATTGTTGGAAAAGGCGAAAGCTTGATCCTTTGATGTGATTGCATGGTTATTTCTCTTTATCTTGCCTTATGCATGTTTGGTTATTGTTGTTGCAATCCCTGGTCTTGGAAGTTTTCTTTTATATAGTTTATTTCGAAATCTGAATTCGTTACGTTCTGTGTTCTACTCGACTTCGACTACTTCTAGTCGACGTCGACCACTAATCTCTCGATTAAGCAAGATCGCTGTCGTTTTTGTCTCTACAGGTACTCGACTTCGATCAAGACTACTCGACTATGACTATTGTAGCACTCGACGTCGAGGACTCCTAGTCGACTTAATTCGACTACTCCTGTTGCCTGGATTCGCTGCTTGCTAGAGATCGACTGTACGAGACCCCTGTCAACAACCACCTAGTCGAGGTTGAGTACTCTGGAGTCGACTTCTGTTCGTGAGATTTTTCCACTATCTATGATCCGCTGACCAACTTCCTCAAGGATCGAACCTGACTTCCTTTTGCTACATCGGGAGGGAGTCTTGTAATTATTTGCGTGGGCACAATCTGGTTTGATTTATTATTATATTTTGAACTCGATTTCCTCCTACAACAATAGCTCCAACTAACATAGGAGTTACTCCATGGACGAATCAAGTAGACAAGAGAAGAAGAACTACGAGCGAGAGGGAAATCAACCGCCGTCCGCGTCAAACAGAAGAATCTATTTGTCACAACATGAAGATATAACTTTTTCACCAAGAGACGCTGAGGAAGTAAGGATGCCGCACTCAGACCCTTTGGTCATCCATGCCCAGATAGCTGCCAAAACGGTCAAAAGAATCTTTATTGACACTGGTTCGTCCGTTGATATTTTATCATGGGAAGCTTTCTCTCAGATGGGGATCTCCGCGGCATCATTGAAACCTTACTCAAGAACATTGATTACGTTCTCAGGAGGAGAAGTGCAGGTGGCAGGAACGATCGAGTTGACAGTGGTCTTAGGAACAGCCCCAAAAAGGCGTATGGAGAATGTCGTATTCACAGTGGTAAAAGTGCCAACCGTGTATAATTCCTTGTTGGGACGCGTCTCGCTCTATAAATTTCAAATGATAGTATCAATCTATCACGTCGTTGAAAAGTTCCCTTTACCAGGAGGGGGAGTAGGTAAGGTTCGCGGCCAGCAACCAGAAAGCAGAAGTTGTTATTTAACTTCAATCAAATAGAAGAAAGAAGTAATGTGTATTAGCGAAAAATGTGAATCCATGGTGGGAGACAGTGACCCGCCAGAACGTTCGGAAGTTGAGCTTGAGGTTAGATTGACAGAAGCAAGAATACTAACTGCGAATGAAAGGATTGTCTACACGCATTTTCCGAATCCCGAAGAGAAAATTTATATGGGGCAAGCGTTAGAGCCGAAGGAAAGAGATCGGGTCTTGGAGATCATAGAAAGGTCAAGAGATGTTTTTGCATGGACTCCGCGGGACCTTTTAGGAGTCCCGTTCACTATTGCTTTGCATACCTTGAGGATTCGTCCAGGAATGAAGCCCATAGTACAAAAGAAGAGAAAAATGGCCCCCGAAAAGGCAGCCGCGACAAAAGAAAAAACTGATAAACTGTTAGAAGCCGGATTCATAGAAGAAGTAGAAGATTCAGATTGGCTCTCAAATGTGGTTCTAGTGAAAAAGTCTAATGGAAAATGGAGGATGTGCATTGATTTCACCGATCTCAATAAGTCCTGCCCCAAGGACAGTTACCTATTACCATCCATAGATGAACTCGTCGATGGAACCGCGGGTAATAAGGTCCTCATCTTTCTTGATGCTTATTCTGGGTACAATCAAATAAGCCTGGACCCGCTGGACAAAAAAGCGACTACTTTCATCACCAATCAGGGAATATTTTGCTACCGCGTCATGCCTTTTGGACTCATGAATGCTGGAGCTACGTTTCAGAGAACTGTTGATCGAATTTTTCACAAACAGATTGGGAGAAATGTGTCGATATATGTGGATGATATTGTGGTTAAGAGAAAAAAGGCAGAAGATCATGCGACAGACCTGCAAGAGACATTTGATTCCCTTCGCAGAGGAGGATTGAACCTTAACGCGGAAAAATGTGTCTTCGGGGTTGATTCTGGAAAGTTCCTTGGCTTCATGGTCAGCCATCGGGGAATTGATGTAAACCCTGAAATGGTCGTGGCGGTCGAGAATCTCCGACCGCCGCGGACGATCAAAGAATTACAGTCTTTAAACGGAGCAGTAAACTACCTAAGCCGATTTTGCTCATGCCTAGCGGACAAATCATTACCTTTCTTTGCTTTATACAAGAAAAAGGGTCTGATACAGTGGACCCCAGAACTGCAGAAAGCTTTCGGGGAGTTAAAAGTTTTCCTATCAACACTCCCCACTTTGCAGCAACCCGAGAAGTAGGAGGCTTTACACCTATACCTATCAGTAAAAAACAATACCATCAGCGCGGTCTTGATGCGAGAAGAGAAGTATCCCGTATACTACATCAGTCGTGTGTTCCAAGATGCTGAGACACGGTATGAATCAGTAGAGAAAATGATTTTATGTCTAGTATTCGCGACCAGAAGATTGAGACCCTACTTCCAGGATCACGTCATCAGAGTAATGACTGACCTACCTTTGCGACAGATTCTCCACTGCCCATGTTTGTCAGGAAGGATGATGAAGTGGGCGGTTGAGTTGACAGAATTTGAAATTGAATACACCCCACGGCGGGCGGTACTGGCTCAAACATTGGCCGATTTCATTAGTGAAACAAGTTTTGAGCTAAGCGCTCAAACAGAAAAAAGCGAGTGGACACTCAAGGTGGATGGCGCGGCCAACAAAGATGGATGCGGAGCTGGAGTTACTCTCACTGCACCAGATGAGCAACAATATAACTACGCTTAAAAACTGAATTTTCAAGCTACGAACAATGAAGCTCAATATGAGGCCCTGCTTACGAGCCTAGAGATAGCTTTGATTAAAGGAGCCAGACAAGTGTCCATTTACACCGATTCAGAGGTAATGGCACGACGGATAACAGAGGAGTACGAGGCCAGAACAGGACTAATGCCTGACTATCAAAGAAAAGTACAGGGACTATCAAAAGCATTCTTAAGTTTTTGCTTAACGGTGGTTTTCTAGAAATGACAACCAGCAGGCAGACGCGTTGGCTCGAATGGGGGCAGTCATGCCCGAGGAAGTAGGGGAAGAGGTTGTCCTCGAAAGAATAAATAGTCGTAGGCTTATCCAAGAAGTCTATCAAGTCCAGGGAATCGAAGAAGGAGACTGGAGGACACCACCCGCGAACTATCTGGGTAAGGGCATTATACCAGAGGAGAAAGACGCGGCCAGGAGGATGATCGCAAAATCCTCTCGTTTCACCATCAAAGAGGGAAAGCTCTACAAAAGGGGCTACTGCCTCCCGGATTTACTATGCATGTCGATTGAAGAATGAAGTCTTGTCATGAAAGAATTACATGATGGGGTGTGTGCACATCACCAAGGATGGAGAGCCTTGGTAGCAAAAGCGACCAGACTGGGGTATTACTGGCCTACTATGAGGCGGGATGTCCAAAATTATATTCAGAAATGTGACGCGTGCCAGAGGTTTGGAAATCTGATGCATCGCCCTACAGAAATGATGAAAAACATATCTGGAGCTTGCCCGTTCTCTGTTTAAGGAATGGATATCCTTGGTCCATTTCCAACTACCCCTGGACAATTGAAGTATGTACTTGTCTTGGTAGATTATTTCACAAAATGGGTAGAAGCCGAAGCAATGGGACTGATCATCGCGGAAAAAGGGAGAAGGTTCTTGTGGAAGAACATCATCTGCCGATTTGGGGTGCCCAACTCGATAATCACAGACCATGGGCATCAGTTTGATAGTGAAGCAATCAGAGATTTTTGCGCAGGATTGGGCATTAACTTCAAGTTCTCATCCGAGGCCCATCCACAGACGAATGGGCAAGCGGAAACAACCAATAGGCAATTGTTGCATGGAATACAGAAGAAACTTGGAAGCACAACAAAAGGGCGATGGGCTGAACTTCTACCATTAGTTCTATGGTCCTACCGCACATCAGTAAAAACCCCAACCGGATAAACCCCGTTTACGCTAGTTTATGGAATGGACGCGGTCATTCCAGTTGAAAGGTTGGTCCCATCGGCGCGAATCATGACATACAACCAGGAAACCAACGATGAAGCACTGGCACTCGAACTCCATCTCATAGAAGAGCGCAGGATGGCGGCAGCCCTAAGAGAACAAGAGTATAAGAGGTGTCTATCCGAATACCGTGATAGGCGAGTTCGCCCGCGACACCTCAAGAAGGGAGATTTGGTGCTCCGTCAAGCTACCACTGGAGGAAAACTGGACCCAAACTTGGAGGGACCGTATGTAATCGTGAAGATGATCCAAGAAGGAGCATACAAACTCAGCACCCCTGAAGGCACCGTTTTAAATAAAACCTGGAATGCAGATAATCTAAAGAAATATTATGTGTAATAGTCAGGGCTTGTATTTAGCAGAAACCTTAGTCGCCCCCGCAAAAATTAAATAAAGCGGTTAGACCGCGATTTTATTATTTTCCTTCAGATGAGTTCTTGAAAAAGACCCAACTACGCTGAAGCTTGGCTCCGCGTCGGGCCTCCGATCGAAGCAATTCTCGGAGATGAGTTCTTGAATAAGACCCAAGTACGTTGGAGCTTGGCTTCGCGTCGGGCCTCCGATCGAAGAAATTCTCGGAGATGAGTTCTTGAATAAGACCCAAGTACGCTGGATCTTGGCTCCGCGTCGGGCCTCCAATCGAAGCAATTCTCGGAGATGAGTTCTTAAATAAAACCCAACTACGCTGGCGCTTTGCTCCGCGTCGGGCCTCCGATCGAAGAAATTCTCAGAGATGAGTTCTTGAATAAGACCCAAGTACGTTGGAGCTTGGCTTCGAGTCGGGCCTCCGATGGAAACAATTCTCGGAGATGAGTTCTTGAATAAGACCCAAGTACGCTGGAGCTTGGTTCCGCGTCGGGCCTCCGATCGAAGCAATTCTCGGAGATGAGTTCCTGAAAAAGACCCAACTACGCTAAAGCTTTGCTCCATGTCGGGCCTCCGATCGAAGAAATTCTCGGAGATGAGTTCTTGAATAAGACCCAAGTACGCTGGAGCTTGGCTCCGCGTCGGGCCTCCGATCGAAGCAATTCTCGGAGATGAGTTCTTGAATAAGACCCAAGTACGCTGGAGCTTGGCTCCGCGTCGGGCCTATGATCGAAGCGATTCTCGGAGATGAGATCTTGAATAAGACCCAACTACGCTGAAGCTTTGTTCCGCGTCGGGCCTCCGATCGAAGAAATTCTCGGAGATGAGTTCTTGAATAAGACCCAAGTACGCTGGAAACTGGCTCCACGTCGGGCCTCCGATCGAAGCAATTCTCGGAGATGAGTTCTTGAATAAGACCCAAATACGCTTGAGCTTGGCTCTGCGTCAGGCCTCCGATTGAAGCAATTCTCGGAGATGAGTTCTTTAATAAGACCCAAGAACGCCGGAGCTTGGCTCCGCGTCAGGTCTCTGATCAAAATGTTTCAAAAATAAGTTTTCATAAGCCCTTAAAAAGCATGGACTCTTTATTAACATTGAAAGTTGCAACCATGATCTAAGAACTAAACATAAGATAAGCAACAGATGTCGAAGGTACGTCAACACATTCAAGTAGTTGTCTGCTTAAAAAACATACAAACGCCAGCTTATGCCCACCTGGGCCTAGCCGGGATTAGACGAGTTCTACCTTGACTCAAGCGAAATCTATTCGAAGGTGGACCCCCTGATTTTGAAGAAGCCCATTCAGCATCCACTTCATCTCCCACAACATCCAAAACATGAACCTCAAAACCATTTCCTCCTTTATAAATAAAAGTCACGGAAGAACCAACGTTAATGTTGTGCGACTCAGCAAAATCGTTCCAACCGCCTTTCAGAAAGGGGACCCCATAATCGCCGCTTTTAACTTCCACCGAGAAGTCACGAAGAATCCTAGTTGACAAAATAATGTTGCTAGGGAGATCTGGGCCTAGCTCATCCTCAAAGCGTAACGGAAAAGACTAGCAAAATACAAAGAAAAAAGAATATTGAGAAAAGATAAATTTAAAAGAAGAGAAACTCAGCGAACAAGAAACTAACCAAGCGGCGGAGTTGCTCAGGAAAACTGATACGCTCAAAAAATGACCAAGCCGGTCGAATAGGAGAAGGCCTGTTGAAAGGAAAAGATCAAGTTCGAACACCCCACCCTATACTCTCTCTTTATATAAGACACTCTGACGGTGCTAACACGCGTCACAAGCAGAGAGAGGAGCTCAGTGGGTTCGAAAGGTCATTCACTAAACCTAACAGCTGGCGCGCCATGCACGAGACGACAATAAACACTATTATTGAAGAAAAATTCAGAAGACCCGTGAATAGCATATCATGACAAAATAGTATCGAGAAACTAAACCATTCATGTAGCTGGCATGCACGATCTTGAAAATCCCCCAGAATAAAAATCAAAATTTTGCAATTAATGGGGATTGTAGCCAACATCTTGATTACTCCCACCTAGAAATAAAGAACTCGCATCCGAAAAACGACTCAGAAAATTAATTAGTTTGAGAGCTAAAACGCGTATTGACAAAACCGCAAACATGTCCACTAACTAAATAAAATCAATGAACAAGCTCTAAACTTTGCCTTATTAAACTATCATAAGAGACCAAACTCAAAAACCATTTGAGGCTGAGCCGTGGGAAGAAGGATCGTCATGATTAACCTCGCGCTCCCCTCCGCAGGAGTCCACCACCTGAACTTCAAAACACGCCTCACCCATATGAGTAAAGATCATAGAAGCACCCCTCTCAAAATCGTGTGACTCTACAAAATCTTTCCATCCGCGACCGAAGTAGAGAAGACCGCAGTTCTGACGTTCTATGCAAACCGAGAAATTTCGTATATGATAAGAAGAGAGTAAGACTCGACCAGGAACAACGTCCTCAAATCTGAGTGGCAGCAGCTGAAAAATAGAAAAAATAATAAAGACAAGGAAATAATTTACAAAGAAGATATGGGAAATTAGACGCGAAAATCTCACCAAACGCGAAAACTGCTCAGGATAATCAATCGCCTGGAAGAAAGCCCATCGAGGTCCTATCTCAGATGCCACGTCAGCCCTAAATGCTAAAGGAGGGACTACAATGGATCCTAGCATCTCGAGAAAAGAAAGGGGAAAACAATAGTTTTTTCTTTCTTGTCCCATCACTCACGAGGAAACCGTCAAATAAATGGGGAAGAGGTGCATGCATGACACGCAACAGGTAAAACAGTAGCACAAGGCACGCGTCCTCTCTTTTCTGAAATCAAGATTCATTTTATTGCTAAACGATTGACCATCTCGCTGAAGCTCTACGAACTTCTCAAAAGAGCTCCTTATAGCGACCAAGAGTAATTCAGAAAAGAAAAACTAAATTGATTACCCCTCGATAAAAGGCGATAAAAACGAGGACAGAGAACCTCACTCAACAAGTATAAAACACGCAAGAATGACCCAAGTGATAAACGCCCTAAAAAATGGATCCAGGGTTACCACCAAGGGCTTTCTATAGGGTCATCATGAGAGAGGAACAACTCCAAACACTCCGAATCCCGCTGATGTATGTCCTAATCGATGAAGATGCTCACACTCAAGCCAGGCTCTGGTCTCGCTCCAACCAGGAACACGAAGTAAAGGTAGAAAGAGATGGAGACGGCCTTTTCTGGTTGACACAGGGGTGGCACGACTTCACACAGGAAAATCGAGTCAATGTAAGATCAACGCTGATTTTCTCCTACATGGGAGATTCCATCTTTGAAGTCGACGTCGTTAGTCCTGATAGCGAGGAAAACGGAGAAGCAGGATGTCCTTAAGTTTCTATTTCATGTACCGCGTTACCAACCCTAGTATGGTGTATTAGGTTTAAAAGGATCGAACCTCTTAAAAGTTTTTGCATGTTACCTTTTATTACGAATAAAAAGGGATCCCCCTTTAAGCCTGTTAAAAATCGCAAAACATGATAGATAGTGAAAGAAAGTCATGGTCCCCCTACAAGTCAGTCGCGGAGGGGTAATCGATAAACAAATTACAAACTCTCAAAACATATCATCAGAAAAGTTCAGTTTGAACCACATGAAGAGGAAACGGAGCTAAGATTAGCCTCATTATCGTTCCCAATCTCGCGACGCGGGCAAACTTTAAAAGAAACATTACCCCTATGAAAAAACATCATGGCACTACCTATCCCGAGATGATGAAGGGCGAGAAACTCATCCCATCCGCTATCGATTTGAAAAAGGCCGTTCTCGCTCCAAGAAACAGCCACCGGGAAGTCGCGAACCAGATACGATGAAAGAAAAGCCCATCTGGGCGGTAGCGGCCTATATTCAGCCTCAAATTGAGGGAGCAAAACCTGCGCACAAACAAAAAAATATAATTCGGAAAAACTAGCCTAAACTTTCTAAGGAAAAGCGAGGAGAAAACTCACCAATCGAGAAAGTTGATCCACAATTTCAATCTTTTGAAAAAAGATTGGGGTTTTAAAAAAGGAGAAAAACCTCCCGAAGACATGTCGCGTATGAAAACGTAATTAATCGCCAAAACATGAGAAGCAGTAAATATTACAGGAGGATTGGGGTTTTAAAAAAGGAGAAAATCCCCTCTTAACAAGCTAAGGACAAGTGGAAAAAAGGTTTGTACATTCGGACTAACCTACTCAAAACTTGGAGAGAGATCAGAACATTAACAGACAAAAATATACATGAATACGAAACTTTATCCAAAAAAGGTCTCAAGACCAAGTTCACAAAAAACGAATATCACATAGAAACGCCAAAAAGGAACCAGCACAGGTTCTCAAGTCCATAAAAGTTTCATTTCCAAGTTACCAACTAAACTTAAAACATCTAAGATCAAATTGTGGTGGTCGTTGTTTCAATTTCATCGCTGGCGTCCTCAACATCTTCATCCTTGGAATATGACTCTTCCGCGGCCATCTCCTCCTTCGAAAGCCCCCAGTCGGCACTGGTCATGCTTGGCTCAAATTTCTCTAAAAGAACTCCAGGGTGAGCTGCCGAACGTACTACACTTTGGTTAATCCCCGTGAGCATCCCCTTCCGAAACAAGCTAAAACACTTGTCCTTCAGAATGCTAGCGCCTTTTGGAGTCTGGAGACAAGCTTTGGCTACAGAAGACAGAAAAGACGCGCCAGCTTCAGTTTTAACCCACTCGGAAGACAAATAAGCTAAACCCTCTAGACGTTGGAGCCATTGAAGAGCCACATCTTGGTCTGAATGGGCCTTGATATTGTCAAGCTCCTGTTTGGTAATAGATTGTCAATACTGGCCTGCTTTGTTTGAAGAAGTTCCCGCGAACACCCTCTCGCAACCTCAAGTTCTTTGACACGGGAGTTGACAGCGACCAATGAAGTTTTCAGCTCGTCACTTTCTTTTTTCAAAACCTCCATAGCTTCTTTTTGTGTCTACAATTCTTCATGAAGTTTCACGGATCTCTTTTTAAACTTTTCAACCGAAGCTGGGTCACCAACGGTGTTCCCAAGGATCCACAATTGGTGAGACAATCTCTTAATCTCCTCATCTTTCTTACTAAGGCTCTCTTCGCCACACACCAAACGTCTTTCGACGTCATGTTGAATCACCCTCAGCTGAAACCAAAAACAAATCGAACAAGATAAAGAAAAGAAAGGCCAGAGTCAAACCGCGTTGGATTTTTTCTAAAAGATAACAATACAAAAAGTAACGCAAAAAATATAAATAACTTACCCACTGGTTAAGACGGTCGAAGTTAGTCGAAAGATTGACAACATCCAATCGCTTGATGTACCCCTGCTCGGGAAAGCAATGCTTCTTGATGGGAAAAGCAAGACCTCGCAAATCAACCATCCCAAAGCCTAGAATAGGAAACTCACAAAGAGTCGCTTCACCCTCAATAAAAAGCCCCGTTTCGTCCGCGGCAGTCGGCTCAACAACTATGTTAACTTTCCTCTTTTTCTTCGAATTTTCAAGAGCGGATTGGCGAACATGTTTTTCCCGAGATACAGGAGCTAATGAAGAGGACTCTACAAGAGCGCCAGTTTCTCCTGTTATGGTCATATCGATGATCGGAGCCACCTCAGGGACTGAGGGAGGGGCAGGGGGGTCACGGATGTCTGAACTCTTCTTTTTCTTCTTTTCAGATCTTGCTTTATGACGCTTCAAAAGAGAGTCCATATCCATTGTATCTGAATACAAGAACATCCAACGATAAATAAACTATCAAAATTAACCAAATATAGAACACAAATGCTAGAACTCTCAAAGAAATAATGAAAACAAAGGAGACACCTAGGTTTATGAGAGAATGATTGTTTAAATTCATAAAGATCAGGAACAATTGGTTTTTTCACGGGACAAAATTGCCCTGGGACGGTCCGACAATTGAAACCATTTTCAGATCTGTCGCGGGCCAAGAACCACTTATGTTTCCAGTTAGGTTTGCTAGAAAGCCTCTCCATATCACAATAGCCGGAGTTGCACTGGTAAAACCTCGAGTCCTGGGTCCCTTTTTTCAAAGAAAAAATACTAAACATTAGCTTCAAAGATGGGGTAACCCCAATCTCCTTACACCTAATGATGAAGCTAGTAAAGAACATCCAACCATTGGGAACAATTTGAGCAGGACTTAGGTTATATTCACGCAAGAATTCCGAGAAAAAGGGATGTAAAGAAAGTCGAAAGCCCTGAGACAAGCTAGCCGCGTAAACAACCAGGCAATCCTCATAAGCATCCAAACAACCTCCCCCTACTCAGGAAGACAAAACTCCAACCCCGCGGGCCATGGAAAAACTTGAGAAATGGCGTCAAGATCGGCCAACCCGAGCAAAGTAGTACATCCCTTAAGTTCTTCCACAGGAGATCGCCACGGGTGGACCCTTTCAGCTATGACTAGTGGGTGAGCAGACGGAGGCGGCTGAGGCCGAAAATCTCCAAGAAAGAGACAAGTGTCTAAGTCCTTTAGGTCGTACAACGGGGTATCTAAATCAGTCAAATTCTCTTTTGAATGGATTCTTTTCGGGGTTTCCGCTACACCAATGGGGGAAGCTTCATAAGGAATCTAAACAGTTTCAACCTCTTGATCAGCATCCACGGGGTGAGAAGTAGAAGAGATACCCGCGTCCTCGGAAGAACGAACACCTGATTCACCCCCATCTTCAGAATTTTCATCTCCCGCGCATCCCTTTGAAGAAGAAGAAACTGTGTAAGGAGAAGAATAGTAATCAGGGTCAGTACGCTTCCGGCGCCTTCTCACCTTAATAGGGCTGCCTGTAGGACCAACCCGATTTGGAGTTGACGAAGATGTAGAAGAAGATGATCCTGATGAGGTACCACTGGAGCTAGAAGAGGAACTCTCAGAAGAAGAGGAAAAAATCTCCTGAGATTGACGCGATCGAGAAGACGAAACGACATCACCCCTCCACCTTTCTCCTCTTTCAAAATCATCTAACACGTCGTGCTCTCCGCTGATATTAGCCATCCCCAAAGAAACTAGAGAAAATTGTATGAAGATTTACTCACGCGGAACAAAACTTCCATCAAAAACAGATTCAGAAATAAAATCTCACCCTAATTCTCGATCTACCCATTAGAAAGATTAAAAGAAAATTTTTTGGAAAGAGAAGAACCTAAAGAACAAATCAAAACAAGAAGAAATACCTCGAATACCAGGAAGAACTTTGCCGGAAACTTCAAACGAGCAGCGGTCGGAGACTGGAGACCACCACCGGAAAACCAAACTGCAGATAAGAACAAAAATTTCTGAAAATCAGAAGAGGACATATATGAAGTAAAAAAGAACGGAACGAGGTAACTTATAGGGAATTTACGGACTTTTGAACTTCCATAGATAAAATGGGCCTAATGGGCCTTTAATGGGCCAACACAAGAAAGTAAAAAGCCCATGTCTGACGGGTCGACACAAGGATGAGACATCCATAAAGAGTCAGATGTTTTCTATACTAGAGTTATCGGCCCGCGTCAATCCCGGAGAGGATCGACCCATCCCAAGGAGTTGTGACGAAACCAAGAATAAAAAACATCTGGATAAATATAAAAGATAGTTGAAGCAAAAGGCAAAAGGTCATCTCAAAAGCCACCCCGAGTAATGACGAAATCATCCGCGGATAAACCATCCAACAAGAACTTTTCATCCACATAAGTCGTCCCATCCGCGGACGGAAAAAGGGAGTACGTGTCAGGCATGCCCTCATCCCACGAGTTGAACACGTGTCAGACAACAAACCCCACGTGGCAAAATAAGAGAGAGAGAGAGAGAGAGAGAACCAAGTATATCCAAAACTCTTATAAGGAAAAAGAACCACTCCGCGGACAAGTATCAAACCCATCCGCGGGTAGCTAGTTTTGACTCATCTTTGCTAGTTTTGACTCATCTTTGCTATCCGGGAGCCCGAAGTGAGAATCGAGAACTTGTGACTGTCAAGCCCTAAAGTTAGTAAACGGTGACAGGTAAATGACCGATCCACGCTTCGTCGGAAGTAACCTCGATAAGGGGGTAATATCTATGAACGCTAAAATAAGACTATTCTCACGACACGGGTTGGGCCGTATCGTTTATTTCGATACGGGTCAGGTAAGCCCGTTGGGAATACTGATGGCCCCACTGGGTTTATTCCCGGGTCCCACTAAAAATGGAGACCTTTTTAGTTCGAGTTTTCTTCAAAAAAGTATTTCTTAATATGGATGTTCAGCCTATGCCCCAAAGGTCTAGGTTAGAAAAAGCAATAAAATTAGAACTATGATTGATATTGATGTGTTTTATTATTTTATTCATATCAAAACACTTATTTTCTAGATATATTAGTTTTAACTTATAATTTAAATGAAGTTCTCTTACAAGAATTTGAAAATGAAGTTATAAAGAATAATAATTGTTGTTTCTATGATTTTAATAATTTTTATAAATGAAAAATATTTATTTTTAAGGACATATTCCCTCCGATTTTTAATATAAGACATTTGACTTTTATGCACGTAGTTTAAGGAGTTAAAAACTATATAAAATATTGATTTTTTAATTATTTTTTTTACATTATACTACTTATTAAAAATAAGTATTATTGAACAGGTTAGGTCAAGATTGTTTTTTTTAGCAAAACATATTATTTCACTAATCAAATTAAATATTCACACACTTTATAACAACAAAATAAAAAAATACAATTTATTTGAATGGTTATTGAACCTATTTTATTTTAATAAGTATGTTTTCAAACCTATTGAATTTGATTTTGACCAAAAAAAAGTTTCTTTAAGGAAGAGATTTTTTCACATATTAGTATACGATTTTATGGATAACTTTTTTTTCCAAACATTTAGTATTTTAATAGTATAATCTAATATTATATTGATTTTTATACACACAATTTTTAAATAAGTATAACTATTGAATCCGTGCATAGCACGGGTATAGGAGTACAGGACTAGTTTTAAAACTAGAGTAATACAAAAAAACAAAAGATATAAAGCACATTCCCTGGTACAGAGTGGGTATATTAAATCATGAAGTCATGAGTTCAAATTCGTTTGACTAAATTTTTTCTTCTCTTAGTTTTTTAATTAAAAATGACGATTAAAATAATAAATTTAAGAGTTTTTTAAATATTTTTTTCTAACATTACTTATCATATATGGGTATAAAGAAAAATTATTTTTAAAAAATCGATCCTCCCTTGTCAAACAATTCCTAACTTTATCATCCTTTATGTTTTTTTGTAAGCAACAATTGAGGAAGACTTCAATTTGACATCCTTTATGTTTATCAACTGAGGCATCACATTTTTTCATGGGTTTGCACTATTGACTGCCCCAAAATTCAACCATGGTGTGGCATGAGACAATATTTTCTCTTGATATTCAATAATAGCATATGATGTGTGACTTTATTTAGTCGATTGAATTTCCGTCTTAACTGATAAGCATCATGGATCACCCATTATGACTTATGATTCACCCATTTGAAGAGACAACAATTTTGACCAAATACTACATTTCAAAGTTGTCTTATGTCCACATTTTTAGTTTTATTTTGCATCATGTTTTCATCTCACTTGACTCTTTTTTATTTACTTTTGCGTTAGGGAAGTGTAGAAATTGTGTAGTTATTGATTAATTGCAA
Organism: Persicaria tinctoria; assembly: GCA_037127255.1. NCBI lineage: Eukaryota > Viridiplantae > Streptophyta > Magnoliopsida > Caryophyllales > Polygonaceae > Persicaria > Persicaria tinctoria. The sequence continues at coordinate 63,727,725 of JBANSL010000008.1, read as the reverse complement.
GATATGGAGTATACACAAAGTTTGGTGTAATTTTTAGGTATTTAGAGCTGATTGGGAGAAACTTAGATGCACTTTGGAGATTAAAGGAAAGTCATGAAGACATTGGAGAAGATAAGGAAGAGCACAAGATGGTGCAGCCGGAGAAAGGCCCACTTTTCGTCATTCATCATTTTGAATCAAGTTCTGATGCCTTCATGAGAGTTGTATTTCTCGAAAAGAGATTTCCAATGCATATTCATATGCGTCAATCGGACGAACGAGGACTCGGGAAAGTGCGTTTCAATATGGAGCGGAATGCTAAAAAAGCTTAAAGTAGTGCTCGACGTCAACCAAGTGCACTCGACATCGACCCGAAATCTAGAGACAGACGAGAGCATGTGGATGAATCCAAATATGAGAAGGATTGCTTAGTCACGTTTTTATTTTATCTTTTCCTATTTACCCAAGGGGATTTTATATTTAGATAAAGTTTTAGATAGAGGATTTTACATTTAGATAGATTTTAGATAAACCACTTTTATTAGAATTAGAATTACTTTTCTTGGCTAGCAAGGATTAGTCTACTATAAATAAAGTCTCTAGGCCTAGGATTTTACTCATTCAAGCCAAGTCGTCTTCGGACGCAAGTAGTTAAGAGAAGAAGGAGAGAGATGCGAGAGGAGAGAGAGAGAGAGAGAGAGAGGGGGGGGGGGGAGATGAGACGATTTGAAGGTTTTGTAAGTTTAAGTTTTAGTTTTAATTTAAAGTTGCTTATTTGGTCGAGAAACATGACTCCACTATCCTATAACGGGGTCTTGACTATAAATTTATTTGGTCGAGAAACCATCTCATTATTATCCAAACTGTATACTTAGTAACAATATAATGTAATCAATTATCTACCGTACTATATCAAACTCAGTAAGTTATAACTCAAGATCTCAAATCATCTTATCAAAAAAATCCTTACTCACAAAAAAAATAACAATATTTTATAGTATTAACATTATAATGGAAATATTGAATGAACTTATATAAATTGTTTGTAAAATTAGAAAGTACAAAAAATAATACTATAGCCTAAAAAAGGTTGTCCAAATGATATTAAAAGAATTATTAAATAGTTTAGATAAGGGAACTTATAATGCATGTAGTATTAAACATTCTTAAAAAATTCCCGATATTAATTGATTGACCTTTTTGTGTCGTTGAATTTTTTTGTGAGAGTCCGTTCTTACAAAAAATACTAACAATAATTGTTCACAATCTTAGAAGTTAGAAGGATGAGGTAGCATGAGAGTGTATATGTGGCGTATTATAATTGGAGCTTTAGTTTTAGAGGGAAAACAATTAACAAGGGAATGACATGTGGCAAAATAGAAAATATTTTAGTATTTTATAACTAGTCTATTCTCCGTGCTATGCACGGATTTAATATAAAAATATTATAAAATTATAATAATTATTTTCAAATTTAATTATAAAAAATGTTAACCTTCAAAAATAAATAATATATATTCATCTACAAAAAAAAAGATAATCTAGATATTATAATAATTTTTATATAATTTAATATTAAAAATAAAATTTATATGAGTCAAACCAGCAATCACCTCATGTTAATTGGAAAACATAAATGATATGCCCCTGCCTCTGACAATTCCGAGGTTGATACCATTTGAATAGCTCTTGCCTCTTACACACAAGTAAGAGTCAGAGGAGTATGGGGTGGCTTACCTCTAGATGGGAAGGAAAAAAATTGCACGTTTTTTTTTTAATAAATATGTTTTTAATAATTTATAACTAAAGTAATACAAAAAATTATAATGAATTATAAAATTTATTTATCTTAGTTGGTACAAAGTGGGTATTAAATCATGAAGTCATGAGTTCAAATTCCTTGGGTTGAATTTTTGCTTCTCTTAGTTTTTTCAATTAAAAATGACGGTTAAAATAATAAATTTAAAACAATTATTTAAAAAAATTATTTAAAAAAAGAAAAATAATTCATAACTCTATTATTGCTCACATCCTCACCATTCCTTTTCAATTTAAATATAACATTCCTTTTCATATATGTGAATAAAGAAAAATTATTTAAAAAAAATTGAGTCTCCCTTATAAAACAATTCATAACTCTATCATTTCTCACATCCTCACCATTGTTATCATCATTTATGTTTTTTTTTTGTAAGCAACAATTGAGGAAGAACTCAATTGAACATTCTTTATGTTGATTAATTTAGGCATTGCATCTTTTCATGTGTTTGCCCTATTTAACTACCCCTTCACCCCCTCGATATTCAACAATATATGGTGTGTGCGCCATATGACAACATTTTCTCTCGATATTTAACAGTAGTGATGATATGTGACTTCAGTTAGTCGATTGACTTTATGCATAAGCATCATGGATCATTGGATCACCCATTATATTTTGTGGTTCACCCATTTGAAGAGATAACAATTGTGAATTTACCAAATACTACATGATCTCAATTTTTTTAAAATTTTTTTTATTAGGAAAAAATTCAAGGTCAGACATAACTACATAATCTCAAAATGTTGATAAGATATGGGTTTGTTTTTAAATTTAAAAAATAATAAATAGGTGGATAAATATGTTATGTGTAACATGGAAAATTATAATTGGTTGAAGTTTTAAGTGGGAAAATTTTCAACCACAATGCGACATGTGGAAAAAACAGTTACTACTTTAGTATTGTATAGAGTAGAATAGAATAACATGGCCTATATTTTGAGACATTTAGACTAACTCAAATGGTATGATGCAAATACTTAAATATGCACATTTTAATGCAAATTGTGCTCCAATGGTTACTTTTGAGTGTTTAAAATGTGCACATTTGCACACAAAGTGCTCAAATATAAGCACATCACCTCCTCCATGTGCAAAAACTTTTTATCACTTTTCAATAAAGTAAAGTCATTTCTATTGGGTATTTTTAAATTTTTTCTTTTCCTTATTAATTTAATCACAATTACTTAGATATAGGTGTGTATAAAATGCACATATAACCAATGGATTAAAACATCAAAAAGTGATGTGCATTTTTAAACACCTTGTGCAAATATGTACATTTGCACACTTAACCATTGGAGTTAATCTATAAAATATTTCATTTAGTGATTTACGTGTCTTAAAAACTCATAAGGAAAAATGCAATATTTATAAAAATCCAATGACATCAAAATCAAATTGTTTACATAATCTCTCATTCTTACAACTAAATAATGTTTATTTCAATTCATAATTAGGGAGATTAAATTGATTTAAAATTTTAACAAAATGATATTTACTCTCTTCAATTCTTAATTTTTTTCATTGTTATATATAAATCACAATCTTATGTGCAATAAAAACCTGATTGAATCTTCCCTTCAAGAATAGAAAAATAAAATAAAACGTTGATCAAAATAGAAGGAAAACAAAATTCAACGTCAAGATTAAGTACAAAAGAATATTTTCCAATAAATAAACTGCTAGACTAAAAATTAATTTATAATTTTCTCAATGTTGTAACATCGTAAATAACAAGATAATATAAAGAGAGACAAAGAGAAGAGAGAGGAGGAAATATGGAGTGTATTCTCTTGATCCATCTCTTGGTGTTACCACGGTACAATATATAGAGATTAACTCCTTAGAAGCCAAGTAATAGTAAATCTATCTATAGATAAAATTCTATCTAAGTAAAGTGTATATCTTGTACATCCACATAATAATATTATAACACCCCCCTTGGATGTACATTCCTTATTCCTCCAACTGCCTCGTTAAAAACCTAGCTAGGAAAACCCAATGGGACAAAACCATAGCTTAGGGAAAAAGAGTGCACCTTTTATGGACGCTATTGTTGTTCTGCCTCATTAAAAACCTTGTCAGGAAAACCCAGTGAGATAAAACCTGATCGAAGGGAAAAAGAGTGCAGTGCGTGTATACTCCCCCCTGAATTCAACATCCTTCTCGAAGTCTTCTCATTTTTCTTAAAGTCGCCGTCTTCATGAGCTTATGGTCGAATCTCAACATTGTCTTTGATGTGTATAAGCTGGAATGTCTTCATGATTGACTCGGACGCGCTTGACTTCCATGTGTGAGTGTTGAGCTGCTTAGGATGCACAAGAATAAGGTACTTCAGGACCTAGTGCGCTTTTCATTGCTGATCTGGGGGATCTGATGTATTAAATGGTGCTGAAGTTGCCTCATTAAAAACATTACCTTGGAAAAACCCAGTGGGATAAAAACCAAGATTAAGGAAAAGAATACAACTTTGTATGGTACTTCGGGACCTAATAAAATGTCACCGCTTTCACAAATATAGGTAATTCATGTACCCTAATAAGGATCTTTAACCAACTGCATGTGACAGGACTTTGACAATAATGCTTCAGACATTTTTAATCGATCCTTTCCATTTATATGGGTATGCACTTACAACGTTCGTCATTTACATTTGGAGCCAAAATTATATTCACTCATGGTGAATACATTCTAATGTAACCTTTAATAGGCTTTTGTCCAATCAATTTGGCTTTATATTTTCCTTTGTACAAACACCCACTTAAAACCAATTGATACTACACTTTTCAATGTTGGAGCTACAGGTCCAAAAACTTCATGCTTAAATAATCCATCTTTGCATGAATTCTTTCTTTCTATAATTTGGGATATACTATGTATCTTTGTGAGGGGAGTTGTCTCGTTAAAAACCTTGCTTTGGAAAAACCCAAGTGGGACAAAAACCAAAGTTAAGGAAACGAATACAACTTTTCTCCCCCTCAATTTAGCATATAAATCACCAATTTTATAAAGACATGATACTTCTGGACTTAATATCATTTCTCAATCTAATCAAAGATGAAAAGATCGTTTGTCGTCATATCGTAATATCTCTCTCTTTGTACACTCGAGCTACAGGTCGAGATATTTTTAGAGCTTTCAACTAATTTCCAACTAATCATCTGTTTATTGGATATCTTATGAATTGTTCAATAAATCGACCGCATTACGCTGTTAGCGTTTTGTATGCTCTAATTATTCTTATCAAGCACTTCAAGTGCAAACTTAGATATGTGCTATCAACGATAATCAAAGATTTGGTAATTTCAAGACAACTCATAATCAATTCTAATACTGTCAACGTTCATGAAATCTCTTTAGGAGTTTTATACTAGTGAACATATCACCAATGTTTGAAGTTACTACTCGAACCTTGATCTAAATCATGCTAGTGCATTATTTGTTATAAATATGACTTTTGTCACTATCTTTTGCATTTACTAATGTCTTTACTAGCATGTTTGCTATATAGTTCATTGAACTTCCAGTTCACTTCTCTTCCATGTAACATATTACTTCTTGATCTCTTTTTCCTCTCCCCCTAAATACCGAGTATTTTATCATCTCTGATAAACTCTAGGTATTTGATCATCTATGGGGACTCAATCCTCCATATACATAAACATTCTTGATTTACCACAACTTTGTGTAATCTGGGGAGATTTCAGTGCCTAAATTGAACATGTAAATACCAAGCTCTCTACTGGAGATAAATTACAAGAAGGGGAATTTATTCTATTATTGACCAAAATCGAATCAATCTCTTGATATTCATGTCTGCTTGTTAGCTATTATTGATGACTCTACTAGGTCATTCCATGCGTTAGCATTATTCTAAATGATAATCTCATAATGCTCATTTATCCAACACATCAATTTCATTGATATCGTTTCCATATTACATCCATATTTCCAATATGGGTAATCTATTTATTATGTGTTGGATCTTCTTTTGACAACCTCGATTAGAGGAAAACCACTGCTTCTAGCAATTATCGGCTTTCACGATCCCAAATTTATCTTTCATAACTCCTTCTCTTTAGAGTGTTTTGATGCTCTTCTAGAGTCATCTTCTCATATGAGTTTACTGATTGATTATATCAACATGCCTTCGAGTACTAATTTTGAGGCTCTTCTGGAGATATGTATAATGTTTAATTATGCCAAGTATAGACTTTATACAAATACTCATTAGTTATTTCATCCTGAAACCTTCAGGTTTTCCATATCATCAAGTACCAAGCTCTAAACCATTCTAACATTTTCATGCGATGATTCATTCACAGTTTGGGAGATTACAAATCCAATAGGTAAACCATCATATTTGACTTGTTCTTCCACATTCTCCTTGATGTGGGAGTCGACTCATACATGATTATCTATAATCATTTTAAAAAATTATGACCAGTATCCTAACAACGGTCGCGCGCACCGTATCCTCTTTATGTCCTCTGCTAGAGGTAACAATATATATTGCATCTGGCAATAAAAGAGGTTGTTATGAACCATAGGTCATTTAGCTAGCTATTTATTTGAGTTCTACCATACCCAAGTAGATTAAGAACAAGATCCCAAAATAAAGAGTCTTCGGGCTCTCAAGAATAAATTTATCGATTTCACACAATTTAACAAGGATTTGCTTCAAACTTTTCTCCCAAATCATCATTGGTTGAATAAAATTGGCATCATCTACCCATAATGGTTTCTTCAAGAAACATTTCCAATGCATATACATATAAATAAAATGCAAATCAAATCAAATAGATAAATAAAACATAGATTCCATGTAGCTTCAAATAGCCAAATTATACTAATAACAAACCAAGTACGACCAAGTATGCAGAATATCAAACGTGCTGGATCATTTAGGCTCTTTCGTTGATAATCTTTCATATGTGGAGATAAGTTTATCTACTTCAAGAGATAACTTTTATTAACACAAACAATATATATAATATAAAACCACATATGTTTACGACATACTAACTCTTAACAAGTTGTTTCTTCTTGAAACATTTTTGAGTTTTGTGCAAAAGTAAATTCAAATATATACACCTCACATTTAGATATCATTTATCCTGTATCCATCGAATATATGGTCAATTTCCCCAATAACCATATTTATATGTGAGCGAGGGATAACCGGTTAGCATATCTTTCGGTATATAACCGGTTAGCATATCTATCGATATATAGATAAAATCTTATCTCCCGACTCCGGACGTATCTTAACAAACCCGATCACATTACTCGCCGGGATCGGGTCTGATGATAGACTCAAGGCAGGATCTAAGCAAGTATAAAAAGGGCTGGCCTTGCTTAGAGGAGAGGTACGTTCTAAACAAGATCTGTCTTTCAGTTAAGGATATATCTAAGCACAGTACTAACTTGATCGTCGGAGTTGTCACCGGGGAAAAAAGCCCCGCCTCTGCTCTGACCAATCGCAGGGACAACGGGAGAGGTAGCACGGTTCCGCCAATCAGTTCCATCTGATTACAGTGAGCAGGATAAATCGCTTACAATTGGCGCCGTCTGTGGGAACGAATGGTGGAATCAGCAGTTCCAAACGGGAGGCCTGTTGGCGAATTCACTCGAGAGGCGGAGCTCGAGGAGGAACTGGGAGAAAGAAGCCGCCAGTTGCAGGCTGCTCATGAGGAGTTGGTGTCCCTACGCCAGCAGTGCGAACAGCAAGAGCGGGCTTTAGGAAAACGCCCTGTGCAAGGGCAGGGCGATAGGCTTGCCAGCGCCATCGGGCTCGACAGGCCGGAGCTGTCTTTGACCAGAAGCCGAGGACGGGGTGCAACCGGTGGGTTCTGGTCAGACCGTTTTCAAGTCCATGAGAGGGAGAGTGAGGAGCAGGGCGAGAGGGTCCGCTCTCGATCACCCCGTCATCGTCAAGGGAGTGTAGCGTCGTCCCCTTTCAGAGCTGTCGGGCGCCGTGATCGGCGCAGCAGATCACCCCATCACGGCCACCGCAGGGGCCACCGACATCGAAGGAGGCGCTCAGAGGAGTCGGAGCCAGATTCCGGCCGTGGAAGAAGAAGGGCAAGACGATCTAGGACCCCCGATCGCACGGCGAGGCGCCGTCGCGAGACCTCAAGCAACGCAAGCCGTGAAGGACAACGGCCCCGCTCCAGGAGGGAGCAACTGTCCCGGGCTGAAGAGAGGCTCCTCAAGTTATTCACTAACCAAGGTGAATCGCTCGTGTCAGTCCAAGAGCAGGCGGAATCCAAATTGAACCAGATGACGTCGACTCCCTTCACACGTGAGATTCGATGTCAACGACCGCCAAATAAGTTTTCCGCCCCAGTTTTTGAATTATATGATGGGAAATCAGATCCGATAAATCACGTTGCTTTATATACTCATAAGATGGCATTGTGGATTGAGAATGATGGAATGATGTGTAAAATGTTCCCTTCCAGCTTGGGCAAGGCGGCTTCCAAATGGTTTCATGCTCTCCGACACGACTCTATCTCTTCATGGAAACAGATGGCGAGAACCTTTGTTGCAAGGTACATAGCTAATAGCCGCGACCCAGCATCTATGGACTCCTTGTTTGCTATTCGACCCCGTCGAGGAGAGGCTCTTAGGCACTTCGCTTCTCGCTTTATGGAATGCCATGCCGATATAGAGAATTGTGATGATAAGGTCGCTATCTCAGCTTTCAGGCTAGCACTGCCCAGGGATAGCCGGCTCAGGGAGAGTTTAACCTTGAGAGCCCCGAGTAGCATGCCCGAGCTCCAAGAAAGAATAAGGCAATACACCAAGCTAGAGGATGACCGGGGAACTCAGCGCGACTACAGGTCCCTTTCTCCCACACGCAAGTCTCAAGCGTCCGAATCACGAAGGGAGCGGGGCCATTTCGAGAGATCGACGGGCAAGGGTAGAGGATTGTTGCCGGATGAAGCAGGCGCGCCGACTCATGTGGTCGTGAACACTGCATTCAAAATTCCAATTTACCGAATCTTGACCCAAATAAAAGACAAGCCTTTCTTCAAGTGGCCGAATAAGATGAGAGGTGACCCAGCCGAGCGCAACGGCAACAGATTCTGCTCTTTCCACCGCGAGAAGGGTCACCTGACGGAAGAATGCCGCACCCTCAAGCAATACCTGGAATACTTGGTATCCCGCAGTTTTTTAAAGGAATTCATTAAGGAAGTAGAGGAGGACCACCGACGAGCCGAGGAGCCAGTAAACGCCAAGGCTTTGGGTGGAGAGCTTGATGCGCCGAGGAAGGTTATCAATCTAGTCGAAACCAGGACCAAGGAGGACGCCAGGGCCCGCCAAGAGTATCGGAAGAGTTGTCACGCCCTCGAGGTCCTCACGGCATCAGGCGCTGATTCGAAAAGGGCAAGACCCTCAGTCACCTCGCAGATGGCTTTTACAGACAGAGATCTCAACGGAGTTCAGCTCCCTCATAACGATCCCCTGGTTCTTACAATCAGCGTCGGAGATTTCGATGTCCGTCGGGTCCTCATAGACTCTGGAAGCGCAGTCGACATTATGTTCTACGGAACCTTCGAGAAGCTGGAGAAGGATAGAAAGGAGTTAATACCGGTGTCAACACAGTTGATTGGCCTCGGTGCTCTTCCAATTTGGCCTCTGGGCATGTTACGGGAGAAAGTGCAGCTCGGGGGGAAATCAGTCGACACCGAGTTCCTAGTAATCACTGCCCCATCTTCATACAACGCTATAATGGGGCGTCCTTGGATCCACGCCATGGGCGCTGTTCATTCGACACTCCACCAGATGATCCTTTTCCCCCATCTAGGCGAGGTCGTTCGGGTGCGCGCAGATCAGAAAACAGCTCGACAGTGTATGCGATTGGGGACGTCGAAGCCGGAATCATACACGATCCAATCAGCTCCTCAAGTCTTGGACGAAGTAGGAACCCCGCCTGGCGAAAAGTCAATCGAAGCGCTGCAAAAGGTTGTTGTGAGTGATTCTGACCCTTCAAAATATTTTTTAATTAGTGCCCAGATTGCAGGAGATGAACGAGAGTCCTTATTGGGTCTCTTGAGGCGGAACAAGGACTTGTTTGCGTGGAGCCCGTATGAAATGTCGGGGCTGCATCCGAGTGTGGCATGTCACCAGCTCAATGTTCATCCGGACGCCAAGCCGGTAGTTCAGCGGGCGAGACGATCCTCGCTTCAGCACACCGAAGCCGTGTTGGCTGAGCTCGACAAGCTTTTGGAGGCCGAGGCTGTACGGGAAGTTCATTACCCGACTTGGGTGGCTAATACAGTTGTGGTCAAAAAGAAAAATGGTGAATGGAGAGTTTGTGTCGATTTCACGGACTTAAACAAGGCTTGTCTAAAGGACATGTTTCCGCTTCCGAAAATAGACCAACTAGTAGATGCAACTGCTGGCCACGCACGTATGAGCTTCTTAGACGCCTACCGGGGGTATCATCAGATTCCGTTATCAGAGCCGGATCAAGAAAAGACAGCTTTTATTACTCCAAGGGGGATTTTTTGCTACAAGGTGATGCCGTTTGGTTTGAAGAACGCCGGCGCAACTTACCAACGGATGATCGTGAACTTGTTCGGAAGCATGATTGGCAACAAGGTAGAGGTATACATAGATGACATGGTTGTAAAGAGTCGAGAAGGAAGCTCCCACCTTTCGGATCTCCAAGCCGTTTTCGATAGGATGAGGGAGATCAACTTGCGATTGAATGCTTCCAAGTGTGCATTCGGAGTCAGTTCCGGGAAATTTCTTGGGCATTTAGTGACAAGAAGGGGGATAGAAGCAAGTCCAGATCAAATCAGAGCAATGCAGCAGCTGAAGAGCCCCAACAGTGTGAGGGAGGTTCAGAAGCTCGCCGGGAAGGCAGCGGCATTGAATCGGTTTATTAGTCGGTCTTCCGATAAGTGCAGTCCATTTTTTAGATTGTTGAAGGGAGATCGATTGTTTCAGTGGGATGCAGAGTGTGAACAGGCTTTAGATGAGTTAAAAAGGTATTTGCAAGCACCCCCAATTTTGGTGACACCGAGCCCAGGAGAGCGGTTGAGATTGTACTTGTCTGTCTCCGAGCATGCCGTGAGTGCGGTCCTAATTAGAGAGGAAGGCAAGGTGCAACGCCCTATATACTATGTCAGCAAAACCTTATTAGAGGCAGAGACGAGATACACACCCCTAGAGAAGCTTCTCCTGGCATTGATGGTGGCTGCGCGCAAATTGAATCATTACTTTCAAGCCCATCCGATCGACGTCATCATGGCTCATCCTCTGAAATCAGTACTTAGCAGTTCGGATCTGTCGGGTCGTGTGGCTCGATGGGCGGTGGAATTAGGCCAGTACGAGGTTCAGTTCGTTCCAAGGACAGCCATAAAGGCGCAGGTTTTGGCAGATTTCGTAGCTGAGTTTACGGGCGAAACTTCGAATGCTGGGGAAGATATGTTGCTCACTCGGGCAGGTGCGCAGGGACCTTGGGAATTGCAGGTGGATGGGTCTAAAAATCTAAAGGGATCGGGGGCTGGATTGGTGCTAATCTCGCCTGACGGGGATGTTATCCGAACAGCCGTAAGACCCGGCTTTGCGACCACGAACAACGAGGCCGAGTACGAGGCGATAATACTGGGTTTAAAGGCTGCGTTAGAGCAGGGGGCCAGCAGGGTAACCGTGTATTCAGACTCGCAGCTGATCGTGAATCAAATCAGTGGAGATTTTGGAGTCAAGACCCCCCGAATGTTAGCATATATGGAAAGGGCGAGGGACTTATTATCTTATTTTCAAGAGTACACAGTGAACCATGTCCCTAGGGAGCATAACGAGGTGGCCGATGCCTTGGCAACATTGGCTTCATCAAGCAAGGAGAGCAAGGGGTTCACGATTCAAGTCGACGTTCTTGACAAGCCCAGTGTTCTATCGGAGGATGTTAACATGACCGATCAGGGGCCCAGCTGGATGGATCCAATCGTGGCTTTCCTTGACCACGATCGATTACCCGAGGACAAGAAAGAAGCCAGGAGAGTCAGGTTGCAGGCCTCTCGATATTGGCTATCTCCCAGTAAAGCTTTGTATAGAAAATCATTTTTGGGGTCGTACTTGCTTTGTGTGCACCCAAACATGGTGGAGAACGTTTTATATGAAATTCATGAGGGAGTTTGCGGGGTTCACGCGGCGGGGAGATCCCTCTCTCTGAGAGCAATAACTCAAGGATATTGGTGGCCGTATATGCAAAAGGATGCGGAATGTTATGTGCGTCGATGCGAGAAATGCCAGCGCTTTGCAAAACTGATTCAGCAGCCCGCAGGAGACCTTCATCCCATCACTAGCCCTTGGCCATTCGCCCAGTGGGGGTTGGATCTGGTCGGACCCTTCCCGAGAGCACCGGGGAATCGACGCTACATGATTACAGCTACCGATTATTTCACCAAATGGGTTGAGGCCAAGGCTCTGTCCGGGATAAGAGATGTTGACACAAAGAAATTCGTGTGGGAGCACATCATCACACGCTTCGGGATCCCATATGCGTTGATATCCGACAATGGAACCCAATTTAATAGCTCGTCCTTGAAATCTTTTTGTGCAGGGTATGGAATCAAGAATTTTTATTCATCCGTGGCTTACCCGCAGGCCAATGGACAGGCAGAAGCTACCAACAAGGCCATTCTGGACGGACTAAAGAAATGGCTAGATACGGCCAAAGGGAGATGGGTGGAGGAGCTGCCAGCAGTATTATGGGCTCATCGCACCACTCCACGACGCTCAACCGGTGAGTCTCCCTTCGCACTTGCCTACGGCACAGAGGCGATCATTCCCCTGGAGGTGGGACTGCCAACAGTTCGGACGACAGCTTTCGAGCAAGGAGGCAACGAGATGGCCCTTCAAGCAAACCTCGACTTGCTGCAAGAAAGAAGAGAAGCGGCTGCAGTCCGCCTCGCCGAGTACCAACTTGGTTTGATCCGGTCTCACGGCAAACGAGTACGACCTCGGGGCTTCAGAACTGGAGAATACGTGCTAAGGAAGGTCTTGGGCAGCGCACGAGACCCCACGGTCGGAAAACTAGGACCGAATTGGGAGGGTCCTTACCGAGTTGTTGCTGAATTACCCAATGGTGCATACAAACATGAAGACGCCGGTGGGAGCACCGTGCCGCGAACGTGGAATGCGGCCAACCTAAAGCTTTACTACGTTTGATATACTTATTTAGGTATTTTACTCTTTTGCAATTAGGACTCATTTACATACTTAATGTAAGACTCTAAAATAAGGGGTACTCTTTTTCCTTACCGTGTGGTTTTGTCCCATGAGGTTTTCCCATGGTAAGGTTTTAACGAGGCCCCCGTTTATTTCATTCAAAGCTTAAATGAATTTATTAGTCAGCCATATATAGTGTGAATGTTCCCCAACCATCATAGGCTCGTATCAGTCCACAAAAGGACCTCACATTTCGCCACTTAAGGCCGCTAATAGCCGCTCATAGGCCGGTAAGGAGTCGTCAATTAAGACCTAAGGCAGCCGCTAATAGGCCAATTTAGTAGGAGCCGTCAAAGGCCAACATGATCCTTCGCCGAAAGGGGCCGATCCACCTCGTCAATTAAGACCAACAGGAGCCGCTCATAGGCCGTTAAGATGGACGTCATTTAAGACCAACAGAAGCCATTCATAGGCCATTAAAGGGGACGTCATTTAAGACCAACAGAAGCCATTCATAGGCCATTAGAGGGGGCGTCAATTAGGACCAACTGAGGCCATTCATAAGACATTAAGAGAAGAGTCAATTGAGACCATTAGGCGCCTGAACTGCTACCAAAACACTGCGAGGACACAGACTGCGGAGACAATTAAGATCGAGTCTCTCCAAAGGAGATTCAGTCGCAAGTCGATAGGACTAAACTCAGCGGTCGGGTGTTGCTGTCTCAAGCGCTTAGACGCACAACGCATCCGGTTGAAGCACAGGCGCTCGTCGGATTCATTCGTCATCGAATCATGACAATCGAACCCGAGGGGCCATTGAGCGAGGGATAACCGGTTAGCATATCTTTCGTTATATAACCGGTTAGCATATCTTTCGATATATAGATAAAATCTTATCTCCCGACTCCGGACGTATCTTAACAAACCCGATCACATTACTCGCCGGGATCGGGTCTGATGATAGACTCAAGGCAGGATCTAAGCAAGTATAAAAAGGGCTGGCCTTGCTTAGAGGAGAGGTACGTTCTAAACAAGATCTGTCTTTCAGTTAAGGATATATCTAAGCACAGTACTAACTTGATCGTCGGAGTTGTCACCGGGGAAAAAAGCCCCGCCTCTGCTCTGACCAATCGCAGGGACAACGGGAGAGGTAGCACGGTTCCGCCAATCAGTTCCATCTGATTACATTGAGCAGGATAAATCGCTTACAATATGCATCATCAATCCCCAATCGTACATGATTTATCAATACTCTAAATTCTTATATATCAAAGTATATTAGCACTATGACATGCTTTATGATATAAAATCTATATGTGCAATCAATAACGCCATATTGCAATTAGCAAGAGGTATAAATCATAACTCAAATATATGATGTTTAGGCTTACCTAACCGCAAGCTCGATCGCATATACCAGTATTGAGAATTCAGTCCAACTCCATCACGAGTCTTAAAGTCGAGTGTAACACAGATAGGCTCACTCCCAAGTAGAGTTCAATCTTCTAGGATTAGCCTCCTTTTACCATGATATCCCAGTGTGGATCCATGCACAAAACACTCACATGACACCATCCATCACCAAATCAAAATATTAATAAATTATAATAATGGTTTATTTAAAACATATATCATATAACATAATTCTATCTATCCTTATGTATAAGGCCTTAAACCTTTTGAAATTCTAATTAATCAAGCAAGAAAAGTCAACGTACCTCTTGTGTGAGCAACACATAGATAATCACACTTCGAAACAGATTTACAATATTATCAAAATGCCTTATTTTGATTAACTTTCCAATTGGCGATAATCTATTTTATTCACTATCTGCTTCGAGAGATATGACTTTTCATCTACTTCAGGAGATGATGATAAAAATATAATATACAAACAAACAAACAGTATAATAATCATTGATCATCGCTACATGGATGGTATTTGTTGTTTCATTGCTACATGGATAAATTTTATCGATCACATCAAGTGATTTGTAATATCAATTTCTTTACTTTCATCATCTTCGAGGGATTTAATATTTTCTACTTCAGGAGACCAATTAAATTATTTATAAACAAAATAATAAATTAGAAAAATCAAATTTCACTTACCTCTACTTACCTCCACGACGGCGCAGAACTCCCGGGCTAATAAATTGGTTTGTAATTCTAACCTAATTGAATAGGCGCATCACTTCAGGGATTGATATAATTTATGTATACACATCTTCTTCGGGGATGTTTTTATCTATTTCATGATCTAAATCTCATCACTTCGGGGATGAAGAATGGAACCCTCACTAGGGACATAAGTTGCAACCCTAGAAGTTTGGTTCTTTTCTGTAATTATCAGAAAAGTAAACCCAAGCCGCAATTTTTAGAAATTCTAAGGCCGGTTTTGTAGTTAATCCAAATTTTTCCTAAATTGGATCGTCTTCTTCGATTTCAATTCGCAGACGCCGACTGAGCTCCCTTCGCGATTCTATTCAAGTCAGGACTCGGCGGTGCCGATGCTACAGTTGAGGGGATGCAGGTCGTCGCCCTAGTTCCGACTAGGCCGAGGTTCAACCTCGGGGCTTGCGTGGAGATCGGCGGTGTCGCCTCTGGAGGCAGCGATCGATTAATTCTGGGCTCATCATCGGCGTCGTCCTCGTTCCGGAGAGAAGACAACGGTAATGAAGTTTGAGGCCGGCTCTGCGGGAGACGGGAGTGCGCCAGTACGGGGCTTCGCAGACAGCAGAGGGTCTGCGTTGCGTGGTGCGCCGGTGCAGGGGTCGGCGGCTCAAGATTCCTAGGCGGCGTCCGGGGTGAAGAAGGTTCCCGTTATTGTCCGTGTGCTCTTTCATTCAGATGAATGCTCCAACTGTGGACAGCAACAACGTCTCGATCGACAGATCCGGGATGGGGATAGGCTCGTCCAAGGCTGTCGGCGTCGGAACGAAGGAAGGAGAGGCAGTATCGAGAGGACCACCCGGGGCAATTAATCTCTTTTCTGCGATCGGCCAAGATTAAGAGTTAAATTCAATTAAAAACCATAACTTTATAATCAATCAATTATATGAATTATGAAACGCGATTGAATACTCTTTCCTCCGTTCTTTATGGTTTAATTGGTATAGTATTGATATAAATACAATAAGCAATCAAAGCAAATAACACGATAAGAGCTTTAAAACAATTCAAATAAAAGCAATAGAAAACTCATTTTTGGTGATGTAACGTCCCGGGATTATGATTCCCGGGTTACGTTTCGAGGGATAAAACCCCTCGTTAGGATCTTGCGCCCCGAGTACATGTTGAAGGTTTGAAATTCTATCCTAACATTTTAAAGTGGGATTTCATACCCAAAATTCGAAGGGATCGTTGGAATCCCCGGGGAAGTCCCTTGTACCTGTCATAAGTCTAAGCGTGGAAAACAAGAGGGTATTTATCGAAACCAAATCAATAAGCGTATTTATCGAAATTAAGGTGTAATACAAGAGGGTGACACGGCAGAGCCGAGTCAAAACCAAATCAATAAGCGTATGTATCGAAATTTAATATACAATGTTAGTGGAGTTAAACCATTTCATTCTGAATCTCATGAAACTGGAACCAATCACGACCTTCAAGCAGACCTACTATAGATCCTTACCTCAGCATATTCCCAAATTTCCTCATCCCAATTCTTAATAAACCTTAAACATTCGAAATACTCAAGTCGTCCTACTCCAATTCCTCATCTCTTCATATTCCTAAATTGCCTCAAGCTCCTATCTTTTAACCATGACACCTTGCCATCCAAAGCCCTCTTTTACCGATCATCATTTTCGCACAATCCTTAAATTGTCCTCATCCGAGTTTTCCAAGTACCGCCATTTCGCCAACCTTCTAAAACCTTCTTCCTCTAGCACTCTCAATGCCTTCTGCCTTGCCTAGTTCCCAATCCATGCTCAGGATCTCCATATCTCAACCTCGAGCCCACGATCTTACCAACAATCTCAACGACATCTTTGCCAAGCTACCAGCCTTTCCAGAAGATTCACCTCACATTCTCGAATACCTCAATAGCCACAACAACCTCCACTCAAGGATCCCGATTCATTCCCTATGCTAAAATCATCCAACACACATCTAGAAATCCTTCCCTCATGAATTCTCCAAGTATTACCAATCATATCTAAACGACCCCAAATACTCATCACTCGTGTCTCCTGACATGAACAACCTAATATCGAAGACCAATGATTTCCCAAGCGACCTCTTTCCACTCACCCTTAGCACCTCCTCAACCTCATCCTTTACCAAAACCGCTCCCAATCACCACACATAGAGCCCAGTCCCAAATTCTACGATTCCTTAGACATTTCTTAACCGATCATCCTCAACGTCGCCCATGATCCGCTCCTAGACTATCTAGACACTCTCCTTTGCAATCTCTCCATACTAACTCCACTCCTCACCTAAGACCTACATGGAAACTCAACTATACTCGCCGACTACTATTTCCGACAAGTCCCGACTCACTCGGCCTGACTCATGCTGACGCATCTTCCCTGCACCCCATCTCACACAACCAATGACCCATCCGAAGACCTCAATCTACCTGCCACCTTCTAACCTAGCTTGTCGAATAATCCCACAGCTCAAGCCCTAGAATAAAGCACCACCACAGATATAACCCATAACTGATTTACTAGCAGGTCAGTACACTTAAGCATATAGGCACATCATCACAAACACAAGTTAGTCAGGCAATTATTCACTACCAGTTCAGCTTATCAGTCATCACACCTCAATTTAGTTAGTTCCAAGCCTATCGCACGACACCGATTCCAGATCGCATAGGAGAGATCACAATTCGGACGAAGAACGTCATTCCTTGAGTCATCTAGGAGGATTACGTCTACAACCGCCATCTTCGAAAGGTGTCCTTCCTTTGGCGACATCGATCCTAGGGTCCATGGGCCATGGGCCCACCCCACTTCCGTTGCGCCACTCTGGTGCCACTCGATCGCTCGTTTTCTCTTCTATGTCGACGTCCATCAAGGGGATCACGAGGGGTTAGAAGTCACGGAGATAGGGGAGGGCAAGGGAGGGCAAAACGACTTTCTTAAGAATTCAGACACAAACGAGGACTAGAGATGACGAGACTCAAGACAAGACACTGACTCGAGAGTTACAACAATCCCCTTAAGGTATTCTATAAGGTTACAGGTGCACATGGCAATCACAAAATATTTCAATCATATCATTCCACACTATCATGTACCCATTAAAGGAATAGCGTCCTATGCATCCATAACATTTCACATAATCAACTTTACATGCACACGGGACAGGCTAAAACTTATCATCTCATTCACTAATCATGCTTGACATATTAATATCATGTATGCACAAACCGACAATAGACATATGCAGCATAAGTTATATATGACATAGCGAGCATTATAGGATATCACATGTATGATCCATTACTCACTTAGTGTACACATAAGTAGGTCAAAACAATGTGGGCTCCAGGTAAGCATGTTCAGATGCACTCTAATAATCGTGTCAAGGGGTATGGTTAAGTCATTTGGGCATAACAACTATCACATCCAACACAACCATATACATGTAGTATGACCAGTATGGCACATAGATGCATGATGGTCAATAATTAGGAGATGTATATCCTACGTGATACTACCAACACTCATTAAGAAAATACATAGTCAATGAGGTTCAATTTGATTAACTTAATATGCTCAAAAATTCATTTCTCATGGCACTCATATAAAGAGGGTTGACCACACTATCATGGACCTAATTCAAAGTAGAGTAACAATGATGGGAATTCATAGATTCGATATATATATTCATTCATAAGTGCGATAATGCAAGTTATCAGACAAGTCATGCTGAAATATACCAACACACCATGTCATACAATCACCGACTCATCACCATGTTTCCCCGTGGGACGCTAATATGACTCGCTCGGTATGACACAAGGACATTCACACTGTTTTCGAGATGAGAGGGTATAATTTGTGTTTAGACTCTCGTGGTAAGAAGACACAGTTGATCAGTATAAGAATCGAGAAGGATAACTCCATAAGACAAATCACTTCTAACTCGAAATTATTTCATTGATCACCCTCCCTAAAACACTCATGGATTTCCCATATCCGGCACACCCCCGGAAGTAGCTAGTTGACCGACCCAATTTTCCCGTGGAAGACACCAACCTAAGGTACGTGACTCGATAGAAGCATTGGTGGTGGGATACAAAACAGGACTCGAAACGGGGAGAGCGGATGCTCTTCGACCCTTACTATCATGCCTAAATGTGTTGGTGGGACGGTTGACGGAGTCAGAATCATCAGGGGTTTGAATTATGGAAGAGATATTCCGACAAGACAGGAGTTCCAATGACATAAGAACAAGGTATTCTCCCGTTATCCCGTTTGCAGAGTTATTCAATACATGATTCAAGTCAAGGTATACTGATTAGTTCTCTACTCTAAGCACAATAGCACTCAGCACGGAAGCAATCAACGATCAAGCTATCCTATGGGCCGCCCTTTGAGGGGTGACTAACCTGAGGGGCAAAACCTCACGGTCTCTACCTAACTCGCCACTCCAGCCACTATGACGCAAGGCCTTGGAGTCTTGTAGGCCCATCCGTAAAGAAAAAGATATATTTTTTTTGCCTACCCGTTCCCAACTACATCCAATAGGGATGGTCTAACGCCTTTACTTCCCCTTCGTTTTCCTTTGTTTGATTACCGGATTTATAGAGTCAAGTTCGTATTTAGTCCATTTGAGTTAGCCATATTAAATTCATTTTGCTCTTCTAAAACATTTTGGAAAACAATTTGAAAACCTTGGGCCATTTTCAAAACCACTTCAACCCATCATACTCGGTTTGCACAACCTCAGCTCTGATACCATCTTTGTAACGGCCCGGGATTATGATTCCCGGGTTACGTTTCGAGGGATGAAACCCCTCGTTAGGATCTTGCGCCCCGAGTACAGGTTGAAGGTTTGAAATTCTATCCTAACATTTTAAAGTGGGATTTCATACCCAAAATTCGAAGGGATCGTTGGAATCCCCGGGGAAGTCCCCTGTACCTGTCATAAGTCTAAGCGTGAAAAACCAATAGTCATGCAAATAGTAGAATCAAGGTGTAATACAAGAGGGTGACACGGCAGAGCCGAGTCAAAACCAAATCAATAAGCGTATTTATCGAAATTTAATATACAATGTTAGTGGAGTTAAACCATTTCTTTGAGATCGCCCAAGAGAGTTCCCACGTCACGGAAACAATGAATACTCATGCTGTAAAACAAACCTAAAAAAAATGTATGCGGGGCGGTGTCAGATCGAAGCCCTACGCAATATATTCCCAAACAAGCAGACATATACACACGCTAGTCCTAATAAAGATGCTTCTAGATGCAAGGCGGAATATTAACACACTAGCATGGTCCTAAGATCAAGTGCATAAATGTAATAAGGCCTTAGCACCGAATACCAAGTGGTATATCCCTCTCCTACCTCCACCCCCTTCCGATAGGGCGGAGACTGGCCAGCTCGTGAATGCATTCCATATAATCGGGTGGCACGCATGCCCAACCCGTATCCACAATAAAGCCCACAGGCATCTCATAATATAAGGAAGTTCATGACTCGATTGACTCAGTACGGGACCCGATGAGACTAGGTCGTCCTATAACCCTAGCAATGACTCTAGTTACTTCACAGATAACGGCCGTTCTGTTTACAAAAGCAATGAGTAAACGAATGCTCAATCATGAGTGCAGTCCTAGCAGAATACTACATGGCATGCTTTATTATGAATGCAAGCACCTAGTATGCACATGGCTACAAGCAGGGAGATCTCTTTTCGAATCTGAGAGTGAGCTCATATAGGAACTCACCTGGCTATGCAGAACAGCATAATAGAAGATCCGGTATACATCATTCATAATCACAAGGTATCACCTAGATACACATCAGAACATATATGTATAAGTCTACGTCTAATCATCCAAACACTCAAGCATTTCATTCAACGAGAATAGCAACCATATCGCAATCATCATTTCGTCAAGTTCAACCATTCATCATGTTGCCACATTCCATAAGACCACATCATTATCACCATTTTGTTCAACTAGATTCATATATTCACAATAATACTCATATATCTGCATGATCGTATATCTCCCAAGTTCGTCATACTAATCATAGCTCATAAGGCACAAGTCAAACGATACGAAATTCTAACATCTCATCACGCCGTTAATCATTCATTCATGTCATTAATCCACACAAATCATGCTATTAGTCAAGCATTCATATCATCATGTTAGTTAGTCATCGATCACCTAATACCCAAGTTAGTCCCGAAAACCGTTTCAGAATCCGAATCAACTAGTTAGAAATTCCGTCATTTTGAAAATGCTCGATGAATCCCTTTTTTTATTTAAATTCCGATAATGCCTTTTTAAATCTCCGGTCTCATAATATTTATATTTATTTGTCTTAAATCACTATTATATTATATCTTTAAATCTTAATAATAATATTTAATATTTGAATACCCTTTTCTTGTAACAACTTCATGAAATATTTCCAAATCCTTTAGAAATCCCAACCCTTTTTATTAAATAAAATCACCCCTTTTTAAATTACCAAACTGACCCCTCTGTTTTATAAAATATCCAAAATCGAGCACTCTTGTCCAATAACCAAAAACGGACCTAGATGAAAGAAATAAGCCCTAACCATTTCCCCCTCTTAAAATATTTCCGGCCCAAACAAAATTAGGCCCAAAGACCAAATTCATTTGGTTAATTTTGATCGAATACAGAAGAAAAGAAAGGAAAGGAGTGGGGCCATCTGATGTGGCGATGATGTGGTAGGGTGGGGTCCACAGAGGTCTTCTTCCCCAGATTCATCCGCTTCCTCTGTTCAACTCGCCGGAGGTCGCGTCTTCTTCCTCCTTCTCTCCTCGCATCTGCTCCTGCTCGCAACTCTGTCGTTCACCCGCTCCTGTCCGTCCTCGCGCTCTCAACCTCACACCCTTCGGTCCGTTCTCGCCACACTCACTCTCGCTCTCTCATGTTGGAAATAATGCTTGATTAAGGTTTTATAATGGATGCTTAATTAAGGTTTTATGATGGACTTTATTTTATATAAACTTATCCATATTTAAGAGGAAAAAAGAAAAATGATTTTAAATTGTTTTGAGGTTTTTCCTCAACTACCTAAGTTGGTGGGAGAGTGGGCTGTTTTTTACACGTTCTCTTCCTCTTAAAAAAGAGCTTTTAGGCTTTAGAAGAGAGAGAGATTTTCCACCTTCTTCTTCCTCTCTGAGAAGCGTTCTGAGTTCCTGGTTGATTCCATCTCTTCGATTGCGAGTGCACGCATTTGAAGGGCGCTGTGTAACCTTGGGGGGCGATGCCAAGAAGCCGACTTGCACCGTGGTCGGGGCGAAATCGCTTCTAAGGCAGTGGGTTCGGATATATACCACGCCACAACCATTTGTGTTTTTGAGATAAGTTTGATTTTCAATGTGTTTGATGAATTCTAGAAATCGATTGATGGTTTTTACTAACAATTTAGAAGCGATTTTGTGTTAGTATTAACCGGTTGAACTAATCTATTGTTCAGTTTTCCGATTGGGAAAATTTCCAGGAGTACGTCTTTTTAATTAAGGTAATCCGGAGCATCCAGATTCCATGGATGCCGGTACCTCAAAAATCAAGGTCTTAGAGTTCGGTCTCCCAATGGACCCCTGTGTACGCTCAACCGCTCAGGTCGTCTTCCACCGGAGTAAACCCCGCCAGGAGGAAGGACTGCAATTCAATTACGCAGCAGCCATGGTCGGGAAGCCGAAACCTGGTCATCGCCAGCAGATCCGGAAGAGGCGACGACGGATAAGCCGGCCGCTGAGGATTTGTACAACGGAAGCTCCGATACAATAGCCGCGGAGAAAGGACCGGCAGGTTCTTAGGATCTCGCCTTGGGAAAACCGAATCGGTATGTATCTCGCCCGCTACCGATTCCACCAACTCAGGCAAGGAGGCTGGGGTGTTCATAATCGGGTACCCGACACGAACCGGTTAACCGTGTCGGGTACCCGAAACCGTTTATGGGCAAAACATCGATCCGAACACGACACGCCTAGAACCGGGTATCCGACACGGATACACTAATCGGATCCGTGTCGGATATCGGGTTATCCGACACGAACCGTTTGAAATTTTAATTGTAAATTCTTTTTTTTTTCCTGCTTTCATGATATACATAATATATAGTTTTTTACGGTAAACAACATAATATTATAAAGTATTCATCAATACACATAAGAAAGCCATCATAGATTCACAGATCTACAAAGATGGCATCTTCATTTACATTTACAAAAAAAAAAAAAAAAGGGAAACCCTAAACCTAGACATTCCAATCCATCACAGATCTACAAAATAGAAATCTATAGTATAAACCGATGTCGAAAACAAATCAAAACTTGAATCGATACCATAGAGATTGATGAATGAACATTCGTTGCCTCGCCGGACCACTAAAGAACAGTTGTGATGCCAGATCTGGAGATTTGAAGAGGGAGAAACCAAAGTCGCAATTAATCGCCTCTCGCCAGGCTCTTCAAGCCGATTTGGAGTCTCGTTAAAGAGGGAGAAATTGAACTGTTGTCGCCGCCATGCTCTTCACTTCAGGGAGAAAGTCGGGGAGGCTCTTCACTTCAGGCAGCAAGCGGACTCGGCACCTTGCTGGTAGCAAGCGGACTCGGCAACTCGCCTTGCTCCTACTGAGAGAAAGAGAGGAGGCGGCTGTTTGGGTTGATTTTTACTTTAGGGTTTGGATAGAAAAGAGAGTATATATATATATATATACTCCGTATAAAGGAAACTTAAAAAATGAAAAAAGCAAAAGAGGGGTGGGAGGAATTTGGGATTCGAACCTGGACCTCTCAGCTCATTAATATTAATTGCTTCCGTCCAAAACCAGCTGAGCCACTCCAATTTATTGATTCCTTGGGGATTATATAATAGTTCTACTATATTGCTTTACTTATATAATTAAAAAAAAAAAATTTAACGGTTCGTGTCGGGTACCCGACAAGGCGATTTGCCCGACCCGAACACGAACCGTTTAGAGCCGTGTTTTTTCGGTTCGTGTCATTATCGTGTCGTGTTTTTTCGGTTTCGTATTTTTTCGTGTCGTGTTTTCGGTTTCGGGTTTTTCTGCACTCCCCTACAAGGAGGCGGAAACCAGTCCGGCGCCGTTGTTCACACGCAAAGAGCGACGAGCGCCAGAGATTCCGAGATCTGATGACAGTTGTCATGACCTTACCTCTACCGACGGGAGTGAGGAAGCATGTAGGGCGCGCGAGGCGACGACCCGGCAAAGGTTGATGGTCAAGGTGGCAGAAGAAGCGACCGTAGATCCACTGGTGGTCGCTAAGCGGTCCGACCAGGAGAAACTGAAGAGGGAGACGAGCTTGGATCTTCGATTGGCGTTTTTGCTTTCAATTAGGCCCTAAATTGGGAACTTGCGTATGAATTAGGCATGGAAATTGACGGATTTGAAATCTGATCCTTAGAAGCTCCAATGTTGGGTGCTGATTGGATCTTCGTCCGTCGACAACGGACCTGCAAAGCGGATGAACAAATTCTCAGAGCAAGCCGTGGAACTGTGGAAGAGTTCTGCAGGGAGTAAATTAGTGCACCATATTAACATATTAATTTATTGATTTGGTGTACTATTTATTGCCTTTGACAGATGACTAGGGAAAAACTATGAGGTTGCCAAAGAGTCAAGGTCGATGATATGGAGGGCCCTAAGACTTTGGGGTTTGAATTACGGCAAGTTGAGCCGGTGAATATAATTTACGATGATCCAGGTAAGTATACATCTTACCAAGTGATGGCAATAATGGCATGATGGGGTGAGGGCGTGAGTCACTCTTCGTACAGGTTCGACCTGAGTTAATTAATTAAACTTGTTTCGAGTATATATATTAATTAATAATCATGTGAGAATTGATATTGATCCATCGTCTCTATCTCTGTGCGCTTTGAGCTTATATATGGCTCATCATCTATTCCGTTCTTTAGTTGATCGGATTATTGCTTTGAGATATGAGGATCGTTACTTGATTAGATGCCTCGGTCTTTTAGATCGTGAGTTGTGACGATATTCCTAGAGTGTATATATATATGCTCAACACCGGCTTAATTACCTTCTAAATTCCATCATGATCGTACATGTGAAATGTTTGGTGGATTATTACGTGTGAAATTTTTGTGGTCTAATTGTATAAATCCTAGTAATAACACTTGTGCGGTTTCATGATTTCATGATGTGGTTGTATGCGGAGCGGCACTGGGATGTTGGTAGCATAAATCATTTGCTATGGTTGCTAGAGGCCAGAGGTAAAGAAGCTCAGGAGTGATGATGAACCAGTTGAGTCGTCACTTTGGTCATACGAAGGATCTCCTTCTACCGAGAACACTCGTGTCGGCCTATTTTGTGAGTTAAACTTGATGAACAATTCTTGCTTGAATTTTTAGTTTTAACTATACAAAAATGCCTATATGTTGATTGATCTCATGCGCATTTGCAATATTAAATGATGATCATGATATGACTCCTTTGGTTTGTCTTGAAAAATTGTTGTCTTGTGACATCTTTATGAATGTTTGATCTTTGGGATGATATTAATTAGGACATATATAGTAAGTTGTTTCTTTGAGAGAATTCCATATATATATATATATGCTCCTAACCTCTAACTTGGTTGTTGATGATCAAAATTATGGTGATATATGCATAAATGTTAAACTTGCTAAATACCTTTCAACCCGTAATTGAGAGGATCACTAGATTGTTTGAGTTACTTTATTGTTAATCACGTTAAGTTGATGATCTTTAGATATACCAAGTTGCATGCATTGACTAAGATCAAAGATGTAGGAAAAATTGTTCTTGATATTTACATAAAAGGTATAAAACCAACTTGAATAGAACCAAAAATGCTTTAGATCCAATAGAGGTAGGAAGTAAGATGCCACAAGAGAAGTTAGACAAAACCCCATATAAGGTGTGGAAATGACTTAGAGTCTATCCAGTGTATATGAGAAATGTGGGGGTGTTTGGCTAAAGTGGTTGTACCTTCCTTTAAGTGAGATGATGTTGGATCTAATATGGTTGATTGTATATATACTTGTTGGTTATGATGAGAACAATTGCGTTGTTTATGTGCTTGGATGATATAAATACGTGTGAATATCATGATGCTGAGTTTTGTAGCAATGTTTACTTCTAAGTAAAATCATAATAGTATTCTTGTATGTGTGCTTATGTCTATATCTTTGTCTTTACTTGATTCAAATGATGAGAATGAATCTAAAGAGCTTAGAGGAGTAATAGACATATAATTGAAACTAGATGTGAGTTTAAGTTTGAGACAACTTTGTTGGATGAACTCGTTGATGTGACTGAAAGTGATTTACCTCTTATTTATGTTATTAAGTTATAGAAAATGAACTTAGAACACATAAAGAGGTTATGAGTTAAACCTATGCTAGTTTCTTTCAAAAGATGTTATAGACAGTAAAGTGGAATCTATTATGTGTATCCCTTCTTGGGAACTAGTTGACTTGCCTAGAGGTGTCAAAACCATTGTGTGTAAATGGATCTCTAAAAGGAATTTTTAGAACAGATGGTTCTTTTATAAGGTTTAAGGCAAGACTAGTGGTTAAAGGATTCACACAAAATAAGAAATTGATTTCTTTAATGCATATTCTCTAATGATTAAGATTGTCATTTATATTTATTATTTGCTTTAGCATCTAATTATAAATTGGCAGTGCATCAATGGATGTTAAACTGTATTTTAAATGACGATCTAGATAAAGAGATATGTGGAACAACCTACGGGCATTTGGTTCCAAGAAAAGAGAATTTTGTGTTCACTTAAGAAATCAATATATGGCTTTAACAAAGCATATTTGGAATGTTATGAGAATGTGACCAAACTGTGTTGAAGTTTTCATTTTGTGTATGTAATGCATGTTTTATGCCAAGATGTGTTAAATTGGTTATGTGCCTTTATGTGGAGATGAGATGATATTTGGCACTAGCATGCACATGATAAATGAAACTAAAAAATTTGTTTCCTCTCGCTTTGAAATGAAAGATATGGGTGAAGTTGATGTGTTTCTAAGTGTTAAATAAACTAGAAAAGAGAAATTGCTTCATTCCGTTATGTAGAGAAATGTTGAGAAGGTTTGATAACTTTATCGTTGTGCCAGTATGATCAGCATTCTAATTATGATGATGTTATAGCTCCACTAGTGGTTTTGTTTGACATTATGTGGTGTGCTATATGGTGAAAATCATCAAAATTGTCATGTTTGCTAGATCGATTATGAAATATGAGATCATAGTTTTAGATTTAGCTGAACAAGATATTGAGTGGTTGAGAATGTTACTGGCTTACCTACCTTTGTGGGGGCATGAAACTCTATCTAATTCTCTACATTGTGACTCACATTTGCTATTTGTGTAGCTAGTAGCAATACACAGAATGACAAGAAGAGACACACGTGGATTTGACATGAAGCTTTGAGACAGCTGATTGCAAATTGTGTCATCTATTTGGCGAATGTGAGGTTCGAGAGGAACTTGATGGTCTGCTGACAAAAGGACGGAACATGAGACTAGTCCTTGATTTGTCTAAGGGAATGAGACTCAAACCCATATGAGGAGAGATACACCACGTCTCATTCCCATCACAGGTGTATTGAGAAAGGTTGAGTCATGTACTCTTAATGAGTCCATAGCCCAGAGTTGGGTGGTCCTATTGAGAAGGACTTGATGGATTCACCGAATATGGAAGAGGATGAGCATAATGCTCTTAATGGTTTCATAGCCCTAATAAGGGTGGTCTATGTGAGATAGACTTTATGGAGCTACCTACGAGAGTGTGAAGGGGTTGGTCACCTTCTATGGAAGACTAGGGTGGTCTTTCTAGAGCACTCTTCAGCACCCAAGGTATGAGATGACCACA
The DNA here is from genome assembly GCA_037127255.1 of Persicaria tinctoria. NCBI lineage: Eukaryota > Viridiplantae > Streptophyta > Magnoliopsida > Caryophyllales > Polygonaceae > Persicaria > Persicaria tinctoria. The sequence goes on along the minus strand of JBANSL010000008.1, from coordinate 63,699,663 downwards.
TACATATTTGAGGATCTTATCGCGGAATCACCAGGATCGTGGTGAAGGTATGTGCTGTTGACGTCAACTCGCGAGTCTGGAAGTTCAAGATTCGTTCACTTCTATGACAAGCGAGGCACTCAGCTTCACTATGTGTTTGGTTCAAGACTTGTTCACCAACATTTAAGTATCTTCTCCATAAAAACCAGCTCAGAACGTTGTTTTCAAAGTTGTTTTACAAAACCTATTTCTCTCATTTGTGGGGGATTGTTGGAAATAATGCTTGATTAAGGTTTTATAATGGATGCTTAATTAAGGTTTTATGATGGACTTTATTTTATATAAACTTATCCATATTTAAGAGGAAAAAAGAAAAATGATTTTAAATTGTTTTGAGGTTTTTCCTCAACTACCTAAGTTGGTGGGAGAGTGGGGTGTTTTTTACACGTTCTCTTCCTCTTAAAAAAGAGCTTTTAGGCTTTAGAAGAGAGAGAGATTTTCCACCTTCTTCTTCCTCTCTGAGAAGCGTTCTGAGTTCCTGGTTGATTCCATCTCTTCGATTGCGAGTGCACGCATTTGAAGGGCGCTGTGTAACCTTGGGGGGCGATGCCAAGAAGCCGACTTGCACCGTGGTCGGGGCGAAATCGCTTCTAAGGCAGTGGGTTCGGATATATACCACGCCACAGCCATTTGTGTTTTTGAGATAAGTTTGATTTTCAATGTGTTTGATGAATTCTAGAAATCGATTGATGGTTTTTACTAACATCTCATCCTTGCCGTTAGATCTCAACTCGCTCTCCCTCACTCAATCTCTCCGAACAGGTAAGCAAGAAGAACGTGAAGCACACAAGAGGTGAAACAAGGTAAGAAAGAGGGTTCGAAGCTCACCGAGGGCGTCGGATCACCGGGAATCGTCATCGGAGATTCGTCGGAGCTTCGTTCGGCTGCGACGGGGCCGATTCTCGCCGGAAGCTGTCTAGAAAGGGATGAGGAAGGTTAAAGGCGAGACCTTTACAAGGTTTCAAGTGGAAATCGAGAACAAGGAGGAAAAATCGACCTTGGAGATGTGAGACAGGGGAGACTGGTGCAGGCGCGGCTTCATCGGGCTCGTCGGCGTCGAGGAAGACGATGGAGATGTTGCTGCGGCTGCTCAACGAGAAGGGGGAGAAACGAGGCTGATGTTCAGTCCAAACAAGGAGGAGGAGAGTGTTGGGAGGCCCCGGTCTCCAATAGGACAGGGGTGCTCGACGGGTGGAGTGGTGGCCGGAGGTGATGGTGCTTGGCGGCGAAAATGAGGGGGGGTGGTGGTGGTGCTTGAGGGTGTGTTTGGATGAGTGAACCTGTGTGGGATGAAGAAGAGAAGGAGGCAACGGAGAAGGGATACCGCCTTTTGAATCAAAGGGAAACAGGGGTTTGAGTTTCTAAGGAGGGGGGGGGGGGGGGTGTAAGGCTAGCTGTAGCCTGCAGTAATTGGACCAAGAAAGATGGGTTGTTTGACATCTTACCACAAATTGGGTGTGTGAACATAAAGAGAGGGGAGGCAGGTGCCTGTAATTGGATTTTGTGGTCAAGGTAAATTGGCCGGTCTGTGGGAGCTGCTACTTGACAAAGGGAGAGGGAAAAAGAGCTGGTCAACACATGGAGGAAGAGACAAGGTTTAGAGTGGTCCTAAAATCTTGATTTTAAAATACCCGAAATAATTTCCCTGAAACCCTCTCTGATCTAATCTCGACTCGTTCAAAACAAAATTTAAAATTTTCAATCCGAATTAACGAGTTTTCCGTTAAATTCCGCTTTTGAATTCATTTTTAGTTTCTTTTTCCCGAAAAATTAGGATTTAAGAATCCGAGCATTTACAGGTGAGATTTTAAATTCGGACAGGCACAAGCAAACTTCTTCGCTATCTCCGATCAATACGAGCGATTCGTGCTGATAACGTGTTGTAACATCGTAAATAACAAGATAATATAAAGAGAGACAAAGAGAAGAGAGGAGGAGGAAATATGGAGTGTATTCTCTTGATCCATCTCTTGGTGTTACCACGGTACAATATATAGAGATTAACTCCTTAGGAGCCAAGTAATAGTAAATCTATTTATAGATTAAATTATATCTAAGTAAACTGTATATCTTGTACATCCACATAATAATATTATAACACTCAAAGTTATCATCATATTTTAATGTATACTTGAATTGATTAACTTCTGCCATAATTGATTAAAAGCAATCTTATGGATGGTTATGTATAATGATATATCTAATATGGTATAAATTATATTAAAATTGATTAAACATTTATATTTAGATTAAATATGATATAATACATAAAAATATTATTCTTTGAAGAGAGAAAAAAATGAATTTCTTCCTATTTATTATCTAGCTAGACCCGCAAATGATTGATTACATATTTTTTTTAAAAACAAATTAGGATATAAATCGTTCTTGCCAAAAATATATAATTGCTTTTTTTTTTTCCAAAAAAGGCAAATAAGTAATATATATCTTATATATTTTTCAAATTTTCTTTTTAAATATATTAAATAAAAATAATAAATGGCTAAATATGTTACATCATAGTTCAATGTTGAGTGGTGAAACAACAAAATAATTTTTTAAATATACATGCCACACGGATATAATACCCTGAATAAGTGTTATACACATTACCATAAATAACAAAACATAATAAATTAATTATGAAAATAAAGAAAGCAAAAAGAGAAAATTTGCATTTTTGACTATCTGGAATCTTCCAATTAGGTTAGTAGGTAATTAAAAAGTTTTTTTAGTAATTATAACCGGGCTTCAAACTTTAATCCGCTAGCTGCCCTTTCCCTTTCCCGTGGCTTATTCAAGAAGCTTCTCTTCATCACCTTGGCGATTTCTTCCGACCGATGTGTGATCTGTGCTCATTTTCTGCATTCGAGCTTCGTTCTCCTCCGTTTCATTTCCTTCGTCCTCCTTTCATCCTCTCCGTTTAAATCCTTTTCTCATCCATCATTATATTGCTTCATCCTCCGCCGTTGCCAAACTTTCTTCCTGTTCTTCGTGGTTTCGTACGAATCGGCTCGAATGGCTGCTTCTTCAGGTATTTATTTCATGTTTCTAGTTTATTCTCGTTATAATCTGTTACCTCTTTTCCTTGTGAGCTCCCGAATGTGTTGCGTGATTTTGTTGTTTTTGAAACTGTGGTTACTTTGTGAATCTAGCTAGGGTTTCGAAATTAGGGGTCCTATGTTGCTAAATCGTTTGTCAGAGGTTGGAATCTGTTTACATTTGGTGTTGATGACATTCTCGCTTCAAGTTTTTCTTTGTGGTTAAGGTTAGGGTTTCGAAATTAGGGGTTTTTTGTGGCTAAACTGATGGTTAGGGGTTGGTCTATGTGTTCATTTGCTTTTGATGCCATTTATTTTCTTCTTTTGGTTGGTTATACACTGTGTTTGATTCCATTTTGTCTCCATTGATGTCATCCCTCACTGTTTTTGTAGTTGTCCTCATTTGCTATTGATGAAGTTCAGTTGCTTCCACTATATTTGTTCCTATTTAGTTGTTCTCATTCAGTTTCCATTGTTGTCTTTTTTGTTTGTGAAATGTCCTACATTCTATTGTCCCCATTTTATGTGCTTGCTTTAGTGATGAACTGTTTTTCTGTTTTTTTATGTTAATTATATTGTCCTCATTTTGTATAATATATTCGGTTTACATTGTCTTATCCGGTTTGTTCCCTTATCTTCCTTTACCTATTGGTTTTAGTTTATGTTATCTATACTGCTTATTCTTTTCATTATTTATATTTTGTTTGTTTGGTTCTGTCTAGGTGTTTGATTACATTTGTGAAGATCGGAGCAAGTATAATGGGAAGTATAATCTATACTCCCATATTGATGTGATTCCGGTTATTGAAAAGGGATTGTCTGCTGCTGATTGGTTATCTATGTGTTCTTCTTTTCTGGGTCGTGTTTTGTGGTTTGGTGCCAATTTGAAATTGCATCAACAAATTTACAACCATTTCTTGCTTCATGAATTGAAAACATCCAAAACTAGAGAAATGTGGTTTCAGCTAAAATCTTCTCACCCTACTAGGTTTTCAATGGCTGAATTTGCTGCTGTCACTGGGCTAAAATGTGTGTCTGATCACTCTGTTGATGTACCTGAGATTGATGTTAAATCTGTAATTGGGGTAGATAATATCATGTATGATGACTTGGTTGATCTATTTTGTAAGACACCAAAGAATTCTCCCAAGAAACTCATTCTTGCGTATGTTTTGGTAATTGATGGGATTCTGTTACCTCATCGCTATGGATTTGTTAAGAATGAAATTGTGTGTCTAGCTACTGATATTAGTCGTTTATATGAATATCCATGGGGTAGATTAGTGTATGTAGAAACTATTACCTCGCTCATGAAGGTCAATCGTGCATCTGATCGTAAATTGGCCAAGCTTGTGAAGGAAAGTAAAAAAAGGAGTTCTGAGAAGTTGTCTAAGAAGTCTCTGCGAAAGGGCTTAGAGGCGAAAGTCCCAAAGGCGAGGAGCGGTTTTAACTTGCTAGGCTTTCCGCTTGCTTTAGAGGTTATCGTTCTTTATTATATGTGTTACATGTGTCTGTGTGTTTACTTTGTCTTTTATATTATTATATAAATCTTGTCTTACATATGTGTTTTTTGTTTTTTTTTTCTTGTTTGCTTCTGTTTGTCCTGAGATTCCAGATCTGGATATTGGAGGCTTTTCCTAAGATTGCACCAATTATTTATTGCACGTCTACAGCAGATGAGAACGACCATCCTTTCACTAAATGGGCGAGTATAAACTCTAAATGTCCTGTGACGGCTCGCCATATTCAGACTGAATTGGCTAAGACTCTGATGGTATTGTGTATTTTCATTTTTTTTTCAAATTTTGTTCCGTTTTTTTGAATAATAACTATATTTGTGTTTATTCTATATCTATCTCTTTGTGTTTTTAGTTATGTGGTTAGTTTCATTGATGACTGTGTGTTTTTTTTTTTGAAGGACACAATGTATCCTACTTATGGGGAATACCTGGATTCCCCTTTAATGGCTTTTCAAACTGAAACAGAGGATTCTAATGTTACCGGGTATCTTCTATGGCTGAAACAGAAAGCTCCTTCAAGGGCACCCACACCAGTTGACGGACTCACGACCAACTTGTCCTCTCCGATATTGCCTTCTGCTGGCCTTCTTGATCAAGTTGTGCCGTCTTCAAGCACTAAACTGGTTGTCTTTTCTCCTTCGTCCATAGCTGCCAGAACACGTTCTAAGGTTGCATCCCCTGCCCTACCTATTGCACTGGTGGAGTCACCTTCGAAGAGGAAGCGTGGTGTGTCTCCTTCTTCTGTGTCGGATAGACATCGCAAAAAATATGCAACTGATGCCAAAGCTTCAGCACAAGCGACTGATCCTGTGAAGCCTTCCCCACACTTGTGTCCTCCTAAGTTGTCTTGCCTTAGTGGGAAATTCAGTCTTGCGCATGCAAGGGATAAGTCTCGCAGTGAATGTGGTGTTCCGACTGAACCTGTCCCAGCGGGAGATACTCGATGTGGTGTTCATCCTGAAGCGGTGCCATTTATAGATACTGGATATTCATCAAAAAAAGCGGCTGGAGGTTTGAAAGGTGATGGGGTTGAAGCATCATCTGATGAGGACCCGTTTGGTGATAATGAATGGCTCACTCCAACTGATACAGCTTGTCTGACACGCATTAGGCAGCATTTGGCCCTGATTGCTGAGTTGGTTTTATGGTGCGAAGCAAGAGTTATGAAGATGACTCCAGTTCTCAGATCTCTGTCTTCTATGTCTGGGTCCCTCCAATCAAATTACGAATCAGTCACACTGAAGGTTGATTCCCTCCCTCCGAAGGTTGATTCCATCCGTTCAGACTTTGAATCCTTGAAAGATATTGTGACTTCCCTCCATCTGATGCATGATGCCATGAATTCGAATTATGAATCTCTCAAATCTAGTGTTGATTCACTCCATATGAAGGTTGATTCCTTACATCAAAAGACTGATGCCAATCCTGCTAACCCTGTAAGTTCTTCTTTCCATGTTGATTCTGAGTTGTTCGTTCAATTTTATAATATGGCCACTGATGAACTTTATTCTTCAATCCAGGATTCCACAAGAGGTACTTGTGTCCCCACTCCTGCACCTACTCCCAAGAAGTCTCCTTGTTCAGTGCCATTTGATAATCCGTTGAGTGAGCCTACAACTAAGAATCTCTCTTCTCCCTCAGTCCAGAATTCTCCCAATGCTTTGGCTATAGTTGCTGCACCTCGGAAATCAACTCGTGTTGCTAAAGTTGCTCCTGCTTTCGAGACTCCATACACTCAAGGTTTGAAGAAGAAGCCTACCCTTCCTAGGAGGCCTAAGTATTCACATTTTGAACTGGATGATCGGAAACAATTTTATGATTGGCTTCATTCTGATGAGTACGTTGTGTTCTTTCCTTTATTTTTTCGTAGTTTTTCTCTTTTCTTTTCTTTTTATATTCTATTGTTTCATGCTTTCTTTCATCGTTTACTGTTTTTTTTGTTATATGATTGCTTTTATATGTGTTTTGCATTCCTTTATTTATGTTATGCATTTTATTTTTTGTTTGTAGCGAGCATAATTCTCATATTGTAGGCAATGAGGGTCTGCGTGATAAGAAGTTCTTTTCTGACCTTGTGGGGAAGTGCCACTGGCTTCGTGATGAGGTGAGTCCACTATAATACATCCTGCATCATCTTTTCATGTTCCAATCTTTGGTGTGTGCTCAATTTTAATTTCCTTTTATTCATTTGTTTTAGCATATTGGAGAGGCCTTGTCCCACTTTAGGAAGCATATTGCTGACAACAGTGAGAAATTCAGTGATATTGTGATAATTGATTGGGTTTGGGCTGGGAAATTCACTGAAAGTTACTTGAGGAAGTTTTAGGTTAGGAAAGTTGCTTTTGGCAAGGGATTTATGAACTATTTTGATGGTCTGGTGCCCAAGTTCTATGGGAAATCATGTGTTGGTGCAAAAAAGGTCTACGTGCCCTTCAACATCAGAAATATGCATTGGGTTGCACTGGAGGTTGATCTAGTTGAAAGAAAAGTGAATGTATGGGATTCCAACATCAATCTAACCACCAATGAGCAGCTGCAGCTACTGTTGGATCCTATTTGCATTATGTTACCGGTTCTATTGAAGGAATCAGGTCGCTTTTCACACTTGGGGAAACTAACTGATTTGGAGTTTAAGGTGGAAAGATCCCGTGACGTTCCTCAAAACAGTGATGGGTATGTGTATTATTTAAGCACATACAAATGTTTTGTGTGTATTCATAATCTGATAATCTGCTTGCATTTCTTCATTCTGTTCTTAGTTTGTGTGTTTGCTTATTTGGTTGTAGGTGTAGTTGTGGTGTCTACACTATCAAAGCAATTGAAGAGCTGGCATTTGGCTGCGATATACATGCTTTCGACGATAACCATGTTCAAGCCTACCGTGAGAAGATGGCAATTGAGCTCTTCCGCAAGTGTTTTACTGTCAAGACTCTTGTCTGATTTCTGTTTCTTAGGGCTTGTGTTAAGACTTTTCTTATGTTGATTCCAGTATAGAGCTTGCATGCTCTCATTTTTTCATTATGGTTGTTATGTTTAGTTTGCTTGTAAGTACTACTTGTTTAACCCTTAACAATTAGGCCATAGAGCATGCATGCTCTCCTTTTGGTTGTGACTTTGATGTATCTATAACGTTTAGACATATATATGCTGGGATCTTCCTATAAGTTGCGAAATAAACTTTGTGTTTTGACTTCACTGTTTATATTTCATGGAAAGAAGAGTATACTTGTGATAAACAATTCGTTTATCAACCTAACCCTTAACAAATCAGTTGTATTAAATGAGTGGCATCACCCTAAGTACATCATCAAACTTAATACTTTTGTCCATCTAATTGGTAATGAGATTCAACATACATTCGATGAGTCCTTCCTCTTGTAATCACACTTATATAAGCAGTACATTGTTCTATGACATGTCATGCAAACTGACATACAGTAGATGCCACCCTCCTCTGATTTTTTATGTCTTGACATAGTATGTGCTGCTACACACTCATTCTTATGAGTCCTTCATATTGGAATCACACTCATATAGGGATGCAATGTATATATGGTTTCATTTATATAATAAAGTTGTTAAACCATGAAAATGCACTGTATATATGATAAAAAAAACATAGAGATTATGTCTATTTGCTTAACTTCATTATCTTGTCCCTATATGCAAAAATAAAAATAAAAAATAGACATAAACAGTTTCTGGATCTCTTTGCTTTATGCTTCTAGATGTGTTTGTGTACTGCTTGAAGCTTTGTTTGGACAGGTAAGCTTGTTGTGTCCTTTCCTCCCGCAAGTGCTACATGTGCATGTGAATGTTCTTTTCTTCGGTTGCCCTTCCCCAATACATGGAATCCTGCACTTCCTTGGTCTTCCACTCATCTTCCGCACAATAGGAGGCCGACATTTGGTTGTTCTAATATCCTCTGGTACATACCATGTATCTTCACTAGGGACCGGGTATATTGTTTCCTTGTATGCCATGTACCAAGCCTGTATTTTGTAGTAGTCACTCACAAAATCAGTGATATTAAGTTTCATCCTCTGAATGGCAGCAACAGCATGGACACATGGCATATGGTCCAAATCAAACACCCTACAGCTGTATGTCTTTTGTGCCAAATCAACTACACCCGTAAACTTCCCACCAACTACGTGAAATTGTGTATTATTTAACACCTTTACCTCATATCTTCCTGACCTATCATATCTTGTTTGCAAAATTTCCTTCACCGTAGTAGGTACATCATTGATTTTTGCCGCCTGTTCTCTACGGTCAGTGAACCAATCAGCCAGTTTAGCCCTTATATGCTCAAACAGTGCAATAATTGGGTATCCTCTAGCATCTTTCAAAATTGCATTTATACACTCTGCATTATTTGTTGTCATAATGTTGTACTTGTCACCTTTGAAGTGCGCCCTTGACCATTTCTGAAAGTCTGCATCCTCAAGGTATTTCCCAATATCCTTGTTGATATCACAAATGCTTTTGAAGTAGTCTTCAAATTCTCTTACAGTGTAGCATTCAGATGCTTTTTTTGACAAAATGTATGACTCCTCTGTGCTTGTATTTTGCCTTTATGTTTTGTTTCAGATGGCGTGTGCAGATGACGTGCTTTGCAGCACTGTACACAACCTCAACAGCCTTGGCGATGCTCCCATACCGATCAGATGCAAACACCAACTCACTTGAATCCGGAATCACATCAGCTAATCGTTGGAAGAACCATTTCCATGCATTATCATTCTCTGAGTCCGCCACTCCGAATGCAATAGGGTATACATGTCTGTCAGCATCTTGTGCGGTTGCTGAAATCAGAATTCCTCTATATTTTCCATGTAGAAAAGCGGCATCTACCATGATAACCTATATAATTCAATTTATAGTTGTTACACTAGTTTAACCATATATACACTTTTTATCAATCAAAATTATAGAGTTTATACCTTTCTCATCATCCGAAATCCCCTAATTGATGCTTCGAAAGAGAGGAATGCATACTTGAAACGATTATATCCATCAATCTCCATGCATGCATATGATCTTGGGTTTACTTGTTGAATCATGTGGAAGTATGCTGGCAACATTTCATAGTTTCCTTCCGGAGTGCCTCTTATCATGTCTTGTGCAGCCTCTTTTGCTTTCCATGCTTTCCAGTAGCTCACTTCATGCCTAAACTCCTTTTGCATTGCATTTTTGATCTGTATAGGATTTGGGCCTTTTGTCACGCCTTCATACCTTCATTCATCATATGCATCATGTAAGCAAAAAGCAAGTAATAATCCTTCTGCAGTAACTTTTTGTTTATATATTTAGATATATTGAAGATGTAAGCACACACCCATTGTCATCTTTACTAGTATGTCTGAGATTGTATACATGATGTAATTCTAATTAATCATACCTTATCTTCATCTTTTCCGCCACAACTTGATAAGATGGTTTCCTATGTTCTCTGCATCTAACTGAGAATGAATAAGTGTGGTCTGTTTTCACCTTTCTGATCTCAAAGTAACTCGAATTCTTTACACATGTAGCTAGTACTGTCCACTCGCAGCTGGAATCAATGCAATTGACCTTGTACCTCTTTGTTGTTGATTTATTCACTCGAAATTGGAAGTTCTCTTTAACTGCCATGTTAGCCACTGCAGTCTTTAACTGTTTTTTTGAGCTGAAAATCTGTCCAACATAAATGAAATCAATATCATCTTCATCATTCTCACTAAGGGATTCATTTGGAGCTTCATCATTGTTGTAACCCATATCTTCTGATGCAAGATCAGTAACAACGAGTACCAATCTGTCATCTACACTTGCTTCCTGAACGTACTCATCACACATCGTCACCACACTTGCTTGTTGAACATCTTTACTTATCTGATTACCATTCAACTTTTTCTTTGCTAAAACATGCAATGGCAAAGACCATGCAACCTGAGACGCATCATTTATATGCATGAATGCCTTGAGATCTTCATTTTTGCTGATTGTAAAGGGAGCTTTCAACTTTTGTAGAGGATGTAGGTGGGTTAACTTCAGCTCATATGCCTCTAGGCATATGTCAAACCTATCACTAATCATATTCTTCAGTGATTCCAACTCAATATCGCCTTGAATCACAAACGCTTTTGATTCAACTTCACCAACATACTCACAATATCCATTTGTCATCTTCAATTCTCCTCCAAAACAGATTGTCATAATTTTGAAATCCATACATGTACAGCTATGGAATCTGTATTTTACACCCATACACAGTTCGTCATATTAGTACTGACAATTAGATTCCATTGAACAACTCACAATCGTTCGTGTAAGAAGCACTAGTTAGATCTAACCCTAGATATGGAATCGGGAATTTGGAGTTTGCAATTGACATAAGAAAATGAAATTTAGATCGAAATTTCGCGTGTTACCTTGGTTAGATTCCAAATAGTGGCTCTTGTCGTTGTCTAGCACTCCATATTGCATTGATTTTCCGCCATTGGTGACAGCTTTCAATGATTCTGGAAAATTGATTTTCGATTTTTTTCACCAAATTCGCCCGATTCGCTCCTCAGTTGGAATCACTGGATGGAATCCCGATCTCGATCCGGACTAAGAGATTTCGGTGTCTCATGCTTGCTTTCGGATGATCTGGATTTCGGATTCACTCACGCCGTGGATCTCCATTGATGAATTAATGAAGCTTTGAAGACGGTTTGGTCGGCGTTGAAAGAAAGGTAAGGGGAGGGGGCGCGTTAAATGAAGCGCCTGTGATGTGTTTAAGTGAGATGGATTACTCAATTTAATTTAAAAAGTTTGTTAGTTAATTAGCTTATTAAAGGTTCTAATTAGTTTATATACCTAAATCACCCAAGAAAAAATAGGTGGAAAAAATCACATGTGGCACACTATTTTATTTTAGGAGTAAAAAAAGGCGGGAAAATTTATAAGGGGAGCGCGACACGTGGCATATCCAGGTTCTACTTTAGTACGGAGTATTGTTTAGGATATTTATAATTATATATAATAATTATAGGATTGCCTTTCTTGCTAAGAATTTAACTGAACAAAATCTATATCCATATTAGATATTTTCTCAAGAAATATATTTTAGCAAGATAGCAATTATCAAAATAGCTAGTATATAGAGATTATATTTAACCAACTAGAATATATATATATATATTATTTTAATAATTATTTTTGCTCAAAATTAATCATAAACTACTACATAAGACGCTATACATCGATTTTAATCTATGTTTATAGATTCTAGAGATAAGTATTTGATCAGTAATATAAGACATTTTAAATACACTTAATTTTATTGTTTAGTTTATTTTCCCAATTTGTTTTTCATTCTCCTATTAATTACTTTTTTGTCTTTCTTATAAGCCGCACAAACTTCTGAATGTATTAATTGTTTTACATTAGAGGTGTTCGATAGTCATGCTAAATTCTTTTTTTTATTAGGTAGAAATTCTAGTTCAGATAAACCTTGAACTCGATGGCCGACTAGGTTGGCAGACGGAGAATTGTCAATACAAACAATGCATATATACGACACAAATCACCAGAGAAGAAAGAAAAAACCCAAATAACCCATACAAGTCGTCAGCCTGCAAAAAAGTCGATGGAGATCCAACACGCCACAAGTGCCAAGAGTGAGGGAGAGTGTAAGGACTCACGACAATATCCCAACCGGGAAGGGCGACTCCTGAGGATGTGTGGATCGTCAACATTGCCCCTACCTAGATAAATTATCTTCGAAAACCACAAACACAATCACGACTCATTATCGATCAAAATGGACGCCCGGTACTGCAACTTTCGATACAACTTACTTCTTATTTTTCTTTTCCTTTTTTTTAAACAGAAAATTCTCAAGTAGGCCTAGTAAGACTTTATCATTAGCTCGATTCAAAGGTTCAATAAAAGGAACAAAAATTAATTTAAAAAAAAAAAAAAAAACTTTTTGGATACAATTTTTAGTATATCCTCCCTTTGTCTACTTAGGAAGAAATGGTATATATCATTTAAATATTCACGACGTTTTAAAAAAATAAAAAACTTATATAAAATATCAATGTGTATATTAATTAATTATATGACTTCACACTTATTGTTAATACAATACGGAGTGTTGTTGAACGGATGGACAGTATGATACGTAACAATAAGAGGAAAATCAAAATAAGTGTAGAATAGCGGAATTGATGTAAAGTCCTCCTCGAGGGTTTCCATTCATTGATATAACATATATATAGGTTACACAGGTATTGGGCCTTAACGGGCTTTTAGCCCACTATACAATATGAAACCTATGTAATCTATCAAACCCCCGCAGTCGAAACGGGAGGTGTGCGTACAGTGAGACTGGAACGAAAATCAATGAACAATTGTCTAGGTAAACCCTTGGTGAATATATCAGCGTACTGATAGGAGGACGGGACATGTAGAACGCGGACATGTCCAATGGCAACCTTGTCCCTGACGAAGTGGAGATCAAGCTCAATGTGATTCGTGCGTTGATGCTGGACTGGGTTGCTAGCCAGGTAGACGGCAGAGACGTTATCAGTGTAGACCAGAGTGGCCTTCTGCAAGGGGCATCGGAGCTCAAGCAGGAGATTGCGGAGCCAAGAGCACTCGGAGACGACGTTGGCAACGCCCCTGTACTCGGCTTCAACGCTGGAGCGAGACACGACAGACTGACGCTTAGCTGACCAGGACACAAGAGTGTCATTGAGGAAGACACAGTAACCAGACGTGAAGCGACGGGTGTCCGGACAACCACCCCAATCCGCATCCGTGTAAGCCACAAGGTCAAGCTTAGAGGAAGGAGTGATGGTGGTGCCGAGCTCAAGTGTGCCGCTGATGTACCGAATGATCCGCTTCAAAGCCTGAAAGTGAGGTTCCCTAGGGGCATGCATGAACAAGCAGATCTGCTGAACGGCATAACTGATATCAGGCCTGGTGAAAGTGAGATACTGAAGAGCACCAGCGAGGCTCCTATATAATGTTGGATTGTCAACCAGAGGACCAGAATTAGCACTGAGCTTGTTGGATGTATCGACTGGGGTGGCGACGGGATTACAGTTGACCATCTTAGCCCGAGCAACAATCTCAGCAGCATACTTACTCTGTGAGAGAAAGAGACCAGACGCATGCCGCTGAACAGCAACTCCCAAGAAGTAAGACAGCGGACCCAGATCATACATGGCGAATTTCGCACTCAACCTTGAGATGATGGACGTTCGTAGAGCATCAGAAGAGGCGGTGAGAATGATGTCGTCGACATAGAGCAGCAGGAAAGCCAAGTCTGAGCCTCTGCGATAGATAAACAGAGACGTATCCGATCGGCTGCCCGTGAACCCCAAGCGAAGCAGATGAGAGGCAAACCGCTGAAACCATGCCCGTGGGGCCTGTTTCAGACCATACAGAGAGCGCTTGAGGAGACAGACATGCTTTGGACGCTCAGCATCAGCAAACCCCGGAGGCTGAAACATGTAAACCGTCTCATTCAGATGACCATGCAGGAAGGCGTTCTTGACATCCAGCTGATGGATGCCCCAGTTGCGCGACAGCGCCAGACTCAGGACCACTCGGATAGTGGCAGGCTTGACCACAGGGCTGAAGGTCTCATAACAATCAATACCTGCCTGTTGAGAACTACCGTTAACCACCAGACGGGCCTTGTAGCGCTCCAATGTCCCATCAGAGCGGAACTTGTGACGGAAGAGCCACATACAGCGAATGACGTTCACCTCAGGAGGGCGAGGCACAAGAACCCAAGTGCCATTCTCCGTAAGGGCCCTGTATTCGTCGAGCATAGCCGCCTGCCAATTCGGGTCTAGGAGGGCTGTTTTGTGGGAGGTGGGAACGGGGGAGAGGGAGGTCTGGGTGGAGGCAGAGGGTGAAAGGGAGTCGGGAAAGATGGGGGCAGGAGAGGCTAAGGACGCGGGCACGCCAGCGGAGGACGTGGGAGCGCCAGCTTGGGGCGCGGGCGCGCCAGGTTGGGGCGCGGGCGCGCCAGCTTGGGACGCGGGCGCGCGTAGGGGAGGCTTGGATGTTGGTGGAGGGAGGGGCGAGGTTCTTGCGGGGGGCGCCGCAAAGTGGGTTGCGGCGGGCGCAGCAAGCCATGCGGCGGGCGCCGCGCATAGGGGAGGCGCTGATGTTGGTGAAGGGGATGTGGGGTGTATAGCGGGGTGATGGTCGGCGGTCATGGAGACGATCTGTCGGGGTCTAAAGACACCGGAGACGCTGCGGGTGTGTGGTCTGGTGATGGATGGTGGCGGGGGAGGTGGGGGAGGGGGAGACGCAGGAGCACCGGGAGAGCTCTGGGGAAGGATGAAGTGAGGGAAAGGCGACTCAGACTCTGTGGACGACACAGGGGGTGTGGGAGACGCGAAGGGAAATCGCGACTCATCAAAGGTGACATGACGAGAGAGAATGATCTTGTGAGTGTTGATATCGAGGCAAATGTAACCGCGATGATCAGACGGGTAGCCAAGAAAGACACAAGGGGTGGAACGAGGGTGAAGCTTGTGGGGGGCAGTGGATGACTGATTAGGGAAGCATAAGCAACCAAAGGTACGAAGGTGATCATACCTAGGCTCGGCGTAATAAAGAGTCTGAGCTGGCGAGCGATGTTGTAGGGTAGTGGAAGGGAGAATGTTTAGGAGATAACATGTGGTGGATAAGGCGTGAGGCCAATAGGGAAGGGGAATAGATGCGTGGAAGAGGAGAGAGCGCATCATGTTGGTAATGGTTCTGATGATTCTTTCTGCCTTGCCATTCTGCTGAGAAGTATAGGGGCAAGACAAGCGATATGAGATCCCATTTGCGGCAAAGAAGGAGTGAAAGTCTCTGTTGTCAAACTCACGACCATTGTCACACTGGAAACATTTGATGGACATGTGGAACTGTGTTTTGATGTAGGTATGGAATCTGGCAAAAATAGGAAACACTTGGGACTTGAAATGCAACGGGAAGACCCATAAGTAATGAGTGTAATCATCCAGAAACAAGAGGTAGTACTTGTGACCCTCCTTGCTAGGCACGGGAGAGGTCCAAATGTCGTTGTGAATGATATCAAATGGAGCAAGGGTAGAGGTCAAAGACCGTTGAAACGGCAGTCTGGCATGTTTGCCTAGTTGGCAGGAAGAGCATAAACCAGAGTGTGGGTCTTTAGTACATGTGACAAGGTTCTGGGAACGGATGACATCTAAAACGGCAGCGCTGGGATGGCCCAGGCGTGCATGCCAGAGGCTGGACGACGATGCTGAGAGGGCGACCGAACACGATTGACGGGACGCAAGAGGTGGTGTGACAGGGTAGAGCTCCCCGGTGCTGTTACATCGCATGCGAGTAACCCCCGTAGTAAGATCGTTCACAGAGAAACCATATGGATCAAACGTAAGGGAAACGTTGTTGTCAGTAGTGAACCGACGGACAGAGATAAGGTTTTTGACAATCTTTGGGGCAATAAGGACATTGTTGAGGTGTAGTGGGTGGGTTGGGGTCTGTAAATTGGCGTGGCCAATACCCGAAGTAGCAAGACGACCACCATTTCCGATGATAATAGAGGGGGCAGGGCCCTTAAAAGAAATAGAGGAGAGGTTACCTGAGGAGTTCGTCATGTGAGAGGTGGCACCAGTGTCCATGTACCAAGAAGAATCTGAAGATGTCTGATGCGTAGAGGAGAAGGCGTGATGCAGAGCTGGCGGAACATAGCCTGGATCAGGCGATGTCAGACAGGCGTGAGGGCCGGTATGTCGAGAGGTAGAGTATGGGTGCATGGGGACGACGCGGGAGGGTGGCCTGGCGCGGGCGCGTTGGGGACGGCGCGGGCGCGTTGAGGACGGCGCGGGCGCGTCGGGGTTGGCGTGGGCGCGTTGAACCTGGCGCGGGCGCGTTGAACCTGGCGCGGGCGCGCCTGGGGACGACGCTGGCCGAGAGAGGGAGGGGGAAGGGTGGCGGTGCAGGGGATCCGAGGATGGTGGATCCGGCGACGGTGGCCTTGGAGAGGGGCCGGAGAGGCGGCGGTGAGGAGGAAGGTCGGAGGAAGAGGGAGGATCAATTTAGGGTTCCGTTAGGAAGAAAAGGCTGTGATACCATGTAGAATAGCGGAATTGATGTAAAGTCCTCCTCGAGGGTTTTCATTCATTGATATAACATATATATAGGTTACACAGGTATTGGGCTTTAACGGGCTTTTAGCCCACTATACAATATGAAACCTATGTAATCTATCAATAAGCAACGGGCTGGAAGGGAACCAAGCAATCAAAAAGCATAAACATAATCAATTTAAAGCATTAGAAATTGTGGAATACTATCAACTGAATTTAAGAATAGGTGGAATGACACCTAATTGATTAGAGGGAAAATATGACATGGATAACGAAAGGCGTAGCTTTATGGTTGTCCAACAGTGGAAGTTGCTGACTTTCGGCTAGGTATAGTAAAAAGGATCAATTAAAAGCCACTAATATTATGGGAGGACGGTGACCGGCCAATCGGCCATCCACATATTCCATTTAAGAATGGAGATGCTGATTTGTACTTTGATTTTCTTGTCAAGTTTACTCCCCGGCCTAGGATCATTAATGTTATTCATATTTAAAACGGAATTTTCGCCAAATACCCTGAGGTTAAGGCTAATTCGTGTGGTGTACAAAAGTTTGACATATTTCGCCAGGTACCCCTGATGTTTCATTTTTTTTCGCCAAATATCCCTGAGGTTTTTATTTTTTTGCCAAATGCCCCTCTGTCGAATTTGTTAACGTTTTTTTTTATTGAAAATAAAACGAATAGAAAATATTATTTCATTTTTATTTTGTAAGGTATTATTTGAAAAATATTATTTAATTATGGTAATTAAATTATCTAATAGTATTATATACACAATACCATATCATATTACATTTGATATTTCGTCCTTTACTCATGTTGCTATTCGTCATATTTTCAGGGAATCGAATGCTGTGGCTGACTACCTTGCGCGTAGTGCCCATGTCTCCCCTGCCGACGTTTGCTGTGAGGATGATCCAGAACTGCGAGTTCTCATCCGGAAGGATGCGCTAGGAAGGGCCTCTGCTGCGACCGACCCGACCTAAACTTTATCTTGCTTCAAAAAAAAAATAAAAAAAATATCATATTACATTTTTTAATCAATGGAATTAATTCAAAACTTTTTTTTTGATAAAGTTAAAATTAACTATATAATATTATTTCATGAAGTAATTTGGCCTTTGGACCAATTACTAAATGGCATAAAGGCTTTTCTTTGCTAGTAAATGGCCAAAATATTTTCATAATACCCCTTTTACCCCTGTTTTAATTTTACCCAAACCCCCCTCTCCTTCCCCTTAGATCTGAAATCAGATCTGTTCCCGCAGCCTCACTCCCTCCCTCGCCGAAGTCGCCACCCTCGTCTCCTGTCCTCTCCCTAATCTCCGACGCTCTCGTCTCCTCCCTCGCATCCGCCTCCCCTCCCGCCTCCGTCGATCTCGTCTGCGGCGTCCCCTACACCGCCCTCCTCATCGCCGTCTGCGCTGATAGCTCGAGCCTCGATTTCTGGCCGTTTCCAGCCACCGGCGGCCATGGCTATTGCTACGGGGCTCCTGCAACTCAGATCCGGCACCACCGGCGGCCATGGCGACGGTTGCGTCGAATCCTCCTGAATCCGGATCTCCTCAATCCTCCGTCTGCGCCGATAGCTCGAGCCTCGATTTCTGGCCGTTTCCAGCCACCGGCGGCCATGGCGACGGTTGCTGGAGTCGACGGTTGCGTCGAATCCTCCGTCGAATCCTCCTGAATCCGGAGTGAATCGATCGGATGTTGTTGGGTTTCATAATTTCATTGCAATCCCCTTGCTGTTGAGTTTTGATTGTAATCAACAATCAAATGCTGCATTTGGTTTTGTTCAAATCTAACAGGAAGCTTGGAATTGATTTTCTATTGGTGATTTCACTTCATTAAATTAATTTGATCTTCTTTTAGTGATAGATTTTCTTTCAGTGCTTAATTTCTTCTTAATTTATAATTTATCGAAGCTTGAATTGAAAATCCTCAATTTTCCTTTTTTCCTTTTGACATCAAGATTTGTGATTAAATGTTTGTTGGGTGCGCTTTCATGGATTAGATGTTGTCAATGAAAGATGAAAATGGTGGAGTACAACCTTGATGACAGTGGCACTGGATGATGACAATGGTGTTGGGAATCCAAGCTTGACTTCAATTTCATTTCGGTTTCTACATGCATTTGTTGAATCCAAGCTTATGTGTACGATGAAATTGAGCACAAACCTATTTGTTGTATGCTTGCTTATGTAATCGGCTCATTTCTAGCATTGGTAGGTATGTGAATGAACACATGCTGCATGTTTAATATTTACCAATTTCATTTCGGTTTTCTTTTGATTACAGTGCCTTTGTCTCTTTTTTCAAAGTGGTGACAGTGTATATGACTATGTTTTTATTTTGATTACAACGTTTATGAGGTTTTCCTTTTATTACAGTGTCTATGATTTTTTTTTCATAGTGGTGACAGTGTATATGACCCGGTTTTTATAGTGGTGACCATGT
The DNA here is from genome assembly GCA_037127255.1 of Persicaria tinctoria. Classification (NCBI taxonomy): domain Eukaryota; kingdom Viridiplantae; phylum Streptophyta; class Magnoliopsida; order Caryophyllales; family Polygonaceae; genus Persicaria; species Persicaria tinctoria. Next base: position 63,680,489 of record JBANSL010000008.1, on the reverse strand, counting down.
CTTTTACCCTTCATTTTTTTAATAGTGGTGACACCCTGGTTTTATTTTAATTATAGCGTATATGACCCTTTTTTTTATAGTGATGACATTGTCTATAACCCTGTTTTTAATTTGGTTATAGGGTCTATAGGGTTTTTCTTTGATTACAGTGTCTATGAACCTTTTTCAGAGTGGTTACAGTGTCTATAACCCAGTTTTTATAACGGTGATAGTGTCTATTATCATGTTTTCATAGTGGTGACAGTGTCTATGACTCTCTTACCCATTCATATATTGAAGGAGAATTGTCTGCCTAATTTCTTTTGGCTTCTCATTAGCCCCTTCAGGGTTTTTGCATACCTTGTCCTAGGGTTTTCCATTTGGTGACATCAATCATATTGTACATCACATGTTTTTTTGGCTTCTCATTAGCCCTTTTAGGGTTTGTGCTTCTCTTTTCCTAGGGTTTTCCTTTGATTACAGTGTCTATGAACCTTTTTAATAGTGGATACAATGTCTATAAAGCTGTTTTTATTTTGGTTACAACGTCTATAGGGTTTTCCTTTTGATTACAGTGTCTATGACTTTGTTTTTATAGTGGTGACAGTGGCTATGACACTGTTTTTATTTTGATTACAGTGTCTATGACCTTCTTACCCATTCATGTATTAGATGAGAACTGTCAACCCATTTATTTTGGCTTCTCATTAGCCTCTATAGGGTTTGTTCTTCCCTTATCATATGAGTTCCCTTTGATTACAGTGTGTATGACCATGTTTTTATAGTGGTGACAATGTCTATGACCCTATTTCAATAGTGGTGACATTGTCTATGACTTTATTTTTATTTTGCTTACAGCGTCTATGACCATCTTACCCATTCATATATAGAGAAAAACTGTCACCACATGAAAATCGGCTTCTCATTATCCCCTATAGGGTTTGTGCTTCCCTTTTTCTAGGATTTTCCTTTGATTACAGTGTCTATGACCCTTTTTTCATAGTGGTGACAGTGTCTATAAAGCTGTTTTTATATTGGCTACAACGTTTATAGGGTTTTCCTTATTATTACAGTGTCTATGACCCTATTTTAATAGTGGTTACAGTGTCTATGGCCTTATTTTTATTTTGCTTACAATGTTTATGATCCTCTTAACCATTCATATATAGAGGAGAACTGTCATCACATGTATTTTGGCTTCTCATTAGCCTTTATAGGGTTTGTTCTTCCCTTTTCCTATGATTTTCTTTTGATTACAGTGTTTATGAACCTTTTTTCATAGTGGAGACAATGTCTATAAAGCTGTTTTTATTTTGGTTACATCGTCTATAGGGTTTTCCTTTTGATTACAGTGTATTCGACCGTGTTTTTATAGTGGTTACAGTGTCTATGATCCTATTTTTCTTTTGCTTACAGCATCTATGACCCTCTTAACCATTCATATGTTATAGGAGAACTGTCACCACATGTATTTTGGTTTCTCATTAGCCCCTATAGGGTTTGTGCTTCCGTTGTCCTATGGTTTTTCTTTTGATTACAGTGTCTATGACTTGGTTTTTATAGTGGTGACAGTGGCTATGACACTGTTTTTTTTTATAGTGATTACAATAGTAGTTACATTTTTATTTATTTTTATTTTGGTGACACTAATTTAAAAAAATCTAAAAAACTAGAAATTAGAAATTAGAGAACAACTATCACCACATGTATTTTGGCTTCTCATTAGCCCTTATAGGGTTTGTGCTTCCCTTTTCCTAGGATTTTCTTTTGATTACAGTGTTTATGAACCTTTTTTCATAGTGGAAACAATGTCTATAAAACTGTTTTTATTTTGGTTACATCGTCTATAGGGTTTTCCTTTTGATTACAGTGTATTTGACCGTGTTTTTATAGTGGTTACAGTGTCTATGATCCTATTTTTATTTTGCTTACAGCATCTATGGCCCTCTTAACCATTCATATGTTATAGGAGAACTGTCACCACATGCATTTTGGTTTCTCATTAGCCCCTATAAGATTTTCCTTTGATTACAGTGTCTACGACCACTTTTTTATAGTGGTGACAATATCTATGACTTTGCTTTTATCATGGTGACAATAATAGTTACATTTTTAATTTTTTAACGGAGATTATGCGAGTTAGAACAACTTCTATAATTGCGGGATAATTTCTGAAATTTTAGAAATTAACAGAGGGGCATATTTTATAAAAACAGAAATTCTGGGAGGTTTTGCGTAATTAGTCTTCTTCTTCCCCCATTTCGAGCAGCTTCAACAGTGGTTTTCGCTGATCTTCCGACGGATCGTTCTCCTTACACAGAGCTTCGTTTGACGCGTATGACCTATCAAATTGACGAGTGCAATCTCTACTTCAGTCTCGTTGTGTTTATTTTGTCGAACGATGATCTTACAAAACGCGACGAATGCTTGAACAGAGGCTGCTAAGCGGGTGTTTCACGAAGCTCCAAGGTGTCCAACAATGGCGGTTAGCGATTTTGTATAAATTTGAGAGGGGTTTTTGCACGAAACCATCCTTGAGAGATGTAGAACGTGATTGAGCGGGTAGAAGGCTTCGATTTAGGGTCGAACGTGATTTAGGGTGCACGAGGAGCTTCGATTCGGCCTTCAATGGAGGAGGGCTCGGTTGTGAGCTTCGATTCAGCCTTCAATTGAGGACGGTGCGGTGGTGGCGGCGTCGACGATCGGTGGTTGTGTTGTGGCGGCGTTCGCAACGGGGAGAAGAAGCACGGGAACACGCCTCCGCCTCCATCCATTGTTTGCCTCAATTAGATGGGGAAGAAGAAGCACGGGAAGAGGAAATAAAAAATATAATAGTAGGGGTAAAATTGGAAAAAATGGCTTATTACCTAATAATGCCACCCTTGTGGCCTATGACTTAAAAATTGGACCCAAAATGGCCACTTAGCAAAAAACCCCTTATTTCATTATGTATTAATTATACAATATCATTTCATGCTATTTATTTAAACAATGAGATTAATTAAAACGTTTTTTTTAAAAAAAAATACATAGTTCCAAATATATGAATTCCTTTTTTTTCCCAAAGCAATTAATCTCTCTTTTTGTGTGTGTATAATGAAAACTATTTTTTATATAATAATCTTAATTTTTGGAATTTCACACAATCAACCTAATCTACATAAATTTTCAAATAACAAATTTTTTAAACATTTTTTTAACCAATGAGATTTATCTATTCTAATTGTTAAATGAGAAATATTTTTTCTTAGATGACATAATTATTTTAATTTCACAATTTCCTCCCAATCTACTGAATCTTGAAAAAAAAAATCAAACTAATGAAACTTGTACACGTTTCTTTAATCAATCTAGTTATATCTAAATATTAATTAATAATCATTTTTTATTAGGTGTTATAAACACATTTACTTTAGGATTTTAACCCAATCAACATATTTTACTTAAATCTTAAACTCATGTAATTTTTACACATTTTTCATAAATATTTTAATTATTTTTTACTTACTTATCAAATCTATTTTTTTGTATTTTATGTTAACGTTTGATAATATCTTATTTAAATTTATCATAGTAATTTTTTATACTTAGAAAATTTTATTTTTATTAAAAATATGCGCCATGTTGGAGGAATTTTACTATTTTTCAATAAAAAAAAAGTTAACAAATTCGACAGAGGGGCATTTGGCGAAAAAATATAAACCTCAGGGGTATTTGACGAAAAAAATGAAAACCTCAGGGGCACCTGGCGAAATATGTCAAACTTTTGTACACCACGTGAATTAGCCTTAACCTCAGGGGTATTTGGCGAAAATTCCGTATTTAAAATTTTGATTTCAATTTCATTTAAAGATTTAATTTATAACAAATTAAGAAGCTTTATTTTGCAGACCAAAGTCACTGACAGATTGGTGCACGTTGGTTTGATCTCATCTTTCTCTATTGAGCGGTGTCCAGATGAGATTGATTATCTAGTTCGTAAGGACGCCATTGGGCAATGGTTCAACCGAAGTAGATCAACCGCAAACTTTCGCCTTGTATCAAAAATAAAGTTCTAACTAATGATCTTTTCTCTTAGACTTTGAAAAATAACAGGGTTGTTATTGGGATAGTTATTCTATCGCCAAATATACGGTGGATATTCTGACTTCGGAAATCGACGACGATAAGGATCAAACTATCACCGATATTCGGTGTTTGCAAGGCTCCCGCAAAGTATCTCGTGCAAATTACCTCCGTCTGCAAGCAAGTCATCTCCAACTCTTTCGGCATCGATATCTGGTGTTCATGAGGCCATTCTGCAAAACACTCACCCACCCAAGCCTCCCTCGATCTTCGTAATTTTCTTTGAGCTTTGGAGGCTACGGATCGGATGTCGGTGTCGATTAGACCTTTACACCAGGAGTAGAGGAATATATTGTGTATTTCACCATATCAAATCGTCCCGATAGCAAGTTAGAAATTAAAAAATCAATTTTTTCTAATAACATTGGAGATTTCATTATGGGATCGGTTAACTATTACCCTATAGAAATAAGTATAACTTTAATATGTAAAATAAATATGAAAATAACCAAAATATATGTCAAAAACAACTATTTAGTATAACTTTAATATGTAAAATAAATATGAAAATAACTAAAATATATGTCAAAAATAGCAAATAGTTGATTATTTTCAAAAACACTCTGATTTAAAGGTTTCAATTTGTAGTGATATTTGGACCGATCATTGGCTTGAACACTCTTATATGGGTATCTCTTGCCATTAGGCCAATGATCAATATGTTTTGCACAATAGAGTTTTGGCCTTCCACCTATTTGATGAGTCACGCTTGGCTTGTAACATAGCTCGTTTGATTTTAACTGTTTTAAAAGAATGTAAGTTGACCCAAAGAGTTTTTTCAATCAGTTTTGTCAACGCCTTCAGAAACACAACTTCTATAGTTCTATTGAAGAATTAATTCAATATTGTAGCCCCCAGACCGAAGGAACATTTTTCCACATCTGTTGACAACCGCACATTTTAAACTTATTTGTTCAGGACGCTTTAGATTATTTAGACTATTTGGTCTCACCTATTCATTTTGTTCTTAAAGACCACTGGAAAAGCAAAACACTCTATGACCAACTGAAGGCAAAAGTAAGCAAAATAAGGTGAGACCAAAGAAATTTCCTAAGGATGTTTCCACTCGGTGGAACTCCACTTATTTAATGATTCACAAATCGTATTTGTACAGAGATCACTGACGTCCATGTTTTAGTCATGTTTTATAGTATTTATTTGAGTCAATTTGAGTTTTTTTTATTAGCTTTTGTGTTGGTTTTTATATGGTTTGAGTATGTTTTCGTATTTTATAAGATATGGAGGTCTACACAAGTTTCGACTGTGTTTTTTTAGGTTTTTTAAGTTGTTATGGAGCTATTTTGGAGCATATTAAGAAGTGGAGAAAATTTAGAAAGATGCACGAAAAGAAAGAAGGTGAAAAGAGGCAAAACAAGTAAAGAACAAGGCGAAGGACAATAGCAAGCCTCTTGTCGACCCCAGAGGATCGATACTAACCTCCATATACGAGCTAGGATGCAGTAGAGAAAGAAGAGGGTGACACCGACCTCCTGCCGAGGGGTATGGGTCAGTACCGTACCAACCCCCGCTTGAAGATCGAAAGTACGAGATGCACAAAAGGAGAATGAAGGAAGAAAGGAAGTTATCAAGCCTTATATCGAGCTAAGTGCCTCAGTACCGATCGAGCTATCGACCCTATGGACTCGGTACCGACCTAAAACAGATAAGAGAATGAAAAAAGGAAGTTATTGGAATCGTATCGAGCGAGTTGTCGACCTACATAGCTCGGTACGACCCCGTGACAGACTTGCTGTTCGGCGCTGAAGAAAACCCTACTGACCCGGAGAGGGTTGTTACCGACCTAAAATGGCTCGGTATGGGTCTGCTGATTCAGGAATTGGCTGATTTTTATCCCGAAACTTTTATTTGGGCCTTGTATTGAGCCCCCAAAATATTTGGGCCTTGTGCGAGCGGACATGTTGCACCACCCTCCAACCGGGCCAACCATCACATATCAAAGCTTGCAAGAGAATTGAAAAAGGATGATATATAACTGACATTGCACGACAAAAGGCCGACAGAAGTTATCATCAAATTAACACACATAAACTAATTTGTTAATCACAAATTAACACAAAATACAACAACCATAACTAGATGTTATAAAGCATATACTAAAATTTGTAGCTCCAGTTCTCCTTCAAAAGATATAAAACCATGAGTTCACGATAACGATATAGTTTGTCATGAGTAAAACTATTAATATCACTACCAAACACATGCGATTCAAGCACCTTGATAGTAAAAATACCACAACAACACATGCAAACCACATGAATAAAAATAGATAAGTGCATATATGTGCTGACAACTGTAACTAAGAAAGTCAACAAAAAAGATACGACTTTAGTAAAAATATACATGCCTAGTTTCATCATTCATAACATCAGAGACCCTCTCTATGGTGAATTCTTGTGTTCCTTCAAAGTTGTTGTACGTTGAACATCAGGGACCCTCTCTATGGTGAATTCTTGTGTTCCTTCAAAGTTGTTGTACGCTGAACTTTTCCATAGATGATGAGTCATCCACACAGCTAAGCCCCATAAATATTCATTCAGCGTCTCATCGTCATCAACGTACTTGTTACACCCTAGAACCTTCCTTTCCCCAATGTTAATTTCTAGAGCAACCCAACGCTTGTTTTTAATACCGAAGGATGTATGATACAACCACTACTTCAGATGATACAAACCAATACAACATTTTGCTATATAGAGGTCCACATCAGATGCTAGCTACATCGTATGAACCCACTACTTCAGATGAATAATACTGATGTAGCATCCAGTCCAATATAACAACATCTTGAAATTTTAAAGGCTCTTGTGATATTCGCTTCCGCATATGACACAAAGCTTCGCCTATATGCTGACAATGCATATTACACAGTTTTTGTAGATTATCATCAAGACCATTATGATTTACATTAAGAATATAATACATATAAATTATATATACTTACTACGCCCTCCATTCATTTTGTTCTCCCAATGACAACTTAAAAAAAAAATCTTTCCTTAAAACAACATCGCACCCTCAGCAAAATCCATGTGAAACAAAAAAGAGAGAATGTCAACATATCAGAAAGATTAAAATAACTACACAAAATGTTAGTATCCAAATAAGCATTTATTCCCTTTGATCTGCGAGTACAAAAAGGTATGATTATTTTCATATAATAAAGACTTTGAAGCATTGTATTTTGAAACTTTTCCCTTCTTGCCATTTTCACAGGGGCTCAAATAAAAACTATTAGCTTTAGGTATACGCTTTAATCACTTTAACTGTTCAATTTCATCATATACTTGAGGATGTGCTTTTTTCGACACATAAAAAGATCAAAGCATTCACCAGTACCATCAGAATCATCACTACTAAACACTATGACATCTGCATCACCCTCAGTATCCCTTAAAGCAATGCCAGCCTCTTTTGATGGAAAGTAAGCTACTTTAGTATCATTGTTAGCATCACTTGAAATAATGTCAGCCTTCATTGCAGACTTTCTTTTATCAATTTCAGCATTGACTGCGGGTACATATATGATAGTCTTGGGACTGAGAGGATGTCTTAGGACTAAGAGTAGTCTTCCCTTCAGCATCCTATAAAACTTCATCAACCTTTTGAGCCTCAACATTCTCTAAAACATCATTAACCTTATCTATAAATTTCCCTTCAACATTAGTATGAATATCAGTTTGTTCTAGAGGGTCCGAGTCACGAGCAAGATTAACTTAACAAAGAACAGAATCAGACTTAAGGGGCTTTTGAACTTCAACAAGTGTGACATCAATTTTACCATCAACAAAAGTTCCTTCACCTTTGAATAAACTTTGAAAACCTTGCCCGATTTCACCTTCTTTTACCTCATCTTTTTTTTCTTCATCTACATCAGGAATATCTACAATAACTTTCAACCTAGACAACACATCCACAACAACTTTTCATGTAAAATCATCAGAATGAATAGGTCTTGAATCATGCAAACTTGGACGCATGGCCTCAAATAGAGTAAACTTGTTTTCAACGCTAGTAACCCTATCACTAATATTGTTGATTTCCCTAACTTCTTTTTGAAGTTCAACAATAACTTTCACTAACATTAAAACCCTGCTTGTCAGCTTCAAGGCCCAATCAGGAGTACACACACTAAAGTATCCAATTTCAATGACAACTCTTTTGCCCATATAGACATCTCTTCTTCATGACCACTGTTGTCAGCGCGTTTAAAATCTTTCATCAACTCTTCATTTTCAGCTACATCATTGTTTGAATCCACACAAAACTCAACCCCTTCATTGTAATAATTCATCTCATCATCACCACCAACATTACCCTCTCCTTAGTCTGCTTCCAAATGATATATCTTCATCTTCTTCTTTTCCCAACCCCTTTGTAAGCTCTATCCATCCTTATACCCGCACCCTTCAAACCACTCTCCATCCCTTTGTCATCACCATCCACCCCCCCTCTTAGCTCCATCCCACTTCTTGTCAGCTCCCTCCACACCTTTTTTAGCACCCTCCCCCTCATTGCCAACTACTTCAATCCCTTTATCAGTTTCCCCCATCACTATATCAGGTAGATCTCCACCCCCCCCCCCCCCCCCTTTTCTTAATCACTTGTTCTTCAAAACACTTCCACCTTCAACACACAACAACTTCTCACTATCAACTTTCTCATCCTTTTTACCCTTCTGAAATTTAAATTTCAAACCTGAAACCTCATCCTCTTTACTCTCTTCAAAAACAACAAAGCAAGATGATCCCTCCAATTTACTAAACATGCCCCTCCTCAGAAAGACGTATTGGCTTGACTTTTTCTGCCTCTTCTTGCTCTTCTCATGAGCATTAGAATCAGTAGCTTTTCATTTCAACCTTGCCATTGGGATTTCAAAGTCATCATCATTAGTTGCAGAAGCAATTGCAAGTACAGAAGAAGCAGAAGGAAGCATACAAAGCACATCATCATCGTATAAAAATGCTTCCTCAAATACCTAACATCACAACTAGAACTTTCTTGAGTCTCAGAATTTTTTAGTTCAACAATAAAATGAAAAACATCATCGGCCTCTTCATCTTCAAACTCCATCCCAAGTTTCCTTGAAAACTCCCCATAGATTGGGTATATGGGAGTCTATTATACAGATATATGAATGCAAGCAATCAAATAAAGGTACAAATGCTGACAAATGATTCATACATAAAGAATGCTGACATTCAATAAAAAAGCATACCGTTTCTCCATCAAATATTAAAGCTGCCTTGCTCATAATTATTTTTCACATTATAAATCCAATGTAAAGAGGTTGGCTATATTTAATGTGCAATTAATTTTTATCAGTAATAGAAGGAAATGCTTCCAATATCCAGCCCTGTTAAATACACAAACAACATGCTGATTTTTTAAAAATGCTGACATATATAAGTAATTAGTGATAGACAAAAGGGAATAAAAATATTGCCTAAAATGATAGAGGATATTTGACAGAGGGAAAGTCACCGGTTCACCACGCCAAAGCATAATTCCCAAACAAACAAACTAGTGTAGTATGCAAGTACAAAGTCAAACCTACAGAGAACCAAGTATTTCAATTGCAATGTGTATTTATTAATATGAAAGAAAAGATGGGATATAAATGAGAATAATCAATAAAGGATATTAACAAGAGCTATAAAAGATAGAAGATGATCGGTTTCATTTACGAATTCGCAGCATTGGTTGGTTTACTCGATCATTGAGTATCTTTCTAGTTATTTCAACCCTATAGCTATTTCGATATTGGTTTATATAGATTGTCAACCCTTGTGAATATAACAACCCCTTACATTCCAATGCAATCATGTCCCTACACGATTTAACATAAGAATAGCATAAATTCCTAATATGTTTGGCAGAAAGATATTACCAACCTCCCTAAGAAACTAGTACATGTTGATAATTATCATCTCATCAACCCTAGCATCTTAAGAACCGATATTTAACCAATCTGTCATCTCCCTACACGATCAAGTTGCTCCTTGCAGATTCACTCAATTATGTTCGCTACAAAAGGTCTAATTATTCATTCAAATCAATTAAAACTCTAGCAAGATGCAATTCTACAAAGATGGTCAATCAAAGTATAATTAATAACATAAAATCAACAAAAAGAAGATGAAATAATCATAGGAATAACATAGAATCAAGTTTCACGATTCAACCAACCAAGTCTTGAATAGTAGGCAAAACCAAACAAGTCTTAAGTACTCATGACGTACCTGGAATCTCTAATCTTCAATCCTTCACTCTTTCTATGATAATAAAAAACTAATAAAATACATCCAAGGAAACCCTAGAATAATCAGGTAAACTTCCCATAAAGATCAAGATTCAGGAGATCTTCGCAGACTCCGGCAAAAAGGCATCCACGGCAGGCGCCGTCCTTTCCACGGTGGGCGGCGTCCTTTCTATCAGTTTTCATGGAGACGTAGATCTCATCGAGAGCTTTCCAACGCATGGTCATAATAGGCAATCAGACATCCGAGGCTCTGGGAAATCGCGTTTTAAGTTCAGCTCGCCGCATGGACATCTTTTGCGGCTCGTTGTCGTTTCAGTTCTTGGACCTTGAGTCCTTGCTCCCTTTCTCCTTGGCTTATCTGGGCTCTTTCTTGTCTTTTCCCTTCTTCTTAGCTCCATTTTCTTCATGATTTCTCCACCTTTCGAGCTTGGATCTTATAATCTACAGATAAGCACTAGAAACAGTAGATTCCGAAGTTCGAATACCAAATGATCAAGATGCGAATTAGCTATAAAACTTATCTAATGCACCCTAAAACTACATTAAAACTACCTAGAATGCCTATAAAAAAATATGCATTATCAATATCCAAACAACTCATATGTTCCCCTATGATTGAAGCCCGACTAAATAGAAGACACCCTTCTCAACCTTTTTAACAACTTAATTACAATAACATTTCCTCCCCTAGTGATATCTTTTAAATTTCTCAAAATTGAACCAAGTGTGTCAAGCTGACAACCTCGGACCATTTAAACAATAATACCTTCCCAATAATAAGAAGCTTTTCCATGACTAACTTCCTTGAGGATTTCTTAGGTTTAGATTGAAAAATCTCCAATATATCAGCACACGAGACCTTGTTCTTGCAAAACTATTTCTTAAATGTAACAACCTTTAAGGGTAAAGAATCATATCAAATAACCAGAAGACCAGTTATGATATGAAACTCCAATAAAAAAACCGAGCAATCAAGCCGTCAACCTTGAACCACATTTCCATTTGTTTTTTTTTTTGGTTTGTTAATACCTCATGTAGTACAAGGTCTCATATTTTTGAACCTTGTACTAATGCTAACCCTAAATAGCTATTCTTGAGTTGTTGATAATCAGATGTTGACAGACCCTCTTAATAACTTCACATACTTTAGGATGGAAGTAGATATTAGTGCAAGCCCGGAATCTTTCGTCAACAGGTAACCGGTAATCTATTTTCTACAAAAACACAAACATGCACACATAAATACAGAATAAAAACGAGAAATATAAGAACATCAGACAAACAATCAAAGCAAATACTTACATCGAACTGACATTTATTCCAGGTCAAAAACAGTGAAAACTACAAATATTAGAAGACATTATAAAGGATGAAAACTATGTTAAAATCGAATTCAAATGTAGAAACAAAACAGTTACTAAAACGGACAAACGCTAAGAAAGAGAGGGACAAAGCGAGAAGAAAGCGCCATGAAAGTAGACTAACCTTCGCATGTGTGCCTGATTAAGACATTTCTAGTTTCAACGACGATCGAGAGCAAGAGAAAGACCAAACAAAATGTAGGTGAATGATGTCCCGACCAAACAAAAGACCAGGATTCCGGGTCAAAAAGTGGTTACGACATTTGCTTCATTTAAGGTGGCTACATTTTGTTATGTATCCTGCCATGTGTATAGCACTATCCTATCAATATGTAGGTGTGTTCTTGTCAACGTTTGTTTTTTTATCCTTTCACGTTGATAAAAAAAATATCCTGTCAATGTTTTGTTTTTATCTTGTCAGGTGTGTGTTCCTGTCAATATGTAAGTTAATCACTGGAACTAGTAGGCATCTCATGGAGATAGATTCTATGCAACTCAAAAAAAAAGAATGATGAATCTAACACAAATGAAGGAAAAGGTAAAGGGCTCCAAACATATACAAACTAATAAGATGCCAAAGTTCACAAATTTGAGGGGTATGAACTAGAATTAGACGGATTCTATAAAAACAACACATGAGAATTGTAACAAATAGATCGAGAAGCACATAAACTGCACAGAGTGTCTTTGCTCTTCTTTTGGTTGACAAGAAATAGAACATCGTTACCACGGTGAAGACTTAAAAAGGCACAAGTACAAGTATGAGAATGAGAAAGCACCGTGTCACCCAGGATTTACAATGTCATCTATTACAGTATGGGATATACCCAAGTGTCCAGGCTGGTCTCGTAGCTAGTCACCTCTCCCTACGACTAATAAGCTAGGTGTTTTCTATGCTATTAACTATCTCTATCATTGTCAAATTGAGGCTTTGCGATCCTGAAAAGAAGATGTCAGAGCTTCACACTACCCAATCCCTATTTCAAGAACTGAAGCTAGCCTAAGCAAACGACAAATTAGTCAGTATCATAGAAGATTGAGATTCATTAAGCCACAATCAAGAAACAAGTACAAGCACTAAACAATTGCACTTGTGTTTTTTTAACGAGTTTCCCCTTGGCTTTGTCGTTGTCGGGTGCTTTTCGCTTCCTTATCCTTCGTTGTACTTCGTCCCCGTCAATTGCTTTCATCTCCTTTCATCGATAAGGGCTCGAAATTAGATTGTTTTGACTCATCGTTGTCTCTACATATTTCCTCTTTCTTTGCCCCTTTCCTTCGTTTATAGGATTCAAGTCCTTACCACCTCTTGTAATGTACCTAAATCCTAACAATTCAACTAATGCACTAAATCAAGAAGTTACAAACCAAAACTCATAAAAGATAGACAAATATAAACATGAATTCTTAAACACCTTGTTTGATCACCCTCTTTCATCAAACTGTTCACTTTTTCGGCTCTCTTATATCCTTCTGTTCTTGCAATAATATACAAATTGTTTGAGCCTCAAGCAAGAAGCCAAAGTATATATGTAAATACAAGCCCCTAGTGATTATTAATTGTTTCCCTTAAGGTATAAATTGTTCCATTATTAATACTAAAAGCATGTAAGATACAATTTTTGTCATTTTATACCTTGAATATTTAATTAGTTTTGTATCAATAGTACAAGTACCTACAACACTACACACAATTGGCTTTGATTTATATTTTAATTAAAATAAAAGTCAAATTGCAGAGCACTTAAAAAAATCAAAGTTGCTACAAAAAAGAACAAATGAAAGAACTTTCTTTTAAGGATGAGAAGATAGATTAGAGTCGGTCAACATGAAAACACAAGTCATAAGAGTGAAGAACATCACTAAAATTCAACCCTAAAATCAATTTCAAGAAATTGCCAAACAAAAGTTTGAAACTCAATCCTAATACCAATTGATGCAACCAAATTCAATAAATTTCAAAAATTCTTAAATAACAAAACTTATAAAAGAAATACAACGAGCCTGGATTGGAGAGGAGTCTGTGATGAATCCAAATGAAGGTGACAATACAATGGCAGACCTAGAAGAATACGATGAGTTGGAGATAGGTGGACCGCCGGAGGGATGAAGATTAGCGAGCGACATCAAAGCTAGGTACTTTTATTTTCAATTTTTATTTCCTTTTTATTTTCTGTTTTTTTGTCTTTTATTTTCCTTATTTTTTCAAAATCTATGAGGACTGACTTTTTAGCCCGGTTCACTTGCCTTATAGCCCGACTCTTAATAGTACCGGTCTATAAAGTCACTATCCAATTTTAAAAAATGAAAATTTTAGCACGATTTTTAGGCTTGACCGGACTATAAAGTCATGTATTATTTTAAAATTGGAGTTTATAGCACGGTTTTTAGGTTGAACCGAGTTGTAAAGTCACCGTGTGATTGAGGTTTTTAGCACAAGTTTCAAATAAATCAAGTTATAATGTAGTCCTCGCGGTTTTTACCATAATTTGAGGTTTTCACCGGAGTCAATCTATATATATAGAGAGAGAGAGAGAGAGACACCCCTTAGGAGGTACCTTGTGCACAGATCTGAACTCTTGATCTCAATGAAATAAATGGTGATACGAGGTTTGCCGTAGGATGGCCCGATCTTCGACAATCAAACTAGAATAACAAGAACGGAAGCAAACGACTCAAGAACAAGACAAAACGCAGCAAGACTAGAACAAAGAAACAATAAAGACTCGACCGATAAGGACTGATTCGAACTAAAATAGAACGAGGCAAAGACCCCAAGCCTCCTTAGAGGGTAGGAACCAAATACCAACGACTATAAAGCCCGCCTCTACAACCTTACACAACCAAGCGGACAACTTGGAGGCACAAGGAGGGGACTTGTGATTACCTGGATCACCAAGCTCTCGCGAGGTTGACGAACTCAAAGCAAACCAAGTTAGATCTATAACCAATTTGCAATCGATGAGCCACGCTACGAATCGATTGACTTTCTCTCAATTCTGTTTCACACAAACTGAATTTTCTATAATCAAAGAGGCGTCTGTTCTACAATGATGAATCAGCCGCTTAATATAATAACCCTATGGCTGATTTTTGATAAAAAATAATAAATAAAATATAAATTAAAATAAAACCTAAATTACCTAAAATAACTTAAGTAAATAAGATCTCTAAAAATAGCAATAAAGAAAGTTCCAAGACTTAGTAATTTCCGTCCAAAAACAGTGACAGCTCCAAGATATTGATTTTCGGCCAATCTCTAGGTCGAATCTGGAAAAACCTTCAACAGCAAAGTTGTAGATCTCTTCGTCCTCGTTCCGACAAGGTATGGCACGATCAAATCCAATTAATATTGAATCCGTACGACTCATTTTACTGAGACGTCGAAAAGCTGTCAAATGTTGAACGAATCTCAAAATGAATAATCCATCAAGCTTGCACCTTTGGACCTTCTCCCATGGTGGAGCCTTCTTCTTCCTCTTGAGGATGACAACATTCTCACGAGCTCGAATCATAGGTCCATCCCCAAGTATAGGTGTGTCCGGAGGTGTCTTGGATGGTCCCGCATCATTCCCCCTTTCTTGAAAAGGATTCGACCTCGAATCCAAGGTTGCATAAGATTCTGCAAATGCATCCACACGAGCTCCTGGATCGAATACCTCATGCCCATGGAAACTCCTCACAGGGTCGATCGTAGTAGGGGTTGACCACGTCTGGATGGTTTTGATCTTGGCGTCGCCATCTTGGAGACCATGAGAGCTTTCTACAAAACCAAGAAAAGAAACATGATTAGTGGACGATTCATATTTCATTTCATCTTCATAAGGTTCAAAATGAATATCCACTTTAGCATGTTCATTGATCTCTAAGTTTCCATCCAATGCTAGCAAGTTTTCATCCTTTTTCAAGATTGGATTTTCAATTAATTTAAGGCTAGCAATATCAGAACAATATGCACCATCATTGATCATATTAGAAACATTGCATTTGTCTAAGCATTTAGTATGAAACAAATCTTCTCTTTGATTATCATCACAAGGCATAGGTTGAATACTTAAAACTTTATGAACAATCAAAGAATCATCATGCTCATATTCAATGCAATCATCTTTAGAGGCAAGTAAACTAAGATCCTGATCATTATTAACATGCTCATCATTTTCACCACTAGAATTTTCAGATTTATTTTCGCCTAGGTGGTTAATCATGAAAGTCTTCTTATTTGGGCAATCCTTCATAACATGTCCTCTACGTTGACATATAAAGCAAGGAACGTACAAAGGTTTAAGAGGAGAAGAGTTAGGATTACTCCCTTTGGGGCCAGTAGATGCCCCAGAAGAATGTCGTGCCTCTACTGCCGTCAATCTCTCATTTATCCGTACCAATGTCTCATTCACGGCTTCCAACTGTTTGATCATCTCAGCTCTAGTAATCATGTTGTTGCCCTGATTAGACATGTCAAATAAAGAAAAACAAAGAACTATGTGACAGTTAGTAAAAATATAAACAATCTCACAAGTGTTTCGCTCACACTATTCTCTCTAATTGGTATGACAAGCTTGTTGGGGCAATCCGCTTTGGGCAAATCAACACTCAAGCAATGACTTAGCAACACAAGGTAAGAGATCAAGAAAATGGGCAAGGAACAAGCAACCGAAAAAATCCAGCAGTGGCAAAGTATCGAGTCGGGAATGGTAGGTATCGACTCGAAACCAAGGGGTATCGACTCGGTACTTTGATGTTTCGACTCGGTATGTGTGTGAAACTCGACAGAAGCAGACACTCGGGCAGCACTCGAGCAGCACTCGAGCAGTACAAAACACACTCGACCAGATCTGGAAAGGCACTCGACACTTGCAAAAAGGGCACTCGAGCAGTACAGAAACATACTCGACACAGCAAAATAACAAAAGAAAAGAAAGGAAAAGAAAGAAAAACTTGGACTTTTACCTCTTGTTGATTTAAACCCTTAGTATCGATGTTGTAGTTGCAAGGTAGGGCTTAAAAAAAAATTGTGTTTTGGGAGGTATGTGTTTAAGGCTTTTCGAGTAGGGCTATAACAAATTCACCAAATTTTGTCCTTAAGCTTTCTTGCACTAGATACAATCCTTCTCTCTCTTTTTTTTTTTTTTTTGTGAAGCTTACTTTTGCCCCTAGTGAATTTTATCCTCCTAGGACTAAGCTTTGAATGTAATTTTTTTTTTTTTTTTGAATATGCGAACTGTTTTTTTTTTTTTTTTGGACTAATGCAAGAAAAGTATCTATGAAATAAAGGACTCTAAAAAATTATATGCTATGGTGAAAGATAAAAAAAAAATTATGTAGCCCTAATGAAATATATATATAGGTGAGGGTTTGTCTAACTTTGGTAAGTATATCTATCTAATGCCTTTTATAATTTATGATAGATATATGAATTAATCTACCACAAAATCAGAAATTAAATAAGGCAATTAAATAGATAAAATAAAAGATGGAACAAGATAGACAAACTAGGGTTTAATGTGTATGGGGGCGGTTTTCGATCGTCAGTGATGGCAGGGGTGCGTTTCAGGAGGCGGCGACAAGAATGGTGGGCAGATGTAGCGGTACCGGCTATTATATTTCCGATTAACCTCTCGCCATCTTTGCCTCCGTTTTCTATCCATAGTTGAAAAGTTCTTGCTGGGCAAAATCTTCACATGGGGCCAGAGAGTTGCAATCACATCTCATGGTATTGAATTTTATTTATTTTTGGTTTGAAATATAATCACGCTCTTTCTTTGTGTGATTGGAATCTACAGATTGATTTTGGGGCAAAGAGTTTGTTTGCTAATTTGGATAAAGGGTATTATTAATTGTATTTTTATTTTATATTTGAATTAAGGTGATTTGTTTGATTCTCTAGGGGAAATGTGAAACATTATTCGGTGAAATATCAAGCATTATTCGTACAAATCCTAATATTGTTTAGGGATTTAAGGTTTCTATTATCTGAAAATGATGGAAAAAAAAAACATTATTCGGTAGTAGGTGGTAAATTATTCGGTGGAATACAAGCATTATTCGGTAGATTTCTAATAATTATTCTCGTTCATCTAATGAAAGGTGAAATGTGAAACATTATTCGGTGAAATATGAAGCATTATTCGTATAAATCGTAATTATTTTTTATTCGTATAAATCGTAATTATTGTTTAGAGATTTAGTGTTTCTTTTATATGAAATTAATGGGAAAAAACATTATTCGGTAGCATTTGAAACATTATTCGGTGGAGCTGCCAAATTTAATGCAAATTTCTTATTATTCAATTAACTCTGGTGAAATTATAATTTATGAATTTTTGGACGAGAATATGTTAATTTTATGAAATGTGAAATGTAAAACATTATTCAGTGAAATATGAACCATTTCGGAATGGCTCACCGGAAAGGACTTGTGGGTTGTACCTAGACCTGTCAAACGGGTCATTCGGGTCGGGTCACTTCGGGTTTCGGGTAAAACGGGTTCCGGGTTTTTCGGGTTGACTCGAACTCGGGTTTGATCGGGTTTCGGGTCGGGTTCGGGTCGATTTCGGGTTTGTCAATTTTTTCTTTTTTAAATTAAAAAAATCATTATTTGATAATTTTGTGATAAATTTTAATTATATATAAAAAAAATTAATTATAAATCAACCGGGTCATTCGGGTCACCGGGTCAATCGGGTCAAAATTACCGGGTCAATCGGGTCACCGGGTCGAAACCCAGATTACCCGGAAAATTTCGGGTTTTTCGGGTTCGGGTCGAAAAAAAAATTCGGGTCAAAATTTTCGGGTTCGGGTCGGAAATTTTTCGGGTCGGCCGAGTCGGGTTGTATTTTGACAGGTCTAGTTGTACCCATATGTCCCCAGTTCGAACCCCGGAATGATCGCTCTTTATTTACCAATTCAAAGAAATATGAAGCATTATTCATATAATTTCTCATTATTATTCAATAAAATTGATAAATTTTAATCTACCCTGGACGAAAAAAGAAAGCATAACATTATTCGTTGGCATTTGAAATATTATTCGATAGAATTGACAAATTTAAAAAAAAAAAAAAATTTAATCTACATTGGACGAAAAAGGAAAGCGTAATATTATTCGATGGCATAATAAAATTTAAAAAGAACGAAGTTCGGTGGGTGCCACCAAAGAATTGACAAATTAGTGGATTTGGGTTCATATTTAAAAAAAAAAGCTTTCCCACTAATATTAAGAAAAAACCGTTTGAGCTACATCCCATGCCTCGAGGTTCGAAGTTCGAATCCCCGTGGAAACATGGAGACGCTTGTGAGTGGGAGGGTCAACCCCTTAAATGTGTCTACAGTAACCCGATCCAGATTTAGAGTGGGCAAAGGCCACTTGAACTGGAAAGGATAAAAAAAAACCGTTTGATTTGCAACCCATCAAAATTGTTTAATTGTGGGACCCATTAACATTTAGAAAAAGAGAGAGAGAGAGTGGGGATGGGTGATATCACGCAAGATGCTAGGAGAGTGGGTGTTATTTGGCAGATAGGTCCCACAATTTAAAAAGAAAAAAAAAAGAAATATCTTTTAATCATAGCCCTCTATTCCCTCTTTATCAACGGGTTATATTTGTGCACAAAGTACACTTTAAGAAGTGTGCAATCTGGAACCAATCCCTATATTTTAGAGTAAATTACACATAACCACCCATAAATTAGGCTAGCTTTCACATAATCACACATAAATATATCCCCACCTTTAAGAGGGTGTTAAAAATATATCCCCACCTTTCAAAAGTAAGATAAATATCCCGACCTTTATAAGTGATGGTAATATAATATCCCATAATTTTCTCCCCCACAAAAATGATTAGTTTCGCCCCTAAACATTCAATTTAATACGTATTTAATTTAAATTATTCAATTTAATACGTATTTATTGATTATAATTAAATTTAGTCAAAACAACAATAAAACAAGTAAATATTTAAAATATAATTTTCAATATCTTGATTGTGTAAAATATCATTCAAGTTTATTATATTAAATTAGATTGGTTTTTAAGTTTATCTTAATTTTTATTTATTTTGGATTTAATAAAAAATAAACAATTTACATTCTTTTATATTCTTTTAATAATAATAATAATTTACTTCTCATATATATATGAACACCATTGAATAATCTAAAGCATTAAATTTTCATTTCAATTTTGTAGTAACATAAAGTTTATAATTGACAAAATAGTCTTCATGTTTTAATAGTTAAATCACTAGCTAATCATTTACTAATTGAAAATGTGTTATTTAGTTTTACATTTTTTATTTATTTGGCTTGTTATAGATATTATTGATTTAAAAAAAGATATAAAAAGTTAGGTACAAATTAAATCTATAACTACAAAAGTTTATTTAATAAACTTTTAAACTCATTTAATTTAATTTTATTTGAATTGAAAATACATGAGTAATACAATACAAAAAATAAGAATTTTATTGGAGAGAAATCATTAGGATATTATATTACCATCACTTATAAAGGTCGGGATATTTATCTTACATTTGAAAGGTGGAGATATATTTTTAACACCCTCTCAAAGATTGAGTTATTTTAATTAGTTTAGCCTAAAAAAAAACCGTTTGATTTGCAACCCATCAAAATTGTTTAATTGTGGGACCCATTAACATTTAGAAAAAGAGAGAGAGAGAGTGGGGATGGGTGATATCACGCAAGATGCTAGGAGAGTGGGTGTTATTTGGCAGATAGGTCCCACAATTTAAAAAGAAAAAAAAAAGAAATATCTTTTAATCATAGCCCTCTATTCCCTCTTTATCAACGGGTTATATTTGTGCACAAAGTACACTTTAAGAAGTGTGCAATCTGGAACCAATCCCTATATTTTAGAGTAAATTACACATAACCACCCATAAATTAGGCTAGCTTTCACATAATCACACATAAATTTATAAATTACAGAAAACCACCCATAAATTAGTTTTATTTTCAAATGACCACCCATCCATTAAATGAAACCTCAATTTGTTTTGTTTGAAAAGCTTAAAATACCCTAATTCAAACTTTTTTAAATGTAAAGCAATTGTATATATTTTTACTTTAATTTGACATTTCACCTTGAAAAAAGTAAGGAAATTAAGCATTATAAAAATATATAAATGCTTGAACCAATATATATGCATCAGATTTGCAATGTTGAATAAGATGAGAATAAGCTCTAAAATAAATCCAGATTATTACTCCATCTATTCGGAAAAATATTTGGTTTAATTACTATTTACATGTTTTTTTATGATGATAAAAATTATATAAAATATCCATTTTTATAAATATTTTTAAAAATTTCATACTTATTAATAACAATTTCACACTTATCAAAGATGTGATACCCCAATTGTTTAACATAAAGGATGTTCAACTGAGGTCTTCCTCAACTGTTGCTCAAAAAAAATGAAGGATGATAACAATTGTGAGCATGTACAACAATGATAGAGTTAAGAATTGTTTTAAAAGGGAGAATCGATTTTTATAAAAATAATTTTGTATACCCATATATGAGAAGGAATATTACAAAAATATTTAAAAAAACCCTTAAATTTATTATTTGAAAATAATTATTATACTTTAATAATATTTTTATATTAAATCCGCGCATAGCACGAGTAATATAGACTTGTATAAAATTATTATAGAAAAATTTATTAAAAAATAAATATTTTATATAGTTTATATTATCTTAAAAAAACGTGCGTAAATAGTAAACGATATGTTTTACCAAACAAATGGAGTACTTAAAAAAACCCTAAATTATTAATTTTAAAAAACTAAAATATGGGGGTATTTTCATCTTTACAAATGACACAAATTGACATTTAATAAAGAGGGGTTTTGCAAAATAGCCACGAAATTGGCCTAATTTTGCAAAATAGACGCATGTTGGGACATTTTTGTAAAATGGACGCAATATAAACCCACTCCCTTTTTTTCAGGGGTCTTTCTCTCTCCTCCGCCCTCTCCCTCTCCGCGCACCCTCCTCCGCGCTTCTCCTTCTCCGATCTCCATCTTCCATCTCCCGTTCCTCAGATCCGCGAGGCCGAGCGATGGAGCGAGGAAGGCTGAGCGAGGCCGAGGAAGCTGTCAATCGATTGAATTTCCAATTCTAGGGTTTCAGTTCTCGGAGGTTTCTTTTTCAATTGAATGAATTGTTGATGGAATTTCAGAAATGTTGGATTTCGAGAATGAATTTCACATTCAGTGATTTCCTTTTGTTTGTAGATAGATCGACAGATTTGATTTTGGAGGCGAACGGAGCAGGTCAAGCAGGCCGAGCAGGCCGAACGGAGCGAGGAGGCCGAGCGGAGGAGAGAGGGAGGCTGAGCGAGCGGAGCGACGAGGTCGAGCGACGCTGAGCGACGAGGTCGAGCGAGCCGGAGACGGCCTGGAGGTCGAGCGAGCGAGGCCGAGCGAGCCGGAGGCGGAGCCGGATTTCGATTGCAATCAGAGGCGGAGCCTATCGAAGGATCGAGATCGGAGTCGGAGGCGGCGAGGCGCACCTGCGAGTTCGAAGGAGACCGGAGCGCGAGGAACGCCGGAGGGAGCCAGAGGCGGAGCCGGAGGCGGAGCCGAATATCCAGATCTGCGCGAGGAAGAAGAAGGGATTTTTGTTAAATTACATAAATGACCCAATAAATATGGAAATTGTAAAAAATATCTATATTTTATTAAAAAAATCATATTTGCACAACTTACAAAAAATATCTATATTTTTATTTTTATTTTTGCACAACAAAATGTCATATTTACACAACTTACATTTATATTTGGATTATTTGCACATCGTACTTTTATATTTGCACGAAAAAATGTTAAAAAAAAGATTTAAAATAAAAAACTAGACTTGAGTTATATTTGCTCAACATACGGTTACATTTATATTTGCACGATACTAAGCAAAAATAACATATAGTTGAGAAAGTATGAAAATATATTGAGATAAAATAAGATCATGGTGAATATAAATTCACAAGTCTCAATTGTTGTGCAACTCTTAAAACAGAGTCGTGCAACTCCTACAACAGAGCCGTGCAACTCCTACAACAGAGTCGTGCAACTCTTAAAACAGAGCCGTGCACCTCTTACAACAGAGCCGTGCAACTCTTAAAACAGAGTCGTGCAACTCCCACAACAGAGTCGTGCAACTCTTAAAATAATATTGAGAGAACATAAAATCATGTTGAGAACAATTTCAGAAATCTCGATTGTTTTGCAAAAAATAACCTATTGTTGAGCAAAAATAAGAGTAAGTTGTGCAAATATAGGAGGACGTTGTGCAAATTTAATCATAAGTTGTGCAAATATGATCCAAGTCTAGTTTTTATTTATTTTATTTTTTAACCTTTTATCGTGCAAATATAAGAGTACTTTGTGCAAATATAACCATAAATTGTGCAAATATAATCCAAGTAGAGTTTAGAGTTGCACTTTTTTCCGTGTCAGCACTTTTTTCTATGTCAGCACTTTTTTTTCCCATGTCAGCACTTTTTTTAGAGTTGCACAAGCATGGATAACAATTTCACAAAGAATCGAAGAAGCACATGACAAATGAATCATAAGCCGATCAAATGATGTCGAACAATTCCATCAAGCATGGGTAACAATTTCACAAATATGATCCAAATCTAGTTTTAAGAGCCGTGCAACTCTTAAAACAGAGCCGTGCAACTCTTACAACAGAGTCGTGCAACTCTTAAAACAGAGTCGTGCAACTCTTAACACAGAGTCGTGCAACTCTTACAACAGAGCCGTGCAACTCTTAAAACAGAGTCGTGCAACTCTATAAATCTAAATTATTGTTCTTGCACCATCATTTTATTATTATTCCAATATTTTTGCGCACAAATTAATATTATTCCAGAAAATAGTGCACAAATAAATACTATATGTGCATTTTATAATATGAGAAAATAAGTATAAAAAGTGTATGTTGTATGTTTTAAGAGTTGCACGACTCTTACAACAGAGTCGTGCAACTCTTAAAACAGAGTCGTGCAACTATTACAACAGCGTCGTGCAACTCTTACAACAGAGTCGTGCAACTCTTACAACATAGTCGTGCAACTCTTTAAACATAGTCGTGCAACTCTTAAAACAGAGTCGTGCAACTCTTACAACAGCGTCGTGCAACTCTTACAACAGAGTCGTGCAACTCTATAAATCTAAATTATTATTTTGCACCGTCATTTTATTATTATGATGCCCAAATAAAGGATCATTTTCATTTATTATTAGGTTGGATTATTTTATGATGATAAAAACTATAAAACAATATCAATTTTTTAATTAATTTTTTATATATATAATTTCATGCTTATCAGCAATAAGTATGAAATCCTATAAAAAAAAAGTTTATATTATATAGTAGCTTTTAGTTTCGTGTAGAGCAAAATTTCACCAATCCCCCATGTTGTGCAATTTTACTCTATTGATAAGCAAAAATAAGACCGTGTTGTGCAATAATCTATTAAAAAGTATAAATTATATTTTACAAAAAGTAAGATAATGTTGAGACACAATTTCATAAGTCTCGAATGTTGTGCAAAAATAAAGAATTGTTGAGCAAAAATAAGAGTATATTGTGCAAATATAATCGTAGGTTGTGCAAATATGAATAAAATCTATTTTTTTTTATTTTTTTAAACATTTTGTCGTGCAAATATAAGAGAGTCATGCAACTCTTACAACAGAGTCGTGCAACTCTTACAACAGAGTCGTGCAACTCTTAAAACAGAGTCGTGCAACACTTGCAACAGAGTCGTGCAAGTGTTGCAACAGAGTCGTGCAACTCTTACAACAGAGTCGTGCAACTATTACAACAGAGTCGTGCAACTCTTACAACAACGTTGTGCAACCATCTGCGTAAGTTGTGCAAAATATGAATCAAATCTTTTTTTTTTTAACATTTTGTCGTGCAAATATAAGAGTACGATGTGCAAATATAACCATAAATTGTGCAAATATGATCCAAGTCTAGTTTAGAGTTGCACTTTTTTCCGTGTCAGCACTTTTTTTTCCCATGTCATCACTTTTTTTAGAGTTGCACAAGCATGGATAACAATTTCATAAAGAATCGAAGAAGCATAGGACCAATGAATCATAAGCCGATCAGATGATGTCAAACAATTCCATAACCCTGGATAACAATTTCACAAATATGATCCAAATCTAGTTTATTTTATTTTTTTTACATGGATAACAATTTTTTTTACTTTATAATATTATTATTGCACTTTTTATTTCTAATTTGTGCACTTTTTATTCTATTTGTGTCAACACTTTTTTAAAATAATTTTTTTTTCATGTCAGCACTTTTTTTAAGTTTTTTTTCTTTTTTCCATCACATCACAAATTTGAAAATTTGCACAATTTTATTTTACAATTGCACAACTGTATTGTATAATTGCACAACTATACTTTAAAGTTGCAAAACAAATCTGGTTCACTAGTCACCCCAAAATTGAACCGGATTTGTGCACAAAAGTTTGAGCCATGTTTTGTTCAAAGCAAGATTGAGAAATCACTTGAAAGAAATAGCTATACAGGATGTGGCTCCATCACAGTGGGATCAAACTTTGCATGGGCGATAACACTAAAGCAACTGCTGCAGCCAAGGGCAACTTTCAGCATCCTTGTCCAACTTGGTTTTCATTGTGCGAACCCTCTGCAATGCCTCTTTTATGTCCATCTGGTGTAGCGGAAGCTCAGCGAACTCCTTCAAGAACCGATGAGCTCGGGCTGCACCTTGAGATGCGTCATCAGGATCGAACTCCCTCTTCCGCTTCTGCCCCACCTGAAATGCGATCAAACTCGTAAGACACCTGACTTGATGGATTCATCTATCCATATTCTGTAGGTATATGCAAAAACCAACTAAGGAATGTTCTAGTTGGTATAACATTTACCAAGTAAGAGCACTGATCTCGACTCTCAAGTAAGAACGAATTAACACATTGGATTGCTCTTTGGGTATCAAAAGCATTCAGGAACAAACTCCATAAAAAATTATATGATTTGGATCAAAAGCGCTTACGGTATTGGTGGCCTTCAATAGTTGAGCAATCTGCTGCAGTATGCAATATTATCCATTGAAACTTTCTCAAAGTACATTTCTCAAAGTACATTGCTCAAGAAAATAGTTAATGTTAGGCTGGGTATGGTTCTTGTTTGCTTCAGGAAATGTGCATTCAACTTTAGAAGGGTAATGAATTAAGTACCTGTTTTATGTTTTGTGAATAATGGCCAAGGGAAATCATCCCTGAATCATCGATATTGAAGCACTTCTCCAAGTCGAGCACAAGAAGTTGCCTGCATCCAGCAGCAAATGGCTGCCAGACCTTTGTATTCAGCATGAAGAACCATTACAGGCTTAAAAGAGCCTAACTGGGCACATCCCAAATACACATCCTCAGGATCTGCACAGAGATCATGTGCGATAAACTAAACAACAACAATGGACAAGAAACCAAATCAATACACATTCAAGAATAACAAAGTCTATAAACTCACACAGAGCACTACTGTATATTTCAACATGAACTCTGGGATCCTTGTCAATTCATTCAGTTTTCATATATACTCATGAATTGAGCAAAGATTACATCAAAACCAGACAGACTGAAATCCACATAACTTATGCATCACTTCGTGTCAATTAAACAAGTAATGTAATGAATAAAAGCATCTAACAGAGTCATGCAACTATTACAACAGAGGCGTGCAACTCTCCCTATAGAAACCAGTTACAAGATGCCCCTTATATACATAATAATCAGCTCTCCCTATAGAAACCATCTTCATAAAACCTTACTGTTTACAGTTGGAATTGGTCATTTATTCTGTAGTTGTACACCATCCAGCTTCATGATATACACACACTTTAAAATTATTAATAAATCTGAGAGTATACTTGGACAGTCCATAACTAATAGCTAGATGCATGAATATTTGTAACATCCATAACTAATAGCTAGATGCATGAATATTTTCCAGCAAAACTCATGGCATAGCTGCACAGAAAACAAGTAACCACTAATAGCTAGATGCATGAATATTTTCACATATATGGACTTCAAATAGTTTGCAGCAAAACTCATGGCATAGCTGCACAGAAAACAGTGCCTTTCAGCAAAATATCACTGCATATAGATTACCTCGAGCATCCATTTAAGATTCTTGTAGTAATCTGGGTCTATAACTTCTATATCATGGTAAGTAACTTTAACACCGAGGATGTGCTTATAGAATGACCTAGTGAAATGGACATCTAATAGCTGCCCATCAAACAGTGCATTCCCACCCTGAATGGATAGAGCAAAAATTAGAAACAAGAAAATAACAAGTCATACAGTAAGCTATGCAAAAAATAACCACTTACAACTCGTCCAACAAACTTGAAGTATGAGAGATGCTCAGTTTGATAGACAGTTTGGGTTCCAGTTTCAGTTGCAAAGCCTGCACACTCATCGCAGCAATGTAAATATGAAGTATAATCAGGACAAACTGCTCAATATACACTGCTATCAAACCTAATGTTATACCTGGCATGCCCATTTCACATCCTTCCTAGTCATACCTGGCATGTCAAACCTAATGTTATAGCCTGCCTCACTTTCTTTGACAGCCCAGGGTGTCCTTCCACTTCTGTATCCATTAACCTCTGTGGCAGGAGCTGATGGCCAAGTAATACTACCATGAGCGAATGGATTCTGCACCATCCCCGCCATGGTGTCCATCATCTGCTGCACAAATCTTGCTGCTGGAAAACTATCCCACGGCACTGCAAAAAGATTAAGCCAAACACATCATGTATAAGTATTTTTTATGTTTCAATAGGATGAATTTACAACAAATAAGAGAAGGTGAGCAAGGACTGAAACCAGAACTGGAGGTGTCTAAAAACTAACAATCTAACAATGATTTGCTGTTATTAACATTTGATATGCCACATTTACAAACTTTGTCTATCGTCTATCATCTATCAAATGCAAATCCTTGTCTACCCTGTCATTGCTGGGGTTATTTCATGAACTTGAACCTTTCTTTGTAAGCTTACCTGCGGCAGCAAGAGCGATAGGCGAGTACTGCTCAACTACCTAACCAACCAAATACTCTTATAGATACTCAGAATGTTTATATCAGGACACAACATTCCTCCAAACTATGGCTGGTGCCATGTATTTTCTTATGGCCACTCCATTTGACTCATGAAGAAGGAGAGAGTGAAATCAGTAAACTCGGCAAATGCTCACAAGTCATTAAGAATGTTAAGATTGAGGGAGACTAAAGAGTCTTTGGTTCAACCAAGCATATGGATTGGGAAAGTGAAACAAAAAGGGAAAAGCATTTTCTATATCTAGGAGTTGCATATTTTTCAAAACAAAAACAAAAACAAAAACAATTTCCGATTGACTGGCAGTCTTAAACTCCTAGTTTAGTGAGTATCCCAAAACCCTCCAAATTTGCTGCTTTTGGTGATCAAACAGCTTTCCCAAATAAAATTCCCAATCTTGAAAGAAACATCCCATCCCCTTTCATACAGCAATTCAAATAGCCTTATAACTTCTAATCAAATACCTAAAGCCATAACCAGCCGCACATACTCTCCTTATTTTTGTCTTACGCCAGATCATGAACCAAAACCTCTCAACTATTTAGCTCAGTATTGCTTTTCCGATTCAGCAAATTTATCCTTCAATTGGTTAATCTTATAACGATCATGTCAAATGCCAAACAATTGACATCATTGCTGACAACAAACCCTTACATTGAGGCATATTATCATAGAAGAATTAGTAACTCACTTTGCATTTTAGAAAGCATCCTCATAAGACTCATTAAGATGTAACTTTGGCATGTTCATCTTTTGCAGGTTGTCCACTAATGACGGCCTCAGGTTGTGTCTTCCTTATCCTCTTATTAATTAGGCAGAAATGGTCATACATGTAGCAGCAGCTGCGGTCAGAGTTAGGACATCGCTTGTGTTGGTACCGCTGATGGCTGAGCCTAAGATATTGCTGAGCTGTTCCCTCTTGGCCCCCATCAGCTCAGCCATCTGAGCACACTGGGAAGGCCACCATGGTGGCTGCGGATGCAAGAGTTGCTTCCCTCTCCTTGTCGGATACCTCGTTGTGGTCACCTTCAGCTGCAACTGCTGCCAGTGCTGCTACTAGGCCTGCTATCAAAGCAAAATCCATTCAAGCTACTAGAAATGTTGCATTCATAATTATAGAGACCGATGCAGAATCCATTCAAGCTACTAGAAAGAAACACTTGATCAATTATACTCATTTTCTACAAACTTTAAAACATGAGTTGACAATCCACTCTCTTCTGACTTGAAGCATCATCATCAGCTTCTTAATAGGTTCGGAAATTCAATTTGAAGATCTACAGTTGTAAAAGCAAGAGCTAGAACATGTGAAATGATCAAACAATCACATATTTTTCATTGTGTCGAACCTATGAGCCGAAATTAGTGGGTGAGCAAAGATAAGGAGATGCTCAATACCAAATTTTCCAAATTGCAACCTTGAATTCAAAGAAAATTAATGGAGAAAAACCCTAATTCGGTCAAATTTGAAGTCAATTTAGGTTAACATGTTACCTGTGTGAAACGCGGAGAGGAAAGAAGCTGAGCCGGCCGCTCCGGATTCTCAGATCCGGCCATCGCTCCCTCGCTCGGCCTCCCTCGCTCTGATCCGGCTATGCTCCCGCTCCCTCGCTTCCTCGATCAGCCTCGCTCGCTCGCTCGCTCGAGGAGATCTCGGATCCGGCGCTCCCTCGATCGACCTCGCACCGGCCTCCGGCGCTGGCTCCGCTCCTCGCTCCCTCGCTCGCTCCGCCGCTCGCCCGCCACCAGACAGCGGTTCTGGCGCCGGATCAAGAGCGTCCATCGCCTTCAATCGGGAGCGGAGAGAGAGATTGGAGAGAGGAGAGAGGAGAGAGTTGGGATTTTCGGAAAAAATAAAAGTGTCCGTACAATAGTAAATTAGGTATATATAGCGGCTATTTCGCAAATTTGTCCAAACCCGCGTCTATTTTGCAAATTTGTCCAATTAATGTGCCTATTTCACAAATTTTTTCTTTAATAAATGGGTGGTCTTTTGAAAACAAACCAAATTTATGGGGGATTTTATGTAATTTATAGTTTTATGGGTGGTTATGTAAAAACCAACCTAATTTATGGGTGGTTATGTGTAATTTACCCTATATTTTGTTAAATCACATTATTTTTTTCTTTTGGGCGAATTTGCAATTTTATTAGGCATTTTTGCAATAAATTTAGGTATATTTGCAAAAAAAAAAAAAAAAGGCATATTTGTAAATATCTTATGGATTTGGTATATATTTTGCTATTCTTCCATTTTTAAAAGGATGAAAATCTACTATAGGAGTATATAAGTAATACCCATCCCAAAAAAGGTACAATTAGTTAAAAGAAAATTGAAGGAGTACAATTAGTAAAATAAAACTTAAAAAGGGGTATATCACACCCAATTTTCTCTATTTTTAATAGGATTTTATAGACAATTGAATTAATTTTAAAATACTCCGTATCTTGTTAGAATATGGGTGATTTTGGTACATATCCCCTTTTGAATGTTTAATTAGGTACTTAGACTCCAAACTAATTTAATTAGTTTTGGTAGACCCATCCAAAAAGAGTGGAATGGTCAATGGTCAATTGTTTGACGGTTGACCAGTCAACAGTTGACCATTGAGCGGTCAACGTTGACCAACTAATTTAGTTTTTTTTTTTAAAAACCGTTTTGATGCCATTTTATTTTCACTTTGATGCCACTTTTTTAATAAAAATGTTTGGTGACACTTTTTTAATGCCATTTTTTTAAACCATGATTGCATTTTTTGTTTAATGTGATGTCACGTTGACCATTGATGCCATTTTTTTTTACTGTTGACTACTGATGACATTTTTTTATGTCAATTTTTTTGATGATATTTTTTTACCGTGATCCCATATTTTTTCAAAGTAGTGTTTTGATGACATTTTTTTCTTTAATGTGATGACATTTTTCTAATGTAATTATTTAATGCCAGTTTTTTAATCAAATAGTTTGATGTCACTTTTTTAATTATCAATTTGTATATCGATATATTTTCATTAGTTATACTTTTATTCACTAATGACACATTTGTGATTACACTTCATTGATGACGTCTTTCATTGATGACTTTTATTCACTAATGACATATTTATGATTACATTTCATTGATCTCAATTATTTGTGATGACAATTTTATACAACTGATGACATAAGAGCATAAAATGTTGAATCGTCAGTGTCATCTTATTACACATATAAAAATATAAGGCCTTTGAAACAATGACATCAATATTGATGGTACATGTAAACCCGCTTATTATAATGTGTCACCAACTAAAAAAATATAGCATCGATGTAAGCAATACAACATAGAATCAATTTTTTTGGGAGATTAGCCTATGCGCGATTTGAACACGCATTTTTCCATTTGAGCTAATTGACTTTAAACTTATTGAACACAAAAATGTGGACACAAATTAATCGAGAATTAACTTAAATGATGACAGAAGAGGATATTCATTACAAAAGTATCTCAGGAAAGAAAAGAATGGGATGTGGAAATTTTATTTTCATATATTGCATTAATTCTACCAAGTCTGTTAGACAGGCATTACATATATGATAATCTAACAACTAATGAACCAAGAGAAGTATAGTGGATACACTAACTCACATCATGGAAGATCATAATGACATCATTGCAAGTAAGCCCAACGGCTATAGCATTGAATGAACCAAAAGCTTACATTTTGTGCTCAAGTTCTTGGAATCTTGTTGTTTGAAGTAGAAGCTTCGGTGATCAAGTGACTTATAGTGGTTCTTGGCGTAAACTTCAGCCCAGACCTTGTTCAAATATGAATGACTCTTTGTCCACTCTTGTTGTTTTCGTTTAAGACGAATTAAAAGGACAGTCAGTGTTGAAGCTAGATTTTTTCGTATTGCATCCATTACATCCAAACCATGGTCACTGTATAGGCGTTAAATGCACCTTATATTTAGAGCTACAAAGAACATAAGGGGTTCATAATCATGAAAAAAGAAAATTTGTCGTTGATTACAAGTACAAGAATATAAAATACTTTAGAGACACAAAGACAAAGGAGAAGTCATACCAGTAAAGTAATCTTCAATACGAATTGGTGCATCCATGTTAATTATATTATTTCTAATGTTGTTCAACAAATCCTCTGTGCGTTTTGCAGTTGAACTCACAGACTCTAACTACAGATCCAGCTCAAATCTGGAATCACCAAGTAACAGTTTGATCATATTAGGATTCAGTTATACCTCTCTTTAAATTCAACTAAAAAGAAGAAGAAAAAACATAAACTGAAAGATAGCCATTGAATGCAAATTATTACCTGTCATCTTCACATTTAAAAAGGCTTCCCTCATATTGGTTTCTTCACATGTGTTTAAACGAGTAATCTGTTGTGAGCCTAATTTGCCATGTTTTACATTTACTTTTATATCGATTTCTGCATGCATTTCATGCATTTGGGTTAGAATAATACAGATTCTATGTAGTTTACACTTATTTGCCAAATTATGGAGTCTACACTAGTTTCTGTTTAATTTCGCAGAAATCGAGGCAATTTACAGCACTTCAGAGAAAGGAGGAAAATCTCGAAGTCAACTACAGAAAGTCCAAGGTCAAAGAGCGGCTAAACCAGGACAAATTGAGCTGGAAACGAGAAAAGATCGACTCGACACAAACAGGTCGATTTTGACCACCTCTGGTCGATTTCGAGTCAACCTAGTCGATTTTCACCCGGAATGCCAGAAATCGACCCAGAGAGCTGGAGCAGGAAAACACGGGTCGATATCGACCCAATCTAGTCGATATCGAGTCAATATTGGTCGAAAATTCTCCTGGAGCCGAGATCGAGTGTCAGAAAGCAAAGCTGAGAAGACGAGGCCAATATCGACCTATGTTGGTCGATATCGACCGATGCACAGTAGCCGAAATCGAGCAAGTCCGAGTTCGAGTTGCTGAGCTGGCCTTCTTCCACATTAAGCAAGAGATATTCTATCAACTCAAGATGAGATTTATCAAGTTCTATCAAGATGGAAGAGATTTATCTACATTAGATATAGTTTCCTTGTTGATTTATTTCTTTTATTTCCATAATTTAATCTTTAAGTATTAGATAGATAGATTTAGATAGAGATATAGTTGTTCTTTCCTAATTTCCTAGGGAATGAACACTATAAATTAGGGGCTGAGTTTTAGGTATCTTATTCCAATTCAATCTTAGTTCCAATTACATCGAGTAGAGAGAGAGAGAGAGAGAGAGAGAGAGAGAGAGAGGGTGGCGGAGTGGAGCAAGAGAGGCGAGAGCGGATTTGGCTTTGTTCCGTTGTAAGTCTTGTTTGAGTTTATTTAATGCAATTTAGTTCCCTTTTATTATTGATGTCTTTCTTGATGATAAAGAGCGAGTAGTCACCCAACTTCTAGGGTCGGGGTGAGCCCGACGGTAGCCATGTGAGGTGATGCGGTAAAGGTACAATCTTTTGATGCAATTCGTCTTCTATCCCTACGAGCACGATTCTTTTGCGAAAGTTGAAGGTGATCCTTGTTTGTGTTATTGAAGCGAAAGTGATCTTAATAATTATGTGAAAAAGGGTTAGTAACAATTAGGGTTTATGAGAAAGCCTCTATATTCCTATTTGTTAATAACGAAAGTTATTTGATGAAAAACATGATCTTTTATGAGTTATTTTACATGGTTATCGTTGTGGTGTTGAAACCCTGATCTTGGAAGTCTTAAGTTTATTTGGTTAATTTCACAAATTTCGAGTTCTGTTTTGCGAAAAGTTTCTGTCTTTGGTCGATATTGAGTTTACGTGGGTCGAATTATTAGGTCGATATTCGAGGCATATAGGTCGATATCGACCAGATTGCAGTTTTTGTTCTGTTACAGTCGACGTAGTGGTCGATATCGAGCTATTAGGTCGATATCGAGCGCTCTTCTGGTCGAATTCGCCGAGTTTTGGAACTGAAAAGGCGGGCGCTGACACGCTTCCTCGTGGAACGATCCTGATTGCCTTCTACTACAACGGGAAGAAGTCTTGTATTTATTTGCTGAGACGGGGAGTCAGTTTGCTTTATATTTTATTTATATTTCATACTTGACCATCCTCCTGCAACAACATAATCCTCACTTCCAGAAGTAACAGATACCCAAAAATCATTGAGAACTTGAGCACCAAGTTCTGATATATGGCTTGCTGTTTGCATAGAGTACTACATGGGACATGATTTCATGAGTATCGGATTTAAAAAAAAACTAATATGTATTCTTCCAAGCATCAGAATTCAAATTCACATATAAATATTTCATAATCCAGCTAAACATGTACCAAATCAAGATCTCTGTTCATCGATTGTCCAAATTCAAATTTTGATCAGCAACAAATTAATCTGTATTCTTCCAGGCATCAGAATCAAATCCAAGAGAAAATTGATGGCGGAACTTGAAATTAGTTAGGTTAAAAGCTAATCTTGAACACATCCGCTTCAAAATTACTACCAGTTTCAAATTGACGCTCGCAGAGGTGATGCAGAAATCAACAAAGAGGCCAAAAAAGGAGAAAGATGGAGGCAATACTCAAACCACGGGATCCACCGCCCATGGTGATGCAGAAATCAACGAAAAGTAGGAAGCAAAATTGAAATCCGATAAAGAGATTTGGTCGGAGAAGAAGACTTACACCGATGATAGGGGAGAGAGATCAGCACCGAAGAATTAGAATCCGATAAAGTGAGAGCTTGCAGGAATGACGAGGGGCGACGAGAATCTTCAGATCTGAAAGAGAGGGAGATACTTTGGGTCTCAGGCTGGAACGGAGAGAGTGAGAGCAAGCAAGGCACCATGTAGATTCGGGTTGACAAAGGCGATGATGGCCACAAAGACGTCGAGGGTTTCTCGGTCGGAGAAGAAGCGCCGCGGGGAAAGGAAGGAGAGAATTGTTGCGGTAGATGGAAAGAGGAGACAGATGCAATTGAAGGAGAAAGGAGGAAAGATACAAACGCCTAATAAAAATTTAATAGGGTCTACACCACCTAAAAAATAATTAAAGAGGCTAGTTACCTAAGTAAATATGTTTAAGGGTCTAAATCACCAAATTCCCTCTTAGAATATTCCCGTACATGGAACATAATTTACGCCAATTAAAATATATGTCGTGTGTAGTGATGGCCTAATGGCCATTGGCCTTGCCAACTAATACCACTTGAAGGCCCTTTCAGAAATTTTGTCAGCTTTCTTAGAGTTGGTCTTCTTGAATCGTCCTGCTGTAGAGTTTTTTCTACTTGTTTCATTTCACTTATTTTCTATATTTCTGTATGTTTAGATTGTACGTTAGACGGTTCGCCATCTGCCGTCTTTGTCGGTCTCTCGTTGATTCAGACCTGTCTGACCTTCGAATTTTTACCTTATACAATATTTTGGCAAAAAATAAAGATTCATCTCCTTCGTTTTGCATTCTGAAACATCTGGACTTCCATACTATTGAATTTGATGATTTGAATATTGTGATAACATCGGAATATACGCAGTATCATTTTTCTATATATTTTTAATCAGTTAAACAAAATTTATGGGGTGTTATTTCCTTGTATTATTCCATTTCATATTTTGGAGGTCCAAAGAAAACTTGTTACCTGCTCCGTATAATCAGTTAAGCCAATTAAGATGTATTTAACGACTTAATAACGATAAGTTAGACAAGAGGACATCATTTGCACTAAATCGCATAATTGAACGACTGGTATAAAACGTCTGGAAGATAGTACTTGAACAAAACTCAAATCTACAAGTCAGAACCCTGCAACAGTCTAGACAGTACAGAAACGAAACACGCAAACATCAGTCCAAACCCTGCACCAGTCTACAAGATACGGAAAAAAAAAATGCAAATGCAGCAGTCAAAACGCTAGACAATGCAAAGACAAAATGCAAGTACAGCATTCGAAACCCCGCAAATGTCTACAAGATTCATAAAATAAAATGCAGCTGCAGTAGCCGGGAAGCAAAGGTAGCAGAATCGCATGAAAAGCAACATTTAAGTTCCAGACTAATGAACATCAATCTCAGTCAAAGGGCAAGAGCTAACTTCCTTCTACATCTACACGTCAATTAGGTTTTTGGCAAATACTAAAATGACCATACCTGCGTCTACCCCCAGAAGAACTCTTTATACGCAAGAGTCAAGACAGATATGTTGGTCAACGCAAAACAAGTTCTGGTGCCCAACCTGTCCCCAGTTCCCCGCTATTGAAAGTGAA
Organism: Persicaria tinctoria; assembly: GCA_037127255.1. Taxonomy (NCBI): domain Eukaryota; kingdom Viridiplantae; phylum Streptophyta; class Magnoliopsida; order Caryophyllales; family Polygonaceae; genus Persicaria; species Persicaria tinctoria. The sequence goes on along the minus strand of JBANSL010000008.1, from coordinate 63,644,349 downwards.
GGGGAGATCTCTATTAACTAGCGACACAGTCAGGCATTTAGACATCCATGATGCTCAGCATATCTTGATACCCAATGCTCAGAGGCAGTATCAGAGTCACTAAAAGACCAGACACATAGTTCCTTCCAGAATTTACCGACAATTAAATTATGCCAACTTGAAAAATGTTCCAATTTGGATTCCATTCTAACAGTAAAGTAAATTGACTGATGCTCGTAGAATCATAGACTTCAATCTAAGCAAACTGTTAAAATAAAACTGAGATTTTCAGACTACAAAGTATACAATAATGGGATGAAAATTAGCAAACATGCCCTTTCTGTGACTTCAAGGCTATCAGAGCACCTAATCACCAATCGCCATCAAAGATTCAAAGAGATGAAAGAAAGCATAGTTGAAGAGAAGTAAGAAGCCTCCATTCTCACCCAAACAGACGTTTCCATTTCCAGTCCAGCCAGCCATATCACTATCCCTACGTTTTTGTTCAATATCGTGCAAAAAGAATTAATGAATTACCAATGGCAGACCCCAAGTAGCCTGTCTATATCAAAATAAAATTTTATAAAGAACATAACGAACCAAGTAAAAAATCAAGATATGACATGAAATTGAACGAAGAAACAGACATCACAGGCACTCCAGCCAGCATCCAGCATCCATCTTTATATGCAATCTGATGATAAGCAAAAAAACAACACCACTATGAGTCATGGCCATTTTGATCAGCAAATTAACATAATCACCTTACGAAACAATGCAGGAGGTAGACTGACTCATTCAACATGGAGCATGATGAACCAAGCTACGCCGACAAAGACTTTAGTTTCTTTATGCGCTTGATAGCTGGTGATTTGCGTCTGACTATCTTCTTCTTCTTCTTCGCCATCTTTGTCCCAGAGGGCATCTCACACACAGGTCCAGGAGGAACTCCCTTCTTCAAAGCACTTCCTCTCGGAGTAGCAGATGGAGGTATTCTCACGCTATGAGGCGGAAGAGGGTTACGGGGATTCCAAACCAAGTTGTCCCTCATCGAGAACTTAACTTTCTTCCCGCTCTTCTCCACAGTCCTTGCATTATTGTCCTCTTCTACATCTTGTTCACAAACAACATCAGAGTCTACTGAGAATTTACCATTAGCCTTCTTTTCATTATTGTCCTCTTCTATGTTTTGTTCACAAACAACATCAGAGTCTACTGAGATTTTACCATTATCCTTCTTTGTCCTCTTCCTCTTCTTGGAGATATCTGTGTTTCCCTGAAATGTGGGTGAATCCAGTGAGCTAGAATGGCTAGAAACACCCTGAACCAATTCAGCTTCAGTGGAAACCACTTCAAATTGCATCTGGAGATCCGACTGCATTGCATCATTAATTTTTAGCAAATCAGACTCATCAGCTACGTTATCCCTTTCTACATCGGACACTTTCTCATTGCTAGTGGTAGTTTCAATGGACACATCCACATTCTCCGGACTTTTCTTCTTCTTTCTCTTCCTACTCTGCTTATCCTTAAGTGCTCCTTTATCATTCTTTTTCATCTTGGTTAACTTATCCAACAACTCACCATCCCCTCCTCCAAGATCATCATTATTAATAGGAATAAACTGAGGCATTTCATGATCTTCATCTTCATCCCCATTAGTATCAGGAAGTTTCACATCAACACCAGAAGACTTAACCTCCTTCTCCAGCTTTGAGAACTCCTCATGTAAACTGAACAAGAACTTCCTATTACCCTGAACACAATCCGGAGATGAACCGAGTTCATAGAACCACACTGAGAACTCCATACCAAGCACAATTGTCCCAAATAACACCCTCTCATCCTTTGAATCAGCGTCCTCGCCTGATTTCTTTACCTGCAACAGTCCCATCCCGCTCCTCACCAGATAATCAAACAAATCACTCTTCAATTTCCCCAGCAAAACTTTATTATCCGTCCTCCCCAACACAGACACAAACGGACGAAACAGCACATTCAAAACATCCAATTTCAGAGGCAAAAAGGGCTTAATCTCATCGCAAAACAGTGAAATCACATGGTAAGTAACCCCATCTCCCAACCTCTTCCCATCATCTTCACAAACAAACAGCCGATCCTCCAAAACTCCCCAATATTCCTCCACAACATCCAAATTCCACCTCCTTTCTCGCAACAGCTCAAACAATTTCCTAACGAAAACACGAATCATGAGGCAAAATTTATCTAACCTGATCCGGTCGATTCCAGACCACTCCCGGCGGAGGGTGAGGAGGAAGTGGGAGAAGTAGAGGAGAGAGAGAGGCGGGGAAAGGGAGAGGACGAGAGAGGAGAGGCGATCAATGAGGTTCGATTGATTGATAGCCTTGTCGCATTGCCAGACGCAGTAGAAGAGGCCCTTCCAGAGCTTCTTGAGGTCGTTGTCGGAGAGTGGGGGTTGAGGTTGGTGATTGTGTTGCAATTGGAGCCATGAGATTAGGGATTTTAGGGTTCTAGATCGGGTGGAGGCGTTGCAAGCGGCTAGGGATTTGATCAGAGCTATCCCAGTCTTCGATGATGCCTCCGCCGCCGGTGCTACATCCGCTGCCGGAGTTACCTCCGCCATGGCTGCCATGGGAGAGATTGGGGATTTGGGCGTTTGAAAACCCTAGGAGGGAAGCTTACAGAACTCGCGTTGGACGCAGAGGACAAATAAAAAGGCGGGCACGAGCTGGCAAGCTACGAGGACATATCATTTGACAAAACCACCCATATTTACTGTATATTTTCAGAAAATCGCCTAAGATGCGTTTTTTTTAAACCAAATAAATCACCTGACGATCATTTGAATACAAATAGAGCGGAGAGGCTGATCCAACCAGGATACTTAACTTCTAACGATAATTTGAATACAAATACAGAATTACAAGTTCTCACCTGAAAGAATACTCTAGACTAAATTACAGATAAACGGTAGTTGAACCTAAGTTCTCATATGAAAGAAATGTTCAAATTTCAAGAGTCAAGATGATACCCACCTAACAAATAACTACTCCCTCCGTTTGCAATTAAATGTCGTTTTAAAGGGATTTGCATTTGCCTAATTAATTGGCGTTTTTCAGATTTTGAAATCAATCTGTCCCATCTCCTTTTTTTTTCTTCTACTGTACGGAGTAATTTGTTTAGGAAGGAGAGAGGGGTAGAACATCCTCCACTTAATATCTCCCACATGTCCTTCTTGTTTAAATAAAGAGTATCATACTCCCAAAAATACAGTTTGCAGAGGGGAGTAATTAATACGGAGTACTATTACTCAGCTGCAAAGCCTTATTCCTTAATTTGTGTGATAAATTCTAAAGCGTCATTTAATTGCAAACGGAGGGAGTACTATACTAGTCCCTTTTTCTTTTTCTTATACATGTATATCTATATAAGATCATTTGTACACGCCCACTATGGTGTACATTGTACACAAATATGGGTCGTTGATCTATTTGAAATAAATAGTCAGGATGATGCCACGTTAATTGGGGATTTTTTAAAATAAATGTGGAAAAGAAGCCCAATTACACTGGTGGAAGGTGAGAAACGCGTGTAAATCAAATTAAATAAAACCCACCCCCACCTTGGATGTTTGGTTATAAGGCGTTAATGGGGGATTTCATTCAGACGGTGGAACCCGAAATCATGGTCGAGGATGTACCTAGAGGCGAAGTCCAGTGGATTGTCTGAGTACATCGGGGGCATCGAAGTGAATGGGAGGTCAAAGAGGCGAAATCACGGTGGAGGATGTACCCAGAGGCGTCGACTGTTTCTTACTTCGTCGGCGGCACGGTAAAAGAGGCAAAATCGGGGAAGAGGATGACGCCAAAGTTGTTGTTCGGGAGGATTGGATAGCAAGGGAGGTGCGGGAGCCTCGCCCGAGTCCGTTGCAACTGCAGTTCGGGAGATCAAGCCACCCCGACGGTTCGAGTTCGCTTCTAGGGGTGTCTTGGGTATGGCGGTCTTCGATGAGGCGATGCGCTATCCGGGCGAATCGAGTAGAAAGCGCATGTGAGACATCTGGTCTTCGTCTACGAGGAGGGACGATCGAATCGATTCCAAGGAAAGAGACGATTGATGGCAGTAACGGTAGGGGGGGTGGGGGTGTGTTAGGTATCGGCGAAATCGAGTTAGGTCGACCTGAAAGTTGTTTAAATAATCGTAAATTATTCAGTTGTATGTGTCGAATTTTGATGACTAGTGGTAATGAATTGGTAAATTATTCGGTGAAATCTGATTTATTATTTGTCAATAATTGAGTTTTCGGTTTGACAAACAATATAAAAACCCTTCATCGCACAAGCATTATTCGGTGAAATGTAAGACATTATTCGGTGAAATATAAAACATCATTCGTATAAAATGGAAGTATTGTTTAGGGAATTAGGGTTTTTTTATCTGAAATTGATAAACAAAAAAAAACATTATTTGGTAGCATGTGACAAATTATTCAGTGGAATTGGTAATTGTTCATCTACACTAGATGAAAAAGGATATTGTAACGTTATTTGGTAGTATATGAAATATTATTCGGTTGAATTGACAAATTTTAAAAACGAACGGAATTAGTTAAAACAAAGCAGGTTAAAGAAATAGCTTACCACAAAAAAAATGCCAAAGAGAGGGTTTATTTATGATACACAGGTGACGTATGAGGGAGAAATCAAGAATGGGGATGAAGGGGGGTTGATTCACGCCCAGTTAAGGGAGTGGAAGAGAAGTTGTGTTATTTTTGCATGCGGGTCCCATAATAAATTAAAATAAAAAAATCCCTTTTAATCGTAACCATCCATCACATCTCTATCAACGACCCATAATTGTGTACAAGGTACACCCTAAGGGGTGTGTACACTTGAACCGTACCATAACCTATTGTTCAAATTTTGTGGTTTACTCCACCTTACACCGGGTAGACCGAGAAAGAGGGTTGTTAATTGCTTCTTTTTTCACCCCATATTGGGTATACCTAATGACGGAAAAGTTTCAATTGAAATTCCATCTGATCTACTTATATCAAATGTCATTGATCCTATTCTATCGATTGTGGAATCTACTTACCCTCTACTCATGCTGAATTTGTCAAGTGATGCATACTTCCAAGAATGTGCTACTCTTGCCTCCACTCATGACATTGTTGACCAGGTGAATGACTATTTGTTATCTATCATGCCGGGTGATCAAAAAGAGTATCTTAGCTCAAATTCTATTTGAAAATCAGATGCAAGTCTACATGGTGATGATTATCCTCCCGATTACTTGAATAATATCAAATGTTCTAGTCTCCAAAATCACAATTTGAAGCTTGAGGTCGGTGTTCCCATCATGTTTTCTTAGAAATATTGACCAATCAACCGGTTTGTGTAATGGTATGTGTAATAATACTAAGCTTATAACCACTTGGCTCATAAAGCACATTATTCGGGCAAAGATCATTCTACGCAGCAATATTGGTCGATTGGTTTTTATCCCTCGCGTAGTGCTTACTCCTTCAAACATTCATTTGCCTTTCAAGCTTAGAAGATTGTAATTTTTGATGCTTGTGTGCTTTTCCATGACAATCAACAAGAGCCAAGGACAATTACTTTCGTATGTCAGTTTGTATATTCCATGCACGCCCTGTTTTTACACACGGTGAACTCTATATTGCAATATCTAGAGTGACATCAAGGAAGGGATTGAAGATTTTAATTTGTGATAAAGATAGGCAATTCATGAACACAACAACTAATGTTGTCTATAAAGAAGTTTTCCATAATTTACACTAAGCCGATATTTTTTTTTATACTCATCTTTTTCTATTATCAATTGTTATCTGTTTGTTATAGTCTCTCATCTAATCTTTTACTCTTTTTTATTTTTATGCATGGTTTTTTATTGTTCAATTTTTGTTTGGATGGACTCGTATCATTGGATTCAAGACTCATTCTACAAGTTTAATTATTTTTCAACTTTTTTTAATGTAAATTTTACATAATAATGTAACTTTATGACTTTATTTATGTTGCCTTTAAGTCAAATATTTTTTTAATATTAAGAGTTGATTTTGTTTTTATTTTATGATTATACATAATTTATTTTACTTAATTGTTAATTCAAATCTTATAATATATCCGTGCAATGCACCGGTGATGAACTAGTTATCTCTTTATTAAACTGCTTAATTAAGTGGTGGTGACTAGTGACAGTGGTGAGTTGCTTTTTTAATGATGTGAAGGTTTTGAGGCTATCGACTAATCTTTCACGGGTCCGAATATTAGTCTGCAAAGCACTCGAACTGGAAGTCAAGTGGAAAACCGCTGGACAGTCTCACCCAAATCAATCAAGGCTTGAGCACGGACATTCTCTCACATTGAAAGGAGTGAGATTTAAATCCTTAACATCTAGCAAGGGTCACCTATCCCTTACATATAGGGAAAGGGGTCATTGGTGATAGCATCTAGTTTTACATATTTTTCATGTGTATTCAGGTTAGTTGCATGCGTCATTAGAGTAGTTTAATTGTCTTCTAGTGTGGTTTTTGTATTATTTATGATTAAGGGGTCTATACAAGTTTTGTTCTTTTTTTTATAGGTAAATGCCGATGATTCAAACTAAATTTCATGCATATAATGGAAGGAATCAAGAGATAACTAAAAAGACGAGTTGAGAAGCAAGAATGTCAAGTCAAGTTGGCCTTAGGAGCTTAAAGTGATGTACCACCACTCGCGGGATGGCTTTCACAAGCCGTGACATGGGGATTCAAGTGATTAACAGCTGTTGTAAGCTTCCATGAGTCGTGGAAAATCCTTCATGAGTCGTGACAACGCTAGATGCGAGTCGGACTCTTCAACTTTTCATTTTATTTTTAGAAGTTGGGTTTGTTTGTTTTGGATTTATTTTCCTTGATATAAATACTTTGAATTAAGGAGATTTGGTGGTTACTTTTTGGTTGTGGGAGGCGGAAGGCAAGCAATGGTTTGCTTTCTTTTTTCATTCGATTATTTTTAGTTTTGTTTAATTGTATTTGTTTTCGTTATACACTCTAGATCGAGAGTGATTGTTGATCGAATTTACTATGAGACTGAGAGGAGATTAACTTTGCACAAGAGTGATTGTTAATCGAATTTACTATGAGACTAAGAGGAGATTAGTAATGAGCTTGGATAACCTACCTTCAAATCAAATTAGATTAATTCAAGTAATAAAACTATTTAGTCTATCAATGACGTAGGGTTGTTAACTCTCCAACTCTAGATTTTCCATGTATTCCTTTGTGTCATAACCAAATTTGTATAGTTATTTTTATCTCGCATTTGTTAATTTTCAATTCCATATAAATATTTTTTTCATTATTTTCTTGAGTTAGTTTAAATCAGTCTCCTAAGTGACGATTAATACTTCTTTAGTCCATGAGTTCGACAACTTGAGATACAACAATCAATCCTATACACTTGTGACTTGTGGGGTTAGACTTTTAGCCTATCAAGTTTTTGGCGCTGTTGTCGGAAATAATTCCTAGTATTAGTTGTTTTATGAAAACTGATTTTTCGAAGTCTTTCTTTTGCTCTTGATTTCTTCTCTTTATGTTTTTTATTTATTTCAGGTTCATGCTATTGTTATAGATGATGTTTATTTTTGTGAATTTTGTGGAATCCTTGATCATATATGTAGTGATTGCCCAATGTTGATAGATCCGTTTGGAATGGAGGAGGAGGTGTACTATATGTGCAACCCTCACCTTACGTACGAGAGGGATCTCATTGAGGAGTACGCACCACCTGGATGCCGAGATCAAGCCTCATAAAATTCACAAAAATTGTATGAGCTGAGACAAATAGAGAAGCTCTTCATTAAAATGGAGACCCGAATTGCAAGGATCCAAGCCAATTTTGAGGATGAGATGAGACAAATCCAAGAGGCTCAACAAATGAAATTTTCATGTTTTTTAGAAAGTTTTATGTGTTCAAGGTAAGGTCATTGATGTGAAGACCGGATTTTAGTATTTTCAAAATAGAAAAGTTTTCGAAAAAACCCGTCCTCGAGCAATTGCTATTTTTGGAAGGACTTTAGAAAATATCCCAACACTCATTTAAATTCCAATTTGATGGAATCTAAACCCTTACCCATTGGATTTCAATTTTAGAATTGCCGATAGTCGTTTGAAATGAATATAAACTTTGGATCAGATTTTCGGAAAGTCGGATTTCGGGATAGGATGTCGGGACTCAGGGTCAGATGAGCGGAATCACTCCTCACTCTCTCTCCCCTCACACGCCTCTCTCTCTCTCTCTCTCTCTCTCTCTCTCTCTCTCTCTCTCTCTCTCTCTCTCTCTCTCTCTCTCTCCCTCCCTTCCCACACTCTTCCTTAATGTTTTTGTCTTCTTCCTCATTATAACCCTAATGAGCCTTACTCTCTCTCCTACACATAAAGGGGCACCGATCCCTAAATTACTCCTCACACCCCTCAAATTATGAGCCATCCAAAACCCTAGCCACCTCTCTTCCATTCCAAAGGAGAACCAAAAACCCCAGGAGCTGAACCCCCCCCCCCCCCCCACTTTCCCTTCATTTGATCCATCTCTCTCTTCCTATCTTCCATTTCTTGTTTTCCAGCCATTAAATAACCATAAAACACCCTTCTAAAGATCTCCCCTGTAAAAAACGACCCAAAAATCGGAATCACAAGGTCCTTTCCAATAAAAATCCACGTTCTGTTCATTCTCGACGCCATGAAGACGAACCCAGACGAAGAGATTCTCGAGAGGGATCTCATAGTGTCAGTTTTTGAGTTAGAAATGTTTTAAAACAAGTTTGGGTTTAAATGGATTTGAAACGAGCAAAAATGAACAAAGAAGTTTTGAATCTCGCCGCGGCAAAACCATGGTCGCCGCAACAAGTTAGAACACTTACCAGAGGTTGAAGACATGTCGTGACTGCAGGTTTCACCGTGGCGAAAACCTTACGTCACAGCCAGCGAGAGACATCTTCTCATGGGGAAATTAGGGATGATCTCGCGACTGCGACCGGCCCTCTCGCCGCCTCCAAATCCCTCTAGTGACTTGGCCGAGTAACTCCTTGATCCTTTGGACTTTCTTGTTAGTTTTTTATTCCGATACTTTTCAATCGAGTATTTATTTTGAGGGTGTTTTCGGAAAGCAAAATTTTAGGATATTATTTTAATATTAAACATTTTTAAAACGGGATTTAACGGAATGTGAACTATCAGGCTTAATGCTTAGACGATGTTTTAGAAGGATTTGATTTCAAATGCCGAGATCCTTTAACTTGACTAAATGATCGATGTTGATGTTGGAAATGAGTTTTGGGATTGAGTATTGACGGGATTTGAAGTTATAAGATGGCTTTGTTTTGGTGCTTTATGATATCGGATGGATTTTGAAATGGTTTCACTATCGCTTGGCTTTGGAAACGATTTGAAACTCGATTTCTGTGTGTATGAGTGGTAGCATGGTAGCTTATCGTAATCTATGTAATTATAGGTGATTGCTGATTGTTGGATTCCGCTTTTGATATATTTTCCTGTTCGGCATGTAACGACCCGAGATTATGATTCCCGAATTACGTTTCGAGGGATGAAACCCCTCGTTAGGATCTTGCGCTCCGAGTATAGGTTAAAGGTTGAAACCAAAGATTAGTACCTTAAAGTGGGACTTCGCTCCCAATCCGTAAGGATTGTTGGAATCCACGGGGTAAAACCCCTGTACCTACCCTAAGTTTATGTCGTGGGAAATCCATTTATCATGCAGAACCAACCGAAATCTAAAACAATATATATAGCGTGCCACGACAGAGCCGTGCCGAAAACAAATATACGTTGGAAGCATAAAGTAGCAAAAGCGCAGAGTCCATATTCAATCTCTCTCTCTCTCTCTCTCTCTCTCTCTCTCACACACACACACACACACACACACACACACACACACACACACACAACTGCGCCATACGGTGTCCCAGCCATAACAGCACAGAATCAAGCAAGGGATCGGGTACCTGAAACTATACCACGAAGTCAGGCCAAGAGACGCATGTGAGCCCTAAAGACCGTGCTAAGGACATATAATATGTCTATACCTAGAATAGAGGATGCTCTAATGTACTGAAACTTAAATCACACAAGCATGCTGACGGTTTATATAATGCAAAAAGCTGTAAATGGGCCCACATAAAATGCCAAGTGGCACGTCTCTCTAGGCTCCTAAGGAATCCTATAGTAACTAATTACAAAAGGAAACTACTTCACCCTATGGTGCAAGCCAACCCCCTCTCATAATGAGTCTACTAACTACAAAAGAGAGGCAAGCAACGACACCTATCTAATGCCTAGGCTCTAAGAGTCATATGACACTTACTACCAAAAAGCCTACCACATTGTTGTAGGAGGAAATGGAGTTCAAAATATAGAAATATAAATCAAACCAGATCTTTCCCACGCAAATAATTACAAGACTTCCTCCCGATGTAGCAATAGGAAGTCAGGATCGATCCTCGAGGAAGCGTGTCAGCGGATCTCAAGTAGCAGGCAAATCTCACGTCGGATTTTGACTCAGGAAAGATCTCGATATCGACCTCTTCAGTCGATTTCTGGTTGCTATGCAAAAGATAGTCAATATCGACCAAACTCACTCAATATTGACCTGTATGCTCGATATCGACCAGTTCCTACAGAAACACAAACAAGCAGTGATCTTGCTGGATCGAGAAATCAGTAGTCGGTATCGACCAGTGTTGGTCGAAATCTAGTAGAATGCAGAAAACGAAATAAAAGCCAAAGTTCGCAGATTTCAAAATAAACAATGTAAAGGAAAACTTCCAAGATCGGGGTTTGCAACAACGATAACCAAACACGCATAAGGCAAGATAAAGAGAAATAATCATGTAATCACATCAAAGGAACAAGCTTTCGCCTTTTCCAACAATTAGACAACTCTCTCAAGAAACCCTAATTGTATATACCAATTTTATGTTTATAATCCAAGTGGTTAACCCGAATCTCTATTAAATAGGTAATAAACATATAAAAGGCAGTGGATGATAAAAGCACAATAAATGTCGAATCTTTTCCTCAAACATGCATGGCTATCATCGGGCTCACCCCGACCCTAGAAGTAGATGGAATACTCGCTCTTCATCATAGGAAAAGACATCAATAATAAAAGAAAACTAAATTGCATTAATAAACTAAAATAGAACTTACAACCGATCGGAGCCAAATCCGCTCTCGCAGGACAAAACCACTCTCGGCCTCCACTCTCTCTCCTACTCGCTATCTCTTCTCCTCTCTCTACTCAAAATCTTTCTAGCTTGGAATGAATGAAAAACTAGCCCCATATGCTTTATTTATAGGCCTTAATCCTTGCTAATCAAGGTAAGGAACATCTATCATCTATCTAAAGATATAATTCTACATGGAAAGAAAATAAATCTAATTTAGTAAACAAGATAAATCCTATAGGGTAATTAAATGTTCCACCCTTAGGAGAGATAAAAAGATAGAAAATCTAAAGTCTTCATGTGCAAGGAATCTTCAGCTCGGAGTAGGAATAGAACTCGAAATCGACCCGGACCCGTCACTGGCAGTTGGTCGATATCGACTAAAGTTGGTCGATATGGAGCTATCTCCTCGGCTTCTCTTCAGCTCACTCGACCTCGGCTCCTGGAAGAATATCGAGTACTTGTTGGTCGATATCAACCAAAACTGGTCGATATCGAGTTGTCTTCTCGTCTCTGGTCACTTCGAGTCGATTTGGAGATATTCGACCAAGATTAGGTCGATATCGAGCACTCTTTAGTTTTCAACATTCTTCTATGTTCTTTAAACGCACTTTCCCGTGTCCTCGTTCGTCGGATTGACGCGTATGAGTATGCATTGGAAAGCTCTTTTCAAGGGATACAACTTTCATGAAGACATCAGAACTTGATTCAGAATGATGAATCACAAAAAGTGGGCTTTCCTCCAGCTGCACCATCCTTAGCTTCTTCACGACTTTTCTTTAAGCTCCAAAGTGCGTCCGATTTCTGCGAAATTATACAGAAACTAGTGTAGACTCCATAATTTGGCAAATAAGCATAAAATACATAGATTATGTACTATTCTAACCCAAATGCATGAAATGTATACAAAAATCGATATAAAAGTCAATATAAAACATGGCACAAAACATGGACATCAAATCACCCCATACTTAAGCTTGCTTGTCCCCAAGAAATAACTTGGATGGTCATTCATGGGAAGAATTCAAAATTCCTCAACATCATAGATTCATTCTTATATGTCCCTGCAACCAATTACCATCCTCGAAACGATACTTCTGTCACAAATCCGTGCATGTGCAATAAAAAGCAACATCTACTCACAAAAGGAGGGTTATGCAAAAACATTCATTCATGAAAAAGCATTAATAATCAAGAGGACTTCAATTAAGCTCATGATGAAGAAAAGGTAAAAGGTAAAGTGGTGGGCAATTTTTGGCAATGTGGTGCTAATAATCCGGGGAAATGGAGTAATTTCCAAATTGAATTTCCACATTCTTTCTTCATAAGATTCATCACCTTTCACTCTTACGCTCGATGCTTTTTTTTTTCAATATTATGCTTTTACCTCTCTAACCTTAGCACTGTCTTCTCGCGATTCGCAAACATGGGTGTCATGAATGGCCCTGGATACTTAGTGCTTTAGACTCCTCTCCTGTGTGTCCCATCTCGCTGAACTATTATCTCAACGAGAAGGGTCGATCTACCTTTATCTCCTGAGGTGACCGGATTTTCTTTCACTCATTAAATTTTCCATATATTTTTTCAATTTCCTACCAAACTCCAATAATTGATAACAACACAATAACCATATAATAATCTCCATAATGTAACATCATTCTCAACATAATCCCGGGATAGGAAATAAGGTAAAGAATGGCAATATTTAGGATATGTGGAGCAAAATATGAAATAAGGATCAATATGGCTTTTGTGATGCATGAGCATAGGTAAGGTTGAGGAATATAAACCTATGAGCATTATATGGAAAATATAAAGTCCTTCATCCTCTTATCATTCAACATGTCAAAAGCAACATCAAATTTTACCCCATTTCATGGTTTTCAAGAAAATAATGCACTTCATTGTGACTTCCCTTTACTATGAAATTTCATGATATATCTCTAATGAATCTAATTTTGCATCGTCGAGTCTTGCCTTGGTTTCCATGACTCTTTTCTTTAAACAATTTACAAGCTTTGGGGGATGTCTTATAAAACAAACTTTGAGTTTAGCATTTAAGCACAAAAATTAAAAATTCACTCAAAATTTACGATGTAATAGCAAAATCAAGAATAAAACAATAATGATAATGAGCTCTTCTCCCACCCCATACTTAGAATATACAGTGTTCCCACTATAAAAACAAAACAAGGGTAAAGGAAGGAACTCACCGAATAACGCGCTGTAGGGTCCAAATAGGGATGTAGTTGATTTCCAGAAGTCGATATCGACTAGTATTAGTCGATATCGACTGCAATTCGTCAGATTCCAAGTGTGATCAGCTGTTCGAAATTAGGGGTTTTGTTCGATATCGACCAACTCACTCGATATCGAATAAGTTTGGTCGAAATCGACATGCTTTATCTTCTCTGCTTCTGGTCGAAATCGCCTTAGAGGTCGATATCAACTAGTATTGGTCGATAATGACCAGGTTGCTTCGACAGTTTCACTCGATCTCCGTGTTTTCGACGTGAAATTTGTTAGTTTCCACACAAAGACAATACTTTCCACATGAAGTATTCAAAACCAAAACCAAAAGTTTTAAAGTCCTAAAATTTAAAAGTTTTATTTACATGCTCTATATTTTAGAGTCGCTAGGCCGACTTTTCCGCTTGCGCTTAAGAACCCTTAATGTGGGGCCCTCTTGTGCATGACCCTTCTCCTGGATCATCTAGGTCCTGATTGTAGTATGCAAGCTCCGCTGATAGGTTGTTGTTCACATAGAATCCCTTGCCTTCCTTCTTCTTCTTTCCAGTTCTAATCCTGGGCAGGTTAACTTTCCACGGGGCCTTGTCTCCTCTAAAAATCTTATTTTTATTGATGGATGGAGGAGATGTAGGGATTGTACCTGATCTTACCTTTTCGTGCCCAACACAACAATCTTTGGGCCGAGGGTTGGGCGATATCGAGCTGACCTGTTCAATATCGAGTGTAGGTACCCCATACTTAGGCTTCTGGCAGGTTCGAAGCTCAACAAGGGAGGTCGAAATCGAGCAGGGGTGGTCGATATCGAGGGGTTTGGTCGATATCGACCTGGTATAGTCGAGATGGAGTGGTTCTGTAGTGCTTTCCTCCGTTTTTGTGTGCTCGTCCTCGTGGTTGCCTATGCTCTTCATCTCCAGCCATGGAATTTCCTCCTTTGTAGGGCCAAAAGAGAAATCTAAGACCTCATTACCTATCGTGAAGGTGAGCAATCGCTTCTTGACGCTGATGTTGGCATCTGTAGTAGCTAGAAAAGGTCTACCAAGAATAATATGGCAAGTAGGATCTTTCGCACAATCTATAACAAGAAAATCAGCGGGGATATAGAAATTGCCAACCTGGACAGGGACATTATCGACCATACCCGTAGGGATTACCACTGTATTGTTGGTCATGTATAGTTTGGCATCCACATGTTCTATTGATCCTATCTTCACCTTTTTCCAGATTGATAAGGGCATAATGCTCACGCTTGCACCTAGATCACACAATGCCTCATATCTTTATTGTCCAAATCCCATAGTAATAGAAAACTTACCAGGGTCAGGTCTCTTCTCAGGGAAGTCCATCATTTTGCAGCCGCCGTCGATTTCTGAGATTGATCGCTTGTTGCTAAGGATCTCCTTGAGGAACTTGACGTATGCAGGCATCTTCTGAAGAGCTTCTATAAAGGGAATTAAAACATTTAGTTCCTGAAGCATCTTAACAAAGTGTTTAAACTTACCTGCAGTGGGATCTTTCAGCGCCTTGGAAGGGAAATGAAGCATCTTCGTTGGTTTTGGAGCGGAATCAGCTGTCGGAGGCGATGCAGAATGGTCAATATCGACTAGAGGTTGCTCGATATCGACCACATGTTGGTCGATATCGACCTGTTGTTGGTCGATATCGACCTGTTGTTGGTCGATTTCGACTGCTGGGGTCGGAATCGAGTTTGCTGGTGTAGTTGGGTCAATATCGACATGAGGGTGGTCGATATCGACCAGTGCTTGGTCGATTTCGACCTGTTATCCAGTTCCGTCGTTTGCTTCTCCGACCTCTGGTTCGTGCAGTTCGCGTTCGCTCCTGAGCTTTACAACAGCGACGTCTCCGGATTGCCCCTCAGGATTGGGATATGTGTGCCCAGGGATCTTTCCGGCTGGTCTTGGGATTTGTTGTGCGAGTTGACCCATTTGGGTCTCCATGTTCTTCTTCCAGATATCCATCTCCCCAAGTCGTGTATTGAGGCCATGGAGTTGAGTCTGGATGGCGCTTATTGATTGCTGCTGTTGTGCCTGATTTCTCCCCATCTCATCGAGGATCATCTGTAGATCATCTTTCCGTTGGTCTCTCTCGAGATGTCCTGGAGCTTTGTATGGTGGGGGGTTCCTAGGGGCACCTTGGTTCTATTGTGGTTGATGGAATCGCTGGTCCCCCATATAGTGATTGGGACCCCCTGCGTAAGCTACCTCCTCGTGAGTTTCTCCCATCCTGACTTGCTCTATATGTGGGCACTCTGGAGTGGTGTGCCTCTGTAAGCCACATTCAATGCAGGGTTGCTTGACAGAAAGAAACTTGACTTGCTTGAGGAGCTTGCAATTCTGATCTCTGTAGTACTTCTCTTTGACATCTGGATCAATCTCCTTAGGAGGCTCATAGAGGGGCATGGATGGGGCTGGCCTTGCATATGTGTTTTCGTCGTAATTCGCAAGAGCCCCATACGTGTTGTCGAAGTTGGTTGTTGTTGCAGGAGGATGGTCAAGTATGAAATGAATATGAAATAAAGTTCAGACTGACTTCCTTGTCTCAGCAAATAAATACAAGACTTTCTCCCGTTGTAGTAAGAGAATAGTCAGGATCGAATCCACGAGGAAGCACGTCAGCAGTTCTTAGGTAGCAACAGATCTCACAGGCAGAATAGCAGAAAGAACAGAAACACAAAAAAGAAACAGAAATAAAAGCAGAAAATAACAAAAGCAAAGAACAAAGCAAAACAGGAAATAAAGCAAAGCAACAAATAAAAGCAAAGGGAGAGGCTACTCGATCTCGACAAACAGCTCCTCGAGATCGACAAGAGTAAATCGACAGAAACTGAAAATTCAACTCGACTAAGACAAGTCCTACTCGAGATCGACCACAACTTACTCGATCTCGACAAAGCTCTCATCTAGATCGACAACAGTAAAAGAAAAGGCAAATTCGAAACTAAAACTCAGATTTTTGACAGAAATAAATCAATATAATAAAAGACTTCCAAGACCAGGGTTTCAACACCACAATGATAACCATGCGAAGTGACACATAAAGGCACAAAAGATCATGCTTTCCATCAAATAACTTTCGTCATTAACAAATAGGCATATAGAGGCTTTCGCATAAACCCTAATTGTTACTAACCCTTTTTCACATAATTAATCCAAGTTGCATTAAGATAACTTTCGCTTCAATAACACAAACAAGGATCACCTTCAACTCTCGCAAAAGAATCATGCTCATAGGGATAGAAGATGAATCGCACAAAAAGATCTAACCTTTATCGCATCGCCTCACATGGCCACCGTCGGGCTCACCCCAGCCCCAGAAGTGGGTGGACTACTCACGCCTCATTGCAATAACAAACATTGATTGATGAAAAGAACTAACTTGCATTAAAACTAAATTCAAAGCCTTTTACAATCCTGGCAATCAACTTTCGCTGAAAGCCAAAACCTTAAAAACCTTAGAACTCCTAAACTCTATGTGGAACTACTTGTCTCTGAATTGGAATTGTGTGTGAATTGGAATGAATAAAACTGATCCCCTAGGGCCTTATTTATAGTGATCAAACCTCGCTAATCAAGGAAATAATCATCTATCTCTATATCTAAATCTATATCTAATTTGCTAAAAGATAAATAAAATGCTTAATGGAAATAAATCAATAAGGGAAAAGATAAATCTAACTAAGGTAAGTCTTCATGTCTTGATAGATCTCCTTCCATAGATAGAACTTTGATCAACTTTGGATAGATCTTCGGCCATTCTCGGATTCCTTCATGCCCAAGTAAAGCTAAACCGAGTAGGACTCGTCACGACGACGCGTTTCTGGAAACTGGGTCTACTCGACCTCGACAAAGGCTTGTCGATCTCGAGTAGAGTTCGTCGTCTCGGCTAACTGGTGCTCGATGTGGCTTGATCTTGGCTCACGGTGCTCGTCGACCTCGGGTAGCCTTCGTCGACCTCGAGTAGGAAAGTCTTGCCGACTAGGTCTCCTCGGGTAGGTGTGCTCGACAAGCTCAGACCTGGGCTCTGGGCTTCGTCGATCTCGACTAGGGCTCGTCGAGATCGAGTAGGGTTGCTCGAGGATGGTTCTCTGATGGTGTCGACTAGAGCTCCTCGGCATGGACTCGGACTGGTGTTGTGGCGCTTGTCGATCTCGACTAGAGCTTGTCGAGATCGAGTAGGGTTCTGCTCGACTTCTCGGTCAGCTTTTCTCCTCGTCGACTCCGGGTATGGCACTAGTCTTCGTCGATCTCGACTAGGGTCTTGTCGAGATCGAGTTGGGTTCCAGAGCTGGGTTGGTCTGGCTCTCGACGTTGCTCCTGGTGGACAAGGATGTGCTCGGACATGCTCATCGAGATCGAGTAAGGCCTACTCGAGATCGAGTAGCCTGGGTTCTCGGCTCGATTCGACTGGTTCCGTTGCTTCTTTGACCTTGGACTTCTGTAGCTGTTTTCCGAGCTTTTCCGATCTTCTGTAGAATTGCTGTAAAATGCCTCGAAATCTGCGATTTAAACAGAAACTGGTGTAGATTCCATAATTTGGCAAATAAACATAAACTACATAGATTCTGTACTATCTAAGCCCAAATGAATGCAATGTATGCAGAAATCGATATAAACTTTGCTGTAAAACATGGCAGATTCAACTCACAACAAACACCCCATACTTAAGCTTGCTTGTCCTCAAGCAATACTTTTAATTGTCATTCAGGGGAAGAAATCAAACTCTCAACATATTAGATTCATTCTTATATAACCCTGCAATCAATTTCCATCATCGAAAAGGTACTAGTGTCACAGATTCATGCATGTGCAAATATATAAAAGCAACATCTACTCATAAAAGGAGGGTTATGCATGGCAAATTCATACGTGACAAAGCATTGATAATCAAGAAGACTTTAATTAAGCTCATGAAGGAGTAGATTGGTAAAAGGCTAAAGGTGGGCAATATTTGGCAATGTGGTGCTTTTGATCCGGGGAAATGGAGTATTTCCAAACTGACTTTCATACCACATACTTTCTCCATTTGATTCATCACCTTTCATAATGCTTTTATCAATAATAATGCTTTTACCTCTCTAACCTCAACACAACCTTCTCACGAGTCGCAAACATGGGTGTCATGAATGACCCCGGATACTTAGTGCTTTGGACTCCTCACAATGTGTCCCATCTCTCCAAACTATTATCTTAGAGAGCAGGGTCAATCTACCTTTATCTCCTGAGGTGATTGGATTTTCTTTTTCACTCATTAAATTTTCCATATATTTCAAACAATTTCCTTCCAAACTCCAATAATGATAAACACAACAACCATATAACAATCTCCATAATTTAACATCATTCTCAACATAATCCCCGGATAAGGTAAAGAATGGCAATTTTTAGATCATGTGGAGCAATATTTGAAATAAGGCATATTATGGCTTTTGTGATGCATAAGCATAGGTAAGGCTTGGATTATAAACATATGAGCATTATATGGAAAATATAAAGTCCTCCATCATCTTATCATGCAACATGTCAAAAGCAACATCAAATTTTACCTCCTTTCATGGTTTTTCATGAAAATATGCACTTCATTGTGACTTCGCTTTACTAGGCAATTTCATGCTATATCTCTAATGAATCCAATTTTGCATCGTCGAGTTCAATATAATTAAGCTTCCATGACATTATTAAAAAATTTCAATGGGGGTCATTTTTTCAAACTTTGGAAAACATGCATATAAGCACATAAATCAATAATGCATTCCAAAATAGCCATGTAGCAATTCAAAGAAATAATGCACAAGTAATGTCAAATATGATCAATATGTATGAATTAAGCCCTTCCCCCACCCCATACTTAAACATTACAGTGTCCTCACTGTATAAAAACAAGGGTAAAGAAAGAAACTCACAAGACAGGTGTGCAGGGCCTCAAAATGTCGAATGGAGCACCTCCTAGGCCGAGTTTGAATATAGCTTGGTTCTATCCATGGACCTGAAAAGTAGAAGACATATACCCACAAAAGAAAAAAAAATAGAAACCAAAAAAATGTTCAATACCAAAAGCAAAACAATGTCCCAAAAAAGTCCTAGAAAGTCTATGTACATGCTCTAGATTTTATAGTCGCTAGGCCGACTTTTCTATTTAGCTCAAGGTGGCATTTGCAGAGCCCATGTAGCTTGGGCCTCAAATAAGACTCCATTCTTGTCCATCAGCTGTAATCCTCCAGAATGGATCTTGTTTACCACGAACGGTCCCATCCGCTTCTTGTTGAATTTGTTGGGAAACCAATGATCCTTTGATTTAGAGACATAAAGGTTGTCTCCAACTTCATATTCCTTAGGCTCATCATTGGAAATCCTACATAAGCGCACATACCAAGGCAGACCTCTCCCATGTATAGATAAATCTTTAATGAAAATAGGAGAAGAAAGATCCATACCTTGGCTTACCTTCGCAGAGACGGAATCGGGGACCACTGTGTTTGGTCGATCTCGACTAGGACTAGTCGATCTCGACGAGTCTGCAGGTTCTGGTGGTGGTCTGCTCGCAGATGCAGAAGTCGACGAAGGACAGGTCTTGTCGACCTCGAGTAGCCTACTCGACATCGAGTAGGGCTCCGCTCCTGGTGGCTCCAGCGTCGAGGAAGAAGGGTCTGGGCTCCCCGAGTGGTGGTCGACATCGACAAGGGTAGTCGAGATCGACGAGCTCTGGCCGTCTGGTGGAGTCCGTGTCGAGGAAGACGGTGCCCGAGGATGCTGAAGTTGGTCGACATCGAGTAGCGTACTCGAGATCGACAAAGGCTCTGGTGCTGGAGTCGTCAGCGTCGAGGAAGGCGAAATCGGGTTGGCCGAGTGGTGGTCGACCTCGACAAGGGTGGTCGAGATCGACGAGCCTGGTTTGTCTGGTTTGCTGCTCAATGCTGCTGGTGCTGGTGGAGTCTCCTGGGTCTGGTCGAGATCGACTAGGGTCCGGTCGATCTTGACCCCATACTTAGCTCCTGTCAAGGCATCCGAAAAATAATTAATCCACAACGACTTACCTTGGTCCGTGTCGATTGGATTCTCTGTGTTCTCCTTGAGGATTGCCATGATCTCCTCCACCTGGGCCTCCATGTCCCTCTTTTCTATCTCCTCAGGGGTCATATTTCTGACTTTGGGTTCCCCGCAAGTGATGTAGCCAGCTGAGATAGATTTGACCTCTTACATTGGACCTGTATGCCTTTCAGTTTTATTAAAGGAATACTCAATTACCTCATCGCTGATGTTGAAGGTGAGCACTCCTTTCCTTACGCTTGTGTTGGCATCCACCGTTGCCAAGAATGATCTTCCTAAGATAATTGGACAAGCAGGATCTTCTTGCGTATCAACAACTAAGAAATCAGCAGGGACGAAGAATTTACCTACTTGTACTGGCACATTGTCCACCATGCCTGTTGGAATGACCACCGTGTTGTTGGCCATGTAAAGTCTAGCATCCACAGGCTCTAGGGCACCTATCTTAATCTTGGACCAAATCGTTAAAGGCATTATTCTCACACTGGCTCCAAGATCACATAAAGCATTAATTTTGTATGGACCAAACCCAATAGTTATAGCAAACTTACCTGGATCCGGCCTCTTCTCCAATATGTCCAAGTGGCTGCACTCCTCTGTGATTTCAGCCATTGACCGCTTTTTGCTCATAATCTCCTTCAGGAACTTGACATAAGATGGCATTTCATTGAGAGCTTCTGTGAAGGGGATGGTGATGTTGAGCTTCTGAAGCATCTTGATAAAGCGCTGAAATTTCTTTTCTGCCGGGTCCTTTAGAGATTTTGTGGGGAAAGGCAGCTTCTTTTTCTGATTCGGAGCCAGAACAGATGTCGGAGGTGCTGCAGGCTGCTCTATGTCGACCAGGGGCTCCTCGACATCGACTAGAGTCTTGTTGACATCGACCAGGTTGGGCGTAGTCAAGTTGCTGTGCGGTGCAGACGAAGATTTTTGCAGGTCCTCCTCGAGATCGACGAGACCCTCCTCGAGATCGACTACATGTTTGTCGAGATCGACTTGCTGTTCCTCGTCGTTCTGCTGCTTTCCGACCTCTGGCTCTTTCAATTGATGGCCGCTTCTGAGTTTTACAGCAACGATATGTCCAGTCTTTCCCTTAGGATTTGGTTCTGAAGATCCAGGGAGCGAGCCTGACTGTCTGGGGATTCCTGCTGCTAGCTGACCAATCTGTGTATCAACTGATTTTAGCCATATATCAATTTCCCCAAGCCTAGAGTTGACACCTTGCATCTGAGTGTAGACGGAGTTGAAAGATTGCCTAGTTTCTGAGTGGTTTCTCTGTATTTCCTCCAGGACTGTCTGTATATCATCCTTTTTCTGGTCCCTTTCCGGATGTCCTGGAGCTCTGTAGGGCGGGGGGTTCCTAGGGACACCTTGGTTCCATTGTGGTTGCTGAAACCTTTGGTCCCCCATGTAGCGACTAGGACCCCCTGCGTAAGCTGCATCCTCATGGTGCTCTGCCAGCTTGACTTGCTCTGCGTGTGGGCATTCAGGAGTGGTGTGCCTTTGTGATCCGCATTCAATACAAGGCTGGTTGATAGAGAGATACTTTACTTGCTTGATGAGCTTCTTATTCTGGTCTCTCTAGTACTGCTCCCTAACATCAGGATCAATCTCCTTAGGTGGCTCATAGAGGGGCATGGATGGTACTGGCCTGGCGTATGGGTTCTCTTCATAAGTTGCAGTAGACCCATACTTGTTGTCGTAGTTAGTGAGCTTCTCTAGCACACCCCATGCGTCACTTGGCGGCATTGTCAGATACTCATAGCGAGTATAATGGTTGATTCTGTCCTTAGTGACTTGATCAAGAGAGTTGAAGAAGATCTCCTGAATGACGTAGGGTGGCTGTCCATGAGTAGGGCAAGATCGCAAAAGTTCCTTGTAGCGCTCCCATGCCTTTGCCAGCGGTTCCCCTTGCTTCTGTTTGAAGGCGGTGATTCTCTGGCGGAGATGTGCTGTTTTGGCCGGTGGGAAGAATTTGTTCAGAAACTCTTGCTCTACTTGGGCCCAGGTTGTGAGTGATCTTGCTTTCAGCCCTTCCAGCCATTTCAGTGCAGGCCCAGCGAGAGACCAGCGAAAAGATTTTATCTTGACATATTCCAGGGTTGTACCTTCAGCAATAGTACGACACATGTCAGAAAAGTTTGTAATATAATCAAGAGGACACTCATTAAATCTACCATAAAAGGCATTATTTTTAAGAAGCTCTATAAGAAATTAAGTGCGAATTTCAAAAGAGTTATCAGGGATCAGAATCGCCGATTCAGGCACGACGAGAGTTGGGTGCATGTAGTCCTCTGCCGTGGTTGGATATTGGGCAAGCTCAGCCTGTGCTTGTTCCCTTGCTGCTTTCTCAGCGGCTATAGCAGCATCCTTAGCGGCTAATTCCCTGGTAAGCCTAGCGATCAGCTGTTCCTGTGTTTCCGCAGCTGCCATGGCTCTTTGTAGTTTAGATCGGATATGAAATAGGCATTCCGGTTCGTCTACGGCGTCAAACTCAGGTGTTTGACCAGAACGGCGCATACACCTGAAAAGTAACTCAAAGAAACAGTGAGAACTGACTACCTAAGGCGCGATTGATAGCCTCCCCGGCAACGTCGCCAATTTGTTGTTGCAGGAGGATGGTCAAGTATGAAATGAATATGAAATAAAGTTCAGACTGACTTCCCTGTCTCAGCAAATAAATACAAAACTTCCTCCCGTTGTAGTAAGAGAATAGTCAGGATCGAATCCACGGGGAAGCACGTCAGCAGTTCTTAGGTAGCAACAGATCTCACAGGCAGAATATCAGAAAGGACAGAAACACAGAAAAGAAACAGAAATAAAGGCAGAAAATAACAAAAGCAAAGAACAAAGCAAAACAGGAAATAAAGCAAAGCAACAAATAAAAGCAAAGGGAGAGGCTACTCGATCTTGACAAACAGCTCCTCGAGATCGACAAGAGTAAATCGACAGAAACTGAAAATTCAACTCGACTAAGACAAGTCCTACTCGAGATCGACCACAGCTTACTCGATCTCGACAAAGCTCTCCTCTAGATCGACAACAGTAAAAGAAAAGGCAAATTCGAAACTAAAACTCAGATTTTTGACAGAAATAAATCAATATAATAAAAGACTTCCAAGACCAGGGTTTCAACACCACAACGATAACCATGCGAAGTGACACATAAAGGCACAAAAGATCATGCTTTCCATCAAATAACTCTCGTCATTAACAAATAGGCATATAGAGGCTTTCGCATAAACCCTAATTGTTACTAACCCTTTTTCACATAATTAATCCAAGTTGCATTAAGATCACTTTCGCTTCAATAACACAAACAAGGATCACCTTCAACTCTCGCAAAAGAATCATGCTCATAGGGATAGAAGATGAATCGCACAAAAAGATCTGACCTTTATCGCATCGCCTCACATGGCCACCGTCGGGCTCACCCCAGCCCCAGAAGTGGGTGGACTACTCACGCCTCATTGCAATAACAGACATTGATTGATGAAAAGAACTAACTTGCATTAAAACTAAATTCAAAGCCTTTTACAATCCTGGCAATCAACTTTCGCTGAAAGCCAAAACCTTAAAAACCTTAGAACTCCTAAACTCTATGTGGAACTACTTGTCTCTGAATTGGAATTGTGTGTGAATTGGAATGAATAAAACTGAGCCCCTAGGGCCTTATTTATAGTGATCAAACCTCGCTAATCAAGGAAATAATCATCTATCTCTATATCTAAATCTATATCTAATTTGCTAAAAGATAAATAAAATGCTTAATGGAAATAAATCAATAAGGGAAAAGATAAATCTAACTAACGTAAGTCTTCATGTCTTGATAGATCTCCTTCCATAGATAGAACTTTGATCAACTTTGGATAGATCTTCGGCCATTCTCGGATTCCTTCATGCCCAAGTAAATCAATAATGGACTCGGACTGGTGTTGTGGCGCTTGTCGATCTCGACTAGAGCTTGTCGAGATCGAGTAGGGTTGTGCTCGGCTTCTCGTCCTCGGCTTCTCGGTCAGCTTTTCTCCTCGTCGACTCCGGGTATGGCACTAGTCTTCGTCGATCTCGACTAGGGTCTTGTTGAGATCGAGTTGGGTTCCGAAGCTGGGTTGGTCTGGCTCTCGACGTTGCTCCTGGTCGACAAGGCTGTGCTCGGACATGCTCGTCGAGATCGAGTAAGGCCTACTCGAGATCGAGTAGCCTGGGTTCTCGGCTCGATTCGACTGGTTCCGCTGCTTCTTTGACCTTGGACTTCTGTAGCTGTTTTCCGAGCTTTTCCGACCTTTTGTAGAATTGCTGTAAAATGCCTCGAAATCTGCGATTTAAACAGAAACTGGTGTAGATTCCATAATTTGGCAAATAAACATAAACTACATAGATTCTGTACTATCTAAGCCCAAATGAATGCAATGTATGCAGAAATCGATATAAACTTTGCTGTAAAACATGGCAGATTCAGCTCACAACAAACACCCCATACTTAAGCTTGCTTGTCCTCAAGCAATACTTTTAATTGTCATTCAGGGGAAGAAATCAAACTCTCAACATATTAGATTCATTCTTATATAACCCTGCAATCAATTTCCATCATCGAAAAGGTACTAGTGTCACAGATTCATGCATGTGCAAATATATAAAAGCAACATCTACTCATAAAAGGAGGGTTATGCATGGCAAATTCATACGTGATAAAGCATTGATAATCAAGAAGACTTTAATTAAGCTCATGAAGGAGTAGATTGGTAAAAGGCTAAAGGTGGGCAATATTTGGCAATGTGGTGCTTTTGATCCGGGGAAATGGAGTATTTCCAAACTGACTTTCATACCACATACTTTCTCCATTTGATTAATCACCTTTCATAATGCTTTTATCAATAATAATGCTTTTACCTCTCTAACCTCAGCACAGCCTTCTCGCGAGTCGCAAACATGGGTGTCATGAATGGCCCCGGATACTTAGTGCTTTGGACTCCTCACAATGTGTCTTATCTCTCCAAACTATTATCTTAGAGAGCTGGACCTGCAAGAGACCAACGAAAAGCTTTCATTTTTACATATTCAAGAGTAGTGCCTTCAACAAGAGTTTGGCATATATCAGAAAAAATAGTAATATGTTCGAGAGGGCATTCATTAAATCTTCCTTGAAAAGCATTATTTTTAATTTCAATAAGGAAGGTAGTGCGAATTTCAAAGTTATTAGGAGGGACTAGAATAGCCAATTCAGGCACGACAAGAGTCGGGTGCATGTAATCCTCAGTAGTGGTAGGGTATTGGGCAAGCTCAGCCTCCGCATGCCTTCTAAGTTCAGCTTCCTGCTCAGTGCGTGCTCTCTCAGCGGCGAGAGTAGCATTGTTGACTGTTAGTTCCCTCTTAAGCCTCTCAATCATCTCAGCTTGTGTTTCTGCTATCGTCATGATCCTTTTCAGTCTAGAATGGATGTGTATAAGACGTTTCGGGTCAACTAAGGCGTCAAACTCATGTGGTTGACCAGAACGACGCATACACCTACAAAGTAACTCAAAGGAAACGTGAGATCTAACTACCTAAGGCGCGGATGATTGTTTCCCTGACAACGGCGCCAATTTTCTTGTAGGAGGAAATCGAGTTCAAAATATAGAAATATAAATCAAACCAGATCTTGCCCACGCAAATAATTACAAGTCTTCCTCCCGATGTAGCAATAGGAAGTCAAGATCGATCCTCGAGGAAGGGTGTCAGCGGATCTTAGGTAGCAGGCAAATCTCACGTCGGATTTCGACTTAGGAAAGCGCTCGATATCGACCAGAAGTAGTCGATATCGACCTCTTCAGTCGATTTCTGGTTGTTGTGCAGAAGGCAGTCAATATCGACGAAACTCACTCAATATCGACCAGTTCCTACAGAAACATAAACAAGCAGCGATCTTGCTGAATCGAGAAATCAGTAGTCGATATCAACCAGTGTTGGTCGAAATCGAGTAGAATGCAGAAAACGAAATAAAACCCAAAGTTCACAGATTTCAAAATAAACAATGTAAAGGAAAACTTCCAAGATCGGGGTTTGCAACACTGATAACCAAACATGCATAAGGCAAGATAAAGAGAAATAATCATGTAATCACATCAAAGGAACAAGCTTTCGCCGTTTCCAACAATTAGACAACTCTCTCAAGAAACCCTAATTGTATCTACCAATTTTATGTTTATAATCCAAGTGGTTAACCTGAATCTCTATTAAATAGGTAATAAATATATAAAAGGCAATGGATGATCAAAGCACTATAAAGGTCAAATCTTTACCTCAAACATGCATGGCTATCGTCGGGCTCACCCCGACCCTAGAAGTAGATGGACTACTCGCTCTTCATCATAGGAAAAGACATCAATAATAAAAGAAAACTAAAGTGCATTAATAAACTAAAATAGAACTTACAACCGATCGGAGCCAAATCCGCTCTCGCAGGACAAAACCACTCTCAACCTCCACTCTCTCTCCTACTCGCTGTCTCTTCTCGCAATCTCTCTAGCCTGGAATGAATGAAAAACTAGCCCCGTGGGCTTTATTTATAGGCCTTAATCCTTGCTAATCAAGGTAAGGAATATCTATCATCTATCTAAAGATATAATTCTACTTGGAAAGAAAATAAATCTAATTTAGTAAACAAGATAAATCCTATAGGGTAATTAAATGTTCCACCCTTAGGATAGATAAAAAGATAGAAAATCTAAAGTCTTCATGTGCAAGGAATCTTCTCTTGGAATCTTCAGCTCGGAGTCGGAATAGAACTCGAAATTGACCCGGACCCGTCACTGGCAGTTGGTCGATATCGAGCTATCTCCTCGGCTTCTCTTCAGCTCACTCGACCTCGACTCCTGGAAGAATATCGAGTGCTTGTTGGTCGATATCGAGTTGTCTTCTCGTCTGCTGGTCACTTCGAGTCGATCTGAAGATTTTCGACCAAGATTAGGTCAATATCGAGTAGGTTTGGTCGATATCGACCACTCTTCAGTTCTCACCATTCTGCTCTATTATTTAAACGCACTTTTCCGAATCCTCGTTCGTGGGATTGATGCATATGAGTATGCGTTGGAAAGCTCTTTTCGAGGGCTACAACTTTCATGAAGACATCAGAACTTGATTCAGAATGATGAATGGCGAAAAGTGGGCTTTCCTCCAGCTGCACCATCCTTAGCTTCTTCATGACTTTCCTTTAAGCTCCAAAGTGCGTCCGATTTATGCGAAATTAAACAGAAACTAGTGTAGACTCCATAATTTGGCAAATAAGCATAAACTACATAGATTCTGTACTATTCTAACCCAAAAGCATGAAATGTATACAAAAATCGATATAAAAGTCAATATAAAACATGACACAAAACATGGACATCACGCATCATGCAAGCAACTTTCTATAATAAGCACCAACTAAGATGACAAGAATAAAGAAAAAGGTCCTATTTGGTAACACCTATAACTGTCGTTCTGTATACATACGCATACAAAATAAGAAGGCTCATTCCATTGTGCAAATCCTAGCATGATAATACATGACATGCGATATGCAACCCCTACATACTATATGACACATCAGGCATGAGGTCCTGGTTACCGAGTAAGCCCCCGTAGGAAACTTCCCTAGCAAGCATAACAACAGTAAAAGAACCTGGCACATAGTAAGCGCAATCACAAAGTATCACTTAAATACATAATGAGAATACACTGAGTATACTCTATATCCACTCTAAACACAGATATTACACATTCATACAAACAAATTAATAATCAAGTTTGCATCATACCATAATTTCAACTCATCGTGATCAAACATCTCTCATCTCATACCGTATTCAACATATATAATCCGCCATCTCACCAGCTTAAGATAATCTCCATATCATACTTAGCCAAATTTGCATATTACCATTTCATACTTACACTTAGCAATGCTAAGTGTTCAACTCATATAACAGCCCTACTTAGCATTTAAATATATATCATCATCATCAACATAAATTACCAACATCTAACTTCTTATAATAAATCACCACAAATCATGCTATTAGTCACACATATCATGTCGTTAGTCAAACGATTATATTATCATGCTAGTTAGTCATCGAATAAGTTGGGTTCCCAAGTTAGCCCCTGCATGGTACTGACATTTGGTAGACAAAACCGTTTCAAAATTTGCGTCAACAGTTAAGACTTCCGACCCTTGAAAATTCTCGCCAAATTTCTTTTTCAATTTATTTATTAACCACATTCCAACATTGAAATTCTCTTCCAAATTCCTTTTTAAACCTTCAAGTCCGAATAAGATTATATTTTAAGTCCCAAAAATATTATATGATATTTTAAATACCATTTATTAAATACTTTCATAAACCATTTCCAAATCCTTTAAAATCCCCAACTATTTTTACTTAATAAAACCAACCCTTATTTAAATTACCGAAACTGCCCTTATATTTATAAAATCCAAAACCGAACCCACAAATAAAACCCCAAATCGGTTCACAGTCCAACCCAAATAAAAAAAAGGAAGGTGGGGCCCACAAGTGCTGAATAGGCAGCAGGAGGGCCCACACCTCCATCTTTCTTCTTCAGCTCCCGGCTCACGTTCGCCCGCTCGCGCTCTGGCTCTGCTGCTCGCTCGTCCGCTCGCCTGCGCTCTCAGCTTGCGTCTCGCGCTCGCCAACTTGCCCTCGTCCTCGCCCGCTCGTGCTCTCGCCCCATCTCCCTTGGCTCACGCTCTCGCCCTAGCTCCCTTGCTTCGTGCTCGCTCACCGCCACTCTCAAGCTCGCCGGAGCTCTCGAGCTTACCTGACGCTAGGGATGGGCATATCCGGTTACTCGACACGAACCGAATAATCGTGTCGGGCACCCGAAACCGTTTAGTCCAAAACAGCCGAACCGTATACGAACCATCTTAAAACGGGTACCCGACACGGTTAAGCTATTCAGATCATGTCGGATACTCGGGTAATCATGTCGGATACTCTTCGTTGGAGATGTAGATCTGATGGCGTCGGAGTTGTAGATCTAATGAATGCTGAAACCAAAAAAGGGGGAAATTGATGTAGTTTTTGGTGAAGTTTCCACAAACCCACCCATAAATTCCAAAATTTTAGAGGTTTAACTGAGATCCAAGTTGAGATGTCAAAGTAATTGCTAAAAATCTCCATTGAAAACTTACCAGATATCGTCGGCGAAGTGGAGAGAGCTAGACTCGCAACCGGAGAAAAGAGATGTAGTTGGAGTTATTGATTTTTCCGGATCTAGATAAGATTCATGGGAAAAAATTGGTTTGATAGAGACGGAGAACGAGAGTGCGAGAGAGAGATATCAGATGCTATTTGAAATCAACATTAGGGTTGTCAATTTGGATTTGGGCAATTGGGCTTGGGCAATTGGGCTTATTTTAACATTAAAGATTTTTAAAAACAAAAAGAAAAAGGGGTGACAAAATAATGGCAAGGAAAAAAAAATTGAGATGTGTCAGGCTAAGGATTCGAACACTGGTGTGTTTGTCCAGCGCAACGCCAATAGTTCCCTTAAACCAACTGAGCTAACAGATTTCATTGATATATAAGGGAATCTATTTATAATAGTCTTATACTACTTTATTTAAAAATTTAAAAAAAATAACCGGTTCGTGTCGGGTATCCGACAATGTGATTTGCCCGATCCGAACACGAACCATTTATAGTCGTGTTTTCTCGGTTCGTGTCATGTCTTTTCGGTTTCGTGTTTTTTCGTGTCGTGTTTTCGTGTCGTGTCAGGTTTTTTTACACACCCCTACCTGACGCCCCACACTCAGCTCACTCTCACTCACCACTCGCCCATAGGCCAACCCAATGAAGGAATTGAATTGAAATAAAGGAAGGAAAGGCGGAAACTCACTGAGGGGGTTCGCGACTTCGGAGCTCTCGATCGGAGGTCTATGCATCGTCGAAGGATCGCGATGGCTTCTCGGATCTGCGCCGAATATGGGTGAGTGTGATGGTGAAGCTCGAGGACGATTTGGATCAAAAAAGGAGGAGAACGGTTATTGGAAGAGGAAGCACGCTCGGAGAGGGGAAGGGGCTTCGTTGGCGGCATTGAGAACTCCTCGGCGGCGTCGGAGCGGTGGTGGACATTGGAAGAAGTGGCTAGACCTACTGCTTGTCGAGTAACGTGGAGGTGGAGGCTGGTGATGCTGGTGCTGGGCTCGGGAATGATGGAGGAAGGTGATTGTAAGGAGGGATGGTGGCGGCGATGATGGAGGAAGGTGTTTTCGATGGGTGATGGTGATGAATGAAAATGGAGCAGGGATGGGAAACCGATGGGAGCGGGAGAGTGAGGGAGGGAGTCGGTGAAGGTGATGGTGAAGAACGACAGTGATGATGTTGATGGTGAGCAGGTGAAGGTGACGTGGTGAAATAGCTGGGCATGGGATAGGTTCGGGTTCCAGGGTAAGGTGAGGGAGTTGTTGGGGATTGAGTGTTGAATTGGCTAATCAATACCCAGAAATAAATACCGAATACGTGAATTTCGAATCTCGAAATTAGTTTTTGGATGTTTGTTTCCCCGAATCCCGCTTTCTTGATCAATTAGATTTTTAAAATCGAAAAGGATATCGCCATCCAAAATTATTTTAAATTCTCAAGGTGAAAGGGACGAAAACGTTCATCCGGAACCCGCTCTACGAGTTTTAAATCCAATTTAAATCCATTTTTTTATTTTCTTTTTCCAAAAATTTAGGATTTGAAATTCGGAGAATTTACACGGCATTTCCAGGTAAGTTCATTTATGGACTTACTCCGAATAGAGAAAAACCTCTTGCTTGTGGCCATATGACATACTAGGTGTTGCATAAGCATTAAAAGCATGCCATGTAGTATCATGCTAAGGTTTCACACTTGAATGAACATTCGGTTACTCTGTGTGGTTGAGAAATAGAACGGTCGTTATCTGTAAGTCCTAGAGTCTTTGTTAGGGTCATAGGATACCCCAGCACCATCGGGTTTGTCCTAAGTCATTATTGTCGATATATGAGATGAGCTTGATTACTTGATGAGCATGATGATGATATGATGATGATGTGCACACTTACTACTTGCGGGTGGAATTGCTATGCTATAGCATTGAGCTAGCCAGCGTTCTCCCTAACGGGAAGGGGGGTGGAGGTAGGATAGGGATATCCCACTTGGCATTCTTTGAGCCATTTATCGTATTTCTGCATATTATATCCTTCTAAGCATGACTTGCGTGTTTAATTTCCATCATGCATTGGAAGCATCCTTATTATAGGTATAACGTATGTGTATGCCGTCTTGTGGGACCCAGAATGTGATAGAGCCTCGGTCTGATCCCGGCCCACATATTTTTTTTTAGGTATGTATTGCAGTTATGCTTGCTCTATTCTTCTATGGCATGGTAAAACTCCTGGACGATTGCAAAAGGTCTAACCCCGCTAATTTGGCCTAATAATATTCAATGATATATTTTATGGTTTGGTTTTGACTCGGCCTCGCCGTGGCAAGTTGTACTCTACTTACCGTTTTTGCAGTTTCTTTCAAAACGAATTTCCACGACTTAGTCATTAGGACAGGTTAAGGGTACCCAACGTCCCTTTGATTGTTTTGGGGTTTGAAATCCCCACTTTAAAACACTGATCCTTTGAGGTTTGAAACCTCGACCCGTGCTTGAATTGCAAAATCCCCACTTTAAAATACTAATCCCTTCATTTGATCCATCTCTCTTTTCCCATCTTCCATTACTTGTTTTGTAGCCACTAAATAACCATAAAACACCCTTCTAAAGATCTCCCCTTTAAAAAACAACCCAAAAATCGGAATCAGAAGGTTGTTTTCAATAAAAACCACGTTCTGTTCATTCTCGCAACCGCGACCACCATTCTCACTGTCGCGAGGACGAACCCAGACGAAGAGATTCATCTTTGCGGCCACCGAGTGGAAGCCTAGTGCCGTCCTCAACTCGTTATCACCTCATTCTTCCTCGATTTTAATCCTTTATCAATTCCGATTGTTTTCACTTGTTCCTTACTCTTCCCTCTATCTTCTAAGGTCAATAAGAGTCGGGTCTAACGTCGTTTGGAGCGGATTCGAGCCATTTTCCTTCTTTCTCATCTGTTTTGAACAAGGTAAGGTTCTTCCTCTCAAATCCTCTCGTTTTGGAGCTAAACCTTCATAAGGGACCTCTTTTAACAAAGATCTATCCCTCATAGGCCTTGTCATAGCAAAACTCCATCGAATAGAAGCTTAGAGACTCTCATCTTTCAACATTTTCGAAGAGGCCTCAAGGAGGCTAGGTAACCCCTCTTCTGCTCTCTCCTCTAGTCCTTGTTTGGAGTCACTATGTATGATCTCTTAGTATCGGTTTTTTAGTTAGAAATTTTTTAAATCAAGCTTGGGTTTAAATGGATTTGAAATGAGAAAACATGAAGCAAAAAAGAACAAAGAAATTTTGAATCTTGCTGCGAGGAAACCATGGTCCCTGCGGCGAGTTAGAACACTTACGGGAGGTTGAAGACAAGTCTCACTGCCACGACCGCGGGTTTCGCCGCGGCGAAAACCTTACATCGTGAACAAAGAGAGACATCTTCTTGCGGGGAAATTAGGGATGATCTCGCGGCCATGACCGACCCTCTTGCGGCCGCCAAATCCCCCCAGTGACTTGGCCGAGTTTTAGTTTGAGGATGTTTTCGGAAAGCGAAATTTTGGGATATTATTTTAATGTTAAATATTTTTAAAACATGATTTAACGGAATGCGAACTATCGAACTTAATGCTTAGACGGTGTTTTGGAAGGATTTCATTTCAAATGTTGGGATACTTTAACTTGACTAAATGATCGATGTTGATTTTGGAAATGAGTTTTCACTACTAGATCATGCAATTAGACATCATGTGATTTAAGTCTGTCAATAAAGAAATCAATGTTAAATTAATCTATTACATCAAATAATGAATTTGTGATGTTAAAAAAACTTAAGAGAACAGTTGAATTTTTTGACATATGTTAAATATTTAATTTTAAAAAAGATTGAAATGCACGCCCAATGAAATTTTGTATGTGTTTGAACGCCCGCCCATACTTAGAAATATTTTTTTAAACACCCGCCCATACTTGGTCAAAACAAGAGCACTCCTTCATACTTGTGTGAATAGATTGAAGTCCACCAAACGTCTCCTACTCTCCTTTCTCCCAGGCTCCCAGCTCTCTGTCTCACCATAGCCTAGATGTCACCACCCCCACCACTATCGCCACTACCACCCTTGCCACCGCCGCCGCCGCCACCGCCATCTCTCTTTCTGCCGACTTTCATCCTCGACTTCTCCTCCTCTCTCCACATATCTGAGATCTCTCTCTCTCACACTCGAGACGAGATCTCTCTGACCTCTCTTTCTTTCTCTCCCTCACTCAGTCTTCCTCTATTGCTTCTCTTACTCTTTCACCCGATCTCTCTCTGGGGCGCAACCTCCCAAACAACAGGCGCATCACCGACCGCCATCAGGACCACCGCTTCATCACCGACTGCCTTTATGGTAAGACGCTTTAGTCTCCTTCTCCTGTTACTTTGTTCAACTTCATTGAGTTGTTTACGCGTTTGATTTGTTCAAATTTGCGAGTTCTATGTTTCTTAGTTTTCCCTATTTGTTGATTTCAACTTGTTTGGGGTTTGTCATTTTGAAATCTGGACTTGTTCTTGCATGATTAAGATTAGGGCATCAATTTAGGGTTTCTTTGTGGGATATATAAACTTTTTCTTTGAGATTCCACTAATTTTGTGTTCATTACAGGGAATTGGGAGCAAGCTCTTACCTGACATTCAACACACATTGCAAATCACTGGCGAAATCAGTGAGAACCGAGTAGGATGAGAAATCATGGAGTCTTGATGAGAAGATAAGCAATCAATTGAAGGAGTTGTAGGCACTCTCCATAGAAAGCAAACCAACTTCTTAGAAGGTATTGTCTTCCTAATCTGCTTTAACTGATGATATGTAGTGTTTGTTTGAAAATTCAAAATATATGGAATGCCAATTTCAGTTTTATTTTTTGGGAAATTCCGTGTGGTGCCCATGAACTTTTGTATTTTCCGTATAATATACAAAGGTTTCAAAAATTTCGTGTGGTACCCGCGTAGTTTTGCCATGCTTCTCTCCGTAACCAAATCCCAATTACACCGTTTGATTCCGTTCCGTTTTTTTAAGCAGAATAATAATTAGGAGAGATGCCGGCTAGCAGGCATCTTTCCTAGAGCGTCCAAACGGATGAGAAAACGTAGTTCTGAATCGGTCTACCATCTATCATCGGCAGGGCAGCTGTAGGCCAGACGAGCGATCCTTCCAGCCATAGAATTTGAATCCCTGAAAATATAACGAATAGCAACATTAGAGAAAGATGAGAGATCTAAGAGCATATCAGATTGTAGAAGCTCGATATTCCAGGGACAATACCAGTCATCTGGAAGAGCTTTTACAACCATTAGACAATCACCCTCGATAAGAAGGTTGTCTAGCTGAAGTTGTTTTGCTTTGAGAGCCCCCATCCGGAGGCCCAAAGCCTCAGCATAAAGGACATAACTGTTATTGCAAATTCCATTTCCTAACGACAGTACAGATCCATCCGAGTCACGAATCACGAACTCGTAAGCGGCATCTCCAGACGCGTAGAAGGACCGATCAAAGGTTAATTTAAGGAATCCCGGTGGTGGTTTCTTCCACGGTTCAGTACGGTCCCGACAGGCAGACCAATGTCCCATAGTGCGAGAGTGCTGGTTTGAAACAGATGCGGTAGCACGGTGCTACCGCAGGGAAACTCATCAATAATAAAAGGAAATAACTTTGTATTAATAAACTAAATAAAAGCTTACAACCGATCGAAGCCAAATTGCTCTCGCTCCTTAACTTCACTCGGCCTCCACTCTCTCTCTCTCTCTCTCTACTTACTACCTCTTCTCATTCTCTAGAATTGAATGAATAAAAACTAGCACCATGAGCTTTATTTATAGGCTCCAATCCTTGATAATCAAGGCATGCAATATCTATCTTCTATCTAAGATATAAATCTACTTAGGAAATAAATAAATAAAACAAGATAAATCCTATAGGGTAATTAAATGTTCCACCCTTAGGATAGATAAAAAGATAAAAAAGATAAAATCTCTCAACTCTTCATGTGCAAGGAATCTCCTCTTGTGAATATCTCCATTGGATTCGGGATAGAACTTTAACTAGAACTCGGAATCGACTTGATGACGTCACTGGCACTAGGTCGATATCGACCACGTCTGGTCGATATCGAGTCACTTCTTCCAGCTTCAGCTCACGTCTGGTCGATATTGAGTCACTTGTTGGTCGATATCAACCACTATAAGTCGATATTGAGTTGCACCCTTGTATGCTGGTCGATTCTGGCCATTTTTCGACCAGGATTTGGTCGATATCGACCAATCTTCTTCTCAGCATCCTGCTCTGTTCTTTAAACGCACTTTCCCGAGTCCTCGTTCGTCGGATTGAAGCATATGAGCATGAGTTGGAAAGCTTTTTTCGAGGGCTACAACTCTCATGAAGACATCAGAACTTGACTCAGAATGATGAATGCCGAAAAATGGCCTTTCCTCCAGATGCACCATCCTTAACTTCTTCATGAGTTTTCCTTTAAGCTCCAAAGTGCGTCCGATTTCTGCGAAATTAAATAAAAACTACCGTAGACTCTATAATTTGGAAAATAAGCATAAACTACATAGATTCTATATTAATCTAACCCAAATGCATGAAATGCATGAAGAAATCGATATAAAAGTAGGTATAAAACATGGCACAAAACATGGACATTAAATCACTCCATACTTAAGCTTGGTTGTCCCCAAGCAATAACTTGGATGGTCATTCAGGGGAAGAATTCAAAACTCTCAACGTAGATTCATTTTTATATATCCCTACAATCAATTACCATCATCGAAAAGGTACTAATGTCAAAAATCCATACATGTGCAATCAAAAGCAACATCTACTCACAAAAGGAGGTTTATGGAAAAACAATTCATGTGAAAAAGCATTAATAATCAAGAGGACTTTAATTAAGCTTAATAAGGAGTAGATTGGGTAAATGGCTAAATGTGAGCAATTTTTGGCCATGTGGTGCTAATAACTCGGGGAAATGGATTATTTCCAAATTGAACTTCCACATTCCTTCTTCATAAGAATCATCACCTTTCACTTATTCGCTAATTGTTTTTTTTTTCAATATTATGCTTTTACCTCTCTAACCTCAACACTGCCTTCTCGCGAGTCACAAACATGGGTGTCATGAATGGCCCTGGATACTTAGTGTTTTGGACTCCTCACACGTGTGTACCATCTTGCTGAACTATTATCTCAGTGAGCAGGGTCGATCTACCTTTATCTCCTGAGGTGATCGGATTTTTTCTCACTCATTAAATTTTCCATATATTTTTTCAATTTCCTGCCAAACTCCAATATTGATAATAACAACACAACAACCATATAATAATCTCCATAATGTAACATCATTCTCAACATAATCCTCGGATAGGAAATAAGGTAAAGAATGGCAATATTTAGATCATGTGGAGCAAAAATATGAAATAAGGCATATAATATGGCTTTTGTGATGCATAAGCATAGGTATGGCTAGGGAATATAAACATATGAGCATTATATGGAAATATAAATTCCTCCATCCTCTTATCATGCAACATGTCAAAAGCAATAT
Source organism: Persicaria tinctoria (assembly GCA_037127255.1). Taxonomy (NCBI): domain Eukaryota; kingdom Viridiplantae; phylum Streptophyta; class Magnoliopsida; order Caryophyllales; family Polygonaceae; genus Persicaria; species Persicaria tinctoria. The sequence goes on along the minus strand of JBANSL010000008.1, from coordinate 63,607,105 downwards.
CAAATTTTACCTCATTTCATGGTTTTCAAGAAAATAATGCACTTCATTGTGACTTCCCTTTACTAGGCAATTTCATGCTATATCTCTAATGAATCCAATTTTGCATCGTCGAGTTTAATTAAAGCTTCCATGACACTATTTCTTTGAACAATTTACAAGCATTGGGAGATGTCTCATAAAACAAACTTTGAGTATAAAAATTTGCTCAAACATTCACCATGTAGTAGAAAAATAATATAAAATATGATAATGAGCTCTTTCCCCACCCCATGCTTAGAATATACAGTGTCCCCACTATGTAAAACAATATAAAACAAAGGTATAAAGGAAGGAACACACCGAATAACGCGCTGCAGGGTCGAAATAGGTTGTAGTAGATTGCCAGAAGTCGATATCGACTAGATGTAGGTCGATATTGACCGTAATTCTCGTTCGATTCCAAGTGTTCAGCTGGTCGAAATCGGGGCTTTTTGCTCGATATCGACCAACTCACTCGATATCAAGTAAGGTTGGTCGAAATCGACCTGCTTCTATCCTCTCTGCTCTGGTCGATTTCTACCTTAGGGGTCGATATCGACTAGGTTGGTCTGACAGTTTCACTTGATTCCCATGTTTTCGACCTGAAGAATATTAGTTTTTACAAGAAGACAAGATTTCCCACATGAAGTATTCAAAACAAAAACCAAAACCATAAGTTTGAAAGTCCTAAAATTTAAATGTTTTATGTACATGCTCTAGATTTTAGAGTCGCTAGGCCGACTTCTCCGCTTGTGCTTAGGTACCCTCAATTTTGGGCCCTCTTGTGCTTGGCCCTTCTCCTGGATCATCTAGGTCATGGTTGTAGTATGCAAGTTCTGCTGATAGGTAGTTGCTTGCATAGAGTCCTTTATCTTCCTTCTTCTCCCTTCCAGTCCTTCTCCTGCGCAGGTTAGCTCTCCACGGGGCCTTATCTCCTCTAAAAATCTTAATTTTATTAATGGATAGAGGAGATGTAGGAATCATACCTGAACTTACCTTTTCATGCCCAAAAGAGAAATCTTTGGGCTTAGGGTCAGTCGATGTCGAGTAGAAGTGGTTGACATCACGTATAGGGACCCCATACTTAGGCTTTTGGCAAGTCTGCAGTTTGTCCCCGTGGTGGCCTACGCTTTTCACCTCCAGCCATGGAATTTCCTCTTTTGTAGGACCAAAAGAGAAATCTAACACCTCATCGCCTATCGTGAAGGTGAGCAATCGCTTCCTGACGCTGATCTTGGCATCTGCAGTAGCTATAAAAGGTCTACCAAGAATAATAGGGCAAGTAGGATCTTCCGTACAATCTATAACAAGAAAATCAGCGGGGATAAAGAACTTACCAACCTGGACAAGGACATTATCAACCATATATGTAGGGATGACCACTGTATTGTTTGCCATGTATAGTTTGGCATCCACATGCTCTATTGATCCTATCTTTACCTTTTGCCAGATTGATAGGGGCATGATGCCCACGCTTGCACCTAGATCACAAGTGCCTCATATTTAAATTGTCCAAATCCCACAGTAATAGAAAACTTACCAGGGTCAGGTCTCTTCTTAGGGAAGTCCATCATTTTGCAGTCGTCGACGATTTCAGTGATTGATCGCTTGTTGCTAAGGATCTCCTTGAGGAACTTGACATATGTAGGCATCTCTTGAAGAGCTTCTGTAAAAGGAATTGAAACATCTAGTTCCTGAAGCATCTTAACAAATCGTTTAAACCTACATGCAGTTGGATCTTTCAATACATTGGAGGGGAAAGGAAGTGTCTTCTTTGGTTTCGGAGCAGAATTAGCTATCGGAGGCGCTGTAGAAGAGGCAATATCGACTGGATGCTCCTCGATATCGACCTCTTGTTGGTCGATATCGACCAGACTTTAGCCGATTTCGACTGCTGGCGTTAGAATCGGTTTGACTAGAGCAGATGGGTCAATATCGACTTGAGGGTAGTCGATATCGACTAGGTGATGGTCGATATTGACTTGTTCTGCTATTCCGTCTCTTTCTTCTCCGACCTCTGGTTCGTGCAGTTCACGTCCGCTTTTGAGCTTTACAGCAGCGACGTGTCCGTGCTACTCCTTGGGATTTGGTTCTGTATGACCAGGGAGCTGCCCGATCGGTCGTGGAATTTGTGCCGCGAATTGACCCATCTGAGTCTCAATGTTCCTCTTTCAGATGTCCAGCTCTCCAAATCTTGTATTGATGTTCTAGAGCTGATTGTTGACGGTGCTGGTAGATTGCTACTGCTGTGTCTGGTTTCTCCTCATCTCGTCGAGGATCATCTGCAGATCGTCTTTCCGCTGGTCCCTCTCTGGATGTCCTGGAGCTCTGTATGGTAGGGGTTCCTAGGGGCACCTTGGTTCCACTGTGGTTGATGGAACCGTTGGTCCCCATATAACGATTGGGACCCCCTGCGTAAGCTACCTCCTGGTGAGTTTCTCCCATCCTGACTTGCTCTGTATGTGGGCATTCTGGAGTGGTGTGCCGCTGTGAGCCACATTCAATGCAGGGTTGGTTGATAGAAAGAAACTTGACTGGCTTGAGGAGCTTGCAATTCTGATCTCTGTAGAACTGCTCCTTAACATCAGGATCAATCTCTTTTGAGGGCTCATAGAGGGGCATGGATGGGGCTGGCCTGGCACAATTGTTTTTGTCTTCGTCGTAATTCGTAGGAGCCCCATAAGTATTGTCGAAGTTGGTCAGCCTTTCGATTGTAGCCCATGCCTCTGCTGGTGTCTGTGTGAGGTAATCATATTGCGTGAATTTTTTGATCCTATCCTTAGAGGCCAGATCGAGTGAATTGTAGAAAATCTCCTGAACGACATAGGGTGGCTGCCCATGTGTAGGGCATGATCGTAGCATGTCCTTGTATCGATCCCATGCTCGTGCTAGCGGTTCCTCAGGCTTTTGTTTGAAACCTGTGATCTTCTGGCGGAGGAGCGCTGTTTTGGCAGGAGGAAAGAACTTGTTGAGGAACGCATTCCTAACCTCTGCCCATGTTGTGAGGGATCTGTTGTGGGAAGGGAGATCGAGTTTAAAATATAAAATATAAATCAAACTAGATTCGTGCCCACGCAAATAATTACAAGACCTCCTCCTGATGCAGCAGCGGGAAGTCAGGATCGACCCTCGAGGAAGCGCGTCAGCGAATCTCAAGTAGCAGCAAATCTCACTAAAATTGGTCGATATCGACTAAAATCTCAGACAGACAGAAATAACAAAGAAAAGCATAAAAGAAACGAAAGCACAGAAACTGGTCGATATCGACTAAAATTACTTGACATCGAGCCCGAAAATCGACCAACAGCAAGTCAAAATCGACTGAAAACAGAAACCAAGCAAAGGAAGAAATCTGGTCGATATCGACAAGTGCTACTCGATATCGACTAGAAAAATCGACTAAAATTAACTCGAAATTGACTCAGAAACAGACAGAGAACAAAGGCAGAAAACTTGGTCAAAATCGACCAAATAACTCGATGTCGACCAAAGATGTCGACTTTGCAGAAACTCGATTTCGACAAGACAGTAACTTTAAAACCGAAATTTTAGGAAATAAATCAATGAAATAAAATACTTCCAAGATCAGGGTTTCAACACCACAACGACAACCATGCAAAATAACACATAAAGGCATAAAAGATCATGCTTTTCATCAAATAACTTTCGTTATTAACAAATAGGAAGATAAAGGCTTTCGCATAAACCCTAATTGTTACTAACCCTTTTCACATAATTAATCCAACTTGTATTAAGATCACTTTTGCTTCAATAAAACAAACAAGGATCACCTTAAACTTTCGCAAAAGAATCATGCTCGTAGGGATAGAAGACGAATTGCATAAAAAGAACAAACCTTTACCGCATCACTTCACATGGCTACCGTCGGGCTCACCCCGACCCTAGAAGTGGGTGGACTACTCGCTCTTCATCATGAATAAACTCATCAAAGATTTCAGGAAAATAAATTGCATTAAATAAACTAAATAAAACTTACAACCGATCGAAGCCAAAACGTCTCTCGACAACTCCAACTTGCTCTCGGCCTAAGCTCTCTACTCTCCTACTCGACTTCTCTCTCTATTGGCTTGTAGCTTGGATGATTGAATGAATAAAAACTAGCCCTATATGCTTTATTTATAGCCTTCATTCCATCTCTAATTAGGAAAGAAAACTATATCTATATCTAATTCTATCTATCTTTTATCTAAATATTAAAGCATGGAAATAAATAATTATATCTAAAAAGTAACTAGAACTAATTGTGGATAAATCATCCATGGAGTTGAAAGATCTTCATGGAATTTGATCTCGAAAATATCTCCATTGGACTTTGAATAGAATCTTAACAAGACTCGGATTACTCGATGTCGGCTTCTGGGAATTTCCTCGATATCGACCAACATTGCTCCATCTTCAGCTTCTTCGTCGATCTCGGCTCCAGGATGTGAAAATCGACTAAGTTTTCCTCGATATCGAGTAACTTCCTCGACATCGACTTCTGTCTTCCAGCTCCCAGCTTCCTCGTCGACTCCAAAGTCTTCAGCTAGATTTGGGCAACTCGATATCGAGTAAGGGTGCTCGATATCGACTTAACTTCTCGATTCTGCTCGATTCTGGGCAACTTTGGTGGAAATCGACTTCTTGTACTCGATAGCGACTAAGGATGCTCGATATCGACCAAGTGTTGTCGAGTTGATTTCCTTCTTTCCAGCTGGATTTGTCCTGGTTCCGCTGCTCCTTGACCTCGGACTTCTTTAGTTGACTTCGAGCTTTTTCTTTCTTTTCAGAACTGCTGAAAATTGCCTCGATTTCTGTGAAATTAAACAGAAACTGGTGTAGATTCCATAATTTGGCAAATAAGCATAAACTACATAGATTATGTACTATTCTAGCCTAAATGTATAAAATGCATGCAGAAAACGATATAAAAGTAACTATAAAACATGGTGAATTAGGCTCACAATAGGATCGCGCAGGGAGACCTTCATGCCACTTCAATGCTGGACCGGCAAGAGACCAACGAAAAGCCTTCATTTTGACATATTCCAGAGTAGTACCTTCAGCAAGAGTGTGTCACATGTCAGAAAAAGTAGTAATATGTTTGAGAGGGCATTCATTAAATCTTCCATAAAAATCATTATTTTTAATCTCAATAAGGAAGGCAATGCGAATTTCAAATTTGTTTTCAGGGATTAGAATAGCCGATTCAGGCACGACAAGAGTCGGGTGCATGTAATCCTCAGCAGTGGTAGGGTATTGGGCAAGCTCAGCGGTGAGAGCGGCATTGTTGGCTGCTAATTCCCTCTGAAGCCTCTCAATCATCTCAGCTTTTGTTTCGGCAGTCGCCATGATCCCTTTTAGTCTAGAGTGGATGTGTATAAGACGTTCCGGATCGTCTAAGGCATCAAACTCAGGTGGTTGACCAGAACGGCGCATACACCTGCAAAATCAAAACTTAAAGGAAAACGTGAGATCCAACTACCTAAGGCGCGAATGATTTCTTCCCCGGCAACGTCGCCAATTTGTTGACAGAGGAAATCGAGTTCAATAAATAAGAATATAAATCAAACCAGATTCGTGCGCACACAAATAATTACAAGACTTCCTCCCAATGTAGCACCAGAAAGTCGGGATCGATCCTCCCAATGCAGCAGAAGAATTCACGTCGATTTCGACTCAGGGGGTTTACTCGATATCGACCAGCAGTAGTCGATAACGACCAAATCCAGTCGATTTTGGGCAATTGCAGAAAGTTAGTCGATTTCGGCCTGTGCACTCGATATCAACCAAGAAGCTCGATATCGACCAGTCCTCCTCAAAATCGACCTGTACTTGCAGAAACACAAACAAGCAGCGACGAGTACTTTCTCTCGCTCCTTAACTTCACTCGGCCTCCACTCTCTCTCTACTTACTACCTCTTCTCCTTCTCTAGAATTGAATGAATAAAAACTAGCACCATGGGCTTTATTTATAGGCTTCAATCCTTGCTTATTAAGGCAGGCAATATCTATCTTCTATCTAAGATATAAATCTTCTTAGGAAATAAATAAATAAAACAAGATAAATCCTATAGGGTAATTAAATGTTCCGGCCTTAGGATAGATAAAAAGATAAAAAAAGATAAAATCTCTCAACTCTTCATGTGCAAGGAATCTCATCTTGCGAATATCTCCATTGGATTCGGGATAGAACTTTAATTAGAACTCGAAATCGACTTGATAACGGCACTGGCACTAGGTCGATATCGACCACGTCTGGTCGATATCGAGTCACTTCTTCCGGCTTCAGCTCATGCTCTGGAATTTTAGAGTTGCACCCTAGTACGCTGGTCGATATCGGCCACTATAGGTCGATATCGAGTTGCACCCTTGTACGCTGGTCGATTCTGGAATTTTCGACCAAGATTTGCTCGATATAGAGTAGCCTTGGTCGATATCGACCAGTCTTGTCAGCATCATGCTCTGTTCTTTAAACGCACTTTCCCGAGTTCACGTTCGTCGGATTGATGCATATGAGCATTCGTTGGAAAGCTCTTTTCTAGGGCTACAACTCTCATGAAGACATCAGAACTTGACTCAGAATGATGAATGCCGAAAAATGGCATTTTCTCCAGCTGCACCATCCTTAGCTTCTTCATGAGTTTTCCTTTAGGCTCCAAAGTGCGCCCGATTTCTGCGAAATTAAATAAAAACTAGTGTAGACTCTATAATTTGGAAAATAAGCATAAACTACATAGATTCTGTATTATCTAACCCAAATGCATGAAATGCATGCAGAAATCGATATAAAAGTATATATAAAACATGGCACAAAACATGGACATCACGTACAGATTTTATCCCACCTGATCAAGGGGGTAGATTGTAGATCCTTATTCCAAAAAAATTGTTTGTATACTTGGTATAATTCTCGTACGATGGATGCAAGTAGCAAGAAAGATTGCATGAGAAAAAGCGGTTGAGCACTCAAGTTAGCCTTAATCAGAACTTTCCTCTCCTCAGTCGAGAGAGAAGAGGCTTTCCATTTAGACAGTTGTTGTTTAGTTTTAAGGATGACATCAAAGAACGTATCACGATTCACCCTTCCATTAATTATCGGGCAGCGTGCCAAGATATTTTTCAAGGTTGTTAGAGTGAGGATTTTTTTGTTATATCGTTAATTTTTTTTGAGGGTTGGATAAATATACATAGACTACCCGGTTGACCACAATTGCATGCATAAATATTTGGATGATCATAACATGACACTCACCAATTTCAAACAACAAATAACCTGAATATTAATATCATATACATATATCATGTGTGGCTCGATAACAAAAAAAATGGCATAATACAGTCGTCTTCATCTAAAAGACTACAACCATATAATACCACGCAACCAAAAGGTCATCCGATTGAGTTGTTTTTAACCACAATGCATGTCGAGTATACCCAAAATAGCTAGCAGATTAAGTGTTGACTCATCGCTAGAATCTCGCTAATCATGAGAGTCAACATGGGATGTTCCCTCATCTTGATGAACTACAACTTCCTGCCTCTGTTTTCCTCTCTCGTGCTTCTGAACATTCAGTCCTTGTTGATCTCTAACTTCACGTGCAGTCAATCCTCCTTTGCAAGTCCTACTATTGTGACCAAATGCCTGAATATGTGATGTTAAATAATAAGTCATTATTAGAGCTGAATATTATAAGTCAAATTGCATGATTATGTTTCATACCTTGCACTTCCTACACTGAACTGTTCCAGATCTCTTGCCCTTCCTTTTTTCTCCATCTTCTCTCCTTCTATTCCTATATGGTCTCCCTATTCTCCTTTTCATGGTTGGAGGAAGAATTTGAGGCAAGTCGGAGTGTGGCCACTGCTCACTATCAGGAATGGGGCTGAAGGTCATAACATACATTTGCTTGTAAGTTTTGATGTCAAAAACCACGACGAGACATAATTTATTGGTGCCTCTCTGAAGTGATAAATAGCTTTAACTGCATGTCGACAAAGGATCCCACTGATTTGCCACTACCCACAAGCACATGTTCTGCTCTTCAAGCTTATTGGTAAAAACGAATGACCATCCTTAACCTTTGCTTCTCTATTAGAAGCCATATATACCTTGCATTGTATAAATTATATGCAATTAATACACATGAAAATAAAAGGAGTATAAGTAAAAAACATTATAGACTTTACCTTGCATGTCCTAGAATCTTTCCTAGCACCATATAGCACATTTCTGAAGCTTTTTCTGTTGGTGAAGAGCATCCATTCTCTAAGTTTGATCTTCCCAAACTCATAATCAGGATATATCTCATCATTCTTATACATCTTGTCAAAGTATCCTTCACCATCCACTCCCCATGCCTCACTCGTGTTAACATTTAATCCATCATCAACTTCTGTTAAGATAAGATCAGGCTCTTCTAGCATATCCTCAACCATATACTAGATGAATCACTATAATCATCATCAGTTGACCCAAATGGCTCAAAATCTTCATCCTCGGCAGAAATACCATCATTAACTTCTGCTAAGATAAGATCAAGATTATGGTTTCTACCCCTTTTCCTACTACAACTCCATTAGTAGGTTCACTAGATGTGGAATTAGATTTGCTTCTTGGAATATATAAACCCTTCCTTTTAGCTGTAGTAGCAGGCATTTTTCTTTGCACCATTACTGATTGTACAGAAGGTTGGGTTCTCACAAATGAAACATCATGTGCAATGGTTTCAGTCTCAGTGGCTATATGAGGTGGTTGGGATGAAAGGATAACAAGGTTAGTTAATGGTGGAGATACACATGTAATGGGAAAGGTTTTCTTAAGAGTCAATTAACCCTCTTGCTAATTGAAGAGGTAGACTAGGTGTATCAGGCTATTAGCTGATCCAATGGCAAGGGGAATAAGTGGTACATCTTTCATCACATCAAACATGTTCATAACATTTGTATCACTTAACAACTGATGGCTTTTTCTATCATGGATATAAGGCAAAGTTGGAAGTTTCGGAAGATTCATCTTCTTTTTTTCAGCTCCCTCTAGAAAGTCAACATACAAGTCTAACACAAGACATGTATTAGTATTAGCAACCTCCACAATCAGATGTTCATCACATCTCCAACTCATTCTAAGAACTCGTTTATCCTCCATAATGAATGAAAACTACATACACAATAATTATAGTTTAGTATTAAAAAAATTGTTTTCCATTTCCTAAAAGTAAAGGCACTTCCTTATAAACAAACCATTGTTTTGCTACAAACGATAAACAAGTAATAAATTAACTAAAACCTAGCATGCAAATGGCATAAAGGAATCACACATAGGTTATAGACTAATTAAGATATTCTTAGATTTCTTCAAAATAAACAAAATTAGCAAGGTAGAATAAGTAATAACACATTTGTACATACCTTAAACACAAGTGCAGAAACAATAACCAACGCAGCACAACCCAATCGAACCTAGCAGAGCGCGAAATCGAAGTATCGAACCCGGTAGATGGTAGAATAGCAAGTGAAGTGTTCTCTTCCCTCTCAATTTCTTAATCTCCCTCTCTCTATCAGTAACCCTAGTCTCTAACCCATCTTTCAATTTCCCCCAAATGAATCTCCCAAGTCCCCACTCCCGAGCATACTTGTTTTGATAATCTAAATTTTATGTTAAATTTATTACTTTAAAAAACAATTTTAATTTAAAGAAAAGGGAAAGGTTTAAAAATTGGACGGAATTAAAGCTTATCATGATATATATATATATAGGGTAGGGTTCAAGTGAAAAGAAGTGAGTCCGGTGAGAAGGAAAGAAGTAAGCTGATTGGTTAATTAAAAACACCCTCACGCGCTTCTTTTTTTTGTTTGAAGCACACGCGTTTCTCAATCTTCTATCCTCCCTCCCTCCTCCAGATCCGGCTCTTCCCGCTCCTCCAGATTCGGCACCAGCGATCCTCGCGATCTTCTCCGCTTCGCTGCTCACCTTCGTTCCTCCAGATGATCGACACGGTCGATCGGGCGCTGCTCGAATTGGATCCTCACGAGCGCCTGCAAGGGTTTCTCACGATCGCATTCCGTCAGAGCCCTGATTTCATCTCTGCTTTTGGCCGGTTTAGCCACGAATTGGATCCTCACTAGAGCCGCCATGGTGATCGAATCGAGACGAGGATTAGATGGCCTGGCTCGCAGCAAGAAGCTGGTCGGCGGGATGAGACAGACGGGCCTGACTCTGATCTCGTTCTATGGAATAACGGTGGCGCTTCTGTTGTGGATCGGTTGGATATCCTCTTCCGACGTCGGCGCTGCCAATTCCGTTTGGTGGAGGAATTTGGCATTTTTTATGAAGATTGTGGGTCGCCTCCACTGGCTGAATGTTGGATCCAACCAAAGCTCTAATGGCTGAATGTTGTTTAGTAAATTTTATAGTTCTAGTATAGCTGAAGAAAGATCGAAATGGGATGATGAAATTGATTTCAATTCAAAATTACGTAGCTTTTGAGATTATCCGATGAAGATGTAGAGTAAAGGGAATTTAAAATATATATAAAAAAACTTTAATTCGAAATAACATTGAATGGGTTTATCACATTTTCACATGTTCAATTCGTATATACTGAGGTTGGTTCGGTGTCTAAATAGAGGTTGGTTTAGTGACTAAATAGGTTTGTTCAGTTTCTAAATAGAGATTGGTTAAGTGAATAAATAGAGGTTGATTCAGTGACTAAATAGAGGTTGGTTCAGTGTCTAAATATGTTGGTTCAGTGGCTAAATAGAGGTTGGTTCAGTGACTAAATAGATGTTGTTCGATGACTAAATATAGGTTGGTTCAGTGACTAAATAGGAGGTGGTTCAGTGAGTAAATAGGTTGGTTTAGTGACTAAATATAGGTTGGTTCAGTGACTAAATAGAGGTTGGTTCAGTGAGTAAATCGAGGTTGGTTAAGCGACTAAATAGAGGTTGGTTCAGTGACTTAATAGAGGTTGGTTCGGTTACTTAATAGAGAGTAGTTTAGTGACTAAATATATAGCGGTTCAGTGGTTAAATATAGAATGGTTCATCACATATATAGAGAGTGATTCAGTGATAAAAAAAAAAGCGAATTAGAAGTGGTTCAGTGACTAACTAGAGAATGGTCCAGTGACTAAATAGAGAATGGTTCAGCACATATATAGAGAGTGGTTCAGTGACTAAATATATAATGGTTCATTAATTAAATAGAAGTGGTTCATCAATTTTATAGTAACTGGTTCAGCACATATATAGAGGGTGGTTCAGTGACTAAATATATAATGGTTCAGTGACTATATTTTAATTATAATAAGAATATATTATATATTTTAATTATAATAGAGACTAACACACATAATTAAAACTTTATAAGTTTTTTTTTTTGGTACGTAAAACTTTAAATGTAGTACTCCTATTTAATACGGAATTGAATTTTTTTAAACGTTAAATTAAAAGCAGGTAGTTTGAACATTGAAAACAGGTTGGCATATTGGCAATTAAAAGCAGGTATACTTGCGCTTCCCATCAGCACGGCTGCCCGAGGTTCGAGTCTTCGCATTGGAAAGTTTTTTTTATATTAAATATGATAGAGGCGCGTGAGAGGACGCGCGCGAGAGAGGTAGGCGCGTGGGGTGTGCAGAACGCGCGAGCGAAAGGGGCAAATGGACCAATGAGATTGCTTCTTTCTTTCTCACTTTTGGTGATCTTTTCACCTGAACCCAACCCTATATATATATATCATGATAAGCCTCTAGTAATTTAAATTCTATATGTTTGAAAATTCAGAATATATGGAATGCCAATTTTATTGTCATCCACAAGCTAAAACACATATCGACTCTAGGCATTTGGAGGATCTTTATAACAGATATGAAGGTAGGTTTTATTTTAACTTTACTTATGTGTTCATATTACTGATTTTTTAGATGTTTAACAAAGTGCATCTTCATGTTTATACAAGATAAATTCCCATTCCTTTTTCAATAAATAGTCACAACATCACTTTAACTGAATTTTATTCATGCACTGGTACATCATGTTAACTGTTTTGTTATTGCACTCAATTCCTATGATATGTTACTTTGATTATATGCAGTTCTATCTAATTATTATGTTTTCCTGATATGCTTCCTGGATATATGCCTTATGAATTCAAGACTTAGTAATATGGATGTATGTTGTGTGCAGGACATGGACGGCAATGAACTCTTCATAGAATAGGTATTTTTCAGGTGGGAAGGCCTAGCTGCTGGTAATTGCATATACCATCTACATTGTTTCTAATAGACAGGTGGATAATTCTTTTTCCTTCCCTCTCTTTACCCTTTTAATCCTCTTTCTTTATTATATTATTTTTTCCATAAATTAATTACCTTGTCAATGGAAAAAAAAAGTCTCATGCTTTGTGAAATCACATTGCGGTTAGTTTCTTTCACATAATTTTAAAGTCTCATGCTATAAATTTTAAAGTCTCAACAAGCTTCACTAAGTTCTACATTATGTTATGTTCGTCCAAAGCAAAATAAATCCCCATTCCTTTTTGAATAAATAGTCATGCTCTTCAAGGTTTGTGAAATCACATTGGGGTTAGATTCACGCTTTGTGAAATCTCATGCTTTGTGAAATCACATTGCGGTTAGTTTCTTTCATAGAATTTTAAAGTCTCATTCTATGAATTTTAAAGTCTCAACAAGCTTCACTAAGTTCTACTGATACGGGGTAAGCCGTAGGATGGCCCAATCTTCAACAATCAAACAAGAAACTCAAGAACCGAAGCAAGAACTCAACAAGAAAGCAAGAAACTTAAAGAACGCAGCAAGAAAGACTCAAAAAACACCAAGAACACTCGGCATCGACCAAGAACAAAGACAAGAAGCAGCAAACTCGATCTAGAAAGTGGGACACGATATCGACTATGACAAAGAAACAAGAACAAGACTCAAAATTGAACGACTTGACTCGACAAAACAATAAAGACCGATAGGTTTGGGTGATTCGAACTATGTAGAACGATATGAAGACCCCATGCCTCCGTAGAGGGTAGGAACCAAGCACCAACGACTACACAACCCGCCTCTACAACCAAGCGGACAACTTGGAGGCACAAGGAGGGGACTTGTGGATACCAGGATCACCAAGCTCTCGCGAGGTTGATGAACACAAGACAAACCAAGCTGAGATCAATACCAATTTGCAATCGATGAGCCACGTTTCGAATCGATTGACTTTCGCTCAATTGTGTTTCACACAAAACTGTAATTTCTTGAATGAATAACGTCTGATGTTTTACAATGGAATCAGCCGTTACTTATAACCCTAAGGGCTGATTTTAGATATAAATAATGATTAAAGAGAAATTAAAATAAATCCCAAAATTACCTAAAAATAACATAAGTAAAGAAGGTCTCTAAAAATAGTAACAAAGGAAGTGTTCCAACACTTATATTTTCGGCCAAAACAGTGACAGCTGCAACGAATGTGATTTTCGGCCAAGCTTTAGGTCGAATCTGGAAAAATATTCAACAGAAAAGTTGTAGATATCTTCGTCCTCTTTCCGACAAGGTATGGCACAATCCAATCCGATTAATATTGACTCTGAATAACTCATTTTATTGAGACGTCGAAAAGTTGTCAAACTGTTGAACGAATCCAAACTTGTTGATAAGCACCACTTGTTTTCCCTTCATCATCTACATTCTGTTCTGTTCATCCAAAGAAAGATAAATCCCCATTCCTTTTTTAATAAATAGTCATGCTCTTCAAGGTTGATATAAATCAATAAAATAATAATGCAATGTTTATCAAGCATTATTGAGTTTATTTTGTAGCTGAGTTAGGTAGCTTCCTAACTGTTGGTAAGAACCATGCTCTTCATGGTTGATACTCTTTCTGGTTGTACTCCTCCTGCATGAATGTCCTACTTGTTCACATTGACACACTTGCATTGGTTCTTATTTGCCATAACAGATGGCTAAGAATCAATGCAGTTCTTCTAATATAAATTTTCTTTTTTCATGAAACTATTTTCTTGATAATATTTGTATGAATTTCCATGAGAAGTGACATTGCAGAGGATATGCTACTATTTTGCACGTTTTGGTAAGTAATGAGTTCAGAGTTTACTAATTTATTTTTCATTATATAATATAGTTTAGCTTGTTAGTTAGCCAAGTATGTAATTCATCTAGGGTTAGATAATGGTACATGATTTGATAATGCTGCTGGTTATTTATCCCCTTGGGTTTTATTTATATATAGTTTGGATGGTCCTGCCTGATTGATTTGCGATTGCTTCTGTTATGCTAGATCTATTTTTAAATTTGCTTGATTCGTGCTTAAATTTGTTTATGTTCATCTAATTGCATGTTTTATTGTTTGGTTTCGTATTTAGAGTTGTTCCTGCTAGCCACGAGCCAAATCACAAATTTGTTGATCGAAGTTTATCTATTTTTAGCTCAGAAGAAGTAGATCAGACAATTGAAGATAAATTTACAGTTACACACTTAGAACAAGTGAGATAATAATGGAATCTTATATATCCAATACAACATGCCCTGCCGTAAATCTAGAGCTCCTATTACTTTGATGGATTAAAATTACACAAGATGTCAATTGCTCCTGAATGTGTGTATTTGTAAATAATAGATGTTAGCCTACTAGTAATTAATGGTTCAACATTGTCTCTGGTTTGACACGGTGCACAATTGGACATTGGACGAATGATTTTTCACCAAATAGCAAAAACTTTGGCCTCAGCCCAAACTAGCGTTATACTAGTATTTGTCAAACTATGCCATCTTTTCTTTTCACATTGACGTTTTAGTGTGTCAAAAAGGAATACTTCCACTTCCATTTCTTGACAACTTTCTAAACATGATTATATCTTTAGTGAACAAGATGATTGGTTTTGATCTTTTTTAAGTAAATTGGAGCTCTAAGCTCGCATCGTGATCTAGTAACCTGTTGTTTTTGGCAGAACATTGAAGTCTGAAATGTTGCACTCATCTTTTTCGTTTCAGGAGTAAAGAGAGTTCTTAGAGCATTAGCAACCATGAGTTTTGCTTACCTTAAGGTTGCTAAAAGGTAACCCCATGGTTGTAGGCAAAACCTTAAGGTAAAGAGAGGAAAGGGGTTACCTTGGTGTGGAGAGGTAGAAAGTGCATTGGACCATGTGCAAAAGCATGATGCTTTATTTATTTTTATGTTTTTATATTTAACTAATAATATTATGATTGGTGGAAATCATATAGTGGGTATAAATAAATGGGAAAAAGAGAAGAATGAGGTAAACTCATGGTTGTGGAATAAAAATATGAAAACCTTAAAGAAAGAGGTTGATAAAGTAGAAAGTTATTTAAAAGAAAAAATTAATGAGGCGTCAAAATATTATAGGGAGAGAGGAAAAAATTGGATAAGAGGTAACCTTATGGTTGCGGATGGTCTTAGAGCATGAGCAACCATGGGTTTTGCTCTCCTTAAGGTTGCTAAAAGGTAACCCCTTGGTGTGGAGAGGTAGAAAGTGCCTTGGACCATGTGCAAAAGCATGATGCTTTATTTATTTTTATATTTTTTTTATTTAACTAATAATATTATGATTGGTGGAAATCATATAGTGGATATAAATAAATGGGAAAAGGAGAAGAATGAGATAAACTCATGGTTGTGGAGTAAAAATATGAAAACAATAAAGAAAGAGGTTGATAAAGTGAAAATTTATTTAAAAGAAAAAATAAATGAGGTGTCAAAATATTATAGGGAGAGAGGAAAAAAATTGGATAAGAGGTAACCTTATGATTGCAGATGGTCTTAGACCCGGTGGATTCTACTCATCTTGAACATGTGGCTGCAGAAGGTTATCTGAAACTGTTGGATTCTAGTTGAATCTTTTAAATGGAATTTGAAACCTAGCTAGGTTTTGTGCTCTGCTTTATCTAACGATATAATCCGCTCTTCATAAGTGCAGATGGAACGTGAAGGTTCGATAATGTAAAAACAATGTAATAAGAAATACTCTAGAAGGGGTGTTGAATAGAGTATGCCCGTTTTTCGCAGAAAGTCTCAAGACTTTTGGAGCTTGTACCAAAACCTTTGAGATAACCTGAATCACAGAGTTAGACAATTCGAATCAAGTGCAGAAATAAGGTAAAGCAATAAGTAAAGAACACGAGTAATTGTTTACGAGGTTCAGCAAAACTTGGCCTACGTCCCCGCCTAGGGTTCTTCCACAACCCTAGGATTCAAAAGGCTTTATTGATTGCTTAGCTTAGGATCCTAATAGCTCACCGAGAAGCCTCTCTCCTATACAATTGCAATCTAGTCAACTCACGTTCCCTTGGAGTCCTAGACCAATCTAGAAGAGCCCCACCTCTCTCAGCTATCTAGTACAATCCTCTAACTCTCGCAAATCAATAGCCTAGTGCAACTTCCCGAGTTGTAAACTCTCGAGTAACACTTGAAATAAATATATCTTATAAGCTCACAGTGACTCTCAAAGGCTTTGAAATAAACAACAAACTCTTGAGCGCTTAGCAGAGAGACACTTGGAAGACAGATCGCTTGAATGAATGAAAGCTCGTGTAGCACTTGTGTGTCTTCTGTCTTCTCCTTCCTTTCCTTTATAAAAGATCATGGAGCGTGAGGATCTTCACCACCAGATCTCCAACGGCTCCATGGAATCAGATTGATCTTTAATCTTCTATTTATGGATACTTTGAAACGCCATGATCTATTTTGAACTGATCTCCTCAATATGAATTAAGGAAGGATAGAATCTCGAATATACTTCCTGAAATGGTTAGGCATACATATATATATAATATAATGGAAGTATATAATAAGATAAAATAATATACGAATAATTAAGATAGGTTTTGTATTTCATCAACTGTTAATGCTCCAAGGCCTTTGACACAGAAAACTTGTCAAAGCCTTTGAAACATCTATTCCGATTTTCATCAAGGGAGGGAGTTATCAATCTCCCCTTTGATGAAAGACAAAACCTGTGCATCCCTGCAACTTAGTCAAAAAAAGATAATACAATGGAATTCGGACTAAGTACCTGCAAGGGTTAGACAAATGTTGGAAAAAAAATTTTAAAGTAAGAAAACATCCAACCGAAAACCATAAATCAAAAACCAAGGTCTTCCAAGACCTTTAAGCAGAGGTTTTCAAAGTCTAATCATCTCCCCCTTTTTGTCTTTCAACAAAGGGCGGAGGAAAATCAGTCACCAAAAAGTCATCAAAAGTTTTGAAAACGTTTCCAACAAACCAGCAAAGTACCAAGTTTCAGGGGTGGGATAGGGTGGGTTAAGGTTTAGGCTTAGTCATCCGGAGCATCATCAGTGAGCCTCGTCCACAGTCCTTCCAGCATCGTTGAAATCCCGCTCATCGTCGTCATCACCTCTTTCTGCAGCTCCTTAATATCCAGGCAAACTTCCTCCAAGCCCAACTCTAGGTTGTCCATGCGTTCATCGAAAGCTGGAGCAGTGGAAAAGGCTTTTGAAGGAGTGGCAAGACTCAAGGTCCCTTGGGGAGACCGAGTGATTGCAATCTTTTCAAGGCCTTTAGAGTCGAACTTACCCGTATGACGCAACTGTTCTTTATTTTTCACATCAATTCCAGAAGCTTTGAAGATAGGGGTCAAAAGGGTAGCAAAGGGGAGGGGAGAGCCTTTTCTGGTTATTCTGGCATGAGCCATGGTTCCAAGGATAGTGTTGGCCAGATCAGGATCAAGGCCATTGAGAATGTGGTAGAGCAGGACCATGGCATTGTCGGTAAGGAGTGAGCCAGAGTTAAGACGGGGTAGGAGGCATCTAACAATGATGTTAAAGGTAATTTTTGCCTCAAGGGTTAGGGATGAGTGGGTGAGTTGCTTTG
Organism: Persicaria tinctoria; assembly: GCA_037127255.1. Lineage (NCBI taxonomy): Eukaryota > Viridiplantae > Streptophyta > Magnoliopsida > Caryophyllales > Polygonaceae > Persicaria > Persicaria tinctoria. The sequence goes on along the minus strand of JBANSL010000008.1, from coordinate 63,589,213 downwards.
AGGTGCTGTTGGATGCCTCAGGTAGGAGATATTTGGCTCGGGCTAGGATGATGCAATTTTCTTTTGAGGGGTGGATTTCAGCAGGTGGAACTGGTGTAGGTAAGCCTAGGGAATCTGCAAAATCGTTGGAGTTGAGAGAGATTCTAACCCCTTTGACGACAGACTCCAAAGACCAACCATTAGTGTCGTTTTTGGCTTTTAGGTTAATGTAGAAGAGTCGGGTAAGATCGGGGTAGTAAACAGTCTCAAGGTTAAGAAGGTTCCAGGCTGGGGATTTTTTGAGGAGCTCAATGCAAGGTAACTTCAAAGCTTCAAAGAACTCAACATCTAAAAAATCAGAACAACTAATCTTACGAATTCTAAACTCGTCTACCCACTTACCAGCAGTCTCAGCATCTTAAAACCAAGAGGAGGGCAAGGATTGATTTACCTGGATATAGGCCGGGGGGTCTGCGTTCTTTCTGCGCGCAACTGTTGGAGCAGCTCTCTTGACAGGCGCTACAAGACTCTTGACAGTGCCCTTCCTGGTGCGCTTGGGGGATGGAGGCTTGACAGCAGCAGGGGCTTTCCGCTTCTTTGGAGACGGGGGAGGAGGAGGAGGAGAAGGAGAGGGAGATTCTTCCTCCTCTTCCTCAGACCCCGAGTCCTCAGCGGACCCTGCGTCATCTCCTTCAGGTTCCTCGTCCTCTCCAGATCCCTCTTGCTCTTCTTCTTCGTCTTCCTCAGGCTCCTCCTCGGATGGAACCTCCTCGGCTTCGGCTTCCTTCCGAATCCGCTCAGCTTCTTCCTCGGCTTGTTTCTTAGCAAGTTCGGCCTCCTCATCGGCCTTTTTCTGCCTCAAGGCCTCCTCCTCGGCTTCCCTGGCAGCATCTCTTTCCAGGGCGGCATCAAGGTCGTCTTCCTCCTCTTCCTCTTCCTCAACCAAGATCTTTCTCTTCCCCTTTTGTTTAGCACTCAGGGGTTTCTTAGCAGCGCGCTTCTGAGAGCCCTTGGGAACCGTGGCCGTGCTCGACGTAATGGTGCTTTGGACAACGGCTGGGATGATGGCTTGAGTAGCAGGTTCGGGTGTGGGAGAGGTAGCAGTGGCCTGGCGTCCTTTGGGGTTGGCGCCAAGTCTTTTGGGAGTGACAACTTTCTTAGTTTTGGGTGACATGGAAGTAGTCGGTTAGGGTTTCTTGAGAGGCGATTGAGAGGTTGAAGATGAAGAAGTGGAAAGGGTTTGGATAATTTCTGAGGTGAGGAGTAATCGGGTACAGGATTTGGTTTAAGTAGAGAGAGAGGGTGAGGGATTGATGGGACGGTTGAGAGTTCCAATGGGGGGGAGGTAATGATATTTGCTCAATTTAAAACCTTCCAAATTCAAATTTCAAAAATCCAAATATTTAGGAGGGAGATAACTGAAAATATTTTGTTTTAAAATAAAATATATCCAACGGTTCAAGGATAAAAACGGATTTTTGAAAAATAATAAAAATAATTGATTAAATATCTAGGAAGATATTAACAAAAAATGTGTGATCCGATATATGTACTCCACTGTTCAGTTTGCAGACCTTGACATAACTCTTAAAGGTCTTGACACTGAGTGGAGTTTATCTTTCGTAAAGGGAAAGCTCCCCCTACGAAAGTGCATCCTTGTTAAGCATCCAAATCTCTCGTCTAATGAAGGTGAACCTGTCCTCTGCCAAAGGCTTAGTAAAGATGTCAGCCCATTGATAATCAGTAGAAATAAAAGATATGGACACATCACCTTTTTCAACACGATCTCTAATGAAATGATGCCTTACATCATTATGTTTGGTCCTTGAATGCTGAACATGATTCTTAGTGATGGATCTGGCACTTGTATTGTCACACTTAATTGGGATACCTTTGAGGTTGATGCCAAGATCTCGCATTTGTTGAGCTATCCAAAGGATTTGGGAGCAACAGGCTCCAGCTGCAATGTATTCGACTTCTGCAGTGGATAGAGAAACTGAATTTTGCTTCTTTGAGTGCCAACTGATCAAGGATGCTCCTAAGAATTGGCAACATCCTGATGTGCTCTTCCTATCCACCTTGTAGCCTGCAAAATCTGCATCAGAATATCCAATTAAAGTGAAATCCTTTTGCTTTGGGTACCATAGTCCAAGTTCCTTAGTGCCATTGAGATATCGAAAGATCCTCTTCACAGCCACGAGGTGAGATTCTTTAAGATCAGCTTGAAACCTAGCACACATGCAAACACTAAACATGATGTCAGGTCTACTAGCCGTGAGATATAATAAAGATCCAATCATTCCTCGATACTCCTTTTGATTGACACTTATTCCAGTCTTGTCTTGATCTAGAGACAATGTAGAGCTCATGGGAGTCTTGGCTGCCTTGGATTGATCCATCTTGAACTTCTTCAAGAGATCCTTAGTGTACTTGCTTTGGTTGAGGAAGATCCCTTTCTTGGATTGATGAACTTGTAACCCCAAAAAGAAGTTGAGTTCACCCATCAAGCTCATCTCAAATTCACTGCACATGATGTCAGAAAATTCCTTGCACAAAGATGTGTTAGTAGCACCAAATAATATATCATCAACATAAATTTGGATAACCAAAATGTCCTTTCCTTTGGTCTTGATAAAAAGAGTTTTGTCGATCAACTCCCTTTTAAAATCATTTTCTAAAAGATATTTAGACAAGCGCTCGATCGTACCAAGCTCTTGGGGCTTGTTTCAAACCATAAAGTGCCTTGTCAAGTTTGTAAACATGATTGGGGAATTATGAGCTTTCAAAACCTGGGGGTTGAGCAACATAAACTTCTTCCTCTAAGAAACCATTAAGAAAAGCACACTTGACATCCATTTGATATAACTTTATGCTCATGAAAGATGCAAATGCTAATAAAATGCGAATGGCTTCAAGCCTGGCTACGGGAGCAAAGGTCTCCTCGTAGTCAATACCTTCCTCTTGATTGTAGCCTTGGGCAACAAGCCTTGCCTTGTTCCTCACAATCTTACCATTCTCATCAAGCTTGTTTCGAAATACCCATCGAGTGCCAATGACTGATTGATGCTTTGGTCTAGGCTTCAAAGTCCAGACTTTGTTCCTTTCAAATTCACTAAGTTCACTTTGCATAGCTATAATCCAGTCTGGCTCCTGAAGTGCCTCATTTACCTTCTTTGGCTCAATAAGAGAAACAAACGCGTTAAAAGCACAAAGATCTTTAAGTTTAGAACGAGTTTGAATACTAGAAGTAGGGTCAGAAATGATATCCTTTAATGAGTGTGATGAGGAGTATTTGAATTTCCTTTTGCTAGTCTCAGCTCCTTGATTCGTCACACCATCAGGATTGATTTGTGGTACATCTGACTCCGTGGTCCTGTTAGGTTCAGTTACAGCAGTTTCTGACATCTCAACACTATTGGATTGGACACCAAGGGCTTTGGATGAATCTTCAACACCTTGGGCCAATTCTCCAGTGTTAAGAATCGGTTCCTGCATGTTCCTTTTCTCTGTGTTCATGGTAGCAGCATCATCACCTTCCTCGTTCTCTTCATGGATGTTAAGATCTATATCTGCAACACTTTCACTCAAAGCACCGTCATTGCATTCATAAAAAATAACATGTATACTTTCTTCAACAACCTGGGTCCTTTTATTGAAGATTCTATAAGCTTTGCTACTCGTGGAATAGCCAAGAAATACACCTTCATCACTACGCGCATCAAATTTCCCAAGGTTATCTTTTCCATTGTTATGAACAAAACAAGTACAGCCAAAGGGTTTAAAATAAGATATAAGTGGTTTGCGGTCTTTGAAAAGTTCATAAGGAGTTTTCTTTAAGATGGAACGAATAAGACAACGATTTAAAATGTAGTTAGCTGTGTTAACAGCTTCAGCCCAATAGGTTTTAGGTAATGCATTTTCTAAAAGAATAGTCCTGGCCATATCCACTAAGGTGCGGTTCTTGCGTTCCACAACCCCGTTTTGTTGAGGTGTCCTAGGAGCAGAAAAGTTATGGGAGATGCCATATTTAGCACAAAACAAATCAAATTGAAGTTGATCAAACTCCCTACCATGATCACTCCGAATAGACACTATGGGCTCATTTCTTAAAGTTTGCAACTCCTTACAAAGTTTTGAAAACTCAAATAAGGCCTTTGATTTTTCTTTCAAAAATGCAATCCAAGTATATCTAGAAAAACCATCAACGACAACTAGCATGTACTTTTTACCATTGGGAGATTTGACTCGCATATGACCACATAAATCCATATGTAAAAGTTCAAGAGGTCTAGAAGAACTTACAACCTTTTTGGGTTTGAAGGAGCTACGTGTTTGTTTACCTCGTGTGCACGCGGATTGCACATGTCAATACCTTTGAAGTCCATCTCAGGTAGCCCTCTTACAAGCCCTTTGGACACAAGCTTCTGTAGTGTATGTGGACTCACATGACCGAGTCTCCTGTGCCAAAGCTTTGGATCATCCGTTAAAGCCTTTAAACAGGTTAAGCTTCCTTGTGCCACTTGATCAGCATTTTGATGTTGCTAAAACCAACCCCGCAAGAATACGGTGTCAATTGTAGTATTCAAGTATCGTATCACAAGGACTGGTGGAGTGTCAATTATTAGCTTTAAACCAGTTTGACCAAGCCCAAAAGTAGCAGACAATTTAAGAGAAATTGTAATTGAAAGTGACAAATAACAATAGAATGATGAGAAATATATATGTGAGAGACATTCCAGGGCTAGGGATTCTGCGAACGATGCATCCTCAATAGAATAAAATGTAGTCTCACCCGAATCATTTCCAATTCTATGTGAAGGTAGGTTATCTAATGTAATTGCAAATCTCCTTTCGGTCTCAATGCAAATGTGTCTGAATTGGATAACAATCTCCTTTCGGTCTCATGCAACCAATTCAGACCCCTTGAGCTCTTAGAATCTAGGTGATAATCATATCAATATCTCCTTTCGGTCTCAATCAATATCAATACAACTTAAGATTTCTACGACAACCTATTGATCCTCAAAAAGCTTAATTCACTTTCGCACAATTAAACTTTAGGTTTAATCCTATAGTTCTGATCGATTAGATCACCTTTCGGTCTCAATTCACCATTTAAATTCCAACTTAGGGTTATCTTCTTTCGATCTCAAACCCTAAATCAGGTCTAATCAATTCACATCGATTAGATTAAGTACAATAGGATTAAATCACGATTCAAATGAGAAATCATTCGGGTGATATGAAGAGCAAGTCTATTTCTGCATCGTCGGGATTATCCCTAACCCTAGAACAAGGAGAACTAGCCTAGCATGGAGATTTTCATATTCAATTCAATTAGACTAAGCATAGAAATCAAAGACAAACAAGAGATAAGAGTAAAAGTACCAATTCTGAATTGAAACGATTCGAGTCTCCGCTTAGGGTTCTCACCAAGTTCTCCAAAGCACTCAACAATGTCTGATTTTTCGGTCCCCCTGTTCTCTAAAAAAACGTCCCTTAAATACCCCCTCCATAAAAATAAATTAAAAACGGAAGAAAAACGGTTCAGGGGACGACACTCGGGCATAACACATCTCGAGTGTCAAAGGCACTCGGCCGAGTGTTTGGTTCTGTAAGGTACTTGATGCCACTCGAGCCCATAACTGCCCGAGTGTATAGGGCACTCGGCCGAGTGGGTGTTATTTCTCGCTTTTGGGGTCCACTCGAGCATACAACTACTCGAGTTGAAATCCACTCGACCGAGTGTCTGGGCTTCTTTACTTCTTTGTCTTTTTGCCAAGCTCGTCACGATTCCGGTGCTCCACATCCTTGATTCCGTCCCTCCTAGTGCATCTTTGACGCCTTCCGAGTGCACCGAAAAGCCTCGAAGCTTGTCATTCTCTATTAGCTCTCTCATTGACACCAAAACCGCTCAAAAGCACCTGAAATCATAACAAACGAGCGGTAGACACCGATTCCACCAAACTAAACCAAAAAGGGCCAAAAATATATATAATAGTTAACTCAAAGGCTCTAAACCCGATGCAAACATGCCCTATATTCATCGCTAAATAGATGCTATCAAAATACCCCATACTTAACCTTGCTTGTCCCCAAGCAAGACTAAGACAATAATCACAAAATAGCATCTACTACTTCAAAATATTCGACGAATGCCGTCCTAGCATATCATAGCCAACAACCAAGCTTGACTAGCTCTTCTAATCTCAACCTCAAAACTCATCATCCACAATGCTTGAACAATCTCATAAATCTCCAACGCTTGGAATTGCGCACACAAAGAAATCATGAGGACTTTATAAGGTTATGATGGGTCTAAGACAGAAACAGTTAGGTATGGAAAAATTTAGGTCATTTGGTGCTAAAATCCGGGAAAAGGGATCATGCGAGAACAACCAGAAGAAACACCAACTTCAAAGAATCAAATTCATACCAATCCATCAAACAAGCTTCATCACAACCACTTTTTCATCTTAACTTTTGTCAACCACACCAAAAATTCTGTTTGTTTTTTTTTCTTCTTTTTTTTTCAAGATTTTTTCTTCACTCTCTAGTCTCGACACCCTTTTACGCGAATACAAACATTTGTGATGAATGCACCCGGTTACTAAGTGTCTTGACCATCTCACTTTGCACTTTTTCCTCCTTGTGTTAATTTTATTCTCCACAAGCAGGATCGGTTACTAACCGTATTTTTTCTTTCTTGACTTTTGCACAAGAGTGAATTTTATCCTCCTCTTATCCCAAGACTTTTTCTCTTTTTTTTTTCAATTACAATCAAGAGAAATCATTTCATACTTGAAGCACATCCACACAACAAAACACACTATCATGACCCAAAATCCCGGATTGGGTAAAGGCAAATAGCGGGCTATGAAAATCTTGTGGAGCTACCAAAGAAACAAGCTTCTAAGGCTCAGAAGGCTTCAAGCAGATGGTCAAATGTAAGGGAGGTAAAGATAAATGGGCTGACAAACTGCCTCAATCATATTTCAATTTGTGCACATAAACCCAATAATGCGGTGACAAGCTTGAGTATCCAAGAATGAGGCGAGATATACACATAATCGAGCAAGAGGATATACATGTTATCTAGTCAAACAAGGCAGCAGCTCAATGCTCAAGCAATCATCAAATATTCCAACCACCACAACATTCTAGAATCAGATCAAAAGAAGCAAGACTCATGACCCATGATAAAAAAATATATACATGACACAAGATATACACATGATAAAAATGATAATAATAAAAGTGCAGACTCTAAATAGAAAGGAAAAACAAAAGGAAAAAGACACAAATAGTACACCAAATGTGAAGTTCACCCCACCCCATACTTAAATGAAACATTGTCCTCAATGAGAACAGAAAAAGTGAAATGAGACAGGGTACTCGCAATTTGGTGATTAACGCGGAGGGCAAGTGTCTAGAAATTATCCGACTCGCCCTCAGCAACCTCATCATCTGAGTCGTTCGGCTCTTCATCCTCTTCCTCTTCAGAGTCCTCTTGATGCTCCTCTTCTTGTCGAGACTGCAGGTTGCGTAGCTGGGTATCGATAGCATCAAAGCGCCTATCGAAGTAAGATCGCAGCTGGCCGAACTGGTAATCGAAATAAGCTCTATCGTTGGTAAACTGAGGAGGATCGCTCGGCGCAACGTCCATGTAATCAGCAGCATTGGGGGCACGAGAGGTCCTAGAGGGCCCAGCAACATCAGAAGGCTGCGCAGCTGCAGCACCGTAGAGAGTATCCAAGTGGGCCGAAATCCCGTCATACCAGTTGTGTGCATTCTGGACCGTCAGGTGCGGTGGAAGGGGGAGCGGTAAATGGCGCTTCGTCGTAGACCTATCCTTGCATAAGGCTTGCTGCCCGTTGAACACAAGAATCTGACAGCGCTCTAGCTCCTCATGAGACCACTCGATCTGAGGGGTGATCTGCTGATAGATGGTGATGTCGATATTGACGGCACTAGCAAGCATGGAAACCATTGCCCCAATAGAGATAGCGGATGAACCTCTCGCTTCCTTCTCCCACCGCGTCGCCATTATATGCCCCAGATTGACAGGTCGGTCGTTGAGGGCGCCATACAAGGTTCGCAGCTCAAGTGCCCCCAAGCACCCTTGACTTCCCTCTCGAGCAAAGACTGTACTCGCGAGGAAGCGGTGGAATAGGCGGATAGCCGGATGTAAACAGGAAGAACTCTTAGCCCTATCGGCACGATAGCCAGATTCGTGCGTTAGCTGATACCAGAAGCGGTCCCTCTCTCCCTGCCCCAAAGTAGATGTCTCACCGGTGTTAGGGATGCCGAAGACAGTGCAGAATTGCTCCAAGGTGAGTGTGTGATTCTTATTCCCCAACCGGAATGTCACCTCGTCCGTGTTATATTTGAATGTGCACACCAACTCCCTAATCAGCTGAGGGCAGGAAGGCAACCGGCAATCCCAAATAGCTCGAAGAGAGAGCTTGTTGACAAGAAAATTCATATCCTCTAGTAGACCCAAACTCTCCAGGACTCTAGTGTTCATGAACTGAGTTGAGCGCACATCTCTTTTCTGCACTTTGGCATGAAGCTTCCTCTGCTCGGATGTGGTCAAACGGATGGGTGGCTTGTAAGCGGGAGGTGGCACATATACGGATTGTTTCTCTGGCTCATGAGCCTTTTCCTTCTCAGTTTCAACATTCTCCTGAGCTTCTCTTTGCTCTGCAGGCTTCAACTCTTCTAGTTGCTTTCCATTCCTTAGGGACACAGCAGAAATCTGTCCCTTAGGATTATCTTCGGTACGCCCTGGAAATTGACCATTCTGTCTAGGGGCATTGTTGGCCTGTTGAGCTACTTGTGTCTCAAGCATCTTTTGGCTCTTACTAAGGTTCTGTACTTCTCCAGCCAAATTCTGAACGGTGCCCATAAGTTTTTCCATCATCAACTCCATTTTATCCTTCTGAGGTTGGCCTTTCGGTGGGAATCCAGGTGGTGGCGATTCTGCAGCTTGCTTATTAGCATATGAAAATCCGGGGTGATCCCTCGCTCGAGGGTTGTAATTATTGAAGTTCCTGTTATAGCCCTGACCCTTATTATAATTTCCCATGAAATTTGCTTGCTCCTCCTGACTGCTGATATCTTGAGAGGCATAAATCTGGCAGCCAGAAATGGTGTGATCTTGAGCTCCACAAAACTGACAAGGCACTGGTCTAGTGTTTGTAGTAGCACTCACTTCTTTGACAGACAAAGACTTCTCCAATGCTGAGCTCAATCATTTGATTTCAGAAGCCAATGCATCATATCTAGCATCCTTGAAGGTTTCAGCTCCCACTTCGCAGATCCCTGAACCTCTTTTGGCATTAGAAAGAGCCCTGGGTTGTGAGTACTTCCCACATCGCTTAGCGGTCTTCTCGATGAATGCCCAAGCATCTTCAGCTCCCATTTCCAAAAATTCTCCTCCAGATGAGGAGTCAATAAGCACCCTAGTGTTGTCACTTACAGCTTTGTAGAAAATTTCTAACAGATTCAGCTTCGGTATCCCGTGGTGCGGACATTCAAACAAAAGGTCTTTGAATCTCTCCCATGACTCATGAATGTTCTCCCCATCACTAACCATGAAAGAATTTATCTTCCGCCTCATCTCATCAGTCTTGGATGGCAGGAAGAACTGATTCAAAAACTCAGATGACAATTCCTCCCAAGTAGTAATAGTGCCAGCAGGGATAGAGTTGTACCAGTGTCTAGCTTTTCCAGCAAGTGAGAAGGAGAATGATCGCATTAAGAACTCTTCAGGGGTGACACCTTGAACCTTCACAGTATCCATCAATTCCTTGAATGTGGATATGTGCTGATGGGGGCTCTCAGCAGGAAGCCCATTGAACATGTTCTGTCTTATCATATTCAACAGTGCAGGCTTTAGCTCAAAATTGGCGGGTGTTAATGTAGGAAGAACTACACCCGGTTGAGGTAGGTACTGAGCCGGATCCATACGCTCTCCTAGAGTTTGCGGCCCTTGGGGTTGTGGTAGTGAATTCACCACAATTTGTCGATTAGCAAGCTCTTGTCGCAGGGCAGCATTCTCTAGATCTCTCTGAGCCATCAGTCGCTCGAGTTCAGCTAAACGATTAGCGTTGTCACCCATTTTTCGATTTCTAGCAGTGCGTTGTTCAGCTCTTCTTCTACGAAAGGTGCGTTCTGGTTCAGGATCAAACGGGAATAGATCACTAGAGCTTTCAGTTTTTCGCATTCAGAGCAAAGCACAACCTGAAACCAACGACAAAAGGAAACAAATCAAAGAAGAAACAAGGACTTAGCAAACCAGTTGTCAGGAAACGATTGATACTAGCACCAGTCCCCGGCAACGGCGCCAAAAACTTGATGTTGCTAAAACCAACCCCGCAAGAATACGGTGTCAATTGTAGTATTCAAGTATCGTATCACAAGGACTGGTAGAGTGTCAATTATTAGCTTTAAACGAGTTTGACCAAGCCCAAAAGTAGCAGACAATTTAAGAGAAATTGTAATTGAAAGTGACAAATAACAATAGAATGATGAGAAATATATATGTGAGAGACATTCCAGGGCTAGGGATTCTGCGAACGATGCATCCTCAATAGAATAAAATGTAGTCTCACCCGAATCATTTCCAATTCTATGTGAAGGTAGGTTATCTAATGTAATTGCAAATCTCCTTTCGGTCTCAATGCAAATGTGTCTGAATTGGATAACAATCTCCTTTCGGTCTCATGCAACCAATTCAGACCCCTTGAGCTCTTAGAATCTAGGTGATAATCATATCAATATCTCCTTTCGGTCTCAATCAATATAAATACAACTTAAGATTTCTACGACAACCTATTGATCCTCAAAAAGCTTAATTCACTTTCGCACAATTAAACTTTAGGTTTAATCCTATAGTTCTGATGGATCAGATCACCTTTCGGTCTCAATTCACCATTTAAATTCCAACTTAGGGTTATTTTCTTTCGATCTCAAACCCTAAATCAGGTCTAATCAATTCACATCGATTAGATTAAGTACAATAGGATTAAATCACAATTCAAATGAGAAATCATTCGGGTGATATGAAGAGCAAGTCTATTTCTGCATCGTCGGGATTATCCCTAGCCCTAGAACAAGGAGAACTAGCCTAGCATGGAGATTTTCATATTCAATTCAATTAGACTAAGCATAGAAATCAAAGACAAACAAGAGATAAGAGTAAAAGTACCAATTCTGAATTGAAACGATTCGAATCTCCGCTTAGGGTTCTCACCAAGTTCTCCAAATCACTCAACAATGTCCGATTTTTCGGTCCCCCTATTCTCTAAAAAACGTCCCTTAAATACCCCCTCCATAAAAATAAATTAAAAACGGAAGAAAAACGGTTCAGGGGACGACACTCGGGCATAACACATCTCGAGTGTCAAAGGCACTCGGCCGAGTGTTTGGTTCTGTAAGGTACTGGATGCCACTCGAGCCCATAACTGCCCGAGTGTATAGGGCACTCGACCGAGTGGGTGTTATTTCTCACTTTTGGGGTCCACTCGAGCATACAACTACTCGAGTTGAAATCCACTCGACCGAGTGTCTGGGCTTCTTTACTTCTTTGTCTTTTTGCCAAGCTCGTCACGATTCCGGTGCTCCACATCCTTGATTCCGTCCCTCCTAGTGCATCTTTGACGCCTTCCGAGTGCACCGAAAAGCCTCGAAGCTTGTCATTATCCATTAGCTCTCTCATTGACACCAAAACCGCTCAAAAGCACCTGAAATCATAACAAACGAGCGGTAGACACCGATTCCACCAAACTAAACCAAAAAGGGCCAAAAATATATATAATAGTTAACTCAAAGGCTCTAAACCCGATGCAAACATGCCCTATATTCATCGCTAAATAGATGCTATCACATTTACGGCGTATATGTTGTTGTAACGATATGCAGTCAATATAACTTCACATGTATCATCTCTGCACACTATACATCTTTTCTTGTTAAATCTGACATTGTTACCACTACCACATAATTGAGAAACGCTAAGCAGATTATACTTTACACCATTAACAAGATAGACATTTTTAATACTATGGCTGGAATCACTTCCAACACTACCAATACCAACAATGTCGCATTTCCCTTTGTCACCAAGAGTGATTGTTCCCATGGATTGCTCCTTTAGATCATGAAAGAGAGAGCTCTTCCCACTCATATGCCTCGAACATCCACTATCAATAATCCATTTGTGTTCTTTCACCTTGGTGATTTCCTGCAAGACAAACATCAACCTTTGTGGCTAGACCAATAAGAAAATTTGGATCCATTATTGGGGTAAACCATATTTGTTAAAATAGTGCCTTTTGGGACCCAAACTTGTGTTATCCGTTCTTTTCTCAAATGAACAGGAAATGTATTACGAATAATGTATGGATCCTTTCTTCTATAAGGGCAGGTCTCTTTTACATGTCTTTTTCTAGCACAATGGTGACATATAGGAGAGGTTCTGCTTCCTTTTGCCTTTACAAAAGTGGTAATGTGTTGCTTCTTTAAAAACTTTGGATTGTAACCAATACCACTTTTGTTTAGAGAGCTTTGTTGCTCACCCAACATCTTATCGAGAGTGCCTTTGGATTTGGTAAAACTTATGAGGGCTGTCTGTTGGTCTAGAATCTTATTATTCAGGGAGATCTTCTCGTTCTCTAAGTCATGATGCACATTTCTTAGAGAGGAGAGATCTTGCTTGAGTTCAGATTTCTCCGAATCAAGCATCTTGACTTTAATGTCAAGACCTGAATAAGAAGCTTCAAGACCTTTGACCCTCATAGACAGATCCTCAATAGTTCTTTCCTGATCCACAGTTCTCTTAATAAGAGTGTTAGTTTGGGCAATAAGCTTCTCTTCATTGGCAATCATATTTGAAAGGAATTCCGATAATACCTCTTTTGGACTTTCCATAAGTTCTCTTACAGTAGCTTCAAGCTTTTCATCATGGGATTCATCTCCAGAAGCCATAAGACAAATGTTGGCCTTCTCATCGTCGGAGTCAGAGTCGGAATCACTCCAAGTAGCCACCATGGCTTTCTTCTTCCATTTGTCACCTTTCTTGGGCTGGCTCTTTGTCTTTTGAGGGCAGTCCTTCACAAGATGATCTGTTTCACCACATTCAAAACAAGACAACTGTTTAGTCTTCTTTTCATACTTGTTGTATTGAGGCTTACCTCGAAATTTTGAAGACTATGATCCATCCTTGTTGTTGAATTGCTTCTTCATTTTGAGAATTCTAGCAAGGCCTCTTGTGATAAGAGCAAAAGGATCATCCTCATCGTCATCCTCATCTTCGGAATCAGATCCATCCTTGGGCTCATCCTTCTTAGACTTGAGTACCAAGTTCTTAGTGCTGGTTGGAAGTTCTCCATCGTCTTCATTAAGGATCATCTCATGCGTGATCAGCTTTCCAAGAAGGTCATCAAGGGGTAGAGTGGTGAGATCCCGGGCTTCCTCTATAGCTGTTACTTTTGGATCCCATTTCTCCTTTGGAAGGCACCTCAGTATCTTCCTTACTTTCTCAACGTTGGTAAAGCTCTTGCCGAGAGAGTCAAGGTTGTTGGTGATTTATGTGAATCGTGTGAACATGGCCTTGATTGACTCATCAAACTTCATCTTAAAGAGCTCGTACTTTCGAAGGAAGATGCTGATCTTGGTGTCTTTTACTTGGCTCGTTCCTTCATAGGTGACGACCAACTTATCCCAAATCTCTTTAGCTAACCTACAAGAAAAGATACGGTTAAACTCATCAGTGCTAAGACCACAATAAAGTAAGTTAATAGCCCTGTAGTTCTTGGAGATGGTTGATAAGGTCTATTTTAGTGATGTTTTAAGCATAGATTTGCATATTAATTTAGAGCATTTTTATATTATTTATAGTTAATTTGTATTATTTGGTTTTCGGAGTCTACACTAGTATTTTTATATATTTCAGGTATTTTTGGGACTGGATCGTATGAAATGCGGGTTAATCATAATTTTAAGGATCATTGGGCAAACTAAAAGCATGATGGCCTTGATGAACTGGAGAGATGAAGATTGCGCAAATTACAAGCTGGGCTAACGGCTAAAGCCACATTAGCTGGGCTGATCGAATTGTATACGGAAGGACTGAAGGAGGTCCACAATGCTTCATGAATTGGCTTCCAATTACTTACTCCGTACTCAGTAGATAGAAAGAATTAGCTTAATATTATATATTTATACAGAGTATTAGATTACATAGATTTTATATATTATTTATATTACCATATAGAACTCCGTACTATTTATATACATTCATACGGTGGTGTGACCGGCCGTTACTAAATTCTAACCCTAAACCCTTGTTATGTTTTGTCTTATTTTTATGGAGATCTAAACTCTCGCGTTTTGTCTATGGATTGAAGCTTTGATTTGATAAAGTTGTGAGATTTCTATTCTTGTTCTATTCTTATTGATTCGTATCGATTCTTTTGCGAATATTATTGATTTCTTCTAGTTCGTACAACTAGTTGAGATTATTGCTAGGATTTTGTAGATTCCTCGTAGCGAACCTTAATCCATAGTAGCAATCATGCCTTTTTAGGACTCGTAGGACTAAACTGGTGTGTAGAGAATCAATTATATGTTAAATGCTGACTCGTAGCTTGGTGTTGCATATATCCTGGTTAATCCTTAATCTTAATGCTACTATTAGGTTAAATCTTGACCGTGTTAAGGTTATCTAATTAGTAAGGGTTACTAGGACTCGTAGGACTAGTAATTTACACAAGATCAGGACAGGAACAATAATAGGATGAAAAGAGAACTTGAAGAAGAATCGATGATCAACCGGTCAAATTAAAGTGGATATTTGTAGATGAAACTAACTTCTTAATTGCTATCTCCGCGAGTTGTTTATAGTTTATTTTATTTTATTTCTTATTTCAACCACTCAAAAACCCCCTTTCATTTAATTGGTAAATAGACTTAACTTAGGAATAACTTGATTCTCTGTGGGATCGACTCGTGCTTATCTCACTACATTAGTTAGTAAGTTCGAATTTATTTTGATACGGTTAACGCGACTAAAAACCGTCCATCAACTTGGCGCCGTTGCCGGGGATCGAACTCGGGTCACCCGCGTGACAGGCGGGAATACTTACGGTTCATAACACCCTTGCTACTAACTTTTTAGATGTTGAAGTTGTTGCAGTTTGAAGGTGAGAACTTTCACCAATATCTTACCAGATTGCAGAGATATGTTGACATTCGTGATTCAAGGGGTTATCAAGACAGCACCCAAGATATGATTGTTTGTATAATTGATGGGATGACTGCTGAGACATGAGCGCTTGTTGAGTACATGAGTAACGGAGGCCTAGCACGATTAGGTTTGTCGGGGTTGTGGGATTTTTTCTGTTACATGGGTTACCATGTTGAACAGGAAGAGTTGCTCACCACGTCTTATCCACTAATGGAGGAATCTATCACACACTTGGATGATGAAATCCAAGCCCTTACTCAAGCAATACAGGAGAATGCTGAGACGATAAAAAACTCGGGGGAACAACTGAGCCAACTTATTCAAACATCGAGCGAGATGATAGCAAAGCAGATAGTAGCAGATCAAATGCCCACCCCGCAAGTTGATAAAGAAAGCCAACCGATCCTGCCATCCCCTGAGACATTGAAAGATGCAAGAATGGAAGATCCTGTCGAAGTCATTGTGCTCAATTCATTCTATCCTAGTTGGTTTCAACGTGATAATGAAGTTCAGAATGAGGAGGAATTGTTCACATATGATGAAAGTTTCTTTGACGATGGAGAAGAGGGTTTAGTGCTCCCTGACATGGAATCTCATGAGTCGACGCATGAGGTTTCATATGTTGTGTCTCCTACTCCATCCGATGCATTTATTCTGAGCTCCCCCATTGATGAACCGTGTCTAGAGCCACTTGCTGAGGCTAGAGAGATAACAAAGGTAAACTTTTGCAATTTGGAAGGTAATGGTGATTATGTTGATCCTTTTAATTGTTTTTTTGAAAAGCCATCAGTGGAACTGAACTGGTGGTTTCATATTCCCTCAGCAGGGAGTCATAACTTTGATAAATTGAAAGAGTTTTTAACTTATATAGTATCATATAATTTCAATTTACTAGTGTGTTATGACGTCTTGGGTAAGATGTGTGCACAGGAATATGACAGACTGCTGAGGGCTTTGACAATGTCCGATAGGTAAGGAGTGGAAGGCAACCCAAGAAAGAAAGAAAAAAGAACCCTTTCGCATCTTCCTCGCCCTCATCTCACCATCGCCATCACCGCACCTTTCCATCCCCACACGCCCTTCTCCGCCAGTCCCCAGAATCGCCTTCTCCGCCGCCGTTCCCCTCTGATCACCAGCCACCATCTCCAGGCGCCTGAGATCGAACCATTCCGGTCATCTGAGACCGCCGGCGCATCACCACAGCCTTCCTTCCATCCTGTTCTCGTAGCTGAAACCCTAAACCGCAGCCACCGTCTCCGATTTCGCCACCGCCACACAGCACCTAAGGCAAGGGAGAGAATAGATGGCGAAGCATCAGCGACAGCCTGGTCCCAGCGCTCAGCCAATGCCACCCGACGCCGCCTCAATCTTGCCGTTGCCGGCATCGATTTCAATCCCTGAATCTGTGCCCTCGATTTCAATCTCCGTCCGACATGTACAGGTTTTCCTTGTCACTTGTAATCACATTCTAATCTAAACTTGGTGAATTTTGATTCTGATAGGTGGCAGGTTGAATTGTGTTGCGGGATTGTTACTGATTTAAGTGTTATTTGATATGGGTTAAAGGATTGTTGAGGCTTTGATATAATATTGCAGAATTAGATGAATATTTGTTCGATTTGATTGGGCAGCCCCTGATTAGTTCATGGTTGAATAGGGTTGTACAAATTTGATTTCTGGTATCTGCAACTTAGTATGCTTATCCCTTTTAATTCTGGTGTGTTTCATGCTCCCTGAAGTTACCTGTATTCATTGATTTTTAGCGATGTATATGACTGAGCATGACTGCAAGAGTTAGAATTGATTTAACTTGTGCTAAATACTCTCTGTTGAGTTAGGTTTTTCTTGATTTATGGAGTTGGTTTGGCTGAGAATCTGTTCTTGATTTTGAGGAAGTCTTGGATATGGCCGCTTGCTCTGATTTCTGATTGCTTTTATTTGGACAAGCCTATATATTTTGAGATGGTGCACAGGTTTCAATCTTTGCTTTCTAGTTTCTTCTCCCTGAAATAACTTGAATCTCATGTTTTTTATTTATCATAAGTGATTGAACATGAGCGGTTGGGGGCTGATTTTAGTTGTGTGGATGTTGGTATTGTTCTTTGTACTTGGATGATATTATCCTTAGAAAGTTGGACTGTTTTGTCTTGTGTGTTTTCTTTGCTTTTAGTTTTGGCCAGGACCAACTGCAAAGAGGATAGGCTTGTATTTATCCAACTCCGAGGCGGGTCACAAGTGCCAATTGCATTCAAGAGCTGCTGAAATTTCTGCTGCACACCCATGACTGTCCTATAATTTGATGAGTTGCTGAATTTCTTAGACTGATCAGAGGCTACAAGCCTACAACCCTACTTCTTCTTGTGCTAAATGGTTGCCCGGAATGCCTGATTATTTTGTGAGTTTCCTCTACCTCTTTTATTCCTTTTATTTACTTTGAGGACTGTTGGAGGGTAAATTTTCACAATTTTGGGAATATTAAGGATTTCACATTGAATTAATTATGTACTAAACTGTGATTAATTCAATTGGGGTCCAAATGGAATCTTTTTCCCAAAGGCCCAAGAAATCAAAAAAGGCACAATTCAAACATAAGCGCGCAGTTACAATACAGTAAAACTGCTGTGATAGAAAGCCAGAAGTTACACACAAAAAACTGTATGCAAGAAAGTGGGGGAAGTGGGCAAGCTAGATAACTGCTGCTATAATCCCCTATAAAAAAGCAAAAAGCAAGGGCTGCAGGGGTTCCTCTTCTTGCCGGCTGGTTTTCTTCAGGCTTTTTTTCTCCTTAATTCAACTGCAGAAGGAAAGCAGTTGTCTTTTCCCTCGCACTTTCTTCTCTGCAAAACAGAAGGAAGCAATAAACACAAGTCTTCTCCCTCCAAGGTTCACCTGCAACCAAAACACAAGCCAAACAAAATACAATCAGCAAAAGAGGAGTGCATAGAGAACAACAATAAAAGAAAGCAAACACCAGGCAAGAAATTTGTGTGTGTAATTGTTGTTAAAAGCTACTGTTCAGGCGAAGGTAGACTCTTCCTCCCTTTCTTCATGTTTATTTTGCAGGTACAAAAGCAAAACGGGAAATCAAATGGATCCTAGAGGCTTGAGAGTTTAGTCTCTCGTCGCGACCTTCGATCCTGGCTCAGCGGCTCGAGAGTTTAGTCTCTCGTCGCGGCCCCATCCTGGCTCAGCGGCTCGAGAGTTTAGTCTCTCGTCGCTACCCCGATCCCGGCGTGGATCGACCCATGGCACCGAAATGCTGCCGAAATTTCACCAGGAGCATTAGCGGCTCGAGAGTTTAGTCTCTCGTCGCTAACCCCGATCCCGACGTGGATCGATTCATAGCGTCGAAAGGCTGCTGGATTTTGCCTGGAACTCACAAGCAATGAACTGCCGAATTTCAGGGATTGTCAAAAGTAAACTGAATATGGGACAAATATTTGGCAGAGCAGCAGTACAAAATCGGAAGCATTGAAGCCTAGCCTCCTTATACAGAAATTTCAGCAGAGGGGTACTCAATCTTCAAGGGACCCAAACAAATAGCCACAAAGGCAAACAACATCCAATTTGACTCCATAGGAAGGGTAGAAAATGCAAGTGCAGATTGGGTATAAAAAAAATCAGAAGCTACAAAATGGCAAACTGATAATTCCCAAATGAATTATATCCAGATCAAAAGCAATCTATGCATACCACAAACGGAGATCCCAATTCAGAAGAAACAAAAGAGGCAAACTGATTACCCTAAACATCACTGTCCAAATCAAACAAATCCCAAACCCTAGCTAGTTGCTACCAAATTGCAACTTATCCTAAATTAAAACATCCAAATGGAAGTCAGCCTATCCCTACTGTCAATTGATGGTTCGGTTCAATGAAAACAAAGAAAAGAGGGGAAGCCATCATACCTAGCTTGAGACGCCGAGGTGGTGGCTGCTCCAGAGTCGTCGTGGTGTGTCCAAGGGGACTCAGCTGAGGCCTTGCCGCCTTGCCCTTTTCCCAGTTTCTCAAAGTCAGCATCTCGTATGGCGCTGCTCGAGTTCGCGCAAGCCCTAGTTTCCGTTGATTTCTTCCGGCTACCCAAATCGGAAGCCCTAAAATTGCAAATTGCAAGTTGCAAGGAAGAGATTAATCGAATTGGAAGCTAAACACTTAAGTGATGGTGGATGTGGGATGAAATTCGAGACTTGGGTATGAATTAAGTAAAACAAGAGTCGAAACTCACGAGGCGTTCGGTGACCATCGAGCACTTGTGCGAATGGCGTTCATCTGAGGCGTCGGACAGCAATTAGGCTCCGATCTGAGTCGCCTCTAAAATCCGGCCTTCGACTCTTTGAAACTCATCAATCCTGCTTCGTCGTAAGGCGACTTCTCCCGAGCTGTTGATGCTCTTGTCTGTGTCGCCATTCGCCAGGAGGAAGATGAACAGGAACAAAAAATAACGCGTACCTGTTGCCCTAAAAACAATTACGTCAATTGGCTTCATATTCATTTGTTGGTCAATTGGGCCAGTTTGACCAAATCTGAAATTGGGCTATGTTAAAAAAAAAATAAAGGGCTAAGCTCGGATTAACCAGATCCAATTAATGGAGCAGGCTCCGATCTGTTTTTGGCAAGCTCAAAATGAAACAAAGACAGCAACCACTAGTATATACATATATACATTTTATATTTATATACTATGTGCGGCTGTTTAAAAGAAAATAAATGTTTAATTGCAAAATCGACCCACTAAAATATAAGAATTATAATTGGTACAAATTAAGAATTCGAGTTTGATCAAAATATAAAAATTAAACTCGTCAAATATTCTTTACCAATTAGTTCTAGCGGGTCAATCTCAAATCAGCTTCTAAACAAAAACGGAGTCAAAAGCCTAAACCGAATTTTCCTAAATTAAAATCGGTTCTAGGAAGAACTACGTAAAGACTTGATACTCTTTTACGAGTTACGTACGAAATTCGATATTAAAATTCAATATATATCGGATTCAGTCGTCTGCCTCTAAATTCACTTCTAAATGAATATGAGGTCAAAACGAATCAAATCAGTTCGTTCAGAACTACGTATAGACTTGATACTCTTTTACGAGTTACGTAGGAAATTCGGTATAAAATTTTAAATACGCCGAATTCAGTCACCGATTCAAAAGAACTACGTAAAGACTTGATGCCGTAAAAGCGGTTACGTAGGTAACCCGATATTAAATTCTAAAAATATATCGGGTACAGTCGTCGACCTTTAAATTCCCTTTAAATGAATATGAGGTCAAAATCAAACAAATTCAAATTTTCCATGCCGACTCGATACAAAGCTTCCGCTCGTCGAGTTCGATCACCACTCTCAAATGATCTCATGATCAAATCCAAATACAAAATTTATTTTTGTTCCGAACTACGATGACTTGATTCCACCAAACAAGTGGATACGTAGGAAACTCGGTGTAAACCAAATTCTCACCGAGTCCAGTCACATCCAAATTTTCAAATCAAATCTCCTCAAATTTATTTATCGACTCTAAGTCGTCTCAAATACCAAAGTTTTATCAAATCGAAAGTGTCTCCTCCGACTCGATACAAAGCTTCTGCTCGTCGAGTTCGGTCACGACCAAAACCTCAAAAACCAAATACCAAATTCAAATTTGTCATTTTCAAGAACTACGTGCAATTTGATCCCTTCCAAAAGAGTACGTAGGAAACTCACAAACGAGTTCAATCACAATCCCCAAATTGACCATTAAGTCAAAACAAGTCAAATCAAATCAAACTCCCCATCAAACTCAAACTGTTTTCTATGCAAATGATAGGCGGGTGCTTGAGTTACCCTTTCGAGGTGGGCTCAGGTTACTCGGGTGGAGTGTTGTTCGAGCTACCCTTCGTAGAAGGTGGGTTTGAACTTCATCCTCTGATGCATACAAGAAAACGAAATCAAACCCAAACCAAACCAAACACAAAATCAAAACACTCTGAACTACGTAAGACTTGATTCTCTTCCAAGAGATACGTAGGCAACCCGTTAAATTTCGGGTGCAGCCCAAATCACCAAAACCATTCAAATCTTGGTATCGATACGACTTCGAATCAAGAGGATAACCAAAAGGGGTCGAACTCAAATATTAAAAATTAAATAAAATGTGTTGTACGATTATATCGCACATTTTTGTCCAACAAGGACAAAGTAAGATTTTAAGCATGGGGTGGGGAATTCAAGTGTAGCTCCGTATTCATATATATGTTTTATGTTTCATTTTCTGGTATATGTTGCATGGCATTATAGGTTGCATTATAGGTGTTTGATAATTATCCCATGGTCTCGTATAAGTTATCGAGTCTTAGTTTTTGATTAGTTGTTCATTTTAGTTGTGTTAAAGAGTTGTTTCTATGATTGGTATGACCTCGATGATGATATATGGTTTTTCATGGCTTAAGAGTTAATAAAATGGAATTTTAATTGAATAAAGACACTTGTGGGATTCCCATAGATAATCTGGATTATGAGCTTTAGTTATAACTTGATTATTGGTTGGATGTTCAGTTTAGAGCAATTTTTAAACTTTTATATGATTTCTATTGTGTATGTCTAAACCCCTGATGAAAAGCACTAGTAAATTCGGTTACCTGTTTGATGTGATTTTTTTATGTGCGTTGATATATGTTGGGTTGATGAGTGTAAGGAGGATAAAATTCACTTACACCGCTCGAGGAGGATAAAATTCACCCAAGTGAAAAGAATCATCAATAAACCAATGTTCGAGGCGAATAAAGTTCACTTGACACTAATAAGAATTGAGAAAAAAAAATACGGTTAGTAACCGATCCTATTTGTGGAGGATAAAATTCACGCAAAGAGGAAGAAAAAGTGTTTAGAGAAACAAAGAAAGAAAGAAAAATAAAGTGCTTTATTGAAAATCCGAAGTAGAAAATGCCTAGTAATCTATGGGTGTTTATGACGATTTTTATGTGTTTAATGAATTTGATTGCTCAATACATTCTGAATGCAAGCATCCCCTGAACCTAATTTGAGTTTAAAGCAATGAGTATAAAGGGTTTGATGTGGGTCTCGTAGTGTCATAATTATTTTGAGTTTAACGTAATAAATACTCCTAAAGCCATGAGAGTCATACTGATGAGTGATCATTCATAGAAATTTCTTTGAGTCTCTTGTCTATCATTTTGAATCTGTCTTTGTTTTGAATTAGTTTGCTTGGGGACAAGCAAAAGTCTAAGCATGGGGTAGTTTGATAGGGTCTATTTTAGTGATGTTTTAAGCATAGATTTGCATATTAATTTAGAGCATTTTTATATTATTTATAGTTAATTTGTATTATTTGGTTTTCGGAGTCTACACTAGTATTTTTATATATTTCAGGTATTTTTGGGACCGGATCGTATGAAATGCGGGTTAATCATAATTTTAAGGATCATTGGGCAAACTAAAAGCATGATGGCCTTGATGAACTGGAGAGATGAAGATTGCGCAAATTACAAGCTGGGCTAACGGCTAAAGCCACATTAGCTGGGCTGATCGAATTGTATACGGAAGGACTGAAGGAGGTCCACAATGCTTCATGAATCGGCTTCCAATTACTTACTCCGTACTCAGTAGATAGAAAGAATTAGCTTAATATTATATATTTATACAGAGTATTAGATTACATAGATTTTATATATTATTTATATTACCATATAGAACTCCGTACTATTTATATACATTCATACGGTGGTGTGACCGGCCGTGACTAAATTCTAACCCTAAACCCTTGTTATGTTTTGTCTGCTTTTTATGGAGATCTAAACTCTCGCGTTTTGTCTATGGATTGAAGCTTTGATTTGATAAAGTTGTGAGATTTCTATTCTTGTTCTATTCTTATTGATTCGTATCGATTCTTTTGCGAATATTATTGATTTCTTCTAGTCCGTACAACTAGTTGAGATTATTGCTAGGATTTTGTAGATTCCTCGTAGCGAACCTTAATCCATAGTAGCAATCATGCCTTTTTAGGACTCGTAGGACTAAACTGGTGTGTAGAGAATCAATTATATGTTAAATGTTGACTCGTAGCTTGGTGTTGCATATATCCTGGTTAATCCTTAATCTTAATGCTACTATTAGGTTAAATCTTGACCGTGTTAAGGTTATCTAATTAGTAAGGGTTACTAGGACTCGTAGGACTAGTAATTTACACAAGATCAGGACAGGAACAATAATAGGATGAAAAGAGAACTTGAAGAAGAATCGATGATCAACCGGTCAAATTAAAGTGGATATTTGTAGATGAAACTAACTTCTTAATTGTTATCTCTGCTAGTTGTTTATAGTTTATTTTATTTTATTTCTTATTTCAACCACTCAAAAAACCCCTTTGATTTAATTGGTAAATAGACTTAACTTAGGAATAACTTGATTCTCTGTGGGATCGACTCGTGCTTATCTCACTACATTAGTTAGTAAGTTCGAATTTATTTTGATACGGTTAACGCGACTAAAAACCGTCCATCAATGGTTTCAAGATCTGCTTGGTTGTATTCAGACTCCTTCTTTGCAACTTTGGTGTCATTTGGTCCTTCCTTCTTTGGAATCTTTGGACCATTCTCTATAATGTTCCAAAGCTCTAGATCTTGGTCTATGATGAACATCTTCATCAAAGATCTCCAGCGGACAAAGTTGTTTCCTACAAAGAGTGGCGGTCTGCTTGTGGACCTTCCCTGTGCAAATCCTCCGCTTGCTTCACCAGACATGATCGAAAACTCACAAGATTGTTAGATCAAAAACAGTGAGTAAAGCTCTGATACCAATTGAAGGTTCGATAATGTAAAAACAATGTAATAAGAAATACTCTAGAAGGGGGGTTGAATAGAGTATGCCCGTTTTTCGCAGAAAGTCTCGAGACTTTTGGAGCTTGTACCAAAACCTTTGAGATAACCTGAATCATAGAGTTAGACAATTCGAACCAAGTGCGGAAATAAGGTAAAGCAATAAGCAAAGAACACGAGTAATTGTTTACGAGGTTCAGCACAACTTGGCCTACGTCCCCGCCTAGGGTTCTTCCACAACCCTAGGATTCAAAAGGCTTTATTGATTGCTTAGCTTAGGATCCTAATAGCTCACCGAGAAGCCTCTCTCCTATACAATTGCAATCTAGTCAACTCACGTTCCCTTGGAGTCCTAGACCAATCTAGAAGAGCCCCACCTCTCTCAGCTATCTAGTACAATCCTCTAACTCTCGCAAATCAATAGCCTAGTGCAACTTCCCGAGTTGTAAACTCTCAAGTAACACTTGAAATAAATATATCTTATAAGCTCACAGTGACTCTCAAAGGCTTTTAAATGAACAACAAACTCTTGAGCGCTTAGCAGAGAGACACTTGGAAGACAGATCGCTTGAATGAATGAAAGCTCGTGTAGCACTTGTGTGTCTTCTGTCTTCTCCTTCCTTTCCTTTATAAAAGATCATGGAGCGTGAGGATCTTCACCACCAGATCTCCAACGGCTCCTTGAAATCAGATTGATCTTCAATCTTCTATTTATGGATACTTTGAAACGCCATGATCTATTTTGAACTGATCTCCTCAATATGAATTAAGGAATGATAGAATCTCGAATATACTTGCTGAAATGGTTAGGCATACATACATATATATATATATATATATATATATATATATAATATAATATAATGGAAGTATATAATAAGATAAAATAATATACGAATAATTAAGATAGGTTTTGTATTTCATCAACTGTTAATGCTCCAAGGCCTTTGACACAGAAAACCTGTCAAAGCCTTTGAAACATCTATTCCGATTTTCATCAAGGGAGGGAGTTATCAGAACGCTTATCAGATTTGTTCAGAATGTCCTTAATCCTTTGCAATATCCACTAGCTGATGGGTGTCATCTCACAGGGAAACAAGAGTACATTACAGAAGCCAGGTTTTCCGAATTGCATAGCAATATGGTTTGTCTCTAAAGCCTCACTCCTAAATCCACAGATATATGGGATATCTCACAAATAACAACAATGTGTCCTCAATTATGCCTAGTTATGTAGAAGGCACCCACTACAACTAAGAATGCTTTTTCGAGTAAACCATCATGTATGCATTCTATATACAGCAAGAGTAGTGGGGCACTTACCAGGTGTTTACCTAATGAGGAACTTTTGAATTTTTTGACAGACATGAACGGTATGAACCACTTTTCAACATGGGAACACAAGAAATTGAAAAAAAAGGTGATTGATCATCATTGTTGTATACCGACAAATTGACAATGAGCACCAACAACTCTCCCATCTCCCTCACATGAGTTCCTTTTTTTTTTTTACTTCAATCATCTTACTTCTTCATGGATCCGTTAATTGTACATATAATGTATGTTTATAATTATAAGTTAATCAAAGTACCCATTAGTTGCAAAATCTTATTTTACATCGAGTGTGTTGTTTGTAACGAAAGAATATCGGATCACAAATAAAAAGTGTTGTATCTTAATAGTTATGAAATTGAACCATTACATAAACACGGATTCTAATATCATTATAGAGATCATCTCAATAATCTAAATCAATGTGTAACATACATTTTTACATCACAATGTTAATATAAATTGATATATATTGCTAACAACATCTTTATAAAAATATAAAACGATGTTCATATCATATTAATACATCAGTTATTTACATATTTCATGTGATAGAGTATTTTGAAACAATAAAAAATCACAAATTGTAAATGTAAATTTCAGGCTTTGTGTGGATATCTTCAAAAACTTATAAATGAAAAATAGTAAGGTTCTAACAAGAAGTAAACGTGTCGAAATTAAATTTGAGGGGTTGATTTATATCTATATTTAAAATAAAACAGATGTTTTGATCAAGAAAAGACATCAGCTTAAAACCGATGTGGAAAAGTTAATCTTTTACTGCACGCACAAAGAGATCGAAATTTTTTTTTAAAGACATCGGTTCATAACAGATGTCTAATTGAAGTTTTCTAGTAGTGTTTGGGATTGAGTATTGACGGGATTTGAAGTTATAAGATGGCTTTGTTTTGGTGCTTTATCGTATCAAACAGATTTTGAAATGGTTTCACTCCCGCTTGGCTTTGGAAACGATTTGAAACTCGATTTCTGTGTGTATGAGTGGTAGCATGGTAGCTTATCGTAATCTATGTAATTATAGGTGATTGATGATTGTTGGATTCCTCTTTCAATATCTTTTGTTGTTCGACATTTTCAGGTAAGTTCCTTTATGGACTTACTCACACCGAAAAGAAAAAAACCTTCTGCTTGTGGTCATATGACATACTAGGTGTTGCATAAGCATTAAAAGCATGTCATATAGTATCATGCTAGAGTTTCACACTTGCATGAGCATTCGGTTACTCTGTGTGGTTGAGAAACATAACGGTCATTATCTGTGAGCCCTAGAGTCTTTGCTAGGGTAATAGGATAGCCCATCACCATCTGGTTTGTCTGGAGTCATTATTGTCGATATATGAGATGAGCTTGATTACCTGATGAGCATGGTGATGATATGATGATGATGTGCACATTTACCACTTGCGGGTGGAATTGCTATGTTATAGCACTGAGCTGGCCAGCGTTCTCCCTAACGGGAAGGGGGCGGAGGTAGGAGAGGGATATGCCACTTGACATTATTTGGGCTATTTATCGTATTTCCGCATATTATATCATGATAAGCATGACTTGTGTGTTTAATTTCCATTATGCATTAGAAGCATCCTTATTATAGGTATAGCGTATGTGTATGCCTTCTTGTGGGACCCAGAATGCGATATGGCCTCGGTCTGATCCCACCCTACATATATTTTTTTAGGTATGTGTTGCAGTTATGCTTCCTCTTAGCTTCTATGGCGTGGGAAACCTCGTGGAAGATTGCAAAAGGTCTAACCCCGTAAATTTGGCCTAATAATTTTCAATGATATGTTTTATGGTTTGGTTTTGACCAGGCCTCACCGTGGCAAGTTGTACTTTACTTTCTGCTTTCGCATTTTCTTTCAAAACGAATTTCCGTGACTTAGTCATTAGGACAGGTTAAGGGTACCCAACGACCCTTTGAGTGTTTTGGGGTTCGAAATCCCCACTTTAAAATACTGATCATTTGAGGTTTGAAACTGCGACCCGTACTTGATTTGCAAGGTCCGAACAAAAGTATCCAACCTTCGAAACGTAACCCGTATATTTATATTCGGGCCGTTACAATTTGCGTCTTTATCGACATGGAGGCAGAGCCGGCCCAAGGCCTGTGCGAAACGTGCGATCGCATAAGGCCTTAAAATTTTGAGGGTCTCGTATAGATTTTATAGTATATACATATATATAAATATGCAAAGCATATTACGTTGTTGCGGTGGATCAATTGGTTAAGGCGTGTGTCTGTTCCCCAATGGGTTGGGTTCGAATCTCACTCTCGACACTTCGTTTTTTTCAAAAAAGAACTTCCCTTCCCCCCCCCCCCCCCAAAACTCCTTACAACAATCCTTGTTTTTTTCAAAAAAGAACTTCTCCCCCCCCCCCCCCCCAAACTCCTAACAACAATCCTTTTTTTTTCCGAAAAAAATACGGTTTCAATCTTTTCCAAAAAATACGATTTTTCGAAGAAGTAGCATTGCATTATATAGATTATTATGTCATGCGGTAAAAGTTTAGTTTTAGTTAATGATTCTTTGTAATGACTTTGCATCTATAAGAACATCTCTTTTGTTAGTGGATTTGGTGGATTACTTTTTTCCCTTTGAATTAGTTAAAATAAAAAAGGTCTCAACATATAAGTTGCACATGGCCTCAAAATATAACGGAATGACCCTGCATGGAGGTTTTGGAAAACATGAAGATTTTAGAGTACGAGGAGCGAGTTCCATTGTTTGAGTTTAGCAAAGACACCAAGGGACGATATGCTAACAAAAGGATTAGATTTCTATGGAGCTGGAGTGTAAAGAGATCACATCTATATTGCTCCAAGAAGACGCTGGATGGGTGGATTGAGCCATGGACTATCCATTTAGGGAGATAAAAACATTTTCGTAGGAATAAGGTCTAGTTAATGTCCTTAAAGAAGCGTTACTTGAGAGGAAACCCGAGCTAGGTAGTAGGTAACTTTTCTCTTATTTTGTTTCTTTTGCCCTAAATAATTTACCCAAGCGGCCGAATATGGCGCGCTCCCACGATTCGTAGGCTCATCCGGTCATCCCTACAAGAAGAGGGAGGAGAGACTAGCAGTGTCTCATCCCTTTTCTTGACTGACCACTAGCACCGCCACCCTTTATTGCGCCTCCATCATCACACTCTCCATCTTCCTTTCACCCTCACCGAAACCCTAACCACCATCTCCACCCCCTTCCTTATTGACACTCGCCATCCTCCACCATCTGCTGCAAACTGCACCAGCACTCAATCTTCGCCCTCACCCTCGTTGGAGCCCTAAGCTGACAACACCTCTACTCACGACTCCCCCCTCTCTCTCGCAGTCCTCCCAGCCAGCATCGATATATTCCCGTGCCATCTTGATTATTACATTATCATACTTCATTTCGATTCTCACTTGGTGGTAATCAATGGTTAAATGTCAAAGATTAGAAATGCACACTTCACAGTTTTAACTATCAAGTATGCATTCATTTCATTTCATTTCTTTTATCTAGCTCCATTAGATTTCACTCTTCCTTTCTATCCTCGATCGCTTGCCCTAGCATTCATTTTACGACTTAAGGTTTTGACAATTGAGATCCTAGTGTAGGATATATAGTAGGATCGGATCGTAGGATCATAAGATCCTATAAATAAGTGAAAATAAAATAAATACTAAAATAAAAACAAACCATAACAAATAAATACCTTAATTTTAAAACAAAACTAATCGTTTAATCCATTAAACAAACAAACTAACTAGTATACTCCAATAATAACCACTTAACATTTATAATTGGGCAAGGACAATGTCTTAAAAGATACAATAATAGCTCATAACCGCCACCAAAAACTCCAAAAAATCACACCCTAACTGCTTGCCGCTACCACCCCTATTTCTTTTTTTATTTTTAAGTATGGAGCTCAGGAGGATCAACAAATAATGAATTAGAATGAGGCTTAGGGTTTCAATCTCTACTAAGGATCGAGTAATGATCCAAATTTCTACCAATAATATATTTTGAATTACAAATAAACTACATTCATCTTGTTTTTGTTTACCTTTTCAAATTTTATACCAAACCAAACCCTAAAAAGTACGGGAAAAAAAATTGGACCGTTCACTTGGGAGATGGGCTTAAAAAATACTCCCTCCGTTCGGCAAAACTTGTCATTTTAACTCTCCACACAACTTTTAATAAAACTAATAATTACACTTCTTTTTTACTAATTTACCCTCAATTATTACTCTACTTTTTACTTTATCAAAAACTAAAACTCACAACACATCAATCAAATCAAGGGCATTTTAGTAAAGTAGAAGCAAAAATACCTAAAATGACAAGTTTTTCCGAACAAAAACAAAACTCTAAAACGACAAGTTTTGCCGAACGGAGGGAGTACAAATTAAGGGACACATGTTTTTTTTTCGGAAATTTCGCCAGGTACCCTCGAGGTATAGCGTTTTTCGCGAGGTGTACAAAAGTTTTACAATTTTCGTCTGGTACCCCTGAGTTTTAAGGATAATTCGGCTCGTGCCCTTGGATGGTTAAATTTAACGTACTTGTTTCTTCCCCGTTACCTTTGAATTGAAAAAAAAAAGAAACAAAGAAAGGGAGAACTGAGCGAGAGAAGAGGCGAGAGTCCCGATTGAGAACTGGGCGACTAAGTGAAGTGAAGTGAAGATGGAGGAGAACCCCATAACTGAGAGCGGAGACGACGGTGACCGGATGTGTAGGCCTCCGATCGGAGGTGGAGGCGACAACCGACAGTGACATCAGGCATGTGTGAAATTTCTCCTTTCCTAACATTTAGGGTTTAGGTTGAAAATTGATCATGTTCTACATTTAATTGGTTTGTCATGTGAAATTGGGGGTAGGGTTTGTCCTGCTAAAATGCCAAATGAATTATTTTGAGTTAGGGTTTATGTAGTTTGTAAATGTTTGATTAGCACTTTGTACATTACATTCAAGTTAGTTTTCAGATTCGGCACTCTTAAAATCAGCATCTTGAATTTTGTTTAGTTTTGATTAGAGCTAACATCAATTTGAAGTTTCAATTCATTTCAATATGTAGACTATTGAGAAACTTGAACAAAGCTTACTGAATTTACATATTGTAAAACTAATTTTTAAAACTGAATTTACATATTTACAAGTTAGAAAACAGATTGCTAAATCTTCGTCCCATAATTGAAAAGTCATTCGGAGAAATTTCATTTCAATGATGATTCATTATTATGAGTAAGCTATTTCTCTGCAATTTAAATAAGGGGGAATTGGGAATAGGTAATGGCTTCCTAAAACAAGTATACTTATTGATCTCTATCAAAATATGTCTATACTTTGAAGATATTCCTTGGCAACATTTATTTGTTGTTTTTCCTAGTCCAAATGCATTTCAAGTTCCGCACCACCCCGTGATCACCTAGGAGAGTGTGGCAGAGTAGACATTTAACAATCACTGGGATGGAGAGAAGGTTACTGCTCAAATAGATAATTGCCTAGACAGTGAAAGCAAGTATATATGGTGGCTCAGTTACTTGTGCTGCTTACATGGTTTATTATTGTTTTTTTTTTAAAAAGGCCTATTAGCTCAACCGGTAGAGCAATGTGTTTCGGCACAAAGACGTGGGTTCGAATCCCTCATAGGTCGTCGAGAATCTAGATATTGAGTTGCTTTTTTAATTTCTTGAATAATCAACAATTAATCTGAGTTGGGCTTCTTTCCTACTCAAATTGCCTCTCTTGTAAGCTCTAATTTGAGTTTTTCCACCCCTAACACCCTTGTTTGCTACCTGTTGGGCCACAAAATATTCTGTGTGCAGCTGTTCACATACCTTTTAAAAAATCAGTCCGAGTACAAGCTAAATTAGCATCCTCTTCATCCGACTTATTGCCCAACTGAACAATCTCCCTAATTTTTGCCTTTAATTTTTGGTCCTTCTCTCTTCCACTCTCCCTTCTCACATCAGCCACACCTCCAGCTCCTTTTGTTATTGTATTACCCTGATCTAAAGATGTGTTTTTGGCTATATTCACCCCTCTAGCTGTCTCCTTTGATGCACCAACTGTAAATCATGTGGTGCTTGAAAATATTGATTGCTTATTTCATTTCCTCCTCTCTATTTTTGGTTGTAAACACAAGCATATTCTTTGTTGTAAAAAAGATAGGCTTGTTGCTATACTTTCTCATGTTTATGGCATATGTGGGATTCGAACCCACATCTTGTGTCTAAACACAATACTCTACCGATTGAGCTAATAGGCCAAATAGTTTTGTAACTAGGTCTACACACAACAAATAGATTTTCAAAGCTCAGTATTGCCTGATTTTCCAAGCTCAGGACTTGCCAAAGACTTCACCCGTTGCTGCTAGCACTTCAAAAACAGAAATTTCAGAAACCAAAAAATCATTCCAAGGCAAGCTATATTGTTTTCTGTTTTGCGACCTGCATTCTAGTTCGACTTGTTTTGCAACTTGCATTCCATTCACTTTATGTCATAACTTGTAGCCATGAATGAAGATTTATGTTGTCATAACTCCTTACATTCAAACCACATCCAATTGAACAATGAAAATGCTTTACCAACTAATTAAAAAGCTTGTCACGAGCTAACTGAGCTTTAGAAGCTCTACAACAAGTACTACCAATACAACAACCAACAACCAAGTCTACAGAAAAAATGACAAATTCCATCCATCCTTGACAAAATTGGAGAGGAATATAACCCAACAAAAGTTATTTATCTACCATAAGAGTGGTCAACTAACTACTCACCGTTGCATTGCATCCAATTAAAAAACAAAAACCAGTTTTTTTGTATCTCTCTAACCCTAAAAAGTCAAATCAATCCTTAACATTCAAATTGGAGATACTCAACAGGTAATAGTGCAAGAGAAAGGAAGCAAAAGCACTTGGTTGCTGCTATAACTCAAAAACTTGATTGCACATACCTTTTCGGAAAAACCCCAAATTTGAAACCCCAAACTCAAAACCATAATTTTCGAAAAACTTCAAACACATACCTTCTTCGGTCGGATCGACTACACCTCTACACTCCAATAGGTGTGCCTCTGATGTGATTCACTTCTCTGTGTAGAGGATTAAACCTGCGTTGCCTTCTTTGATTTGTTATGGTCTGTGTCCTCTTCTTCGTTCAATCGTCCTATTTGTTCTTTCTTTTTCCTTTTTTTGTTAAAAAAAAAATTAAAACTAACGGACCCCTTGCTAACCCGTTATTTGTAACGTGAGGAGGGCACGACACAAAATATACCTAAACGTCAGGGGTACCACGCGAAAATTGTAAAACTTTTGTACACCCCGCGAAAAACGCTATACCTCGAGGGTACCTGGCGAAATTTCCCTTTTTTTTATTGTAGATGTACAATCCCAAATTCCAAACAAAAATAACACATGAAGGTATTGCTAGGATCTTACGATCCTATCCGATCCTAGCAACAACGAGCATTTATACCCGATCTGGATAAGAAGCTACCCTAGGATTGTAGGATCGTAAGATCCTACGATCCGGATCGGGATCCTAATAACAATGTGCTTTGTTATTAGGATCCAAATTTCAATGTGCTTTGTGATTCACAAAATTATCAAATCATAATTTTTTTAATTTAAAAACGAAAAAATTGACAAACCTGAAATCGACCCGAAACCCGGTCAAATCCGAATTCGAGTCAACCCAGATATACCCAAAACCCGTTTTACTCGGGACCTGAAGTAACCCGACCCGAATGACCCGTTTGACATGTCTACTTGGGATGCATCCTTTTGTAGTTCCATCTCTGCTATATATCCCGAAGCTCTTAGACCGACGTAGGTCTTTTGGCTGTACAGGATTAGGGGCTCAGCAGGATCGAGGTACTGGTGGAAGGTAATGTAGAAGATGTAAAAATGATACATCTCACATTGAGAATATAAGGAAATAAAGTCTTTGCATATAAGCTGATGAGTTATTCCTCCTAATATCAATTGATTTTAGGACGTGTACATTCGACAGTCGGCAGTTCCTAAATCAATAGCTTCTTCATGACTCCTTGTTTTCAGCATCTGAGATGCTCTTGACTACTGTTCATGCTAGACCGACGCCAACCAAACCTTGTCGGTATAAAGAAAAGGTATTTCTAAAAATCTTATCCTGATTTTGAGCTTTGAGCTTCGATTAGTCGAGAGTGGGGAATTCACAAGAGAGTAGTACGTTTACACTCTTTAGTAGTGATCCTCACTTTGTTCAATCTTTGGATGATTCCATTTTTTGGTTGCTAAATAGTGTGTCATTCATAAAATCAATAGTAGTGTTATCTACAACGAAGGTGATGTTCGGGGCTGCAACATCTTTCTATCTGGAACTATTTCAGTTTCAGCACTGGTATGACAGAAGCGTTCAATCTCTACGCCTCTCAAAACCTTTGATTGTTGAAAAGAAAATTAGCCTAAAGAAATTTGGGGGGAATTAGAGGTTAGGGTCTCGATCACTTGAGTGGAGCTTAGCTCCATTCAATCCAAGAGGAAGTTGAATGAAATCAAAGTAAAAGAATTACAGGAGCCATCACAAATTGACAAAATCAGGATCAATCGAACAAAGATCAACAACAGTGAACACATTCGCAGAAAGGATAGATATTCCATCCTAAAATCAATCAGCAACTACTTTTGCCAAAGGAAAGTTAGCTTGATTTTCCATCCTAGCGACTCAACTAATAGGCAGCTAACAGAGCCAGTAAGTTTGTTTAACCAACACTCCAACAGCGGTATTGGTTCTCACATTTATTAGTAAACAAAGCCGACGGAAAGTGGGGCAGGATGATGAAGTACCTCAACATGTCCTGCGCTACCATACAATATGCTCTGTGAATGTAAACCACTCGTACAATTGGCCTGGCCTTGTACCACACTCATTCATGACCAATACAGTAATCATCCATCTGGATATGTAATTCTGCTTCTTGATAGGAGTATGTTAGTAAAAACTCATCAAAAATCTATACTACATGAGGTATTGAATTTCAAGTGTATAAAAATGAGGATTTTGCTCCCTGGATCAAGATTTCCCTCGCGAGTGGATTTGTTCGGATGGTGGCGGATCACGTTCCGAATCCCTGAGTTCAGGGCTGAGCAAGAAGCAGACTTACAGCAGCTCAGCTTAACAAGTTTACAATTACCTATTTTGTCCATTTGATGCAACCGGAGTTGAGCCTAACACTTGGAACTTTAAATGAATACTAACCATGGGCTGTGTTTTTCCATAAATCACACCTAATCGAACCATGGAGAACCGGTAATCGATCGATGGCGGACTGTACGGAAAACCGGAACGTTTCAGCAACAACATTTCCAAAGATGTTAAGAGTAGGACTGTATGAGGCAATGGGTACTCATTCAACTGAGACCACATCCAACATTTCCTGACAGCCATGAGCCTTGTCCAAAATGACAAGTTAGTGATATAATTGAACCTGGAAAAAAACCTGACCTTGCTCAGAAATGCTGCACTCGAATCCGGACCTGTCTGAAACGTACACGCTCAAGTGCCTGACCCGAGCTAATGAGGCAACTACTTGATTTTAGTTGCTAAACCAATGTGATTTTCGCATTTGTATTTCATCAAGTAATGTCCTGGAGAGCTAGCTAAGTACATTCAGGGATAGCGATGTAATATACCTGCAAAATCGATCTGTACTGGGAACGACACAAGTGCGTCTGACCGATATGTTCATGACAACCGGCTCTCTTATCAACAGGTGCGCAAGCATAGGTACATAGGTCATTTATCGCAAGGAGCAATGGCCCAGCGACTCCATCGATCTAGTCACTGTGACAGCTGCCGATCACCTGCAATGGAAACAAAATCTCTATCATGAGTACTGATTGATCGCCCAAAGCATTGATTGTATCATACTATTCGTGTGGCCATAATACATAAGATCAAAGCACTTGTTGAGATTCAGATTCTCTTCTTATGGTCCCTGTCTTTCAAAACTACAAAGCTGTTGAACAGATAGGGGGAATAAGATAACCCGAATGCTACCAAAGTAGCGCGTTTAATAGGCCTGCAGTAGCAACAGCTAACCTGCAATGTACATGTCGATGGTGACTGACAACTGACAAGCTCGGATTCATTGTCTATCTCTTCTCTTCACCGCCACGATGAGACGCTCTAGGGCCTTCGGTTCAACACATAATCCAAAACAACTCAACAAAAAAAAAAATGTCTTGGTTGATCCTCAACAATCATGACTTGCAGCAGGTTAGTTACGAATAGAACTTAGCCATTCGGTTAGTACACTTTCAGAAACACAGTCCTCTTTTCCCAACATATCAGGCAAGGGACACGAAATCCGCCACCACATGGCTTCGGCATTGTGTACTAAGCCCGAACCTCGTTAAGATAACGCACTTTACGCGTCGCAAGACACACCTACGCAAGGTCACATAACAGAAGATAGATAGATCATCAACCATTTTCTCTCCTCCTTTTTGCTGTGATGAATGAGGCACAAGAAAAAGTGGTGCCCACATTTGCGGCTAATGCTTAAAAGCTTTATAAAAACTGTGAACCTCTCTCGATCGCATTCACGGGGATCATGTCCATCTCCATTACAGCACACACCTAACTTCACATTCCACCAAAATCAAAATCTGATACAAATTCAAATACAAAAACAATCCCTCCCCCGTCTCCGTCTCTCTCTCTCTCTCTCTCTCGTCACCATCTTTGCATGCTCTGTGCCTGAACCTCCTCAACCAACTTCATTTACTTCCACCACTCCCCAAAATCACTTTTTATTGTCAGCAATTAATAAATTTATTATAATAATTGCCTCCCCCAGACTCTGTTACCCTTTGTCCTTTTCCACCACCCCTCTCTGGTTTCCATAACCCCTCAAAATCAACCCCCCTCTCCCTTCATTCATTCCAACTAAAGACAAAAATCCCTAATTCATTACTCAGATGGATTTGTTGGATTTCTCAATCTGGCTGCTGCGCTAGCTAGCAACACCTATCCGTTTCTCAAGATCGACGAATCAAAAAGATTAAATCTTTTTTACCTTTCCTCCGATGGCGGCCGGCGAAGTGCTCGCCGCCGTTTTGGTATTGCTCGTCTTGTCGGGAAGCGCAACTGCGGTTGATCGGAGATCGTTGCAGGATGTGGTGGAGGCTCCGGCGCAGCAGCCGCCGAACGCCACCGCGTTCTCGCCGTTCAAGCCCGGGATAGCGGTGATCATAGCTATCCTCACTATGTTCTTCTGCATCACCTTCCTTATACTCCTCTATGCCAAGCACTGCAACGGTCGCGCCGACGACGGCGGAAACGGCGTCGTTTCGTATTACTTTGGTGGAGCGGGTGGGGGTTCCCGAGGGGCGAATTTCCCGGTCTGCGCTAGAAAAAATTCCGGGGTGGACCGGTCTCTGGTTGAGTCGCTCCCGGTTTTCCGGTTCGCTTCACTGAGGGGCCAGAAAGACGGTTTAGAGTGCGCGGTCTGCCTGAACCGGTTCGAGTCGGTGGAGGTTCTCCGGTTGCTTCCGAAGTGCAAGCACGCGTTTCACGTCGAGTGCGTCGACACGTGGCTTGACGCGCACTCCACCTGCCCGCTGTGTCGGTACCGGGTCGACCCGGAGGACCTGCTCCTTGTCGTCGAACCGATGAACCCCGTTGAACCGGTCAGGCCGATCGAGGACCAGCCCGGGCCCGATTTGAACCGGAAATCGAGCGTGGATTCAATTCGGAAATCGTTTGCCGAGACGATAAGGCGGATCTCCGGGAGGCACTCCTACGCCGGCGAGAGAGGACTGTTGCCGGAAGAAACGTCGTCGTATCGAAGATCTCACGATGACCGCGTAAGGGCGAAGAACGAGGCGGTAGCGGCCGTGGCGGTGGGGTGTTTCGATCGCCAGTGCCGGAAAGACGGGCTATTGATGACAACCGCCGGTCGGGATAGGAAGCTGGAGCACCGGATAATAATATCCGACGAGGCGGAGCCGGCGTCGAGATACGAGAGGTGGAGCGACGTCCAGGCGTCGGATCTGCTGTACCTGCGGTCGGAGATGGTGATGAACGACGGGCGGAGGAGCGTAATCAACGGGCGGAGCGTGTCGGATATGACAGGGATGAGCAGAGTGGCCGTGACGGGGGAGGCGGGGAAGGGGGAAACGGGCGGGGGAGAGAGGCTGGAGAGTAGGAGGAGTGATCCGGTGAGGGAGAGGGCGAGTAGGGAAGCTGGGGCGGTTGCCAGGTGGACGGCCTGGATTTCTCAGGCGAGAGATGTACGGTCGTCAAACGCCTAGACCACAAAATTGAATATAGGAATTAGAAATTCTTTTTAATTTAATTTTAATTAATCAGAAAATGTTGTTTACTTCGGGAAACGAGACATTGTTGTAATCACATAAATTAAATTAAGATGTGTTATTTTACTCGATAGCTTCTCTAGTTCTATAGTTCTATGGTACTATAGTATACTCCATCCGTCCAAAAATACATAGATAAAAAAAATATACTTTAGAGGTAATAATTACTACCTATACATCTAAAAGTCCATATATTTTCGATAAAATTTTAAGACCTAATTAAAAAGTCATCTATTCTTGGACGGAGGGAGTATTATGGATTGATATTCATTAATAGATCGGAAAGCAATATATGGATTAATGGATATTTGAATTGTCAATTTATCCGACGCACCAAAATGTTACTATATAGCCTATAGATTATGTATTTCTGATTTTATCTCCTATTTTGGTATATATTTGGTTGGCCATTTGACGTGCAAGTGAATTTTCCTACACGAAGTAGAATCTTTATAACTATTTCGGAATGACTCACTGAAAATGACTTACAGATAGTATCTAAAGGTCCTCAATTCAAACCCCGAATATGGCCGCTCTTTATTATAGAATCTTTATGTGATTATATTTTTATTTTATTTAGTGTAAAGTAATTAATTATTAGTACAATAATAATTGTTAGTTTTGATTACACTTTACCTTGAATAACAAGTTGGGGACACCTGTTACTTCTGCAATTTTTTAGACCTAATTGTTAGTTTTGCAAAATTTAAAGGAGGGGGGTTACTTTTGGAAATAGGATGAATTTTTGGTATATTCAGTGCTAATCTATCTAATTGTGACCCACTTTATCTGAGAAGCTTATAATAAACCTGAGCTACTGACTTTTATCCAATATGATATTGTTAATTAGTTGGTAGATATACAAAACTTATTATTGTTCAAATTATTTTCTTTATCAAATAATAATAATAATAATAAAGTAAAAATAAAAATGAATAACATGTAGATACGTAAAAAAAAATAGATATAAAACAACATACATATGGATAGACTATACTGGAAATAGAGAAGGAATGGTTGGTTTACTACCAAGTCGGCCATAAACATGATTAGCAACATGAAACATCACCAAAAGTCGGACATGAGGTGGATTTGGGATCTTGATACCCCCCCAAAAGTTAAGACTTTCCTTCGGAAGATTTCAAGGAATGGCTTACCCGACCACTTCTGTCAAACTGGCCTCTCGTCCTCTAGGCAACCCCACCCATTGTCCACAATGTGACTCTAGCTATGAAGACCTACCCCACCTTTTATGGAGCTGCCCTCTTGCGCGGGAAACAATAATCTCGATTGACTAAGCTCTGTTTATGAAGATTAACTACTCCTTTAGGGAATGTAATAACCTTAACCACGTTATTCAGGAAATTAAAGAAAACATAGACGTTCATCGATTTGCTACACTTGCCTTTGCTTGGTGGGGGATTTGGTATTTCCGGAACAAGACACTGTTTGACAACATACAACCGAACGCTAGATGTATATCATCCCTTATTAATGATCAAATTATGTTGTGGAAATCCACTAAAAACATCGACATACCTAAAACT
This sequence comes from Persicaria tinctoria, assembly GCA_037127255.1. Lineage (NCBI taxonomy): Eukaryota > Viridiplantae > Streptophyta > Magnoliopsida > Caryophyllales > Polygonaceae > Persicaria > Persicaria tinctoria. The sequence goes on along the minus strand of JBANSL010000008.1, from coordinate 63,549,922 downwards.
CATTTACAACCACGAATGCCATATCATAATACAAAATCCCAAAAAAAGAAAACAATCAAAATGGAAACCTCCAAATTAAACCTGGGACGTACAAGCTCAACTTTGATGGAGCTCTCTCGAATTCGGGATCAGGCTCCTATGGATTTATAATTAGAGACCACAAGGGCACCCTAATTTTCTTCGGTTTTGGACCTTGTCCCATCCCGTCTGTTGCTGGTTCGAAAAGTTGTGGGGTTTGGAAAGGAATCATGACCGCACAAGAACTAAACATAACAAACCTAGAAATAGAGGGTGATTACCTCACCATAATAAACAATCTAAAAGGTCTTGGGAAGACTACTGGAGACACTGAAATGATTGTCTTTGACAGTCTAGTCTCCCTGGGCTTCTTTGTTTCCGTCGAGATTCGTCATATCTATCATGAGGCAAATCATGTTATTGATCGATTATAGCATCTGAATCTTGCCTTTCACAGTTCATGTGCACCTGACGATTCTTTACCCAGTAGTCGCATTCGTAAGGATGTTCTTGGCTTTTAAGCTTAATTGGTCCCTAAAGCCAAATTATTATCAGTTAAAAAAAAAAGATATAAGACAACATATAAAATGAGCTAGTTTGTTATAATCTACTTTCTTAATATTAACAATAAAGGATGTTCTTAACATGTGAGAGAACATTTTTGTTGTGATCAGATAGTTACAGTGGTAGCCTTTGTTTAGTTTGTCTTATGATGTACTGGTATTATAAAGGTCAATTTACTTTTATATAAAAAAAATTATTTCTTATTAAATCATGTTTAAATGTGGTGTGCATCCCAAATAAAAAAATCAATTAAAGAAATTAAATAATATCTAATTAAATGGATGAATTACCTTGTTAGTTAATTTTCAATTATTATTATTTTTATTATTTTATTATTGTTATTTTTATTATAATATTATTATTATTAATAATAAAATGATTTACACAAAGTTATTATTATTATTATTATTGTTATTATTATTATTATAAACTTGCTTCTATTAACCAATTACTATTTACAAGAAATTAGTGGGTAGCCGAGATACTATTATTATTATTATTATTATTATTATTATTATTATTATTTACATAAATTGGATGAGAGTCAGCTAACAATCTAAGTTCCACATCCTCGTACACAATTGCTTGAGGAGTCTCATGACATCTCCTAAGTCACCATTAGTGGAGAAGAAAAACGGAAGAAAGTGATATCCTTTAACCTTGCAAACATCCTTGTACTTTTTTCCTTTTGTTTGTAGTAGCCACCCTTGTCGCCTTATATGGAATGAAACCTGAAAGACCATATGAACTAAAGGAAGAAGTACTCATAATGTCGACACATGTGTCTTTTCCCTGAAACCAGTTGTTGAACAAAATATCGGTCGGATAAAGCTGACCTTCATTGTCATTAACCATACTAGTAGACGTCTCTTTGCGAACAAAAATTCTGGCCTTCAAGCACTCATCGTACAAAGCATCATGAACAACGTTATGGTGATGTTTAACGCTAATATCGGTAGCACAAACTAAGGGTGTGATCTCCCCATGCGTCCAAAATGTATTTATCAAAAGTAGGGCATTTGGACCCCACACGAAACAACTTAATATCAAGACGATACTGGATAATGGGTTGAAAGGTGGTGGTGTTCATAACCTGACCAAGACAAAGTAGATTGGTTTTTTCACCGTTCAGGGGTGGAAGATTCAACATTAACTGATTGAGACACAACAACAACATCTATAGGAAAAAATATCCTTTAGGTTGTTAAGTCGGAAGCTCAGGTTCGCAATTAGAGTTCTTTACCTCCCAGTAGGAGCAAACTCCATCTTGAGGTGCTTGTCCACATTTTTGTAATAACAACTAGCCATGCATATTCTTCATTAGGTAGGGGCCAGCCATATCACACATATGTCCGAGTCATCTTTCCCAATGACACTATCCTAGTTGAAAACCGCTAATTTTAAAGAAGCATCATCACTAGTTACTCCGGAACCCCACAAAATACAATCCTGCAAACCATGGGACTGGAGACTCGCATCGAGAAAATCATAATGTAATGTATCTACAACGGTGTAAACTCCAAAGCTCACCGCAATCTATAAGCATAGTAGAAAGACACCATTGAAAGCAGACACGGACCTATGGGTGGGCTGCAGCTAGCCCACCCCAAAATTTCATAACTTATATAACTAGGAATTCAATGTGAGTGTATCCTAAACCACCAGGGTTTGATTCTGACCTGCCCTGCCAAAGTTTTTATTTTTCATCTAAATGATTGAATATGCTTTCGCCTGCAAATAGTGTGTTTCCCTTGCAATCAATATGAGTGTATTGTGATTCCCACCTGCCCTGCCTATTCATTAGTTTTTTTCATCTATGTGTTGTATATGTGATATTAATAACTCTTAAAAATTTATTCATTGTATATTTTATTTTTCTCTTTATTAGTTTTTTAGGTGTGTATATATGTGCTATACATGTGATACTAATTCGTTACCCGCATTGTGTGCAGTTTTTTAAATTTAAATAAATTTGATATTAATACCCGTTTAATCAGCTAATTAATTTTTTTCAATACTTCTTAAGTGTTACATAATTAAGATATGATTAAAAGAAATTATTATAACATATATATATATATATATATATATATATATATATATATATATATTCTTTAATTTTTTTTGAATTAAAAAATTATTATTAATACCCATCTTCTAATTCTATATACGATTCTAAAATAAACCAAATGTTAAATCTAACACAATAAAATTGATTATTTAATTTTTATAGGGATAAATGAATTGTTTATTTAATAAAATTGATTAAGTGGAGACATGTCCCATAGCCAAAAGAATCGAAGCCAAATGTTTGTTTGATTTATTAGTTTGTAATTATACCGTTAAATCTTGTAAAAATATATTTATATCTAACGAAATTGAATAAAGTGTTATCTTAAACACATATTACTATATTGATCTTTAATAGTATCTTCTAAAAAATATATCCATATCTAATGAAATTGGGTCAAATTTTATCTTATGCATATATAGATATATTGATTAAAAAGTGTTAGAATAAAATTTTATCTTATGCATATATTTGTTATTTTAAAAATTTGTGATTGATTCATACGACTAATATCCACATCTAATGAAATTGTGTCAAATTTTATCTTATGCATATATAGATATATTAATTAAATAGATTTAGAATAAAATTTTATCTTATGCATACCCTGATTATTTCAAAAAAAATGTGATTGATTCATACGGCCACAATTAAGGAGAAAGCGTCAGGGGTCTCAGCCGACTTCTCCTTTATTATATATAATAGATTAATAAATCTTAAAATTTTGATCATTGTATAAGGTAATTTTATTCTGTGCCTGACTGTAAGGGCCAAAGTCTGCTCCTCCAAATGTAACTACGTGCTCAACCAAAAGCCTCAAATAATTATCGCAAACAAAATGAGCGTCTATAAGACACGAAAGTGTCGTTGTTTACATCACGAAGTAGAGACGAGAGACTCCCGGACAAGCTGATAGGAGCAATAACTCACACTGGGGATCCTTCAACCTCTTGATGGTTTCCATCAAGACGACATTGGCTATCAAAACTCTCTTAAACATCACCTCAATATCGAAGGAAGGATTGGTGCATGTAGAATATCGTGTGTTCTACTCCCCAAATCTGAATTCTATACCTTCAACTAATAACTAGTATTAGCAGCAAGTACATGTCAATCCCACATAGAGTGCGTGCGATTTTGGTTAAACGTAGTAAGTAAGCAAGCGGTTTGTAAGGAGGGAAATAGTAATGATGAGAAGAAAGAAGTAATGATTGCAAATGAAACAATATGAGAGAGATATATAGTTTCACTTATATTCGCAACATTGGTAGATTCATGATCATCGGGTTGTTCGGTTATGCTTGTTTATCTTAGTGTCGGTTTGTGCACATAATTGAATAGCTTCCTGATTCGACCACTATCAACTCCCTAAACTCTTGCATGGGGTTCAAGAAGTAATAATTCCCTAATCACATAAGCACATAATTTATGTAATTCTCGCATATTCGACGTGTCACCTGCTTGTCAACCCAGCTATCGCATCCGTTAAGAATAACATTAAACTACATGTTATTACTCTTTCATAATCATGAATCCTAACCTGTTCATCAAAATATGTTGGCTACTATGTGCGATTAATGCCCGCAATAGCGGATTTAGGTATAATCACTTAGCACATTGTTTACCTATCTTAGTGGCAAATTAAGACGAATAAGCAATTTAAGATATAAAGAACAAGAGTAATAAATAACTAAATATGCATAAACAAAATAATAACTAAAAAATAGTATTCAAACAATGCTCACATGTCTCTAACCAATGCAAAAAATATAAGAAAAACTATAAAATGTTTAGCAGAGCATGGCTCAGTGAAATAGCGAAAAAGGGAAAAGAGAGAGAGATGTGTGTGTGTGTGTGTGTGTGAGAGAGAGAGAGAGAGAGAGAGAGAGAGAGAGAGAGAGAGAGAGAGAGAGAGAGTGAGGAGAGCTATATTTATATGCATAAGAGAGGTAGGGGTTGAGTTCTTAAGGTAGAAGAAAAGCCCAATGGGCCAGATTCTCCCTCGGAGAAGATTTGCCAGAATCTGTCAGCGGGCGGTCCGTTGTCCTCACTTGGAACCTTAAAAGGAAGAGCTCTTATGGCATAGGTAGGGATTGAATCAGATATAAATCACTGCAAACATCCTTATGATATTCGATGTTGACGGGGTGTTATAATCTCCTCCACTTAAAGCACTGATGACCCCGTCAAACCCGAGAGAATACCCTCCGAGAGGAGCGTACCCGAGCATACTATCGGAGCACATCCGAGCCCGGAGTCGCCTCTGATACCATTCGTAAGAACCAAGGTCTTAAGAAGCGCCAACCCATGCCACCTAGCCCTCTCATGTCCATTGTCCTTACTTGGAGCATGAAAAGGAAGAGCTCTTGTGACATGGGTAGGGCTTGAATCACTGTTGATGAGGGAATCAAGTCTAAATAAATATGAATATAAATTCAAATCGATTTCCGAGCCCACGCAAATAAATTACAAGAAACCCTCTTGTTGTAGTGGTAGGGTATTCCGGATCGAATCCACGAGGAAGCGTGTCAGCGGATCCTAAGAAACGAGCAATTTCACGTTCGGAATCGACTTAGGGGCTTCACTCGATATCAACTAGGTCAGTCGATATTGACTCAAGTCAGTCGAAATCTGGGCAATTCCTTCAAAACAAAACAAAACAAAACAACTTGATGTCTAGTAGAAGACCACTCACACAAGAAGTATGGATAGAAAAGTAAACAATTTGTGTTGAAAATAACTCGATATCGACTGGTAAGAGTCGAAATCAAGTCTTTCTGCAGAAGCTGAAAAATAACCAATTTGTGTCGGAAAAGAAGTCCGAAGAATATGAGGATGAATAAGAAGTATGGATAGAAATATTCGCAGGTTGATTTTATTAAATTCAATAAACTAAAGAACTTCCAAAGCTGGAAATTAACCTCAACAATAACCATGTAAGTATTTTGCCAAATTTATGAAAGGAATAAACTTTTTCATCAAATAACTTTCGTTATTAACAAATAGGTGGATAGAGACTCTCACATAAACCCTAATTTTTACTACCATTTTGATAATTAATCAAAATTCATAATAAGATTGCTTTCGCTTCAAGGTTGCAAATAAGGATTTACCTACTACTCTCGTAGATGAATTATGCAAATTAGGGATAGAAGATGAAATCACATGAAAAGATCATACCTTTTACAAACTTACATGGCTATCGCCGGACTCACCTCGACCCTAGAAGTAAGAGAACTATTCGCGCCTCATCGCAATAGACATCATCATCAGTGGAAAGAAATAAACTTGAATTGAAATAAACGTAGGAAAGTACAATCGAATGCTCGAACTCTCACCCTTACAATCGACCTTCTCTCCTTCTCTCTACTCTATTGCCTAACTACTTGTGTGATGGAATGAAGAAAATCCAGCCAATAGGGCTTTATTTATAGGGCTCAATCCTTGCTACACAAGGAGAGCAATCTATCTATATTCTATCTAACTTCCTAAAAGATAAAACTTGCTTAATACATTAAATGGAAAGAAATAAAATATCCCCTAGGTAAATATGGAATTCACCATAGAGGATAAAAAGTCTCCAAGTTGATAAAAGATCTCTTCCTTCAAAGCTAAGCAATCACACTTGGATTAGGATTCGTCCAACATCAGATCGATCATTGCATGTCACTCGACATCGACTCATGGACTCCATGTCGACTCCTCCTCAATGTCTCGAGCTAGTATTCACTCGACGTCGGCTCTTCACATGTGTATGTCGAGTGTTGCACTCGATATCGAGCCAGGATGACTCGATATCGACTCCTCCATGTCGGGTCGAGTCCTTCCTTTGCTTCTGGATCGATATCTTCTTCTATGGCACTCGACGTCAAGTGAATTTCCAGCATTATTTCCTCTTCTCCGATTCGTTCTGAAAATGTCTCGATTTCAGCGAAATTAAACAAGAACTTGTGTAGATCTCCATTTATTGCTAATCAATATAAACTATACAAACCCTATACTATTCTAACCCAGAAATATAAAATATGCACATAAATCGAAATAGATGTAAGTGAAAAACATGGCAAATTGAGCGCATATCAATCACTTACAAACCACTCCCAACATCCTTATGATATCCGATGTGGGACGGGGGTGTTACAATCTCCTCCACTTAAAGAATTGATGAGCCCGTCAGGCCCAAGGGACTGCCCTCCGGTAGAAGCGTACCCGAGCATAGTGTCGGCGCACCTCCGAGGCCGGAGTCAGCTCTAATACCATCTGTAAGACCCGAAGTCTTTAGAGATGCCAACCTCTGCCACCTAGCTCTCTCAAGTCTATTGTGCTCACTTGGAGCCTGAAAATGAAGAGCTCATTAATGGTAGGGCTTGAATCACTTATAAAGGTCGGAGTCAGCTCTAATACCATCTGTAAGACCCGAAGTCTTTAGAGATGCCAGCCTATGCCACCTAGCTCTCTCAAGTTTGTTGTGCTCACTTGGAGCTTGAAAATGAAGAGCTCATTAATGGTAGGGCTTGAATCACTTATAAACCACTCCTAACATTTTTATGATATTCGATGTGAGACGGGGGTGTTACAATCTCGCCCCACCTAAAGCACCGACGACCTCATCGAACCTAAGGAACTGCCCTCCGGGGGGAGCGTACAGAACATACTATCAGAGCACCTCCAATACCGAAGTCGGCTCAGATACCATCTGTAAGACTCGGGGTCTTAAGAGGGGCCAACACATGCCACATAATCCTCTTATATCCGTTGTCCTCCCTCGGAGCCCGAAAGGAAGAGGTCTTGTGACATGGGTATGACTGTAATAACTTATTAATCACTTATTAATCACTTCTAACATCCTTATGATATACGATGTGGGACGGAGGTGTTACAGTTAACAGAGAAACTAAACACACCCCAAATCATGCACGTCGGAATGGATGTGCAAGGTTGAAGTGGGTTAATTAATTTTTTTAGCGTGCTAATTAATTAATGGGAAAGTCTTGCACGTTGGAATGAACGTGTACGTTTGATGGGGGATTTACGGTGTATCTAAAAACACCCTATAATTAATTAGTTACTGGTAGATATACAAAACTTATTATTGTTCAAATTCTTTTATTTCCGCGACAGATGGCATTATGGAAGTCTCACCAGGGTGCTCACTCCTCTGATTGGTTACGTGCAGTACCTATTTCTGGGCTTGGGCATGTTATGAATGGGAGAACCTATCGTAGCGTGCTTAGCTATCGACTGGGTGTTCCGTTGTTCACAGTTCCTAGGCCTTGTCCGGCTTGTTCTCGAGTTTTTGATGGTGATGTTTATGGCGATCATGCTGTGTCATGTGCGGGTACCGTGGGCATTAAGCATCGTCATAACCTCGTTCGCGGCACCGTATTAGATATCTGCTATAGAGCTGGGATTTCTGCCGGTAAGGAGGTTGATATCGGTTTGCTCGATAGGCATGGTAAGCCCCTTCGTCCGGCGGATTTGCTCCTTTATTCCTGGGACAGGGGACGGGATGTGTGTGTTGATCTGACGGGATCCTCCCCCTTGACTCAGTCTGGGATGTATGACTTTGTGCCCGGTCGTGTTGTTATTGATGCCGCTCAGCGTAAGTATGCCAAGTATCGTGATTTGTGCACGACGGCTGGTTATGGTTTCCTACCCTTCTCATTCTCTTCGTTGGGAGAGTTAGATACGGATGTTGTAGATTTGCTGAAGCGGATTCAGAAATTCTCGGTATCTCAGGATGCCGGGGCTCGTGCTGCCACTTATATTTTTACTAGACTTGGTTTTGTTATTGCTAAGGGAGTGGGTGCCCAGATAGTATCTCGGTTGCTCACTAATTTCTTGTAATATGTTTTTTATTATATAACAATAATAATAATAAAAAAAAAAAAAATAATAATAATAAAATAATAATAATAACAATAAAAAAGTAAAAAAATGAATAACATATAGATACGTAAAGAATGAAGATTAGATATAAGACAACATAGAAACTGGGCTAGTATACTAATAATCTTAATCTTTCGTTCAATGTACAATTCTAACAGTAAAGGATGTTCTTAACACGTGACGGAACATTTTTGTTGTGATCAGATAGTTAGAGTGGTTTCTCTTTGTTTAGTTTGTCTTATGAAATATTATAACGGTCAATTTACTTTTGTATAAAATAAATATTTCTTACTAAATTATATTTTTTTGACAGTAGGTAAAAAAGTAGATTCACAAAGCGATCTTAAAGCCATCCAAAAAATGACTTGAAAATGATGTGTAGGGTTTTTTTCATAAAAAAATTCACAATGTTTTTAGCCCGGTTCCCTTATATAGCCCATTTATTTTTCACAAAACACAACATACACGCATCCTGGATGCGTGTGTTGAGTGCGCTTTTACACGCATCTTGGATGCGTGTTGGGTGCACCTCGGTTCCCCCCCCTCAAAAAAATCTAGATTATAAGTACATAAATTTATATTTAAGAACAACTAAAAAATTATAACCCCTTAGACGGCTTATATCCAAGCTTATACATTTGTTGGATTTAGCCTAGATGGCTAAGATGGTTGCGATTCTTATTCCGAATGCGACGACAGGCAAGCTCGCCAACCGATTCTTGCTAAATCAGGTTGAAGTGTGGTGTGCATCTCAAATAAAAAAATCAATTAAAGAAATTAAATAATATCTAATTAAATGGATGAATTACTCATCTATTATCAATTAATTTTCAATGAAAATTAGGTGACCCAAGGAAAATCTTACCAAGTGACATAGTGAACAAGATTAAATGCACAGAAATCCCAACAAATAATCGAAGATCGGATGTATTGGAAAGCAAGTAGACACGGTTGGTTTACCACTGCGTTGGCACTAGAGAGCATCACAGGAAACAGAAACACATAAGACCAATTGATAGAATGGATTTGGAAGCTCGATTGTGCTCCAAAAACTAAAAATTTCCTTCGTAAACTGGTAATGGATGGAATCCCAAAAAAACTGAGACTAGCTGAAAAGGGGATGGCAGTCCCCCTTACTTGTAGTCTATGTAACTAACGGGATGAAGACTCGATTCACCTACGCATAAACTGTCAGAGCACAAGAGACCACACACGAAAAAGTGACCATCAAATAGGAACAATTATACAAAACACACAAGTAACGAATGCAAACATTAAACAACTAACCACTGAGATTTTTGAAAAGCTAATGGCAAAGCAAAAAACACATTTGGTCACTGTTTGGTTGTGCATATGGGTAATTAGGAATAAAATAATTTTTGAAGAGGAACATACCTTCAAAACCTGTAAAAAAAACTAGAGCAATATATAAAATATCACCTAGCACAATGGAAAGAAGCCAATCAACCCTTTTGGGAAGACGAGGAAAACAAAGAAAAAACAAAACATCCGACCCAAAGGAAAAGAAAGAATTTGAGATGGAAAAAACTACCGGAAGGTTCCTTCAAATTAAACTTTGATGCTGCGGTGAGTTCTTCGGGTGTGGCGACTACTGGTGCAGTGATACGTGATCACAGTGGCTCGATTGTTTTCTGTCATGGTTCGCATTGTGGTGAGATGTCTGCTCTCAAGGCGGAGGCACTGGCTTTTCACCGAGGCTTGACTACAACCCACCAGCTCGGGATTTCGAGGCTCGAGGTTGAAGGTGATTGTCTTGCTTTCATTAACGCTATCAACGACGTTTGGAGCTGTCCTTGGGAGATCGAGATTATCATGGCTGATGCTAGAATGCTGCTTCTGGAATTCAATCTGATCTACTGCGCTCATGTCTTTAGGGAGATTAATCGGGTTGTAGATAAAGTGGCGCACCTTTGGCTCATCCTCAACCATGACCCCCCCTCGTTTCTCATCCTAAGATCCAGATGCTTGTCCGAAAGGACGCTCTTGGGTGGTGGGTTAGCAGGGGCTAACACCACGTAACCAAATTATTACCATGTATCAAAAAATAATAATTTAATTTTCAATTATTATTATTATTATTATTATTATTATTATTATTATTATTATTATTATTATTATTATTATTATTATTATTATTATAAAATAAAAAATAATAATTTACAAGAAATTAGTGGGTAACCGAGATACTATCTGGGCACCCACTCCCTTAGCGATAACAAAGGTAACTCTCATAAAAATAAAAGCAGCAGCATGAGCCCCAACATCATGAGATACCAAAAACTTCTAAATCCGTTTGAACAAGGCAATAACATCAGTGTCTAGCTCCCCCAACGAAGAGAAGGAGATGGGTAGAAAACCATAGCCAGACGTCATGCACAAAACCCGATACTTAACACACATACGCTGAGCAGCATCAACAATAACATGACCGGACACAAAGTTAGATACTTCAGACCGAGTCAATGGGGAGGATCTTGTCAGGTTGACACTAGGAATGGGCAAAATTACTTGAAATTGAAAAACTGAATTGAAAAACTGAAAAATTGCTCTATTTTACAATTAACTGTTTTGAAATAAAAATACCTTTCAAGATAGTTAATTGAATTGATTTTATCTTACAATTCAAATCAGTTTCAATTAATTGGTCCAATTAACTGATTAATTGATAGAAACACTAGGGTACGCTGTTCTCTCGCTCTCATCATCGATTCATCGCCTCTCTGTAAAATTCACGCTCGCCTCTCTGTCTCTCCGACTCCGTCGTCCGCCATTGCCCGCCCTCAGGAGACGAAGCCCTCACTGCCTCTCTCTGTCTCGCTCCCTCATCGCCTTCACCGAGCAGAGCAGGTTTGTCTCTCTTTTCTCTTGTTCTTCTGATCTTCTCTCCCTTTGGCTTGGATTGTTTGTGGTTCAGATCTGACCTTTTGCAATTTTCGATTTCACTGTCCACAACTTCTCTCCCTTCGGATTCGGCTTGCCCTCACCGGTCCGGTGTCTCTCCATTCGGATTCGGCTTGCCCTCACCGGTCCGGCGTCTCTCCCTTCGGATTCGTCTTCGGCTTCGGCTTCTCTCCCTTCGGATTCGGCTTTGACTCTTCGTCCCTCCGTCCACAGCTTGCCTCACCAGTCCGGTCACCCCACCAACTGAGGTTTGTCAATTTCCCATTTTTGGGATCGAACTAGCTATTGTGAATTTTTGAATTCCCTAGTTGAATGCTACTAAGTGTTAGATCGATTTTCCTACACTCTGCAGTTGTACAAACTTCACTGATGCCTGTGATCCCCGTCATGATTGTGAATGGATGAACTTGGAATTCAAATTAATTTTATAGGTTGTTCATAATTGACAGATGAAATATATTAGTCTTGTATAGATCTCTTTCTTGGACTGTAGCTTTTAGCATGAGCATTGGGTATATAACCTTTGTACAAGAGACATTGATATGTGATTTTTCTCACCTCTTTAGCCAGCAATTTCATTCATGCAGTTTACAATTTCCTCTCCATTTCCCATGTTTCTGTGATTTCCGTTTTTGTCTGATTCGGTTCACAACTTAGAACTCCTAGGGTTGGTGGTTTTCTGGGATTTCAGTGCTTGATTGTTGTTTATTTTGACAGCTGCAGATTTCTCAACAAACTTGAATTGTGCAATGAAAACAAAATTTCCTTAATTTTTGTCAGTGAAAGAGTATATACCAAGTTTATAAGATACTTTGTTCTTTGCTTTGCTATGCAATAAAGCAGAAAAAAACTGCTTTGACCTTACATCTTTCTATGTATGCCTCTTGTAGTCTTGTGTGGTTTGATATCTCATCAAAGTCTGATGAATTGATATAAGCATTTGATGAAATTAGTTTGTTCAGCTATATGTTACACAACTACAAATAATAAAATTGACCTCTTTGATTGCTCCTTTGTAAAAGAACCTACTTAATTCCAAATGCTAACGCACAGTTTGTTTATGAAATAGATGTCAAATTCAAGTTTGATGGAGATTAGTGATGAAAGTCAAAGGATACTCGAAAAAGAGGTTGAAAAGGCCTCTACAGATAAGACAACGACTTCTGCTGCATCCGCTTCAACTGTAAGTGTTTCTGGACCCGTAGAAAAGAGGGTGAGATTAGAATATTGGGGTCATTTTGACACAATTATTGATGATGATGAACATGTTGAATGCAAATATTGTGGGAAAATCATTCAGGCATCAAAGAAAAAAGGCACAAGTGGCTTGAAAAATCACTTACATAGATGTAAAAAGTATCCTCCTAATGTATTAGTTAAGAAGCAAAAGGTCACTGATTTTAAAAGATCACCCACACAAGTTGCATGGCATTTTGATCAAGAAGCTGCTAGAAAAGGATGTGCTAGAATGCTTATTTTGGATGAGTTACCATTCTCACATGTAGAGCGTGAAGGATTTCGTGATTTTTGCAAGCTATTACAGCCTGAGTTTGTTCCCCCTTCTCGTAGAACTGTGACTAGAGACTGTTATGACCTTTATGTAGATGAAGTGAAAAAAAATGAAGAGCTTTCTCTGTAATTTATCTTCTAGGGTCTCTCTTACAACCGATACTTGGACTTCTGGACAAAATTTGAGTTATATGTGTCTTACTGTGCACTTTATTGATGATGATTGGAACTTACATAAGAGAATACTTAATTTTTGTCCTATTTCGGGTCATTCGGGTGAGCTTATTGGCAAGGCTGTTGAGAAGTGTTTGATTGAATGGGGTATCAAAAGGGTCATGACCGTTACCATTGATAATGCTAGCTCTAATGATTTGGCTATTCGGTATTTGCAAAGAAGATTGAACCATTGGGGTGGTAGTGTGTTGGATAGTAAATATTTACATATGAGATGTGCTGCACATATCTTGAACTTAGTTGTGAAAGATGGTTTGAAAGACCTTGATCTATCCATTTTGAGAATTCGTGTTGCAGTCAGACATGTGAGATCTTCTCCTGCTAGGCTTAAAAAATTTAAATGTTGTGTAGAAGAGGAGAAAATAGAATGCAAAAGTCTGGTTTGCCTGGATGTTGAAACTAGGTGGAATTCTACCTACCTTATGCTTGAGACTGCTATTAAGTTTAGGAAGGCATTCGATAATTTACAATCTAAAGGTGGTGCTTTTGTTAAGGAATTTGAAAAGATTGGTGGTCCGCCTTCTGATGAAGATTGGAATAAAGTTGGATGTTTATTGCCATTTTTGAGAACTTTTTATGAAGCCACGTTGAAGTTTTCAGGAAGTAACTATGTGACAGGGAATACTTATGTGCCTCAGTTGTGTGGAATTGGAGATATGATTTCCACTTTGTGTGAGAGTGAGGATGTAGGCATGAGGGGTATGGCAAAACAAATGAAGGCCAAGTTGGACAAATATTGGGGAAATTTCGAGAATGTGAATGTCTTGATATTTGTTGCCTTTGTTCTTGACCCAAGGCATAATCTGGAGTATGTTACATTTGTGGTCGAGAACTTTTATGGTAAAGAAAATGGCAAAAAGTTGATGTCAAAAATAAAAAATACGTTGCGATCTTTGTTTGATGAATATAGTGCCTGTCTAAAGAAGCCAATGGGAGATCCTAATCAACTCAGCAATAGTAGCCTATCACATAGCTCTTTGAGTGATCCGGTTGCAGGGGTGGATTATCAGCTACGCTTGAAGCTCAAATACAAAATGAAAATGGGGACATTGGAAACTATTGAAAGGAAAACAAAGTTGGATAAGTACTTGAACGAAGAATGTGAAAATGATGATGATGGTTTTGATATATTGCAATGGTGGAAGAATAATCGGAATAGATACCCTGTTCTTTCAATGATTGCTCGAGATGTGCTGGCAATACCGGTGTCTACAGTTGCTTCTGAGTCTGCTTTTAGCACCGGAGGGCGTGTGCTAGATTCTTTCCGCACATCTTTGACACCACGTATGGTGGAAGCCTTAGTTTGTTGCCAAGATTGGAAGCGCACTTCTATGGTTCCTATTGCAGTTGAAGAAAATATACTTGAGCTAGAGGAGTTGGAAAAAGGTTAGTTTGTTATTTTGTACCATTCTACTTAATGAATTTGAAAAATTGAAATGCTATCTCTAATTTATTTATTTATATGGTAGGTATGAATGACTTGATTTTGGAGCAACCTTTGATTGAGATTGATGAGTGAGTTTTGCTCAAAATATGTAAGTTCTCTATTCATTGCTTACCAACTATGTTCTGCCTTTTGGATGATCTTTCATTTACTTGTTATGCTTATAGTTATCTATGTTCTGCCTTTTGCTTACAATCTGAAGTTTGGCTGTCATGTGTTGCTGCTGTCTAAATTGTTCTTATGCTGACTAATGAAGACCCCAAATTGAAGAATTTGTTTCTATTTATTTTCTGGTAGATTCTCATATCCTCACTGTCTCTTGAACTGTTTAGTAAGTAATGTTGGACCTTAGACTAATTGGGAACTACTTAAGTTGTTATGTAATGCATCACTATCTTCAGACCTTTAAGAGTGTTTTGATCATGGAAGCTGTAATGTAGCACTGTCTCCAGACTTGTAATGCAGCATTGTCTTCAGTTTCATGTGTGTTTTTTACCATATGCAACACTGGCTTCAGATTTGTCTGCGCAATGGACTTCTGATGTCGAGCTGATTGAAGCGGAAGCCATTTTATGGGTCGTTGAAGTGTGCATCGAGGAGGCACTGATTTGATTTGGTTTATCTCATATTTGCACAACCTAAAATCCAAATACACTTGGTTTATCTTATATGGGTATTTTATGGGTGATTAAAAAAAAATAACTTGATTTGATAAAAAAAAAAAAAAATATCCAAATGCCGTTATGGCGTTATGTTCAGTTGCCCACCCAAGATTTGCAAGTGTTTTAATTTATAAAGGCTAAAGGAGTAAAGGGGAATTCATTTAAGTTATTTAACCTTAATAAAAGGGCTGTACTGCTGTAGGCACTAGGCATGCAGCGGCTTGCCCACTCAAAATTCCAATTAGCAATTAACTAGTTAACTGTCTTGAAATTGCAGTTAATTGGTATTCAATTAATTGCTCTTTTCAATTCAATTATGGTATTGAAATTTTAGTAATTGGAATATCAAGTAATTGCTTTACAATTAATTCAATAAGCAATTAATTGAAAATGCCCACCCCTAGTTGACACACACATCCCGCCCCCTATCCCAAGAATAAAGGAGCAAGTTCGCTGGACGAATATCATGTCCATCAACAAAACCGATATTAACCTCCTTACCAGCAGAAGTCTCAGCCCTATAGCAGATATCCAATAAGGTGTCATGAACGAGATTATGTCGATGTTTAATCCCCACAATACTAGCACAAGACACATCATGATCACTATAGACATCACCCTCAAAGACCCGAGAACACGCCGGACAAGGCCTAGACATCGTGAACAACAGAACACCGAGTCGATAGCTAAGCACACTATAATAGTGCCTTCCATTCATAGTCTGTCTTAGCCCATAAATAGAAACTGCACGCAATCAATCAGAGGAGTGAGCATCTTTCTGAGACTTTCACAATGCCATCTGTCGCGGAGTCAAAGAGAAAACAGAGTCTGATGTAGCAGCAATCTTCACAAAATATATCTACCAATTTCTTCAGAAGTTCAGGGGCATCGATTTCACTAGGATTGCCTAGAAGATCAGAACCCGTTGTCTCATAAAAAAAATGCCAAGCATCATCAAAAGCAGGACTAGCAACAATACCAAAAGGACGTAGGAGCTTAGCCTACAACTTAGCAGACTGCAAACGGGATGCCAAAAAAACATAATATAGGACATCCCCAGCAACATACACTCCGAGCCCACCAAACTGAAAAGGAAAGTTGGTGAGTGGTGGGATGAATGTCGTTAGGTTTCACCATGCCAAAAGTAATAATAACCCAAACTAACAAATTAACTAGTAACCTAGTGTAGCAGAGTAGTAAGGGGTCAAACCCCACAGATAAACAAGTATTTCAATGCAATGTGTATATATCAATTATGATAATAAAGATAGAATATGAATATGAATGAAGATAGATAATGCAAATAAACTAAGATAAAGGTGTTAGCAAGAGCGAATAAAATATAGAAAAGTAGAGCATATGGCTTAGCATACAATTCAGAACATTTGTTGGTTTACTTGATCCTTGAGGTGATTTTAATATTATTCACATGCTTATGTCGACTACCTTTAACCGATTGTTCAGTAAATATACAATCACTTATTCAATATCACTAAAGAATAGCATTAATGATTCAAGTTCTTACGACCAATTGGCATACGATTCAATGCAAATAGAAAACGAGGGAACAACCTACTCGGCCCTAGACACATCTACTTGACATAGATCAATCGATATCATCCACTACTGAATGAATGAATAGAATGAATGAATAAAGCTACTGAATATGTCTCATATAAAGCTCAAAGGCATCAGAAAAAACCCTAAGAAGAATAGATAAAAGTTTCCATAAGATAAGATTCGGCTGATCTTCGCAAATTCGGAAACAGCGAGACCGGCGGGCACCGTCCGTACATCTTTGACAACTTCGACGGACTGAACTTGTAATGCACTTTCTGGAGTCATCCTTCATCCGATTGACACATATTAATATGCGTTGGAAAGCTCTTTCCGAGAAATACAATTCTCATGAAGACCTCGTAAGCTAATTCCAAGTTCTCAAAACCTTAAAGATGGGATTCCTCCATGTTCTTCATTTCCGCGCTTGTTCTTTATCTCTTCTTATTCCATTTGCTCCATGCTTTCTCCACCAACATTCCTCCTTCCAAGCGTGAATCTCTAATCCTGAAATTAACCAATAAAATGTGTAGATTCCGACTCTTTGAATATTGATAACTCCACTCCCTTGATGAAAATCGGAAATAGTTTCAAAGGCTTTGACACACGGTTTGTGTCAAAGGTCTTGAAGCTACAACTATGTTGATGAAACACAAAGCCTGTACTTTATGTTTATTATTTGTGGATATTATTATATGCTATTATTATTAATATATTGCCACATATTATCCACTAACTTTACGGCAAGTTTTTCGAATAATATCTCCTTCCTTGGGTTGAATAACGTGAAGAATAAAATCGGAGATTATGGCTTCAGAGTTTCCAAGAATAGAAGATTGTGAAGATTACCTCTAGTGCCATGATCTGCTCTAGCTGTTGGTGAAGATCCTTCTTTGAAAGAGGCGCCGATTTGTTCAATATAAAGAAAAGGAAGAAGGGAAGACAGTGACATTCGCTGAACACAAGCTTTCATACACTCAAGCCTTCAAGTCAAATTTTTCTTCTTCGTGTGCTCTCTGCTGGTTCTTAAGAGTCATTTATTTTGTTTCAAAGCATTTGAGAGTTACAAAGTGATCTTATAGGATATATTTCGAGTGAGTGTTATACTCGAGAGTTTGTAACTCAGGAAGTGGACACTAGGTGATTGATTCACTAATTGTAAGAGGATTGTACTAGATAGCTGAGAGAGGTATGACTCTTCTAGATTAGTCTAGGACTCCAAGGGAACGTGAGTTGACTAGATTGCAATTGTATAGGAGAGAGGCTTCTCGGTGAGCTATTAGGATCCTAAGTCTTATGAATCAATAAAAGCCGGTTGAATCCTAGGGTTGTGGAAGAACCCTAGGCGGGGACGTAGGCCAAGTTCGTGCCGAACCTCGTAAATAATTCATTGCGTCCTTTACTTATTGCTTTACCATATTTCCGCACTGGTTTCGAATTGTATAACTCTGCTGTGATTCAGGTTTGCCAGAAGAAAGAATTACGTCTAATCTCAAAGGGTTTTGCAAGTACTTTAAAAGTCTTGATATTATCTGCGAAAATCCGACATACTCTATTCAAACCTCCTTCTAGAGTATCTTTATATTACTTTGTTATACATTATCGAACATTCAATTGGCATCAGAGCTTTACTCACTGCTTTTGATCTAACAATCTTGTGAGTTTTGATCATGTCTGGTGAAGCAAGCGGATGATTTGCACAAGGAAGGTCTACCAGTAGACCACCACTCTTTGTAGGAAACAACTTCGTCCACTAGAGATAATTGATGAAGCTGTTCATTATAGATCAAGATCTGGAACTTTGGAACATTATAGAGAATGGTCCGAAGGTTCCAGAGAAAGACGGTCCAAATGGAACCAAAGTTGCAAAGACCGAGGCTGAATACATCCAAGCGGATCTTGAACTTGTCTCCAAAAACTACAGGGCTATTAACTTACTATATTGTGGTCTTAGAACTGATGAGTTTAACCGTATTTCATCTTGTAGGTCAGCTAAAGAGATTTGGGACAAGCTGGTTGTCACCTACGAAGGAACTAGCCAAGTGAAGGACACCAAGATTAGTATCTTCCTTCGAAAGTATGAACTTTTCAAAATGAAGCCTGATGAGTCTATCAAGGCCATGTTCACACGGTTCATGGAAATCACCAACAACCTTGACTGTCTCGACAAGAGCTTTAAGAACGTTTAAAAAGTAAGTAAGATATTGAGGTGTCTCCCAAAAGACAAATGGGGCCCTAAAGTAAAAGCCATAGAGGAAGCCCAAGATCTCACCACTCTGCCCCTTGATGAATTGCTTGGGAAGCTGATCACACATGAGATGATTCTCAATGAAGACGATGGAGAACTCCCAACAAGCACTAAGAACTTGGCGCTCAAGTCTAAGAAGGATGAGCCCAAAGATGTGTCTGATTCTGAAGATGAGGATAATGATGAGGATGATCCTTTTGCTCTTATCACAAGATGCCTTTCTCGAATCCTCAAAATGAAGAAGTAATTCAACAACAAAGATGGATCAGAGTCTTCTAAATTTCGAGGTAAGTCTCAATACAACAAATATGACAAGAAGACTAAACCTTTGTCTTGGTTTGAATGTGGTGAAACAGACCATCTTGTGAAAGACTGCCCTCAAAAGACGAAGAGCCAGTCCAAGAAAGGTGATAGATGGAAAAATAAAGCCATGGTGGCAACTTGGAGCGATTTTGACTCAGACTCCGTTGATGAGAAGGCAAATGTCTGTCTTATGGCCTCAGGAGATGAATCCCACGATGAGAAGCTTGAGGTAACTGTAAGAGAGCTTATGGCAAGTCCAAAAGAGGTATTATCGGAATTCCTTTCGAATATGATTGCCAATGAAGAGAAACTTATTGCCCAAACTAACACTCTTATTAAGAAAACTGTGGACCAGGAAAGAGCTATTGAGGATCTGTCTATGAGGGTCAAAAGTCTTGAAACTTCTTATTCATGTCTTGACATTAAAGTCAAGAATCTTGACTCGGAGAAATCTGAACTCAAGCAAGATCTCTCCTCTCTAAGAAGTGAACATCATGACTTAGAGAATGAGAAGATATCCCTGAATTATAAGATTCAAGACCAACAGACAGCCCTCATAAGTTTTACCAAATCCAAAGGCACTCTTGATAGGATGTTGGGTGAGCAACAAAGTTCTCTAAACAAAAGTGGTATTGGTTACAATCCAAGGTTTTTAAAGAAGCAGCACATTACCACTTTTGTAAAGGCAAAAGGAAGCAGAAACTCTCCTATATGTCACCACTGTGGCAGAAAGGGACATGTAAAAGAGACCTACCCCTATAGAAGAAAGGATCCACATATCATTCGCAATACATTTCCTGTTCATTTGAGAAAAGAACGGATAACGCAAGTTTGGGTCCCCAAATGAACTATTTTACCAAATATGGTTTATCCCAATAATGGATCTAAATTTGCTTATTGGTCTAGCCACAAAGGTTGATGTTTGTCTTGCAGGAGATCACCAAGGTGAAGGAGCAAAAATGGATTATTGATAGTGGATATTCGAGACATATGAGTGGGAAGAGTTCTCTCTTTCATGATATAAAGAAGCAATCCACTGGAACAATCACCCTTGGTGACAAAGGAAAGTGTGACATCGTTGGTATTGGTAGTGTTGGGAGTGATCCTAACCATAGTATTAAAAATGTTTATCTTGTTAATGGTTTGAAGTTTAATTTGCTTAGTGTTTCTCAACTATGTGATAGTGGTAATGATGTTGGATTTAACAACAAAAGATGTCTAGTGCGCAGAGAAGATACAGATGAAGTAGTTCTAACTGCCTATCGTTATAACAACATCTATGCTGTGAATGCTGAGCAAGTGGCAGAAGGAAGCTTAACCTGTCTAAATGCTTTGACGGACGATCCAAAGCTCTGGCACAGGAGACTCGGTCATCTGAGCCCACATACACTACAGAAGCTTGTGTCCAAAGGGCTTGTAAGAGGACTACCTGAGATGGACTACAAAGGTATTGATATGTGCATAGCATGCACACGAGGTAAACAAACACGTAGCTCCTTCAAACCCAAAAAGGTTGTAAGTTCTTCTAGACCCCTTAAACTTTTACATATGGATTTATGTGGTCCTATGCGAGTCAAATCTCCCAATGGTAAAAAGTACATGCTTGTCGTTGTTGATGATTTTTCTAGATATACTTGGGTTGCATTTTTAAAAGAAAAATCAGATGTCTTATTTGAGTTTTCAAAACTTTGTAAGGAGTTGCAAACTTTAAGAAACGAGCCCATAGTGTCAATTCGAAGTGATCATGGTAGGGAGTTTGATCAACTTCAGTTTGATTTGTTTTGTGCTAAATATGGCATCTCCCATAATTTTTTTTCTCCTAGGACACCTCAACAAAATGGGATTGTGGAACGAAAGAACCGCATCCTAGAGGACATGGCCAGGACTATGCTTTTAGAAAATGCATTACCCAAAATCTATTGGGCTGAAGCTGTTAACACAGCTAACTATATTTTGAATTGTTGTCTTATTCGTTCCATCTTAAAGGAAATTCCTTATGAACTTTTCAAATGCCGTAAACCACTTATATCATATTTTAAACCCTTTGGATGTACTTGTTTTGTTCATAACAATGGAAAAGATAACCTTGGGAAATTTGATGTGCGTAGTGATGAAGGTATATTTCTTGGTTACTCCACAAGTAGCAAAGCATATAGAATCTTCAGCAAAAGGACCAAGTTAGTTGAGGAAAGTATACATGTTATATTTGATTAATGCAATGACGGTTCTTGGAATGAAAGTGTTGCAGATTTATATCTTAACATCCATACAGAGAACGAGGATGGTGATGATGCGGCTACCAAGAACACAGAGAAGAAGAACATGCAGGATCAGATTCTTAACATTGAAGAATTGGCCCAAGGTGTTGAAGCTTCGTCCAATGCCCTTGGTGAACAATCCAAAAGTGTTGTAACATCAAAAACTGTTATAACTGAACCTAACAGATCCATGGAGTCAGATGTACTACAAATGAATCCTGCTGGTGTGACGAATCAAGGAGCTGAGACTAGCAAAATAAAATTCAAATACTCCTCATCACACTCATTAAAGGATATCATCTCTGACCCTACATCTAGTGTTCAAACTCGTTCTAAACTTAAAGATCTTTGTGCTTTTCATGCGTTTGTCTCTCTTATAAAACCAAAGAAGGTAGATGAGGCCCTTCAAGAGCCAGACTGGGTCATTGCCATGCATAGTGAGCTTAACGAATTTGAAAGAAACAAAGTCTAGACCTTGAAGCCTAGGCCAAAGCATCAATCAGTCATTGGCACACGTTGGGTATTTCGGAACAAGATAGATGAAAATGATAAGATCGTGAGGAACAAATCAAGGCTTGTTGCTCAAGGCTACAATCAAGAGGAAGGTATTGACTACGAGGAGACTTTTTCTCCCGTAGCCAGGCTTGAAGCCATTCGCATTTTATTAGCATTTGCATCTTTTATGAGCATAAAGTTATATCAAATGGATGTCAAGTGTGCTTTTCTTAATGGTTTCTTAGAGGAAGAAGTCTATGTGGCTCAACCCCTAGGTTTTGAAAGTTCGGAATTTTCTAATCATGTTTACAAACTAGACAAAGCGCTATATGGTTTGAAACAAGCCCCAAGAGCTTGGTATGAGCGCTTGTCAAAATATCTTTTAGAAAATGATTTTAAAAGGGGGTTGATCGACAAGACTCTTTTTATCAAGACCAAAGGAAAGGACATTTTGGTTATTCAAATATATGTTGACAATATATTGTTTGGTGCTACTAACACATCTTTGTGCAAGGAATTTTCTGACATCATGTGCAGTGAATTTGAGATGAGCTTAATGGGTGAACTCAACTTCTTTTTGGGATTACAAGTTCATCAATATAAGAAAGGGATCTTTGTCAACCAAAGCAAGTAAACTAAGGATCTCTTGAAGAAGTTCAAGATGGATCAATCCAAAGCAGCCAAGACACCCATGAGCTCAACCTTGTCTCTAGATCAAGACAAGACCGGAAAGAGTGTCAATCAAAAGGAGTATCGAGGGATGATTGGATCTTTATTATATCTTACGGCTAGTAGACCTGACATCATGTTTAGTGTTTGGATTTGAGCTAGGTTTCAAGCTAACCCTAAAGAATCTCACGTCTTGGCTGTGAAGAGGATCTTTCGATATCTCAATGGCACTAAGGAGCTTGGATTATGATACCCAAAGCAAAGAGATTTTACATTAATCGGGTATTTTGATGCAGGTTTTTGCAGGCTATAAGGTGGATAGAAAGAGCACGTCGGGATGTTTCCAATTCTTAGAAGCATCCTTAATCAGTTGGCACTCAAAGAAACAAAACTCAGTTGCTCTATCTACTGCCGAAGCCGAATACATAGCAGTTGGAGCATGTTGCTCCTAAATCCTTTGGATAGCTCAACAAATTAGAGATCTTGGCATCAACCTTAAAGGCATTCCCATTAAGTATGACAATACAAGTGCCATATCAATCTAAAAGAATCCCGTTCAGCATTCAAGGACCAAACATATTGATGTAAGACATCATTTCATTAGAGACCATGTCGAAAAAGGTGATGTGTCCATATCTTTTATTTCAATTGATTATCAATGGGCTGACATCTTTACTAAGCCTTTGGCAGAGGACAGGTTCACCTTCTTTAGACGTGAGATTGGAATGCTTAACAGGAATGCACTTTCGTAGGGGGAGCTTTCCCTTTACGAAAGATAAATTCTACTCAGTGTCAAGACCTTTGAGAATTATGTCAAAGATTGTGAGCTGAATGGTAGAGCACATATAACGGATCATATATTTGGTTAATATCTTATTAGATATTTGATCAAATATAGTTTTTATGATTTTTAACCTTCTTTATATTGTACACATCTTATTGTCAAAAAATTCTTATACTCGAGTATTTTTTTATTTATGGAAAATATATTTTCGGAATTATTCCCTCTTGAATTGAAGTGTGACAAGATGGTTTGAAATTTGAATTGTTTTGGAAATCAAATTTTTTCAAAATGGCAGTGTGATGATTACTATCCTTGGAACCCTAAACCCGTCCAATCAACTTAACCCTCTCACCCTTTTTAAACCACAAACTTTACCATAATTTCTCACCTCTCCAGATTTACCTAAACCCTCACTTAAAATCCTTCTTCAACCTTTTCTGGAAGCTTAGCCGAATCTCATCCATGGCACCCAAATCCAAGAAGACCTCCACACCCAAACGCCTTGGCGCTACCCCCAAGCGACGCTAGGCCATTGTTACTTCCCGAACCTACTCCTCAAGCCATTGTCCCAGCTATTGTCCCGAGCACCGTCCCTGAGAGCACAATTACTGAAATCAAGCGGTCTCTGAAGCGCCCAACGAAGAAATCACTCAATGCCAAGCAAAAAGGGAAAAGGAAAATCATTACTGAGGAAGAGGAGGAAGAGGAGGATCTTGATGAGATTTTGGAATGAGATGCTGCAAAGGAGGCCGAGGAAGAGGCCCAAAGAAAGAAAAAGGCTGAGGAAGAGGCTGAGCTAGCAAGGAAAATAGCTGAGGAAGAGGCTGAGAAAGCCAGATAAGAGGCCGAAGAAGAGGCCCTAAGAGCTGCAGAGAAGGAGGTTCCCACTGAAGAGGAACCAGAGGAAGAGGAAGAGGAGGATGAAGAGACTACAAACGACGAAGATGCTGAGGGAGACGACGTTGAAGGGTCAGCTGAGGACTCGGGGTTTGAGGATGAAGAGGATGAGGAGCCAGAACCTGTTCCTTCTCCTTCTCCTCCTCCTCCTCCCCCATCTCCAAAGAAGCGGAAAGCCCCTGTAGGAAAGCCTCCATCTCCCAAGCACACAAGGAAAGACACTCTCAGAAGCCTTAACGCGGCTATCAAGAGCATTGCTCCCACAAAGTCTCGCAGGAAGAACGCCAATCCGCCTGCACTTATCCAGGTAAACTAATCCCTGCCCTCCTCCTGGTTTGAAAATGTTGAGATGGCTGGAAAGTGGGTAGATGAGTTTAGAACTCGTAAGTTATGTTGTTATGATTTCATTGATCTTGAGTTTTTGGAAGCTTTGAACCTACCCTGCCTCTCTCTCCTAAAAAAAACCTCCGCCTGGACCCTTATAAACCTTGAATCTATTTACTATCCCCAACTCACCTGTCTGTTTTATATAAACCTCAAAGCCAAATACAATGTTGATGGTTGGTCCTCGGAATCAGTCGTCAAGGGAGTTAGAATCACCTTCAACTCCATTGACTTTGCTGATCTCCTTGGCCTTCATAGACCTTGTCCACCCTCTTCTGAAACCCCCACAAAAGAACAGTGCGTTGCTCTTGCCCGATCCAAATACCTGCTCCCGAAGCATCCAACAACACCACAAAACAGCTTACCCACTTATCCCTTACTCTTGAGACAAAAATCATCTTCAACATCATTGTGAGATGCCTCTTACTCCGAATGAACTCTGGCTCCCTCCCAACTGATAACACTATGGTCATTCTATACCGAATTTTGAATGGCCATGATCTTGATCTGGCCAACACAATCCTAGGATCCATGGCTCATAAAGCCAGAAAAGGAACTCCCCTCCCCTTTACCAACATTTTGACCCTATTTTCAAAGCTTCTGAAATCGATTTCAAAAATGAAGAACAACATCATCATATGGGTAAATTCGACTCCAAGAGCTTTGAGAAGATTGGCATCACTCAGTCCCCCCAAGGGACTTGGAGTCTTGCTTCTCCCTCAAAAACTTTTCCCACTGCCTCTGCCATTGATGAGCGCATGGACAACCTAGAGTTGGGCTTGGAGGAAGTTCGCTTGGACATCAAGGAGTTGCATAGAGAGTTTTCGCTAGAGATAAGCGGGGTGTCTAAGCTGTTGCACGAGCTGAGGGTGATGTTCACGGATGGTGCTCCTGAAGATGAATCTTAAACCCTAACCTACCCTACCCTAACCCTCAATCTGAACACTGTTGGTTTTTTGGATATTGCTTTCAAACTTTTGGTTACTGTCTTACCTTCCTCCCTTTCTTGAAAGACAAAAAGAGGGAGATGATCTCCTGATGGTTTAGACATTAAAACTTTAAAACTGTTGTGAACCAAGGGTCATGGAAGACCATGTTTTGTTTTACTTTGTTGGATGTTTTTCATTGGTTTTAAAATCTTATGATCCAACATTTGTCTAACCCATGCAGGTAATTAGTCCGATTTTGGTTATGATATATTTGCTTGACTAAGTTCCAGGGATGCACAGGTTTTGTCTTTCATCAAGGGGGAGATTGATAACTCCACTCCCTTGATGAAAATCGGAAATAGTTTTAAGACACACAGTTTGTGTCAAAGGTCTTGAAGCTACAACTATGTTGATGAAATACAAAACCTATACTTTATGTTTATTATTTGCGGATATTATTATATGCTATTATTATTAATATATTGCCAGATATTATGCACTAACTTTTCAGCAAGTTTTTCGAATAATATCTCCTTCCTTGGGCTGAATAACGTGAAGAATAAAATCGGAGATTATGGCTTCAGAGTTTCCAAGAATAGAAGATTGTGAAGATTACCTCTAGTGCCATGATCTGCTCTAGCCGTTGGTGAAGATCCTTCTTTGAAAGAGGCGCCGATTTGTTCAATATAAAGAAAAGGAAGAAAGGAAGACAATAACATTCGCTGAACACAAGCTTTCATACACTCAAGCCTTCAAGTCAAATATGTCTTCTTCGTGTGCTCTCTGCTGGTTCTTAAGAGTCATTTATTTTTTTTCAAAGCATTTGAGAGTTACACAGTGAGCTTATAGGATATATTTCGAGTGAATGTTATACTCGAGAGTTTGTAACTCAAGAAGTGGACACTAGGCGATTGATTCACTAAGTGTAAGAGGATTGTACTAAATAGCTGAGAGAGGTGGAGCTCTTCTAGATTGGTCTAGGACTCCAAGGGAATGTGAGTTGACTAGATTGCAATTGTATAGGAGAAAGGCTTCTCGGTGAGCTATTAGGATCCTAAGTCTTGTGAATCAATAAAAGCA
Source organism: Persicaria tinctoria (assembly GCA_037127255.1). Taxonomy (NCBI): domain Eukaryota; kingdom Viridiplantae; phylum Streptophyta; class Magnoliopsida; order Caryophyllales; family Polygonaceae; genus Persicaria; species Persicaria tinctoria. The sequence continues at coordinate 63,523,005 of JBANSL010000008.1, read as the reverse complement.
GGTTGAATCCTAGGGTTGTGGAAGAACCCTAGGCGGGGACATAGGCCAAGTTCGTGCCGAACCTCGTAAACAATTCATTGCGTCCTTTACTTATTGCTTTACCATATTTCCGCACTTGTTTCGAATTGTATAACTCTGCTGTGATTCAGGTTTGCCAGAAGAAAGAATTACGTCTAATCTCAAAGGGTTTTGCAAGTACTTCAAAAGTCTTGAGATTATCTGCGAAAATCCGGCATACTCTATTCAACCCCCCTTCTAGAGTATATTTATATTACTTTGTTATACATTATCGAACCTTCATATATAAATTATCCGGATACGAATTAACTCTAAAACATGCAATATGGACTCTCTAATTGCATTAAGACCTACCTATAATGCCTATATAAAATATGCATTATCAGCGTGCCTCAACTGTCAATCTCTAAACCTAGGCCCAAACGCAGTGACAATACGTTCCAAGCTAGAGCGAATCATCAAAGGAAAGATGGGCCTGCCCAAAGACACGTGGAGTTTCAAAATAAAGCAGAAGAAGCAACTCGTACAAGCCCGAAGTAGAAGCAACTCGCACTGTGGGTCATCAATCCTTACGACATAATCCATAAGCTCTATGGTCCTATTCACTCTATTTTCCAAAAGTTCAATACCAAAAACAGGGCACACACTGACAGGCCCACCCAAAACTGTGACGCCATGCGAAAGTCGAGCAATTGGGGGAGGGGGGGGGGGGGGACACTAGGTAGAAGACACCAGGGGTCTTCTGTAGGCCAAAAAACCTCGGTCTTATCAACATTTAGTTGAAGGCCAAAGCGGGGACCATCCCCATAAACAGCTCCAAGACCTTCCCCACAACTAAAGTGTCCCAAAAAACAGTGCCATCATCTAAGTACAATGCCTGCAGACTCAGGGCAAAAGAGTCTCTAATCTTGCACACCAAAGAATGCAACACCAAAGCAAAATGCAGAGGGCGCAAAGGATCACCCTGCTAACCCCTCTCCTCCCCCCCGACAAGACCATAAGCTATGCTCCCCATAACACAGTCGTGCAGGACTAGAGTAACAAAACTCCACCCATCGAGATAGAACTGGACAGTGATGGCGAGCTTCCTGTAACATGGCCACATGATCAACTAAGTTGAAAGCGTTCTGAAAGTAAACCAACAACATAGAAAGACCCTCCTCACTACCACGAACCTCAACGAATCGATTGAAGGTATACCGCATACAGAATAGGTTCTCCCCCGCTGTATACCCCGAACCCATACTAATGATCTTTAAAATAATCAGACAAAGAAGGACTGACCAAACAAGTCCCAACCTTAGAGACAAGGCACCTCCAAACAGTGCCAACAACAAAAGGACGTATAACACCACCTGGTTTAACGAGCGGCGTGAGCAGAGCACTAGCAATGTATTCAACCAGAGCCTACGAACAATGACCCTCAAGGAAAAGATTAACCACTAGAGTAATAGAGGCGATCAAATCATTTGAAATATAAACAGCCGCTCCGCTCAAACAATTTAACAGATGCTTGGCACGGAACCCATCCCTCCCACATGACGTGCCACGCGGAAAACTCCAAATCATATCCAAAACAATGGCCGAAGAGGCCAGAAGAGGATGGTGATCAACAGGCAAAGGCGGTAAGTTAGGAGACGGGGTAGTAGGGTGCTTATCCCACAAAGCTGCTAGAGTGGCATCAGAATAAGGAGCAATACCTGATGAAGAAATCACCCAAACAGTGGCAGTGGAATGACCATCATAAATCTCCCTCCGACATTATCAAAGGTTAAGCTCACTCAAATCAAGGTCCTCCTCATCAACAAGACAAGGGGGAACATCAACTAAGGTCTCCTGTATAAGCTGTAAACTGCCGCCAGGTATACCCCAAGCACAAATAGAACTAGCAATACTCTCCTCTTGACGCAGACGCTTGACAGCAGTCTTACATTCAAGATTACTTCGTGGGAAAAAGGTTTTAAGTATACAAAGAGGCATCACTATCTAGCAAATCCAATAGGAGAGGTCTCTTGGAGAGTCAGCCACACCATCTAATGCCCCTTTTAAAACCCCAGAAAAACCTAGGCGACACTTAGAAGGGATGGATCTCACGGTGCATAACCCTATAGAGCACAAACGGTCAAGCGAAGATATAGACAAACCAACATGCACAACCCCAAGACCAGACAAAGAAACTGATGGAGACAGAGTTGGAGGTCTAGAAATATCGTAAATAATAAAACGAACAAGGTCGTCACCACATTCCGGAGGTGCCATAGAATCATCTTGACTATGCCGACACCGAACACAAAAGGTATGAGTTTTAAGACATACCCCAGATAACCAAACCCCGATGCACTTTAAATTTATCTCAACCTCAGAATAAACAGTCAAACTATCAGAAAGATTTTGACGAGTAAGTATGTGAACATCACCACTACAATTTCGATCACGAAGATGCTTGAGCATGAAGTTTTAACAAGACCCCTACCACCACCATCAAGGAACCCACAAAGACCCACTCTATGTACTAAGGAGAAGGGACACTTAGAGGAAGGCCGCATAATGGCACACAACATTAATTACAAACAAACGGCTTGAAGAAGCCGCTCGGAAGGCGCGATCGGCAACCACGCTTGATTGAAAAACAAACAACAGCAACAACCGAATAACCCACACAGCCCGACCCTGAAAAGACGAAGACTCGCATAGCTCGGCCACACATCAGAAACGAAGAACTCTCACACAGCCCAACAAAACTCACATAGAACATGCCGACCGAATCTAGTCACCATCCCGACTCGCACACACAGACAAAGAGACAAAAAAGAGAACGAATTGAAGAAGAAAAAGGACATCAAGATAAGATGCTGAAATGCAACAAAAAGAATAAGCACATCGTACCTGCAAAGACGACAAACGAATCAAACCTAGGTGCCGAGGGAAATGGTCTTAAGATGGAGACTCCCGAACCGATGGCGCCAGGCGCCGAGAAGAAAAGACACTATCACTGATCACCGGAGATTGGAGAAGGCAACCCAGATCGCCCAATCGCACTTTGCCCTAGCAGATGTAAATTAATATCAATTACATGATGATGATGATGATGATGATGATGATGATGATAGTAATCATCATCATCATCATCATCATCATCATCAACATCATCATCATCATCATCATTATGTACATGAAATTGGACGGGAGTCAGCTAAAAATCTGAGTTTCGCATCCTCGTACACAAATGCTCGAGGAGTCTCATGACATCATCTCCTTAGTCGCCAATAATGGTAATTAAAGGAAAACTGAAGAAAGTAATATCCTTTGAACTTGCAAACATCCTTGTACCTTTTCCTTTAGTTTGTAGTAGCCATTCATACCGCCTTATCTGGAATGAAACAGGAAAGACCAGACTAAATAAAGGTAGAAACACTCGTAATGTTGACATATGTGTCTTTGTCCTGAAACCAGTTGTAGAACAAAATATCGGACGGGTGAAGCTCACCTCCATTGTCATCAACCATACCAGTAGACGTCTCTTTACGAACAGAAATTCTGGCTTCAAGAACTCATGTATCATTTATGTTACACTCGATGTATCAATTACTCCCTCCGTTTCAAAATAAAAGTCGCTTGACTTTTTTCACGTATTTTTTGGACGTAAAAACTCTATAAAATATTATTTTTTTAATCAATTTTTTTAATAAATTGATACTTATTACTAATGAGGATCAATTTATGAAAAAATTTTGATTAAAAAAATAATTTTTTATAGATTTTTTACCTCCTTAAAACACGTGCAAAAAGTCAAGCGACTTCTATTTTGAAACAGAGCGAGTAATTGTTTTGGGTATAAATTTATAATAAAAAATTGAAAAAACATTCTTTGGTTCTGTTTTTAGATAAATAAAAGATTGATCATTTTAGAAAATATATTCTATTTTTAAAGTGTGATTTTTTAAGTTATAAATTTATAAACATATATATCAATATAATGGTATTGAAGCTAAAAATATTTTAAAATTTTAATGACATAAATTTATATCCAAAATAATTAAGTGATGCACCAAAATAATTAAGTGATGCACCGAGTGTAACACATAGTGTTATTGGTGATCTGAACTAATTTCAATTGAAACACACTACCGATTTTGAAAAATAAAAATTATATTAACAAATTCGTTTAAAAGATGAGTGTATAGTATACTAGTATTTGTTACCCACGTTTTTGCACGTTTTGTTAATAAACTATATTTTATTATATTAAAATTATTTTTTATTAAATTTTATCGGAAGATTTAAATAGTTTATTTGAATTTTTTTTAATAAAAATTTTGAAACTATGATAATAATAATAGGTTTTATAAATATTTAAGATATACGGTTGATAATTAATATAAAAATTAATATATATTGATGATAATATTTTATTGATCAATAGATAGATAATAATGAAATCTTATCATTAGATATAATAAAATAATCAATCTAATTAAATGGCTAAAGATAAAATAATTCAAGGTACAATATTTAATTATAAAATAACTTATAGTAAAATGATAAATTTAATTTATAACCACTTAAGTATGAGATGGACACATACGATTAAATGTGGATAAAATAGATGAGATAATTGTCTAACGTGACCTAAATATATTGGTTCATCATTAATTGACTTGTGAGAGCATCCGCATCTGTGAAACCTATACCGGGTTCTTTAACTTTACTTTTCATTTTTTTCTCTCCTTAGGCTAACTCCAATGGCATGGTGCAAATGCTCAAATATGCACATTTTGATGCAAATTGTGCTCCAATGGTTACTTTTGAGTGTTTAAAATGTGCACATTTGCACACAAAGTGCTAAAATATAAGCACATCACCTCCCCCATGTGCAAAAACTTTTTATCACTTTTCAATAAAGTAAAGTCATTTATATTGGTTGTTTTTTATTGTTTTCTTTTCCTTTTTAATTTAATCATATTTATTTAGAGATAGGTGTGTATAAAATACACATTTAACCAATGGAGTAAAACATCAAAAAATGATGTGCATTTTTAAGCACCTTGTGCAAATATGTACATTTGCACACTTAACCATTGGAGTTAATCTTAGAAACCCCATCAAAATTTAACGTCACATCCCTACAACCCACCTTATTAAAAACTAAGTAATATAAAAATAAAATTGGCCCTACCACCTAACCCCACTACTATCATCCTATCTCTTTCTCATATTTCTTTCCACTAAATAGAATAGCGCAGAATTGAAATGAGAGAGAGGCTAGAGAGAGAGAATCCCAGACAGGGAAACCCTAGACACCAAACCCGCCGCCGCCGCCTCAATGACCAACGCCGGAAGAGCGAAGACCCTGTTGCCGACGAAGCGCCGAGGCTTGTCGAGAATGATGATGATGTTTGCAGATCCATGGCTCTCTTCGTCAAATCGAAGGAGCTGCTACTCAATGAAATCAAAAAGCGAGAGACAAAAGGTGATGAAAGAGAAGGCCTTGCGAAATCGAGCCGGGAGGTCCGCTTTGGCGCCTCTCCTGATGCAAGCTTGAGGATCCAGTCAAGGAAAAAGAAGACAACAAAGGAGAAAAAACAAAGCGACGTTAGATGTAAAACCGAAATAAAAAATCCGAAAGAGGTTTATGCGAAGGCGAATCTTAAAGCAATCTATGGTCGGCTTTTCTGGTGCCGGCGGTCAAAATGGAAGCGGCGTCGATTATGGTGGCGGGGTTTCTCGGTTTCCTCTCTCCCGTCTGCTGTGGGGCGGGGTGCTGTTGAATCGGTTGTCCCGAGTGTGGCTGCTGTAATACCCTTTGCCAGGTTCTCGTACTCCTTTAATTTCTATCTTTACAAGTGGTTTAGTTACAACATTGAACTTGATCTATTGAAGATGCAATCTTTATTTCATTAGATTGAAAGCTTTCCCAATAATTTAATCAACTGTCATAGAAGAAATGGCCCCCAAAAAATTTATTGCTCTGACTTTGCTTTCTTGCTAGGAAAAAACAAGTTAAGATCCAAAAAAGCCTTCTGGCTTGAAGCAAATAAGAGCAATGACCCAATTGAAAACATGACCCATGGGAGAAGAATCTTGAATCCCTCGCACCCTATGAAGATAGTGTCTATTTGTACCCAAATAGAAGACTCTCGAACTATCCTTTCGGCATGTCGATTCATGATCCCGGTAACTGGAGTCTTAACCTTTGATAGTCTGAATTTTAATGTCAGATGCGACTTGAATTTGATAAACCTGTGCTCTGTGCACTCTGTTGGGACAACAATTGATTCTTATTGTTATTCGTGTGGTCTGAATCGTGTTTTATTAATCTGTATGATTATTTTTGTGCTCAATAGAATCAATTTGACTAAAGAAGTAGAGAACCAAGGCCATGTGAATTGGGAAAATGAAGTCTCTTGCACTAAATCTGAATTGTCTCCTCCTGACTCTACCAAGTCATGTTCCCAGAGTTTTAAGATACACCTTTTTAGATCCCTGAATTTCATTTGTATAATCCTCCTTTGTGTTGGGGATTACTTTGATGGGATCTACTGGTTATCTGTTTATATTTTCCGAAAAATGAAAATTCATATCACCTTAACATGGAACTACAGTCTCTATGCCTCTAATTATGATCATAGGATCTTGGTATCCTGGATATGCAACTTAGTAGTTAGTTTTGAATTCTTAGTTATCGATGTTTTTCACCTTTGTTACTGTGAAATTGATTTTCCAGTTCTAAGAAGTATGAATACCTCAGCTTGGACACTTGAATATGAATGGATCCTCAGGAAACTAAGACAAATTTGGACCCTTGATTTTGTGTCTTGGCCCCTGGATTACAAGATCCTTTATCTTTATTTACTGAATTTTTCCCTTGAGTTGTCGTGTGTTTCTTTGGTTTCATTGAGCTGGATGTGTTATTGTATTCCTTGTATGTGGTGTTTGTTGTCTAGGTGGGCTGGCTTGAAGCTCCATGTATGTTTGAGGGGCTCTACTGATGCCGACAGCCCTTTTCGGTCCCTTTTTCAAAGGCACCGCCAAAGGCAACCGAACAAAATGAACCCAAACCAGGACCCTTTGAACCCAATTGAAAACTTAATGACCCAACTATTGTCAGATCAATGGACTGCACTATGTAACCTGTTAGATCTGGTTCTTTTGAGGTTGTTTTTGTTTCTATGTAATAGAACCAATTGGAAACTTGATGACAAGGATAAAATGAGCAAATTCTTTATTCCGTGTATTTTGGTATCCCTACACAGACTTGGTGAACAGGACAAAACAAGCAGGTTCAAGACAAACATGTTTCACAGTAAGTTCAGTAACTGTTGTGAAACCTTTGCAGACAATGTTGGATGGTTTGATTTTCACCTTGTTACTTGTGTTTCCTTGGCTGGTATCTTCTTGTTCTTACCGTTTTGCAGGCACCCTCGATGTTTTCTTGGGTTTTTTGCTGAAGATTTTGACAACCGAAGCAATGAACCCATATTGAACAAATGTGAAAACCTGACAAATACATCTGAACCACGAAAAGAATGTGATAGTTGGAATGGGATGCGCTTCCAGGCAATCAATACTAATAAGAAACTAGAATGGAGAACAAAAATTGAAAGAATAATATGTCATATGCCCAAACTACTAGCACTAACTTTGATCGAATCGTATAGCCCAGCTGCCAACTCCTGGTTTTTTGCTAGTTTTCAGGTGATAGACCGAATCAGAATCAAACCCGGAGTTTATAGAGCAAACATCCACTACACTAAACGCAACTTGAAAGCCTGGACAAAGATCAAACGGCGTGCAAAACAAAAAGAAAAGACCACAGAAAATGGGGAACGACCAAACCAGACAAATATCAGTTCTCTATGGCCAAAATGAAAATATGTTCATGGAATTGTTGTGGAATTAGAAACAGATGGACAGACATTGAAACAATGTGTAAAATAGAGAACATTCAAATCCTAGCCCTATTAGAAACCAAAGCGGAATCCCAGCCCCCAGATGCTCTTTGGAAAGGTGCTGGTTTTGATGCTATCTGCTTCAGCCCGACTTCTGGTAGGGCTGAGGGGATCTGCGTGCTCTGGAAAAATTACAGTTTGCAAGATTGTTTAGTCTCTGTTATGACAAAAGAAGAGCGTTTCATTACCTTAAAAATTGAAAAAACGGGAAAAAGAATAACATTTGCAGTTTGTTTTGTCTATGCTCCTCCCCAAGAGTCAGCTAAGGCCTCTTTCTAGCAGCTTTTAACGACCCATATCCAAAACTTGACAATCCCTGTCATTTTGCTGGGTGACCTTAATGAGATCCAAAGTACAAGTGAAAAGAGTGGTGGTAATAACCCACACCCCTCCCGATTTGAGCGATTACTATTATTCAAAGACCAATGTAACTTACTTGACATTCCAACCGTTGGCAATGAATTTACTTGGAGGAAAAACAAATTTGATGTGAATAATATTTATGAGAAACTTGACAGAACCCTGGTTCAAGATCAAATAATCCAATGGTATCCAAACATCGCAACAAGAAACCACGCCTTCTCGACATCAGACCATTTCCCAATCTCTGTACAACTTGAAGTAGACAATAGGAGAAAGGCGCGGCCTTTCAAATTTGAAAAAATGTGGCTAACGAGAAAAGATTACAAGAACTTAGTAACTCAAGCGTGGAGAACACAATACCAAGGATCTCACATGTTTAATGTTATGAAAAAGACACAACTTCTAAAACGACTAACGAAAGAGTGGAATAAGAGAACCTTTGGAAATATCTTTAGACAACTACGAGAAACCGAAGAAAAACTACTTGAACTACAAATGAATAGCAATCAAGGAGAGACACGAGACAATACTAGACTTCAAATACAATTAATAGAGAAAAAAGACCAACTTCTGTATTATCATAAGCAATATTGGAGTCAACGAGCAAAGACGAAACATTTAAAACTTTCGGACTCAAATACCGGATACCACCATAGAGTAGCCTCCGGCAGACGAAACATAAAGATTATAAGGGGAATTAGAACACAAGAGGGCACAGAAATAGTCGGGGAAGATAATATTAGAAGAGAAATTAAAGACGATTTCGAAAAAAGATTCAAAAAAGAAAGTATCAATGACAGGCTACTGCAGGACTATTTAACCCTGGTAGACAGGGAGATAAGTTTGGAAGATAACAAAGAACTAACCAAATCGGTTTCCAATTATGAAATAAAAAATGCATTTTTCTCCATCGGTAAAGACAAATCCCCGGGACCTGACGGGATGACAGCAGAGTTCTACAGAAAATATTGGGACATTGTTGGACCATCGATAACCAAGGCCATCAAAGGTTTCTTCTCTTCAGGGAAGATGTTGCGCCAAATAAACCAGACATTTATCACCCTAATTCCGAAATGTGAAAACCCTTCCACTACTAACGATTATAGACCAATTAGCCTATGTTCAACTATTTACAAAGCAATTGCCAAAATTCTTGCTGAAAGAATGAAAAAGGTTCTACGGAAAATTATTCACCCACTTCAGGGAGCCTTTGTGGCCGATCGAGCTATTCAGGACAATGTGCTTATAGCTCATGAAATTTTTCACTCATTCCGAACAAGAAAAGGAAAACAAGGATGGATTGCAATAAAACTTGACATGGAAAAAGCTTACGATAGAGTTGACTGGAGGTTTCTCTTTGCGGTCTTGGAGAAATTTGGTTTCTCTTCTAGATTCGTGGGGTGGATCAGCGAATGTATTCAGACTATGTCTTTTTCAGTATTAGTGAACGATGAACCAACCGAGACTTTTCTCCCTCAAAGAGGGATCCGACAGGGTGACCCCATATCCCCCTACCTGTTTATCATAGGCGCAGAAATCCTTGCCAGGAAATTACAACAACAATGTCATGAATCAACAGACTCCATTGGATTTAAAATGACCCCAAATGGATCACGGATTCCATTCCTTTCATTTGCGGATGATATCATGATCTTTGCCAAAGCATCTCAGGAATCGTGTGCTAAAGTGAAAAAGATTATCGATGAATATTGTCAAATTTCGGGCCAAAAAGTAAACTTCAACAAATCTGCGTTCCAAGTAACAAAAGGTGTATCCGCAAACCAAAAACTCCAAATCCAAAGCACTCTCCTTATAATGAACCAAGTAGCTTTGGACAAATACCTAGGATGCCCCATTATAAATGGTAGGGTTAACAAAGAAACATTTGAAGATGTTGTTGGAAAATCGAAAATGCAGTTGACAAAATGGAAAGCGAACTCCCTTTCCCAGCAAGGAAGGGCAGTTCTAATAAAAGCGAATCTTATGGCTAAACCCAATTACGTTATGCAAAACTTTATGCTTCCGACAAGTGTGCACAATGAACTAGATAGAATAAACAGATGTTTCTTTTGGAATAAGGACGAAAAATATAAACCATTGTTAAGTTGGGACAAAATTTGCAAATCAAAAAGACAAGGAGGTATGGGCTTCAACAAAACAAAAGACATGAATAAAGCCCTACAAATGAAATTATTATGGAAAATCCTTGCGGAACCCCACAATCAATGGGTCAGAATAATGCGAGAAAAATATTTAAAAGAAGACCAAATTTGGGATTATAAAAGAAAGAAAAACTTGTCGTGGCAATGGGCCAAGCTAATAGACCTAAAGGATGAATTCTGCGATGGGCTCATTTGGCAAATTGGAAATGGAAAGACGGTTAAATTCTGGACGGACAAATGGCTAAATGATGATAGAAAACTTAAGGACCACAGACTAATCCATCAGATTGATGATCAAGAAAGAGTTGAAAACTACATTTTACCAAATAAGACATGGAATGTACAAAAGATCCGAGAAATTTTACCTACGGACCTTGTAGAGATAATTACGAGTATCCCCCTACCTTCGCAGGAGATTGAAGATAGACTCTATTGGAAACATAGCTCCAATGGCTGGTTCTCAACTTCAAGCGCCATAAAACTAATCACAAAATCAAATGACAATGAGATAGAATTATTCTCTGATATATGGAAAGTTGATTGTCCACCAAAGATAAGAAACTTCTTATGGAAAGTAGGATTGGACGGATTACCTACTAAAGCTAGACTTCGAAACAAAGGGATTCATACGCCCATGGATTGTATATTCTGTAACGCTAGGGAGGAAGACGCTACCCATCTCCTCATGGAGTGCCAGACAACTTTAAGAACCATTGGATCTTTGGATAGAGATATTGAACGAAAAATAACAAATGCTGACAAAAGTAATCAAAGTATAAAGACCATCACCAACGAAATATTTCGACAGCTAAACCATGAGCAGAAGACTATTTTGGCTTTCTCCTGGTGGTGCATTTGGACGAAAAGAAACAAGATTATTTTTGAAAACCAGAGCTTAAGAACAACAGATGAACTGGTAGCCATAATCAAACACCACATGCAAAACTGGAAAAAAACTAAACAAGATGACTCAGATGAAGAGGATGGAAAGACAATAAGAGTCAAACCTAGAGTTAACCCTCGCAAAAAGAATACTATTAGATGGCGTAAACCTGAGCATGGTATCTTTAAACTTAATTTTGATGGTGCTAAATCGTTATCTGGCTCTGCTTCTGCAGCTTTTGTTATCAGAGATGAGGATGGTAGGGTGATTGCGTGCAATGCTAGTAGATGTGGGATGGCGTCTGCGGTCCAGGCTGAGGCAGTTGGGCTGCAGCTTGGGTTGCTAGAAGCGCGAAGACTGGGGATTCGAAGAGTTGCGGTGGAGGGAGACTGCCTCGCGATTGTGAATGCGATTAACGGTGTGTGGTCGACTCCATGGGAGATCGAAATGCTTATATCAGATGCTCTCCATCTACTTCGCTGTTTCGAGATGTCTTCTGCATCCCACATTTTTAGAGAGGCGAACAGAGCGGCTGATCGACTCACTCATATGGCCTTGGGGTCCGGCTCGTCGTCTTACAGTACTGATTTAGAGTTTCAAACTCTCGTCCGCAAGGACGCTCTTGGGTGGTGGTACAACCGAGGTTGACACCTCCAAATTCTCGCCTGTATCAAAAAAAAAAAAAAAAAAAATCCTATCTCTTTCTCTTTCCTCCTTCTTACCCAAATGACCCCACCTCTCTTGCTTTTTAAGTGTTTAAGGGTTTATTATTCCTTAATAAAATGTCACTTCTTCTTGTTATTTTATTATTAAGTTTGTTATAGAAGTAATTTGGTCCAAAGGCCTTCGGCCTTTGGACCAATTACTAAATGTCCTAAAGGCTTTTATTTGCTAGTAAAAGGCCAAAATACTTTCATAATACCAACACTACCCCTGATTTAATTAAACTCCTTCCCCTCCCTCGCGCGATCATCTCTGCCACTTTCTCTGCAACGTCTCTCTCTCTCTCTCACAGGCGATTTCGGTTTTTCGACGGTTTCTTCTCTGATCGGTGTCTTTCTCTACGCCGTTCTCGCCAACTTGCTGTCGGACTTCCTCCTCTGACCGGTGTCGTTCTCTTTTCGACGTTTCCGCAGTCCCTCCTCTGATCATCTGTTGCTAATGGCTTCATCGGATACTTTCTTCGACTCTTCTGCTTCAATGTTGTCGACAATAACCTCTTATCTCGTTTCCTTTTAGTTGTCGAGATCTAGTATCCATTTTTACATGCAATTTCTCCTGTTCGTTTGTTTAATTTAGCCCTTTCCTCCCGTATTAGGGTTTGTTTGTTGCTTCAGTTGTTGTCTACCGGCTATCAGTTTGTGCTATGGTTAATGTCTCTTCTTCTGATTTCGTTTCCATTATTGCATTTGTGGCATTTGTTGTTTCTCTTTGTTTTCTTATAATTGGTTACAGTCTGGTGTTAGGGTTACAGTTTATGGATTGTTTTATAAAAGGGGTGCATGTTATTACTTGTTTTATGGTTGGTTACAGTCTTGTGACAGGGTTATACAGTTCATTACTTGTTTTTATGGGTGGTTACAGTCAGGTGACAGTGTTACAATTGATTCATTGTTACAGTTTGTTGATTTGTTGGTGATAGGGTTACAGTTTATGGATTGTTTTATAAAATGGTTGCATATTATTACTTGTTTTAATGGTTGGTTACAGTCTTGTGACAGGGTTATACAGTTCATTACTTGTTTTTATGGGTGGTTAGAGTGTGGTGACAGTGTTACAATTGATTCTTTGTTACAGTTTGTTGATTTGTTGGTGATAGGGTTACAGTTTATGACTTGTTTGGTGATAGGGTTGCATTTTATTACTGGTTTTAATGGTTGGTTACAGTCTTGTGACAGAGTTACAGTTTTTACACTATTTTGGTTACATTGATACAGTTCATTACTTGTTTTTAATGTTGGTTACAGTCTGGTGACAGTGTTAAAGTTGATTCATTGGTTCAATTTATGATATGGTTATAATTTGTTGATTTGTTGGTGATAGGGTTACAGTTTATGACTTGTTTGGTGATAGGCTTGCATTTTATTACTGGTTTTAATGGTTGGTTACAGTCTTGTGCCTGGGTTACAATATATTCATTGTTTGGTGACAGAGTTATAGTTCTTTACTTGTTTTAATTATGGTTACAGTCTGGTGACAGGGTTACAATTGATTTATGTTTACAGTGTGTTACTTGTGTTGTTGATAGGGTTCCATATGACATTTTGATTGTTGTGTGTTTGCAGTTTTTGGTGTGGTTACAGTGTTAGTTTATGTGGTTGTTCGATTTGTTGTTTGCTGGTTTTTGGTGACAGTATCTTATTTGTTGTGAAACCTAATCTTTACACTACATTTATGCTATTTAGGTAAAGAAATTGTTGTCCATACAGAAGTTCCAACTGTGGTTCCACCATCTGCTATTCAACCTGCTTCCTTTAAGTTTGTTGTTCCCAAAGAACAACGTTTTCATGGGCACATTAATGTGTATTCAAAGCCTGAATTGATTACAACTCTTAAGAATGGTCTGTCTCATGATGACTGGGTGTCTCTTATAGATGGTTGTTTAGGTTCAATTGTACGGGCTAGGGATTCTCTATATTTTTATCAGCAACTTGTGCATCAGATGCCCTTACATGAAGTTGAAACTTCTAAACTTAATGAGATGTGGTTTCAAGTTGGGCAACATTTGTTTAGGTTTTCTCTAGCTGAATTCTGTTGTGTTACTGGTTTGAGTTGGAAAGAACCTGGTGATGACATGCCTCCTTCTCCTTATGTGGATATGGAGAAGTTTTTGGGTGTATCTGAATGTACATTTATAGGTCTTGTTCAACTTTTCCTCAAGGAGCCAACTCAGTCTCCAAAGAAGCTTCCCATGGCGTACTTGTTAGTGATTGAGCGTGTGTTGCTCCCTCAGCGTTCTAAAGCTCTTGTTCGTCAATGTTATGTTGACCTTGTCTGTGATTTGGATCGTTTAAACCGTTATCCCTTTGGTCGGGTTGTATTTCTGGAAACAATTGGGTATTTGAAGAAATGTATGAGGTCTGAGCCACCAAAAAAGGGTTCAAGGTTTGGTTATAATCTGCTTGGATATCCCATAGCATTCTTGGTATTTCCCTTTCCTTTCCTTTTATGTTTCCATGCTTTTTCCTTTTTATTTATTATTCTTTACTTCTATTTCTGTTCTTACTGTTGCTTTCTTCCCAGGTTTGGATTTTAGAGGCAATCCCTAAGCTTGCTGGCATCTGTAACTGTCAATTTCTTTGTTGTGATGGATTACCAGCATCTCTTGTCTGGTATACTAGTGTCCGTGATTACGGCATTATATATGGTAAGTGTCATGAAATTTTCTCCAAAGATTTGGTAAGCATACTTTCTTGTCTTATCTTTTATTATTCTGATCTCAGTTTCCCTCTTCCATTTTTTATATTTGTTGTTGTTTAATTGTATTTTTTGTTTTCTTGATAGGGGATTGTCTACTCTTTGTATGCGTCTTTTATGGATTGCCCTAACCTTTCCTTTTCTGATGAAGTTGCTGATGACAGTGTTGATTCTTACGTTTCTTGTTTTGTTGGTATGAATGCTGAAGCCAGTGATGAAGTTTCTCCAAGGAATTTACGGATCCAAGTGTATCTGATCAGGCAATCAGGTGGCCGTCTTTTTTATGGTGGTGTGGAACCTGTCATCCCTTATACTAATGTTCCTACTAGGAAGAAGGACATGATTAGAGCCCCACCTTTGAAGAAAAAGGTGGTGGTGACACCACGAGTTATCACAGAGGGTAGTTCTGACTTTGAGAGTCCTGTCCAACCCAGGAAGCGGTTGGTTACAAGGTCAATGGGAAGTGGTGACAGTCCTCTTCCTGTGAAGAAAGGTAAGGTGGTGACACACACTTCTGCTGTTGATGAGTCTGTCAAGAAGAAGAGGGTTTTGAGAAGTTCTTCTACTCTAGATCATCCGGTTACGAAGAAGGCAAAGGTGGTTCCATCCCGGAAATCGTCAAGGACTGAGTCTCCTGCCAAGGTTCAAGTAGCTGCATTGGGTGGTGAAAAAGGTGTAGATCATGGTGACAAGCCCAGGAGGTTCAAGTTTAAGCTCCCTAGATCTATCCCTCCCACAGGTGATGGGCTTCCTACGAGTGATGATCTTCCTGGGTTGGCAAAAGAGTTTGTTACTAAAGCTCATTTTGAAGAAGTTGTTACTTCATTTAAAAAATCCTTTGAATCTTTTGAAGCTCAATTGCAAGAGTGTGTTTCTAGGATTCTTACCCTAGAGGAGAAAGTCTTTTACCTTGAAGGACGTGTCTACCACCCCAGTGATGACAGTGAGGTTGTTCTGAAAAGGGAACGTAAGGCATTGGATGAAACTATGAAGGATATTGTGGATGGGATTATTGAATCCTGCTCTCAGAAGACTGAATATGGGCATGTAATTGAGCCGTCGGTTGAAGGTGATGACAATGAGGGTGATGTAGTTGATTCTTCCAATGATTCCCCATCTCCTCCGGAGTATATTGTTGTTAAGTCAACTAAGGAGTCAACTTCAGGAGATGCTGATGTTTTTTGCACTGATGATGACACTCTTGGGGGTTCAAAGAAAACAGTTGATGACAGTGTTGTCCCTTCTCCTGTCATTGCATCTCCTTCTCTGAAGATTGATGACAGTGTTGTCCCTTCTCCTGGCATTGCATCTCCTTCTCTCAAGATTGATGACAGTAGTGTCCCTTCTCCTGGCATTGCATCTCCTTCTCTCAAGATTGATGACAGTGCTATTGGTATTACTGAAGTCCTTGTATCACAAGATGTGTCTGTTACCAGTTCTATCCCTCTTATTGAAGTTATTCCGTCAAATGAAGGAATCCTTAATTCGAGTGCAACCATTACTGAAAAGGTTGTTGATTCTTCTTCTGCTGCTCCTACTGAAATCCTTCCTTCGTTTAATGAAACTGTTGATTTGAGTGTTGCCCCAACTGAAGTAATTGGGTCAGATGAGACTGTTTCTGCTAGCTTTGTTCCTCCTACTCAAGTTCTTGATTCACATCCAATCAATGAGGACATGGTTGCTTCCAAAGAGGTTCCCGGTGACAGTGTTGTTTCCACTACTGTTCTCCCTTGCTCTACTGATTGTGGCGATGACAGTGGTATTGTTGCAACCCTTGTGCTCTCTTGCTCCAATGATGCATGTGATGACAGTGGTGCTGTTGATCCCAAAGTTGTGGTTACATCTAATTTGAATGATGATAGTAGTTGCCTTCCTCCTGAAGAAGCTGTTGGTGGAACATTTGATCATTGTATAGGCATCATACTTGGATACAAATCTGATGTCCAAGAGGATGTGCTTGCTGACAGTGGTGATGCAACTGGTGTTATTGATGATAAAAGCAGTCTATTTCATAACATCACTGATGTTGCCTACCCTCTTCCTTCAGATGGTGAGGATGATCTTGAAGTTCCACTAAGGCGTTCTTATAGGGCGTTGAAATCTGCTCCTACAGCCCATACTCCTTACACCAATCCTTGTAAACCGAAGAAACCTCGCCTTCCTAAAGTACCTAAACATTGTATTCTCAGCTCGGAGGAGCATGTTGAATTTTATACCAATTTTAGAGATCTTGGGTAATTATCTACTTTTGTTTTGATATTTATTTTCTTCTTAGTACTGCCACTTATTATAATATGTTGATTTAATTTGTTATCTTACTTTGTAGGCGTGATGGAAAAGTCAGTGGCTGTGAGGTTGATATGAACAAGGTGTTTTTCACTTAATTATCGGGGAGGACAAAATGGCTTCGTGATATTGTAAGTTCATATTTATATGTATTGTTACAACTTATATTTTGGTAACATCAGTTTGGTGACAGTTGGTGTTTGTTCTGTTTTCTTACACAACACATAGACGAAGCACTTCATCATTTTAGAAAGCGTCTTCGTGATTGTCCTGATCTAAATCCCACCAGTGTTGTTTTAGACACCATTTTTTCCCCTAAGGTTGAGAACTGTGATGTTAATCTTTTTAAAATTGGTGATGCCATTCCGGACGAATTCTTCCATTACTTCCTTGGTTATCCTGGCAATTATGGGAAGACTTGGGAAGGTGCTAAGAAGGTTTACGCTCCTTTCAATCTTGACAACATGCACTGGGTAGCCGTTGAAATTGTGTTGGACGACAAGATGATTCTTGTTTATGATTCCCAGCGTAATTTCATTAAAAATGAAGACCTGCTTTCGAAGTTTGCTAAAACGTGTGAAGTGCTTGCTGTTATGTTGAGTAAGACTGGTCTTTTTCCTAAGATGGATGACACTCCCTTTGAAATGGACCGAGTAGATGACTTGCCTCAAAATGAAGACGGGTAATTTCTTCTGTTTTCCATCTTGTTGTATTTTGTTTTGTGATATTTTATCTGTCCACTTTTTGTCTCTTATTGTTTATTTTTTGCTTCTTATGTAGAGGTAGTTGTGGTGTCTACGTCATCAAGCACATTGAGTCTCTGGTTTTTGGTGGTGATATTCAGCTTGTGAATTATGAGTATGTTAATGCATATCGTGAGAAGATTGCATATGATCTCATGAAGAAGCAGTGGACATTTGTTTAGTTATGAAATTTAGGTTTGTGTTAGTTGAACTATGTGGTGACAGTGTATTTGCTGACAGTTTAGACTATAATTTGTTGTTGTAGCAGTCGTGGTGATAGCCCATGGTGACACTTGAATTGGTGACGGGTTATTGTGTATTGTGTTGCTGTAAAACTCGTGGTGACAGCCATTGGTGACACTTAGATTATATATTTGTAGGCTACTGCTCTAGTAATTTATACGTTTCTTTGAATCTTTTACTGTTTTATCCCTATTATATGTTACAACAGTCTATAATTCCACTTCAAAGGCAAGGTTTTATTATTTTTGTTGTCATCCTCAAAGTTTTCACGTTTGGTTACAGTGTCTATGGGCATGTTTTCATAGTGGTGACAGTGCATATGTCATTGTTTATGTCTCTATTTTAATAGTTTTGAAAACATCTATAAGTTTTACCTGTGATTCCAGTGTCTATTCCCCTTGGTTCATAGTGGTGACAGTGTCTATGTCCCTGTTTTACCTGTGGTTACAACGTCTATGTTTGTTTTAACCATTCATATGATGAAGGAGAACAGTCCATCACATGTCTTTTGGCTTCTCATTAGCCCCTTTAGGGTTTTTGTTGGCCTTGTCCTAGGGTTTTCCATTTGATTACAGCAATCATCTCTTAACGATGTACTGTACTTGACATTTTAGAGTTTGGGGTTTAGGATTTAGGGTTTAGGGCCTTGGCCCTAAATCCTAAAGACTTAACCCTAAACCCTAAACCATACTGTACATGACATGTTCGTTTGGCTTCTCATTAGCCCCTTTGGGGTTTATTCTTCCATACTTATAGGGTCTTCCTTTTGGTTACAGTTTCCATGGGCATGTTTTCATAGTGGTGACAGTGCATATGTCATTGTTTATGTCTCTATTTTAATAGTTTTGAAAACATCTATGAGTTTTACCTGTGATTACAGTGTCTATGTCCCATTTTTAACTGTGGTTACAGCGTCTATGTCTGTTTTAACCATTAATATGATGAAGGAGAACAATCCATCACATGTTTTTTGGCTTCTCATTAGCCTCTTTAGGGTTTTTGTTGGCCTTGTCCTAGGGTTTTCTATTTGATTACAGCAATCATCTCTTAACGATGTACTGTACTTAACATTTTAGGGTTTAGTGTTTAGGATTTAGGGTTTAGGGCCTTGGCCCTAAACCCTAAAGACTTAACCCTAAACCCTAAAGCATATTGTACATGACATGTTCGTTTGGCTTCTCATTAGCCCCTTTGGGGTTTATTCTTCCATAATCATAGGGTCTTCCTTTTGGTTACAGTGTCCATTGGCATGTTTTCATAGTGGTGACAGTGAATATGTCATTGTTTATATCTCTATTTTAATAGTGTTGAAAACGTCTAGGAGTTTTACCTGTGATTACAGTGTCTATTCCCATTGGTTCATAGTGGTAACAGTGTCTATGTCCCTGTTTTAACTGTGGTTATAGCGTCTATGTTTGTTTTAACCATTCATATGATGAAGGAGAACAGTCCATCACATGTATTTTGGCTTCTCATTAGCCCCTTTAGGGTTTTTGTTGGCCTTGTCCTAGGGTTTTCCATTTGATTACAACAATCATCTCTTAACGATTTAGGGTTTAGGGCCAAGGCCCTAAACCCTAAATCCTAAACCCTAAACCCTAAACCATACTATACTTGACATGTTTGTTTGGCTTCTCATTAGGCCCTTTGGGGTTTATTCTTCCATAGTCATAGGGTCTTCCTTTTGGTTACAGTGTCCATTGGCATGTTTTCATAGTGGTGACAGTGCATATGTCATTGTTTGTATCTCTATTTTAATAGTTTTGAAAACATCTATGAGTTTTACCTGTGATTACAGTGTCTATGTCCCTTTTTTAACTGTGGTTACAGTGTCTATGTCCCTATTTTAACTGTTGTTACATCGTCTATGTCTGTTTTAACCATTCATATGATGAAGGAGAACTGAAATATTTTCAAAATTGTATGATAGAAGAAGAAAAAACTGAAATATGCTCACTGTTTACATTCTTTCTAGTGTAATGATATATTTATAGTGACAAATTTATTCAATATAAGAAAATGATAAAGTAAATCGTATTGTCTTCCTTAATGCTTTGCTTCTGATTTGCCTCTGATCTCTAGCTCTTGACAGTCTTTTTTGATGCTTTCCCACTGAATTCTCCAGTTGAAAGCTTTCTATTATTTTCAGGTCGACCACATCTTCTACGTACCATTGGTGGGTGACATTGCTGGCTTTTGATGTCCTCTGGTACAACCCACTGATCTACATTTAGAGTAGGATATACTGTCTCATGATAAGCCAATTTCCAAGCTTCAGTTTTGTAGTAGCTGCTAATATAACTCAGAACACTCAGGTTTTTTCCTTGATTACAGCCAGAGCATGTACACAAGGTATCTTTTCATAATCAAATACCTTGCAAGTACAAGAGTTCTTCTTTAAATCAACCATAACCCTTTTCATTCCACTGACAACCTCAAACTGGAATTGATTGAGGTGCTTGACAGTATACATTCCAGCCTCACTGCATCTTATGTACACTATATCACTTATATGAGTTGGAAGCTCAAAGCTGTTGTTTTCAGATTCATTTCTACGATCATTGAACCATTTTGTTATCTTCTCTCTGATTGCATTCAGTAACCCTATAATTGGGAAAGCTCTTTCCAAACCAAAGACACTATTTAATGATTCTGCGTTGTTTGAAGTCATTATATTGTACCTGTCACCTTTTAAATAAGCTCTTGCCCATTTCTCAAACTGTAATTCTTCAAGATATTTCCCCATCTTGCTGTTTTTAGTACTGATGGAAGCAAAGTAGTTGTTGAAATCTTCTTCTGTGTAACTCTTTGCTGCGCTTTCAAACCACTGACATAGTGTTTTCTTCTTGAATTTTGACATTATATTTTGCTTTAAGTGCCATCTGCAGTGATAATGCTTTGCATTTGTGTAAATCAACTCTATAGCTCTTGCAATGCTTTAATGACGATCAGAAACAAAAACCAGCTCTTCACTTGATGGGATGACTGTTGCTAGCTTGTTGAAGAACCACTCCCAAGAGTCGTTGTTTTCTGTGTCAACCACTGCAAATGCAATAGGGTATATTTGATGATTTGCATCTTGTGTGCAGAAGCTGTGAGAAGAGTCCCTTTGTATTTTCCTTTTAGAAATGTACCATCTACCACAAGAACCTGTACAATTGAATTCTATTCAGTAATTATTTGGTTACAGTGTAATTTTTCCTTATGAAATGAATCTGTACCTTTCGTAGGATTGGAAATGCTCGGATACATGGTCCAAAGGCAATGAACACATACTTGAACTTTGAGTTTCTCTCAAGTTCAATGAAGGTGACAGTTCCAGGATTTGCTTGCTTTAGGACCCAACAATATGATGGCACTAATTCATAGTTGTCTTCTGCAGTCCCCATTGTCATCTCTATTGCTAAATCACGAGCTTCCAAGATTTCCAGTAGCTAACATTCTCTTTGAAATCATTCCTCATCGTGTTTCTAATTTGTCTTGGAGTTGCACCTTGTTTCTCATCTTCAAAACTGTATATATTATGTACAACAGTGAATTAAATATGAAATGAAGCATGATTACAGTGAATACAATATGTAATGAAGAACTGATTGTAGTCTATGTCACTTGTGTTTTATCCTTTCGGCTATGACTCTGTATTTTAGAGGGCGTTGCTTTCCTATTCGTACTTCCATGTTGCAGGTGTGTTCCTTAAAGTATTTCTTAATTATAAATACAGTTGAACCACCAATTATGGCGCCATGTATTTTCCAGGTGCAGCTGCTATCCACACACACTGTTCTGTAATAACATGGTGTTGTCTTCTTCACTTTGTAAGCAAACACCTCTTGTGCAACCAACAGTTCAATAGTCTGTTTGAGATCTTCCTTTGTTCGGAACAGTTGTCCCAAATATATAAGAATTTCTCCCTTTCTTTCACTTATAGGTTGTGTTGTATATTTTGTGGACATTGTACTGCCTGCACTTATGCGACTTTCAATCCCTGTGTCATCTCCATTACTATTCATATCACATCCATCGTTTATGGATTCTGCATTTCCAGCCTGCACATCAAAGTCCTCTTCTATAGCATTTGTACCCTTGGCAGAACTGTAAGCATGTAAAGGCAATTGATTTTCATCATGTATAGATTCTGTAACCTGTTCTTCAGTTATTTCCTTCACAGCTGTAACATATAAAGGCAACGTCCAATTCACATTCTTCAATTCATTAATTTGCAAAAAACTTCTGAAATCAGTCTCATTCTCTATTGAAAATGGCTCAGTAGTTTCCTTGAATGGATGCAAGTGGCTGAATTGAAGAGTAGGAGACAAATTGTCACTCGTGCTGAATCTGTTCAGTATCTCAGACTTCATCTCATGCATGGTTACAGCTTGATTGATGACAATAACCTTTGATGACACATCCCCAGCAAAAACTAAATCACCATCTTCCAACTTCCATTTTCCTCCAAATTTTACTGTTAACAGATTGGCCTCCATTGTACCTGATCATTGGTGACACGTATTAAATTTCATGAATACAGTGATTACAGTCTATTGGTTACAGTGTAATTTTGGTTACAGCTACACAGATGCACTCAAACTCAGATATCCACATACAGGTTACAGTGTAATTTTGGTTACAAGCTACACAGAAGCACTCAAACTCAGATACCCACATACAGTTTACAGTGTAATTTTGGTTACAGCTATACAGATGCACTCAAACTCAGATACCTACATATAGGTTACAGTGTAATTTTGGTTACAGCTACACAGATGCAGTCACACTCAGATATCCACATACAGGTTACAGTGTAATTTTGGTTACAGCAGCACAAATGCACTCAAACTCAGATATCCACATAAAGGTTATAGTGTAATTTTGGTTACAGCAGCACAGATGCACTCAAACTCAAATATCCACATATAGATTACATTCTAATTTTGGTTACAGTAGTATAATCAAAACACAAGCATCTTAAATCAGCAACTACATCAACAATACAATCTAGATTACAGTTCTATAATCACAACACCAGTCACTTATATCAAAATCGACATCTGATGTCAAAATCGCAAAGCATCCATGTTGAATCACAACTACAGTTCTATAATCACAACTACATCAACAATATAGTACTATATTCAAAGCAGATTATAGATAATGTTGTTTTCGAATTTTGGCTTCCCTGTTGAAACTCGAATTTTGGCTTACAGTGCTATTTCTGACCAGATCTCGCTTCAGATCTGAATGATGAGCTCGAAATCGTCAAAAATTGGGGCTGAAATCAACTGCGTTGCTGGAGAAATTGAAGCCAAATCGAAATCCCCCTTCTTCGTCGCTCCAAGCTGTGGCCTGCGTTTCTCTCCTTCTGTGAAAATGAAGAAACAAACGGGATTAGTATGGCAGGGGCAAAATTGGAAATTATGGACTATTACCTAATATTGCCACCCTTGTGTCCTATGTCTTAAAAATTGGACCCAAAATGGCCACTTAGCAAAAAACCCCTTTGTTATATTGATGCTTAAACACCCCATTATGGATGCTCCGAAAAACCCAAGTCAGATTGAACAAAAAACGACACATATAAAGAATTGCCATATGTTTTAAAGAAATTTAGATTGTTAAGAAAGAGTAGTTAATTATTCAGTTTTGACATGTACTTTGAAGCTATATGGGTGCTAATCAGCTTCCTTCACCTGCCTTTTCTTTTCATTAATTTTTTTTAAAAATGGTTTAACCCGAGATAATGTTAAGACTACGTCGGACTATCAAACTTTTTTTTATATAAGGTAATAATTTGAAGGTTAGACAAGTCTGACTGATTAAAAAGCCAACAAAGTCGATAGACGGGGAACGGTCAAACATACAACCTAAAAAGACATAAATACAAACAACATGTGAAATGAAATAAACAGAAAAAAACCCTATAACAAGACGGCCCAAGAAGACCGACTCCCAAGAAAGTTGACGAAGTCGGGTGAAGAACGAAGTCAAGCACCACCGAGAAGTGGCACCGCGGGCCAGCGGTACAGCAGGACTCTAACTCATGTGGGTAGTGTAGATGAACTCTAAGGAAGATCGATCAATCCTAGATACGGAGTCACCCTCAACACACCACCTCAACCTTAGTTTGTCCCGACTCATGACTCCTCCCTAACCAAGCAGAAGACCTTCTAGAAATGTCGGAAGTAGAGCTGCATGTTGCTTGAACAAAACGCCAACCAGATTTCGCCTACAAGAATTTAGTCAAACCCTTGTGGGATTTGGTCAAAACCTTTTGGGTGGGTTTACTTAGACCCTTATGGGATTAATTTTTTTTTAAGTGCCAATTCCTCATCCTTGGGCCCTAAGGACCAAGGATGAATGAGACCCACCAGAGAAAATTGACAACGAGAAGCTACACCTACGTCGGAGTACCAAGTGATGTAGACTCCGAAAAGCATTAGTAATATAATAATATTATTTAAACTCTTTCAGGAATTTGTTCAAACCTTTTCAGGTGGATTTTACCTTTTGAGATTTTTGTCATGCATATATATAAATAAAAATATATACACACGGTATATTGTAAGAATGAAAAAGTAAAGCCAGTGAAAGGACACCCCAACGGCAGAAATCACGGAATGAAGATTAAGAGTGAACTTGCACAACACAGATTAATTTTATTTATTTATTTATATTTTTTTCCCACCAACCTTGCCTAACAAGCCTGAACATTTGAAGTGGCGGAACATCAGGGCCGAAAACCCGGAAATCCCAGCACACTGTGGCACCCAGGGAAGAGCCAACGGAGGCCGGCCGACACCAAACAACTGTAATGAGATGTGCACCGTCGACGTTGGAGAGGATGGGGAGATAGAACGAAGCGCGACGAGAACATCAACCACACACTAAAACCCCCAAACCAGGCAACGGAAGGGACGGTAGCCAAGCCCAGGCCGGAGCTTAAAGATGCCGAGGCCGGCGCCACCAGCAAGAACGGACGGGGGCGATTTCATGAGAGCGATAAAGACAAATTGGATTTGGGGTAGAAATTTGTGGAGATCGTGAGCCACACACATGAAATCGAGACCACGAGAGATACTCAAACCCCAATTTGAGGGAAGATATAGGGGAGTATGACAGAGGAGACGTGAAACCAAACGGTGGAAACGGACACCAGACCTGGGCGACCCCGATTGAAAGGGATATATATGTGTACTAATGAGCAACTCGGAAGCTGTCGGGAGTACACAAGGCTGAAGCCGGAGAATCGGGGCAACCTCGCCTGAGACGAAGGAAAACCGGAGTGGAGAGGGTCATATATATATATATATATATATATATATATATATATATATATATATATATATATATATATATATATAGAGAGAGAGAGAGAGAGAGAGAGAGAGAGAGAGAGAGAGAGAGAGAGAGAGAGAGAGAGAGAGAGAGAGAGAGGGGCGGCTGCCCTCGGCATTTATATATCTGGTAATATTGTAATAACTAAATCTAGGATGAGTTTTGTATCAATAAAACTATCCAGCTCAGTTGGTAAGTGGGAAGGAAAGGAAATTAAATGGGACATAATAGACCGGGGTTCGATTCCTACTTTGTCCCATTTTTAAAAAACAAATTCTCCTCCATTTTTTTTAAAGATAGACAGCAGCGGCTGCTCCTCTCCGAATCCAGCATGGCGGTCGTCGCAAGTCTCCGAATCCTGCATGGCGGTCCTCGCAAGTCGCACCACCGTTGCTCCTCTCCGAATCCGGCATGGCGGCTCCACTGCAACATACCTACAACCCCACTACAAGCTTGCACTACACAGACTTGTTCTTCCCCAAATCCCAATATTCTTTCCCAAGTCCAAATTGAAAAGATTAGTGTTATACTTTGTGAATTTATCAGATTCGATTTATAAGTAGCATATGAGAATTAGTTTAGGGTTTTGATTTTGAAATCAATTGGTGAAATTAGGGTTTCATTTAGAGAGTCAATTTTGTGAAATTTTGATTAGGGTTTGTGATTTTGGGATTTAATTTCGTGTTTTAATTATTTTATATGCATGTGATTTTGAGAATGAAATTTATGATTTTGTGAGGCTTGTAGTTTTCCTACACTGCATATTCAACTCACAATTGTTATAATGTCTTTGAGAACAAAAGACATTACAAAGTTGAAGTTTATAATCATAATATATATGTGAAAGCCTTGAATATAGCATGATAGGAGTTTGATGAGTTTACAATCCTAAATATGGCGAATGCCTGAATTTTCAACGAATAGCAAGAAACCACTATCATAGATTCATAATAACGAAGCAAATGTAAGTCTACTTTTTCTACAATCCACTGGCTAAGATGAAAGTTGTAGCTTAGATAAAAATAACTTTGTTCAAGGCCAATATTTCAATACGCACTAGCTTATGTAATATTTAATCTTCCATATATATTCACTTTAAATGGTTCATGTTGAACATTTGAATTTCTTTGATGACTTGTGTCAATAAATGCTATTGTGGATGAATTGACGATGTTATTATTTTCGCATTGAGTACTATAAATTTACAAGTCCAAAAGTCCGCCCCACATCCGAAAGTCCGCCCCGCCGTTTAGAGAGGGCTGCGGCCGCCACTGTGTATCATCAACCTATTAAACCATGTATTAAAATGTCTAACTACATCTCAAAGGCCTAAGATTGATAAATGGTGGAAGGTAGGAATTTGAAGGCTAGATTGAGTACTAATTAATTTTGAAGCGAACTACCCTGCAGCTCTAAATAAGTTGAATTGTGGCCTATGTAAAATCAGGAAAACCTGAAGAAACAAATTTAATAGCTAGATTGAGTACTTAATTATTTTGAAATGAACTACCTAACTCTAAAACATGGCCTGTAAAAATCAGATAAACCTGAAGAAACAAATTTACATGGGACAGCCTATAGGATATTGTGAAGCAGGAATCCCCATTGGTACTTATGGAGGGGAGACCAATGCATGTGAGGGGAAAAGGCAGGAATAAATTTCCAATTAATCGGTTGTTGTTTTTGTACACTTGTTCCTTTTATTTATTTATTACTATTATTTTTGTTTCTAAATAGATGCTTTGCTAAAGAGATCACATATTCAAGTGTACCTTTGATTTGAGAAATGCATTGCTAATTTAATTTGTTGCTTGGATTAGTTAAACAAATGCAACTTGCTTTAGCTAGCTAGTGAAGTTTGATTGGACATTTATGTGCATTATACAATGCACAAACACTAATGTGGGGATAATCAGTAAACTGCACCATTCCCTATATTGATGTCTCATAAGTCATACTCCTATGGCAATAAAAATTAGGATAATTTACAAAATAACCCAAGTTAGAAATACAATTATAAATGTCTTATGTCATATGTGAAATGTCCACAAGCCATTTTAATTAACATAGTGGTTTCAACATCTTTTGCATATCAAATTTATGCTTATTTATTTAAAAAAATAGTTGCGTTCATTTAATGATCAAAATTTAAACTAATACTCAAAATACGTACCCAAGCCATTTTAATTAACATGCTTTTTTCAACATGATATCGTGCATATTAATTCGATATGATTGTTAAGTTGTTTGAGAGGTGTCCATTTAATGAAATTATAAACTAATACCAAAAACAAAATATTGCATAAATTTAAACGATTCATAATAATGTCGTCGTCTATTCATGGTTAAGACGACAATACTAGGACGGTGTCCTAGGACGGATGGTAAAACGGTCCCTCGATGAGCACCATAGTAGAGACATTTCCTACATGAAATGTCGCTATTGCTGAAGGTTGTTGTAGTGACGGCTCATTCAAACTTGTCATCGTAACAAGACAAAGGCTTACTAGAAATGTAATGGAGGAAATCGACCTTCATGTATGATCGATAAGATACATTATATATAATGGTTTGTATGGTTGACAATGCTAGCTGGACGGCTCATTTAAACGCATTGGATTAAAAAAGATCAACGTTTGAGATTTATAGGACATTTTGAAGAGAAAAATTATTCGTATATAACAATATGATTATTTGTAAATAACTCATACAAATAAATACAAATAATTATGGTAAAACTCATTAATAATTTTCGTCTGAAAAAACTAATACTCCCTCCGTTCCAAAATACATGGTCTTTTACTTTTCGACACGCTTTTTAAGGAGTGAAAAACTCTATGAAATATTATTTTTTAATTAATTTTTTTTATATAATTAGATACTTATTAGTAATAAGTATAAAATAGTATAAAAATTTTAATCAAAAAAATAATATTTTATAGAGTTTTCCGCTCCTTAAAAAGCGTGCCAAAAAGTAAAAGACCATCTATTTTGGAACGGAGGGAGTACCATCTAAAAATAATTATATTAGGTTAAACGAATAATTATAATAATAATTTTAAATAAGTAACACCATACTTATATATATTCCAAGATCTTTAAAATCTTGAATAATTGGCCACTTACATTACATATATAGTTCCAGGAACAGCTGTACGTTATTGCTGCGATCCTCTCAACGTACACTTGTATATTTGGTTAGATTATGTGGACTATTCACAGTGATTTTTATTCCTCGATTGGTCAATTTAAGCTATGTTCATGTTGCTTATTTTTTAAGTTAGGGGGGGAAACGTTGTAGTCAATGCATGATTCAATGGCATGAACTTCACTATTATGGATGGAATCCTATTGTATCTATACTCTGCAAAATAAATTATACCGCTAATTTGAACAAAAAAATTTACAATTCTTGCATAACTGGAAATTACAATATTATTATGAGGTGGTGTATAATGTTTTTCTAATAAGGCTCTACTTAGTAACACATACCTAATAAGCTAGGTAGTTAAAACTGCTTAATTTATTAAATACGGAGTACATGTTTAAATAAAAAAATTTAATTGCTACTTAGATATTTGGTAACCTTAACTGATAGGATAACCGATATAAAATAGATTTTTTTTATATAAGTAAGGATTTGGGTGGGTTAGGATTTGGATGGAACAAGTGCGCGTAGACCACCACCCTAGAGCATAATCACGGATGATAATATAAACGTGTCTATCTATAATCTACCCGAGCATTTGAAGAGGCGTCAAACTACTGATATATTCAATATCCATTAGAGAGTGCTAGATTGGCTAGACTGAGTTGTACTTAGAGCATGATGTAATATCGCCGTGTTTATAGTGTCTGATTAGGATAATTAGTTACTTTGGTGCTCATGGTGGACATATAGTGAATTTTTTTGAGAAAATTTGTGGAACATGCCTATTT
Organism: Persicaria tinctoria; assembly: GCA_037127255.1. Classification (NCBI taxonomy): domain Eukaryota; kingdom Viridiplantae; phylum Streptophyta; class Magnoliopsida; order Caryophyllales; family Polygonaceae; genus Persicaria; species Persicaria tinctoria. The sequence continues at coordinate 63,493,670 of JBANSL010000008.1, read as the reverse complement.
TTCTGCCTTTATTGGGGGAGTATCCAGCACCCTTGTTAAATTAGGGATTTGTCCATCTCTAATTTGTCCATCTCCCATGGATTCATCTCCGGCGTGAGGAAGGGACGACCTTTCTCCTGCCTCTGGATCAGCGGTAGCGACGCCGGATCTACTTCCGGATCTGTTGGCGAGGCGGCGACGGAGGAAAGAGGTCTGATCTGTGTGCGATTGGTAAGTCTTTCTCCGTCTCCCTCTCGATCTGTGTGCGATCGGCCTCCTTCTCTCCTCTCTCGAATGGCGTCGATTAAGTTCTGCTTCCAGAGATCTATGGAGTCCTGCCACCGCCTCTGCATTATGTTTAGATGTTTAGCAACTGAGATTGCCGTTGTCCGCGGAGAGAGGAAGGGGAAGATGACGAAGAGGACGAAGAAGGTCGGGTTGGTAGGCAAGTATGGAACGCGCTATGGTGCGAGTCTTCGTAAGATCGTGAAGAAGATGGAAGTGATTGAGTCAGCACATCAAGTACTTCTGCGAGTTCTGCGGTAGCGACGCCGGATTAGCGGTAGCGATGCCGGATATACTTTCGGATCTTTTGGCGAGGCGGCGACAGATGAAGGAGGTCCGATCTGTGTGCGATTGGTAAGTCTTTCTCTGTCTCCCTCTCGATCTGTGTGCGATCGGCCTCCTTCTCTCCTCTCTCGAATGGCGTCGATTAAGTTCTCCTTCCAGAGATCTATGAAGTTCGGCCACCGCCTCTGCATTGTGTTTAGATGTTTAGCAACTGAGATTGTCGTTGTCTGTGGAGAGAGGAAGAGGAAGATGACGAAGAGGGCTGATAATGCATATTTAGATAGGCATTATAGAATAGATTTAGGGTCATTTAGATGTATATATTGCATTTTAAAGGGTTAGTTTACCTGTTTGCTCATTTGGTGTTTATGTTCGGAATCTACACAAGTTTAGTGTTTATTTGTAGATTGAGGATCCGAAGTAGTAAGGAGATCAATCATGAGAGTTGTATGGACCATATGGAGGTGAGAACGAGCTATAGAAGCCAAGTTGGAATGCACAAGGAAGAGGCAAAGGGCGTACAAGAGGAAAAATGGCACCCGCGGCAAGAGGAACAAGGGAAGCCAGAAAACCGCACCCGCAGCCACAGAGGCAGCACCCGCGGCCATCCAGGCAGCACGTGCGGCCAGAATTTCAGGACTCTCTGCAGAAGCCGCGCCCGCGGCCTAGGGGGCAGCACCCGCGGTTTTCCTGGGCCGGTTCAGCGCCGAATTTCTACTCTTCTTAAGTTGGGCTTTATCTTTGGGAAATACTTTCTAGGGTTTTATGACGGTACTTAGGCCTATTTAAAGACTTGTTTTAGGTTGTTTTAGGGATCTCATCTAATCTTTTGAAAATCGTTTGACAATGGAGTGCTAAACTATTTTGGTTTGCCTACGATTTGAGACTCCGTTTGGTTGAATTGTGAGTTTTCTATTCTTGTTCTAATTTCTATCATATGTTTCATCTTCTTTGTGCTTGAATGCTTTATGGTGTTTGATGTTATCTTGATTGATCACCTTGCTAGGATCTCATCATCGCTAGGGTTTTGAATTGTTCGTTATGATTCTTAATCTTTCGTAGCAAATATGTTCTAGTGGACTTCGTTAGAAAGCTTGAATGTGTAGGAAGTTGACTATATGTTAAATATTAGTTCTTTAGGGGATTGATATTGCTTATAAGCTTTATACATCTTGAGACTTATTGCTATTCCTAGGATTAAACCTTAATCCGTGTTAAGATTGCCTAGGAGTAAGGGATTGTTAGAACTCATAGGGCTAATAATCTATTTAAATCAAGATAAGAACATTTGATTGGAAAAGGAAGAGAACTTGAGTAGGAAACAAGGATCGAATTCACCAAATAGGGTTGAGAATTGTAGGTGAAACTATCTCTTAATTATTGATTCTCCTAATTTGTTAATATTTATCATTCTCAAACACTCAAAACCCCTCTTTTCTATAAATTGGTAAATACACAATACATAGGAATACTTGATTCTCTGTGGGATCGACCTCTTACATGCTCACTATACTAGTTTGTAGGTTTGAGTTTTATTTTGATAGGAAACACAACGATTTTGTCCTGTCAAGGGCGAAGAAGGTCGGGTTGGTAGGCAAGTATGGAACGCGCTATGGTGCGAGTCTCCGTAAGATCGTGAAGAAGATGGAAGTCAGCCAGCACAGCAAGTACTTCTGCGAGTTATGCGGCAAGGTAAATCTCCCGATTTCAACATCCGTAGAGTTTTCAAATTTCGATCCATTTCAGGTGAAATTGACCTCCGACCTTGCTTTTATATGCTCTGCAGTACACAGTGAAGAGGAAATCGGTGGGGATTTGGGTCTGCAAGGACCGCGGAAAGGTCAAGGCCGGTGGCGCATACTGTAACAACCCAGAATTATGATTTCTGGGTTACGTTTCAAGGGATGAAACCCATTATTCGGATCTTGCAATCCAGGTACGGGTCGAGGTTTCAAACTCATTTTAAGATTAGTAGAAAGAGGGATTTCAAACCCTAAAAGCCACGAAGGGTCATAGGGTACTCTTAACCTGTCTTAAGACTATGTCGCAAAATTAAATTCAAATGAAAGTAAAGCGGAAGCAAAATTAAGATACAAAGTGCCACGGAAGAGCCGGGTCAAAACCAAAACGTAAGCGAATGATTACCATTTATACTAAGTTAGAGAATTAGCCAAGTTCTTCAATTCGCCAAAAGGAAATCCCGTCATATAGACATCGAGCACTCAGAATCTGCAGAAAATACCTTAAAAAAACGAACGGGGAAAGGAGTCAGATCGAGCCAGTGATGCGGGACCGGTAGTCCTCGCTGAGGCAACATAGTATGTGCTATACCTAATAAAGATGCTCTAATGCAGTACGAAAATCAAACACACTAGCATGCTCCTAGTCATAATAATGTGTAAAAATACTTTAAAGGGCCCAAGACAATGCCAAGTGACATATCCCTCTCCTACCTCCACCCCATTCCAACAGGGCGGAGACTGGCCAGCTCATGAATGCATTTCATTATAATCGGGCGGCACGCATGCCCAACCCGCTCCACAATAAAGCCCGCATGCATCTCATAATATAAGGAAGTTTCATGACTCGATTGACTCAGGACGGGACCCGATGGGACTAGGTCGTCCTATAACCCTAGCAAAGACTTTAGGACTATCACAGATAACGGCCGTTCTGTTTCAAACGCATAAAGTAAACAGATGCTCATTCAATTAGTGCAACCTAAACAGGATACTACATGGCATGCTTTTATGCATATGCAACTGACAGGCCTAAAGTCGTTATGCCAAACCAAAGTAAATTCCTAAGATGCAAACTGTAACAAGTATAGTAGGTAAGTTAGGGTCGAACCCACAGGGAAACAGAATCAATTGTAAGAGCGAGTATTATTACCCAAAAGTAACCGATTCAAGGGGGAGTTTTGTGTGTAAGCAATGACGACAGAACAAGTTGCAATAAGAGGTTGCGAATATATGATGGAAAAGTATCACACCAGGTAATTATCCACACAACAATTGAGATGGTTCATCATCGCATTCTATGAATCTCAAGTTCTAATGTCCAGTAATTGTTCTCAATTCAGATCCTGTAATAGCTTTTAGTCCTACCAGTCCTAAAAGCACTTATCACCAAATTACAAGGGAAAAACTTCACCGAATAATAAAGCGATAGCATTCAAGCATGAATTATAATGAGATACAAGCGATTCCAACAACCCGTTAAAATAGCTTGCAATCGAATCTCCTTCACAATCTACCACAAGCAACCCGTGTATGGTGAGTGTGTTTGCTACAGTGAATCTACAACCCCAAACCTGGAATTGGAAACCCTAGCAATATGACTAGTATCGATAAACCTAGGTGATCAATCCAGATTAATCAATAATAAGCAATCAAGCGATAAGCTCAGGAGATCGAAACAATTAACAAAGGACGAACAAGAGTAGAATACTCACAACCAAATCAATCGAAGGCTTCAAAGAACCAAGTGTAACAAAGGAGAGTTAGTTCTCCATAGGGTTTGTGAGATGATGAAAAGGGAAAATACGTCTCTGGAAAATAACCTAATTCTCTACTGCCGCCTTCTCGGCAAATATAAACTAATTAAATCGGGTTTAACATCCCGTAAAAATATAATATTAAAACTAATAAGATAGGGGAAACTTCGGATAGGAATCCGTCTCCAGGACTGACGCGGGCGCGTCACATAGCAGCGCGGGCGCGCCAGACTTCGACTCGGGCGCGTCAGTAGCAGCGCGGGCGCGTCAGACTCCGACTTGGGCGCGTCAGACTGCGACTTGGGCGCGCCAGTGGATCGTCTTGCTACTTCTATCTGATGCAACGACGTAGGCACTTCCTCCTAGCAGCGCGGGCGCGTCTGTAGCAGCGCGGCCGCGCCAAGCTCACCAGCTTCCAGCTGCTTCCGAACTTCTTCAACAGGTTCCGATTCGATCTGCAAGATAACCACAAATTTGCGCAGAATCCGAACTCTTCTAGAATAATCATAAGATGCAATTTAGTAACAAAGAACGAAAGAAATGCAACCTATCTAAGCTAAAAATGCCTATAATGCCTATCTAATATATGCATTATCAGCAACACCTAACATAAAATGCAACAACAGGCATGAATGTCCAACATGAGTAAGCCCCCTAGGAAACTTACCTGAAGATGCAGAACATCGGTATAGTACAAGCAAGGCCCAAATGCAAGTCCAGAGCAATCCAAAAGCAATACACACCTATCATCAAGTCATTTCCATAAGCTACCGGACTAACGTTCATACACACAGAACCCAAGTTCTCAATATCCTCAAAACCAATCGATGGTAAACACCGTTTTCCAAAACATTTCAGATACGATCAACCTCAACCAAAATCATTCTTCCAATCAACTCTTTAATAAAATCATACTAACAATATCTTTCAAACTTTCTTCTTAAAACCAACATCAAATTAAACCAAGACAAGGAATCCCGACATTAAACATTTAAACCTTAAAACCAATGCCTCAAAATCATGTTATAGAAATAATCCCGGCATTTTTATTTCCCAACACAAGTCCTTAAAAGACATTTTCAAGACCTTGAAAACTCTTTTTAAATAATTCCCCAAACAATTCTTAACTAAATAAAATATCAAATTAAATCCACTTCACAAATCATGTTTATAAAACAAAAGCCAATAAATCAATTCAAAATCCCAAATCGCATTTTAACATAATATAACAACCCTTTATATAACAAATTATATAGCAATATAATAAAACTCACGTGGAACAGGTATATTTATATAACAAATAATAACAACATTAACAACAAAACAATCCCACAAGCCCAGAAGAAGAATCTGGTCGTCCCAAAACCAAAGGAGACCCAACCCCAGAAGGAAATAAGAGGTGGATCCAGATCTGGATTTTCCCACAAGCCAATGTTCAACCCGATTTAAGCATACCCATCCCAGCCCAATAAAAGAAAGGAAGGATAGAGTAATCGTCTCCTTTCTTCAACCCGAACAGAGCCTGGACTACGGAAGAAAAGGACGGGAGAAGGGGGGTGCAAGTCTCAGGCCACCGGCGACCCTGCTCGGCTCAGAACCTACCCCGGGTGGTCAGAACACAATTCCGACCACGACTCGACCAGAATGGAGGAAGCAACGCAAGAAACGAATGGAGAACAGAGGACTTACAACGCGCGACTCCAAGGGCTTCTCCGGCTTCAACGGCAGCGCTCCGGCTGCGATTGGCGGGGAAGGAGCTTCGTTCAACGACTAGGAGAGAATAAGGAATGAGCAACAACGGATTTGATGCGATTTTAACCGAAATCGAATAGGAAAACAGAATCGACCTTGGAGACGAAACAAGGGCGCGAGGTGGTTGATGGCGGCGTTTCGGGCTCCGTCGAGTGTTTGGGCTCCGATGGGACTCCTGGTTGTTGCTACTGCTCGGAGAAAGAAGCAATGGGGTGGCTGGGAGCTCGGACGAGGGAAGGCTGGAGGCGACGGCTTCGCTTGGTGGAACCAAGGCGTCTTGGTGACCGCTGCAACAACGACAATGAAGAGGAGGAAGGCTGATGCAGATCAAGATGACCTTCTGTGGGTCCAACAATGACCTTGATCCAGACGAGCTCTCAACACCGATTCGAGGGCCATTGATGGCAAAGAGTCTTGTCCTCAAGAGGAAGAAGAAGGCTCCACCATGGAAGAAGATTTAAGTCTCATGTCGAGTACACAAGGCCCATGTCGAGCACTTCCAATGTGTGGGCCGGTTCTAGTCTTCAAATTAGTTTATTATTTTATTAATTGTTATTTTATGCAATTAGATTAATAATGTACAAGATTATATCTCTTCTAGATAAATCTTGTCCCATAAGTTTTAGAATTATATCTTCTTAGATTTAATTCTATCTTAAAGCTATTTTACTTATCTTTAGATAGTTTAGATCTATCCAAACCCCTTTCCTTTGCAAGGAAGGATTGGTTAGAACTTTCGTTACTTTTCTATTTAAACAAACACATGTACTTTGATTTTCTTAGATTGGAATTATAATTGAGGAACCCTTTTAAGGATTAAAAGGTTCCCTCGATTCCCAATCCAAAAGCCTTCGCAATCAATTTATGTTCTTTCTCATCCGATACCAAACAAGATCTAAACACAATCCCAAACCACGCACAAAGGAGAAACCCATCCTAAGAAACCATCGCTGGATCAGAGTTCCTGTTGCCAAGTCTGTCAAAACTGTCGCAAGCGTCCGGGCCGCCCCGCGGCCATCCCAGTGTCGTTGCTGCTGCATTGCTTCTCTCGCTGTTTCTTTGTTGGTTTTTACTTAGTTTTAATTACTTGTTTTTCATTCCTTTTGCAATAGTTCAAAGTCTTTATTGTAATTGATTGTAAACATCGAGAATAACAAGGATAATTGCAAGATCGGGCCATTAATAGTTTGGTGTTCTTGATCCTGAACCCACAGGCGAATGATCGGGGATTCCAAACGTATCAAGTGGTATCGGATTTCAGGTTAATGCAAGTTCTTTACTCTATTGATTTCTTAATTGAGTGATTGATGGCAAGTTTTGATCTTTTATTCCTTGTTGCTACATATCATGCCTATGGTTAGATTTAAGAATTATATGGACTTGCACCACTAAAGAACCCTAATTTTTCCAGTTTCTAGCCTATTTCCTTATTTTCTTTATTTTTGCTTACTTTTAAATCATCGTAGCGTTATTTATTTATTTTTTATTTTTTGTACCTTCTTGATTTTCTTTGGCATTAGAGCCTATTACAGTAGCTCATTCCTAGAAAAAAAAAACAAAAAAAGTCGAGAGCTTAAAAAAAAAAAAAAAGAAGAAGAAGAATACTTTCATCTTACCTTGCATTGTTGAGTTAGTAACTCATAGCATCTTGTTCTTTCTTTTATTTGCTACTTGTTAGATGATCTATTTGGTTTCAAGAATTTACAAAAGAACCCTCCTTTGTGTGATTTTGTGCTGTGCCGACACAAGAGCCTTGGTCACACCCCTCTTTTTCTGAACCATGTTGCAACCGTCAGATAATAGTTGACGGAGTGTGTGCACTTGATTGCCCTTGTGATTGCTATTGTCGATTGCTACATATTCATATATTTCGAGCATCACATTGTATATCTTATTCTAGACACATTAGCCGCTTGTTTATACTTACTATCCTTGATATCCGACTTGTGGCTGATTTAATTTGCAATTTGATTTTGACTTGCTGTCTTCAATATTGTAAAATTCTGTGTCCAGGGGAATTGCTTGAATTTAGTGCCTTGTTTTTCTCGCCTCTTTGATTCCTAAAACTGAATCACTCTTAGGAATCAATAGGGCTTGCATTACTTGGTTTTTGGTCTTTGCTCCGTTTACTTGTTTATCTTCTGCTATTGTAGGAACATGTCGAACGCCAATAACCCCAACCCTTCCCCTACCCTTCCTGAGCCACACGCTGGAGAGATCGACACAACAGAGTTCGACGACGTTCTCTGCCTTGTCAATCAACGGGTCCTATACATTCAGGAGTCTCCCATGGATGATCAAAGGAAGAACATCTTCCACATCAAGTGTGTGGTTCGTGAGGATACCTTAAGTGTCATCATCGACGGTGGGAGTTGCTGCAATCTCATCAATGAAAAGGTAGTAGATTACCTCCATTTGACTACTATTCCTAGAGCTACTCACTATGGTTTAAATGGCATAACTGATGATGGGTCTTATATTATGGTCACCAAACAATGTTTAGTTTCATTTTCTATTGGATCATATCATGATATAGTGTTATGTGATGTTGCTCGAATGGATTGTAGTCATATCTTGCTAGGCCGTCCTTGGTTATATGATCGTTCTGTTATTTATGATGGTCATGCGAATAAATATGCCTTCACCTTTGATGGGAGGAGAGTTACTCTCCTACCCCTTTCGCCTCAAGCTGTTTTGAAGGACCAGGCAGGACAACGCCAATACAAAGCCGATAAGGAGGCTGCTGCAAGACGGGAAGCGCATTGCGGCACAGACACCAATCAGGCTGCACCCGTGGCCATACCATCCAGCACCCCTGACTCAGCCGCGCTCGCAGCCCAGGATGAGATCAAAATCGTGGGCCCAGATTCAGCACAGTGCGTCGAACTTGTTTCACAGATTCCCGTTCACTCTGACCTCAGATTTGAGTTAACTCAGTCTTGTTGCGAAGCTGACTCGACGAGCCTTCCAACGGTGGGTCACACACTGCAGGACATCTCCGTTAAGGCACCCAAAACTGCTCTGCATGTAGACTACAGCGCTGCACATGATGTGTTGGGTACTTCTGACGACAACGATGAGGACGTTGGGGACACTTCTCTTGAGTTAGCTATTGTACCTCTTGAGAATGTTCCTAATGTTGAGAATTCTGGATTTCATAGGGTTATTGAGCCTTTTAATTTTGTTCCTTTTGATTGCTCGATGATCCCTATGACAGGTGTTGTTTTTGAGGTTCCTTTTCCTCAAATTCTGCTGGCACCATCTCAAGTTGATTGTCAAGGAAGTTACTTTTTGGTGGTTGCTCCTTCCCTACTGCTCTTCAATGACTCGATTCGAGGACGAATCAAAGATAAGAAGGGGAGAATGATGCAGATCAAGATGACCTTCTGTGGGTCCAACAATGACCTTGATCCAGGCGAGCTCTCAAGACTGATTCGAGGGCCATTGATGGCAAAGAGTCTTGTCCTCAAGAGGAAGAAGAAGGCGCCACCATGGAAGAAGATTTAAGTCTCATGTTGAGTACACAAGGCCCATGTCGAGCACTTCCAATGTGTGGGCCGGTTCTAGTCTTCAAATTCGTTTATTATTTTATTAATTGTTATTTTATGCAATTAGATTAATAATGTACAAGATTATATCTCTTCTAGATAAATCTTGTCCCATAAGCTTTAGAATTATATCTTCTTAGATTTAATTCTATCTTAAAGCTATTTTACTTATCTTTAGATAGTTTAGATCTATCCAAACCCCTTTCCTTTCCAAGGAAGGATTGGTTAGAACTTCCGTTACTTTTCTATTTAAACAAACACATGTACTTTGATTTTCTTAGATTGGAATTATAATTGAGGAACCCTTTTAAAGATTAAATGGTTCCCTCGATTCCCAATCCAAAAGGCTTCGCAATCAATTTATATTCCTGCTCATCTGATACCAAACAAGATCTAAACACAATCCCAAACCACGCACAAAGGAGAAACCCATCTTGAGAAACCGTCGCTGGATCAGAGTTCCTGTTGCCAAGTCTGTTGGAACTGTCGCTAGCGTCCGGGCCGCCCTGCGGCTCCCTTGGCCGCCCCGCGGCCATCCCAGTGCCGTTGCTGCCGCATTGCTTCTGTCGCTGTTTCTTTGTTGGTTTTTACTTAGTTTTAATTACTTGTTTTTCATCCTTTTGAAATAGTTCAAAGTCTTTATTGTAATTGATTGTAAACATCGAGAATCGCAAGGATAATTGCAAGATCGGGCCATCAATAGTTTGGTGTTCTTGATCCTGAACCCACAAGCGAAGGATCGGGGATTCCAAACGTATGAAAGGCTGACGATGCTGGGTGCTTGAAGGTGACGCTGATTGTGAACAGATCGGAGGAAGGTGGAGAGTGGTGCCGGCGGCCAATAGAACCGTAGGGGAGACGGTGGTGGTGTTCGATTTGAAACAAAACGAAGGATTGGGGATGTGGATTTCTGGACTTCTTGCATAGAGCAATTAGGAGAGAGAGAGGGGATTGCTTTTTGTGGGTTTGTGAGTTTTCTAATTGCAGACAATAGGTAGAGGGAAGAGTGTTGAATTGGCTCAAAACAACCAATCTGGGAAGCTGTGAATTGTACATTTGCAGGGCATGGAATCTGCTCAACGATTTTCTGCCTTAGGGAGAGAGAGAAAGAGAGAGAGAGAGTGAGATAGTGTTAAGAAAAGGGAAATAAAAACAAATTTCTAAAAGGGTCCCCAACTCCCCACCAAAAATTAATTTGAATTCCCGCAACTCTACTATAATCCGTTCACAAAAGAAATCTCGGAATCCGAAACTCGAAACCCATTAATCCCGACTTTGACGAAATATATTAAGATTTCAATCAACTTTTACGACTTATTTACAAATGATCAAAATTAAATTTAAATTCTCAATTTCGGAGTTCAAAGGCGGAATTAAAATCCGTCAAAATCCAATCTTTTAAATGATGCCGAAATGACTTTAAAATCGAAGTTGTGCTCGAGAACGATTATTTCTAAAAGTTCCGAATCGAATTAAGGTCGAAATGATTATAAATCACTATTTTAATAATTTTAATATCATAAAATTTCCCGGTCTTTACACATACACTTTGAAGTAAGCAACTTTCTCCAAATCCTTGATTTAATTTTTCCTTGTTTTGCTATCTGTGCACAAATTTTGATCGATGCTTGGATTTGGATATGAACAGCACTGCCAGTGCATTGACGGTGAGAAGCACAATCAGGAGGTTGAGGGAGCAGACGGAGAGTTAGGTAAATTCGACCCTGTGTTAGTTTCATTTTCGATTTTTTTTTTGTCTTGGAAGCTTATACATTTCAATATACTAGTTGGTGCTGAAATTGTTGTCCACCTCTAATGAGGAACGCCTAGTTGCAACTTGCAGGGACCTGTTAGTTTTCAGTGCTAGATTTTGACTTTCAGTTCTTTTATTTGTGTATAGCTGTTGAATTTGTAATTCTTATTTTGTGCTTGAATGTGTTTGCTTTGTTGAGATCTTTAGATATTTGTAATTTTAGCAATTTTTTTTGCATTGCTGAAACTTTTGAAGAACTTATTACCTTCTTCTCTCATTAGCAAAATTCGTTATGTTTAAATGCTGAAATTAATTCAAAAATATATGATTCGCATAGTTTTATCGATATGTAATAAAGAGTATGAGTGTTGAAATCGGGGTTTAAGCATCAACAACGTTGCTGAAACCGAAGTTTCAGCATCGACAACAGTGCTGAAACAGTGGTTTCAGCATCAACATCAGTGCTAAAATCAGAGTTTCAGCAAATCTGATTTCGGCAATGCGATAAAAAAAAACTGCTGGAACAGGATGGGCACAATTTCAGCAACTTCGGTTTCAGCAGTTTCAGCAATGCGGAAAAAAAACTCAATTTCACGGGGTCAATTTCAACAACTTCGGTTTCAGCAGTGTCAGCAATATAGGTGGACATTTTGCTAATATGGAGATGGTGATGGACAAATTTCTAATATAGGCAAAAAAACATCTGTATATAAACTGCCCCTTTTTTTCCTCTCTCGAGTTTTACCCACTTTAATCCTTGTTAAGAGATATAATTGGTCGATTCTTAGTGTACTCTTTCGTATTAGTGAGACACCATATATATGCACTTTGAGATGGCGAGTAGATAGGATAGAGATATTCTTTTCGGGATGAAACACCATCATAGGTTGGTTAGTTGTACATACGGCGTTAGCCATTTTGTCAAAAGACTGTGTGTCCTATTTTTTGTAACTACTTTACCAGTTTATACATTTATCTCTTCAAGCTTCAGCATATCATATATGATAATAGAGATCGATGTCCATCACTTAGCTTGCACAAATCCGATCAGATAATTTGATTGTTCTTTCCAATATGTTTTCTATATCGGTTAATTTAATTTTGTTAATCTGGATTTAACTTCTTTACAGGACAAGTTTTGGTTTAATTAATTTACGAGTATTGTCTGATTGATTCCAATGAATTATCATGGATTTCTTTTTATTTTATTTTATTTGAGAATTATCATGGATTTCTAGATGACTCCAAATACACGTACGGGCCCAACAGAAAAAAGAACTAACCTGCCCATCCTACGATCAAAAATTCAAAATATATCTTTCTTTAATCTTTAACAAAAGAGAGAGTTTGTTGATGAATAATAATTAATAATTTCATTGCCCATGATTTTACTCTTAATACAAATGCCATTATTATTTAAAATTCTTTTATTTCTCTTTTATTTTTCTTTCTATTAAGCAGCCACTTCCGGCTTTTTTTTTAGTTTGTTTATATCCCGAATTTTTCTTTCATTTTTTTTCATTTATCAATGACAAATTCTGTAAAAAAATTATATTTTTCTTTCAGTATTTAAAAAAAAATATTAATCATGTTGCGCGCGCGCTCACACACACACAAATTATGAAGTTTTGCGATTTTCATATGGTACACAAAGTTTTGATAAATTCTGCGTGGTGTCCATGAGGTTTTGCAAAAGTCCATATGGTAACCACGAGGTTTTGATAAATTAGCTTATATAACATCTTACAATTCACTACTCCCTCCGATCCAAAATATAAGTCGTTTGACTTTTCAACACGTATTTCAAGAAGCTCAAAACTATATAAAATATCAACTTTTTTAAAATTATTTTTTTACAACTTAATATTTGTTGGTAATAAGTATTGAATTGTAAAAAAATAATAATAAAAAAGTTAATATATTATATAGTTTTTAGCTCCTTAAAATACGTGTTAAAAAGTCAAACGACTTACATTTTGGATCGGAGGTAGTATTATGCATCATTAGAATAAAATATCACACATTTAATTGAATATTAAAAATTGAAAAAATGTTCTGGAGCCACTTCATTAAATACCAAAATATAATTGTTTGATTCCATGGCAGAAGAAAACGAGAAAGAGAAATAACAGAATTTGTGGTTTGATTGAATGAATGAGCTCAATCTGTTACAACAGAAAATGGTTCAATTTATACACCATATAAACAATGTAAAATGTCCAAACTACCCTTGCAATGTATCCGAATTTACACTCCATCACCCCCCCCTCCCCTCAAGTTGGAGGCTGTGAAAACAGACCCAACTTAAAAATTGCAGAGGTGTGCTTGGGTCCAAAAAGAGGCTTTGTGAGAACATCAGCCAATTGATTCGTGGTGGGGATGAAGCTTAATGAAATTAAGCCATCCAGAAGCTTTTCCCGGACGAAATGACAGTCAATATCAACATGCTTTGTTCGTTCATGAAAGACGGGGTTGCGAGCAATGTGGATTGCTGCTTGGCTCTCACAATGAACTGGAACCAGAGACAACTCAGGGACATCAAGCTCTGCTAATAGATGGGTAAGCCAAGCTAATTCGGCTATGAGACGATGAATAGACCTGTATTCGGCCTCTATAGAAGAAAGGGAGACTACGACCTGCTTCTTAGATTTCCATGAGATAGGGGATGAACCCAAAGAAACATAATATCCACTGGTTGATCTGCGAGAGCAAGGGAAAGATGGCCAATCCGAATCACAATATCCCTCATGTCTGAAATCAGATGAAGAAGAAAGGAACAAACCAAGGTGATGAGTGCCTTTGAGATATCTGATAACGTGTATAGCTGCATCCCAATGAGCAGAAGTAGGACAATGCATAAACTAAGAAAGGTGTTGAATGGCAAACGATAGATCAGGTCTAATATTGGTAAGGAAATTTAGTTTCCCAACTAGCCGACGATATGAGGTTGGATCAGATAAAACAGTACCCATATCTGGCTTCAATTTGAGAGAAGAATCCAGAGGTGAAGCAGTGACTTTGAGGCTTGGAGTATCATAATCTTGGAGGAGCTCAGCAATGAATTTCCTTTGAGAGATAATAATACCATTAGAATGAGGGAGAAACTCCATACCCAGAAAGAAATTCAGCACCCCAAGATCTTTGATTTTGAAAGTGGAATGTAAGAACTGTTTCAAAGAATTGATCTCATCAATGCAATTGCCAACCACCAAGATGCCATCCACATAAATTGCAAGGAAAACAATCAGTGAACCACTCTTTTTGAAGAAGAGAGAGTGATCATTAGGTGAGTGAGTATACCCTTGAGATACCAAAACATCAGATAGCTTTGTGTACCATTGTCTGGACGCTTGCTTAAGTCCATAAAGGGACTTATTTAGCTTGCAAACTTTGCCCGAGAAATCACCATGTAATCCAAGTGGAATCTTCATGTAAACTTCTGTATCAATATCGTCATGAAGAAAGGCGTTGTTTACGTCTAATTGAAACATAAACCAACCCTTTTTAATAGCAACAGCAACCAGAGATCGAATTGTTGTCATCTTGACAACAGGAAAAAAGATCCAGCATAATCAATACCGGCTTTTTGAGAGCAACCATGAATAACAAGCCTTGCTTTATGTCTTTCCAAAGACCCATTTGCTCGAAATTTAAGTTTGTAAACTCATATAGATGTAATAGGCCTTTTCCCTTTTGGAAGGGTGACAATATACCAAGTATTGTTAGCCTGAAGAGCCTGAAGTTCAGCATCCATAACATTTCTCCAATCTACAGACTGTATTGCTTCCTCATAAAACATAGGTGCAAGCAGTCCCACAAAAAAATCATGAAGATGAGAAGGAGTATGAGGCACCCTCTCAGATCGACGTAGAGGAGTAGTGGAGACCACACTGTCTGTGGCTACTGGACAAATAGAAGTGTCCAAATAAGGATCATGATCTGTCACAGGTAAGGGAAGAGGAGGACCACAATGATCAGATGAAGACTGATTTTTGACGGGAAATAAATGCTCATGAAAGACTACATCACGAGAGATTATAATCTTTCGAGTATGCAAACAAAATAGCTTGTATTCTTTCTTATGAAAAGGGTACCCCAGAAATACACATGGAGTAGCACGAGGTTGCAACTTGTCCCTACCAGGCTTAGCAGTTGAAGCAAAGACCAAGCAGCCAAACACCCTTAAATGCTCTAAAGAAGGAGGGTGACCAAACAACTTCTGATGAGGGGACACCCCTTGCAAGACAGAAGTAGGGATCCTATTGATGACATATGTGGCAGCAAGCAAACTATCTCCCTAAAAATGTGTAGGACACTATGACTCAAACATTAAAGCCTTACACACCTCAAGCAAATGGCGATGTTTACGCTCAGCAACACCATTTTACTGGGGAGAATAAGCACAAGTAGTCTGATGCATGCTACCTTTTCTAGTGAAAAATTCAATCCCAGCTCTACTAGAACCAAGTTCAAGAGCATTGTCACTTCGTATGATCTTAATAGATCTATCAAACTGGTTAGCAACCAATTTAATAAACCCTTGAAGAATACCAAAAGCAGAACTGTTTGAATGCATAAGATGGGTGTATGTAACCCTTATAAAATCATCAACTATTGTCAAGAAGTACTTGAAGCCATCCTAAGTGGCAGTGTGATACGGCCCCCAAGTATCTACATGAAGCAATTCAAAAGGAGAAGTGCTAGAAATTGTACTTGAATGGAAGGGTAAACGTGTCAGTTCGGATTGAGCACAAACAATACAGTATTTCAAATCAACTGAAGAATCAACTGATGAAACAATATCCTTGAGTCTGTTACAAGAGACGTGGCCTAATCGAGAGTGTCACAACAACGTTTCTTTATTTGAAGAAGCAGAAGAGCATTGCGGAAGAAAGGACTTTGAAGAAGCATCTTCATGACCACCTGCACAGCTGGCATTAGGAACATAAAGACCTTTCTAGAAGCTACCAAGGACCAATGCTTTCCCCAGAGAAAGGCCCTACAAGAAGCAGGAATCTTTAGTAAAGCATATCATACCATCAATTTGTGTAATCAGCTTCCTTACTGATAGAAGATTCAACTGAAATTTGGGTACGAATAACACATTAGTAAGTGTAATATCAGCAGAGAAGAAAACTTTCCCTTTAAACTGAACAAGAACTGCATCACCAGTAGGGAACTTGACATGAAAAGGTGTCTTTAGAGAAACTAAATCATGAAATTGATCAATGTCATGACACATATGATCCGTCGCTCCCGAATCAACAATCCAAATACAGGAGAAATTAGATGATGATGCTGAAAAGGAGGAAACATATCCAACGAAAGAAGAAGATTCAATACCAGCAAAGTTGTTGTAACCAATGGACCCATTTGAAGAAGAAGCTCCATCTGTTCTCTGTAATAACGCCAGGAGCTGAGCATATTAATCAAGAGTGATGATTGGAGCAGAAACTGTCATATCTTCTGAAGCACCATCATCTCTTGAAGCTTGAACAACAAATTTGTGAGATGACTTAGACTTGCCATTCTTAGGAGCTTGCTTGGATCCATCAGTAGGACAACCATGCAACTTGTAGCATCTGTCAACCAGATGACCCCGCCTTTTGCAATGAGAGCACACATACTCAGGGTTCTTATACTTCGAACCACCATCTTTGGTTCCTGAAGAACCTGCTTGTGACCTGAAAGTCTGAGGAATCTAAGAATTTGATTTCTGAGAAGAAGCCTGAGAAGCAAGCGTGAAAGTATTCATGACACGAAGATTTCTATGAGCCTCACGTTGCACTTCTTCATGAATCAACATATGATATACACGGTCCAGATTTGTAAGAGGTGACATAATCAATATGCTCCCTCGAATAGCAGAGAAAGAGTCGTTCAATCCCATCAACAACTGAATCAGACGTTGTTGTTGTTCAAAAGATATCATCTGCTCACCAAGACCACAGGAACAAGATGAAAGATTCTTCAAAGAATCTCTCTCGTCCCAAAGGCACTTTATACGAGTAAAATATCCAGAAATTCCATCAGGATCCTGAGTAATTGTAGAAATTGCTTTCTCAACAGTGTACAATTGAGCAAGATTTGTCTGGGAAAATCGAGTACACAAACCATTCCAGATCTCAGATGCAGAATTATGAAGCAAGAAATTTTCCCCCAATTCAGGAGACATAGCATTTATCAACCAAGAAGTCACCTTAGCAGGTTTAGGAATGGATCCATCCACAAATCCAAAATTTGTTTTTTCATAGAAAGTGCAATCAAAATTGCTCGTTTCCAAGAGAAAAAATTATTTCAATTGAATAGTTTGGAAACTAAAACCATACCAGGTAAATCAGAAGCATGGATGTAGAAAGGATCATTTGAATCGGTGATGTCCATGTTTTGTGCCATGTTTTATATGGACTTTTATATCGATTTCTGTATACATTTCATGCATTTGAGTTAGAATAGTACATAATCTATGTAGTTTATGCTTATTTTCAAAATTATGGAGTCTACACTAGTTTCTGTTTAATTTCGCAGATATCGGACGCACTTTGGAGCTTAAAGGAAAGTCATGAAGAAGCTAAGGATGATGCAGCTGGAGAAAAGCCCATATTTCGACATCCATCATTCTGAATCAAGTTCTGATATTTTCATGAGGGTTGTAGCCCTTGAAGAGAGCTTTCCAACGCATACTCATTCTCTTCAATCCGACAAACGAGGACTCGGTAAAGTACGTTTCAAGAACGGAGCAGAATGCTGAAAGCCAGCAGAGTTACTCGAAGTCGACCAAACTGGTGGCGTCGACCAACTTTTGCTCGATGTTTGCTCCAGAGGACGAGATCGAGCACGAGACGTACTCGACATCGAGTAGACTTACTCAAGGTCGACCACCACTGACCCGCACCCGAGCTCGAGGAGAAGAAACATATCGAGAAGTTGTGAAGAGTACTCGAAGTCGAGTACAAGCTTCTCGAAGTCGACTAGGCTTGGTCGAAGTAGACTACGCATCTTTGGGCCGCGAGACTGTTGGGCCATTCCGAGCATATGTGGACTACTTGGTCACGAAGTAAGGCTGGATCCATCATGTTCTATCAAGATCTATCTATGGGGAGAAGGATTTTATCCACTTGAAGATATTTAGATAGTTTTCCTTTTAAGATATATGTTCCCTTTTATTTAAGTTTTATCTTTAGATATTTGATAGATATTCCTTCCTTGATTAGCAAGGATTGGAAGCCTATAGGGCTGATTTTTATGGATTCAATCTTAGGAAGAGAAGTAGGAGAGTAAAGAGAAAGAGAGTGGAGGCAAAGAGGAGTTTGTGAAGCGAGAGCGGAATTGGCTTCCTTTGGTTTTAAGCTCTGTTTAGTTTATTAATGCAAGTAGTTTATTTTTCATCAACAATGTCTGTGATTTCAATGAAGAGCGAGTAGTTCACCCACTTCTAGGGTCGGGGCGAGCTCGACGATAGGCCCGCGTGTTTGAGGTAAAGATCCAACCTTTATCATGTTTTGAGCATCTACTACCTATTATGTGTTTATTCTCTATTTAATAGAAATCCATGCTAACAACTTGTATTAATAAACACAAAATCGGTAGATACAATTAGGGTTTCTTGAAAGGGTTTCTTAATTGTTGGAAAAGGTGAAAGCTTGATCCTTCGATGCGATTTGCATGATTATCGTTATTTATCTTGCCTTATGCATGTTTGGTTATCGTTGTTGCAAACCCCGATCTTGGAAGTTCTTTTTCATAGTTTATTCTGAATTCCGAAAAGATTTGTCTTTTATTTTAGTTATTGTTTCTACTCGACTTCGACCACCCCTTGGTCGACGTCGACCACTGATTTTCCATCGAGCAAAGATCGTTTTTGCTTCTGTCTCTATAGGAATCGAAAGTCGACCAGACTCTACTCGACGTCGAGTAAGCCTAGTCGACATCGACCACCACTAGCATCTTCTGTTGCTCGAAAATGGCTGTGCCTGATCCCTGTCGACCACCCTTGTTCGAGGTCGAGTACACTGTGGTCGATCACCACTTGTGAGATTCTCCGCTGCCTACGATCCGCTGACCAACTTCCTCGAGGATCGATCCTGACTTCCCACTACTGCATCGGGAGGAAGTCTTGTAATCATTTGCGTGGGCAAAAATCTGGTTTGATTTATATTTTATATTTTGAACTCGATTTCCTCCTACAACAAATTGGCGCCATTGCTGGGGACGCAATCATTCGCGCCTTAGGTAGTCAGATCTCACGTTTTTCTTTAAGTTTTGATTTTGCAGGTGCATGCGCCGTTCTGGTTAACCACCTCAGTTTGACGACTTAGACGATCCGGAACATCTTATACACATCCATTCTAGACTGAAAAGGATCATGACGACTGCCTAAACACAAGCTGAGATGATTGAGAGGCTTCAGAGGGAACTAGCCGCCAAGGATACTGCTCTCACCACTGAGAGAGCACGCACTACGCAGGAAGTAGAACTCAGAAGGAAGGCAGAAGCTGAGCTTGCCCAATACCCTACCACTGCATAGGATTACATGCACCCGACTCTCGTCGTACCTGAATCGGCCATTCTAATCCCTGAAAATAATTAAGAAATTCGCACTGCTTTCCTAATTGAGATTAAAAATAATGCCTTTTACGGAAGGTTTAATGAGTGCCCTCTTGAACATATTACCAATTTTTCTGATATGTGCCATACTCTTGCTGAAGATAATACTCTGGAATATATCAAGATGTAAGCTTTTCTATGGTCTCTTGCTGGTCCAGCATTGAAGTGGCTTGAAGGTCTCCCTTCACGATCCCTCACAACATGGGCTGAGCTAAAGCAGGAATTCATCAACAAATTCTTTCCTCCTGCCAAGACAACGCTCCTCCTCCATAAGATTACAACTTTCAAACAGAAGCCTGGGGAGCCGCTAGCAAAAGCATGGGATCGATACAAGGTTCTACTGCGATCCTGCCCTACACATGGACAGCTACCCTATGTCGTTTAGGAGATCTTCTTCAATTCTCTTGATCTGGCCGCTAACGACAGGATCAACCAGTATACTCATTATGAGTATCTGACGATGCCACCAGCTGACGCATGGGCTACCCTCGACAAGCTTACCAACTTCGATAATAAATATGGGGCTTCGACAAACTATGATGAGAATGCTTATGCCAGGCCAGCTCCATCCATGCCCATCTATGGGCCTCATAAGGAGATTAATCCAGATGTCAGGGAACAGTACTACAAGGATCAGAATCCCAAGCTCCTCAAGCAAGTCAAGTATCTTTCTGCCAACCAGCCTTGCATTGAATGCGGCTCACAACGGCACACCACTACTGAGTGCCCACACACGGACCAAGTCAGGATGGCAGAAACCCACGAAGAGGTAGCTTACGCACAAGGTCCCAATCGCTATATGGGGGACCAAAGGTTTCAGAAACCACAATTGAACCAAGGTGCCCCTAGGAATCCCCCGCCATACAGAGCCCCAGGGCATCCAGAAAGAGATCAGCGGAAGGATGATCTACAGATGATCCTCGATGAGATGCATCGGAATCAAGGCACTATCAACAATCAGCTCCAGACCATCAATACAAGATTAGGAGAGCTAAACATCTGGAAGAGGAACATTGAGACTGATATGGGTCAATTCGCGGCACAAATTCCACGACCGACCGGACAACTCCTTGCGCAGACAGAGCCAAATCCCAAAGGGAAGACCGGATACGTCGCGACTGTAAAGCTCAGGAGCGGGCATCAACTACGCGAGCTAGAGGTCGGAAAGCAGCAGGATGAAGCCGAAACGTTACTCGACATCGAGCAGAGCGTGGTAGACGATGACCAGTCTACTCGACGTCGAGTAGGAGTACCCGAGGTCGACCAGACACAGGAAATTCAAAGAAACTTCTGCATGACAACAGAACTCGAAATCGACTACAACTGTGGTCGAAGTCGAGGAGGATCTAGTTGACGTTGAGGAGAAGCAACTCGAAGTCGAGGACTCTGCAACACCTCTGACATCTGTTCTAGCTCCGATACAGAAAAAGACGCTGCCTTTCCTTTCCAAAGTGCTAAAAGATCCCACTGCAGGTAGGTTTAAACGCTTTGTTAAGATGCTTTCGGAACTGAATGTTTCAATTCCTTTTACAGAAGCTCTTCAAGAGATGCCGACATATGTCAAGTTCCTCAAGGAAATCCTTAGCAACAAGCGATATATCTCAGAAATCGCCGGCGAATGCAAAAGGATGGACTTCCCTGAGAAGCGACCTGACTCTGGTAAGTTTTCTATTACTTTGGGATTTGGACAATATAAATATGAGTCCTTGTGTGATTTAGGAGCAAGCGTGAGTGTCATGCCCTTATCAATCTTGCGAAAGATAAAGATAGGGTCCATAGAGCATGTGGATGCCAAGCTATACATGGCAAACAATACAGTGGTCATCCCTACAGATATGGTCGAGAATGTCCCTGTTCAGGTTGGTAAGTTCTATGTCCCCACTGATTTCATTATTATAGATTGTGTTGAAGATCCTACTAGCCCTATTATTCTTGGTAGACCCTTCCTAGCTACTGCAGATGCTAAGATCAGCGTAAAGCAGCGATTGATCACCTTCACAATAGGCGATGAGATCTTAGGGGTCGTTTGGTATTGATATCTAGATATCAAGATATCAGATATCGATATCGGTATCAAGTATATCGGTATCAAGTATATCGATATCGGTATCAAGTATATCGATATCGATATCAGTATATCGATATCAGCTGACATCTTGATATCCTTGTTTGGTATACTGCAGGATATCAGATATCAAATCTGATATCTAATAACACAAACAGGGAAAAATTACAACCAAATTGCAGCATAAAATTGCATAGAAATAGAGCATAAATATCAGCCAAATTGCAGCCTACAATCTGACAGTTGGAGGGCAAAAATAGCAGTAAAAATCTAAACAAAAAAAACGCAGAAACAAGGGCAAAATCGCAGCCAAATTCCATCCAAAAATCTCACACAAATTTCTCTAGATTTCACACAACAATCCGCCAACAACAAAGCTAAAAATCGCACAAACCCTAGGAGCAACCAGAAGAGGCGAGAGCAAACCCTAGCAACCCAAAAATCGCAGCCCTACCCTATTTTTCCAATTCGACTCGTTCAGGGAGTAACCAGACGAAGAAGAGAAGAGAAGAAGTCTGGGACGAGAAGAAGAGAAGAAGAGAAAGAGGAGCGTACCTGAACGACAACGAAAGGGAGTAACCAGAAGAGGCAAGAGCGAGAGCGAACACCCGGAGCAACAGAAGAGATGAGTGAGGACGGTGATATACTGATATCCAACCTATACCGCCCAAAATATGGGTATATCAAAATGGGATTGTGATACACTAATCCTGATATCTAGTATATCACTCGATATCGATATACTCCCGTACCAAACACCGATATCAGATATCAAGGGGTGATATCTGATATACTTCCCGTACCAAACACCGATATCGGATATCAAGGGTTGATATCTGATATCTGATATACTGATATCGATACCAAACGACCCCTTAGATTTCTCTTTTGGCCCAACAAAGGAGGAAATTTCATGGCTGGAGGTGAAGAGCATCAGCAACCACGAGATCGAGCAAACAACAAAGGAAAACACTAGAAAGCTACTTGACGTCGACCAAGGCTACTCGACGTCGACCACCGTCCTCGACTTCGACCAAAACTTTTCGAAGTCGACTTCCTCTGTTGAGCACTTGAGTTGCCAAGAGCCTAAGTATGTGATACGTTTGGAATCCCCGATCCTTCGCCCGTGGGCTCAAGATCAAAAACAACGCCGTATATTTTCCTGATCTTGCAATGCTCTTTGATATCTCCTGATTGGGAACAATTTAAACAAGTAATTAAATTTCTGAAATAGTGACAGTTTAACACTTAACAAAATTCCAGCAATTTTGACTAGGTAATAGCGACAGAAATCAAGCAAGGGAAAGAAAGAGGGAAGCGAGGTCAGGTGCGCGGAAACAGGCGCCTCAGGGATCTCGCTCGATGGGAGCGAAGACCAGGCGCGCGCGGGACGCGGGAGCGAAGCTTGAGGCTGGAAGGCGCGAGCGCTAGCGCGAGAGAGAGAGTGCGGAAGCGAGTGCTGGGGATGCTCGGACTCCTGCACACGCAAGGCTGGGAGCCCGCGCTCGCTGGGAGCGATTGTGGCAGCGGCCGACACCAAGTGCTCAACCTCCTCTTCTTGCGAAAGATTCTGTTTTTAGGGCTTGTGTTTGGTTCACTGTTGCCGATGGGTTTCAAGAGGTTGATGGTGATTGTGATGGCCGAATATAACATAGAACACAAGAGCTTTTGGGATTGATAATCGAGAACCCTTTAATCCATAAAGGGGTTTCTCAATTCTAGTTCAATATGCTTAATTCAAAGTGCATAAACATGAATATATAGAAAAGCTATGGGAGATCGAACCAATCCTTTCTTGCAAAGGAAAGGGGTTTGGATAGATCTATTATATCTAGAGATAAATAAAATAACCCTAAGATAAATATTTCCTAATAAAGATAAATGTTTAATAACTTTGTGGCCAAGGATTATATCTAGAAAAGATATAATTAATTCCACCTTATTTATCTAAATTGCATAAAATAACAATTAATAAAATAATAAACTAATTTGAAGACTAGAATCGGCCCACACATTGGAAGTGCTCAACATGGGCCTTGTGTACTCGACATGAGACTTGAATCTTCTTCCATGGTGGCGCCTTCTTCTTCCTCTTGAGGACAAGACTCTTTGCCATCAATGGCCCTCGAATCGGTCTTGAGAGCTCGCCTGGATCAAGGTTATTGTTGGACCCACAGAAGGTCATCTTGATCTGCATCATTCTCCCCTTCTTATGTTCAATTCATCCTGGAATCAAGTCATTGAAGAGCAGTAGGGAAGGAGCAACCATCAAAAAGTAACTTCCTTGACAATCAACTTGAGATGATGCCAGCATAATTTGAGAAAAAGGAACCTGAAAAACAACACTTGTCATAGGGATCATCGAGCAATCAAAAGGAACAAAATTAAAAGGCTCAATAACCCTATGAAATCCAGAATTCTCAACATTAGGAACATTCTCAAGAGGTACAATAGCTAACTCAAGGGAAGTGTCCCCAACGTCCTCATCGTTGTCGTCAGAAGTACCCAACACATCATGTGCAAAACTGCAGTCTATTTTCAGAGCAGTTTCGGGTGCCTTAACGGAGAAGTCCTGCAGTGTGTGACCCACCATTGGAAGGCTCGTCGAGTCAGCTTCGCAACAAGACTGAGTTGACTCAAATCCGAGGTCAGAGTCAACGGGAATCTGTGAAACAAGTTCGACGCGCTGTGCTGAATCTGGGCCCACGATTTTGATCTCATCCTGGGATGCGGGCGCGATTGAGTCAGGGGTGTTGGATGGTATGGCCGCGGGTACAGCCTGATTGGTGTCTATGCCGCAATGCGCTTCTCTTCTTGCAGCAGCCTCCTTCTCAGCTTTGTATTGGCGTTGTCGTGCCTGGTCCTTCAAAACAGCTTGAGGCGAAAGGGGTAGGAGAGTAACTCTCCTCCCATCAAAGGTGAAGGAATATGTATTCGCACGACCATCATAAATAACAGAACGATCATATAACCAAGGACGGCCTAGCAAGATATGACTACAATCCATTCGAGCAACATCACATAACACTGTATCATGATATGATCCAATAGAAAATGAAACTAAACATTTTTTGGTGACCATAATATCAGACCCATCATCAGTTATGCCATTTAAACCGTAGTGAGTAGCTCTAGGAGTAGTAGTCAAATGGAGGTAATCCACTACCTTTTCATTGATGAGATTGCAGCAACTCCCACCGTCAATGATGACACTTATGGTAGCCTCACGAACCACACACTTGGTGTGGAAGATGTTCTCCCTTTGATCAGCCATGGGAGACTCTTGAATGTGTAGGACCCGTCGATTCACAAGGCAGAGAACGTCGTCGAACTCTGTAGTGTCGATCTCTCCAGCGTGTGGCGTAGGAGGGGTAGGGGAAGGGTTGGGGTTATTGGCGTTCGACATGTTCCTACAATAGCAGAAGAGAAACAAGTAAACGGAGCAAAGACCAGAAACCAAGTAATGCAAGCTCTAGTGATTCTCCTGGACAAAGAATTTTGCAATATTGAAGACAGCAAGTAATAATCAAAATTGCAAATTAAATCAGCCACAAGTCGGATAGCAAGGATAGCAAGTATAAACAAGCGGCTAATGTGTCTGGAATAAGTACTACAATGTGATGCTCGAATAATATGAGTAAGCAACAATCGACAATAGCAATCACAAGGGCAGACAAGTGCACACACTCCGTCAACTATTATCTGACGGTTGCAACACGGTTCATAAAAAGAGGGGTGTGAACAAGGCTCCTGTGTCGGCACAGCACAAAATCACACAAAGTAGGGTTATTTTGTAATGCTTAAAACCGATCAGATCATCTAACATGTAGCAAGAAAAGAAATAACAAGGGAAGAGTTACTAACTCAACAATGTAATGTATGCTAAACTTCTCTTTCTTTTTTTTTTTTTTTTGAATGATGCTCTCGGCTTTTTCTGTTTTTTTTTTGGCTATGAAATAGCTGCTGTAATAGGGAAGCAGGAACCGAAAAATAAGAGCAAGAAAAAAAATAAAAATAACAAGCTACGATGATCTAAAAGTAATCAAGAATAAGGAAAAAATAGGGAAATAGGCTAGAAACTGGAGAAATTTGGGTTCTTCAGTGGTACAAGTTTATATAATGCTTTTAATCCAAGAATCACAGTCATATGCATGATATGTAGCAACTAGGAATAAAAGATCAAAACTTGCAGTCAAGAACTTAATATCTTCGAAATTAAAGATCCAAACAAAGAATAAAAAAAATAAAGTGCCAATTTTTATGGGTGAATAATAAAGATTTACCTTTTATGCAGCGGCTATGATGAAAAATAGGCACGAAAAATAAATCGCTCAATTAAGAAATCAAGAGAGTAAAGAACTTGCATTAACCTGAAATCCGATACCGCTCTGATACCACTTGATACGTTTGGAATCCCCGATCCTTCGCATGTGGGCTCAAGATCAAGAACCACGCCGTATATTTGTCTGATCTTGCAATGCTCTTTGATATCTCCTGATTGGGAACAATTTAAACAAGTAATTAAATTTCTGAAATAGCGATAGTTTAACACTTAACAAAATTCCAGCAATTTCGACTAGGTAATAGCGACAGAAATCAAGCAAGGGAAAGAGAGAGGGAAGCGAGGTCAGGTGCGCGGAAACAGGCGCCTCAGGGATCTCGCTCGCTAGGAGCGAAGACCAGGCGCGCGCGAGACGCGGGAGCGAAGCTTGGGGCTGGAAGGCGCGAGCGCTAGCGCGCGCGCGCGAGAGAGAGAGAGAGAGAGAGAGAGAGAGAGAGAGAGAGAGAGAGAGAGAGAGAGAGAGAGAGTGCGGGAGCGAGTGCTGGTGATGCTCGGACTCCTGCGCACGCAAGGCTGGGAGCCCGCGCTCGCTGGGAGCGATTGTGGCAGCGGCCGACGCCAAGTGCTCAACCTCCTCTTCTTGCGACATATTCTGTTTTTAGGGTTTGTGTTTGGTTCACTGTTGCCGATGGGTTTCAAGAGGCTGATGGTGATTGTGATGGCCGAATATAACATAGAACACAAGAGCTTTTGGGATTGATAATCGAGAACCCTTTAATCTATAAAGGGGTTTCTCAATTCTAATTCAATCTGCTTAATTCAAACTGCATAAACATGAATATATATAAAAGCTATGGGAGATCGAACCAATCCTTCCTTTCAAAGGAAAGGGGTTTGGATAGATCTATTATATCTAGAGATAAATAAAATAACCCTAAGATAAATATTTCCTAATAAAGATAAATTTTTAATAACTTGGTGACCAAGGATTATATCTTGAAAATATATAATTAATTCCACCTTATTTATCTAAATTGCATAAAATAACAATTAATAAAATAATAAACTAATTTGAAGACTAGAACCGGCCCACACATTGTGTACTCGACATGAGACTTGAATCTTCTTCCATGGTGGCGCCTTCTTCTTCCTCTTGAGGACAAGACTCTTTGCCATCAATTGCCCTCGAATCGGTCTTGAGAGCTCTCCTGGATCAAGGTCATTGTTGGACCCACAGAAGGTCATCTTGATCTGCATCAGTATGGGGTCCCTATACTCGACGTCGACCAGACCTACTCGACGTCGACCAACCCTGAGCCCGAAGATTTCTGTTTCGGGCACGAAAAGGTAAGTCCAGGTATGATTTCAACCCCTCATCAGTCCATTAATAAATTTAATAAAAATTTAAGGGGAGGTATGGCCCCGTGGCGAGCTAATCTCCGAAGGATGAGAGCTGGAAAGAAAAAGAAGAAAGGAAAGAGATACTATGCAAGCGACCACCTATCAGCTGAGCTTGCATACTACAATCAGGACTTAGATGATCTAGGAGAAGGGCCAATCACAAGGGGGCCCCACATTGACGGTCCTTGAAGCACAAGCGGAGAAGTCGGCCTAGCGACTCTAAAATCTAGAGCATGTACATAAAACTTTTGAATTTTGGGACTTTGAAACTTTTGATTTTGGTTTTGTTTGTTTTTTGTTTTGAATGCTTCATGTGGACTGTCTTGTGTTCGTGCGAAAATCTAACATTTTTATAGGTCGAGAAGCATAAAAAATCGCAAAGAGAGGAAGAAGAAGTCCCTGACGATACATCGAAATCGACGAAGGCCAAGTTGAGATCGACCATGAGGAGATCGAGCAGAACAAGTCTACTCAACGTCGAGTAGGCGTACTCGAAGTCGACCAGCCAGGAGGCTTCCTCGACTTCCACTTCCACTCGACAACGCGACGACACTCGACGTCGAGTAAGTCTACTTGAAGTCGACCAAGACAGTACTCGACGACCCTGTTTTGCCTTCCTCGGTGCGTTATTCGGTGAGTTCCTTTCTTTACCTTTGTTAAATATTGATTTTATACAGTGAGGACACTGTATATTTTAAGTATGAGGTAGGGGTAGGCGTGGCCATGGGTCGGACCCGGCGGGTCGACGGGTTCGACCCGCCGGGTCAAGGGTCGGGGAAGGGCGACCCGAACCCTAACCAGGGAATTCCACAGGTTGGCGGGTTCGAGTCGACCCATTGACCCGCCGGGTCGACCCGTTGACCCGACGGGTTCCCAAATTAAAAAAAAAATTATAATATTTTTGACTAATAAAAATTAAAAAAAAAATGATATGTAAAGACTTTTTCTACATATCACTTTTTATATCCATTTCATTTTAATATGAAGTTGAAAAAACATGAGAAATTTTATATCTCTATAAAACTTCATTCATCCACTACAATAAAGCTTAAAGTGAAGAGTGCGGGTTAAGGGGGGATGGAATACACATATATATACCTCCATCCCTTCTCATTCTAACTCTCAACTTTCAATGTGGGACAAGAGTTTTGTCCCACATTGAAAGTTGAGAGAATAGGGGAAGTCTTCCAAAGCTATAAAAAGGGAAGGGTGATAGTGCTTTTTACCCACATTGCACATTGCAAACTAGTTTATGTTTATATATTATGAATTATTCTAAGAATAATATACATAACAATTATTATTATATACATAAAAAATATTTCAAAAAAAAAAATTTGGGATGGCGGGTCGACCAGCCGGGTCATCGGGTTCAAAACCCCTAACCCTAACCCTAACTCGCAACCCGCCCCCACCCGTTGCCCCGTGGACCCGGACCCGCCGGGTCACTGACCCGTACGACCCGTCGGGTCACGGGTCGACCCGTAACCCATGGCCACCTCTAGGTGGGGGAAGAACTCATTATCATTATTTTATGTTTTATTCTTGTTTTTGGTTTTACATGGTGAATTTTGAGTAAATTTTTTAATTTTTTGTGCATAATTGCTAAACTCAAAGTTCTATGAGACATCTCCCAAAGCTTGTAAATTGTCTAAAGAAATAATGTCATGGAAGCTTATATTGAGCTCGACGATGCAAAGTTGGATTCATTAGAGATATAGCATTAAATTGCCTAGTAAAGGGAAGTCACAATGAAGTGCATTATTTCTTGAAAACCATGAAAGGAGGTAAAATTTGATGTTGCTTTTGTCATGTTGCATGATAAGAGGATAGAGGACTTTATATTTCCATATAATGCTCATTTGTTTATATTCCTTAGCCATACCTATGCTTATGCATTACACAAAGTCATATTATGCCTTATTTCAATTATTGCTCCACATGTTCTAAAAATTGACATTCTTTACTATATTTCCTATTCGGGGACTATGTTGAGAATGATGTCACATTATGGAGATTATTATATGGTATTTGTGTTTTTATCATTATTGGAGTTTGAAAGGAATGTTTGAAAAATATGAAAAATTTAATGAGTGGGAAAAAAATCTGATCACCTCAGGAGATAAAGGTAGATCGATCCTGCTTGCTGAGATAATAGTTCAGTGAGATGGGACACAAAGGTGAGGAGTCCAAAGCACTAAGTATCTAGGGCCATTCATGACACCCATGTTTGCGACTCGCGAGAAGGCAGTGCTGAGGTTAGAGAGGTAAAAGCATAATATTGAAAAAAAGCATTGAGCGAATGAGGGAAAGTTGATGAATCTTATGAAGAAGGAATGTGGAAATTCAATTTGGAAAGTACTCCATTTCCCCGGATTATTTAGCACCACATTGCCCAAATATTACCCACCTTTAGCCTTTTACCAATCTACTCCTTATTGAGCTTTAAAGGTTCGATAATGTTTAACAAAGTAATATAGAAATACTCTAGAAAGGGGGTGGAATAGAGTATACCAATTTTTCGCAGATAATCTCAAGACTTTTGAAGCCTTTGCAAAACCCTTTGAGATTAGATGTAATTCTTTCTTCTCGCAAACTTGAATCACAACAGAATTATACAATTCGAAACAAGTAAGGAAATATGGTAAAACAATAAGTAAAGGACGCAACGAATTGTTAACGAGGTTCGGCACGAACTTGGCCTACGTCCCCGCCTAGGGTTCTTCCACAACCCTAGGATTCAACCGGCTTTTATTGATTGACAAGACTTAGGATCCTAATAGCTCACTTAGAAGCCTCTCTCCTATACAATTGCAATCTACTCAACTCACGTTCCCTTGGAGTCCTAGACCAATCTAGGAGAGCCCGACCTCTCTCAGCTATCTAGTACAATCCTCTTACACTTAGTGAATCAATCGCCTAGTGTCCACTTCCTGAGTTACAAAACTCTCGAGTATAACACTCTCTCGAAATATATCTTATAAGCTCACTGTGTAACTCTCAAATGCTTTGAAACAAAATATAAGACTCTTAAGAAAAAGCAGAGAGAACACGTTGAAGAGAGATCGTAAATTTGAGGGCTGATTGTGCAATGATATTCATGAATGTACGTTAGTCCTCTCTCTCTTCTTCATCTCCTTTATATAGTGAAGATCATCGAAGCCACTTAAGGAAGGAATCTTCTCCAACGGTTTGGCTGATCATGGCTATCTACACAATCTTCTATTCATGGAAACTCTGAAGCCATGATCTCCGATTTTATTCTCCACGTTATTCAGATCAAGGAAGGAGATATAATTCGAAAAGCTTCCTGAAATGTTAGTGCATATATAATAATATCTGGAAGCATATAATAACATATAATAATATTCGAACATAATATCATGAAGAACAGGTTTTGTGTTTCATTAACACTGCTGAAGCTTCAAGACCTTTGACGCAAACAGACTGTCGAAGCTATTAAAACTTATTCCGATTTTCATCAAGGGAGTGGAGTTATCAATCTCCCCCTTGATGAAAGACAAAACCTGTGCATCCCTTCAACTTAGTCAAGTAATAATATTGATAACTCACTCCCTTGATGAAAATCGGAAAAATGTTCCAAACGCTTTGACATGATATATATTTGTGTCAAAGGCCTTGGAGCGTTAACAGTTGATGAAATACAAAACCTATCTTATTATTCGTATATTATTTTATCTTATTATATACTTCCATTATATTATATATATATGAATAACTAACCATTTCAGGAAGTATAAATCAGATTACATCCTTCCTTTTACTTGTTGAGAAGATCGGTTCAAAAATAGATCATGGCTTCGAAGTGTCCTTAAATAGAAGATCCAAGATCAACCTGATTGGAAAGAGCCGTTGGAGATCTGGTGATGAAGATCCTCATGCTCCATGCTATCTTCATGCTATTATATAAAGAAAAGGAAGGAGAAGACAGAAGGACAAGTGCTACACACGAGCTTCAATTCATTTAAGCGATCTGTCTTCCAAGTGTCTCTCTGCAAAGCGCTCAAATAGTTTGTTGTTTATTTCAAAGCCTTTGAGAGTCACTGTGAGCTTATAGGATATATTCATTACAAGTGTTACTCGAGAGTTTATAACTCGGGAAGTTGCACTAGGCTATTGATTTGCGAGAGTTAGAGGATTGTACTAGATAGCTGAGAGAGGTGGGGCTCTTCTAGATTGGTCTAGGACTCCAAGGGAACGTGAGTTGACTAGATTGCAATTGTATAGGAGAGAGGCTTCTCGGTGAGCTATTAGGATCCTAAGCTAAGCATTCAATAAAGCCTTTGAATCCTAGGGTTGTGGAAGAACCCTAGGCGGGGACGTAGGCCAGTTGTGCTGAACCTCGTAAACAATTACTCGTGTCCTTTACTTATTTGCTTTACCTTATTTCCGCACTTGGTTCGATTGTCTAACTTTGTGATTCAGGTTTAATCTCAAGAGTTTTGATTCAAGCTTCAAAAGTCTTGAGACTTTTTGCGAAAAACGGGCATACTCTATTCAACCCCAGTTCTAGAGTATTTCTTATTACATTGTTTTTACATTATCGAACCTTCAAATATCATAAGCAAAATCGGACTAAGTACCTGCATGGGTTAGACAAATGTTGGATCATAAGTTTTCAAAGACAACGAGAAACATCCAACAGGGTAAGACAAAAACAAGGTCTTCCAAGACCCTTGGTTCACAACAGTTTTAAAGTCTAAACCATCAAACCATCTCCCCCTTTTTGTCTTTCAACAAAGGGAGGTGCGTGAAAATAGTCACCAAAATTAGACTTACCAAAACAATTCAAAATTCAAAAAGATCCTTTCAAATCTTAAAGGCAAGAAAAGATTTATCTGATTTTAAAATAATTTCCACAAATAAACTATACTCGGATAAAAAAAAATCGGTAACAAATAAAGAAGGTTAAAATCCATTAAAACCATATTTGATCAAATATCTAATAAGATATCAACCAAATATCTGATCTGCTATATGTACTCTAATGTTCAGTTCACAACCTTTGAAATGGGGTACAAGGATCTTGACACCGAGTAGAATTTATCTTTCGTAAAGGGAAAGCTCCCCCTACGAAAGTGTATCCCTGTTAAGCATTCCGATCTCCCGTCTAATGAAGGTGAACCTGTCCTCTGCCAAAATCTTATTAAAAATGTCAGCCCATTGATAATCAGTTGAAATAAAGGATATGGACACATCACCTTTTTGGACATGTTCTCTAATAGAGTGATGCCTTACATCAATATGTTTGGTTCTTGAATGCTGAACAGGATTCTTCTTGATTGATATGGCACTTGTGTTGTCACACTTAATGGGAATACCTCTGAGGTTGATGCCAAGATCTCTCATTTGTTGAGCTATGCAAAGGATTTGGGAGCAACAAGCTCCAACTGCTATGTATTCGGTTTCGGCAGTGGATAGGGCAACTGAGTTTTGTTTCTTTGAATGTCAACTGATCAATGATGCTCCTAAGAATTGGAAACATCCTGATGTGATCTTCCTATCCACTTTATAGCCTGCAAAATCTGCATCAGAATACCCGTTTAATGTAAAGTCTTTTTGCTTTGGGTACCATAAGCCAAGCTCCTTAGTGCCATTGAGATATCGAAAGATCCTCTTCACAGCTATAAGGTGAGATTCTTTAGGATCAGCTTGAAACCTAGCACACATGCAAACACTAAACATGATGTCAGGTCTACTAGCCGTAAGATATAGTAAAGATCCAATCATCCCTCGATACTCCTTTTGATTGACACTCTTCCCAGTCTTATCTTGATCAAGAGATAATGTTGAGCTCATGGGTGTCTTGGCTGCTTTGGATTGATCCATCTTGAACTTCTTCAAAAGATCCTTAGTGTACTTGCTTTGGTTGACAAAGATTCCTTTCTTGGATTGATGAACTTGTAGTCCCAAAAAGAAGTTGAGTTCACCCATCAAGCTCATCTCAAATTCACAACACATAATGTCAGAAAATTCCTTGCACAAAGATGTGTTAGTAGCACCAAATAATATATCATCAACATAAATTTGAATGCTCAAAATGTCATTTCCTTTGGTCTTGATAAAAAGAGTCTTGTCGATCAACCCCCTTTTCAAATCATTTTCTAAAAGATTTTTTGACAAGCGCTCATACCAAGCTCTTGGGGCTTGTTTCAAACCATAAAGCGCTTTATCTAGTTTATAAACATGATTGGGAAATTCCGAACTTTCAAAACCTGGGGGTTGAGCCAAATAAACTTCTTCTTCTAAGAAATCATTAAGAAAAGCACACTTGACATCCATTTTATATAACTTTATGCTCATAAAAGATGCAAATGCTAATAAAATGTGAATGGCTTCAAGCCTGGCTATGGGAGAAAAGGTTTCCTCGTAGTCAATACCCTCCTCTTGATTGTAGCCTTGAGCAATAAGCCTTGCTTTATTCCTCACGATCTTACCATTCTCATCTAGCTTGTTTCGAAATACCCATCGTGTGCCAATGACTGATTGATGCTTTGGCCTAGGCTTCAAGGTCCAGACTTTGTTCCTTTCAAATTCGTTAAGCTCAGTTTGCATAGAAATGATCCTGTCTGGCTCTTGAAGGGCCTCATTTACCTTCTCTGGTTCAATAAGAGAAACAAACGCATGAAAAACACAAAGATCTTTAAGTTTAGAACGAGTTTGAACACTAGATGTAGGGTCAGAAATGATATCCTTTAATGAGTGTGATGAGGAGTATTTGAATTTCCTTTTGCTAGTCTCAGCTCATTGATTCGTCACACCAGCAGGATTGATTTGTGGTACATCTGACTCCGTGGTCCTGTTAGGTTCAGTTACAACAGTTTTTGACGTCTCAACACTGTTGGATTGGACACCAAGGGCTTTGGATGAATCTTCAACACCTTGGGCCAATTCTTCAGTGTTGAGAATCTGTTCCTGCATGTTCCTTTTCTCTGTGTTCTTGATAGCAGTATCATCACCATCCTCATTCTCTGTATGGATGTTAAGATCTAAATCTGCGACACTGTCACTCAAAGAACCGTCATTGCATTCATCAAATATGACAACAAGCATATACTTTTTTACCATTTGACTCGCATAGAACCACATAAATCCATATGTAAAAATTCAAGGGGTCTAGAAGTACTTACAACCTTTTTGGGTTTGAAAGAGCTACGTGTTTGTTTACCTCGTGTGCATGCTTTGCACATCTCAATACCTTTAAAGTCCATCTCAGGTAGTCCTCTTACAAGCCCTTTGGACACAAGCTTTTGTAGTGTATGTGGGCTTACATGACCGAGTCTCCGGTTCTAGAGCTTTGGATCGTCCGCCAAAGCCTTTAGACAGGTTAAGCTTCCTTGTGCCACTTGCTCAGCATTCACATCATAGATGTTGTTATAACGATATGCAGTTAGGACTACTTCACTTGTATCTTCTCTGCGCACTAGACATCTTTTCTTGTTAAATCCAACATCATTACCACTATCACATAATTGAGAAACACTAAGCAAATTACACTTCAAACCATTAACAAGATAAATATTTTAAATGCTATGGTTAGGATCACTCCCAACACTACCAATACCAACGATGTCACACTTTCCTTTGTCGCCAAGAGTGATTGTTCCAGTGGATTGCTTCTTTAGATCATGAAAGAGAGAACTCTTCCCACTCATATGCCTCGAGCATCCACTATCAATAATCCATTTTTGCTCCTTCACCTTGGTGATCTCCTACAAAACAAACATCAACCTTTGTGGCTAGACCAGTGAGCAAATTTAGATCCTTTATTGGGATAAACCATATTTGGTAAAATAGTGCCTTTGGGGACCCAAACTTGCGTTATCCGTTCTTTTCTCAAGTGAACAGGAAATCTATTGCGAATAATATGAGGATCCTTTCTTCTATAGGGGCAGGTCTCTCTTACATGTCCCTTTCTTGCACAGTGGTGACATATAGGAGAGGTTCTGCTTCCTTTTTCCTTCACAAAAGTGGCAATGTGTTGCTTCTTTAAAAACCTCGGGTTGTAACCAATACCACTTCTGTTTAGAGAACTTTGTTGCTCACCCAACATCCTATCAAGAGTGCATTTGGATTTGGTAAAACTTATGAGGGATGTCTGCTGGTCTTGAATCTTATTATTCAGGGAGATCTTCTCGTTCTCTAAGTCATGATGTTCACTTCTCAGA
Source organism: Persicaria tinctoria (assembly GCA_037127255.1). Classification (NCBI taxonomy): domain Eukaryota; kingdom Viridiplantae; phylum Streptophyta; class Magnoliopsida; order Caryophyllales; family Polygonaceae; genus Persicaria; species Persicaria tinctoria. Next base: position 63,458,028 of record JBANSL010000008.1, on the reverse strand, counting down.
GACGAGAGATCTTGCTTGAGTTTAGATTTCTCTGAGTCAAGAGTCTTGACTTTAATGTCAAGATCTGAATAAGAAGCTTCAAGACTTTTGACCTTCATAGACAGATCCTCAATAGTTCTTTCCTGGTCCACTGTTCTCTTAATAAGAGTGTTAGTCTGGGCAATAAGTTTCTCTTCATTGACAATCATATTAGAAAGGAATTCCGATAATACCTCTTTTGGACTTGCCATAAGTTCTCTTATAGTTACCTCAAGCCTCTCATTGTGGGATTCATCTCCTGAGGCCATAAGACAAAGGTTGGCCTTTTCATCATCGGAGTTCGAGTCACCTGAGTCGGATTTCTTTTTCCATCTATCACCTTTCTTGAACTGGCCCTTCGTCTTTTGAGGGCAATCTTTCACAAGATGGTCTATTTCACCATATTCAAAACAAGGCAAAGGTTTAGTCTTCTTGTCATATTTGTTGTATTGAGACTTACCTCGAAATTTAGAAGACTCTAATCCATCCTTGTTGTTGAATTGCTTCTTCATCTTGAGGATTCGAGAAAGACCCCTTGTAATGAGATCAAAGGGATCATCCTCATCATCATCATCATCTTCAGAATCAGATACATCTTTGGGCTCATCCTTCTTAGACTTGAGCGCCAAGTTCTTAGTGCTTGCTGGGAGTTCTCCATCGTCTTAATTGAGAATCATCTCATGTGTGATCAGCTTCCCAAGCAAGTGATCAAGGGGTAGAGTGGTGAGATTCTGGGCTTCTTCTATGGCTGTTACTTTCGGACTCCATTTGTCTTTTGGGAGGCACCTCAATATCTTCCTCACTTTCTCAACATTCTCAAAGGTCTTGCCGAGAGAGTCAAGGTTGTTTGTGATTTCCGTGAACTGTGTGAACATAGCCTTAATAGACTCATCTGGCTTCATTTTGAAGAGTTCATACTTTCGAAGGAAGATATTGATCTTGGTGTCCTTCACTTGACTGGTTCTTTCGTAGGTGACAACCAGCTTATCCCAAATCTCTTTAGCTGACCTACAAGATGAAATACGATTAAACTCATCAGTACTAAGACCGTAATATATTAAGTTAATGGCCCTGTAGTTCTTGGAGACGAGTTCAAGATCCGCTTGGATGTATTCAGCCTCTGTCTTCCTGACTTTGGTTCCATTTGGTCTTTCTTTCACTGGAACCTTCGGACCATTCTCTATAATGTTCCAAAGTTCCAGATCTTGATCTATAATGAACATTTTCATCAAGGACCTCCAGTGGACGAAGTTGTTTCCTACAAAGAGTGGTGGTCTAATGGTAGACCTCCCTTGTGCAAATCCTTCGCTTGCTTCACCAGACATGATAAAAAACTCATAAGATTGTTAGATCAAAAGCAGTGAGTAAAGCTCTGATACCAATTGAAGGTTCGATAATGTATAACAAAGTAATATAGAAATACTCTAAAAGGGGGGTTGAATAGAGTATGCCGATTTTTCGCAGATCATCTCAACACTTTTGAAGCCTTTGCAAAACCCTTTGAAATTAGACGTAATTCTTTCTTTCGGCAAACCTGAATCACAACAGAGTTATACAGTTCGAAACAAGTGCGAAAATATGGTAAAGCAATAAGTAAAGGACACAACGAATTGTTAACGAGGTTCGACACAAACTTGGCCTACGTCCCCGCCTAGGGTTCTTCCACAACCCTAGGATTCAACCGACTTTTATTGATTCACAAGACTTAGGATCCTAATAGCTCACCGAGAAGCCTCTCTCCTGTACAATTGCAATCTAGTCAACTCATGTTCCCTTAGAGTCCTAGACCAATCTAGAAGAGCCCCACCTCTCTCAGCTATCTAGTACAATCCTCTTACACTTAGTGAATCAATCGCCTAGTGTCCACTTCCTGAGTTACAAAATTCTCGAGTATAACACTCTCTCGAAATATATCCTATAAGCTCGCTGTGTAACTCTCAAATGCTTTGAAACAAAATATAAGACTCTTAAGAACAAGCAGAGAGAATACGCTGAAGAGAGATTGTAAACTTGAGGGCTGGTTGTGCAATGATCTTCGTGAATGTACGTCAGTCCTCTCTCTCTTCTTCATCTCCTTTATATAGTGAAGATCATCGGAGCCACTTAAGGAAGGAATCTTCTCCAACGGTTGGGCTGATCATGGCTATCTACACAATCTTCTATTCATGGAAACTCTGAAGCCTTGATCTTCGATTTTATTCTCCACGTTATTCAGCTCAAGGAAGGAGATATAATTCGAAAAGCTTCCTGAAATGTTAGTGCATATATAATAATATCTGGAAGCATAAAATAACATATAATAATATTTGAACATAATATCATGAAGAACAGGTTTTGTGTTTCATCAACACTGTTGAAACTTCAAGACCTTTGACGCAAACAGACTGTCAAAGCCTTTGAAACTTGTTCCGATTTTCATCAAGTGAGTGGAGTTATCAAGCTTAATTGAAGTCCTCTTGATTATTAATGTTTTTGCACATGAATTGTTTTTGCATAACCCTCCTTTTATGAGTAGATGTTGATTTTTTATTGCACATCTATGGATTTGTGGCATTAGTACCTTTTCGATGATGGTAATTGATTGCAGGGACATATAAGAATGAATCTATGATTTTGAGAGTTTTGAATTCTTCCCCTGAATGATCATCCAAGTTATTGCTTGGGGACAAGCAAGCTTAGGTATGGAGTGATTTGATGTCCATGTTTTGTGCCATGTTTTATATGGACTTTTATATCGATTTATGTATACGTTTCATGCATTTGGGTTAGAATAGTACATAATCTATAGTTTATGCTTATTAGCCAAATTATGGAGTCTACACTAGTTTCTGTTTAATTTCGCAGAAATCGGACGCACTTTGGAGCTTAAAGGAAAGTCATGAAGAAACTAAGGATGGTGCAGCTGGAGAAAAGCCCATATTTCGACATCCATCATTCTGAATCAAGTTCTGATATCTTCATGAGAGTTGTAGCCCTCGAAAAGAGCTTTCCAAAGCATACCCATTTGCGTCAATCCGACAAACGAGAACTCGGGAAAGTGCGTTTCAAGAACGGAGCAAAATGATGAAAGCCAGCAGAGTTACTCGAAGTCGACCAACTTTTGCTCGATGTTTGCTCCAGAGGACAAGATCATCCATCCATCCAAATTGCCTAACATTAAGCCACCAAACCCTTGACTTGTGTCTTGCTTGTGAATGTAGACATTCAACCACTCCCATCACTTCCTTCCCATCACACCCATGCTTTGACTCATGAAGCCAACCACTCCCATCACTTCCTTCCCATCACACCCATGCTTTGACTCATGAAGCCAACCACCCCTCTCCTCTATAAGCCTGACCCCAAGACTCATGAGGAGCTCATCCAAAGAAGCCCCACCGTCACTTGAGAGGAGAGAGAGAGAAGGAGAGCCTTGCTCCATTTTAGGTCCATTTTGGACAGCCTTCACAAGAAATAGCATAACTCCCTCCATACTCATCCACATTGAGAAAACTCGATGGTCATGGATCCGTCTTGAACCCAGCTTTCCATAAATATCTCAAACACAAAAATCCAAGGTCGTTTTCCCAGCCAAAATCGTCCATCGTTGGAGCTCCAGAAAACTGTTTTTGAAGGGTCTTGAGAGTTTGACTTGTTTTCTTGGTAAGAACCCTTCCTTTCTTCCAAAACCGAGTTCCAACATATTTTATAACTCCTTTTCTTCAACTTTGAGTAAGAATCTAAATCATGCTTTGGGATTTTGGTGACAAAATGGCAAGGTGTTTGAAAGGTGTTCTGAAGGACTCCCGAGGGTGTTCTTGAGTCGTTTGTGTGGGATTCTTCGAAGGTAATCCCTCATCCGCCTCCCCCTCTCTAGGAATAGATCTTGTGTGCTTGGAAAGGGCTTAGGAAGTGCAACCTCTATGTGTTTTTGGTTGCGTTTTGTAGCTAACGTCAAGAAACAAAATGGATATATGTGCTTCTGTAATTTTGACTTTATTTCCAATCCAATGGTCTCATTCAACTGAAATCTTAATACGATGTTCATGGAAATGTTATCTAACTTCCCTTCGAAAATTACGATAATCTAACAGTTGGATCAAGGGTTATAATTTTAGTAACCAGTGTTTATAATGACTCGATTAAAAAACTTGGTTAAGAGAATGCTAAGAATATGGTTAAATATATGTTGGCATAACCGAAACTCAGAGCATATAAAATACAGAAATGAAGTATACTCATAACTTGACTTATGATCCGATAAGAAGATAATCGATTATGTGATAATACGATATAGATTATAACTGGTTAAGTCGGGATCACTTAACCAAAGTGCGTAATCTATAGAATCGTGAACCTCATGTGGATATATGTTGATTATTAGGTTGGGTACCATGCATTAGAATACCACGTAATAAAAGCTTAATGAAATTAATAGGCCCTTGTTGATTGGATCTTTGGTTGTGCACTTTATTGCTTGCTTATTCTCCGAACTCCGAGTAAGTCCCCTGGACTTACTCATGATGGATTTATGTGATACTCATTGTCTTATCGAGAGTCTTCATGCATCACGCGACCTAGTAACATGTTAGGAATATAAACTAGTAATATGACGTAGGATGAACTTAGTAATCCAATAATTCATATGTATGCTATGTGTCTATGGTAGGACGGCCGTCAAAATTTGAATAAATGACTTATATTCGATGGAACACGAATGAAATGATGAAAGACTTATGATGAGAAAGAATGAGTATGTTTGAGGAGGATGAGTACGTTTGAGAATGATGAGTACGTTTGAGAAGATATTATGATATGATGGTGATGATGATGATTATTATGATGATGATACGGGCCCTTGTGTGTTTATTTCGCATTTATATATATCTATACACTTGCTTATGTGTTACATTTTAACATTCATGTAGTTTAAGTATGCCTCTTTATATGGCATTGAGTGTGTATATTTCCGATGATTGACCCCGATTTATTTCTTGTTTTTAGATTCAGGTACCCCTTACCCGATATGACTTACTTCTGTGGATGGTTGTGGGGATAGACCTTTTGGATGATTAGAATGAGGGAGGCGCTTGACATTCATACTCTTTTGCTCATACGTTTTATCGTTCTGACCCGGCACGGCCGTGGCATTTTGTTGTATTTATGATTTTCGCTTTTATTTCTGTTCGAAACGTTTTCGCGATAGTCTAGGACAGGTAAAGCCTCCAACGGGCTTACGACCTTTTCGGGGTTCGCAATCCCCATCTTTTGACAACTAAATCTTCCGCTTAAATGAACCTAATAATAACTCGTACTCGGTCGTAAGATCCAAAGCTCACGGGAGAAGATCAAACTTCTCCTATAACGTTCCCCGATAATCTAGTATTCCGAACCTTATTTACCTTCTAAGTAGGTTTATGGAGGTTAATTCGGGTACTTAAATTTCGGGTCGTTACATTCATAATTCATAAATTTGTCGTACCAGATTTATAAATTTTTACTGCCATTAGTGTATATATTTCCTACCATGTTCAATCGTATAAATCCAGAGCGATATGAACGCATACTCCGTATTAGCCTAAGTGAGAGTCGAACTCACATCATTGAGTGCAAACACAACGCTCTACCAATTGAGCTAATAGGCTATTTATAAAATCTATCATAAATCTTTATGCAAAATAAGCTATCTTGTTTAAATCTTTATGCATTATCTACTGCTTGCTAATAAATGCCCTTGGGCAGTTGATAAGATAGTTTACAAAAATCATAACCTAACCACAAGAATATGAATCCATTCAGATTGTGGCACTCTTAACAACTTGGATGAAAACTACATGTTGCTACAGAGTGTAGACAAACAAACTATTTCCAGTATTGATCTTAGCATACAAAACCCATAAATGACTGACATATACACAAAGAAAAACACGAGTTGTATTCATCACACAATTTTGTAAGAACACTCACCTATTTGATGTAGCCTCTTCAAAACATAACCACTGGGGTAGTTCTCATACGATGCCATGAAAAAAATGACAGTGCACCCTAGACTAAAAAAATAAATAGAACAATTAGATCATGAAATTTAAACGCCAAAATATTTTTTAAACCTGATCAATAGTAAGCCCAAGAAAGAAATATAGAGAAGTCTCCACCAATAGGTCTTCTTTCTGTTAATATATCTGTAGAAATATAAAATCATTTAGAGTTGGAAAAGTAAACTAGAAACAGAAACCTAATAACTAACTTAAGGTTAAGAAAATGAAAATGCTACACAGAACTAGTGATTAAAAAGACTCAAGTTAAGATGAAAACTATTAGATTGTTTATATAAGCAAACATCAAACATTTCCCAACATTAATATACATGGCTACCAAATATTCAAATCAAGGCTAGTAAATTGAAGACAAAATTTATCCAAAAAATTAGCAAGCCACAACAACCAGTATCTAATGCTCAAGTATTTGACATATAGAACAACCAGCATAATGTATACATGGCAACACATTTATAATCAATAAGATCTCGCCAACATCGATTTTAAGCAAAACATATCAAATACATTTTCTAGGGATCTCAACTTAAAAGCAAGACATACATTCTTGTTACTGCAATAGCTGTTGACAAATTGAACATATGGACAAAACCTATAATAAAACGCAGCTCCTGTGAACACCCAAGTCACATTAACTAAAACAAATCTTCACTCTACACCAACAAAAAGATATTCACAATGTGCAATACCTTGTGTGGGTTCCTTGATAACAACTAAGCCTTTCAACGCTTTTGCACTTAGGACTACAATGAAGGGTGCATGGCGACTACAAAAGTATTTTGTGTTCAGGGAGGTGAAGCAAAATTTGTTTCTATTTCAATTCGCCGGGGCGGATGATGTACGAAAGGTTATGTAAGGAGGACCGTGGTCTTTTGATAAGGCTTTTCTAGTGTTGAAGGAACTGGGATTGATGCAACCGTCGAAACTGAAGCTAACTCATCATACTCAGTTTTAGGTGAGGGTTTATGACGTCCCATTAGGGGCGTTTAATAAGAAAACAACATAGTCAGTTGGAGAGTGCATGGGGGGATTTATTAGTATTGAGGATGATGATCTTCTAGTGAGTGGAAAGTTTTTAAGGATTATTGCTAATATAGACATCACGAAGCCACTGATCGGGGGAGTTTTCATGAAGGGTGGAGGAAGAAAGATGTGGGCGAGTGTTAAGTATGAGAGGCTACCAAACTTTTGCTATAGATGCGGGAAGATCGGGAATACGGAAGGAGACAACGGGGTGGAAGAGATGGATAATGAGTATGGAGATGATCTTAGGGCTTCGCCAATTAGGGTGTTGGAGAACAGGGAGGGGAAAGGAACCAGGATAGATAGTTAATGAAGAGGTGGAAGGAGGAATGGGTTGGGGGGGTCGCAGATAATGGGGATGAGGGAGGAGAGGGGTGGCGTAGGTCGCTATTTGAAGCCTTGGAGGAAATACAAGAGGTAGATGAAAGAGAGACGGTGGGAGAAAGTTAAGTAAAGAGACTAGGGAGCTAGCAGAGAAAGTGAGAGAAGTGATCTTAGATGCTAAGAAAGGAGGAGATGACCATGAAAGGGTTGGTATAAAAAGTCATGGAGAAGGGGTGAGTAAGGCTAGGAAGAGCAGGTTGAATACGGGTGAGGGAGGTGGGAATGGAGATGAGAGGGATATGGCTAACATGGTGATTGAAGGGGTGGTAGAAAAGGGAGGGAAGGGTGAGGGAGAAGTATTGATAATTTGTATATAGTATAAATATATTTTAGATAAGATTTTAGGAGATTTGTTGTGAGTTGAATCTGCCATGTTTTACAGTAACTTTTATATCGATTTGTGTATACATTGCATTCATTTGGGTTTAGATAGTACAGAATCTATGTAGTTTATGTTTATTTGCCAAAATTATGGAATCTACACCAGTTTCTATTTAATTCGCAGAAATCGAGGCACGTTACAACAATTCTACAGAAGGTCGGAAAAGCTCGGAAAACCACTACAGAAGTCCAAGGTCAAAGCAGCGGAACCAGTCTGAGAGTCAAGGCTACTCGATCTCGAGTTGGCCCTACTCGACATAGACGAGCATGTCCGAGCACAGCCTTGTCGACAGAGCCTGATCGAGAGCCAGACCAACCCGAGCTCCGGAGCCTTACTCGATCTCGAGGACCACTAGTCGAGGTCGACGAAGCCCAGACGCCACACCCGGAGTCGACAAGGAAAGAAACCGAAGACGAAGCCGAGGACGACCAGGGGCACTCGCTGCCAGCGACTCGACTCGCTGCAGCGGACCGTTCGCTGCCGCGGAAAAACCCGCTGCCAGCGGGAAAGGCAACTCGCAGAGCGGGAAGGAGGAGCCCTACTCGATCTCGACGAAGCTTGGTCGAGATCGACAAGCCCCTGAGTCCGGATCCAGGCTTGTCGAGTAAAGCCACCTGAGAGCACCTAGTCGGCAAGACCAACCCTACTCGACATCGACGAGTGCTAGTCGAGGTCGACGAGCACCGTGAGCCAGAGTCCGAGTTTGTCGAGCACCAGCTAGCAGAGACGACGAACCGAGCCAGTCGACCAAGACTTCTACTCGAGGTCGACAAGAGCCTTGTCGAGGTCGACGAAGCTTCCAGAAGCTATTCGACGCGGCTTGACGAATCCTACTCGGTTTTGCATTCCTTGGGCATGAAGATTTCCGATTCTATCCAAAACTATCAAGATTTACCATGAAGAGAAAGATTCTATCCATTGAAGATATTTAGATATAATTCCTATTTTAGATTTAATTCTTTTATGTCTTTTATTTATCCTTAAGCATTTTAGATAAAGTTTTAGATATAGATAGATATCTTCTTTCCTAGAATAGTTAGGGAATGAAGGTTATAAATAAGGCCCTAGGGGCTTAGTTTTATTCAATTCCAAGACACACACAATTCAATTTCAGAGACAATTAGTTAGTTCCACAGAGAAGGTTAGATCAATGTCTGTGAAAGTTGATTGTCAGGAGTTCTAAGGTTTTTAGGGTTTTGGCTTTCTGCGAAAGTTGATTGTCAGGATTGTAAAGGCTTTGAATTTAGTTTTAATGCAAGTTTCTTTTTATACATCAATGTCTGTTATTGCAATGAGGCGTGAGTAGTCCACCCACTTCTGGGGCTGGGGTGAGCCCGACGGTGGCCATGTGAGGCGATGCGATAAAGGTCAGATCTTTTTGTGCAATTCATCTTCTATCCCTATGAGCATGATTCTTTTGCGAGAGTTGAAGGTGATCCTTGTTTGTGTTATTGAAGTGAAAGTGATCTTAATGCAACTTGGATTAATTATGTGAAAAAGGGTTAGTAACAATTAGGGTTTATGCGAAAGCCTCTATTTGCCTATTTGTTAATGACGAAAGTTATTTGATGGAAAGCATGATCTTTTATGCCTTTATGTGTTACTTTGCATGGTTATCGTTGTCGTGTTGAAACCCTGGCTTTGGAAGTCTTTTAATATATTGATTTATTTCTGTCAAATTTCTAAGTTCTGTCGAAAATCTTCAATTTTATATTTTCTGTTTCTTGTCGACATAGAGTAGTGCTTTGTCGAGATCGAGTAAGCTGTGGTCGATCTCGAGTAGGACTGGTCTAGGTCGAGTTGAAGTTTTCTCTGTTGTCGTCGATTTTCACTTTCTGAAGTTTCTGTTTTTCTGCCTTTGTCGATCTCGAGGAGCTTGTAGTCGAGATCGACCAGTGGCTTGCTTTGCTTTGTTTCGATTTGTCTTTTCTTGTTTTGCTTTGTTCTTTGCTTTTGTTTTAGTTGCCCTTGCCGGGTTTATTTGTTTCTTTCCTTTCTGTGTTTCTGTCTTTCTGCTGCTTTGTCTGTGAGAATTTACAGCTACCTAAGAACTGCTGACGTGCTTCCTCGTGGATTCGATCCTGACTTTTCTCTTACTACAACGGGAGGAAGTCTTGTATTTATTTGCTGAGACAGGGAAGTCAATCTGATCTATACTTCATATTTATTTCAATACCCGATTTACTCCTGTAACAACAAATTGGCGCCGTTGCTGGGGAGGCAATCATTCGCGCCTTAGGTAGTCAGTTCTCACTTTTCTCTTGAGTGAATTCGCAGGTGTATGCGTCGTTCTGGTCAAACACCTGAGTTTGACAGCTTATACGAACCGGAGCGCTACCTACACATCCACTCTAAACTCAAAAGGATCATGGTGGCCGCTGAGACACAGGAATAGCTAGTCGCTAGGCTTACCAGGGAATTGGCTGCAAAGGATGCTGCTATCGTCGCTGAGAGAGCAGCAAGGGAACAAGCACAGGCTGAGCTTGCCCAGTATCCAACCACGGCAGAGGACTACATGCACCCAACTCTCGTCGTGCTTGAATCGGCGATTCTAATCCCTGAAAACTCTTTTCAAATTCGCACTCAGTTTCTTATAGAGCTTAAAAATAATGCCTTTTACGGCAGATTTAATGAGTGTCCTCTTGAACATATTACTAATTTTCACGATATGTGCCGTACTCTTGCAGAAGGTACAACCCTGGAATATGTCAAGATGAAATCTTTCCGCTGGTCTCTCGCTGGGCCTGCACTGAAATGGCTGGAAGGGCTGAAAGCGAGATCACTCACAACCTGGGCCCAAGTAGAGCAAGAGTTTCTGAACAAATTCTTCCCACCTGCCAAAACAGCACATCTCCGCCAGAAAATCACCGCCTTTAAACAGCAGAAAGGGGAACCGCTGGCAAGGGCATGGGAAGGCTACAAGGAACTGCTACGATCTTGTCCTACTCATGGACAACCACCCTAAATCATTCAGGAGATCTTCTTCAACTCTCTTGATCAAGTCACTAAGGACATAATCAACAATTATACTCGCTACGAGTATCTGACGATGACGCCAAGTGACGCATGGGGTGTGCTAGAGAAGCTCAGTACCTACGACAACAAGTATGGGTCTACTATAACCTATGAAGAGAACCCGTACGCCAGGCCAGCACCATCCATTCCCCTATATGAGCCACCTAAGGAGATTGATCCGTATGTTAGGGAGCAATACTACAGAGACCAGAATAAGAAGCTCATCAAGCAAGTAAAGTATCTATATGTCAACCAGCCTTGCATAGAATGCGGATCACAAAGGCACACCACTCCTGAGTGCCCACACACAGAGCAAGTCAGGATGGCAGAGCATCATGAGGATGTAGCTTACGCAGGAGGACCCAATCGCTACATGGGGGACCAAAGGTTTCAGCAAGCACAATGGAACCAAGGTGTCCCTAGGAATCCCCCGCCCTACAGAGCTCCAGGACATCCGGAAAGGGAGCAGAAAAATGATGATATACAGACAGTCCTGGAAGAAATACGGAGGAACCACTCAGAGACTAGACAATCTTTCAACTCCGTCTATACTCAGATGCAAGGTGTCAACTCTAGGCTTGGGGAAATTGATATCTGGCGGAAAACAGTTGATACACAGATTGGTCAACTAGCAGCGGGAATCCCCAGACAGTTAGGGTCACTTCTAGGATCTTCAGAACCAAATCCTAAGGGAAAGACTGGACACATCGCTGCTATAAAACTCAGAAGCGGCCATCAACTGCAAGAGCCAGAGGTCGGAAAGCAGCAGAACGACGAGGAACAACAAGTAGATCTCGACAAAGCCGTGGTCGATCTCGACAAGACCTTTGTCGACCTCGAGGAGAAAATTCCAGAATCTTCGTCTGCACCACACAGCAACTCGACTGGGCCCAATCTGGTCGATGTCGACAAAGGCCTTGTCGATGTCGAGGAGCCCCTGGTCGACATAGAGAAGTCTGCAGCACCACCGACGTCTGTTCTGGCTCCGAATCAGAAAAAGAAGCTGCCTTTCCCCACAAAATCTCTAAAGGACCCAGCGGAGAAAAGGTTTCAGCGCTTCATCAAGATGCTTCAGAAGCTCAACGTCACCATCCCCTTCACAGAAGCTCTCAATGAAATGCCATCCTACGTCAAGTTCCTGAAGGAGATTCTGAGCAAAAAGCGATCAATGGCTGAAATCACAAAGGAGTGCAGCCATCTGGACATATTGGAGAAAAGGCCGGATCCAGGTAAGTTTGCTATAACTATTGGATTTGGTCCATACAAAATTAATGCCCTATGCGATCTTGGAGCTAGTGTGAGTATAATGCCTTTAACGATTTGGTCCAAGATTAAGATAGGTGCCTTAGAGCCTGTGGATGCTAGACTATACATGGCCAACAACACGGTGGTCATCCCCACAGGCATGGTGGAAAATGTCCCAGTACAAGTAGGTAAATTCTTCGTCCCTGCTGATTTCTTAATAGTTGATATGCAAGAAGATCCTGCTTGTCCAATTATCTTAGGAAGACCATTTTTGGCGACGGTGGATGCCAACATAAGCGTAAGGAAAGGAGTGCTCACCTTCAACATCAGCGATGAGGTAATTGAGTATTCCTTTAATAAAACTGAAAGGCATACAGGTCCAATGGAAGAGGTCAAATCTATCTCAGCTGGCTATATCACCTGCGGGGAACCCAAGGTCAGAAATATGACCCCTGAGGAGCTGGAAAAGAGGGACATGGAGGCCCAGGTGGAGGAGATCATGGCAATCCTCAAGGAAAACACAGAGAATCCAATCGACACGGACCAAGGTAAGTCATTGTGGATTCATTATTTTTCGGATGCCTTGACAGGGACTAAGTATGGGGTCAAGATCGACCAAGGCTCCTCGACATCGAGTAAAGCCCTAGTCGATCTCGACTAGACCAAGGAGCCTCCACCGGCACCAGCGTCGTCGAATAGCAAACCAGAGGAGCCACCCTACTCGACCTCGAGTAGTCTTGTCGAGGTCGACCAGCAATGCCCTACATCGACTCGGCCTTCCTCGACGCTGACTCAACCAGGCGATCCAGTCTCCTCGACCTCGAACACCCTTGTCGAGGTCGACCACCGATCGAGGAGCCCAGCACCGTGTTCCTCGACACATGCTCCATCAGACGGACCAGCCTCGTCGATCTCGACTAGCCTTGTCGAGATCGACCACCACTCGGAGAGCCCAGCCCCGCCTTCCTCGATGAGCCAACCACCAGGAGCGGAGTCCTCGTCGAGGTCGACCAGTCTTGTCGAGGTCGACAAGCCCCTGTCTTCGTCGACTTCTGCCTCTTCAACCAGACCACCACCAGGACCAGCAGTCTTGTCGAGATCGACTAGCCCTAGTCGAGATCGACCAAATACAGTGGTTCCCGATTCCGTCTCTGCGAAGGTAAGCCAAGGTATGGATCTATCTTCTCCTATTTCCATTAAAGATTTATCTATACATGGGAGAGGTCTGCCTTGGTATGTGCGATTGTGCAGGATATCCAATGATGAGCCTAAGGAATATGAAGTTGGAGACAAGCTCTATGTCTCTAAATCAAAGGATCATTGGTTTCCCAATAAATTCAACAAGAAGCGGATGGGACCGTTCGTGGTGAACAAGATCCATTCTGGAGGATTACAGCTGATAGACAAGAATGGAGTCTTATTTGAAGCCCAAGCTACATGGGCCCTGCAGATGCCACCTTGAGCATTAATGGAAAGTCGGCCTAGCGACTATAAAATCTAGAGCATGTACATAGACTTTTTAGGACATTTGAGACTTTGTTTTGTTTGTTTTTGGTTTTGAACATTTTCTGTTTTTCTATTATGGGTATATGTCTTCCATACTTTTCAGGTCCATGGATAGAACCAAGCTACATGAATACTCGGCACAGGAGGTGGTCCATTCGAAATTTTGAGGCCCTGCACACCTGTCTTGTGAGTTTCTTTCTTTACCCTTACCTTGTTTTTATACAGTGAGGACACTGTAATGTTTAAGTATGGGGTGGGGGAAGGGCTTACTTTATGCATATTTGACATATTTGACATTACTTGTGCATTATTGTTTTGAATTGCTACATGGCTATTTTGGAATGCATTATTGATTTATGTGCATATATGCATGTTTTCCAAAATTTGAGAAAAATGAACCCCATTTGAAATTTTTGATAAATGTCATGGAAGCTTATATTGAACTCGACGATGCAAAATTGGATTCATTAGAGATATATCATGAAATTGCCTAGTAAAGGGAAGTCACAATGAAGTGCATTATTTCTTGAAAACCATGAAAGGAGGTAAAATTTGAAGTTGCTTTTGACATGTTGCATGATAAGATGATGGAGGACTTTATATTTTCATATAATGCTCACATTGTGAAATCCTAGCCTTACCCATGCTTACGCATCACAAAAACCATAATATGCCTTATTTCAATTATTGCTCCACATGATCTAAAATTGCCATTCTTTACCTTATCCGGGGATTATGTTGAGAATGATGTTACATTATGGAGATTATTATATGGTGTTTGTGTTGTTATCATATTTGGAGTTTGGAAGGAAATTGTTTGGAATATATGGAAAATTTAATGAGTGAAAGAAAATCCAATCACCTCAGGAGATAAAGGTAGATTGACCCTGCTCTCTGAGATAATAGTTTGGAGAGATGGGACACATTGTGAGGAGTCCAAAGTACTAAGTATCCGGGGCCATTCATGACACCCATGTTTGCGACTCGCGAGAAGGCAGTGCTGAGGTTAGAGAGGTAAAAGCATTATTATTGAGAAAAGCATTATGAAAGGTGATGAATCAAATGGAGAAGGAATGTGGAAATTCAATTTGGAAAGTACTCCATTTCCCCGGATCAAAAGCACCACATTGCCAAAAATTGCCCACCTTTAGCCTTTTACCAATGTACTCCTTCATGAGCTTAAATTAAAGTCCTCTTGATTATTGATGCTTTGTCACATGAATTGTTTTTGCATAACCCTCCTTTTGTGAGTAGATATTGCTTTTACATATTTGCACGTGCATGAATTTGTGACACTAGTACCTTTTCGAGGATCGTAATTAATTGCAGGGTTATATGGCAATGAATCTAATATGTTGAGAGTTTGAATTCTTCCCCTGAATGACAAATAAAAGTATTGCTTGAGGACAAGCAAGCTTAAGTATGGGGTGTTTGTTGTGAGCTGAATCTGCCATGTTTTACAGTAACTTTTATATCGATTTATGTATACATTGCATTCATTTGAGTTTAGATAGTACATAATCTATGTAGTTTATGTTTATTTGCCAAAATTATGGAATCTACACCAGTTTCTGTTTAATTCGCAGAAATCGAGGCACGTTACAGCAATTCTACTTGTGCATTATTGTTTTGAATTGCTACATGGCTATTTTGGAATGCATTATTGATTTATGTGCATATATGCATGTTTTCCAAAATTTGAGAAAAATGAACCCCATTTGAAATTTTTGATAAATGTCATGGAAGCTTATATTGAACTCGACGATGCAAAATTGGATTCATTAGAGATATATCATGAAATTGCCTAGTAAAGGGAAGTCACAATGAAGTGCATTATTTCTTGAAAACCATGAAAGGAGGTAAAATTTGAAGTTGCTTTTGACATGTTGCATGATAAGATGATGGAGGACTTTATATTTTCATATAATGCTCACATTGTGAAATCCTAGCCTTACCCATGCTTACGCATCACAAAAACCATAATATGCCTTATTTCAATTATTGCTCCACATGATCTAAAATTGCCATTCTTTACCTTATCCGGGGATTATGTTGAGAATGATGTTACATTATGGAGATTATTATATGGTGTTTGTGTTGTTATCATATTTGGAGTTTGGAAGGAAATTGTTTGGAATATATGGAAAATTTAATGAGTGAAAGAAAATCCAATCACCTCAGGAGATAAAGGTAGATTGACCCTGCTCTCTGAGATAATAGTTTGGAGAGATGGGACACATTGTGAGGAGTCCAAAGTACTAAGTATCCGGGGCCATTCATGACACCCATGTTTGCGACTCGCGAGAAGGCAGTGCTGAGGTTAGAGAGGTAAAAGCATTATTATTGAGAAAAGCATTATGAAAGGTGATGAATCAAATGGAGAAGGAATGTGGAAATTCAATTTGGAAAGTACTCCATTTCCCCGGATCAAAAGCACCACATTGCCAAAAATTGCCCACCTTTAGCCTTTTACCAATGTACTCCTTCATGAGCTTAAATTAAAGTCCTCTTGATTATTGATGCTTTGTCACATGAATTGTTTTTGCATAACCCTCCTTTTGTGAGTAGATATTGCTTTTACATATTTGCACGTGCATGAATTTGTGACACTAGTACCTTTTCGAGGATCGTAATTAATTGCAGGGTTATATGGCAATGAATCTAATATGTTGAGAGTTTGAATTCTTCCCCTGAATGACAAATAAAAGTATTGCTTGAGGACAAGCAAGCTTAAGTATGGGGTGTTTGTTGTGAGCTGAATCTGCCATGTTTTACAGTAACTTTTATATCGATTTATGTATACATTGCATTCATTTGGGTTTAGATAGTACAGAATCTATGTAGTTTATGTTTATTTGCAAAAATTATGGAATCTACACCAGTTTTTGTTTAATTCGCAGAAATCGAGGCACGTTACAGCAATTCTACAGAAGGTCGGAAATGCTCGGAAAACCACTACAGAAGTCCAAGGTCAAAGCAGCGGAACCAGTCTCAGTAGCTGCCGCTTGCTTAGTTTCGACTTGCCTGGCCCCTATCGACTAACCCGAGTCGAGGTCGAGCACCCTGAAGTCGACTCCTGCCCGTGAGATTCCTCCGCTGCCTAGGATCCGTTCACCAACTTCCTCAAGGATCGAACCTAACTTCCTTTTGCTACATCGGGAGGAAGTCTTGTAATCATTTGCGTGGGCAAGATCCGGTTTGATTTATTTTATAATATTTTGAACTCGATTTCCTCCTACAACATTTGCCTGTGCAACAATCAGGGAAGTGCAACATGAAATCTTTACCTGGATGGGGATATCGAGCAGATTTGGGACCGTGGAAGAGTGGTTAATGTGGTTTGCTAGCGCCTCGACCACCATTCAGAGATCTCAAATGTTCCAAGCCAAGCTTCTTGTGTTTCAAGCTTTAATCTATTTTACTTGGCATGCTAGGAACAAAGTTATATTTTTTAATGAGACATTTGTTCCTTCGGTGTATGTTTCACTTATCATCAATAGTTGTCGATTCCGATTCGCCACTAAGTGGAAGTGCAAAACACTCGTGGGGATTCGGGACCGAAGGGGTAGTTAGAGCATATAGTTGGTAGGGTTTTTTTGAGTTGGATAGAGTAAGAGAATACTGAGTAGGGAGAGGGATAGAGGGGCTTTTGGTATAGTATACCCCCTTCTACATAAGACCCATGGTTTGGTCTTATTTTTTTTTTTTTTTTGGTTACCCATCTCATCTATATATTTATAATTTCAAGAAGCGTCTCTAGGTAGAGCGAGCGATCGATCTTCGTCTTGAGCATCCTTTGTCTCATCGAGTTGATTCTTTTCCTTGCATTAGATCTGCCAATATTATTAAAAATAAAATTGTCCCCTACGACATATGGATAAAGCTAAATAACCTCACACTTCTATTCCTATTAGTCTTTCCCATTCTGTCAATCCTTTTTTATTTAATACATTGTGATATTTGGGGCCCATATCGATTGTCTTCTACTTGTGGTGCTTCTTATTTTCTTACTATTGTGGATGATTACTCTCGATCTACTTGGGTTTTCCTCATGCATGGGTCATAAATCCCAAGTCTCGCGCCTTATCCCTAAATTTTGCACCATGAGTCAAACACAATATCATCGCAAGGTTAAACACAATAGGAGTGACAATGGCTCTGACTTTGTTGCCATAAAACCTTTTTTTTCCAGTCAAGGGATCCTCTTTGAGTCTTCTTGTGTCGCCACTCCTCAACAAAACGGTCGGGTTGAACGTAAGCGTCGTTATATTTTAAATGTTGCTCGATCTCTTATGTTTCAAGCTCACCTCCCTCTAATGTTTTGGGGTGAATGCGTTCTTACCGCATGTCACCTAATCAACCGAACTTCTACCAAAATTCTGCATGGAAAAACTCCTTTTGAGCTTCTTAACCATCGCCCCCAGACTACTCTCTTCTTCCAGTATTTGGTTGCTTGTTCTATGCATCTATTATTCCTAGGAGCTCAAACAAATTTCAGCCTCGAGGATGAAAATGTCTTTATGACCTTAAAACTCATCGTATCTTTATTTCTTAGGACTTTGTATTTCATGAGTCCATCTTCCCCTACCTCTCCTTGCCATCACCACAACTTCCTGCACTTGTCATTCCTAGCCTTCTCACCCATGATGATCTAGCAGTTGAGAACCCCTCTTCCACTGTCAGGGGGAGCACCCCCCAGCCAACACCTCCTTCTCCTCCCCGGCGCAGTACCAGGCTTACCCACCTCCCTGCTCATCTCAAAAACTATGTGTCCATCTCTCTCGGTAGACATGCCCCTATCTTCCATAAACCCTCTCTGTTCTCGTCCTCAAGTACACACAATCATTTATCTAAGTATATTCATTATGGTAAACTATCTCCGCAACATGCCCGCTTCTTGGCTTCTATTAGTGCTCAGCAGGAACCTTCTACCTTTCAAGAGGCCACTCGTCATGCTCACTAAAGAGACGCTATGAGGGCGGAAATTGATGCCCTCCATCATAATGGTACATGGCAGGTTTGATAGTTACCGCCGGAAAAGCATCCCATCGGTTGTATGTGGGTATTTCGGGTCAAAGACAAAGCTGATGGTAACATTGAATGGTACAAAGCTCGGTTGGTAGTCCTTGGTAATCACTAGATTGAAGGCATTGATTACAAGGAAACTTTTGCTCCGGCTGCCAAGATGGTCTCTATCAAAGTCTTTCTTGTAGTGGCTTCCATTCGTAACTAGGAGTTACACCAGATGGATGTTCACAACGCTTTTCTGCATGGTGATCTTCATGAGAAGGTATATATGTCTATGCCTCCTGGCTTCGTAACTCCAAGAAGGGGGACAATGTGTTGTCTCCATAAGTCTCTGTTTGGCCTCCGTCACGCTCCCTGCAATTGGTTCTCCAACCTTTCTACAGTTCTCAAGAGGTTTGGATTTACTAAATCCTATGCTGATTACTCTATGTTCTTATACTCTAAGTTGGGTGTTGATCTACAGTTCTCATCTATGTTGATGACTTAATTATCGGTGGATGTAATCTTGCCTCTATTGAACGCCTTAAGAGGTACCTTCACTCCTTTTTTTCATATGAAGGATTTGGGTCCTCTGAAATATTTCTTAGGCATTGAGATCTTGTGTACACGGGTCGGCTTATTCCTCTCCCAGTGGAAGTATACTCTCGATGTTGTCCATGAAACCGACCTTCTTGGTGCTAAGCCAGTCACATTACTTATGGAACAAAACCATCATCTCTCTCTTGATGAGAGTCCGCTCCTTGATCAACCTGATAAGTATTGGCAACTTGTTAGGCGTCTCATCTATCTCACAATTACTCGGCCTGAACTCTGTTATTCAGTATATACATTGGCTCAGTTCATGACCAACTGACGGAGGGGAAACCTGTCATTGATCCGCCAAAGTAACTCAAACCTATAACTAGTATAGTAATAAGTAAGAGGTCGATCCCACAGGGAAATTTATGATTCAAGTGTGATTCTAATGCCGATTAAGTAACAAAAAAGGGGGGTTTTAGTGTGAAAGTTTTAAAGCAAAGTAACGAACGCAAAGTAAGTGAATTTTGGTTTAGACAGATGAGAGAAGCAATTCCACCTACAATTTTCCACTTTATCGGATTGAAGCGATCCTTGTAACTTCTTCTCGTCCTATTATGTTTCCTATGAATGCCCTTGTCCCGACCTAATATAGTTACTAGTCCAATCAGTCCTAGAAACCCTTATCAATCGAACAGTCCCTACGGAAGGATTTAACCCAATTGATAGCTTTAAGTTCAGAGATTAGCCAAGGTATTTGCAGTCCCTAAAGAAGGATTTAACAACACATTCAACTTCCTACTCATTCAATTAGTTCAATCAGCCCTAAAGGAACAAGTTTGCCACTTAGGTTAAGGTTCACAATCAGGAATCTACAAAACCTTAGCGATTGAATTGATCTAACGAGTTGGCCAGACGAGATAGAACAAATCAATAATTAATTAAGCACAAAGAAGTTGAAGCATTCACAAATAGGAAACTAGGAGCGAGAATTAGAAACTCACAATCAATCCGAATAAAGCTTCAAATTGCAGGCAGAATAGATGAGTTTAGTTCCTCATGGAAGACATAGCTCAAAATCTCTAAAAAGTCTAATGGTTGAAAGAATAGAATGAAAGGTAATGAAAAACAACATAAAAGTTGCCTAATAAAACATCCAAGTCGGCCTCAAAACAATCATAGAAAAAACTAGGGTTTTCCAAAACGCGTTGCGCGCTGACGGAGGTTGCGGCGCCTGCCGCAAGTGTCTTCTTCACTTCCTGCTGCGGCGGGCTCTGCTGCGGCCGCCGCAAGGTTGCGGCGCCCGCCGCACGGTACTCTGTCGTAGCCTTGTGCTTCCATTGTGGGCTTCTCCTCTTGTCTTGCTTCTTTTCTTCCTTGTTCCTTCCCATGTATCTTGTGTTCCTCTTCGAGATATTGCATCTCCCAAATGTGTTCCGATTCAATCTGCGAGATAAACACAAAATTGCGCAGAATCCGAACTTTTCTAAAATAAATACAAGATGCAATTTAACAACAAAGCGAGCAAGAAATGCAACCTAACTACACT
The DNA here is from genome assembly GCA_037127255.1 of Persicaria tinctoria. NCBI lineage: Eukaryota > Viridiplantae > Streptophyta > Magnoliopsida > Caryophyllales > Polygonaceae > Persicaria > Persicaria tinctoria. The sequence continues at coordinate 63,437,327 of JBANSL010000008.1, read as the reverse complement.
AAATATATCTATAATGCCTATCTAAAATATGCATTATCAAATTCCCCCACACTTAACCTTTGCTTGTCCTCAAGCAATGATAGAATGAACATGAATCAATGTATCCCACAGGAAATCCCTTCAAGTTTCAACATTACGAAAAGCAACATCATAGCAGGTGAAAACATAAACTAAGCAAACAAACGTCATAGCATGTATTCCAGTGATTCAAAGCTTAGAAGTAGACATCATCCAACCTCACCAGAAATATGTGTTTCACTCATGTGTTTAGGCTTTTAGGTACAACTCTCAACTCAAACCAATAATGCACTAAGCTCATAGACATTGACCACCATATCACCAATTCTTTACCAAAATGTCATTACTTGCGGGACAACATAAAGAAAATAAAATGCAACACTTTTTTTTTCTTTTTCTTTGGTTTTCTTTTTCTGTTCTTCTTTTTTTTTTTCTTGGTGCTTTCCTTACGCGAAGCGCAAACATGGGTGTCATGAATGGCCCCGGTCTATCAACACCTCAACTATGAATATGAAGTCCACTTGAACACCTTTTGACGCAAGTTGCAAACATGGGTGTCATGAATGAACCTGGTTACTCAATGATCAAGCTTTCTTTCCTAGTGGATAGTTTTCAACACCTTTTTGCGCGAATCATACCCATGGGTGTCATGCGTAGACCCGGTTACTCAGTGCATCAACCATTGCCACCTTATTCACTAAATATGCATAAAATTGAACACAAAGACTCAAAATATAAACATAAACCCCGCAAGCAACAAACATGTGCATCGGTCTTCAAAAATAGATATTGCAGTCAATGCCAAGAGGTAGCAACACTAGGCGAGTAATTCACACAATTGAGCAAAAGAATTCAAATAAGGCCAAACATCCTCACAGGGTCATGTTTTTAGGACTTCAATCATACTTTAGCTCAACCATACATGCTCAATTATATTTGCTAGCTCATGTTCCACAAAAATCAAATAGCAATAATAATCAAAACATCCAGAACTCCATGAGATTTTTATGAATCATGCTTGAAATTTAAAATAGAGGACAAACTAAGCAAGATGGGTATTTGAATAACACATATATATGCAATGCATGCTCTAATTTCTAATATTTTCGAAAATAATTTTTTTTTTTTTTCGAAAATGCAGAAAATAACATAATTAAAATCGAAAATGCAGAAATTAAAATAATTAAAATAACTAAACTTCACAGAATTAAAATAACTAACTATTACAGAATTAAACAAGTGCATAAACTTAAACATGTCCTAAAAATTAATAGAAATCACATAAAATACATATAAGTCTCCTCCCCCACACTTAAAATTTTCAGTGTCCTCACTGAAACAGTACAGACAACCAAAATAATCATAAAAACTCAGAGTGAAGGAGGGTAAAACTAACCATCACTGATGCGGAGGCTGGTAGGGCGGTGACTGGTATGGCGGAATGTGAGGGAACGGCTGGCGGAAGTAGTACTGTTGCTCTCTCCGCATCTCCTCTAGCTCGTAGGTCGTCTCACTCTGCATAGCCGCCACGTTGGAGTCCGTCTCCCTCGCAGTGCGACTGATGTCGCTAAGGGCGAACTCAATTGCATCCTGGCGTAAGGATAGACGATGGAACTCATTGGCCAGGTAGTCCCGCAAGTAGTCGTCCTCATCAGGCGAGAAGCGATGTCCCGCAGACGGGCCAACATCATGTTGTGCATCCTCCATATGATGATCTGTCGGTGTAGGGGCATCCTCCTCCTCATCATCCTCAGGGACCTCCTCCTGAGCCTGCTCCTGATCGCCTGCGATGTAGAGGGTGTTGTCGGAAGGTCCATAAGGTAGGAGCCTGGGAAGACTCAATCGATGCTCTCCACGGTGTCCAGACTTCCAAATCCAGCCCCTTCCGTCGTTACCCTCAAGCACAAACGCCCTCCTAAGCTGCTCAGTGGTGTAGGTATACCCACCAGACATAGGTGCACCGCATTGGTCAGGCGATAGGTACTGGTAGGCGATGAGGCTAATCATGCCTCCCAAACCAAACCTGCCTGACGTCGTCCCCTGGATCCTCAGACAGGCCTCTATAAATATCTCAACCCAGTCTGGTGTACCACGAGACTGGGGAGCAAAGCTCCATAACCAGGCCAGATCAGCAGCATAGACCTTGTTCACGTCGCCTCGGCCGCTAAAGGACATGGCCAAGAACTTGTGCACCAGACGGAAGCAGGGGTGGACAAAACTGTAGTTGTACTCCCCCTTGTGGCTATCAAAATCGGCACCATTTGCTTTAAACCACACGTCATGGCGTTGCTGCTCAGTAGTCATAGAAGACCAATTTGGGGTGGGCGCCTGTGATATCCCAAATTGCTGTCGGAGATTGTCACGTGTGCAAACATGAGGTTGGTCCAACAAGTTGAACCGAATCCTCGAATCGTCCACCCTCTCAAATGTAGACAAGAATTCCCATGCCAGCTCGGGATATGTTGGGGCACTACGATTTAGAAATCCCCCCAACCCGCCATGGGTGAGCATCTAGTGGGTAACATCCAACATCCCCAACGTATGCAGGGCTGGGGTGTGAAAGAACTTCGTCTAAACGAAGCGCCGAGTATCGAAATTCTTAAAAATTCTCCTCTGCTCATCGGATGCATTCCTTAGTCGGCGCACCATCTGTAACAAAGTCCAGCAGTATATATCGACAACCCCAAACAGATTCAGAATTCCAAACGAACAAGCACAACTCAAACACGAGCCAAGCCAATCAATAACACACACAAACCAAGCACATCACAAGTAGCTCAAGAATCTCCAATAAACAACCCCAACTCAAGAATACTTCATAATTTATCAATAATCACACCTCAAATATCCAATTCACACCAAATCTCTAATGTCAATATTAACAACCACAAAAAAAAAAAAGCCTCAATAGCAAAGATAAATTAGCCCCAAATTCCATAATTTCACAAAGTCACCCCTTAAAGAGTAACAATAATATCCCATACTCTCAAATAACCACATGTAAAATTAAAATTCCAACTTCAAATCTCATAACCCCACAAAATCAGCCCTATATGCATGAAAATCAGTCCCCTTAAAACAATTTACTCCACACAAATTTCTACCTTTAAACAAGGAACAACTTCAAGATCCAATTTCTACCTAATTCCCAACACATGTAAATCTGAAATTCGGGGAGAAAAGGGAAGAGAATCGTACCTTGAGAGTTTAAAGGATGGGAAAACCTTGAAAAACTAGGAGGATTAATGCTTCTCGGCTCCGGATCTGGTGGAGGACACTCGCGGCGGCGGGCGCAGCACGTGGAGCGGCGGGCGCGGCAACGCAGATCTGGCGAGAGTAGAAGGGGCTGTCGGGCTTGGATCCGGCAAGAGAGGCTTGGATCCGGCAAGAAGGTTGCTAGATCCGGTGATGGGGAAGATAAATAGAGGGTTAGGGAGTGGTTATGGTGAGAAGAAAGAGGGCTTGGTGTGTGGGTTTGTGAATAACGGTGATGTGAAGAAGAAGAAGGGTTAGGTTAAAAGATCCCGTGACCTATGTGATGTTATATTATTATTATTTTTTGTTTTTTTTTTTTTTTAAAGATGGTCACGGATACCGTTGCGGCGGGCGCCGCAACTCGCTGGGCTTCACATGCGGCGGGCGCCGCGTGATTTCCTTCTCTGGCGGCGGGCACCGCAGGGGCTGCGGCAGGCGCCGCAGGGGTTGCAGCGGGCGCCGCTCGTGGACTGCCGTTATACGCGGTTTTTTATTTTTATTTTTATTTTTATTTTTATTTTTATTAATTAACTACCTATATGATTAATCCTAAAATAGCTAATGGAACTTACCTAAGACAATAAAAAAATGAGAAAGAAAGGGGAACTTACCTCGGGTTGCCTCCCGAGAAGCGCCTTTGTTTCAAGTCGTTGGCTCGACGTGAGGGCCCTTGAGTGGCCTAGTTGGTTGGTTCAGCAAGCACCAACTCTTCTTCTTCTTCTTCAAGAGGAATGTTCTCAAGATATGGCTTGACTCTATGACCATTGACCTTAAAGAGCTCATGAGACTTAGGGTCATAGAGTTCAATTGCTCCATGAGGGAATATCTTTGAGATGGTGTATGGTCCTTCCCACCTTGATCTAAGCTTTCCTGGGAAGAGTTTTAGACGGGATTGGTATAGGAGGACCTTGTCTCCCACATTGAGTTCCTTCCGCAGGATATGTTTGTCATGCCAAGCTCTTGTCTTCTCCTTATAAATCATTGCATTATCATAGGCATCCAGACGTAATTCCTCCAGCTCCTGCAATTGCAGTTTCCTGAATCCTCCCACTTCATTCATTGCCATATTGCAATTCTTGACAGCCCAGTATGCCCTATGCTGAAGTTCCACGGGAAGATGACAAGCCTTACCAAACACAATTCGATAGGGAGACATCCCAATGGGAGTTTTATAGGCCGTTCGATAAGCCCAAAGAGCATCATTCAGCCTTAGACTCCAATCCTTCCTATTAGGGGCCACTATTTTCTCCAAAATGCTCTTAATCTCCCTATTCGATACTTCTGCCTGACCATTGGTCTGCGGGTGATAAGCAGTGGACAATCTATGCGTGACATGATACCTTTTTAGCAAAGCAGTGATGGTCCTATTGCAAAAATGTGTCCCCCTGTCGCTTACTAGAGCTTTAGGTACCCCAAATCTTGCGAATATTGTGTCTTTTAGGAATTCTGCAACTACCTTAGAATCATCAGTTCTGGTGGCCTTTGCCTCCACCCACTTGGAGACATAGTCCACCGCAAGCAAAATATAGATATTCCCAAAAGAACTAGGAAAGGGACCCATAAAATCAATACCCCAAACATCAAAAATTTCACAAAATATAATCTTAGTTTGTGGCATTTCATTTCTAGCTGATATGTTCCCAATCCTTTGGCATCTATCGCAAGATTTACAAAAAGCATTAGCATCCCTAAACAAGTGAGGCCAAAAGAAACCTGCTTCTAACACTTTCCTAGCAGTCTTTTGAGGACCAAAGTGGCCTCCACATTCATGAGCATGACAAAAAGTAAGGACAGATTGTACCTCATTGTCCGGCAGACACCTCCTAATTACCTGATCAGCACAATGTTTCCAAAGGTAGGGGTCATCCCAGACGTAGAAGCGAGAGTCATGTCAAATCTTGTCCTTTTGAGCCTTTGTAAATTTCGGTGGAAATTCTCCCGTGACCAAGAAATTCACCATATTGGCGAACCAAGGTCGAGGAGTATGGACACCCATCAAAAGTTCAGGAATATTGGAACTTACTTCGTCGGATGGGAGAGAAAGAAGTGGAACGGGGGGTTGAACAGCGGGTGGCGGGCGCCGCATAGGTGTCGCGGGCGCCGCACTGCACTGCGGCGGGCGCCGCAAGGATGCTGCGACCGCCGCATCTTCCGTCCTTGTTTGTTCCTGCAGCTGCAACGAAGATGTGTGAGTTAAGTAAAACAGTGTATCATCAGGAAACTCACCGTGAATGGGTCTTTGATCTTCCGGCTTATCCTCTCCTTGCACAAGTCTGCTGAGGTGATCCGCTACTAAGTTTTCTGCACCTTTCTTATCTTTGATTTCAATGTCAAATTCACTCAAAAGTAAAATCCATCGAATCAATCTTGGTTTCGCTTCTTTCTTAGTTAATAAATAACGAAGAGCAGCGTGATCAGTGAAGACAATTACCTTAGCTCCTAGGAGGTAGGAGCGAAATTTCTCCAGTGCAAAGACCACAGCCAGATGCTCTTTCTCAGTGGTCGAGTAGTTCCTTTGCGCTCCATTCAGAGTCATGGAGGGATAGTAGATGACATGCGAGCTCCTTCCTTCCTTTTGTCCCAAAACAGCCCCCACAGCATAATCGCTAGCATCGCACATAATCTCAAAAGGTTGCGACCATATGGGTGCTTGGATTATAGGAGCGCTAGTTAGACGACCTTTAAGCTCATCAAAGGATGCTCTACACCTGTCATCAAACTCAAAAGCTACTTCCTTTTTCAATAAACCACAAAGAGGTGCAGAAATCTTGGAAAAATCCTTAATAAACCTGCAATAGAACCCTGCATGGCCTAAAAAGGAGCGAATCTCACGCACATTGGTGGGGTAAGGTAGAGACTGAATAACATCAATCTTAGCCTTGTCTACCTCAAGACCTCTGCTAGACACAATATGACCCAACACAATGCCTTGCTCAACCATAAAATGACACTTTTCAGAATTAAGAACCAAATTGGTGTCTACACACTGCTTAAGCACAAGTGACAAATGATGCAAGCAAGTATCAAAATCATCTCCATGCACAGTGAAGTCATCCATAAATACTTCAATAAAATGCTCCACATACTCAGAAAATATGCTCACCATACACCGTTGGAAGGTCCCAGGTGCGTTACATAGCCCAAAAGGCATTCTGCGATATGCAAAAGTGTCGAAGGGGCATGTAAAAGTCGTTTTTTCTTGGTCCTCCGGTGCTATGGGTACCTGAAAATATCCTGAGTAGCCATCTAAAAAGCAATAAAAGGAGCGGCCGGCAAAGCGCTCAAGCATCTGATCAATAAAGGGAAGGGGGAAATGGTCCTTGCGAGTAACTGCATTCAATTTTCTATAATCAATACAGACTCTCCATCCAGTTTGAACCCTGCTAGGGACCAATTCACCATCCTGATTTTCAACAACAGTAATACCTCCCTTCTTAGGGACAACCTGAGTAGGACTCACCCATTTGCTATCAGATATGGGAAAAATCATACCTGCCTGAAGGAGTTTGAGCACCTCCTTTTTTACCACTTCCATCATTGGTGGGTTGAGTCTTCACTGAGGTTGTCTAGATGGCTTGGCATCATCCTCTAATAGTATCCTGTGCATGCAGAGGGTAGGACTGATGCCCTTAATGTCTGCTATCGTCCATCCTAGCGCCTCCTTGTTCTCCTTTAGGACATTCACCAATCGCTCCTCCTGTCCAAATGTCAATTTGTTAGAAATAATGACAGGTAGAGTATCATTTTCACCAAGAAAAGCATATTTAAGGTGATTAGGAAGTTGTTTCAATTCAACATCCGGCGCTTGGATAATGGATGGAAGAAGCTTTTTGGTAGGAATGGTCAGCTCGATGCGGTCTCCCCTTGGTGGCACATATGTGGGAGATCGATTGTCTAAAGCTACTATAGCCTCCTGCAAGTCAGATGACAATACTTAATCTCTAGCAATTTCATCTATAGGAGCCTGTAAAGCAATTTCCATCTCATCAACACACTCCAAATCAAAGCAATCCTATGCCATAGTATCAATAGCATCCATAAAGCACAGAGAAGGATCATCAGATGGGAATTTCATGGAATCATAAATATTATATTCAACTCTTTGACCATCAAATTCCATAGTGAGAGATCCTGAATAGACATCTATCTTGGTCCTAGCAGTTTTCAAGAAAGGTCTGCCCAACAGAATAGGGCCTTCACTGTTACCAGGACCCATGTCAATCACAAAGAAATCAGCAGGGAATATCAAATTGTCAACCATAACCAAGATATCTTCAACAATCCCTTTCGGGTAGATAGTAGATCGATCAGCAAGTTGAATTACTACCCGAGTGTCATTCAGAGGTCCCAACCCCAAAGCATGATAAACACTAGAAGGCAAAACATTAATAGATGCTCCTAAATCTAACATGGCTTTGTCAAATTTAGTATCACCTATCACACATGGAATAGCAAACATACCAGGATCACTACACTTTTCAGGCATACGCTTTTGAAATACAGCAGTGACATGTTCGCTTACCTTCACCTTTTGCTTACCTTTTAGCTTCTGGTTCCGCTTGATAGTGCAAAGTTCCTTCAAAAATTTAGCATATCTAGGAATGCTTTTGATCAAATTAAGCAAAGGAATATTTACCTCACACTTACTGAATGTCTCGAAGATTTCCTTGTCATTCTCATATCTTCTTGTATCCTTCAAAGCTTCCGGGAAAGGCGGAATGGGATTTGGAGTCTCCATAGGCAAGGGAGAAGAAGGAGTAGAAGAAGAAGAAGAAGAAGGAGGAGAAAAAGGGAGAGAGGAGGAAAGAGGTAAGGTAGAAAACTCACCAGGAGAAGATTCGGCGGTGGGGGTGCTTGCGGCGGGCGCAGCTGGGTTGCGGCGGGCGCCGCTTCCTCCATGGGCATCACTTGCGGCGGGCGCCGCGTGATTTCCCTCTCTGGCGGCGGGCACCGCTTGGTTGCCGCGGGCGCCGCACCACTGTTTGGCCGTTTTCGTCTTCAATTATTTCTATTTCTTCGTCCATTATCTCCTCATCGTCCTTTTGATTTGTGACAACCAGTTCCTTGCCACTCCTAAGTGTTACAGCACTGACATTCTCCTTTGTCGGATTCTCAATGGTCTGTGACGGAAGCTTACCAGAATTATTTGCATCTTTAGCACTTAAGATTTGAATGAGCTGACTCATTTGATTCTCAAGATTTGTCATCCGATCGGATTGCTGCTTTTCTAGGTTCGCCATCCGCTCTGTCAGTTTCTGCAACGAACCCTCATTATCCTTATTTGATTGCTGCTGACCTCCCTGTCGAGGTTCATATTGTTGTTGAGGTCTTTCCTGTTTCCCCCCTTGCTGATTGAAAGAGGGTTGATAGTTCCCATAGCCTTGTTGATAGCCCCTATTGTAATTATTATTGTTGAAATACCCAGGATTTCCATAATTTCCTTGTATAGGCCTTTGTTGAGCGAAATTCCCAATGGCATTCAAATCAACATTAGGATCTTGTAGGAGCGGGCACATGTCCATAGGATGAGTGAATTGACTGCAAATTCCACAGGCCTTCAATTGTTGAGGGTTTCTATCAAGGACCAATTGTTTATCATCTCCTTCACCTCTGCCATATCCGTCTGAAGTGCAGCCACATGAGCATCAACAGCGAGTACACCCCTAGCACGAGGACTTTTATTGAACTGTCTGGAGCCCTCAGATAGCTCCTTAAACACCTCCCAAGCTGCGGTGGGCGTCTTGTTCAGCATGTTACCTCCACAAGCAGAATTCACTGTTTTCCGCTCTATATCAGTCAACCCATTAAATAGAAAGAGAACCAGATCCTTTTGGGAGTACCCATGGCATGGGCAGCTGGCGCAGAGTTTCTTGAAGCGCTCAAAGTACTCATGTATAGACTCTGTCGCGTACTGCTCAATGCTGCTGATTGATCTTTTCAAAGCATTGAGCTTTGTTGCAGGAAAGTACATCTCTAGGAAAACTCTCTTCATCTCAGCCCAAGTGGTAATAGATCCAAGTGGTAGATAGAAGAACCATTCATTTGCATCATCCTTCAAAGAGAAGGGAAAAGCTCTCAATTTGATTTGCTCTGCAGTGACGTCCTCAGGTTTCATCCCAATTACCACCCTATAGAATTCAGACAGATGCTTGTGGGGGTCCTCCCCACTCAACCCATGGAATTTGGGTAAAAGATGAATTACCCCAGACTTAAGCTCAAATTTGACTCCTTCTGCTAGAGCAGGGAATTGGATTGCCAGGGGTTGCTGTGCCAGATCAGGAGCAGAAAGATCCTTAAGAGTGCGGTTCGCATCGTCAGCCATCTCTGTTGTCGGTTCCTGTTGATCAAAAGGGAGTTCGCGAAAGCGATCACGAACTTCTCGCCTTAGAGCGGCAAGGGTCCTTTCAATCTCTGAATCAAATGGTAACAAAGATGAATTAGTAGCACGGGTATGGACCATGTAAGATGGTCCACACCAAGATCAACACTAAAAACACACGAGAATTTAATAAAAGTCCCCGGCAACGGCGCCAAATTTGACGGAGGGGAAACCTGTCGTTGATCAGCCAAAGTAACTCAAACCTATAACTAGTATAGTAATAAGTAAGAGGTCGATCCCACAGGGAAATTTATGATTCAAGTGTGATTCTAATGCCGATTAAGTAACAAAAAAGGGGGGTTTTAGTGTGAAAGTTTTAAAGCAAAGTAACGAACGCAAAGTAAGTGAATTTTGGTTTAGACAGATGAGAGAAGCAATTCCACCTACAATTTTCCACTTTATCGGATTGAAGCGATCCTTGTAACTTCTTCTCGTCCTATTATGTTTCCTATGAATGCCCTTGTCCCGACCTAATATAGTTACTAGTCCAATCAGTCCTAGAAACCCTTATCAATCGAACAGTCCCTAAGGAAGGATTTAACCCAATTGATAGCTTTAAGTTCAGAGATTAGCCAAGGTATTTGCAGTCCCTAAAGAAGGATTTAACAACACATTCAACTTCCTACTCATTCAATTAGTTCAATCAGCCCTAAAGGAACAAGTTTGCCACTTAGATTAAGGTTCACAATCAGGAATCTACAAAACCTTAGCGATTGAATTGATCTAACGAGTTGGCCAGACGAGATAGAACAAATCAATAATTAATTAAGCACAAAGAAGTTGAAGCATTCACAAATAGGAAACTAGGAGCGAGAATTAGAAACTCACAATCAATCCGAATAAAGCTTCAAATTGCAGGCAGAATAGATGAGTTTAGTTCCTCATGGAAGACATAGCTCAAAATCTCTAAAAAGTCTAATGGTTGAAAGAATAAAATGAAAGGTAATGAAAAACAACATAAAAGTTGCCTAATAAAACATCCAAGTCGGCCTCAAAACAATCATAGAAAAAACTAGGGTTTTCCAAAACGCGCTGCGCGCTGACGGAGGTTGCGGCGCCTGCCGCAAGTGTCTTCTTCACTTCCTGCTGCGGCCGCCGCAAGGTTGCGGAGCCCGCCGCACGGTACTCTGCCGTAGCCTTGTGCTTCCATTGTGGGCTTCTCCTCTTGTCTTGCTTCTTTTCTTCCTTGTTCCTTCCCATGTATCTTGTGTTCCTCTTCGAGATATTGCATCTCCCAAATGTGTTCCGATTCAATCTGCGAGATAAACACAAAATTGCGCAGAATCCGAACTTTTCTAAAATAAACACAAGATGCAATTTAACAACAAAGCGAGCAAGAAATGCAACCTAACTACACTAAATATATCTATAATGCCTATCTAAAATATGCATTATCACCAACCATCGACAAAATCACTGGCGCACTGCTTTTCGGGTTGTTCGCTATCTAAAGGCTCTTCCGTCTCAAGGTATTCTTCTCTATAGAAACATCTCTCTTCGGCTGACCGCTTTCTGCGACTCTGACTATGCAGCATGTCCTCTTACGGATTTTTTTTATGCTTAGAGAGTCTCCGGTGTCTTGGAAGACCGTGAAACAAACAACGGTCTCGCGCTCTTCAACTGAGGTCGAATATAAAGCAATGGCTACCACTACTTGCGAGCTCATTTGGCTCAAGTCCTTTCTTTGGTTCCTCGTCATTCGCTATGGTCTTCCTATGCACTTCTGGTGCGAAAGTTAGGCAACTCTTCACATTGTCTCCAATCTTGTCTTCCATGAGCGCACCAAGCACATCGAAGTTGATTGTAATGTTTTATGTGATCAGCAGGTAGCCGGGGTCATCTCTCTCTCTCCTACACCCACTCTGTGAATCAACTGACAGACATTCTTACCAAGCCACTTGGTCAGCAACAGTTTCAGGTGCTTCTGTCCAAGTCGAGCATTCGTAATCTACATGCTCCAACTTGGGGGGGGGGGGGGTTGGTGGGCTGCTTAACCAGGTGTAATTGTGTCGTTGGTCCTAGTCCCCCAAATGCAAATAATATCATAAGTCAAGGCTAAACAAAAGATTAGTATAGCAGAAAACTAAGGTGTCGATCCCACAGAGAAGACTGATTCGTAATTCTTATGATGATTCTCAAACACGTAGCAATAAAGTTGTATCAAACAAATGAAACAAACAAATAATCAAAAGGTGTAATGATTGCGAAGTAGTAATAATATGAGGAAAATGCTTCACCTGCAATTTTTGACAATGGTTGGAGTTCATGATCCTTGGAATAATTTCATTGTTATTCTCAATCAATGCAAACCAATTGGTATCAAAAGTTACGCCAACTTGTCTTAGATAGATTGATCAATAAAGGAACAACAACTTACATTCTATGAAATACAACATAGAACAACATAAAGACCGAAGTTCATGGCCAATTAGCAATATCAATCTCAATGCAATTAGGAATCAAAAGATTGCGAAGTTGTATAGCTTTTAGTCATAATCTCATAGAAATCAATATAAACAAATAGTCATCATCCTGCAGAGACAATTGATGCTTTCACGGGATCAATTTCCCTTGCTTTCAACAAAGATACTGATCTTACGAAAGGAATCGCTAGCAAATATGTATTTTCTGTCTAGATGATCAATCATAGAGAGAACATGTGAAAATACTTAACAATGAAGAAAAATGATAATGAAATAACTCATGAATAACAATATGAAATCAAATCCTCACAATTCAACCAACCATGTCTTCGAATCACGGGCGAAACTATGAGTTTAGCAACGCATAATCAACGTATCTCTCTCTCTATCTCTCTCTCTATCTATCTATCTATCTATCTATCTATCTCTCTCTCTCTCTCTCTCTCTCTCTCTCTCTCTCTATCTATCTATCTATCTATCTATCTATCTATCTATCTATCTATCTATCTATCTATCTATCTCTCTCTATCTATCTATCTATCTATCTATCTATCTATCTATCTATCTATCTATCTATCTATCTATCTATCTATCTATCTATCCATCTATCTATCTATCTTGTTCTTCCAAACAATACCAATCTTGCCACACACGACTGTAAGACTAGAAATAACCTCTAAGAGTTGAGCAAACCCCTAGAAATAAAATAATAATAAACTAATAATAATATCTTCAGACGAAATCGCATATCGCTGACTTTGCAAGGCCGACGGTCGTCGCTTATCTGGCTCCGTGATTCTTCTTTGTCTTCGACATTACGCTCCTTAACTCCCTTGATAGATGATCCTTCCTCGACCTCTCTTATTCTCCAAATCCATCTCTTTTGGATCTCTGAAGCCTCCCTTGAAGCTCAGATTATAAAACTGCAGAATAAACACAAAATAGCGTCCAAACTTGAATACTCCAAATGCAAAAAAAAATGTACATAAGACAAAACACATGCAAATATGAACACTCAAATGCAATAAAATCTATCTACAATGCCAGCTAAAATATGCATTATTAAACTCCCCCACATTTAAGCTAGGTCTTGCTTGTCCTCAAGCAAATGAAGAATAAACATAAATCAATGCATCCCACGAGAGATTCCTTCACAACTTTACCTCATTAAAAGCAACATCAAACCAAATGCAAACATCAACAAGGCACATAAACATCATAATATATATATGGATGATCAAGTAGTATGCATGCTTATCAATCTAACCTCAAAAGGGAGAATATGTGTTTCTCTCACTATCATGTGTTTAGGCTTTGAACATACACTCAACTCAATTCCATATGCAAACATCAACTCAAATATTGTTCAGGAGGACTTTCGCTAAATGAAAATCTTCAAAGAAGATTCCATTTGGCGGGGTTGTAATGGGGCTTAGTAGAAACATAAGGGCAATGAATTGTTTTTGGTCATGTGGTGCTTTCAATTTCGGGAACCAAGATTCCTAAAACTTCCAACATAACACAAAACAACTCAAAAATCACATCAAGCTCAGATAAGAACATAAACTCAATAAACTCTCAAAATATAATAACTCTCAAAAAAACATTTATCCAACTCTCATATGCAAGAATAAATAAACAAGGCTCTTTATTCATAACTTTTCTCCTTTTTTTCTTTTTTTTTTCCGATTTTTTTCTTTTTTCTTTTCTCTTTGAGTCATAAGCATGAAATACAAATATGATGGTAATAAGCACATATCATTACATCTTTCTCAAAACCTCTCACCATAAGCACACTCTTTAGCTTTTCTCGGAAAACTCAAAATAAACATCCATAACTAACTCTAAATCCCAATTCCTGGACGGGTAAGGCTTATCATAGGCTAGGAAACATGAGTTTTGTGGAGCTTTAAAGAAAAAGGCTAAAGGCTCAAATTGGCTTCAAGAAAAGATATAACATACAATAGATATGGATAAAATAATGGCTAAAAATATGCCTTTATCATTTGCAACTCATAAGCAATGGTCACGTATATAATCCGCCTAAAAAATAGATAACCATGTCAATACTCAGAGATAAATACATAGGAAGAGTAAATCACACAACAAAAGTGAAAAGGAAATAATTGTAATCTCTTATTAGGCCAAAAATTCTTACTAGGACAAATTTTTGTTGGATTTCAATCATGCTTAGGAACTTAGATCATGCATGCTCATTTACATATGCCAATTAATATCTCACATAAAACAATTTTCAAGACATGGTTAAATCATCCAGAATTCCATGGGATTTATATGATCATGCAATAAATGAAATAGAGGACAAAATAAGCTAGATGAGTATTTGAGTAACACATATATATGCAATTCATGATTTTTTTGAATTTTTGACATTTTTCTCTTCTTTTTTTCATTTTAATAACAACAATAAATCATAAACATGATGCATGAAAACAAACTAAAAACATATACAAATATAAACAAACCTAAAACTGGAATCATAAACATTAATAACCAACGTAAACCACCTTCCCACACTTAGATATTGCATTGTCTTCAATGCATAAACACAAAGAACAATGAAATAACAACAGGGTGAAGGAAGAGATACTAACCTATCAATGGGAAGGCGGAGGCTAGAACCCATACTGATGGCAAAGATCAACAAGTATACGCGCTAACATTGTCTGAATATTAGTAATCCGGGTAAAGATAGTTAGGAGATCTTCCTTGTGCTTCCTTTCCAGCTTTGTCAACTGACGCTCAAATTCATCCAAAGCGACATAAATAGGGTCAGCATTTGTAGTAGAAAAATCTTCTTATTGATCCCCAACTTGGTCATCTTCCTCTCTTGAGCCTTGTGATTCAGAATCTTTCCTTTGTAAAAGTGTCTCATGAGGCTTAAGAAAGCTATCATGACTGAGAATTGAAGTTAGCAAGCTTGAAAAAGAGTGATAACTCAATGGGAAGATGTAGTGATAATAATAACGATTCTTAAGAAAATAGCAACAGTTTATGGCAAATTGATAACAAAGTAGTGATAACAATATAGAAAACATTTCACTTGTAATTCTCAACAATGGTCGAGGTTCAAGATCCTTGTTGTGAGCCTATTTTGCCATGTTTTACACTTGCTTTTATATTGATTTGTGTATGCATTTCATACATTTGGGCTAAAATTATACAAACTCTATGTAGTTTACACTTATTTGCCAAATTATGGAGTCTACACTAGTTTCTGTTTAATTTCGCAGAAATCGAGGCAATTTATAGCAATTCGGAGAAAGGATGGAAAGCTCGAAGTCAACTACAGAAGGTCCGAGGTCAATGAGCAGATGAACCAGGATAAATCGAGCGGAAATAAGGAAAGAGAAACTCGACAAGGCTAGTCGATATCGAGTAACCTACTCGATATCGAATATCCCTAAGCCCAGAATTCCACACAAATTCGAGCAGGAGAACTCGAGGAGCCCGAACCTAGTCGACGTTAAGTAAGCCTACTCGATGTCGAGTACACCATGTCGAGTCCAGAAGCTGCCCGAGCTGGAGTGCAACCCAGGAGGAGAAGACCCTAGTCGATGTCGAGTAACCTGGTCGACGTCGGGTAGCCCAAACAAGCAGTCCGAGTTCAAGATCGAGTGGAATCCGAGCATGTAGAGTTACTTGGAAGCCAAGGCACGTCAAATCTAGCAACACCAATTGAAGATCTATCAAAATGGAAGGGATCTATCCACATTAGTCCTAGTTTCCGAATAGATTCATTTCCTTTATCATTAATGTTTTATCTTATGTTATTAGATAGAAAGTTTTAGATTTCGATATAGTTGTTCCTTCCTATAATAGCTACATGGAACAGTATAAATAAAGCTTTAGGGGTTGGATTTTAGAATCATCCAAGACATGCCATTAGAGAGACATCGAGTAGAGAGAGCGAGTAGAGAGCTTAGGCCTAGAGAAAGTTGGAGTTGTCGAGAGACATTTTGGCTTTGATCGGTTGTAAGTTTTATTTTAATTTATTTAATGCTATTTATTTTCCAAAACATTATTGATGAGTTTATTCATGAACAGAAGCGAGTAGTCACCCAACTTCTAGGGTCGGGGTGAGCCTGACGGTATCCATGTAAGGTAATGCGAAAAGGTACAATTCTTTATGCGATTTCGTCTTCTATCCCTACAAGCATGATTCTTTTACGAACGTTGAAGGTGATCCTTGTTTTTGTTATGGAAGCGAAAGTGATCTTAATACAACTTGGATTAATTATGCGAAAGTGATCTTAATACAACGTGGATCTTAATACAACTCGAGTATCCCTGAGCCCAGAATTCCACATGAAGTCGAGCAGGAGCACTCGAGGAGCCCGAACCTAGTCGAGTAAGCCTACTCGATGTCGAGTACACCATGTTGAGTCAAGAAGCTGCCCGAGCTCTAATGCAACCCAGGAGGAGAAGACCCTACTCGATGTCGAGTAACCTGGTCGACGTCGAGTATCCTAGTGAAGGAGTCCGAGTCCGAGTGGAATCCGAGCATGTGGAGTTACTTGCAAGCCAAGGTACGTCAAATCTAGCAACACCAAGTGAAGATCTATCAAAATGGAAGGGATCTATCCACATTAATCCTAGCTTCCTAATAGATTTATTTCTTTTATCATTAATGTTTTATCTTATGTTATTAGATAGAAAGTTTTAGATTTAGATATAGTTGTTCCTTCCTAGAATAGCTACATGGAACACTATAAATAAGGCTTTAGGGGTTGGATTTTAGAATCATCAAAGACAAGCCATTAGAAAGACATCGAGTAGAGAGAGCGAGTAGAGAGCTTAGGCCAAGAGCAAGTTGGAGTTATCGAGAGACGTTTTGGCTTCGATCCGTTGTAAGTTTTATTTTAGTTTATTTAATGCAATTTATTTTCCAGAAATTATTGATGAGTTTATTCATGATGAGAAGCGAGTAGTCACCAAACTTCTAGGGTCGGGGTGAGCCCGACGGTAGCCATGTAAGGTAATGTGAAAAGGTACAATCTTTTGATGAGATTTCGTCTTATATCCCTACAAGTATGATTCGTTTGCGAAAGTTGAAGGTGATCCTTGTTTGTATTATTGAAGCGAAAGTAATCTTAATACAATTTTGATTAATTATGTGAAAAAGGGTTAGTAACAATTAGGGTTTATGCGAAAGCCTCTATATTCCTATTTGTTAATAACGACAGTTAATTGATGAAAAGGCATGATATTTTATACCTTATGCATTATTTTATATGGTTATCGTTGCGGTGTTGAAACCCCGATCTTGGAAGTGTTTTAGTTTATTGATTTATTTTCACAAATTTCGTGTTTGCCTTTGTTTTATTTCGAATTTAAAGTTTCAGTTTTGTTTCTGTTCTACTCGATTTTGAGCACCCCTAGTCGATTTCGAGTAGCCTTGTCGACGTCGAGGACTAAAGTACTCAAGATCGAACACTTTGCTTTCGGTTTTTGCTTTGTTTTGCGTTTCGTTGCTTATGTTCTCTATTTTGCAGACTGAGTAGTCAAAGTCAACTAAGCCTAGTCGAGATCGAGTACTTCCTAAGTCATTTTTGAGAGTTTCTGAACTGAAAAGGCGGGCACTGACACCCTTCCTCGTGGATCGATCCTGACTACCTTCTACTACAACGGGATGAAGTCTTGTAATTATTTGCTTGGACAGGAGTCTGTTTTATTTAGTTTTATTTACTTGATTTACTAGACACATCCTCCTGCAACAACAAATTGGCACCGGTGCAGGGAAAGCAATCAATCGCGCCCTTTTTAATCCTTTTACTCTTCTTTTTGCTTTTTAGTTTCTTTTTACTTGTTTCTTTTTGTTTCTGTTTTTCAGGTGCATGCGAAGAACTGATCGCAGGCCAATCGGCCCAATTCTCGAACCAGAGCGATTCTTTCATCTTCAACGAAGGCTAAGGAGGATGTCGCAAGTCAACAATGAGAATGCGGTCCCGCTCACACCAGCACAGGAGCTTGAGCAACTCCACCTACACATTGATGAACTCACCACCAGAGAAGCAGAACACCCCCAACGAGAGGCGGAATATGCACAGAATCAGAAAATGTGGGAGGCAGGGGTAGATCGCGAGGTCAACTCAAGGAGGGAACTTGAGGAGCAGATTGGGCATGTCCCAGCCAACGCAAAGGAGTATCTGCATCCTACTTTGGAAGTTCCAGAATCACTGATCGTTCTTCCCTCTGTTAATTATGAAATTCTTCCTTCTTTTATTACTGAAATTAGAAGGAGTCAATTTAGGGGAAGACCCAATTAATGTCCTTTAGAGCACGTTACTACTTTTTTAGATTTATGTGAAGCAATTGCTGATGGTGCTAATCTAGAATATCTTAAACTAAAGGCTTTTCGTTGGTCCCTTGCAGGAATAGCCTCACAGTGGCTTGAAGGATTGCCAAAACAATCAATTTGCACTTGAAACGAACTACAAGACCTCTTCCCCAACAAGTTTTTTCCTCTTGCAAAGACAGCTGCTCTTAGACAAAAAATCACAGCTTTCAGACAAAAGCCAGGAGAACCGCTTGCACAAGTCTGGGAGCGCTACAAAAGGCATCTGAAATTCTGTCTTACGCATGGACAACCACCCTATGTCATCCAGGAGATCATCTTCAACTGCGTGGATGCGCCGACTAAGGATCGGAAATCAACAACTACACTGCATATAGGTATCTCGAGTATACCCCACACCGTGCTTGGGAGACCTTTGAGATGCTGTCCAACTACGACAATACATATGGGACTTCTGCAGCCTCTGCTAACGAAAGGTATGAAAGGTCTGCCCCATCTATGCCATTGTATATGCCACCAAATGAGGTTGATCCAGACATCAGGGAGCAATTCCAAAATGACCAGGTACGCCGTCTTACCAAACAAGTCAAATTCTTGTCTAAAAATCAGCCTTGTTTGGAATGTGGGTTTGTGAGGCACAACACTACTGTGTGCCCCCATGTCGATCAAGTAAAACTGGCAGAATCCCACGAAGAGGTAAGGTATGCAGGGGAACAGTACTCAGGACAACATCAGAACCAGAACTGGAGCTATTATCGCCATCCCAAGCATCAAAATCCCCCACCTAACAGAGCTCCTGGTCACCCTGACAGAGAAGGTAAGAAAGATGACCTGCTATTGATACTTGAGGAGATGCAAAGGAACCATGCAGAAAGCAACCATTCCATCAATTCCATCCACACACAGCTGCACGACGTCAACTCGAGGCTTGGGGAAATCGATATCTAGCGGAAATCTATGGAGACCCAGATTGGACAACTGACAACATCCGTACCCAAGCAATCAGGTACGCTCCCTGGATCCTTAGAACCTAACCCTAAAGGTAAATCTACAGGACATGTGGCTGTCATGATCCAAAGGAGTGGGCGACAGACACAGACGCCCGATCAAAACACGGAGCATAAGGTCGATATCGAGTGGACTACTCGACATCGACTAGTCCACTCGATATCGACCAGAACCTGGTTGACATCGAGGAGACCGTACTCGACATCGAGGAGAATGCAAGGTCTGCCCAGAAATCGACCAACATACTCGACGTCGAGGACCCCCTAGTCGACGTCGACCAGCCTTCTGCCCCTGTCGACCACCCTTCTGCACCTTCGACGAAGAAAAAGCTGCCATTCCCAATGAAATCTCTAGAGGACCCAGCGGAAAAGAAGTTTCAGCGGTTTGTGAAGATGCTTCAGAGGCTCAACGTCACCTTCCCCTTCACAAAAGCCCTTCATGAGATGCCGTCCTACGTCAAGTTCCTCAAAGAGATTCTAAGCAAGAAGCGGTCGATGGCTGAGATCGTAGAGGAGTGCAGCCAAATGGACACTCTAGAGAAAAGGCCAGATCTAGGTATGTTTTCTATAACCATTGGATTTGGTCAATATAAATTCAATGCTTTGTGTGACTTGGGAGCCAGTGTGAGTATAATGCCTTTATTAATCTAGTCCAAAGTTAAGATAGGTGCCTTAGAGCCCGTGGATGCAAAATTATACATGGCGAACAACACAGTGGTCATCCCAGCAGGCATGGTGGACAATGTACCGGTGCAAGTAGGTAAGTTATTTGTCTCTGCTGATTTCTTATTTATTGATATGGCAGAGGACCCTGCTTGTCCAATCATTCTAGGAAGGACCTTCTTGGCGACGGTGGATGCCAACATAAGCGTAAGGAAGGGAGTATCCACTTTCAACATCAGCGATGAGGTAATTGAGTATTCTTTTAACAAAACTAAAAGGCATACAGGTCCCATGGAAGAGGTCAAGTCAATATCAGCCAGGTACATTACTTATGGAGAGCCTAAGGTAAAAAATATGACCCCCGAGGAGCTAGAAAAGAGGGATATGGTAGCCCAAGTGGAGGAGATCATGGCCATCTTGAACGATGATACAAAGGACCCACTCGACATCGACCAAGGTAAGTCGATATCGACTAACTTCTTTTCGGATGCCTTGCCAGGATTCAAGTATGGGGTCGATGTCGACAAGAAGTACTCGACGTCCAGTACTCTAGTCGACGTCAACCAGATCCCAAGTCCACCACCGACTGTGCCTTCATCGAGTGGACCACCCGAAGCCGAGCAATACTCGACGTCGACCAGTCCTCTTTCTCCTCGACTCCCTCCTCTTCGACTAGCAAGCCACAAGACGAAGGTAAGTACTCGATGTCAAGTACATGTACTCGAAGTCGACCAGATCCCGAGGTCCCCAATTCCGATTCTTCAACGGTAAGCCAAGGTATGGTCATCTCTTCTCCTATTTCAATTAAATATTTATCTATACATGGGAGAGGTTTGCCTTGGTATGTGCGATTGTGCAGGGTTTCCAATGATGATCCCAAGGAGTATGGAGTAGGAGACAAGGTCTATGTCACCAAATCAAAGGATCACTGGTTCTCAACCAAATTCACCAAGAAGAAGATGGGACCATTCACAGTGAACAAGATCCATTCAGGAGGACTACAACTAATAGATAAGAATGGATTCCTTTTCGAAGCCCAGGCTACGTGGGCCAGGCAAATGCCACCTTGAGCTTAACGGAGAAAGTCGGCCTAGCGACTATAAAGTCTAGAAATTGTAAATAAAACACTTAGTTTTTGAATTTTTGGACATTGGTTTTTGGTTTTTGGACATTATTTTTAAGTTTTTTTATTGTGGATATTTTCCGTCTAACGAATCTTCCAGGTACGAAGAAAGTTGCAGAAGTACTCGACGTCGAGTACTCTACTCGACGTCGACTACCCCCATCGAGCAAAACGGCATGTGATCGACGAAGGACCACCCTGTAGGCTTCACTGTACTCGAATTCGAGTAACTGTAGTCGAAGTCGACCACACTTCCTTGATATCGACTACTCCTACTAGAGGTCGACCATTTTTGTAGCAACATTGCACTTGATTCCGACGATCAGCACACCTGTCTAGTGAGTTTCTTTCTTTACCCTTGTTTTTATACAGTGAGGACACTATAATGTTTAAGTAAGGGGTGGGGGAAGGGCTTACTTTGTGCAAATTTGACCATATTTGTCATTATGTGTGCATATTTAAAGCTTATTTCTTGAATTGCTTATACATGGCTACTTTGGATTTCATACTTTATTTATGTGCTTATGTGCATGTTTTCCAAAGTTCATAAAAATCATCCCCAGAGTTCATAAAAATCACCCCCATTAAAAATTTTGATTAGTGTCATGGAATCTTAAATTGAACTCGACGATGCAAAATTGGATTCATTAGAGATATAGCATGAAATTGCCTAATAAAGGGAAGTCACAATAAAATGCATATTTTTTATGAAAACCATGAAAGGAGGTAAATTTGATGTTGCTTTTGACATGTTGCATGATAAGAGGATGGAGGACTTTATATTTCCATATAATGCTCATATGTGTTTATTCCTAGCCATATCTTTGCTTATGCATCACAAAAGTTATATTATGCCTTATTTCAAGTATTGCTCCATGATCTAAATATTGCCCATTCTTTACCTTATTTCCTATCCGGGGATTATGTTGAGAATGATGTCTTATTATGGAGATTATCATATGGTGTTTGTGTATTTGTCATATATCATATATGGAGTTTGGCAAGAATGTTTGAAATATATGGAAAATTTAATGAGTGAAAGAAATTCCGGTCACCTCAGGAGATAAAGGTAGATCGACCCTGCCTGCGTTGAGATAATAGTTCCGTAGGATGGGACACCAATGTGAGGAGTCTGAAGCACTAAGTATCCAGGGCCATTCATGACACCCATGTTAGCGACTCGCGAGAAGGCAGTGCTGAGGTTAGAGAGGTAAAAGCATAATATTGAAAAAACCAATGAGCGATGAGCGAAAAGTGATAAATCAAAGGAAGAAGGAATGTGGTATGAAAGTTTGGAAAGTACTCCATTTCCCCGGATCATTAGCACAACATGGCCAAAAATTGCCCACCTCTAGCCTTTACCAATCTACTCTTTAATGAGCTTAAATAAAGTCCTCTTGATTATTAATGCTTTGTCACGAATGAATGTTTTTGCATAAACTTCCTTTTGTGAGAGATGTTTCTTTTATTGCACATGCATGGATATGTGACATTAGTACCTTTACGAGGATGGTAATTGATTGCAGGGATATATGAGAATGAATCTATGATGTTGAGAGTTTGTGTTCTTCCCCTATATGACCATTAAAAGTATTGCTTGAGGACAAGCAAGCTTAAGTATGGGGTGTTTGTTGTGAGCCTATTTCTCCATGTTTTACACTTGCTTTTATATCGATTTCTGTATGCATTTCATACATTTGCCTAAAATTATACAAAATCTATGTACCTTACACTTATTTTTCAAATTATGGAGTCTACACTAGTTTCTGTTTAATTTCGCAGAAATCGAGGCAATTTATATCAATTCGGAGAAAGGATGGAAAGCTCGAAGTCAACTATAGAAGGTCCGAGGTCAAGGAGCAGATAAACAGGACAAATCGAGCGGAAACAAGGAAGGAGCAACTCGAGTATCCCTGAGCCCAGAATTCCACACGAAGTCGAGAAGGAGCACTCGAGGAGCCCGAACCTAGTCGAGTAAGCCTACTCGATGTCGAGTACACCGTGTCGAGTCAAGAAGCTGCCTGAGCTCGAGTGCAACCCAGGAGATGAAGACCCTACTCGATGTCGAGTAACCTGGTCAACTTCGAGTAGCCTAGTGAAGCAGTCCGAGTCCGAGATCGAGTAGAATCCGAGCATGTGGAGTTACTTGCAAAACGGGAGGAAGTCTTGTAATTATTTCCTTTGACAGGAGTCGGTTTTATTTAGTTTTATTTACTTTATTTAGTAGACACATCCTCCTGCAAAAAAAATCTCAGGATTGATTCAATAGATATTTCTAAAGCATATGTCAACTTGGCTAAGGTTGATAGATCCGCAAAGATACAATCTTCTTATTCAATATCAGTAAGAAATAGCATTAAACACTCAAGTTCTAAGACCACTTGGCATATCGATTCAACGCAAATAGAAGACAAGGAAGCAACCCTCTCGGCCCTATAAACATCTACTCGACATAGATCAATCGAAATCATCCACTACAAAGATATAGACATATTACTAAATCAATGGCTTCGTTAGCTATCTAGAAAACAACAACGAATTCATAGCATATATGCAATTCATAACATGGTGATCAATCATAAAAAGGAAAAAAAAATATAATCTATAAGAACAAGATGATAAATTAATTAGAAATAGCTAATAGAAATCAAATCCTCACAATTCATTCAACCATGTCTTCGAATCACAGGCGAAACTATGAGTTTAGCAACTCATAGCCAAAGTAACACTCATATTTCTCTCATCTCAATAACTTCTTGTTCTCTTAACAAATGAATAAAAAAAACCTAAATAGAGTCGTGGAAACCTGTTGTGAGCCTAATTCTCCATGTTTTATAGTTACTTTTATATCGATTTCTGCATACATTTCATACATTTGGGTTAGAATAATACAGAATCTGTGTAGTTTACACTTATTTGCAATAAATGGAGGTCTACATAAGTTTTTGTTATATTTCGCAGAAATCGGACGCAATTTGGAGTTTAAAGGAAACTCATGGAGAAGCTAAGAATGGTGCAGCTGGAGAAAAGGCCATTTTTCACCATTCTTTGTTCTGAATCAAGTTTTGATTTTTTCATAAGAGTTGTAGCCCTCGGAAAGAGCTTTCCAAGGCATGGTCATATGCGTCAATCCGACAAACGATGACTCAGGAAAGTGCGTTTCAAGAACAGAGCAGGATGCTGATAAGACTGGTCGATATCGACCAAGCACACGCAATATCGACCAGATTTAGGTCAAAATTCTCCAAATCGACTTAGAGTTGGCTAGAATCGACTAAGGAAGAAAGGAAGAGGTCGATATTGAATGCCCAAAGTCGATATCGAGTACCCAAATCGAGTCAATATTCCAGAAGTCGGCCCAATGCAAGCGGCTGAAGAGAAACCGAGGAAGCACAGGTCAATATCGACTTAACTAGGTCAATATCGACTTAACTAGGTGAATATCAACTGGACCCACGGCGACGGATTTCGAGCTTAACCGACTTCTTGTTAAGTTTCTATCCCGAATCCGATGGAGATATTTTTGAGACCAAATTCTACCCACATCTATCAAGAGCTATCAAGTCAAGGGAGAAGATATTTCATCCACATTGGATATAATTATGGATTTAATTCTTTTATTCCATTTATTTATCTTTAAGCCTTTAGATATTTAGATATAGATATAGATAGATCTTCTTTCCTAATTAGCCAGGGTTGGAAGCCTATAAATAAAGCCTTAGGGGCTGAGTTTTATTCATTCAATGTCAGAGAGAACAAGTAAGTAGTTACATAGAGAGAGAGAGAGTTTGTGGTGAGCAAGGCGGAAAGGCGAAAGCTGATTTGGCTTCTTCGGTTGTAAGCTTTCTTTGGTTTAATTTAATGCAAGTTAGTTTCTTTTGTTTATTAATGAGTTTCTTGATAATGAAGAGCGAGTAGTCCACCCACTTCTAGGGTCGGGTTGAGCCCGACGGTAGCCATGTGAGGTGATGCGGTAAAGGTACGATCTTTTTATGCAATTCATCTTCTATTCCTATGATCATGATTCTTTTGCGAGAGTTGAAGGTGAACCTTGTTTGTATTATTGAAGCGAAAGTGATCTTAATACAACTTGGATTAATTATG
Source organism: Persicaria tinctoria (assembly GCA_037127255.1). Lineage (NCBI taxonomy): Eukaryota > Viridiplantae > Streptophyta > Magnoliopsida > Caryophyllales > Polygonaceae > Persicaria > Persicaria tinctoria. Next base: position 63,412,036 of record JBANSL010000008.1, on the reverse strand, counting down.
TGAAAAAAGGGTTAGTAACAATTAGAATTTAGGCGAAAGCCTCTATATTCCTATTTGTTAATAACGAAAGTTATTTGATGGAAAGTATGATCTTTTATGCCTTTATGTGTTATCTTGCATGGTTATCATTGTGGTGTTGATACCCTAGCTTTGGAAGTCTTTAAGTTTATTGAGTTTATTCACCGAAATTTGAGTTCTGTGTTCGAAGTTTGCATCTTTAAAGTTTATGTCTTTGTCGATCTTGGGGAGTTGTTAGTCGATATCGAGTAGTGCCTTGTCGATATCGAGTAAGGGTTTGTCGAGATCGAGTTTCTGTTGCTGAGTTTTCTTTCTGTTGTCGACTTGCTGTAGTCGATATCGAGGACTGTTGCTCAATATCGAGTAGCTTCTGTTTCCTTACTTTTGTTTACTTTGCTTTTTTATTTATGTCTTTCTGTTATTTTGTCTGTGAGATTTACAGCTACCTGAGATCCGCTGATACACTTCCTCGTGGATCGATCCTAACTTCCCACTACTGCATAGGGAGGGAGTCTTGTAATTATTTGCTGGGGCACGAATCTGGTTTGATTTATTTTGTTATATTTTAAACTCGATTTCCCCTTTACAACAAATTGGCGTCGTTGTCGGGGAAGCAATCATTCGCGCCTTAGGTAGTTAGATCTCACGCTTTTCCTTGAGTTACTTAGCAGGTATATGCGATGTTCTGGAATGCAAGACGCACATGATATGGAGGCTAAGATAGCGGAGCTTCGCCAACGGATAGCGGAGATAGACAGAGAGAGGGCGGAATTAAAACGTCACGCGGATGCCGATGCCGCCAAGACCAGCCGGATCAGGGAGCTATTGGATGTCTGGCGTAGAAGGGACAACGTCTCCTTCTATGAGCCAATCGACAACGACTACCTGGACTCGGCATATACACATTCTAGAGGAACTGATCCAGAAACACCATCCGAAATCATCTGTGCCCCAGAAATCCAGGTATGTCCTTCCTCTATTTCAATATCTACTTCGCTATATATCTTTAAAGAATCTTCTAAAGGATCCCAAGAAGAAGAAGAGCTACCAATGCAAAATCCGGATGTCGTTGCCCATGGTGTTTCAAAGTCGCTTTTACCTTAAAAGATGAAGGCCATCCCTGACGATTTTGGGCAACCGATGTTCGTGTTCAAGTATGGGGTCCTCGCAAAGTGGCATGAAGCTCCACAATATGAGGGGTAAATATCTCTTCCCACTCCACCGTTTTGATGTGGTGGAGATGTGCATACAAATCAACCAATGAAGCGGAAGAGGTATAATGATGAGGTATGTATAGTTTCTTTATATCTCCCTTTATGCATGCCAGCTAGAGCCCAAGAAGATGAATGGGTGAAGCCATGGAGCATTCACTCAGGGAGAATTAAGCTTCTTCACATGATGCCCCCGGATGACATTCCACGCTTCCCACCACCGGAGGAACCACCAGATCCACCTATACCTCCGGACAAAGATGAGCCAGGCTAATGCTTAATGGAGAAAGTCGGCCTAGCGACTATAAAATCTAGAGCTTGTAAATAGACAATTACTTTTTGGGACTTTTGGACATTGTTGCTTTTTTTTGTTTTTTTTTTTGGTTTTGAACTTTTAGTTTTTCTATTGTGGGTATTTCTCTTCTACATTTTTCAGGTCCATGGGGATAGAAGCAAGCTAAAATCAGACTAGGCCCAGTAGCATATCACTCGATTCTGACGATTAGCACACCTGTCTAGTGAGTTTCTTTCTTTACCCTTATTTTTTATACAGTGAGGACACTGTAATGTTTAAGTATGGGGTGGAAGAAAAGCTTACTTTATGCATATTTTACCATATTTGACATTATGTGTGCACATTTAAAGCTTAATTCATGAATTGCTTATACATGGCTATTTTGGAATTCATTATTCATTTATGGGCTTATATACATGTTTTCCAAAGTTTAAAGAAAAAAATGATCCCCATTGAAAATTTTTGATTAATGTCATAGAAAGCTTTATTGAACTCGACGATGCAAAATTGGATTCATTAGAGATATATCAGGAAATTACCTAGTAAGGGAAGTCACAATGAAGTGCATATTTTCTTGAAAACCATGAAAGGAGGTAAAATTTGAAATTGCTTTTGACATGTTGCATGATAAGAGGATGGAGGACTTTATATTTCCATATAATGCTCATTGTTTATATTCCTAGCCTTACCTATGCTTATGCATCACAAAAGCCATATTATGCCTTATTTCATATATTGCTCCACACGATCTAAATATTGCCCATTCTTTACCTTATTTCCATCCGGGGATTATGTTGAGAATGATGTTACATTATGGAGATGTTATATGGTGTTTGTGTTGTTGTTATATATCATATATGGAGTTTGGAAGGAAATTGTTTGAAATATATGGAAAATTTAATGAGTGAAAGAAAATCCGGTCACCTTAGAAGATAAAGGTAGATCGACCCTGCTCGCTGAGATAATAGTTCAGTGAGATGGGACACAATATGAGGAGTCTAAAGCACTAAGTATTCGGGGCCATTTATGACACCCATGTTTGCGACTCGCGAGAAGGCAGTGCTGAGGTTAGAGAGGTAAAAGCATTATTATTGATAAAAGCATTATGAAAGGTGATGATTCTTATGAAGAAGGAATGTGGTAAAGAAAGTTTGGAAATACTTCATTTCCCCGGATCATTGGCACCACATGGCCAAAAATTGCCCACCTTTAGTCTTTTACCAATCTACTCCTTATCGAGCTTAAATTAAAGTCCTCTTGATTATTAATGCTTTGTCACTTATGAATGCTTTTTAATTGCACATGCATGGATTTGTGACATTAGTACATTTTCGAGGATGGTAATTGATTGCAAGGTTATATAAGAATGAATCCAATATGTTGAGAGTTTTGATTTCTTCCCCTGTATGACAAATAAAAGTATTGCTTGAGGACAAGCAAGCTTACGTATGGGGTGTTTGTTGTGAGCCTAATTCGCCATGTTTTACAGTTAGTTTTATATCGATTTCTGCATGCATTTCATAGTACATTTGGGTTAGAATAATACAGAATCTGTGTAGTTTACACTTATTTGCAATATATGGAGGTCTACATAGGTTTTTGTTATATTTCGCAGAAATCGGATGCACTTTGGAGTTTAAAGGAAACTCATGGAGAAGCTAAGAATGGTGCAGCCGGAGAAAAGGCCATTTTTCGCCATTCTTCGGTCTGAATCAAGCTTTGATGTTTTCATAAGGGTTGTAGCCCCCGGAAAGAGCTTTTCAACGCATGGTCATATGCGTCAATCCGAAAAACGATGACTCGGAAAAGTGCGTTTCAAGAACAGAGCAGGATGCTGAGAAGACTGGTCGATATCGACCAAGCACACTCAATATCGACCAGATTTAGGTCGAAATTCTCCAAATCGACTCAGAGTTGGCTAGAATCGACTAAGGAAGAAAGGAAGAGGTCGATATTGACTACCCAAAGTCGATATCGAGTACCCAAATCGAGTCAATATTCCAGAAGTCGGCCCAATGCAAGCAGCTGAAGAGAAACCGAGGAAGCACAGGTCAATATCGACTTAACTAGGTCAATATCGACTTAACTAGGTCAATATCGACTTAACCCAGTCAATATCGACTGGACCCACGACGGCGGATTTCGAGCTTAACCGACTTCTTGTTAAGTTTCTATCCCGAATCCGATGGAGATATTTTCGAGATCAAATTCTATCCACATCTATCAAGAGCTATCAAGTCAAGGGAGAAGATATTTTATCCACATTGGATATAATTATGGATTTAATTCCTTTATTCCATTTATTTATCTTTAAGCCTTTAGATATTTAGATATAGATATAGATGGATCTTCTTTCCTAATTAGCCAGGGTTGGAAGCCTATAAATAAAGCCTTAGGGCTGAGTTTTTATGCAATTCATCTTAGGGTCGGGTTGAGCCCCACGGTAGCCATGTCAAGTGATGCGGTAAAGGTACGATATTTTTATGCAATTCATCTTCTATCCCTAAGAGCATGATTCCTTTGCGAGAGTTGAAGGTGATCCTTGTTTGTATTATTGAAGCGAAAGTGATCTTAATACAACTTGGATTAATTATGTGAAAAAAGGGTTAGTAACAATTAGGGTTTAGGCGAAAGCCCCTATATTCCTATTTGTTAATAACAAAAGTTATTTGATGGAAAGTATAATCTTTTATGCCTTTATGTGTTATCTTGCATGGTTATCATTGTGGTGTTGATACCCTGGCTTTGGAAGTCTTTAAGTTTATTGAGTTTATTCACCGAAATTTGAGTTCTGTGTTCGAATTTTTCATCTTTAAAGTTTCTGTCTTTGTCGATCTCGAGGAGTTGTTAGTCGATATCGAGTAGTGCCTTGTCGATATCGAGTAAGGGTTTGTCGAGATCGGGTTTCTGTTGCTGAGTTTGCTTTCTGTTGTCGACTTGCTGTAGACGATATCGAGGACTGTTGCTCGATGTCGAGTAGCTTCTGTGTCCTTACTTTTGTTTACTTTGCTTTGTTATTTCTGTCTTTCTGTTATTTTGTCTGTGAGATTTACAGCTACCTGAGATCCGCTGACACGCTTCCTCGTGGATCGATCGTGACTTCCCACTACTGCATAGGGAGGGAGTCTTGTAATTATTTGCTGGGGCACGAATCTGGTTTGATTTATTTTGTTATATTTTAAACTCGATTTCCTCCTACAACAAAACCCTATAGAATAATATAATAATCTAATAGAATCATCGGACTAAAATTGGCCTGTGCTGAACACGGACTAACAGCCAGCGCCAATGGAAAAGCGGCGGGCGTCGTCCCAACAGTGACCAACTTTCTCCTTAGCTTCGATGTTGTGCTTCCTTGCTCCTTTGTAGCTTCTTCTTTATCCTTATTATGCTCCAAAATAAGTCATTTAAGCTCCTGCAAGATCCCATCCAAGGTCGGAATGTAAAACCGCAGAATAAACACTAAAAAGGTGTAGATTCCGAACTCGAACATTTCACAAGAAAGATATGGAAATAGTCTAAAACATATGCAAAACTCATATCTAAATGCAATAAGAACCACCTATAATGCCTATATGAAATATGCATTATCAAATCCCCCCACACTTAAGCTCTTGCTTGTCCTCAAGCAACAATAAAACAAAACCATCATCTATGCATCCCAAAGGAGATTCCTTCACAATTTTACTCATCAAAAGCAACTTCACTCATAGTGTAAATATAAATAAGGCACACAAACGTCATAACACGTATATATGCAATCAAGTAGCTTGCATGCTCAAAAATCCAACCTCACAAAAGAAAATATGTTTATCTTTCGATATCATGTGTTTAGGCTTTTAAGCGTACACTCACGTCAATTCCATATACAAGCATCGAATCAAGTATTTACATTTATATCACAAAATCTCCACCGAATACATCAAAGCAAAAATAAGAACATCAGGAGGACTTTCGTTGAATGGAAACCTTCATAGAAGATTCCATTCGGCGGGGTTGTAATGGGGCTTGGTAAGAAACATAAGGGTAAGGAATTGTATTTGGTCATGTGGTGCTATTAATTCCGAGAAAATAAGATTCCTAACAACTCCTAACATAACACAAACCAACTCAAAGGTACATCAAGCTCACAATATAACAACTCTCATAAATATATCAATAAACTCCAATAATCTTAACAATCTCAGATATCTCATCATCATCATCATCATGCTTATGCACACATATGCATATACAACACCCAACCAAGTAATATCTCAACCAAACATCAATCCAACCTCCTCATATGCAAAAATGAATAACATGTCTCCTTTTTCTTTTTTTTTTCTTTTTTTTTCTTTTTTGCCATTTTTTTCTTATTTTTTTCTTTCGCCATTTCTTTTTTTTTTCATGAGCCGAAAATAATAATAATATGCATAATATGAGGGAACTATAAGCACATAACATTACTTCTTCTCCAAAACCATAAAACATAACAAACTCACACTTTAGCTTATTTCCTCCATAAACTCCAAATAGATATCCATAACTAACCCAAAATCTTAATTTTCCTGGAGAGGGTAAGGCTTATCATAGGTTAGGATTAATGAATTTTTGTGGAGCTAACAAATCAAATAGGCTAAAGGCTCAAATTGGCTTCAAAGCAAGATATAACATAGGGTAGACATGGGTAAACTGTGGATAAAAGGTTCCTCTATCATTTGAACTTGTCAAGCAATGATCATGTATATAATCGGTTTCAGAAATAGATAATCATGTCAATACTCAAAGATAAATGCATTGGAAGAGTAAATCACACAACAAAAGCAAAATGGAATATAGATGTAATCCTTATAAGACAAAAATTCTCACTAGGACAATTTCTTGTTGAATATCAAGCATGCTCACAAACTTAGATCATAAATTGACTATTTCTTGGAGCCTAAGGAGTTTATCTCTATATATTGTACCACGTTATCAGCACGTCGGTTGAATACAATATCATATTCTCCCCTTTTCTTTTACGTGCATTATAACATGTTATCAGCACAATAGTTTCTAAAAGCTAAAACCCTAATTTCACCTCCATTGACGTCTGACTCGTTTCTCTCTGATCTCATTTTTATCCTCTTCAATTTCTATACTCCATTGATAGCCCCCCTCTCGAACCTTGATCTATCCCCTCCCGTTTCCCTCTCCGACGATGCCTCCTAGATCGAAGAAGTCGGTGGTAACGCCTCCTTCGAAAAGGACTCCTAATGCCACCAAGGCAGCGCCGTTGCACAATCAATCTCAACAACTGGTGAATGATGATCAGATCCTTGAGAGCCACAACCCAATCTCGGGTCCGCTCGAGACGCTTGGAGAGGGAGATCACGCAGGAGTAGGTGCGCGGCTTTGAGATATAGGTGCGCGCGGCGATCGTACATGTGCCTCTTCGCCGGCGATCGTCACTGAGTCGGCTGTGTGAACCTCGGCGACCCGAACTTCGGCGAGGGCGCGATGATCGATTCCGCAGTCGAGGCCAACACCTACGAGCGCGTGTTTAATGGTCTCACGATTCAAGGAGGAAGATGAACAGGAGAAGAGGCGTGGCCCCATCGGTGAGGGAAGCTTCGCCAAAAAAAATGTCGAGACTGGAGACGTTTTCGCCATCAAAGTCCTCAATCGCGACAAGGTCCTCCGCCACAGCATGGTTGAACAGATCTACGAGGCAGCAAGAGCGATCGATTGATTCATCCAATTCCATGGCGAAGAAAGCAGTGCTGATCAGGTGCAACTACCTAGGCATCAAAGCGGAGCTTTTTGTCGGCGGAATCAGTCAATCACCGGAGAGCGTCATCTACTCGATCGTCCGATGGCGCCTTTGAGATCGAAGCCGGAGACAGAAGGACACCGCCTGGAGTTCTATGCCAACGCGACCATCAGATCTATGAAGAGGACGATCGATTGCACTGCGCAACCGCCTGGAGTTCTGCGCTAGGAAGCACAGAAACGTTATTTTTCAAATTCAGGAGGTGTCCGACACCAGGAAGCGAGGAAGCGTCGGGGAAGCGTCGGGGAAACCGTCAAGAAGGCCAGGAAACGGTCAAGGAAACGCAACGTCATCTGGACACACCGAGGACACGGACCGACGATTTTTGGAAACGAACGGGAAACGCCACCTCACGTTTTTTCAATATTTTTAATTAAAAAAAAGGGAAAATTGCTTCTATTGGGATGCCTGTTGTTGCAGGAGGATGGTCAAGTATGAAATAAATATAAAATAGAGTTCAGACTGACTTCCCTGTCTCAGCAAATAAATACAAGACTTCCTCCCGTTGTAGTAGAAGGTTGTCAGGATCGAATCCACGAGGAAGCACGTCAGCAGTTCTTAGGTAGCAACAGATCTCACAGACAAGCAACAGAAAGACAGAAAGAAAGAACAAAGAAAAACAGAAACAAAGACAGAAGTTAACGAAAGAAAGTAAAGAACAAAGCAAAACAGAAGCTACTCGATCTCGACAAAAGAGCACTCGAGATCGACAAAGCACAGCAAGTCGACAACAGAAAACAGAAAAATCGACAACAAAAGCAGAAACTCTGCTCGACCTAGACTAAGACCTACTCGATCTCGACAAGGGTCCTACTCGAGATCGACAAGCTTCTCCTCTATCTCGACTAGAACATAGAAAACGTAAATTGCAAATTTCGAACACAAACTCAAAATTTCCGACGAAATAAATTCAATATATAAAAGACTTCCAAAGCTAGGGTATCAACACCACAACGATAACTATGCAAAGTAACACATAAAGGCATAAAAGATCATGCTTTCCATCAAAATAACTTTCGTTATTAACAAATAGGCATATAGAGGCTTTCGCATAAACCCTAATTGTTACTAACCCTTTTCACATAATTAATCCAAGTTGCATTAAGATCACTTTCGCTTCAATAACACAAACAAGGATCACCTTCAACTCTCGCAAAAGAATCATGCTCATAGGGATAGAAGATGAATTGCATAACAAGATCTGACCTTTACCGCATCTCCTCACATGGCCACCGTCGGGCTCACCCCAGCCCCAGAAGCGGGTGGACTACTTACGCCTCATCATCAAGAAAGACATCAAATAACAAAAGAAACTAACTTGCATTGAATTTAAATAAAGAAAGCTTACAACCCACAAGACAAATCTGCTTTCGCCTTTCCACCTTGCTTGCTACAAACTCTCTCTCTCTACTCCTACTTGAATGGAATTGTGTGTGTTTCTGAATTGGAATAAGATGCCTAATGCTCAGCCCCTAGGGCTTTATTTATAGGCTTCTATTCCTTGCTATTCAAGGATAAAATCTCCTATCTATATCTAAAATTATATCTAAAATGCTTAAGGATAAATAAATGCAACAAGGGAATTAAATCTTTAAAGAAAAGATAAATCTAAACTAGGAAATATGTCTTCATGTTGATAGATCTCCCTTACATAGATAGACTTGATTGATTTGGATAAAATCTCGGCCAACTCGACTTCCTTCGTGCCCAAGGAATCCCAACTCTACTCGGACTGCTCACGTCGACGCGTTTCTGGAATCTGGTCTACTCGATCTCGACAAAGGCTTGTCGATCTAGACTAGGATTCATCGTCGACTGGACTTCTCGGGTGACTCTGCTCGACAGGCTCGGACCTGGGCTCCTGGGCGTCGTCGATCTCGACTAGGGCTCCTCGAGATCGACTAGAGTTGTGGTCGAGGATGGCTCTCTGGTGATGTCGAGTAGACTTCTTCGGCATGGACTCGGACTGGCGCTAGGTGGCTCGTCGATCTCGACTAGCTCTCATCGAGATCGACTAGGATTGTGCTCGGCGTCTTCGTCCTCGGCTTCTCGATCAGCTCCTCTTCTCGACTCCGGGTGTGGCGTCTAGGCTTCGTCGATCTCGACTAGGTCTTGTCGAGATCGAGTTGGCTTCCGGAGCTGGGTTGTCTCTGACTCGGTGTCCTCGACCAGCTCTGCTCGACCAGGTCTGCTCGGACAGCCCTCGTCGAGATCGAGTAGATGCTAGTCGATCTCGAGTAGAGTTCTCTCAGCTTTCTGCTATGTTCTTGAAACGCACTTTCCCGAGTCCTCGTTCGTCGAATTGACGCATATGACCATGCGTTAGAAAGCTCGTTCCGAGGGCTACAACTCTCATGAAGACACCAAAGCTTGATTCAGATTGAAGAATGGTGAAAAATGGCATTTTCCCCAGCTGCAACATCCTTAGCTTCTCCATGAGTTTCCTTTAAGCTCCAAAGTGTGTCCGATTTCTGCGAAATATAACAAAAACTTGTGTAGACCTCCATATATTGCAAATAAGTGTAAACTACACAGATTCTGTATTATTCTAACCCAAATGCATGCAATGTATGCAGAAATCGATATAAAAATAAGTGTAAAACATGGCAAATTAGGCTCACAACAATGCCCTAGTCGTCGCACTAGCAGACGTTCACTTCCAGTCTTCTCTTCCGCCGCTCAACTCATCCACTCTCCAAATATCCGGCTCCAAACTACCAGCGAAGGTCTCTCCATTCCACTCCGGCGACTCGGCGAGGGCGGGCTGTACTTCTCACTTCTCAGGTTTGTTTTCCTTGAATCCTAAATCCTTGATTCACTTCCAGTCTTCCGCTTCCGCCGCTCAACTCATCCTCTTGGCTCCACTGTCCAGATCTCCGGCGACTCAGCGAGGGACGGCGGGCAGGCGGCACTTCCAGTCTTCCGCTTCTCAGGTTTGTTGTGTGCTTTGAGCCTTTGAGTACCTTGAATCCTAAACCCTTTGGTTCTTCTTCATCAATCTTAGTTGTCCTATATTTTTTTTTTTCATTTCAATTTCATTTCAGTTTTCAAATTGATATGGCTTCTAGTTCACATCCTAGTACTGGAAGTGGAAGTATTTCTTCTATGTCTCAAAATAATGAAGAAGGACGTCCCCTGTGGGCTTATGTTTAGAAAAATTGGAAAAGTGAAGGAGGAGGTAATTGGTCCTGGACATGTAAGATATGTAATGCTGAATAACAAGGGACATATACAAGGGTGAAGGCTCATCTCCTCAAACTTTCACACAAAGGAATTGCAGCTTGTAAGAAGGTGTCATCCAAACAAATTGCTGAAATGACACGGCTAGATGCAGAATATGATGCTAGAATGGCTGCAGCAGCGTCTAAACCAGTGTCTCTCCCTGCTGAACCTTCAGATGAGAGTCACTTTGCAATTCCATCACAAGAAGGTAGTGTTTCTGATCTTGAATCATCGAAAAAAAGGAAAACTAATAATCCTATTTCTCAAGCTTTTGATATGCAAGCTAGAGACCGTTTGGATTGTGAAATCGCGAGGATGTTTTATACTGGTGGCTTGCCTTTTAATCTTGCAAGAAATCCTCATTTTTTTAGATCTTATTCTTTAGCTTTTGCTAGTGGTAAAGGTGCATGTAGTTATGTGCCACCCGGGTACAATAAGCTAAGAACTACATTACTTGAAAAAGAAAAGAAGCATGTTGATTGTTTGTTAGAGCCTATTAAAAGCACGTGGCCAGCTAAAGGAGTAATTTTTGTAACCGATGGTTGGAGTGATCCACAGAGGAGGCCTTTGATAAATTTTATGGCAGTTTTTTAAAGTGGTCCAATGTTTATTAAAGCTGTGAACTGTGCTGGTGAGTTAAAGGATAAAGAGTTCATTGCTCAGTTAATGATAGAAGTAATCGATGAGGTCGGCCATCATAATGTGGTGCAAGTTATCATTGATAACGCTGCAAATTGCAAGGGGGCTGGAGAAATTATTGAAGGTATTTACCCTCACATCTATTGGACTCCTTGTGTTGCTCACACACTTAATCTTGCTTTGAAAAATATTTGTGCTGCAAAGAATTTACCGAACAATCAAGTAACTTATGATGCATGTCACTGGGTCACTTTAGTTCATGATGAAGTTCTCCAAATTAAGAATTTTATCATGAATCATGGTTTGAGATTGTCCATGTATGCTCGGTTCACTCCTCTGAAGTTGTTGTCAGTTGCTGAAACTCATTTTGCCTCAGTGATTATCATGCTTAAGAGGTTTAAACTTGTGAAGAAGGCTTTGGTATCCATGGTTTGTTCTGATCAGTGGACTACATATCAAGAGAATGATCAAGAGAAGGCAAGATTTGTAAGAGAGAAGATTCTGAGTGAAGCATGGTGGGATAAGGTGGATTATATTCTTACATTTACAGCTCTTTTGTATGATTTGATTAGAGCATGTGATACAAACAAACCTTGCCTCCATTTGGTGTATGAGATGTGGGATTCCATGATTGAAAAGGTGAAGAAGATCATATATGAGCATGAGCAGCTTAGTGAGTTTGAACATTCTGAGGTCTTTGAGGTGGTGAATGGTATTCTACAAAGTCGTTGGCTTAAGAGTAACACACCTCTCCATTGTGTAGCACACTCCTTGAACCCAAGGTAAATAGTCTACCTTTAAATTTTAATCAACCTAGTCATTATTCAATTCATTTTTCTTAATTCTTACATTTTGATTCTTTAACTTCTTGAAGATATTATAGTCAAGAATGGCTTTGTGGGGATGCAGCTAGACACCCCCCTCACAGGGATGAAGAGATTTCGGTTGAACGCCGGAAATGTTTTAAAAGGCTCTTTCCAACTGAAGATGTGTATGATAAGATCATAGATGAATTTGCTGATTTCTCTCTCGAGGGAGAGGCTTTTAGTGATCCAGATGCTATTAAAAAGAAGTATTCAATGGATCCAAGAAAGTGGTGGGCAAACTTTGGAGCAGCAGCACCTAATCTTCAAGGATTAGCTCTTAAGTTACTTGGACAACCCACTTCTTCTTCATGTTGTGAAAGGAATTGGAGCACTTACTCTTTCATTCATTCTTTGAGGAGGAATAAACTCAATCCAAAGCGTGCAGAGGGCCTCGTGTTTGTTCACAACAATCTTCGTCTCTTATCAAGGAACTCGGCACAATACCAAGAAGAAAAGACCAAAATGTGGGATGTTGGTGGTGATGAGTTTGGATCTTTTGAAGATACTGGGATTCTTGAATTCGCGAATCTCTCCCTTGATGAGCCAGAGATGGAGAGTGTGCTTGCTCAAGATCATGGAGAAATTTGATGTTATCATTCTTGGTTTTATATTGGCTTATTAACTATTGATTTCCTCATATTTATTTGGTTGAATTGTGGCATTGTTGAAGGGTTGAACAATTACTTTTCTATTTCCGAGTCGTTAACTCGTTATCTTTTTATGTGTTAGCTGGAGTTGGGCATCATATATGTAACTCTTATAAAGATATATGTATTAGTCTTTGTGTGAGCTTTACAATGACATATATATCATATTGTCGTTTCCTCGCCGTTTCCTGATTTTTATTTTTTTAGAATTGCCGCTTCCACGTGTCCCCGTGTCCCCGTTTCCCGTTTCCGTTTCCCGTGTCTGTGCAACCTAGGTTCTGCGTGAAAATTTCAGGTTTTGAAAACAATTACAAAACCAGCCCATAGTTTTTAAAAATTGTAGATCAGCCCGTATCTTTTATATAACTACATAAAACGGGCTAAAACTTCCAGAGTTACATAATTTGCTCTTGTGAGGTATATGAACACATCCCTGAAGATGATGTGTAGCGATAAATTATATGAACTGCCGAAGATGATGTATACATAAATTATATCAATCCTCGAAGTGTGTCGTCGTGAAGGTAAGTGGAGGTAAGTGCAATTTGAATTTTCTAATTTATTATGTTGTTTATAAATAATTTAATTGGTCTCCTGAAGTAGAAAATATTAAATCCCTCAAAGTTGATGAAAGTAAAGAAATTGATATTACGAATCACTTGATGTGATCGATAAAATTTATCCCCGTAGTGATGAAACAACAAATATCATCCATGTAACGATGATCAATGATTATGATTTTGTTTGTTTGTATGTATATTATATTTTTATCAACATCTCCTGAAGTAGATGAAAAGTCGTATCTCTCGAAGTAGATAGTGAATAAAATAGATTATCATCAATTGGAAAGTTAATCAAAATAAGACATTTTGATAATATTGTAAATTTGTTTCGGAGGGTGATTATCTACGTGTTGCTCACACAAGAGGTACGTTGACTTTCCTTGCTTGATTAATTAGAATTTCAAAAGGTTTAAGGATTTATACATAAGGATGAATAGAATTATGTTATATGATATATATTTTAAATAAACCATGATTATAATTGATTAATATTTTGATTTGGTGATGGATGCATGGTGTCATGTGAGTGGTTTGTGCACGGATTCACACTAGGATATCATGGTAAAAGAAGGCGAATCATAGAAGATTGTACTCTACTTGGTAGTGAGTCTATATGGGTTAGGCTCTACTTTAAGGCTCGTGATGAAGCTGAACTAATTTTTCAATATTGGTATATGCGATAAAGCTTGCGGTCAGGTAAGCCCAAACATCATATATTTGAATTATGATTTTTGTGCCTCTTGATCATGAAGGATTATATATGTGTGTTATGAGTTCATCTCGTACATTAAATATGGATTACCATTTAGTTAATTGCTAATTGCAATATGGCGTTATTGATTGCACATATAGGTTTTTATACCCTACATCATGCTATAGTGCTAATATACTTTGATACATAAAAATTTAGAGAATTGATAAATCATGTACGATTGGGGGTTAACGATGCATATAGATACGACTATTGGGTAAATTGGCCGTATATTGGATGGATACATGATAAATGATATCTAAATGAATTGATATATTAAAAAGTTGATAAATAAATAACGTCATCATGCATCGATTAAATATTAGCCTCATCTTCGTAGTAATGAGCTAAGATGATATTGTTAATTCCATCTTGTACTTATAAATTATTTCATATATGATTTGTTTCATAGAAGGTGAAATATAAACTCCTGAAGTGGTTAAACTTGTTTGTTTCCTGGTCACCAGAAGTTGACATTATTTATGTATCATGAAGTTGATTTGTATTATATCACCAAAATAATTGCATGCAAATAAGAAAAGACATTTTCTCTCATAGATGACGATGAATTATTGAAATTGAAATTTGAGATAGTTATTAAACCTACAGTATTTGTGAATGATAGTGTTTATTGAAACAAGTGATAAATATCTGAATTGATATCCACCTGAAGTGGCTGAATAAATTTTAATTATGTGTAGTGCATTTATTTTAATTTACTGAGATCGCTTTTATTATTTACCACAAACATATGTGGTTTTATATTATATATATTGTAAACATACGTGGTTTTATATTATATATATTGTTTGTGTTAATAAAAGTTATCTCTTGAAATAGATAAACTTATCTCTAGATATGAAAGATTATCAACGAAAGAGCCTAGATGATCCAACACCTTTGATTATGTAAACTTGTCGTATTTGGTTTGTTATTAGTATAATTTGGCTATTTGAAGCTACATGGAATCTATGTTTTATTTATTTATTTGATTTTATTTGCATTTTATGTATATGTATATGCATTGGAAATGTTTCTTGAAGAAACCATTATGGGTAGATGATGCCAATTTTATTCAACTAATGATGATTTGGGAGAAGAGTTTGAAGCAAATCCTTGTTAAATTGTGTGAAATCGATAAATTTATTCTTGTGTGCTCGAAGACTCTTTATTTTGGGATCTTGTTCTTAATCTACATGGGTATGGTAGAACTCAAATAAATAGCTAGCTAAATGACCTATGGTTCATAACAACCTCTTTTATTGCCAGATGCAATATATATTGTTACCTCTAGCAGAGGACATAAAGAGGATACGGTGCGCGCGACCATTGTTAGGATACTGGTCATAATTTTGAAAATGATTATAGATAATCATGTATGAGTCGACTCCCACATCAAGGAGAATGTGGAAGAACAAGTCATAGATGATGGCTTACCTATTGGATTTGTAATCTCCCAAACTGTGAATGAATCATCGCATGAAAATGTTAGGATGGTTTAGAGCTTGGTGCTTGATGATATGGAAAACCGGACATTTTCAGGATGAAATAAGTAATGAGTATTTGTATAAAGTTTATACTTGGCATAATTAAACCTAGAGCTGGCAAAATCTGACCCGACCCGCAACCCGACCCGACTCACCCGAACCCGAACCCGACCGACACCCCAAAATCTGGAGTCATTCATAACCCGAACACGAGACCGAACCCAACTCGAACCTGACCCGACTCGAAATAGACCCGAACGCAAATAAACCCGACCCGACCCATACCCGACCCGACTTTGAACCCGACCCGAATTGAAATGGTTATTTAACATCAACATTTTAATACTTGAATGTTAAATGTTTTTTTAACACAAGTTTATGATTATACTTTAACATATAATTCTATTAAATTTCATAATTATGGTTATGAATAATTCTTTTTATAAATATAAGTATAATAATTCTATTTTTTTGTGGAAAGAATTATTTATATCCAAATCAATAATTTTGTAGTTGTTATTTTATTTTTATCTATATCCAAATCAAAAATAAAACTAATGGGCCAAAAACTAAGGTTAAAACCTAAATGTACAATTAACTTGATTAAATTACAGCACCGATCAATTGGTTTAAATATTTAAAAAAATGACGATGTTGCCGAATATCAAATTTTCGATTATGACTTTTTTGAAAATCGATCGACAACCGATGAGTCAATAACAATGAGTGTATTCAACCGAGTCAAAATTACATATTCAAGTATTGAACCGAGTCAAAATCATTTATTTTAAGTAAATTACATATTTAAGTATTCAACCGAGTCAAAATCAACCTAATTATCCAAACGGTTCTAATGTGATTCGACCGAAAACTCCAACCAACTATACCGCTATACCCACTTTGATTCGAAACTCAAATGAGACCGACCCGCCTCTTGACCCGAAACCCGAACGAGACCGATCCGCTTTGACCCGAACCCGAATGGGCATAACCCGACTTGACCCGAAACCCGACCAATCTAAAATTCATTATGACCGAACCCGACCCAAACCCGACCCGACTAATACCCGACCATAAATTTTACCCGAATTGACCCGACCCGAGCAAGCCTGACCCGAACCCGACCCGAACGGCCGACTTGTCAGCTCTAATTAAACCTTATACATATCTCCAGAAGAGCGTCAAAACTAGTCCTCGAAGGATTGTTGATGTAATAAAGAAATAAATTCATATGAGAAAATGGCTGTAGAAGAGCGTCAAAACACTCTAAAGAGAAGGAGTGATGAAAGATAAATTGGGATTGTAAAAGCCGATAATTGCCCGAAGCGTGGTTTTCCTCTAGTCGAGGATGTCAAAAGAAGATCCAACACATAATAAATAGAATACCAATCTTGGCAATATGGATGTAATATGGAAATTCTATCAATAAAATTGATATGTTGGATAAATGAGCATTGAGAAGCTGACGATTAAATCAACCAAGTGAAGTCGTTACTTATGAGATTATCGTTTAGAATAATGCTAATGCATAGAATGACCCAGTAGAGTCGTCAATAATAGCTAACAAGCAGGCATGAACATCAAGAGATTGATTCGATTTCGGTCAACAATAGAATAAATTCCCCTTTGTAATTTATCTCCAGAAGAGAGCTTTATATTTATAAGGTTTTAAATGTTTGGTATAGGTACCAAAATCTCCCTAGATTACACTAAGTTGTTGTAAACCAAGAAAGATGATGCATATGGAGGATTGGGTCCTCATAGATGATCAAATACCTAGAGTTTATCACGGATGATAAAATACTCGATATTTAGGGGGAGAGGAAAAGGATATCAAGAAGTAATATGTTGCATGAACTAGAAGGAAACTAGACGTTCAATAAACTATATAGCAAGCAAGCTAGTAAAGGCATTAGTAAATGCAAAAGATGGTGACAAAAGTCACATTTACAACAAATAATGCACTAGCATGATTTAGATCGAGGTTCTGGTAGTAACTTCAAACAATGGTGATATGTCCACTCGTATAAAACTCCTGAAGAGATTTCATGAACGTTGACAGTGTTAGAATTGATTATGAGTTATCTTGAATTGACCAGATCCTTGATTATCGTTATGGCACATATCTAAGTTTGCACTTGAAGTGCTTGATAAGAATAATTAGAGTTTCTAAAAATATCTCGACCTATAGTTCGAGTGTACAAAGAGAGATATATTAAGATATGAAGACAAATGATATTTTCATCTTTGATTAGATTGTGAAATAATATTAAGGGTCCAGAAGTACCATGTCTTTAGAAATTTTTTTATTTATATGCTAAATTGAGGGAGAGAAAATTTGTACTCTTTTCCTTAACTTTGGTTTTTGTCCCATTTGGGTTTTCCAAAGCCAGGTTTTTAACGAGGCAAGTCCCCTCATAAGGATACATGGTATATCCTAAATTTCAGAAAGAAATAATTCATGTAAAGATGGATTATTTAAGCATGAAGTTCTTGAACCTGTAGCTCCAACATTGAAAAGTGTAGTATTAATTGGTTTTAAGTGGGTGTTCGTAAAAAGCAAAATATAAAGCCAAATTGATTGCACACAAGCCTATTAAAGGTTACATGAGAATGCATTCACCTGGAATGAATATAATTTTGGCTCCAAATGTAAATGACGTACATATACATATAAATGAAAAGAATCGATTGAAAATGCCTGAAACATTATTATCAAAGTCCCGTCACATACAATTAATTAAAGATCCTTAGAGTAACCATAAGTACATATAATTGTAAAAATGGTGACACTGCATTAGGTCCTGAAGTACCATACAATATTGTACTATTTTCCTTAATCTTGGGTTTTATCCCATTGGGGTTTTCCAAGTTAAGATTTTTAACGAGACAACTTAAGCACCATTTAATACATCATATCCCCAGATCAACAATTAAAGGCACACTAGGTCCTGAAGTACCTTATATTTGTGCATCCAAAGCAGTTCAACACCAATACATGCAAGTCAGGCACATCAAAGTTAATCAAGAAGACATTCTATCTTATGCACATCAAAGACAATGTTGAGATTCGACCATAAGCTCATGAAGACGGCGACATTAAGAAGAATGAGAAGACTTCGAGAAGGATGTTGAATTCAGGGGAGCATATACGCAGTCCACTCTTTTTCACTTTGATCAGGTTTTGCCTCGCTGGGTTTTCCTGACAAGGTTTTTAACGAGTCAGTACAACAATAGCGTACGTGGAAGGCTGCACTCTTTTTCCCTAAGCTATGATTTTGTGCCATTGAGTTTTCCTAGCTAGGTTTTTAACGAGGCAGTTGGAGGAACAAAGAATGTACATCCAAGGGGGAATGTTATAATAATATTATTATTATGTGGATGTACAAAATATACACTTTACTTATATAGAGTTTTGTCTATAGATAGATTGACTATTGTTTGGAGCCTAATGAGTTTATCGCTATATATTGAACCGGTGTAACATCAAGAGAGATCAGTTGAATACAATCTCATATTCTCCCCTTTTCTTTTGCCCTAGATTATAACATTTTTTTCTTTTTTATTCTTTTTTGGCATTTTTTTCTTATTTTTTTCTTTCTCCATTTCTTTTTTTTTTCTTCAGCTGAAAATAATAATAATATGCATAACATGAGGGAACTATAAGCACATAACATTACATCTTCTCCAAAACCATAAAACATAACAAACTCACACTTTAGCTTATTTCCTCCATAAACTCCAAATAGATATCCATAACTAACCCAAAATATTAATTTCCCCGGAGAGGGTAAGGCTTATCATAGGCTAGGATTAATGAATTTTTGTGGAGATAACAAATAAAATAGGCTAAAGGCTCAAATTGGATTCAAAGCAAGATATAACATAGGGTAGACATGGATAAAATGTGGATAAAAGGTGCCTTTATCATTTGAACTTGTCAAGCAATGATCATGCATATAATCGGTCTTGAAAATAGATAATCATGTCAATACTCAAAGATAAATGCATTGGAAGAGTAAATAACACAACAAAAGCAAAATGGAATATAGATGTAATCCTTTATAATGCAAAAATTCTTACTAGGACAATTTCTTGTTGAATATCAAGCATGCTCACAAACTTAGATCATACATGCTCAATTACCTATGCCAAATCATATTCTGCATAAAAATAATTTTAAAGACAAGGCCAAATCATTCCAAAATTCCATAAGATATATAAGATCATACTAGAATAAAGTTGATAGGACAAACTCAAACTAGATGTGTATCTTCAATAACACATATATGCAATGCATTAAAACTCTTTATTTTTTCCTTAAATTTTTCAACATTTTATAATTTTTTTCGATTTTGACATTTTATAACAAATAAATTAAATATGATGCATGAATTAACTAAAAATCAAACATAAATAAAAGGCGAGCGCTGACACGCTTCCTCGTGGATACGATCCTGAATACCCTACCACTACAGTGGGAGGGTTTGATTTGCTGGGACAGGGAGTTAGTTTGATTTTGGCTTTTCGATTCATTTCAGACTTGGTTTCCCTCCGCTAACAAATTTTGGCGCCGTTGCCGGGGAAGCAATCGATCGCGCCTTTTTTAGTTCATTTTCACTCTTTTCTTTTTGTTTTTTTTCCAAGTGCATGCGAAGAACTGATCGCATATCTATCGACCTAATTCTCGAGCCTGAACGATTTTTCCACCTTCAGCAAAGGCTAAGGAGGAGACTCATGTGAACTACCAACGAGAACGAGGTCAAGCTCACACCAGCACATGAGCTTGAGCAACTTCACCTACGAATTGAGGAATTCACCACCAGAGAAGCAGAGTACGCCCAACGAGAGGCGGAATATCAACAGAATCAGCAAAGGTGGGATGCTAGGGTGGATCGTAAAGTGAATGCCCTAAGGGAGCTTGAGGAACAATATCAGAATGTCCCTACAAACGCTAAGGAGTACCTGCACCCTACTCTGAGAGTTCCAGAATCGCCAATCATCCTCCCACGCGTCAACTTTGAAATTTGTCCTTCTTTTATTTCTGAAATTAGGAGGAATCAATTTCAGGGGAAACCCATTAAGTGTCCTTTAGAGCATATTACTACTTTTTTTTATTTATGTGAAGCTATTGCAGATGGTGCTTAATCTACAATGAGTGTCCTCCAATTCTTCTCCTCCTTTTGCGAGACACCTGCAACAGGCTTCCTATGCCTCCCCGAAGCCATCAGAAGTAGCAACAACAGCTGGTCGGCTTCACCAGAGACCGAGCGCAGCCGCTGCCCTCTTCCGTCCCTATTTATGAGTTCGAGAGCGGTAAGCCCCGATCTGCTGGCAAGCCCTGAGCGACTCCGATCGAGCCTCCGACGACTTCGACCCCTCGGTGAGCACTCTTTCGACTCCGCCTTCCTATCTCATAGAATTTGTATGCTAATTTGATTTCGGGGAGGGTTAGTGTGTGCGAGAAAGAGAGTCGTCGGGGAGAAAGTGTTAGCCGACGGTGGCCTTCGTTCGAGCAGAGCTACGCTAGAAAGGAAGGAAGGAAGAAGAAGACCGTCTTGTGGGGCCTGCTCGCCACCTCAGCGCCACTTCAACGTGTGGGGGCCTCCTTCCTTTTTCTAACTTTAGATTGAGATTGTAGGCTTCAGCCTTGTTATTTTCAAAACAATCAGATTTTTGGGCCTAATTTCTCTTCAAAAGAAAAACAAATGATTTTTGGTCTATATTTATGAAATAGGGTCGGTTTGGGAGTTTTAACAAAAGGAGGGGTTGGTTTGTAGTTTTTATAAAATGAGGGGTGTTTGTAAATTCCATTAAGCGATTGTTTTATTAAATAAAAATGGTTGGAATTTTTAATGAATTTGGAGATATTTTATGAAAGTGGTTAAAAGAAAATGGCATTTAAAATATTATATAATATTATTTGAGGTTCAAAATAGAAAATATTATTTTAGGATTTAGGCCATAATATTACAGTGATTAAAAGAAAATATAATATTATAAGACTCGGAGATTTAAAAAGGGTATTGTCGGATTTAAATCGAGAGAGGAATTTGACGAGCATTTTCTAAGGACGGAATTCCTGAGTAGTTAACTCGGTTTTCGAAACGGTTTTCAGGACTAACTTGGAAATTATGTGATCGATCACTAACTAGCATGATGATATGATTGATTGACTAATATCATATTATGTGTGGACTAATGGCATGTATGAATGATTAATGGCATGATGAGATGTTAGAGTTGTGTTATCGTTTGATTTATACCTTATGATATATGATGATTATGAGAAACCTTGAGATAAATGGCTATGCGGATTTATTATTGCAGATTATTATTGCGAATAAATGAATGTGGTTGGATGGAACGATGAGAATGATGTGGTCTTATGGAATGTGGCAATGTAGTGAATGTTTGAACTTGATGGAACGATGATTGCGATATATATATATATTCTGATATGTATCTAGGTGATACTTTGTGATTATGATTGATGTGTGCTGGACCTCCTATTATGTTGCATGATATACTAGGTACTTGAATTTCATGATCAGCATGCCATGTAGTATCATGCTAGGTTATTGACGAATGAGCATTCTTATTATGTATGCGTTTGTAAACAGAACGGTCGTTATATATGAAGTACCTATAATCTTTGCTAGGACCATAGGATGGCCCAGTCTTATCGGGTTTTGTCCTGAGTCGTTCGAGTCATAATTACCTATTTACTTACCGCACTTATTTATTTTACCTTTTGCATTATATTATTCATTTTCTCTTTTAAAGTCCACATTCATGATTTGAGAAAAAGCATACAAACATGGGGCCGGATACCAATATAGACCTCGCCCCATTAATGGAAAGGAATGCATTCACGAGCTGGCCAGTCTCCGCCCTATCGGGAAGGGAGTGGAGGTAGGAGAGGGATATACTAGTTGGTATTCTATGCTAAGACCTTAATTGTTATTATGCACCTGTGAATTTGGAGCATGCTAGTGTGTTAATGTTCTCGTCTTGCATCTAGAAGCATGATATTAGGTATAGCATATGTGTGTACTTATTGTGGGGGCAGCACCAAAGTGGGCATCGACCTAATCCCGCACGCTATCAATGTTTAAGTATTTGTTATGGTTACTACTATTGATGATAATTTAGCTCCATGACTGCGGGGTCTAACATTGCGGAAAGAGAGAGTTGAGACTCTGACTACACTAAAATAATAACAGTTTGGTTTTGGATTTTTGATCATGTTTTGACCCCACTCCGATGTGACACTCTTATGTATGAATTTGGAAACTTCCTTGGTTGTATGATCAACTAATTTCACGATTTAGGTCACAGGGCAGGTACAGGGGACTTACCCCGGAGATTCCAACGATACCTCTCGGCTTTTGGGTGTGAAATCCCACTTTCAAAGCGAAATTATTGATTTCAAACCTTCAACTTGTACTCGGGGCGCAAGATCCTAATGAGGGGTTTCATCCCTCGAAACGTAACCCGGGAATCATAATCCCGGGCCGTTACAAAATGAGATTATATTATTGTGGCCAATTTTAAAAAATAAAGTTGTTAAACTATATATATAGTGACGGAGCCAGAAACTTGTCGGGGAGATGGGGTAATTTTATACAAATTGTCCAACCCCTGTTCGATATTTTTTTTAGTTTAGCATATCAAAACTATGATATTTTAGTTTAAACGTTGATTTTTTTTTTAGTTCAAAACAATGGCATTTTTACTCAAAACGATAGTGTTTGAGTTCAAAACGATAACATTTCAGTTCAAAATTATGTCACTAATTTTTACAAATTTCTCTTTAGACGAATAAAACGATGTTGTTTTAGTATGTCTATAATGATATTATTTTTCTCTAAAAAAGACATTGTTTGAATCTTAGCGATTCAATATGCAATTTGTTGTTGTTTTAGCATATAATAGCGTGTAACAAGATATAAAAAAAATTTAAACTTGCATAATTTATTATCTAATGGTTGAATTTAGTAGTATAACTTCTTATTTTTGAAGCTCGATCTTGGGCTAAATTATATTATTAAAATATCAAGTTAAATCAAATATAAAAGCATTCTAGTTTATTACAAGTTATTTCAAATAATTTATATATTTTTAAACGTTCATAACTTTTTTATTCGGTTATCGGATTGAGGCTTATAATATATCACAACGAAGCTATCGACGAGTAGAGCAAGTAATTGTAACTCTTGGAATGAAAGGAGGGGCATATGCTCCCCCTTTCGTCTCCCCATCTCCGCCTATGTATGCACATAATAGATCGATCATATGTACACAATTTTTATTGTGTATCATGTCAAAAAATCTGGATCATTGAATTTAGAAAATCAACGGATGAGATTAAATGAACCTTATGATTATCCAGTGATAGTGTGTGATTATTTGTTAGAATGAAAGGTGGTACTCGACAATTATTCATTATAATGAAATTTACACTTTTTTGTACGTATAGACAAATAATTACAGTATTATGGATGAATAATCATGTGCATACAAATGAATAATCATGAGATAACAGACGAATAATGTTTGCGTACATATATGAAAAGACATGTGTACACAATATATAAGGGTTGTGTGAAAGCTTCAATCCATTAATAATAAGGTATTACCTGTTCATTTGAAGAAGAAACTAACAATAACCTACCTCATCTAAAGCCAAAACCGAGACATGAGAGAGTAAGTTTGCATGAAAAATGGAAAAAAAACTCAGTCAAAAGTTTAAACTGGATTTTGATGGATACACATTACAAAATGGTAACAACCCTTGTGGTTTCATCATAAGGGACTTGAAGGGTTTCATCATAAGGGACTGGAGGAGTAACAAATGTTTCTTTCTCTCACGTGCCTCAAGATGGTAATAGAGTGAGTAATAAGATTGCACACTCTGACCACTCTACAAAGAGATGATAGATTTTGAACTATTTAGATCTTCGTGACCTCATTCGAGAGGTTGTCATCGAGTAGGTTTCCTTATCTCAAATTCTTTCCTAATAATAAAAAAGGTATTACTTTTTTTTTTTGTAACGTGGGGGTTTTGAGGTTGTCAACTAATCCCCTACGGATTCGAGCCCTAGACTACAAAAGAATCGAACCAGTTTACCACCAAACAAGCTCACCCAACCCAACGAAGGCTTGTGCGCCCACCAATTTCACAAAGTGTGAAAGTTAGGAGTGGGATTTGAATCATCACCTCTCCCTAATTATTAAAGCAAGGAATCTGGGTAAAAAAAAAAAGGGAAAAGAAAAAAGGTATTACTTGAACTGAGCATGCAAAATGAATTGATCTATTCAGGGGTGTGCAGAAAAACCCGAAACCGAAAACACGACACGAAAAAACCCGAAACCAAAAAAACACGACACGATAATGACACGAACCGAGAAAACACGGCTTTAAACGGTTCGTGTTCGGGTCGGGCAAATTGCCTTGTCGGATACCCGACACGAACCGTTTAATTTTTTTTTAAAATCTATAAGTAATGAAATACGGTACTAGTATTAAATAATCCCCTAGGAATCATTATGTTGAAGTGGCTCACATGGTGTTTGGCAAATGAAGTTACAAAGGCGTCCTGGGTTCGAATCCAAATCTGGGCTTCCTTTTATTTCACTTTTCTTGCCTTTTTTTTATTTAGAAAAAAAAACAATAGGGCTATATATACATATCCTTTCATAGGCTAGGATTAATGAATTTTTGTGGAGATAACAAATAAAATAGGCTAAAGGCTCAAATTGGATTCAAAGCAAGATATAACATAGGGTAGACATGGATAAAATGTGGATAAAAGGTGCCTTTATCATTTGAACTTGTCAAGCAATGATCATGCATATAATCGGTCTTGAAAATAGATAATCATGTCAATACTCAAAGATAAATGCATTGGAAGAGTAAATAACACAACAAAAGCAAAATGGAATATAGATGTAATCCTTTATAATGCAAAAATTCTTACTAGGACAATTTCTTGTTGAATATCAAGCATGCTCACAAACTTAGATCATACATGCTCAATTACCTATGCCAAATCATATTCTGCATAAAAATAATATTAAAGACAAGGCCAAATCATTCCAAAATTCCATAAGATATATAAGATCATACTAGAATAAAGTTGATAGGACAAACTCAAACTAGATGTGTATCTTCAATAACACATATATGCAATGCATTAAAACTCTTTATTTTTTCCTTAAATTTTTCAACATTTTATAATTTTTTTCGATTTTGACATTTTATAACAAATAAATTAAATATGATGCATGAATTAACTAAAAATCAAACATAAATAAAAGGCGAGCGCTGACACGCTTCCTCGTGGATACGATCCTGAATACCCTACCACTACAGTGGGAGGGTTTGATTTGCTGGGACAGGGAGTTAGTTTGATTTTGGCTTTTCGATTCATTTCAGACTTGGTTTCCCTCCGCTAACAAATTTTGGCGCCGTTGCCGGGGAAGCAATCGATCGCGCCTTTTTTAGTTCATTTTCACTCTTTTCTTTTTGTTTTTTTTCCAAGTGCATGCGAAGAACTGATCGCATATCTATCGACCTAATTCTCGAGCCTGAACGATTTTTCCACCTTCAGCAAAGGCTAAGGAGGAGACTCATGTGAACTACCAACGAGAACGAGGTCAAGCTCACACCAGCACATGAGCTTGAGCAACTTCACCTACGAATTGAGGAATTCACCACCAGAGAAGCAGAGTACGCCCAACGAGAGGCGGAATATCAACAGAATCAGCAAAGGTGGGATGCTAGGGTGGATCGTAAAGTGAATGCCCTAAGGGAGCTTGAGGAACAATATCAGAATGTCCCTACAAACGCTAAGGAGTACCTGCACCCTACTCTGAGAGTTCCAGAATCGCCAATCATCCTCCCACGCGTCAACTTTGAAATTTGTCCTTCTTTTATTTCTGAAATTAGGAGGAATCAATTTCAGGGGAAACCCATTAAGTGTCCTTTAGAGCATATTACTACTTTTTTTTATTTATGTGAAGCTATTGCAGATGGTGCTTAATCTACAATGAGTGTCCTCCAATTCTTCTCCTCCTTTTGCGAGACACCTGCAACAGGCTTCCTATGCCTCCCCGAAGCCATCAGAAGTAGCAACAACAGCTGGTCGGCTTCACCAGAGACCGAGCGCAGCCGCTGCCCTCTTCCGTCCCTATTTATGAGTTCGAGAGCGGTAAGCCCCGATCTGCTGGCAAGCCCTGAGCGACTCCGATCGAGCCTCCGACGACTTCGACCCCTCGGTGAGCACTCTTTCGACTCCGCCTTCCTATCTCATAGAATTTGTATGCTAATTTGATTTCGGGGAGGGTTAGTGTGTGCGAGAAAGAGAGTCGTCGGGGAGAAAGTGTTAGCCGACGGTGGCCTTCGTTCGAGCAGAGCTACGCTAGAAAGGAAGGAAGGAAGAAGAAGACCGTCTTGTGGGGCCTGCTCGCCACCTCAGCGCCACTTCAACGTGTGGGGGCCTCCTTCCTTTTTCTAACTTTAGATTGAGATTGTAGGCTTCAGCCTTGTTATTTTCAAAACAATCAGATTTTTGGGCCTAATTTCTCTTCAAAAGAAAAACAAATGATTTTTGGTCTATATTTATGAAATAGGGTCGGTTTGGGAGTTTTAACAAAAGGAGGGGTTGGTTTGTAGTTTTTATAAAATGAGGGGTGTTTGTAAATTCCATTAAGCGATTGTTTTATTAAATAAAAATGGTTGGAATTTTTAATGAATTTGGAGATATTTTATGAAAGTGGTTAAAAGAAAATGGCATTTAAAATATTATATAATATTATTTGAGGTTCAAAATAGAAAATATTATTTTAGGATTTAGGCCATAATATTACAGTGATTAAAAGAAAATATAATATTATAAGACTCGGAGATTTAAAAAGGGTATTGTCGGATTTAAATCGAGAGAGGAATTTGACGAGCATTTTCTAAGTACGGAATTCCTGAGTAGTTAACTCGGTTTTCGAAACGGTTTTCAGGACTAACTTGGAAATTATGTGATCGATCACTAACTAGCATGATGATATGATTGATTGACTAATATCATATTATGTGTGGACTAATGGCATGTATGAATGATTAATGGCATGATGAGATGTTAGAGTTGTGTTATCGTTTGATTTATACCTTATGATATATGATGATTATGAGAAACCTTGAGATAAATGGCTATGCGGATTTATTATTGCAGATTATTATTGCGAATAAATGAATGTGGTTGGATGGAACGATGAGAATGATGTGGTCTTATGGAATGTGGCAATGTAGTGAATGTTTGAACTTGATGGAACGATGATTGCTAAATTGAGGGAGAGAAAATTTGTACTCTTTTCCTTAACTTTGGTTTTTGTCCCATTTGGGTTTTCCAAAGCCAGGTTTTTAACGAGGCAACTCCCCTCATAAGGATACATGGTATATCCTAAATTTCAGAAAGAAATAATTCATGTAAAGATGGATTATTTAAGCATGAAGTTCTTGAACCTGTAGCTCCAACATTGAAAAGTGTAGTATTAATTGGTTTTAAGTGGGTGTTCGTAAAAAGCAAAATATAAAGCCAAATTGATTGCACACAAGCCTATTAAAGGTTACATGAGAATGCATTCACCTGGAATGAATATAATTTTGGCTCCAAATGTAAATGACGTACATATACATATAAATGAAAAGAATCGATTGAAAATGCCTGAAACATTATTATCAAAGTCCCGTCACATACAATTAATTAAAGATCCTTAGAGTAACCATAAGTACATATAATTGTAAAAATGGTGACACTGCATTAGGTCCTGAAGTACCATACAATATTGTACTATTTTCCTTAATCTTGGGTTTTATCCCATTGGGGTTTTCCAAGTTAAGATTTTTAACGAGACAACTTAAGCACCATTTAATACATCATATCCCCAGATCAACAATTAAAGGCACACTAGGTCCTGAAGTACCTTATATTTGTGCATCCAAAGCAGTTCAACACCAATACATGCAAGTCAGGCACATCAAAGTTAATCAAGAAGACATTCTATCTTATGCACATCAAAGACAATGTTGAGATTCGACCATAAGCTCATGAAGACGGCGACATTAAGAAGAATGAGAAGACTTCGAGAAGGATGTTGAATTCAGGGGAGCATATACGCAGTCCACTCTTTTTCACTTTGATCAGGTTTTGCCTCGCTGGGTTTTCCTGACAAGGTTTTTAACGAGTCAGTACAACAATAGCGTACGTGGAAGGCTGCACTCTTTTTCCCTAAGCTATGATTTTGTGCCATTGAGTTTTCCTAGCTAGGTTTTTAACGAGGCAGTTGGAGGAACAAAGAATGTACATCCAAGGGGGAATGTTATAATAATATTATTATTATGTGGATGTACAAAATATACACTTTACTTATATAGAGTTTTGTCTATAGATAGATTGACTATTGTTTGGAGCCTAATGAGTTTATCGCTATATATTGAACCGGTGTAACATCAAGAGAGATCAGTTGAATACAATCTCATATTCTCCCCTTTTCTTTTGCCCTAGATTATAACATTTTTTTCTTTTTTATTCTTTTTTGGCATTTTTTTCTTATTTTTTTCTTTCTCCATTTCTTTTTTTTTTCTTCAGCTGAAAATAATAATAATATGCATAACATGAGGGAACTATAAGCACATAACATTACATCTTCCCCAAAACCATAAAACATAACAAACTCACACTTTAGCTTATTTCCTCCATAAACTCCAAATAGATATCCATAACTAACCCAAAATATTAATTTCCCCGGAGAGGGTAAGGCTTATCATAGGCTAGGATTAATGAATTTTTGTGGAGATAACAAATAAAATAGGCTAAAGGCTCAAATTGGATTCAAAGCAAGATATAACATAGGGTAGACATGGATAAAATGTGGATAAAAGGTGCCTTTATCATTTGAACTTGTCAAGCAATGATCATGCATATAATCGGTCTTGAAAATAGATAATCATGTCAATACTCAAAGATAAATGCATTGGAAGAGTAAATAACACAACAAAAGCAAAATGGAATATAGATGTAATCCTTTATAATGCAAAAATTCTTACTAGGACAATTTCTTGTTGAATATCAAGCATGCTCACAAACTTAGATCATACATGCTCAATTACCTATGCCAAATCATATTCTGCATAAAAATAATTTTAAAGACAAGGCCAAATCATTCCAAAATTCCATAAGATATATAAGATCATACTAGAATAAAGTTGATAGGACAAACTCAAACTAGATGTGTATCTTCAATAACACATATATGCAATGCATTAAAACTCTTTATTTTTTCCTTAAATTTTTCAACATTTTATAATTTTTTTCGATTTTGACATTTTATAACAAATAAATTAAATATGATGCATGAATTAACTAAAAATCAAACATAAATAAAAGGCGAGCGCTGACACGCTTCCTCGTGGATACGATCCTGAATACCCTACCACTACAGTGGGAGGGTTTGATTTGCTGGGACAGGGAGTTAGTTTGATTTTGGCTTTTCGATTCATTTCAGACTTGGTTTCCCTCCGCTAACAAATTTTGGCGCCGTTGCCGGGGAAGCAATCGATCGCGCCTTTTTTAGTTCATTTTCACTCTTTTCTTTTTGTTTTTTTTTCCAAGTGCATGCGAAGAACTGATCGCATATCTATCGACCTAATTCTCGAGCCTGAACGATGTTTCCACCTTCAGCAAAGGCTAAGGAGGAGACTCATGTGAACTACCAACGAGAACGAGGTCAAGCTCACACCAGCACATGAGCTTGAGCAACTTCACCTACGAATTGAGGAATTCACCACCAGAGAAGCAGAGTACGCCCAACGAGAGGCGGAATATCAACAGAATCAGCAAAGGTGGGATGCTAGGGTGGATCGTAAAGTGAATGCCCTAAGGGAGCTTGAGGAACAATATCAGAATGTCCCTACAAACGCTAAGGAGTACCTGCACCCTACTCTGAGAGTTCCAGAATCGCCAATCATCCTCCCACGCGTCAACTTTGAAATTTGTCCTTCTTTTATTTCTGAAATTAGGAGGAATCAATTTCAGGGGAAACCCATTAAGTGTCCTTTAGAGCATATTACTACTTTTTTTTATTTATGTGAAGCTATTGCAGATGGTGCTTAATCTACAATGAGTGTCCTCCAATTCTTCTCCTCCTTTTGCGAGACACCTGCAACAGGCTTCCTATGCCTCCCCGAAGCCATCAGAAGTAGCAACAACAGCTGGTCGGCTTCACCAGAGACCGAGCGCAGCCGCTGCCCTCTTCCGTCCCTATTTATGAGTTCGAGAGCGGTAAGCCCCGATCTGCTGGCAAGCCCTGAGCGACTCCGATCGAGCCTCCGACGACTTCGACCCCTCGGTGAGCACTCTTTCGACTCCGCCTTCCTATCTCATAGAATTTGTATGCTAATTTGATTTCGGGGAGGGTTAGTGTGTGCGAGAAAGAGAGTCGTCGGGGAGAAAGTGTTAGCCGACGGTGGCCTTCGTTCGAGCAGAGCTACGCTAGAAAGGAAGGAAGGAAGAAGAAGACCGTCTTGTGGGGCCTGCTCGCCACCTCAGCGCCACTTCAACGTGTGGGGGCCTCCTTCCTTTTTCTAACTTTAGATTGAGATTGTAGGCTTCAGCCTTGTTATTTTCAAAACAATCAGATTTTTGGGCCTAATTTCTCTTCAAAAGAAAAACAAATGATTTTTGGTCTATATTTATGAAATAGGGTCGGTTTGGGAGTTTTAACAAAAGGAGGGGTTGGTTTGTAGTTTTTATAAAATGAGGGGTGTTTGTAAATTCCATTAAGCGATTGTTTTATTAAATAAAAATGGTTGGAATTTTTAATGAATTTGGAGATATTTTATGAAAGTGGTTAAAAGAAAATGGCATTTAAAATATTATATAATATTATTTGAGGTTCAAAATAGAAAATATTATTTTAGGATTTAGGCCATAATATTACAGTGATTAAAAGAAAATATAATATTATAAGACTCGGAGATTTAAAAAGGGTATTGTCGGATTTAAATCGAGAGAGGAATTTGACGAGCATTTTCTAAGGACGGAATTCCTGAGTAGTTAACTCGGTTTTCGAAACGGTTTTCAGGACTAACTTGGAAATTATGTGATCGATCACTAACTAGCATGATGATATGATTGATTGACTAATATCATATTATGTGTGGACTAATGGCATGTATGAATGATTAATGGCATGATGAGATGTTAGAGTTGTGTTATCGTTTGATTTATACCTTATGATATATGATGATTATGAGAAACCTTGAGATAAATGGCTATGCGGATTTATTATTGCAGATTATTATTGCGAATAAATGAATGTGGTTGGATGGAACGATGAGAATGATGTGGTCTTATGGAATGTGGCAATGTAGTGAATGTTTGAACTTGATGGAACGATGATTGCGATATATATATATATTCTGATATGTATCTAGGTGATACTTTGTGATTATGATTGATGTGTGCTGGACCTCCTATTATGTTGCATGATATACTAGGTACTTGAATTTCATGATCAGCATGCCATGTAGTATCATGCTAGGTTATTGACGAATGAGCATTCTTATTATGTATGCGTTTGTAAACAGAACGGTCGTTATATATGAAGTACCTATAATCTTTGCTAGGACCATAGGATGGCCCAGTCTTATCGGGTTTTGTCCTGAGTCGTTCGAGTCATAATTACCTATTTACTTACCGCACTTATTTATTTTACCTTTTGCATTATATTATTCATTTTCTCTTTTAAAGTCCACATTCATGATTTGAGAAAAAGCATACAAACATGGGGCCGGATACCAATATAGACCTCGCCCCATTAATGGAAAGGAATGCATTCACGAGCTGGCCAGTCTCCGCCCTATCGGGAAGGGAGTGGAGGTAGGAGAGGGATATACTAGTTGGTATTCTATGCTAAGACCTTAATTGTTATTATGCACCTGTGAATTTGGAGCATGCTAGTGTGTTAATGTTCTCGTCTTGCATCTAGAAGCATGATATTAGGTATAGCATATGTGTGTACTTATTGTGGGGGCAGCACCAAAGTGGGCATCGACCTAATCCCGCACGCTATCAATGTTTAAGTATTTGTTATGCTTACTACTATTGATGATAATTTAGCTCCATGACTGCGGGGTCTAACATTGCGGAAAGAGAGAGTTGAGACTCTGACTACACTAAAATAATAACAGTTTGGTTTTGGATTTTTGATCATGTTTTGACCCCACTCCGATGTGACACTCTTATGTATGAATTTGGAAACTTCCTTGGTTGTATGATCAACTAATTTCACGATTTAGGTCACAGGGCAGGTACAGGGGACTTACCCCGGAGATTCCAACGATACCTCTCGGCTTTTGGGTGTGAAATCCCACTTTCAAAGCGAAATTATTGATTTCAAACCTTCAACTTGTACTCGGGGCGCAAGATCCTAATGAGGGGTTTCATCCCTCGAAACGTAACCCGGGAATCATAATCCCGGGCCGTTACAAAATGAGATTATATTATTGTGGCCAATTTTAAAAAATAAAGTTGTTAAACTATATATATAGTGACGGAGCCAGAAACTTGTCGGGGAGATGGGGTAATTTTATACAAATTGTCCAACCCCTGTTCGATATTTTTTTTAGTTTAGCATATCAAAACTATGATATTTTAGTTTAAACGTTGATTTTTTTTTTAGTTCAAAACAATGGCATTTTTACTCAAAACGATAGTGTTTGAGTTCAAAACGATAACATTTCAGTTCAAAATTATGTCACTAATTTTTACAAATTTCTCTTTAGACGAATAAAACGATGTTGTTTTAGTATGTCTATAATGATATTATTTTTCTCTAAAAAAGACATTGTTTGAATCTTAGCGATTCAATATGCAATTTGTTGTTGTTTTAGCATATAATAGCGTGTAACAAGATATAAAAAAAATTTAAACTTGCATAATTGATTATCTAATGGTTGAATTTAGTAGTATAACTTCTTATTTTTGAAGCTCGATCTTGGGCTAAATTATATTATTAAAATATCAAGTTAAATCAAATATAAAAGCATTCTAGTTTATTACAAGTTATTTCAAATAATTTATATATTTTTAAACGTTCATAACTTTTTTATTCGGTTATCGGATTGAGGCTTATAATATATCACAACGAAGCTATCGACGAGTAGAGCAAGTAATTGTAACTCTTGGAATGAAAGGAGGGGCATATGCTCCCCCTTTCGTCTCCCCATCTCCGCCTATGTATGCACATAATAGATCGATCATATGTACACAATTTTTATTGTGTATCATGTCAAAAAATCTGGATCATTGAATTTAGAAAATCAACGGATGAGATTAAATGAACCTTATGATTATCCAGTGATAGTGTGTGATTATTTGTTAGAATGAAAGGTGGTACTCGACAATTATTCATTATAATGAAATTTACACTTTTTTGTACGTATAGACAAATAATTACAGTATTATGGATGAATAATCATGTGCATACAAATGAATAATCATGAGATAACAGACGAATAATGTTTGCGTACATATATGATAAGACATGTGTACACAATATATAAGGGTTGTGTGAAAGCTTCAATCCATTAATAATAAGGTATTACCTGTTCATTTGAAGAAGAAACTAACAATAACCTACCTCATCTAAAGCCAAAACCGAGACATGAGAGAGTAAGTTTGCATGAAAAATGGAAAAAAAACTCAGTCAAAAGTTTAAACTGGATTTTGATGGATACACATTACAAAATGGTAACAACCCTTGTGGTTTCATCATAAGGGACTTGAAGGGTTTCATCATAAGGGACTGGAGGAGTAACAAATGTTTCCTTCTCTCACGTGCCCCAAGATGGTAATAGAGTGAGTAATAAGATTGCACACTCTGACCACTCTACAAAGAGATGATAGATTTTGAACTATTTAGATCTTCGTGACCTCATTCGAGAGGTTGTCATCGAGTAGGTTTCCTTATCTCAAATTCTTTCCTAATAATAAAAAAGGTATTACTTTTTTTTTTTGTAACGTGGGGGTTTTGAGGTTGTCAACTAATCCCCTACGGATTCGAGCCCTAGACTACAAAAGAATCGAACCAGTTTACCACCAAACAAGCTCACCCAACCCAACGAAGGCTTGTGCGCCCACCAATTTCACAAAGTGTGAAAGTTAGGAGTGGGATTTGAATCATCACCTCTCCCTAATTATTAAAGCAAGGAATCTGGGTAAAAAAAAAAAGGGAAAAGAAAAAAGGTATTACTTGAACTGAGCATGCAAAATGAATTGATCTATTCAGGGGTGTGCAGAAAAACCCGAAACCGAAAACACGACACGAAAAAACCCGAAACCAAAAAAACACGACACGATAATGACACGAACCGAGAAAACACGGCTTTAAACGGTTCGTGTTCGGGTCGGGCAAATTGCCTTGTCGGATACCCGACACGAACCGTTTAATTTTTTTTTAAAATCTATAAGTAATGAAATACGGTACTAGTATTAAATAATCCCCTAGGAATCATTATGTTGAAGTGGCTCACATGGTGTTTGGCAAATGAAGTTACAAAGGCGTCCTAGGTTCGAATCCAAATCTGGGCTTCCTTTTATTTCACTTTTCTTGCCTTTTTTTTATTTAGAAAAAAAAACAATAGGGCTATATATACATATCCTTTCATAGGCTAGGATTAATGAATTTTTGTGGAGATAACAAATAAAATAGGCTAAAGGCTCAAATTGGATTCAAAGCAAGATATAACATAGGGTAGACATGGATAAAATGTGGATAAAAGGTGCCTTTATCATTTGAACTTGTCAAGCAATGATCATGCATATAATCGGTCTTGAAAATAGATAATCATGTCAATACTCAAAGATAAATGCATTGGAAGAGTAAATAACACAACAAAAGCAAAATGGAATATAGATGTAATCCTTTATAATGCAAAAATTCTTACTAGGACAATTTCTTGTTGAATATCAAGCATGCTCACAAACTTAGATCATACATGCTCAATTACCTATGCCAAATCATATTCTGCATAAAAATAATTTTAAAGACAAGGCCAAATCATTCCAAAATTCCATAAGATATATAAGATCATACTAGAATAAAGTTGATAGGACAAACTCAAACTAGATGTGTATCTTCAATAACACATATATGCAATGCATTAAAACTCTTTATTTTTTCCTTAAATTTTTCAACATTTTATAATTTTTTTCGATTTTGACATTTTATAACAAATAAATTAAATATGATGCATGAATTAACTAAAAATCAAACATAAATAAAAGGCGAGCGCTGACACGCTTCCTCGTGGATACGATCCTGAATACCCTACCACTACAGTGGGAGGGTTTGATTTGCTGGGACAGGGAGTTAGTTTGATTTTGGCTTTTCGATTCATTTCAGACTTGGTTTCCCTCCGCTAACAAATTTTGGCGCCGTTGCCGGGGAAGCAATCGATCGCGCCTTTTTTAGTTCATTTTCACTCTTTTCTTTTTGTTTTTTTTCCAAGTGCATGCGAAGAACTGATCGCATATCTATCGACCTAATTCTCGAGCCTGAACGATTTTTCCACCTTCAGCAAAGGCTAAGGAGGAGACTCATGTGAACTACCAACGAGAACGAGGTCAAGCTCACACCAGCACATGAGCTTGAGCAACTTCACCTACGAATTGAGGAATTCACCACCAGAGAAGCAGAGTACGCCCAACGAGAGGCGGAATATCAACAGAATCAGCAAAGGTGGGATGCTAGGGTGGATCGTAAAGTGAATGCCCTAAGGGAGCTTGAGGAACAATATCAGAATGTCCCTACAAACGCTAAGGAGTACCTGCACCCTACTCTGAGAGTTCCAGAATCGCCAATCATCCTCCCACGCGTCAACTTTGAAATTTGTCCTTCTTTTATTTCTGAAATTAGGAGGAATCAATTTCAGGGGAAACCCATTAAGTGTCCTTTAGAGCATATTACTACTTTTTTTTATTTATGTGAAGCTATTGCAGATGGTGCTTAATCTACAATGAGTGTCCTCCAATTCTTCTCCTCCTTTTGCGAGACACCTGCAACAGGCTTCCTATGCCTCCCCGAAGCCATCAGAAGTAGCAACAACAGCTGGTCGGCTTCACCAGAGACCGAGCGCAGCCGCTGCCCTCTTCCGTCCCTATTTATGAGTTCGAGAGCGGTAAGCCCCGATCTGCTGGCAAGCCCTGAGCGACTCCGATCGAGCCTCCGACGACTTCGACCCCTCGGTGAGCACTCTTTCGACTCCGCCTTCCTATCTCATAGAATTTGTATGCTAATTTGATTTCGGGGAGGGTTAGTGTGTGCGAGAAAGAGAGTCGTCGGGGAGAAAGTGTTAGCCGACGGTGGCCTTCGTTCGAGCAGAGCTACGCTAGAAAGGAAGGAAGGAAGAAGAAGACCGTCTTGTGGGGCCTGCTCGCCACCTCAGCGCCACTTCAACGTGTGGGGGCCTCCTTCCTTTTTCTAACTTTAGATTGAGATTGTAGGCTTCAGCCTTGTTATTTTCAAAACAATCAGATTTTTGGGCCTAATTTCTCTTCAAAAGAAAAACAAATGATTTTTGGTCTATATTTATGAAATAGGGTCGGTTTGGGAGTTTTAACAAAAGGAGGGGTTGGTTTGTAGTTTTTATAAAATGAGGGGTGTTTGTAAATTCCATTAAGCGATTGTTTTATTAAATAAAAATGGTTGGAATTTTTAATGAATTTGGAGATATTTTATGAAAGTGGTTAAAAGAAAATGGCATTTAAAATATTATATAATATTATTTGAGGTTCAAAATAGAAAATATTATTTTAGGATTTAGGCCATAATATTACAGTGATTAAAAGAAAATATAATATTATAAGACTCGGAGATTTAAAAAGGGTATTGTCGGATTTAAATCGAGAGAGGAATTTGACGAGCATTTTCTAAGGACGGAATTCCTGAGTAGTTAACTCGGTTTTCGAAACGGTTTTCAGGACTAACTTGGAAATTATGTGATCGATCACTAACTAGCATGATGATATGATTGATTGACTAATATCATATTATGTGTGGACTAATGGCATGTATGAATGATTAATGGCATGATGAGATGTTAGAGTTGTGTTATCGTTTGATTTATACCTTATGATATATGATGATTATGAGAAACCTTGAGATAAATGGCTATGCGGATTTATTATTGCAGATTATTATTGCGAATAAATGAATGTGGTTGGATGGAACGATGAGAATGATGTGGTCTTATGGAATGTGGCAATGTAGTGAATGTTTGAACTTGATGGAACGATGATTGCTAAATTGAGGGAGAGAAAATTTTTTTTTTTTTGAATAGGTAAGAATTCGGTTGGAAACTCCTAATCGATTGCATCCCGACGAATGAGATCAATAAGATGAGTGTGTGATGACAAAGTCGTCCCATTAACAAGACGGCCAAGGTATGCAACCGTTTTGTGGAGGTATATGAAAAACAAGTGTGTGTTATACGGAGTATATTAATAAGCTCAATCAGATAGGAACAAATGTGACCGAACAAAAAAAAAAAGCGAGATCCCCCCAGAATTTCCGGCACCAAATTTGGAATGCACAATAGTAGTGCCAATTACACGTGTTTTTGACTAATCATATGTACATTTTTTTTTTGGGTAGGCATATGTATATGATTCTAATCCGGTGGTGATCTACTTAGATTATCTCTCTTTTCTTTCCTATCTTTTTTTTTTTTTTTTTTTTGGAAGATTAGGATTTGAAAAGAGTCAAAGTCTTATTAGTTTATCATCCAAAATGCTATTTTAGACGAGGAAAAAGAGCTCAGAATAAGAAATGAGAACTCCACGTACAATCTATAAATTTTTTGAGATGAACCACTCTCTCAATCTGGTTAATCTGTCTAAAGTCATGGTTGAAGACCGACCACTCAAAGTAGTGGAGGAGGATAGGATATCTGTAGCGATAATCTCAATCTCCCAAGGATACTGTCCAGTGTTAGTAAATAGCCTTCATCATTGTGAGAATATTACCCTCAATCTTGATGTGTTGGAAACCGAAATCCTGTGTTACAAGGAATCACGTGTGAAGAGTTATGTCTTCAGCCTAGAGTTGAGAAATTTTACCGCAAAGTGTGGACCATGAGGACACAACAGAGCCAACATGATGTAACGGCCCAGGATTATGATTTTCGGGTTATGTTTCGAGGGGTTTCGAGGGATTAAACCCCTCGTTGGGATCTTGCGCCCCGAGTATAGGTGGAAGGTTTGAAATTCAAGGTTAGTGTTTTCAAGCGGGATTTCATACCCAAAATCGAACTGATCATTGAAATCCCTGGGGAAGTCCCCTATATCTATCTTAAGTCTAAGCGTAAGAACAACCGGTACCATGGCCGCCTACTCGCCCCCGCCTTCGGTCGCTCTCACGAGTTCTCTCCGCCGCAAGGCTGCGTGCGCGTCATAAGCACCAGCCACAGCAGAAGCGGCGGTCGCAGCATCTGCAGCTGCCGCAGCTCTCGGCATCGCCCACCACATATGTGGACTGGTGGCCCTCGATGGTCCCCGGTGCCTGGCTTCAACCCTCATTGGATGCAATCCGGTTTTCCTGCCCCTCGACATTCCGGTCCTCGTGCCTATCTGACATCGTATGATCAAGGCTATGCTCCGCCTCATGGGCATCACGCCTTCTCCTCTATGCATGGACACTGGTGCCACCTCCCACACGACGAACTCCTCAGGTAACCTCTCTTCTATTTCCATTAAAGGTCCTGCACACTCTATTATTGTCGGCAATGGTGGTCGTCTTGCTACTTCGGGGATTGGCCACGCCAAATTACATACCCCAACCCACACACTACACCTTAACAATGTCATCATTGCCCCAAAGATTGTCAAAAACCTTATCTCTGTCCGTCGGTTCACTACTGACAATAACGTTTCTCTTGCGTTTGATCCCTTTGGTTTCTCTGTAACCGATCTTACTACGGAGGTTATTCGCTTGAGATATAACAGCACCGGGTAGCTCTACCCTGTCACACCACCTTCTACGTCCAGTCAGTCGTGCCCGGTCGCCCTCTCGGCATCGTCGTCCAGCCTATGGCATGCACGCCTGGGCCATCACATTGCTGCCATTCTAGAGGTCCTCCGTTCTCAAAGTCTTTTCAACTGTAATAAAGAGCTACACTCTAGTTTATGCTCTTCCTATCAGTTAGGAAAACATGCAAGACTGCCGTTCCTACGGTCTTTGAACTCCACCCTTGCACCTTTTGATATCATTCATAGTGACATTTGGACCTCTCGTGTACCTAGCAAGGATGGTCACAAGTACTACCTTTTATTTCTTGATGATTACACTCATTTTTTGTGGGTTTTTCCATTCAAATTTAAGTCCCAAGTGATACCTATTTTTGTCAAGTTCCATGCCTAAATTAAAACACAGTTTCACACATCAATTAAATATTTCCAATGTAACAATGACCGTGAATTTGATAAAAAGGACTTTCACTCTTTCTTCACCACAAATGGCATCTCGTATCGGTTGACATGCCCCTATACATCTCAGCAAAATGAAAAGGCCGAGAGAATCATTCGCACAATAACAAACATGATGCGTTCTCTCCTTTTTCACGCATCCATTCCCCTTGCGTATTGACCTCGCGCCTTATCAACGACATGTTATCTCCTGAACATCCTCCCTTCTACTACCCTCCAGCATTGCTCACCCACTCAGGCATTATATTGCACCATGCATAGATATTATCACTTTCGTACCTTCGGGTGCTTGTGCTTCCGAAACCAGTCCTCCACCGCCCCCACACAAGCTTCACCCGCGCTCCACTCCCTGTGTGTTAATCGGGTATCCGTCTGATCATCGCGGTTACCTTTGACTCGATGTTCAGAGCCATGGGCTTATCCTATCACGTCATGTCACATTTGATGAGTCTTGCTTTCCCTTCTCTTCTCCTCCTCTCCCCTCTCCCATGTTCTAAAAATCGAGCCTAGGCGCCGCTTGGGCGCTAGGCGGGAGGGGACCTAGGAATTTTTAAGCCTAGGCGGGCCTCTAGGCAGAAATCCCCCTAGGTGTCGCCTAGACTCGCCTAGATGCCGCGTAGACCCGCCTGGGCACCGCCTAGACCCGCATAGTCCCGTATAGATGCCGACTAATCCCGCATAGCCCGACGATTATTCAATTTTAGCTTTTAGGCTTGCGATTAGTCGACGTATGATTTTTTTATCCCCCAAGTCGAGATATATTTGCTTTTGAGTTGAACCTATGATTTTGGATTTTATGAGGTTTAGAATCGTTAGTCGGACACTTACTTTTGCATTTGTTTACTTTATTTTTAGTTAAGCGCCGCAAATTTGGGTTTATGAGTGATATTATGGATTATTAGCATATTATATGAATTATTGACATGTGTTATATGTTAAAAGATAAGGACATTGCCCCTCTGCCACACCTATTATCTCCCAGTTTGAGTTTGAGTCTCTCTTCCCACACTTCCTTCTTCCCCAGACCTCTACCGGTGCTCCTGCCTCTCCCCCTACACCGCCCCCACCACCACCTCCCCCTACCACCAGACCACACACCCGTAGCATCTCTGGTGTATTCAGACCGCGACAGATTGTCTCTATGCACGCCTCCGATCCCCCCAACACCACCCCCCCCTCAGCCTCCCCGAACCCGTCTCACGTACCGCCCCTTGCCGCGGCCACCGCCAGGTGATGCGCCCGCGGCACACACCCCTATCTCCACTGCCTTGCCAAGGCCGCAGCCATGTGTCGCACCCGCGACGTTGTCCCAACCCGCCCCCACCGTCCCCAAAACCCCTCATGCCTCCACCCCGGTCTCGATTTCCCCCATCCCCACCTCTCACAAAACAACCCTCCTTGACCCGAATTGGCAGGCGGCTTTGGTCGACGAATACAAGGCCCTTACAAGGAATGATACCTATGTTCTTGTTCCTCGCCCTTCTGAGGTGAACGTCATCCGTTGCATGTGGCTCTTCCGTCACAAGTTCCACTCCGATGGGACGTTGAAATGTTACAAATCTCGTCTTGTGGTTAATGGTCGAGCTCAGCAGGCAGGTATTGATTGTGATGAGACATTGAGCTCCGTGGTTAAGCCTGCCACTATTCGAGTGGTGTTGAGCTTAGCGTTATTGAGACATTGGACTATTCATCAGCCAGATGTCAAGAATGCCTTTCTGCATGGCCATCTAAATGAGACGGTTTACATGTTTCATCTGCTAGGGTTCGTTGATATTGATCGTCCCAAACACGTTTGCCTCTTGAAGCGCTCTCTGTATGGTCTCAAATAGGCTCCACGACCGTGGTTCCACCGCTTTGCATCTCATCTGCTACGCTTGGGATTCGTTGTCTCAGCAAATAAAGTTCAGACTGACTTCCCTGTCTCAGCAAATAAATACAAGACTTCCTCCCGTTGTAGTAAGAGAAAGTCAGGATCGAATCCACGAGGAAGCACGTCAGCAGTTCTTAGGTAGTTGTAGATTCTCACAGAAGCAGCAGAACAGACAGAATCGCAGAAACAGAAAGAAACGAAACAAATAAACCCGGAAAGGGCAACTAAACTAAAAGCAAAGAACAAAGCAAAACAAGAAATAAAAGCAAAGCAACAAACGAAAAGCAAAGACTGGTCGATCTCGACGACAGTAACTCGAGATAGACAAAGGTGGTCGACAACAGTAACTCAGAAAACGAAAACAAAGCAACTCGACGAAAAACTCTCCTCGATCTCGGCCAGCCTCAACTCGAGATCGACAAGAGATAAGTCGACAGAAACTGTAAATCGACAAAAGCAGAAGATAACCAACTCGACTAAGACAAACCCAACTCGACCTCGACAAGATGCTGCTCGAGGTCGACAAAGCTTCGTCTAGGTCGATGAGAAACAGAAAACTTAAACTTGCAAATTTTCGACAGAATTCAGAAATTCAACAGAAATGAACTCAGTATGCTAAAAGACCTCCAAGGCCAGGGTTTCAACACCGCAACGATAACCATGCAAAGTAACACATAAAGGCATAAAAGATCATGCTTTCCATCAAATAACTTTCGTTATTAACAAATAGGCATATAGAGGCTTTCGCATAAACCCTAATTGTTACTAACCCTTTTTCACATAATTAATCCAAGTTGCATTAAGATCACTTTCACTTCAATAACACAAACAAGGATCACCTTCAACTCTCGCAAAAGAATCATGCTTATAGGGATAGAAGATGAATCACACAAAAGATCTGACCTTTATCGCATCGCCTTACATGGCCACCGTCGGGCTCACCCCAGCCCCAGAAGTGGGTGGACTACTCACGCCTCATTGTAACAAAAGACATTGATTGATGAAAGAAACTGAATTGCATAAACTAAATTCAAAGCCTTTACAATCTTGGCAATCAACTTTCGCTGTAAGCCAAAACCCTAAAAACCTTAAACTCCTAAACTGAATCTCTGAATGGAACTAACTACTTCTCTTCGAAATTGGATTTTTGAAACTGAGCCCCATGGGCTTTATTTATAGCCTTCATTCCCTAGCTAATCTAGGAAAGAAGATATCTATCTATATCTAAAATTATATCTAAATTGCTAAAAGATAAATAAATGTTTTAAGGAAATAAATCTATAAGGAAAGGATAAAACTAATTATGGTAGGTCTTCATGATGTTGATAGATCTTGTCTCCTTTGATAGAACTTGATGTAATAGGATAGAATCTTCCGCCTTCGCGCCCAAGGAACTCCAATTCTACTCGGACAGGCCACGTCGAGAAGCTTCTGGACACGGCTTCTACTCGACCTCGAGTTGGACTCCTCGACCTCGAGTTGGGCTCTTCGGCTTGGCTTGACTCTGCTCGATGTGGCTCGTCATGACTCACTGGTTCTCGTCGACCTCGAGTTACCCTAGTCGACCTCGAGTAGAGCTGAGTCATCGACTAGGTCTCCTCGGGTGGCTCTCCTCGGCACGCTCGGACAAAGGCTCAGGCGCTCGTCGATCTCGACAAGCCCTATTCGACTTCGAGTAAGGTGGCTGGCCGACTAGGGTTTCTCGAGTGACTCTCCTCGATGGGCTCCGGATCTTGACTCAGGCTCGTCGATCTCGACCAACTCTTGTCGAGATCGAGTTGGGTTGTGCTCGGCCTCTCGTCCTCGGCTTCTCGGGCAGCCCTTCTCCTCGTCGACTCCGGGTGGTGGTGCTGGGCTTTGTCGACCTCGAGTAGTGCTTGTCGAGGTCGAGTTGACTTCCGGAGCTGGGTGTCTGGCTCTCTCGATCAGGCCGTGCTCGACCAAGCGGTGCTCGGACATGGCTTGTCTATGTCGAGTAAGCCTACTCGAGATCGAGTAGCCTTGACTCTCAGGCTGGTTCCGCTGCTTTGACCTTGGACTTCTGTAGTGGTTTTCCGAGCTTTTCCGACCATCTGTAGAATTGCTGTAAAACGCCTCGATTTCTGCGAATTAAACAGAAACTGGTGTAGATTCCATAATTTGGCAAATAAACATAAACTACATAGATTCTGTACTAATT
This sequence comes from Persicaria tinctoria, assembly GCA_037127255.1. Taxonomy (NCBI): domain Eukaryota; kingdom Viridiplantae; phylum Streptophyta; class Magnoliopsida; order Caryophyllales; family Polygonaceae; genus Persicaria; species Persicaria tinctoria. The sequence goes on along the minus strand of JBANSL010000008.1, from coordinate 63,367,952 downwards.
TAGCCCATATGTATAAAATGTATACAGAAATCGATATAAAAGTTGCTGTAAAACATTGCAGATTAGGCTCACAACAAACACCCCATACTTAAGCTTGCTTGTCCTCAAGCAATACTTTTATTTGTCATTCAGGGGAAGAAATCAATACTCTCAACATCTTAGATTCATTCTTATATAACCCTGCAATCAATTACCATCCTTGAAAAGGTACTAGTGTCACAGATTCATGCATGTGCAATTTATACAAAAGCAACATCTACTCAGAAAAGGAGGGTTATGCAAAACATTCATTCGTGACAAAGCATTAATAATCAAGAGGACTTTAATTTAAGCTCATGAAGGAGTAGATTGGTAAAAGGCTAAAAGGTGGGTAATTTTTCGCAATGTGATGCTTTTGATCCGGGGAAATGGATCACTTTCAATCTTTTGAGTTTTATTCCACATTCTTTCTTCATACAATTCATCACCTTTCATAATGCTTTTTTCAATAATAATGCTTTTACCTCTCTGACCTCAGCACTGCCTTCTCGCGAGTCGCAAACATGGGTGTCATGAATGGCCCCGGATACTTAGTGCTTGGGACTCCTCACAATGTGTCCCATCTCTCCAAACTATTATCTTAGAGAGCAGGGTCAATCTACCTTTATCTCCTGAGGTGATTGGATTTTCTTTCACTCATTAAATTTTCCATATATTCAAACAATTTCCTTGCCAAACTCCAATAATGATAATAATCACAACAACCATATAACATCTCCATAATGTAACATCATTCTCAACATAATCCCCGGATAAGGTAAAGAATGGCAAATATTTAGATCATGTGGAGCAATATTTGAAATAAGGCATATTTATGGCTTTTGTGATGCATAAGCATAGGTAAGGCTAGGATTAAACAATATGAGCATTATATGGAAATATAAAGTCCTCCATCATCTTATCATGCAACATGTCAAAAGCAACTTCAAATTTTACCTACTTTCATGGTTTTCAAGAAAATAATGCACTTCATTGTGACTTCCCTTTACTAGGCAATTTCATGCTATATCTCTAATGAATCTAATTTTGCATCGTCGAGTTCAATTAAAGCTTCCATGACATTAATAAAAAATTTTCAATGGGGGTCATTTTTCAAACTTTGGAAAATATGCATATAAGCACATAAATCAATAATGCATTCCAAAATAGCCATGTAGCAATTCTAAGAGATAATGCACAAGTAATGTCAAATATGATCAATATGCACAAAGTAAGCCCTTCCCCCACCCCATACTTAAACATTACAGTGTCCTCACTGTATATAAAATAATGTAAAGGGTAAAGAAAGAAACTCACAAGACATGAGTGCAGTGCCGCATAATTTCGAATGGAGCACCTCCTAGTCCGAGTAAGTCTTGGTTCTATCCATTGACCTGAAAAGTAGAAGACATATACCCATAATAGAAACAACAAGAAAACCAAAAAATGTTCAAAACCAAAAACAAGCAAAAACGATGTTTCAAATGTCCTAAAAAGTCTATGTACATGCTCTAGATTTTATAGTCGCTAGGCCGACTTTCCATTTAGCTCAAGGTGGCATCTGCAGGGCCCATGTAGCTTGGGCCTCAAATAAGACTCCATTCTTGTCCATCAGCTGTAGTTCTCCAGAATGGATCTTGTTCACCACGAACGGTCCCATCCGCTTCTTGTTGCATTTGTTGGGAAACCAATGATCCTTTGATTTGGAGACATAGAGCTTGTCTCCAACTTCATATTCTTTAGGCTCATCATTGGAAATCCTGCACAATCGCACATACCAAGGCAGACCTCTCCCATGTATAGATAAATCTTTAATGAAAATAGGAGAAGAAAGATCCATACCTTGGCTCACCTTCGTAGAGACGGAATCGGGGACCACGGTGTTTGGTCGATCTCGACTAGGGCTCTTCGAGATCGACGAGGCTGCTGGTTCTGGTGGATGTCTGGTCGAAGAGGCAGAAGTCGATGAAGAAGACGGCTCGTCGACATCGAGTAGCCTACTCGAGGTCGAGTAGGGCTCTGGCTCTGGTGGCTTGCTCCTCGAGAAAACTGGGTCTGGTGGCGCCGACTGGTGGTCGACCTCGACGAGACTGGTCGAGATCGACAAGTTTTGCTTGACTGGAGGTGGACTGGCTGAGATTGCTGGAGTCGAGGAGGCCTGATGCTGGTCGACATCGAGTAAGCTTCTCGAGATCGACAAGAGCTCTGGTACTGGAGTCGTCAGCGTCGAGGAAGCTGGATCCTGGCTCCCCGATTGGTGGTCGACCTCGACAAGTTTACTCGAGGTCGAGTAGGATGACTCGTCGACTGGTTTACTGCTCGACGATGCCGGTGCGGGTGGAGTCGCCTTGGTCTGGTCGAGATCGACTAGGGTTCTACTCGATGTCGAGGAGCCCTGGTCGATCTTGACCCCATACTTAGTCCCTGTCAAGGCATCCGAAAAATAATTAATCCACAACGACTTATCTTGGTCTGTGTCGATTGGATTTTCTGTGTTTTCCTTAAGGATTGCCATGATCTCCTCCACCTGGGCCTCCATGTCTCTCGTTTCTATCTCCTCAGGGGTCATATTTCTGACCTTAGGTTCCCCGCAGGTGATGGAGCCAGCTGAGATAGATTTGACCTCTTCCATTGGACCCGTATGCCTTTCAGTTTTGTTAAAGGAATACTCAATGACCTCATCACTGATGTTGAAGGTGAGCACTCCTTTCCTTACGCTTATATTGGCATCCACCGTCGCCAAAAATGGTCTTCCTAAAATAATTGGACAAGCAGGATCTTCTTGCATATCAATAATTAAGAAATCAGCTGGGACGAAGAATTTACCTACTTGTACCGGGACATTTTCCACCATGCCTGTTGGAATGACCACCGTGTTGTTGGCCATATAAAGTCTAGCATCCACAGGCTCCAGGGCACCTATCTTAATCTTGGACCAAATCGTTATAGGCATAATACTAACACTATCTCCAAGATCACATAGGGCATTAATTTTGTATGGACCAAATCCAATAGTTATAGCAAACTTACCTGGATCCTGCCTCTTCTCCAATATGTCCAGATGGCTGCATTCCTCTGTGATTTCAGCCATCGATCGCTTTTTGCTCAGAATCTCCTTTAGGAACTTGACATAGGATGGCATTTCATTGAGAGCTTCTGTGAAAGGGATGGTGAAGTTCAGCTTCTGAAGCATCTTGATGAAGCACTGAAACTTTTTCTCCGCTGGATCCTTTAGAGATTTTGTGGGGAAAGGCAGCTTCTTTTTCTGATTCGGAGCCAGAACAGACGTCGGAGTTGCTGCAGATTTCTCGACCAGGGGCTCGTCGACATCGACAAGGCCTTTGTCGACCTCGACCAAGTTGGGTGCAATCGAGTTGCTGTTCGGCACAGACGAAGGTTTCTGAAGATTCTTGTCGAGGTCGAGTAAGCTTTCCTCGAGATCGACTAGGATCTGGTCGAGATCGACTAGAGATTTGTCGACCTCGACTTGCTGTTCCTCGCTGTCTTGCTGCTTTCCGACCTCTGGCTCTTGCAGTTGATGGCCGCTTCTGAGTTTCACAGCGACGATGTGTCCAGTCTTTCCCTTAGGATTTGGTTCTGAAGATCCAGGGAGTGCGCCTGACTGTCTGGGGATTCCTGCGGCTAGCTGAACAATCTGTGTATCAACTGTTTTCCGCCATATATCCATTTCCCCAAGCCTAGAGTTGACACCTTTCATCTGAGTATAGACGGAGTTGAAGGACTGCCTAGTTTCTGTGTGGTTTCTCCGTATTTCCTCCAGGACCAGCTGTATATCATCCTTTTTCTGTTCCCTTTCTGGATGTCCTGGAGCTCTGTAGGGCGGGGGATTCCTAGGGACACCTTGGTTCCACTGTGGTTGCTGAAACCTTTGGTCCCCCATGTAGCGATTGGGTCCCCCTGCGTAAGCTGCATCCTCATGGTGCTCTGCCAGCCTGACTTGCTCTGTGTGGGGGCACTCAGGAGTGGTGTGCCTTTGCGATTCGCATTCTATGCAAGGCTGGTTGACAGAGAGATACTTTACTTGCTTGATGAGCTTCCTATTATGATCTCTGTAGTATTGTTCCCTGACATCTGGATCAATCTCCTTTGATGGCTCATAGAGGGGCATGGATGGTGCTGGCTTGACGTATGGGTTCTCTTCATAAGTTGCAGTAGACCCATACTTGTTGTCGTAGGTAGTGACCTTCTCCAGCACTCCCCATGCGTCACTTGGTGGCATTGTCAGATACTCGTAGCGAGTATAATTGTTGATTATGTCCTTAGTGACCTGATCAAGAGAGTTGAAGAAGATCTCCTGAATGATGTAGGGTGGCTGTCCATGAGTAGGGCAAGATCGAAGTAGTTCCTTGTAGCGTTCCCATGCCCTTGCCAGCGGTTCCCCTTTCTGCTGTTTAAAGGCGGTGATTTTCTGGCGGAGATGTGCTGTTTTGGCAGGTGGGAAGAATTTGTTCAGAAACTCTTGCTCTACTTGGGCCCAGGTTGTGAGTGATTTTGCTTTCAGCCCTTCCAGCCATTTCAGTGCAGGTCCAGCGAGCGACCAACGGAAAGATTTCATCTTGACATATTCCAGAGTTGTGCCTTCTGCAAGAGTACGACACATATCATGAAAATTATTAATATGTTCAAGAGGACACTCATTAAATCTGCCGTAAAAGGCATTATTTTTAAGCTCTATAAGAAATTGAGTGCGAATTTCAAAAGAGTTTTCAGGGATTAGAATCGCCGATTCAGGCACGACGAGAGTTGGGTGCATGTAGTCCTCTGCCGTGGTTGGATACTGGGCAAGCTCAGCCTGTGCTTGTTCCCTTGCTGCTCTCTCAGCGGCGATAGCAGCATCTTTAGCGTTGATAGCGGCATCCCTTGCGGCTAGTTCCCTGGTAAGCCTAGCGATCAGCTGTTCCTGTGTCTCTGCAGCCGCCATGATCCTTTTGAGTTTGGAGTGGATGTGTAGGTAGCGCTCCGGTTCGTCTAAGCTGTCAAACTCAGGTGTTTGACCAGAACGACGCATACACCTGCAAACTAACTCAAAGAAACAGTGAGAACTGACTACCTAAGGCGCGATTGATTGCTTCCCCGGCAACGGCGCCAATTTGTTGTGGCAGGAGGATGGTCTAGTATGAAATAAATATGAAATAAAGTTCAGACTGACTTCCCTGTCTCAGCAAATAAATACAAGACTTCCTCCCGTTGTAGTAAGAGAAAGTCAGGATCGAATCCACGAGGAAGCACGTCAGTAGTTCTTAGGTAGCTGTATATTCTCACAGAAGCAGCAGAACAGACAGAATCGCAGAAACAGAAAGAAACGAAACAAATAAACCCGGCAAGGGCAACTAAACTAAAAGCAAAGAACAAAGCAAAACAAGAAATAAAAGCAAAGCAACAAACGAAAAGCAAAGACTGGTCGATCTCGACGACAACAACTCGAGATAGACAAAGGTGGTCGACAACAGTAACTCAGAAAACGAAAACAAAGCAACTCGACGAAAAACTCTCCTCGATCTCGACCAGCCTCAACTCGAGATCGACAAGAGATAAGTCGACAGAAACTGTAAATCGACAAAAGCAGAAGATAACCAACTCGACTAAGACAAACCCAACTCGACCTCGAGAAGATGCTGCTTGAGGTCGACAAAGCTTCGTCTAGGTCGATGAGAAACAGAAAACTTAAACTTGCAAATTTTCGACAGAATTCAGAAATTCGACAGAAATGAACTCAATATGCTAAAAGACCTCCAAGGCCAGGGTTTCAACACCGCAACGATAACCATGCAAAGTAACACATAAAGGCATAAAAGATCATGCTTTCCATCAAATAACTTTCGTTATTAACAAATAGGCATATAGAGGCTTTCGCATAAACCCTAATTGTTACTAACCCTTTTTCACATAATTAATCCAAGTTGCATTAAGATCACTTTCGCATCAATAACACAAACAAGGATCACCTTCAACTCTCGCAAAAGAATCATGCTTATAGGGATAGAAGATGAATCACACAAAAGATCTGACCTTTATCGCATCGCCTTACATGGCCACCGTCGGGCTCACCCCAGCCCCAGAAGTGGGTGGACTACTCACGCCTCATTGTAACAAAAGACATTGATTGATAAAAGAAACTGAATTGCATAAACTAAATTCAAAGCCTTTACAATCTTGGCAATCAACTTTCGCTGTAAGCCAAAACCCTAAAAACCTTAAACTCCTAAACTGAATCTCTGAATGGAACTAACTACTTCTCTTCGAAATTGGATTTTTGAAACTGAGCCCCATGGGCTTTATTTATAGCCTTCATTCCCTAGCTAATCTAGGAAAGAAGATATCTATCTATATCTAAAATTATATCTAAATTGCTAAAAGATAAATAAATGTTTTAAGGAAATAAATCTATAAGGAAAGGATAAAACTAATTATGGTAGGTCTTCATGATGTTGATAGATCTTGTCTCCTTTGATAGAACTTGATGTAATAGGATAGAATCTTCCGCCTTCGCGCCCAATGAACTCCAATTCTACTCGGACAGGCCACGTCGAGAAGCTTCTGGACACGGCTTCTACTCGACCTCGAGTTGGACTCCTCGACCTCGAGTTGGGCTCTTCGGCTTGGCTTGACTCTGCTCGATGTGGCTCGTCATGACTCACTCGTTCTCGTCGACCTCGAGTTACCCTAGTCGACCTCGAGTAGAGTTGAGTCATCGACTAGGTCTCCTCGGGTGGCTCTCCTCGGCACGCTCGGACAAAAGCTCAGGCGCTCGTCGATCTTGACAAGCCCTAGTCGACTTCGAGTAAGGTGGCTGGCCGACTAGGGTTTCTCGAGTGACTCTCCTCGATGGGCTCCGGATCTTGACTCAGGCTCGTCGATCTCGACCAACTCTTGTCGAGATCGAGTTGGGTTGTGCTCGGCCTCTCGTCCTCGGCTTCTCGGGCAGCTCTTCTCCTCGTCGACTCCGGGTGGTGGTGCTGGGCTTTGTCGACCTCGAGTAGTGCTTGTCGAGGTCGAGTTGACTTCCGGAGCTGGGTGTCTGGCTCTCTCGATCAGGCCGTGCTCGACCAAGCGGTGCTCGGACATGGCTTGTCTATGTCGAGTAAGCCTACTCGAGATCGAGTAGCCTTGACTCTCAGGCTGGTTCCGCTGCTTTGACCTTGGACTTCTGTAGTGGTTTTCCGAGCTTTTCCGACCTTCTGTAGAATTGCTGTAAAACGCCTCGATTTCTGCGAATTAAACAGAAACTGGTGTAGATTCCATAATTTGGAAAATAAACATAAACTACATAGATTCTGTACTAATTTAGCCCAAATGTATAAAATGTATACAGAAATCGATATAAAAGTTGCTGTAAAACATGGCAGATTAGGCTCACAACAGTAGCTGCTCGGATACGTCTCTCTTTATCTATCGCAGAGGCACAGACATGGCTTTTCTATTACGTTATGTCGACGACATCATTCTCATCGCCTTCTTTGATGCTCTTCAGACGTCCATCATTGCCCAGTTGAGCGCCGAGTTCGCCATTTCGAATCTTGGGTTGTTGACTTCTCTCTTGGGAGTCTCTGTGCAGCATCATGCGTCTGGGTTGTTTCTCTCTTAGAGTAAGTATGCTGCCGAAATTGTTGCTCGAGCCAAGATGAGCAACTGCAAGCCGGTCGCCACCCCTGTTGATACTTCCAACAATCGTTTTTGCTGTAGAAAGGTACAATTGATGTGAAGTCCACCTTGGACTTCACATCAATTGTACCTTTCTACAATAAAAACGATTGTTGAAAATGCAGAGAATTGCTTTCTAAATCATCGGACATGAGGCATGTCGCGGCCGCAAGAGAGGCTCTCGCGCCCGCGAGACCCGGTGCCATAGAGGTCCTCACAGTCGTGAGCCTCTTTCCGTGGCGAGGCTCGGTCACGGACGGTAGCTCCGGGGTCCCCTTCTAGGGCATCCCAGAACTTCACCTTGCCACCGCGAGTCACCCCTTTCGTGGCCATGAGCAAGAACCCTAGAAAAAGTGTTCTCCCTCGCGGCGGCGACAACGGAGCTGAATCCTTAATTCAAGCTTTGTTTGTGGCCTCTTTTTGGGTTCTTAGGCTCTCCCCTTTTTTACAATTTTTCCTAAGGCTCCTAGGAACATGTTAATTTACGGAAGGGAAACGTCGTTAGAATTAACCTCACCAAAGAAATAATAACCCAAATAAATAAACTAACTAGCAACCTAGTATAGCGGATAAGTAAGGAGTCGAACCCATAGAGAAACAAGTACTTCAATGCAATGTGTATTTATCAATTATGCAGATAAGGATGAGATATGAATGTAAATAGGCAATGCAAATAAACTAAGATAAAGATATGAATGGGAACAAAGAGAAGACAAAAGATAAGAGTGTAGTTTCACATACAATTCGTAACATTGGTTAGGTCATTGATCCTTGACTCTATCCTACCTTTTCCTATTTGATTCATCTAAACTTGGATCACTCCAAAGCTTTAGCAATTAAACAATATCAATAACATAAGCAGTCATAGATAGAGGCTCAACTCCCTAACTGTAACGGCCCGGGATTATGATTCCCGAGTTACGTTTCGAGGGATAAAACCCCTCGTTAGGATCTTGCGCCCCGAGTACAGGTTGAAGGTTTGAAACCGAAGATTTGTAGTTTAAACTGGGATTTCGCACCCAAATCCGAAAGGTCCGTTGGAGACCCCGGGGTAAACCCCTGTACCTATCCTAAGTCTACAACGCGGAAAATCCTTTATCATGCAGAGGGCATAAGTTCTGAAAATGATACAACCTGTGCCACGGTAGAGCCGGGTCAAAACAGAGTATAAGTAGGGAGAAATTCCAAAAGCATGAATCTGGTGAAGTCAGGTTTCAAACACTCCCTCTCCGCCATATGAATAGACCCCGTCATAACAGCACAAAATCAAGCAGTGTATCGGGTACCTGAAACTATACCACCAAGTCAGGCCAAGAGTCCGCCTGCGGGTCCTCTGACCGCGCTGAGGACATATAATACGCCTATACCTAGAATAAAGATGCCTTCATGCAGTACTGGAATATTAACCACACTATCATGTTCCTAACTCATATGTGCGGAATATTAAGTAAGGCCTTAACAAAGAATACCAAGTGGTATATCCCTCTTCTACCACCACCCCTCTTCCAGACAAGGTGGAGACTGGCCAGTTCGATGCTATAATCATATCAAATCTCATCATCATATCATATCTCATCATCGTATCATATCTCATGCCCATCTCGTATCTCGTGATATATATAAATGACTCGAGGAGGACAACACCCGATGAAGCTGGGCTGCCCTATGACCCTAGCAAGGACTCTAGGACTCATAGATAACGGCCGTTCTGTATTCAAACGCATACAGAATAAGAATGCTCATTCGTAAGTGCAATTCCTAAGCATGATACTACATGGCATGCTCTTATGCATATGAAACACCTACATACTATATGACACATCAGGCAGGAGGTACTGGTTACTGAGTAAGCCCCGGAGGTACTTACCTGGCTAGCAGATCGGCAACAAAAGAATCCAGCACACAGTAGTCACAATCAGATAGTATCACCTAGTACATGATTGAATATACATAAGTCTACATCCAACTATTAAGCACTCAAGCACACCTCAATCAATAGAACAAGTAACACATTATGGAAGTCATTTCATCGCATCATCCGCTCCACAAGACCACATCGTTTTCCATAAATCATTCAACCAATTCCGCATTTTCATATACATCATTTCCACATATACCCCAATGGTTCATCAAAATCATAAGACATCATTTGTGTGATATAAAATCCTACTAGATCGTCATAGTTATCCAACATTTAATCTCATATAATAATTCACCATAAGTCATGCTATTAGTCATACATATCATACTGTTAGCCAAACGATCATATTATCATGCTAGTTAGTCATCAAATAAGTCTTATTCCCGAGTTAGTTTCAGAACCGTTTCAAATCCCAGTTAAATAGTTAAGTATTCCGACCCTTGAAAATACTCGCCAAATTCCCTTTTAAGTTTATTTATTAGATTAATTTCCAACCTTGAAATTCTTTTCCAAATCCTTTATAAATCTTGAAGTCCCAATAATATATTTTAAATCTCAAATAGTATTACATGATATTTTAAATACCCCCCTTTATTTAACACTTTTATAAGTTATTTCCAAATCCCCTAAAATCCCGACCATTTTTATTTAATAAATCAACTCTTATAATTTTCCCAAAATATACTAATTTTAATCCCGCTAATTAGTTAAATAAATAAACGGATAACCCGAACCGAGCCAAACCCGATAATCCAAACCCCGTTAAATAACAAAGACATATAAATGAGCAGGGCCCCACAAGACCCACGTCAGCTCCCTTCTTCCTCCTGAATTTCGAATGGAAGGAGTCCCGCCAGGCGCCATGGCCTTCCTCGCGCAAATCCCGTCGGCTCCTCGCTCGCTGGCTGCTTGACGTCACTAGCCAGCTCTCGTTCCCGCACCCGCTGCCTCACCTGCTCGCTCGGTCAGCCTCCCACGTCCAGCAGCTCTCGCCTCTGCTCACCGGCGCACGCCTCGCTGCTCTGCCTCGTGTAGCCCATCGCCAATTTCGAGGTCGTCGGAGATCTCGCCGGAGGTCTCGAGCCCACTCGAACGTCCCACACTCAGCCCACTCTCACCCCCCAATTAGTCTAAGCATCGAAAAAGACTAAAAAAAAGAAAACGAATCGAAACGAGAATAATTCCGGAGCTCACCGAGATGGGTTTTTCGCGACTTCGGAGCTCTCGATCGGAGTTCTGGGCTTCGTCGGTGGCTCGCGATGGTTCATCGGACCTGCTTCAGACATGGGTGAGAGTGATGGAGGAGCTCGAGAATGGTTTGGGTCGGAAAAGAAGGAGAACGGCTTACCGGAAGGTTGGTTCGTGCGCAAACAGGGGAAATGATATGATGGGGTTGCGGTGGCTCTCGTGGCGGCTCCGGTGGTGACTCCTCCGCCGCTGGTGGCTCCGAGGGATGCTGCAGCTGCTGTTGGGGTTCCGAGGAGGAAGGAGGGAGGAGCAAGGGGTGGCGTTGGTGCCGATGGTGATCGATGGAGGGCGACGGTGGTGATGAATGGAGAACAACGGTGATGAAGATGGAAGGGAGCAGCGGAAGAGTGGGGAGAAGCTGAAGAATTTGAAGTAGGGAGAGATGTGAAGTGATGGGAGAGATGGCGTACAGAAGAAGAGGACCGGAGGGATGGATTTACAGATGCCACAGGTGTAGGGGAGCAGTAGAGGCTAGGCGGGAGGGTGGCTGGGGACAAGTAAGGATTTGACTGAGAATTGACGTGTATTAATTACGGGCATCAGTTAAAATTAAATACCCGGAATTAAAACCCGAATACGTGAATTTTGAATCCCGAAATTAGTTTACGAATGTTAGTTTTTCCGAGTCCCGCTTAGTCGATCAATTAGATTTTTGAAACTGAAAAGGATATCGCCAGCCGATAATTATTTTAAATTCACGAGGTAACATGACGGAATTGTTCGTCAAAATTTTATATTCCGGTCGGAATCCGCTGAAACAAGTTTTTAAATCCGATTTAAATTTATTTTTAATTCTCTTTTTCTGAAAAATTAGGATTTTGAAAATTCGAGCCTTTACATCATCCACCTCTAAAAACAAGTCTCGTCCCCGAGACTAAAATCATCTTAAAATAGGGGATGAAGTTTGAAATTGGTGAGTCCAAGGATCATGCCGTTGATCCCGTAAGCATCTCATAAGCGCCCCTATAAGATCCTCACAGTACCGTTGCTGTGATCATAATATCCCCAACAGATCGTAGCAAGAATGTAATATGGGCCCTACCACATCCTTACTCCGACTCCGCGGTCATATCATAACTCAAAACATCACAACGTGCTCTTTAAAACATCGTTCAACACTTCAAGTTCGGCATTAGTCAAAAGCATTCCTAACCTCTCCATTCATCCTATCATCCACCTCTAAAGGCTAATCATATATTCCCTTCCTAGGTTTCAAGTCATAATTAAGGTCCACCAGTTCAATTCCTATCATTTCCATCATCAATCATAATGTATATATATCGAACAACAATAGCATCTCACGTCTAATAGCATAACATAATCACCTCAAGAATAGCCACATACCATAGCATATCTATCATCGTATCATATATGGTAGAATTTATCACATCATTTCACGAAAGTTACACACCACATCAATTAGATAAGCACGTTATATCAATCAGCTAAGCACATCATACTCATGCTACTGCCAAGCGTCATCGCATTAGAGGCCAACAAGTACTTCCGTAAATTAGCATCCCATCGAGTTTAGTGAATAACTATGTTAGTACTAACAGTTCACTATTGTCAACGACCATATATCATAGAATCAACATCGTCTATAACATAAAATTCGCACCACATTCGGCCCCCAAGTGAAGCATACGCTAGATCACAACCTCAAGTGAACCTGCCTATAACTACCAATCATGACAAGACACGACCACTACCCATCAGCTCTTGCATTAAGATCAACTTCACCAAGGTCTACCAACTCAATCCACTACCAATTCTAGGACCCATTGTATCCTGCTCACATACAACCCTTATAGCCTCATAACTATTCGTAACCAAGGCCGAATACCCAAACCAACTACTAGGTATCCCAACTCATATGCCATCAACAATCTAAGGGCCAATCCACTTCGACATCCCGATCTCAAGTCCTACCTTCCACTCGACTATTTAAAACTATCTCTCGGAGTTCCCAAATCACAAAATTCCCTCGTTCCGACAAGCTGAACAACTCGATCTACTATCAAGACTCCATATATAACACATCCTTGCCCTAGGGTTCATCTATCAACCCCATCTTTACCCTCAAATAGAAAATTTCGAGTCCTCAAATGAACCACTCTCACGATTGATCTAGACACTTCTTAACAATCTCGCTAACTCTTTCTAGGCTCTCAAGACTCCGCCCGACCATCATCTCCTAAAGGGACATCTCGAATCACCTTGCTAACCTGATCATATTTCCCATTTCGCTAACCACTCTCACTAACCATCCACCTCTAAGGACCCAACTCATGCTGACAATCTCAGACCTGACACTCCCGACCAATTCTAACGCAGAACCCAACTAGTGGTACTCCCAACCACGAATCACCATGACCCTCAAGCCGACCCATCCTAGACCATCTTCCCTCAACTCCGCATGTTTTCCCAAATTGCCTCAGATCACGCTTCCTTAAACTTTGAAATCTCTACCACTTAAACCCTTATATACCGATCAACATTTTCACCGAATTCCTATGACATCCTCGTCCGAATTTCCTAAGCACCGCAACTTCACCAACCAAAAAAAAAAATCTCTTCTCCTCTAGCGTCCTCAATACCTTCTGCTTTGCCCAGTTCCCAAATCCCTGCTCATAATCTCTCTATCTCAACCTTAAGCCCACAGTCTTACTAGGAATGTCAACTACATCCTTGCCTAGCTACCAGCCTTTCCTCGAAGATTCATCTCACATCCTCAATTACCTCAATAGCCACAATGATCTCCACACATAAATCCCGATTCATTCCCTATCCCAAAATCCTCCAACAATGCATCTAGAGATCCTTCACTCATAAATTCCCCAAGTATTACCAATCCTATCTAAACAACCCCAAATACTCATCACACGAACAACCCTGATATGAACAACGTAATATCCCCGATCGATAATTTCCCAAGAAACCTCATACTACTCTTCCTTAGCAATACATCAACCTCATCCTTTAATGAAATCGCCCCCACTCTCAGCACACATCACCTAGTCCCAAATTCTACGATTCCTCAGACATTCCTTAATCGATCATCCTCGACACCGCCCACGATCCGCTCATAGACTATCTAGACACCTTCCTTAGTACACCAATCCGTCTCACAAAACCTCCCCTCAAGAATCCCCCGATCAACTCCTAGCTCGCCCATCCACCTCTAGAACTACGCCAACTGCCTATACTCACACCCACTTGTTAGGTCACTCTCGTGCAACTAGTCTAGGCCTCAACCGCTCACACCGCGCACCTACTACTTACTGACACTCCTAGCTAGGACATCTCCCTCAAAATCTCAACATACTAGCCCCACTCCCCACCTAAGACCTACCTCGAAGCTCATCTATATTCACGAACCACTATCTTCGACACATCCCAACTCACTCGGCTCTACTCAAGCTAACGCATCATTCATGCCCCCTATCTCACACGACCAATGACCCAATCCGAAGACCTTAATCCACCTGCCACTTTCCAACCCGTCTCACTGAAGAATCTCACGACTCAAGCTCAAGAAGAAAGCACTCACATAGATATAACCCATAACCTACTCACTCGCAAGTCAGAATAACAAGCACCAAGGCACATCGTCATAGAAACAAGTTAGTCAGGCAATCATTGCTACCAATATATTCAGCACATCCGTCATCACACATTCAATTATGTCAGTTCTAGGCCTATCACAAAACATCAATTCCGATTAGTATAGAAGAATCCACGATTTGAGTTAAGAACGTCCTTCTTTGAGTCATCTAAGAGAATCACGTACGCGGCTACCATCTTTCAAATGTGTTCGTCCTTTGTATACTTTTGGCGACGTCAGTCCTGTGTGGTCTATGGGTCATGGACCCATCACACTTCCGTTGTGCTGCTATGGTGCCACTTGGTCGTCGGTCCTTTCTTACATGTCGGCGCTCATCGAAGGATTGCAAGGGTTAGAAGTTACGGAGATAGGGGAGAGACAAGGGCGGACGACACAACTTCCTTAAGAGTTCAGACATGGACCAGAACTAGGGACGACGAGACCAAGGAGAAGATCCTAACCCGAGAGTTACAACGGTGCCCTTATAATTGTGGCACACAAGCACATAAAAAAATCAAGAGATATCATCACATTATTTCACACTAGTATGCACTTATCTCAAGGGATATCGATTTATGCATTCATAACATGTTCATATAATCATCTTTATGTGTGCGCAGAACAAGCTAGCAACCTATCATTTCATTCACCAATCATGCTTGACAGACTAAGAACATGTATGCACACACTGACATGGGATATATATGTCATAAGTTATGCAAGACCTAGCAACCGTCACAAGATATCCTATGCACGAATTATCACTCAATTTAGATACACACATAAGCAAGTCATAATATTGCGAGATTAAGGCAAGCATGCTAAGATGCACTTTAAAAATCATGCTAAGGGTATAGTCAATTCATGCAGAGTTGGTATAGCAATTATCTCATCACATACATCCATATTCACATACTAAGACTAAGATGTCACAAAATCATATGAGGACTTATAACTGGGAGGTATATATCCTACATGATAGTAGCAATACTTATTAAACATGTACACAGTCATGAGGTCCAATGAGGTTCATCTGGCATGTTAAGTCATCCAATTCACATTTTAACATACAACGAGAGTTGAGCACACTATCATGGACCTAGTTCATAGGGTGACAGTAATCATAGGAATTCAATACATACGGCACATACATTTACTCATAAGTGCAACCATGCAAGGTACCCGAAAGAAGATGGTAGAATTCGTGTTTGACTCTTTTGACAAGGAGACACGGTTGACCATTACGAGACTCAAGAGGGATGACTCCATAAGATAACGCACTCCTAACTCGGAAGAATGTCGATAGTCAACCTCAGGTAACCCTCAAATCATACACAATCCCCGAAAGTAGTACGTTGATCGACCCAATTTCCCGTAGAGAATGTTGACATTAAGTATGAGACTCGATTGACATCTATGGTTGGAATACAAATAGGACTCAAGTCTAGAGGAACCAACACTCTCGACCCTTACTATCACATCCAAGTGCTTTGGTGGGACGGATGACGGAATCGGGATTATCAAGGGGGTTGTACTATGGAAGAACTATTCTGACAAGATAGAAAGTCTTATTAGATAAGAATAAGGTTTCCTCCCGCTATCCCGTTTGCAAATATGGTCATTTACATGTTCAAGTTAAGGCATTCTAATTAATTCGCTATCCTAAGCACATTAGCACTCAACACGGAAGCAATCAACAAGATTAATATGATCCTCTTCGAGGAGAATCGCCATCGGGCCCAATTGCATATATGTACATATAACGTAAGCATAAAGACGATCTATGCCGTCCTTCGAGGGACGACTGGCCGGAGGGGCAAAACCTCATGACCTCCTAACTCAACACTCCAACCTCCGTGGTGTTCCTTGGAGTCTTCTAGGCCCATCTGTAAATAAAAGCTAGTATTTTGCCTACCGTTCCCCGAATTCTACATCCATAAGGGATGTCTACCGCTTGGGTCTCTACCCACGAGATTATTTCCCCTTTATTCATTTTAGGTTTTAAGTCCAATTAAATTCATTTTGCCCTTTATAAAATATTTTCCAAAACCATTTGAAAACATTGGGCGATTTTCAAAACCCCTTCAACCTATTGTACTCGGATTGCACAACCTGGCTCTGATACCACCTTTGTAACGGCCCGGGATTATGATTCCCGAGTTACGTTTCGAGGGATAAAACCCCTCGTTAGGATCTTGCGCCCCGAGTACAGGTTGAAGGTTTGAAACCGAAGATTTGTAGTTTAAACTGGGATTTCGCACCCAAATCCGAAAGGTCCGTTGGAGACCCCGGGGTAAACCCCTATACCTATCCTAAGTCTACAACGCGGAAAATCCTTTATCATGCAGAGGGCATAAGTTCTGAAAATGATACAACCTGTGCCACGGTAGAGCCGGGTCAAAACAGAGTATAAGTAGGGAGAAATTCCAAAAGCATGAATCTGGTGAAGTCAGGTTTCAAACACTCCCTCTCCGCCATATGAATAGACCCCGTCATAACAGCACAAAATCAAGCAGTGTATCGGGTACCTGAAACTATACCACCAAGTCAGGCCAAGAGTCCGCCTGCGGGTCCTCTGACCGCGCTGAGGACATATAATACGCCTATACCTAGAATAAAGATGCCTTCATGCAGTACTGGAATATTAACCACACTATCATGTTCCTAACTCATATGTGCGGAATATTAAGTAAGGCCTTAACAAAGAATACCAAGTGGTATATCCCTCTTCTACCACCACCCCTCTTCCAGACAAGGTGGAGACTGGCCAGTTCGATGCTATAATCATATCAAATCTCATCATCATATCATATCTCATCATCGTATCATATCTCATGCCCATCTCGTATCTCGTGATATATATAAATGACTCGAGGAGGACAACACCCGATGAAGCTGGGCTGCCCTATGACCCTAGCAAGGACTCTAGGACTCATAGATAACGGCCGTTCTGTATTCAAACGCATACAGAATAAGAATGCTCATTCGTAAGTGCAATTCCTAAGCATGATACTACATGGCATGCTCTTATGCATATGAAACACCTACATACTATATGACACATCAGGCAGGAGGTACTGGTTACTGAGTAAGCCCCGGAGGTACTTACCTGGCTAGCAGATCGGCAACAAAAGAATCCAGCACACAGTAGTCACAATCAGATAGTATCACCTAGTACATGATTGAATATACATAAGTCTACATCCAACTATTAAGCACTCAAGCACACCTCAATCAATAGAACAAGTAACACATTATGGAAGTCATTTCATCGCATCATCCGCTCCACAAGACCACATCGTTTTCCATAAATCATTCAACCAATTCCGCATTTTCATATACATCATTTCCACATATACCCCAATGGTTCATCAAAATCATAAGACATCATTTGTGTGATATAAAATCCTACTAGATCGTCATAGTTATCCAACATTTAATCTCATATAATAATTCACCATAAGTCATGCTATTAGTCATACATATCATACTGTTAGCCAAACGATCATATTATCATGCTAGTTAGTCATCAAATAAGTCTTATTCCCGAGTTAGTTTCAGAACCGTTTCAAATCCCAGTTAAATAGTTAAGTATTCCGACCCTTGAAAATACTCGCCAAATTCCCTTTTAAGTTTATTTATTAGATTAATTTCCAACCTTGAAATTCTTTTCCAAATCCTTTATAAATCTTGAAGTCCCAATAATATATTTTAAATCTCAAATAGTATTACATGATATTTTAAATACCCCCCTTTATTTAACACTTTTATAAGTTATTTCCAAATCCCCTAAAATCCCGACCATTTTTATTTAATAAATCAACTCTTATAATTTTCCCAAAATATACTAATTTTAATCCCGCTAATTAGTTAAATAAATAAACGGATAACCCGAACCGAGCCAAACCCGATAATCCAAACCCCGTTAAATAACAAAGACATATAAATGAGCAGGGCCCCACAAGACCCACGTCAGCTCCCTTCTTCCTCCTGAATTTCGAATGGAAGGAGTCCCGCCAGGCGCCATGGCCTTCCTCGCGCAAATCCCGTCGGCTCCTCGCTCGCTGGCTGCTTGACGTCACTAGCCAGCTCTCGTTCCCGCACCCGCTGCCTCACCTGCTCGCTCGGTCAGCCTCCCACGTCCAGCAGCTCTCGCCTCTGCTCACCGGCGCACGCCTCGCTGCTCTGCCTCGTGTAGCCCATCGCCAATTTCGAGGTCGTCGGAGATCTCGCCGGAGGTCTCGAGCCCACTCGAACGTCCCACACTCAGCCCACTCTCACCCCCCAATTAGTCTAAGCATCGAAAAAGACTAAAAAAAAGAAAACGAATCGAAACGAGAATAATTCCGGAGCTCACCGAGATGGGTTTTTCGCGACTTCGGAGCTCTCGATCGGAGTTCTGGGCTTCGTCGGTGGCTCGCGATGGTTCATCGGACCTGCTTCAGACATGGGTGAGAGTGATGGAGGAGCTCGAGAATGGTTTGGGTCGGAAAAGAAGGAGAACGGCTTACCGGAAGGTTGGTTCGTGCGCAAACAGGGGAAATGATATGATGGGGTTGCGGTGGCTCTCGTGGCGGCTCCGGTGGTGACTCCTCCGCCGCTGGTGGCTCCGAGGGATGCTGCAGCTGCTGTTGGGGTTCCGAGGAGGAAGGAGGGAGGAGCAAGGGGTGGCGTTGGTGCCGATGGTGATCGATGGAGGGCGACGGTGGTGATGAATGGAGAACAACGGTGATGAAGATGGAAGGGAGCAGCGGAAGAGTGGGGAGAAGCTGAAGAATTTGAAGTAGGGAGAGATGTGAAGTGATGGGAGAGATGGCGTACAGAAGAAGAGGACCGGAGGGATGGATTTACAGATGCCACAGGTGTAGGGGAGCAGTAGAGGCTAGGCGGGAGGGTGGCTGGGGACAAGTAAGGATTTGACTGAGAATTGACGTGTATTAATTACGGGCATCAGTTAAAATTAAATACCCGGAATTAAAACCCGAATACGTGAATTTTGAATCCCGAAATTAGTTTACGAATGTTAGTTTTTCCGAGTCCCGCTTAGTCGATCAATTAGATTTTTGAAACTGAAAAGGATATCGCCAGCCGATAATTATTTTAAATTCACGAGGTAACATGACGGAATTGTTCGTCAAAATTTTATATTCCGGTCGGAATCCGCTGAAACAAGTTTTTAAATCCGATTTAAATTTATTTTTAATTCTCTTTTTCTGAAAAATTAGGATTTTGAAAATTCGAGCCTTTACACTAACCCTAATCGATGCAATTGATAGAGCCTAATTATCAATATCCCCTACATAACCAACCAATGCTTTCACGGGATCGATTGTTTGTTTTGCTACTTAGTCGATTAAATCGCAAGATGTAATCAAACTTAGCAAGAGAGTAAATTCCGCCAAGGTAGCTAATCAAGAGAGAATATATGCAATCAATCAATTGAAGAACAAAGATATTGAATCAATCAAACATAGAATAGATAGAAATCAAGTCTCACAAATCATCTAACCTTGTCTTGAATCATAGAAAAACCACAAGAATTCTAGGCAAGCATACCGTACCTTTAATCCATAAACTTCAATCCTCTCATTGTAATGAGTTTTTGGGGAATAGAATGAATGAATTGAATGATCAAAACCTACTAAGGTATGACCTAATATAGCCTCATTTCATCGACCAAACACCCTGGGAAAGATAGATAAAATTTCTCATAAAGATAAACTTGGGCCGTGTTTCGCAAATCTGGATCTAATAAGGACGGCGGGCGCCGTGTAAAAGGCGGTGGGCGCCGTCCGTACGGATTGACAGCTTCGACAAATTGCACTTGTAACGCACTTTCTGGAGTCATCCTTTGTCTGATTGACGCATATGAATATACGTTGGAAAGCACTTTCCAAGCACTACAATTTTCATGAAGACATTAGAAGCTAGTTCCAACTTATCAGAACCTTAAAGATGTGATTTCTCCATGTTCTCCATTTCCGCTCTTGTTCCTTAGCTCTCCTTTGTCCATTTGCTCCATTCTTTCTCTACCTTTCGAGTCCGGATCATAAGACCTACAAATAAACAATAGAAACCGTAGATTCCGCACTTCGAATACCAAATGACCAACAATATGAATAAGCTTATTAAACATGCAATATAAATATTTAATGCACCTAAGACTACCTACAAATGACCATATAAAATATACATTATCATTAATACAAGGTTTGAAGATAAAAATCGAGGGTTGGAAAGATTTCTCACCCAAGTTTCTTCCTTTCATCACTTTTCTTCTCCCATGCAACTTGTAATGTGATTTGAGGTCGAATCTTTTGGATCCTCTCGTTGGGTGAGTAGGGGAAGTTAGTTTGAGCATAAAAGAGGAAATTTGAAGGGTTTGTAAGTGAATGGAGAAGAAAGGAGCTAGCTGATCGGTCTAAAACCAACACCCCACAAGCGTACGATGTCAATTGTAGAAATCGAGTGTCGAATATCAGGGACCGTGTGAATACCAATTGCAGAACCTCAACTGGTTTACTAAGCCAAATAGAAGATTTGATTTTTGAAGGAATCATAAAATAAGAAGAAGGAAGATAAAAGATTGCAAGTTTTTATGAATATATGATAAGAAACATTCCCGAGTTAGGGTTCACTACAACAATGCATCCTCGAGAGACTATATAATTTTCATGTCTAAACAAATTGAAAAGAAATATTTGAAGGTAAACTATCTAAATTCATCATTGCTCAGCCTACGCATGTTGCATTAACTATGTCTATTTCAATTAATTACCACTCAGCTTACGCTTGTTGCAGAATCAATCAAGTTGGACTCATTAAGCACTTAGACCCTAGCGAGAAAATCGATCAAACAATCGCAGGTGCGATCCGCATAATCAAGTAAAACCTAGGTTTTCTATGATAGTTTATTATCCTCAAGAGAATTAAATAGATTGCTCATAAACAATTCTCAAGTTCAATCCATGTTTTCCAATAAAATTAACAACTTTATCTATATATCCAATCTCAATTCGCAGCCGGCGCATTTTGAACATCAAAAGGATTCCAATCATTCATAGAATTAATCGGATTAAGCAGTCATGGATCTAATCAAACAAATAATAGAATTCATTCAGGGAATCATCACGTACATGTCTATCTCAGCATCGTTGGGATCACCCAGACCACAGAACAAGAAAATTAGCCAGACATGGATTCAAACACAATAAAAGAAATCATGATGAAAGAATATAAAACTAGATTAAAAGAACTTATCTTGAATCCAACAAAACAATCCTTCAAGAAGAAATCTCTTAAAAGCCTAAAACTCTCAATGTCTCAACTAGGGTTTTTTGAATGAAAAATTGGACATCTTCCCATCCAACCATAATTCTCCATCCATATTCCTCCAAAAAGATCTGAAAATGTTCCTAAAATAATAATAAAATATATCAAAGATTCGTCGAATAAAAGATAGAAGCGGATAAAAAATCCCGAAGAATAACGCGGAAAGAAAAGTATCGACTCAATATTTTAGGGTATTGACTCGGTACTTAGTTACTGTAAAGCTTTTTTTCACTCGGAAGGTAAAGGTATCACCTTGATAAATGTGGGTATTGAGTCGATATGTCGTGTTTTCCTCTCTGCTTGTTCGATCGACTAGGAAGGCTTGGATACCGACTCGATACCTCTAGGTTCTAGGTCGATACTTTGACTCAGCATCAGCTTCTTGGCTCGATTTATTTATATTGTAGCAAAAGTGGTCAATATAAAAATTGTAGGTCTTTGAATCAGCTTTCCAGAAAGATATAGAACGTCTCGATCCGAATTTTATGGAGCTCAAACGACTCATTTTACTGAGATGTCGCCAAACAGCAACTGTCCGAGATATATCGGTTCGACAATAGGCTCTTCTTAGCTTGATTTCTAGAACTTGAGACCTCTATGCACGACTCTTTTGTGACCATGAATATCTCAAACTTGTCTTCAATGAATCTTATTCCATCATGATTCCAAATGGACATCGAACAAGCTCCAAATTACCTGAAAACATAGGAAATACAAATGTAGACATCTATTCTAAAAACGAAACCAAAAACTATATAACGTACATGCAAAACATATAAAATGACATAAAATAACTATAAACCATTTCCTATAACACTTAGAATATGATGATATCAAAATACCTCATACTTAGACCTTGCTTGTCCCCAAGCAAGGCTAATTTAGATCAAACCACAAGTGCAAGAAAGAATGTCTGCCTCAAGTTATTCAACCTTTTAAAAATAATAATGCAATCAAAATCTCAAGACAAGTGCCATCATAGCATGCTTCCTCATTACCTAAGACAAAACAATCAAATTTACGCTCGACCTCAACTCTTGTGTTTATCTATACCATAGGCTTGTCCAGCATTCTACATCTCCACCGCTTGAGATCATGCACACAACAAAAATCATGAGGACTTATATAAGGGTTGTCATGGGGCCAAGGTAAACGGAAATAAGGTATGAAAATATTGAGGAAATGGTGCTAAAAAAAATCGGGAAAAAACGGCATGACATAGAGCAACCGGTAAAACACCAATGCCAACAATTTCACAAACCAAACCAAATCACACCCAACCCCATCACGAATAATGCATTCTCAATTGAGCACTTCAAATTTCAATCAACCATTTTCTTTCTTTTTCTTTGTTTTTCACTCTTTTCTTACCTCTCTAGCTTCAACACCGTTTTACACGAATATAAACATTTGTGATGAATGCACCCGGTTATTAAGTATTTCAGCCGCCTCACCTACATATTTTCCTCCTTGTGTGAATTTTATCCTCCACAAGCAGGATCAGTTACTAACCGTATTTTTTTTCCTTCTTGACTTTTGCCCAGGAGTGAATTTTATCCTCCTCATGTCCCAAGGAATTTCTGCAACATTCATATAGGGAAAACTAATTAAAATACCCCCACATTTGGGGGTATGGTAAAAATATATCCTCAACTTTCAAATGTACTAAAAATATCCCGAACTTTGAGGGTAGTGGTAATATATTACCACGAGTTTTTTCACGAGTAAAAAATGATGACATAAGGCAGCCTATGTGGATTTTTTTTTAACAAGGGTTTTTTTTTTAATGATTTTCTTAGAAAAAAAATAAAAAAATTGGATCGGATTCATACACAACGCCTTTTCCTCCCTCCTATTTTCTTATGTGGTCGCTTCTTGAACTGTCTTCTAGGTCTTCCCAGTACCTCATGGTCAGTGGCGGAGCCAGGAATTTGGCTAGGGGGTGCTAATTTTTTTTTGTGTGAAATATTGTTTTTTGGTGTATATTTATTAAGAAGATTTTCTAAAAAAATATTGAAAAGACACTAAGATTTTGACTTTATTTTAATTTAAACATTTAATTTCAAACATAAATGACATTGTTTTAATGAAATAGTTGATAGAAAAAAATACAGAGAGAAATAAAGAAAAATAAATGATAGAGTAAAATAAATAAAAAAGTGAAAGAGTTGGGATTTGAACCCAAGACCTCTTCCTTCCTTCCTTCATTCTTTTACCACTTGAGCTAGATAGCAATCTTGTTTCAAATATCATTTAAAGATGTTATATTACCTTAAAAATACTAAATATATGCAAAAACAATTATTTTTTTTGTATTTTTTTTCCGGGCCGGGGGGTGCTCGAGTACCCCTAAGCACTCCCTGGCTCCGCCACTGCTCATGGTTCCCTCTTCAATGACAGTCTACCTCCCTCGTTGTCGCTTATCTTAAGTTGTCTCTCTCACATCTTCTTTCTCTTTGATTCGCTCACGGATTTGACAGAGTAAGTTTTTTTCTCCTCTTCGTTGTTGTTGTTGGTTTAGTTTTGTTGTCGGTTTGGTGTTAGGAATAGTCATGTTGTGTTGATTTGAGGCAATTTTGACCGGATTAGTTGCTTTGTTGAATCAATTTCGTTTTTCGGGTTTAATTTTGTTGTTGGTTTATTTTTTTCCTAAGAAAACCGTTCAAGAAAACCTAGTTTTAGTGCTATATAATTTGTAAAAAAAGCTTCCACACATGCTGCCTCTGAAAGGTGAGGATATATGTTTACTATACCCCCAAAGGTGGGGGTATTTTAATTAGTTTTCCCTTGCATATATCATTCAAAACAGAGTATATTAAACACATGACACCAACTATCTCCACCCTATACTTGGCTTTTTTCCACTTCATCATTGAAACCATTCAATCAAATCAGACCAATTTCCCGGATTGGTAAAAAGGCTTAAATAATATGGCCTGTATAATTTTGTGGAGCTTCCAAAGAATAAGCTATTAGAGGCTCAATGGAGTTTCAAGCAAAGGGAACATGTAAAAGGTGGGGTATAGAGAGGGAAAATATGGTTAATGAAATCAGTGCCTCAATCATTTTAATATCATGTACACAAATCATATAATGCACCCTCAAATAAGAGTCTAAAGCAAGTTCTGAAAATAGAGCAACAAGGTGAGTGTCACATATGAAAAAAAATCAGAGGACCCATAAATCTTAGTCATTTAGGCTCAAATCTCACAAGACTTTTGTTTAGGGACTAAATCATGCTTATCTTATCAAATAACTCCATGCTAGGCAATTTATCAAAAAGATAACGACATATAAATATAAGGCAAATGTTAGCATCGTAGGGAAATATCCTATCATTGTGGTATTTATGAAATTTTTGGGATATAATCAATCAATAAAAGATTTCCATAGACTCCAAATAAAAGACTCAAACTAAAACAGACATGAGATAAAGATGCAATTTTTTTAATTTTACGACATTTTATATTTTTTTTGAATTTTTCTAATTTTTCATATGCAAAACATAAAAATAAAAGGAATGAATATGACTATACCACATACTTAAATCGTACATTGTCCCCAATGTAGAATTCTACAAAGAGGTACTACCCTAACTATATGCAAATGAATAAAATAAAACAAAATAAAGAAAATAAAATAAATATAGAAAACTAACCTTTAGTTGCCTCCTAAGCAACGCTTCTTTATTGGTCATTAGCTAGACCTCCACCATCTTTAAGTATTCAGATTGAGAAGGTTAGTGGTAAGCCTCCCAACCGGACCAGGAATGGGGTCAACAACTGGTGTCAACCTCTGTCTTAGCACTTTGAATTTGCTTGAATTCTTGTGCCGTAGTCCAGCTCGTCCATCTAATAAGATCTTTGTAACTCTATAAGGTCCTGACCATCTTGTGTTTTTTGGCCATGGGAACATATTTGACTTCCAATCAAAAAGTTTTACCTGATCACCTACCTTAAAATCAACAACTGGAGCTTTCTTCCTCTCTTCTCTCTTCTTTGTAGTATGAGCCTTGATGTCAATAAAATAGTTAGGTTTTTATGCACATTTTAGCTCCATGTTCTATATACTTTGCATATTTTGGGCTGGGAATATGTTTAATTTATGTAGTATATGCTTATTTGTAAGAAATGGAGGTCTACATAAGTTTTGGTCTAAAATTACAGAATTTGGAGCCATTCCGGGACAAGACCAAGAAGTAAAGACAGAAGCTGCACTTTACTCGATATCGAGTATTAGTCCTCGATATCGACAAAGGAGTCCGAGCAAAAGCCGGGTCGAGGAGGAGCTGATCGAGGAACTGAAGACTAAAGCTACTCGAGTTCAGAACATTACTCGATATCCACAAAGGATGTGAGACAGAACCTTCTCGAGGAAAAAGCTTGATCGAGGAGCCGAGAAGAGCTGCTCGACCTGACCAGACAACCCGATACTCAGCAACACTCTTCTCGATATCGAGGAAACTCCTCGATATCGACAAACCCAAAGCACATGTCCGAGCAACATCGAGAAGAAGTTGCTCGATAAAGACAGGCCAGAAAAGTCAATGAACACCACTCCTCGATATCGAGTCATTTACTCGATATCGACAAGACCAGAGCCACTTACCTGAGCCAAGTCGAGGACCAGCTACTCGAGCAAGCCACTGGAGCCCAATCGACACACACCTTTCCTCGATATCGAGGAATTTACTCGATATCGAGTACCGCTTTTCTGGGCCGCGACGCTGCTAGGCATGTCCGATCATGACTTAGGCTGTTGGGTTGCGAGATATCCGAGTCTATCAAGTTCTATCCAAGTTTTACCAAAGCTATCAAGGATTTATCCATGGAGGAAAGATTTTCTATCTATGCCAAGAAGATAAAGAGATTTTTGGATATTCCCTTTTAGAGTTAATGTTTTATCCTTATTTAAGTTTTATCATTAGATATAGATATAGATTTGCTTTCATTGATTAGCAAGGATTAAGCCCTATAAATAAAGCCCATGGGACTGAGTTTTTATTCATTCAAATTCAGAGATACAATTACACATAGAGGTTTTAGGAGTTCAAAGGTTTTAGGGTTTTGGCATTCTGCGAAAGTTGAGTGCCGGGATTTTAAAGACTTTGAATATAGTTTATTGCAAGTTATTTCTTTTACATCAATGTCTGCAATTGCGATGAGGCGCGAGTAGTCCACCTACTTCTGGGGTTGGGGTGAGCCCAGCGAGAGCCATGGTGGTGGATTAGTGATTGCAAAAGGAGGTATTTTGTCGTTATTTTAATCTATTCCCTATGTGCTTCATCTTTGATTGAGAAATTGAAGAACTCATGTTGTGAAACTTGGGTAGTAATTAGGATTTCTATTCAAAAGATTATAAATGCTAATTATGAAAAGGAATAGATGCAATTAGGGTTATTTATCGCGAGATTTATATTCCTACTTCTCGGATTAGGTGAAAGCCTTCTCCTTTATCGATAAAGTCACCGCCTTTTATGATTTATGTTCCAATTTAATGGTAATCGTTGTCGCAAAACCCTAATCTTGGAAGTTCTCTTTCATTCATCAAAGTTACAATTCAAAACTGCTTGTTTTTACTTTCTGTAACTCCTCGATCTCGACCAACTTTGGTCGATATCGACTACTGATCCCCGATCGCAGATCGCCGTAGCTTGTCCTGTGCAGGTGCTCGAAAAAGCCTTCCTCGACATCGACAACCTTCCTGCGACTACTGCTGCGTGAGTCGACTTGTCCGATCTTCTGTCGACTAACCCTAGTCGAGATCGAGCAACTTGTAAGTCGACTTCTGTCCGTGAGATTCCACCGCTGCCTAGGATCCGCTGACCAGCTTCCTCGTGGATTCGAACCTGACTTTCTCTTACTACATCGGAGGGAGTCTTGAACATTATTTGTTGGGATTCGATCGGTTTGCTTTACTTTAATTACTTACTATTTGCATTCTCGATTTCCTCTTACAACAAGCCTCCAATGTAAGTGAATTGAAATCATGAGGTGAAGCATCAACCCGACACAAGGAATGCACCAATCCATCACCAAGCTTAAGGGAATCGTTACAAATAATGGACATCAAGTGCTCTTCAACTGCTTTTCCCAACAAGTCTTCCATGCACACATCTTTCTCCAAAGAAAGGATTTTAACATCTCTAGAAAAATTAAATTAAATTTTCTCTTCTCCAATGATAAAAGAGAGAATTCCTTCCTTCACATCAATATTAGCACCTGCAGTAGCTAAGAAAGGTCTATCAAGAATAATAGGTACTTGAGAATCAACGTCCATATCAATGATAATAAAATCAGTGGGCACAAAAAATTTATCAAGCCGAATGGGAATATTCTCAAAGATACCCATGGGATGAACAATAGACCTATCATCCATAAATAATTTAATTTTCACATGCTTTAGCTCACCAAGACCAAGCTTATTATAAATACATAAAGGAAGAACACTTACACTGGCATATAAATCACATAAAGCATCATAATAGTTATCACCAATAGAGATAGGGATAGAGAATTTACCTTGATTGTTGAGCTTTGGTGGGATCTTGTTTTAAATTATTGCACTAGTTTCTTGTCCAAGAGACACCGCTTGACAATCATCAATTTTCCTCTTGTTCGAGAGGATCTCCTTTAAAAACTTCATGTAGGTAGGCATCTCCTTCAAGGCATCAACAAAAGGAATATCAATTTGCAGCTTCTTTAAAACTTCCATAAAATTCTTAAGCTTATGTTATAACTCAAACTTTCTCTTCTTTTGTGGGAATGGAAGAGGGTGCTTATATGGTGGTGGTGGCAAATAGGATGCCTCTTTCTCTTCACCCTCTTTCTCCTTAACTTCTTCCTCTAATTGCGAAATATACTCACTAGCTTTAGAAGGCTTAAGCCTCATTACTTCCTCTGGTTGTTCTTCCCTTCTCAAGGTCACATCAGCAATGTGCCCCTTTGGATTTTCATCGCTTTTTCCAGGAAGGTGACCGGATGGTCTAGGAATGTTAATGGCCAGTTGAGCCATTTGGGTTTCAAGCATCTTGAATCGTGCTTCAGTCTTGGCTTCTACTTCACAATTCCTGACTTCTATTCCATTTTGTGTTTGGTACTGGTTTCCCTGTTGCCTCTGTTGGGACCCAGGGGGTGGATTTTGATTGCCCTGATTGTTAGCATAAGAGAAGCCTGGATGATCTCTAGCATGGGGGTTATAGTTATAGATGTTGTTCCAGCCTTGAATCCTATTGAAATTTACAACATAGTTAGCTTCTTCCTCTATCAGGTCACCATTCAGAGAAGCAAACAACTCGCATCTCGATATGGTGTGAGTGGTAGTGCCACAACATTGACAAGGCACTGCAGATTTTGAAACTGAAGACGCTGCCGATCTTGTAGGGATTACATTTTCGAGCATCTTCTTTATGCTCTTGACTTCAGAGGAGAGAGCATCAAACATGGCATCCCTATATGTCTCCGTGTTTACCTCAAACAGCCCAGCCTGCTTTTTCAAATTCAAAAACCCTCTAGATGATGAATATCTTCCATAGTGCTTAGCGGTCTTTTCAAGAAAATTACAAGCTTCGTCTCCAGTCTTATCCAAAAAGGTTCCTCTAGATGAGGAATCAATGAGTATCCTGGTAGAGTCATCAAGAGCTTTGTAAAAGATCTCCAAGAGGTTGATTTTAGGCTCTCCATGTTGAGGAAAATCAAGCAAAAGATCCTTGAACCTTTCCCAAGTTTCATAAAGATTCTCTCCATATTGCATCTCAAAAGAGTGAATTTTGTTCCTCGACTCAGCAATCTTGCTAGGCAGAAAGAATTTGTCCAGGAACTCAGAAGTAAGCATATCCCATGTTGTTATAGTACTGGCGGGGATTGAATTGTACCAATTCTTTGCTCGTCCCCGCAAAGAGAATAAGAAACCTCGCAACATAAGCTCTTCCGCCATAACATTGTGCACCTTCACTGTATTCATCAACTCCTTAAAAGTGGTCAAATGCTGGTGAGGATTTTGGGCAATCATGTTGATGAGGGCGGGCTTCAGCTCAAAGTTGTTTGTGTTAATCACCGGAAACACAACCTAGGAGTAGTAACAAATTGTGTGGGGTTCATCCATTACCCCAGAGTCTGCGGTGCAGCAACATTGTTAACCAGATGCTGGTTGTTCACGTTGTCTCCCATCCCGTGATCCCTGACTCTTTGTGCGGCAAGCCTTGTGCGAAAAGTCCGTTCAAATCTCAGGATCAAACGGTAAGAGATTTCCTGAGCCTATAGATCTTTGCATAAAAGTCACAACACAAACCTGAAACCACAGACAAAAGAAAACAAATCAAAAATAACAAAAAGACTTAGAAAAACCAATTGTTGTTACACAACTGATATTATCGACAGTCCCCAGAAACGGCGCTAAAAATTGACCGGTCTAAAACCAACACCCCGCAAGCGTACTGTTGTGAGCCTAAATTGCCATGTTTTACATTAACTTTTATATCAATTTTTTCATGCATTTCATATCATTGGGTTAGAATTGTACATAATCTATATAGTTTATTCTTATTTATCAAATTATGGAGTCTACACTAGTTTCTGTTAAATTTCGCAGAAATCGAGGCATTTTACAGCAATTCGGAGAAGGAAGAGAATCATGGAAGAGCTTGAGGTCAACTTGATGTCCGCATATATAGTCTTCTTTTACATCATGTTTTCATTTCATTCAAGTCCTTTTATTAGCTTTTGTGTTGAGAACGTAAGGAAAATGTGTGGTTATGCTTAATGAAAAATGATGAAGGCAATGGAGAAGCAAACTAAAAGAAAAAAGTGGTGCAGCTGGAGAAAAGCCTTATTTCCGCAATCCATCACTTCGATTCAAGATCTGGAGCCTTCATGAGATTTTTATTCCTTGAAAAGATCTTTCCAATGCATATTCATATGCGACAATCGGATGAATGAGGACTCGGAAAAGTGCGATTGAAGACAGAGTCGGAAAGCTGGAGAAAAATAGCGGCTATTGCGTTCAAACAGAGCCTTGGCGCCGACCCTTGCCCCCTCGACGCCGACACCTAGCGAATTCCAGTAACATTGTTAGCGAACAGACCCTCGACGCTGACACCTAGACCCTCGGCGCCGATACCCTGCGCACCAGGAGAAGTTTTTGCGGGATGATTTTATTACTTAATGGGCTTTTTAATTAGGGTTTTCATCTAAATTCCTTTTAGGACATTTTAGTTAGATAGACTTGGGATATTTTATCCCTCCTTAGATAGATTATATTATTTTCCTTAGATAAAATCTCTTTCCTGGGAGATTAAGTTAATTTCTATCTTTAAATAAAGCCAATTAGAGGCTAATTAGGATCAATAAGCACACGCTGAACGGACATCAAGAGGCATGTACGTTTTGGAGTTTTTGTTTGAAGGTTTTGACATTGGTTTTGAGGTTTGATTTTATGCAAAATCATATTATGTTTTATTCAATTTTCAGCATGTTTTTCTTAGCTATGAGTGAGTAGTTCCCCTTCTTCTAGGGTTGGGGTGAGCCCAACAATAACCATGTATGAAAGCTTGAATCTATGATATTTTTATGAGTTTATCATCATCTATCTTGTGCTTAAATCATTTGCGAAAGTTGAGGACAATTCCATGTTTATGATTATAAAGCGAAAGTGGATTTAATTATGAATTTGGATAGTAATTAGAGATCTTTGACGAAAGTAAAAGGGATCTAATTAAGAAAAGGTAGATCGAATAGGTTTTATGCGAAAGCCTCTATTGTCTATTTCTGAAGTATGCGAAAGCTATCTTTTGATGATAAAAACATGATCTTTGTTCTACGATTCTTGTGTGGTTCATGCATGGTTGTTGTTATGGTTATCCCTTGACCTTGGAAGTTCTTTTTAAATTGTTTACATCCCTAAAATCCCTTGCCATTTGTTCTACTTTACTGCTGGAAAACAAACGATCACTCGACATTCATCACTTCTCTCGGCCATCCCCTTGATATTGACCTCTGTAGTCGATACCGACCGCATTTGCTACTGATTTTTTTGTGTTGTTAGTTCACAAGAACTACTCTAGAAAGTGTTGTCCTCTCTCCAGTGGAACGATCCCGACTTCCGCTATCTACATAGTGGGAATTGAGGTATTTTATTTTTGGTTGATTTCCCATCGCAACAAATTGGTGCCGTTGTCGGGGAGGGTAACAATCGCCATCTAGAGTAGTTGATTTTTGGAGTTGGGACTAGCCCACCTCCTCCTTGTTTTCTAACGCTACTTGTTTGCTTCTTGTGTTTGTTTTGAGATGTGTATGCGACGCGTTGATCGCATAATAGAGTTTGAGGCTTTAGACGAACCAGAGCGTTACTTTCATCTAAGAGAAAGGCTAAAAGGAATCATGGCCAACCGTGAAACCCTTGATCAAACGGTGGAGAGGCTATGAAGGGATAACCAAGAGGCCAATTGACGGGATGAAAATCGTTGATTCCCAATCAAATAGTTCCCACTCTCACAAATTAGTATAATTGGCAAGAAAGGGGTCGAATCCTCGGGAGATTTAAGATTTCACAATGCAATTTGATCACCAACAAGTAACAAAAGTGGGAAAAGATGCGACTTTTAAATAAGAACAAGTAAAGTAAAGTAAAGATGGAATTTTGTTGTAAAATCAAGAGTAGAGAACGGTTCCACCCACGAATTCTTTGACATTGGTTGGCTTATCGATCATCGAATTCTTTTCAAGCTATTAACTTTCCTACAAATTCCTCTCGTCTTGGTTTATATGGATTAAAAGTCCTACGAGTCCAATTAATTCCTTACACCTCAATGCAATCATAACACGGTTAAGATTTAATAAAGAGATAGCACAACATCCCAAGAACTTGAGCACATAAATAACACCAATTAAACACGGAAAATCGATGTTTAAGATATATGTCAACTTCCAACATAATCATGCTTCAAACACGGAATCCACAATCTTATGCATGCTACTATAGAAATAACGCAAATACGAAAGCATTAAATCTTAGCACGAAATCAATATTATCAAGTCGGCCAAGCAAGATAACATCAATAACATAACAATAAGCACAAGGAAGTTGAAGGAATTATAATAGAGGAAAGATAACTTGAATTAAAAACTCACAATTCACCAACCAAGTCTCCGAAAACGTAGGTGAAACACTAGGAAAATTAGCCGCTCATGGCTTACCTAAACTCTCTTCTCTTCTATGGTGATTGCTCCAATTGAAAACTTAATTAAAATAAGCCTAGAACATCCTATTTATAAGCCTAATGTCTTCCATAAAAGGTAGATAAAAGAGAGATAAAAGATAGAAACTTCCTAAACAAACTAGATAAAAGATAGAACTTTCCTAAATTATTTCAGCGTCGGATTCCGCTGGCAGCGAGAAATTTCCGCTAGCAGCGAATGGCCTTGATTGAGCTTCTGTTGGATTTCCGCTACCACCTCGCTAGCAAACTCGCTGGCAGCGACTTTTATGCCTTAGAATTTTCTCGAGCTTCTCCATGGTCCCTTCCTTCCGCTGCCGCGAGTAGCTGATCCCGCTGCCGCGAGCTGGGACGTCCGCTACCGCGAGCTGGGACTTCCGCTGCCGCGAGAGCTCAAACTCGCTGGGGCGAGTTCCTTCTTCCGCTGGAGCCTCCTTGGACCTCGTGATTCTCGCTGGCAGCGGAATTTTCCGCTGCAGCGGACGTCTCGCTGCAGCGAGTCATGCCGCTGGCAGCGAACGGTGTTGGCCCTTCCTCTCTCGCTGGCTCCTTCTCTCGCGGACTCTCCCTCGCTGGCTCCAGGCTTCTGGTTCCACTCGCTGGAAGCGAATGAAAACCCGCTGGCAGCGAAATCTGCCCAGAGACTCGATTCTTCATTGTTCTTCCCTCGTTCTTTCTTTCCTCCTTTCTTTCTCCTCTTAGCTTGATTTCTTGACTTCACTTGGCCATGTTTAACAGCTTTCCCTTGCTTTCCACCATGTCGGATCTACGATTCTGCACAATTGAACCGAAATAGCGTAGATTCCGAACTTTTCCACAAAAAGAGTTTAATCTAAATTAACACTAAAACATGCATATTCTACAATGTAAATGCAACTAAATTATCCTATAATGCCCATTAGAAATGTGCATTATCAAACTCCCCCACACTTAACCTTTTGCTTGTCCTCAAGCAATGCAAAATAAAGAAGAGCAAAACCATCATCCCACACATATAATCTTCAAGCACTAACCTTGTCAAAAGCAACATCAAAGTGGAGGAGCCATGAACATGAAAGCTAACATCCTAGCAAGTATATGAACGATTCAAAATAAGGCACATATCATCCAACCTCACCGGGATTATGTGTTTGCTCTGACTCTCATTGTGTTTAGGCTTAATAATATATCTCTCGACTCAATCCAAAATGCAAAGAGCTACATAGAAATTGACACATATATCACATATTCTCCACCGCGGATGCCATCACTCACAAGAAACATCAAGAGGTCTTTTATCAAGGTTGTAATGGGGCTTGGTAAAGAATCAAGGGCAAGGAGAATTTATGGTCATGTGGTGCTCAAAATCCGGGAATCAAGATCCTAGATAATCAAACATCAACCATGCACTCTCTCAAAAACATCATCTTAAACTCAAGCTCTCACAACATCTTTAATTACAAACAACATTCATTTCTCAACCAAAGATTATTTCCAACTCTCACACTCATAATGAAAATAAAAGGCTCAAACTCATGCTCTTTTTTTTTCTTCTTTTTTTTTTCTTCATTCATTCATTTTTTTTTCTTTAGAGCCAAAACAATAATGCACAATGTGAGGAATAAAACTAAAATTACATACTCATCCAAACTTGTAACTTTCTCAACAATAATCTCTTTTCCACTCAACTAGATCAATCATTCACCAACTCTAATCCTAATTCCCGGATGGGGTAAGGCTTATCATCGGCTAGGATAAATTTTTGTGGAGATTCAAAGAATAGGCTAAGGCTCAAATTTGCTACAAGCAAAGGACACATATGTAGGGTGGATATGGATACTAATATGGCTAAGAAAATCATGCCTCTATCATTTGAAACTCATAAGCAATAGACATCAAAATTCGGCCTCAAATATAGATAACAATGTCAATTTCAAGAGGTAAGTGCATAAGGAGAGTATAATGTCACACAAGAAAGCAAAAGGGAATAAATATGATGAAAATCCCTTATAAGGCCAAAATTTCTCACTAGGACAAGTTTTGTTGGATTTCAATGATGCCAATAAGAATCATACTTGCTCAATTAAATGAACAAGTCATGCTCCAATGAAAATCAACACAAGTAGGTGACAAGATTAGCCAATTCAAACATATCATGGGATTTATAGGTCAAGCTCAAAAACTCAAATAAAATAGAGGACAATTAAGGCAAGATGGGTATTTGAATAATACATGAATGCAATGCATGATATTTTTGGGTTTTTCAATTTTTTTTTCTTTTTCTAATGCAATATAAATGCTATAAATAAACATGATATGCATGTGAAAATTTTAAATATGACCTAACTAATGCAATATGTACACTAAACCCCTCCCTCACACTTGAATATTTCATTGTCCCTAATGAAATAAAGACAACAAAAATTAAACAATTGAAATAGGTGAGGGAGAAGGAAACTCACGAGCTCAATGTGGTGGTGGAAATTGGGTGTGCCACCCAAAGGGTGCCCAAGCGTTGAATTGGGCCATGATCTCCTCGTGATTCTTTCGTTGTTGCTCCATGAGGATGTTATGGTTCTCCGCAATTTGTCGGTCCGTGGCATCTTGACGCTCGGTGATTTGACGAAAGGCACTATCAAAATAGCCATGAGAGGGAAATCCATCATAAGACTCGCCATGGTATCCGCCATGTGAAGAACTAGCTCCCCCGCCATAAGACATTTGTGGATGGAATGTCTCCACTTGCATTACCGGCTCATACTCCATCTCCGTCGGTTCTTCATAAGGCTCCTCATTAGCATCTCCTTCGTTGGCGTTCGGAGGTGGGCCCAATGGTGGAGCGTCGGATGGAATATATAAATCGGCGGGGGACGGACCGGTGGGAAGTGGGCGAGGGAGTACCAAAGTGTGGGACTTGTTTACCCCGGCATACCAAATGAAGCTCCCCGCATAATCACTTTCCCTCATGATGTTAGCCTTCTTTAGCGACGCCAAATTGAGCCTATAGTTGTCCGAACAAGGGACATAGGCATTCAAATCAATGTCGAGCTCCAATGCAAGCAAAGTAATTAAGCCTCCAAAGCCAATCTTCACCTCTTCATTCCTTGAATTCTTTTTAGCAGCCTCGCTACAAGCGGAAAGGAAGAGCTCTACCCAATTCGGGGTCTCATGTGCTTCGGGCAATAAGCAAGTCATCCATGCCCAACTTCCTTTGGAAACCTTGTTGATCTCGGCATGCCCGAAAAAGGTGTTGTTCAAGACCTTGTGGCAAAGTCTAAGGGAAGGGTGGACGATGCTATAAGTGTAGTCAATGCCGGAGGTCATGACCTTTTGTGTGACGTCAAACCATCGTTGTTGAGGGGTCGAGCGACGAGGCAATTCAGACCAATGGGCGGAGGGATTGCCCGTGATCCCAAACACATTCTTCAATTCTTCAAAAGTCATAGTTTGATTTGCCCCACCCAATCGAAAAGTAAAACTATCCTCACTAGCCATTGCAAAGGTAGCCAAAAACTCTCTAACCAAATCCGGATAAGTGCGGACACACTTATCTACCAAGCCATCAATATCTCCAATGCCCATAAATGTCCGCACACTCTCCTCGAGTCCCAATAATCTCAACGTGGGGATATCAAAAAATTTCGTCGAAATATACCGACGAGCATCAAGATCGTCCCACTTAGTCCTTTGAGCTCTAGTCAATCCTCTAGGCCTAACCATCGGAGGAGAAGCCATAATAATTAAAATCAAAGGATGAAGATCGAGAACTCACAAAGATGTCGACTCACTGCAGGATTTTCGCTGCCAGCGAATCAAGTCCCGCTGGTAGCGACTTGAGTCAGGCCGGGGGAGCTGCGCTATGGGTGTGACTCGCTGGCAGCGAACAGGGTGACACCGACGAGCTCCGGAGCTGCTTCGTAATGGATGAGACTCGCTGGCAGCGATTGGTGCTCGCTGGCAGCGACTAGGATCAAGGGAAAGCTGCTGCTTCGCTGCTGTGGTGGGTGGCTGCTGCTTCGCTGGTGGCGGCTGTGGTGGCGGCTACTATTCCGCGGTAGCGAGTCGGAGCTTACGAGACTCCGGCGTCGTTGTCCGGATGTCGGAATTCAAAAGTTCCTTCACGAAAGTTTCCCAACTCGACCCGATCTACGCAATGGCGGAAGAATAAAAGGGATTTGGATGATTTTGTGGTTATGTGTTGGTTGATGGTTGGTCGGAATGTGGTGAATGTAGTGTGGTTGCGTAGATCGGCTCGTCGGGAGTCGGAATCCGGTGCCGGAATTTGATTTCGGGGTGGCGGAGATGATGAAGTGGCTATGGAGGTGTGAAGCTTGGAGGTTCTTCAATGGAGCTTCAATGGGGGTTTTGGAAGGAGGAGGGAGATGGTGAAAATGGAAAGTGGGGGATGATGAAAAAAAAAATGGGTAAAAAGGAAAGTGGTTAAAAGGTAAGTGGGTAAAAAGGGGTAAAAGGGATTCTCAAATATTTTATTCTCTTTTTTTTTTTTAGAAAATCCGGATGGGGCCCAGGTCGTCTTGGAAGGACGAAGGAACTCGCTGCCAGCGGGTTCGGTTCGCTGGCAGCGAGTCGTGCTGTTCGACTCGGCTCCTCCTTGTTTGCTGCTGGTTGATCTCGCTGGTAGCGAATTGGGTTCGCTGCCAGCGAAAATTGCCCAGTGTTACCTTTTTTCGACTTATTCTCTTAACCCTGCAAGGTTAGCTCCACACTTCTCCGAAAAGTAATCTATCTAATAAAATAAGGAAATTTCTAGCCTAATTAGATAAATAAATAAACTAAAATTAATTAACTAATTATGAAATTGAAATTGCAAGACAAAAACATACCTCGGGTTGCCTCCCGAGAAGCGCCCTTGTTTTATGTCGTAGGCTCGACGGTATGACCCCTCAATGGGTCTCCTTTGTGGGCTCTTGGAGGTTCATCTCCTCCATGATTTTGTCGGAGAAGCCATCATAGTAGCGTTTTAGCCGGTGGCCATTTACTTTGAACACGTGTGCATTCTCCTCATCCTTGATTTCTACCGCTCCATGTGGATATATGTGCATGATGGTGTAGGGACCTCTCCATTTTGAGCGTAGTTTTCCCGGAAAAAGATTGAGGCGAGATTGGTAGAGAAGTACCTTGTCGCCTACCTTAAAGTCCTTTCTCAAGATGTGCTTGTCATGCCATGCCTTGGTCTTTTCTTTGTAAGTGATGGCGTTGTCATATGCATCCCAACGAATCTCTTCTAATTCTTGAACTTGGAGCTTGCGGAATTCGCCAACCTCATCTATTCTCACGTTGCATTCTTTCACCGCCCAATAGGCCTTGTGTTGGAGTTCTACCGGAAGATGACATGTTTTACCATAAACCAAGCGGTAAGGAGACATACCTATTGGTGTTTTGTAGGCCGTGCGATAAGCCCAAAGAGCATCATCTAGCCGTTGGCTCCAATCTTTTCGGTTTGGTGCAACCGTCTTCTCCAAGATTCTCTTGATCTCTCTATTTGACACTTCGGCTTGCCCATTGGTTTGAGGGTGATAGGCGGTGGATACCCTATGTGTGACATGATACTTCTTCAAGAGAGCGGCCACCGTCTTGTTGCAAAAGTGGGTACCTCGATCACTAATTAATGCACGTGGAATACCAAATATAGTGAACAAGTCCTTAAGGAATCCTGAAACCACTTTAGAATCGTCAGTTTTGGTGGCCTTCGCCTCCACCCATTTGGAGACGTAGTCCACCGCAAGTAAGATATAAAGATTCCCAAAGGAACTAGGAAATGGTCCCATGAAATCAATCCCCCAAACATAAAAAATTTCACAAAACATCATCCTAGTTTGAGGCATCTCATTCCTAGTTGCAATATTCCCCATGCGTTGGCACCGATCACAAGATTTACAAAAAGCATATGCATCACGAAAAATCGTGGGCCAATAGAATCCCGAATCAAGTACCTTCTTAGCCGTTTTGTTTGGTCCAAAGTGTCCTCCACATGCATAAGAATGACAAAAGCTAAGGACGGACATTACCTCATTATCCGGAAGGCATCGCCGAATGATTTGATCCGCACAATGCTTCCAAAGAAACGGATCGTCACAAACATAGAATCGGGCGTTGTGGCGAATCTTGTCGTTCTTGTACTTGGGAAAGTTTGGTGGAAACTCCTTCGTGACAA
Organism: Persicaria tinctoria; assembly: GCA_037127255.1. Lineage (NCBI taxonomy): Eukaryota > Viridiplantae > Streptophyta > Magnoliopsida > Caryophyllales > Polygonaceae > Persicaria > Persicaria tinctoria. The sequence continues at coordinate 63,328,798 of JBANSL010000008.1, read as the reverse complement.
GAAAATTGACTATGTCCGCGAACCATGGCCGAGGAACGTTGGCTGCCATCAAAGACAAAGGAGAAAAGGAGTCCGGACATACCTTCTGGGCAGAATCCGCTGGCAGCGAGTCAGGTTCGCTGGCAGCGAATGGAGTCAGAATGTGAGCTGGTGCCGGCGACTGGAGAGGTTCGCTGGTGACTTGACTCCCTGGTAGCGGGTTGGGTTCGCTGGCAGCGAGTGGGGTCCGCTGGCTTACAGGAGCGTTCGCTGGCAGCGAGTCTTCAGCACGACTTGAAACGAAGTGTAGAGTTTCGTCCGGAAATTCTCCAATTGCTTGTAGCTTCTCCCCCACACTATTTGGGTGCACAATGCGGCTAAGGTGATTGGCCACATAGTTTTCCACACCTTTCTTGTCTTTGATTTCGATGTCGAATTCGCTCAAAAGCAAGATCCACCGAATAAGCCTTTGTTTGGCGTCCTTCTTCTTCATGAGGTACCTAAGGGCTGCATGGTCGGAGTAAATTATTACCTTTGCGCCTAGCAAGTATGCGCGGAACTTGTCCAAGGCGAACACCACGGCCAATAGCTCATTCTCCGTGGTTGTATAGTTCCGTTGGGCTCCATTTAGCATCATTGAAGCATAGTAGATGACGTGTGAGGCTTTGTCCATCCTTTGTCCAAGAACCGCTCCGACGGCGTAGTCGCTAGCATCACACATTAGCTCGAATGGGAGGGTCCACACCGGGGCTTGAATGATTGGTGCAGTGACAGGACGACTTCTCAACTCGTGGAAAGCCTCCTTACACTTCTCATCAAACTCAAAGATGGTGTCCTTCTTGAGGAGTTCACAAAGAGGTGCGGTGATTTTGGAGAAATCCTTGATGAATCGGCGATAAAATCCTGCATGACAAAGGAAAGAGCGAACTTCGCGCACATTAGTAGGGCAAGGCAAAGATTGAATGATGTCAATCTTTGCCTTGTCAACCTCAATTCCCTTTCGGGAGACAGTGTGACCTAAAACAATCCCTTGTTCAACCATAAAGTGACATTTTTCGGAATTCAAAACCAAATTTGTTTCAACACATCTTTTTAAAACTAATGCCAAATAGTCTAAACAAGAGTTGAAGTTATCGCCATGAACGGTAAAGTCATCCATAAAAACTTCAATGAACTTTTCAATATACTCGGAGAAAATACTTACCATACACCTTTGGAATGTACCCGGAGCATTGCATAGTCCAAAAGGCATTCGGCGATATGCAAAAGTGCCAAAAGGACATGTGAATGTTGTTTTCTCTTGGTCCTCCGGTGCGATGGCAATTTGAAAGTAGCCCGAGTAGCCATCCAAGAAACAATAGTAAGCTCTTCCGGCGAGGCGCCCCACCATTTGGTCAATAAATGGGAGAGGAAAGTGGTCATTGCGAGTCTCCGCGTTCAATTTGCGATAGTCGATGCAAACTCTCCATCCGGTTTGGACTCGCGTGGGCACTAGCTCTCCTTCTTTGTTCTCTACGACCGTGATGCCTCCTTTCTTTGGAACCACCTGTGTAGGACTAACCCATTTACTATCGGAGATAGGATAGATCATACCGGCTTGTAGTAGCTTTAGAACTTCCTTCTTGACCACCTCCATCATTGGTGGGTTGAGTCTCCTTTGGGGTTGTCTTGATGGTTTGGCTCCTTCCTCCAAGAGTATGCGATGCATGCACATGGTTGGGCTTATTCCTTTGATGTCCGCAATTGTCCATCCAAGGGCCGTGTTGTGTTCCTTAAGCACCGCTATCAACCTCTCCTCTTGCTCAAGAGTGAGCTTATTTGATATGATGACCGGGAAGGCATCTCCATCACCCAAGAAAGCATACTTGAGGTGGTCCGGCAATGGTCCGGCAATGGTAAAAGCCTCTCGCTTGGGAGGGTTAGTGTTAAGGCATCATTTCTTTGGTGAGTATGTTGTGCCTCTAATGCTCCCAAAACTTCATGCAAGTAAGGTGAAATAGAATATTCAAGTTTAAGCTTATCTAGAGGGGTTTCTAAAGCTACTTGCAATTCATCTTTTCCATTAAGCTCAAAAACATCTTCCACACAAGGTTCAATAGTATCGATAGCAAATAAAGAGTGTTTATCATGAGGATACTTCATTGCATCAAATATGCAATACTCTACCTTTTCGCCATCGAACTCCATAGTGAGTGAACCGGCATAGACATCAATCTTTGTTCGGGCGGTCCTTAGGAAGGGTCTACCCAAGAGGATAGGCGCCTCCGCTACTCCATGCTCCATGTCCAAAACAAAGAAATCTGCGGGAAAGATTAGCTTGTCCACCATAACTAAAACATCTTCTACAAACCCCCTAGGATAGATTTGAGAACGATTTGCCAATTGGATCACAACTCTTGTTTCTTGCAAAGCACCAAGACCAAGCGATTTATAGAGTGAGTATGAGATAACATTAATGGATGCTCCTAAATCTAACAAAGCATGATTAAATTTAGCATCTCCAATTGTGCAAGGGATAGTAAACATACCCGGATCGCTACACTTTTTGGGCATACGCCTTTCTAACATAGCGGAGACATGTTCACTTACTTGAACTTTTTGCTTTCCCTTCAACTTTTGATTCCTCTTGACCGTGCATAATTATTTCAAAAACTTTGCATAACGAGGAATAGCTTTAACTAGGTTGAGTAGGGGAATGTTTACCTCACACTTGGCGAATGTTTCAAAGAGTTCGGTGTCGCTCTCCGGCATCCTTGGATTCCTCAAAGCCTCCGGAAAGGGTGCCACCGGCTTAAAATCGCCAAGAGGAGGTTTGGAATCGGCAACAGCGTGTCCGGATGTGGGGACGTCAGTTTTCTGGGCAGAATCCGCTGGCAGCGAGTTGTGTTTCGCTGGTAGTGAGTCTGGTTCGCTGGCAGCGAGTGGGATCCCGCTGGCAGCGACTGGGATCGTACCTGGTTCAGCAGATGCCTTCACCCCATTCGCTGCCGGCGAGTCTGGTTTCGCTGTCAGCGGAATTTGCATAGAACTTGTCTCCTCCTTGTTTTCTTCGTAGCCTTCTTCCATGATCTCTTCTAAGGCTTCTTTCTCACCCCTAGGTGCGACAAACAGTTCCTTACCGCTCCTTAGGGTGATGGCGCTCACGTTCTCTCTTGGGTTGACCACCACTTGTGGTGGTAGCTTGCCCAAGTCCTTTGCTTGTAATTCTCCAATTGCTTGAGCCATTTGGCCCATCATCTTCTCTTGTGCATTCATCTTCTCCGTTTGAGCTTTGAGGGTTTCTAGAATGAGCTTGTATGGATCCTCACCTTGTTGATTAGCTTGAGGAGCCCCCCTTTGACGATTATCATAGGGTGCTCTATATTGGGGTCCTCCTTGTTGATAGGGAGGTTGTTGTTGTTGATTGAACCCGCCACCATAACCTTGTTGTTGAAAATTAGAATTATAGAGATTATTACCATAGTTGCGGCGTGGACCGTAGTCTCCCATAGCATTGACCTCCATGGCTCCATCTTGCACGTCGGGACATTGATCCATAGGATGGGATGGGTCTCCACACAACCCAAATGCTTTGAGTTGTTGTTGTTGACCTCTTTGCAAAGTTAGATTCTTTAGAGCCTCTCTAATCTCCTTAAGCTCGTTTTGCATGCTTGATGTTGGGGAGTCCAAGTGTAAGACTCCTCTAGCTCCATGAGACCTTCGATATTGTTGAGAAGCATTAGCAAGCTTCTCAAATATCTCCATAGCTTCCTCCGGTGTTTTGTTTAGGATGTTCCGTCCACTAGCCGAGTTAACCATTCCACGATCGTGATCGAGTAGCCCCTCATAAAGATATAGGACCAAATCGTCCTCCGAAAAGCCATGATAGGGACAACTAGCTTTTAGCTTCTTGAATCTCTCCACATATTCGTAGAGAGTCTCCGTGGCCGATTGCTCAATGCTTGATATCTCCTTCTTCAAAATATTGTGTCTAGTGGCGGGGAAGTATTTGCGCAAGAAGGCCTTTTTCATCTCCATCCATGTAGTAATGCTCTCCGTGGGTAAATAATAGAGCCAATCGTTGGTCGCATCCTTCAAAGTGAATGGGAAGGCCCTTAGCATCATTTGATCCTCCGTGATGCCTTGAGGTCTCAAACGATCGCATATTCCGTGAAACTCCGCAAGGTGCTTGTTTGGGTCCTCTCCACTCATGCCATGGAACATTGGAAAAAGATGGACCCATGGTGACTTGAATTCAAACTTGGTGCCCTCCGGGATTGTTGGGAGCCTAATAGCCAATGGTTGTGTTTGTAAATTTGGCTCCTTCAAAGTGCGTCGTTGTGGAACCATGAGCACATTACCGTCGTTTGGCGGTGGTTGATTGTTGTTTCCGTTGTTGTCGCCCATCTCTTCTTTGTTTTCCGGGTTGGATGAGTGCTCTCTTCGCAACCTAGAAGTCGTTCTTTCAATTTCTGGTTCAAAAGGTAAGAGATTGGAATTAGTAGAACGGGTGTGGACCATGCGAGTGATCCACACAAAAAGTTGATGATTAAACTACACAAAGAAATGGAATTAAATCTCCCCGGCAACGGCGTCAAAAACTTGACGGGATGAAAATCGTTGATTCCCAATCAAATAGTTCCCACTCTCACAAATTAGTATAATTGGCAAGAAAGGGGTCGAATCCTCGGGAGATTTAAGATTTCACAATGCAATTTGATCACCAACAAGTAACAAAAGTGGGAAAAGATGCGACTTTTAAATAAGAACAAGTAAAGTAAAGTAAAGATGGAATTTTGTTGTAAAATCAAGAGTAGAGAACGGTTCCACCCACGAATTCTTTGACATTGGTTGGCTTATCGATCATCGAATTCTTTTCAAGCTATTAACTTTCCTACAAATTCCTCTCGTCTTGGTTTATATGGATTAAAAGTCCTACGAGTCCAATTAATCCCTTACACCTCAATGCAATCATAACACGGTTAAGATTTAATAAAGAGATAGCACAACATCCCAAGAACTTGAGCACATAAATAACACCAATTAAACACGGAAAATCAATGTTTAAGATATATGTCAACTTCCTACATAATCATGCTTCAAACACGGAATCCACAATCTTATGCATGCTACTATAGAAATAATGCAAATACGAAAGCATTAAATCTTAGCACGAAATCAATATTATCAAGCCGGCCAAGCAAGATAACATCAATAACATAACAATAAGCACAAGGAAGTTGAAGGAATTATAATAGAGGAAAGATAACTTGAATTAAAAACTCACAATTCACCAACCAAGTCTCCGAAAACGTAGGTGAAACACTAGGAAAATTAGCCGCTCATGGCTTACCTAAGCTCTCTTCTCTTCTATGGTGATTGCTCCAATTGAAAACTTAATTAAACTAAGCCTAGAACATCCTATTTATAAGCCTAATGTCTTCCATAAAAGGTAGATAAAAGATAGATAAAAGATAGAAACTTCCTAAACAAACTAGATAAAAGATAGAACTTTCCTAAATTAATTCAGCGTCGGATTCCGCTGGCAGCGAGAAATTTCCCTGGCAGCGAATGGCCTTGATTGAGCTTCTATTGGATTTCCGCTACCACCTCGCTAGCACACTCGCTGGCAGCGACTTTCATGGCTTAGAATTTTCTCGAGCTTCTCCATGGTCCCTTCCTTCCGCTGCCGCGAGTAGCTGATCCCGCTGCCGCGAGCTGGGACTTCCGCTACCGCGAGCTGGGACTTCCGCTGCCGCGAGAGCTCAAACTCGCTGGGGCGAGTTCCTTCTTCCGCTGGAGCCTCCTTGGACCTCGTGATTCTCGCTGGCAGCGGAATTTTCCGCGACATCGGACGTCTCGCTGCAGCGAGTCATGCCGCTGGCAGCGAACGGTGTTGGCCCTTCCTCTCTCGCTGGCTCCAGGCTTCTGGTTCCACTTGCTGGAAGCGAATGAAAACCCGCTGGAAGCGAAATCTGCCCAGAGACTCGATTCTTCATTGTTCTTCCCTCGTTCTTACTTTCCTCCTTTCTTTCTCCTCTTAGCTTGATTTCTTGACTTCACTTGGCCATGTTTAACAGCTTTCCCTTGCTTTCCACCATGTCGGATCTACGATTCTGCACAATTCAACCGAAATAGCGTAGATTCCGAACTTTTCCACAAAAAGAGTTTAATCTAAATTAACACTAAAACATGCATATTCTACAATGTAAATGCAACTAAATTATCCTATAATGCCCATTAGAAATGTGCATTATCAAACTCCCCCACACTTAACCTTTTTCTTGTCCTCAAGCAATGCAAAATAAAGAAGAGCAAAACCATCATCCCACACATATAATCTTCAAGCACTAACCTTGTCAAAAGCAACATCAAAGTGGAGGAGCCATGAACATGAAAGCTAACATCCTAGCAAGTATATGAACGATTCAAAATAAGGCACATATCATCCAACCTCACCGGGATTATGTGTTTGCTCTCACTCTCATTGTGTTTAGGCTTAATAATATATCTCTCGACTCAATCCAAAATGCAAAGAGCTACATAGAAATTGACACATATATCACATATTCTCCACCGCGGATGCCATCACTCACAAGAAACATCAAGAGGTCTTTTATCAAGGTTGTAATGGGGCTTGGTAAAGAATCAAGGGCAAGGAGAATTTATGGTAATGTGGTGCTCAAAATCCGGGAATCAAGATCCTAGATAATCAAACATCAACCATGCACTCTCTCAAAAACATCATCTTAAACTCAAGCTCTCACAACATCTTTAATTACAAACAACATTCATTTCTCAACCAAAGATTATTTCCAACTCTCACACTCATAATGAAAATAAAAGGCTCAAACTCATGCTTTTTTTTTTTCTTCTTTTTTTTTTCTTCATTCATTCATTTTTTTTTTCTTTAGAGCCAAAACAATAATGCACAATGTGAGGAATAAAACTAAAATTACATACTCATCCAAACTTGTAACTTTCTCAACAATAATCTCTTTTCCACTCAACTAGATCAATCATTCACCAACTCTAATCCTAATTCCCGGATGGGGTAAGGCTTATCATCGGCTAGGATAAATTTTTTTGGAGCTTCAAAGAATAGGCTAAGGCTCAAATTTTTGTGGAGCCAGTGCATATCGAGCAGCAACCAAGGAAGAAGGCACTCGGCAGAACTAGTCGATATCGACCAGACTAATCGATATCGAGTACCTTTGGTCGACTTCACCTTCATCACACAAGATCGAGCAGCAACCACTCGAGGAGCACAAAAGTCCTCGACGTCGAGTTCTCTACTCGATGCCGAGTACTCGTCGAGTCCACCATTCTACCCGAGCTCGATCAAAATCCGAGGAGAAGAAGAAACCTACTCAATGTCGAGTAACTTGGTCGACGTCGAGTACTCCCTAGCACCATTCCGAGTCAAAATCGAGTGAAGATCTGAGTGTGTGGTTAGTTGCAAGCTAAGGCACATGGGATTCTATCAAGACATATGAAGATCTATCAAGATTGAAGATATTTATCCACCTTAGCCTTATTTTCCTTTAGAGATTTATTTTATATCCAAGTTTTATCATAAAGTTTTACATAGATAGTTTTATCATAAAGTTTTAGATTGAATACTATAAATAAGGCTCTTGAGGATGAGTTTTAAAAAAAAAAATCCAATTTTACACACAATTTACATTCTAAAGTTAGAGAGAGAGCTTAGGCCGAAAGGAGTTGGAGTTTGCGAGAGCAGTTTTGGCTTCAATCGGTTGTAAGTTTGCGAGTAGTCACCCAACTTCTAGGGTCGGGGTGAGCCCGACAGTAGCCATGTAAGGTAATGCGATAAAGGTACAATCTTTTGATGCGATCTCATCTTCTATCCTTATGAGCATGATTCTTTTGCGAAAGTCGAAGGTGATCCTTGTTTGTGTTATTAAAGCGAAAGTGAGCTTAATACAACTTGGATTAATTATGTGAAAAAGGTTAGTAACAATTAGGGTTTATGCGAAATCCTCTATATTCCTATTTGTTAATGACGAAAGTTATTTGATGAAAAGCATGATTTTTTATACCTTTAGCATGATTCTTATATGGTTATCGTTGTGGCGTTGAAACCCCAATTCTAGGAGCCTTATATATTATTGAATTCCCATAAATTTTGTGTTATTTTCGTCTTTCTTTCATTGCAATTTATGTTTTTTGCACTTACAGACAACTCGACATCGATTGAAAGTACTCGACATTGAGTAATTTGGCCGGTATCGAGTACTGTGTTATTCGACTCTGCTTCGTTTTCGTCGTCTGTTGCGTAGTTTTACAGGTTCACTCGACTGAGTGGTCGATAATGAATACTTTACTCGACGTTGAGGACTCTGCTAGTCTATTTTGAGAGCATTCGGGGACTGAAAAGGCGAGCGCTGACACGCTTCCTCTGCAACAAATTTTATTTGTTGGGACAAGGGGTTAGTTTGATTTATATTTCACATTTATTTTCATACTTGATTTCCCTCGGCAATAAATTTTGGCGCCGTTGCTGGGGAAGCAATCAATCACACCATTTTTAGTTTCTTTTTACTCTCTTTTTGTTTTTTGTTTTTGTTTTTCAGGTGCATGCGAAGAACGAGAACAAGGTCGACTACCAAAAAGAACAAGGCCCATCTCACACCAGCATAGGAGCTTGAGCAACTCCGCCTACGGATGGAGGAATTCACCACCAGAGAAGCAGAGTACGCCCGACGAGAGGCAAAATATCAACAGAATCGGCAAAGATGGGAAGCAAGGGTGGATCACGAAGTGATTGCCCGAAGGGAGCTCGAGGAACAATATCAGAATGTCCCTGTAAACGCTAAGAAGTACCTACACCTTACTCTGGAAGTTCCAGAATCGCCAATCGTCCTCCCACGCGTCAACTTTAAAATTCGTCCTTCTTTTATTATTGAAATTAGGAGGAATCAATTTAGGGGGAAACCCAATGAGTATCTTTTAGAGCATATTACTACTTTTCTAGATTTATGTGAAGTTATTACAGATGGTGCTAATCTAGAATATCTGAAACTAAAGGAATTTTGTTGGTCTCTTGCAGGGATAGTAACGTTGAGGCCTACACAATATTACAAGCTGAAACCCACGAAGAGGCATGTTACGCGGGGGGACAATACTCAGGGCTGCATCAGCAACAACAGAACTGGAGCCATTATGGACAACCCTAGTACCAACGAGACCCTCCGCCCTACAGAGCTCCTGGTCACCCTGACAGAGAAGGTAAGAAAGATGACCAGCAGCTTATACTTGAAGAGATGTGGAGGAATCATGCAGAAAGCAAACAGTCTATCAATTCCATCCACACTCAACTGCATGGCGTCAACTCAAGACTTGGGGAGACTGATATCTGGAGGAAAACCATGTAGACCAAAATGGGTCAATTGGCTTCATCAATCCCCAAGCAATCAGGTACGCTCCCTGTATCCTCTGAACCTAATCCTAAGAATAAATATACAGGACAGATAGCTGCCATGAACCTAAGAAGTGGGTGTCAGATGCAAACGCCCGGGCAAACCACGGAGCAAAAAGCTACAGAGGTCTCCTCAACATCGACCAGTCCAGTCGACGTCGACCAGAATTTGGTCGATATCGAGGATTCCCTAGTCGATATTGAGCAGAACAAGGAGCCCACCTAGAATGCGACTATTGTAGTCGACGTCGACCAGCATGTACTCGACGTCGACCACCCCCTAGTCGATGTCGACCAACCTCCACTCGACGTCGACAAGACTCCAACACCTGCGAAGAAGAAAACGCTGCCATTCCCAACAAGATCTTTGAATGACCCAACAGAGAAGAAGTTTCAACGATTCGTGAAGATGCTGCATAGGCTCAATGTCACCATTCCTTTCACAGAAGCTCTTCATGAGATGCCATCCTATGTCAATTTCCTCAAAGATATCCTCAGCAAGAAGCGGTCGATGGCTGAGATCGCAGAGGATTGCAACAAAATGATCCTACCAGAGAAAAGGCCAGATCCAAGTAAGTTTTCTATAACCATTGGATTTGGTCAATACAAATTTAATGCTTTATGCGACTTAAGAGTTAGTGTGAGTATAATGCCTTTATCAATCGGGTCCAAAGTCAAGATAGGTGCTTTAGAGCCTGTGGATGCCCGACTCTATATGGCGAACAACATTGTAATCATCCCCACATGCATGGTGGACAATGTATCAGTACAGGTAGGTAAATTCTTTGTCCCTACTGATTTTCTAGTTATTGATATGGCAGAGGACCCTTCTTGTCCAATCATTCTAGGAAGGCTTTTCTTAGCGACGATGGATGCCAACATAAGCGTAAGGAAGGGAGTGCTCACTTTCAACATCAGCGATGAGGTAATTGAGTACTATTTTAATAAAACTGAAAGGCGTACAGGTCCTATGGAAGAGGTCAAATTAATCTCATCCAGGTACATCACTTGCGGGGAGCCAAAGATAAGAAATATGACTCCCGAGAAACTAGAGAAGAGAGCCATGGAGGAACAGGTGGAGGAAATCATGGCAATCCTAAACGAAGAAACAGAAGATCTACTCGACATCGACCAAGGTAAGTCGACGTCAACTAACTATTTTTTGGATGCCTTGCCAGGTCTTAAGTATGGGGTCGATGTCAACCAGAAGTACTCGACGTCAAGTACTCTAGTCGACGTTGACCAAATTCAGCAACCTCCATCGACTGCACCCTTGTCGAGCAACACACCTGGAGCCGAGAAGTACTCGACATCAACCAATCTTCCACGCACTCGACTTATCCCAGAGGTCCCGAATTTTCGATTTTGCGAAGGTGAGCTGAGGTAAAGATGTTTCTTCTCCTATTTCAATTAAAGATTTATCTATACATGGGAGAGGTGTTCCTTGGTATGTGCGCTTATGCAGGGTTTCCAATGATGAGCCTAAGGAGTATGAAGTTGGAGACAATGTCTATGTCTCCAAATCTAAGAATCTTTGCTTTCCCAACAAATTCAAAACCAAAAAGATGAGGCCTTTCATGGTGCACAAGATCTATTATGGGGGACTGCAGTTGATGGACAAGAATGGAGTCTTATTCGAAGCCCAAGCCATGTGGGCGCTGCAGATGCCACCTTGAGTTTAAATGGAGAAAGTCAGCCTAGCGACTATAAAGTCTAGAGCTTGTAACAAAACATTTCATTTTTAGGATTTTTAGACACTTATACTTCTAGTTTTTGGTTTAGAAACGTTATTTTTAAGTTTTTCTATTGTGGACATTATCTTTCTAACAAATTTTGCAGATAGGAAAAAGTTGCAGAAGTACTCGACGTCGACCACTCATGTCGAGCACAAAAGCTTATGGTCGAGGAAGGATCACCCTGAGGCTTCAACTGAACTTGAGATCGAGTAGATCTAGTCGACATCGACTAGTCTCCTCGATATCGACCACTTCTGCAGCATCTTCAGCACTCGATTCCGATGTTCTGCACCCCTGTCTAGTGAGTTTCTTTCTTCACCCTTGTTTTATACAGTGAGGACACTCTAAACTTTAAGTATGGGGTGGGGAAAGGGCTTACTTTATGCATATTTGACTATATTTGTACATATTTTTCGAATTGCTTATACATGGCTACTTTGGATTTCATATTTTATTTATGTGCTTTTATGTTTCATCCAAAGTTTATTTTTATCACCCTCATTAAAAATTTTGATTAGTCTCATGGAAGTTTTAATTGAACTCGACGATGCAAAGTTAGATTCATTAGAGATATAGAATGAAATTGCTTAGTAAAGGGAAGTCACAATGAAGTGCATATTTTATAAAAATCATGAAAGGAGGTAAATTTGAAGTTGCTTTTGACATGTTGTATAATAAGAGGATGGAAGACTTTATATTGTCCATATAATGCTCATATTTTGATATTCCAAGCCTTACATATGCTTATGCATTACAAAAGCTATATTATGCCTTATTTATATATGCTCCACATGATCTAAATATTTCCCATTCTTTACCTTATCCGAGGATTATGTTGAGATTTGAGAATGGAAGTTATATTATGGAGATTTGTTATATGGTTGGTGTGTTGTACTATTAATTTGGAGTTTGGCAAGAAATTGATATATTATAGAAAATTTAATGAGTGAAAGAAAATCTGGTCACCTCAGGAGATAAAGGTAGATCGACCCTACTTGTTGAGATAATAGTTCGGCGAGATGGGACACACAAGAGAGGAGTCCAAAGCACTAAGTATCTAGGGCCATTCATGACACCCATGTTTGCGACTCGCGCGAAGGCAGTGTTGAGGTTAGAGAGGTAAAAGCATAATATTGAAAAAAAGCATTGAGCGAAAGGTGAGAAATCAAATGAAGAAGAAATGTGGTATGAAAGTTTGGAAAGTACTCCATTTCCCCGGATTATTAGCACCACATGGCCAAAAATATCCCACCTTTAGCCTTTTACCAATCTATTACTTTTTTAGCTTAATGAAGTCCTCTTGATTATTAATGCTTTGTCATAGTATGAGATGTTTTTGTATAACCCTCCTTTTATGTGTGAAGTTGCTTTTATTCACAGGCATGAATTTGTGGCATTAGTACCTTTTCGAGGATGGTAATTGAAGCTACTGCCTTGTTTGACTAGATAACATGTATACCCTCTATTATGTGTATATCTTGCCTCATACTTAGATACTCGAGCTTGACTTGATACCGCATTATTGGGTTTATGTGCACAAATTTAAATATGATTGAGGCGGTTTGTCAGCCCATTTATCCTTACCTACCCCTGCATTTGACCATCTGCTTGAAGCCTTCTGAGCCTTAGAAGCTTGTTTCTTTGGTAGCTCCACAAGATTTTCATAGCCCGCTATTTGCCTTTACCCAATCCGGGATTTTGGGTCATGATAGTGTGTTTTGTTGTGTGGATGTGCTTCAAGTATGAGATGATTTCTCTTGATTGTGATTGGAAAAAAAAAGGGAAAAAAAAAGAGAGAAAGAAAAAGTCTTGGGATAAGAGGAGGATAAAATTCACTCTTGTGCAAAAGTCAAGAGAGAGAAAATACGGTTAGTAACCGATCCTGCTTGTGGAGAATAAAATTCACACAAGGAGGAAGAAATGCAAAGTGAGATGGTCAAGACACTTAGTAACTGGGTGCATTCATCACAAATGTTTGTATTCGCGTAAAACGGTGTCAAGACTAGAGAGTGAAGAAAAAAATTCTTGAAAAAAAAAGAGAAGTTTTTTTGAAGTGGCTGACAAGAGTGAAGATAAAAAAAAGTTGTTGTGATGGAGTTTGTTTGGTGGATTGGTATGAGTTTGATTCTTTGAAGTTGGTGTTTTTCCGATTGTTCTTGCATGATCCTTTTTCCCGGATTTTAGCACCACATGGTCTGAAAAACTGTTTTCACCTTAGCCCCATCAGAGCCCTATAAAGCCCTTATGATTTTATTGTGTGCATAAATTAAAGCGGTGATTTTGTTGACGCTTTTCAAGCTTTGTGGATGATGAGTTTTGAGGTTGAGATTTGAGCAAAATGCATTTTGAGGGTTTGGAAATTGATGAGCTAGTTGAGCTTTGGTTGTTGGCTATGATATGCTAGGACGGCATTCGTCGAATATTTTACATTAGTAGATGTTATTTTGTGATTATTGTCTTAGTCTTGCTTCGGGACAAGCAAGGATACGTATGGGGTATTTTGATAGCATATATTTAGTGATGATTTTATGGCATGTTTGCATCGGGTTTAGGGCCTTTGAGTAAACATTATATATATTTTTCGCACTTTTTGGTTTAGTTTGGTGGAATCGGTGTCTACCGCTCGGTTGTTATGATTTCAGGCGTTGCGGAGCGGTTTTGGTATCGATTCCAGAGTTTAAAGAGAAAGAGGTGGCTCGATGATGTTCGCAACGCTAAAAAGTCATCAAAGATGAGCTAGGAAGCACGGAATCAAGGAAACATGCCAAAAGAAGCGAAGCAAGCTCAGCAAAGCTAAGCTCCAGAAACCACTCGGCCGAGTGGTGCCAGAGTGAAGTCAAGATGAACAAGCCAGAAGGCACTTGACCGAGTGCAGAAACCACTCGAGACTCACTCTGGTCGAGTGCTTTACAGGCATTGCTTTTCAGAGTCCACTTGAACGAGTGCAGAAACCACTCGGCCGAGTGTTTCCTGTATTCCGAATTAAATTCGTTTTCTTTTCTAAACAAAAGGGGATTCGAAAGGTTGAAACGGGGGCAGACCAGTGGAGGCCGAAAAATCTGGCATTGTAAGAGAGCTTTTGAGAGCTTTGGAGACTAGAGATTTTTTGAAAGAAAAACTTGTTCGGTCTATCAAATTCCGGTAATTTCCGTTCCATCTCCGTTGTTCTATGTTTGTCTTGCCGAATTTGATTGAATCAAGCATGTACTTATCCATGAGTTGCTAGATTTCCTGTTCTAGGGTTGGGATTGTCCCGACAATGCAAAAATAGGCTTGTTCTTAGTATTGTTTGAATGATATTTGATTCTATTTGGTGATTTAATCCTATCGCGCCAGCCCTAGTTGACGAGAGTCGATTAGAACAGATTTTGGGGTTTGAAATCGAGAGACTAAGACCCCGAATTGGAACCTAGATGGTGAATTTAGGCCGAGAGGCTATTGGAACCATTTGAACCATAGGATTAAGCCTAAAGTTTAGTTGATCGAAAGAGAAATTGAACTTCTTGTGGATCTCTAGATCGTCATAGACATTTTAGGTGATAATTGTATCGACTGAGACCGAGATGGTTATGTTTGCACGATTATTACCTAGAATTCTAAGCACGGAATGGGTCTAAATTGGTTGGTTGAGACCGAGAGGCGATCACTAACCAATTTAGGCACATTCGCCTTGATTCCGAGATGAACTTTGCGATTACCTTGGACGATCTACCTTCACTTTTGAATTAGATATAATTCAAGCAAGAAAATATTTTGGTCTATTGATGATGCATTGTTGGTAAATCCTTGACCCTAGAACGCCTTCCCCATATATATCTCTCAACATTAAATCGATTTTCTTGGTTACATTATACACACTCTTTGAAATCTGTTTGTCTATCCTAAACTTGGTTGAACTAGATTGAAATTACAATTGATACTTCTCCGGTCATTGTGGATACGACACTTGATTACTACAACTGAACCCCATACACTTGTAGGTGTAGGTTTTTAGCCTATCAATTTTCTTACTCGATATCCAGTTACAGTAGTAGATATCGACAAAAAATTGCTACTTTGCTTTCTTTTCTGCTTTTCTCTGTTGTTTCTGTCTGTCTGTTTGATTTTTTGCCCGTAAGATTCTACCACTGCCTGAGATCCGCTGACATGCTTCCTCGAGGATCGATCATGACTTCTTGTTGCTACATCGGGGGGAAGTCTTGTAATCATTTGTGTGGGCACGAATCTGGTTTGATCTATTTCATTATATTTTGAACACGATTTGGGGTGGGGGAAGGGCTTACTTTATGCATATTTGACATAGTTGACATTTTGTTGAATTGCTTACACATGGCTATTTTGGAATTCATTATATATTTATGGCTATTTTGGAATTCATTATATATTTATGTGCTTACATGCATGTTTTCCAAAGTTTATTTTTATCACCCCCATTGAAAAAATTTGATTAGGGTCATGGAAGTTATATTGAACTCGACGATGCAAAATTGGATTCATTAGAGATATAGCACGAAATTGCCTAGTAAAGGGAAGTCACAATGAAATGCATTATTTTTATGAAAACCATGAAAGGAGGTAAAATTTGAAATTGTTTTTGACATGTTGCATGATAAGAGGATGGAGGACTTTATATTTACATATAATGCTCATATTGTTATAACTTAGCATATACCTATGCTTATGCATCACAAAAGCCATATTATGCCTTATTTCATATTTTGCTCCACATGATCTAAATATTGCCCATTCTTTACTTTATTTCCTATCCGGGGATTATATTGAGAATGATGTCACATTATGGAGATTATTGTATGGTTGTTGTGTTGTTATTATCATATATGGAGTTTTTTGTGAGCCTAATTTTCCATGTTTTACACTTACTTTTATATCGATTTTCTGCATGCATTTCATTCATTTGGGTTAGAATAGTACAAAATCTATGTAGTTTATGCTTATTTGCCAAATTATGGAATCTACACCAGTCTCTATTTAATTTCGCAGAAATCGAAGTAATTTACAGGAGTTCTGAGAAAAGGAGAAAAGCTCAAAGTCAACTACAGAAGTACGAGGTCAAGGAGCAGCGGAACCAGGACAAATCAAGCTGGAAAGAAGGAAATCTACTCGACAATAATTGGTCGATTTCGACCAAGCTTAGTCGATTTCGAGTACAAGAAGTCGATTTCCACAAAAGTTGACAAGAATCGAGCAGAGCTGAGAGAATTAGTTGATATCGAGTTGTTTTACTCGATATCGAGTAACCTGAAGTCGAGTGAAAACCCCGGAGTCAACGAATAAAGGTGGGAGCTGGAAGACATTGGTCGATATCGAGTAAACTACTCGATATCGAGATCAAATCAAGTCGATGTGTCATCCTGGAGCCGAGATCGACGAAGAAGCTTAAGACGGAGAAATTCTGGTCGATATCGAGTAAACTACTCGATATCGAGTTGACCCCCAGTAGCCGACGTTGAGTAATCCGAGTCTTGTTAAGATTCTATCCCAAATCCAATGGAGATATTTTCGAGAGCAAATTCCATCAAGTTCTATCAAGTGCTATCAAGAGGAAGGGATATTTACCTACTTTAGATATAATTCCTTTTAGATTTATTTCTTTATTTCCATTATTTAATCTTTAGATAAAAGATAGATAGATATAGTTTTCTTTCCTAATTAGAGAGGGAAGGAAGGCTATAAATAAAGCCTTAGGGGCTGAGATTTAGGACATCTTACAACACACCATTCAAGTAGAAGAGGTAGTTGAGAGAGAGAGAGAGAGAGAGAGAGAGAGAGAGAGAGAGAGAGAGAGAGAGAGAGAGAGAGAGAGAGAGAGAGAGAGAGAGAGAGAGGTGGAAAGGCGATAGCGGATTTGGCTTGTTCGGTTGTAAGCTTTCTTTTTAGTTTTATTTTAATGCAATTTATTTTCCTGAAATCTTTGATGAGTTTATTTATGATGAAGAGCGAGTAGTCCACCCACTTCTAGGGCCGGGGTTATCCCGACGGTAGCCATGTGAGGTGATGCGGTAAAGGTTTGATCTTTTTATGCAATTCGTTTGCTATCCCTATAAGCATGATTCTTTTGCAAAAGTTGAAGGTGGTCCTTGTTTGTGTTATTGAAGCGAAAGTGATCTTAATACAACTTGGGTTAATTATTAGAAAAGGGTTAGTAACAATTAGGGTTTATGCGAAAGCCTCTATATTCCTATTTGTTAATAACGAAAGTTATTTGATGAAAAGCATGATCTTTTATGCCTTTATGTGTTATTTTGCATGGTTATCGTTGTGGTGTTGAAACCCTGATCTTGGAAGTCTTTAGTTTATTGATTTATTTCATCGAAAATTATGTTCTGTGTTACGAAAAAGTTGCAATTTTAGTTTCTGAGTTACTCGATCTCGAGGAATTTTGGTCGATTTCGAGCAGGTTTTGTCGATGTTGAGTTAAGTTGTCGAGGTCGAGTTGAGTTTGCTGAGTTTTTCTTTCTGTTAGTCGATTTCGAACACTGTTAGTCAATTTTCTTAGTCGATATCGAGTAAGAGTGGTCGATATCGACCAAAGCTGCTGTCTTTGCTTTCTTTTATGCTTTTCTCTGTTTTTTCTGTCTGTCTGTGAGATTTGCTGCTACATGAGATACGCTAACGTGCTTGCTCGAGGATCGATCTTGACTTCCCGCTGCTACATCAGGAGGAGGTCTTGTAATAATTTGCAAGGGACGGAATCTGGTTTGCTTTACTTTATTTATATTTTGAACTGCAAGTCTTGATTTCCTCCTTACAACAAATTGGTGACGTTGCCGAGGGAGCAATTATTCGCGCCTTAGGTAGTTAGATCTCACTTTTTTGTAAGTTTTTTATTTTTGCATTGTATGCGCCGTTTTGGTCAACAACCTGAGTTTGACGCCTTGGACGACCCGGAACGCCTTATACACGTCCACCCTAAATTGAAAAGAGCCATGGCGGCCGCAGAAACACAGGAACAGCTGATACAGAGGCTTAGGACAGAACTAGCCGCCAAGGATACTGCTCTCACCGCTGAGAGAGAACGCACAGGAAGCTGAGCGAAGAAGGCAGGTGGAAGCTGAGCTTGCCCAATACCCTACCACTGCAGAGGATTACATGCACCCGACTCTTGTGGTGCATAAATCGGCCATTCTAATCCCTGAAAATAACTTTGAAATTCGCACTCCTTTCCTGATTGAGATTAAAAATAATGCCTTCTATGGTAGATTTAATGAGTGCCCTCTTGAACATATTACCAATTTTTCTGACATGTGCCATACTTTTACTGAAGGTACTACTCTGGAATATGTCAAGATGAAAGCTTTTCGATGGTCTCTGGCCGGTCCAGCATTGAAGTGGCTTGAAGGTCTCCCTCCACGATCCCTAACAACATGGGCTGAAGTAAAGCAGGAATTTCTCAACAAATTCTTTCCTCCTGCCAAGACAGCATTTCTCCGCCAGAAGATTACAGCTTTCAAACAGAAGACTGGGGAGCCGCTAGCAAAAGCATGGGAACGATATAAGGATCTATTGCGATCCTGCCCTACACATGGACCGCCACCCTACGTCGTTCAAGAGATCTTCTTCAATTCTCTCGATTTGGCCGCTAAGGATAGGATCAACCAGTATACTCATTTTGCGTATCTGACAATGTCGCCAGCCGACGCATGGGCTACCCTCGACAAGCTTACCAACTACGACAATAAGTATGGGACTCTAACAAACTATGATGAGAATGGCTATGCCAGGACAACCCCATCCATGCCCCTCTACGAGCCTTCTAAGGAAATTGACCTAGATGTCAAGGAGCAATACTAAAGAGATCAGAATCGCAAGCTCCTCAAGCAAGTCAAGTATCTTTCTGGAAACCAGCCTTGCATCGAATGCGGATCACAACGGCACACCACTACTGAGTGCCCACACACAGACCAAGTCAGGATGGCAGAAACCCACGAAGAGGTAGCTTACCCAGGGGGTCCCAATCTCTATATGGGGGACCAAAGGTTTTATCAACCACAATGGAACCAAGGTGCCCCTAGGAATCCCCCATCATACCGAGCTCCAGGACATCCGGAAAGGGACCAGAAGAAGGATGACCTACAAACCATCCTTGAGGAAATGCGGAGGAACCATTCAGACACCAAGCAGTCCTTCAATTCCGTCTACACTCAGATACATGGTGTCATCGCTAGGCTTGGAGAAATCGATGTCTTGGGGGAATCAATTGACACACAGATTGGCCAGCTAGCAGCAAGCGTCCCCAGACAGTCAGGTACGCTCCTGGATCTTCAGAACTAAATCCCAAGGGGAAGACCGGACACGTCGCACCAGGATGAAGAAGTTGAGAAACAACTCGATATCGACCAGCAGCAAGTCGATGTCGACCTAAATTTGTTCGATGTCGAGCAACGTCAAGTCAAAATCGAGCAACAGCTTGGCCAAGATTCGTCTGCACAGCACTCCAACTCGACATCGAAGAAAATGGTCGATATCGAGCAAAACCAAGTCGACATCGAGGAGAATCAAGTCGACATCGAGGACGCTGCAACACCTCCAACACCTGTTCTGGCTCCGACGCAGAAAAAGAAGCTACCTTTCCCCACAAAATCTCCAAAGGATCCAGCAGAGAAGAAATTTCAGCACTTCATCAAGATGCTTCAGAGGCTCAATGTCACCATACCCTTCACATAAGCTCTTAATGAAATGCCATCATATGTCAAGTTCCACAAGGAGATCTTAAGCAAAAAGCGGTCAATGGCTGAGATCGCAGAGGAGTGTAGCCAAATGGACATACTTGAGAAAAGGCCAGATCCAGGTAAGTTTGCTATAACCATTGGATTTGGTCAATAAAAATTTAATGCATTATGTGATCTTGGAGCCAGTGTGAGTATAATGCCTCTATCAATATGGTCCAAGATTAAGATAGGTGCCCTAGAGCCTGTGGATGCTAAGCTTTATATGGAAAACAACACGGTGGTCATCCCAAAAGGCATGGTGGACAATGTGCCAATACAAGTAGGTAAGTTCTTTATCCTTGCTGATTTTCTAGTTATTGATATGGCGGAGGACCCTACTTGTCCAATTATTCTAGGAAGGCCTTTCTTGGCAACGGTGGATGCCAAGATAAGCGTAAGGAAGGGGGTACTCACTTTCAACATCAGCGATGAGGTAATTAAGTATTCCTTTAATAAAACTGGAAGCACTGGTACAAAAAAGTCCTTACACAACAGTTATTTTACAAAACGCACAACAGTTTTGGAACCGTTGCATCAGCCCGTGTGGTTTTTGAAAATGCAACGGTTGAGTTTATCATTAGACAACGGTTATAACCATTGTGATAGCTTTCGGATAACTGTTGTCTGTGCACCTCCAAAATTAGTTCTGAATCATATTAACTGGTTCTAACTGTTGTATAAGGTCAATATAACCGTTGTCTCGAGTTAGGATATCCGATTTTAACCGTTGTCTAATCACATTATAACTGTTGTCTAAGAAGATTGTAATTGTTGTCTAGGTTACATGTTAACCGTTGTCTAATACAAATGCAACCGTTGTGTAAGTATATTGAAACCGTTGTGTACGTATATTTTAACCATTGTCTATTTAATCTTTAACCGTTGTTTAAATTAAAAAATCGTTGACTAGATTCGCTTAAACCGGTGTCTAAGTAACTTTCACCGTTGTCTAAATAACTTTCAACCATTGTCTAAGTAACTTTCAACTGTTGTCTAAATATTGTATAACTGTTGTCTAAGTATATTGTAACCGTTGTCTAAATATAATGTAACCGTTGTCTAAATATATTTAACCATTGCATATAAATCTTTTAACCGTTGTCGTTTCTTATTCATGGTATCGTAACCGTTGTCTAAGCTCTATTAGCCGTTGTGTAAACCATTTTTTTCTAAAGAAATAATAGGTTTATTCCCTAGTTTAATTACCTGGGTAACTATTTAATCCCCTGCTTTTTCCATTTCACTATAAAAATTCACAAGGACACAATTCCGATACAACAATACAAAGAAACAAAACCACAAGAAAAATACTCTTACAATTAAATGTACAATTCTCATACATACCTATGGTAGGCATCAAGGAGGATGATTACCATGCAAGTTGGTAATGAACAATTCCATCAGAACAAGTTCTTGTATAAACAAAAATTTATACATCGATAAGGTACCCTGAGCTAGTTCAAGCTGACTTACTTCTTGGTTAAACTGCTTCTGCAGTGCCAGTAGTAACATCTCTTGAGAAAATAATTCATCCTCTCCTTCAGCAAAGTAGGAATGACAAAGATGGAATATGATCTTTTGATGACTATTATTCATGGCATGCCTTCGATCCCCTAGCCCATGTCCCCTTTGGAGCCACCTATACAGCTTGAATATCTTATAAACTATATTTACCTCACTAACGGTTGCTCCATAGTTCAGATATTGTTGGAAAGCGGAGTCTGGTACGTAATAAGTGCTTGCTGATAAATTGACTGCCTGAACCTCTACATGCGTTTAAATGAAAGTGGGAGAATGAGTATCTTTTCGAGAAATGGAGAGGAGAATTATGCAAGAAGCTCACTATGAAGAATTAGAAGCAACAAAAATCAGTAGCAACAAATGAATTTCAAATCAATTGCCATATCACATAAAAGAAACAACAACATATATAGCAACCGTGTCCAAAGAAAAAGATACCAGATTAGAAGTTCAATCCTTCAAAAATGTGAAAAAAGAGGTTTATATTAAGTAATGTATGTAGAAACTGCAGATGCCAATGAGAGAACCTACAGGAAATCATTTTTTAAAAAAAAAGGCTGGAACAATTTGATGCTTCAGGAATCGAAAACGAGACAGCACAGCTTGTATTATCCAACTTTCAATATTCATGTAGATTCAAGAAATCTAACCTGCTTGAAATTTGGAGCCAAACCCATGTGATATAATAATTACATAGCATGAAAAAGCTCTTGTTCTCTCAATGTAGCTGAAGAGAAGTTATACTTCCCTAGGCACTAAACTTGTATTCTGGACCGGTCGAAACTCAAACATACTGAGGATGAGAATGATCACTGAAACTTCGTTTATCTGCCATATCATCACTCAAACTCCCATCGCTGCATTTTGTAGCAACCTGAGCAGACCTTCCATGGATGGGAGTGCTATGTCCACGAGAAGCCTTGGAACTGAATCCGATTGGAACACTGCAATTGCTACTGCCAATCAAGCGCATATACATAATAAGAGTTGGGAACGACATTTCGAGTCACATCAAAAATGCTACATTCAGAGAATAGGCTGAAACAACATGCATTATAGATTCCATGCATTTGAGGTACAATTATCTGCAGATGAGGAAAAAGCATTAAAATAAAGATGCACAAGAGCTGCAGCCAACCAGTTCACAGGA
Organism: Persicaria tinctoria; assembly: GCA_037127255.1. Taxonomy (NCBI): domain Eukaryota; kingdom Viridiplantae; phylum Streptophyta; class Magnoliopsida; order Caryophyllales; family Polygonaceae; genus Persicaria; species Persicaria tinctoria. The sequence continues at coordinate 63,306,265 of JBANSL010000008.1, read as the reverse complement.
CTTCTAAGACATGCGATGGCCCATGCTCCGAAACATACACAAATTCATCATTTTGTTTAAAATATATGACCTTTGAACAAGTGATACCCATTTTTCATCTTCAATCTCCAGCTGTGAACTACGATGGATTTTTTTTACACTTGCATACAAGGGTCATCTTAGTTTCACAACATTCAGAAGCTGAAGATTATTTTTTTCCTTTTCAGAAGATCCCATTCTCTACTCAAGTCTATATTTAAACTCACTAACCAACCTAAGAACTAAGCCCTAGTGAGGATCTAACCCTGCCTTATTAAAATTAACCATATTGGATCTTGAACCTGCCGCCAGCTAGCTATTGGCACTTTTGATGCAAAGAAATAACAGCAACAAACACACAAAAAAAAAAAAAAAGCTTTTAATTTGCACATAACGCACACAGGAAGCAATAAACAGGAAATACTAAACTCTTCAAATAAACAATACTAAAAGGAAGCATTGAATTACAAACCTCCCAAGAAACCTAGCACTAACTGCAGCCGTTCAAGATGATTTACTTTGTGAATAATCTTCCAATGTACAAAATTCCCAACAAACCTGTTTTGTCGAGAGCTGAAAGAGTGTGGGGAGGGCACAGAAAAAGTCAATTTTGTGAAGAAGCTTCAATCAAAGCAAGGATGAGAACCGCTAATCCAAACCACTTACTGCAATCGAAGAGGAGATCCGCTGAATGCAGACCAAAGATGGAGTTGAAAGAGAGTTGAAGGAGCGGAGGCACTTTGGATTGGGTGAAGAAGCTTTCAGTCGAAGGGGAAAACCGCCAAATCTACCTATTGACAAGAGGAAGATAGGGCTTAGGACTCTGTGCATTTTCCCAGGTTGAGAACTTGCAAATTCCTCGTCTGTGTGGCCTTTCCATTATGTTTTATTAGGATAATAAATCTGAATAATATTAATAATAGAAGATATCATAGCACAAATATCTATCTATCTATCTATCTATCTATCTATCTATCTATCTATCTACCTATCTATCTATCTATCTATCTATTTGTAATTAAGATATGTTATGATCTATCTATAAAACACATTGCTAGTAATCGAGAGGAAATATACCTGTAAGCCAACAAGTTGCTCAAACTGCTAGACAAAACGCTTCTAAAATTGTTAAGCTTGATAGAGGGAGCCAGCAGAAGAAGAAGGGATACATTGAGGAAGTTTTCAGATTTAGATTTTGGGAATCATTTAAAGCACCTGTTAAATTGAAAAGGAATTCCAACATGGATCATCAGTTTGGTTTAGGGAGAGAGAGGGAGGTGAAGTTCACCTACAAAGATGAGGTAAAGAAGAGAGAAGCAGTTGCTCCTCAATTTCATCAAATTCTTGAGAGAAAAAATTGAAGGAGAATTAAACACCTACCTTTAGGGCTTCGCATTGGCAACGGACTAAAAGAAAGAGCATATCAACATTGAGGGTTATGCAAAGAAGCTAGGTTTTGGAAGGAAATACATACCTTTGCAATGCAATCCATCTTCTATATTATCCACCTTCTATTTTCAAACTTTGTGATTAATTTTTCTGCAGGTTTGATGCTACCTCACAAAATTTTAATTCACAGACCACAAATTCAATTCACATACAATAATTTGATTCTCAAAATCAGAAACCATGATTGGAATTTCACAAAATTGATCCTCATCACAAACCCTAATTTCAAAAAATTGATTCCAAAAATCAAAACCCTAAATGAATTCTCATGTCCCATTCACAAAATTGATTCCTAAAATCAAAACCCTAAACGAATTCTCATATCCTATTTCTAAATTGAATCTCAAATCAAAAGCTAGAGCACAATTGAAAAAATTTGATTAGTGTCATGGAAGTTATATTTATAAATTGATTCCTAATTACACATGGCTATTTTGGAATTCATTATATATTTATGTGCTTACATGCACGTTTTCCAAAGTTTATTTTTATCACCCCCATTGAAAAAATTTGATTAGTGTCATGGAAGTTATATTGAACTCGACGATGAAAAATTGGATTCATTAGAGATATAGCATGAAATTGCCTAGTAAAGTGAAGTCACAATGAAATGCATTATTTTTATGAAAACCTTGAACGGAGGTAAAATTTGAAATTGCTTTTGACATGTTGCATGATAAGAGGATGGAGGACTTTATATTTCCATATAATGCTCATATTGTTATAACCTAGCCTATACCTATGCTTATGCATCACAAAAGCCATATTATGCCTTATTTCATATTTTCCTCCACATGATCTAAATATTGCCCATTCTTTACCTTATTTCCTATCCGGGGATTATGTTAAGAATGATGTCATATTATGGAGATTATTGTATGGTTGTTGTGTTGTTATTATCATATATGGAGTTTGGTAGGAAATTGTTTGATATATATGGAAAATTTAATGAGTGAAAGAAAATCCGATCACCTCAGGAGATAAAGGTAGATCGACCCTGCTCGCTGAGATAATAGTTCGGCGAGATGGGACACATATGTGAGGATTACAGAGAACTAAGTATCCGGGGCCATTCATGACACCCAGGTTTGCGACTCGCGAGAAGGCATTGCTGAGGTTAGAGAGGTAAAAGCATTATAATTGAAAAAAGCAATGAGCAATGAGAGAAAGGTGATGATTCTTATGAAGAAGGAATATGGTATGAAAAGTTTAGAAATACTTCATTTCCTCGGATTATTAGCACCACATTGCCAAAAAATGCCCACATTTATCTTTTTACCAATCTACTCCTTGTTTGAGCTTAAATTAAAGTCCTCTTGATTATTAATGCTTTGTCACTTATTAATTGTTTTGCATAACCCTCCTTTTGTGAGTAGACGTTGCTTTTTATTGTAAATGCACGGATTTGTGACAAAAGTACCTTTTTGAGGATGGTAATTGATTGCAGTGTTATATGGCAATGAATCTAATATGTTGAGAGTTTTGATTTCTTCCCCTGAATGACAATTAAAGGTATTTTTTGAGGACAAGCAAGCTTAAGTATAAGGTGTTTGTTGTGAGCCTGATTTGCCATGTTTTATAGTTATTTTATATCGGTTTCTGCATGCATTTCATACATTTGGGCTAGAATAGTACATAATCTATGTAGTTTATGCTTATTTGCCAAATTATGGAATCTACACCAATTTCTGTTTAAATTCGCAGAAATCGAAGCAATTTACAGCAGTTATGAGAAAGGAGAAAACGCTCGAAGTCAACTACAGAAGTCTGAGGTCAAGGAGCAGCGGAACCAGGACAAATCAAGCTGGAAACGGAAAAATCGACTCAACACCACATCATCGATATCGAGCACCCTAACTCGATATCAAGTACATCAATCGATTTCCACCAAAGTTGCCCAGAATCGAGCAAGGCTGAGAAAGTTGGTCGATATCGACTACATTTAGTCGATATCGAGTAACCCACATTGAGTCAACACCCCGGAATTGAGTCAAGAAGCTGAGCAAGGAAATCTGCAAGTCGATATCGAGTTAACTTACTCGATATCGAGTAATCATCAAGTCGACAAGCATCCTGGGAGCCGAGATCGAGCTACTGAAGTGAAGCTGAGGAAATGTGGTCGATATCCAGTAACACTACTTGATATCGAGTTGATCCCAGGCTGCAAAAATCGGGCTATTCGAATCTCGTTAAGTTTATATCCCGAATCCAATGGAGATATCCATAAGAGAAAATTCTATCAAGTTGGAGGAGGATGTATCCACAATTAGATATAATTCCTTTTAGATTTATTTCTTTATTTCCATGTTTTTATCGTAATAAAGTAGATAGATAGATATAGATATAGAGAGGTAATTCTTTCCTAATTATCTAGGGAATGAAGCCTATAAATAGAGCCTTAGGGGCTGATTTCTATTCATTCAATTCAAGTCACAATTAGTTACATATAGAGAGAGTAGAGGGAGAGCTTGTGGCAAGAGCAAGGTGGAAAGGCGAGAGCGGATTTGGCTTGTTCCGTTGTAAGCTTTCTTTAGTTTTATTTTAATGCAAAGTTATTTCCTTTTATTATTGATGAGTCTATTTATGATGAAGAGTGAATAGTCCACCCACTTCTAGGGTCGGGATAAGCCCGACGGTAGCCAAATGAGGTGATGTGGTAAAGGTACAAGCTATTTATGCAATTCGTCTTCTATCCCTACAAGCATGATTCTTTTGTGAAAGTTGAAGGTGATCCTTGTTTGTATTATTAAAGCAAAAGTGATCTTAATACAACTTGGGTTAATTACGTGAAAAGAGCTAGTAACAATTAGGGTTTATGCGAAAGCCTCTATATTCCTATTTGTTAATAACGGAAGTTATTTGATGAAAAGCATGATCTTCTATGCCTTTATATATTATTTTGCATGGTTATTGTTGTGGTGTTGAATCCCTGATCTTGGAAGTCTTTAGTTTATTATGTTAATTTCGTGTTTCCATTCGTTTTCGTTCGAGAAGTTGCAATTTCTGTTTCTGAGTTACTCAAAATCGAGAAGATTTGGTCGACATCGAGAAGATTTCGTGTTTGCATTCGATGTCGAGTTGAGTTTTGTCGAAACTGAGTTATTTTGCTGAGTTTTGCTTTCTGTCGGTCGATATTGAGTGTCTGTGGTCGATTTTCTTACTCGATATCGAGTTATAGTAGTCGATATCGACCGAAAATTGCTACTTTGCTTTCTTTTCTGCTTTTCTCTATTGTTTCTGTCTGTCTGTTTGATTTTTTGCCCGTGAGATTCTACCGCTGCCTAAGATCCGCTGACACGCTTCCTCGAGGATCGATCCTGACTTCCTATTGCTACATCGGGAGGAAGTCCTGTAATCATTTGCGTGGGCACAAATCTGGTTTGATCTATTTCATTATATTTTGAACTCGATTTCCTCCTACAACACCTGGCACCCTTCCGAGTCAAAATCGAGTGAAGATCCGAGTTTGTGGTTACTTGCAATGTAAGGCACGTGGGATTTTATTTCCAAGTTTTATCATAAAGCTTTAGATAGATAGTTTTAGATAGAGATAGAATATTCTTTCCTTGGATAGCGAGGATTGAATATGTAACACCCCCATCTGTAAACGAGGGAATGTTGCAGTGCCAGTGATTACTCGGACTTCAATGTCTTCGTAACCACCTTAGGCTTATAGGGACATGCAACCATGCTCTCAAAAACAAGATGATAACATGCATTTAAAATAAATACAACGGAATTCTTTTACCAAAAGGAAATTATATTTTTATATAAAGACTATTTACAATCGTTTAACTAGTACAGCGGAAGACTTTTAAATACACCGGATAAATAATTAACCAAACTGAACACATTTGAAATTACCCTTTTTGTTTCAAAACATTTAAAATGACCCTTGATGTTCTCCAATGCCTTCTAAACTTCTTTCCTATGATCTCTATACCTGCAACTTAGGTCTGATGCATCGTATACAAACGAGAGGCACCAACCGCCACAATACATAGGGCGGTTAGTTCAATTAAGAACAAGCAAGTGACGACACAAAATGAAAGACCCCTTTACACTAAAGATTCATTGACCATAAAACGGTATGAACCACATAGTCCAAAGGAGATTAATACAGATTATTTAAATGTGATATACGAAATACAAAATAGACATTCGGCGTAACTTGAGAATTTATAAGTAAGGAAGAATAATGGATGTGAGTGATAAATCACTCTAGGAAATTATATTCCGAAATGAGACTGGAATATAATTAAGCGTTGAAATTATGATCAACTTACTTATTTACGATCACCGTCTTATGAATAATTGTACAATTTTAAACTTACAACTAGTATTTAACCAACGAACTACAATAATAAGATCTAGATACTTAATCTGTACTAAACGGGTCCGCTCATATTTTATTTTAATATAAGTATAACGAACGGTTCCGCTCAGATTTTATTTTAGTATCAAGTGTACCGAACGGGTCCGCTCGGATTTTCTTATCGATCACATTCACTGAACGGGTCCGCTCAGTGGATCATTTTCGGGTCCGGAAACGTAGCTTCATGAAACTGGGTAGGAAGCGCTCATCTTCCTGGTTTATAATAATATGTATTTTATATAACATGGAAGCGCTCATCTTCCATATTTAATTTATATTATCGTTTATATACTTTACTAGGAAGCGCTCATCTTCCTTAACTTTAATTTAATATATTCACATTCTATAACACACTAAACCACAAATCTAAAATTAATAACTTAAGCATTCTTATTTATATATTTTTATAAGGATTAGGTCTTAAGTCCACACCGAACTAGTATGCAACCAAGTCAGGAAATGAATTGAATAAATGACAATTGTGGATATGAAAACGGATATATCATATAATTAAACTTAGCATGAAGAAAAAATAATAAATCATGCTTTCATTGAATATGGGCACATAATGTCATTTATCTAACTTAAATTACCTATAAAAATAACATTACCCATTTAACATGCCAAAATAGATTATCAATTTAATAAATCACACAAACGGATGGATTGTAATTTATCTAACGCAATTTGGCATGGTTCAACGGTAGAAAACAACTAGACACGAAAGGACGCAAATGAGCATAGAAAGCTCGGAATATCACTTGCCTCTTTTGACATTCCTGAATCGCGAGAAAAATATAAGATTGAGTTCGGTGACTACGGACAATACTACACGCAAATCACACCACACATAAGAGAAGTTGTTAGTTGGTATTTTATACGTGTAATTGACTTATTTAATTCGAACCGAAAATCGAATTAATAGAAAGTCGGTTTTCAATACCAACACGAACCTCCTGAGTTTCTTGTGACGATGTGAGTGCGTAGGGGTCGGGAAGCGGTTGTGATTCAAAAGAATAATTACCCTAATTAGCGGTTTAAACCCAGATAAAAATATTGTGTAATTTTTATAATTAGACGAGAGCAATTATTGTAAGAATAGAAATTATGGGGCGGTTTTTGCAATTTATTCTTCTTCTTCACAAAACCATGTCTGCCATATATGTTTACATTGAAGATGTCACCTGTTACTGGAATGCGACCACGGTGGTTCGACGCGGATGGCTCGATATGGCTCGGTGGCTCTGACTTCCGTGAGTGGTGACTCCGACGGCAAGCGGCGCACCTCTAGGTGGCACAGGCGGCATTACAGTGGTCCAGCAACGGCAGAAAAGTTGGGGTGAAAATGGGGGTTTTCGATTGGGAGTGATCTGGGACAAATTGTTTGAGGGAAAATGTTCCTAAATGCATTTAGAACCTAAAACAGTAGGTAGGAGCTTGAATTTCTGCTAACAATGGTGGGATGTCATTTGAAAAGATCCCACTTCCCTCCTTATAACTTCGAGATTATAGTGTAAACGAAACCGATAATTGAAGGTGTCATTGAATTGTAATTCATGAGAGGATTGAATGCTCATAATCAATTTGGCTGAAAGGTCTTATCCTCCATGTCAATTTGACGAATTACAAATCCTAGGGTTTGTGAATTTGGACGGAATTGAGACTCGGTTCCTCCTTTAAAACATGAATCGATTGTACATTGATTAATAGAATTGAATTTAGGATAAGTTTCGTGTTTAGAATGTTTTGAATTAACATTGAATATGACAAACCTCCATGGGAAGAGTGTACGCAGGAGAGAAGAGGGGAGGAGGAAGAAGGGTTCACCCGAACCGGGTTTTTTTAATTCGGTTTGGTCCGGTTCAACCCTATAAAATGCTTGGGTTTTATATATGTTTACATTTATGTAACATAGTATAAAAATCCAAAAATACAATATAAGAAGATAAATCATTTATGTACCCCTTTTTAATAAATCACAATATGTCCTTTTATTTAAATAATTAGTTGAAAGTAAATTTTATAAAATAATATTTACTTGGAATAACCTCTAAACTTTATAGTAAATATCATTAGAATAAAAATTCCACTCTAACCGTTTAATCATGGGTCATATTTAGTTTGTGAAAAATGACGTCACATTTAATATTGAAATACTTTAAGTAAGGCATTTTTCAAATAAAATAATGAATTCAAATCAAAATTTGCATTTATAAAATCAGTTATTTTAGAAATAATACTAATAATAATAACAATAATCTTACTGCTTTATTTTAGTTAAATTCATCTTCACGATTAAAATAACAATGTCAAACCAAATTTTATGCTAATAACAATAAAACCAAATAATAAGAAATATATTTCATAAAAAAAATCTCATGACTTCTTTTGTATCAAAAATTTAACCTCATTTTTATTTAAATCAAAACAGAAATACCCAAAAATACTTTGGGGTATTTCATATCTCTCTCCTTAAAAATAAGTTTGGACCCGAAACTTGAACAGCGAAAAGAGTAGGGAGATAGTATAATTTGATATGTTTTCCAATTCTGTCTAACGTGTATATGAAGACTCATAGATCTCATCCTTAAGTTCAGTAAAAGGATTAGAGGGGGAACGAATAAATAAATGCATATATGCATTATAAGAGATTGACGTGAAGATAACACTTTTTTTTTTATTAGAAAATCAAAATACTCTAACGACACGGAATACTAGAATTCACGATTTCACATGGAACGCATGCGTAATACTGGCACTTATTAGGACAGAAATGACAACACCTTATTCTAAATAAAAGTACTAAGATAGTGATATGATTTACGATTTCTCACACGACTTCACTCTTGAGTATTAATCTCTTCCACTTCGTTCAGTGTGTACAATCGAGGACCTTGTTTAGATGATCCATCCATTGGAGCCTTACCCTTGTTTTGAACGGTGGCCTCCGATGCTGCTTGAGTCTGGCTTCCTTTCTGATTGTATCGAGATTGTGAAACTTGGCCTTGCCACTGGTTTGCTGACTTTGTGGGAACAAACGAACCTTGTTGAGACTGGACGGGATTTTGATTTTTGAATCTACAGAATTTGACCATGTGTCCCGGCTTCCCACAACCTCGACAAATTCGAGCCACCTCCTGACATTGGGGCCTCAAATGATCCGGGTTGCCGCAGTTGTGACATTGGGTACCTTGACCACTTCGTCCAGTCATTCTAGTTGAGTTTTGAAATGATTGTGCTTGAGTCTGATTCTGATTCATCACTGATCCACCCATCGGTATGGTTGGCGTAGCCCACTTAGTACCGATATGTAACTGCTTTGCCTTCTTTTGTTCGGACATTTCTTGGTCCTTTTGACCTTCATCTAGTGTGGCCTCTACCCGATAAGCTGCATCAATATACTGATCTAGCATCTCATAGCTAGTCTCGCTGGAGCATTTGTAACTTTAGTTCGTGGTACATCCACTCATGAAAGTACATGATTTTGTCGGCTTCAGACTGGATCAGATTACCAGCATAAGGAAGTAGTCTATAGTACTTTATGACCAATTGAGCAAGCTTCAGACCTTGGTTGACAGGGTAGAGAAACTCTTTCTTCTTCGCTGCTCTTAGAGACGGGGAGAAGTAATGATCGGTGATTCTCTCTTTAAAACCATCCCAGGTTAGGTTGGCCTCCATAGAAGGTCTCACTGACTCCCACCATTGACTGGCTTCTCCCTTTAATTGTAGTGCTACTATATTCACCTTGTCCACTTCAGTGCAAACAATCCCTCGGAAGATTCTCTCGATATGAGTAAGCCATTCCACTACCTTGTAAGGTTCACCTGAACCATCAAACTCATCTGGTTTCATCATATTCACAGCCTTCAAAGCTCGACCATAAGTATCTCCTTGGACCGGTGCTTGCACTTGTGCAATTGGAATAATGTGGCCTGATTGAATCACTGGTTGCGCATGTTGAGTCCCTGCTAAAGCTTGTGCTACTGCGGTTTGAACTAACTGTTGAATCGCTTGCAGGGTGGCAGCATTTAGTTCTTCCACTACAGGCGGAGGGTTAACATTTTCTTGATCACCCACTTGATCTCTCGAGTTGTTTCTAAGGTCGCCGACAGATTCTTGGCTAGCATTCTCGTTATTGAGATTCAAGTTGTTCTGATTCTCCATGACCTAGGGAATGAAGTCTTATCAATACTTTTCTTGAATATAACAACTTCTAATAATAAGAAGCTCACCCAATTAACTTATCCTATGATATTGGAACTATGTAACTGAGCTTCTATCACACTCTATCTTAGAAGGATGAAATGTCAGTACCCACATTGGCATTTCTAGAAGGTTTACAACGATCAAAAGAAGTCTTGGTTGGAGACATCGGTCACGGATCTTTCAAGGAACCTTTAGAAAACATTTTAAAGACAAAATAAAATGTAAATTTGTGTTGTAAAACCTTTAGCTCTTATACCACCTTCTGTAACACCCCCTTCTGTAAACGAGGGAATGTTGCAGCGCCAGTGATTACTCGGACTTCAATGTCTTCGTAACCACCTTAGGCTTATAGGGACATGCAACCATGCTCTCATAAACAAGATGATAACATGCATTTAAAATAAATATAGCGGAAGTCTTTTACCAAAAGGAAATTATATTTTTATATAAAGACTATTTACAATCGTTTAACTAGTACAACGGAAGACTTTTAAATACACCGGATAAATAATTAACCAAACTGAACACATTTGGAATTATCCTTTTTGTTTCAAAACATTTAAAATGACCCTTGATGTTCTCCAACGCCTTCTGAACTTCTTTCCTATGATCTCTATACCTGCAACTTAGGTCTGATGCATCGTATACAAACGAGAGGCACCAGCCGCCACAATACATAGGGTGGTTAGTTCAATTAAGAACAACCAAGTGACGACACAAAATGAAAGACCACTTTACACTAAAGATTCATTGACCATAAAACGGTATGAACCAAAGAGTCCAAAGGAGATTAATACAGATTATTTAAATGTGAATTACGAAATATAAAATAGACACTCGGCGTAACTTGAGAATTTATAAGTAAGGAAGAATAATGGATGTGAGTGATAAATCACTCTAGGAAATTATATTCCGAAATGAGACTGGAATATAATTAAGCGCTGAAATTATGACCAAATTACTTATTTATGATCACCGTCTTATAAATAATTGTACAATTTTAAACTTACAACTAGTATTTAACCAACGAACTACAATAATAAGATCTAGATACTTAATCTGTACTAAACGGGTCCGCTCATATTTTATTTTAATATAAGTATAATGAACGGGTTCGCTCGGATTTTATTTTAGTATCAAGTGTACCGAACGGGTCCGCTCGGATTTTCTTATCGATCACATTCACTGAACGGGTCCGCTCAGTGGATCATTTCTAGGCCCGGAAACGTAGCTTCATGAAACTGGGTAGGAAGCGCTCATCTTCCTAGTTTATAATAATATGTATTTTATATAACTTGGAAGTGCTCATCTTCCATATTTAATTTATATTATCGTTTATATACTTTACTAGGAAGCCCTCATCTTCCTTAACTTTAATTTAATATATTCACATTCTATAACACACTAAACCACAAATAAGGATTCTATATACTTTGCTATGTTTATTTATATATTTTTATAAGGATTAGGTCCTAAGTCCACACCGAACTAGTATGCAACCAAGTCCGGAAATGAATTGAATAAATGACAATTGTGGATGTGAAAACGGATATATCATATAATTAAACTTAGCATGAAGAAAAAATAATAAATCATGCTTTCATGAAAAAAATATTTCTACACGCAAATCACACCACACATAAGAGAAGTTGTTAGTTGGTATTTTATACGTGTAATCGACTTGTTTAATTCGAACCGAAAATCGAATTAATAGAAAGTCGGTTTTCAATACCAACACGAACCTCCTAAGTTTCTTGTGATAATGTGAGCGCGTAGGGGTCGGGAAGCGGCTGTGATTCAAAAGAATAATGACCCTAATTAGCGGTTTAAATCCATATATAAATTACAGACACAATCTGTAATTTTTATAATTAGACGAGAGAAATTATTGTAAGAATATAAATTATGTGGCGGTTTTTGCAATATATTCGTCTTCTTCACAAAACCATGACTGCCATATATGTTTACATTGAAGACGCCACCTGTTAATGGAATGCGACCATGGTGGTTCGACGCGGATGGCTCGATGTGGCTCGGTGTCTCTGACTTCCGTGAGTGGTGACTCCGACGGCAAGCGGTGCACCTCCGGGCGGAAAGGTTGGGGTGCAATTGGGGGTTTTCGATTGGGAGTGATCTGGGACAAATTGTTTGAGGGAAAATGTTCCTAGATGAATTTAGAACCTAACACAGTAGGTAGGAGCTTGAATTTCGGCTAACAATGGTGGGATGTCCTTCGAAAAGATCCCACTTCCCTCCTTATAACGTCGAGATTACAGTGTAAACGAAACCGATAATTGAAGGTGTCATTGAATTGTAATTGATGAGAGGATTGAATGCTCGTAATCAATTTGGCTTAAAGGTCTTATCCTCCACGTCAATTTGACGAATTACAAATCCTAGGGTTTGTGAATTTGGACGGAATTGAGACTCGGTTCCTCCTTTAAAACACAAATCGATTGTACATTGATTAATAGAATTGAATTTAGGATAAGTTTCGTGTTTAGAACGTTTTGAATTAACATTGAATATGACAAACCTCCAAGGGAAGAGTGTACGCAGGAGAGAAGAGGGGAGGAGGAAGAAGGGTTCACCCGAACCGGGTTTTTTTAATTCGGTTTGGTCCGGTTCAACCCTATAAAATGATTGGGTTTTATATATGTTTACATTTATGTAACATAGTATAAAAATCCAAAAATACAATATAAGAAGATAAATCATTTATATACCCTTTTTTAATAAATCACAATATGTCCTTTTATTTAAATAATTAGTTGAAAGTAAATTTTATAAAATAATATTTACTTGGAATAACCTCCAAACTTTATAGTAAATATCATTAGAATAAAAATTCCACTCTAACCGTTTAATCATGGGTCATATTTATTTTGTGAAAAATGACGTCACATTTAATATTGAAATACTTTAAGTAAGGCATTTTTTTCAAATAAAATAATGAATTCAAATCAAAATTTTCATTTATAAAATTAGTTATTTTAGAAATAATACTAATAATAATAACGATAATCTTAATGTTTTATTTTAGTTAAATTCAGCTTCACGATTAAAATGACAATGTCAAACCAAATTTTATGCTAATAACAATAAAACCAAATAATAAGAAATATATTTCATAAAAAAAATCTCATGACTTCTTTTATATCAAAAATTTAACCTCATTTTGATTTAAATCAAAACAGAAATACCCAAAAATACTTTGGGGTATTTCAGAATACCCCAAAGTTAGAGATAGATAAGGCCCTTGGGGCTGTGTTTTAAAAAATTCAATTTTACACACAATTTACATTCGAAAGTTAGAGATAGAGCTTAGGTCGAGAGGAGTTGGAGTTTGTGAGAGCAGTTTTGGCTTCGATCGGTTGTATGTTTTTATTTGATTTAATTCAATTTAGTTCCCTTTTGTTATTGATGTGTGTCTTTATGATGAATAGCGAGTAGTCACCCAACTTCTAGGGTCGGGGTGAGCCCGGCGGTAGCCATGTAAGGTAATGCGATAAAGGTAGAATCTTTTGATGCGATTTCATCTTCTACGCCTATGAGCATGATTCTTTTGCGAAAGCCGAAGGTGATCCTTGTTTGTGTTATTGAAGTGAAAGTGATCTTAATACAACTTGGATTAATTATGTTAAAAGGGTTAGTAACAATCAAGGTTTATGCGAAAGCATCTATCTTCCTACTTGTTAATGACAAATGTTATTTGATGAAAAGCATGATCTTTTATACCTTTAGCATGATTCTTATATGGTTATCGTTGTGGCGTTGAAACCCCGATTCTAGGAGCCTTCTATATTATTGAATTCCCACAAATTTCTTGTTATTTCCGTCTTTCTTTCATTGCAAGTTACGTTTTCTGCACTTACAAACAACTCGACATCGACTGAAAGTACTTGACATCGAGTAATCTGGTTGATATCGAGTACTGTGTTACTCGACTCTGCTTCATTTTTGTCGTCTGTTGCGTAGTTTTGCAGGTGCACTCGACTGAGTGGTAGATATCGAGTACTTTATTGGATGTCGAGGACTCTGCTGGTCGATTTCGAGAGCATTCGGGGACTGAAAAGGCGAGCGCTGACACGCTTCCTCGTGGATACGATCCTGAATACCCTACCACTACATCGGGAGGGTTTCTTGTATTTTATTTGCTGGGACAGGGAGTTAGTTTGATTTATATTTCATATTTATTTTCATACTTGATTTCCCTCTGCAACACATACGATGTCGATTATAGTAATTGAGTGTCGAATCTCAGGGACCGTGTCAATAACAATAGTAGAACCTCAACTAGTTTACTAAGCCAAACAGAATAATTGATTTTTGAAGGAAAAAGAAAATAAGAAGAAGAAAGATAAGAGATTGCAAGTTTTTGTGAATATATGATAACAAACATTCAAGGGTTGGGGTTCACTACAACAATGCATCCTCGATAGACTATAAAATTTTCATGTCTGAACAAATTGAAAAAAAATATTTGAAGGTAAACTATCTAAATTCATCATTGCTCAACCTACGCATGTTGCATTAACAATGTCAGTTTCAATTAGTTACAACTCAGCTTACGCTTGTTGCAGAATCAATCAAGTTGGACTCATTAAGCACTTAGACCCTAGCGAGAAAATTGATCAAACAATCGCAGGTGCGATCTGCATAATCAAGTCAAACCTAGGTTGTCTACGATATTTTATTATCCTCAAGAGAATTAAATAGATTGCTCATAAATAATTCTCAAGTTCAATCCATTTTTTCCAATAAAATTAACAACTTTATCTATATATCAAATCTCAATTTGCAGCCGGCGCATGTTGAACATCAAAAGGATTCCAATCAATCATAGAATTAATCGGATTAAGCACTCATGGATCAAATCAAACAAATAATAGAATTCATTCAGGCAATCATCACGCACATGTCTATCTCAGCATCGTTGGGATCACCCCAACCCCAAAACAAGAAAATTAGCCAGACATGGATTCAGACATAATCAAAGAAATCATGATGAAAGAATATAAAACTAGATTAAAAGAACTTATCTTGAATCCACCAAAACAATCTTTCAAAGGCTAAAACTCTCAATGTCTCAACTAGGGTTTCTACAATTAAAAATTGGACGTCTTCCCATCCAACCATAATTCCCCATCCATATTCCTCCAAAACGAGATGAAAATATTCCTAAAATAATAATAAAATATACCAAAAAGTCGTCCAATAAAAGATAAAAGCGGATAAAAAATCCCGAAGAAATAACGCAGAAAGAACGATATCGACTCGATACTTTAGGGTATCGACTCGGCACTTAGCTTCTGTAAAGCTTTTTCCACTCGGAAGGTAAAGGTATCGACTCGATATCCATGTCGTGTTTTCCTCTCTGCTCGTTCTATCAACTCAGAAGGCATGGATACCGACTCGATACCTCGTGACTCAACATCAGCTTCTTCGCTCGATTTCTTCATATTGTATGCCGAATTTGCAAAAATGATCAACATAAAAATTGTAGGTCTTTGAATCATCTTTCCAACAAGATATATAACGTTTCGATCAAACGACTCATTTTACTGAGATGTTGCCAAACAACAACTATCTGAGATATGTCAATTCGACAATAGGCTCTCCTTAGCTTGATTTCTAGCACTTGAGACCGCTATGCAAGGTTCTTTTATGACTATGAACGTCTCAAACTTGTCTTCAATGAATCTTATTCCATCATGATTCCAAATTGACATTGAACAAGCTCCAAATTACTAGAAAACATATGAAACACAAGTGTAGACATCTATTCTAAAAATGAAACCAAAAACTATATAACAGACATGCAAAACATATAAAATGACTTAAAATGACTATAAACCATTTCCTATAACATGTAGAATATGATGATATCACTAGCCTGCCCTTTCTAGACTCAAAACAGACCAAAAGGACTCCGGGGGTTCGATCCTTGACTTCCAAGCGGTTGAGTGGCTCCAAAATGCCTCCTTGTAATGTGGTTGTAGCTGCTGGACTCCTTGTCTCTTGAGAGGGATCAGAAAAGAGGTGGTGTGGTGGTGGTTTAAGAGGAATGCCGAGAGAGGGAGAAGGGAGGAGAAGGAGTTCTCCTTGGTGGTTGGTGCGGTGTTTAGGGAGGAGAGAGGGCGGTTGAGTGGTGGTGGGAGGGTGTTAGTTGTCGCGTAACAAGAGGGATGAGAAGAAAGTGTTTTAGGGTTTGAGGTTTTTGGGTTGTGAGGAATGAAAAGCCCTAGCTCTCACTTTTTACTTTAAGACAAGGCTCAAGCTTGGATTTTTGGCTTGATCTGAAATTTGAATCCACATGATGTCAAGGAGTTATCCTCAAGGGCGGAAGTTGTGGTGGGATTTGATGATGGGAGTAAGGTTTGTCTTTTTCCATGGGAAGGAGGGGGGGAAGGAAGGTTGAAGTGAAAAGGAGAATGGGGTGTATCACCCAAAAAGGGAGAGGATCTTGACTTGTCTTGCCTTCTCTTCACATGGGTTTGGGATTGGGGATTGGGGCTTGGGTATCTTGGCTAGCCAAGGAGAGAGGAAGTGTGGATCTTGGTTCCGACGTTTCAAGCTTGGATCCCGAGGGGCGTCCTAAGATTAGTCCCCGATGTAAGCTTTCCAATTCCCGCTCTCTCTTTGCAAAATTAGAATTTTGAAAATCAGGAATCAAAATCGTCCTGTTAGTTCTCAAAATTTTAGTTAGGTCGGAAATCTGTTTACGAGTTAAAAGTCCGAGCAAGAGAGTTCTTTCCGCTAAATTCTGCTTTTAAATTCATTTTGGTTTTCTTTTTTCGAGAAATTGGGATTTAAAAATCCGAGCATTTACAAATGATTACAAAAATAGACCAACTTTAGCCTCTCAGATCTTTTAAAGTTTTTTATGGTGCACATGTAGTCCCGTAGAGATGAGTATATATGATCAAGAATCATATAACCGACTTACCTCCTTATGCATGTACTTGTATAAAAGCTGAGTTGACCAGCTATAATGAATCACTTTTTCAGATCAAGAAATTTTATGTTTATCGAACTATTCTTTGATTCTCTCTATTTTCTTGTTTTTAAAGCGTGCGTTGGTAGGGAAACGAAGTAGGTGGAGAAAGTAGATTGAGTTTGTAAAGGGTGATTAGGAGATTCTTTTGGGTAGGTGTTGTAGGAGGAAATCATGTTCAAAATATAGAAATATAAATCAAACCAGATTATGCCCACGCAAATGATTACAAGACTCCCTCCCTATGCAGTAGTGGGATATCGACAAGAACTTTCCCCGAGATCAACTACACAGAAACTGTAAAAATGCAAATTTCGAACACATAACTCAGATTTTGGTGAATAAACTGAATAAACTAAAAGACTTCCAAAGACAGGGTATCAACACCACAACGATAACCATGCAAAGTAACACATACAGGCATAAAAGATCATGCTTTCCATCAAATAACTTTCGTTATTAACAAATAGGAATATAGAGGCTTTCGCATAAACCCTAATTGTTACTAACCCTTTTTCACATAATTAATCCAAGTTGCATTAATATCACTTTCGCTTCAATAATACAAACAAGGATCACCTTCAACTCTCGCAAAAGAATCATGCTCATAGGGATTGAAGATGAATTGCATAAAAAGATTGTACCTTTACCGTATCACCTCACATGGCTACCGTCGGGCTAACCCTGGCCCTAGAAGTGGGTGGACTACTCGCTCTTCATCGCAATAGCAGACATCTTTGATGAAAAAGAACTAACTTGCATTAATAAACTCAAACTTACAACCTCTTCTCCTTCTCTCTCTATGTAACTTATTGTCTCTGAAATTGAATAAATAAAAACCAGCCCCTAAGGCTTTATTTATAGTGCTCAAACCCCGCTAATCAAGGAAAGAACATCTTATCTATATCTAAATCTAAATATTTAAAGGCTTAAAGATAAATAAATGCAATAAAGAAATTAAATCCATAAAGGAAATTATATCTAAAGTAGGTAAATCTTCCATGTGTTGATAGATCTTGATATGCCTTGATAGATGTGGATAGATCTCGGCAAACTCGGATTCCTTTGGCCCCAAGCAAAGCCAAACTGCGTCGGACAGCTTACCACGTAACGCGGCTCTAGAAAGATATCCTCGATATCGAGTAAAGTGTGTCGTCGACTACGGATGGCTCGGCATGTCGGGTTGCTGCTGCTCGATCACTCTCGGTCAGGTGATCTGGGGTCCTCGATATCGACAACTTTAGTCGATATCGAGTAAGCTTGTGTCGACTTCTGCGCTGCTGGTCTTGGTCGAGGAACTGCTCCTCGATACTAGCTCGGACAGGCGCTCTGATCTTGTCGATATCGAGGAGGTTCCTCGATATCGAGTAACATGGTGCTCGGCGTGTCCAGGTCATCGACTTCTCGACTTGGTGTGGCTTCCTCGACTCCGGACATAGCTTCATGGTGTTGTCGATATCGAGTAAACTACTCGATATCGAGTAGGCTTGTGGAGTCGGGTTGGCTCTGGCTCTCAGCTCCTGGATCATGCTCTACTCGACCAACACTGCTCGGACATCATTTGTCGATATCGACTAAAATAATTCGATATCGAGTAACTCTGGTTTCCATCTTGATTCATCCTGGTTCTGTAATCTTTTGACCTTGGACTTTTGTAGTTGATTTCCGAGCTTTTCCAACCTTTCTTTGAACTACTATAAATTGCCTCGAATTCTGCGAAGGTATTGATTCCATAATTTGGCAAATAAACATAAACTACATAGATTCTGTACTATTCTAGCCCAAATGCATGAAATATATACAGAAAATGATATAAAAGTAACTGTAAAACATGGCAGATTCAGCTCACAACAAACACCCCATACTTAAGTTTGATTGTCCTCAAGCAATACTTTTATTGGTCATTCAGGGGAAGGAATCAAAACTCTCAACATCTTAGATTCATTCTCATATGTCCCTGCAGTCAATTACAATCCTCGAAAAGGTACTAGTGTCACAAATCCATGCATGTGCAATTTTTAAGAGCAACATCTACTCACAAAAGGAGGGTTATGCAAAAACATTCATTCGTGACAAAGCAACAATAATCAAGAGGACTTTAATTTAAGCAACATGAGTGTCATGAATGGCCCCGGATACTTAGTGCTTTGGACTCCTCACCTGGTGTCCCATCTCACTGAACTATTATCTCAGTAAGCAGGGTCGATCTACCTTTATCTCCTTAGGTGATCGGATTTTCTTTCACTCATTAAATTTTCCATATATTTCAAACAATTTCCTTCCAAACTCCATATATGATATATAACAACAACACAAACACCATATAAAATCTCCATAATGTAACATCATTCTCAACATAATCCCCGGATAGGAAATAAGGTAAAGAATGGACAACATTTAGAACATGTAAAGCAATAATTGAAATAAGGCATAATATGGCTTTTGTGATGCATAAGCATAGGAATGGCTAGAATATAACAATATGAGCATTATACGGAAATATAAAGTCATCCATACTCTTATCATGCAACATGTCAAAAGCAATTTCAAATTTTACCTCCTTGTATGGTTTTCAAGAAAATATGCACTTCATTGTGACTTCCCTTTACTAGGCAATTTCATGCTATATCTCTAATGAATCCAATTTTGCATCGTCGAGTTTAATAAAGCTTCCATGACATTAATCAAAAAATTCAATGGGGGTCATTTTTTTCAAATTTTAGAAAACATGCCTATAAGCACATAAATTAATAATGAATTCCAAAATAGCCATGTATAAGCAATTCTAAATATGTGGGGGGTCATTTTTTTCAAATTTTGGAAAACATGCCTATAAGCACATAAATTAATAATGAATTCCAAAATAGCCATGTATAAGCAATTCTAAATATGCACACATAATGTCAAATAAAGCCAAATATGCATAAAGTAAGCCCTTCCCTCACCCCATACTTAAACATTACAGTGTCCTCACTGTATAAAAACAAGGGTAAAGAAAGAAACTCACTAGACAAGTGTGCAGGGCTTCAAAATCTTGAGTGTAAATGCTTGGGCCGAGTCCGAATATAGCTTGCTTTTATCCCATAGACCTGAAAAAATGTAGAAGACATATACCCACAATAGAAAAACTAACAGTTCAAAAAAAACAAACAAACAAAAAGCAACAATGTCCAAAAGTCCCAAAAATAAATGTCTATGTACAAGCTCTAGATTTTATAGTCGCTAGGTCGACTTCTCTTTTAAGCTCAAGGTGGCATCTGCAGGGCCCATGTAGCTTGGGCTTCAAATAGGACTCAATTCTTGTCCATCAGCTGCAATCCTCCAGAATGGATCTTGTTCACCACGAAAGGCCCCATCCTCTTCTTGTTGAATTTGTTAGGAAACCAATGATCTTTTGATTTGGAAACATAGTGCTTGTCTCCAACTTCATACTCTTTGGGCTCATCATTGGAAATCCTACATAAGCGCACATACCAAGGCAAACCTCTGCCATGTATAGATAGATCTTTAATGGAAATAGGAGAAGAAAGATCCATACCTTGGCTTACCTTCGCAGAAATAGATTCGGGGACCACTCTGTTTGATCGATCTCGAGGAACAGTACTCGATCTCGAGTTGCTTTCAGCTTCTGGTGGTGGATTGCTCGAGGATGGAGAAGTCGAGGAGGCCAGGTGTTTGTCAATATCGACCAGTTTTGTCGATATCGAGTTGTTCATCTCGTCTGGTGGAGTGTTGGCCGAGGGAGGAGAAGTCAGGGCAGCGAGCTTTCGGTCAATATCAAGTAGTTTACTCGATATCGAGAAGTCTGTTGCTTTCGGCTGGCTGCTCGATGATGCTGGTGCTGGTGGAGGCTTCTGATTTTGGTCGATATCGACCAAGGTCCTCGATATCGAGGAATTATGGTCGACTATGACCCCATACTTGCATCCTGTCAAGGCATTCAAAAAATAGTTAGTCCAAATCGACGTACCTTGGTTTGTGTCGAGTGGATTCTCTGTTTCTTCGTTCAGGATGGTCATGATCTCCTCCACCTGGGCTTCCATATCCCTCTTTTCCAACTCTTCAGGAGTCATATTTCTTACCTTAGGCTCCCCACAGGTGATGTAACCAGGTGAGATAGATTTTACCTCTTCCATTGGACCTGTATGCCTTTCAGTTTTATTAAAGGAATACTCAATTACCTCATCGATGATGTTGAAAGTGAGCACTCCCTTCCTCACGATTATGTTGGCATCTACCGTCTCCAAGAAGGGTCTTCCTAGAATAATTGGACAAGCAGGGTCCTCCGCCATATAAACAATTAAGAATTAAGCAGGGACAAAGAACTTACCTACTTGTACTGGCACATTGTCCACCATGCCTATTGGAATGATCACCGTGTTGTTGGCCATATAAAGACTAGCATCCACAGGCTCTAGGGCACCTATCTTAATCTTGGACCTAGGGCACCTATCTTAATCTTGGACCATATTGTTAAAGGCATTATACTCACACTAGCTCCAAGATCACATAAACCATTAATTTTGTGTTGACCAAATCCAATAGTTATAGCAAACTTACCTGGATCTGGCCTCTTCTCAAGTACGTCCAAGTGGATGTGCTCCTCTGTAATCTCAGCCATTGAGCTCTTCTTGCTTAAAATCTCCTTGAGGAATTTGACATAGGATGGCATTTCATTGAGAGCTTCTGTGAAGGGAATGGTGACATTGAGCTTCTGAAGCATCTTGATGAAGCGCTGAAATTTCTTCTCTGCTGGGTCCTTTGGAGATTTTATTGGGAAGGGCAGCTTCTTTTTCTGATTCGGAGCCAGAACAGATGACGGAGGTGCTGTAGCTTTCTCGGTCTCAGCTTGGGTCTCCTCGATATCGACCAGTTCATCCTCGATATCGACTAGCTTCTTCGGTGTCGAGTTGATGTGTTGTGCAGACGAAGGTTGGCCCACTTTGTCGTCGATATCGAGTAAACCTTCCTCGTAATCGAGTTGCCTTTTGTCGATATCGACCATGGTCTGGTCGATATCGAGTTGCTTTTCTCCTCCGTCCTGCTGCTTTCCGACCTCTGGCTCGTGTAGTTGATGCCCGCTCCTGAGTTTCACAACAACTATGTGTCCGGTCTTCCCTTTAGGATTTGGTTCTGAAGATCCAAGGAGTGTTCCTGATTGTCTGGGAATGCCTGCTGCTAGCTGGCCAATCTATGTTTTCATTGACTTCCTCCAAACCTAGAGTTGACACGTTGAATCTGAGTGTAAACTGAGTTGAAGGATTGTTTGGTGTCTGAATGATTCCTCCACATTTCCTCTAGGATTGTTTGTAGATCATCCCTCTTCTGGTCTTTTTCCGGATGTCCTGGAGCTCTGTAGGGTGGGGGGTTCCTAGGGGCACCTTGGTTCCATTGTGGTTGCTGGAACCTTTGGTCCCCCATGTAGCGATTGGGACCCCCTGCGTAAGCTGTCTCTTCATGGTATTCTGCCAGCCTGACTTGCTCTGTGTGTGGGCACTCAGTAGTGGTGTGCCTCTGTGATCCGCATTCAATGCAAGGCTGGTTAGCAGAAAGATACTTTACTTGTTTGAGGAGCTTGCGATTCTGATATTTGTAGTACTGCTCCTTGACATCTGGGTCAATCTCTTTAGAGGGCTCATAGAGGGGCATGGATGGTGCTGGCCTTGCGTAGGGATTCTCTTCATAGTTGGTTGGAGTCCCATACTTGTTATCATAGTTGGTCAGCTTGTCTAGAGCAGCCCATGTGTCAGCAGGCGGCATTGTTAGATACACATAGTGAGTATATGTGTTGATCTTGTCCTTTGCAGCCAAGTCCAGAGAATTGAAGAAGATCTCTTGAACTACGCAGGGTTGTTGTCCATGTGTAAGGCATGATCGCAGCAGATCTTTATATCTTTCCCAAGCCTCTGCCAGTGGTTCCCTAGGCTTCTGTTTGAAAGTTGTGATCTTCTGGCGGAGAAGTGCTGTCTTGGCAGGAGGAAAGAACTTGTTGAGGAATTCCTACTTCACTTCAGCCCATGTCGTGAGGGATCGCGGTTTCAGCCTTTCAAGCCATTTCAATGTTGGACCAAATAGGGACCAACGAAAGTCCTTCATCAAGATGTACTCCAAGGTGGTACCTTCAGCAAGAGTACGACACATGTCAGTAAAGTTTGTAATATGCTGAAGAGGGCATTCATTAAATCTACCAAAGAAAGCAGTATTTTTTTTTTCAATAAGGAAAGGAGTGCGAATTTCATAGTTATTTTCAGGGATTAGAATGGCCGATTCAGGCACTATAAGAGTTGTCTGTCTGCTCTCTCGGTGTTGAGAGCAGTATCTTTAGCAGCTAGTTCCCTCGTAAGCCTCTCAATCAGTTGTTCTTGTGTCTCTGCAGCCGCCATGGCTCTTTTCAGTTTAGCTTGGATGTGTATAAGGCGCTCCGGTTCGGCTAAGGCGTCAAACTCGGGTGTTCGACCAGAACGGCGCATATACCTACAAAGTAACTCAAGAGAAAAGTGATATTTGACTACCTAAGGCGCAAATGATTGCTTCCCCGGCAACGGCGCCAATTTGTTGTAGGAGGAAATCAAGTTCAAAATATAGAAATATAAATCAAACCAGATTATGCCCACGCAAATGATTACAAGACTTCCTCCCTATGCAGTAGTGGGAAGTCAGGATCGATCCTCGGGGAAGCGTGTCAGCGGATCTCAGGTAGTTGTAACTCTCACAGACAGAAAAGCAGAAAGACAGAAATAACAAAGCAAAGTAGAAAAATAAAGCAAGTAAAAGAATCAACTCGATATCGACAACAGCAAGTCGATATCGACTAAACCAATTCGATCACAGAAACAGAAATCGACAACATACAACAGACTCAGCAACAGACAAGTATCGAGTAAATCCCTCCTCGATATCGAGTACAACCAACTCGATATCGACAAGAACTTTCCCCGAGATCGACAACACAGAAACTGTAAAAATGCAAATTTCGAACAAAGAACTCAGATTTTGGTGAATAAACTCAATAAACTAAAAGACTTCCAAAGCCAGGATATCAACACCAAAACGATAACCATGCAAAGTAACACATAAAGGCATAAAAGATCATGCTTTCCATCAAATAACTTTCGTTATTAACAAATAGGCATATAGAGGCTTTCGCATAAACCCTAATTGTTACTAACCCTTTTTCACATAATTAATCCATGTTTCATTAAGATCACTTTCGCTTCAATAATACAAACAAGGATCACCTTCAACTCTCGCAAAAGAATCATGCTCATAGGGATAGAAGATGAATTGCATAAAAAGATTGTACCTTTACCGTATCACCTCACATGGCTACCGTCGGGCTCACCCTGACCCTAGAAGTGGGTGGACTACTCGCTTTTCATCGCAATAGCAGACATCTTTGATGAAAAAGAACTAACTTGCATTAATAAACTCAAACTTACAACCTCTTCTCCTTCTCTCTCTATGTAACTTATTGTCTCTGAAATTGAATGAATAAAAACCAGCCCCTAAGTCTTTATTTATAGTACTCAAACCCCGCTAATCAAGGAAAGAACATCTTATCTATATCTAAATCTAAATATCTAAAGGCTTAAAGATAAATAAATGCAATAAAGGAATTAAATCCATAAAGGAAATTATATCTAAAGTAGGTAAATCTTCCATGTGTTGATAGATCTTGATATGCCTTGATAGATGTGGATAGATCTCGGCAAACTCGGATTCCTTTGGCCCCAAGCAAAGCCAAACCACGTCGGACAGCTTACCGCGTAACGCGGCTCCAGAAAGATCTCCTTGATATCGAGTAGTTTACTCGATATCGAGTAAAGTGTGTTGTCGACTACGGCTGGCTCGGCATCCCGGGTTGCTGCTGCTCGATCAGGCTCGGTTAGGTGATCTGGTGTCCTCGATATCGACAACTTTAGTCGATATCTAGTAAGCTTGTGTCGACTTCTACGCTGCTGGTCTTGGTCGAGTAACTGCTCCCCAATACTGGCTCGGACAGGCGCTCTGATCTTGTCGATATCGAGGAGGTTCCTCGATATCGAGTAACTTGGTGCTCGGCGTCTCCAGGTCATCGGCTTCTCGACTTGGTGTGGCTTCCTCGACTCCGTACATAGCTTCATGGTGTTGTCGATATCGAGTAAACTACTCGATATCGAGTAGGCTTGTCGAGTCGGGTTGGCTCCGGCTCTCAGCTCCTCGATCATGCTCTACTCGACCAGCACTGCTCGGACATCATTTGTCGATATCGACTAAAATAATTCGATATCGAGTAACTCTGATTTCCGAGCTTTTCCAACCTTTCTTAGAACTGCTGTAAATTGCCTCAAATTTCGCGAATTTAAACAGAAACTGGTGTAGATTCCATAATTTGGCAAATAAACATAAACTACATAGATTTTTTACTATTCTAGCCCAAATGCATGAAATGTATGCAGAAAATGATATAAAAGTAACTGTAAAACATGGCAGATTCAGCTCACAACAGTAGGAGAGTTCGTCCCCCCCTTTCGATTGTATGGGGCCGATGACGCTTTTGACTTAAGTGTGGTTATTCTGCACCTCTTTTTGTACATTTTGGTTATATATCTATATACTTACCACTTTAAAAAAAAGGTAACAGGCTTGTAAATTCGACCCTCGTTACTTCCGCTTTGCACATTTTTCTTTGTTCTCTATTGTCTTTCTTTCTGTTCGCGGTTCGATGGCGTATGATCCATAGAGGGATGGAGCAGACATCATTGATGAGTTGTTTCTTCATCGTTCAGATCGTCCAAACTAAGTTTTGGTTATGAGGTTACATTCTTTTGGTAATTACAACCATTGGAATTCGCTAATGGCAAAAAACAAATTAGGCTTTGTTACTAGTTCTTGTCCCCGTTCGCCAGATGGTTCGACTTGTCTTCAGTGGGATCGTTGCAACAATATGGTCATCTCATGGTTGTTGCAGTCTGTTGAGAAAGATATAATTGAAATTATTATGTATTGTCGAATGGCTAAACAGATCTAGGATGAATTGGGCGTGCTGTTTGAAAAATCGAATCATACGTGCGCTTATCATGTTTAGCGCAGTTCAGTGTTTGTTGTTCAAGAAAATCTGTCGATCGCTGACTATAACACCAAAAGGAAGAAGCTGTGAGATGAGTATCAGGTTTTGGTTGAAGATCGTGTTTGTGGTTGTGGTTCCAACTTAGTTGTCATCGAATTGCTTGAAGATCAATAGATCATGCAATCCTTAATGGGATTAAATGATGTTTACTATAATGTGCATGGAAACATCTTGATGATAATTCCTCCACCATCCATGGATGAGGTGTTCTTAAATCTATAGTATCCTCTCCTCATCCAGGTTCCATGGTTTTTGCTTCACAACAGTCTAGAGTTTCCTTCAACAATACTAACGGCTCCTCCAAGAAACCAATTTCCTTTTGTGATCATTGCAAATCCAGTGGTCACATGATCGATAGATGCTAGAACATTCATGGATATCCACCAGGATATCAACCTCTACCTAGAATAGTTTGTGAACACTGCAAATAAATAGGCAACTCAATAGACAAGTATTGGAAGATTGTTGGTTATCCACCAAGAAAAGGACTTTCTTCAAGCACTTTCAAGTCTTCTTCTTCTATAGCTACTTCTCTAACTCAAGAAAAAATTGATAAACTAGTTGCTAAGAAAAGGACTTTCTTCAAGCACTTTCAAGTCTTCTTCTTCTATATCTACTTCTCTAACTCAAGAACAAAATGTTAAACTAGTTGCTCTTCTCAACAAGTCGGACATTAAACAAACAAAATCCATTTTAGCAAGTACGAGTACTTGTCTT
This sequence comes from Persicaria tinctoria, assembly GCA_037127255.1. Classification (NCBI taxonomy): domain Eukaryota; kingdom Viridiplantae; phylum Streptophyta; class Magnoliopsida; order Caryophyllales; family Polygonaceae; genus Persicaria; species Persicaria tinctoria. The sequence goes on along the minus strand of JBANSL010000008.1, from coordinate 63,279,394 downwards.
CTTGCTTCAAACTTGAACTCTCTTTGGATCATTGATAATGGTGCCACCAACCATATCACCCATAACCTTTCAATTTTTCAATCTTATACACCTGTTTCTCTTATGTTCTTCATTAAAATGTCCAATATAAAGAAATCTCTCATCCTCTATATTGGCACCATTGTTTTTTCACCACAAATCACTCTTCATACATGTTCCTGATTTCCATTTTATCTTGATGTATGTGAAGAAGCTTACACAAGACTTGAATTCTATTATATTTTTCACCTCAAAAAATTGCTTTATTTAGGGCCATTTGATGAGGCAACCCTTGCTAATTGGCAATGAAGCAAAATGATTATATGTTACACATAAATTGATCCTTGCTCAGTTGGTTAGCTCTGGAACAGAGTCTATTTTCTTTGTTTTATTGTTTATAATAAACCTTGTTCTCAATTTTTAGATATGTCTTTTGTTGCTCAATTCACATGTAATCCTAGGCTCTTGCATTGTAGAATGGGACATCTTCCCTTTGAGCAATTGAATTTTGTTGATGAATCTATTTCATCTAGTTTTAAGCCAAAAGTCATTTTCCAAATCTGTTCACGGGCAAGACAACATAGAAAACCATTTCTTTTTTTACAATGTCTAAAGTGATCGATATTTTTTTTGCTCTTGTTAACATTTATACATAGAGGCCATACAAAGTACCCACTCATAATGATTTTCGTTTCTTTTTAACCATTGTGGATTACCACATGTTGTTGCAGGAGGATGTGTCAAGTATGAAATAAATATAAAATAAAGTTCAGACTGACTTCCCTGTCTCAGCAAATAAATACAAGACTTCCTCCCGTTGTAGTAAGAGAATAGTCAGGATCGAATCCACGAGGAAGCATGTCAGCAGTTCTTAGGTAGCTGTAGATTCTCACAAAAGCAGCAGAAAGACAAAAACACAGAAAGGAAAGAAACAAATAAACCCGGCAAGGGCAACTAAAACAAAAGCAAAGAACAAAGAAAGAAATAAAGCAAAGCAAAAACTAAAAGTAAAGCAAACACAACTCGATGAAGACAAGTGTACTCGATCTCGACAAGACCAACTCGAGATCGACTAGGGCATGCAAAGACAGAAACTTGAAATCGACAAGAACAGAAGAAATCCAACTCGACCTAGACGAATCCTACTCGAGATCGACAAGGCACTACTCGATCTCGACAAAGCTTCCTCTATGCCGAGTACAGTAAAAGACAGAAACTTTAAAAGGCAAATTTTCGAACCAAAACTCAGAATTTCCGACGAAATAAATTCAATATAAAAAAGGACTTCCAAAGCCAGGGTATCAACACCACAATGATAACCATGCAAAGTAACACATAAAGGCACAAAAGATCATGCTTTCCATCAAATAACTTTCGTCATTAACAAATAGGCATATAGAGGCTCTCGCATAAACCCTAATTGTTACTAACCCTTTTTCACATAATTAATCCAAGTTGCATTAAGATCACTTTCGCTTCAATAACACAAACAAGGATCACCTTCAACTCTCGCAAAAGAATCATGCTCATAGGGATAGAAGATGAATTGCACAAAAAGATCTGACCTTTATCGCATCGCCTCACATGGCCACCGTCGGGCTCACCCCAGCCCCAGAAGTGGGTGGACTACTCACGCCTCATTGCAATTGCAGACATTGATGTATAAAAAGAAACTTGCATTAACTATATTCAAAAGCCTTTACAATTCCGGCAATCAACTTTCGCAGAAAGCCAAAACCTTAAAAACCTTAGAACTCCTAAACTTCTCTGTGGAACTAACTAATTGTCTGTGTCTTGGAATGAATAAAACTGAGCCCCCTAGGGCCTTATTTATAGGCTTCATTCCCTAGCTATTCTAGGAAAGAAGATATCTATCTCTATCTAAAATTATATCTAAAACTTGAAAGGATAAATAAATTGTTTTATGGAAATAAATCTAAAAGGGAAAGATAAAACTAAATAGGGTAAGTCTTCATGATGTTGATAGATCTTGTCTCCTTGGATAGAACTTGATGGATTAGGATAGAATCGACTTCCTTCGCGCCAAAGGAATCCCAATTCTAGTCGGACAGGTCTTCGTCGAGAAGCTGCTGGAAACTGGTCTACTCGAGATCGACCACGGCTCGTCGACCTCGACAAGGATGGTTCGTCGACTGGACCTCCCGGCTAGCTCTGCTCGATGTGGCTCGGACTTGCTTCACAGGGCTCGTCGACCTCGACAAAGCTTGGTCGAGATCGAGTAGGATGGCTCTGTCAACTAGGCTTCCTCGGGTTGGTGTGCTCGACAAGCTCGGATCTGGACTCAGGCGCTCGTCGACCTCGACAAAGGGACTTCGGGATCGAGTTGGGTTCTTCCTTCCTGCTTCCGCGAGTTGCCTCTTCCGCTGGCACCGAGTTTTTTCGCGGCAGCGAGCGGTCCGCTGCAGCGAGTCGAGTCGCTGGCAGCGAGTGCCGCCTGGTCGTCCTCGGCTTGTCGACCAGCTCTTCTTCTCGTCAACCCCGGGCGTGGCGCTGAGGTGACGTCGATCTCGACCAGTGGTCCTCGAGATCGAGTAGGGCTCCGGAGCTGGGGTTGGTCTGGCTCTCGATCAGGCTCTGTCGACCAAGGTTGCTCGGACATGCTCGTCTAGGTCGAGTAAGGCCTACTCGAGATCGAGTAGCCTTGACTCTCAGACTGGTTCCGCTGCTTTGATCTTGGACTTATGTAGTGGTTTTCCGAGCTTTTCCGACCTTCTGTAGAATTGCTGTAAAATGCCTCGATTTCTGCGAATTAAACAGAAATTGGTGTAGATTCCATAATTTGGCAAATAAACATAAACTACATAGGTTCTGTACTATCTAAGACCAAATGAATGCAATGTATACAGAAATCGATATAAAAGTTACTGTAAAACATGGCAGATTCAGCTCACAACACCACACCAAATGTACTTGACATATCTCATGTCTCACAAAAGTAATGTCCTCCATATTTTGCAGTCTTTTGTTACTCTAGTTAAAACCAAGTTTAAACACAAATTAAAGCTTTTTGTTTAGACAATGCAACTGAGTTTTGGGATGTTTACACCCAACAATTTTTTGTTGCAAAAGGCATTGTTCACCAGACGAGTTGTGTTGATTATGTCCAATAAAACGAGGTGGATGAAAGAAAACATTATCATCTCCTTAAAATAGTTTGTGCCCTCAAATTTCAGTCCAACCTTCCAAACAAATTTTGGGGAGAATGCATTTTGAATGTTTGATCAACATATCACCTTTTCCCTTTCTACATAACCGTACCCCCTATGAACTTTTGTATCAATAAGCCACCATCATACTCTCACTTGAGAGATTCTAGATGTCTTTGCTTTTCCATCACTCTTAAGAGATAGAGAGACAATTTTCAGCCAAGGGTTGCCCCCTGTGCTTTCTTTTGATAATCTTTTGGGAAAAGTTCTTGAAAGATTTTCCATCTCAAGACCAACATTCTCCTCGATATCGAGGACACTACTCGATGTCAAGTAAACCCGGAGCACTTATCCGAGCCAGGTCGGGGAGTAGTTACTCGACCAAGCCAGAAAGCCCAAAGTCGACAGCCAATCTTCTCGATATCGAGTACGTTACTCGATATCAACAACACCAGATGCGCATACCCGCGCCAAGTCGAGGACCAGAAACTCGAGCAAGCACTGAAGCCCAGTCGACACACCACTTTCCTCGATATCGAGGAAATTACTCGATATCGAGAACCGCTTTTCTAGACTGCGACGTTGCTAGGCCTGTCCGATCATGACTTGGGCTGTTGGGTCGTAAGATGTCCGAGTCTATCAAGTTCTATCCAAGTTTTATCAAGACTATCATGGATTTATCCATGGAGGAAAGATTTTCTATCTATGACAAAGAAGATAAAGAGATTTTAGATATTCCCTTTTAGCATTAATGTTTTATCCATTATTTAAGTTTTATCATTAGATATAGATATAGATTGCTTTCCTCGATTAGCAAGGATTAAACCCTATAAATAAAGCCCATGGGGCTAGTTTTTATTCATTCAATTTCAGAGAGACAATTACACATAGAGTTTTAGGAGTTCAAAGGTTTTAGGGTTTTGGCATTATGCGAAAGTTTGAGTGCCGGGATTGTAAAGACTTTGAATATAGTTTATTACAAGTTATCTCTTTTACATCAATGTCTGCGATTGCGATGAGGTGCGAGTAGTCCACCTACTTCTGGGGTTGGGGTGAGCCCAACGAGAGCCATGTTGGTGGATTAGCGATTGCAAAAGGAGGTATTTTGTCGTTAACTTAATCTATTTCATATGTGCTTCATCTTTGATTGAGAAATTGAAGAACTCATGTTATGAAACTTGGGTAGTAATTAGGATTTCTATTCGAAAGATTATAAATGCTAATTATGAAAAGGAATAGATGCAATTAGGGTTATTTAAGCGAGATTTATATTCCTACTTGTCGGATTAGGTGAAAGCTTTCTCCTTTATCGATAAAATCACCACCTTTTATGATTTATGTTCCACTTTCATGGTAATCGTTGTCGCAAACCCTAATCTTGGAAGTTCTCTTTCATTCATCAAGTTACGATCCGAAATTGCTTGTTTTTTTACTTTTTGCCCTCCTCGATATCGACAAAGTTTGTTCGATATCGACTACTGATCCCCGATCCCAAATCGCCGTAGCTTCTGTTGTTGATACTCGACCAAGAAACTTCTCGACATCGACATCTTTACTCGATATCGAGTAGAGCCTCCTCGATATCGACAACAACCAAGTGCCTTATGCTACGTCAATCGACTTGATCGATCTTCTGTCGACTAACCCTAGTCGAGATCGAGCAACCTGTAAGTCGACTTCTGTCAGTGAGATTCCACCGTTGCCTAGGATCCGCAGACCAGCTTCCTCGTGGATTCGAACCTGACTTTCTCTTACTACATCGGGAGGGAGTCTTGAACATTATTTGCTGGGATTCGATCGGTTTGCTTTACTTTATTTACTTACTGTTTGCATTTTTTATTTCCTCTCCCAACATGCACCTACATGTACACCTCTTCCTCAGTATCTCAAGCTACTTCTTATGGAGGTTTGTAGATGATCCTTATCATTATAGACAAATGGTGGATGATAACACGCATTTAAGTAGGCATAATAGGTTGCATTTAGCATAGTGAAGTCCATAACAAGCATAATTTAAGTAGAATTAATTTGCATATTTACTCTCTTTAGTAGTGGAGTCAGAATCTACATGTTTTTATTGATTATTTCAGGTAGATGTGGATCCAACGAGGAAGGGGGAGGCTCATGGATTAAGGAAGAGTCATGAAGAGGAAGCTAAGAGAAGAGAACTAGAGCGGAATTGAAGTTCGAGAGCCTAAGTGAAGAACAAGTTAACAAAAGTTGTCGCCCGACAAGCTGAACTGGTAATGCACTTTCTGGAAGCCCCGGTGGTTCGATTGACTATTATAAGCATGCGTTGGAAAGCTATTTTCGAGAGCTATAACTTTCATGTTAACGTCGAGACCAAATTCAACACGGAAAAATTGCTATGGGCTGGAAAAGCCACGCCCGTGGCAGCACCTGGACAGCAGCGTCTTATTCTGTAATAGCCGCGCTCGCGGCCTTGCTGGACCGAATCCACGCAAATATATCCGAGAACTCTATCTTTCCTTATTTAAATTCTATCTTTTGAGGACGTCTTCTAGGGTTTTATGACGGTATTTAGGCCTATTTAAAGGCTTGTGTGTAAAGGCTCAGATTTTTAAAAAATCCTAATTTCGGAAAAACGAAAATCAAAATGAATTTAAAAGCGGAATTTAATAGAAAAAATCGCTAACCCGGATTTAAAACTCATGGAACGAATTTTCGACCTAAAATAAAATTTTGAAAATTAACTTGACATGGCGACATCCTTTCTGAGATTTTTGAAAACTTAATTGATCGAGAGAGCGGGAATTTGAGAGACTAACATCAAGAACTAATTCCAAAATTTATTTTCCGGCACTAGTACAAATCTACTAATTAAGAGCGGTTTTTTATAGGGAATGACAGCGCTTATTGGGGTGATGTTAACTAAAGCGCTGTGAGCATTTGTAAGAGCGGAAATAAAAAAACGCTGTTAAAAGGACACGGACAGCGGTTATTACAAATAACCGCTGTCTTGCCTCTTTTTTTTTAAAAAAAAAAATTTACAAAAGACAACGTTTTTTTTAAAAAGTGTTGTTAAAAGTATACGGACAGCGGGTTTTACATAACAAGCGTTGTCTATTGTTTTTTTTAAATTGAAATCACAGCAGTTATACTAACAACCGATGTCTATCTATATATATATATTTTTTCCGCAGCTAATTAATATATTAATTCAACAATACATCCCTGTTAATAATATGAACAATTGACCATTCCAGATTTCAAGCTATTCAAATGACAAATGAAGCCAAAAATATCAATTTTCACACACAAAGAGTACCAAATACTTGAATTGTCATAACAATGTCAAAAATAGTAAATTCATGCATATTTCCTAGATAAACAAAATAATTCCTAGATAATCAAAATGATTCCCATCTAGCATACCATCTATCGGTAGTCGAAACACACCTAAATATTCACATTCAGTCGAAGAAACGGTTCCAGAAATTCAAGCCATTCTTCCTTTACCTCATTGATTTGACCTTGTGTACATGAGGAACCTGAACATGGTTATCCGCGAGATCTTGCAAACCATTAACAGGTGAAGGAACCACTGACTTGCACCCGTTCCTCTTGCACAACCAAAGATAGCCATTCAATCCATCACTCCTCTGCATGTATATAGAATCATAGAAGGGCATCAAAATTTTATTTTCTGAGGAAGAAAACAAGCAGACCACAGCTGAGTACAGAAACAACTTTCTAGGACACTAGTTATTGATCACCTTGACACAAAAGCTTTGAGAAACTATTAGCACTTCATAAATATAGGCTTGAGTGAAAAAAACGAGATGTACCAGAAAGAATAAAGTAATATCATTACAGAGTCCAAATTCTAATCCTGTAGAAGGGTGAAAGGAATATACAAGGGCAGAGTATGATGTCTTTAATAGGTAAAGAACTCTCTTCTGACACGTACATCTCTATACAGTATATTATCATTTTTATTTTTCCAAAAAGGAGCATCTTAAATAGGCTCAAGTGATCATGCAGGAACATAAAGAAGAGACACACAAGAACCAGCAAATGTAAAAGAAAAAAATACACAGAATTGAGAGCAAACAAATGACACTTCTCACCATCAGAGTATCTTCAAGTCTCTTAGTTTCAGCAAGTAATTTCCGCTCATCAATGAATGGCAACTTGGCAATACCCTGATATCAAGTAAAATGAATGAAAACTAGAATGTTGAGTTGTGGGATTGACTAAGAAAGAGAAGGCATAGTATTTAATTTGATGGACTTTTACCTGTCATGCAAACCGCTTTCCATTCATGTCGATTTCAAAATCTATAGAAACATATATAATTGCATGAGAGAAGAAAACATCAAGCTTAATTACATTAAAATTCCAGATTAACTATCATTACCAGCAGGGTAAAACTCAAGAATGGGGGACGATGTCAGTCATCAGCTTCCTGTACATCTTTGGCAAAGCATTTGAGCTATAACATGTAAAACCATGTTTCTAGTCAGGGAAGGGTATGGTCAAAGATTACCACATACCACAAATGGCGAGTTAATGAAATTCAAGAGAAGATGTAGTATAATTGAAAAACCTTGTTGCTGGTAGAACTCCCATAAGTTGATCAAAAGGTTTAAATGGCTCCCCAAGGAAGAACGTAATTTCCAACTCAACCAGATCTTTTAGATCAGATGCAAAAGGCGAATAATGATATGGGTAAAACCTAGGAAGATAAATCATAGTGAACTAGCAAGAATAATGAGAATTCCTGAGGAAAAAAAATATAAATATCATAATCAATGTAGAATTTTAGATGCTTAAGGCCACTAGAATAATTGTAATAGAAATCTTAATATTCTTATGAAACTATAACTCTAGAAGCAACAAAAAGTGAGGCGTATAAATGCTTTTATCAGCAACAAAGTATAGATCTCACCATTACCATGAAGAAACACCTTGATAGTAATAGCGGCACACCCAGCACAATCCTTCTACATACTTCAAAACCTGTGAATATGATACGAAGTCCCAAAGCTTTATTGATATATACATTAAGATAATATTCAGACACCAACTATACCTAACTTTGCACAGCAGAAATGTTAGTTTGAAAAGGTTAAAGCATGGAAGATCACAGTTTTGTCAGTAGAAGCTTGAAGCTTCTCAAACTTCAATATTGAACTGAAGGGAAAAAAAATAATTCACCAAACTCTCAAAAGAAAGCCCTATATTGTTTGTCGGTATATACAACTCTTAGAATGCAAAAGAAAGCCAAGATAATTCGTGAGATTATCTGTTGGTCTCATACATCCTTATGATTCACGAGATATAATGCCAAATGTGGATGCACAAAAAATAGAATGAAGTCCAGGATTCAAACTTTTACTGTTCAAGTAGAGGATTTGAGTTATCCACAAGAGCCATAAAACTTACAACATCTTTTCTAACTTTATCAATCTCTTATGGATCTGAAGTGCAAAATTTCTCCATATAATATCTTTCCTTGTAACCAGGCTCCCCTAGTTTGATCTGCACAAAGCAAACATAATGAGCATACGGTAGGAAATGATACTAAAGATCAATAATTTCCTGGACCAATTAATTAATTAGTGATCAAGACTAATGACTGAAGATAATCCTATTAGGGCTCTGTTTGCATTTGCCTAGTATTGACAGTAAAACATCCCCTCTATCACTCTATTGACAGGCTGTATCGTGATGCGGCACACAAAAAGATGCTACCTATTATCTAAACACAAAATTTTAATCAATAAAAGGTCGTGAAACACAACTAACACTACTAGAAATTTGTTATTTTACATCGGGTAATAGCCGATGTCTTTCAAAAAAAAAATCGATGTCTATGTGGGTGTTGTTAAAAGTCAAAAGTTTTTCACATCGGCCAGAACCCGATGTCTATATTATTTATAACATCGTTTCTAATTATAAAAACGATGTTTTAATATAAAAGAGACATCACTTGTATAGAAATCCTACATATGTATATTCATTTTCTCTCTATAATTTGTAATGTTATTTTTCCACACAAAATTTGGCTATATGGAATAAATACAAAACCGATGTTATTACGTATATTGAAATCATTTTTTGGTTTTAAAATCGTTGTTTATATATAGTAAAGACATCCTAAATTATTAGTGAATTAGATGTGTTTAGTTCCTAAAACTGGTGTGTTTAGGTCGTAAAAATGATGTGTTTAGTTCATAAAAATGATGTGTTTAATTCGTAAATTGATGTTTTTTATATGTAAAGCCGATGTGTTTAGTTCATAAAACTGATGTTTTTAGTACATAACACTGATGTTTTTAGTTTGTAAAACTGATGTCTTTCGTTACAATAAATCATTGTCTATTGCTCGTAAATCCGATGTGCTAGCTTATGAACTGAAGCAATTTGGTTCATAAACCCAATATCCTGTCTATATATATATACACACCAGACCACAATACCAACCAAAGAGAACATGTTCCTATCTATATATACACATACACCAAACGACAGTACCAACCAAAGAGAACAAGTTTTCAGAACCAGTATATATAGACATACACCATTACAAGAAACGATATGTTTAATAACTTTGCCTTGAGCAACAAACTGATGAACCGAAGTAGAAGCTTAGTAGAACCTGTGTGTTCATCTTTGTCGCTATCTATCTTCTTCAAATCAATTCCCCTCATGAGATTCATCTTTCTCGAAAGATTTAAAACGTGACTGCAAAGGTAATAGATAAAAAATGAAGGTAAAATAGTGAATAAAAGATTACTAAGGACTAAATCTTATACCATCATCAACACACATGAAGCCAGATATGACGACAAAACACAATTCAGAGTCGTCTAAATCTGGGGGGACATTTCTCACAAGTACCTGGAAAAGTAGTCATTACAAATCAGCTAAACATTTCACAACCAAGAGAAGTAAATAGCAACACTATATTTGAGGACATGCTCTGAAGACATTTCTCACAAGTACCTGGAAAACTGTCCCCTCCATTTTAGCATAAAGGTTTACCACTAGCATCACATATCTATTCCCATAATAGACCTTCAAACACCTATGATACATAACAAAGACAACATCTCACTATCTAAAGAAGTATGCTGGTGAAATAAAAAAAAACCAATGATTCATTATCATTTAATTGACAACCTTGCATTGTATATTAAGAAAACAAAAAATATTTCAAGCAATTTTTCATGAAAGTGGACAGATTTACTAAATTAAGGCATTTAGGCAATTCACAGAAAAAGCTCTCTCAATATATATTAGACAAGCGATATGAAAAGTTGAGGTCCTACAAGGCTTGGTTGTAATTTAAATCTTGTTGGAATGAATGAATAAGCAATAGATCATAAAACATTACCCTTAGTTGCTTCTCAAGTTGGAGACGTGATGAGGAAAATGAGCATAGAAACAAACACCTCTTCCATGGCATTGGTATAAATAAGAAAAATCATCATTGTCCCTTGGCCTCCTGCGGAATTTAAATCGAACACAATGTTCACCAAGTGAGAAAAAAAACATCGACGTTTCAGTTCTTTGTGCTCAAGTAGATCAAAACATTACATCAAATAGAAAAACTGATAAGCAGCAGAGTGAAAGGGCCCAAAATCATGGTTTCCTGTCATAAGACACCTTTCGTACCCCCTCCTTAAATCTGTTTTGCACCATTTCCAGCCTAGCATTTTCACACGAGGCTCCATTCTTTTTTCTGTCATACATCCTGGTGTCAAGAACTTTGCTATGACAACATACTGCTTACCTTTCTGCCATAACAATACAAAGGATCTCTGATCAGATATTTGTTCAATCATGCATTCATGCTTAATAGGCTCAAAACAAGGCTTTTCATTTTTGCTCAAGGCAAAAGACGAGGATACTGCTTACCTTTCATTTATCCCATAAAGAAGGCAACAACTCTTCTGAAGCCAGGTTCTTTTGCAGTTTCTTGTACATTGAAGCAATGGACCTGTCAACCTAAATCACAGGGAAACCGTATATATAAATTGAACAACACCTTGAGTGAAGCTAGATCAAGGCAAAGGGAATTGACTGCCTTAAGAAAGCATTTTCATATATGTTGCATCATCCCAACAGTTAGTGAACCCTGCCATCAAAGCAAAATCTGATATATCCAGGAATGCAGATTCATATTAAGATAATTTGCTATCAAAGCATTTTCATATATGTTAAATCACAGGGAAACCGTATATATCTTAATATGAATTCAGATTCATATTAAGATAATTTTCCAGGCAAAAGTTAAAGGACAAGCCACAAGGCAACAATTTTTTAAAAACCCGATATATCCAGGAATTAATTTGCTGATGTACTTCCTCCATTAATGGACCATGCACAACAGTTAGTGAACCCTGCGCCATCAAAGCAAAATCTCTTATAACTGCCAAAACTACTTGTTTCACTCTAAAGAAGCTAAGGATCACAGCATAAAGACCTGTTTGTTGGGTGTTATGAGATAGGTACCATTTGGCCGAAAAATAAATGCCCCTGCAGCCTGTAGGGATTTTAGATTAGATCAATAGAAAATCTCTCAGATTATAAAAAAAAATCCCCAGTAACACAGTTGGGAGAGAGCTGAATTTGTACCTATGTATCATTCTCTGTACCAGCAAAGCCAGCATAATAACTATATGACATATCCACGGTTTTCTCAACCTACATGAAAAGCATGCATCAACTACTGAGAGAGCATCCCACGTTTACCAAAAAGGCAGAAAATGCATTAGCATGTGATATACACGGAATAATCGCCTACCGAATATTTTCTGTTACTGTAATGGATTGGCTTGGTGCCACTAGTTATAAGCACAATAGCATTTTGAGACCCTCTTTTTATGGGGCTTCTAGACCTGAGTAAAGGCAACAACAGAAATACATTGACCTCGATGATCTTAACATTAAAAAAGAACTCATTTAAATGTTAGTTATAAACACATCAGAGACAACCATGATAGTAGATCATAATGCCCGCAATTACACTGCACTATTCTCAGACTTATCTAATTGTTGACTGAAGTCAAGCAGCAAAACGATGCCTTTCACATTGACCCACGTAGTTAATTAATCTCACAACTTTGAGAGAAAGCACAAGTTATACCTGTAAGTGCACGCGCATTTGAAGGAGCAAAAGAAGCCTGGGAATCTTGCAATTCTGATTTCACTTCACTTGTAGTTTGAACTGAAGTAGGCTTAATTCCTCCATACTCCACATTGATCTTCAAAGAAAAAAAGGCATACAAGTAATATCACCATAATAAAGCAATTAAGAAAGAAAAAAAAATCAATAATATAACTGAATAAAACAATTGTACAGATTCATTGCCTCTTCAGCAGTAGGACGATATTTAGAATCAAGTGTCAGCAAACGTTTAAGCAGATGAAGAGCCAGGGGATCTGCATCAGGAAACTTTTGTCATTAAAGCAAACTAATTGACTAAACATGAAGAAAACAAAGGATAACCAATACAGAACGAGAAATGTCCTACCAAAAATCCTTGTTTATCTAGAAAGGCAGCAAGACATCTTGTTTGATATTTCAAAGGTGAAATGATTCTCTTGAACTCAGCCTGCAAATAATTAATATTGGATTAGAAGTAGAAAATGAGGTAAACAAAATTCAAGCAGATTCTTCATCATGTTTGGTTACGATAGAAACATTATCAATAACAGGCATAACATAATTCAAGCAGATTCTTCATACAGCCAAAACCTTCATTGCAAATCCAATTTAAGAAAAAGAATCATAGTGACAATTTCAAAGATAATCATAGAATTCTAGTCAATGGACGAAATAAAATAAGATGAATGTAATGGCAGAATAAATGGATTTGTAAAGAGGATACAAGGGAATATAAATCAAACAGAAATTTTTTCAAAGACGTACAAATTCAATATCCACTCTCATGAACTTAAGGTTCACATTCAAAGTGCTCAAACATTCATCCATCTCACATGTATAGTTCAATGCAGTATCAAGCCCTTGCAAAACCTTCAAGAACAAAGAAGAGCCAGAAAAAAGATTAAAACCTTCAATAAGTCTCCCGGGCATCGCAAAGCTACTATATCAGATCAGAACTTAATGGAGAAACCAAAATCGATAAACCTAATGGAGAAACTGAAGGGGAGAAGAAATCAACCAAAACGATAAGTACAAACCCTAAATTAGCAAACAGGAAATTAGAATGCCAACCTGACAATGTGTGTCTCCTCCACTGATGATTTCAGCCTCAAATATGTCGGCCCTCTGGTGTTGGCATCGACTTCCGCCCCCTAGTTGACGACGAGTTCAGAAACCCTAACCTTCGAGGGAGCGAGGAACAGAGGGCGGAGACCGAGAGGAAGCCATAGTGAAAGCTCCTAGATCTGAAATTGGAAGAGGAAGGGGTCGTGGTTCATTTAACAAAGAGAGGGAGAGGCAGTGCAGGTGCACCGAGGACGGAGGCGAGGGATCTCTGCTAGCATCTGAGATCTAGAGAGACAGAGTCAGCCGGCGAGATTGGAGAAGGAAGAGATTGGGGGTGATGAACAAGAAGGAGTCGCAGCAGCGGGAGTCGAGACGGAGAGGAAAGGGGCTAACCCTTCGATCTGTGTTTTTTTTTTAAGAAACAAATACAAACTAAAAAAATTCAAAGTGTTGAATGAGCCCGCTTGTATTTGAGATGGGTGGGGTTTCACGTGGTCCAAATTCCAATCTCACTCGTTTAATTTTTTCCTAAAATTCTGTTTTTACATCGGTCAATAAATTGGTGTGGTGTCACTTTTATTTTCAACATCATAAATTTTTTAACCGATGTTAAAAATCTATTTAACATCACCTGTTGTTCTGACTGATGTTAATTGCCCGATGTTAAATCTCATAATTCTAGTAGTGTAAGGAAATAAAAGCAACTTATATAAACTTTTCTAGCTAATGCATTTAGAAAAGCTTATTTGTAGACAAACTTTTCGCCTATTAGAATCAACTAACATAAACTTTTCTAATGCATTTAGAATATAATTGCCCGGAAAAATGTGGCCCTTAAATTGAAAAAGGTCATTGATTAAGTTCATAGTATTTTCCTTCATTGTTAAAAGGCCACCAAGTTCGTTCACAAAATTATTTGTTTCCCATTACATTGCTCAAATAGCTACCATTTGGATCAATCAAATCGGTTAATATCATATTGTTTCTCGCTACCAAGTTCGAATAGAGTTTCAAAGCAAATCACATTAGTTCAAAAAACCCTAAACAAAACCTGATGGATTAGTAATAGCAAGTTCAGAAAACCCCAATTCAGCAATTGAGCAAATCCCTAATTGAACTAAGGAGCTGCTTAACAGAAAGAAGTTCAAAAAACCCTAAAAATCCAAATCCCTCGTGGATTAGTGATAGCAATTCAGATGAGAAGAAGACAAGAACGCAATCAAAATCGCACCAATCTTCAGAAATCGCACAATTCAAAACAGAGAGGAAATCTTCAGAAATCGCACCAATCTTCACAAATTTCAGAGAGGAAATTGACCTACTCCTCGACGAGGACTGCTGGTGGATAAAGCGACGTCGACAAGGACTGATTGAGACGAGGACTGTTGGTGGCTGAAGCGACGCTCGACGACCTACTGCTCGTCGATGGTGAGGGCGGTCGGAAGTAGGGCTGGTCGACGGCGAGGGCGGTCGGAAGTCGTGCTGGGCTGCTGGTCGACGGGCCGACGGCTAACTGCAGGGAGACGATCGGAAGTAGCAGGCTGTTCAATTAGGGATTTGGATTTTGTCGATCAGTAGCGGGGACTTGAAAATCAGGCAACTATTTCCCTAAAAAACAATTATTTACATGGTTTTTTTTTCGAGATAGAGGGCAAGCAAATTCGATCAGCGCGGGTTATACACTTACAAAGCGCTTTTTAATATAAACGTTAAGAGATGTTTAATTTAACAACGCTTTTTCATAAAAACGTTGAGAGTAGTTTATCTTTAACATCGCTTATTTTATATAACTGCTGTGCTTCCAAAAATATATTTTAAAAAAATATTAAAAGCATTATCAGCGGTTGTCTATAAAAAGCGCTATCCTTCCCATCAATTAACAACACTTTTAAATAAGCGCTTTTAAATTTTTGCTATTAATTAATGATTTTGTACTAGTGCGGGTATTTTCTTGGGACCACATTCCTTGTTTTCTTCCCATTATCTCCTTGTATTCCTTATTCAAATTTTAAATTAATCGTTATTTGAGGTAAGATATGGATAAGGATTGTGTTGGTGTTTGGGCAATTTAGGAAAAATTTGACCACTTTTTCATCCCCTTATTTTACTAAGCAGATCAAAACCCCACTCCTCCTTCTTTTCTCTGATTGTTTCAGAAAAAGGCATACCATCCCCTTTCAATTCTATCACAATTCACAAGCCACACCTCTGCCTCCGTTTACCACCACACCAACAGTCCAACACCATATCCGTCGTCGCTCGCGAATCTGCTTACCACCACCTCCTGTGTCACATTCGTCCTCGCTGCGCTCGTCACCTCTCGGATCCGCAAGCCGCCTCCATCCCCCTGTTCAGTGTCCGAGAGCCAAACTGAGCTCTAACAGCCTCCTTCCACTTCCTTCCTCGGCGAGCAACTGCACCGTAGCCCTTCGCACCTTCCCCGACCTCCAGGCCACCCAGGGGCCGCCCGAGCACACCACCGAGCCGCCCGAGTCCTTCGTCGCCCTGTTTTCGATTCGAGATCAGTAAGGCTCTCTCCCTCCTTTCAATCGGAAACGCCATAAAGCTCCGCCTTTGAACCTATTACCGTTGTTATAGGCTAAGCCAGTGCTGATTCGTCTCCGGCGATGCCCAATCGTGCACCGACGACGTTCCGGCGAGTCGACGCCCTCGGTGAGTGCTTTCCCCTTCCTCCTTCCTTTCCCTTTCCCTTCATCCATGTGTGTGTCGGGTAGTCAATGTCGGGTATTCGTGGTCGGAATCCTGAATTGTCGCCGTGGAGGCCCTCCCCTTCCCCTTCGTTTTCCCAGTTGTGTCGAGCAGTGCGTTTTGAGAGACGATGAACAGTAACTATTTTGGTCCAGTTTCTTACTTTCTTATTTTGAGGGTTGGGTTCAGCTAATTGTTTAACCAAAACCGGTTCAGTTCATTCAAATGGGAGTTGGGCCTAATTTTGTTCAGAAAGTATTTGGGCCTGTTTTCCAATGGATCCAATTTTTTGGGAGTTTTACAAAAAGGGCTAGATTTTGGGGTTTTGTTAAATAAGGGCGGTTTTGTTAATTTAAAAGGGGCGGTTTTTATAAAAATGCAAATGGTTGGGTCTATTTTTATAATAATATATTTACATTAAAGGTATTTAAAAATATATTATGGCTTTGTAAAGTATGGAGATTTAAAATGTAAAATCGGACAATATAATATTTTGAGACTTGGATTTTAGAAAAAGGAATTTGACGAACATTTTTCCATGGTCGAGATTTCTAACTATTTGACTCGAAATTCAAACGGGTTGAATTAACTTGGGAATTTGAATTGTTCGATGACTGACTAGCATGATGTTATGTTATGATTGATTGACTAATAGCATGATTGCGTGGACTAATGGCATATATGCATGAATAACTATCGGAATGATGAGATGTTAAGTTATGTATTGTTTATCTTACAGCTTATGAACTATGATGAACTTTGAGATATATGACTAGGCGTATATATTATTGCGGAAATACGAATGTGGCTGAATGCAATTATGAGAATGAGATGGTCTCGTGGAATGTGGTAATATGATGAATGATTGAACTCGATGGAATGATGATTGTGATGTGGTTGTTGTTGAACAAAAATGCGCGAATAATTGTAAAACATATTTTATTTTATTTTTTAGAATTTGAGTTCGACCCCTTTTGGTTATCCTCTTGATTCGAAGTCATATTGACACCAAGACTTGAGTGATTTTGGTGATTTGGGCTGCACCCAAATTTTAACGGGTTGCCTACGTATCTCTTGGAAGAGAATCAAGCCTTACGTAGTTCAGAGTGTTTGGAGTTTTGGAATTTGTGTTTGGTTTGGTTTGGATTTGGTTTTATTTGGATAAAATTGGATTTGGCTTTTGGTTTTGTTTTCTTGTGTGCATCTGATGGACGGTTTTTAGTGCCTAAACCTTATCAAAATAAATCCGAACCTACCTAACTAATGTAGTGTGGTAAGCACGAGTCGATCCCACAGAGAATCAAGTTATTCCTAAGTTAAGTTTATTTACCAATTAGTATGAAACGGGGGTTTTGGGTGATGAAAATAAGAAAGAAAATAAAATAAACTATAAACAAATGATGCAAAACAATTTAGAGAAGATCGCTCTACCTACAACTATCCACTTTATTTGGTTGAATTGATATTGTAACTTCCTCTTGTCCTTTTATGATTCCTATGAATGTCCTTGTCCCGACCTAATATAGTTACTAGTCCAATCAGTCCTAGAAACCCTTATCAATCGAACAGTCCCTAAAGAATGATTTAACCCAATTGATAGCTTTAAGACCAGAGATTAACTAAGGTATTTGCATTCCCTAAAGAAGGATTTAACAACACATTCAACTTCCTACCCATCCAATTAGTTCAATCAGCCCTAAAGGGATAAGTTTGCCACTTGGGTTAAGGTTCGCAATCAGGAATCTACAAAACCCTAGCAATTGAATTAATTCTACCAAATTGATCAGTCGAGATAGAATAAAACAATCAAACATTCAAGCACAAAGAAGTCGAAACATTCAATATAGGAAATAAGGAACAAGATTCAGAAACTCACAACTCAATCTAAACAAAGCTTCAAATTGCAAGTAGAACGAGAGAGTTTAGGTCTCCATAAAAATAAAACAAAAGACAATTAGGGTTAAGAAAATAAAACCAGTCGGCCGATCACTGTTGTTCACGTTCGGCCTCTTGCCGTATGAATGTGTGTATATATAATACGGAGTATAATGTAGGTGGAAACTAATCTCCTAACTCTATCTTAAATTAAACATATGATATATTTAATTTATCTATCTTATGTAACCTAATTATAACAATGATAATAAAAATAGTAAGATGGAGCGCAGTAGCACTTGCAAGTCCGTGTACGCCGTATCTCCTCGACTCCGCCTCCACATACGGTAGGTATTACATAGGTAGCCCATCTTTTCTTCCAAATTGCATAATAATCCCATAAGCTATGATTAACTTCCAAATTCATACGATCCAGTCCAAAAATACCTAAAATATATAAAAACACTAGTGTAGACTCCGAAAAGCAAATAATACCAAATAGGCTATAAAACATGTAAATATACTCTAAATTAATATGCAAAACTCTACTTAAAACATGACTAAAATAGACCCTATCAGCATAAGAGGACAAAGTTCAAACCCACCTTCTAGGTAGGGTAACTTGAACAACACTCCACCCGAGAAACCTGAGCCCACCTTCTCAGAAGGGTAACTCAAGTAACCCGCCTATCATTTGCATAGAAAAACGGTTTGGCTTTGAGGTGGAGTTGAATTTGAAATTTGACTTATGATTTGACTTGAGCTTTGACTTAGAGGTCAATTTGAGGGTTGTGGAATTTGATTTTTGGTTTTTGGGTGTGACTAATCTCGACGAGCATAAGCTTTGTATCGAGTTAGAGTATGACACTTTGGATTTGAGGAAAATTTGATATTTGAGACGACCAGAGTCGGCAAATGAATTTGAAGAGATTTAATGAAATATTTGAGTGTGACTGGACTCAGTGAGAATTTGATTTACACTGAGTTTCCTACGTATCCGCTTATCTGGTGGAATCAAGTCATCGTATTTTGGGACAAAAATGGATTTTGCATTTGGGTTTGATCATGAGACCTTTTTGAGGGTGGTGATTTTGCATTTGGGTTTGATCATGGATTTTGCATTTGGGCTTGGCACCGAGTGTCCGACTTATCTCTTAGAGGATAAATAAATCACCCGTAGTTCCAAATGAACCAATGTAATTTGAATTTGGCGATTGAACCTGACGACCTTTAGCTTTGTGTCGGGAATCAAATATTATATAGTTCTTTTGAGAACATATTTAATTTGAGCAGGGATGAGCGACTGGATCCAATGTACGTTTGAATCTTGACATCGGATTTCCTACGTAACTCATAAAAGAGTATCAAGTCTTCACGTAGTTCTTTTTAGAACTAATTTGATTTGTTTTTGTTTGACGATTGAACCAGACGAGCTTTAGCTTTATGTCTGGTGGCCTACGTATCCGACAACTCGGAATCAAATCAGGCGTAGTTCTTTTGAGAACAAATGATTTAATTTGGCTGGGCTTTGACCTCGTATTCATTTAAAAGTGAATTTAGAGGTTGACGACTGTACCCGATATATTTTAAGGATTTAATATCGGGTTACCTACGTAGCCGATAAGAGGCGTCAAGTCTTTACGTAGTTCTTTTTTTAGAAGAACAATTTGAATTTGAGAATTTAATTTAGAGTTTTGACTCCGTTTTCTTTTTCCTCGTTTAGAAGTCGATTTTGAGATTGACCCACTGGAATAAACCAGCCATGAAATTTTGCGAGTTTAACTTTATGAATTTGTTAAACCCAATTTCTAACTTGTGCCAATTGTATATCTCTTATCTTTTGTGGGTAAATTTCATAATTAGACAAAACTTTCTTCCAAAATCGACAAGCATGTACGTATGTATATACATGTTGGCCAGCTGTGATCGGTTCTATTTCATGAATGTAAACAAGGTAATGGGTTGAGCCCAATGAATCCCCAATTTTGTTTTAAGAGAACCCATTTCATTTAATTTTTTTTTTACTGAGTCTCTCTTTCTTTCTCCCACTCCCATCGACGGGAAACCACTTAACAAGCCCATCCTTCGGCGGCGATGACGCTTACATGATCTACTTGGAGCCCTGGCTTTGGGCGTTCGAAGCGGAAGAAGGCGGAGCGACGGCAAGTTGAAGGCGAGGTCGACGGACACGAGCCCGAGTCACCAGTTGCAACTCGGATCCCCTTCATCCGGTGAGTTTTTAGGAGTTTTTTCCAATTTCGTATTTCACCCCAATTTTGGTGTTCAATCCGATATTTAGGTGATCCTTGGTCTAGATTTTTTGATTCTCACATGAATCTTCTTTCGATTGAGTGCTCTGTTTTCGAGCTCAACTGATTTTGCTTTCAAATGGCGATTTTAGGGTTTTTGATTTGTGCAATTTGGGCTTTTTGGTTTAGGCGATCAGAAGAGAAGGCGAGGTTAAAGAAGCTCTTAAGAAGAAAGAGTTCCCCTGAGTTTTAATTCTCGCTTTGTTGTACGCTCAGGTTTGTTCTCCTCCTTTCCTTGCAATTTGTCTTTGATTTGATTTGGTTTTAACAATTTGATTTGTCAAAAATCACTTCAGCCGTCAAGGGTTTTCAATTTGGGGCTCGTTCGGTAGAGAGCGTAAAAATCCGACTTCAAGCTATTGGAAGGCAGGGGAGCAGCAGCAACAGACGAAGTCCTTGTGCTCCTGAAAGCGGCCGCAGGTATACTCGATCAATCACTTCTTTTTGACTGAAGATTTGATGAACTTATATGTATTTTGAATTTAAGATAAGAAACTTGATTCTTCTTATCTCTTGACTTTCTTGAATTTGATTTGTTATGCTTTATGCAAAATTTTGTGAGTCTGATGCAGCGATGTGCTTGACATATATAATTTGCCATCTTTTGCTTGGTTAGGTTTGTCTTGCTAACCTTTCCAGCGATCAGCCCTTTCTTACTTTACCTCATATTTTCCCTCACTTTGGTCTGTTTTTGAGCGATTTGAGTTTCAGCAAAAACCAGGACTGATTCTGTTTAGGGCTGCTTTGTTTAGGCATGGCTTTGCCCTCCTCAAATTGTTGTCAGATTTTGATTTGTTAAGTTTACCAAATTGGTAGCACTTTGATGCTGGTTTTGTTTCTTGCTCAATGCTTCTTTAATTAAGTTTAGGCTCCTGTAGAGGTAACTCCCTCAATTCGAGTTGAATGCGGCGTGTTCTCACAGGGGCTTGTTGCTTAGTGTTATAGGACACTAATTTGTTTTGGGGATGGAAACTAATTCCAGTTTGATGAGGTTGCTTTGTGCAAACTTGAACTGGGTGATTTATCCCGAAGCTTGTCTGTGGCTGCAGTAGAATTTTTTTTCTTTTAGCCTTGTTTGAAATTGCTTGTGATTGGTGGGTTTGAATTAGCCGCTTAGTTTAGAAAAAAAAATCCAGCAGTGTTTCGCCCTCTTTTAGGGCTATTTGATGATTCCGAAACCCAGGCCACAAGCGAAAGCTCGCAAGGTTTGCAAGGGCGGGGTTTCGAGAATCGATTTTGACAGCACTTCGACTTGTTTTGGGGCAATTTGATGACTCCAAAACCCAAGCCACAAGCGAAAGCCCGCAGGGTTTGCCAGGGCGGGGTTTCGAGAGTCGATTGCGGTGGTCCTTCAACTTGATTTCATCTGAGGGCGATTTGATGACTCCGAAGCCCAGGCCACAAGCGAAAGCCCGCAGGGTTTGCAAGGGCGGGGCTTCGGGAATCACCAAGAACCCAACATGGAGAAGGCTTCCTCTTCTTCTTTTCTTGTTGCTGCGTGTGCTTTCTTTTCTGTGTGTGGCTGCTGCTGGTGTGTTTGTAGGGCTTTTGAGGGTGGCTTTTTCTTTCTTTCCCTCTGCCTTTTTCTACAGGCGGTTTTGCAAAATAGCCACGAAAATGGGCTAATTTTGCAAAATATCCGCGTTTTGGGACATTTTTGCAAAATGGACGCAATAAAAGGCTTTGGCGTACCTCGAAACCCGATTTTCTCTTTCCTCCACTTCTGTATCTTCGGACGCTCTGTCTCTCTCTCCCGACCTGTTCGCCGGAAATTGCTAGGATTTGCGAGAGATTACCATTCCGACGTGAACGAAACTATAGATTTTGAAGTGTAATCTAAAGAATCAGGTA
This sequence comes from Persicaria tinctoria, assembly GCA_037127255.1. Lineage (NCBI taxonomy): Eukaryota > Viridiplantae > Streptophyta > Magnoliopsida > Caryophyllales > Polygonaceae > Persicaria > Persicaria tinctoria. The sequence goes on along the minus strand of JBANSL010000008.1, from coordinate 63,257,261 downwards.
AGTAAATTTAGTAGAATTTTAAATCGATTAGAATTTGCGTCAAAGATGCAAATTTGCGCCTTCGGCGCAAATTTAACTAGAAATTTTGGATTACTTCTTTAGTATTGAGATTGCTCCTTCAGACTTTGTTTATCTATGGTTCGGTTTTGCAATTACTGGTTCAATTTTGCGATTGCTGCTTAAATTTGCGCCGAAGGCGCAAATTTCTTAGAATTTTTTGGTTTGAGATTACTAGTTGAGTTTTGCGATTACTGCAACATTCTGTGTGTATGTATGATTCAGTTTTTGCATTTACAGCTTTAGTTTTGCGATTATTGCTTCAATTTGCGCTTTCGGCGCAAATAACTGGTTCAGTTTTGGGATTACGGATTGGAATCGTGTAATTACAAGTGTAGATTACATCAAATTTGTGTTTATCTATGCTTATAACTGGCTATAACAGTATGTAAATATAGTTGAACAGAATTATTACTGTTATTGAATGCATCAAAATTTGTGCCTTTTGCGAAAAATTTGATTCATTTTTTATGCTTATATATGTTATAACAGTATTGAAATCTATGATTATACATACAGTAGAATCAAAATTTGCGCCTTTGGCGCAAATTTTGTAGTTCATGTCATCATTACACTTGAATCTGCACTCTTTATTGATGTATTGATTCCTTATTAGACTTTGATTGCTAATGTCATCACTAGTTTTCCTTATTCAACATTGATTAACCCATGTCATCACTGTAATACAGTCATAATAAAGTTGAACAGTATTGAAATCTATGATTATACATACAGTAGAATCAAAATTTGCGCCTCTGGCGCAAATTTTGTAGTTCATGTCATCATTACACTTGAATCTGCACTATTTATTGATGTATTGATTCCTTATTAGACTTTGATTGCTAATGTCATCAGTAGTTTTCCTTATTCAACATTGATTCAGCCATGTCATCACTGTAATACAGTCATAATAAAGTTGCACAGTATTGAAATCTATGATTATATATACAGTAGAATCAAAATTTGCGCCTTTGGCGCAAATTTTGTTGTTCATGTCATCATTACACTTGAATCTGCACTCTTTATTGATGTATTGATTCCTTATTAGACTTTGATTGCTAATTTCATCACTAGTTTCCCTTATTCAACATTGATTAAGCCATGTCATCACTATAATAGAGTCATAATAAAGCTGCACAGGGGATGCCTGTTTAGAATATTTTATACTTATATATGATATAACAGTATGGAAATCTATGCTTATACATACAGTAGCATTATATTCACTTAATGAGATTGTGTTTGTTATTACTTAAATGTATTTATCCTCTTTAATTCATACTCTGCAGATTACAATGGCAACCCATATTATTACGGTTGTATGTGGTGGGAAATGGTTGTTTACTGATTCATGTCCAACCTTTGTTGGAGACACGACTTCAAAGGTGTTTATGATTGACGAGACAATAACTTTACAGGGGTTAACTGAAAAAATTCGAAACAGATTCAATATAGATAGTGCATTGGAATTAAAATTCAATCATGTACACCCTTTCAAACTATTGAGAGCTCCGCTTCTTGTTGAATGTGATGCTGATTTGAAAGAGTTCTTAAGGTTGTCCGACCTAGAGAATGTTAAATTTGCTGTGGAGTTGTGTGTCAGCATTAAATCAAATAGTGAAGAAGTTGAAGATCAACAGGCATCCTCAGCTGAGAGTTTGCAGTTGGTGGCATGCAATCCAACTATTAACAATATTGTTACAGGCGAAAATAACATGACATTGATCGGTGACACCAGGATGAAAGGTGTATTGTTGGAAGATGTTGGAGATGACATGAGTTCTCTAAACAGCGACACTGCAAGTGATGAAGATTCAGCAGATGAAATATGGAGAGCATTCTATTCTACAGCACACAGAAGAGAAACTACACTAGAAGATTGGGATGCTGATAGCTCTCCTGTGTCTAGTGTGAATCTCAATTCAAAAAACTTGATTTGCGTAGGCAAAAGCTTTGCATCAAGGAAAGCAGTTAAGCATGCTTTAGAGATGTTGTCAATAACTGAGATATTTCGTTTTCGCGTGGTAAAAGCAGATACAAAGTATTATAGAGTGCATTGTGTAGATCCTAACTGCAAATGGAAAGTGCACGTCAAAACTTTTGGTCCGACTTGGCATGAGGTGATAGTGTATGTGGAAATGCACAACTGCACATGGGATTTCAGGACAAAACACAGCAAACAGCCTTCATCTTCTGTGATTGCAAGTATGATCGAATCAAGGTGAGAACTTTTTTAAAGAGATAGTATTTATATTTTAACTTGCTTTCTAATATATGATTTATTCTAATTTGACTATAAATACACAGTGTTGACGTTGGATACAAACCAGCACAGATAAAGGATAAAATGAGAACAGAACAAAAGATGCAAATTAGCTACTGGAGAGCATGGAAGTCATCAAAAATAGCTCATGAAATGGTTAAAGGGACACCAGAATCAAATTATGCAGATTTACCATCATTTTGCCATATGCTAATGGAGAGAAACAATGGGACTATAGCTTTGATTTCAAAAGACAAAGAAGATAGATTTCTGTACTTCTTTCTGTCATTTGGACAGTGCATCAGAGCATTCCCACTCTTAAAGAAGGTATGTCTTAAACAGTGTCAGCACAAATTCCGTTGTCATCGATTTCTTTAACTTTGATAACATAAGTAATTTTATTTGTTTATATATCAGGTTGTTGTTGTTGATGGAACATTCCTAACTGGCAAATACAGAGGAACGTTGCTTGGAGAAGTTGCACAAGATGCAAATAAACAAATCTTTCCACTTGCTTTTGGTATTGTTGACTCCGAAAACAACAACTCCTGGGAATGGTTTATGTATCAGCCGCTGCAGGTTGTGCCTCCTTCAAATGACTTAGTGTTTGTCTCTGATAGATATGCTAGCATTTCAAGGGCTCTCTCTTTAGCTTACCCAACAGCTACACATTGCATATGTATGTGGCACTTGAAACAAAACATCAAAGCAACATTCAAGAAAAAAGAGCTGGGGAAAATGTTCAAAAAAGAAGCAGAAAGTTACACTATTCAAGAGTTCAACAACCACCTTGCACAAATCGAAGAAACATGTCCAAAACTATCAGAATATCTGGTGTCAGCAGGTTTTGATAAATGGGCCAGAGCACATTCAAGGTGTGATAGATACAACATGATGACATCCAACAATGCTGAGAGTTTGAACTCTGTTTTCAAAGGCAAAAAGGATTATCCCATTGTGGCACTTGTGGAGTTTGCTAGGGAAAAGCTCACATCATGGTTTCTGGACAGGAGAGAAAAAGCACTGGCAAATCAAGACAGGCTAACTCCGGAGATTATTAAATTGATAAGAGAATCACAAGCACAAGTTGGGGTATGCAGAGTAGAAAAGATGAATGAATCCCAATTTGAGATCAATGGTCAAGGAGCTGTAGCTATAGTTGATTTATCAGCGAAGACATGTTCGTGCAGAGTATTTGATGTTGAGAAAATACCTTGTGTACATGCTCTAGCAGCAATAACACACATAAAAGCAAATGTGTCTGATTTTGTTGCAAAATTTTACAGCAATGACGCTTGGCATATGACATATGCAGAAACAATATATCCAGTGTTGGATGAAGATGAAGGAAACATCCCTGATGTGGTCAAATCTATCAACTGTTACCCTCCGGTAGTAAGAAAAAGAGCAGGAAGAGCACCTTCAAATAGAAAGCTTTCTTTGGGGGAGTACAAAAGGAGGATGAAGCATTCAAGATAAGGCTGTCAGCGCAAATTCTGTCATCAGTATTATATAAGAATAATGTTAGTAGACAATACAGTTTACAAATTTGAAATTTTAACGTGTACTAATACAAATTTTACCATGCTGAGCAAGTTTTCACCATTAGTAGTATATTGTGCAATTTAATTCTTTCGATGAGCAAAAATAAGATGATGTTGAGCAAGAACCTATTAAGCAACTATGAAGACATAATTAGATAAAACTAACTAACGTTTCGTTGCAAACAAAGTGATGTTGATCAATATATAAACATTCGTTGACCAAAAATAAGGTGATGCTAAGCAAGTTTTCCCCATTTGTAGTATGTTGTGCAATTTAATTCTATTGATGAGCAAAAATAAGATGATGTTGAGCAACACCCTATTAAGCAACTATGAAGACATAATTAGATAAAACTAACATTTCATTGCAAACAAGGTGTTGTTGTGCAATATATAAACAAACGTTGAGCAAAAATAAGGTGATGCTGAGCAAATTTCCCGATTTTCAATATGTTGTGCAGTTTTATTCTATTGATGAGCAAATATTAGAACATGTTGAGCAATAATCTATAAAGCAACTTTGAAAACAAAATTGGATAAAAATTAGATGTAATTGCAAACAAAGTGTTGTTGTGCAATATATGTAATATCGTTGAGCAGAAATAAAGTGACGTTGAGCAAGTTTTCCAAAGGCATAATATATTGTGCACTTTTATTCCATTGATGAGTAAAAATAAGACAATGTTGAGCAATAATCTATTAAACAACTATGAAAGGATAAAAAGACAAAAATAAGACAATGTTGAGCAATAATCTATTAAGGTGCTGTTGAGCGAGTTTACAATAGTCAAGCGTTGTGCAAACCTAAACTATTGTTGAGGAAGAATAATACGATGTTGAGCAAATCTAAGGTATGGAATTATATGAAAAATAATAACAAATAAATAAAGTCTCACAAAATTGCCGATTTATTGGCAAACAAAAAAAAAGGAAAATAAAAACGGTTTTCCTAAAAAAAATATAAAAACCAAATATGTTGTGCAATATATAAACAATCGTTGAGCAAAAATAAGGTGATGGTGAGAAAATTTTCCCCATTTGCAATATGTTGTGCAGTTTTGTTCTATTGATGAGCAAAAATTAGAGCATGTTGAGCAATAATCTATTAAGCAACTATGAAGAAATAATTAGATAAAACTAACATTTCATTCCAAACAAAGTGTTGTTGTGCAATATATACACATTCGTTGAGCAAAAATAAGGTAATGCTGAGAAAATTTTCCCCATTTGCAATATGTTGTGCAATTTTATTCTATTGATGAGCAAAAATTAGAACATGTTGAGCAATAATCTATAAAGCAACTTTGAAAACAAATTTGGATAAAAATTAGATGTAATTGCAAACAAAGTGTTGTTGTGCAATATATGTAATATCGTTGAGCAGAAATAAAGTGACGTTGAGCAAGTTTTCCAAAGGCATAATATGTTGTGCACTTTTATTCCATTGATGAGTAAAAATAAGACAATGTTGAGCAATAATCTATTAAGCGACTATGAAAGGATAAATAGACAAAAATAAGACAATGTTGAGCAATAATCTATTAAGGTGATGTTGAGCAGGTTTACAAGAGTCAAGCGTTGTGCAAACCTAAACTATTGTTGAGCAAGAATAATATGATGTTGAGCAAATCTAAGGTATGGAATTATATGAAAAATAATAACAAATAAATAAAGTCTCACAAAATTCCCAATTTAATGACAAACAAAAAAAAAAGAAAAACAAAAACGGTTTTCGTAAAAAAAATATAAAAACCAAATATGTGTGAATACCCAAAACGCTTTTCAGGTTCGAGAAGTTTTCCATCACCTTCTTTTAGTTTCTTCCTCGAGCTAAATCTACTCTGTCCATTTCTCTGCAAGATTGCCTCAGGCTTGATTATAGGCTTGTAAGAAGGAGATCTATCATATACATATTGATGTCTTCAGATCCGAAAGGTTAGATTTCGTGTTTTCATTGTATTAAAGTTCAAATTAGAACGAGTACGGTTTAGGGCTTACGTTTCTACGAAAATTAGGAAAAATGGCACTTATTCAAGCGAATTGAATGTTTATAATCAAGCAATTATTCAGCCTTACAAGACCTACCATTGCTATTTCAATTTCTTTCGCATAATAAATTGTAGTTAATGTGATTAATCTAGAGGATGAATTTGGGAATTTGATAATTTGGGAATTTGTTCGGCATAAAATACAGTCTCTCACAGTGTCATATCTTCAAATATATTTGTATAAATTGATTGTAAGTCTTCATTCTATAGGTAAACGTCCACAGAGTGTGAGTGATTCACCTGTTCTAGACAGTCAAAATAGAAATTCGAAGAGATCAAAACGATCTGGAGTTAAACCTCCAGTAGTTGATTTATCTAGAGATTCACCTCCCTTCAAGGATGAACTGTCTGTTGATACTGAGACTGGTAAATCCTTGGAAGTAGGGGAAGGTTGTAGATCACTTGAATCCAAAGATTCACAACCGCTTGTAAGAAAAAACAGAAAGAGAGAAGTGCACCCTGGGATTGATCTTCGTGTTAGCACTGTTGCTGTGGAGACCATTGAAATTGCAAGGCTGGAAAACCATTCACCTACTGAGACGGTTGTTCAACATGTAAACCCAACTGTGCATATCATAACATCTGATGAGCAAACAGATACCACAGACATACAACCTATCGCAGAAAACAGGCAGCTGGTTGTGAGGAGTGAGAGAAACACTAGACAAAAAAATCTCTCATCATTGAAATCACGGTCAAGCCCACGCTTGCTGGTGTCGTCCTTGAAAAAATTAAATGCCAAGCAAAGGAAAATGATTGAGGATATTGGCTTTGGATTTTTGTTCAACTTGGAGATTGTTACCCTACCACTACTTCTTTCGTATTGGTTAGTGGATCAGTTTGACCCTAACAAGTGTTGCTTGGTGTTGGCTAATGGAGGCGAACTTGAAATTGCAGAAATAGACGTGCATATCACAATGGGATTCACAATGGGGAAAGTTTTAGTTGGAAGAAAATCAGCTAAAGAGAATTTCAATCTTGTGCAAGAGTGGAAAACCACATTTGATGTCCAGGACAATATAACAACAACTATGGGTATGGAAAAATTGATAGCTGACACTGACTGTGGTGATCAATTCCTTCTGAACTTTATCGTTATACTGGACTCTATCTTGGTTGATACACTAGGAAACGGACATGCCAACCATAGTTTAATAAGAGTAGTTCCTGAATTGGGTGACCTGAAAGACTTAAATTGGTGTGCTATTGTGTTGGAAAGTTTGGTCGATGCAAAGAGAAGCTGGGAAAGAAACAAGAATGGACATTTCAGAGGGCCTCTGTTATTCTTGGTTGTAAGTATTTTTTTCAAACCTTCGCTCTGACGTTAACTTAATTTCTTTACCATCTCAGAAGTACAAATGTCACCACCCATACTTTTTACTACATGTCTACATTATTCTTTATGTCAGCATTCCCTGATCAATCGTTATACTGATATATGATTATCCCCTTGGTTTGCCAGTTGTTTTACATGGATAGGGTGAAATTATTCACAAGCACAGCACTAAGAAGAATGACTCGTTCTTTCCCGGTTTTCGTTGGCATAAATTACAAAATCTTGCGCCAACGAGAAACTGATGATATAAGTACTGGAGGCTTTGGCTGTGGCTTAGTCCAGGCTCGCCAAGTTGTTCCCCAACATCAAGACGTACCATCTACAGCTTGTCCATAACCTACTGCATAAAACGATGAAGGCATCAGTCACCCTCCTGATCCAGAAAAAGAGACACCCACAGTTGAGGTTTGTATGAATTATTTCAACCAATTCAATGTAATATTATTACAGTATAGCAATTTTCTGGTATTTACTGATGACTTCTTATTCTAATTTTTTATATGATGTTATCTTCTAGAGTTGGATAAAGTTGTTTGCTCAAAAGACTTCTGCACTTGCATCTGCTATTTCTGATTTTGCTGAGTGGTCTACGAAAGTCCCGATTGAACTACAGCATGATGACAAGGTGAAAAGGCTTCTACATGGAGCAAACCAGCTTTTAGGGGTGGAAAATGTCATTTCTGAGGCACCTACGGCCACGGATGTTGCTGACATGTCAAATATGAATGACCCTGTAAGCCCATATTTTACAGAATCACAAGAGAAATTCTGGGCAGACCCTGTTTTATTAGATTGCATTACCCAAATTGAAATGGCATATCACAACAAGCAAAAAATGAAATCAAATATCAAAGTGGACGGGGAATTTTCCTTTGATATATTTCTAGATGACCCTGCTTTTAAGAAAGATGAAGGGACATCATTGAACACATCAATTGAAATGAAGAATGCTAATGAAGCAGCCCAGGCTCCCCCAGACAGCCATGGGCAGTCTCCAATACAACACTGTGGTGAAGCTACTCCTTCTCCCCTACCCACTCAATTTAAAGCTGATACTCCAGCAGTGAACCCTTTGGGAGATACAATAAAATGCATTCCCCCTGCTGCCTTGCCACCAAGAAGGTCGCCGCGGATCAACATAGTTGATGGAAATGTTGCAGACCAACTTAATAACATGAAGAGAGCACATAAACCTTCTGCATCTTTGAGAAGCCCATATTACTCGCGTGTTGTTGACATTACAGATCCTATCTCTGAAATTGAGCGCACTGTTGCAGCCTATTTAGCAATGAAAACACCACACAGCAGGTAAGTTCATTTTAAACTTAATCTTCTTAAAAGTATGTTCAGTTGCAAGTAAAACGTTATTTTCATATAATCCATCTTCAAAATGATTGACATTGCAGGGAAATTTTGTTTAAGCACAAGTCTGTTGAAATTGTTAGAACAGACATGGCTACGCTTGAGGATGAAACCCACTTGTCTAGTGTCGTTATTGGTGCATGGACAGCTATCCTCAACCACAAGGAACAGTATAAAAGTGCTCAATCACCAGCAAGGCTTTTTGTCAATATCAACAAAACTGTAATATTCTTACAATTTTAACTTTCAATTACACTCCATTGTTAGCCGTTATTACAATTCATCTGTTTTTTTTGCTAATTTCTATTCTTCAACCAGTTTAATGTAGAGAGTGTATTAGTACGAGCTTGTGATGAACAGTTCAAGAGGTTTAACCTGCACATGGATACAGTATTGTCATCTTCACCACACCTTTCTTTGAAGGATATAGACATGGTACTACCTTGCAATTAAATAAATAAAGTTCAGAAGACCAATTACTAATGTTTATTTGTTTTTGTTATGTTGATTAGATTGTATATGCGGTTGAACGAACAGCAGACTATGTCATGGTTGTCTTTAACTTTAAAAACAAAATAGTCCAAATTGTTGATGTTACACCATCTTCCAGTGATCCAATTTTCCCCTTCAAATCGCCCTTTGAATGTTTGGTAAGTTTTACTACTGATATCTAATATTTCTTTCCTTGTGTTAATTTCATTTAAATATCAACTCATTTTATAATTAAAATTACATGAATTCTAATTCAATCCATGCAGGGGGATATGCTGATTGCTTATCAAACAGAGAAGGGACTCCTAGCAAAGGCTGAAATAGTGTCAGATGCAACAACATCAAAAGTCCATATCACATGGGTTGGAGAGGAGAAAGTTCAATATTCTGGGGTATGCCTTATGCGCCACATGGAGACCTTCTTTGGGACAGAGAGAGGGTACAAGTGTGGACTGGAAAAAGGCAATTTCAAGAATATTTCAAAGCTAGGTGTGAAGTATCTGACAGATATAGTATGTTCAGAGTTAAATGAAGTGAACGCAGATGTTGTGAAGGCAGCAAAAACCCATGCAAGAATGACATCAAAAGGAATTCAGGGGCAGAGACTGAATCTTGGTTGAACAACCACAACGCAATTTGATGTTTTATTTTCAAACTTTGGAATGAATTTTGGTGTAGACAGTTATATACGCTACTTCTGAAAATTTTTCTCGTACCAATTAAGACAGTTGTCAGTGGGGTCAGTTTTCTCGTAACGGTTAAGACGTTTGTTGTCCATTTGGTTTTTTGATGGATAGTATTTGTTCTTCAATGTGTCAGCACAATTCTCTGCGCTTATAATCAAGTGGTCTATGTTATACAAACAGTTGATTTAGTAATATGCATTCGTTTGTTGTGCAATTATAAACTATTGTTTAGCAAAAATAAAATGATGTTGAGCAAATTAGCAGTAACATAAAAACTTAGTTAAACAGTGTCAGCAATACTTTTACTAAAACAATCCACAAACTAATCAAATGTGTCCGCACTATAAAAAGGGATAGACGTAAAACTTCAGTCCCAATTTATAATTTGAAATATAAGGAAGGAAATTACAAAATAATTATATTATTAATATGATATTAATATGTTGCATCATATCATTAAGATGGAACACATATAAACTGAAATAACAAAAAAATAAACATTCAACATATAAATAAGTACCAATGTTATTACGTATTAATATAATAAAACTACAGTCCTAAGAAGTCATCAATCTTCTTCCTCCTTTCCATTTCTGCATCTAAAACCTCTTTAACACACCCCATTAGATTGTCATTTGCGTCTTCAAACAACTGTCTTTGATTGCCCAGTTCTCTTTCCATCTATATAAAGCATAAAAGACAAGACTCAATCACAATATGGAAAAAAAAATTATGGATAAAACTTCAAATATCACCTTTGATAATACTTCACCATCTTCATCTTTAGACGCAATACGAATGTGATGTTCAGTTGCTATTATGGATCTTTGGTATTCCTCATATAATGTGTAATGAACGACGACCACCTCCAACAACTCGGCCCTGCGGGCCTCTTTGTTCGTCTCGCAAGCATCATCAACTAGATTCATGTGATAACCAGGGTAAACAACACTATCCAGCACATCCATCAATTGATGGAAACTGGTACAAAACCCGACAGTGTTACCATAGTTCATCTTTTTAGAGAGGGATGTATTTCTGTTAAAACCAGTGTTCAGGGACCAATGGATAACAAAGAATGATAAAAGGATATATATAGGCAACAATTAGACAGTTTTCATCTTGTAACAGTTATTTCTGACAGTTTATTTCAGAGTAACTATAAATAAAAAACTGTCAAAACTGTAAAACTATAAACTGAAAACGGATTACAGTTATTTGAGTTACAGTTATCATTGGAAGGCATTACCTAACTCGTGTCAGCACTACTTTTGACCTTATCCACCTAGTGTCATCACAAAAACATCAAAAACAGAAAACAGCCAAATTTATAAGATTAGTGTCACCAATAGACCCAACTACTCTAACCAACAATGTAACAAAAAGATTATGAACACTTGCCAATTCGTGCAACATTATAAACTTGAAAATCACAAAAAGAATACTAGCCCAGGGTCTCAAGTAAATGTACCTAATATCCGTGTCAGCACTACTTTGGGACTAACCCTAATAGTGTCACACACTTAAGTTTTAATATCAGAAAATGTCAAGCCATAAACTTCAATAGCAGAAACCACCAATATGATCAACTAGTGTCACACCAAATGACCTACTTAAATGTAAAAGATTACCATAATTTGAATATAAATCAGAAAGAAATGTCATCAAGGACAAATTTCATTCATAAAATGTATTTTAGGTTACATCAGTACCATACAAAATTACATACTACACTTATATCAACTAAAGCTAGAATTCTGCCTGGCAAAGAGGACAGTTGTTTTGAAATAAAATCCAAGATCGTAAGCAATTTGGATGAAAAGGATGTTGGCATGGCGTTTGAAGAACAGGATCTGACTCCAACATTGGAAGCAGGCAAATAGTACATTCATCATCATCAAGATCAAGGTGATATATCTCCCTTAATCCGTCAACATCCATAGGCTCTGGAGGTGCTGGGGGATCTGCTTGGTCAACTTCCATATGAATGTCATCATTTATGTCGGACTCATAGCTTGAATCAGACGAAGAGTCATCATAAAAATGTACATTAATGTTGATGTTGGGACAAAGACCATATTCAACAAGAACAGCATCGGCGTCAAACCAACTTCTAGTGTAATCCATTAGAAGACGATTGGCTACCTGGGTTCTAACCTTAGCAGTTACTCCTGCATCCTGCAGCACTTCGTTGCAGAGAGCTTGACTCATAGGCAAACCATTCCAAATAGATGTGTGATAGAATGTAAAGGGAATGCTGTCAGAGTGGATGGCCACAACAAGTAGGCTAGGTCCATACCAGTATGACTCAGATCCTGATATCTCAACTTCATAAGTACCAACTATGTAGTCGTAGTCTAGTTCAGTATAGGTTGGGAATGCCATTGAAGGAGAGAAAACCTACACAGACAAAATCAAAATATACTCATAAATTAGACATTGACTTAAAAATAAAACATTACATCGATATTATTAAGAAATAAACATTTGAGAAAGACAAAAGAGAAAAAATGCCCGCAAAACTGGAAAAACCCTAACTGATGACTTTTAATGGCAGTAAGAATCACATACACACAAACGGAATATAATGCAATAGAAAATAAGCAAGACAAACACCAATATATGAACATTAATAGAATAAAAAGCAAGGGGAGATTCAACGAAAATCGGAGAATACAACAATAAAAAATTTGCTGAAGCAGTACATCAAAATAATAGATAACGTTTTTTTTTTAAAGGAAGAAAACAGAAAGGAGTACATACCACAACAGGAATCGCACCTTGAAAGCAAGAAATCTAGATGAGAACGAGAAAGGATGAAGATGAACAAGAAGAAGAAGATGAAACGACTTGCAGACAATCTGAACAACGTTTAAGCACAGTATAAATAAGCGGGAAATGGGTCGGGCATCTCTAGACAAAGCCCAACAGTTATGTTGAAGGCAATATCAACAATTTAAACATTTGTGCAAAATTAATGTGTTGATAAGCAAAAATAAGATCATGTTTAGCAAATTTCCACCAATAGCCGGTGTTGTGAAATTTTAATCTGATGATGAGCAAAAATAATAACATGATGCAAAAAACCAAATTATTGGAAGATTTTAAAATTATATTGACAAAAAATATAATCATTATGATAACATTTTAACCATAAACTACTGTTGTGCAACCATAAACGACTGTTGAGCAAAAATAAGTTGATGTTGAGCAAAAATAATATATTGTTGAGCAAGTTTATCTTACCCAACATACACTCGCAAAACCATAGAATATAAGACTGGTATCAACACTAGTTGTAACTAATACACGTCTGGTGGCAATACTATGTGCATTAAACACGTCTGGCAACCACATACACTTTGAAATTAATATATACAAGTGTAGTGTTCCCACTATTTGTTACTAGTATCAGTGTCAGCACTACTTTGGGTCTACAACACCTAGTGTCACCACATGAAATTCAAATATCAAAAAAAGATCAAACTGCCGACATCACAAATTCAAACTAATATAACCCACAATGTCAACAAAAATATGGTCATTAAACAGCTGTTTCACCCCCATACACTTAAGAATAAAAAATACAACACTCGTGTCATCACTACTTGTAATATAATATGAGTGACACCAATACTTTGCATCTCAAACACATAGTGCCCATCACATACACTATAAAATGAAAAAAATATAAATACATACACTTCAAAAATCATAGAATACAAGACTCGAATATCGGGGGGGGGGGGAACAGTGTCACCACTAATTGTAACTGATATCACTGTCAGCACTAATTGGGACACCAAACACCTAGTGTCATCACACACACTGCAAAATAAAAAAATACAAGTATGGTGTCGGCATTACTTTAAACTAATCAGACAATAAATGTTAACAATACTTTGGGCATGAAAAACCTCTTTACAAAATATACACTTCAACAAGAAAAAAACTAGGCCACTGTCACCACCCATAATATATAAGCATATTCATCAAAGATCAGGTGAGCTTTCTTCCTAAAATAAAATACAATATTATACACAAACAAATTTAACAATGCATTAATTTCATTAATATTAAACATTTCCAAACACCAGTTAGAACAAATATTTACAAGATACATTTGGTATGATTAGAATGGAAATCATATACAAAAAGGTGCCAGATAAAGACTTCCATTCATACCATACATTCGATTAGCTTAACTACCACAAAATATTTGCACCTACAATGTCTTTTCTAACAAAATATGCCATTACAAATAAGCCTAAAAGGGTGCTCGACAAAGTGGACAAATGGCTTCATACGACAACCACTCTAAAATACACTCTGAGTGGAAGGTATGGGGAAACACTGACCGAAGCGTCGGCGTTGATGGCAGCATCGGCTCAAGATATATAGAGCACAGGTCCACTTCATCTGGAGAAGTTGGGGGATCCACATGCTCTTCAGAATCTATGCTCATCTCAGATTGAGAGCTTGAATCAGAGCTCATGTCATCTTCAGATTCTTCAATGAAACGTACATCGATAATGAGATCAGGGCAGAGCCCATATTCAATGAACTCAGCGTCGCCTGAAAACCACATATGAGTATAATCCATTAGCATCAGGTTGGCTACTTGAGTTCGAACCACAGCAGTGACCCCTGCTTCATTAAACAACTGATCACACTGTTCATAGGACATCGGCAACCCATTCCACACAGTGAGATGTTCCAGGAACACTTCAGGGATCCTTTCGGAATTGATAACCACGTGCAAGATGCTAGATCCATAAAGAGGCGTCGGCCTTGGTGTGATTGCCACTTCAAAAGACCCAACAGAGTCATGGTAACCAATTTGAACTTCAATTGGAAGTGTCATCTAAGGATACAAAACATAAACAACACAAAATAAATATACACTAATATAAATTGCTAAAATCAAAACACTAAGCAACTGAAAGATGATGAAAAACTCATCTAATTCTCAGGAAAACACAAAAAAGCCCTAACCGATTTTATTGAAGTCAACAAGAGATCGAAAGGGAGAGAAATAGATGAGAAAGGCCGCACCTTGGGAAGAAGACTCCGGAAAGAGGAATAGCTTGTGAAGGACGACGAAACGACTTGGAGAGAGGTTAAGGATGAAGAGAGTGGAAAGGGTTTGAGTGACGTTGGACTGTTGAAGAAACAAGGAAGAACACCGCTTTAAATAAAGTTACCGACTTGGGCCAACTTCTTTCATCAGTTAATGGGCCACGTTGTCATGTCTTGAGGTTTAAAATAAACAAACCAACAATTTGGTCCAAAATCGTATTGTTGTGCAA
Organism: Persicaria tinctoria; assembly: GCA_037127255.1. NCBI lineage: Eukaryota > Viridiplantae > Streptophyta > Magnoliopsida > Caryophyllales > Polygonaceae > Persicaria > Persicaria tinctoria. The sequence goes on along the minus strand of JBANSL010000008.1, from coordinate 63,242,164 downwards.
AATTTAACCAATTGTTCAGCAAAAATAATATCATGTTGAGCAAATTTCCACAAATTGACCATGGTGTACAATTTAATTTTAATTATGGCCAAATAAAGGACAACATGATGAGATAAATATATTTGAAAATTCGCAAATTATATTAAGGACAAATAATATCATATTGGGAACAAATTCACATAGATCAATTGTTGTGCAAAATTTAACCTATTGTTCAACAAAAATAAGATCATGTTGAGCAAATTTTCACTAACTAACAATTGTATGCAATTTCATTCTAACGATGACAAAAAAAAAGGCAGCATCGTAAAAAAATATATATTTAAAGATTCAAAAATTATATTAGGCAAAAATAAGATGTTATTGGGCACAAATTCACAAAGATTAATTGTTTTGCAAAATTTAACCTGTTGTTCAGCAGAAATATGATCATGTTGAGCAAATTTTCACCAATCGACCACGGTATGAAATTTAAGTCGAACGATGATCAAAAACAAGACAGAAATATGATCATGTTGAGCAAATATATATTTAAAAAGTAGAAAATTATATTAACGAAAAATAGAAACATAATGAGCAAAAATTCACAGAGATCAATTTGTGTGCAAAATTTAATCTAGTGTTCAGCAAAATACAACAATAGTCTCAACGCTACTTGAAACTAACATCAGTGTCAACATTATTTTCGTACTTAGGGAACTTCCCCACTTACACAACAACAACCCATCTAAATACTGGTTCTAGTATTTAAAACTCCAAGTTTCTTTGATCAGATCTGCACACATGAGTTCTCTGAAACGAAAGATCTTTTCGTTGTTGAAATTTTTAACATCTCCCCCAAATACAGAAGCTTCAATCGCTTTTAATGTAAACACACCGAATGAAGCCCTGTAGACAAAGAAAGAAACAATGTAATGTAAGGACAAAAATAACAAGTATCTAAACGTAAGCAAATAACATAACAAGATAACAAATACATACCCAGTAGAATCATGCATTAACCCAGGAACCATGTATAGCTGGAAAGGAGATGAATCGAAGTTTTCAAATAGCCCAACCTTTGCTAAATGAATTGGGAGCCAAATAGAAAACGGTTGCAATTGTTCTTCAAGAACACCTACCCTAACAGCAAGAACATTGCAATCGAACACATTGATTACCCTATCCTCAATGTTAATCTCCAACGCCACCCAATGCTTGTTGATAACATTGAAAATTGTGTAAATTTTCTTTACTGATGCCCATGGCTTCCCATAATCAGCAGGACACGTACCAAAAAAATAATCCTCGGTGCTGGATTCAAGATCTATGTCTATCCCATAACATGAAGCATAGTCGGGAAGGTACTTCAGATAAAATAGCCAATCAAGAACAAGAACATCTCGATACTTGACAGGGTCCTCATGAATGTGCTTCCTAATGTGAATCAAACCTGCTTCTAGATGCTAAACAAAGTAATAAAAAAGTCAATTCAACAATCAAATAATACAATAAAAAGTAAACCACAAATATATACATAAATATATAATGTAGAAATACAACCAGTTATTACCTGACAATCAAACCACATATTCTTCAATAAAATACGCTGGAAAAACTTTCTATCAACCCTTGAGGTTGGACTAACAACGGAAACATTCCTGACAAAGAGAACACAAATAAAAAAAATAAAATATATATATATATAGCATAAGATGTTCTAACTAATACAATAACAACAACATTTCATATAAAATACTAAACATAAAATTAAACCATACCTTTGCTTTTTTATGAGTCCATAAATAAAGTCATGATCTTCCGAGCTGATCAGTGACTTCTTAGGGGCATGCTTTGGCATCCTCACTTTCTTCACTTCCACAATTGGACCATACAAGAATGTACTGTTTGATGGGATAAGATTGGAAGCCTTTAGTTGGTCAATATCGATTTGGATTGCAGGATCCTTCGCTAACGAATCCCAATCATCGCCTGCACCCTTGTCATCATCATTGTCAGAAAGACAAATGTACTTTTCCAGGGCTGGGTCAACCGTAACTCCAGCAACTTTACCACCAATGCCGTCACCTTCACAATTTGTAGATTGAGGCACTTCAGCTGAGGTTGCCGGAATCCCAACCTCATCTCCAGAAACCTTATAATCTGTGTCAGCAACAACAGGTGGGACTCCTTACCCACTCCTGGAACCTCAATACTTAATGAAGGAAAAGACACAGGCACAACTTCACCAGAAGCGGGAGATGATTTCAACATTAACTCCTCGTCAGGGAAAGACTGCTGAAGATCAGACACAACATCATTCACAATTTTGTTCACATCTTCAACAACAGCCTTCATAGGTGTGACCTGGGGTTCAACACCACTGACACGTTCATCATCGCCTCTCACAAGAGTGCCTTCAGGCTTGCCAGGAGCGTGCTTATCATCAGCCTTCACGGGTGTGTCCTGGGGCTTACCAGACCTGACATGATCACCATCAACTATCACAGGAGAGCTCGCAGACTTACCACGAATGTACTTATCATCAGCCTTCGCAGGTGTGCCCTGGCACTTACCATCACTGGTGCTTTCATCATGAAATACCGCATGAGAGCTCGCAGTCTTACCAACAATGTGCTTATCACAAGACTTCACAGACAAGAGTGCCTTCAGGCTTGCCAGGAGCGTGCTTATCATCAACCTTCACGGGTGTGTCCTGGGGCTTACCAGACCTGACATGATCACCATCAACTATCACAGGAGAGCTCGCAGACTTACCACGAATGTACTTATCATCAGCCTTCGCAGGTGTGCCCTGGCACTTACCATCACTGGTGCTTTCATCATGAAATACCGCATGAGAGCTCGCAGTCTTACCAACAATGTGCTTATCACAAGACTTCACAGGTGTGTCCTGGCACTTAGCACCACTCACACTTTCGTCATCAACGTTTGCAAAAGGATCTTTAACATCAGGCTTGACAGGGTTTGACTGCAACCTCTCAAACAAAGCTTCATAATTAGCAACCCTAACCTCAAGCTCATCGTACCTCTTCGACATCTCACCAAACACTTGAAGGCTCCCGTTCAACTCAACAATCTTTATTTCAATTGCATCTACCCTTGCAGACAACAGATGCATAATTTTAGGGATCTCTTCAAGCTTCGCAATCCTCTTGTAAATCTCCTTCACCCAGTCGGGGTGAGATGGGAGAGAAGAAGCAAAAGCATCACCATGCGATTTGGGAGGCACCTCACAAGTTGGATCATTGTTAGCATCCATTTGAGGAGAAACATGTTCAATATCTCCCACTTTCTCTGATGACACTGCTATTTTGTCAGCTTCATCACTTGAAATGCGAACATATTCATTTTCACAAGCAGCAGATGTTTGCCCCGGCACAGACTGCCCACCAACAAAATCATGTGCTTCAACACTCCCCAGAGGTGACCTCTGAACAGAAGGGGTCGGCACATCACCCTCTCCATCACTGTCAGCAGAAGGTGTCTCAACTCCTTCAACGGTGTCACCGCAATCAATGCCATCTGCAAGATCGGCCAAAACATATAGCCTCGCAGTTTGACAAGCATCCAATTTATCGGGTTTAGGGGAATGGGTGTCAGAGTGCAAAACATCAACCTTTTCATCACAAACAGGAACTTCACCACAGGATTTGGAAGTATGGGTGTCAACAGTAAAATCTTCACCTTTGTCATCACCAACACTGACTTCACACACAGATGTAGAGACTGCAACATCAATATCTACAGGCTTCACTACATGTGCACCCGCGGTATCAACAACAGGAACAGAAGGAATAGTAAAAGACTTGTCAACATTACTATAATATAATGGCCTACAACTACTTACACCACCGGTCTTCTTCATCTTATACCTCCGTTGAAAGACAATATTCAACGGGACATCATCTTCTAAAATGTCACATGAATCAGTACTCAACCGACATCGCTTGGTAGGTGAAGCAACAACATCAACCTCCTTGTGCAAATCTGTGTCGGCAGTAAGTCTCTTAACCTCCTTAGAAGGAATAACTCTAGAACCTGTCCTCACTGCTGAAGCCTTATGTCGAGGCATCTTTACATCACTCTTGATAGATTTTTTACGGTCTAGAGCAATGTATGGATTGAATAGAACACGACTTGCAGAACGACCCCTCCTCAATGGAACCCGTTCCTCAGAGTTATCGCTGGACTCCACCTTCTGTTTCTTTTTACCACGCATCACTCCAGTGGAAGATTTCCTCTTCTTTGATGTCCCTACATCTTCTTTATCCACCTCTGGGAAAACTTCAAAAGCAGTTTCAAAGGACTTACCATCCTGTTTCTTTCTAGCACCCTTGCCTCTCTTCGTAGGTGTCTTCTTCTTTGACGGCTCACCTTCATCATGTTTCTGCAACACACTAGCTTCTTCCTCCTCAAACTGGGGGGCCCTATTTGAAAACTTAGCTTCATATGCCTTTCTACGAACACGACGACTCTCGTACAAAGTCGCATCAACAGGTCCAGAAACTATTTCTTCAACTGATGCAACAACTACTGCATCAACTACAACATCAGCTTTTTCACCAGCAAACGCCATTAATTCGGTGCGTGCAAACTCCCCATAAATAGGGAACAACGGGCTCTCGACAAAACGCATGTATCAGAATAAAAACCAAAAGATGCGTCAAATAAAAATGTTATTTTAGAGAGAAAATATAAAAATATTACCAAATCACCATGAAAGAACTTCTCAGCTTCAGCATATACTTGGCTATAATCACATTGCTAGTGCAACAAGTATGGATCTAGTTCAGGCATCTTAAAATTACAGTCAAAATTAACAAAGATAGCTAGGAACGCTTCTAATATCCAAGCCTGTTACAAAAGAAAACTCGTTATGCCACTACAAAACAATATTTACATAATGCTCACATAAGCATTAAAGTTGTGCTGACACACACAAAAAAATGATGACATAAGACATGCAATAACTAAAGCACAATACCTGGAATGCAAGGCAATATCCATACATTTGATAAGAACCTCTAACCCCATTCCGATCTGCAACAGAAGAACTCTTCACTGATTTCAACAAACGGGTGTATGACTCTCTACCCCAAGGATATAGTTCAAACTCCTTCTCATTGCACGCAAGAGATAAAAATTGTGCACTTACAACTTCTGACCTCCTATAAACAATAAGCCTCTCAATCAGCAACAACTTTGCCATAATCAACTTCTTCTTTGACATCTTTTTCTCACATATGAAACAATCAAGTAACTCATCATGAGTCATTTTCTTCTGCCCAAAAAATTCAAATATTGACACTTTCTTTGGGATATTACAAACACGGTCTTCGCAAGGAAGGCCTGTAATAACATGAAACTCAGCAATTGAAAAACGTGCAAGATGTCCACCAACTCTAAACCACAACTCATGCTCTTTTTTTGTTTGTACTTGACGCAGCACCATTTGATGCATAAGCTAGAAATTCATAACCATGTTGGTGCCTTGCGTCAGCACCCATCCAATGCAACTTTTTGCAGAGTTTTGTAGTGAGAAGGACACAAATGCTCCTTGATCAGATCACATACAGAGGGATGTGAATATATGTTGGATCTACAACGAAATCGCTCAGAAACAGGAATGCAATATTCCAATCCCTGATCAATAACAGACAATTAAGCAAAAAAACAATCATCAAATTAACAAAAAACTACAACTTGCTCATCAAAATAAAAAATAACTTACATCAGAACCAGGATAAGAGGTGGATGAATCAGAAGATTGAGTTCCTACAAGGAACAAAATACAGAAAAATGTAAATAGACAATAACAGAATATGTGATGACATAAACAACAACAAACAATGACAATATAATGTTACACAGCGATAGTAAAATAACATGAACATCACAAAACACACACATAAAATACCAAATCCAAACACATACATTGTTGGAACTACAACAAACTAACACAAAAACAGACAGTGTCAGCGCCATACACTTGAACAAAGCAGCAGATAAGTACAGTATCAGTGACAAAAACAATCAAAAGCATGGAAAATAGGTCCGCATACACGAAGAACACTAAAAAGGCACTTACAAAGTGCAACACCGCAAATTTGACGAAAATAAACAGTTCAATAACCTGAATTTACATATGAAAGTTCCAAAACCGACGGAAAGTACTAATAACCGCACATAAGAATGCAGATAAAGCATCGATTTACCATAGATTGTCGATAATATAATGAACAAACAATAAAATCAACATAAACGAACATATTCCAAAACCCTAGCACGACAAATTTCGCAAAAAATCCGCCAAATTTATACCTGACCTACTGGATGACGACATTGAAGTAAACGATGCAAACTACGAGCTTTACAGAAGCAAGGATGAGCAATCGAGCCAGAAAAAGCACCAAACCGGAGATGGAAAGCAACAAACGCAAGGCGAAAATTTTCGAGCAAAGAGAGAGTTCGAATAAGAAAGAAAGCAATTTTCTGGAAACAGGAAAAAATGTCCGTACAGAAAGTAAATTAGGTATATATAGGGGCCATTTTGCAAATATGTCCAAACCCGCTTCTATTCCGCAAAAACATCCAATTAATGTGCCTATTTCGCAATTTTTTTCTTTTTCTGCCGCCGTCCAGCCTCTACAGCCCAGAAAATCAGCCTCTTTTTATAGGGAAAAATTAGGAGGCTGGCCAACAGATCCCTACCTTCCTTATTTTTATGTTATGTGTACTCTGAAGATATTCTTGCCCTCTCCCAATACACACGTACAGATCCTAACTTCCCTTTTTGGGGATCTTCTTCCTTTATTTTTAAGATATCAATAGATCTTTTACTTATCCATTCATTTATTTATTTTTGTTAATAATTCTTCGTACTTTTTGGATTCTGACCCTCACAACCACGAAAGATCTGATGATAGTCACAATCTTGGGTTGGGCCCCCTTTTGTAGGCTGCCTTGACTTGCCCTCAAATTAAAAAAAAAAACCCAATACTAGTCTTTGTATTAGTTTTTCTTTTAAACCCACTAATTCAACCTTGGACTTAATTTTGCAGATTGAACGGGCAGCTCGAGCAAGCATTGGATTTTGAAAAGCTCGCCAACCAATTGACGGGATTTGTACTCTCAACTGCTTAACCATTATATTTTTTTAAATGCTCGGCTGTCGTATTAAATTTGTATACTCTAGCTTATGAGCTTGTAGTATGTCAAAACGGTGTATTTAATATGTAACACATTTTGCACACTCTTTATTTGCTTGTAATCATTGTCCGTCAATTTGTATTCGTGTTTAATATATAACGTACCGCATGAGAGCCTTCACAAAAATAGTCTGATGAGCTTATACGATATCTTTTAATTAAACACGAATTTTTACTCCCAAACAGTTGCTATTCCCGTTGAATGATATGCTTGAGTGCTTGGATGATCAGACGTAGACTTATACATATATGTTCTGATGTGCATCTAGGTGATACTTTCTGATTATGAATGATGTATGTCCGGTCTTCTATTATGCTGTTCTGCATAGCCAGGTGAGTTCCTATATGAGCTCACTCAGATTCGAAAAGAGATATCCCTGCTTGTAGCCATGTGCATACTAGGTACTTGCATTCATAATAAAGCATGCCATGTAGTATCCTGCTAGGATTGCACTCATGATTGAGCATTCGTTTACTCATTGCTTTTGTAAACAGAACGACCATTATATGTGAAGTAACTAGAGTCATTGCTAGGGTTATAGGAGGACCTAGTCCCATCGGGTCCCGTCCTGAGTCAATCGAGTCATGAACTTCCTTATATTATGAGATGCCTACGGGCTTTACTGTGGAGCGGGTTGGGCATGCGTGTCACCCGATTATGATGGAATGCATTCACGAGCTGGCCAGTCTCCGCCCTATCGGAAGGGGGTGGAGGTAGGAGAGGGATATACCACTTGGTATTCGATGCTAAGGCCTTATTATATTTATGCACTTGATCTTAGGAGCATGTTAGTGTGTTAATATCCCGCCTTGCACATAGAAGCATTTTTATTAGGACTAGCGTGGGTATGTGTCTGCTGGTTTGGGATTACTTTGCGTAGGGCTTCGATCTGACACCGCCCCGCATACATATTTTTTTAGGTTTGTCTTGCAACATGATTGTTCTTTGCTTCTGTGACGTGGGCACTCTCTTAGGCGATTGCAAAGAAATGGTCTAACCTTACATTTTGATAAATATGCTTATTGATTTGGTTTTGACCCGGCTCTGACGTGGCACCCTCTTGTATTACACCTCGATTCCGCTATTTGCATGTTTGCTGGTTTTCCACGCTTAGACTTACGACAGGTACAAGGGACTTCCTCGGGTATTCCAACGATCCCTTCGAATTTTGGGTATGAAATCCCACTTCAAAATGTTAGGATAGAATTTCAAACCTTCAACCTGTACTCAGGGCGCAAGATCCTAACGAGGGGTTTCAACCCTCTAAACGTAACTCGGGAATCAGAATCCCGGGATGTTACATTGTGTTAGGTATCTCATCTTATCTTTGACAATTTATTGACAATGGAGTGCTAAACTATTTTGTTTCATCTACGATATGAGACTCCGTTTGGTTGAATTGTGAGTTTTCTATTCCTGGTCTTATTTCCATCATATGTTTCATCTTCTTTGTACTTGAATGTTTTATGGTGTTTGATTCTATCTTGATTGATCAGCTTGTTAGGATCTCATCATCGCTAGAGTTTTGAATTGTTCATTATGATTCTTAATCTTTTGTAGCAAACATGTTCTAGTGGACTTCGTTAGAAAGCTTGAATGTATAGGAAGTTGACTATAGGTTAAATATTAATTATTTAGGGGATTGATATTGCTTATAAGCTTTATACATCATGAGACTTATTGCTATTTTTATGATTAAACCTTAATTATTCGTGTTCAGATTACCTAGGAATAAGGGATTGTTATAACTCATAGGGCTAATAATCTATTTAAATCAAGATAAGAACATTTGATAGGAAAAGGAAAATAACATTTGATAGGAAACAAGGATCGAATTCACCAAATAGGGTTTGGAATTGTAGGTGAAACTATATCTTAATTATTGACTCTCCTAACTTGTTAATATTTCTCATTCTCAACCACTCAACCCCCCCCCCCCCCCCTCTTTTCTACAAATTGGTAAATACACAATACATAGGAATAGTTTATTCTCTGTGGGTTCGATCTCTTACTTGCTCATTATACTAGTTTGTAGGTTTGAGTTTTATTTTGATAGAAAACACAACGATTTTATCCTGTAAGTGGACAAGCTGAATTTTCTCACAAGCACTAGACCAGATTTCTATTTTATTGTTTGGTCTAAGCTAAGATATGCAGACACCTCGGACATCTCATTTGCATGCTTTGCGACACACTAGCCATTTACTAATTGTGATTGGGCTTCATGTTTATACAGTAGGAGGTCTGTCAAAGGTTATGTGATTCTCCTTGATGGTTCTCCTATTTCATGGAAGTCTAAGAAACAACTTGTGATTTCTAGAAGTTCTTCCCAAGTAGAGTATAAAAATCTATAGAGATAACTTGGTTGGTGCATTTACTTGATGAATTAGGCATGGTTGTTGTCAAACCTGCCTCTCTTCTCCGTGATAATAAAACAACTCTTGAGATAGCCAAGAACCCAGTGTTTCATGAGCGCACGAAACACATCGAGGTTGATTGCCACTTTACGAGACAAAATGTGTTAGAAGGTTTGTTGGATTTGTGCTATTTTCCCACAACATCTCAGCTCGTTGATGTTTTTACCAAGATTCTTCCTTCTGCTCAGCAAAATTATTGGTTATCCAAACTAAGTTTCTTTCCCTCCTTAGTTTGAGGGGGGGTGTTAGATCATATAGTGTAAGATGAATATGATTGAAGGTGCATGTGTAGTCTCATAGAGATGAGTGTATAGGATCAAGACTCATGTAACCTACTTATCTCCTTATTTACTTGTATAGAAGTTGAGTTGATCAACTGTAATGAATCAATATTTCTTCAAATCAAGAAATTGCTCCTCAAACTCTTCTTTGATTCTCTTTGTTTTCTAGTTTGTAAAGCCATGGTCGATCCTCTATGGATTAACAGGCTCGACTCTTGATCCTAGGCTAGCTAAAAAGATAATGAGATACCACTACAAAAAAAAAAAAAAAATTAGCCTCGGAAAAATGCCGTGGCAAAAGGCCTTTTTGGGGTGGCAAAAGGCTTCTAGCTTCGGCTCTGCGACGGCAAATAGGGGGTGGCGAACCGGGCGGTGGCAAAATTTGGTAGCTTCGGCTACTAGCCGTGGCAAGGATATTAGCCACGGCAAAAGCGACGGCTAGCGACCCCTGCTGAAAATGACAACCACTCTGCCACGGCAAGCTGCCGTAGCTAGAAAGTGGGTGGAAAATAAAAAAAAAACCTGCTTTTTAGCCCGGATTTTTCAGACCCGGGCTAAAAAGTCCAATATTTTTTAAAAAAATAAAATAATACACAATTTACATATTTCGATAAAAAAATATCAAAATTTTATTAATTACACAAAATTTACACATATAATCAAATGTCAAAAAACTACAAAATCGGGCTATAAAGTGCATTTATAAAAGAAAAGAAAAAAGTGACTTTACAACACGGCAGGCTGGCCTGGGCTATGAAGTGCCTCCTCCTTGCAGTCCAGAATACATGTCTGCTCATCTAGAAAGGGTCACGGGATAATAGTTGTTGTGAACCTGCAATATAATAAGTTCAATTAACAATAGCATTGCAAAGGAGAGGAACAAGGAACTAAAACAGCAACCATGACATGTGATTCACAAATAGAAAAAGCGCTCTACTCGGGTCTTCATATTCCTTCTCTGGTTTGAAACTCCTTGCCCCATCTAGAAAAGAAAAACACAAAACAATTTACTATAGGAGCTCAGCTATGTATCATCACAAGTTTTACAAAACATCAGACGCAGGAGCAGCTGCAGGTTTAGATGGGAAAGTGAACAAAAGGAGTTGAATCAATAAAGCAGGAATTTAATTGAGAATTTGATACTAGGCAGTCAAATTAATGTGTTGAAATAATTTCCATCTGAAAAAAAAAATCCAATAAAAATACTACAAAGTTCCCCTTTTTTTACTGTAAGGCAGCACTGGTATTGCAGAAACAAAATAATAACTCTTTTCTAAAATATCCTCCTCTTTCACAAAGGCTCTCAAGTACAATAGCATGAAGCGTATCGACAATAATGAGCATGACACAAAAGAGTTGCATGTAATAATATAGAAAAAAGTTTTATCACTAAGAAGAGAACTCACATTTCCTCTCAAACATAGGCTTCCCCCTGCTAAGCTATCAAAAACGGGGAAAGGAAAAAATAAAAAAACCCATCAAATTGAGGTGATAAAGCAGAGAGAACATCTAACATTGATAAATGTGTTCAAGTTGAATTTTGCAAAACTATGTAGTAAATGCATAAGATTATCCTCCACAAAATCATACAAGTGTAGCCTGGAATATTAACATTAACGAGTTCACATTGTTAGGGCATCAATAGATCAAAATACCCAGTTCACATCTTCTTCTAGGACCCTTTCATCATGTATTAATATATCATAATTAATAAAAGAGAATAGATGGACCTTAATCATAACAGGAAAGCCAATTTCATGAGCCAACCTCACAACTTCTTCGGTGCTCTATATCAGAATTAAGAAGGAAAATAGCTAGCATCAAATCATCAGATGATAAAACTTCCCAAGCACATAAATCCTTCAATAAGATCAAATGCTCTTCCACTAGAAGTTGTTTGGAACCCTACCAAAAACCACAAAAACGATAATCAACAACATGATATGAAATCCAGGATTAATAAAAAAAAATGAAGTCCAGAATTAGAAACCAAGAAAAAATTGAAGGAAGAGACTTATCAATGTGATATCAATAAAATAACAAAGCTTCCTTGTGGCCTAGGATGTACCGCTTGCAAGCTCCTATTCCCTTGCACATAAGCAGCAATTCCAAACCCCAGAAGAAAGGATTTTCATCAAGAGATCTTACATTGCAAGTTTAGGTATAAAAAACAGAAGTTCAAATAAGGGCTTAGCCATTGTAAAATTGGTACATGAGCTGCTGGATATCCTAACACTAGACAAGAACGACTTACTGGCAGAATAAAGTCATTGAACCTACAGATTAATTACCCTAACAAAATCATCAAATTAGTATCTTTCCACCAATAACTTGGTGGAAAATTCCTAAGGCCATATGAATATCTAACAAATTAAAGAGCATGCAAGGTCTGATAACCTTTGTTTTCTCAACAAAAAGAATAATTGAACAGGGTATAAATTTGTCAAATGCCAAGTAACCTCCTAAATCCTGTTAAGAATTGCTATGCTAGATTCATACTAGATAACCATAAAGTTGACAAGTAACCTCCTAAATCGAACTCTCACTATGGGAACTTGGAAGTCTAAAATGGTGAGAACAGAAAACAATTATACCTGAGAAGTTCTTCTCAAAATGGTTGCTTGCAAGCATTGAAGCACTCGCTGCTTTTCGGCATCAGAGCTAATGGGAGTCTCATCTTTGTGCCTCATGTAGAATTCCTAAAAATTTATGACAGAACAAGTGTTAAAACAAATTGTATTTTTGTAGATCAACATTGCGCCAAAACATTTGATACTGAAAGAACACAAGGTGTAAAAGCTATTTACCAGATATAATGTATAAAGGTAGACAACCTCCATAAAAAAAAGTATACTAAGTTGTCAAGGCAATTCTTATTCTTAATAAAAATTAAGCACTACAAGAAAGTAGTCTTGGAAGTAAAAACTTTACAAGAAAGATAGAAAGAAAAAATTAGATAAGAGACAAGGCATTACTCAATTTTTGTGGCTTCCTTAATGAAATCAACTTCTTCCAGCATTAACTCTCTTATTTCTTTCACGATTCCAACCTAAAAGAAGAATGAAAATTATGAACTTGAACTTCAGAACTGCAAAACTAGGATTTTGTATAAATGTATTATTTTTCTATTTGAGTTTGATAGGTTAGATGGAGTTGTTTGCTACTTCTAAGTTAGTGCATCCTACAATCCACGTATAATAAGTAGAAGGGGTGATTCTTTACATTTTTTGGGCCTACAGACCTCTTGAACCAAACCCTAACCAAACAGTAATTTTTCCCCAAATCAAACCCTACTCAAATCGTGCTCAGATCTCTTGAATCAAAATGAAAGGAGTTTGAAAAGATTACCTAAAAATAGAGATGCCAGAGAAACAAGGAAGATGTCGATCAACACATAGGCAGAGTTACCAGCGACGTGGGGCTTCAGCGCACAAACGAAGGTGGATGAGAGAGATGCCGCTGATGATGAGATGTCGAAGAGAGTGAGGTTATTTTCAAGCACAGGGCGGTGGTGGTGGTGAGGCGGTGGTGAGTGAGGTAAGGGCGCTTCAAGCTTTCAAGTCTAAGTTTTAGAGGTGTGTGAACGAGAGAAGGCGGCGAGGCGTTGGTGGTGAGTGAGGCTAGGGTTTTCAGATCTGAAAGTAGAGGAGGAGAGGGACGAATAACGGAGGGTGGTGGCCGGTGGGTTAGGGTTTTCAGATCTGGAGTCGAGGAGAATTGGTTGGCTTCAGATTCGGAGACAATCCAAGAGGAGGAGAGGGTCGGGCGTCGACCTTCATCTTCACATCGAACTCCGGTTGACGGGGATCGAAGCTCCTGCCGGCGCCGGGAAGAAAGAGGAGAAGAAGGGGGACGCGGGAGGAGTGAAGGCGAGGAAGGGTTTCAATTTTCTAGATCTGAAAGCGTAGTGAGCGAGGAGGCATGTAAACGGGTTAGGTTTTTTTTTTAAATAAAAATAAAAATAAAATAATACGTTTTAGCCACGGGAACTCTACTGTCGTTGCAAGTAGGGGTGGCAAAACCGACCCAATAGCCACGACAATTTTGCCGAAGCTACCATCAGTGGCTAATGTCTTTGTTTTTCTGGATTGGAGGCTTGTCGTGGCTAATGCCGTGGCAAAAGGGTATCAATTGCCACGCTAAGCCTCCGCCGAAGCTAGATAGTGTGGCGAATTTAATTTTTTTTTGTAGTGTACTAGACCCGTTCTCCAAGTGTCAACAAGAGGCAAACAACCCTATTTGCACTTGCGGGGGCGTGTTGAAAGATGTGAAGAGACCAAAAGAGTCACACATCGAAAGTTGAGCATAACAAACCCGAGTATATAAGTCGGTGGGCTAATTCATCCTCCTAGCCAATTGGTGTTGGGTAACTAGCACAGAAGTGGTCATGTCTACTATAAAATACAATACATATTAGCTAAAAACCAATCTCTTTTTTTCATACCAAATGACCCCTACCCTAATTAAGCCCTTCCTTACTCTTCTTCCTCCCCTGGATTTGAGGATCTAATCGCAGTTGAGCTACTTCCAAAAAGTTGTATGCAACAATCAACTGAAATCATTTTGGCCAAAGAGTAAAACGATGACACAGTATGAGAATCAACAAATCTGTCGCTCCAACCATCCAAGAAATTCGGGGAATCCGAATACTCCATCGATAGCCACCCTGCCGCCACTATGGGAGGAAGAGTTACAGGTGCTTTGTACGTCAAGGTCATGACTCGTGAGAAGATTGAAGTTCTTTGCAATCAGATCGACGTCTACTCCTCTATTTGCGAGTAGCTCACCGAGATGCACAAGGTCGTTACTGCTCAATAAGATCTCATCGGTGGTTATTATCGATATCATCTGGCCCTTGTGGCGAACGTGAAGGAGAAAGGCGTCACAACTCTGAATACTTCCATCTCTCTACGGTGGATTCGCTATGTGCTCTCTCTTTGTGTGATATTTGTGTTCTAATTGAATTTGGCAAGATTTTGGATGAAGTTAGAAGAAGCTACAATTTGTCAATTACTTGACATATAATAATCTGTAGGTCACGAGTTCAAATCCCCCTCGTCCAACATTGTAATAGGTTTAGTGTCTACCTATAAATCACAAAAAAAAAAAAAAAAAAAAAAAACCTACAATTTTGAGCTTTTGGTTAAATTACAAAAATCGCCCTAAAATGTGATAATTATAATAAAACTACCTGTAATTAAAAAAATTACATAAAAATACCTCAAATTTCTTATATTGTGGGATGATTTCCATATATTTTTATAAATTCTCAACAACTAAAATAATTACAAATTAAACAAAAAATAAAGATTTGTTTCTTTGTTCATTTGATTGCTGACAAATAAATGCTCATAAAGTTGCTTATAGTTTATATAAAATTTATTGCTGACAACAAATTCCTTAGTAATACTAACAAAGTCCTTGGCAATTAGTTTTGATAGTGGTATTTTATTTAAATTGCTAACTATAATGAGTTTTTATGTCAACTACTTCATATAATTGAATCATCAACTTCATCTTCCTACTTGTTGACATAAAAAAATAATTTATCTGCAATTAGTTTTATTGAAGTGGTCAGTAATTAATTTTATTAAAGTCGTCAACAATCAATTTTATTAAAGTCACCTACAATGATTTGTATTAAATCCATCAACAATTAGTTTTATTAAAACTATCATCAATAGGATTTGAATATGCAATAAATGATGTAATCTCGTAGAGTAAACATCAAACTGATAGTGTTGTGTTGTTTTGAATTAGGACTTCAATAGTTAAATCAGAGTGCTGATTGTGCTGTGTTGTTTTACTTAGACGAGGATGTTGACAATATTGTGTTGTTTTGAAAGAGGGTACTAAGAATGTTGACAATTTTATATTGGCACTTTTTACATGAAAAAAAAAAAAGAAAAGAAAAAAAGTATTGCCATTCAAGTGTCAATAGTCAAATTGTCCGTATATTCAAATTGTCAACATTGTTAGCCGTGTCTGCAGTCAATATGTCAATAGTGTAAGCAATCAAAGAGTCTGTATAAAAAAGTGTTAGTATTCACGTGTCAGCAGTATCAATAGTTAAATCTTAATAGTAAAAGTGTTCGTAGATTGAAGTGTCATCAATATAATATCAACCGTCAAAGTGTTAGCACTAAGGCTGTGTTCGGCTGCACTAGATTTGGATATTTCAGGAGATTAAGAAAAAACACAATCTCCTCCCAAGGGTGTTCGGCTGCCCCAAAATGGTGGGGATTATGGAGATTTCAAGAGATGAAAAACGAAGGGATCCGAAATCTTCGATGAGCAAGATTAACGAGATTTGGGGATTCTTGATATTTAAATATCACAAATTTGCCCCTCCTCACTCCACATTTCAAGTATCCCCTTTTCAGATCCGGAAGCAGAGCCCTGCCACCTCCATCTTCGTCTTCTTCCACTACCAAGGTCAGTTCCTCTTCTCCCTCCCCTCTAATTTCGTCGTTTAGCTTCAACGATGGCTGACGGCATCAACTGGGGGGAGCGACGGGTGGTGGAGGAGCTCGGGTCGCACAGATCTGGAGATGGGAGGCCGAGTTAGGGTTGCAGCGAAGCCGAGGGTGGGGCCTGGAGGGGACGGACTGGAGGCGGCGGTGGCGACCGAAGAAGAAGCGGCCACCCTCCTTCAAAACCTGCAGATCTGGTGCCGACCGTGCACTTTCCTCAACGAGCTGCAGGAGCCGACTACCCCCTCAGATATGACGGTGGCGGCCGACAAACCCCAAACCCCCTACATTTCCGACAGTGTTTCTGACCGAACCTCCCATTTGGGTTTCATGACCTACAATTCCTAGGAGGAGGAGATGGCTTTCGTGGGTGAGGTCTAGAGAACCAACCAACCGATGAATGAGAAAGGAGAGGGGTATGGGGTTTATAAAAAGTGGGGGTATGAAGGTCATTTCGCAACTTTGAAATACAATACAATCTTGTACCAACCAAACACCTTTTCGAGATTTCTGCCCAAATAAACATCCATCTCCTTACATCTACATAAATCCCAGCAATCTACACAATCGATTTTCATCTCTTAACATCTACAAAAATCTCATTAATCTACACAATCTCCATCTGCTGTCAAACACAACCTAAAGGTGAATTATTGTTAGGAAAAAAAAAATTCAAAAAAACATATTGTAAGTAACTATATGAATTATTGTTAATCGAGGCGTCTCCTTTTCTTGGGAAGATTGTTTCCTTGGAGGTTAATCTTCACTACCCACATGTGACTCCTGATATATCGCTAGCCTGCGGTGCTGCTTTAGGGTAGTGCTTGGCTTTGTCCATCGTCTACGTCCTCATTTTGTTTGGTTTAGATGTGTTTAGTGTTGCTTTTGTACAGTGCTCTTGCCTGTATTTTGCACCATCTATATATTTTATGTTTGTTTTGACGGTTATTCGCCTACCGACTTGTCGGATTTTGAAGTTCAGGTATGTCTGACTTGAGTTTTTACCCAATCAAAAAAAAGTATGAATTATTGTCAATAGTGGAAATGTAAATAGTCAACGTGATTTTTGGAGTATTTTGATCCTAAAATTACGTGGTAAACTTTTGACTTAATTAAGCATTGGGGATGAATAAACTAGCTAATTTGAGCTTTAATAGTCACAAAAATAATGTCACTAGTTTTTTTTTAAAAAAAAATGTTAGACCAAACAATGACCAACACTGCCTACAAAAAGAACAAAATTTTAACCCAAGCAAACCCGAACCTAGACACGAAATGACAGAAATATATGAAGTGATCTGACTTGAACCCAACCTGATTTCCCGATTCGATCTCAATCCATCTGCCATGGATAGGCTCTGTTCGACAACTTCGCAGTGATAAAGTTATATCGATCTTCCTCTTTAAAGTATTCATGTTCTAAGCCTATGGTAATGAATCAGACTCATTATCGGGTTTCATGAAGATCAGTTTTTAGCCTTAAAACTTGTATGGAATAGAGGTAAATTCATCACTCGTCAATATAAAACTTCCAAGACAAATTAATTACACAACAGATTCGTCACAGGTAAGACTCCAGATTCAACACAACTATACTGACTTTATTTTTTGAAGATATATTATTATTCAGCAAGAATTTGGATCAAAGCTTCAGGAGCTGAGTTCAAGGAATCGTAGGGCCATCGGATGTTTGGCTTCAGATAGCTGATCAGGCCTTAGTACCTCAACAACTGCTCCATTCACCAGTAGGCAAACTACATCCGCAACCCTCTGTATCTGCTTGATGCTGTGCGACACCATCACAATTGTCATTCCACGGCTGCTCTTCAACTTCAGCAGCACGTCTTCTATGTTCTGCGTGGATATCGGATCCAGGGCACTTGTTGGCTCGTCCAATAGCAAAACCTGCAAAATACAATACATTTTACAAAAATCAGGTAAAATGATGATAATTTAACTGATCAAAAAAAGCCCATGGAATGGATCTTCTGCTATTCTGTTTAAGCCATTTAATCTAGGGTTTCGCGGCACGATGCCATTTGGAATATAATATGGAGCATACCACAAGATGCCATTTGGAATCAATCACAAGGGCATAATTTAGAGTTGTAATGCATGAGAAACATTTGCAATTTGAAGGAGAAGCTTTCGTATTCATTTGAAGCTGTAAAGACGGGCGGATACATATATGAATGCATCAGTACCTCAGGTTCGTTAGCCAATGTCCGTGCAAGCGCAACCCTCTGTGCCTGCCCAATAGAGAGCTCGTTGTAATTCTTATCAAAAAAGGAAGCATCAAGATCGGCAAGGCTCAGAAACTTGTACACATCTTGATCACTGAGTTTCTTTCCTCTCAGTTGTGGTCCATATCGTACATTATCTGCAACTGTGCCTGTAGAGAAAGTATCGATTTACACAGTAACCACATCCGTCAATATGTGTGCTCAATCATAACTTCATAATTATCTAGCTGACAAATATATAACCTATGGGTTTGGGTTTCTTAATGCCAATTCCAAGGGAAACTTCCTCGGTGATCTTCTAGTCTATAGTATGTCATGAACGTCAAAACAAAAGAGCACGATTCATGAGAAAGCCTTTTTTTTTATTGAACAAAACCAAACAACAGTTGTCTAAATCCAATAGTTAGATGTGTTCCTAGCTCTACAAATGACAATGGCAGTAACCGCAGTAATCTATGCATACGTCTAAACATAAAAGAGCCTTATATTCCCCAAAACACGTGTTCACTATGAACACTGACCCACATGATAGATCAAAGCCTCAATACAATGGCATGGCCTGGAACATCAGAGATTCTGAGGCATTTGAACAAACAGATTCAAGTTTCAGCCCTACCCCCAATTACACAATCTTGTTATCTCTTCTAAACTAGGGGAAAGAAAGCCTACATTCACCAATCAAATCTTCTACTAAATGCAACTTTCAAGATCCAATTTGTGCTTAAAGAATGACAAACTGAATCTATTGCCATCATCCCCTACTCCTTGTACCATAGTCCATACTAATTGGTTCATTTGGCATGACGTTACTGATTGCTTAATGTCCAAATTGCTTCATTTTCCAAAAACAGCAGTTGATAACACTTGGAAACTAAACATTCAATTAATCCACTGTAACTGTCAAAATTTGAAATTCTCTGAGCAATCAATGTTCAGTTTAAACCTAATCTGACCTTCAAAGAGGGCAGGGAGCTGGAAGAGCATGCCGACTCGGCGGCGGAGGCTGAGAACGTCCATCTCGCAGATATCCTCGCCGTCGAGGAAGATGGAGCCGGCAGGCGGTTCCCACAGGCGGTTGAGAGCTCGGAGGAAGGTCGACTTACCGCTACCACTGGGACCGATGATCCCGACAATCCGACCCTTAGGTAAGTCAACGTTCACCTTGTCGAGTATATTCGCACCGGTTGAGGATTCCTTCACCAGATCCCTCACGGTGAACTTCGCTTCCTGGTGATTGCGGTCGCCGGTGAGCTCATCCACCGACAGCAGGTGCTCTCTAACATCCTCTGCAAACAAAAACAATCAATCAATCGAATCAATTTGATAAATTCATGAGATGAGTGGCGAGATTAGGGGAGGCGAATACCTTGGAAGGACTCCGGAGGTGCCATATGGATGGATTTGTGAATGAAGGGTTAGTGTGTGAATTTGGGAAGTTATGGGGAGGGAGAAGTAGAGCCTTCACTGGATGAGCGTTGAAGATGAAGGGAGAAACTGGGAATGAAATACCTGCTGCCTGTTGGGTGTCAACGTCTGACCCATTCCATCACCATTCACCACCACTCGCCAAATCTTCTTTTTCCACGTCGATAATTTTTTTTTCGGAAATTTCACCAGATAACTGAGTATTGCAATTTTCGCGAGGTTGTTGTATATTTCGCGTAGTACCCCTGAGGTTTTAAAACATTTCGCCTCGTACCCTTCCCGGTTAAGTTTAACAGTTTTGGCTTTTCACCCGTTAGTTTGCAAATTAAAAAAAAAAAAAAAGGAAAGAAAGAAAGGCCGGACGAGAGCGAAGACGATCGAAGAGAGAAGAGCGAGGAGAGACGGCTCCCGCTGCTCGAAGAGAGAAGGCTCTCGCTGTTCGAAGACCGGCTCCGGCTCGGACCTGCTGCAACCGGCTCGGACCTGCTGCAACCGAGAAGCGAGCGACGAAGGAAGAGATAAAGAAGAAGTCGACCTAAAGAAGGCGACAAGGGGTTGGAGGAGCGACACAGACCACGAGGGAGGAGGAGGTCGGGCTGCGCCGCACCGCACCACACCGCACCGAGCCGAATCCGCCGGAAGAGGGTGGTGCTAGACTGCCAGGTATGTTTGAGACTTCGAACCCCTTTTCAAATATTAGGGTTTCGTGTGAAATTGGTTGCAATTCGAGTTTTGGGTTGCTAAGTTTTTTAGTTTTAGTTTGGAATTTGGGGTTTTTGAGATTGCTAGGCATGTCTGAGACTTCCTCAGTTGGGGTTTCATATTCGAGTTCAAGGCCTGTTTCCAACTTTGGTACATAATACACCATTGCTCATTGCAGAATTCGTGTACTCCACTCGATTTCTATGCAGTTTGTTATGTTCTCTACTCAATTGTATGCTGGTTTTATGTGGAGTTAGTTAGGGTTTTTTGTTTTGTTACGGGTGAAAACAGAATTACAGAAATGGGAAGAAATTTAAAATTTGGGGGTATGATTAATTTATCTATGTCAATTTGTTATTTTGCTTTGATTGTCCAAATTTTCATGTTAGATTTAGGCCATGTGATTTCCCAATATTGGGTTATCTCAAATATTTTTTTTAGATTTAGGGTTTCAATTTCATATTGAATTGGTTATGTGATTGCCAATTTGTGGCTTGTTCAAATTGTTTAATGAGACATTTGTTGGTTTTAGTGTCTTTGATTACAAAATCCAATAGCTAGTTTGTTGGCCTTTTGTTTTTCAATGAACTTCCTCCTTGGGCAAGGCTTATACATATTGGTTATGTGATTTCCAATTTGTGGCTTGTTCAAATTGTTTAATGATTATGTGATACATACTGCAGATGGCTTGCTCAGTTGCTGTAGAGGGGTTGATGCATTGCAGAACAAGATGGCTTGCTCAGTTGCTGTAGAGGGGTTGATGCATTGCAGAACAAGTTTCTTCTATGCTCAGTTGCTGCTCACAGTCACTAGCTAAGCAAAATAGCTTCTGATTATATGCTCAATTATTTCTTATAGTGTATGAAATGTGTGTATGTATATATGCTTAGTTTCTGCTCACAATTGATGACTAAGCCGAACAAGTTTACCGCTCACAATGCAGTCTTCTGATTTTGCCAAATAATAGATCTCGGCTTAAATAATAGCGCGGCTAAGATTTTTTTTGCACATTATGCTTTAGGTGGACCAACAGCACGAGAGTTGAATGAGAAAAGTGGCATCTGAGTTGAACGAAGAGCAAAGAAGAAGAAAACAAAGGACATAAATCAAGGTGTATATAACTCATATGCGTGGATGAAGTGATGTCTTCGGCAATGTTGGAAATAGATGATCTTGCTATATAGTTACAGACAGTTGTAGTGTTCTTATAACTATTTCGTTTTTTTTAGTTTATGGTAACATGTTTCTATGGCTTTTGGAGGTATTTATGGTGCGACATGTACTCTTTGGATGTTAAACCAATTGATGACTCACCGCTGATTAGTTTACGGTGACATGTTTTTGGGCTTTTTAATCTCAACTTGATTATATGCTAAATTTCTGATTTTTTGACAGCAAATTTAATAAGCTGAATTTACAACAGTTTATGACAGCAATTTGGTTAATTTATAAGCTTATGATAACAAATGCTGAATTTTTAAAAGAGTAACCCTAATAGCACATTTGGTTTATTAGGTTGATAAGCTTAATTCACAGCAATTTTTTTACAGCAAATGGTCAATTTATAACGGCAACAACAACTTCACATTAATGACAACAACAATCAGATCTTCTGAAAATACAACAGCGGAAATCAGATACACATTTCGAACAGAAAGTGAGATAAAACTATGAATAAACAATATATCAAATTATGACAACAAGTGAGATAAAACAGTGGTTAGCCATGGGCTTATGAGAGCAAGTGAATGCAAGTTCTGACAGCAAGTGAATGAAAAAAAATGAGATAAAATATCGATTTGTTAACCATGAGGACAAATTCACTGGTAGCTTCCAGGCAAGTTTAGGCATGTATTATTGCAAGGTTGATATAGCTTGCATTCATCTATATCTGAAGTGAAACAACCTATGTGGGATTCGAACCCACATCTTGTGCATAAGCACAATGCTCTACCAATTGAGCTAATAGGCTAACAAGGTCAGACCAATGCTCACTACTCCCTTGTTTACTTTTCACATTGCTACTGATTTTTGCTCTCATGAGTGAAAAATTAGCTTTTTTAAAACAGTTTTTGTACATCATGCTCTATAAATAACTGTCTAGGCAAGTATCCAGGGGAGCAGCAACCTTCTTTCAATCTCAAGAATAAAATTTAACATCATTACCGTCAATTATTTTTAAGGAACAAACCCAATCTAAGAAACATATATTCCTCATACATGTAAACATTGTCATTGATCTTGTTATGGACTCTAGTCACCGCCATTGATCTTGTTAAGCAATTGATACATCAAATGCTTATGAATGTCAAAAATTGACCAATAAATAAATACTTTCTCTTTCTCCCTAATTGTATACTTAGGGGTATAAATAAGTCAAGTTTTATAATCAAATAGAGTTTCATAAACAAACAGACCCTCAATTTTTTCTCTGACCGCAACAGAAGTGAAATTTTGCAGATAAGAACAGATTCATGAAACATTCAAGAAATGTTGATCAAAATTTAAGCATCAATGTTGTTAGGCACTAAAATCTTGAACTTGCTGCATGATTGAAGATGAGAATAAACCAAGCCAAAGGTCGGATTTGGGCATAAACCAAAGTACCAAACACCAGATCAGATTCTACTGTAAACTACTAAACTGGATTTCGGATTTCTCATATTGCAAAATTTCAGCTAGCTATATAATCAAATTGTGCTTCAAAAATGTTGAGAAAGAAACACCAAAAGAGTAATCCAAAAATGAACGAAATTGAATTGCTAGTCAAGTAAAGATGCTAACCATCCAATTACAATTGCACACATCCAATTCCAATTGCACACAGAAAAAAGAAGCGAAGATTCAAATCGAAAATTACAACCCCAAATCCCCAAATTCCCCAATTCGAGCAGCAAACCCTCAATTTCAATTCTTCCCTAGATTCCCGAATTTCCCAATTCGATTTGAAGTAGAGAGTCAAATCGAAAATGAGGCATCATTAGCATCATCCCTAACCCCAAATACCAAAACCCTAGATTATGGTTCTTATACTCACCTTCGAGCAGCGGATCCGAGCAGGCGCGCAACACCTTCTTCTCCTGTTCGAGCGGAACCTTCTTCGCTGTTCTTCGTGCTTTCTCTTCGTTCTCGAGCGCGCTCTACTCTCTTTGCTCTCCTGCACTTCTCTGTGTTTTCTTTCTTTCTTTCTTTCTTTTTTGTGCAAACTAACGGAGAATAAAAAAAGTTGTTAGCTTTAACCCCAAAGGGCACGAGGCGAAAAAAATGCAAACTACAGGGGCACCCTGCGAAATATGCAAAAGAGTTGTATACCTCGCGAAAATTGCAATACCTCAAAGGTATCTGGCGAAATTTCCGTTTTTTTTTATTAGGAAAAACTTCGGATGCAGGGCCAGAAGTCGTTATCCGAGACCATCCTTTCGGATGAGGTCAATAAGACCTATGGGTAAGAGTTGATAATGATTAGTGACCTCATCCTTTCGGATGAGGTCAATAAAACTTCGGATGCAGGGCCAGAAGTCGTTTTTTTTTATTAGGAAAAACCACGTAATTCCCGCTACGAGGGATATGAGAGAAAGTAGAAACATTATTAATCTGTGTCAAAAGTGTTTTTATATCTGATAGCAACATTTCCACTTCTCATGGACATTTAATGTCATATTTAAAATAATTGATAATGATTAGTGAGTCTCCTTCGACAATTACATCTTTACATCCCAGGTTGATCGCTTTTAGAATGCCATCTCTAAGGGACATTGCTTCTGCTTGGATCGGGCTTTGCTATCCTATTTTCCGGCCTCCAATAGAGACCAGGTTCCCCAACCAATCACTAATGATAAATCCGACTGAACTTTCACCGTTAGATAAAGTAGACTCATCAAAATTTAGTTTATAGATCCCAAGTGGGGGTAGTTTCCACTTTGTTGGTTTCTGCTTTTGTGACCTTGAATTGTATCTTTTTCCACTATGAGATATTGTTTTCAATGTGGCATTTTCCTTGCAGTTGTTTTCTGTCCGTTCCCAATTTATCATATTCCAGTATACCGTTCTATTGAATCCGTCAATGGTTGGTAGCCTTTCATTTATGAAAACAAAGTTATTTCTAATATTCCACGCAGTCCATCGGCTAAAGGCTAAATGGATCTTTTCCATGTTGGACAAGGTATGTCCTAAGTACGCCATGATTTGTTTACAGTCCATGTTTACTGCTAGTCCATTTTTTATGTGATTTATATGCTGGACCTTCATACTTTGGAAGAAAGTACTGAATTTACATTCAAAGAAGATGTGGGTAGCATCTTCTTCATGGTGCATGGTTGTATATTGGACAGTACGGGGGAATGGCAATACCTCTTTTAGATAGTCGTGATGCAGTCGGTAGGCCATTCTGGCTTATTTTCCACATAAAGTTTTTAATTTTCGGAGGAATGTTGACCCTCCAAATCCATGCGTTATCGCCAGGGGCCTGTCTTGAAGATAGGGAAGCTAGATTGTAAGCGCTAGTTGTTGTTATGAGCCTATTTCTCCATGTTTTACATTGACTTTTATATCGATTTCTGAATGCATTTCATACATATGGGTTAGAATAGTACAGATTCTATGTAGTTTATGCATATTTGCCAAATTATGGAGTCTACACTAGTTTCTGTTTAAATTCACAGAAATCGAGGCAATTTATAGCAATTCAGAGAAAGGATGAAAAGCTCAAAGTCAACTACATAAAGTCCTAGGCCAAGTAGCAGCTGAACCAGGACAAATCGAGCAAGAAACGAGGAAAAGCATTCGACAAGGTTCTAGTCGACATCGACTACTTCTAGTCGAAGTCGAGTACACCTGAGCCAGAAATCCACACGAAGTCGAGAAGATCGCTCGAGGAACACAGAGCCACTCGACCTCGACTACTTCAAGTCGAAGTCGAGTACACACGTCGAGTCCAGATGATGCCCGAGCTCGAGTGCAACCCAGTAGGAAAAATTCCAGTCGACGTCGACTAACTCTAGTCGAAGTCGAGTACGTTCCAGAGACAATCTGAGTCCAAGATCGAGTGGAGAAGAGAAGATAGAACACTTGCAAGAGAAGATATGAGGAATTCTATGCATCCACATGAAGATCTATCAAGTCCAAGAGGGATCTATCCACAATAGTCCTAGTTTCTTTATAGATTTATTTCCTTTATCATTAATGTTTTATCTTATGTTTTTAGATAGAAAGTTTTAGATATAGATATAGTTGTTCTTTCCTAGATTAGCTAGAGGGAGTTTTATTCATTCAATTTCACACACAATTAGTTACATATCGAGTAGTCACCCAACTTCCTAGATTAGCTAGAGGGAGTTTTATTCTAAAAGTTTTAGATATAGATATAGTTGTTTTTAGATAGAAAGTTTTATCATAAATAAAGCCTTAGGAGCTGAGTTTTATTCATTCAATTTCACACACAATTAGTTACATATCGAGTAGAGAGAGAGTGAAGGTCAAGGGGAGTAGGAGAAAGCGAGAGTGGGATTTGGCTTCGTTCGGTTGTAAGCTCTATTTTAGTTTATTAATGCAAGTTATTTTCCTGAAATTATTGATGTGTTTATTTATGATGAGAATCGAGTAGTCACCCAACTTCTTGGGTCGGGGTGAGCCCGGCGGTAGCCATGTAAGGTAATGCGAAAAATTACAATTTTTTGATGCAATTTCGTTTTCTATCCCTATGAGCATGATTCTTGTGCGAAAGTTGAAGGTGATCCTTGTTTGTGTTATTGAAGAGAAAGTGATCTTAATATAACTTGGATTAATTATGTGAAAAAGGGTTAGTAACAATTAGGGTTTATGCAAAAGCCTCTATATTCCTATTTGTTAATAACGACAGTTATTTGATGAAAAGACATGATCTTTTATACCTTATACATTATTTTATATGGTTATCGTTGTGGTGTTGAAACCCTGATCTTGGAAGTCTCTTAGTTTATTGATTTTATTCCCAAATTTCGTGTTTACTTCCGTTTTATTTCGAATTCAAAGTTACGGTTTTCGGTTCTGAGTTACTCGCTTTCGAGCACCTCTGGTCGACTTCGGGTGCTACAGTAGTGGACGTCGAGAACACTGCTCGACATCGACTAGTCTTTGCTTTTGTTTTCTTGCGTTTCTTTGCTTTTGTTCTCTGTTTTGCAGTTTCTGTTCGACTGATCGAGTAGTCGACGTCAGGTAACTTTACTCGAAGTCGAGTGCTTCCTGAGTCAATTTCGAGAGTTTCTGAACTGAAAAGGCGGGCGCTGACACGCTTCCTCGTGGATCGATCCTGACTGCCTTCTACTACAACGAGAGGAAGTCTTGTATTTATTTCCTGATAGAGGGAGTTAGTTTGATTTTATATTTTATATTTCTTTCATACTTGACCATCCTCATGCAACAACAAATTGGCACCGCTGCCGGGGAAACAATCAATCGCGCCTTTTTTAGTTCTTTTTACTCTTCTTTTTTCTTTTTAGTTTCTTTTTACTTGTTTCTTCTTGTTTTTGTTTTTCAGGTGCATGCGAAGAACTGATCGCACACCTATCGACCCTATTCTTGAACTTGGGCGATACTTCCATCTTCGACAAAGACTAAGGAGGATGTCGCAAGTCAACAATGAGAATGAGGTCCAGCTCACACCAGCGCAAGAGCTTGAGCAACTCCGACTACGGATTGAGGAACTCACCACCAGAGAAGCAGAACATGCCCGACGAGAGGCGGAATATACACAGAACCAGTAACGGTGGGAGGCAAGGGTAGATCGTGAGGTCAATGCGAAAAGGGAACTTGAGGAGCAGATTGGGAATGTCCCAGCCAACGCAAAAGAGTATCGGCATCCTACTCTGTAAGTTCCAGAATCACCGATCATTCTTCCCCCTATTAATTATGAAATTCATCCTTCTTTTATTACTGAAATTAGAAGGATTCAATTTAGGGGGAAGACCCAATGAATGTCCTTTAGAGCACGTTTCCACTTTTCTAGATTTATGCGGAGCTATTGCAGATGGTGCTAATCTAGAATATCTCAAACTAAAGGCTTTTCGTTGGTCCCTTGCAGGAATAGCCTCACATTGGCTTGAAGGATTGCCAACACGATCAATTCGCACTTGGAACGAACTACATGACTTGTCCCTTAACAAGTTCTTTCCTCCTGCAAAGTCAGCTGCTCTCAGGCAACAGAACACGACTTTTAGACAGAAGCCAGTGGAGACATTAGCACAGGATTGGGAGCGCTACAAAAGGCTTCTGAAATCCTGTCCTACGCACGGACAACCACCCTACGTCATCCAAGAGATCATCTTCAACTGCTTGGATGCGCCTACTAAGGATCAGATCAACAACTACACTGCATATAGGTATCTTCAGTACACCCCACGGCGTGCTTGGGAGACCTTTGAGACACTGGCCAACTACGACAACACATATGAGATTTTTGCGGCTTCAGCCGAAAGGTATGAAAGGTCTACCCCATCTATGTCCTTATATGAGCCACCAAAGGAGATTGATCTGGGTGCCAGGGACCAATTCCACAATGACCAGGTACGTCGTCTTACCAAACAAGTCAAATTCTTATCTAAAAATCAGCCTTGTTTGGAATGTCGGTCTGTAAGGCACAATACTACTGCATGCCCGCACATCGACCAAGTACACCAGGCAGAACCCCAAGAAGAGGTAAGGTATGCAAGGGGACAGTACTCAGGACAACATCAGAACCAGAATTGGAGCTATTATCGCCAGCCCTAGCATCAAAATCCTCCGCCTTATAGAGCCCCTGGTCACCCTGACAGGGAAGGTAAGAAAGATGACTTGCAGCTTATACTTGAGGAGATGCGGAGGAACCATGCAGAAAGCAAACATTCCATCAATTCCATCCACACACAGCTACACGGTGTCAACTCAAGGCTTGGGGAAATCGATGTCTGGCGGAAATCTATTGAAACCCAGATTTGTCAATTGGCAACATCCATCCCCAAGCAATCAGGTACGCTCCCTAGATCCTCTGAACCTAGTCCTAAAACTAAATCTACAGGACAGGTAGCTGCCATGAATCTAAGGAGTGGGCGTCAGATGGAAACGCCCGAGCAAAACACAGAGGAGAAAGCTGCTGAGGAGTACTCGACGTCGAGTAAGCCAGTCGATGTCGACCAGCACCTACTCGACGTCGAGGACCCCTTACTCGACATCGACCAGAACGCTAAGCCCAACCCGAAATCGACTTCTGTACTCGACGTCAAAGACCCTCCAGCCGACGTTGACCAACCTTCTGCCCCTGTCGACCACGCTCCTACACTGCCGGCGAAGAAAAAGTTGTCATTCCCAACAAAATCTCCAAAGGATCCAACAGAAAAGAAGTTCCAGCGGTTCATGAAGATGTTTCAAAGGCTCAACGTCACCATTCCATTTACAGAAGTTCTTCACAAGATGCCTTCCTACGTCAAGTTCCTCAAGGAGATTCTGAGGAAGAAGCGGTCAATGGTTGAGATCGCAGAGGAGTGCAACTAGATGGATGTTCTAGAAAAAAGGCCAGATCCAGGTAAGTTTGCTATAACAATTGGATTTGGTCAATACAAGTTTAATGCTTTGTGTGACTTAGGAGCCAGTGTAAGTATAATGCCTCTATCAATCTGGTCCAAAGTCAAGATAGGTGCTTTAGAGCCTATGGATGCAAAACTATACATGGCGAACAACACTGTAGTCATCCAAACAGGCATGGTGGACAATGTACTAGTGCAAGTAGGTAAGTTCTTTGTTCCTGTTGATTTCTTAGTTATTGATATGGCAGATGACCCTGCTTGTCCAATCATATTAGGAAGGCCCTTCTTAACGACGGTGGATGCCAACATAAGCGTAAGAAAGAGAGTACTCACTTTCAACATCAGCGATGAGGTAATTGAGTATTCTTTTAATAAAACTGAAAGGCAAAAAGGTCCCATGGAAGAGGTCAAATCAATATCAGCCAGGTACATCACTTGCGGAGTAGCCTAAGGTAAGAAATACTCCCTCCGTCTCATAGGAGCGGAAAACTTTATAAAATATTACTCCCTCCGTCTCGAAATAGATGTCGTTTTAGACTAGTTGGGTTATATCAAAATAGATGTCGTTTTAGGTTTTTCTAGATAGGGGATAGTAATAATTTGTATTGATTTGTGTGTTGTTGACTTTTTAAAAGATTTTGATTGGTTAAAAAATGTAGTGGGTATTTAAAAATAATAAAATTTATTTAAAAGGTTAGTGGAATGATGATGTTGATTGATGGGTGAATGTTTTATTAAAAATTGTGTAGAATGCTAAAATGACTTAAATTTTGAGACGGAGGGAGTATGATTTTAATTAAATTTTTTATATAATGTTATACTTATTACTACTAAGTATCAAATTATATAAAAAAATAATTAAAAAATAATATTTTATAGAGTTTTTCGCTCCATAAAAAGCGTGCCGAAAAGTAAAACGACATTTAATTTGAGACGGAGGGAGTATGACCTCCGAGGTGCTGGAGAAGAGGGATATGGAAGCCCAGGTGGAGGAAATCATGGCGGTTCTGAACGACGATACAAAGGATCTACTCGACATCGACCCAGGTAAGTCGATATCGACTAACTTTTATTCAGAATTTTTGCCAGGTCTTAAGTATGGGGTCGATGTCGACCAGAAGTACTCGACGTCGAGTACTCTAGTCGGCATCAACCAAGATCAAACACCTCCCTCGAGCACACCATCGTCGAGCAAACCACTCGAGGGCGAGCACTACTCAACGTCGACTACTGTAGCAGTCGAAGTCGACCATACCGGGAACTCGACTACTTCTTCCTCGACGAGATAGCCACCGGATGACGAAACCTACTCGACGTCGAGTACTTGTACTCAACGATGCAAAGTTCATAAACATCACCCCCATTAAAAATTTTGGATTTCATACATGGTCACTTTGGATTTCATATTTCACACATGTGCTTACATGTTGTTTTCCAAAGTTCATAAACATCACCCCCATTAAAAATTTTGGATTAGTGTCATGGAAGCTTAAATTGAACTCGACGATGCAAAATTGGATTCATTAGAGATATAACATGAAATTTCCTAGTAAAGGGAAGTCACAATGAAGTGCGTTATTTTATTAAAAACCATGAAATGAGGTAAATTTGAAGTTGCTTTTGACATGTTGCATGATAAGAGGATGGAGGACTTTATATTTTCCATATAATGCTCATATGTTTATATTCCTCAGCCATACCTATGTTTATGCATCACAAAAGCCATATTATGCCTTATTTCAAATATATGCTCCACATGATCTAAATATTTCTCATTCTTTACCTTATTCCATCCGGGGATTATGTTGAGAATGATGTTACATTATGGAGATTAGCATATGGTGTTTATGTTGTTATTATTATTATATTTGGAGTTTGGCACGATATTCAAATATTATGGAAAATTTAATAAGTGAAAGAAAATCCGGTCACCTCAGGAGATAAAGGTAGATCGACCCTGCCTGCGTTGAGATAATAGTTCCGTAGGATGTGACACTGATGAGAGGGTTTCTCGACCAAATAAATTTGTAGTCAAGACACCGCTATAGGATAGTGGAGTCAGGTTCGTCATCAAGAGAGAAGTCAACGCTTCTAGGTTTAGTTGGTTTAGCGGTTCGGGAATAGCGGGAAAAGGTGATGAGGGTTGCTGTCGACGTTGACTAAGAATGGGTCGATGTCGAGGGATGGATAGGGAATGGTGGTTGGTGTCGGGTAAATTGTTCACAGAATGTAAATAAAGAAATAAAGTAATAAAGTTGCAAACTTCCAAGGTAAGGGATCACCGCAACGATAATCAAACACACAAAAGATAAGATAGAATAGTTATGTAATCACATCAAAGGAGTAAGCTTTTGCCTTTTCCAACAATTAGATAAGCCTTTCAAGTAACCCTAATTGTATATACCAATTTTATGTTTATAATTCAAGTTGTTAACATGAATCTCTATTCTTTCGAGTAGGCAATAAACATATAAAAGGCAGTGGATGATCAAAACATAATAAATATCAAAACTTTACCTCAAGTGTGCATGACTATCGTCAGGCAAACATCATAAAAGAAACTAACTTTAACATTAAAAATAAAACTTAAACTTACAAAACCTTCCAAACGTTCCTCTCTCTCTCTCTCTCTCTCTCGCCTCCTCCTTGCGTCCTCTCTCTCTCGCCTCTCTCCTTGCGCCCGAAGACGACTTGGCTTGAATGAATGAAAATCAGCCCCCTAGGGCCTTATTTATAGTGCTCCATCTAGCTATTCTAGGAAGGAACAACTATATCTAAATCTAAAACTTTCTATCTAATAACATAAGATAAAACATTAATGATAAAGAAAATAAATCTATAAGGAAACTATATCTAAAGTGGATAAATCCTCTTTCTCTTGATAGTTCTTGATGTGGATGGATAGAATTCCACATATCTTCTCTTGCAAGTTATTCTATCTTCTCGTATCCAACTCGATTTCAGACTCGGACTCGACTGGATTGTCCCCGATGTCGAGTAGGATTTTTCTCTCGGGGTGGCACTCGAGCTCGGGCACCATCTGGACTCGTCGTGTGTACTCGACGTTGACCAGACTCCTCGACGTCGAGTAGGGTTCTTCGTCTCAAGTGATTGCTGCTCGAATCCGTGTGGTCTTGTCGTCCAAAGTTACTCGACGTCGACTAGGGTTACTCGACGTCGAGTAGAATCGTCAGCTTCCAGCATTCTGCTATGTTCTTAAAACACACTTTTCCAAGTCCTCGTTCGTTGGATTGATGCATATGAACATGCGTTGGAAAGCTCTTTTCGAGGGATACAACTCTCATGAAGACATCAAAGCTTGATTCAGAATGATGGATGTCGAAATATGGCCTTTTCTGCAGCTGCCCCATCCTTAGCTTCTTCATTAGTTTCCTTTAAGCTCCAAAGTGCGTCAGATTTATGTGAAATTAAACAGAAACTAGTGTAAACTCCATAATTTGGCAAATAAGGATAAACTACACAAATCAACTATATTCCCGACCCAGAATACATATGACGGTAGAATAAGGAGCTGAAATAAGCATAAAATCATGGCACAAATCATGGACATCAAATCACCCCATACTTAAGCTTGCTTGTCCCCAAGCAATAACTTGGATGGTCATTCAGGGGAAGAGATCAAACTCTCAACATCATAGATTCATTCTTATATGTCCCTACAATTAATTACCATCATCGAAAAGGTACTAATGCCACAAATTCATGCATGTGCAATTAAAAAGCAACATCTACTCACAAAAGGAGGGTTATGCAAAACATTCATTCGTGACAAAACATTAATAATCAAGAGGACTTTAATTTAGCTAATGGTGAAGAAAAGGTAAAGGGTAAAGTGGTGGGCTATTTTTGGGCAATGTGGTGCTAATAATCCGGGGCGAACTCTTTTTGCTTTCTTTGATGCACTTTTTCCTTCATAATTTCCACATCACTCATCCTCTCATAATCTTTGCTTTTTTCACTTATATGCTTTTACCTCTCTAACCTCGGCACTGCCTTCTCGCGAGTCACAAACATGGGTGTCATGAATGGCCCCGGATACTTAGTGCTTCGGACTCCTCACATGTGTCCCATCTCGCCGAACTATTATCTCAGCGAGCATGGTCGATCTACCTTTATCTCCTGAGGTGATTGGATTTTCTTTCACTCATTAAATTTTCCATATATTTCAAACATTCCTGCCAAACTCCATATAATGATAATAACAACACAACACCATATAATAGTCTGCATAATGTGACATCATTCTCAACATAATCCCTGGATAAGAAATAAGGTAAAGAATGGCAATATTTAGAATATGTGGAGCAATGTATGAAGTAAGGCATAATATGGCTTTTGTGATGCATAAGCATAGGTAAAGGCTAGGATATAACAATAGAGCATATATGGAAATATAAAGTCCTCCATCCTTTTATTATGCAACATGTCAAAAGCAACATTAAATTTTACCTCCTTTCATTGTTTTCAAGAAAATAATGCACTTCATTGTGACTTCCCTTTACTATGCAATTTCATGCCATATCTCTAATGAATCCAATTTTGCATCGTCGAGTTCAATATAACTTCCATGACACTAATTATTTAAACAATTTACAAGCTTTGGGAGATGTCTCATAGAACTTTGAGTTTAGCAATTAAGCATAAAAATTTAAAATTTCACTCAAATTCACCATGTTAAACCAAAAGCAAGAATAAAACATAAATAAATAATGATAAGCTCTTCCCCCACCCCATACTTAAAATATACAGTGTCCCCACTGTATAAAATCAATATAAAACAAAGGTAAAGGAAGGAGCTCACCGAATAATGCGTCGAATAGGAAAAACAGAGGTTGTCAAGTTACTGAGTTGGTCGACGTCGAGGAACTTGGTCGACGTCGAGTAAACTGGCAGCGTCGAGTGGAAATGTGAAGTCGAGGAAGCTTCTGGCTAGTCGACGTGGAGTGGCCTCCTCGACGTCTAGTAAAACTGTGTGCTCGATCCTCTTCGTTAGTCGATCTCGACTTAGCCTAGTCGATTTTGATTGACTGTCAAGGACTTCTTTTTCCTCTCTTTGCGATCCTTAATGCTTCTCGACCTAAAAAATGTTAGATTTTCGCACGAAGACAAGACTTTCCACATGAAGCATTCAAAACTAAAAACAAAAACCAAAAACAAAACCTTAAAAATTTAAAAGTCCCAAAATCCAAAAGTTTTATGTACATGCTCTATATTTTAGAGTCGCTAGGCCGACTTCTCCGCTTGCGCTCAAGGACCGTCAATGTGGGGCCCTCTTGTGTTTGGCCCTTCTCCTGGATCATATAGGTTCTGATGGTAGTATGCAAGCACAACAGATACGTTGTTGGTTGCATAGTATCCCTTTCCTTCCTTTTTCTTCTTTCCAGCTCTCATCCTTCGCATATTAGCTCTCCACGGGGCCTTACCTCCCCTTAAATATTTATTAAATTTATTAATGGACAAAGGAGGGGTTGAAATCATACTTGGACTTACCTTTTCGTGCCCAAAACAGAAATCTTCGGGCTTAGGGTTGGTCGACGTCGAGTAAAAATGGTCGACGTCGAGTACAAGGACCCCATACATAGACTCTTGGCAAGTGGGGTGTTCAACAAAGGAAGTCGACTTCGAGATGTCTTGGTCGAAGTTGAGTTGTTTGGTCAAAGTCGAGCAACCTTGGTCGATTTCGAGCAGTTGTTTGGCGCCTTCCTCCGTTGTTGTTTGCTCGCCCTCGCGGTTGCTTATGCTCTTCACCTCCAGCCATGGAATTTCCTCCTTTGTAGAGCCAAAAGAGAAATCTAAGATCTCGTCGCCTATTGTGAAGGTGAGCAATCATTTTCTGACTCTAATCTTGGCATGTGCAGTAGCTAAGAAAGGTCTACCGAGAATAATAGGGAAAGTAGGATCTTCCGCACAATCTATAACAAGAAAATCAGTGAGAATATAGAACTTACCAACCTGGATAGGGACATTGTCAACCATACTTGTAGGGATGACCACTGTGTTGTTTGCCATGTATAGCTTGGCATCCACATGCTCTATAGATCCTATCTTCACTTTTTGCAAGATCGATAAGGGCATGATGCTCACACTTCCTCCTAAATCACACAAGGCCTCATAGTTAAATTTTCCAAATCCCACAGTAATAGAAAACTTACCAGGGTCAAGTCTCTTCTCAGGGAAGTCCATCTTTTTGCAGTCGCTGGCGATTTCTGTGATTGATCGCTTATTGCTGAGGATCTCCTTGAGGAACTTGACATATGCAGGCATCTCTTGAAGAGCTTATGTAAAAGGAATTGAAACATTTAGTTCCAGAAGCATCTTAACAAATCGTTTAAACCTACCTGCAGTGGGATCTTTCAGCGCCTTGGAAGGGAAAGGTAGCGCCTTTTTTCTGTTTCGGAGCCAGAACAGATGTCGGAGGTGTTGCAGAGTCCTCGACTTTGAGTGGGTTTTCCTCGACATCGACTAGAAGTTCCTCGACGTCAACTGCACGAGTCGACTTCGAGTTCAGTTACTGCGCAGAAGATTCCTCGTCGGCTTGGAGTTGGTCGACTTCGGGTACCCTTACTCGATGTCGAGTAGTCTGGTCGATATCGACTTGGATCTGCTCGATGTCGAGTAACTTCTCAGCTTCATCCTGCTGCTTTCCAACCTCTGGCTCGCGTAGTTGGTACCCGCTCCTGAGCTTTACAGTCGCGACGTGTCAGGTCTTCCCCTTGGGATTTGGTTCTGTATGCCCAGGGAGTTGCCCGGTCGGTCGTGGAATTTGTGTCGCGACGTGTCCGCTGATCTCTTTCTGGATGTCCTGGAGCTCTGTGTGTGTGTGGGGGGGGGGGGGGGGGGGGGGTCCAAGGGGCACCTTGGTTCCACTATGCTTGATGGAACCTTTGCTCCCCCATATAGCGGTTGGGACCCCCTGTGTAAGCTACCTCTTTCTGAGTTTCTGCCATCCTGACTTGCTCTGTATGTGGGCACTTTGGAGTGGTGTGCCATTGTGAGCCACATTCAATGCAGGGCTGGTTAGCAGAGAGGTATTTGACTTGCCGGAGGAGCTTGCGATTCTGACCTTTGTAGTACTACTCCTTGACATCCGGATCAATCTTCTTGGGAGGCTCATAGAGGGGCATGGATGGGGCTGGCCTTGCATAGTTGTTCTCGTCATAGTTTGTCGGAGCCCCATACTTATTGTCGAAGTTGGTGAGCTTTTCGATGGTAGCCCATGTGTCGGCTGGTGGCATCGTCAGATACTCATACTGAGTATATTGGTTGATCCTATCCTTAGCGGCCAGATCAAGAGAATTGTAGAAGATCTCATGAATGCCATATGGTGGCTGCCCATGTGTAGGGCAGGATCGCAGTAGATCCTTGTATCGTTCCCATGCTTTTGCTAGCGGCTCCCCAGGCTTCTGCTTGAAAGCTGTAATCTTCTGGCGGAGGAGCGTTGTCTTGGCAGGAGGAAAGAATTTATTAAGAAATGCATGCCTTGCCTCAGCCCATGTTGTAAGGGATCGCGGGGTCAGTCCTTCAAGCCACTTCAATGCTGGACCGGCAAGAGACCATCGAAAAGCTTTCATCTTCACATATTCCAGAGTAGTACCTTCAGCAAGAGTATGGCACATATCAGAAAAATTGGTAATATGTTCAAGAGGGCATTCATTAAACCTTTCGTAAAAGGCGTTATTTTTAATCTCAATAAGGAAGGCAGTGTGAATTTCAAAGTTATTTTCAGGGATTAGAATAGCAGATTCAGGCACGACAAGAGTCAGGTGCATGTAATCCTCAGCAGTGGTAGGGAATTGGGCAAGCTCAACCTATGCCTACCTCCTACATTCAGCTTCCTCCTCAGTGCGTGCTCTCTCAACGGCGAGAGCAGTATTTTTGGCTTCTATCTCCACTTGAAGCCTCTCTATCGGCTATGCTTGTGTTTCTGTGGCCGCCATGGCTCTTTTCAATTTAGTGTCGACGTGTATAAGGCGTTCCGGGTCGTCTAAGGCGTCAAACTCGGGTGGTTGACCAGAATGGCGCATACACTGCAAAATCAAAACTTAAAGGAAAACGTGAGATCTAACTACCTAAGGCGCGAATGATTGCTTCCCCGGCAACGGCACCAATTTGACGAGAGGGTTTCTCGACTAAATAAATTTATAGTCAAGACTCCGGTATAGGATAGTGGAGTCAGGTTCGTCCTCAGGAGAGAAGTCAGCGCTTCTAGGTTTAGTTGGTTTAGGGGTTCGGGAATAGCGGGAAATGGTGATGAGGGTTGCTGTCGACGTCGGCTAAGAATGGGTCGATGTCGAGGGATGGATAGGGAATGGTGGTTGGTGTCGGGTAAAATCTGTGCAGAATGTAAATAAAGATATAAAGTAATAAAGGTGCAAACTTTAAAGGTAAGGGATCACCGCAACGATAATCAAACACACAAAAGATAAGATAGAATAGTTATGTAATCACATCAAAGGAGTAAGCTTTTGCCTTTTCCAACAATTAGATAACCCTTTCAAGTAACCCTAATTGTATCTACCAATTTTATGTTTATAATTCAAGTTGTTAACATGAATCTCTATTCTTTCGAGTAGGCAATAAACATATAAAATGCAGTGGATGATCAAAATAAATATCAAAACTTTGCCTCAAGTGTCAATGACTATCGTCGGGCTCACCCCGACCCTAGAAGAAGGAAAATAGAAAGCAAACATCATAAAAGAAACTAACTTTAACATTAAAAATAAAACTTAAACTTACAAAACCTTCCAAACGTTCCTCCTCCTCCTCCTCCTCCTCTTCCTCTCTATCTCTCTCTCTCGCCTCTCTCCTTGCGCCCGAAGACGACTTGACTTGAATGAATGAAAATCAGCCCCCTAGGGCCTTATTTATAGTGCTCCATCTAGCTATTCTAGGAAGGAACAACTATATCTAAATCTAAAACTTTCTATCTAATAACATAAGATAAAACATTAATGATAAAGGAAATAAATCTATAAGGAAACTATATCTAAAGTGGATAAATCCTCTTTCTCTTGATAGATCTTGATGTGGATGGATAGAATTTCATATATCTTCTCTTGCAAGTTATTCTATCTTCTCATATCCAACTCGATTTCAGACTTGGACTCGGCTGGATTGTCCTTGACGTCGAGTAGGATTTTTCTCCCGGGGTGGCACTCGAGCTCGGGCACCATCTGGACTCGTCGTGTGTACTCTACGTCGACCAGACTCCTAGACGTCGAGTAGGGTTCTTCGTCTAGAGCGATTGCTGCTCGACTCCGTGTGGTTTTGTCGTCCAAAGTTACTCGACATCGACTAGGGTTACTCGACGTCGAGTAGAATCGTCAGCTTCCAGCATTATGCTATGTTCTTAAAACGCACTTTTCTGAGTCCTCGTTCGTCGGATTGACGCATATGAGCATGTGTTGGAAAGCTCTTTTTGAGGGCTACAACTCTCCTGAAAACATCAAAGCTTGATTGAGAATGATGGATGTCGAAATATGACATTTTCTCCAGCTGCACCATCCTTAGTTTTTTCATGAGTTTCCTTTAAGCTCCAAAGTGCGTCAGATTTCTGCGAAATTAAACAGAAACGAGTGTAGACTCCATAATTTGGCAAATAGGTATAAACTACACAAATTAACTATATTCCCGACCCAGAATACATATGACTGTAGAA
Source organism: Persicaria tinctoria (assembly GCA_037127255.1). Lineage (NCBI taxonomy): Eukaryota > Viridiplantae > Streptophyta > Magnoliopsida > Caryophyllales > Polygonaceae > Persicaria > Persicaria tinctoria. The sequence continues at coordinate 63,203,195 of JBANSL010000008.1, read as the reverse complement.
TAAGGAGCTTAAATAAGCATAAAAACATGGAACAAATCATGGACATCAGACACCAAGGTAAGGATCTGAAGCACTAAGTATCCGGGGCCATTCATGACATCCATGTTTGTGACTCGCGAGAAGGCAGTGCTGAGGTTAGAGAGGTAAAAGTATATTAATGAAAAAAAAAAGCAATGAGCGATGAGAGAAAGGTGAGAAATCAAAGGAAGAAGGAATGTGGTATGAATGTTTGGAAATTACTCCAATTCCCCAGATCATTAGCACCACCTAGAGCTGGCAAAACCCGACCCGAACCCGAAAACTCGACCCGGTCGACCCAAAACCGATTGTTTTGAACACCGATCAACCCGACCCATTTTGGACCCGAAATCCGAATAGCCGATAACCGAAACTCACCCAAATCCGAATGAACCAAACCCGATTCAACCGAAACCCATTAAGACCCGAACCCGTTACAACCGAAACCCGATATAACCCGAACTTTAAGATACATTCTAGTAAATTTTTCAAAATGAATATTGAAATAACTGAAACCCGAGACAACCGAAACCCGAATGAACCGAAACCCGATATAACCGAAACCCGAACCCGACCCAACCAAATGACCAAATTATTAGACATTACCCGAAACCGAATGACCCGAAACCCGAATTACCCGAAACCCGAATAACCCGAAACCCGACTAACCGAACCTGAATCCGATCCGACCCGCCCGATTGCCACCTCTAGCACCACATGGCCAAATATTGCCCACCTTTAGCCTTTTACCAATCTACTCCTTTTTTAGCTTAAATAAGGTCCTCTTGATTATTGTTGCTTTGTCACTTAAAATTATTTTTGCATAAACTTTCTTTTGTGAGTAGATGTTGCTTTTATTGCACATGCATGGATTTGTGACATTGTGAGAATGAATCTAATATGTTGAGAGTTTATTTTCTTCCCCTGTATGACCATTAAAAGTATTACGTGAGGACAAGCAAGCTTAAGTATAGGGTGTTTGTTGTGAGCCTATTTCGCCATGTTTTACATTGGCTTTTATATCGATTTATGCATGCATTTCATACATTTGGGTTAGAATAGTACAGATTCAATATAGTTTATGCATATTTGCCCAATTATGGAGTCTACACTAGTTTCTATTTAAATTCACAGATATCGAGGCAATTTACAGCGATTCGGAGAAAGGATGAAAAGCTCGAAGTCAACTACAGAAAGTCCAAGGTCAAGTAGCAGCTGAACCAGGACAAATCGAGCAAGAAACGAGGAAAAGCACTCGACAAGGTTCTAGTCGACATCGACTACTTCTAGTCGAAGTCGAGTACACCTGAGCCAGAAATCCACGCGAAGTCGAGAAGATCACTCGAGGAACACAGAGCCACTCGACGTCGACTACTTCTAGTCGAAGTCGAGTACACACGTCGAGTTCAGATGATACCCGAGCTCGAGTGCAACCCAGTAGGAAAAATACCAGTCGACGTCGACTAACTCTAGTCGAAGTCGAGTACGTTCCCGAGACAATTCGAGTCCGAGATTGAGTAGAGAAGAGGAGATAGAACTCTTACAATAGAAGATATGTGGAATTCTATCCATCCACATGAAGATCTATCAAGTCCAAGAGGGATCTATCCACAATAGTCCTAGTTTCCTTATAGATTTATTTCCTTTATCATTAATGTTTTATCTTATGTTTTTAGATAGAAAGTTTTAGATATAGATATAGTTGTTCTTTCCTAGATTAGCTAGAGGGAACACTATAAATAAAGCCTTAGAGGCTGAGTTTTATTCATTCAATTTCACACACAATTAGTTACATATCGAGTAGAGAGAGAGTGAAGGCCAAGAGGAGTTGGAGAAAGCGAGAGTGGGATTTGGCTTCGTTCGGTTGTAAGCTCTATTTTAGTTTATTAATGCAAGTTATTTTCCTGAAATTATTGATGTGTTTATTTATGATGAGAAGCGAGTAGTTACCCAACTTCTTGGGTCGGGGTGAGCCCGACGGTAGCCATGTAAGGTAATGCGAAAAGGTACAATATTTTGATGCGATTTCGTCTTCTATCCCTATGAGCATGATTCTTTTGCGAAAGTTGAAGGTGATCCTTGTTTGTGTTATTGAAGCAAAAGTGATCTTAATATAACTTGGATTTATTATGTGAAAAAGGGTTAGTAAAAATTAGGGTTTATGCGAAAGCCTCTATATTCATATTTGTTAATAACGACAGTTGTTTGATGAAAAGGCATGATCTTTTATACCTTATGCATTATTTTATATGGTTATCGTTGTGGTGTTGAAACCCTGATCTTGGAAGTCTCTTAGTTTATTGATTTTATTCCCAAATTTCGTGTTTACTTCCGTTTTATTTCAAACTCAAAGTTACGGTTTTCGGTTCTGAGTTACTCGCTTTCGAGCACCTCTGGTCGACTTCGGGTGCTACAATATTGGACGTCGAGTACACTGCTCGACATCGACTAGTCTTTGCTTTCGTTTTCTTGTGTTTCTTTGCTTCTGTTCTCTGTTTTGCAATTTCTGTTCGACTGAGTAGTCGACGTCGAGTAACTTTACTCGAAGTTGAGTGCTTCCTGAGTCAATTTCGAGAGTTTCTGAACTGAAAAGGAGGGTGCTGACACGCTTCCTCGTGGATCGATCCTGACTGCCTTCTACTACAACGGGAGGAAGTCTTGTATTTATTTGCTGAGACAAGGAGTCAGTTTGATTTTATATTTTATATTTCTTTGATACTTGACCATCCTACTGCAACAACAGTTGTCACACTTAGGTAATAGTGTGATGAACATGTGATTAATTTGTTTTAAGATTTTCACGGATTGGAAAAACACTTTGACTGCACGTGTTATATCTGGTCCAATAATATCCCAATAACTTTTGTAGAATTCTGTCGTCATGCCATCTGGACCGGGTGACTTGTTTGTGCCTACTGAATGCACACCCTCTGATTTTCTTCTCTGCTAAAGATTTCGGCTGGGATTTTTTTTCCTCATTTGAGCAAGGGTGTTGCTCAGTGAGTTTAATGCCCTCCGTCCATTTAAGGCTCTTTCGGGGGGTAGTATTTGATGGAGCAGGATCATCTGCTACCATTGATTTTTTCCTTTTATCAACTCCAGGAGTAGCCATGAGATTCACAAGAACAAGAAGTTAATTAGTAAAGTAAAGGTTATTCAGGAGTAGGTGAAAGAGAACAGAGAGAGGGGGGAAGTGAAGAAACCACCACACCACACAACACCCGAATAAAGAAGCAGCGAAGGGAGAGGAATGACGGACCCTACACACCTTCATACGAGACCACCCGTCCGATTGCTTGTTGCAGAGTGGGAATTTGGTAACCCTAATCCAGCAGATAGTGGAACCAAATGAAATTAACCAGCGATAAACCAAGCACTAGTCCGTACATGACGGATTTGGCCAAGGTGGAGGCCGAAGAGACCAAAATCGATCGATCCCCGTCATCAACAAACTCATAAGCTTCCCATCGATGATCAGAACAGAGGGGAAGGCTCTTAGACAAACCCAACATGAAAACCCCAATTTTGCACTGGGAGAACCATCACCGTGCCTCCCAAGGTTTTCAAAGACGATTAAACGAGAGGGAATAGGATCATCATTGTCACGAGAATAGTAGGCCAAGATTCCAAATTAAATTTGGAACAGGAAAAGGTACGAGATCCCAATCAAATTAGGGATTTGTATGAAGAAAGGGGACTCAACAACAAGGTAGAAGGGGAGAATGGTGCTAGCGCGTGAAGCGCGTTCTTTACCGGACGGGTTTCTCTCCACGTCGGTAATTAATCCTTTCTTTTTCCTGTTTTTTTTTTCTCTTTCTAAATTCAAATATAACAGTACAGTACAGTAATACGGAGCATTTTTTTTGGGGGGGGGGGGGGGGGGGGTTGTGTTTGGTGCTGCGAATCTTCTATCCCTATATTAATCCCCTCGTCATGTCCTTCCATTGTTATTGGTCCAGCTAGCCATGTAAATTAACTCTTCCAAACCCATCAATATAAACCAAACCGGTCCACAAAAAAAATTAAACACAATAAACCCTTTTCCAATTTGGGTTTCCTCCATCTGCAATCTTCTCATCGTAGCAAGGAGAGAGGGTTCCTGTCGAGTGACGAAGATGGAGAATCTCACTAGTGGTGTTCCCCAATCGGTTCTTCTCGGCTCAAAGTTGGCTAGTCTCAACGGTGGATCTCTCTTCCCCTCCGACTTTTGCATCTAATAAAATCCCTGAGAAGAGGGATCGATGGCGGCGAACCGGGCGACTCCTCTCCGATGCCTCTATCGAGTATATGACCCCTAATTTGTCAATCCCTACTTTCTCCAATGAAACTCCTTATTTTTCTGGAATTGAGGTGTTTGAAATCCCTAAACTGATTTTAATTGAAATCCCTAATTTCACCAATTCAACCCCTTATTTTTCTTATGAAATTGGGTTGTTTGATTCATTAAAGATACTAAATTAGACAACAAGGTTCCATCTACTAGTTTTCATTATTTCTGTCTATTTTTTTGTCAGTTATTGTCATGTTTGGATGATTTATGTGTACAGGTTAATAGAATGAATGCTCCTACTCAACAAGGATCTTTGCTTGACATTTTGCAACAGGTTTTTGTCAACTCAAGGCTTGGGGAAATCGATGTCTGGCGGAAATCTATTGAGACCCAGATTGGTCAATTGGCAAAATCCGTCCCCAAGTAATCAGGTACGCTCCCTGGATCCTCTGAACCTAGTCCTAAAACTAAATCTACAGGACAGGTAGCTGCCATGAATCTAAGGAGTGGGCGTCAGATGGAAACGCCCGAGCAAAACACAGAGGAGAAAGCTGTTGAGGAGTACTCGACATCGAGTAAGCCAGTCGATGTCGACCAGCACCTACTCGACGTCGAGGACCCCTTACTCGACATCGACCAGAACGTTGAGCCCAACCTGAAATCGACTTCTGTACTCGACGTCAAAGACCCTCCAGCCGACGTCGACCAACCTTCTGCCCCTGTCGACCACGCTCCTACACTTCCGACGAAGAAAAAGTTGTCATTCCCAACAAAATCTCCAAAGGATCCGGCAGAAAAGAAGTTCCAGCGGTTCATGAAGATGTTTCAAAGGCTCAACGTCACCATTCCATTTACAGAAGTTCTTCACAAGATGCCTTCCTACGTCAAGTTCCTCAAGGAGATTCTGAGCAAGAAGCGGTCAATGGTTGAGATCGCAGAGGAGTGCAACTAGATGGATGTTCTAGAAAAAAGGCCAGATCCAGGTAAGTTTGCTATAACAATTGGATTTGGTCAATACAAGTTTAATGCTTTGTGTGACTTAGGAGCCAGTGTAAGTATAATGCCTCTATCAATCTGGTCCAAAGTCAAGATAGGTGCTTTAGAGCCTATGGATGCAAAACTATACATGGCGAACAACACTGTAGTCATCCCAACAGGCATGGTGGACAATGTACTAGTGCAAGTAGGTAAGTTCTTTGTCCCTGTTGATTTCTTAGTTATTGATATGGCAGATGACCCTGCTTGTCCAATCATATTAGGAAGGCCCTTCTTAGCGACGGTGGATGCCAACATAAGCGTAAGAAAGAGAGTACTCACTTTCAACATCAGCGATGAGGTAATTGAGTATTCTTTTAATAAAACTAAAAGGCAAAAAGGTCCCATGGAAGAGGTCAAATCAATATCAGCCAGGTACATCACTTGCGGAGTAGCCTAAGGTAAGAAATACTCCCTCCGTCTCATAGGAGCGGAAAACTTTATAAAATATTATGATTTTAATTAAATTTTTTATATAATGTTATACTTATTACTACTAAGTATCAAATTATATAAAAAAAAATAATTAAAAAATAATATTTTATAGAGTTTTTCGCTCCATAAAAAGCGTGCCGAAAAGTAAAACGACATTTAATTTGAGACGGAGGGAGTATGACCTCCAAGGTGCTGGAGAAGAGGGATATGGAAGCCCAGGTGGAGGAAATCATGGCGGTTCTGAACGACGATACAAAGGATCTACTCGACATCGACCCAGGTAAGTCGATATCGACTAACTTTTATTCAGAATTTTTGCCAGGTCTTAAGTATGGGGTCGATGTCGACCAGAAGTACTCGACGTCGAGTACTCTAGTCGGCGTCAACCAAGATCAAACACCTCCTTCGAGCACACCATCGTCGAGCAAACCACTCGAGAGCGAGCACTACTCAACGTCGACTACTGTAGCAGTCGATGTCGACCATACCGGGAACTCGACTACTTCCTCCTTGAGGAGCTAGCCACCGGACGACGAAATCTACTCGAAGTCGAGTACTTGTACTCGAAGTCGACTAGAACCCGAGGTCCCGGATGCTGAATCTGCAACGGTAAGCCAAGGTAAAGATGTCTCTTCTCCTATTTCAATCAAGGATTTATCTATACATGGGAGAGGTTTGCCTTGGTATGTGCGATTATGTAGGGTTTCCAATGATGAGCCTAGGGAGTATGAAGTAGGAGACAAGGTCTATGTTGCCAAATCAAAGGATCATTGGTTTCCCAACAAGTTCAACAAGAAAAAGATGGGACCTTTCATGGTGAACAAGATCCATTCAGGAGGACTACAGTTGATGGACAAGAATGGAGTCATGTTTGAAACCCAGGCTACTTGGGACCTGCAGATGCCACCTTGAGCTTTCACAGAGAAAGTCGGCCTAGAGACTATAAAGTCTAGAGCTTGTAAATAAAACACTTAGTTTTTGAAATTTTGGACATTTGCTTTTGGTTTTTGGTTTTAAGATATTGTTTTTAAGTTTTTCTATTGTGGATATTTCTTTTCTAACGATTTTTGCAGGTACGAAAGAGTTGCAGAAGTACTCGACGTCGAGTACCCTACTCGACGTCGAGTACCCTACTCGACGTCGACTACCCATCTCGAGGAGAAGAAGCCGTGGTCGAGGACGGATCACCCTAGAAGCTACACAACACTTGACGTCGAGTAAGTGTAGTTGAAGTAGACTAACTCTCCTCGAAGTCGACTACATCTCTTCAAAGTCGACCACTTCTGCGCACACATCATCACTCGATTCTGACGATCAGCACACCTGTCTAGTGAGTTTCTTTCTTTACCCTTGTTTTTTATACAATGAGAACACTATAATGTTTAAGTATGATGTGGGGAAGGGCTTACTTCATGCATATTTGACATTATGTATGTATTTTTTTAAGTTTATGTCTCGAATTGTTCATACATGGTCACTTTGGATTTCATATTTCACCTATGTGCTTACATGTTGTTTTCCAAAGTTCATAAACATCACCCCCATTAAAAAATTTGGATTAGTGTCATGGAAGCTTAAATTAAACTCGACGATGCAAAATTGGATTTATTAGAGATATAGCATGAAATTGCCTAGTAAAGGGAAGTCACAATGAAGTGCGTTATTTTATTAAAAACCATGAAATGAGGTAAATTTGAAGTTGCTTTTGACATGTTGCATGATAAGAGGATGGAGGACTTTATATTTTCCATATAATGCTCGTATGTTTATATTCCTCAGCCATACCTATGTTTATGCATCACAAAAGCCATATTATGCCTTATTTCAAATATATGTTCCACATGATCTAAAGATTTCTCATTCTTTACCTTATTCCATCCGAGGATTATGTTGAGAATGATGTTACATTATGGAGATTAGCATATGGTGTTTGTGTTGTTATTATTATTATATTTGGAGTTTGGCAGGAAATTCAAATATTAAGGAAAATTTAATAAGTGAAAGAAAATCCGGTCACCTCAGGAGATAAAGGTAGATCGACCTTGCCTGCGTTGAGATAATAGTTCCGCATGATGTGACACTGATTAGAGGGTTTTTCGGCAAAATAAATTTATAGTCAAGACCCCGATATAGGATAGTGGAGTCAGGTTCGTCATCAGGAGAGAACTCATCGCTTCTAGGTTTAGTTGGTTTAGGGGTTCGGGAATAGCGGGAAAAGGTGATGACGGTTGCTGTCGACGTCGACTAAGAATGGGTCGATGTCGAGGGATGGATAGGTAATGGTGGTTGGTGTCGGGTAAATTCTTCGCAGAATGTAAATAAAGAAATAAAGTAATAAAGTTGCAAACTTCCAAGGTAAGGGATCACCGCAACGATAATGAAACACGCAAAAGATAAGATAGAATAGTTATGTAATCACATCAAAGGAGTAAGCTTTCGCCTTTTCTAACAATTAGATAACCCTTTCAAGTAACCCTAATTGTATATACCAATTTTAGGTTTATAATTCAAGTTCTTAACATGAATCTCTATTCTTTCGAGTAGGCAATAAACATATAAAAGGCAGTGGATTATCAAAACATAATAAATATCAAAAATTTACCTCAAGTGTGCATGACTATCGTCAGGCTCACCCCGACCCTAGAAGAAGGAAATTAGAAAGCAAACATCATAAAAGAAACTAACTTTAACATTAAAAATAAAACTTAAACTTACAAAACCTTCCAAACGTTCCTCCTCTCTCTCTCACTCTCTCTCTCTCTCTCTCTCTCTCTCTCTCGCCTCCTCCTTGCGTCCTCTCTCTCTCGCCTCTCTCCTTGCGCCCGAAGACGACTTGGCTTGAATGAATGAAAATCAGCCCCCTAGGGCCTTATTTATAGTGCTCCATCTAGCTATTCTAGGAAGGAACAACTATATCTAAATCTAAAACTTTCTATCTAATAACATAAGATAAAACATTAATGATAAAGAAAATAAATCTATAAGGAAACTATATCTAAAGTGGATAAATCCTCTTTCTCTTGATAGTTCTTGATGTGGATGGATAGAATTCCACATATCTTCTCTTGCAAGTTATTCTATCTTCTCGTATCCAACTCGATTTCAGACTCGGACTCGACTGGATTGTCCCCGATGTCGAGTAGGATTTTTCTCCCGGGGTGGCACTCGAGCTCGGGCACCATATGGACTCGTCGTGTGTACTCGACGTTGACCAGACTCCTCGACGTCGAGTAGGGTTCTTCGTCTCGAGTGATTGCTGCTCGAATCCGTGTGGTCTTGTCGTCCAAAGTTACTCGACGTCGACTAGGGTTACTCGACGTCGAGTAGAATCGTCAGCTTCCAGCATTCTGCTATGTTCTTAAAACACACTTTTCCAAGTCCTCGTTCGTCGGATTGACGCATATGAGCATGCGTTGGAAAGCTCTTTTCGAGGGATACAACTCTCATGAAGACATCAAAGCTTGATTCAGAATGATGGATGTCGAAATATGGCCTTTTCTGCAGCTGCACCATCCTTAGCTTCTTCATTAGTTTCCTTTAAGCTCCAAAGTGCGTCAGATTTATGTGAAATTAAACAGAAACTAGTGTAAACTCCATAATTTGGCAATAAGCATAAACTACACAAATCAACTCTATTCCCGACCCAGAATACATATGACGGTAGAATAAGGAGCTGAAATAAGCATAAAATCATGGCACAAATCATGGACAAGACCTCTCTTTGGTTCTGTATGCCCAGGGAGTTGCCCGGTCGGTCGTGGAATTTGTGCTGTGAATTGACCCATCTGGGTCTCAATGTTCCTCTTCCAGATGTCCAGTTCTCCAAATCTTGTATTGATGTTTTGGAGCTTATTGTTGATGGCGCTATTGGCTTGCTTGCTTTCTGCTTGATTCCGGTGCATCTCATCGAGGATCATCTGTAGATCATCCTTCCGCTGATCTCTTTCTGGATGTCCTGGAGCTCTGTATGGGGGGTCCAAGGGGCACCTTGGTTCCACTATGTTTGATGGAACCTTTGGTCCCCCATATAGCGGTTGGGACCCCCTGTGTAAGCTACCTCTTCGTGAGTTTCTGCCATCCTGACTTGCTCTGTATGTGGGCACTCTGGAGTGGTGTGCCATTGTGAGCCACATTCAATGCAGGGCTGGTTAGCAGAGAGGTATTTGACTTGCCGGAGGAGCTTGCGATTCTGACCTTTGTAGTACTACTCCTTGACATCCGGATCAATCTCCTTGGGAGGCTCATAGAGGGGCATGGATGGGGCTGGTCTTGCATAGTTGTTCTCTTCATAGTTTGTCGGAGCCCCATACTTATTGTCGAAGTTGGTGAGCTTTTCGATGGTAGCCCATGTGTCGGCTGGTGGCATCGCCAGATACTCATACTGAGTATATTGGTTGATCCTATCCTTAGCGGCCAGATCAAGAGAATTGTAGAAGATCTCATGAATGACATATGGTGGCTGCCCATGTGTAGGGCAGGATCGCAGTAGATCCTTGTATCGTTCCCATGCTTTTGCTAGCGGCTCCCCAGGCTTCTGCTTGAAAGCTATAATCTTCTGGCGGAGGAGCGCTGTCTTGGCAGGAGGAAAGAATTTATTAAGAAATGCCTGCATTGCCTCAGCCCATGTTGTGAGGGATCGCGGGGTCAGTCCTTCAAGCCACTTCAATACTGGACCGGCAAGAGACCATCGAAAAGCTTTCATCTTGACATATTCCAGAGTAGTACCTTCAGCAAGAGTATGGCACATATCAGAAAGGCAGTGTGAATTTCAAAGTAATTTTCATGGATTAGAATAGCAGTTTCAGGCACGACAAGAGTCGGGTGCATATAATCCTCAGCAGTGGTAGGGAATTCAGCAAGCTCAGCCTCTGCCTACCTCCTACGTTCAGCTTCCTGCTCAGTGTTTATGTGGCCGCCATGGCTCTTTTGAATTTAGTGTGGGCGTGTATAAGGCATTCCGGGTCGTCTAAGGCGTCAAACTCGGGTGGTTGACCAGAATGGCGCATACACTGCAAAATTAAAACTTAAAGGAAAACGTGAGATCTAACTACCTAAGGCGCGAATGATTGCTTCCCCGGCAACGGCGCCAATTTGACGAGAGGGTTTCTCGACTAAATAAATTTACAGTCAAGACTCCGCTATAGGATAGTGGAGTCAGGTTCGTCCTCATGAGAGAAGTCAGCACTTCTAGGTTTAGTTGGTTAAGTGGTTCGGGAATAGCGGGAAAAGGTGATGAGGGTTGCTGTCGACGTCGGCTAAGAATGGGTCGATATCGAGGGATGGATAGGGAATGGTGATTGGTGTCGGGTAAAATCTATGCAAAATGTAAATAAAGATATAAAGTAATAAAGGTGCAAACTTTAAAGGTAAGGGATCACCGCAACGATAATCAAACACACAAAAGATAAGATAGAATAGTTATGTAATCACATCAAATGAGTAAGCTTTTGCCTTTTCCAACAATTAGATAACCCTTTCAAGTAACCCTAATTGTATCAACCAATTTTATGTTTATAATTCAAGTTGTTAACATGAATCTCTATTCTTTCGAGTAGGCAATAAACTTATAAAAGGCAGTGGATGATCAAAACATAATAAATATCAAAACTTTGCCTCAAGTGTGCATGACTATCGTCGGGCTCACCCCGACCTTAGAAGAAGGAAAATAGAAAGCAAACATCATAAAAGAAACTAACTTTAACATTAAAAATAAAACTTAAACTTACAACACCTTCCAAACGTTCCTCTTCCTCCTCCTCCTCCTCCTCCTCCTCCTCCTCTCTCTCTCTCTCTCTCTCTCTCTCTCTCTCTCTCTCTCTCTCTCTCTCGCCTCTATCATTGCGGCCGAAGACGACTTGACTTGAATGAATGAAAATCAGCCCCTAGGGCCTTATTTATAGTGCTCCATCTAGCTATTCTAGGAAGGAACAACTATATCTAAATCTAAAACTTTCTATCTAATAACATAAGATAAAACATTAATGATAAAGAAAATAAATCTATAAGGAAACTATATCTAAAGTGGATAAATCCTCTTTCTCTTGATAGATCTTTATGTGGATGGATAGAATTTCACATATCTTCTCTTGCAAGTTATTATATCTTCTCATATCCAACTCGATTTCAGACTTGGACTCGACTAGATTGTCCTTGACGTCGACCAAACTCCTCGACGTCGAGTAGGATTTTTCTCCCGGGGTGGCACTCGAGCTCGGGCACCATCTGGACTCGTCGTGTGTACTCGACGTCGACCAGACTCCTCGATGTCGAGTAGGGTTCTTCGTCTAGAGCGATTGCTGCTCGACTCCGTGTGGTTTTGTCGTCCAAAGTTACTCGACATCGACTAGGGTTACTCGACGTCGAGTAGAATCGTCAGCTTCCAGCATTATGCTATGTTCTTAAAACGCACTTTTCTGAGTCCTCCTTCGTCGTATTGGCGCATATGAGCATGTGTTGGAAAGATCTTTTCGAGGGCTACAACTCTCATGAAGACATCAAAGCTTGATTAAGAATGATGGATGTCGAAATATGACCTTTTCTCCAGCTGCACCATCCTTAGTTTCTTCATGAGTTTCCTTTAAGCTCCAAAGTGCGTCAGATTTCTACGAAATTAAACAGAAACTAGTGTAGACTCCATAATTTGGCAAATAAGCATAAACTACACAAATTAACTATATTCCCGACCCAGAATACATATGACGGTAGAATAATGAGCTTAAATAAGCATAAAAACATGGCACAAATCATGGATATGAGACACCAAGGTAAGGATCCGAAGCACTAAGTATCCGGGGCCATTCATGACATCCATGTTTGTGACTCGCGAGAAGGCAGTGCAGAGGTTAGAGAGGTAAAAGCACTCGACAAGGTTCTAGTCGACATCGACTACTTCTAGTCGAAGTCGAGTACACCTGAGCCAGAAATCCACACGAAGTCGAGAAGATCACTCGAGGAACACAGAGCCACTCGACGTTGACTACTTCTAGTCGAAGTCGAGTATACACGTCGAGTTCAGATGATGCCCGAGCTCGAGTGCACCCCAATAGGAAAAATACCAGTCGACGTCGACTAACTCTAGTCGAAGTCGAGTACGTTCCCGAGACAATTCGAGTCCGAGATCGAGTGGAGAAGAGTAGATAGAACACTTGCAATAGAAGATATGTGGAATTCTATCCATCCACATGAAGATCTATCAAGTCCAAGAGGGATCTATCCACAATAGTCCTAGTTTCTTTATAGATTTATTTCCTTTATCATTAATGTTTTATCTTATGTTTTTAGATAGAAAGTTTTAGATATAGATATAGTTGTTCTTTCCTAGATTAGCTAAAGGGAACACTATAAATAAAGCCTTAGGGGCTGAGTTTTATTCCTTCAATTTCACACACAATTAGTTACATATCGAGTAGAGCGAGAGGGAAGGCCAAGAGGAGTTGGAGAAAGCGAGAGTGGGATTTGGCTTCGTTCGGCTGTAAGCTCTATTTTAGTTTATTAATACAAGTTATTTTCCTGAAATTATTGATGTGTTTATTTATGATGAGAAGCGAGTAGTTACCCAACTTCTTGGGTCGAGGTGAGCCCGACGGTAGTCATGTAAGGTAATGCGAAAAGGTACAATCTTTTGATGCGATTTCGTCTTCTATCCCTATGAGCATGATTCTTTTGCGAAAGTTGAAGGTGATCCTTGTTTGTGTTATTGAAGCGAAAGTGATATTAATATAACTTGGATTAATTATGTGAAAAAGGGTTAGTAAAAATTAGGGTTTGTGCGAAAGCCTCTATATTCCTATTTGTTAATAACGACAGTTGTTTGATGAAAAGGCATGATCTTTTATACCTTATGCATTATTTTATATGGTTATCGTTGTGGTGTTGAAACCCTGATCTTGGAAGTCTCTTAGTTTATTGATTTTATTCCCAAATTTCGTGTTTACTTCCGTTTTATTTCGAACTCAAAGTTACGGTTTTCGGTTCCGAGTTACTCGCTTTCGAGCACCTCTGGTCGACTTCGGGTGTTGTGTGGTGTGGCGGTTCTTTACCGGACGGGTTTCTCTCCACGTCGGTAATTAATCCTTTCTTTTTCCTGTTTTTTTTCTCTTTCTAAATTCAAATATAACAGTATAGTATAGTAATACGGAGCATTTTTTTGGGGGGTTTGTGTTTGGTGCTGCGAATCTTCTGTCCCTATATTAATCCCCTCGTCCTGTCCTTCCATTGTTATTGGTCCAGCTAGCCATGTAAATTAACTCTTCCAAACCCATCAATATAAACCAAACCGGTCCACAAAAAACATTAAACACAATAAACCCTTTTCCAATTTGGGTTTCCTCCAACTGCAATCTTCTCATCGTTGCAAGGAGAGAGGGTTCATGTCGAGTGACGAAGACGGAGAATCTCACTAGTGGTGTTCCCCAATTGGTTCTTTTTGGCTCAAAGTTGGCTAGTCTCAACGGTGGATCTCTCTTCCCCTCCGACTTTTACATCTAATAAAATACCTGAGAGCAAGAGGGATCGATGGCGTCGAACCAAGCGACTCCTGTCCGATGCCTCTATCGAGTATATGACCCCTAATTTGTCAATCCCTACTTTCTCCAATGAAACTCCTTATTTTTCTGGAATTGAGGTGTTTGAAATCCCTAAACTGATTTTAATTGAAATCCCTAATTTCACCAATTCAACCCCTTATTTTTCTTATGAAATTGGGTTGTTTGATTCATTAAAGATACTAAATTAGACAACAAGGTTCCATCTACTAGTTTTCATTATTTCTGTCTATTTTTTTGTCCGTTATTGTCATGTTTGGATGATTTATGTGTACAGGTTAATAGAATGAATGCTCCTACTCAACAAGGTTCTTTGCTTGACATTTTGCAACAGGTTTTTGACATTTTTAATATCTATTTTCAAGTTTCAAATGTAACAATTGTTTCTTACGTACAGTAACCCTTCTCTTATTGATTCTAGTGTGATGACTATGATGCCTATGCTAAACTTCTTCAAGGCAGTGATATGTGACCTTTCAACCTTTTGAGGTTTGGCCTTGCTGGTGTACATCGGTTGGTGTTCAAGTTGCTTTGATGCTGCTGTTACTGATTTCCACTCTCAGCCCTTGCTGGTGTTCTCTTATATGTGCTGGCCTTCATTTATATTTCTACTATATTATTAGCGTATTAAAACACGGTGTCAGCGTTTGCATAAACATTGAATTAATTTTCTTGAAGTGGTTTTTATTAAAGTGCTGCCCTACTATATTACTATATGTATTGGACTACATCTTGCTGATGTTAGCATACTCATTGGGGATTCTGCGAAGCCGACAAGACAACCTCAACGACGGTTGAATCCACCTATATGATGGAGGTCGTCAAAAAGGAGGTCTTGAAGCTCCTTCAGCAAGTATTATCTACCCCATTTCTGATAGTCAATGGGTAAGTCTGACACAAGTGGTCCCTAAAAAGGGAGGTATCACTGTCTCTGAGAATCGGGAAGGTGAGATGGTACCTATGAGGGTACAAACTGGTTGGAGGGTTTGCATTGACTATCGCAAACTCAATGCTGCGACACGTAAGGATCACTTTCCTTTACCTTTCATTGATCAAATGCTTGAGCGCCTTGCCGACCGGTCCTATTATTGTTTTTTGGATGATTATTCTGGATATTTTCACATTCCTATTGCACCTGAGGACCAGGAGAAAACTACTTTTACATGTCCTTTTGGTACTTTTGATTATATAGTAGAATGCCTTTTGGATTATGCAATGCGCCTGATACATTTCAAAGATGCATGATGATGTCATCCTCAAGCGAAAGAAGAAGGCTCCACCTTGGGAGTCGTTAAAGAAACGGCGTTAATTATTTTATTATTTTTTATATATTAGGATTTTAGATTAAAGTTTTATCTTCTAGGTTTATTTATCTTTAGAATTAAAATTATATCTTTATCAACCTAAATTCTATCTTGCACGGTAGAATTGGTTCTTAGGTTTTCTATTTAAACATTGTAGTTCTATTGAATTAAATCAGATTGAATATAATTGAGAAACCCCTTTATGAATTAAAGGGTTCTCGATTATCAATCCAAACCCACATTCGGTTCGTATACTTCCATATTCTTCCGATCAAGTAACTTCAATTGCAAATTTGAGATCAGCCGTAATTGTTGACCAAATACAAGTGTGTTTTCAATACATACTCCCTCCATATTTCGTTATTGGAATCGAAAAGTCAACCGAGTGCAAGAGCGGCAATTTGAAGGCCTAATTAGATAGTCCTAATTAGCAATTTATCAATTGATATATATCAACGGCAATTTCCAAGTCAACAACGGCAATTTGGAGTCTACTCGTTACAAATTCGACATCAATTCAAGGATATCAAGGAGCCTAAGCAAGATCGAAGCTTTTGTTTTAGCAATTGGCCGGCCTAGCCGATTGCTATACATCAATTGGTATTCAGAGACAGGTTATGCTATGCTCTTTGTTTCGTTGATGTTATTGATGTTTTGATTTGATATGATTTGCGAAATCTGGGGAGGAGACTGGGATGATGATCCCGATCCATGGGCTGCACAACAACGATGCCGACAAGAGCTCCAGAGAAGAGCTTTGCATCAACAACAAGCTTTAGAACGACAACGAGAGGCTCAAAGGCACCGCCTTTGGCTTCAACATCAACGCGAAGTCAAAAGACGCCAACTTTGGCTTCAACGTCAAGAGGAAGAACAACGTCAATTGGAGATCGAAGATAAGAGGTGCCGACAACGCTATCAGATTCGGCTTCTCCAACAAAGAGAGGCTGAGGAGGCACGACGACTCGAGGAGGAGGAACGTTTCCGAGAGGAGGAACGAAGCCGATGGTTGAAGATTGCGGAGATGGTGGACAAATTCGTTGGCCAAGAGACTGCACTGCGCGATGATTTTGTTTCGCAGATTCCCGTTGACTCCGAACTCGGAATTGAGTCAACTCAGTCTTGTTGCGAAGCTGACTCGACGAGCTTTCCAACAGTGGGTCAAACGCTGCAAGACTCCCCCGGAAAGGTCTCCGAATTTGTGTTGCAAGAAGACTGCGACAGTGTTCTGCAGGACGATCATGTTCATTCCGTTGACGAGGATGAGGTACTTGATGACGTGTCTCAAGAGTTAGCGATTGTACCTCTTGGGCATGTTCATGAAGTTCCATTTGCTGAGATTTGTGTGGTCATTGATCCTATTCTTATTGAAGATCAAGTCCGTTCAACGATCACGCATGAAGGTGTTGTTTTTGGGGTTCATATACCTCGAATTCTCCTGGCACCTATTCCACCCATTCCTCCGTCACCTTCTTTGAAGGTTGCTGCTCCTTCCTCGCTGATCATCGCTGACTCGATTCGAGGACGAATCGAAGATAAGAGGGGGAGAATGATGCGGGTCAAGATGGTCTTCTTTGGGTCAAACAACGATCTTGATCCAGGCGACGACTCGAGGACGAGTCGATTTCAAATGGAGGAGAATGATGTCATCCTCAAGCGAAAGAAGAAGGCTCCACCTTGGGAGTCGTTAAAGAAACGGCGTTAATTATTTTATTATTTTTTATATATTAGGATTTTAGATTAAAGTTTTATCTTCTAGGTTTATTTATCTTTAGGATTAAAATTATATCTTTATCAACCTAAATTCTATCTTGCACGGTAGAATTGGTTCTTAGGTTTTCTATTTAAACATTGTAGTTCTATTGAATTAAATCAGATTGAATAGAATTGAGAAACCCCTTTATGAATTAAAGGGTTCTCGATTATCAATCCAAACCCACATTCGGTTCGTATACTTCCATATTCTTCCGATCAAGTAACTTCAATTGCAAATTTGAGATCAGCCGTAATTGTTGACCAAATACAAGTGTGTTTTCAATACATACTCCCTCCATATTTCGTTATTGGAATCGAAAAGTCAACCGAGTGCAAGAGCGGCAATTTGAAGGCCTAATTAGATAGTCCTAATTAGCAATTCATCAATTGATATATATCAACGGCAATTTGCAAGTCAACAACGGCAATTTGGAGTCTACTCGTTACAAATTCGACATCAATTCAAGGATATCAAGGAGCCTAAGCAAGATCGACGCTTTTGTTTTAGCAATTGGCCGGCCTAGCCGATTGCTATACATCACATGATGAGTATATTTTCTGAATATGTTAAGCATTTCATTGAAGTGTGATTTCACTGTGCATAGGGAAGATTTTGACTCCTATTTGCATCATTTATCACTAGTGCTTAAGGGATGTGTTGAAACTAATTTGGTCTTAAATTCTAAAAAGTGTAATTTTATGGTTGAACAATGGATTGTTCTTGGTCACATTGTGTCCAAGAAAGGCATTGAGGTAGATAAAGCGAAGATAGATCATATTCAGTCTTTACCTTATCCTATAAATGTGCATGAGATCCATTCTTTCTTAGGTCATGCAGGATTTTATCGGAGGTTTATCAAGGATTTCTCTAAGATAACCTCCACATTATGTGAATTGCTTAAGAAAGATGTCTATTATTTAAGCGAAGATAGATCTTATTCAGTCTTTTGTGTTTGATGATAATTGTAAGAGTGCTTTTCATGAGTTGAGGAATCAGTTGACTTCGACACCTATTATTCAGGCTCATATTTGGACTTTGCCTTTTTGAGTTGATGTGTGATGCTAGTGATTATGCCGTTGGGGCTGTTTTGGGACAAAAAGTTGAGAAAGCGTCTCACGTGATCTATTATACTTCTATGATGTTGAATGCGGTGTAACAGAATTACACTATTACTGAGAAAGAGTTGTTAGATGTGGTGTTTGCTCTAGAGAAATTTCGTCATTATTTATTGGGTGCCAAAGTAGTGTTTTATAGTGATCATGCGACACTCCGCTATTTGAGGACAAAGAAGGACGCAAAGCCTAGATTGATTCGATGGATTCTACTTATGATGGAATTCAACTTGGAAATTAGAGATAAGAAGAGAGCAGAGAATTTGGTAGCTCACCACCTAAGCAGAATTTACAGAACTGATGGTGGGGGAGAATTTCGACCTATGATGACACTAAGCATGACGCCGCCCGCCGCCTTGACGGTGCTTTGACTTCCGATTTGCTTGATGATGATGGGAGTGAGCCACCTGCTTTGCTTATGAGTATTCGGACTAAGCAACCTTGGTTCGCTGATATTGTTAAGTACTTGGTGGCTGGAATCTTCCCTTCAAATTGCCCGAAAGCTAAGAAGGACAAAGTTCGGCACGATGCTCGCTACTATGTTTGGGATGATCCTTTATTGTGGAAGCACTACACTGATAGAATTGTTCGTCGATGTCTTCCGAACAATGAGGTAACTTTTGTCTAGAGATTTTGTCACTCACACCCAAGTGGTAGACATTTTGGAGCATATAGATTTTGTCACTCACACCCAAGTGGTGGCCGCATATCTTTTGCGATGCTCATACTTTCTGCAGAACTTGTGATCGATGCTAGCGAACCGGAAATATTTCAAGCAGGAATGAGATGTCACTGTCTTCGATTATGGTATGCGATATCTTTGATGTCTGGGGTATTGATTTCATGGGACCCTTTCCTAGTTCATTTGGTAATGTTTACATCTTGCTTACAGTTGATTATGTGTCTAAGCGGGTTGAGGCAAAGGCGACAAAGACTAATGATGCTCGCACAGTTGCTACTTTCTTGAAGAGTCTATTTGCTAGATTTGAGATGCCCAGAGCTTTATCGGTGACAGGGGAACTCACTTCTGTAACAAGATTGCCAGCACTCTTTTAAGGAAGTACAATGTGACTCAGAAGGTCTCTACCGCCTATCATCCTCAAACCAATGGACAGACATAATCGTTTAACAGGGAAGTGAAAAGGATTTTAGAGCAGACTGTTGCACCGAATATTAAAGACTGGAGTCTCAAATTGGATGATGCATCATGGGCTTACCGTACTGCTTATAAGACACATATTGGGATGTCTCCATTTTGCTTGGTTTATGGGAAGCCTTGTCATTTGCTAGTTGAGCTCGAGCATAAGGCATTCTGGGCAGTCAAATAGGCCAATATGGATGCATTTGAAGCAGGAGAATTGATGAAGCTTCAGCTTCAGGAGTTGGAAGAGATTCGTTGGGATGCTTATGATAATGCTAGGATCTATAAGGACAAAACAAAAGCATGGCATGATAAGCATATTTTGAGGAGAGAATTTTGTCCAAGAGATAAGGTTATGTTGTATGTTTCACGTCTAAAACTTCACCCTTGGAAGCTCAAGTCTAGATGGACGGGTCCCTACATTGTAGTCCATGTTTATCCCTATGGTGTAATTGATTTACAGAATCCAATGGATAGTCATAACATCAAGGTGAGTGGTCAAAGGATCAAGAAATATCACGAGAACATCGCCGGACAAGTTATGGACTCCTGGCAAGGGGAGGATCTTCCTGAGGAATATAATCACTTCATTACATCTACCCATGGACGTAAAATAAAGACGTTGCTCGGGAGGCAACCCGAGGTAAGTTTCTTTCATTTTCACTTCTTTCATTTCATTTTTCTCTCATTTTTGTTTTATTAGCATTAGGTTTGTTAGTTTTTGCATTCTGGAGATGTTTGGAACGAGTTTATGAGGTAAGTTTTGGACTTTAGGATCGAAAAAAAGAGGTATGCTTCACTGAGGGTCACGGCACCCGCCGTGCATTATTGTTCAGAGAGAGTTGGGCTGCCGTTCGTTGGACAGGTGGGGCCCACTTCAATATTTAAACCCTATTTTATTTTCCCTCTTCACTTCATCCCTAAACTTCAAACCCTCCTCCATATCCTTCAACCTTCCAAACCCTCTCCTTCGTCACAAATTCTCACACTACATCCAAACTGATGCTCGAATCGGAATTCCGACCACATATTCGGAATCTACACAACCCGATCTACTAATACTCACCCTCGGTTTCCACTTTCGTTCAATTTCAAAATTCACCCAAATCTCAAACCACCACCTCCGGCCACTTTCTGTTCGAAATCACCCTCTTCAAGTCCTTAGAACCACTTTTCGTGAAGCAAGGAGGAGGAAACGGGCTTATTCTGGCGTCGAAGGAGGAGTTTCTAGTGGAAAGCCGATCGCCTACTATCGCCCAGAACGCCAATTTCGTCAGATTTTGTAAGTTTTGCTTCGTTTCTTCGATCTATTTCATCGTCATGACTTCTTTTCCGCACATGATTGCTCCAGACACATTAGATGTTGATGAATTAGGAAGATGGAATGATCTTAGGCATAGAAAATATTTGACGACGAAGTTTTTCGATCATCCGGCTTTAGACACTTCTAGCTCGAAAACTCTCAGCATAAACAAATATGGATAACAGTCCTGTTGGATTTATATTCGGTAGGAATGACCCTCGGGTTCCTTTCCTATCCTTTGCGGATGACATCATTATTTTCACAAGAGGTAGTGTTGCTGCAGGGCATAAAGTTAGAACAATAATTGATACATACTGTAAAGTTTCATGACAAAAAGTTAATTATCATAAATCTAGCTTCCAAGCTACAAAAGGCATTTCCAACTCTAGGATCTTAGAGCTTAGCAGTTGCTTATACATCACAAATGAAAACTCATTGAAAAAATACCTCGGATGTCCGATTATTAATGGTAGAGTAAACAAACATACTTTTGAAGACATCATCTGTAAATATAAAGAACAACTAAGTAAATGGCGTGCAGATGCTTTATCACAATAAGGACGTGCAATCCTTATTAATACAAACTTATCGGCCAAACCGTTGTATATAATGCAAAACTTTTTGTTACCCACATCGATACACAAAAAGCTTGACCAGATTAATAGATTGTTCTTCTGGAATAAAGATCTTCAACACCGCCGGCTTATTGGCTGGGATAGGATTTGCAGACCAAAAAAATGTGGAGGAATAGGGCTTAGGAAATCAAAAGAGATGAATAAAGCCCTTCAAATGAAACTTCTTTGGAAAATATTGGTTGAACCAGATAATGTATGGGTTACACTAAGCAAACACAAGTACCTACGTTTAGCTAACATCCTTGAATACAAGAAAAGAGGCGACTCTTCATGGAAATGGGCCAAACTGACAACTCTCATTGATAAATTTAAATCAGGGCTTATTTGGTCATATGGAAATGGGACTTCTATTAAATTTTGGATGGACAATTGGATTACGACTTCCCCACTGCAGTTTTGAAAAAATTACCCCCAAATCAATAACATAGAGGAAATTGTTAGTGATTACATTTTGGGTGGTAGATGGTGGATGAAAAAACATAACAATATATTACCAAATGACATAGTCAAAGAAATCTTGGACATTCCACTTCCCTTTTCTCCCTTTGAGGATCGGTTATATTGGTGGCCTGACAAAGCGGGAGGGTTCACCACTTCGAGTGCTTAAAAACTAATCACAGCTCAATCCTCTCCGAACATAGACAATAACACATGGGTATGGAAATTGGATATTCCGCCTAAGGTCAAATTTTTTTTTTATGGAAAGTTTGCTAGGAGGGTCTCCCAACTGCCTCTAGGCTTGCCCAACATGGGATTTCTGTACCTTTCACTTGTAGCCTTTGCAACTGCGCTGTCAAAGATAATGTTCACATCCTGTTAGAATATCAGTATGTGCGCTCTCTATTTCGTCTTCCGACACACATAAAATCAACAATTTCTAGTATGATAAATCAATCACGAGATATAAAACCTATCATTTCCTTCATTGGAAACAACCTTACCTTCGCGACCAAGGTTGATCTTGCTCTTTCTTTGTGGATGGCTTGGTACATTAAGAACTAACATGTATATATACAGGTCCCCATCCCTCATAAAGACAGTTCATCACGCATTATTTAAACTCATAAAGAGAATTGGAGTAAAACATCTCGTTTTGAGAGAAGACCAGATGAGGACTCCCATTTACACACACAAGTATCCAATCACCCATAGAAGAAAAATAAGCATGGTAAGATTACGTGGCGTAAACCCCCGAAGGGAATCCTCGAGTTAATTAATTTTGACGGATCCACAATTGCAAACAATGACAGCTCGATTGGAGCCATTATCCAAGACTAGGAAGGACGCTCGATACACGTAAGTTATCAAAAACTTGGTAAACAAAGCCCTTTGAAAGCGGAAGTTCTTGCTCTTAAATTGGGAATCCAACCTGCTCTATAACTACGTATTGACAAAATCCACATTGAATGAGATTCCAGTATAATCATAAACCACCTAAACAATACATGTAAATGTCCTTGGGAAATTGAACTAATCTTGTCAAATGTTAAACTCTTATTATCGACTTTAAAAGAAGTTTTCTTCTTTCATGTTCTCCAGTTAGGTAATAGAGTGGCTGATAAGGTTGTACACATTTACCACTCTGCTTGGGGTGTCGATATTTACAACGATTTTGGTCTTTTAGAACTCATCCGCAAGGATGCCGCCGGGTAGAGCTTGCTCGCCCGAATTCTTTCCTAATAAAAAAAAAGACTTACTCCCTCCGCTCGGAAAAATATGTCGTTTACTATTGACGCACGTGTTTTTAGGATGATAAAAACTACTCCATCCGGACGAAAATAAACGATGTTTGACTTTTATGCATGTAGTTTTAGGAGCTAAAAACTATATAAAATCTTATTTATTTTATTTATTATTTTTCACAATTTAATACTTATTACTAATAAGTATTAAATTGTGAAAAATAATAATTAAAATAAATAAGATTTTGTATAGTTTTTAGCTCCTAAAACTGCGTATAATAAAGTCAAACATCGTTTATTTCCGACCAGAGGGAGTATATAAGTATCCATTTTTTAAACAATTTCGTACATATTAACAACTAGTGTATGCCCTGTCCCCTGCACTGGAATATTTTAACACAATATTATAAAATTATATTTATTATCTATAAAAATAAATCCTATTATAAATATGAAAATAAATATATGAAATAACGGTGGGTCATCCGACGTGGGGGGGCAACGCACGCCAAGCGCAAACGCGCAAACCAAGCCGAGCACACAAGCCGAATGAGGTTCCATCCTAAAACCAATTGGTATTAGGTGGGGTAGCCCACCGGCTTATATGCAAGGCTTGGATACAATTTCTAACTAATGTGGGACACTCCCACAATCATATTCTCCACACACACCCCTCAAGCGCAACTGCCTGGCCACACAATATTGCCAGTTGCGATTGACGAATAAATGTCTTAAGGCCGGCTAGCCAATTAGACCAGGAATCCAAACCACACCGCACAATGCCGAACCTCGGCTCTGATACCATATGAAATAACGGTGGGTCATCCGACGTGGGGGGGCAACGCACGCCAAGCGCAAACGCGCAAACCAAGCCGAGCACACAAGCCGAATGAGGTTCCATCCTAAAACCAATTGGTATTAGGTGGGGTAGCCCACCGGCTTATATGCAAGGCTTGGATACAATTTCTAACTAATGTGGGACACTCCCACAATCATATTCTCCACACACACCCCTCAAGCGCAACTGCCTGGCCACACAATATTGCCAGTTGCGATTGACGAATAAATGCCTTAAGGCCGGCTAGCCAATTAGACCAGGAATCCAAACCACACCGCACAATGCCGAACCTCGGCTCTGATACCATATGAAATAACGGTGGGTCATCCGACGTGGGGGGGCAACGCACGCCAAGCGCAAACGCGCTAACCAAGCCGAGCACACAAGCCGAATGAGGTTCCATCCTAAAACCAATTGGTATTAGGTGGGGTAGCCCACCGGCTTATATGCAACGCTTGGATACAATTTCTAACTAATGTGGGACACTCCCACAATCATATTCTCCACAAAATAAATAAATATGAATTACATTATGATAATTAAAAGGGCAAATTGCATAAAATAGCACGAACTTTGGGTATGGCTGCACTCTGTGGCACAAACTTAAGAAATTATAAAAATAATCACCAACTTTATGGTTTAGTTGCGGTCGGTGGCACATACCCCTACTTTGTTGATGTGGACTATTTGGGTGCTTACATGGAATTTGAATCACTTTTATTTTATTTTTAAAAAGAAAGAAAAGTCATAGATAAAAAAGAATATAACCTTTTGACAGGCATACCAACGAAAACCCTATTTGTCCACAAAACACCGCCATTATCGTCTAGATCATCACGGTGTCTCTTCCATTGGACTCTTCTTCCTTGGGGGTCCCTTTTTTCCCTTCGAATACATTATAGGATATTGGAGTAAAGCTTTTGCCAGGTATCTCCTTACGCCCATCTATTAAATACTTCTTTCAATGTGAAGGTTTTGAGCATTTTTTATTAGCCATGTACCAGTAGTTGAAACCATGGGGTTATTCATAATAAATGCTCATTTGATTATTTTATTGAATCAATTTGAAGAAAGGTGGACTTTTTAAGTGGGGATTGTTTACATTTGTACGATTTAGGTTTTTTTTTATTTCTATAGTATATGTGTAAACTAATAAATACGGAATTTGTTTGCCCAAATCAGGGAGAATGAAAAGAATACCTAAATAACACCCACAGAAATAGGATATACGGTTGAAATTGAGGGAACCCCAAAACTAAGCCTTTAGATGGATTGGATGCATTTGATGGAAATTACTGGAAGCTAGTGGAGAAAGATTATCCAGAATATTTTGAAGATTCTGATATTGAGGTTGATCCAACATATGAGCCAACTGATGAGGAATCTCTTGAGATTACTCAAACTGGATGGGAGAGTGACACCTCGAGTGATGGGGAATTAGCCAATAGCAGAAGGATATTGAAGGAAAATGACAATCTTGCACTGCATATCATAAACAAGTGCAGTGATGATGAATCGTCCAAAGATTTCTATGACACTCCATCTGAAGACACTGATGAGGAACTAACTATGGAGAAGAAACTGAAAAACAAGGCAATTGGTGATATAGATGCATATAATAATTTCAAGGAGATCGAGTGGAAAGTCGGTATGAGGTTTGCATCAGTTGAGATTTTTAAAGACTTTGTAACTAGGTATGCTGCTTTTTGTAGGTATTGCATTAAGTGGTGTAGAAGTACAAACATGAACAAGCTAGAGGCAAAATGCAAAATAGGTTGTCCTTGGAAGATATATGCATCATGGGATGGTCCAAGAGAGGCTTTTGTGGTTAAGACATTGAATTTTGGAAAGCTGCAAAGGCTTGCTCAATTTCAGATTTTTATACTGCATTGGAGGAGATGAACATAGTGAGTAGCCGGGCTGTTGAAGACTTGATTCGGCAAAATCCAAAAACTTTTTTGCAGGAGCAAGTTAAGAACATTTTGCAAATCTGATGTCCATGTCAATAATCTTGCTGAGACATTCAATGGGTACATCCTCTTATTTTTGTGATTGCCATTTGTTTTGCAGCTGTAGAACTATTTGGTGAACTGACTTTGAAATTAGACTTTGAAATTATACTCATGCAGATTTTTGCTAGGAGGTCTCCCTGTAATTTAGGAAGGGCAGCTTGTGTATGTGGAAAGTGATGATATACCATTCGATCGGAATCCTATCTTTTGGAGGATTGCTTCTTATATATAATAGACTATCACTCTATCAGTTGGAAGAGATCCTTTTGTATTGACTATATTAGCACGAACGTGGCAGTTGGTGCTTAAAATGTCATTTTGCAACTTATATATGTCATTTTGCTACTTAAAATGTTTACCACGAGCGTGGCAATTGATAGTTTGGTACTAGTAATTTTAATTTGCAAAAAAAAAAGTAATTTTAATTTGCAAATGTTATATTTGTAGTAATTTTAATTTGCAAATGTTATATTTGTCGTAATTATCTATGACTTTTCTTTCTTTTTTAAAAAATAATAAAAGTGATTCAAATTCCATGTAAGCACCCAAATAGTCCACATCATCAAGGTAGGGGGTACGTGCCACATGACCGTAACTAAACCATAAAGTTGGTGATTATTTTTGTAATTTCTTAAGTTTGTGTCACAAAGTGCAACCATACCCAAAGTTCGTGTTATTTTATGCAATTTTCCCTAATTAAAATAATAACTGAAAATATAAGATTAAAATTAATCTAAATCTAAAGAACTCATTCTCTTGAACAATAGTATATATATAAACTAGGGTGGCAGACCCGTGCTACGTCCGGGACATCATTTTATATCAATTACATGACTGGTATTATACTTGGTGAATAACGCAAAAAATTAACATGGCATAAAATTTATAATAAGGTAATGAAATATCAATAACTTATCTAGCAAATTTAAGAATAATTTTTTAATTACCCATTTTTTTATTAGCATAAGTTGCAATTGGTAAATATTTAGATATATGTGCTCTCTTGAACATATAATATAATTAAGCTTATCAATTTGCTTCAATCGAGATATTTCTTGTATGGCGAATATTTTATTGCAATTATTTTCTCTGTTTAATTTAATTCTTATTATTTTTATAGGAAGATATTTTTTACAACTATTAATATTCTATCAATTTTCAAAATAAAAAATATCATCTTAATTTATAGCCATTCAAAAAGATAAAAATGCACTATATATAATAGGTTTAATCTCAATTAAGATTAAATATAAAATATCATTTAGATATGATGTCCGTCCATTTAACACAACTTAATCATCAAATTCAATTTCAAATAGTTATATTTAATAAAAAAAAATATAGTTTTTATATTTAATCTTTGAAACGGGGGGAAATTATTTAAATATAATATTTAATAAAATTCTATAGAAAGCTAAAAACAAATACGTAGTGATGTTAATCGTTAACTCGCAAATAAAAGTACCAGTCGAGTAAAAACACAAATATAGAGAAATTACGGAGTATATTTTGCACATAGCGTAATGTTGGACTTTAGCCAAAACAAAAGAGAGGTGGAAACTTTCTCAAATCTCCAACCTCTAACGTACCCAGAGATAGAGTATTGAACATGAATATATAATATGAAAAATAAAACATTTTTTTTCCTGAAATTTATAAAATTGAAATAGGGCATAATTCAAACAAATTAAAAGGTTGGGGAGCTTTTACGTAATTAATCTTCTCCAACCTCTAGCCCGACAGAACGTTCCAGCAGGCTCGATTGCAACTCCAGCGAAGTCTAGCATCGACGAAAGATCACGAAGGTGGACTAAGGCGGCGGATACAACTTCCTGGTGGCGTGATGCTCCTCCCCGGAGATTTTAGCGGCAACGGCGGCAACAGCTAGAAACTGGTGGGTGAGCGGCTCCGGTGAAGGTATGATCGAAATTAGGGATTTTTATTTTACATGCTTTTCTCAAAACTTTTTTAATGGAATTGTAGATTAAAGGTTTTAGAAGACGATGAACTACATTTGGAGCTCGGAGATTGGCTTTCCATGGTGGACATGCTCCCGAAGGTTGAAAGCCCTTTTATACTTGATCTTTAAAACGCGCACGAAAGATCAAATTAAATATACCAATCTCTTCATCTCCTTCCGATGATCAGTTTTATATATTCAATTGCAAGAAACGGTGAATATATCAATCCAAACGACCCAACCTTTGGTTTTGGGGCAAAGTGAACTTGAACGAATTTGGAGCTTAATACATTGTTCAATCCAAAAATTGAACACGTTTTTGTGATATGGGTGAAGAGGAGCACTTAATGGAGGCGTTTTGAAGTCAAAACGACGGAGAATTAAAAACTACCATTGAAGGAGCCTAGAAGCTACACACGGAAAGGAGGAGGAAGAAGGAGGGTTGGTTCACCGAACCGGTTTTCTATTTTTTTTAAATTTGGTTTGGACCGGTTCAACACAATAAAATCCTTAGGTTGACATATGTGTGACATACTATATAGATAAATAAATACCATAAGAGATAAATTCATGTATATATATACCCTTTTTAAAAAAAAAAATAGATTACAATATGTGGTTTTATTTAAATAAATTACACATAACATGAAAATTTATTATTATATTCAATTTTAAAAAATTACACATAACAAATACATGAAAATTTAAGAGGAAATAAAAAATTTACAAAATGTGTTTAGATTGTACCTAATGGGATTTGAACTCAAGACCTCATGTATACTAAATAATTCTCCTAACCATTGAGCTATGTAAGTATTTTTGATAAAAGATGAATCATTAAATGAATGACATTAAATTGTAGGTGAACACAACTTTTTATGTTGTAGGTGAACACAACTTTTTATGTTATATATAGATATAGATATAGATAAAATAACAATGAAATAATTAATTCTTTCCACCAAAAATAATCGATAACACCTATCAAATATTTACTACTATGTATCTACTAATATTTTTGGTACTTATGATCACTGTTTTAAATAAAACCTTCAAGGCTCGCCTAAACCCCTTACATCATCCTTCCACCAATGCCTTCAAGGTCACCAAGACCCGCCTAGACCTGATACGGGGTTAGCCGTAGGGTGGCCCGATCTTCAACAATCAAACTTGAAATAACAAGAACGGAAGCAAAAACTCGATGAACCAGAATAAAGACTCGAAATTGAAAACAAAGACACGACCGATAGTGGACTGATTCGAACTAAAATAGAACGAGGCAAAGACCTCAGGCCTCCTAAGAGGGTAGGAACCAAATACCAACGACTATAAAGCCCGCCTCTACAACCTTACACAACCAAGCGGACAACTTGGAGGCACAAGGAGGGGACTTGTGATTACATGGATCACCAAGCTCTCGCGAGGTTGACGAACTCAAAGCAAACCAAGCAGGATCTATACCAATAGTTGCAATCGACGAGCCACGCTTCGAGTCGATTGACTTTCTCTCAATTGTGTTTCACACAAACTGAAATTTTCATAAAAGAGACGTCTGAGTTCTACAATGAATGAATCGGCCCTTCTTATAACCTAGGGGCTGATTTAAGATAAAAATAATAAATAAAATAGAAATTAACTTAAATCCCTAAAATACTAAAAATAACTTAAATAAATAAGGTCTCTAAAAATAGCAATTAGAAAAGTTCCAACACTTAACAAATTCCCGTCAAAACAATGACAGCTTCAAAGAATATGATTTTCGGCCAAGCTCTAGGTTGAATCTGGAAAAACCTTCAACAGCAAAGTTGTAGATCTCTTCGTCCTCGTTCCGACAAGGTATGGCACGATCCAATCCGATTAATATTGAATCCGTACGACTCATTTTACTGAGACGTCGAAAAGTTGTCAACTATATGAACGAACCCAAAACGAACGTCAAGCTTCCACCTTTGCACCTTCTCCCATGGTGGAGCCTTCTTCTTCCTCTTGAGGATGACATCATTCTCACGAGCTCGAATCATATGTCCATCCCCAAGTATAGGCGATAGTTTTGGTCATGTTGGATTTCTGTCGAGCCTCATATCGAGTCGGTACTTGGCCCTATCGAGTCGGTACTTGGCCCTATCGAGTCGGTACTTGCTCATATCGAGTCGGTACCCTCCAGTGTCGAGTCGATACTTCTGTTCTGTTGGCCTTTGCGGTTGCTTGCCCTTGTTTCTTTCTCTTGATTACTTTTCTTTGATTGTTGAGTCCTTGCTTGAGTGTTGATTTGCCCAAAGCGGATTGCCCCAACGAGCTTGTCATAACCAATTAGAGAGAAGTGTGTGAGAGAAACACATTGTGAGATTGTTTTATTTTGCTAATCTTGACATAGTTCTGTGTTTGTTTAGTTGCGATGTCTCAGCAGGTTAACAACACAAACAATGCCAACAATGGCAACAATGACAACAATTCCGACGCAACTATATCCGCCACGGTGTTCAACGCCAAAATGAACTCTCTTATGGAGACCTTGGCAAAGATAAATGAAAGATTGAAGGTACAAGAGCGTCAGTACGGCTTACCAGTACAACATACTGATTGTTCTTACCCCGTGCTTAGTTCTTGTGTTGGCTCTAACACGGTGACCGGACAAGGAGTACCACCTAAGGTTGACGTGCCACCACATGAAAGGGAAGAACCTCATCCTATTTCTAATCAACTTAATGTTTCTCCTAGCATAGATGTTCAGCTTGTTGATGAAATTAGAGAGCATGTTACTTATGATCAAGATGTTAATTTACTTGCCTATGATCATGAAGATTCTTTGATTGTTAGTAAAGTTTTAGGTGTTCAACCTATGCCTTGTGATGATAATCAAAGAGACGATTTATGTCATACTAAATGCTTAGATAAAGGCGAAATTTGTAATATGATCATTGTTGGTGAAAATTCTTCTACTATTGCTAGCCTTGAATTAGTTGAAAATCCAACCTTGGAAAAGGATGAAAACTTGCTAGCCTTTGATGGAAACTTAGAGATCAATGAACAAGCTACAGTGCATATTAAGTTAGAATATCATGATGTTGATATAAAATCTGAATTGTGCACTACTAAAGTTTCTTTTCTTGGTTTTGTAGAAAGCTCTAATGGTTTACATGATGGCGAAGCCAAGATCAAATCCATCCAAAAGTGGTCAACCCCTACTACGATCGACCTTGTGAGGAGTTTCCATGGGCATGAGGTATTCGATCTAAGAGCTCGTGTGGATGCATTTGCGGAATCTTATGCAACCTTGGATTCGAGGTCGAATCCTTTTCAAGAAAGGGGGAATGATGCGGGACCATCCAAGACACTTCCGGACACGCCTATACTTGGGGATGGACATATGATTCGAGCTCGTGAGAATGATGTCATCCTCAAGAGGAAGAAGAAGGCTCCACCATGGGAGAAGGTGCAAAGGTGGAAGCTTGACGTTCGTTTTGGGTTCGTTCATATAGTTGACATCTTTTCGACGTCTCAGTAAAATGAGTTGTACGGATTCAATATTAATCGGATTGGATCGTTCCATACCTTGTCGGAACGAGGACGAAGAGATCTACAACTTTGGTGTTGAAGGTTTTTCCAGATTCAACCTAGAGCTTGGCCGAAAATCATATTCTTTGAAGCTGTCACTGTTTTGACGGGAATTTGTTAAGTGTTGGAACTTTTCTAATTGCTATTTTTAGAGACCTTATTTATTTAAGTTATTTTTAGTATTTTAGGGATTTAAGTTAATTTCTATTTTATTTATTATTTTTATCTTAAATCAGCCCCTAGGTTATAAGAAGGGCCGATTCATTCATTGTAGAACTCAGACGTCTCTTTTATGAAAATTTCAGTTTGTGTGAAACACAATTGAGAGAAAGTCAATCGACTCGAAGCGTGGCTCGTCGATTGCAACTATTGGTATAGATCCTGCTTGGTTTGCTTTGAGTTCGTCAACCTCGCGAGAGCTTGGTGATCCAGGTAATCACAAGTCCCCTCCTTGTGCCTCCAAGTTGTCCGCTTGGTTGTGTAAGGTTGTAGAGGCGGGCTTTATAGTCGTTGGTATTTGGTTCCTACCCTCTTAGGAGGCCTGAGGTCTTTGCCTCGTTCTATTTTAGTTCGAATCAGTCCACTATCGGTCGTGTCTTTGTTTTCAATTTCGAGTCTTTATTCTGGTTCATCGAGTCTTTGCTTCCGTTCTTGCTATTTCTTGTCTTTGAGTCTTGATTGTCGAAGATCGGGCCATCCTACGGCTAACCCCGTATCAAGACCCCAAAGACCCGCCATAAAATTCGTCTATATGGCAATTGGGTGAACCCAATGTCTTTTTTAGGTCTCGTCCATATGGTGTAATTTATATATAAACCGTCCATTGGATGGATTATTTATAATCCAGATGGAGATACACTTATATGACAATTTGTATATTGGTATATGCCAAATTTATTACTATTATTGCGTTTAATTATATTGATATAGTTATTTCCTTATATAATATTTACTCTTTTATAAGATATTCCATCTATTCAATTATATGAGTTAATGGTAAAATAAAATAATTATTTTTAATTATATAGATTAGAAGTATCTTATTATTTTTATTAGATTTCCTTTTTTACGAGATAAAGTTTTGCGAGATGCACTCACGTGCTGCCACGTAAGCAGATTCACTCACAAGCCGTCACGCATGCAACAATGCATCGATTTTAGTATATGTATATAGATAGATAACTACAAAATTGTTTAAACAATTTATAAAAATTGGATATTCTATATAATTTTTATCATCCTAAAAAATGTGCGTGAATTACATTAATGATGACACATTTTGCCGAAGAGTATATTTTTAAAGAAAGAATTTGCAAAACATGCATTTTTTTGGACGTATTTGCAAAATAGCCACGGGTTTAGACAATTTAGCAAAATAGCCATGGGTTTGCAAAATAGCCACGGGTCTGGATCTGAGAATCCGGAGGAGGAGCCGCGCGCCATGGACGGAGGAGGAGCGAACTCGGAGGTCGAGCGAGCGGCCGGTGGCGGTGGCGGAGGCAGAGAGCGAGCGAGCGAGTCGAGTCGAGTGGCCGGAGCGAGGCCGGAGCAGAGGCCAAGGCGAGCGAGCGCGAGGGAGCGAGCGGCCAGATCTATGGGTAGGCGGCCAGATCTATGGCGAGCGAGCGAGGCCGGAATGAAGGAGGTCGGAGCTTGCGAGCGAAGCCGGAGGCGGTGCGAGCGGCGGCTCCGAGATCCATTCTAGATCTGGCGAGCGCTGGAATCGGGGAGGGAGAAGAAAATTTGTTAAATTATAAAACTTACCCCATAAATATGGGAATTACAAAAAAATATCTATATTTTATTATGTGATTCACATCTACTATATTTTTATTTTTACATTTGCACAAAATAAAGTTATATTTTGCACAACAAATTGTTATATTTGTGCAACGTAAAGTTATTTTTGCACAACAAAAAGTTCTGAAACGAAAAAAAAAAGTGGAAAAAAATATTATATTTTGCACAACAAAATGTCATATTTGCACAACTTACGGTTAAATTTTCACAACGTACTATTATAGTTGCACGACAAAATGTTAAATAAAATAAAATTAAATTAAATTAAAAATTAAAAAAAAACTCATATACGCTCCCGATCTGTTTTCCGGACTGCGATCTGAATGGGAGAGAGACTGCGATCTGAATGTGAATCTCGTCGCTCGTTGATTGCGACTCAATCAGTCCATATATGTGCATAACGTAAAGTTATTTTTGCAAAACAAAAAGTTTTGAAACGAAAAAAAAAAGCGGAAAAAATTATATTTTACACAACATACGATGTAAGAGTTGCACGCCTCTGTTGTAAGAGTTGCACGCCTCTGTTGTAAGAGTTGCACGCCTCTGTTGTAAGAGTTGCACGCCTCTGTTGTAAGAGTTGCACGACTGTTGTTTTAAGAGTTGACTAAGTGCTTGGATAAGCTTAAGATGATGCAGGATGGCGTTTCTGTCGATTTTAGTGGGGTTAATATCGACAAATCCGATGTTAGATACTCTGTTTTAAGAGTTGCACGACTCTGTTGTAAGAGTTGCACGACTCTGTTGTAAGAGTTGCACGACTCTTGTTTTAAGAGTTGCACGACTCTATTATAAGAGTTGCATGACTATGTTTTAAGAGTTGCACGACTCTGTTGTAAGAGTTGCACGACTCTGTTGTAAGAGTCGCTCACTCCTCCAGACGCTCCTCACGTCCCCCCGTCTCCTCCTTCTCCCTCTCCTACTCCACCAGGAAACTCGAGCATACCATACCACCCACTCCGCCGTCGCCGTGGAGGGCGCCGGTCGAAGAATTTGAGGTGCCGGGAGACATTTCTACCCAGCCGCGGCCATCGGAGATCCCATTCCAGCCAAAGGTCGCGAATTTGGTCAACTTTATCGGTGTCGTGCAGTCGCCGGTTCAATTCCTGGCTTCGATCGACGGGAAGTACTGGGCTGGTACGATCATCTCTCAGGATCAGCCCTCCAATTCGCCTCTCTCGTACGCAATCCAACCTTTCCTTCAGTTTGTTTGATTTTGAATTTCTTTGCCGTTTTGCTCGTTTAATTTATGCGGGAATGTAATGTTGTGTTCTGGTACACTGGGAGGAATGCCTGGATTGAGGGATTTTTGTATTGCAGACATATTCCACATATGAAAGCATTTCATTATGAGGAATTTTTTTAATACAAGGGGTATGAATGTTGAGTTTGAATGTGGTATTTGTTTTGGCTGTGCATTGAAAGGAAACTAGAGACCTGTGACTACAAGAAACCTATAAGAAATTCTGGTTGCATGTGTTACTTGCTACAATGAAGTGAAATTCGAAATTGATAGTTGGACTTTTCTATATATGACAGAAAAGAGATGCATTGTAGGAGGTATTGTATTTGCAATCTGAAAATTCTTATAGCAATATTATTCCTGTCTTCGAAAAAGTTACCTACCTGAGGCATTGAATAAGAAGCTTGCATTTGATTTTAGTTGTGCGTAGTTTACTTGTGTTATACTACATGACTGGTGCAGGCACCACGTGAAGTACATAGGTTAGCAACGTACTTGTCTTGGGAGCTTTGTAGAAAGCGAAGCACTTACTTTCTCTTTTCTTTCTTTGATAAGTCCATGTTCATTTATGTTTGATGAAATTAAAGAATTCACGTTTTTACGTGTCTGCGGAGATTTCTACCATGTTTTCATAATCATAAGTTTGTTTCTCTTTTATCATGAAGAATAAAATGCTTAGGGTTGACAAACGGTACTGAAATTACCGTACCAACCACAAACCGACTATGTTGGTAACCACACTTGCAGCAACCGACATTGTGTAACCATCGTGGTAACCACGTGAAAGTGGTACGGTAACGGTAATGAAATTTGAATACCATGGTTATCGAGTATATATATATATATATAAATTTTATTATTACTTAATATTTTATTGTTTTTACCTTTAAGTTTTAAGTTTTTTAATGTTAAGTTTTTACTTTATATTTTGTGCTTTGATTTTGACCTAAATTGTCCTTTTCTACTTTTTCTACTAGAAACAGTAAGAACATTTTGAATGCTTGAAGACTTTGAACTTGTTTTGTTTTAACTTGCAGGAACATTTTGAATGTTTGAACAATTGAATTTGGTTTGTTTGAAGACTTTGAACTTGTTTTGTTTGAATTGGTTTGTACTTTAGGTTGTGGACTTGGTTTATTTGAACTTTTGACGGGTGGTAACTATATTATTTTTTGTAATCGTATTTTTTCGTTCGATAACTTTGATAGCTACCGAACGGTAGCCAAGGGGTTTCAAAATAATACAAACAGGATTGCAACATGGCAACCATGGTAATGTATTGATGGTAACCACAAGTCGTGGTTACCATCTATGTGATGACCACAACTTGTGGTACGTGGTATGAAAATTTGCGTACCACCAGTTGGTGGTTGATACGTGGTAATCGACATTTTTTTTTATGGTTACCGTACTATGCCAACCCTAAAAATGCTACCTAGTGTCAAACGCTTTCTCTGTTAGTGGTTGTAGGAAAATGCTAGATTGATTTTGATAAATGGGGACTGCATAGCATTTTATGGAGATCAGTTGAAGGTGTGGTGCTCTTGTATCTTGTCTTGCAAGAGAATGTAGGTCCCTGCCTAGCGCTAGGCGCTAGGCGAGCACCTAGAAGAATGCATAAGTTGCATCTTGGTACTTTGGTAGAGGGTGGTTTGCTAGAGTTTATTTCCAATGTTGAGATAAGAGCCATCCTTAGTTTACTTGTTTAAGTTTTGCTAGAGTTTAGTTTACTCATTTTGGTACTCTCTTAGCTTGATTTTTTTTCTTGTGGTGAGGTAAAGAGTCCTCATAACATAAACCACGTGACAGACAGGATCTTTTCAAACTAACATATCTTCGATCAGTTTGTTAACTTTTAGTGACTGATTTTTCAACTGTTTGTAATTTTTGTCTGATTTCCCCCCTTGTTGACATTTATTGATTTAGGATTCCTATAGTATTTGAAGGTGACTTGGCTCATACTGCTGTCTGCCACCTAAAGGAAAAGGACAATGTCTACATAGCTGGACATCTGAGCGGTGATAAATTGCCTTTAAATTTGACAAGTAATCATGACAATTTTCAGGTATTGTTCAATGCTTTTTTGCCCCGTGTTTGTAACTTATTTCATCTTTAAACTGATAGTTTTTGTACATGGTAGCAGAGATAATTATATTTGAAGTTAATTTGTATATGTTATAGCAGATACAATTATATGCACAGTACTAGGTATAACTGTGTCCATAATTTTTTCCTGTCAGAGTTTAGAGTTAAGAAGCATCTTTCAGTGATGCCATGCATTTTTTTGTGGTACAGAAGTCAGAAATTAGACCAATACATTCTTTTTCATCCTTTTTTACCCCAAAAGTTATTGTCAATAAAGGAGCCCCCAAATTAAAGTGCTGCACTGCTGCAGGGGAAAAAATGGCTTAATAACCCTATCCTAATCCTAAACAATACTAAAGCAGTAGCTGTTTAGGACACATGTCGCACTCTCGGCGAAAATTTTCCCGCCTTTTTTTCCCTTCTATAATTGTGCCACGTGTAAAAATTTGACAACCTATTTTTAATTAATTAATTTTAATAATTATGTGATTATCTATGGTAATAATAATATTATTTGTGTATCTGTATATCTATAATGCTACGTCATTTTTTGTCTTTTTTATTTGCCTATTATTTGTGTATATGTGAATATATATATGGTAATATTGATATTGCCGGCAACTGTATCTATACACTTACCTACTATACCTATATGTATGAATATATCTTATTCCCTTTGTTTCAAATCATTGCATTCGAATCTTAACCAATTTTTAATTTATTTATTTTAATAATTATTTTATTATCTATGGTAATAATGATATTATTTGTGTATGTGTATTAATGCAACATTTGTTTTCTTTTTTTATTTTGTCGGTTGTGAATTCAAACAAATCGGTTTTTATTTTATTTATTTTATTTTTAAATTTATTTACCTATATGTATGAATATATCCTATTTTTAATTTATTTTTTTGCCGGTTATGAATTCAAACAAATCGGTTTTATATTATTTTATTTTTTCAATTGATCAATTCAAAGATGGTCAAGCTATATATAGATTCTGACTTTCTCCAATAATATTAAATATTATTTCCTTCGTTCTTTTGCCATTAAACTACCCTTTTCGGATCCTATGTTTTCATTTCATCATTATTCTTTATTTTGCCTATAAAAATACTCTTTTCTCTTGCCGATTTACCATGCATTAAGAATACATAATTACTATTTTCCCAATTTTATTCCTCTATATTTTCCTATTAAAATGTAGTATATTTTCCCGATTTACCATGTATTAATGATTAGCTGCTTATTTATTATTTTAAAAATATTTTATTACTAACAATTTTAAAAATAGAAAGATCTACTTTTTTATATAAATCAATTAATATTGCATTTATATAATTTAAAATAGATAATTTATTATTATTATTTTTTTGTTTGATTTTGACATGGTTCATTGCATCCCACACTTTAAAAAAATTATATCATAATATTACTAATATTTGTTTACTCCTTTAATTTTTTTTCTTGCAAATCAAGTTCATCTTTGCAGGCTTCATCAAATTAAATTTTATGTTTTGATCAAATTTTAAATATTAAAATAAGTTTCAAATTAGTACCTTTTATTTTATAATATTTCAATCATTTTTAATCTTATCTTATCTTATCTTATATTTGTGATTAAATGTAAACTCAAAATTAGAAGTTTATTTTTTTAAATTATTTGATATATAGAGAGTGACGAAATAATCTATAATTAAGGGTGTTGTTGAATACACCACAAATCTTCCCTCAAACCACCGGGTCTATTCCAACGTGGTGGCCCTTTTAATTAATTAGTACACCTTTTAAATTAATTAGCTCACCACAAACCACCACGTCCATTTGAACGTGGTGATTTGCAGTGTATTTAATTTCCACTTATAAATAATCTGCGTATTATTAGATACACCGCAAACCCCCATTCATAAGCGCACGTTTAAAGCAATGTGGTACCACGCCCAAAGCAATATGGTATAATTTTAATTCATTATGCTTTTAATCATCTTTAATAGAGAGAATTAGTGCACGTAGAAAGCAACGTGGTACCACGTCCAAAGCAACGTGGTGATTTGCTGTATATTTAGTTTCCGCAATTAATCTTAATCTTAATCTTAATCTTGAATGATAGTGTGGCAATTGTTTGTATAAGAACCATGTATAGATTTATAAAAAATCTTAAATTAATTTTAATGTTGAAATATGCGATGAAATTGTTGAATCAACCATTTCTATATTTCTGTACATTATGGTTTGGCTTGTATAATTTTGGTAAGACCGATTGTGGCAATTTTTTGTGTATAATATGACTGGGATAGTTGTTGACATATATAATAAGAGATGACAATATGTGAGCTTAATTCATAGATGTGGATTATAATTATAAATTTTGGATTAGGGTACATTAAATTTAATGAAAGTATTTAATATAGTGTTTGTCAATTTAATAAGTTTATATTAATCTTAGTTCCATTTAAACAAACAAACACGAAATATTTCATAACTATTAAGAATTGATTTATTGCATTTTTATTAAGAATTAATATTTTTAACAAAAAGCCCGTGCAAAGCACGGGTAATGGACTAGTCTATCACACTAAAGGAAGTGTTAACTGATAAATTTACGTCATGCAATCTAATTCGTAAGAAAATGTTTTCAGTTCTAAAATAAAAATGTAACATCCCCATTCATCTTTATTTTGCTAATAAATAAATTATGACTCATAAATTATTGTGCGAGTTACTATTTTTCATCTATCCGTGCCTACCGCTGTCCCTGGCATAAAACAACTATAAATTTAAGGTAAGCAATAGTAATAGTATGAAAGATTATTAAAGCAAGTAGATTTTGTTTAGAAGCAAGAAATAACGCAGTTATATGTTAAAAGGAAGTAGATTCTAATTGGTAACAACGATAGGGTAAGATAAGTAATATGTTCATCTTTTTATGTTTTATGTAGCATATCCTCGAACCCCGGAATGGCCGCTCTTTATTTACCAATTCAAGGATATGCTACAGAAAACATAAAAAGATGAACATATTACTTATCTTACCGTTGTTACCAATTAGAATTTTACTCTTACAAGAAAACGGATGAAGTTTCAGTGCATTTGTGCTAACGAGTTAAAGTTGCAACATTTTAAAAAGTTCTCCTTGTGTTTACCTATTCATATGTTAGTTTCGAAAATTTATTTAAAGTTTCAGTGCACATCTATTGATACAACATACATTGTCTTTCAATCGGCGCATATTCTTCACCCCTGGAACTAGCTGAGGTTTCTTTCTAGAAATTTTGGGTGATCAAGTACTTGTGTTTGCCGTGACTGTGATTGACGTTAACTTGGAAATCCAAAGGCAGTCTATGTGTTCCTTATAAAAACATGTTCTTTCCCATATTTGTTTGCCTTGTGAGTTAGTACTTAGTATGCTGGTGAATTTGTACAGCCTGGGTTTGGGCTGTTACTGCATATGGTGTTTGCAAATGAATATAGGGCATATGATATCCTGTCCCAGTGGAACTTTTGAGAAGATTGTCTTTGATGTTTATATATAGTTGCAAGTTTTAACTTTGAGTTGATTTTTTTTTGGCATAAAAAGACAGCATCCTTTGATTGGGCTGGCTCATGTTTTGGGAGATCTGCTTTGGACTGTTTTAGCACTAGGGATGGGGTTTGTCTGCAACTTGTCATATATTGTAAATAAAGAGGGGCGAGCTAGGTTTTTCATTTTCTCACGTTCAATGATAAATAGGATCATCTCCTGGTTTTCTTTTTTAACCTATTCTAATATTCAAAAAATGCAGATAAAGATGACAATGTCCAGCTATTAAACTGAAACTGAAAATGACTTTTGTGTTGGGACATGACAAAATGTCCCCATGTGTGTTTAATACTAATACTGAAACGCTCAATTTGTAACTTTCCTTTTTTTCCCTGAATAAGATCAAATATGACTGCACATGCCCCCTCTGCCACATGGTGTCTGTGTTCCTGGTCTGCCCAACATTGCATACCTCCCTGGCATGGCTTTTGACCTTCTTGTGTTATAAACTACTATTCTTATCATTGTTTCTTCATTTTAAATTATGTGACAGCTTACTAGAAGCATTTTAATCACCATCTGGGCTTTGGAAAAACTATCTATTTTGCATCTCTATCTTAGTCACACTCATTTTTCCCCTTCATAATATATGATAAATCTTTCTTGAGCTTTGGGAATAGTCTTACATCTGAATTTTAATGATGAGCATGTGGTGGCATAGGTCATGGTCCATAGCCTTAACTTTGTTCAAGGGTCTCCTTATGCTAAGGGCCAACTTACGTCACACATGCAAGACTCGAAGCCTGTTACATCTGGTAAATCCTTTCTATCTGCTTGATTCGCTTCTCGTTTGCTTCATTAGAGTTTAGCAATTTTTCAATAGATTACATTGGAATTATTCATCTTATGAGCTTGATGCAAAGTAATGAAACAGTTGTAGTTTGCTCTGAGCCAGTTACATTGGAATTTTTCAATAGATTATATCGGACTTGAACTTTAATGGTATTGTTATGAGGTCTTTGCTCCGAGCATCCACTTGTAGTTTTGTTTTGAGTCAGACAATAGCTGCAGGCTATATGTACCCTGTTTAGAGATGGCGTTTTGAACTTCTTCAAAAATGCTGTGGTGAAAATGGTTGCATTACCCCATACTTAACATTTATTTGGATAATTTAGTGAAATATATCATATACTCTGTACTACATAAGAAACAGTTTCATGGAAGAGTAATTTCTTCTCTTTTTGTTTTTCCTTTTCCTTTTATTTGGAGTGGATGAGATTGGGGGAGTGATGAGTGGGGCGTGTTTTATCTCTAGGGTGGGATGGGTAGGCGAAACTTGTGCATTACAATGGAGCATTATAAATGCCTTTGACATATTGAGCTCTTTTTAAGACTTACTTTTTTCAAGAACAAATTCTTCTGGCCATAAAGAAAAAGAAAATATGCTAAGGCACTCTAGCTCTAATAATAAGAGCATTACGTGGGGTAGGTAGATCTATATTGAGATTAGAGCAAACCAAATCAAAAGTTAACAACCTGAGAAATTATATTGCAAATGCAGCAACTAGTATGATAATAAGAACAATCCTGGAGGAGCTGTGGAGTTATGCGAGTGAATTAATAAGTGAAAACTAGTAAAATAAAAATATTGGTGCAACTTGAGATCTTTGTTTGATTCCTTAAGCTCTGATATCTGAAGTTTCCGTCTTCAAGGTGTTAAAGAGAGAAGGAACTTTGGTCTTTTCGGAGACATCTGATAAAATTGGAATGATACAGAGAGAAGGAACTTTGAACTGAATGAGAATATCATTGGAATTCAATATGTGGACTGATATAATTTGATAGAATGCTCTAGTGGGTCAAGCATATTCACCTTTTGGTTTGATTCTGTGAACCTTTTTTTCCCTGTCAGGCTTTAGATTCGTGATGTATCCTTCTTTTTTTTTTTAATTGTAGTCGGTGGGAAAAAAGCTTTTGACACTAGCTCTTGGGAAGATCTAGTCAACAATCCAACAAAATGGAGAGATTTTCGAAATGATAAGCTTAACAATGTGGTTAGAAACTCTTCATCTTATGATATATTGTCTCAGTAAATTATTGTCTGATGTATATAATAGTTACTACTTGATTTAATTTAAATTTTCAGGTTAAACCAAAATATCCCGATTTCAAGCACAGAGAAGATGGTCGTGCGCTTTGGCTTAACGCAGCACCGTCTTGGATTCTAGAAAAACTTAAAGGCTTAGAATTTAACAGTCAGGCCAACATGGCCAGTAAATCACCCGGAAATAAAGGTTGGAGAAACATACTAGAAATGTCCCCTGCCTAAGTGACTCTCTAGCGATTTTTAATGATTTTTATTCCTTTTTTTTCCCGATTGGTGGTGTAAATTATCGGGGATCAGGAGTTGATACCTGGAAGGACTTAACAGAGAACCCAAGTAAATGGTGGGACAATCGCTCTCATAAGGTAAAGTGGAAGCTTATTCTTCTAATGAACATATTTGTCACTCCCTCATTTTGTTTATTTTTTCGTTGTCTAACGGGCTTGCCCTTTTCCTGCTATTATCTCTATATGCTCGTTTTTTCGTTTCTAGGCAACAGCTAGACATCCCGATTTCAGACACAAAGATACTGGTGAAGTATTGTGGGTCAATAAGGCGCCACAATGGGCTCTGCAGAAGTTGCCCCCTGTAAAGCCTTCAACTGGTAGTAGCACAGAATCCACAGATTTTGAGCTTTTTTACTAGGGTTCAGTAGCAAGGACAGGACTCTTAGGGTTCTATGGATGCCATTTACCGAGCCAGATATAGGAGCATTGTGTTTTGCAAGGTGCTCTAACAATTGAAGAACAATATGGTCCTGTCTTGTTCTTTTGTAACCGAGCCTGGGTTTTCCATTCATGATCCATTACTGAAGAAGGTAAAAGTCATATTGCTTTATTTATGGATCGCTGAGTTAATAGGTTATGCTTTTCTTCTACCTTAGGGTTCAGTGTTCGAGTCAGGGTTTTCTGTTGGGTCGATTGGAGAATGAAGACATCATTAGGCTTTAGTGCAATTAACGTCGATCCTTGCTTGTCGACAAGTTCTTCCTTTGGGAAAAAATGTGTGATCTAGCTTTTGGGTTTGGCCTCGGTGTAACATAAGTATTAGATTAAACACCCTCAACCATAGCCATCTATCTAGGTACACTTGGTTGAGAAGCATTTACTAGTAGTATAAGATTTATAGACTAGTAGCTTGTCTTTGAAAGAGATGTAAAGAAAAAAGGCACAAGATCTTTCTAGAAAAACGAAATGCTTGGCTGCAGTTTCATTCTTAATCCATTCTTAATTTCTTATTATTAGGGATGTATGAGTCCATATGATATAAGTGACAGGAGGGCATTTCTGTCATTTGAGTCACAAGCTCAAAAGAGCTGATTTAGGCGCCAAAGGTTGTTGTAACAAACTTCGGTTTTGTTTTGCTGTGTGAACACAGATTTACATTCTCTCTCTTTTATTGATGTAAGAACATGGAGTTCATTGTAGCTTGATGTATGAAGCTTCATTTCACTCTCAATTTCTGTTCATGATTGTCAAAATGGTATCAGAGCGCCAGGTTTCTAAGTGATCTGGTTGTGTCGCTTGTGTGGATTCATTCGGTTGTTTCAGGAGGCAAATCGTTTTTTTT
Organism: Persicaria tinctoria; assembly: GCA_037127255.1. NCBI lineage: Eukaryota > Viridiplantae > Streptophyta > Magnoliopsida > Caryophyllales > Polygonaceae > Persicaria > Persicaria tinctoria. The sequence continues at coordinate 63,159,276 of JBANSL010000008.1, read as the reverse complement.
GTGAGGTTGTTAATCTCCTCTTTCTTTCGTCTGCAATGTCGGGAAGAGGTTTTGGTGAAGGATCAGGAAGAGGTTCTGGTGAAGGATCAGGAGCTGGTAGAGGATTTGAGCAAGGACGTGGCAGAGGCTTCGTATCTGTTACTCCTCCTGCACCTGGTAGCGCAGGAATTGGTCGTGGTTGGAATTTTGGGAATCAAAACCTACAGTTCGGAGATGTGGCATCAGGTATGAACAATGCACACATAAATCCCTATTTTCTGTCTAATTCAGATCATCCCGGGATGAATTTGGTGTCTGTTTTGTTCAATGGAACAAATTTCGTAAGTTGGAGTAGAAATGTTAGAATGGCTTTGGGTGCCAAAGCCAAGTTAGGCTTCATTACTGGAAGCTGTGTGCCTCCTAGTGAGGATGGAGAGGAATATGAGAAATGGTTAAGGGCTGATTACATGGTCAGATGTTGGTTAGTGAACTCAATGAATAGCGAGATTGGGGAGAGTCTTACATATGTGAAATCGTCGAAAGAACTGTGGGATGAAATCAAGGATAGGTATTATGAGTCAAATGATACTTTGGTGTATCAATTGAAAAGAGAATTGAGCAATCTAAAGCAGGAAAATATGTCTGTTGGGGCGTATTTTATGAAATCTAAGAAGATTTGGGATGAATTGCAGATGCTGGATCCCATTCCCACATGTAGCTGTGGTGGAATAGACCAGTGCTCGTGTACTTTACTGAAAAGGATCTTTGAGAGAGATGAGAAGGCAAAAGTTATGCAGTTCCTATTAGGATTGAATGATGTGTTTGAGCATTTGAGAGGGAATGTATTGTCCAAGGATCCAGCTCCTGGTCTCCACAAAGTTTACCAGATGGCCGTTCAGATAGAGAGATCTAAGGGTGTGACATCTCCTATACAGGGAGAAGGGAATGTGCTTATGACAAATAGAGATGATTATTTTGATAGTGAGGCTAATGCTTTGTCAAAACAAAGGTTTTCAGATCAAAGCAGATTTGGTGATCAAGAGAAGAAGTTTGAGCAAGCTAGAAGGGATTATAAGAGAGCCAAACTTGACAGGAAATGTGATCATTGTGGTGAGCGTGGGCATACTAAGGATTACTGTTTTAAGCTGATAGGGTATCCAGAATGGTTTAGGGGCCCGAAGGAAGAAGATAAACCTAAGTATGGTGGAAGGTTTGCTGCTCAGTTTGACAGTAGCCAGCAAGATAGTCCATTTGATCAACATTTTGAGGCAAGTCAGAGTGCAGGAAAGCCAGACCAAGCCATGGTGAATGCTGTATTCAATGAGATATTGAAGATGATGAAGGGAAAGACTCCATTGGAGTCAGGTGATAGCTCAGTTAACCAGGCTATGACCCACTTTGCAGGTACCCTAAGTGTTTCCTTCCTTATTGGTGTTAACAAAGGTAACAGTGATACCTGGATTGTGGATTCTGGTGCAACAGACCACATTGCCTTTGACACAAGTATTTTCATAGAAATTCATGATTTACACACAACTGTAAATCTTGGATTACCCGATGGAAGTAGCATTGCTGTCACCAGGAGTGGCACAGTATCTTTGAATGCCAGTTTTGTTTTGAAAAATGTTTTGCTGGTTCAGGCACAATTTGCTTTCAGTTTCTAAAATTGCTTCTGATCAGAGGCTGAGAATAACATTTGATGATGCATTATGCTGGTTACAGGACCCTACAACTGAGAAGGTGTTGGCTAGAGGGGTTGAGAAGAAAGGCCTATACATGTTGAAGGCTGCTGCTTGCCAGGATGGTTGTAAGGATTTCTCTCACTCTCTTAGCCATGTTATTTCTGGATGTAATAAGCTTGATAAAGCACTTTTGATTCATGCCAGACTTGGGCACATGTCCTTTGCCAATTTACATCACTTACCAGATATTCAGAATTGTGACATCAGGGATGTTCATTGTGATACTTGTTCTTTGACTAAGGCTCACAGGTTGAGTTTTGATAGGAGTGAATCATTAGCTGAGTTTCCTTTCAAATTGGTACATATGGATGTATGGGGTCCATACAGGACTCCTGCCTTATGTGGAGCTAGATACTTCTTAACTATAGTCGATGATCACACTAGATCCACCTGGGTCTACTTGATGCAAGACAAATTGCAGGTGTTAAGGAACATTACTATTTTCCTTAACATGGTTGACAATCACTTCCAGACTTCAGTCAAGTTTGTTAGATCTGACAATGGGACTGAATTCACTCAGAGAGGTTGTACAGATCTCTTCAATTCCAGGGGTATTATTCATCAAAGAACAGCTCCAGGAGTTCATGAACAGAATGGCCGGGTGGAGAGAAAACATAGACACCTAATTGAAACTGCTAGAGCAATTAGGGTCAATGCTGGATTGCCAATCAAATTCTGGGGGGAGTGTGTGTTGAGTGCTACACACATTATAAATAAAATGCCTTCAGCTGTTCTTAAGTGGAAATCTCCTTTTGAAGCACTCTATAAATTTTCTCCAAGATATGATCATCTCAGGACAATTGGTTGCTTTTGCTATGCAGTGCAACCAAATGATCATAGAGACAAATTGAGTGCTGTAGCCAGGAAATGCATCTTCCTTGGCTATCCAGTTGGTCAAAAGGCTTTCAAATTATATGATCTTGATAGACATACCATGATCATCAGTCGCCATGTGAGATTTGTGGAGCATATTTTTCCTTTCAAGGATCCTGTCACTGATAAGGCACCCTGCAGGCTTACTCAGGCTCCACTAGTGAACTTTGAGGATGACTATCTCACCCCTTGTGACACTCATCTCACACCATCTCCCAATCCCTCTTATACTCCCCACCCATCCCTATCCTTTGTCCCATCTGTTGATTCAGCTCCACTGCCAAGTCATATCTCAGACTCTCCTGCTTTAGTCAATCCCACTGGGGATTCTTCATCTATCAGTAGTTCACCTGCACCCATCATCCAGAGGGTACTTAGAAGCCATGTTCAAAGACCTACAAGGCTTCAGGATTTCATATGCACACAGCTCCCATCCAGAGGGCACTTAGACACATCTTCTGCTTCTGACTCCTTTGCAGTGTTCTCTCTCAGCAATTTGTCTCACCTTTCTCCCCATTACATCCAGTCTTTTGTCAACATGTGTGGCACCTTTGAACCCAACTCATACAGTCAAGCAAAGGGTATTACGGAATGGGAGCATGCTATGTCTTTGGAGCTCACTGCACTCACAAACAATCACACATGGGAGGTATTGCCTCTTCCTGTTGGCAAGAGGGCCATAGGATGCAAATGGGTATTCAAGATTAAATACAAGCCTGATGGGAACATTGAAAGATACAAAGCTAGATTGGTGGCCAAGGGTTATAATCAGGTTAAGGACAAGGATTACAAGCAGACATTCTCCCCAGTAGCCAAGCTCTCTACAATCAGGATCATTCTTGCTCTTGCAGCCAGCATAGGTTGGACTCTTCACCAACTTGATGTGAATAATGCCTTCCTGCATGGGTTTCTAGATGAAGAAGTGTTTATGCACCCACCCCCTGGGTATTCAGTTCCAGTTGGCCATGTATGCAAGCTCACTCGATCTTTATATGGCCTCAAGCAAGCCAGCAGACAGTGGAACTCTAAGCTTACCAAGTTCATGATCAAGTTAGGATACACTCAGTCCTCTCATGATTACTCCTTATTTGTCAAATCAGTTGGCTCATCAATGACAATTGCACTGGCTTATGTGGATGATATGCTCTTGTTGGGCAATTCAACAGATGAGATTTCCTCCACAAAGCTCTCTCTTCATAAGGCATTCACCATCAAGGACCTAGGCATTGCAAGGTACTTTCTAGGAATGGAGATTTCTAGATCCTCTCATGGTATTCTCCTTAATCAGAGGAAATACATCCTTGATATACTTAGAGATGCCAACATGGAGAATTGTAAACCCACTGATTTCCCTATGCAGCATGGCACTAAGCTTTCTCTTCATGTTGGTGAACCTATTTCAAAGCCTGAAGACTACAGGAGACTGGTTGGGAGACTGTTGTATCTTACATTAACCCGTCCTGATATTGCCTTTGCTGTTCAGCAGTTGAGCCAGTTTCTTCTCACTCCTCTTCTACCACACTGGAATGCAATGATCTATCTACTCAGATACCTCAAGGGGTCCTATAATCTAGCTCTCTCCTATCCTGCCTCCTCCTCTATTGCAGTTCATGCCTACACAGATGCTGACTGGGGTAATTGCATTGACACTGGGAGATCCTTATCAGGGTACTGTGTGTTCTTAGGTTCCTCCTTGATCTCTTGGAAAGCTAAGAAGCAAAAGGTAGTCTCCAAATCTTCAACAGAGAGTGAGTATAGAGCTATGTCTGTTGCTGCCAGTGAGCTTGTCTGGGTACAGGGGTTATTGAGTGATCTTGGGATCACTTTACCTCTCCCTATCTCCTTATTTTGTGACAACAAGAGTGCTCAGCAATTGGCTCTTAATCCTGTTTTCCATGAAAGGACTAAGCACGTCCGGATTGATTCCCACTTCATTAGGGAAATGGTTGCTCAAGGCTTCATTTGCACTAAACATGTGAGCACCTCATTACAACTTGCTGATATTCTGACTAAGGCTCTTGGAGCACATCAACACTCTTTTCTTCGTGCCAAGCTTGGCCTAGTTATCCCTATGGCTAGTCCAGCTTGAGGGGGGCCTATGAGTCCATATGATATAAGTGACAGGAGGGCATTTCTGTCATTTGAGTCACAAGCTCAAAAGAGCTGATTTAGGCGCCAAAGGTTGTTGTAACAAACTTCGGTTTTGTTTTGCTGTGTGAACACAGATTTACATTCTCTCTCTTTTATTGATGTAAGAACATGGAGTTCATTGTAGCTTGATGTATGAAGCTTCATTTCACTCTCAATTTCTGTTCATGATTGTCAAAAGGATGGAAATGAGAGAGTTTATGAAACCTGTTCTTATGATCTAATCCTTCACCTGCCCCAAACATCATGCAAAAACTCGCCCACCGCATCCTATGTGTGCAAGTGAAAACCAAAACATACTAGAATTCAAATATTAAGCATATATATTGTTATACTTGGAAAATACAAATACTTAAAAATCAACGTATGCTAGAATTTAAACTTATACTACCTTCGTCTCAATATATAGGTCGGTTGACTCTTTAACACGTTTCTTAAGAAGCTAAAAACTATATAAAATATTAATTTTTTTTAAACAATTTTTCCTCTGTTTCGAAATTTAGGCCGTTTTAGAATTTTACACGGATATTAACAAAATTTAAAAAGGGTGATATGTTGTACTCTCACAAAATGGTTTGCAGTTTCCATGTACTTGCATTTAATGACGAGGAGGTGAAATGTAAAGAGGCTCTGCAAAATGATTATTAAAAGGCGAAATTGCAGGAAACCACCCTTTAAATAAGGTTGTTTGCAGGAAACCACCCTTTAAATTTATTTTTGCGGCAAACCACCCTCTAAATATAGTAGTTTGCGACAAACCACCCTTTAAAATACATTCATTTGAAAAAACCACCCAACAACACTTTTAATTAAAAATCTATTAATTAAACCAAAATTACTCTTTTACCCCCCCCCCCCCCCCCAAATATATATTATAATATTTCAAGGTTGTTAGAAAGAAAATAAATTGTATTTTTATGCTTTTAATTTCAATTTAATGAATGACATTACGTTTGAAATCTCTTTTTTTCTTTTCTCAAACATTATGTTTGAAATCATTGGAATCTATATTTAAATCTTTATTTATTATATTAAATCTATATATCTATATATAATATTAATTTATAAGAATTTAATTAAGATGATGTGTCATCTATATCTACTATATATTAATATATAAGTACTTATGATGATTTGGCATGACCCATTTTTTTTAGAATCCCATAACCAACTTATTTTTAGGTGTTTTAATCAATAAGCTTCAATTACAATTATATTTTTTAAAAATCCTTAAGATATTCTAAATTTTTCTTAAACCAATGAGTTTAATTCAATACATTGAATTAATATATAATCTATATCTATATCTAAATATTTATATATTATATTAAGTGACTTAAGTGAAAACATTTTTTAATGTTTATTCTCTCCTTGGATTGATATAAAATTATATTTAGTTAAATATTTTAAATAAGGTTACAATCGCTATATTGATAACGCAAAAATATAACAAAATTTTCTTTCTAACATCCTTAAAAGAATATACTCTCTCCGTTCATTAATAAGTGTCGTTTGACTTTTCGACACGTTTTTTAAGGAGCTAAAAACTATATAAAATATTAAATTTTTTTAATTAATTTTTTAAAATAATTTTAAACTTATAACTAATATGTATAAAATTATTTTAAAAAATCAATTAAAAACTTTATATTTTATATAGTTTTTAACTCCTTAAAAAACGTGTCAAAAAGTCAAACGTCACTTATTTCTGAACGGATGTAGTATATATTAAGGGGTAAAAAGTTAATTTCGATTTACTTGATAAATTTTTAATGAAAAGTGATGATGGGTGGTGTTTTTTAAATGAATGTATTTTAAAGGGTGGTTTGCCGCAAACTACAATATTTAAAGGGTGGTTTGCTGCAAAAATAAATTTAAAGGGTGGTTTCCTGCAAACTACCCTATTTAAAGGGTGGTTTCCTGCAATTTCGCCTTAACTAAATATAATTTTATATCAATCCAAGGAGAGAATAAACATTAAAAAATGTTTTCACTTAAGTCACTTAATATAATATATAAATATTTAGATATAGATATAGATTATATATTAATTCAATGTATTGAATTAAACTCATTGGTTTAAGAAAAATTTAGAATATCTTAAGGATTTTTAAAAAATATAATTGTAATTGAAGCTTATTGATTAAAACACCTAAAAATAAGTTGGTTATGGGATTCTAAAAAAAATGGGTCATGCCAAATCATCATAAGTACTTATATATTAATATATAGTAGATATAGATGACACATCATCTTAATTAAATTCTTATAAATTAATATTATATATAGATATATAGATTTAATATAATAAATAAAGATTTAAATATAGATTCCAATGATTTCAAACATAATGTTTGAGAAAAGAAAAAAAGAGATTTCAAACGTAATGTCATTCATTAAATTGAAATTAAAAGCATAAAAATACAATTTATTTTCTTTCTAACAACCTTGAAATATTATAATATATATTTGGGGGGGGGGGGGGGGGTAAAAGAGTAATTTTGGTTTAATTAATAGATTTTTAATTAAAAGTGTTGTTGGGTGGTTTTTTCAAATGAATGTATTTTAAAGGGTGGTTTGTCGCAAACTACTATATTTAGAGGGTGGTTTGCCGCAAAAATAAATTTAAAGGGTGGTTTCCTGCAAACAACCTTATTTAAAGGGTGGTTTCCTGCAATTTCGCCTTTTTGGTGGGTGATTTCAATTTCGAGCCAACTGAAACACAATTCAAGTAATGATCTATCAAGCTTTACTTCCTGAAAGATAGGGGAGAAATTGATCATATTCGATAATTTCACAAGCGTCAACGTGGAAATTTTATTAAATGTATAAAAGGTTTATTCACACATTATATCACTATCCTCATCATAAAATGTTATTATTAAAAGTTTAATATCAAATCAAATGAGATGAATTTTAGTCCGTTGCTACATTCATAGTTAAAAAAAAAAGAAAAAATAATTTGGCTAAATCATGCCTTAACACGCTAAATGCTAACCAAGTTGCTGAAACGACCGAAATTGCTAACACTCTAATAGTGTATGTAAAACAAATAAAATATTTTTTAAAAAAAAAGATGTGATGTGAGGTTAAATAAAATAAGTTTATATTCTTTTAGAATTTTTTTTGCACAAAAACAATTAGAGAATACAGGAGCTAGACTTAGAAAAATGAGAAATATGTAGTTATATCAGGCTATATTATTTTTTATAAACTAGGATTTTTTTTAAAATAATCGGGTGGGTTAACGGGTGGTTAAGCGGGTCGGGTAATGGGTCGGATGATGGGTTGGGTAATGGGTGAAAAACATATCACCCGACCTATCACCCGTTTCACCCACCCATCGCTCGGGTCAGGTAATGGGTAAAAAACATCACACATCACTCGTTTCACCCACCCATCACCCGGTTTTTTTCGGGTTTTCACCCATATAATCAGGTCGGGTGGGTCGGGTGAGTCGGTCACCTACGGGTGATTTCCAGCCCTAGTCATTAAGAGGGAAGCACTCAAGTGCTTCATTAATGATTTTTTTTCAACTAGCTAAAATGGGATCTATTTTGATACAAGAATAAAGACTTAAAACAACTTATTTCGAGGCGAAGAGAGTATTATACTTATTATTAATAAGTACTGCATAATATTGTTTAAAAAAAATTAATATTTTATATGATTTTTAACTCCTTAAAAAACGTATAAAAAAAGTCAAAACCATTTTTATTTTGAGAAGAGTATATTGTCTTACATAGGTAATACAAATAAAAACAAACATTTACTAGAATATTACTAATATTCTAGTAAAAACAAACACTAATACTATATTAGTGTTTGCGAAACGGGTTATTGGTCGGAGTGGTTACTTAGAATATAGATAAAATAGATAGTTGTGCTCCATTTCTTATTGGATGTGTCATATTAGAGGTGAAAAATAAGATTGGGGAGTGAAGTTTAGAAATGGGCAAATTTCATGCCATTGAAATCAAACTTCTATGCTTAAAGTCGTTGAAACAATTGATTTAATATTCCTTTCATGTGAAAGAATAGTGAAGAAACGTGACATATTGAAATTGTAGAGTTAGTTGGAGACTAGAAGGTAAATTATTGTTCTTGTAAAGATACACATATTGCCTTTTTTATTTCTAGATTTTGATGGAACACATAGTTGTCCAAGTCATTGGGCAATGAAATGAAAACCATACAATAATTACACAATGGTATGTTCAATTCCGTCTTCAATCTACTTGCCATCTTCAATCTCTTTGTCAAACGCTCGACCATTCAACGTACCACCGATTATAACGACTCCTCGTATTGTCGTCGCTAGTCAGTGAACCACAACTAGTGAACCACAACTGTTCTAACCAAACCCGCCCTCACAACCAGGACAGACTTCTTTTTCTTTAGACTCCGACCACGCATCACCACCCTTGGTTGTTATTTCAAGATCCTCCACAAAAAGAACAAGATATGGTGGGAGTAACTACGAATGTTTGATTCTCGCTGGTAATTTTACTTTTAAGAAGCAAGAAACCCTAATCTATTATCCTAAAACCTAATTCAAACTAGAAAACTCTAAAAGTCCCTAATTTAAGCTGAAAATCTATATATCTAACCACAAATCCAAATCGACATCAAGAAATATTGCAAACAGACGATTGTGTCCTATCAGGACTGCTTATGCCTCTTGGACTAGCATTTGGTACCAACTGGGATTGAAGCTTCAAGTTTTACAATTGAATCCACCAAATTTCAACAAAATCGACTTAATTAAGTGGCATACAAATAAGGGTAGATGTGGACACAAGATGAAGAGTAGGGTGCTTGAGAATGAAAATGAAAGTTGATCAATCAACGCTCATCGGCACTTGGTGTAGGTGTTAAAATTGTCGAGTGAGGTAGAAGAACTGTTTCAAGATTTCGCCTTTCACTCTCCAATTTGTAAATATTTTGAAAAGTTAAAAAGGATGTATGTTTAATTTAATTGAAATTGTCTGGTCATTAGTCATTTTATTGTCATGTCAATAACCTCTCTTTTTTTTTTCTCTCTTTTTTGTGTGTTGAGAAAGGGGTTTGATATTGTAAATTTATTTTCATAAAAATTGTCTATTAAAAAAAATTGCAGAACCAGATTCACCGGAATCTACACCTTGTTTAAATTCAGCCTCGCCAACCTTAAGGTGGCACATGGTAGGACAACCTAGAAGTAGAAGTAGAACATTTTGGGGAATAACACAACTAAAAAATGAGTTTATATCCCGTGTAATGAATCTTGCCATTTTTGTTTTGCCTCAATTAATTTCATAAAACTTCAATGAACTTGTTTTAAATGCAAGTCCATGTTAATTTCTTCACCTTGTAGATTAGTCTACATAGTAAAAGTTTATCTATGTTTTCTTTTATTTCAATTTTCATTAACCTGATTTTCATTCTCATCTATCTATCTATCCATCCATCTATCCAGCCATCCATCCATCCATCCATCTATCTATCTATTTATATTAAAATTGATGCATAGCGTCCTATATAACGTCTTGTGGTTGATTCTAATATAAAAATTCCTATGTGGCGCGTTTGATTCTAGGATAAAAATTAATAAAATAATATGTTGTCATAATTTATAGAAAGTTATATAAGTCACAATCTATCTATCTATCTATATATTTTAGTTGACCGACAAAAATATAAATAAAAAATATTTCATAGTCATACTTACCAAATATTAATAGATAAATATGTAGTATTCTGATAAATGCTATTTTATTTATATCGAGATTTTTTTTGGTGAAAAAAATATTTATATTAAAAATAATTATTTAATAATTGTTATTTTATTTATATCTATATTATTTTTTTAGCCTAAAATGATTTATAAAAATATATGTACCCACAATCCATCCGTACATAGCTATTTTAGTAAACTAACATAATAAATATATCATATACATTAAATAAAAAATAAAAAATAAAAAATAATATTAAATTACATGAGATTCAATTAATGTTAGATTAGGAAAAAAAACCTTTTACCTTATAAATGTGAATTTTGTTTATATTTTGAGAGAATCGAAATAAAAGATATTTACATTATATATAATCTATCAAACTAATTTTATTTATATTAATATTTTTTGGTGAAAATTTTTATTTATATTAATATTAATATTTTTTGGTGAATTTTTTTTATTTATATTTAGATTATTTATATTTGTATTTATTGGAATCTATCTAAATTATTTATAATATTTTATTAAAATATTCTCCGTGCACAGGACGGGATCTACACTAGTTTTGAATGATATAATTAATTGTTTACAACATTCTCAAACTTTGAACACATAAGTTTATCTATGAATTTTTTTACATTTTATTTTATTTTAAATTTCATTAATCTCATGTTCATTCTCATTTTCTACCATGTAATTGTCTATGAGTTTATATATCTATGAATACTCACCGACTTCCACTTGGATTAGTTTTATTGTTTTTTTTTTTTGTAGTAGGCAAATAGTAGGAAGGCTTTGCTAAAAACACAAAGCACTTGCTTGATCATCCTACTAGATGATGTTACAAATATCCCTATTAAAAGGGAGTGTGGACAAATTACAATTTCCTCTACTTTTAGCGATATTATTCGCTGCCTTATTTGCTTCTCTATAACAATGTCTAAATTGAATATGATCAAAGAAACCTAAGAGTAGGTTGATCTTGTCAACATGACGGATAATTTCCCACTTGATATTACCGTTTTCTCTAATTGTCTTTATAACTTCCAAATTGTCCCCTTTAATGATGATATTTTGGAAACCTCTGGAGATAGCTTGCTGCATTCCAACACAAACTGCATAAGCCTCTGTTTAGAGAGTTGAACCTTGTTGTGTCTCCTGATAAAAAAAAAATATCGATAACCTGACCATCAGAGTCCCTGATGACTCCCACCACATGGCACATGTCATTGGAATTAACCGAGCCATCTACATTAATTTTGAGGATAACTTCTTGTAGCTTGTTCTATTTAGCTTTTAATCTTTTGGTTTTGGTTTTGGTTTTTTCCATTTTTGCACTTATCAAGTCCCAATCTGTTATATTACATATAGTCTTTTGAATCATCGATGATGTAGCTTCTAGATTTTTGTTGTTAAAAATGATTCCGTTACTAGTTTCCCATATTGTTTGCTAAATGAAACAAAAGGTCTTCAAAATGTGAATTTTCGTGTCTAATCATCATAATATCTTCTATCGACAAATTCATTTCTCTTAAACTTAGAAATGATTACCTGTCAATTGTTCATAACCCAAGATTACGGACTTGGTGATTCAACAATTCATAAATAAATTATGAGTATCCTCAGAGTCACAAAGGTAGCACTGAGATGATTGATGAGACTCTATTAATGTACCTTGTTTTTAAAGATAAAAACCTGGGTGGTGGTTAGCCAACCGAGAGCATCCCGAAGGATGAGATCACGAAGATCTGAAAGAAATACAACCAAAAAATACATCAAAAGAACCAAACAAAGCAAACCCAGAAAAATCCAAAACCCTAAGCCAACAAGCGGTCACAACATCGAGCGGAAGGAAGCCCGGCGTGGAGAAATGGATAGCGAGCGCATGTGACAACACCAGCTGACACGGTGTCTCTATTAATGTACCTATTTAGCCTAGCCTTTGTTGGTAAACCATCAATTGCTATTTTCTATACTAAATTCTTTAATCTAGGTGGTATTATTAGTTTGCAAATCCAGCTATAGTCAGTTTCACCTTGCTGTCTAGGGTTTGTTATTTTGGTTTTGGATTTAGTTGTGAAGTTTTCATTGGGGTTTGGTTTCCAAATTAATTTATCCGCAGTATCCCACTCCGGGATTTGAATTTCTAATATTTTTTAAATTATGTGTTATAGGAATAATTGATTTAGGATTGTTAAATTCCACTGTTTTGTAGAGTGATTAATTGTGCTACTTTCATTACGGGGTCATGGTGTTTCTGGTGATTATTTAAATCTTGATCAGGGATCCAAAGGTCTTCCTAGACATTGATAGATTCCCCATTTCAAATTACCCATAAGAGGTCACGGTGGAATTGGTCCCGTAGTTGCAGCAGTCTTCCAAATTGCCAGGAAATATTTTGGTTCGTTCTTTGTCTAATTGTGTCGGTTTGGAGGTATTTTTCTTTTATAACTCTAACCCAAATGTTATTTTGATCTATATATAATTTCTAGAGCAACTTCATATGTAAGCTCATATTTATTTCTTCAGCAATCTTGAATCCAAGACCACCTTGATTTTTTTGTTTGCATATATTTTCCCAACTAATCAAGGGGGTATATCGTTGTGATTGTAGTTTATTCCAAAAGAACTGTTTATTTACTTGATTAATTCGATTGAGTATTCCTTTTGGAAATAAGAAATTTTGCATTAGATAGTTCATCTGGGAGCTGAGATTAGCTTGAATAAGATCAGCTCTCCCTTCCTGGGAAAGTGTGGATACTCTCCATTTTGATAATTGTTTTTTAAGGTTGTCGATAGCCTCTTCAAAGACACAGTTTTTCACTCTTCCACTAACGAGAGGTATACCTAGGTATTTTTCCAGCGCTTTTGATATTGGAATTCGTATATGTTGAGCTAAAGATTTTGCCAATTTCATATTAACATTTGCAGAAACAAGAAGGGAGCTCTTATTATAGTATATCACTAGTCCAGACAAATTTCAGAAGATATTTATCATATTTTGGATAGTATGAAGACTCTTATGAGATGCATTTGCAAAGATAATTGTGTCATCTGCAAACGTGAGGAAGGGAATCGGTGTTCCATTTTTTGTTAATTTGATTCTAGTCAAAGCGTCTTCCATAAGAGCTTCTTCATGTAGTTTTCTTGCTAGGTTTTCCATGACAGTAAAAAATATGTAGGGTGCAAGGGGATCATCCCCTTATCTAATACCTCTGCTTGGTTTGAATTGTTTACCTCGATAATTATTTATTAGAACCGAGAATGTTGTAGTAGCAATGCATTTCATTATCTAGTGTATCCACTTGCGATGGAATCCAAACTTAATAAGCACTGCTTCAATATAATTCTAATTAATCTTATCGTAAGCTTTTTCCATATCTAAATTTAATGTCATCCAACCTTTTTTTGCCCTTTTTCTTATGAAAACTGTGAAATATTTCATGAGCGATTAACGCGTTGTCTTGGATTAATCTTCCTTCAACAAAAGCCCCTTGAAAAGGGCTAATGATTTTTGTGAGAATTGGTTTAAGTCTATTTTCTAACATTTTTGTGATTATCTTATATATTAATTGTGTTACACAGACTAATGGATCTATAGTGATTAATATTCATAGGGTTATCTATTTTAGGTATTAGGGCAATAAATGTCTGATTGATTTCCAAGAGTAGATTTTGAGAGTGAAAAAATGATTTAATTGTCTTACAAAGAGATGGGCCTATTATATGCCAGTATTTAGTGTAGAATTCATATGGGAATCCATCCGGGCTCAGTGTCTTGTCCTTAGTCATACTCTCAAGTGTGTTTTTTATTTTTGTATGTGTTGGAGGCTTGATTAGGTTTGAGTTTTCCTGCTGTGTAACTTGTGAGTATATATTTCTGATTTTGTCTCGTGGAATGACATTTTTGAAGGTATGTGACAAAATTTTCCACCATCTCATTTGTGATTTGCTCTGATATTTCGTGTGGTGTCTATCACCATTTTTTGTTTCAAAAGAGGAAGTGGTTTTCCTAAAATTGCCAACTTTAACTATTGTTTGATAGTATTTTATGTTTCAATCCGTTAACGTACTACAGATGTTTGGTCTAGGCTCTTTGGTTCTAGAATTTGTAATTATAATCTAGGATATGTTTTTTTTTCCAATCTTGCGAGTTTTGCTTTATCATGAGTTGTGATTGTCCCTAGGGTAGATTTACTTGAAGATCTATAATATCTTTATCCACCTTTAGAAGTTGTTTGAAAATAATATTCGATTGGTTTTTGCACCATTCTTCGGTGTTTTATTAGTAATCTTTGTTTTTGAACTAACTTATAACCAAAGGATCCAGACAACTTATTTTGCCAGACTCTCGTGACTATTTTTTCATAGTGTAGATTGGTAGTCCATATCATTTCAAAACGAAAAAGTGAACCTTTTCTTTCATATGGATCTCCTATTTGCTTCGTTATTGGAGAATGATCTGAACTTTAAAAATGACGATAGTGAATTCTAAGATTTTTAAATTTAAATGCAATGTCTTGGTGGACCAGAACTCTATCTAGCCTCTCGTATGTGTTAGTACTGGAATTGTTATTTTTCCTCCACGTAAAGGGGGATCCCCTGTAAAGTATGGTGTGAAGATTTTAAGCTCCTCTTTGAACGTATTTTAATCAGTGAAATCTAGCAAGAGTTGGAAAGTTGCCCCTGATTTTTTATATATCATTTTCAATGTCGTTCATATCTTTTATAATTATAACCGGCAACATATGAGTTTGGACTAGTGCCAAGATTTGTTCCCAAAACTCAGATTTTTCATTCTATCTTGTTGGTGCATAAATAAACATTAAGGCTAATTCATAATTATTTATAGTAATCTTAAACATAATATATCTATCATTTTGTTATATTACCGATGCATTATCCAGAGTTTTGTTATGCCTTGTTAACACCCATATGCCCCCACTATAGCAATTTGATTTGATATAAAGAGACTTATGAAAGCCAGCATTCCGCATCTGTACATTCAAGGAGGTTCCATAGCTTTTGTTTCCGCTAGTGTGAAAATGTACGTCTAGTTTGTTTGCTTGTCTTATGTGGTTTATTTCTTGCCGGAACATAGGGCGCTTTGTTCCCCTAACATTCCAATAGTCGACACTTGGATTAGTTTTATTGTTATTGTAAGAAGTTCCATCAGGGTTGTTCGATCTTTTTTCATTACCATTCCTTTGATATCTCAATTTGTATTACAAAGATATTATCCAATATTTCAAATTATTTCCTAGTAAAAAAGGATAATTGTATACACAATATGATTGAGTAAAAATTTTGGATTATTTTCATCACAATGAAGATAAATATGTTAGATTTCAACAATCTTGATAATCAAGTCATATTAAATGAGAGTTGTATTAGGTTTATTTTGTGTTTTTATATTATAAGGTCGAAATCCACCTTCTAACCCAACAAACTTAAACCAATGTGTTAGGATTCATATTCCCATATTCCCTTATAAGGTCGAAATCCACATTTTAATATAAAAGCTTAAGCTATGGTAATATGTAGGACTTCATCTCTCATTATATTTTGATACTGTCTCTGTTTGACAATAGTCGACTTTTTTTATTTTTAATACAATTTTAAAAAAACTAATAACTATATGAAATAATATTTTTTTAATTAATATAATGTTCTTTGTCTGCAATGGTTTTTTTTATAAGGTAAGAATTTGAGGGTCAGACATGCATGACTTTCGAGTGGCCGATAAAGTCGGCAAACGGCGAATCGTCAAATATACAACTGTCGGCGATGGGTTGTTGTTTCTTTGCTTCATGATAGTTCGTTTGCCAATTTATCTTGGAAAAACTAATTAAAATAATCCAACCTTTATAGGAGTATTAAAGGTGGTAACAAAGTATCCCGACTCATTTTTTCGACCATGAATTGGGTCAAAACAATGACATGAAATTGATAAATTGGTATCACTTTCATTAAAATAAGTCAATATTATCCAAAATTCACCAAAATCTTAATTTCACCAATTATATGTCATCATTTTTGGGCGGATTTATAGTCAGGATAAATAATTGGGATCCTTTATTGCTACATCCCTCAAAGATTGAGTTTTTTTTTCTTTCAAGTTGAAAGGTGTAGAAATTTTTTTCCATATCGCTCAAAAGGTTGGATTATTTAATTAGTTTTGCAATTTATTGACTCCTCTCAAATCTCAATCGGGGTTGTTATCCACACGACCAATATTTCGCTAGACGCACGGTACCGACACCGGAAGCTCGAGACGGCATGGAAAACGTCGATGTCGAATGCCCAAGTCGGCATCCCGGGTGTCGAAGCCGAATCTCCAGGTCGGTAGAAACGGACTGACGAAAGGGAAGCCCGATTGGATGGTCAACCAGACACACATCCCATCGATTGTGGTGCGTCCCGTAATCTAATGCCGATGCCGAATCTACAGGTAGACATGTCCCATCGGACTGTGGCGTCAGGCATCTTGCAGCGACAATGGCAGGGAAATCTTGCAGCTTTCCGTCACGTCGGACTGAGCCGCCACCGAACTCCCAGGTCGACAAAAGGGGTGTCGATATGTTATAAATAGACACGCCCACCCTTTGCACTACACAAACCACTCACACACTACTTACCTTCTTCGTAAGCACTCCAAGTCGGTAGCCCGAGGAAATTGTCGCGAAGAGAGATTCGAAGGAGACATGGTGAAGTGGCGCAACTTACTATATCGAACGAGGGACCGCGAAGAGTCGCCTTCATCTCAACCCTCGCCGAACGATCCACGGGAGCCTTCACCTCAACCCTCGCCGAACGATCCTCGAGCGCAAGCCGCAACCGAGGTATGTCGAGATGTAATATTAATTTTATGTTATTATAGGTCTAGATTTTAATGAAATAAAGATAAAATGTAGGTTTAGTTATGTAAAATTTACATATGGAATTTTTAATGCAATTATAAATGGAATTTAGATATGGAATGTAGATATGGAATTTAGATAAAATGTAGATTTAAATAGATTTTAATGAAATAAAGATAAAATGTAGGTTTAGTTATGTAAAATTTATATATGGAATTTTTAATGCAATTATAAATGGAATTTAGATATGGAAGTTAGAAAAATGTAGATTTAAATGGAATTTAGAGAAAAATTTAGATATGGAATTTAGATATGGAATGTAGAGAAAAAAGTTATGAAATGTAGGTTGAGTAATGTGAAATTTAGAAATGGAACTTCGTACCAATTACATATGGAATCAAGATTACATGTGGGTTTAGTTATGTAGTATGTTCTGTGAAAGACAAGATTTATTATTTTATGTTCACATAATGGATAATTATTTTGCACATAGTTTATGGTTGATATAACATAAAAGTGAACTATTTTGATTATATTTAAAGGTTTAGTATGTTATTTAACTTTACAATATGATTTAAGGAATAAGTTACGGATGTCAGTATTAATGTGATCATTTTGCTAATGTAGGCAATGAGGCGGACCGTATCCCGGCGCGAACGGGTGAGGCCAACCGCGTCTTTAAGGCGAGGTGATAGGCCGTTAGAGCCGGGTTGTGCGAGCACGTCCGCCATTATACAACCGGAATTTGAATCACCGGTGTTGGCGCCCACGCGGGCTAGCACATCCTTTCTAGGTCGCGACGACGAGGATTTCCTCGCCGATTACAGCGTTGACGAGGTCGATACGTCACAGGTGTCAGACACCCAGCATAGCTCCAACTACAGTCATCATACGACTTTGTCGGGAGATGCATGGCACCAGACCCCCGAGGCTACGCCTGTGCTGGGCCCTGAACACTAACGGATATGGTCAGGAATGACCACTCAGCCCCTCCGTGGCGTGGGTGCGTCCTCATCCAGCCCAGTTGCTGGAACATCTTACCAAGCGTCGGTCGGCCCATCGACACCAGTGTTTGACACCTTCTGGGCAGGTGGCCATTTAAGGGGCGTATCCAGTACATATCCCTTGCATAACCCCAATTGCCGCCCAAGTTTGTCGAGCCACTTCGACACCACAAGACTCACATGTGTCGCAGCTTGTGGATAAATGAGGTGGGTGTATTTTTATTAAGGATTTGTAAACATTTATAGTTATTGCGTGTGCAACCGTTACGCTGAATATCTCATTATATGGTTTGTAGGCGGTGGAGATGCATGTAAAGAGCATTAGGTGTGGAGAACGGTGGCATACAGTGCGCAGATGGCCTCGTGAAGCAAACCAGTGGAACTAGTGGTATTTGGCGAGGCATAGTGGACTACATGTGTTGGATGACATAAGTGTTGACACAGTGGATCACTATCTCATCCAAGCCTGCCTATATCGGTGGCATCCGGAGACCAACAGCTTCCATCTCCCATGGGGGAGATGACAATTACCTTGCACGATGTGCACAAGTTGTTTGGTCTGCAAATCGACGGACGCGCATTGGTTCCTACCCTTTCAAACGTTGTACGACATTAGTGGCTCACATAAAACTTCAACTTCAGCACGCACGACTTCATAGGAAGTGGGAATTCATTTTTCCACAACAACCTGGATTTGCGTTGTGCGGAGCTGTTTCTCAACCCACAGACACCACATCGGGTAATCGCAACAGGATATCTGTTGGAGGTTCTTGGTTGTATAGTGCTGAACGACAGAACAACCACCTCCATATCTGTAGCTGCGTTGGACTTCGTGACGGATCATACACGCACACCAGAGTACGCTTGGGGAACGGGTGTCCTAGCATATTCCCTCAAATTTGAATTAAATGATGTTTTAGGGCACAGACACATATATGTAGGAGGAAAATAATGGAGTATTTGCAGAAGACTGAGGGAGTATTTGTATTTTAACTAATAAGTACGGAATATCAAATTATATTAAAAACACAAAATTAATTAAAAAAATTAATAATTGGTTAAAAAGGCTAAAAATAAAAAGAAGAATAATTAAAAAAAATTATCAAATAAATAATGTGGGAAAAAAATGAACCAATGAAAAAAAAAAGAATATGGGAAGTTGGATACCCACACTGTCACTTGTATCCGTGATTAATTTCGTACCCTGTGTTTCCTCCCCCTCCCCACTTTAATTTCAAAGAGATTTGCAAATTACAGAGCAATTAAAAACAAAAGGTTTTATTTTTTAGTAGCATTAATTAAGTGGAGCAATTAAAAACATAAGGTTTTACTTTTTAGTAGCATTAATTAAGTGAAGTGAATGATAAAAATTTGCAGGTCTATAGAGCCTTCCCCAAAAACGTCAGTTAAATGTAATTTTTTAATCTATGCCTCTAAAAATAAAAGATAAATGATCTAACCATCAAATCATTTGTTCAATCAGTATTTATCACTCCCTTCTTAAAAGTACTTTATGAAATAATTCCTCCTTAATTTACGTTCTCAGTCATTGAACTTTTGCAAATTTACTCCATCTGTCCATCCTCCACCAACTCCCTAACCACCTCTTCCTTTACTCCAACCTGCATTAAATAAATAGGTACAATTGACATCCTTTATTTTTACAAATTCACATCGTCCCATCCTTTATATTTACTCTCATCCTTTATTTTTACAAATTCACATCGTCCTCTAGAAGCCCCAAATTTTGAAAACCATGGAGAATTGTGGGGAATTAGTAACTCAAATTTTGTCGGATAAGTGGAACATCCGACAACTAAAGTCGATGGTACGTGAAGTGTATCACGCAAGGTAATTTTTAGACCCATATGATACGCAGTTCGTTGCCAAAAAATGGGCCTCGAGTACACTGTGGAGATCAATGTTAAGAGATTCTGGTCTTACAACGGAAGGGTTTTCGGTCGAGGCTGCACAAAAAAAAATATTACAGCTGCAACAACTATGCCTCTACGAAAATAAAGTAAGTTTCTTAATTCCATTTGTTTGAAATAATACCCTATATACCCTACATATGTTGTGTTATATTATTTAATATTAGACCCATATGATACGCAGTGACTTCGCCTTGTTGTAGTTGGCCAACAGAAGCTCGAAGCACTCGTCAGTCACCAACATCGATGTACAAACACCATCATGACACACCGTTTAATTGTCAACCGTGACTTCTCAAGGAACCCTATGAGTTGGTCTACCCATTCATTGATCAAGTTGTCAATAGTCTATAACGTCAACGAACCCACCAACAGGCGTATCTAGTACAAATCCCTTGCATAATCCCAATTGCCGCCCAGGTTATTTAAAAAAGCTGAATGTTCGGGATGTGGATGACCTACGCCCCTAGTTTGTCGAGCCACTTCGACACTACAAGACTCACAGGTGTCGCATCCTGTGGATAAATGAGGTTGGTGTATTTGTATTAAGGATTTGTAAACATTTACAGTTATTGCGTGTGCAACTGTTACGCTGAATATCTCACTATATGGTTTGTAGGTGGTGGAGATGCATGTAAAGAGCATTAGGCGTGGAGAATGGTGGCATACGCGCAGATGGCTTCGTGAAGCAAACCACTGGAACTGGTGGTATTTGGCGAGGCATAGTGGGTTACATGTGTTGGATGACATAAGTGTTGACACAGTGGATCACTGTCTCATCCAAGCCTTCCTATATCGGTGACATCCGGAGACCAACAACTTCCATCTCCCATGGGGGGATATGACAATTACCTTGCACGAAATGCACAAGTTGTTTGGTCTGCAAATCGATGAATGCTCACTGGTTCCTACCCTTTCAAACGATGTACAACATCAGTGGCTCACAGAAAACTTCAACTTCAGCACACACGACTTCGTAGGAAGTGGGAATTCATTTTTCCACAACAGCCTAGATTTGCGCTGTACAAAGCTGTTGTTGCTCAACCCACAGACACCCCATCGGGTAATCGAAACAGGATATCTGTTGGAGGTTCTTGGCTGTATAGTGCTGAACGACAGAACCACCACCTCCATATCTGTAGCTGCGTTGGACTTCGTGACGGATCATACACGCACACCATATTACGCTTGGGGAACGGGTGTCCCCGAATATTCCCTCTAATTTGAATTAAATGATGTTTTAGGGGATGGACACGTATATTAAGGAGGAAAATTACGGAGTATTTGCAGAAGACTAAGGGAGTATTTTTATTTTAACTAATAAGTACGGAGTATCAAATTATATTAAAAACAAAATTAATTAAAAAAATTAATAATTGGTTAAAAAAGCTAAAAATAAAAAGAAGAATAGTTAAAAAAAATTATCAAATAAATAATGTCGGAAAAAAATGAACCAATGAAAAAAAAAAAATATGGGAAGTTGGATACCCACACTGCCACTTGTATCCGTGATTAATTTCGTACCCAGTGTTTCCTCCCCTCCCCACTTTAATTCCAAAGATATTTGCAAATTATGGAGCAATTAAAAACAAAAGGTTTTATTTTTTAGTAGCATTAATTAAGTGCAGTGAATGATGAAAATGTACAGGTCTGTAGTGCCTTCCCCCAAAACGTCAATTAAATGTAATTTTTTAATCTATGCCTCTAAAAATAAAAGATAAATGATCTAACTATCAAATCATTTGTTCAATCAGTATTTATTACTCCCTTCTTAAAAGTACTTTTTGAAATACTTCCTCCTTAATTTACGTGCTCAACCATTGACCTTTTGCAAATTTACTTCATCTTTCCATCCTCCACCAACTCCCTAACCACCCCTTCATTTACTCCAACCTCATTAAATAAATAAATACAATTGACATACTTTATTTTTACAAATTCACATCGTTCATCCTTTATATTTACTCTCATCCTTTATTTTTACAAATTCACATCGTCCTCTAGAAGCCCCAATTTTCGAAAACCATGGAAAACTGTGGGGAATTAGTAACTCAAATTTTGTCGGATAAGTGGAACATCCGACAACTAAAGTCGATGGTACATGAAGTGTATCACGCAAGGTAATTTTTAGACCCATATGATACGCAGTTAGTTGCCAAAAAATGGGCCTCGAGTACACTGTGGAGAGCAATGTTAAGAGATTCTGGTCTTACAGCGGAAGGGTTTTCGGTCGAGGCTGCACAAAAAAAAATATTACGGCTGCAACAAATATGCCTCTACGAAAATAAAGTAAGTTTCTTAATTCCATTTGTTTGAAATAATACCCTACATACCCTACATATGTTGTGTTATATTATTTAATATTAGTCAATGACTTACATGTGTTACGGTCTTTCAGTATTGGATCTTTACTCACTTACCAATGTTCGCACCCGGCGTATGTGAGGACCCGGCGGACCATGGAGACCCACGCTGGGCAAAGCGATACACTACTCGACCCACACCAAATGTGACATCTACGAGGACTCTGAAGTTCAATAAACAATTTGAAACAATGCGTGCCGAGGACGTCAATTTCATGCCCTACGGTCCTCTAGATTTCGATGGGTTTTACCGAGTATCTCGGTACAGAGGAATAATATAATTTCCGGATTCATGGAAGCCTACAGGTCGAACCGAGTTCTGCACCAGTTTGGGTACGTGCAGACAATTCCAATGGAGAGAATCACCCCCTACAAGAAGTGAGGCCACCACAGGCCAAGGGCCTGAAGCTGCGCTGGCACCCCGTGGACGAGCGTTGTGATGATCACTTAATTGCTCCAACTGTGTACATCTCATTCATCGGACATAGATCAGCGCTTGAGCCTCCCGCTGTTTCAGCAGAGTACATGGAGTGGTATGGTGAGCACGACCATCCATTTGTTTTCAGAAGCTCATGCCAACAGCTACCGGAAACAACTGCTCCGCCTGTTGCCGTGTACGATCAGCGGGTACGTATGAATAATACCAACGACCTTTCAATTTTGTTGGTTTGTTTAATACATTGTTAGTGATCACCATCATATTGTTTGATATGTAGCGTTTTGGGGTGTTGATGTCTCGTCTGGAATCTATGCTGGCTCGGGGTGATCAAATTTTTTACCGCTGCTGAGATTCGGGAATACATCAAGGAAGCGTGTGGTGAAGTGTTGCCTGTGGCGCCTACTCAGGTTCGTGCATCTCAGTTCTAACAATTTATGCCAGACGCCTAATGAGTGGCATGGAAATGGAATGTACCTTGCGTACTTTGACCATATCTTCCTGCACTATTTTTGGATGGACCCTAGTAGTTGTTCCTGTATTGTCGTTGCAGTTTTCATGTTGTTCCTGTACTCTGTTTTGGGATGAACACTAGTACTTATCAAAAATGTCATTTCGCAATTCTTAAATATAAGTTGTACGTATTTCGGATTGCTAACAGTTTCATATTGCATAATAGTAGTTGTACATAGCTTCATCAATTCAAATCCATTAAGTACGCTATGTGAAAAGCAAATCATCACAACTCCTGTGCCGCTCTTTCCACTTAACGGTAGTTGATGTATTGTTCAATGCGCTCGTTGTATGGGGTATCCACCCATTCACACTTGGGTGGTGGAAATGCGACCATTCTGGTACAGTAGGAGGAAGTGGTGCCCCTTGTACTAGCCAGACGGGGCTCCAATGGACTCTTCCCAACCAGGCTAATGTAATAACCTCAGTCGGTGGAGTTTGGTTCGACCCATTTGCGACAATAGGAAAGCTGGTTTGAGGATGGTAGATACTTAGGACCACAACGACCTTGTGGTACAAGGTTGCTACAACAAGTGGGATCATAGGTGCCTCCATCCAGTTTTGATGATGATGTAAACAAGTAGCCGGGTCTTGCACATCAACATTCTCGATGAGATCGTCAATCGAGTTTAATAGTGATGCAGGTTGGTACAACCACCTATTCGCTCGAAGCTCGGCAGCGACCTCGCTTCTGACTTGCATGTACTAATTTTCGCCATACCCAAGAACCAACGCTAAGGCACGATAACCGCAATGACCATCACCAAGAACTGGGCAACTTCTATGAACAAAGTGCAGCATAAACTTATGGATGTGATCAGTCAACATAACCAAAGGATTTACCTGCCGACCTCTATCTCTTGATCGGCCTCTACCACGCGCCCGAGCAGCACCATCTCGTCTCCCGTGCTGAAATCTAGAAAGGTCTCGCTGCAATGATCGTCTCCCTGTGGAACGACCCTTTCGATGGATCCACGTTGGCTCTCTCATGGTAGACAAACCAGGGTTGTTCATGTTGAAGTATCCCTCGCCCATGAAATCCTACTATTCAGGCGTGGGGTTGTTTCCATCAATCTCCCTTCGAAAGGTGACAAATTCTTGACTATTTGGAGTTGTGTCATCGTTTCCACTGGATTCCTCAGGAGGAATCACTGGATCCTACATTACTTGTAGCCAGAATGGATGAATCTCTGAGGCCTAATAGATTGCAGGTTGTAGAACGCGTCTAAGAATTCATGTACACATGGAACACCGTAAGCATCCCTCCAATAGCGATCCCTGCAAACACCATCATGACTTGATGGAAGTGACTTCGCCTTGTTGTAGTTGGCCAGCAGAAGCTCGAAGCACTCGTCAGTCACCAGGATCAGTAGCGGGGCAAAAATTTGTTCACTCATGACACACCGTTTGATTGTCAATCATGACTTCTCAAGGAACCCTCTGAGTCGGTCTACCTATTCATTGATCATGTTGTCAATGGTCTGTAACGTCAACGAACCCACCAACAGGCGTATCCAGTACATATCCCTTGCATAACCACAATTGCCGCCCATGTTATTTGGAAGAGCTGAACGTTCGGGATGTGGACGACGGACGCCCCAAGTTTGTCGAGCCACTTCGACACTACAAGACTCACAGGTGTCGCAGCCTGTGGATAAATGAGGTGGGTGTATTTGTATTAAGGATTTGTAAACATTTACAGTTATTGCGTGTGCAACTGTTACGCTGAATATCTCATTATAAGGTTTGTAGGTGGTGGAGATGCATGTAAAGAGCATCAGGCGTGGAGAATGGTGGCATACAATGCGCAAATGGCCTCGTGAAGCAAACCACTGGAACTGGTGGTATTTGACGCGGCATAGTGGGTTACATGTGTTGGATGACATAAGTGTTGACACAGTGGATCACTGTCTCATCCAAGCCTTCCTATATCGGTGGCATCCGGAGACCAACAGCTTCCATCTCCCATGGGGGGAGATGACAATTACCTTGCACGATGTGCACAAGTTGTTTGGTCTACAAATCGACGGACGCACACTGGTTCCTACCCTTTCAAACGATGTACGACATCAGTGGCTCAATAGAAAACTTCAACTTTAGCACACACAACTTCGTGGGAAGTGGGAATTCATTTTTCCACAACGACCTGGATTTGCGCTGTGCGGAGCTGTTGCTCAACCCGCAGACACCCCATCGAGTAATCGCAATAGGATATCTGTTGGATGTTCTTGGTTGTATAGTGCTGAACGACAGAACCACCACCTCCATATATGTAGCTGCGTTGGACTTCATGACGGATCATATGCGCACACCAGATTACGCTTGGGGAACGGGTGTCCTCGCATATTCCCTCTAATTTGAATTAAATGATGTTTTAGGGGATGAACACGTATATTAAGGAGGAAAATTACAGAGTATTTGCAGAAGACTGAGGGAGTATTTGTATTTTAACTAATAAGTACGGAGTATCAAATTATATTAAAAATAAAATTAATTAAAAAAATTAATAATTGGTTAAAAAACTAAAAATAAAAAGAAGAATAGTAAAAAAAATTATCAAATAAATAATTTGGGAAAAAAATGAACCAATGAAAAAAAAAAGAATATGGGAAGTTGGATATCCACACTGTCACTTGTATCCGTGATTAATTCCGTACCCTGTGTTTCCTCCCCCTTCCCACTTTAATTCCAAAGATATTTGCAAATTATGGAGCAATTAAAAACAAAAGGTTTTATTTTTTAGTAGCATTAATTAAGTGCAGTGAATAATGAAAATGTGCAGGTATGTAGTGCATTCCCCCAAAACGTCAGTTAAATGTAATTTTTTAATCTAGGCCTCTAAAAATAAAAGATAAATGATCTAACAATCAAATCATTTGTTCAATCAGTATTTATTACTCTCTTCTTAAGAGTACTTTTTGAAATAATTCCTCCTTAATTTACGTGCTCAACCATTGACCTTTTGTAAATTTACTCCATCTATTCATCCTCCACCAACTCCCTAATTCTCTTTTTGAAATAATTCCTCCTTAATTTACGTGCTCAGCCATTGACCTTTTGTAAATTTACTCCATCTATCCATCCTCCACCAACTCCCTAACCACCCCTTCATTTACTCCAACCTGCATTAAATAAATAAGTACAATTGACATCCTTTATTTTTACAAATTCACATCGTCTCATCCTTTATATTTACTCTCATCCTTTATTTTTACAAACTCACATCGTTCTCTAGAAGCCCCAAATTTCGAAAATCATGGAGAATTGTGGGGAATTAGTAACTCAAATTTTGTCGGATAAGTGGAACATCCGACAACTAAAGTCGATGGTGCGTGAAGTGTATCATGCAAGGTATTTTTTAGACCCATATGATAAGCAGTTAGTTGCCAAAAAATGGGCCTCGAGTACACTGTGGAGAGGAATGTTAAGAGATTCTGGTCTTACAACGGAAGGGTTTTAGGTCGAGGCTGCACAAAAAAAAATATTACAGCTGCAACAACTATGCCTCTACGAAAATAAAGTAAGTTTCTTAATTCCATTTGTTTGAAATAATACCCTACATACCTTAAATATGTTATATTATTTAATATTAGTCAATGACTTACATGTGTTACGGTCTTTCAGTATTGGATCTTTGCTCATGTTGTTGCAGGAGGATGATCAAGTATGAAATAAATATAAAGTATAGATCAGACTGACTTCCCTGTCTCAGCAAATAAATACAAGACTTCCTCCCGTTTTAGTAAGAGAATAGTCAGGATCGAATCCACGAGGAAGCACGTCAGCAGTTCTTAGGTCGCTACAGATCTCACAAACAGAATAACAGAAAGACAAAAACACAGAAACAAGGAAAGAAACAGAAATAAAAGCAAAAAAATAACAAACAAAAGCAATGAACTAAACGAAGACAGAAAAGGCAAAGCAAAACAGCAAATAAAAGCAAAGCAAAGGCTCGTCGATCTCGGCCACAGGGTACTCGAGATCGACAAAGGCAGGTCGATAGAAAACATAAAGTGAAAATTGCAAATTCTCGAACCCAAACTCAGATTTTCAACGAAATAGATCAATATATTAAAAGACTTCCAAAGCCAGGGTATCAACACCATAACGATAACCATGCAAATTAACACACAAAGGCACAAAAGATCATGCTTTCCATCAAATAACTTTCGTTATTAACAAATAGGCAAATAGAGGCTTTCGCATAAACCCTAATTGTTACTAACCCTTTTTCACATAATTAATCCAAGTTGCATTACGATTACTTTCGCTTCAATAATATAAACAAGGATCACCTTTAACTCTCGCAAAAGAATCATGCTCATAGGGATAGAAGATGAATTGCACAAAAAGATCTGACCTTTATCGCATCGCCTCACATGGCCACCGTCGGGCTCACCCCAGCCCCAGAAGTGGGTGGACTACTCACGCCTCATCGCAATCGCAGACATTGAATGAAAAGAAATAACTTGCATAAAATAAACTCCAACTTACAATCTCTTCTCTATGTGTAACTAACTAATTGTCTCTGAATTTGAATGAATAAAACTGAGCCCCTAGGGCTTTATTTATAGCCTTCTATTCCTTGCTAATCAAGGATAGAATATCTATATCTATATCTAAATTTATATCTACTTGCTAAAAGATAAATAAATTGATTAAGGGAAATAAATCAATAAGGAAAAGATAAATCTAATTTAGGTAAGTCTTCATGTCTTGATAGATCTCCCTTCCATGATAGATCTTGATCAACTTTGGATAGAATTCGGCCATTCTCGGATTTCTTCATGCCCAAGAATTCCAAGTCTACTCGGACTGCTCAAGTCGACTCGTGTGCGGAAACTGGGCTACTCGACATCGACAAGGGCTTCGTCGACCTCGACAAGGATTCGTCGTCTCGGCTAACTGGTGCTCGATGTGGCTCGAACTTGGCTCCTGGCGCTCGTCGACCTCGAGTAGCCCTAGTCGACCTCGAGTAGGTTTGATCCGTCGACTAGGTCTTCTCGGGTAGGTGTGCTCGACAAGCCTAGATCTGGACTCTGGCTCATCGATCTCGACTAGGGCTTTGTCGAGATCGAGTAGGGGTGTGATCTTCCCTGGTCGAGAAGCTTCTCCTCGGCATGGACTCGGATTTGCACTGGGTGGCTCGTCGATCTCGACTAGGGCTTTGTCGAGATCGAGTAGGATTGTGCTCGGCTTCTCGTCCTCGGCTTCTCGATCAGCTCTTCTCCTCGTCGACTCCGGGTATGGCACTAGGCTTCGTCGATCTCGACCTGGTCTTGTCAAGATCGAGTAGACTTCCGGAGCTGGGTTGGTCTGGCTCTCGACACTGCTCCTAGTTGACAAGGCAGTGCTCGGACATGCTCGTCGAGACCGAGTAAGGTCTACTCGAGATTGAGTAGCCTGGGTTCTCGGCTCGATTCGACTGGTTCCGCTGCTTCTTTGACTTTGGACTTCTGTAGTGGATTTCCGAGCTTTTCCGACCTTCCTTAGAATTGCTGTAAAATGCCTCGAATTCTGCGATTTAAACAGAAACTGGTGTAGATTCCATAATTTGGCAAATAAACATAAACTAAATAGGTTCTGTACTATCTTAGCCGAAATGAATGAAATGTATGCAGAAATCGATATAAACTTAAGTGTAAAACATGGCAGATTCAGCTCACAACAGCTCACTTCCCAATGTTCGCACCCGACGTATGTGAGGACCCGGCGGACCATGGAGACCCACGCTGGGCAAAGAGATACACTACTCGACCCACACCAAATGTGACATCTGCGACGACTCTGAAGTTCAACAAACAACTTGAAACAATGCGTGCCGAGGACGTCAAGTTCATGCCCTACGATCGTCTAGATTTCGATGGGTTTTACTGAGTATCTCGGTACACAGGAATAATACAATTTTTCGGAGTCATGGAAGCCTACATGCCGGACCGAGTTCTTCGCCAGTTTGGGTAAGTGCAGACAATTCCAAAGGAGAGAATCCTCCACCTACAAGAAGTGAGACCACCAAAGGCCAAGGGCCTCAAGCTGCACTGGCGCTTGAGCCAACACAGTTGTTTGTTGGGATGACCACTTAATTGTTCCAACTGTGTACATCTCATTCATCGGACATAGATCAGCACTTGAGCCTCCCGCTGTTTCAGCAGAGTGCATGGAGTGGTATGGTGAGCACGACCATCCATTTGTTTTCAGAAGCTCACGCCAACAGCTACCGGAAACAACTGCTCCGCTTGTTGCCGTGTACGATCAGCGGGTACGTAAGAATAATACCAATGACCTTTCATTTTTGTTGGTTTGTTTAATACATTGTTAGTGATCACCATCATATTGTTTGATATGTAGCGTTTTGGGGTGTTGATGTCTCGTCTGGAATCTATGTTGGCTCGGGGTGATCAATTGTTTACCGCTGCTGAGATTCGGGAATACATCATGGAAGCATGTGGTGAAGTGTTGCCTGTGGCGCCTACTCAGGTCCGTGCATCTCAGTTCTAACAATTTATGCCAGACGTCTGATGAGTGGCATGGAAATGGAATCTACCTTGCGTACTTTGACCATATCTTCCTGCACTGTTTTGGGATGGACCCTAGTAGTTGTTCCTGAATTGTTGTTGCAGTTTTCATGTTGTTTCTGTACTCTGTTTTGGGATGGACACTAGTACTTATCAACAATGTCA
This sequence comes from Persicaria tinctoria, assembly GCA_037127255.1. Lineage (NCBI taxonomy): Eukaryota > Viridiplantae > Streptophyta > Magnoliopsida > Caryophyllales > Polygonaceae > Persicaria > Persicaria tinctoria. The sequence goes on along the minus strand of JBANSL010000008.1, from coordinate 63,129,027 downwards.
TTTCGCAATTCTTAAATATAAGTTGTACGTATTTCGGATTGCTAACAGTTTGATATTGCATAATATTAGTTGTACATAGCTTCATCAATTCAAAGCCATTAAGTACGCTACGTGAAAAGCAAATCATCAAAACTCATGTGCCGCTCTTTCCACTTGACGGTAGTTGATGTATTGTTGAATGCGCTCGTTGTATGGGGTATCCCACCCATTCACACTTGGGTGGTGGAAATGCGGCCATTCTGGTACAGTAGGAGGAAGTGGTGCCCCTTGTACTAGCCAGACGGGGGCTCCAATGGACTCTTCCCAGCCAGGCTAATGTAATAACCTCAGTCGGTGGAGTTTGGTTCGACCCATTTGCGACAATAGGAAAGCAGATGTGAGGATGGTCGATACTTAGGACCACAACGACCTTGTGGTACAAGATTGCTACAACAAGTGGGATCATAGGTGCCTCCATCCAGTTTTGATGACGATGTAAATAAGGAGCTGGGTCTTGCACATCAACATTCTCGATGAGATGGTTAATCGAGTGTAATAGTGATGCGGGTTGGTACAACCACCTATTCACTCAAAGCTCGGCAGCGACCTCTCTTCTCACTTGCATGTACTGGTTTTCGCCATACCCAAGAACCAACGCTAAGGCATGATAACCGCAATGACCATCACTAGGAACCGGGCAACTTCTATCAACAAAGTGTCTCATAAACTTATGGATGTGATTAGTCAACATAACCGAAAGATTTACATGCCGACCTCTACCTCTTGATCGGCCTCTACCACGTGCCCGAGCAGCACCATCTCGTCTCCCGTGCTGAAATCCAGAAAGATCTCGCTGCAATGATCATCTCCCTGTGGGACTACCCTTTCGATGGATCCCCGTTGGCTCTCTCATGGTAGACAAACCAGGGTTGTTCATGTTGAAGTATGCCTCGCCCATCAAATCCTGCTAATTAGGCGTGAGGTTGTTTCCATCAATCTCCCTTCGAAGGGTGACAAATTCTTGACTATTTGGAGTTGTGTCATTGTTTCCACTGGATCCCTCGGGAGGAATCACTGGATCCCACATTACTTGTAGCCAGAATGGATAAATCTGCGAGGGCATAATAGGTTGTCGGTTAGAGATCGCGTTTAAGAATTCATGTACACATGGAACACCGTAAGCATCCCTCCAATAGCGATCCCTGCAAACACCGTCATGACTTGATGGAAGTGCCTTCACCTTGTTGTAGTTGGCCAACAGAAGCTCGAAGCACTCGTCAGTCACCAGCATCAATAGCGGGGCGAAAATTGGTTCACTCGTGACACACCGTTTGATTTTCAACCGTGACTTCTCAAGGAACCCTCTAAATTGGTCTACCTATTCATTGATCATATTGTCAATACAGTATGTAACGTCAGCGAACTCACCAATAGTCGTCCCTAGCATGGACTTTAATTTTGAATGTGCTGACTTGGCACTATAGCATAAAAAAACTATTAGTTTGACGTATATATGATATTTAAATAAAATATTTAAAAATTTATACAATTCAATGTCACTCATTTATTCGTAGTTCGCATCCCAAGATGTAGGAACTTATCAACCCATGCACGTACAATCACCTCCTTGAACTCTATGAGCCAGGTGTCTTCAAGGTACTTCATAAGACCCCATTGTGCCTCCCATTTCGACTTCATCGATTGTAGACGAACCTCATAACTTTCTTCAGTCTTCGACTCAAATAAGGCAATGCAATCATTGTAGAAGGCGGTTCGCTTATCGCTCGATTGTATGATCATACCCTTCAGTTCAATGTTGCACATAATATGAAACGAGCACAACATATGCTGTACCGTGGGAAACTCCTCCCGAAAAGCCTTGATAAGACCCAACTCTCTGTCTGTAACAATTACTTCTGGAAGTCGTTGACCGCAGAAGTGTCGTAGTCGCCTTAGTGCCCAACTATAGTGATCCGTGCTCTCCTCTGCCATGAATACGAACGCAATTGCAAATGTGTTCATTGTGCTAGTAATCTCAACGATCTCTAGCAATGGCATTTCGTACATACCACATGAACATGCATTAGTAAAATAAAATGCTACAACGTATGACAAATATAAAAGTAGTCGACAGAAATGTGATAGCTCTTACTTGTTCGTCTTGTAGGTCGAGTCTATCACGATAACATATGGAAATAACATCAGAAGATGGCGCGATTGTGGATGTGACAAAAGTACGTCAGTAACCTCGTCTACTCCTGCTTTAGAGGACTTCCTTGTGGCGATATAGTATCCCTTTTGGTGGAGTTTGTGTAGCGCTTGAGGCAGGTCCCTCCGTCCCTCTATAGCGCTTCTCCGCAACTGGGCTCGTGCATTGTACTCTTGACGAATGTCCGTCACGCAGTCATGATCATCATACTTCATCCCGCGCAACATATCTCGCGGTCTTAACCCAATCAAGGTATCACGACGAACCTGCCGATGTTGACCTGGTGTTAATCGATCAGCATAGGGATGTCCAAACATCTTATCCCCAAGCTTGTGGTTATGCACACCGCATATAACCTTGATGGTCCAATTGTCAACATCATTTTGACGACCCTCCAGCTCAAACTCGCATCCGAGCTTTGTCGTTCTCCCTCGCCTACTCGATGCGGGAGGAAAATCCAAGTCGACATCTGGACTACCTCAAGCCCCTCTGTACTTATCACACACTAAACGAAAGGTACCCAATCCACTCATTTTGTTCTTCCATGACCGAGTGATCACAAATACCATGTTTTTTTATCTTAATTTCCTACATATCTAGCTCATGCCTTCATGTTTACTTGATCAGCCCAATAACCATCAATGGTAAACATCGACCCATATTCTGTACCCACATCAAGAGGTTGGTTTTGTTCACGCATAATGTCACTTATGTACTAAGAACTTTTTCGCACAAAATCTCACTATATGGAATTTTACAAAATATTATCAGTAACGCTCTATTATATGATGGTTTCATTTTACACAACTATGCTTTATTATGATTCGATTCAAACAACATATCCATAATTATATAAACGTTCCCTCTATATAAACAACTTTGTTTGATCACTATAGCTAAAAATGTATGAAAAATTTCCGCTATATTATGATTCTATTCAAACAACATATCCATAGTTATATAAAAATTTCTGATATATATATATATATTCGTTTTACCAACTTTAACAATGTATGAAAAATTTACCTCGAGATTCTTCACGAGCTCCTCCGGATCACTATAGCTAAAAATGTCGAACAGTAAAGCACCTCCGCCATCTTCTTCCGGTAACGCCATTTTTCTCCGATGCTGATGAAATTTGCAATCGAAAATAACTCCGACCATGCTTCTATTTATAGGCCTTTCAACATACTCGGTCAATGGACAATGGGTGCCGACTTGGTCATTCGGGTTCGGCAGCTTTGGTGCCGACTTGGTCATTCGGATTCAGCAGCCTGTGGTGCCAACTTGGGCACTCGCAGTCGGCAAAACTTGTGCCGACTTGGGTACTTGGCATCGGCACCGTGCCGATGACGAGATGACCTAACATATTTACTGCATTGAATAAATATTACTTCGTATTAAAAAAAAAAAGAGAATGCTAATTTAATATTCAAAAATGTTTTTAAATATTAAATTTACTTTTGTTTTGCCACACACGTTAACTTTTATAACATGCATCTAATTATATTAAAATTGCCAATTGCCACAAAGGAACAAATTTTAAAAGTAAAAAAGCTAAAGATATTTCCAATATAAGTACTGTATGAAATATGTCACGGTTGGTTGCAAGGAAAGAACCCTTGGAATCTATAATCTCTCTCTCTCTCGATTGTGCATAGCTGCAACTTTCCGGATCCGCTGTAGAACGAGAGAGCACACACTTCGGCGAATCGCGTCGACGCCTTCCAAAATCGCAGCAAGCAATAAATTGGCGACGATAGGTCTGACGAATTAGGGCGGAGCGAGCAAGGATCACGCAGGCCCGGCCGGCAATTGCAGGGGCAAAAGAAAAACCTAAATTCCTCTTTTGTTTGAATAAATAATCAGGTAAGACGTGGACATTTGCTTTTGATCTGTGCAAATCTGCCTTTTTTCTTAGCGATGAATGCTCTGAATTCTATGAGAGCTTGGCTTTGGATGGTGTTGAGTTCCTTGTGATTTGTTTTTCTTCTTCTTGGAGTTTCCAATATCTGCATCTGGTTTGTGTTTGTTTTATCGATTCGTTTTCCACTTACGGATCTCCTTTCTATTGTCGATTTTTTGGTTGATTAATTAGTTTCCTGTCTGTTCTGTTCAGGTTTGGGCGTTAGATTTAGGATTCGATGATGACTGAGTGCCGATTCGTTTGTCATTCAAATTTCGTTATGCGCGTATGTTTATATATTTTCGCATGTGGTATTTCAGGGAAGATTGATTATTGGTGCTTGATTTGATTGGATGAGTTACAGTACATTTTATACAAGGAGTGTTGGTAATTATATCAATCTTTTTTTATGTTGGAACATAAATTTGATTAGGGTTTTCATCAAATAATTACAATGCTTATACCCGAGGAAGCTGGAGCTGCTCCTTTATTTTCTTTCTTTCATTTTTTTTCCTGGGTGCTAAAAGCATTGTGTATGAGGAAAGTTGGAGCTGTTTTGGGAAGTCAGGTTTGCGTCTTACATGATTTTCTGCCTTAGCATGATGTGTGGTTAAAATGTTGCTAATTGCTTGTCATAGCTTTTGCTTACTTATACACCATATGATAAACTACAAGTACTATTTTAGAAAGCTCGTAACTGCTTTTCTACAGTTCATGAATGTTGTAGATTCACTTTTCATGATTTGGTTATGTTTCATCTATTTGCTTCCAATTCCAAGTCCTGACTTTGCTCTCAAAGGCAATCCTCCTCTTGTTTAACTATGCTATTTATTTGGGAGATATTTTTATTTCCAAGTTTAACGAGAGCAGCTTTTGTTTTACAGATTTCTAGTATCCACTTTGGTTGAGCCTAGAGGCCCTAGGGGTGTCTAGGTTTACAGTGAAGAAGAGACATGGACTATGAAACAAACCATTGGACATGGGATGGAATTTGTTACTATCCACATTTATTTGGTGGACTAATGGTCACTGGAGCTTTGCTTGGCTTATCAACAAGCTATTTTGGCAAAATTTGGGTACCTTATTTCCCTTATTTATTTCCCAACTTTGGTATTTTGAAGAAGAGTAAATCTGAGAAGAAGAGAATCAGAGTCTACATGGATGGGTGCTTCGATCTTATGCATTATGGCCATGCAAATGCTTTAAGACAAGCAAAGGCTTTGGGCGATGAGTTGGTAGTAGGAGTGGTAAGCGATGGAGAGATTTTAGCAAACAAGGGCCCTCCTGTTTTATCCATGGAAGAGAGGTACATATTGCTTCTTTGTTTGCTGATAGTTCTTCTGTCAATCTGCCTTAAAAAATCTGCATCTCTTTTAGTTTGTTGTTTATACAATCTTGAAGAAATCTTTTGCATGCGTGTTGATAAAAAATAAGTTATTTTCATTTTGCGAAATTGTTTTTAATGCAAACTTTTTTAGCATATAAATTTTCAAGAAATGTTATGCTTATGGCAATTCATATAATAATTAGAAAAGTGAACTCATCATCTAGGCTCTTTACTAACCGGCAACATACTACTATCTCTATGGGGGATTCTGATTTTGTTTTTAGTTCTTTTACTATGAAGCATAGTGTTTTTTCTCGAGGGCAAAGGATTTTGGATAAGATTAGGTCTTCTATAAGAGTCAAAAGATAGTGATAAAATATTCACGAGGCAAGACAGATTCCATGATCAATTCTCTCTCTACAGACTCTTAGTCAAGATTTCAATTCAAATCTAGCAAATTGAATTCAGACACGATGAGAACATAGTTGTGTATTTACGTTGATAAATTTTGTCATCGGAAGTTCCAACACTTTAATGTCTCCCCTTGACTCTTAGTAATGCATAAGTACTTGTTTGTTTGCTTCCATAGTTTCTACCTTGTTGCAGTGTCATTGTTCCTCCCAGTTTGTAGCTTTCTTGTGATATATTCAAGTTTGGATATCAGGTTGGCACTTGTAAGTGGATTGAAGTGGGTGGATGAAGTTATTGCAGATGCTCCTTATGCAATAACAGAGCAATTCATGAAAAAGCTATTCAACGAGTACAAGATAGACTTTATTATACATGGTGATGATCCTTGTCTTCTTCCTGATGGCACTGATGCTTATGCATTGGCTAAGAAAGTTGGCCGTTATAAGCAGATTAAACGCACTGAAGGTGTTTCCAGTACAGATATTGTAGGTACTGTGTCTATCCCTTGATTATGTACTTCAGCTAGAGGCAATTTTTTTCTTGAACCAGCAAATGAGTTGTCTGTGAAGTACACTATGATGTAAATAGCTGTAATTAAGTTTGTTTCTTTGTCACAAGTCTGCATATTTTTTTCAGGTAGGATACTGTCAGCTTTCGAAAATCCAACTTTACATGAGAAGAACAGTGAACTTGAAACCATGAATGATGATAAACCGAACATAGGTGGCCATTTATCTCATTTTTTGCCTACCTCGAGGAGAATTGTGCAGTTTGCAAATGGCAAGGTATTTTCCTTAGTGTTTACTTGTGTGTTTTACATGAAATGTTGGAAATATGAGCCTCATGACAGACAAAATCGCTTATGTGACTTTGTGGTTTCTAGTTCACTTATGGATGCCCTTGATCCCTTTTTGGGGGCAAGATCAGTGCACACATCTCAGTAATCTCAGTACTAATGGAAGTAGTTTTCATTGTTTGTTCCTTTGATGCATTTGTTATTAAAATGCATTACAAAAGTAAAGGCCAAAGCATACTATGGAGCTTATTCCTCCCATTCTTTTGTCTAGTGATGAACTTTTTTATTTGAAATCCTTTAGTAACTATCTCTGAGGATCTCAAAAGAAGAGCTAACAGGATTGCTGATGTTCTTATACTTCTTGTTGATAGGCGCCTCCACCAAATGCACGTGTGGTTTACATCGATGGTGCATTTGATCTTTTCCATGCTGGACATGTTGAGGTAAGATTGGAGCCTTTTGGTTACTGTATATTTCAGCAATAACTTCTTAGTTTCTGAGCCTTGGAATAGATAAATGTTTTGCCCACAACATTTGCTTTTGTATCCGATCTTATTTTTGTTTTCTTATATGATTTTTGACCTCTTATCTGGAAGTATGGCTTTTTCATTGGTTGTTTCTATACCATCTGAATATAATTTTTGCTTGCTTAGATCCTTAAAGCTGCGAGGCAACTTGGAGACTTTCTACTAGTTGGCATTTATACAGATCAGACTGTCAGGTATATTTTCTTTTCTCCATTTTCATGTCACACATTTGGGGATAAATTCACTGTTCTGCTATATGTCAAGGGTCAGTATCTGTTTTATGACTTCCCCTGCAAGCACATTCTCTTTTTCATAAAATCTCATCATTAAACTTTTCTATACGTTGGCTCTTTAGAAATAATAGATTTCTTATGTCAAAAGTGTCAAGTTGTGGTTTTTGTTTTGTCTTCATGGACCTTGATAACATCGGCCAGTAAAATTGGAGAGATGTTCTTTGCAAACTAGTGCAGACTATGTGGGTATGTACTATTACGAGGGTATATTGATTAGTGACTTTTGACTGTGTTTTGTACATCTTTTGGTAATAATAGGTTTCAATCCTTTTCATTTTATTTTGAGAGATCAATACAAATCCAATCTTTCAGTTTCAAAGCTGGATAATTAGCATCCACTTTTTTTGGGACAAAAGAGTAATGTGGTTGTTGGAAAAGAACACGGCAATATTGCCACAACAAAGAGCATGTTGCCTTTTAATGTGGCTGTTGGAAAAGAACATGGCAACATTCTCACAACAAAGAGCATGGTGCTTTTTTCATTGCAGCCATCACTTTTACTTTCCAAATCAAGTAGTTACAGGTCATGCGGCTCTATGGAACTTTAAAAGTTAAAACTAAGGGGCTGCCCATCAATATTCCGAGAATGTCTCTTGCATTTTCCTATATAGCTCGAGTGTGCAAATGAATTGCACCGTTTTTGCATGCATTTTGGATCCCATATTCTCATCCTGTTGATAGTTCCTCAAATAAGTGTATTGTACGGTTGATGCTGCTGCTCCTGTAATTGATTTTCTTGTTTAATGCAGTAAAGTTCGAGGGATTCAACTCCCGTTGATGAATTTGCATGAGCGTAGTCTCAGTGTGTTGGCTTGCCGTTATGTTGATGAAATCATTATTGGTGCTCCTTGGGAGGTCACGAAGGACATGGTCAGTTATCCTCAAATATTCGTTATTGTTACCTGTTTATTCATCCAAAACTGAAAAAAAAGTCTCTTGATCACTTTTACTGGCAAATGGGAATCACATGTGCAAACTATGAAATACTTAAAAAATTGCCATCAGATTTTCACTGAGATAACAATCATTAATGGGTCCTTGGTATCGAAGAAGCTCTGGTGCATCATTTATGCATTGTGATTTATAAAATATGTGAACTGTGGGATCTCTTATGTTCTTGCTATTATGCTTGACATATGCAGATAATGACTTTCAATATTGCATTGGTCGTGCATGGAACCGTGGCAGAATCCAATCCATTGTGTGATGTAAGTTGACTATAGTATTGTTGTGTCGTTTAAAACCCGAAGTTTCTAATCATATTGTCTGCTCAATGCAGGGAAAAACTGATCCTTATGCGGTTCCAAAGAGCCTGGGTATTTTCAGAATACTTCAGAGCCCGAAAAATATTATAACCTCATCAGTAGCTACAAGAATCATGGCAAACCATGATGCGTACATGGTATGCAGCAGAGTTTATATCCATCATTTCTAGTTCATTTAGCGCTAAAGTTATCCTGACTCTTTAAATGACTATATTCCTGCAGAAGCGGAACCGTAAGAAATTAGAAAGCGAGAAGAAGTATTATGACGAGAAAAAATTCGTGGAGGGAGACTAAGGCTTGCGTGACCATCAGGTGGTGTCATTTATGTTTAAGTGGTTCCTATTCCATATGTTATACCATATACTGATACATGTAGTCAGTAATGTTGGATAATTTGTTAAAGATGGAAGGAGTGGGTCGGGGAGAGTTGTATAACGGCTTCGAAATATGACAGGGCATTGTTTCTTTGCATTGCCACCTTGCTTATCCTTGTAAGTAGGCATCACCCCAATTTTATGCCATGCATTGTGGCTTCCTTGCCATCTTATGTGTGCATCTGCGGCTTTAGATGTTGCAGCCTAGGCAACATGGTTATTCTTTTTGCCTTTGGAGGTCAAGCCTTCTAGTTAGGCTTAATTTAAAGGAAGGTACAATTGTGACCTAGATGATCATTGTAATCTTATATCATATTCTTTTGGAGAATGCATTTTTTTTCTTTCGGAATTTTGGAAATGTCAATTGTGTATTTTTCCATCTTTTCCTTATGCATATGGAAATAGACTTTGTCAATTACTGGATGAATGCAATTTGCTATTTCAGATTTTAAGGGATTTAGAATTTAGATTGTGGTTATTTCAAATATACTGCGTATTATTTTTTATTTTCAGGTTTTCTGTTTAGGAGTTATTTTGGGGTTGGACTGAAAGTGTAGGGGTGTTATTCGAGTCGAACGAGCCGAGTAGTGGGCTGCTCATACTCGGCTCGTTACTGTTCAAGCTCGAGCTCGGCTCGAATTTTACTCGAGCTTAGAAGTGAGCTCGAACTTGGCTCCCGAGTATTTGAAAAGGCTCGAGCTCGTTTTTTGTCGAGCTGAGCTCGTTTTATTGTTTTAGCTTGTTTTTGCTGGATGTTCATTTCAGAACTCGTTTTTTTGGCTTAGCTGCATTAATAATAGTGTTATTACACACAAGACATAACTAATAACAGATTCATAAGTACACAACCAGAAATTGCAACAAACTGAAAGTCTGAAATTTGCTAAGAAAGTTCAAAACCATACATAATTGAAAGTTTGAAACCATACAGTCCACACTTGAAAATTTGAAACCATACATAATTGCAACAAACTGAAAGTCTGAATTTTGCTAAGAAAGTGCATTGATAACAAATCCACACTTGAAAGTTTGAAACCATACCGCCCATATTTCCAGGTTGTCTCCGTCTCCAAGCAAACAACCTGAAATAAGCAAAGAGCATAACATAATAATAGCTTAATCTTTGAAAGCCACAAAAGAGAGTATGAATAGAGATTAAAAGTACTAATAACAGTTTCATCGCCCAATGAACATCGATCATCACTGATAACTCTACACCCGGCGCTGAAAGCAGACTAAGAAGGTATCGTAGTTAGCCACTGAAATCACATATTTCAAATTATATAAATTTCAGATTTTACATATGAATTACATATTTCAGATTATATAAATTTCAGATCATATAAATTTCAAATTATATAAATTTCAGATTTCAGATTTTTAAATAACATATTATATAAATTTCAGACTACTGGGTGGATGTCTACACTTAAAAATAAGAAAATCTTCGACAATGTAAAGACTGTCACAATCCAAAACATAGAAAATATGACAAGACAAATAATCACGAATTAGAAGAAAACGAAACGTTTGGATGAACCAAACATTAATGCTGCCACAAAAAGAACGGAAACTAGAAAGAAACGACACATGCGATGGAATAAATCACCTGAAGGGATAATTATAACTACTGGCTCTTCTGGTGGAGGTTTCATCATCCGCGACCACACGGGTTAGTTGATTGCCTGGGGTGGCAGACATATTTCTCTCGGGTTGCTACTCATGACTGAGGCTATGAGACTTCTTTTATGCATCTAGAAGGCAAAGGAGTTGGGTCTGTCCAATATCCACATTGAAAGTGATAACCTAGCTTTGATTAATGCAATCAAGGGGTGCTGGTTCTGCCTATGGGAAATTGAGATGGTCACGCAGTCACGTCAGTCATTCTCTTGCTACTTCAGTCCTTTAATCGTGTTAGCCTCTCGCACTGCTTCCGAAAGATTAACAAATGCTCCAACCACATCACTCGGGTCCTAGTCCGTCGCTTGTCCATATACTTGGCTAGATAGACATGTTTATATTTTCATTCGCAAGAAATGCTAGTATAAAATGGTGATATATTAGGGACTAGTCCCATTTAACTCCTTACCTGTATCAAAAAAAACAAAACAAAAAAAACAGGCCGGTAAAAATCTTGGATCTCAAATTCTCACCTAGCGAGGAATTTCCGTTCCATTACCATCAATGGCAGGAGTCCGGTGAAGTAGCTACTCCGTAGCTAGCAGGTACAGTGAAAGGGGACCCATATAATTGCGATGGAATGGGGCCCACCTAGATGATCCCTATTTTTTCAACACCAGTGGAAAACTGAAAGGGAAAGAGGGAGGACCCGGAGACTGGAGTTGTGATTTCTGGAGAAATCCAGACTTCAACCGAACTCTCTCCCACCATCTCTCTCGACTCCTGGTCCTGTTCAATTTAATAATATCACCTTCTCCATCGCAACCCTCTCAACTCATTACTCATCCCATTCCATCCCGCCTTTCATTCTTCCTCTAGGGTTTCCCTCTCCCTCTCCCTCTCCGATCACTGCGAGATCAACCTCTTTCTTCTCCATGGCGGCCTACCTCCCGATTAAGCTCAAGCGCAAGGACTTTGACGGCTTCAACCACGACTTCTCTGACTTTTCTCTCTCTTCCCCCGCCCGCAAAATCCGTCGACTGGTACTCTCTCTCTCTCTCTCTCCCTCCCCTTTACTGCCAAGCTCTGTAGAGTTCGCATGGATGGAATGGAACCCTAGCTTTCTGGATGTACTCATTTCCGGCATTCGAGCTTGCTCTGATTTCTGATTTCTGATTTTGGGGGTTTATTTTCGATTAGGATGTTGATTTGCCGCCGATAATTGAGGAAGAAGAGCGTGATATGCCTTCGCAATTCCAGCAGCTAACTCGACCGGTGATTGAAGAGCTGCCGCCTGTTGCTGACAACGACGAGAGAGCCATCGTCCTCTTCAAGCCTATTAATACTCCTCTCTTCCGTTCACCTTCCAATTTTACAGTCCATTCCAACCTGATTTCGGCCATTAAAGGTACCTGCAGTCTGCCCAAACCTTGCTTTATTTGGACTTAACTTTTCATCCTTTGTATTAAAACACAACTTTATACCTGTCATGGCGTCCTATGTGTCTGGTCGTTAGAGTTTGCTCATCTTCTATGCATCGTTCTACTTCTGCTAACTGCAAAGATATGATGTTAACTTTTATTTCTGGCTGATTAATAAGTTAGTTCGCATTTGTAGCTGGTCCATTCTATCAAATTAAACTAAGAAGGCTTCAATTGATGATTACCTATTTGGTTTTGCTTTATTAAGCAATTTGATTTGGTATTGCTAGGGGGAAGCTACTTGCTTGTCTTACACATTGGAGTGGAAATATTACCACACCAAGATCTGCGTGGAAGTATTACCGTCCAAAACTTGGAACACAGCCTAAATATTTTCTGACTTTTCTCAAATGTGCATGATCTGTGTGTACAATGATGTTTGTTAATCCTATAGACATGGGAATAAATATCAGTTATTGTTACCCACCATTTTGCTTTGTGATAAATTTGGTTTGGTTTCTTGCATAGGATTGTGTTGTAGTCGCTATTTTTACACACGACACAATTACTCAATTAGTATGATGATGCATATGAGATCTCTTGATCTGATGATGTTGGTGTAATCTGTGTTCTGCATCAGCAGATCAAGCACTATGGGGTTCTAGTTTAAATTCGAGCAAGCCTGTGGAAGATGAAGAACCAAAGGCGGATGAGTGCCTTTCTGTCATCCCGTGGGTTCCTTCAAATCAATTCCTCCCGCAACCTTCATTCAAGGCTACTGAGGAGGTGGAATTCGAGCCTATGGATGCTGAAGAGATGGGATCGGCCCCAATGGATACTGGTGATGAAGTTGCAAGTTCTGGGGTGCAAACCCACTACACTGGCATGGGCAGTAGTAGTCCGAGTATGCAGCAGCACCAGTGGCAGCAACAACAGCACTGCATGATTCCACAACCTCCTCAGAATACAGTCACTCCGGTCACGTGGTACAGGTAGCCATGTTGGGTGCGGCTGTAAAGCTGGGTGCATGGACTGTTGTAGTGAATCACTGGAATTGGTCGTGTTTCGGTAGTGAGGAAGGCTGGGAGGGGATCTTGGAGTGGTCATTTACATGCGAAATTTGTAATTTTTGTCCGAAGCTTGATGGAGGCATGGCTTTCCCCGCGGGCTTCACCATGTAATTAGCAAGGTTGTAGAGTAGCTGTCTTTGGGAGTTACCAAACTAGATCAGGTTTATGGGTGGAAAGTGGAAACCGTGTAAGGAATTTTTCATCACATGAATGGATGGGCAAATCAGTTGAACAAAGGAAAAATGGCATTCTAAAAGTTGGAAGTTTTGTCTGGTTTGATGGCAACGAGCTTTAGGGATTTACATTTTACACCAATAGTTATAAAAAAGCCACAAAAGTCTAAATTCTCATTAAGAAGAAATTTTATTTTGACCAATCACATTGTGATCAATATGCAGAATATACAAGTTATCATTCACGAGCTCCATTACCCTTGTCAAATTCATTGCTATTTCGGTATTTCCTATTGGTAAGTGAAGCTGGTGACCACTTGATAAAGTGGACCAAGGGTTATTTTCAGGAGTGAAAATCTGCCAAAGTTCATACTTTCTCATAAACGTTTTACCGTTTTGTTATCGGCACGGTATCATCTCGTCATCGACACGGTGCCGATGCCGAGTCTCCAGGTCGGTACACATTTTGTCGAACCCGAGTGCACAAGTCGGCAACACTGGATGCCGAATTAGAAGGACCAGGTTGGCACCAAAGATACCGAACCCGAATTACCAAGTCGGCAACCAATGACCGAGGTAATTTCGAATGCCTATAAATAGAAGCAATGTCGGAGTTAATTTCGAATGCAAATTTCATCGTAGCATCGGAGAAAAATGGCGTTACCGGAAGAAGATGGCAGAGGTGATTTACCGTTCGACATTTTTAGCTATACTGATCCGGAGGAGCTCGTGAAGAATCTCGAGGTAAATTATTATTGTTAAAGTTTGTAAAACGAATATATATATATATATATATATATATATATATATATATATATATATATATATATATATATATATATATATATATATATATTGGAAATTTATATATAGTTATGGATATGTTGTTTGAATAGACTCATATTATAGTGGAAATTTTTCATACATTTTTTTAGCTATAGTGATCAAACAAAGTTGTTTATATAGAGGGAATGTTTATATAATTATGGATATGTGATAGAGCATATTTAGTGTTGCATAATAGATTGCATTTAGCATTATTTAGGTGTGAATATTGCATTTATTTAGTTGAATTTTCATTTTCACTTGTTGAGTTAGAAGAGGCAGAATCTACATGATTTTATGGTTTATTTCAGGAAAAGTAGATTGGAGGTGAAATGATATAGAAAAGAGCGGAAACAAGTTACAGAAGAACTTAGGAGCTGCTGGAGACGAAGAGGAGGAAGCTCGGAAGAATCGCAGGCCGCCCCGCGACTCGAAGGAAGAGACGGAGGAGTTCGCTGATCGCCGGCCGCCCCGCGGCCTGGCCCTGCCGCCCCGCGGCCCTCGCAGATGCGGAACATCAAGTGCGGAATTTAATTAGGGTTTGGTCTAAGTTATTTGGCCGAATTGTTAGAAACTATTTAAGGTTTTTCTAGTTATTATTTTCATTCACCTTATGCACTTTATTCCATTGTTGAGAGCGCCGTTGAGCATGAGCAACTAAACTCTCAAGGTTTCGCCTACAGTTTGGATCTTTGATTGTTGAATTGTGAGTTTCTTAATCTAGTTCTTATTCCTATTGCAATGTTTTGTCTTCCTTGTGCTTAATTGCTTGAATGTGTTTTATTCTCTCTGGCCTGGCCGACTAGTTAGAGTAGATTCATTCAATTGCTAGGGTTTTGTAGATTCCTCGTAGCGAACCTTAACCCAAGTGGCAATCATATCCCTTTAGGACTCGTAGGACTAATTGGATGTGTAGGAAGTTGAATACATGTTGAATATCGACTCGTAGCTTGATATTATGTGTACCTTGGTTAATTCATAATCTTAATGCTATCTCTAGGTTGAATCTTAACCGTGTTAGGGTTATTTAGAGATAAGGGTTGCTAGGACTCGTAGGACTAGTAATTTACCTAAGATCTGGACAAGGACATTGATAGGAAAAGACAAGAACTAGAGGCCGAAACAAGGATCGAATTCATCAATCGAAGTGATAAATTGTAGGTGAACCTATTCCTCTCCACTGCATTCTACAATCACTTGACTTTGTTTGTTTGCTTCCGCTTTGATAAAAGGCGGATCTTTTTCACACTAAAAACTCCCCCTTTTCTCTCTTAGCGATCATAATTGACACTCGAATTGATAGATTTCCCTGTGGATCGATCTCTTACTTATACACTATACTAGTTGTAAGTTTGAGTATTCTTTGGCAAGAACAACGACAGGTTTTCCTCTTGTCAAATTTGGCGCCATTGCCGGGGAATTCTTATTGAATTCTTGTGTTGTTTTAATTGCTAATCTTGGTGTGGACCACCTATATGGTCCACACTCGTGCTACTAACTCATCTTTATTGTCTTTGGATTCAGAGATTGAGAGGACTCTCTCTAGATTGAGGCGAGAAGCTCGTGATCACTTTCGCGAGTTACCTTTCGATCAAGGAGAAGGAGAGAGTATAGAGATGGCTGCTAATGATGATGATCGAACGTTGAAGGAGCTCACAACACCAAACTTAGCCCAACAACCATTGGCTATCGAGTTTCCTGAACTTGCTGCCGGTGTCAATTTTGAGCTTAAGTCTGGGGTGGTTCATCTCTTACCCAAATTCCATGGGTTGAGTGGTGAAGACCCCCACAAGCACTTATCTGAGTTCCATACTGTCGTGGTAGGAATGAAACCAGGCAACGTCACAGAGGAGCAAATCAAGTTGAGGGCATTCCCCTTTTCGCTTAAGGACGCTGCTAATGAGTGGTTCTACTACTTGCCACCAGGTAGTGCAACAACATGGATATAGTTGAAGCGTCTCTTTCTGGAAAAGTACTTTCCTGCAACCAAGTTGAACAGTCTAAAGAAGGAAATCAGTAGCATTGACCAGCAGGCTACAGAGACACTATATGAGTACTTTGAGCGCTTCAAGAAGCTTTGCGCTAGTTGCCCTCACCATGGTTTTTCAAAGAAGGATTTAGTGCTCTTTCTATTCAATGGATTGCTTGACGAGGAGCGCAAGACGGTGAACTCTGCTTGTGGAGGCAACATCTTGAACAAAACACCCAATGCTGCTTGGGAGGTGTTTTCAGAGCTTGCTGATGGCTCTAGACAATTCAGCAAGGGACTTCATGCTAGAGGGGTACTCGCCGTTGACTCCTCAACTTCCGCATTACATAGCGATGTGGCTGAATTGAAAGATATGATGAAAAGGTTCATGCTACAAGGAACCCCACAGCAACTTAAGGCATGTGGCATTTGTGCTGATCTTTATCACCCGACGGACACTTGTCCAATGCTACAGGAGCCACATGTAGAGCTGGATGCCATGGGGAACTTTGTTCCTCAGCGACCCAGGTATGGTAACTATACTAATCCCAATCAATACAATAACAACTTTAATGCAGGTTACCAGGGGTATGGCTATGGTAATAACCAAGCCCCTTTCAATCCACAAGGAGGACCCCATTTCAGACCTCAGCAACAATTTGATCAAAGACAAAGAGGACCTCCACCAACTGATGATCAATCCAATGAGGATCCTCTCAAAGCTCTCACAAAGATCGTCTTGGGTCAAGCTGAGCACCAAAAGAGACAAGATGAGCACCAAAAGAATTTGGAGAAGCAACTTAGCCAATTGGCTAAATCGCTGAGCGAACTCCAGGCGAATGACTCAAACCAGCTACCATCTCAAACGGTGGTGAACCCCAAGGAGAACGTCAGCGTTGTGACGCTAAGAAGTGGTAAGGAACTGATTACCACTCCCCATAATGATACTAACATAGAGAATTTTGAAACAGGTGCGAACGACGAAGAAGAAGAGGTTCGAAATCGCCAGCCACCCCGCGGCACCCCTGAGCCGCCTCGCGGCCAAAGCGATTCTGACGACGCGGAAAATCGCCAGCCGCCCCGCGGCCCCTCTAGTACCTCTTCTGACGGGTATGTTCGACCTGATTTCCCCCCTCTTAATTCCTTTAAACCCGTTCCTCCCTTTCCTGAAGTACTCAGAGACACAAAAAGACTAGACAATGACAAAGAGATCTTTGAGACGTTCAGTAAGTGCGAGGTAAACATCCCTTTACTCAATCTGATTAAAAGTATTCCTCGTTATGCCAAATTTCTCAAGGAACTTTGCATAATAAAGAGGAATCAAAAGTTGAAAGGGAAGCAGAAAATTAAGGTAAGCGAACATGTGTCTGCTGTGTTTCAAAAGCGTCTACCTAGGAAATGTAGCGACCCTGGCATGTTTACAATTCCATGTGTGATAGGTGAAACTAAGTTTGATAAAGCTTTGTTAGACTTGGGTGCATCTATTAATGTTTTACCTTATTCTCTGTATGAATCATTGGGTTTAGGACCTTTGCATGAGACTAGAGTGGTGATCCAACTAGCGGATCGATCAAATGCTTTTCCTAGAGGCATAGTTGAGGATGTGTTAGTTATGGTTGACAATTTGATCATTCCTGCTGATTTCTTTGTCTTGGACATGGAGCATGGTAACCAAGAGGCTCCTATTCTGCTAGGACGACCCTTTTTAAAGACTGCTAGAACAAAAATTGATGTGTATTCTGGTTCTCTGACTATGGAATTTGATGGTGAGAAGGTTGAATACAATATATATGATGCTATGAAATTCCCTTCTGATGATCATTCCTTATGCTTTATGGATGCCATTGATACTTGTATGTAGGATACCTTTGATATGAGTTGTGTCGATGACCTGCAGGTAGCTTTAGAAACTCCTATTGAGGAGTTCTCATTGAATTATGCTTTGACTACTAACCTGCAGGATACCATAAGAGACTTGACTTCCCCCCCTTCCAAATCGCAAGAAGAAACCTTTATGGCATTAACCATTCCAAATGACAAGCTCTTACCTTCTATCGTGCAGGCACCTGAAGTTGAGCTAAAGCCTCTTCCTGAGCATCTGAAATATGCATTTGTAGGGGAAGGTGACACCTTTCCTGTCATCATCTCTAACAAGCTTACCAAAGAACAGGAAGATAGGTTGGTAGGAGTGCTGAAAGAGCATAAGACAGCTCTGGGATGGACCATAGCGGATATCAAGGGAATCAGCCCAGCTACTTGCATGCATAGGATCTTATTAGAAGAGGGAGCCAAACCTTCAAGGCAACCTCAACGGAGACTCAACCCACCTATGATGGATGTAGTGAAGAAGGAGGTGCTCAAACTCCTTCAGGCAGGTATGATCTATCCCATCTCTGATAGTCAATGGGTTAGCCCAACGCAGCTAGTACCAAAGAAGGGAGGCATTACAGTGGTTGAAAATCAAGAAGGTGAGTTGGTCCCTACCAGAGTCCAATCAGGCTGGAGAGTTTGCATCGATTACCGTAAGCTGAATGCGGTAACTAAAAAAGTTCACTTTCCCTTACCTTTCATTGATCAAATGCTTGAAAGACTTGCTGGTCGTCCATATTACTACTTTTTAGATGGATATTCAGGGTACTTTCAGATAGCCATCGCACCAGAGGATCAAGAGAAGACAACATTCACTTGTCCATTTGGCACTTTTGCATATCGCAGAATGCATTTTGGCTTGTGCAACGCTCCTGGGACATTCCAACGGTGCATGGTAAGTATCTTCTCTGAGTATATAGAGCAATTTATTGAGGTTTTTATGGATGATTTTACAGTCCATGGTGACAGTTTTGATGCTTGCCTCAACCATTTGGCGCTTGTGCTTAGAAGATGTGTTGACACTAACTTAGTGCTCAATTCAGAAAAGTGTCACTTTATGGTTGAGGAAGGCATTGTTTTGGGTCACATTGTCTCCCATAAAGGGATTGAGGTTGATAAGGCAAAGATTGACATCATTCAATCATTGCCTTATCCTACTAATGTGCGTGAAGTTCGTTCCTTTTTAGGCCATGCAGGATTCTACCGCAGGTTCATTAAGGACTTTTCAAACATCACCTCACCCTTGTGCGAGCTGCTGAAGAAGGAGGTCACATTTTCTTTTGATGAGAAGTGTAGGACGGCGTTTGATGAGTTAAAGACTTGTCTTACTAGTGCACCAATCATACAAGCACCAAATTGGTCTCAACCGTTCGAATTGATGTGTGACGCTAGTGACTACGCTGTGGGAGCCGTGCTTGGGCAAAAAGAAGGAAGAAGCTCTCATGTCATATACTATGCATCTATGACCCTGAATGGAGCTCAAAGGAACTACTCAACCACATAAAAGGAACTCCTTGCTGTAGTTTTTGCACTTGAGAAATTTAGATCTTATTTACTTGGTACCAAAGTTATTGTGTATACTGATCATGCAACACTTAGTTACCTTTTGACGAAGAAAAAGGCTAAACCAAGACTGATTAGATGGATCTTGCTTTTAAGCGAGTTTGACATTGAAATCAGGGACAAAAAGGGTGCTGAGAACCTAGTTGTTGACCATCTAAGCCGTATTGTGCAGGAGAAGAATGGACAAGAAGGCATATTGGGGAGTTTTCCTGACGAAGAGCTTCTATAGGTCTTCGCAATCGCCAGCCGCCCCGCGGCCACCCCAGGCCGCCCCGCAACCGAGTCTTCGGAGAACACCTCCTTGCAATTGCCGGCCGCCCCGCGGCTAGCCCTAGCTGCCCCGTGGCCCCTGCAGAATCCGACTTTGAACAACTCCTCAAGGTAAGTGAAGGTTCGACAATGTAAAACTAAGTAATAGAAATACTCTAGAAGGGGGGTTGAATAGAGTATGCCAGTTTTTCGCAGATAGTCTCAAGACTTTTGAAGCTCGTGCAAAACCCTTTGAGATTAGACTTAGTCCTTTCTCTGAAAACCTGAATCACAAACAAGTTATACAGTTCGAACAAATGCGGAAATATGGTAAAGCAATAAGTAAAGGACGCAACGAATTGTTAACGAGGTTCGGCACGAACTTGGCCTACGTCCTGTTGTGAGCCTAATTTGCCATGTTTTACACTTACTTTTATATCGATTTCTGCATACATTGCATACATTTGGGTTAGAATAATACAGAATATGTGTAGTTTACACTTATTTGCAATATATGGAGGTCTACACAAGTTTTTGTTATATTTCGCAGAAATCGGACGCATTTTGGAGCTTAAAGGAAACTTATGGAGAAGCCAAGAATGGTGCAGCTGGAGAGAAGGCCAATTTCCGGTTTTCATCATTCTGAATCAGGCTGTGATGTCTTCATGAGAGTTGTAGCCCTCGGAAAGAGCTTTCCAACGCATGGTCATATGCGTCAATCCGACAACCGAGGCATCGGGAAAGTGCGTTTTACGAACAGAGCTGGGAGCTGAGGAAAGTTATCGATATCGACAAGATTTGTCGACATCGAGGAGTTATCAACTCGACATGTGTTCTAGACGTCGAGCACGAGCACCAGACGAAGAAACTTCTAGACATCGACAACTTTTGTCGATATCGAGGAGACATGTCGAGAAGATTTGTCGAGCACTTCAGAAGTCGAGATCGAGGAGAAGTCCGTGTCGAGAAGACATGTCGAGGAGTCCAGAAAGCCGAGATCGAGAAGGAATTCGAATCTGGACGAGATCTATCCTATTCTATCAAGATTCATCATGAAAGAGAAGATTCATCCACTTGAAGATTTTTAGATTTAATTACATTATGTTATTTATCTTTTATTTATCATTAAGCTTTTAGATATAGATTTAGATATAGATATAGTTGTTCTATCCTAGATTAGCGGGATTTGAGCACTATAAATAAAGCCTTAGGGGGTTGATTTCTATTCATTCAATTCAATTTCAGTTAGATTCAATTTCAGAGAGAAGTAAGTAGGAGAAGTAGAGAGAGAGAGTGAGCAGCCGGTTGGAGTTGTGAAGCGAGAGCGGAGTTGGCTTCGAGCGGTTGTAAACTTTGGTTTATTTTTATGCAAGTTTCCTCTTTTACGAAGATGTCTATTATTGCGATGAAGAGTGAGTAGTCCACCCACTTCTGGGGCTGGGGTGAGCCCGACGGTGGCCATGTGAGGCGATGCGATAAAGGTCAGATTTTTATGTGATTCGTCTTCTATCCCTATGAGCATGATTCTTTTGCGAGAGTTGAAGGTGATCCTTGTTTGTGTTATTGAAGCGAAAGTGATCTTAATGCAACTTGGATTAATTATGTGAAAAGGGTTAGTAACAATTAAGATTTATGCGAAAGCCTCTATATTCCTATTTGTTAATAACGAAAGTTATTTAGATGGAAAGCATGATCTTTTATGCCTTTATGTGTTGTTTTGCATGGTTATCGTTGTGGTGTTGAAACCCTAGCCTTGGAAGTCTTTAGTTTATTGATTTTATTTCGTTAAAATTCGTTTCTGTCCGAAAAGCTTTGCAATTGAGTTTTCTGTTTTGTCGATCTGTGTCTTGTCGAGAACATCTTGTCGATAAGCCTTCTGTGTCGAGTACTTCTCGATATCGAGGACTCCTGTGTCGACAAGACTCTGTCGATTAGCTTCTGTCGAGTTACTTACTGTTCTGTCGACTTGTCTGCTGTTGTCGACGTGCTTTATCGAGTACCTCTGCTTTGCTTGCTTTTGCTTCTTTGCTTCTGTCTTTGCTTTTATTTTAGCTACCCTTGCCGGGATTATTTGTTTCTGCTTCTGTGTTTGTTTCTGTGTTTTTCTGCTGCTGCTGCTGTGAGAATCTGATAGCTACCTGAGAATTGCTGACGTGCTTCCTCGTGGATTCGATCCTGACTTTTCTCTTACTACAACGGGAGGAAGTCTTGTAATTATTTGCTGAGACAGGGGAGTCGTTCTAAACCATATTCTATTCTATACTTGACTTACTCCTGCAACAACACGTCCCCGCCTAGGGTTCTTCCACAACCCTAGGATTCAACCGGCTTTTATTGATTCACAAAGCTTAGGATCCTAATAGCTCACCGAGAAGCCTCTCTCCTATACAATTGCAATCTAGTCAACTCACGTTCCTTTGGAGTTCTAGACCAATCTAGAAGAGCCCCACCTCTCTCAGCTATCTAGTACAATCCTCTTACTCTCAGTGAATCAATCGCCTAGTGTCTACTTCCTGAGTTACAAACTCTCGAGTATAACACTCTCTCGAAATATATCCTATAAGCTCACTGTGTATCTCTCAAAAGCTTTGAAACAAAGTATAAGACTCTTAAGAACAAGCAGAGAGAACACGCTGAAGAGAGATCGTAAACTTGAGGCTGATTGTGCAATGATATTCTTGAATGTCCGTCCCTCCTCTCTCTCTTCTTCATCTCCTTTATATAGTGAAGATCATCGGCGCCACTTGAGGAAGGAATCTTCTCCAACGGCTAAGAGAGGATCATGGCTTGAGCGCAATCTTCTATCTTTGGAAACTTCGGAAGCCATGATCTCAATTTGATCTTTCTCAGCTTTAAACGCTTAAGGAAGGAGATATTATTCAAACAAGCTTCCTGAAATGTTAGTACATATATAATAATATATTGGAAGCATATAATAACATATTATTCGAGCATATATTATAGAGAACAGGTTTTGTGTTTCATCAACACTGATAAATCTCCAAGACCTTTGACACAGACAGACTGTCAAGGCCTTTGAAACTTATTCCGATTTTCATCAAAGGGAGTGGAGTTCAGTAAGTTCTCTCCCACGCCCATGGTTTGCTAACTTGGTCAACTTTCTAGTGTCGGAAGAGTTTCCACCCAATTTTTCAAAGGCTCAAAAGGACAAGATACGCCACGATGCTCACTTCTACGTTTGGGATGACCCCTACCTATGGAAGCATTGCGCAGATTAGGTGATACGTCGGTGTCTTCCCGACGATGAGGTACAATCTGTCCTAAATTTTTGTCATTCCCATGAATGTGGTGGACACTTTGGACCACAAAAGAAAGCTAGGAAGGTACTTGATGCAGGATTCTTTTGGCCACATATATTTCGTGATTCTTATGCTTTTTGCAAATCCTGCGATCGCTGTCAAAGAGTTGGGAATCTTTCTAAGAGGAATGAGATGCCACAAACTCGCATGATATTTTGTGAGATTTTTGATGTTTGGGGCATTGACTTCATGGGACCATTCCCTAACTCCTTTGGGAACCTATATATTTTGCTTGCGGTGGACTACGTCTCCAAATGGGTGGAGGCGAAGGCCACCAGAAC
This sequence comes from Persicaria tinctoria, assembly GCA_037127255.1. Classification (NCBI taxonomy): domain Eukaryota; kingdom Viridiplantae; phylum Streptophyta; class Magnoliopsida; order Caryophyllales; family Polygonaceae; genus Persicaria; species Persicaria tinctoria. The sequence goes on along the minus strand of JBANSL010000008.1, from coordinate 63,105,580 downwards.
TGATGATTCAAAAGTAGTTGCAGGTTTCCTCAAGGAGCTATTCTCTAGATTTGGAGTTCCGAAGGCACTAATCAGTGATAAAGGGACCCATTTTTGCAACAAGACCGTGAGTGTCTACTGCATACCACGACCGTGAGTCTTCCGACACTAGAAAGTCTACTGCATACCACGCCCGTGAGTGTCTACTGCATACCACGCCAGTGATAAAGGGACCCATTTTTGCAACAAGACCGTGAGCTATTAAAGAAATATCATGTGACTTAGAGGGTGTCTACTGCATACCACGCCCAGACAAATGGGCAAGCTGAGGTGTCTAATCGCGAGATAAAGACTATCTTGGAGAAGACTGTTGCCCCAAACAGGAAGGACTGGAGTGTCAGACTTGATGATGCTCTATGGGCTTATCGAACGGCTTACAAGACTCCCATTGGGATGTCTCCATTTCTATTGGTCTATGGAAAGGCTTTCCATCTTCCTAGCGAGCTCGAACATAAATCATATTGGGCGGTGAAGCAGTGCAACATGCAGATAGATGAAGTTGGGGAGTTCAGAAAACTACAACTGCAGGAGTTGGAAGAGTTGAGATTGGATGCCTATGATAACTCCGTCACCTACAAGGAGAAGACTAAGGCATGGCACGATAAACATATCTTGCGAAATGACCTCAAAGTTGGGGAAAAGGTCCTTCTATTTCAATCGCGCCTACAACTCTTCCCAGGTAAGCTTCGTTCTAGATGGACAGGACCATATGTGATTACTAATGTCTTTTCTCATGGTGTAGTAGAGTTACTAAATGAGAGAAATGGAGACATCTTCAAGGTAAATGGTCATCGAGTTAAACCCTATTATGAGAGCTTTGTCAAACAGGACGGTGATGAGTTGGTTCTCACTGAACCAAATGCGGAGGATCATTAAGGGGTCATAACGTCGAGCCAACGACGGTAACCAAAGGCGCTGCTTGGGAGGCAACCCAAGGTAATAGCTTAGGATTATTTTCTTTTTACATTAGGCATACTAACATGGCAGGGAGAAAAGAGAAAAGGAAAAGGACGGTAACGAAGCGGGTCGCCCCGTCGCCCACCCAGGCTGCCCCGCGGCTAAGGCGACCAGCGAAATCCTTCGCGGAATCGCCGGCCGCCCCGTCGCCAACCCAGGCTGCCCCGCGGCAAAGGCGACCAGCGAAATCCTTCGCGGAATCGCTGGCCGCCCCGTCGCCCACCCTGGCCGCCCCGTCGCCCACCCTGGCCGCCCCGCGGCCTAAGCCGGATAGGAAATTTTTTAGGGGCCCGTGTGGGCCCCCACTTACTACACCAATTAAACCCTATCCATCCCTTTCTTCTCTTTCTCTATCCCCATCAGCCGTTGTGTCCTCTTCTATCCTCTATCTTCTTCCTTCTTCAAACCCCAATCCTCCATTGATAACCTTTCTCCAAGCTTTCTACTTTCACCCAAATCTCCACAAAATTACCCTTCTCTCACATTCTTTCTTCACAAAACCCAAAATCCACCTTATCTCCTATCTCTCCTAGATCTACATAAAATTCGCCCATTCCAAGGAGTTCCAAGGAGATTGCTTTCGGATCCATAACAGAGTGAAGAATTTGGGACGTCGGCGATCAGATCCGACGTCGGAGTGCCCAGATCCGGAAAATCGCCGGCCGCCCCGTCACCAGTCCAGCTGCCCCGCGGCCACCTCTTTCGCCGGCCGCCCCGTCGCCGCCCTCGGCTGCCCCGCGGCCTCTGCAGAAGCTGATTTTCGTGAGTCTTTCTTGATTTCCATTCTTTTGGGTAATATTTATTAAACTCAGATTCATAATGTCGAGACCACATGGAATGAGTAGAAATCAAAAAGAGAAATGGAATGGTTTAAACACTAGGAATTTCTTTGTAACAAAGTTCTTTCATGAGCCGACACTTAGATTGTTACAAATGGATGCATGCACGAGGCAACTGTTAGAGCATGGGGGGTTAGGACAATTTTTAGAGAAGAATGCTCCCACTTATCCTAGCTTATGTAAAGAATTTCTAGCAACCTTGAGTGTGGGACGTACATCTATTGATTTTCGGTTGCTTGGGAGAGATTTTACGATATCCAAGGAGAGATTGGCACAGATTTTGGGTGTTACTGCTGCGCCCACTGCTGGGTGGCTAGATGTCTGCAAGGGTGCGGGCCCTGTGGCTTTCTGGATGGCATCTACTAGGGTGCCTTTTGAGGCCAAGAAGGGCCAGTACAATTCCAGTATTCGCCATCCTGCACTACGACTGATTCACAAGGTGCTGGCGAACACCTTCTTTGCGCAGGCTGAGGTCAACAAGATCTCGTTGAAGGACATGTCATTCCTATGGTGTCTGACGCCGGAGAGCCCTGTCATTCTAGGTTGGGTAGATCTATTTCTAATGAACTACAAAGACATAATGGACAAGCGCAACAAGGCGGCTATCAACTTTGGGGGTCTTATCACCCTCATCGCTCGCACATGCATCGACGTGAGCGTTGTCCATGATGCTCAGCATCAGGGCCGTGCCGATTATTTTGGAGGCCCTGTACAATTTTTTTTCCAAATAATAATGAAATTAAATTAATTTAAATAAATTCAAAATTATTTACTAATCCTAGTGAAATTAAATTAATTTTTGGAAGAAAAAATAGCAACATACAAAAATATATTTTTTCTTCCAAAAATTGACTAAAATACTTTTTTATACTTGGAAAATGTTGAAAATATTTAAATACTACGGAGTACTATATTTATCAAAGTGTTGATTATGCTTCTTAAAAAAATGAACATAAAAAAAGTTATAAAATATTAAAAAAAAATGGGAATGATTAAAGCTGTAGAATATTAAAAAAATAGAAAAAGAAATGTGGATAGAAAGAAAGTGATTGAGCTCACCCTCAGAGGAATCGAACGCGGGTGGAAAGTAAAAATCAAGCTCTTCTTCATGCGCGCAGTGCTAAGCTCCTACCACTAGGCTAATTGAACATCTTTGTTTATTAAAGAAAACAAAATATATATATACATAACCATGTGCAATATTGGGCCCTTCAAAAATTTGGGGCCCTGTTCGGTAGGCCCACTTGCACATGCTTATGGCACGGGCCTGCTCAGCATGGATCATTTCTATATGATGAGGCCCAGCTGAGGAAAGCTGGCCACCTGGAGGGCAGGTCGCCGATGTGGATCTGGAGGGCAGACCATCAGGGGAGGATTCAGTTGAGACTGCCCCGTCATCTCCCTTTTGGCCCTACAACTGCTGATTCTTATATGGGGGATGAGATGGATGAGGATGATGATGAGGAGGAGCAGGCTCCTGAAGCTGAGCAGGAAGATGCTGAGGATGTTCCCAGAGATCAGACGGATATTGGAGGCAGTGGAGCTGGACCTTCTGGCACAGCTGGTGCTGGTTCAGACTACACGCTACAGCAGCAGATGGCCGATTTACGTCTCCAGAAGAACACTATGTGGGAGCACCAGCAGATGATGTCGCGTCGTCAGGACGCAATGTGGGAGCACCAGCAGCGGATGTCCCAGCGCCAGGATGTGATGTGGGACCACCACCAGCAGCTGTACGTGGAGGTTGGAGACATTCGTCGTGATTTCCGTGGCTTGACTTCTCGCCTGGATGATGTCTATGAAAGTCAGGCTGAGATCAGACGGATGCAGGAGCAGATGTGGCAGAGGCAGGAGGACTTCTTTCGATTCGCCTATCCACAGTTTCCACCTTACCCGTCGCCTCCACCACCTCAGCAGTGAGCATGTCAGTTGTTTCTTTTCTTTTCCCTTTTATTTTTATTTTGATGTTTTTGTTCTCTTATCTGCACTGAGGACAATGTCAGAACTAAGTGTGGGGGAGCAGACTTGCAAGCTCTCTGTATTTTGGTTCTAAGTTGCACTGCATTTTAAGTTTTAAGGTTGCATGTTTATTTCTATTAGATGTATGCATATTTAGTTTCTACCATAATTTCTTATTCTAAAAAAAAAAAACAGTTTTAGTTATTGCATATTTAGGAATAGGTCTTATTTCCCCATGTGGATGTCGTTTGTCCTCTATATTTTCTATTGAGATTTATGCCCCATGATGTGCTTGGATTATTGAAGCCTTTGATACATGTTTTCTATACTATTTGGTGGGCATGATTGATTAATGATTGAGCGCATAAAATCTTGAATTTTTGGGTGATCTTGAAGTTCTAGACATGACCCTGTGAGAATGTTTGGCCTTATTTGGATTCTTTTGCTCAGTTGTGTGAATTACCCGCCTAGTGTTGCTACTTCTTGGCATTGACTGCAATATCTATTTTTAAAAGACCGATGCACATGTTTGATTACTTGCGGACTTTATGTTTATATTTTGAGTCTTTTGTTGAGTTTGTGAATATGTAGTGAATAAGGTGGCAATGGTTGATGCACTTAGTAACCGGATCTACACATGACACTCATGGGTATGATTCGCGCAATACGGTGTTGAAAATTATCTACTAGGAAAGAAGCTTGATCATTGAGTAACCAGGTTCATTCATGACACCCATGTTTGCAACTTGCGTCAAAAGATGTTCAAGTGAACTTCATATTAATAGGTTGAGGTGTTGATAGACCGGGGCCATTCATGACACCCATGTTTGCGCTTTGCGTAAGGAAAGCACCAAGACAAGAAAAAGCAAAAGAAAAAAAAAAGAAAAAAAAAAGTGTCGCATTTTATCTTCTTTATTGTGTCCCGCAAGTAATGACATTTCGGTAGAGAATTGGTGATATGGTTGTCAATGTCAATGAGCTTAGTGCATGATTGGTTTGAGTTGAGAGTTATATCTTGAAGCCTAAACACATGAGTGAAACACATTCCCTGTGAGGTCTAGAATGGATATGGTTGCCTGATTTCATTGATTATTCCAATTATGTGCTATGATGTTATTAATCTTTTGTGTTTGCTAGTTTTCATGCACTTAAAGAATATTGAGGTGTGGATACATGAATTGCTATTCTGTGGGGCTACAGAGTTGAGTTTTTCTATTGCTTGAGGACAAGCAAAGGTTCAAGTGTGGGGGAATTTGATAGAGCATATTTAGTGTTGCATAATAGATTGCATTTAACATTATTTAGGTGTGAATATTGCATTTATTTAGTTGAATTTGCATTTTCACTTGTTGAGTTAGAAGAGGCAGAATCTACATGATTTTATGGTTTATTTCAGGAAAAGTAGATTGAAGGTGAAATCATATAGAAAAGAGCGGAAACAAGTTACATAAGAACTTAGGAGCTGCTGGAGACGAAGAGGAGGAAGCTCGGAAGAATCGCAGGCCGCCCCGCAGTATCTCTGGCCGCCCCGCGACTCGAAGGAAGAGACGGAGGAGTTCGCTTATCGCCGGCCGCCCCGCGGCCCTCGCAGATGCGGAACATCAAGTGCGGAATTTAATTAGGGTTTGGTCTAAGTTATTTGGCCGAATTGTTAGAAACTATTTAAGGTTTTTCTAGTTATTATTTTCATTCACCTTATGCACTTTATTCCATTGTTGAGAGCGCCGTTGAGCATGAGCAACTAAACTCTCAAGGTTTCGCCTACAGTTTGGATCTTTGATTGTTGAATTGTGAGTTTCTTAATCTAGTTCTTATTCCTATTGCAATGTTTTGTCTTCCTTGTGCTTAATTGCTTGAATGTGTTTTATTCTCTCTGGCCTGGCCGACTAGTTAGAGTAGATTCATTCAATTGCTAGGGTTTTGTAGATTCCTCGTAGCGAACCTTAACCTAAGTGGCAATCATATCCCTTTAGGACTCGTAGGACTAATTGGATGTGTAGGAAGTTGAATACATGTTGAATATCGACTCGTAGCTTGATATTATGTGTACCTTGGTTAATTCATAATCTTAATGCTATCTCTAGGTTGAATCTTAACCGTGTTAGGGTTATTTAGAGATAAGGGTTGCTAGGACTCGTAGGACTAGTAATTTACCTAAGATCTGGACAAGGACATTGATAGGAAAAGACAAGAACTAGAGGCTGAAACAAGGATCGAATTCATCAATCGAAGTGATAAATTGTAGGTGAACCTATTCCTCTCCACTGCATTCTACAATCACTTGACTTTGTTTGTTTGCTTCCGCTTTGATAAAAGGCGGATCTTTTTCACACTAAAAACTCCCCCTTTTCTCTCTTAGCGATCATAATTGACACTCGAATTGATAGATTTCCCTGTGGATCGATCTCTTACTTATACACTATACTAGTTGTAAGTTTGAGTATTCTTTGGCAAGAACAACGATAGGTTTTCCTCTTGTCAATATGTTGTTTGAATCGAATCATAATAAAACACAGTTGTGTAAAACGAAACCGTCATATAATATAGCGTTATTGATAATATTTTGTAAAATTCCATATAGTGAGATTGTGTGCGAAAAAGTTCTTAGTACATAAGTGACATTATGCAGGAACAAAACCAACCTCTAGATGTAGGTACATAATATGGTTCGATGTTTACGATTGATGGTTATTGGGTTGATCAAGTAAACATGAAGGCATGAGCTAGATATGTAGGGAAAATAAAAAACATGGTATTTGTGATCACTCGGTCATGGAAGAACAAAATGAGTGGATTGGGTACCTTTCGTTTAGTGTGTGATAACTACGGAGGGGCTCGAGATATTCCAGATGTCGACTTGGATTTTCCTCCCGCATCGAGTAGGCGAGGGAGAACGACAAAGCTCGGATGCGAGTTTGAGCTGGAGGGTCATCAAAATGATGTTGACAATTGGACCATGAAGGTTATATGCGGTGTGCATAACCACAAGCTAAACGATAAGATGTTAGGACATCCCTATGTCGGTCGATTAACACCAGGTCAACATCGACAAGTTCATCGTGATACCGTGATTGGGTTAAGACCGCGAGATATGCTGCGCGGGATGAAGTATGATGATCATGATTGCGTGACGGACATTCGTCAAGTGTACAATGCACGAGCCCAATTGCGGAGAAGCGCTGCAGAGGGACGGAGGGACCTGCCTCAAGCGCTACACAAACTCCACCAAAAGGGATACTATATCGTCACAAGGAAGTCCTCTAAAGCAGGAGTAGACGAGGTTATTGGCGTACTTTTGTCACATCCGCACTCGCGCCATCTTCTGATGTTGTTTCCATATGTTATCGTGATGGACTCGACCTACAAGACAAACGAGTAAGAGTAATCACGTTTCTGTCGACTACTTTTATATTTGTCATACCTTGTAGCATTTTGTTTGACTAATTCATGTTCATGTGGTAGGTACCAAATGTCGTTGCTAGAGATCGTTGGGATTACTAGCACAATGAACACATTTGCAATTGCATTCGTATTCATGGCAGGGGAGAGCACGGATCACTATAGTTGGGCACTAAGACGACTACACTATTTGTGCGGTCAACGACTCCCAGAAGTAATTGTTACAAACAGAGAGTTGGGTCTTATCAAGGCTCTCCGGGAGGAGTTTCCCACGGTAAAGCATATGTTGTGCTCCTTTCATATTATGTGCAACATTGAAATGAAGGGTAGGATCACACAATCGAGCGACAAGCGAACCGCCTTCTACAATGAATGCAAGGCCTTATTTGAGTCGAAGACTGAAGAAAGTTATGAAGTGCGTCTACAATCGATGAAGTCGAAATGGGAGGCACCATGGGGTCTTATGAAGTACCTTGAAGACACCTGACTCATAGAATTCAAGGACGCAATTGTTCGTGCATGGGTTGATAAGTTCCTACATCTTGGGATGCGAACAAGTAAGTGACATTGAATTGTATAAATTTGTAATTATTATTTTATTTAATTATCCTATATACGTCAAACTAATAGATTTTTAATGCTATAGTGTCGAGTCAGCACATGCAAAATTAAAGTCCATGCTAGGGACGGTTGTTGGTGGGTTCGTTGACGTTACAGACTATATTGACAACATGGTCAATGAACAGGTAGACCAACTCAGAGGGTTCCTTGAGAAGTCACGGTTGACAATCAAACGGTGTGTCATGAGTGAACCAATTTCCGCCCCGCTATTGATGCTGGTGACCGACGAGTACTTCGAGCTTCTGCTGGCCAACTACAACAAGGCGAAGACACTTCCGTCTAGTCATGATGGTGTTTGCAGGGATCACTATTGGAGGGATGCTTACGGTGTTCCATGTGTACATGAGTTCTTAGACGCGATCTCCAACCGGCAACCTATTAGGCCCTCGTAGATTCATCCCTTCTGGAAACATGTAATGTGGGATCCAGTGATTCCTCCCCAGGGATCCAGTGGCGGCAATGATGACACAACTCCAAATAGTCAAGAATTTGTCACCCTTCGAAGGGATATTGATGGAAACAACCTCACGCCTAATCAGCAAGATTTGATGGGTGAGGCATACTTCAACATGAACAAGCCTGGGTTGTCTACCATGAGAGAGCCAACGGGGATTCATCGAAAGGGTCGTCCCACAGGGAGACGATCATTGCAGCGTGACCCATCTGGATTTGAGCACGGGAGACGGGGTGCTGCTCGGGCGCGTGGTAGAGGCCGATCAAGAGGTAGAGGTCGACAGGTAGATCCTTCGGTATTGTTGACTAATCACATCCATAAGTTCATGCTAAACTTTGTTGATAGAAGTTGCCCGGTTTCTGGTGATGGTCATTCCGGTTATCGTGCCTTAGCGTTGGTTCTTGGGTATGGCGAAGACCAGTACATGCAAGTCAGAAGAGAGGTCGCTGCCGAGCTTCGAGCGAATAGGTTGATGTACCAGCACCTAGGTTTGATGAGGATGCACCCACGTCACGGATGGGCTGAGTAGTCATTCCCGGCCACATCCGCCACTGTTCAGGTCCCAGCACGGGTGTATACTCGGGGGTCTGGTGCCATTCGTCTCCCCACGAAGTCGTATGATGCTTGAAGTTGGAGTCGGGGTTGTGCTGGGTCTCTGGCACCTGTGACGTATCGACATCGTCGACGCTGTAATCGGCGAGAAAACCCTCGTCGCTGCGCCCTAGAAACGATGTGCTAGCCCGCGCGGGCTCCTGCACCGGTGGTTCAATTGCTGGTTGTCTAATGGCTGACGTGCTCGCCCGAGCCATCTCTAAAGGCCTATCACCTCGCCTTAGAGGTGCGGTTGGCCTTACCCGTTCGCGCTAGGATAAGGCCCGCCTCATTGCCTACATTATCAAAAGGATCTTTATAAGGCCTGACATCCATAACTTATAATATTAATTATAATTTTCACATAGTTGGACCACATCTTATCAAGTTTCATACTAAATTATCCATAATTTTTGTCTTTCATACTAAATTATCCATTACTTGAACATTTAATATTAATTATCCATAAACTATGTCAAAAATATTTATCCATTATGTGAACATAAATTCCATATCTAAATTTCACATAACTCAACCTACATTTCTCTAAATTCCATTTAAATCTACATTTTATCTAAATTCCATTTAAATCTACATTTTGTCTAAATTCTATATCTAAATTCAATATCTCAATTCCATTTCTAATTGCATTAAAAATTCCAAAAGTAAATTTTACATAACTAAACCTACATTTTATCTTTATTTTTTTCCAGTCTATTTAAATATACATTTTATCTAAATTCCATATCTACATTCCATATCTAAATTCCATATCTAAATTCCATTTATAATTGCATTAAAATTTCCAAATGTAAATTTTACATAACTAAACCTACATATTAAATTTATTTCTATAAATTGTATTTAAATCTACATTTTACCTAAATTCCATATCTAAATTCCATTTATAATTGCATTAAAAATTCCATATGTACATTTTACATAACTATACCTACTTTTTATCTTTATTTCGTTAAAATCTAGACCTATAATAACATAAAGTTAACAATAAATCTCGGCATACCTCGGTTGCGGCTTGCGCTCGAGGATCGTTCGGCGGGGGTTCAGGTGAAGGCTCTCGCGGATCGTTCGGCGAGGGTTGAGGTGAAGGCGACGCTGAGCTGCTCCTCGTTCTCCTTATCATGTTGCGCCACTTAACCATGTCTCCTTCGAATATCTCTTCACGACAATTTCCCCGGGCTACCGACTTGGAGTGCTTACGAATAAGGTAAGTAGTAGTGTGTGAGTGGTGTGTGTAGTGCAAAATGAGGACGGGGCTATTTATAACATATCGCCACCCACTATGCCGACTTGGGAGTTCGGCAACGACATCACTATGCTAATCTGGGAGTTCGGCAGTGAAGAAACCAAAACTAAAAATGAGAAGATTCCCCCCATGTCCCCATGGGGAGGTGAGCCTGGCGTCACTATTCTTAAGTTGGTCAACGGTCTTACCTGAGGCCCTCCGACAAACTATCCTAAACATCTTCCTATCCGGAGGGCCTTTAACCTGTGCCGCAGAAACCAATAGTCTCATGACGGTCTTACCCGATCTACCACCGCACCGCGGTTCGCGGATCCGGGTTTAGTCAGTGCCGCCGAGCCGGTCATGAGGCTCGTCTCATGTATCAATTCATGATTTCCTCAAAAGACTTCTCGGACGGTAATGGTTCCGTGTCGGTGTAAACGAGAGATTTAAGGAGATCTAGGCATTCCTTCAAATTATCTTACTTATTACAGAATTACCTGGCCCGTGGGATTCTTTTCTTCACTTCTTATGATCTTTCGTCACCTCCTTCTAGAATCACCGCCGGATTTTTCCAAAAAGCCCTTTGTTCTGGATCCAACTCCTGTATTTATAGGAGTTCGTGGCTCCCAACCTTGCGATTGGGTGCCTCCGCGGCTGTCGCCATTTGCCGCCCTTTGATAGCCGCGTGTCAATTGGGGAAGAACACGTGGATGGGGGGCATGTGTGACAAAATTTGCTATACTGCATGTAAGATGTAATCATCGGGACATGCGTCCATCTTGGCTTTTGTGTCCGCATCTGTGTCCGTCGTGGCTTTTGTGTCCGCGTCTCAGCTCTTTGGGTCTGTCTTTGTTTGGAACAGCTCCACGTGGACTATCTTCCTTTTATCCTTTTTTGGGCATTATCACAGCTCCTCGGGCCGTGATGGAGCTTTGGAAAGCTGCGTCGCGGTCCGACCCTGCCCTTTTGACTCCTTACTTCTGAGGCCATCCTAGGAGAGGAGATAAAATGGACAAAAGATTGTGTCCAAGAGTAGGCTTTCTTGGGCCTTGTTCTGACAGACCCATTTAATTGATTGATGCGAGTCGGAGTCTGTTGTTACAAGAGGTAAATCTAGTATTGAAATAGATATCAAATAAAGTTCAGATTGACTTCCCTGTCTCAGCAAATAAATACAAGACTCCTCCCGTTGTAGTAAGAGAAAAGTCAGGATCGAATCCACGAGGAAGCACGTCAGCAGTTCTCAGGTAGCTGTAAATTCTCACAGGCAAAGCAGAAAGACAGAAACAACGAAAGAAACAGAAATAAAAGCAGAAAATAACAAACAAACCCGGCAAGGGCAACTAAAACAAAAAAGCAAAGAACAAAGTAAAACAGAAATATAAAAGCAAAACGGAAAAGCAAAGCAAGAAGTAACTCGAGGACACAGAAGCTACTCGACTTTGAGTAAGCTGTCCTCTATATCGACGAAGAGAAGTGTGAAAACAGAAAACAGAAACGAAGACAAACAACTCGACAGACAACAGGCAACTCGATCTCGACAAGAGCTACTCGAGATCGACGAGAAAAGCATAAACAGAAACTGAAAATCGACAAAAGACAGAAAATTCAACTCGACACAGACAACCTCCTACTCGAGATCGACCACACTCTCCTCGATCTCGACCAAGCTACTCTATGTCGACAAGAATTGCAGAAAACTTAAAATTGCAGAATTAAAGACAGAACTCAGATTTTTGACAGAAATAAACTTCAATATATTAAAAGACTCCCAAGGCCAGGGTTTCAACACCACAACGATAACCATGCAAAACAACACATAAAGGCATAAAAGATCATGCTTTCCATATAGAGGCTCTCGCATAAACCCTAATTGTTACTAACCCTTATTCACATGATTAATCCAAGTTGCATTAAGATCACTTTCGCTTCAATAATACAAACAAGGATCACCTTCAACTCTCGCAAAAGAATCATGCTTATAGGGATAGAAGACAAATCGCATAAAAATCTGACCTTTATCGCATCGCCTCACATGGCCACTGTCGGGCTCACCCCAGCCCCAGAAGTGGGTGGACTACTCACGCCTCATTGTAAAAACAGACATTGATGTAGAAATAACTTGCATAAAACTATATTCAAAGCCTTTACAATCCTGGCAATCAACTTTCGCTGTAAGCCAAAACCTTAAAAACCTCAAACTCCTAAACTGTATCTCTGAATGGAACTAACTACTTGTCTCTGAAATTGAATTATTGAAACTGAGCCCCATGGGCTTTATTTATAGCCTTCATTCCCTAACTATTCTAGGAAAGAAGATATCTATCTCTATCTAAAATTATATCTAAATTGCTAAAAGATAAATAAATGACATAATGGAAATAAATCTAAAAGGAAAAGATAGAACTAAATAGGGTAAGTCTTCATGTCTTGATAGATTTTGTCTCCTTGGATAGAACTTGATGGATTAGGATAGATTTTCGGCCAGCTTGACTTCCTTCGCTCCCAAGGAATGCTAAACCGAGTAGGACTCGTCATGACGACGCGTTTCTGGAAACTGGGTCTACTCGACCTCGACCACGGTTCGTCGATCTCGACCAAGGTGTGGTCGAAGATGGTTCTCTGGTGGTTGTCGAGGACTCTTCCTCGGACTGGACTCGGACATCCTCTGGTCGGCTCATCGATCTCGACAAGGCGTGGTCGAGATCGAGTAAGGTTGCTCGGCGTCTTCGTCCTCGGCTTCTCGGACATCTCTTCTCCTCGTCGACTCCGGGTGTGATCACTGGGCTTTGTCGATCTCGACCACTCCTTGTCGAGATCGAGTAGACTCCGGAGCTCGGGTTGGTCTGGCTCTCGATCAGGCTTTGTCGACAAGGCTGTGCTCGGACATGCTCGTCTATGTCGAGTAGGGCCCACTCGAGATCGAGTAGCCTTGACTTTTAGCTTGGTTCCGCTGCTTTGACCTTGGACTTCTGTAGTAGTTTTCCGAGCTTTTTCGACCTTCTGTAGAATTGTTGTAATATGCCTCGATTTTTGCGAATTAAACAGAAACTGGTGTAGATTCCATAATTTTGGCAAATAAACATAAACTACATAAATTCTGTACTATCTAAGCCCAAATGCATGAAATGTATACAGAAATCGATATAAAAGTTACTGTAACACATGGCAGATTCAGCTCACAACAAACACCCCATACTTAAGCTTGCTTGTCCTCAAGCAATACTTTTATTTGTCATTCAGGGGAAGAAATCAAAACTCTCAACATATTAGATTCATTTTCATATGTCCCTGCAATCAATTACCATCATCGAAAAGGTACTAGTGTCACAGATCCATGCATGTGCAAATATGTAAAAGCAACATCTACTCACAAAAGGAGGGTTATGCAAAAACAATTCATGTGACAAAGTATTAATAATCAAGAAGACTTTAATTTAAGCTCATGAAGGAGTAGATTGGTAAAAGGCTTAAAGGTGGGCAATTTTTGGCAATGTGGTGCTTTTTGATTCCGGGGAAATGGAGTACTTTTCAAACTTGAATTTCCACATTCTTTCTCATATGATTCATCACCTTTCATAATGCTTTTCTCAATAATAATGCTTTTACCTCTCTGACCTCAGCACTGCCTTCTCACGAGTCGCAAACATGGGTGTCATGAATGGCCCCGGATACTTAGTGCTTCGGACTCCTCACAATGTGTCCCATCTCTCCAAACTATTATCTTAGAGAGCAGGGTCAATCTACCTTTATCTCCTGAGGTGATTGGATTTTCTTTCACTCATTAAATTTTCCATATATTCAAACAATTTCCTTCCAAACTCCAAATATGATAACAATCACAACACAAACACCATATAACATCTCCATAATGTAACATCATTCTCAACATAGTCCCCGGATAAGTTAAAGAATGGCAAATATTTAGATCATGTGGAGCAATATTTGAAATAAGGCATATTATGGCTTTTGTGATGCATAAGCATAGGTAAGGCTAGGATTATAAACAATATGAGCATTATATGGAAATATAAAGTCCTCCATCATCTTATCATGCAACATGTCAAAAGCAACTTCAAATTTTACCCCCTTTCATGGTTTTCAATAAAATATGCACTTCATTGTGACTTCCCTTTACTAGGCAATTTCATGCTATATCTCTAATGAATCCAATTTTGTATCGTCGAGTTCAATATAAGCTTCCATGACATTATTCAAAAAAATTTCAATGGGGGTCATTTTTCTCAAATTTTTGGAAAACATGTATATAAGCACATAAATCAATAATGCATTCCAAAATAGCCATGTAGCAATTCTAAGAACTAATGCACAAGTAATGTCAAATATGGCAAATATGCACAAAGTAAGCCCTTCCCCCACCCCATACTTAAACATTACAGTGTCCTCACTGTATAAAAACAAGGGTAAAGAAAGAAACTCACAAGACATGTGTGCAGATCCTCAAAATTTCGAATGGAACACCTCCTGGGCCGAGTTTGACTATAGCTTGATTCCATCCATGGACCTGAAGAGTAGAAGACATATACCCATAATAGAAATAACAAAAACCAAAGAAATGTTCAAAACAAAAAAACAAAAACAAAGTCTCAAATGTCCTAAAAAGTCTATGTACAAGCTCTAGATTTTATGGTCGCTAGGCCGACTTTCCATTTATGCTCAAGGTGGCATCTGCAGGGCCCATGTAGCTTGGGCCTCAAATAAGACTCCATTCTTGTCCCTCAGCTGCAATCCTCCAGAATGGATCTTGTTCACCACGAACGGTCTCATCCGCTTCTTGTTGAATTTGTTTGGAAACCAATGGTCCTTTGATTTAGAGACATAGAGCTTGTCTCCAACTTCATATTCCTTGGGCTCATCATTGGAAATCCTGCACAATCGCACATACCAAGGCAGACCTCTCCCATGTATAGATAAATCTTTAATGGAAATAGGAGAAGAAAGATCCATACCTTGACTTACCTTCGCAGAGACGGAATCGGGGACCACTGTATTTGGTCGATCTCGACGAGTCTGCAGGTTCTGGTGGTGGTCTGGTCGAAGAGACAGAAGTCGACGAAGAAGGCTTGTCGACCTCGAGTAGCCTATTCGATGTCGAGTAGGGCTCTGCTCCTGGTGGCTTGCTCATCGACGAAGGCGGATCTGGTGGTGCTGAGTGGTGGTCGACCTCGACAAGGCTAGTCGAGATTGACAAGACTGGTCCTGGCTCTGGTGGAGTCTGTGTCGAGGAAGACGGTGTCGAGTTGGCCGCTGGCTGGTCGACATCGAGTAAGCTCTTCGAGATCGACAAGGGCTCTGGTGCTGGAGTCGTTAGCGTCGAGGAAGAAGGATCTGGGCTCCTCGACTGGTGGTCGACCTCGACAAGTCTACTCGAGACCGAGTAGGGTGGCTCCTCTGGTTTGCTGCTCGCCGAAGCTGGCTCTGGTGGAGTCTCATTGGGCTGGTCGAGATCGACTAGGGTTCTACTCGATGTCGAGGAGCCCTGGTCGATCTTGACCCCATACTTAGCTCATGTCAAGGCATCCGAAAAATAATGAATCCACATTGACTTACCTTGGTCTGTGTCGATTGGATTCTCTGTGTTCTCCTTAAGGATTGCCATGATCTCCTCCACCTGGGCCTCCATGTCCCTCTTTTCCAGCTCCTCAGGGGTCATATTCCTGACCTTGGGTTCCCCGCAGGTGATGTAGCCAGCTGAGATAGATTTGACCTCTTCCATTTGACCTGTATGCCTTTCAGTTTTATTAAAAGAATACTCAATTACCTCATCGCTGATGTTGAAGGTGAGCACTCCTTTCCTTACGCTTATGTTGGCATCCACTGTCGCCAAGAATGGTCTTCCTAAAATAATTGGACAAGCAGGATCTTCTTGCATATCAACAATTAAGAAATCAGTAGGGACGAAGAATTTACCTACTTGTACTGGAACATTTTCCACCATGCCTGTTGGAATGACCCCCGTGTTGTTGTCCATGTAAAGTCTAGCATCCACAGGCTCCAGGGCACCTATCTTAATCTTGGACCAAATCGTTAAAGGCATAATACTAACACTGGCTCCAAGATCACATAGGGCATTACTTTTGTATGGACTAAATCCAATAGTTATAGCAAACTTACCTGGATCCGGCCTCTTCTCCAATATGTCCAGATGGCTGCACTCCTCTGTGATTTGTGCCATCGATCGCTTTTTGCTCAGAATCTCCTTCAGGAATTTGACATAGGATGGCATTTCATTGAGAGCTTCTGTGAAGGGGATGGTGACATTGAGCTTCTGAAGCATCTTGATGAAGCGCTGAAACTTTTTCTCCGCTGGGTCCTTTAGAGATTTTGTGGGGAAAGGCAGCTTCTTTTTCTGAGTCGGAGCCAGAACAGACGTCGGAGGTGCTGCAGCTTTGTCGACTTCGGCCAGGGGCTCCTCGATGTCGACCACGGTCTTGTCGAGATCGACTGGATTGGGTGCAGTCGAGTTGCTGTTCGGCGCAGACGAAGATTCCTGAAGATTCTCGTCGAGGTCGACGAGGGTCTTGTCGAGGTCGACCAGATGCTTGTCGAGATCGACTACTGTTTTGTCGAGATCGATTTGCTGTTCCTCGCTGTTCTGCTGCTTTCCGGCCTTTGGCTCTTGCAGTGGATGGCCGCTTCTGAGTTTTACAGCAGCGATGTGTCCAGTCTTTCCCTTAGGATTTGGTTCTGAAGATCCAGGGAGAGCGCCTGACTGTCTGGGGATTCCCGCTGCTAGCTGACCAATCTGTGTATCAACTGTTTTCCGCCAGATATCAATATCCCCAAGCCTAGAGTTGACACCTTGCATCTGAGTATAGACGGAGTTGAAAGATTGCCTAGTTTCTGAGTGGTTTCTCCGTATTTCCTCCAGGACTGTCTGTATATCATCCTTTTTCTGTTCCCGTTCTGGATGTCCTGGAGCTCTGTAGGGCGGGGGGTTCCTAGGGACACCTTGGTTCCATTGTGGTTGCTGAAACCGTTGGTCCCCCATATAGCGATTTGGACCCCCTGCGTAAGCTGCCTCCTCATGAAGCTCTGCCAGCCTGACTTGCTCTGCATGAGGGCACTCAGTAGTGGTGTGCCGATGTGATCCGCATTCAATGCAAGGCCGGTCGACAGAGAGATATTTCACTTGCTTGATCAGCTTCTTATTATGGTCTCTGTAGTATTGCTCCCTAACATCTGGATCGATCTCCTTAGGAGGCTCATATAGGGGCATGGATGGTGCTGGCCTGGCATATGGGTTCTCTTCATAGGTTGTAGTAGACCCATACTTGTTGTCGTAGGTAGTGAGCTTCTCCAGCACAGCCCATGCGTCACTTGGAGGCATTGTCAGATACTCATAGCGAGTATAATTGTTGATTCTGTCCTTAGTGACTTGATCCAGAGAGTTGAAGAAGATCTCCTGAATGATGTAGGGTGGCTGTCCATGAGTAGGGCAAGATCGCAGAAGTTCCTTATAGCGCTCCCATGCCTTTGCCAGCGGTTCTCCTTGCTTCTGTTTGAAGGCAGTGATTTTCTGGCGGAGATGTGCTGTTTTGGCAGGTGGGAAGATTTGTTTAGTAACTCTTGCTCTACTTGGGCCCAGGTTGTGAGTTGATGTCTCCAAAGTAGCCATGTTTTTATGCACATTTTAGTTCCATATTCTTTACATTTTGCATACTTCGGGTTAGGATTATGTCGAATTTATGTAGTATATGTTTATTTATTAGAAATGGAGATCTACATAAGTTTCTGTTTAATATTGCAGAATATGGAAACATTTCGGAGAAAACCCAGAAACAAAGACGGAAGCAGCAAGTCCACTCTATATCGACTAGACTCTTGTCTAGGTCGACAAAGCCAAGCCCGGACACACTGGAGTCGAGTAGAGACCGGAACAGACAACGCGGAGCAGAGCACCGCTCTACTCGACATCGAGTAGCACTACTCGAGGTCGACAAGAGCTAGACCCATGCCCCGAGCCAGGTCGAAGAGATGCTGCTCGAGAAATCCAAGCCCAGGTCTACTCGAGGTCGACTAAGACCTTGTCGAGATCGACTAAGACCCAGAAGACAGTGTCCGAGCATGTCGACAAGGGGATCCCCGGGACGACCAAGAGCACTCACTGCCAGCGACTTGACCCGCTGCAGCGGAAAAGGAATCTCGCTGCCGCGGAAGAAGTCACCCGCTGCCAGCGGAAGGGCCAGCTCGCGGAACAGAGCAACACCCTACTCGACATCGAGTAGCTCTACTCGAGGTCGACAAGAACCGGACCCCACTCCCCGAGCCAAGTCGAAGAGGCACTGCTCGAGAACACCAGGCAAAAACCTACTCGAGCTCGACAAGCTGTTTGTCGAGATCGACCAGCGCCAGGGGCCATGTCCGAGCTTGTCGAGTACCAGCTAGCCGAGACGACGAAGTCGGCCAAGTCGACGACTTTTCCTACTCGAGGTCGACCACCGCTTGTCGAGGTCGATGAGATCTTCCGAAGCCGCGCGACGCGCTGAGTGCAGTCCTACTCGAGGTAGAGTCCTTGGAGCCGAGGAGAAGCAAGATCTATCCGATTTATCCACATCTATCATGGAGAAGAGAGTTTTATCCACTTGAGACAATTTAGATATATTTCCCTATTTTTTAGATTTAATCCCTTTATGTCTTTTATTTATCTTTTAAGTTTTAGATATAGATATAGATATTCTATCCTTGATTAGCAAGGATTAGAAGGCTATAAATAAAGCCCATGGGGCTCAGTTTTATTCATTCAATTTCAGTCAGAGACAAGTAGTTCCACAGAGACGATTTAGGAGTTTAAGGTTTTTAAGGTTTTGGCAGTTTACGACGGTTGATTGCCGGAATTGTAAAAGCTTTGAATTTAGTTAATGCAAGTTATTTCTTTCAAATCAATGATGTCTGCGATTGCAATGAAGAGCGAGTAGTCCACCTACTTCTGGGGTTGGGGTGAGCCCAACGAAAGCCATGTCGGCGGATTAGCTATTGCGGAAGGAGGTATTTTGTCGCTATCTTAATCTATTTCCTATGTGCTTCATCTTTGATTGAGAAATTGAAGAACTCATGTTGTGAAACTTGGGTAGTAATTAGGATTTCTATTCGAAAGATTATAAATGCTAATTATGAAAAGGAATAGATGCAATTAGGATTATTTATCGCGAGATTTATATTCCTACTTGTCGGATTAGGTGAAAGCCTTTTCCTTTATCGATAAAGTTACCGCCTTTTGTGATTTATATTTCGCTTGCATGGTGATCGTTGTCGCAAACCCTAATCTTGGAAGTTCCCCACATTCATAAAGTCACAAAACCGAATTCTGCACTTGTTTTTACGTTTTTCCCTCCCTTGTCGATCTCGACCAGCCCCTGGTCGACCTCGACCACTGACCTCCGATCCCAGATCGTCGTAGCTCAATTGTGCAGGGACTCGACAAGACAAGCCGAAGTCGACGAAGGTCCTACTCGAGATCGAGTACGCCTAGTCGAGGTCGAGTAGACTTCGCCGAGAGCTCTGCCCTGTTCGACTGTGCCTGACCCCTGTCGACTAGCCCTTTGTCGAGGTCGAGTACCACTGTGGTTGACTTCTGTCCGTGAGTTTCCACCGCTGCCTAGGATCCGCTGACCAGCTTCCTCGAGGATTCGAACCTGACTTGCTCTTACTACATTTGGAGGGAGTCTTGAACATTATTTGTTGGGATTCGATCGGTTTGCTTTACTTTGTTTACTTATTGTTTTGCATTCTCGATTCCCCCTTGCAACAAATTGGCGCCGTTGTCGGGGAAGCTATCATTCGCGCCTTAGGTAGTCAGTTCTCACGTTTCTCTTGAGTTAGTTTGCAGGTGTATGCGTCGTTCTGGTCAGACACTTGAGTTTGACGCCTTAGACGAACCGGAACGCCTTTTTCACATCAGGGCTAAACTACAAAGAGCTATGTCGGCCGCTGAAACACAGGAGCAGCTGATTGCCAGACTTACCAGGGAACTCGCCGCTAAGGATGCCACTATCGCAAATGAAAGGACAGCAAGGGAACAAGCAGCTGAGCGCGCAAGGCAAGCAGAAGCTGAGCTTGCCAATTATCCAACCACTGTTGAGGATTATATGCATCCGACTCTCATCGTGCCTGAATCGGCGATTCTAATCCCTGAAAACTCTTTTGAAATTCTGGAATATGTCAAGATGAAGGCTTTCCGCTGGTCGTACTCTTGCAGAAGGTACAACTCTGGAATATGTCAAGATGAAGGCTTTCCGCTGGTCGTTGGCTGGACCGGCACTGAAGTGGCTTGAAGGGCTGAAGCCAAAATCTCTCACCACATGGGCACAAGTAGAGCAGGAATTTCTCAACAAATTCTTCCCTCCTGCCAAGACAGCATTCCTCCGCCAAAAGATCACTGCTTTCAAGCAAAAGCCTGGGGAACCGCTGGCAAAAGCGTGGGAACGCTACAAAGAGCTGTTGCGATCTTGCCCTACTCATGGACAGCCACCCTACATCATTCAGGAGATCTTCTTCAACTCTCTTGATCAAATCACTAAGGACAGAATCAACAATTATACTCGCTACGAGTATTTGACGATGCCGCCAAGTGACGCATGGGGTGTGCTAGAGAAGCTCACTACCTACGACAACAAGTATGGGGCTCCTACAAACTATGATGAGAACGCCCATGCCAGACCAGCCCCATCTATGCATCTCTATGAGCCATCAAAGGAGATAGACCCTGATGTCAAGAAGCAGTACTACAGAGATCAGAATCGCAAGCTCCTCAAGCAAGTCAAATATCTCTCTGTCAACCAACCCTGCATCGAATGTGGTTCACAACGGCATACTACTACTGAGTGCCCACATACGGAACAAGTCAGGATGGCAGAGATTCATGAAGAGGTAGCTTACGCAGGGGGTCCCAATCGCTATATGGGGGACCAAAGGTTCTATCAACCTCAACGGAACCAAGGTCCTCCTAGGAACCCCCCGCCCTACAGAGCTCCTGGACATCCAGAAAGGGATCAAAAGAAGGATGATTTACAGCTCATTCTTGAAGAGATGCGCCGGAATCAAGGCACCATCAACAATCAGTTCCAGAACATCCATGCAAAATTTGGGGAGCTAGACACCTGGAAAAGGAACATTGAGACTCAGATGGGTCAATTCGCGGCACAGATTCCACAACCATCCGGGAAGCTCCCAGGCCATACAGAACCAAATCCCAAGGGGCAGCACGGACATGTAGCTGCTATAAAGTTGCGGAGCGGTCACAAACTGCACGAGCCAGAAAACAAGGGTGAGGCTGTCGTCGACTTTGACAGAGGCCTAGTCGACATCGACAAAGCTCTACTCGACACAGAGGAGGAGAGAAGCTCTGACGCAGCTGCACAGCCAGACGAGCCAAAGTCGACTAGCCAACTCGAGATCGACGAGGCTCTTGTCGATCTCGACGAGCCGGTTGTCGAGGTCGAGAAGGACCAGGCCGAGGTCGTTGAGCCCTCACCACCTCCGGAAGCTGTTCTGGCTCAGAACACCAAAAAGACGCTCCCATTCCCTTCCAAAAACCAAAGGGATCCAACAGACGGTAAGTTTCAGCGTTTTGTGAAATTGCTTCAGAGTCTGAATGTTACTATTCCTTTTACAGAAGCACTGCACGAGATGCCTGCCTATGTCAAGTTCCTCAAGGAGATTCTCAGCAACAAGCGATCGATGACTGAGATTGCTAAGGAGTGCAAAAAGATGGATTTCCCTGAGAAGCGACCTGACCCAGGTAAGTTTGCTATCACTGTTGGACTTGGTCGTCATAGATTTAAAGCACTGTGTGACTTAGGAGCAAGTGTCAGCATCATGCCCCTATCCATATGGTCAAAGGTGAAAATAGGCGCCCTGGAACCAATTGATGCCAAACTCTACATGGCCAACAACACCGTGGTAATCCCTACAGGTATTGTTGATAATGTTCTTGTTAAAGTTGGTAGATTCTTTGTCCCTACAGATTTTCTTGTAGTAGAGATGGCAGAGGATCCAGCTTGCCCCATCATCCTAGGGCGACCTTTCCTGGCAACTGCTGATGCTAACATTGGAGTAAAAAGGGGAATCCTTACATTCACCATCGGAGATGAGATCATTGAATACTTCTTCAACCCAGACACAGAAGAGGTAATGGAAATTAAAGCTATATATTCCAAATTTAATTTTATCTCCTGTGATGAACCTGCAGAACAACTCTTGATCCAAGAAGAAGGAAAGGCAGAATCTGTGCTAGCAGAGGAGGAGCTGGCCATAGCAGAATTAAGCGAGGAGGAGATCTTCGATGACGCATTATCGGCAGAGCTAAACGATTCGCCCGACGCCGAGTAGGGCCAGTCGACCTCCACAGAGCTCGTCGATCTCGATGAGCCCACCTCGAGGTCGACAAGCACCAGCCCTCCAGACCATGCGCATATCCAGTCGACCTCTACAGCTCTCGTCGATCTCGACGAGCCCAACTCGAGGTCGACAGGCTCTGGCCCTCCAGATACTGTAAGTCCTCTGAACCTACTCGATCTCGACCAGTTATCGTCGAGGTCGACTACCATGTCTCCTGCAGGCACACCAGAAATCGACGAAGCTGACTCGACGATCCTCCTCGAGATCGAGAAGCCCAACTCGAGATCGACCAGCCCTGTATTCGAGGTAAGCTCTGATTTTTTGGTCGATTTTGATCTTTCTAACTCATTCTCGAGTAGCTTCCTGCAGTACAGTCCTAGGTCCAATTCAGCGTTGTCATCGATGTATGCCTGGTCGACGCCAACTCCTGTAGCTGACTTGGGTGCTTCTTCCATGAGGATTGAGACGGATTACCTAGGGGAGATCATGAAGATGGAGGAGGTTGAGCCTATCTCGATTCCACAGGGCCCTTCTCCGGTGCTGAAACCCTTACCTGACACCCTTAGGTATGAATTTCTTGGTCCTAACTCTACTTTTCCTGTAATTATAAATGCTTCATTGAACCCACAGGAGGTAGACAAGCTAGTAGATGTCCTCCGCACTCATAGGAAGGCCATAGGTTATTCCTTAGAGGACATAAAAGGTATTTCACCCATTACTTGTATGCATAGAATTTTGTTGGAAGATGATCACAGGGCAACAATTGAGCATCAAAGGAAGCTTAACCCCAACATGAAGGAAGTTGTCAAGAAGGAGATCCATCGCATGCTGGATGCAGGAATCATTTACCCAATCTCCGACAGCAAGTGGGTTAGCCCTGTTCATGTTGTTCCTAAGAAGGGTGGAATGAACGTCGAGGAGAATGAGAAGGGAGAGCTTGTTCCTAAAAGGATCACTACCAGCTGGCGGATGTGCATAGACTATAGAAAGCTCAACACCGCCACCAGGAAGGATCATTTTCCACTCCCCTTCATTGACCAGGTACTCGAAAGGTTAGCTGAACATGACTACTTTTGTTACCTGGATGGATATTCTGGCTTTTGGCAGGTTCCCATTCATCCTGATGATCAGGAAAAGACTACCTTCACTTGCCCCTATGGAACTTTCGCATATAGGAGGATGCCCTTTGGTCTTTGCAATGCCCCTGCTACTTTTCAGAGGTGCATGATGGCCATCTTCTCCGACATGATTGAGGACATAGTGGAGGTATTCATGGATTATTTCTCAGTTTATGGCACTACTTTCGATATTTGTCTCTCTAACCTACGCAGGGTACTCAAGCGCTGTGAAGAGACAAATTTGGTACTTAACTGGGAAAAATGCCACTTTATGGTACAAGAGGGGATCGTGCTAGGCCACAAGGTGTCCAACAAAGGGATTGAGGTGGACAGAGCAAAAATAGAGCTAGTGGAGAAATTGCCCCCACCTTCTTCCATTAAAGAGATAAGGAGTTTTCTTGGTCATGCTGGTTTTTATAGAAGATTCATTCAAGATTTTTCTAAAATTGCCAAACCATTAACTAACCTGCTTATGAAGGATGTTAAGTTTGTATTTTCTAGCGAATGTCTCGAAGCCTTCAACAGGTTAAAGGAAGCCCTCATCTCAGCTCCAATCATTCAATCGCCGGATTGGTCACTACCATTTGAGATCATGTGTGATGCCAGCGATTATGCTGTGGGAGCGGTTTTAGGACAACGGAAGGACAAGAAACTGCATGCCATATACTATGCAAGCAAGACTCTGGATGTGGTTCAGGCTAAGTACACCACAACAGAGAAGGAATTTTTGGCTGTGGTTTTTGCTTTTGAAAAATTTCGTTCCTATCTTGTTGGTTCTAAAGTCATTGTCCATACTGACCATGCTGCTCTTCGTTATTTAATGACAAAGAAGGATGCAAAACCAAGGTTGCTACGATGGGTGCTCTTACTTCAAGAATTTGACGTTGAGCTAAGGGACAAGAAGGGCATAGAGAATTCAGTCGCCGATCACTTATCCAGGCTTCCCAAGGACATGCTAGAGGAGGCCCAGGACGCCATACCAATCGACGACTCTCGCCCAAAACGAGCACCTACTGCAGACCGACACTGTCCTCCTCGACATCGACAAAGCCTACTCGATCTCGAGTAACCCGTCGTCGACCTCGACAAGGACCTATGTCGAGGAGCACCAGGAGCCGATCACAGCACAGACTGGTGGCACAGACGTACTCGAGGTCGAGGACCTGTCGTCGACCTCGACAAAGACCCTTGTCGATGGGCACCAGGAGTCGAGGACAGTGCAGCCGGACGCCGCAGCTGTACTCGAGATCGACGAGCCCAACTCGAGATCGAGTACGGTTGACCACCAGGATCCGTGCTCTTCACCAGTCAACGTTGCAACCTTCTCTATGTCGAGTAACTTTACTCGATATCGACTAGCTCAGGGTGAGATTTCAGGTGAGGTTCTTCGATTAGATTCCGGTGACGATTTCTTCTTTACACCTCCTACTAGTCCTATTCATGATATATATGCTATAAAAGGACCAAAGGTACCCTGGTATGCGGATTTTGCTAACTACCTTGTAGGAAATGAGATCCCGTCAGGACTATCTTCACAAGGGAAGAAGAAATTCCTCCACGACGTCAAACAATACTATTGGGATGATCCTTACCTATTCAAACAAGGGAAGGACCATATCTTCAGACGTTGTATTCCGGAGGAGGAGGTGGAAAGTGTCATTCGCCATTGCCATACTCTCCCTACAGGCGGACATGCCAAAGGCTTCAAAACTGCATCTAAGGTACTTCAATGTGGTTTTTACTGGCCTAATCTTTTCAGGGATGTGCAGGCTTATGTCACTTCATGCGACGAATGCCAAAGATCAGGCAACATTACTTGGAGGAATGAGACACCACTCACAGGAATTTTGGAGGTCGAGCTATTTGATGTATGGGGAATTGACTTCATGGGACCATTCCCTGCCTCAGGACCTTACAAATACATCCTTGTGGCGGTTGACTATGTCTCTAAATGGGTGGAGGCTGTTGCAACTAGGACCAACGACGCGAAGGTAGTTTCAAAGTTTGTTAAAACTAACATATTTCCTCGCTTTGGTGTTCCTAGAGTTCTTATTTCAGATGGTGGCTCACATTTCATCGAGAGAGGATTTGAGGCTCTTTTGGCTAAGTATGGGGTGACACATAGGGTAGCGACACCTTATCATCCCCAAACCAGTGGTCAGGTGGAAGTCTCTAATCGTCAAATCAAGGCCATCCTGGAAAAAACAGTCTCTCGCTCTAGGAAGGATTGGTCATCTAAGCTTGATGATGCGCTATGGGCTTATAGGACGGCTTACAAAACACCGCTGAGAACAACTCCTTACAACTTGGTTTATGGCAAGTCTTGTCATTTACCTGTCGAGCTGGAGCATAAGGCAATGTGGGCTCTTAAGGAGCTCAACATGGATCTCGATGAGGCAGGTAAGAAACGCTTTATTGATTTACAGGAGTTGGAGGAATTGAGATTGAAAGCCTATGAGAATGCTGAGATCTACAAGGAGCGCACCAAGAGATGGCACGATAAGAAACTGGTGCCAAAAACCTATGAGGTAGGTGACAAAGTGCTTTTATATAATTCTAGACTGCGTCTATTTCCAGGAAAGCTAAGGACAAGATGGAGTGGACCTTTCTTGGTTCACCACATATACCCCCATGGAGCAGTTGAGTTAATTGGCACTGGTGGCACCACCTTTAAAGTAAATGGGCACAGGGTCAAGAAATACTATGACAAAGAAGACCCGGAAGAGGAGATTCGCGCCACCCTGGCGTTAGTCAAAGTATAGAACAGGGAAGTAGGTCGAGCTAACGACTTAAACCTTAGCGCTTCCGGGAGGCAACCCGCTTTTCTTACTCTTTCCTATTTTTCTTTATTTTCTTTTCCTATTTTTCATTTTCTTAGAACTCGTGCATAATCTCTTCTCATGGTTACATGCAGGCATTCAAGAGGAATCTATATCAATCAGGTTCGTCTAGATCGAGTAAGCCACGCAGGTAAGTTGGAGGTTTCAGGTAAGTTTTCTTTCTTTCTTTCTAAAAAAATAAAAAATAAAAAATAAAAATAAAATTATATATATATATATTAATAATAATATAGGTTATTTTTCCAGATTTTTTTTAGAATTTAATTTTTATTTTCAGAAATTATATTTATCTTTTTTTTATTATTTTTTCAGAATGTATTTTTATATATAAAAAATAATAATAGAAGAGATATAAAAACCCTTACCTTGTGGAACCCTATCTCCTTCCTCCCTCTGCCTCACCCGACCTCGACAAGGAACCCAGAGCTGCCTCTGCTCCTCCTCCTGCTCGATCTCTCCTCTTCCTCGAGCTCCCTGCCCTCGCTCTTCCAGCACCACCTCCGGCCCTCCCTAGAACACCTTCCCTCGCATCTCGCTGCCTGCCCCTCGAACCCACCACACCAAGCCGACCCCGAGTACTCGGACGCACAGCCCCTCTCCTCGACCTTCTCTTCCTTGCCCAGATCCACCGTCGAAGAACCAGATCCGGCGCCCTTCTTCCTAGCCGAGCCCGGGTACAACCCGGATCCACCTTTGCCGAGCCGATCTCCCTCGCCAGCACCTAGTCTTGCCCGGATCCGAGCCGGATTCCTCGTCACCGGCCACCTTCTGCTCTTCCTCGCCCGGATTCGTCCAGATCCACCACGGATCTCCCTCGCTAGCGCCTACTCGAGCCCGGGTACAACCCAGATCCGCCTTCATCCGAGCCGGATTCCATCGCTTCCGGCCTCCCTTGCCCCTACCTAACCCGGATCCACACTCACCCAGCCACCTTGCCCACCGACGAGCCCAGATCTGGAACCCGCGGCCACCACCCGCCCCTCTATTGCACTATTCCTAAAAACAACCTCTAATTTTCTCTAAATTACAGTTTCTACCCCTGTTTTAATTCAAGGTACGACTTCTCCCTCTTTTCTCTCTAAAGTTCAGATTCGTATATTTTTTGAGAACTTAGGTAGAGATTGGATCTTGAGTTATGTGTTGAATGTTTAGGGTTTGAAATTTGTGTGGACAATTGTTATTTATGATTAGGGTTGCTATTTTTGGTAACATTTATGTTTGGTGGGCTGATTTTATACATGATTCCATATTTAGTTCATTTATATTATCAAAGAAAATTCATGAAATTTATTTGACCAATATTATGCCATATATGGAAATTTCATGGATTTTGTGGTTATTATTTCAATTCATATATAAGTCATATTTTTGATTCCTTATATGAATTATTTCATGCTTTGATAATATATGCTTCCATATACCTATTTGCTACATTTTTAGGATAATTCATGAACTAAGTATGGGGTTATTTTATTTCAAAGTGGTTATCTTATAAGGCTATTTATCTATTGCAGGAATGGACAACCTATACATTGACGATGCAGACCAGTTCGCTCTCGCGCAGCATATTGCAGGACGGGCTACAAATGCCCGTTGGTACGACCGACCGTCAATGGAGCAACTTGGAATGCAGTACTGGCTGGAACAGGCCTTTGGACTGATTGGGGCAGAAGGCCTATTGGTACCGCTAGATCACCATTACCCAGTCCTGACAGGGGAGTTTTTGGCCACTCTCCGCCGGGTACCAGACTCGCCCGCGTCAGAGCGGAGCGTCCGCTTTCAACTAGGCAACGCCTCCCACACATGTACCCTCCACCAGATCAGTGATGCCCTTTCCTTTGGCCGCACCACTGCACCATTCCACATACGAGACACGACAGAGATGTGGCGTTACTTGACTGGGAGTCTGCAGCCAACCACCCGCTCCTCCTCCATTGTCAACCCTTTCTTTGCCACCATCCTCAGGATTCTAGGTAGCACGATCTGGGCCCGGCCAGAGCTGAGCCAACCCACCCAGCCAGAGCTCGAGTGTCTCAGACGGATCCTATTCGAGTCTGATCCTTTACCACTCGCCCACGCATGGCTCCAGCATTGCATTTTTCGCTAGAGAGACTTTACAGGAGCCATTTATGATGGGTGCATGGTGGCCATTCTGGCCCGCTACCTAGAGGTCCCAGTTGCGGCATACTCTCCACGACGACTCATGAGGATCGACACTGGGTCCCTACAGAGAGGCCATATCATAGCCCGCCGCAACAACATATGGGTCCAGTTTACCCACCACACTGCTATTCAGCAGGAGCGGATGAACCCCTACAGAGTCCGCAACTGGTACACTACCTGGACAGGGGCAGCATATCATCCCACCATTGACCCGACCGCCGAC
This sequence comes from Persicaria tinctoria, assembly GCA_037127255.1. Classification (NCBI taxonomy): domain Eukaryota; kingdom Viridiplantae; phylum Streptophyta; class Magnoliopsida; order Caryophyllales; family Polygonaceae; genus Persicaria; species Persicaria tinctoria. Next base: position 63,076,768 of record JBANSL010000008.1, on the reverse strand, counting down.
CCGACACTGAGGGATGAGCCTCTGTACACAGCAGACATGGAGGAGGATGATGACGACGATGAGGCAGACAGTGTCCACCACTCTCAGCACTCCCACCACTCCCCCCACTCTCAGCACTCCCACCACTCTCAGCATTCCTACCATTCCCAGCAGCAGCAGCATCATTACGGCGGACCATCAGATCCAGTGCTAGCTGAGTTGGCATTCCTCCGGGACCAGATGGCCAACCTCCAACTAGGCCATGACGCAATGAGGACGGAGATGCGAGACGGCTTTCAGGGACTGCACCAATATTTCCAGCGAGGGCCCAACTATCAGCCTGGTAGCTCTTCCCACGGAGGAGCTTCTGAATATCAGGCTGACCCTCCAATTCCCCCCTATGATCCACCACCACCACACCAGTGACACCTCTGTGAGTTTCCTTTCCCTTCCCCTTTGATTTTATTTCTTTAACAGCGAGGACACTGTATGTTTTAAGTATGGGGTGGGAGGAAAGGATTGTACAGGGGATTTTTATTTGATTATATGCTGCGAATTTATGTGTATTTTCTAAAAGCTTTGTTTAATGGGTTGTAATAGATTTCTTAGACATGGCATAACTTTGGTAGCTAAGTTATTTAGTTGCACTTTATTTATTTCTTTTCCCATGTCTAGAATTTTATGCATACTTTAGTCTTAAATTAAATTAAATTAAAAAAAAAATAGAAAATGTCGAAAAATAAAAAAAATGTATGTTTAGTTTTTTTTTCGTTATTTATTGTATACCATAACTTAGATGTCCTATGATGATACATAATGACTGACTTGATCATGTAAATCCTATGGCGTGTTTGGAAGGTTTAGCCTAAGTCCCCCCAAAAAAATGGTTTTTATGTGGATTGCGAACTTGTGATGAAATTGAGCACATATGATCCTAAGCTAAAGGTTAAAATCCAACAGAAATTGTCCCAGTGAGAATTTTGGCCTTATAGGGAGAACATTAAAAATCCCTCTGCTTTCTTGAGTGTATTTACTCTTACTATGCATATCTAAATGTTGTGATAGTTATTCAAGACCAATGCATTTATATGTTTATGTTGATAAGAATTAAATGATGGAGGCACCTTTTAAGCCACTTTTATCCTCTCTTTACCTACCCTACATTATCCCTGCTTGAAGCCAGAACATTAGCCTGAGGCTTTTATTGTAAACTCCACAAAATTATCCTTAGCCAAATTAAGCCTGACCCCCATTTGGGAATTAAGACTTAGAGTTGGTTGGGATGATGGTTTGTGGAAAGAATGAGCTTATGTTGCATTTCGAGAAGGATCGTGGAAATTATTGAGATATGGGTTGATTATACATTTTTATCTTGCTAAGCATATTATGTAAAAGGATTTTTGGCTCACATTATAAATGCACTAATATTATTATTTTATATTTTCGTTCAAAAAAAAAATCGAAAAAAAAGAAGAAAAAGAAGTACATATGTTAGTGAATAAAGTGCATGAGCCAAATTTTCCTTATTTCTTTCATTATTTTGCAAGTTATATATTTGGGAGAGATTTAGAAAGTTTGAAAGGTTATATACTCCATTGAGACAAATTGGAGAATTTGGGTTATACATATGATTGAGGAGTTATGGTTTGGTTGTGTTGAATTATTTAGGAGTCTTGATTCCCGAATTATATTTAGCACCACATGGCCAAATAATTCCATACCTTATTATTTCTTACCAATCCCCATTACAACCCCACCGAATGGAATCTTCTTTGAAAACTTCCATTGAGCGAAGTCCTCCTGATAATTCTTGTTGCATTTTCATAATTGGTTGCGAATTGGATTCATATTTAAATTGCAATATTTATGAGACTGTATATGGAATTGAGTTGAGATTGAAACACATAGCCTAAACACATTGAGAGCGGAGTGCAAACACATTATTCCTGTGAGGTTGGATTTATATTGCCTATGCCTATGGATCGCTAATATATGTGTGATGACATTAAATTCACTTGTCTTGCATTGCTACTATTTAAGATGTTGCTTTTGACAAAGGCGAAGACTTGAAAGATGTGTTGTAGGTTTTGGTTATTGTTCGGTTATTGCTTGAGGACAAGCAAGTCTAAGTATGGGGTGATTTGATGTCTCCAAAGTAGCCATGTTTTTATGCACATTTTAGTTCCATATTCTTTACATTTTGCATACTTCGGGTTAGGATTATGTCGAATTTATGTCGTATATGTTTATTTATTAGAAATGGAGATCTACATAAGTTTCTGTTTAATATTGCAGAATATGGAAACATTTCGGAGAAAACCCAGAAACAAAGACGGAAGCAGCAAGTCCACTCTATATCGACTAGACTCTTGTCTAGGTCGACAAAGCCAAGCCCGGACACACTGGAGTCGAGTAGAGACCGGAACAGACAACGCGGAGCAGAGCACCGCTCTACTCGACATCGAGTAGCACTACTCGAGGTCGACAAGAGCTAGACCCATGCCCCGAGCCAGGTCGAAGAGATGCTAATCGAGAAATCCAAGCCCAGGTCTACTCGAGGTCGACTAAGACCTTGTCGAGATCGACTAAGACCCAGAAGACAGTGTCCGAGCATGTCGACAAGGGGATCCCCGGGACGACCAAGAGCACTCACTGCCAGCGACTTGACCCGCTGCAGCGGAAAAGAAATCTCGCTGCCGCGGAAGAAGTCACCCGCTGCCAGCGGAAGAGCCAGCTCGCGGAGCAGAGCAACACCCTACTCGACATCGAGTAGCTCTACTCGAGGTCGACAAGAACCGGACCCCACTCCCCGAGCCAAGTCGAAGAGGCACTGCTCGAGAACACCAGGCAAAAACCTACTCGAGCTCGACAAGCTGTTTGTCGAGATCGACCAGCGCCAGGGGCCATGTCCGAGCTTGTCGAGTACCAGCTAGCCGAGACGACGAAGTCGGCCAAGTCGACGACTTTTCCTACTCGAGGTCGACCACCGCTTGTCGAGGTCGACGAGATCTTCCGAAGCCGCGCGACGCGCTGAGTGCAGTCCTACTCGAGGTAGAGTCCTTGGAGCCGAGGAGAAGCAAGATCTATCCGATTTATCCACATCTATCATGGAGAAGAGAGTTTTATCCACTTGAGACAATTTAGATATATTTCCCTATTTTTTAGATTTAATCCCTTTATGTCTTTTATTTATCTTTTAAGTTTTAGATATAGATATAGATATTCTATCCTTGATTAGCAAGGATTAGAAGGCTATAAATAAAGCCCATGGGGCTCAGTTTTATTCATTCAATTTCAGTCAGAGACAAGTAGTTCCACAGAGACGATTTAGGAGTTTAAGGTTTTTAAGGTTTTGGCAGTTTACGACGGTTGATTGCCGGAATTGTAAAAGCTTTGAATTTAGTTAATGCAAGTTATTTCTTTCAAATCAATGATGTCTGCGATTGCAATGAAGAGCGAGTAGTCCACCTACTTCTGGGGTTGGGGTGAGCCCAACGAAAGCCATGTCGGCGGATTAGCTATTGCGGAAGGAGGTATTTTGTCGTTATCTTAATCTATTTCCTATGTGCTTCATCTTTGATTGAGAAATTGAAGAACTCATGTTGTGAAACTTGGGTAGTAATTAGGATTTCTATTCGAAAGATTATAAATGCTAATTATGAAAAGGAATAGATGCAATTAGGATTATTTATCGCGAGATTTATATTCCTACTTGTCGGATTAGGTGAAAGCCTTTTCCTTTATCGATAAAGTTACCGCCTTTTGTGATTTATATTTCGCTTGCATGGTGATCGTTGTCGCAAACCCTAATCTTGGAAGTTCCCCACATTCATAAAGTCACAAAACCGAATTCTGCACTTGCTTTTACGTTTTTCCCTCCCTTGTCGATCTCGACCAGCCCCTGGTCGACCTCGACCACTGACCTCCGATCCCAGATCGTCGTAGCTCAATTGTGCAGGGACTCGACAAGACAAGCCGAAGTCGACGAAGGTCCTACTCGAGATCGAGTACGCCTAGTCGAGGTCGAGTAGACTTCGCCGAGAGCTCTGCCCTGTTCGACTGTGCCTGACCCCTGTCGACTAGCCCTTAGTCGAGGTCGAGTACCACTGTGGTCGACTTCTGTCCATGAGTTTCCACCGCTGCCTAGGATCCGCTGACCAGCTTCCTCGAGGATTCGAACCTGACTTGCTCTTACTACATTTGGAGGGAGTCTTGAACATTATTTGCTGGGATTCGATCGGTTTGCTTTACTTTGTTTACTTATTGTTTTGCATTCTCGATTCCCCCTTACAACATGAGTGATCTTGCTTTCAGCCCTTCCAGCCATTTCAGTGCAGGCCCAGCGAGAGACCAGCGAAAAGCTTTCATCTTGACATATTCCAAAGTTGTACCTTCAGAAAGAGTACGGCACATGTCAGAAAAGTTTGTAATATGTTCAAGAGGAGACTCATTAAATCTACCATAAAAGGCATTATTTTTAAGCTCTATAAGAAATTGAGTGCGAATTTCAAAAGAGTTCTCAGGGATTAGAATCGCCGATTCAGGCACAATGAGCGTGGGATGCATGTAATCCTCAGAAGTAGTTGGGTATTGGGCAAGCTCAGTTTCCGCTTGCCTTGCGCGCTCATTGGCTTGTTCCCTTGCTGCTCTCTCAGTGGCGAGAGCAGCATTGTTGGCTTCTATTTCCGCCCTAAGCCTCTGGATCAGTTGTTCTTGTGTCTCCGCAGCCGACATGGCTCTTTGAAGTCTAGTTCTGACGTGTAGAAGGCGCTCTGGTTCGTCTAAGCCGTAATACTCAGGTGGGATACCAAAACGGCGCATACACCTGCGAAGTAACTCAAAGAAACAGTGAGAACTGACTACCTAAGGCGCGATTGATAGCCTCCCCGGCAACGGCGCCAATTTGTTGTTGTAGGAGGTAAATCTAGTATTGAAATAGATATCAAATAAAGTTCAGATTGACTTCCCTGTCTCAGCAAAAAAATACAAGACTCCTCCTGTTGTAGTAAGAGAAAAGTCAGGATCGAATCCACGAGGAAGCACGTCAGCAGTTCTCAGGTAGCTGTAAATTCTCACAAGCAAAGCAGAAAGACAGAAACAACGAAAGAAACAGAAATAAAAGCAGAAAATAACAAACAAACCCGGCAAGGGCAACTAAAACAAAAAAGCAAAGAACAAATTAAAACAGAAATATGAAAGCAAAACGGAAAAGCAAAGCAAGAAGTAACTCGAGGACACAGAAGCTACTCGACTTCGAGTAAGCTGTCCTCTATATCGACGAAGAAAAGTGTGAAAACAGAAAACAGAAACGAAGACAAACAACTCGACAGACAACAGGCAACTCGATCTCGACAAGAGCTACTCGAGATCGACGAGAAAAGCAGAAACAGAAACTGAAAATCCACAAAAGACAGAAAATTCAACTCGACACAGACAACCTCCTACTCGAGATCGACCACACTCTCCTCGATCTCGACCAAGCTACTATATGTCGACAAGAATTGCAGAAAACTTAAAATTGCAGAATTAAAGACAGAACTCAGATTTTTGACAGAAATAAACTTCAATATATTAAAAGACTCCCAAGGCCAGGATTTCAACACAACAACGATAACCATGCAAAACAACACATAAAGGCATAAAAGATCATGCTTTCCATCAAATAACTTTCGTTATTAACAACTAGGCATATAGAGGCTCTCGCATAAACCCTAATTGTTAATAACCCTTATTCACATGATTAATCCAAGTTGCATTAAGATCACTTTCGCTTCAATAATACAAACAAGGATCACCTTCAACTCTCGCAAAAGAATCATGCTTATAGGGATAGAAGACAAATCGCATAAAAATCTGACCTTTATCGCATCGCCTCACATGGCCACTGTCGGGCTCACCCCAGCCCCAGAAGTGGGTGGACTACTCACGCCTCATTGTAATAACAGACATTGATGTAGAAATAACTTGCATAAAACTATATTCAAAGCCTTTACAATCCTGGCAATCAACTTTCGCGGTAAACCAAAACCTTAAAAACCTCAAACTCCTAAACTGTATCTCTGAATGGAACTAACTACTTGTCTCTGAAATTGAATTATTGAAACTGAGCCCCATGGGCTTTATTTATAGCCTTCATTCCCTAACTATTCTAGGAAAGAAGATATCTATCTCTATCTAAAATTATATCTAAATTGCTAAAAGATAAATAAAAGATATAATGGAAATAAATCTAAAAGGAAAAGATAGAACTAAATAGGGTAAGTCTTCATGTCTTGATAGATTTTGTCTCCTTGGATAGAACTTGATGGATTAGGATAGATTTTCGGCCAGCTTGACTTCCTTCGCTCCCAAGGAATGCTAAACCGAGTAGGACTCGTCATGACGACGCGTTTCTGGAAACTGGGTCTACTCGACCTCGACCACGGTTCGTCGATCTCGACCAAGGTGTGGTCGAAGATGGTTCTCTGGTGGTTGTCGAGGACTCTTCCTCGGATTGGACTCGGACATCCTCTGGTCGGCTCGTCGATCTCGACAAGGCGTGGTCGAGATCGAGTAAGGTTGCTCGGCGTCTTCGTCCTCGGCTTCTCGGACAGCTCTTCTCCTCGTCGACTCCGGGTGTGATCACTGGGCTTTGTCGATCTCGACCACTCCTTGTCGAGATCGAGTAGACTCCGGAGCTCGGGTTGGTCTGGCTCTCGATCAGGCTTTGTCGACAAGGCTGTGCTCGGACATGCTCGTCTATGTCGAGTAGGGCCCACTCGATATCGAGTAGCCTTGACTTTTAGCTTGGTTCCGCTGCTTTGACCTTGGACTTCTGTAGTAGTTTTCCGAGCTTTTCCGACCTTCTGTAGAATTGCTGTAATATGCCTCGATTTCTGCGAATTAAACAGAAACTGGTGTAGATTCCATAATTTTGGCAAATAAACATAAACTACATAGATTATGTACTATCTAAGCCCAAATGCATGAAATGTATACAGAAATCGATATAAAAGTTACTGTAACACATGGCAGATTCAGCTCACAACAGGGTCCCGACTCGTGCGCCATGGGCAAGGGAGGTGGAACGTTGGTTTTAATGGCTTATAAATAGGGGCCTTCCTTACCCTTTATTTTTTACCGTCCTCGATTTTTACTGCAATCGTTCATCTGTCGCCGGCATCGTCTATCTTCGTGTTCTTGGTTCTGGTAAAAAATTCTTTTCCTTAATCGTGCGCGCTCCCTTTTTCTTATTTTGGCGGATCATTTCTCAACTTCCGATAGTCTTTTAACTGCGGGCTAGGCGTAGTTTTTTTGGTAGATTCTCTGCTTAACTCTTCCTAGCCACCTTCTTTTTAGGGTTACCGAACTGGTTTCATCATGTCGCATTCTCAAAGTAGCTCTAGTAATGTTCGCGATTCTGAGAAAGTTTCTCCTTCTTCTGGGAAGTCGCCGGGAAAACTTCTTATGGGGAGCGTGGTGGTCCCTGAAGTGGTTACTATTCGTCAACCGAAAAATCCCGCCGACCCTTCTTTCTATTCTTCCCCTGTCCGCGGATTGAACAACCCTTCTACCCCTGCGGGGTCTGTCTCCTCTCGCTCGAGTGGGGGAGCTTCGTCGACCGAATCCGACTCAATCTTGGAGTCACAGGAGTCCCCTGAATCTCGTCATTCATATAAGGATTGGGACACCAAGACGACCTTGCCCAGCGGCCCCGTATTCTTGCCCGTTGAACGTCGTTCCTCTTCAGTCTTGGGGGATTTTAAACCTCCTTTGTATGACGCCAAGGTCTTAGAAACGTGTTGCTTCCGAAAGGATTTTCAACCTGCTCCCCCGAGTCCCGTTCCGGAAGTTTCCCCACAGAGAGTAATTCCTATTGCTCCGCCCAACGGTCAGGACCGCGGAGGCTGTACCTTCGTTACTCTGGAGGACTTGAGTGTGATCGCGCGGGTTTTCCCTTGGACCGAGGGGGTCACTCTGTGCCTTCATGTCGAGGGCGGTGGCAGCTTGGACGCCTACCCAGGCAGCCTAGTTGTTTACGTCGAGAGTCTGGTCCAGGGATTTAGGCTGCCCATCCACGACCTATTTAAACGTTACCTAAAGGAGTGTGGTCTGAGTCCCGCTCAGCTGGTGCCCAATAGCTGGCTCTTCTTCACCTCCTTCGTTACGCGCTGCTTAGAAATTGGGGTTCAGCCAAACTTAATCCTCTTTTGCAATATGCTGACCTTGGGTCATGGGAGTACCCGTAAGAACTTCTACCAGGCGAAACTTAGTGTTTCCATCGTGGACCGGAACACCAGTAAACCCGAATGGAGGCATAAGTGGTTCTTGGTATGAGATCATTCGCGGCACATTCTGAATTTTCATACTGAGTTGCGCCATTATAGTCGGGTGAAAAGAAGGAGCGTGGATGGTCTGAAAGATATAGAAAAGCGGTTCGCCGTTGAGACTAAACCCTCATGGTGGGATATGGTGTCTCCTTTGAGGTTGGAGATGGCAGGCCTGAGTCTTCCTCATCCGCGGATAGGTTGTGTTGGATTTGTAAAGAATCTTTTTGTTTTGCTTCGCTACTGTTATTCCTCTTGTGCTGATGTCATCCTATTTTTCTTATTTTGTAGACGCCTTGAAACTAAAAACCATGGTTGATGCCGTGAAGACATCCTCTGCCCATCCCTCCTCATCTAAGAGGAAAGCTCCTTCCGACGTAATGAGGGCCTTAAAGCGTCCCAAGTCTTCCGCTCCTAAGCTAAAAGGTAAAAAGGTGGTGACTGAAACAGCGATAGTGGTCGCTGCTCCTGACCCTGTCTTGCTGGTTGAGCCAAGACCTCTGGTGATTGATGTGGAAGCCTCGCCCATTGCTAAAGTTGCTCCCATGGCGACTCCAGCTGCGCTCAAGCCGGTTTCCCCTTTGTAGGCTGGAACATCCAAACCGCGAATGAGAAAACAGAAAACGCACCCTAACCCGGTTTGGGAGGGGGTTGATTGGGATGTGCCCGTGTTTCATGTGGATGCTCAAAATCTTCCAGCTTACCGGATGTCGGGATTTGGGTCAGAAGTCCTAAACCAACTCGTCTTCCCTACAGAACTCGGGGAGAAGGAATTGCTATACTTGGACCGGTTAACCGATGAGCAGTTTACTATGGAGCAGGAGCGATGGTGCAATTGGGTAAGTAGATTGGTTATCGTTCGTTAGCATATTAGTGATTACATGTCCATGTTTTTTTTTTGAGAAAATTCTCCTAATTGGCCAGGGACGCGGGTTTACTCATAGCGGCTGGGGGAGATACATGCGCTTGGTTCGGCACACCTGCTGTTTGGAGGAGGACTTAGAAAAAGTGAGAGAAAGATTATCGGAGGCGGAGACGCCGTGGAAAGAGGCCGAGTCTCTTCGCCTTCGATTGGAGGAAGCGGAGCAGGCATTATCTGTGGGGAAAGTGAAAAATAGCAAAATGGCTGAGGGCTTGGAAACATTGCGTGCTCAACTCGAGTCTTCTCAGCAATCCTTGTCTGCGCTTCAGTCCAGTTCGGCGGAAAAATGCACCGACCTGGAAGCCAAGTTGGCCGCGGATGTCAAGGAGAAAAGTAAAGCCATTAGGGAATCCAACCGTCGCGCGATTGAGCTGGAAAAGTATAAAGCTCGCACGGATGGGGACATCGTCCATTCTTGGTTGGAAGTGGCGTCTAACCGCACCAAACTCGCGGACGACTGGGTGAAATCTCCGGACGGCCAGGACTTTCTGCAAAGAGTTGTTCCAGAATGGTTGGGTGGGGACGCTGGCCAAGACTTCATACATGACAGATATCGTCATTGTTTCTTCCTAGGGATGAAGTCGGGGATTCATCAAAGCGTTCAAAAGTCCGCGGAGAATCCTGGTGTCCCACTCGAGCCTTTCTCTCCTAGCGAAAACGGGGAGGACTGGAACTTGGAGGAGGATGAAAATATTGAAGTCAGCGGTGATGGCCTTTGAAACATTATTGCTTTTTCCTTCGCTTTCATCTTAGTAAATACTCTTGGGTGTTGCGTTTTGCGCCCTATTTTTGTTTTGAGTAGGTCGCTTGCAACCTTTGCGGATGGTTGCGTGACATGATTTGGTTTTGGGTGATGGTTTCCTTAAAACTTGGATTTCAATGTAAAAAATGCAAGGTTTTTATTTGATCGGTGCTTGCGTTTTTACACACATATTTTTGTCTAAAAACCCTTACACGCGAAGACTTCGGACCCTGGGGTCCGAGGCTCATCTTTAGCGGGGTCCTCCGTTGTCTTAATCATCGGAGGGTTCATCATCCTCCGATGGTATGTAAAGGTCCTTGAAGCGTGAGTTGCCCAAATAGTGGAAAACGACGGCCCCTCCTACTCGGGCGTTCCTGGATCTAAGGAAAGCGCTCCATCCCTGTGTGAGCCATAGCACCCCTGCGTCGTCACGCTCTACTCGGACGCTCGTGCCCCTTCTTCCTGGTCCCTTGGTCAACGTAATTCTCTCGACTCCTCGTAAGTCAAATTCGGTCTCGAAACACGCCGGCAGCAGCTGTAGTTACATACTCGGTTTAATCTGATAGGGAAGAAACATTGAGGCCTGGCTGGCAAAGTTAGAAAGACTTACCACCCTTTGCATGAATGAGGCGTTCTGGATCCACTAGAGGAAGTCTCTCGGATGCCCGTAATTTATCGAGAAGAGGGGTTCAGGTACGTCGCCTGCATCCATTTTGTCAGAAAATCTCGCTAGCCTAGGGCGAGAAATGTTTTGGTGTTGGCCCATCGGGGTCCATTTTTATAGAGGAAGCCCCCTCCTCATAATGGTGTGGGATCGCTTGCCTCCTTCAGTCAGATATCGTAATTAATGCCTGATTGATCCAGTCCCCTTTTCCCCATGCTTGCCCCTTCCCGAAGTTTTTCGGGAAAGAGGAAAGACGAAGTAAGTCAGCTTTTCTGATTGGTTACAGGACCTTAGGGACAGTTCTTCTTTATTCAGAGAGATTTTGCATTTTACCGAGTACATCGAAATTCAAAACATTAGACTAAATGTGTTAAAAACCCGTGAGTGTTGGGGCCGGTACGGATTTTCGGTGATTTTTCGCTCTGGGGGTCCCATGTCCGTTGGGCCGCGCTTCATTCATTGATCAAGGGTTAAATCTGGATGGGATACGTACACCTCGAAGTGGGAACCCCCTTCATAAACAAAGAGTAGCGAGCATCCGATTCCCACACGATTGGAAAAAACGAAGTCAGGCCATCCGTCTGTGTACCAATACGTCCCGTCCGCGTCTCTTTCGACGTCCACCTCGAAATCTTGACACGTGGTGGACCAAAGGTATACGAGCTCATGAGCCTCTTCCCCTATTTGTCTATATGACTAGGGCAGCTGCAATTTTTGCAGTTGTTCTTCTTTGGTGATGAAACGATAGAACGCGCGCGGAGCACCCCCGGAGCTCATGTTGAGGTTTGAGTTGGAAGTAGGGACGCGTCGGGCGTTGTTCGGCTCTCTGTCCCTCTTATAGTGCTGGTGGCCAGGTTTTTCTTCTGCCCAGTGGCTCCTGAGTCAGTGGTTCCCGTGACACGTGGACGGCGGGTTCTACCCATGCTCTTGTCTCTGCTCTCTATATTGTTTTCTTGAAGCGTTTAGCCAAATCTTTCATAACGTATCCTTTCGATGAGGCGAGCGTTTTCAAACGCCTGGGTATCTTTTGGTTGTCAGTCTATGGGCCTTGGAGCGTTTAAGCGTCTAAAACTTATCATAAACTTTGTTTGAACTTGACTTCATTCATAAACGTTTTCATAAATTTTTGGTGAGCCTTTCGGGAGGTTGTGAAATGGGGATCGGACCCCTACAAGGGTTTTTGGACAAATAAGTAGTCCCTTGCGTGGTTAGGATCTGGGTCAACCACAGAAACCTCGTATTCGGCTTTCTCGCCTTTTTTAGTAAATCGGAGGATGGCCCTCATCCGTACGCGGTTGTCGTGGCGACCGCTGGTCAACCCCGGGTTATCCAATAGATCCCATCCGTGTTTCGGTCGATTCTGACTTTGTGTTCCTTGTGAGCACAAACAGAGGATGATTTCCCCCCGTGCGTCGTGTTTCAACAATTCATAAGTGAGGGGGAGGCGGAGCCGCTGAAGCTGCTCCTCCTTAAGTATGACCCTATGAAGGTGTCTTGACATGATCCCTTAGTGGTTTGAGAGGAATTATGAGGCTTATAACTTCTGTTACTCGGCTCTGCTGGTCCTATTCCTTCTTTTTCTCCTTTTTATTTTTTAAAACTCGTGAGGGTCACGGGTCTTACTCTTGCCTCCTGCGGTCACGTCCTTTCAAGGTGGCAGTGAATGCTCCGCCCGAGACGGGTTTTTGTGATACAGGTGTCATCCATGCTCAGTCTAGGGTTGTGTGGTATATGCCAAAAAAAAAAGGGTTTTCCTTTCGACACGTGACTTCTCGGCTATGGGTTTAAAAACCCGGGTTCTTATGGTTTCCCTAAGCTTGCGCGAGTCTAGCCCCTTTTCTTAGAAATGTCTTCATCTAATCGGATAACTTGGGCCTTCTTTCGGTCGGTAGATTTCCCGGAGCAAATGTATCGTCTGGTGCGTTCTTTCGAGGTTTTCTACCTTGTTTATTCTTTTCAATCCTTTATTTTTTTCGCCCTTATTTTCTTTATGTAAGCAGTTGTTGCCTTCGCGCTTTGAGGTTGAGTATGGCCCTGATCTTCCCGAGTAAGTCGTATTGTCATCCAGAATCATCCGGGATTTCCCTGTGGCCGTGGAACGCGGCGACTATCGCGTCCCCTACCTGGGTCGCGGGTGGAATCATTTTGCCAGTACTCACGGTGTCGACATAGGTTCCTCGATTACTTTCCTGCATAAAGGGGAGGCCCGATTCGAGGTCCACATTCTGACTGCGGATGGTGACGAGGTTGATGAAGAATGGGGGGAACCTCTGTAACACCCCATTCGAGGTCCACATTCTGAGGCTTATAGGGACATGCAACCATGCTCCCATAAACAAGATGATAATTTAAATACAATAAAATAGGCGGAAGTCAATAAAATTTATTAGTTTAAAATATCTGATCACGGTATCCTAAAAATACCAAAACCATAAAGTATGAATAATTTCCAACATAGAATTAAAGTAGCGATGCAGAAACTTCAGAGGTTCAAAATTTGTAGTAAAATGTTCAATAAATGATAGTCCGCCCTTAGCTCTCTCCTGCTCCGCCGCTTGCACTAGACCTGTGGAATATGGTCTGGTGTTTCGTGAGAACGAAGGACACCAGCCATCCAATAAATAGGATGGTTAGTACAATAAAGACTAGCAAATGATAGGGAAAATGTTCAGACTTTAACCTTATAGTGACCATAAAACGGTATGTCTCAGGTTAAGGGAATGACACGAATATTTATAGTAAAAACTGAATGAAAAGGGTAAAATCCATGACATGACTCGGATGATCATAACGATCGATTATAACTGAAATGGTCACCTATTCGACAAGCGATAATAATCATAATAATAATGATAACGATAATAATAATAATAATAATACTACGTGGTACCGGTCGGGCCTTTAACAAGGACCACGACCTACATCAGATCGTTGTTTTATCACCCCGCAGAGAATGCATTCCGGGATGGTGTTTCATGAAACCTTATAAGGCGGTGGCTTAACGAACCACAACCTGCAAGTCGGTCTACTGCATAACTTTCCAAAGGCATAAAGCCACTCGCATCACGTGGTGCGCATTTTATCATATCACAACTAAGCATCACATGGTGCCTATACATAAACAGTTTATACTAGGTGATCATAATAACATTGTTAAATCAACAAGGAACAAGCATGGATACTTCAAAGGATCTTAATATCGCATGCAACTGGTTTGCATGAAAGAAACAAGCAGATTATCATGCAATTAGGAAGAAGGAGATGGGCAATTTTCACTTATCTCGAGTTATAAATAACACAACATATTTAATACGCATATCACTATAATTAATAATTGCCCATTAATTTAACTCATGCCAATTTATGAATAAAAAGATAAATTACATCAAGCAGACGAATATGCAATTTATTGAAATTGGCAAGGAAATTGGCCATAGGGCCGCATTCGACACGGAAAAATTTAAAAGGCACGTCAAAAGAAAATCACGAAACATGCAAAAGGCATTGAACAAAATCACTTGCCTTGACTATCGATGATCGGTTGACGACAACAAGACGAGATTTTAACACCTAATAAATCCAACGAAAAAGGAATATTTAATATTGATATTTCATACGATTAACTTTACTTAACTCAATTTGAAATTGAATTAATTCTATAAAGTTACGAATTTATACTAATATAAATTCCTCGAGGAGTGGGATCCGGCGTGGGTGCTTCGAGATTGCTTGATGTCGCTGAAACGGGCAAGAATCGAATAGTTTAGAAATATTGGCCATTTAACTTAATAAATAATTAAATTAGGGCCAGGAATAAGAATAGAATAAAAACAAGGGGGAGTTTCTGAAATTTGACCAAAAGAGATTGAAATCTCTGCTCTTCCTTCTATTTGAGATCACGTATAGAGGAGGGCGACGGAACTTCGATCGGGTGGCTCTTCCTCCTCCGACGATGGCAGCGGCAATGGCGGTGATCGGAGGCGATGGGCAGCGGCAAGGCAAGGGCTTCGGCGGCGATGGGTCATGGCCAAGCAGCGGTCGGAGGCGGCTGCACGGGCAATGATTGCGGCGGCAAGCGGAGGCGATGGCAACAAGGGCTCGGGCTGCTGTTGTGGGCGTTGTAATCGGAGACGTAGGCAGCACGGGCTCGGCCTTGAGCGATCTCCGGGCAGTGACTGCAGTCGGTGCGGCGGCGGTGGCTCTTCGGCGGCAACAAGGGCGAGCGCCGCGAGGGGCTCGACCTACTGTCCTCCGAGCAAGGCTGCACTGCAAGGTCGCCAGCGATGGTGGTCCGGCGGAGGGCGGCTGCACCGAGGGCTCGGACTCAGGTAGCCGGCGGACTCGGGCGGTGGTGGTTGGACAATGGGTCAGGTCACGGCTCGGCTCACGGGAGTAAAAGGCGGGGACGAGGAGGTCTGTGACAGCGTTTGTAATGTTTCGTTGAATTGGTTTTTGTTTGTGTAACCCTAGATTAGACGTGTATCTATACCACTCAATTAGGGTAGATAAAGGATAAATTTGTGACCAGTTGGGGATTTAAAAAAACAATTAGGATACAGATCAAGAGTAGAAGGTATATTTTTAGGAAAATAAATAAAATATGCGGATAAAGATTAGATAGAAGATAGATTTCTCTTCTTTTATCGGGATAAATATTATTTAATTTAATTTCATAAATTAAATAATAAGGGTATTTAGAAGATTTATGTAATTAAATCCATCATATATTATTTCTCTTTAGAATAATTTAATTATTCTAATTCATACCATATATCTTATGTGAATTTATTAAATGACCAAATTCACAAGATATATACTATAGTTTGAATATAATATAGATTTATTTAATTAAATAAAAATAAGAAATAGCCCAAAAATAATTTGGGGTATTTCATACCTCCCCACTAAAAATAAGTTTCGTCCTGAAACTTAGAAAAGAAACGAGAAATGAATGGAAGTTAGGATAGTAACCTCGTAATAGATCAGAGGATATAGATTGATCACAACAAAGCTAGGTGTATCTAACAATGGTTCCCGAATAGGTATAATTTAAGCACGCTTCGCTAAATGCACTTATCGAATAAATGAGCGATGAGAATTACATAAGAAGTAACTCATTGCTTTCCGAACTCCTCAATGGTAGAGTTTGAAAATTTTTAATCCTATGAAAACAGTGTATCCCTATAGTTATCAGTATCTAAAACAAGGATAATGAAATTTTAAAAGACATCTTTTGATATCCACTCTCGTTGCTCGAGATAAGTGAACTCGCATCACATAAGAAACAGGGTTAACTAACTTGTCATTGGCTTTCGTCTCAGCCCCATCTGGCTTCCTTTTCCAGGTTGCCAAATGGCCCGGGTGGCTTTGAAGGCAACCATTGTGACAAAACTAGTCAGCCTTATTCACATGAGATTAGTTGTAGGTCTTTGTCTTCTGGTTTGTCGACATGAACATTGTCCGGTTCCTCAGCACATGCGTCCTTGACTTCTTTATAAAGATAAACCATGTATATCTATATACTATTCTCAAGTTTTTTACCAATGAGAGTTCGGTTGCTCGATCATGGAAAAGAGAGGTGAAATATGTAATCCATGCTCGTTTAATACTATCAAGATTCAAGAAAGGTGAACCTACTACCTACACAAAAAGTTACTACATAAAAAGTTACTAATTAACCTCATGAAGAATCCCGTTGATCATTAATCACTGATTTCACATGCGGGTATTATTCCTGCTTATACAGAAGTGAAACAGATGAGCCCTTCTAGAGTCTATAGGGAGCACTTCCCGGCTCTTTTTCGATATCTATAAAAACAAAACACGGGTTGACCAGGTTGGTATGGAATCAGAAGTATCAACATACTAGAGCCGACTATATAGAGTGAAAGGAATACTAGTGGGGAAGTGTTCATAGCTTATATGGTATTCAATATTACCAATTCGCACACCAATTACCCACTTTGACTCGAACATGTAAGGTTGTAAAGTTGAACCCAAAACATTAACCAAAGGAACTGTGACAAAAGGTCTCTGACAAGCTTCCCTTATTTATTAATATATCCGAATAAAGGAGGTGATGGAATCACTATGCGACTCGCGCTAAATAGAAAACAACCGAGGAAAGCGTTTCCTCATTTATTCTTCAGTTTCTCAAGTCATCTCCTCAATCCCGTGCTTTAACCAAAGCACCTTAACGAGTGGGACTACCTTGGTGCGAAGTTGCTTCTCTCTTCGCTCTAGAATCTACACCGGTTCTTCCTCATAGGTTCCGGTGGGGCGGACCTCAATGTCCTCATAGCTCAAGATATGGGTTGGGTCAGGCATATACTTCCGTAACAGTGATACATGGAAGACATCATGTACTAAATGAGCTGACGGAGGCAGAGCAAGGTGGTAGGCAACATTGCCTACACGCTGTGGAATCTCAAATGGCCCAACATATCGAGGGTTGAGCTTCCCTCACTTTCCAAACCGGAAGACTCCCTTCGTGGGTGACACTTTCACGAATACCTTGTTGCCCACCTCAGAGTTGACATCTCTACGCCTAGGGTCAGTATAAGACTTTTGGCGACTCTGAGCGGTCAACATTCGTTGCCTTATCATTGCAACTTATTCAGCTGTCTTCTCTAACAACTCCAGACCTATATGGATAGCATCTGTCAGCCTATCTAGGACACAGGCTCAAAGCATATCCTCAAGTGTCTGGATGGTCCTCTCTGACTGACCATACGTCAGAGGATGAAAATCAGTACTAAAATTTAGTTGCCTGCCATGTCCTTCATGTAGCTTCTTCCAGAACTCTGAGATGAATCGTCCATCACGATCAGAGACAATGGAGGAAGGAACACCGTGAAGGTGGACTACGTGCTGAAGGTATAATTCAGCTAGCTTTGTCGGCTTCCAATTAGATGGAATAGTAATGAAGTGTGCACATTTGGTAAGTCGGTCAATAATTACCCAAATGACATCCTTCTACCCCTGACTTTAGGGAGCCACATAACGAAATCCATCGAGATTTGTTCCCACTTCCATGTGGGTACGGGAAGTGGTTAAAGCTTCCCACCAGGTCTCTAGTGCTCAATCTTGACCTGCTGGCATACCAAGCATTTGTCCATGTGCTCGGTTACTTCATTCTTCATACTAGACCACCAATAGTTCTTCCTCAGATCCTTATACATCTTACTAGCTCCAGGATGCACCGAATATTTGGATGCATGATCTTCCTGAAGGACGGTCTGTCGGATCTCAGGGACATTGGGGACGCAGATGTGATTCCCAAACCATAAGGATCCATCATTCCTCACGACAAAGCCCGGGGTTTTAATATCGAAGAAATCAATGGTGATCTGCAGTAACACAACATCCTCTGTCTACTTCACCTTTATCTCTGCTAACAGACCTGACTGAACCTCCATCATACTCAACTGTCTTCGGTTCCTTTTAAACCAAACCTCAACCCCTAACTTTGAGCAGATCCTTCTCCAGAGCAGGACTTGCTGTTAAACAGCTAATCATAGTCTCGTACTGAGATTTGCGGATTAGAGTATCGGCTATGACATTAGCCTTTCCAGGATGATAGAGAAGATCCATGTCATAATCATTGATCATCTCTAGCCAGTGTCTATGTCTCATGTTCAACTCATTTTGGGTAAACACATACTTGAGGATTTTGTGGTGGTGTATATCTGACAACGAACTCCATACAGATAATGGCGCCGGATTTTTAGAGCAAATACCACAGCAACTAGTTCGAGATCATGCACTGGATAGTTCTCCTCATATGGAATCAACTGTCGTGGTGCATAGGCTATCACCTCCCATCTTGCATCAATTCACAACCCAGACCTTGCTTGGAAGCATCGCTGTAAATCACATAATCCTTTAACTCCTTAGGGAGTGCTAGAACAGGTGATGTGGTCAACCGTTTCTTGAGCCCCTTAAAGCTCGCTTCGCACTTGTCATTCTAGACGAATTTCTGGAATTTACGCGGGAGTAAGGTCAGTGGTTGGACCAATTTAGAGAACCCTTCAACGAACCTCCTGTAGTAACCTGCTAGTCCCAGAAAACTCCGGATCTCCTTGGCGTTCTTTGGCGGATTCCACTTCTCTACCACTGCTATCTTTTGGAGGTCGACAATCACCTCTTTCTTTGAGATGATGTGGCACAGAAATGCCACATGCTTCATCCAAAAGTCACACTTAGACAGCTTTGCGTATAGCTGATGCTCTCGCCACGTCATCAAAATAGTTCTCAAGTGTTCGGAGTGAGTCTCCTCACTCGGCGAGTAGATCAAAATGTCATCGATGAAAACTACGACGATTTTGTCCAAATACTGTCGAAAACAACGGTTCATCAAATCCATGAAGATTGCTGGGACATTTGTTAAGCCAAAGGGCATCATCACGAACTCATAGTGCCCATAACGTGTGCTGAAAGCACTCTTTGGAATATCCTCGTCACGAACTCGGAGCTGATGGTAACCCGATCGAATGTCAATCTTGGAGAATTCCCTTGCTCCCTGAAGCTGATCTAACAAATCATCGATGCATGGTAATGGATACTTGTTCTTGATCGTCACCTTGTTCAGCTCCCGATAATCAATACACCAATGGAAAGAGTCATCTTTCTTCTTCACAAACAGCACGGGAGCACCCCAAGGTGAAGCACTAGGTTGTTTATAACCTTTCTCTAACAGCTCTTCAAGCTGGCTCTTCAATTCTTGCATATCCACTGGAGCCATGTGATACGGGGCCTTGGAAATAGGAGCGGTTCCTGGCTATAAGTCGATGGTGAACTCAATGAACTACTTTGAAGGTAAACTAGGAATCTCATCGAGGAAAACATCAGGGAATTCCCGAACTACAGGAATATCGAAGATATAGACCGGGTCAGATGGCTGATCCTGCAGATAACATAAGAATCCGGCACCACCTTGACGTAACAATTTGGCTTCCTGCATTACAATAATAACACGACCATCCTCCTCGGGGATGCGCCCACAAAATCTGCACACAACCCTACCGTCCGACGAAATGGTCACGATTCTCCGTCCACAATCAATGATTGCACTATGGCGAGTAAGTCAATCTATACCGAGAATGATGTTCTAAGGAAGGATCGGAAGTAGAACAAGATCGGCAAGGTACTCATTGCCACCTATCGCGATGGGGAAGCGGAATAACATTTTCCTACCTCGAACTCTATCCCTACTAGGGAATTTCACAATAAAGGAATCGTCTAGAGTCACATAAGAAGTAGTGTCAACCAGACTACACATTTCATATAGTCGCGGACCCTGCTGAGATAGCCCGCCAACATTCTTCTCTTTGTTCACAGTCAGTTGTGAACCGGCAGGAATCTGGGTATTCTGCTGGTACTACGGATGAGATCTTAATCCTTATCGTCTTTTGCAAAGACATATAGCTCGACGAGTTTGTCCACTCCAGAGCAATGCTTTTGTGATGCTGCATCTCTCTCTGACTCAGCATGCTCACACATATCTTTTTGATCTCATATCTAGCACGATCACAGAGTTTTCTCCAACTCATCCACAATACACTCCTTATTCTTGTATGTTTCCTCGGCCTTCCTCACGCGGAGTCTCTGCCTCGCTCTTCTTGCCTTTAAACCTTGGTATGCTTTTCCATTAGCTAGGTTTTCCAAAAAGGATCTCTTCTTTGACTTCTCCTCACTGGGATTTTGAGATGGTTTCATGCCGTACACTCGGACAAGATTCTGGAGGTACTTTCTCCTCTTGTCATCCAGGGGAGGTGGCATGGCTCTCTTTTCCCTTGCTACCTTTTTCTCGCTGTAGAATCAAGGAGTTCCCAAATTATGTTCCTTGTACCACTCGCGGATGAGCTTCTTGCCATATTATGTGGCTACATCTCCTTCAGGAGAGTCGATCAGGACATTCTTCCCCTTGGATAGCTCCACTGTAGCTTTTTCCATGACCTCCACCTCTATGCTTGAGTCAGACCCAATGTTAGAGTTGTTGGTGAGGTCAATGCATTGGGGGTAACCCGTGACGTGCAGTCCTGAGGTCTTGCAAACATTAGACATCTTATCGAGGAGGCGATGAGTCATCAGTACTCGAGCGAGATAATCTAGAAAGCGAGATTTAGAGGGAAAAAGAATAAAGAATCTAAGATTAATATATGGCAGGTGCAGGAGCTTGAGCAGGACTATCGGACAAATACTTTAAAATCATTTCCAAAACTGCTTATTTTTTTAAGTATAACTTAGTTTTACGAAAAAGCCTTTTTGAAATTCACTTTAGAAATCATTTAAAAATCCGAATGAAAACGTTTTAAAACCTACAACTCTGATACCACCTTCTGTAACACCCCATTTTTTATCCCAAAGGAGTGTTGCAGCGCCAGTGAATCCGCAGACTTTAATGTCTTTGAATTCACCTGAGGCTTATAGGGACATGCAACCATGCTCTCATAAACAAGATGATAATTTAAATACAATAAAATATGCGGAAGTCAATAAAATTTATTAGTTTAAAATATCTGATCACGGTAACCTAAAAATACCAAAACCATAAAGTATGAATAATTTCCAACATAGAATTAAAGTAGAGATGCAGAAACTTCAGATGTTCAAAATTTGTAGTAAAATGTTCAATAAATGATAGTCCGCCCTTAGCTCTCTCCTGCTCCGCTGCTTGCACTAGACCTGTGGAATATGGTCTGGTGTTTCGTGAGAATGAAGGACACCAGCCATCCAATAAATAGGATGGTTAGTACAATAACGACTAGCAAATGATAGGGAAAATGTTCAGACTTTAACCTTACAGTGACCATAAAACGGTATGTCTCAGGTTAAGGGAATGACACGAATAGTAGAAACTGAATGAAAAGGGTAAAATCCATGACATGACTCGGATGATCATAACGATCGATTATAAGATAAGAAAAGGAATTATACTCGAGGCAGATAAGTATAATAACTGAAATGATCACCTATTCGACAAGCGATAATAATCACAATAATAATGATAACGATAATATACGTGGTACCGGTCGGGCCTTTAACAAGGACCACGACCTACATCAGATCGTTGTTTTATCACCCCGTAGAGAATGCATTCTGGGATGGTGTTTCATGAAACCTTATAAGGCAGTGGCTTAACGAACCACAACCTGCAAGTCAGTCTACTGCATAACTTGCCAAAGGCATAAAGCCACTCGCATCATGTGGTGCGCATTTTATCATATCACAACTAAGCATCACATGGTGCCTATACATAAACAGTTTATACTAGGTGATCATAATAACAATGTTAAATCAACAAGGAACAAGCATGGATACTTCAAAGGATCTTAATACCGCATGCCACTGGTTTGCATGAAAGAAACAAGCAGATTATCATGCAATTAGGAAGAAGGAGATGGGCAATTTTCACTTATCTCGAGTTATAAATAACACAACATATTTAATACGCATATCACTATAATTAATAATTGCCCATTAATTTAACTCATGCCAATTTATGAATAAAAAGATAAATTACATCAAGCAGACGGATATGCAATTTATCGAAATTAGCCACAAGGCCGCATTCGACACGGAAAAATTTAAAAGGCACGTCAAAAGAAAATCACGAAACATGAAAAAGGCATTGAACGAAATCACTCGCCTTGACTATCGATGATCGGTTGACGAAAACAAGCCGAGATTTTAACACCTAATAAATCCAACGAAAAAGGAATATTTAATATTGATATTTCATACGATTAACTTTACTTAACTCAATTTGAAATTGAATTAATTCTATAAAGTTACGAATTTATACCAATATAAATTCCTCGAGGAGCGGGATCCGGCGTGGGTGCTTCGAGATTGCTTGATGTCGCTGAAACAGGCAAGAATCGAATAGTTTAGAAATATTGGCCATTTAACTTAATAAATAATTAAATTGGGGCCAGGAATAAGAATAGAATAAAAACAAGAGGGAGTTTCTGAAATTTGGCCAAAAGAGATTGAAATCTCTGCTCTTCCTTCTATTTGAGATCACGTACAGAGGAGGGCGATGGAACTTCGATCGGGTGGCTCTTCCTCCTCCGACGATGGCAGCGACAATGGAGGTGATCGGAGGCGATGGGCAGCGGCAAGGCAAGAGCCTCGGCGGCGATGGGCCGTGGCCAAGCAGCGGTCGGAGGCGGCTGCTCGGGCAATGATTGCGGCGGCAAGCGGAGGCGATGGCAACGAGGGCTCGGGCTGCTATTGTGGGTGTTGTAATCGGAGATGCAGGCAGCACGGGCTCGGCCTTGGGCGATCTCCGGGCAGTGACTGCAGTGGGTGCGGCGGCGGTGGCTCTTCGGCGGCAACAGGGGCGAGCGCTGCGAGGGGCTCGGCCTACTGTCCTCCGAGCAAAGCTGCACTGCAGGGTCGCCGGCGATAGTGGTCCGGCGGAGGGAGGCTGCACCGAGGGCTCGGACTAAGGTCGCCGGCGGACTCGGGCGGTGGTGGTTGGACAATGGGGCAGGTCACGGCTCGGCTCACGGGAGTTAAAGGAGGGGACGAGGAGGTCCGTGACGGCGTTTGTAATGTTTCGTTGAATTAATTAAGATACAAATCAAGAGTAGAAGGTATATTTTTAGGAAAATAAATAAAATATGCGGATAAAGATTAGATAGAAGATAGATTTCTCTTCTTTTATCGGGATAAATATTATTTAATTTAATTTCATAAATTAAATAATAAGGGTATTTAGAAGATTTATGTAATTAAATCCATCATATATTACTTCTCTTTAGAATAATTTAATTATTCTAATTCATACCATATATCTTATGTGAATTTATTAAATGACCAAATTCACAAGATATATACTATAGTTTGAATATAATATAGATTTATTTAATTAAATAAAAATAAGAAATAGCCCAAAAATAATATGGGGTATTTCAACCTCATCCTGGGGGACCCTTGCCTAATGGAGCGCGACTGTGCCAAGACAGGACCCGCTTGATCCCTGGTAGGTCGGGGGGGGGGGGGGGGGGAATGATTTCCCTCAGGTTCTTCGGGAGCTCTACGACGAGTTCTTTCTCTGTCGTTAGACATGTTTCTTCGGGAACTTCCATATCCGTCGGACTCTTGTTTGAACATTTCTACCACAGTTGTGTTCAGTGGTCTGTTTCATGTTTTCTACGTTTGGAAGGTAATGGTGTAACCGGAAGTTTTATCCTTAGATTAAGCCTCTATGTCGGGTGGTTTGACAGATTGTTCCATTTGTTAAAACTATGTTTCGTCCTCATACTTGAGGCGGAGCAAGCCCCTATGTAAAGGGACTAAATAGTTGATTCGATCCAGGAGATGTATGCTTCGACCGGATGCCCGACGCGGAGCAAGCTCCTGCGTAAAGGGACTTAATGGATAATTCTATCTGGGAGATATATGATTCGACCGGATGCCCGACGCGGAGCAAGCTCCTGCGTAAAGGGACTTAATGGATAATTCGATCCGGGAGATATAGGCTTCGACCGGATGCCCGACGCGGAGCAAGCTCCTGCGTAAAGGGACTTAATGGATAATTTGATCCGGGAGATATAGGCTTCGAGCGGATGCTTGACGCGGAGCAAGCTCCTGCGTAAAGGGACTTAATAGATAATTCGATCCGGGAGATATATGCTTCGACCGGATGCCCGACGCGGAGCAAGCTCCTGCGTAAAGGGATTTAAGAGATAATTCGATCCGGGAGATATATGCTTCGACCGGATGCCCGACGCGGAGCTAGCTCCTTCGTAAAGGGACTTAATATAGATAATTCGATCTGGGAGATATATGCTTCGACCGGATGCCCGACGCGGAGCAGGCTCCTGCGTAAAGGGACTTAATGGATAATTTGATCTGGGAGATATATGCTTCGACCGGATGCCCGACGCGGAGCAAGCTCCCGCGTAAAGGGACTTAATGGATAATTCGATTCGGGAGATATAGGCTTCGACCGGATGCCCGACGCGGATCAAGCTCCTGCGTAAAGGGACTTAATAGATAATTCGATCCGGGAGATATAGGCTTCGACCGGATGCCCGACGCGGAGCAAGCTCCTGCGTAAAGGGACTTAATAGATAATTCGACCCGGGAGATATATGCTTCGATCGGATGCCCGACGCGGAGCTAGCTCTTGTGTAAAGGGACTTAATAGATAATTCGATCCGGGAGATATATGCTTCGACCGGATGCCCGACGCGGAGCAGGCTCCTGCATAAAGGGACTTAATAGATAATTCGATCCGGGAGATATATGCTTCGACTGGATGCCCGACGCGGATCAAGCTCCTGCGTAAAGGGCTTAAATTTATATCATCGGGAAATACTATTAAAATAGAAAAGCACCCGCTAACCACCTTGATTTATTTACTAGTGGCGGGGGTGACTCAGAAATTTTTGAAACCGTAGATCATTACACATAATATTTCTTTAGGTGCTCAGCATTCCATGCCTTTCTAAGGATCACACCATCGGGTGTTTGGAGTTTATATGCCCCTGTGTGGACACACTCGGAGATCACGTATGGGCCTTCCCATTTCGCATCTAGCTTCCCTCCAGTCAGAGCTAAGCGGAGGACCAGGTCCCCCTTTACGAAATGGCGTGTTTTAAGACACTGGTTTCTGCGCTTCTCGACCTTTCTCTTGTACTCTCGTGTTATTATTTCAGCCAGCATCCTCTTTTCTTCTCGGAGGTGTAGTTCTATTTCCAGGGCCTGATCATTTGTCTTTGACTCGTATGCTAGGACCCGGGCTGAGGGGATCAGACGCCTGACCGGAATCACTGCGTCTGTTCCGAACACCAAAGCGAACGGTGACTCCCCCGTGGGGGTCTTGGTGGATGTCCGATATGACCAGAGCACTAATGGAAGCAACTCCGCCCATCGTCCTTTGGCCGTTCTTCCCAGCTACTTCTTAATTCCTTCGAGAACTTAGCGATTGGTTGTTTCTGCTTGCCCGTTCGTCTGGGGGTGGGCTACTAAGGAGAACTTCAATTTTATGCCAAGTCCCTCACAAAAATCTCTAATGCTTTCACAGTCAAATTGAGGTCCATGGTCGGTGATGATGGCTTCAGGGACTCCAAAACGGCATACCAAATTCTTCCATAGAAACTTGCGGACTTTCTCAGCGGTGATCAAACCCATTGCTTCGGCTTCGACCCATTTAGTGAAGTAGTCCACCAAGACCAGAACATACTTTAGCTGTCCGGGAGCTGTGGGGAAGGGTCCTAGGATGTCCATTCCCCACAAGGCAAAAGGGCAAGCCCTATATATGCTCTACAGGGGTTCTGCGGGGGTGTTCTTGACGTTCCCGTGTCTTTAGCAGGAGTCACAGGTGCGCACATGATTCTGTACTTCGGATCTGATCATCGGCCAATAGTATCCCAGTCTCATAATTTTGGATGTCAGTGCCCTCCACCCTTGATGATTGACACAAACGCCCTCGTGCAGTTCCTTCACAATCGTCTTCCCTTCTTCGCTAGACACACAGAGTAGGTCAGGAAAAGTGAAACCCTTTTTGTACAACTTTCCCCCGCGGATGACAAATCGGGTTGCACGTCGCGCCAACTTTCTTGCTTCTAGTCTGTCCTCCGGGAGAGTTCCTCTCTCCAGATACTCGGTAATCGGCGTCCGCCAATCCCCGGGTCCTTCGGTTTGAACAGCATAAACTTCTTGAATGAGCCTCCGTCGGTCTTTCCTTTCATACTCTAATTTTCCTTCGACTTCTAAAGGCATTTCCGCCCCGATTCGGGCCAACAGGTCTGCCTGTTCGTTCAATTCCCGAGGGATTGACTTCAGGGTGAACTGCAAAAATGTCCTCTTCAAAGCCAAAACCTTCCGCAGATAGTCTGGTAGTAAAC
The DNA here is from genome assembly GCA_037127255.1 of Persicaria tinctoria. Taxonomy (NCBI): domain Eukaryota; kingdom Viridiplantae; phylum Streptophyta; class Magnoliopsida; order Caryophyllales; family Polygonaceae; genus Persicaria; species Persicaria tinctoria. The sequence continues at coordinate 63,050,292 of JBANSL010000008.1, read as the reverse complement.
CGGTACTGGCTTCATATTCTCCGTCTATCTGCTTTGCAATGACCTCCGAATCCGTGTGTACGGTGACTGCCCGGGCTCCTCGAGTCAAAGCCAATTCTAGTCCGGCTATCAAGGCTTCATACTCAGCTTCATTGTTGGTTGCCTGAAAATTTAGGCTGTGAGCGAAGCGGAACCGATCCCCTTCGGGGGAAGTGAGCATTATTCCGGCCCCACAGCCGTCTGTATTGATCGCCCCATCTACCTCAATAGTCCAGTTATTTTGAGAGTCGCCTCATTCTTCTCCAAAACTGGTTTCGCAGATGAAGTATGTCAACACTTGTGCTAAAGACGCCCTGCGAGGAACATATTCTATCTCAAACTCGAAGAGCTCCACAGACCATTTGGTCATTCTTCCTGAGAGGCTTGGTGAATGGAGGATCTGCCTTAACGGAAGGTCGGTTAGAACTTCTATCAAGTGGTCTTGGAAATAAGGTCGGAGCCTCCTGGTCGCGAACATAAGGCAGAGGACCACTTTCTCCACCGGCTCGTATCTGGTCTCCGCATCCTGCAAGACTCGACTCACATAGTAGACTGGGTATCGCCCTTCCCTGGTGAGAACAGCACTGATGGTGGCTGCCTTTACTTCCAAATACAACTGCAAATTTTCTGACATTTGTGGTTGATGAAGAGTTGGCAGGTACTGCAGATAGGCCTTCAATTCTTCGAAGGCTTGTTGAAGGTCAGGAGTCCACTGAATGGGCCCCTTTTTCTTTAGTAATGCGAAGAAAGGCAAAGACTTGTCTCCCAGACAGGAGCAAAAACGCCCCAGGTAGTTCACGGCTCCATTCAAGGATTGTATCTCCTTTATCGTGCGAGGCGGGCGTAGCTCTTGCACAGCCGTGATCTTTGCCGGTTCACATCTATACCCCTCTGGCTGACCATGAAACTGTTGTTGCAGGAGGATGGTCAAGTATGAATGTAAAGTATAGATTAGAATGACTCCCCTGTCTCAGCAAATGATTACAAGACTTCCTCCCGTTGTAGTAAAAGGTTGTCAGGATCGAATCCACGAGGAAGCACGTCAGCTGATCTCAGGTAGCGGTAGATTCTCACAGACAGAAAAGCAGTAGAAAGACAGAAACAAAGACAGAAAAGACAAAACAAAGCAGAAACGAAAGCAAAGACAGAAGACTGCTCGATCTCGACTAACCCTAACTCGAGATCGACAAGACTCAACGAAGACAGAAACTGAAAATCGACGACAGAAAGCGGGAACTCAACTCGACGTAGACCAAAGCCAACTCGATCTCGACTACTGCTTACTCGAGATCGACAAGGCTCGCCTCTAGATCGACAAAAAACAGTAACTTTAAAATTGCAAACTCGAATCACAGAACTCAGATTTCGGAAGAAATAAACTCAATATATGAAAGAACTTCCAAAGCCAGGATATCAACACCCCAACGATAACCATGCAAAGTAACACATAAAGGCATAAAAGATCATGCTTTTCCATCAAAATAACTTTCGTTACTAACAAATAGGCATATAGAGGCTTTCGCATAAACCCTAATTGTTACTAACCCTTTTCACATAATTAACCCAAGTTGCATTAAGATCACTTTCGTTTCAATAACACAAACAAGGATCACCTTCAACTCTCGTAAAAGAATCATGCTCATAGGGATAGAAGATGGATTGCATAACAAGTTTGTACCTTTACCGCATCACCTTACATGGCCACCGTCGGGCTCATCCCAGCCCCCAGAAGTGGGTGGACTACTCGCTTCTCATCGCAATTGCAGACATTGATGTATAAAAAGAAACTTGCATTAAACTAAATTGAAAGTCTTTACAATCCCGGCAATCCAACTTTCGCTGAATGCCAAAACTTTAAAATCTCTGAATTCCTAAACTTCTTTGTGGAACTAACTACTCTTGCTCTGAATTGAATTGAATAGAAACTAGCCCCATGGGCTTTATTTATAGTCTTCTATTCCTTGCTAATAAAGGATAGAATCTCCTATCTATATCTAAAAGTATATCTAAAATGCTTAATGATAAATAACATGCTTAAGGGAAATAAATCTTTAAAGGAAAGCTATATCTAAACTAGGTAAGATGTCTTCATGTTGATAGATCTCCTTTCCATGGATAGATGATGATAGATTTCGGCCAACTCGACTTCCTTCGTGCCCAAGTAACTTCAAGTCGAGTAGGATTCGTCAAACCGAGTAACGCGTCTCTGGAGGTCTACTCGATCTCGACAAAGATCTAGTCGATCTCGAGTAGGATTGTGGTCGACTGGCTCGGCTCGTCGTCTCGGCTAGTTGGTCCTCGACAGACTCGGATCTGGGCTCCTGGGTGTCGTCGATCTTGACTAGGGTCCCTCGAGATCGACTAGGGGTGTGGTCAAAGACGGCTCTCTGGTGATGTCGAGGACTCCTCCTCGGTATGGACTCGGACAGGCACCCTGGGCTACTCGACCAGCTCCTCTTCTCGTCGACTCCGGGTGTGGCGCTGAGGTGTCGTCGATCTCGACTAGGTCTAGTCGAGATCGAGTTGTCTTCCGGAGTCAGGTTGCCTTGGACTTGGTTTCCTCGATCAGGCTTTGTCGACCAAGTCTGCTCGGGCTCTCTACCCGAGATCGAGTAAGGTGTACTCGACATAGAGTAGCTCTGGCTTCAGCTCGGTTTGTCCCGGTTCTGTACTCTCGGATTCTAGACTTCTGTAGTTGTTTTCCGAGCTTTTCTGACCTTCCTTAGAGTTGCTTGTAAAATGCCTCGAATTCTGCAAAATTAAACAGAAACTGGTGTAGATTCCATAATTTGGCAAATAAACATAAACCAAACAGATTCTGTACTATCTTAGCCCAAATGAATGAAATGTATGCAGAAATCGATATAAACTTAAGTGTAAAACATGGCAGATTAGGCTCACAACAGAAACCAAGAAATTTCCCTGAGTCTACTCCAAAGACGCATTTTTCTGCATTCAGATTCAGTCCTCCACGTCTCAAAGAATCAAAAGTCTCTTGTAAGTCGGCCGCGTGGTTCTCCGCTTTCTCGCTTCTTACTACTATGTCGTCTACATAGATCGACATATTCCTCGTTAGCTGTCCACGGAATATCTTGTCAACGGTCCTTTGGAAAGTTGCCCCCGCGTTCCTCAGACCAAAAGGCATTACTCGGTAGCAGAAAATCCCCTGATTAGTGATAACTGTGGTCGCCTTTTTATCCATCGGGTCTAAACGGATCTGATTGTAACCCGAATACGCGTCTAGAAAGCTCAGGGCCTCGTTCCCTGCCGTTACATTGACCAGCTCATCTATCGACGGCAAGGGGTAACTATCCTTCGGGCAGGCTTTGTTTAGGTCAGAGAAATCTACACACATTCTCCATTTTTCATTGGCTTTTCTGACCAGGACGACGTTTGAAAGCCAATATGAGTCATCCACTTCTTCTATAAAACCTGCCTCCAGTAACTTCTCCACCTCTTCCTTTGCTGCTTGAGATTTTTCAGGAGCCATTTTTCTCTTCTTCTGAGCCACATGCCTGGCGTCGTGGCGGATCTTGAGCGTGTGCATAGCTATCGATGTGGGGACGCCAAGTAGATCTTTCGGAGACCATGCGAACACATCGCGGGACTGGCGAACAATGTCCAAGACGCGGTCCCTCTCATCGGCTTTCAGGGGTTGACCCATATAAATTCTCTCCTCAGGGTTCGGAAAAGGTTGATGAACGGTTCTTAGGTTCGCGGTAGGGATCTCTCGGTCCGAAGGCCTAACCTCGAGTTCGGCCTCCCGGGATTCCCGGCGAGAGTCATTTACCTCTTTGTTCTCTTCCTGGGAGTCCTCCCTTGGGCCATCGATCTTGCTCTGAGCGGGTTCATGGATGCACATGGCCTCCTTCTTTTTACGCAAGGAAGTCATGTAGCAACTCCGGCTTTCCGGCTGCTGCCCGCATACTTCTCCTGTTCCTCCTCCCGATTTTGGGAACTTTGCCTTGAAGTGATATATGGAGACCACCATCTGAAATCGGTAGAGCGAAACCCTGCCTAGGAGGGCATTGTATGTGGTGGGGATCCTGACCACAGTGAAGACGATGTTTTCCATGCGCCGTGAAGGGGTGGTCCCTAAGACCACCATAAGCTCTATGGTGTCGGCCACCTGTACTTCGTCTCCTGAGAAAGTGATCAAAGTTCCGTGATAGGGTCTGAGGGCTGTCACGGACACCCCAAGCTGGGAGAAAGCTTCCCATGAAAGGATGTCGACAGACGATCCAGTATCTATGAAAACCCTTTTCACCATCTTTGTGGCAATCTGAGCATGAATCACCAAAGGGTCAGCAGGAGGCATGCGAACATCTTCGGCATCTCCCGCGGTAAAGACTACCTCGGAATGTGGCTGTAGAGCAATTCTTTGGCTTACTACTAAGGGAGGCTGCTTTGCCTTTCTCTCATAGTTCTTTCTTTCTTGACGACTTACCCCCGAAATCGAGGGCCCTCCTGCCAGGGTATCAATGAATCCCTCTGGTTCGGGGATTCGGTTGCCTTGTGTTCCTTCACGGCGAGCTTCGTTGCGTGGGGCTTGGTTGACCGACATCTGTGCAGGCGGCACTTGGCCTCTTCGGCCGCCTCTCCATCTTCGTCTCCCACCCCTGCCCCGATTCGCAGGAGGGTAACGTGGTCGTTCACCCCGATCTTGCGGGTATTCAAATCTTGAGGATCTTCTGTAGTCACACCGCCCGTCCGCGTCTCCCGCCTCTGGCTGACCTTGATCTTGTTGATGGTAAGATGCGGGACCGCGATTCTCATTTCTCCCCCGGTAGGGGGCGCCCTGGTCATTATGATGCACGCCACGGCCGCGCTCTTAGCGATTCGCGGTAGGGTTCCTATCTTCACGGTTGAAATGGACCTCATCCTGCCCAATCGCGGGCGGGTTTCCCGTAGAGTAGTGTTTTTTCTGTTTTCCAACCCCCTTGTCTTTCCGAAACTTTCCTTCTAGCTTTCCGAAGAAGCCCTGTTGTCCCGCATTCACCCTTGAGCTGGAGGCAGCAGCCTCCTCTGCCTCGATTTGTGCGGACACCAAATCCCTCAGCGTGTCGTAATCTTTCGGAAGAGTCGTGTCTTAAAATCTCCTTCTGCTATATTCCCCATGAGGATTATCACAGCAGACTCGTGATTGAAGTTTGGGATCTGTACCACCACACTAGTGAATCGGGCGAAAAACTGTCCCAGTGTCTCACTCGACCCCTGTCAGATGGAGTTCAAATCCAGCATAGTCTTCTTCCGCGATCGCGAACTTCCAAAGTGGGACTTGAATACCTGGGTAAGTTGTGCAAAGCTGGCTATTGAATTTTGAGCCAGATTTGTGAACCATGCCAGCGCTATGCCCGTTAGGGTTGAAGGGAATGTGCGGCATAGCATGGCATCGTTATATTCATTGATCCCTATAGTAGTTACAAAGTGGCACATGTGATCTTCAGGGTCAGTCGTGTCGTCGTATTTCATGAGACTGGCGTCTCTCCACCACTTGGGGACCGGAGCCTGGCAAATCTCATTGATGAATACCGAGGGGATGACGACCGGTTCCTTTGCATAGGCTCGGGGTGAGTCTGTCTTAGTCGACGTGGACACGTCGAAAGAACGTTCGCCTCTATGGTGCTTGTACGCACGTCGATTCTCGTAATGGCGAGACGCCCCAGGACGCCTAGGGTCTCTTGGTTGATAGGAATCTTGGTACGTGTGGCCGTACATGTTATGGGGAAAACCATTGTATGGGTTCCCATGCTGGTACGAATGGTATCCATCATGACCGTAGAAAAAAGCGTGCTCAGGATTGGGCGGAGGGAAGTAATACTCCTCATGTGGTACGCCGTTCTGCCTCAGGTGCTGAGGGATGTAAGGTGAAAAAATCGGGTTGCTGGGGCCGTCAACCGGACCTGAAGAGGTGACGTGCATGTTGAACTCCGCGAACCCTTCCGCGTCTTCGTTCATCACGTCATGAGACGCATCCCCCATTGGCTCGCTCATCTTCCAGCAGTCTACTACTACCTGGACAACATTTCGAAATTATCAAATGTGTTATTTATCGTAATCTTAATTATTATTACCTCGGGACCTCTTAGGGTGAGGAGGTCCCCACGGACGGCGCCAATGAAGAAACCAAAACTAAAAATGAGAAGATTTCCCCCATGTCCCCATGGGGAGGTGAGCCTGATGTCACTATTCTTAAGTTGGTCAACGGCCTTACCTGAGGCCCTCCGACAAACTATCCTAAACATCTTCCTATCCGGAGGGCCTTTAACCTGTGCCGCAGAAACCAATAGTCTCAGGACGGTCTTACCCGATCTACCACCGCACCGCGGTTCGCGGATCCAGGTGTAGTCAGTGTCGCCGAGCCGGTCATGAGGCTCGTCTCATGTATCAATTCATGATTTCCTCAAAAGACTTCTCGGATGGTAATGGTTCCGTCTCGGTGTAAACGAGAGATTTAAGGAGACCTAGGCATTCCTTCAAATTATCTTACTTATTACAGAACTACCTGGCCTGTGGGATTCTTTTCTTCCCTCCTTATGATCTTTCGTCACCTCCTTCTAGAATCACCGCCGGATAATTCCAAAAAGCCCTTTGTTCTGGATCCAACTCCTGTATTTATAGGAGTTCGTGGCTCCCAACCTTGCGATTGGGTGCCTCTGCGGCTGTCGCCATTTGTCGCCCTTTGATAGCCACGTGTCAATTGGGGAAGAACACGTGGATGGGGGGCATGTGTGACAACATTTGTTATATTGCATGTAAGATGTAATCCTCGGGACATGCGTCCGTCTTGGCTTTTGTGTCCGCCGTGACTTTTGTGTCCGCGTCTCAGCTCTTTGGGCCTGTCTTTGTTTGGAACAGCTCCACGTGGACTATCTTCCTTTTATCCTTTTTTGGGCATTAACAGGCAGCGACAATTAGTGAGGTGACGGAAAGCTGAAGATTCCCAGCCACAAAGCTGCAGATGCCTGACGCTACAGTCGATGGGACATTGTCGACTTCGAGATCCGGCATCGGCTGCAAAGTGACCTGACTCGCCACAGTCGATGGGATGTGTCAGGTTGACCGTCCAATCCGTCTTCCCTTCCGTTAGTCTGTGTCTGCTGGCCTAGAGAGTCGGATTCAGCACCCGAAATGCCGACTTGGGCGTTCGGCTTCGGTGTATTCTATGCCAACTTGGGCGTTCGGCTTCGGTACCGTGCGTCTTGCGAGATGAAGGCCGTGTCGATAACAGAACCGACATTTTACTTCCAATATTGGATAAGAAAGTAGCCTATGGAGGAGATGCCATTATTCATTGGCTTTCAATATATATGTCCCTATTGCTTTGGGTAACAAAGTTATCAAAGGCATCACTGATTTTACACTCAAGGGAACATTTTCACATTCTCAACCATAAAACTTATATTTTACAGTATATTGAATTACATTGCACTGGTTGCGACTTGTGAATTTCTGTAAAGCTAGAGAATCCTTACTATCATTACCCTTTCCTTTAATTTTTTCTAAATAATGATAAGAGATTAGATTTCTCATGGAATCCCGCAAAATCAACAGACAACGTAGTAATTTCACAATAAGATCAATATAGAACATGTTCGGCAAATAGTTCAGGACAGCACAGAAACAGTAAACAAATTCCAAGTCAGTTTAACCTTTTTCTTTTACTAGCAGATCACGCACAGACCATAGTTGCAAGTAGCACCTAGGCTACTTGCCACATTGCTCTACCCCTCTTGAGCTGGCATTGTTGTGGTACCCAGAGAAAGATCGTGCCACGTATCAGCATTGTTGACTTGATTGTCTTCATCTGACCACAAATGAACAGCGTCGTTTCAGAAAGAATGATAAAAGGGATTGCAGAACTTAATGCTATCAATTGGGTACTTATGCTAATAAAATACATCTCTAAGATATGTAGAATGTCATGCAGGACCACTGAAATTCTAGATGTAAGCTATAATAGAAGTGTTAAGACATATAGTGAGTCTGGATGGTATGAAACAGCAAATATGTAGAGCATATTCATCACTACTAAGCAGTGGCACATGCATCCATAACAATGAAGAGTGTCCGTAGAAAACAGGATGAATGGAAGACAGAAGACGATTTTAACATTGAACAACAGCCAGCATAGCTCAGTTAAAAGTACAAGAGAGAATGATTTGATTGCCACAGTAACCAATAAGAATGATTAGTTACGTAATCAAGGGACACTTCAAAATCAACTAGAACATCCTCTCCCTCTCATAGTTCACTGCCCAGTAACAGTATTGACTCAATCTCAGCAAATTCCTGAGCATCATCCAGTCAATTTCATTATCACGTAAAAACTTATTCAAATCTCTTTCATCAGAAAATGAACAAGGCAGACAACAATATGAATCAGCATCCAAGGCGAAGCCAAGAGAGGTCAACAGTCTTTCTCGTACTGATGGCATACATGCCTAACAGTTTATCCCCTTGAAACAGAACTCTATTTCAAACTAATTATCTCTGTACAATGTTGAATCATCTTTGGTCTGACAATAGCAGCATTAGGATTTTGTTTCCTGGACTTCTTAAGCTCATTTGAAAGACACCATCAAAATGCTTTTACATGTCACATAAATGGTCTGGTGTACATGGAAAGGTAAGGTCAAATCTAAATGACAGAACACAACAAACATCGTGGAAACTCAGCTCGTGATAATAATCACGTCACAACTTTTGGCATGATATAATCAGGTCAGATTCCTTTTTACCATTTGTTTGTGAATGACAATACTAGACCACTTCATCTGCATCCTTGACATTGGCCAAGTCCACATCTCTATCCAGAATGAAATACGCAGAAAAGAAACATAGTATATAGCACAAAAAGAACCATAAGAATAGCTCCAGAGTTGGTAAAACATGGTATAAAATGTTCCTGAGTCAGGAGTCCTGACATCAAGCATGGTTTCTGGATGAAAACATGAGCCATATCCTTGTCTTAGAATTTTAAAAGTATTCTTGAATCTTGATCAAGTAGGATGGAATCAGGCAATCAGCCCTTGGGAAATTTCCAGGGAACAAATTGTAAAACAGGAATTCAATTAAATCAATTTCCAGATCCCTACGTTGTTTGAGCTTCTATAAGGACTTCTTTACTGCATTTTCTAGCAATTAAGCATGTTGACAGGGGAATTCATTCTACAACCCATCAATCTTCCTACAAAGGGTTAAAGCCTATCAATTTCTTCAACTAGAAGTGATAAAAATCCCTCCTAGGACAACCTAGACCTGCCTAAATCCTTGGCCCTACCTTTCTGACGAGGCTGTAAGGCCATCAAGAAACCTGCCTAGACCTTTGGCACCACCCCGCCACCGAGCACTCTTCAAGCGTCTTTTAGAACATTGTCAACCAATACTTTAAATTCATAAACAAAAATGTGCAATATGAGATTTGACCAAGAATCAAATTCAGATATTTGATAAACTCCTACTCTAACAGGTAGCTCTACTGAAAATAGAAGAGAAACTCGTATAGAAATTCGATTCAGTGACCTAATTGGAATAAATTGGCCAGCCAAAAATGCATCATTCCACAGCACTTTGCATCAAACTGCACTCACAAACACAGAGTTTGGTTCCCAATTTTTCTAACCAGAATTTCTCAATACAAGTGCCCAAAAGCAAATAATTAGGCATAGCATAAGCTAATAGTATCACAAATGATTACAAAGAACAGCTTTAAAGAGACTAAAAACGAAAAGGACATACTTGAATCTTCAGTGTCTTCCGTTCTTGCAATTGCTACTGTAGGCAAAACAATGTCTGCGACAAAAATCCCAAAGAAGCTAGTTTTCATGGCCATAAGAAAATGCTAAAGTGATTGCTACCGCATCAAAGAACACAAAGAGGGAAATCACTACGGACCATCTTCAGGGAGAGTGTCTCGCATCCACTCCTCATCCACCAAATCAATCAACATCCCCAGGCTGAGCTGCTCCGCCATTGAATTCAACGAATCCGGTTCTTCTCCTAAAATTGATTGAACCAAGTTGTTAGTTTTGCCTCAAATTACAACCGGACCTCCAAATCATCCCAAAAAAAGGGAATTGGGGCGAAACCCCTCCATAAAATTGGAAAATTGGAAAACTATAAGAAACCCTCTCCCTCACTGACTTCGCCGTCACCACCCAGACACCATCTAACTGCCTGCACCTCATCCCGACACCATGAGGTCTTATACGCTATAGAACTATAAGAAACCCTCTCCCTCACTGACTTTGCCGTCACCACACAGACACCATTTTCCTCCTTTCCTCACCGGGGACGGAGCCAGAAACATTTGAGGGGGTCACCATAGTAGTACACAATAAGAACGAGAAAGAAGTCGTAAAACACACAACAGGTCCGACAGTGCAAACTAGTGCCAAACGATAATACAAAGAGTGTCAAGCAATATTACAAACTACTACTACAAAGAGAGTTCCATTCCGTGTAATTAGATATCTATTGTACTAAATAGTTCAACTCGTGGATAAATGAGGTAAATCCATTTTCCGAGTTTTCATGCCCTGAATTCAATATGAATCTCAATCCTAAAATCAATCTCAATTCGAAACAAAATGCAATATCAATCTCATGTTCCTATCTATTCAAACAAAATGCTAACCAAATCCAATTCAATATCAATCTGACAATCTCAATCCTAAAATTAATCTCAATTCAATTAAAAAATCTAAATTCAAAAACAAATTTATCATGTTCCTATCTATTCAAACAAACTGTTACGAATCCAATTCAATCTCAATCTCAAATCTAATTACAAATTTACAATTCAACATCAATATCAATATCAATTCTAAAGCAATAATCTCAATCATTTTTTAAATGAAAAGGAGTTAGATTAATAATTTACCTTTCGAGTTTCGACAGTAGACCAGAAGCTCAGCAGCGGCAGGAGTGCAGCACTCAGTAACCCAAAAGGAGAAGGAAGGAAGGAGGCGGCGTGGCTCCGGTCGGCGACGGCGGTTCACGGGAGAACTGGGACTGGAGAAGGAGGGAGGCAGCGACCGGCGTGGCTCCTGTCGACTGCTCGACTGAGATCCCCCGTTCGACTTCGTTTGACACAGCCACAGGACGGGAGAACTGGCGCGGCTCCGGTCGGCGACGGTGGTTCACGGGAGTCGGGAGAATGAGGCACGAGAGAAGTGGGGAAGGAGCCAGGAGGCCGCACAGGAAGAAGGCGTATTGATTTTAAGTTTAAGGAATACAGGACACAGGGCCACAGGCCACACGGCCCACACAGTTACTGCGAGACCCGGGAAAATGCGGACGCGGGCCGGGCTTGAGACGGGTTTTACCCAAGATATTGTCTCGATGTTGCGGGTGCGGATCGGGCTAAGCTCGCTTTAACGGCTTGGATGCCATGTCCAAGCCCGCAAACCTAACTATTCTATACATTCGACCCAAAAAAAATTTTGTGCTGTCTAAAGCAGGGGTGGGCACAAATCCTGCAAATTTCGGACCCATCCCGATCCCGAATATATTTATATCGCATTCACTATATACATCGCAAATTAATGTCGAATCCGACGTTGCAACAAAGTCCGATTAGATGTTGCTGCTTTTGTGAAAATTTGCCTTGGGAAAAAATTTCGAACATTGTTACAACATCGGATCCCACGTTGCATAAAGAAAGCCCAATGGGTCACAATGAAAAATGGGTCGATTGGGCTCGGTTAAGGCATTACAAAGTTCAATTGGACGTTGTTACAACATCTAATTTGACGTTGTAATGCAACGTTGGTGGACTACAACTTCCGATTGGATGTTGCATTACCATCTCTAATTAGATGTTGTGGCCTCATGGGTTCAGCAACCCTATAAAAAGGGTGATCAAGGCAGCATTTAAAAACGCAAAACAAGAATTCCATATTTCTTCCCTTCCATGGAGTCGGTTACAACTAAACATCGCAGATCTATCCCCTTCATTGTTTTTGTATTCAAATGGGTTCGGTACCCAAACACTGCAGGTAGAGTCCGACCGTGCTTGTCGAAATCCAGAATACAGTGGCATTTTCCCTTGCACGTTGTTTCGAGTCGAATGCCTCAAATGACACTCACATTTCCGCACCCATCGAGTTCGAGTGCGCCTACTGCAACCATTTTCGTCCTGGGATACCGGGAGAGTATTATTGGAGGGTCGGGGACCTTCTCCTTCAACGTATTCGGTCGTTCTTCCCCGATATAAGCGTACATGACCACATTGACGTAGCTCAACAAGGAGGGATACTTGCGAGGGAAGCAAATATGGAGGTTCGGAACTTTGCATTCAACGAGTTGAAGATTCAAATCATTCCGAAGATGAACTAATTAGAGCTTAGTTGATTGTTAATAAAAGTTTTTGTTATCCGTGTTGTATTTGTTTGTTTTAGTAACCTTGATGTGTTATCTAATCGTTATCTATGAAGTTAAGCGCTGTCAGGTGAATGTTTTTTTTTGTCAATACGTAGAAACCATCAAAAACAATAATTCAAACAAAATGAACTACAAAATAAAGTATAACCACCAAATACATACAGTATATCATAAACAAAACAAAATAGAGTGTATCTAATGAAAAGATCTAATGTAGCTCATGAAGTGCTTGTACATTTAGTCAAACTGAGGATGTCCAACCAATGCCTGAATACCGTACGTCATCTCGTGGACGCGGTTCTGGCCCTCAATTGGTCCGATCAAGTCGCTCGGGTGCGTATGTAGGCGCAGCCGGTGGATCATCAGCTCGTCTAACTGTCGTGGGCAACACATGACCTCGACTTTGGGAATGGAACTAAGCCAAGTAGTCAGATGAGACGCCTTCATGACAGCTCTCGTGCGTCCTCTGGTGACCAGTGATGGGTCAAAATATGTTAGGGTCCTCTGAGGTCCATCGTGTGTTGTAGGGCAAACGTCATGACATAACACTTCTTAAACCTCCACGGTCATTGCGCCACAGTGGGTGGGATGACGTCCAATGGGATCTTCTGAGCGCATTTGAACTATCGGAGCACCCAATCTGGCATTTACAACATGGTCAAAGAAGAATGCAGATGATGCTTGTTTCTTCAGCATGAACCGATCAATAATCATTTGCACATCAGTCATCACCCCCTGATATATACGCCATGACGTCATGCTTGAAATTCTTTAAATCTTGAATCATTGGCCCTCCATGCATAGATCCCTGCCTTGCTTACTTCATTAAGCGATGAGTCATCGCATGACCCAAATTTGCCTTAGCAGAATTAATCATGAAACGTTGGTGGCCGAAATCTAACTTTCGATGAGCCTTTAGAAACTGATTAGACCCATCTTGCATCAAGGGGTGGTTATGACGATCCTCCATACCGGTTATTTCATATCCATCCATCCCTTTAAACTTTAGATAGATGTGAGCATTGCATCCCACCCGGTTAGATAGTCGTTTACGTCTTGCTTGTGAGTTGCTTGATTCAGCAAACCCATGCCTATTGCACCGCATGTAACGATGCAATAAAGTCCCACGAACCACCCGTGATGCACCCCATTCGAACGTCAAATCCAATTAAGGCACCATACTTTCGGTAAAACTCAAACTGCATCAACAATTGTAAAACTCTTCACGGGCGATGGTGATACTGATTCGTTACAAGTAGGCACCCAATATTTGGTTTTGCCAGGAGATTGTGATTGCTCAAATTTGACATGTCAATCGTCAAATGTTGCTTGCTCAAACAAAAATTTCATAGCATCTACCTCGTCATTCCCGTCAACATCCCAATCGCGTCCATTGTCGATCAGAATCTATGTCAATCACCATAAATAACTATAATTGAAGTTGTGTATACCACAAACATTGAATGAAAATATGTAAACTGACAAAACAAAAACCATATTATACAAGTGAATAATGAGCAGTAAGTAATCAAATAATAACCCAATCTCAATAATTGAATAATCACCCGATCTCAATACTGAACCCTAAGTCCCCAAACATTAAACCAATCTCACTTATCACCAAATCTCAACAATAATATTCATACACTTATAACTCAGACACACCCTAAACTAATTGAAATCAAACACAACATAATTGATTATTGACCTATAACATGTATAACCTCATTTGACTCGATTATTTGAACTCAGATCAACTATGCTTCTAATGAACCCTCCTTGTTCGTACAACTCGAGACAGTTGTAGGCATGTCAAGTACACACGAAACTAATTAAACGATTTTCATAGTTATTGATAGCGTCATATAAAAAAAAAGCTGAATCCATTGAATCGCACGATTTCTCAACCCTAGATGAACACAATGTCCTTCCTCTTCTCAACGAGAGTATGAACGTGATTTTTATTTTAAAATCTGGAACGTCAATTAGAATAACATCCTAACTAGTTTTTAGGAAAATTTGGATTACATAATCTTACCAAATCAAATTTATCGAGTAGGTTTTTTTTAAAAAAAAATGGCCCACTTACCAAGCAACTCAATTCATCCGATTGAATAATGTGAACAAGTCCTCCTCATATCACCACTGCACGCGCTCGGTTTTGGCAGGTGATCTATACTCTCTATATATACACGCATATATATCCAATAGTGCAAAATGTTCACCGATTCTTGGTAGACTAGATGTGAACCGTGCTAAGCACGGTGCGTTTCTGTTTTTTTTTTTAAATACGTGGGCTACTCCAAATGGTGTCTTGGAGAGCATCTCAAAGGTTTTTGTCAGTACAATTGATTTGAATTCTCCAGGTATTGATTGATTGTTGATTTGTTTGTGTATATTGATTGACATTTAATGATGGGAACTTGAAGGAGCATGGCCTGACACTACAAAAAAACAAAAAAAAATTTGCTTCGGCAAAAAGCCGTGGCAAAAGCCCATCCTGGGGTGGCCAAAGACATGTAGCTTCGGCTCTGCGACGGCTAATGGGGGCGTGGCGAATTGGACGGTGACAAATCTTGGTAGCTTCGGCAAATAGCCGTCGCAAAAAAATAGCCACGGCAAAGCGACCCCTATGAAAAAACATCCCACATTTGCCACGGTAAGTAGCCGTAGCTAAAGTGTGGGTAGAAAATTAAAAAAACACCCTACTTTTTAGCCTAGATTCTACATACCCTACTTTTTAGCCTAGATTCTACATACCCGGCTAAAAAGTACAATATTTAAAATAAAAAAAATTAAAATAACACACAATTTATATATATATATATATATTATAATAAAATTTCATTAACTATACAAAATTTACATATCTATATCTATATTAACTATACAAAATTTACATATCTATATCTATATATAAAAAGGGAGTAAGGCCCTCTTAAACAGTAAAATGACGGTTTTATCCATGGTCTTTTAAGAATTTCCATTACCTCTCATCTGCCGGCTGCCGCTTCCTCTTTGCTCTCCTCTTCCACTTCTCGGTCTTCCGTCTCTGTGTATCGCTCTCTTGCAATACTCTTCTCCATTTTCTTGTGATGTTTAATTTTTCTGAATTATCATCGACTCTCGATTCTCGACTCTCAAATTGAATTGCTGTATTTGACAACCACTGCCTACCAGCGGAGACGGACTTGCTGACGAGCAAGTGAAGTGTGAGGGGCAGCATCGACGGACGATCTTTCGCCCAATAGAAGGTGTGATAAGAGTCTGATAACCACTGTCTTCCAATGAAGACGAACTCGCCGACGAGCAAGTGAAGTGTGAGGGGCGGCATCGATAGATGATCTTTCGCCCAATAGAAGGTGTGCTTTTGAATTTTCTTTTGAAATTTCCATAATTTAGGGTTTAGGTGTTTGAATTTTAGAATTTGATTAAATGGAAATTTGGAATTTAAGGTTAATTTGTTCGGAGTAATGGGCGATCAAATTTGAAAATTTAAGATTGGAATTTAGGGTTTAGGTGTCGTTACATCTTATTCATTTGATTGATCAAAGTTGGATTGAGTGATTTTTTTTTTGTTTGATGATATGCCCTGCTCTTTTTGATTTTTTCCCCCCTTTTAGAAGTTGTTAGAATGGCAAAGGTTCATTGCTCAATGACAAAGAAGAAGAAAATAGAGAAAGAAGAAAATAGAGAAATCCCAGTACTCGATCAATGAGTCATCAGAAATTCATTGCCATGGAGCAGAGGTTTGAGCCACCAATCATCTCCAATAATTTTGTTCATTTACAGGTTTGCTATCCCATTGCGATCAATCTAATTTTATAGTTCATTGTGCGAGTTACCTTAAAGGCAGAGGATGTTACTTTTGTTTTAGCTATTAAGAATCCCTTGATATTCTCTATTAAGAAATGAGATGTTGAACCTTACCATTGTTTCTGTTATTAGGACTATTTTAATAAATGGGAGGAAGTCAAGAACTTCTTGACATTAACTAAAACAAGTATAAAAGAAGCTCTAGCGCTGATGGAAATGGTGTTTGCGCCTTCAAAAGGAACAAATAGCAGCAAACTTTTGAGCCTAACATGGCTTGCTGATGTCCAAGATGTAAAAGTTACAACTCTTATCCAAATCCGGAGCCATGATCAACTAAAAACATATTCAGCAAGGGAGATACTTAGTCACACGACAAAGTCACTAGGTTCCCAACTCATACATGAACTTATCAACTCTTCCATTTTGAGTCAACAATGTCCTACTTTAGCTAATCATCAAATCATTTTTCTATGAAAGAAAAGAAAATTAACATCCTGGATCTCTTAAACAAATATTTCTACTCCATGGAACTTTCTTAGGCACAATAGTCTTACGTTTAACATACACTAGAATTAAACTTAAGGTAGATCTTGCTGCAGGTCAACCTACTATGATAAATAAGGAGCGCGAGGATTCATGTAGTTGAGAAAATATACCGTTGGGGCTGAATTCATACATTTCTATGAAGGTACTTCATCTAAGTGACTAATTTTGGATAAACTATTTCTGTAAGCTAACTAAATATGTCGCGACCATTTACTTTTGGATTGTATAATACCTACAAATCTTAATTCTTGACATAAACTCTTTTTAAGAATCCCATTTGTTTCATTTTGAAATTACTCTTTTTGAGGTATATTAACTTTTGAGCTCTGTTTTTCAGTTCCAAAATTTGATAAATAAGGTAGTAATGGAGTGATCAACAAAGAGCTCAAAAGAAGAAAAAAACATATTGCAAGGAGTAAGTGGTTCTACACAGCCTGGTGAGCTTCTAACTCTTATAAGACCATCCAGTGGTGGTAAAACAACTTTATTCAACCTTCTTAGTGGAAAGTTCAAATTCAATAGCAGTAGTACCACTTACAACAATCAACCCTACACCAAAGAGAAGATGATTGTGCTTTATCATTTTTTGTATCTAATAATGCATTAATTGATAGGTAAGAGGTTTTGCCATAAACATATAATCTATATAGGATTTGATGTGCTTCAAGATGGCTTGGTCTTGCACTCTTGCCTCACTTGACTGTCAAAGAGGATTTATTTTATGCTGATTTTCTCCTATTTATTAACTCACTTACGAAGGAACGGAACCGAAGAGAGAAAGAGCCATGAACATTATATGTGAGCTTGACCTGGAAAGATGTGGCTCTTGACATGTTTTCTTTGATTGTATGATACTTTCATTTTTCTTTTTCTATAGTGAAAGATCCTTATCCTTATGGCTCTTGTCGCATATTTTCCAAAAAAAAAAAGATGTGTTTGGATTTATTTATTTTTGTTTTAGGACTCAATGAATTGTCAAACATAACAATTATTTCTCTCAGTGAGGTCAAGCAGAACAAAACAGAGGGATGAATGTGGATGATTCTCAAAGGGAGTGTCTATAATATAACTACATACCTGAAATTTCACTCTGAACGATTGGAGGTAAGAGTATATATTTCACTTGATATTTTGGATGATGTTAATATAGTATATTCCAAGAGGCAGCACATTACAATTCCCATGAAATGTAATTGTAATTAAATGATATGCCATTGGAGTCGTATCATCTAACGAGGTATAAATTCTTTTGCGATTTATTGAGGATTCATAGTTATTACTCAAGTTTGGACATTAAATTTGATCTGTCCATCTACATCTGATGTTGTTTTGAGTATTCATAGCTAATTGAATGGCCATTTGATGTTTGATTATCATTCATTGTTATTTCAGGCCTAAAATTGCCAGATTTCTCCATCAATTTTCTCAAGCCATCTACTCTGGCCGTAGAAGAATCGCCAGCAATTACATCAAGACTAAGCAATGGCTGTTTGGTTTGTCTATTTTTATGTTGTTGTTTGTGTTTTTAAAATAATGTTTCCTGTGGTTTCATCACAATTGAGCTGCTGCATTTGCATTGTAGGCGAATTAATGTTGTTTATTAGTGATTGCTACGAAGAGAGCTGGGCTGCTGCATTCTCAAGCATCACAAGTTGCTGTTTTAGACTCCTTTGATCCCTCCGCTTTCTCCTCCATTTCATCACCTAATGGCAGTCTCCCCATTCCAAACCTTGGTTGGTGTTTTTCCCGTGTTCATCTTCCTCCTGGCGACAAAGATAAGGGCATCATCACGTCGGGAAGAGAAACCGCCTCAAGCAAAGTATAAGTAGAGCGTTTCGAATGCCAAAGGTTGGAGGAGGCTCAGATCGAGGCCGAACGCCACCCGCACAAACGCTCAGTGCTCACCGAAAGCCTTGTGAGTTTTTACCCTCTTTTGTTTTGTTTCCCCTAAATGCGCCATTTCAATTAGGGTTTAAATTAAACAATTCGTGCCCCAAATCTCAAAATTTCGCTCACATCCCCTTCCAATGGAGCGTTCAATTGCTTGACTGATTTTTGTTTAAAATTTGCAATTTCTAGGTTTACAATTTAAACCTGTTTGTTCAATTAATTCCAAACTTAGCAAGTTTTTTGGTATTCGAATCTGAATCAAATAGTTATTCAGTTTAGGGCTTCAGTATCATAAACAATGACAAAGGCGACGTTTGAGGCTCCGACGAAGGATGGCTTGAGTTTCGATATGTGCAAGAGAAACGAAATGCTCTTGAGCAAAGGCCTTAAGCCTCCAACTTTCCTGAAACCGGTGCAACTATCATTGTTCTGGTATTTAAGGTACTAAAAAAATGCTTATCTTCCTTTCACTTCCTGTAAACTATTGCAAAGTTTTCTTTTTTTATACAATCTTTGTTGCGGTGAAATTTAACTTCATTGAATCTTAGATGTATTGTATACTCTGCGTCTTAATTTCTTGCCATTGCCTGAAATTTTGGATGAATTTTAGAGCAAGTCTACTGACATTCATCACTCGCTTTTTCCCCTATCAATTCCTGAAATCAGGAATAAATTCAACTGGAGCTCGATCAATTGAATTTCTATGACTTATTGCCAAAAAATTGCTCAACAATCTGAAAAAATGGTATGATTGATATATGATTTCTCATTCTAGATTTTATTGTTCAATTCAAAAGAATGTCCTTTTAAGTGTTCTTGTTACTCTATTCATGTTTGTTGAGGGTTCAACTTCACAAGGTAAGTTGTTTTGTATTTTTGTGCTGTTTTCCTTTTTTAGTTTAGCTTCTACTGATGCTTTACTCAGACACTTTGCTCTACTTTACCTAACTTCTACTGATCAGTTTTAGTCCATAGAATTAAACTAATTCATGGTAGCAGTTCAGTTTGGGTTGAAATAGACTATCTGGTTATTTTGAATTAGGGATGTGCTCTATGTTAGGCAAAATTAAATGTCGTAGATGAAGCTAATCTAGAAAGGAAGAGATAGATGCAACATTGTGCTGGTTAGTAGTTATTGCACATGATTATACGTCTTTTGTCTTTTGTAATTTTCATGGTTTCTGGATTACTAACTGTGACTAAATTGCTCAAAAGAAGAACATTAGTTAGATCGTTGTCATGGTAAAATGATTCTTTTAACACTAGCTATAAAGGAATTCATACAACTATCAACTACAAATCTTTTTTTTTTTTGCTGGTTTGCCTCTAATTTAGACCAAATCAAACATGTGATTTGTTCGATTGTTAAATTTTAAACTTCTTTCTGCACTTAAAACGACCTCAGAAAGAACTATCACAAACTAAAATTTATAATATCTACTCTTTAGGTTATGCTTTAATTTTTCATATAAATTACATTAGTAAATCATTGCAGAAATACTACTTTAATTTAGATTATTACATTTTCTTATTACCAGGCTTGAGAAGGTTAGTCCATATAAAAAAATATCTAAATCATAATAAAAAAAGTATAAAAATAAACAGAAGATCACATAAAAACAAGGCCACGGTACCCATATCAGCCCTTTTGACACCGTGCAAGGGCTCCCCCTCAAGGAATCAAGGGAATAGTTTGTAGGTGATAAATAAGAAATGTTCCCATTGTTTCATCTACCCTTGATAATGCAGCAATATCTTAAAAACATCATCTTAGGGACAATTCTATGATAAAATTACAGAATGTTGCAAATACTTCCCAGAAAATAGGTTGAGTTGCCCGAAACCAGCCATGATACAACAAATAAAGAGACCGTCGGGCACCCCTATCCCATAGAACCAACCTAACGTTATTCATAACCCTGACAAAACTTGACTTTGCTCAACTCATAAAAGGTTATAGGTCATCTTGATCGTGTTAGCTGATCAAGAAACCTACCTATTCCAATTTTGAGCATTCTTATTTCGATATTTAAAGCTT
The DNA here is from genome assembly GCA_037127255.1 of Persicaria tinctoria. NCBI lineage: Eukaryota > Viridiplantae > Streptophyta > Magnoliopsida > Caryophyllales > Polygonaceae > Persicaria > Persicaria tinctoria. The sequence continues at coordinate 63,029,597 of JBANSL010000008.1, read as the reverse complement.
GAAGCCCATTTTCATCCATTGTTTCCAGAAGGCTGACCCGCATAAATAGATGAAAAATTGATAATGCAGAAGGCTGATTTTCTTCTATTGGTATTAATTGAGGTTCATATTTCCTTAGACATGTGATCCTTTTTCCAGTGGTGAAATTGATGGTGCCTTTGCTGTCTCTGAATGCTCCAAGGAGAATGGATCAAAGAAAAGGTTCATTACTTGCTTGTTTTTCTTTCTCTTTTCTTTAGATAGTGTCTTTGTTACCATGGAAAATTGTATAAAATTAGTGAAGATGTTTTAGTCTCCATGATGTGATTGTAACAACTACTGTAACAAGTATACATCTACTTGTCTTGTTGTTTGCAATTACGGGGATGTGCACAGCTAAATGGTTTATACAATTTTCCTCTCAGGTTTATACACTATGTAGGCTATTCTATTCAGCATCTCCTTTCATCTTTGATGGAAATACAGACATATATTCATCTTGTATAGACACAATTTCAGCTCCATCTCTCGATCCACCAATAGCGCCTTTAACTTCAATTTATTGTGCTTGAGCTGCAATATACTCTGGTTGAAACCTTCGAGTTGAGAGGTTAACTGCTCAGACTCTAGCTTCATGTTTATTGGCCTATACGCACGCGGTATCACCGCTAGTATACTAAAATGTCAAAACTACATAATTTATATACAATAATAAATATACATAATTATACAAAATTTACATATAAAATAAAAGGTCAAAAACTACATAATTTATATACCGAAAAAATGTCCAAACCTAATATTAAGCAGGGAAGATTTTTCATTATAAGATTTTCACATGAAAATCCATCTTGTATAGACACAACCTCCACTCTGGTTGAAGCCTTCGTGCCTTTGACTCCCTTGTTGGCTCCTTGTGGATGTCGGGCATTTCCAAGAACTTGGTTTTCATGGTGACAGGTAAAACATAAATGCAAGATTTAAATACTGTTGATCAAGACAAACTCAAGACAATAAGTCAGAAAAGAGAGAACGTATATACTTGACAAAATCATTATGAAGGAATAGCTAAGTGCCAGATCCAAAATATTGGCTCCACTTTTTTTCTTGGCAAGATGACCAGCAATTCAAAATAAAATAATAGTTATGAACCTATATCACAGCCTGTAGATCACACACTGTATCTTATCCAGGAATAACATTTTAACTGAAACTATTTTTAAAAATTCAAATAAATATTCTAAAATGGTAATAGAGTAACATAGTATCAAACCAGTATCTCATATGCAGAAGAAATAAGACTTGATTGTTGTTCTCACTTGCATAGTGATCACATCAGCATGGTCTATGACTAAAATCTGCCCAATAAATGAATTATAAAATAAGTCAATGACTACAATAAAAGGGTGGGAAGAAGAAAAACCATTTACAAATTACCTCTATTTAAGAAAGATAATCAACATCCTTCTCCTTTTCCGCCTCAGCTTCTCCAATTTTCTGAGGCCAACAAAATAATCATTCTTAAGCATAGGGTAAACAAAAATATTATTAATAAATTATTCATAATCAAAAACTAAAATGGCACAACAATTTGGAAAACTCAACCAAAGTTCAACATACATCATTTATTTCCTGTGTAGATTAATAGCAGTTAGACCCTATTTAGTTGGATAAACATATGAATATTAAAAAAAAATGTATGCTTACCGTAATCAATTTATTAAAAGAAATCATGGAAAATAAGGTCAAGCTGCACGATGAAAGTATGCTTATCATAATCAAACCAAGAGGGGAAGCAACTATAAGGTCAGAAGTATAAAAAACACTGTACAACTTTATGCTCTTCTTGGAAGCGAAAAAACAGTAGTAATTGTTTAGGAACTGGGTTCAAGTGGATAAAACAAAGCCATATTAAATGTTCCTATGAGTTTAAATCAGCATAATCCCCATCAGGTCCAACACACCAAAAAGGGTAGAAAATAAGCCAAAAAACCAAACCCAGCATGTACTGGCTTAAAAAAGTCCATATATGGAACATACCTGATCAAGGACAATAGTAAAAGCAAACAGTTACAAATCAACAATATATATATTAAAAGATATATGTGAGCAATTGGCCTATCTAACTTCAAACTTTTGATAAAGAACCTATTTCTGTAATCCAAGCAATGAGGGCAGTAGCTCCACATGTCAAGCATGGATGTATGAATCAAAGTGGAGTTGGAGTTTCTAAATCATAATGTTAGGAATATAAAATAAAATGAGACATAGGATACTTTACCAAAGGCCAGGGACTATCGTTTCTCATTACTTCCTTTGTCAAAATACATGATAGTAAATAGCAATGGACCATATCATACCTTGTAAACATCCCGCCTATGCTTATGCAACTTCTGTTTGAGACCATAACCCATAGGCTCAACATCCTGAAATTTTTATTCAAAAATTTCATATCTGCTAATGACATACAGAACAGAACAGCTAATGACATTTACTTGGGTCATAGATGCTTAAATATTTTCATTTTTAAAGAAGTGAATAAATAAAACTCCTTATCTGGCACAAACTAGAAGAGAACTGTTACCAATGTATATTATAATCGGTTCAAATGGAACTACACCATCTATACGCCTAACCACCTATATGTCACCAAGAGAAAGTAGAATGCCACCAGCAATCAATACATTTTGCATAAATATCAAGATTTCACGCTAGGCTTTGGCCTTTAGATGTAGATGCAGCAAATGAAACTATCAGATTATGAGTAAGAGTGAAAATCAGTAAGTGGTGCAGCTATTAGCAATTATATGAAAAACAGTAAGTGGTGCAGCTATTGGCAATTATAATGGATGTGTACCAAGTTGAGAGCTTGAGATCAAGCTGTGCAAAACTGATGGGGAAACAAAGGAAGACAGTAGAAGATGAAGGTGTTTTAAGGCCAAAGTAGGTTTCAATAATTAAAAGACCTAACCATTGGCTAGCTAGAAAATAGAAGATTGACAATGAAAATCAACTAAAGCTCCTGGGTCAAGACCTGTGCAGATCAGGGCCACAACCAAAAAGAACAGAATGCCAGCAAAACTACAAACAAGTACCTGTATATCACTTGAAAGGTCTTTCACATTGTCTTCTGAGAGCTTTTTCTCCTATCAAGGGAAAAATAAAATTGAGTTATATCTACTATTCGCAAACCAGAAAAATCTAATCACATTTCAAAAATAAATCCAAAAAGATAATAATACTTGTTCCAAGACTCGGGGGAGAACTGTAGCTCTATACATGTCAAGGGCTACACACTCTATTTGACTTAAAACATGAAGATTCTTCCCAACCTGAGAACGAAATATATAGAGCAAAGTACAAGTCTCATAAGTTTACTAGCCACCATAGCTGAGCCGAAGTGATTTATCACTTTCAGGATGGTGATATTATCAAACACTAAAACACAAAACCGCAGTACAATAACGATAGAAAGGTATAAAGTTGCCAAAAAAGAGATGCAACAACATCTCCATTCTTCCAGGTTTCTTAAGATATCTCCACTCTCCACACTCCACACAAAACCAAATTGCAATATTGATACAAATCTATAGAGTCCCAATAAAAGGAATAAAAATCAACAAAAGAATCAATAAAAGAGGCGCTTGGAACTGAAACCCTAAATTGAGACAGAAGATCAATTAAAAAAACTCAAACTAATAAGGAAGAGGGGCACATGGAAACAAAAACCATAGCTACATAATTAGGAAGAAAGCTTGGTGGTCTCAGTTCATTGATTGGATTATAGAATGCACCTACGCTACTTCTTTTTCTATTATTATAAATGGTAGATTGCAAAGTTTCTTTCAAGGAAAAAGATGTTTAAGGCAAGGAGACCCCATCTCCACCTTACTCTTTGTATTATGCACTGATTACTTATCTAGAATTTTAAGATGCAGGATTAGAAATCTAAGATTCAAATTTCATCCAAAATGTGAGCTTCTACAAGTGACTCATTTAGCCTATGCAGATGACATCATTCTCCTTTCAGTTACCTAGGAATTCCTATTTCATCTTCAAACATACAGTTTCTCAATACACTGCCCTGCTGGAAAAAATTCTCACAAATATAAGCTATTGGAACACTAAAACTTTGACTTATATATGAATGCCTAAAACTGCTATCGTGCTCAATTCTCTAAATAAGCACACTAAATCATTCCAACTAAGAGAATTGCTTAACTACTTGCATGATGTTTTTAGTGTTTCTACCAAATCTCCATATTAAAAGTGATCTAATTTGAAAAAGAATAAGTTCCTGACAAACAATAGTAAAACATCCAACAAATCACTAATCACTTAACAATATATTACAGGTTTATATAATATATCCCAAATCTTGAATTGCAATAGCTAACAAACCCTGTCATTTGAGAATTGATCGAAATTAAAACATCCTAAACCTAGACATGTTGAAATAGATGAAGAACCTAGGGAACAGAATATTAAAGAGAAATCGATTGAAGATGAGAGATCAAACATACCTATTACGGAGGAGAGTTTGTTTCTATGTTAATTAAGAGATTCAACTCTCAATCAATGGCAAATTTCAGCAATCACTTTCATTTGAGATTTCATGCCCACAACTCACGAGGCTCAAATTAAAGTTACGCATAATAGAAGGGAGAAGTAAACCATATCAAATTGTTTGAAATCAGAACTTACTAGAGCAATAATTAGCAAAAAGGAAAGAATTTGAAATTTGAAGGATCTAAAAAATTGTAGGTACTTGAAAGAGAAAGAGAGCAAGAGGAGATACCTTGACTTTCGTAGGTTGGAATTTACTAGATCAATTCTTGAGCACTGAATCTGCTGGCCTTCTCCTATCGATTGCCCGGAATCGAAAAGCCCCAAAATCACAATACCTAAAAAAATCAGTCGAATTTAGAGATTGGACACTTGACTGGAAGTAGATGAAAAAGGAGACTCAAAATTTGAAGTTTAAATCATTGAAATATTAAATAGAAGATTTAGGGTTGGAAATTGTTGAACAAAGCCCTAGAGCGTACCTACTGAGCGCGCCTGCTTTGGATTGAGAGAGCTCGTTTCGGATCTTCGGAGCCTGATAGTGTATGTCCTCGCTCCCAATCGCCTGAGCAGGAAGTCACCAAGTTGCAGTCTACCTCGGAGCGTTCGGCCTACTGTGCTTCTCTGTGATTCATGTTGCAGAGCTTCAATTGAAGTCTCGATAGAATATGGATGGCAACGATAGGTACAGCCGGTGGTAAATCAACCCAATTGCCACGGCAACTTTTGCCGAAGCTACCACCGGTGGCTAATTTGTCTTGTTTTTCTGATTGAAGGCTTTTTTATTTTTTTTGTAGTGTGGGGAGCGATGTTTCGCTGAAGAATTTAAATAGAATTGTCTCTTCTTTTGCAATGCAGTTGAAATATGGACATTGATGGGATCTTGCCCCCATCCATATTGGAGATATTAGGACAGATAGTGATAATCATGAACCTACTGAGTCAATTTCTAAAGATGATAACATGATTGGGGCTTTAGATGACAAGTTTAAGGGTCTAGGAAGCAACTTTAAGGAACTTGGATTATGGATGATGCACTTATGGCTGAGGCTAGCACGGGTCTGCGATAGAGTCATTACCATTCGCCTCTTGACACCAGATTAGTCAAGGAGGCTGCAAGTAGAAATCAAGGATGGCTCAAGCATCAACCAACGTCTCGGTAGTTCTGGACACCTGGAATGCTCACCTAATACTAAGTCATGGCAGCAATGACATTATGACTATGGTATTTTTACAGTCCTAACCTCTCCACTCGTTCTGACCGCGGTGAAGATGGAATTATTTCTTGTTGAGTCCGTCGCCTTTGTTCGCTCGCTGCATGTCCGGTGTTGTCGAATGAGTCATTGATGATGCCTTTTTAAACTACGTCTGCAGTCCTCCCCTGTGTTGTCCTGATTCCATTAAAGTAATTCGATACAAAACTCGTTTGGTTTGGTTGCGAATTGCGATTATGACTTAGAAATGTGATCGGCTTTATAATTTCTAAAGCGAAAGAAGTATCATGAAAGACGGAAAGATGTAAGCCGTAACTCGTCGTCAAGCTTTAAGCTTAGGAGAAACATCTGTATCTTACACCCCAAAATATAAGGTAGGGAGGGAAATTTTTTAATCAGGAAGCAAGATGGAGGGATGCACAAAAAGAGGGCCTTCAATGTGTGAAGCTGGCGAACTTATCCGGCCTCTTTCTATGTTCAAACAGTATCACTTGAATCCGCACTTGCAACAAATCGGCCTGCAAAGGGACCGTAAATAAAACTGGTTGAAGTAGCTTGCAGATGAAGAGCAAAAGAAAGCAAATTACACATCACTTGCGCGAATGATATATGCAGCAAACAGCAAGCTAGAGAAAACCAAACTCTCAAGTGTTTGAACAATTGAGTGTAGGTTGAATAGAGGTTTCCTTCATTCGATCAGAAGAAACCATCCTTATTTGGTAGCTGTCTTGTTGGAGTTGAGGCGGGTTCTTCGTTTATCCTTGTATCGCTGAACACTGGCTTTCCTAACCTCGTCGTTCTCCCCAAAAAGATCGATCTTCGCCAACCTTGCCTGTCCATTCCCCAATCCAAACACACAAACAGTGTAAACAAGCAGATTTTCCACAAATACTCTTGGTGGTCCAACCATTTGGCATAGGCTGGATCACGAAGGATCGTGTCATCGTACCAGAAGGGGAAAAACATGATAGGTTTCCCACTATTAGAAAATACAAACCAAAATGAAACCTACTGAAATAATTTGTATCCGGCAAATCTTTCACCCTTGCATTTCAGAAATTACATTGAATAAAGTCATCAACAGCTACCAGACATCATAGCCATAGGTTTTTACTTGGACTTGTCTAAATAATCTTATATGGTGCTATAGAGATTCGAAGAAGCAGAACGATGGGAATTTGAGTTCCAGCAAAGATTTGAAGCAGAATGATGGGAATTTGATCCTGAATTTCTACTATCACCAAACAAATATAAGTATTTCAGATTGTTTCAATTGCCGGATTAGAATGTTTTCGATTTGTCTTCTTGTCAAAATTGGTCGGTATGAAGTCAGTAGTTTTACACTATAGGAACAGAGTGGAATAGGTAGCTAACAAATCATAGTTTGTGGTATGTTTTTGCTAAACTGTCTAAAGGTTGAGAAATTAAATTAATTTCCCTTTACTTATGTAAAAAGGCCTATTAAAGGAACAGAGTAAAAAGGCCTATTTTTGCTAAATCATAGTTTGTGGTTAGGATTCCTGTTTTTAGTTTTAGCCTATAAAAAGGCCTATTTTTTTTTATTTTTTTTTGTGCTGGAATCAGTTTTGGACATTAAATGACTGTGATCATGATAGTATGAGGGAGCTCTCATGGATGTGGAAACAAGGTATGGTCATGGGTTGCCAAAGGGCTGCACTTTACAGCCTGATGTTGTGTATCTCTGTTGATCCTTGTGGCGATAATATCTTTCTCCATAGTCATGAAGAAGTGGCATTCTTTTATTGCAGACAGTGTTCATGAAAGGTGGACACATCATTTCGGAACTCCACAAGTTGAACATGGTGTAGTACTTGACTTACAAGGGCTGTAAGAAAGAAGATGATAAAGGCTATACTGTCTATCCATTTCAAGGAAGAAAGAAGATGATAGAAATGGCAAGAATGATGAGAATAACATTCGGCGTGTGCTTCATGTGGTCCTCAGATGCAAGCAGTGTCTGTGGGGGCGCCCGGTTGGAGCGTTATCCATCTCTCGATATTTATATGTGTAGTTTACCTACCAAATGAGCTGGAGCGAAAGGAGTATTCATTGAACAACAACATCAATTACCCAGTGAATTCCCGTTCAAAGCACAGCAGGGTACGGGGTTAACCTACAAAGAGCCAAAGCACCGATCTAATTACAACATCTATCAATAATTCAACTGTACAACATCTATCAATAATTCAACTGTCAATTCCTAGAACAAAGTTACAACACGAAATCTGTAAATGCAGATTTTAACCTTGCTGAGCTTGGCATTGAGGTTCTTAGAAATGGTGGATTTTTTATTCATCGCGACAAGGGGGGCCACATCATCAAAGGACAAAACCTAAGAGTTTTTTTTAACATAAATAGCAATATTTTATAAGCTGAAAAAATCAATTTTGATCTGACAAGTCATAGATATACATAAATCGAATGACTTAAATCATCTAGTGAATAACAATTCAGAATTTGAACCAGAAAATGGGAATTTGTTTTCAATTGTAATTTGTAAGAAACAAACAAATTGTGGGGAAAAAGACATTCTCTTCTTTCTTCCCAAGGGTGAAGAAGACATCACTTAAAGAAGAGAAGCTTTTGTTGATAGCCTGAGTGTGATCAATGTGGGGAACAAGCAAATCCTCAATAAGGAACTTACTGACAAGCAAAATAAACATATGACTTTTTTAGTATTTTTAATACTACCTTTGTTTTCTTCAAACGATCTCCAGTTGATCAGCTCTTTCCGAGATGCTAACATTCCGCTAGATCAATTAGGTATTAGAATACCTTGCACTTGTTCAGTGTCAAAGCGAATTAGTTCAAACCATCAGAATACAATCGTATTGTGAATTGGTGATAATCTGTGAGCATACAAGTTGTCCTTACCTCATTAACATTCGAGATCCTCAAGGTGAAAACAAAGTGGATTCGTGTCGACTGCTCATTCACCAAGGTGTTTCCAACAGAGCTGTGAAAAAACAAGGACTTAACCCCTCTAGCTAAATGCTTATCATAACACTTAAATCAAAGCTATCGGTTTTTTTATTCTTTCGAAAATTCGTGTGAAAATTGATCGAAGAGATCGGGCATCGTATCAGTATCAGAGTGTTACCTCCTCTAAGCGGCTTTTTTCCAATAAATAGGACAGCTCTGATGCTATGAACACCAACCACAGTGCGATCATCGAAATGTGTGTTTCCGCTTGCATTATCCTTTACTTGGACCATCTTGTCTTACACGAGAGGGAACCAGCCGAAACAAGATGCCACCCAGTGCTTCTGGGGCGGACTTGGATAGATCGCCTATCAGTTGTCCAAGAGACGGACATCCAGCAACTAGTTCCTCTTTTACACTCTCAGCAACTGGTGTCAATTTCTCGTCTGTTTCTCAAATAACTCATGTCCATTCGATTCCAATATGTGTCATATCCTTTTTCTTTGGGTGTCCAGTTAAAACTAACTTCTTACATGTCAACCTGCAAATAAACTCCCACCTAATTGCTTCTTCTTCGAAGTGAAACAACAACAAGTTGCAGAGGAGAGACTCTTCCATCTCTCTCTGCCCTATCCTCACTTATTTCTCTCTCTCTCTCCTCTTCAACTTTACTTTATTTTTTCACACACACTCTCTCCTCTGCAGGCTTTCTCTCTCCATTGTAGACTTTCTTTTACTTTTCTCTCTCTGTCATATCCTCACTAATCTCTCTCTCCTCTGCAGCTTTACTTTTCTTTTTCACTCCCCTCTCTCTCCTCTGTAGACTTTCTCTTGCTCTCTCTCTGTTTTTTTTTATATCGAAAGCAAACTTACCCATTTTCTATCCGAAGTCGATGGTGAATCTGTTTCTCCGATAACTCTTGTCCAGTCGGTTCCAATAGGTGGCATGTCGTTTTGCTTTTGGTGTCCAGTTAAAACTAACTGCTTACACGTCAAACTGCAAATAAACCCCAGCTCGATCACTTGCTTCTCCTTCGATGGTTTTTCTCTGAAACTTAAGATTTAATTCAAATTATATTAATGGTTCGATGGTTTTTCTCTGAAACTTAATATTTAATTCAAATTATATTAATGGTTCGATGGTTTTTCTCTGAAACTTAATATTTAATTCAAATTATATTAATGGTTCGATGGTTTTTCTCTGAAACTTAAGATTTAATTCAAATTATATTAATTCCCCCTTACCGTCACTCTTCCCCCCTCTATCTCTGTCTCTGTCTTATCCCCTCTGTCCTCTCTCTTTTTTACCACTCTCCCCCCCTCAACACTACGCAAACCATACATCGCCTGACTACTACAAACATGACATGTTGAGTTATAAACATGACATCTGACTACTACAAACATGACATAAATCAAAATGTCGGCAAATCCATTAAATGTTCAAAGGTATCACAAGATTAAACATATCCAAGTCGCTCTACTCCTGGTATTTCGTATTCCACATAGCCGTTTCCCAACCATCCCCCAATTTCCCCATCTAACTACAACCAATATATCCATTTTCGGGATGTGTGGCTTGTTTGATGTCCGCCTCCTCTTCTCCTCTGCAGACTTGCTCTTGTTCTTCTTCGAACTCCTTCCTCTTCTTCCTTCCGTTTTCGATTTTTTGAGAGAGAGATGGAGCAACTGTCGGCCTCCCCCTTCCCCTTTATTAACCATCTCTCATATGCAGTTGAGATGACAGGTTTTATAAAAAATTGTCAACTCTCTCCCCATCCACACGTCTCACTCTCTCTCCTCCATAACTGCAACCGGTCTCTCCTTCAATTGTAACCGGTTGAGATGCAATTTTTTAAAGGTTAGGGTTAACTTTTTACAATTAATATGGATAGGGGATAGGTGGTGCAACCCTACTGGTTTTTTGGATTAGTTTTACAAATGTCCCTTAATAAAATATATTCTTAACAACCCCTCTCATCTACTCCATGATCCCGATATGAATCTTGAATCCTACTATCCTTGTTCACTTTCATATAAATGTCATATAAATTATGGGCTGAATTTGTAATGGTCAAAATTTCAATCAAATGTTTCCCGACATGAAGCACACCCCAAGAAAAAAAATTCCGCCATGAATAATATTAGATAGATTTACCTAAAACGATAAGTTTTCTAACTAATAAAGATATTGTAAAGACCGAAAATTTAAAATTTTTATTTTATATTATTTTAAGTAGATATATTATTATTTTAAAATCCTTCCGGTATAAATTTAGAATTTTGATTTTTTCGGAATTTGATTCCGCTTTCGAGTCGTGATAAATTATTTAATTCCGTTAATAATTTAAAATTCGATTTAAATTCCTAGTGTCGGGTCTTGATTTAGGGAGCGCGGTTAAAGTCGAGCGAGTGAGTTTTCGAGTCTATTTTATGCTATTTTGAGTTCTTTTGTGTTGGGACCGTATACATTTTCTTTCTTTTCCTTTTCTTCTCTTCTCTCTCTCCATTCCGTTGGAGATTCGCTGTGGCCTCCCTCTGCTCACTGTCCCTCACATACACCCAGCAGGCCATTTTGTCCTCTTGCTCCCCTCCTCCTACATGATCCTCCTCCTTCATTCACTCATCCAACCCTAATCCCCTTTCTTTCATCCCCTTTACACTGTCAGAAAACCCACAAAAAGCCCCTTTCGGTTTTCTGGTAAACAAGCAGCAACTCAGGCCACAGCTCCACCCTCTGCTCAGCTTCGATCCAGCACCGCCTCTGCCCCGTTTCCGACCGCCGCCGTGGCACCGGCCTCTCCTCTCCGCCGACGCCGAAGCCGGGGAAGAGCCTAGTTCACCTCCTCTCTTGAAGTGCCGCAGCAGCAGCATCGACCCATCTCCTACGACGAGCCCAGAAGCGATCACTCACCTTCTCGTTGTCGACCAGCCTCCCCAGGAGCAGCCAGGAGAACCGCTGGAGTCACTCTCTCGGCCGAGCAACAGCCCTCGGAGCCGCGTCGCACCTCACCGTCCCTGTTTTCACTGCGCAAGGTCGATTTCATGTCCTCGCTTTCGTTTCCGACTAATTAGCTCGTAAAAGAGCACCTTTACTTACTCTTCTCTCGTCCAAGGTCCAAAACAAGGAGTTCCCATCACCAGCGCAGCCGCATCGGACTAATCGAGCGTTTCCGGCGAAGGATTCGAACAACCTCGGTGAGCCCTCTTTCTTCCTCTCCTTTAGCTTCGATTTGAGCTCTTCGTGTCCGGGGCCGTCGGGGAGAGATTCCGATCAATTTAGGGGTGGTTAGGTTGAAGATCCGGCGAGCAGGGTTTTCTCCTCCTCTCCCGTTTTCCGGCGTCGCTGTTCAGCAGCCCTGTCTCTTTTTTTTTTGGGAAGGAGATGGATCCGTTCCTTCTTTCTCTTTTGGGCCTGTTTCCATCGGGTTGAGAGAGCTCGGGTTTCAGGGTGGGCTCTCGGGTCTGGGCTATTCGGGTAATAGACTTTGGTTGGTGATATTGGGCTGTATCATTTTGGGCCTATTCAGGTTAGTGAGTAGAGAGTTGGGTTGGGTTGTTGTTGTTGTTTATTGTTATCTATACTATATATAAAAGCCCCAACTTCTGAATGAACAGTAATCTAACACTGTTAATTAACTCCGTCTCTCGAAAATCGCTTCGTTCCCTGCTTCTCTCCACTTATCTCTCGCCTCCCTGTGCCAGAGTCTCCCTTTCCCTGCCATCCCTCTCAGTGAGTCGGTCTCTCAGTCTCTCCGCGTTCGTTTCTCTCTCCCTCTCTGCTACCGCCGGACTCTCCTTCTCCCTGTCCGCCTCTCGGACTCTTCTCTTCCGCCAGGCGCCCGCCCACAAAGTCTCTCCTCTCCCTCTCGACGACTCGGTCTCTCAATCTCGCACTAAAGAACTCAAGGTTTGTGATTGTGACTTCATCATTCTTACTCCAATTCCAATTGTTCTTCATTGTTTTGTGCTGATTGGAATTAGTGAGTTTAATTTGTTCTTAAAAGGCTGTTAGGGTTAAGTTGTGATTTGGTGAATTGGGATTTTTGGGATGACAGATCGATGCCTGAATTCAATTTGTTCTTAAGTGCTGTAGGTCAGCGCTTCATTGGTGTTGGATTTCCATGATTCTTGATAGTATTAAGGACTACAGTACCTAGAGTACAGTAGATTTGACAATGAAAGTAAAATTGTGATTACGTTGTCACTTCACTCCCCATCTTCGACTGCCTTCTTCGGTAATTATCCCTCCTTCAGCCTGCGGCCACCTTCTACGGTAAGAATTCAATTCCTCAATATATCTCCCTCGGATCTTCGACTGCTACTCAGAGAGCCAGACCCAGGGTTATAGTGGTTAATAAAAAGGAATTCTTCGTAGGTTTGATGAGATACATTAGCTATTGTTTGATTGAAACACTTGCTTATTTTCCAATGAAAAAGGATTGAAACACACATTTTTGTTCCTGTAAACGTTAATTTTTGTACGTATTGTTTAATTGTCCCTCAAGGCCATTGACTCTCTTGCAAAGGCAGGCATATATGATATTTTCTGAACTATTTAGGTAAAAAAAAATTGTCTTATATTTGATTATAGGGTTGTAGATTTGTTTAGTATATCTTCCTAATTATCCTCCTAATTATTTCAGGGTTATATATTTGTTTAGTATATCTTCCTAATGATCTGTAAATTGCAGCTTGGTAATTTAACAATGAGTCTCGATAAGAATTTTTTTTTTATGTTAGCATTTTGTAGCTTTGTTTTGAAACTCTATCTACATATGAATGCTATTCAAGGTGCAACTTCAATTCAACTTGTGGCAGTTCATTCTCACATCACAGTTGTGTGTTACAGGTGAGGAATTTGTGAGTTTCTTCTTTACTTTCTCATTTTTTTAGTGTCAATTCTCTTTTTTTTTTTATAGCCAACCTGTCCAACTTGAACTCCTGTGGGCGGAGTAACATAACTATTTCTTAGGAGACTATGGACCTATGGTTACTCATGTATTCTCTTTTGTGGTAAAAAACATATCATAAAAGAAGACTGCTTCCCTCTGTCAGATGGTTTCAGTCTCTATATCTTGCATTGTTATTTGTCCTTTTTAATTCCCAATTCAAATAGAAGTTTTAGAAGGATGGGTATCTTATCGCAAGCTAGGGAATGTTTTCAAACATCTTTTTGGGCTTGTAGGGCATACGTCTCCTCGCTCATGTCTCCATGATGGACTAAAAAGTGTAGCTTTCTGGAACCGAAGGCCATTCCTTAACTGCCATGTTGATGAGCATTTGTTCTGACTTTTCTAACTGCGAGCTTTTGAGCAAGATATCAGGGAATTTTTCTGAATATTAGTGTTCATGGCAATGCGATATCCACATTGATCTTGACTTATTCTATAACGATATAAATTTAAGTCAACTAATACTGGTTTAGTGTTGCAATTATTTCAGAAGGAGTCTAGGTAAATGGTGTTCGGTTCTTTTATATAGATGTTGCAGGTCAAACTCTTATTATTGCACGAAAATCTTCAGGAAGGCATTCAATGACCAAGGTAATTTTTTTCTTAATAGTTTAAATACCTGTTCCTTTCTACTTGAAGGTGATTATCTGTTTAAATATATATAATTTGCCGCCTTGCAGATGAGTTTACTATGCTTGCATGACCATGAAGATATCAGTCTTCCTTCAAATGTCAAAGTAGTGACGGATAATGTTTCTCCATTTGCTAGACTTCCCACTTGTGGCTTTACTTAATGTATCAAAAACAACATTTTACTTGGTGGTGTTGGTCCATAGGCTGTACTTAATGGGAATTGGCTCCTCAGTTGTGGCTCTTGTTGTCTTAGTTCTTGTTTTGATTGAATAATCTGTATAGAAATGCTTTCTTTTATTAGTAATTCCTGCTTTCAACTGAGAACATGTGTTTTTGATGAAGTTAGATAATAGTATAACCATGTTTTCAATCTGTAACAGTTGCTACTACATTTGAGGATGTTTACCTTGTGATTATGGAATGATGCTACTGCATCGCAGGATAGTTTGATCATGAGATCCACTGAGTCGTATTTCTTATTTTTCCATCAATTGCGACTCCATAAGCCTTGTCTTTCTTTTAGAGCTTGTTTTGCCTCTTTAAAGACGTAGAATATACCCTAATGTGAAATGTATTTGTTTATTAACTATTACAATCAACTTTTTGTTTCATTCCTTGATTACACGGATTAATCCTGCGCCAAGTGAAAATGTGGAGGTGAGAAAGAGATATGACAATATATAATGCAATTACGATAAAACCGCGCGCGAATGCGCGCGGTTCTTATCTAGTATGATTAAAAGAGTGGTTAGTTATATTATTTCGTTATATACATGTGATGTTTTAATATATTATTTTAGAAATGGTAAAGTAATTTGGTGATTTATTATATTAAATATTATTTGGAGTATGTTATAAAATGTTGTTTAGAAATGGGATTTTAGGAATTTGTAAAATGACTTATTGGCTTGGATTTATTTTGGTGTATTTTTAGATAAATATTGTTGGTTAAAATATTTAAAAAGGGTTTTAGGTTTTTGAAATGAAAAATACCGGAATTGCTTCTGTAATATGATTTTGAGAAGTTAGCTTTAAGGATTTAAATGTTTAATGTCGGAATTCTTTGTCTTGGTTGATGAGGTTGGTTTTGAGAAGGAAGTTTGGAAATATGGTTGGTATGATTTTATCAATGGGTTTGATTGGAAGAAAATGATTTTGGTTGATATTGATCGTAGCAGAAAGGTTTTGGAAAATGGTTTTACTATCGATTGGTTTTGAGTATATTGAGAACTTGGAGTTCGTGTGTATGAATGATGGAGCGGTAGCTTATGAAAATGGCTTGATGATAGGTGTGTATTGCTTGGACTTGCATTTGAGCCTTTGCTTGCGTTATTTTGCTGTTCTGCATCTTCAGGTAAGTTCCCTAGGGGGCTTACTCAGGTTGGACATTCATGCCTGTTGTTGCATTTTATGTTAGGTGTTGCATATACATGAAAGCATGCCATGTAGTATCCTGTTTAGGTTGCACCAATTGAATGAGCATCCGCTTACTTTATGCGTTTGAAACAGAACGGTCATTATCTGTGATAGTCCTAGAGTCTTTTCTAGGGTCATAGGGTAGCCCAGCCTCATCGGGTGCCCTGAGTCAATCGAGTCATTGTTACTATAGCCCAGCACCATCGGGCAAGCTTGGTTACTTATGATGATGATTCCGTGGTCCGTGCACCACCACGATGAATTGCTATGCTATAGCACCGGCTGGCCAGGCTCTGCACTAACGGGAAGGGGTGCAGAGGTAGGAGAGGGATATGCCATTTGGCATTGTCTTGGGCCCTTTACAGTATTTCTGCACATTATTATAACTAGGAGCATGCTAGTGTGTTAACTTTCGTACTGCATTAGAGCATCTTTATTAGGTATAGCACATACTATGTGGCCTCAGTGAGGACTACCGGTCCCGCATGCGTGGCTCGATCTGATTCCTTTCCCCGTTCTTTTTTTTTAGATATTTTCTGCAGATCTTGTTGCTCCTTGCTTCTGTAACGGGAAACCCTTTGGCGAATCGAAGAACCTGGCTAATATTCTAACTTGTTAAAATGGTAATTACCCACTCATGATTTGGTTTTGACCCGGCTCTGCCGTGGCACTTGTATCTTTATCTTGCTTCCGCTTTACTTCCGTTTGAAATGGATTCCGCGATATAGTCTTAGGGCAGGTTAAGGGTACCCAACGACCCTTCGATATTTTTAGGGTTTGAAATCCCTCTTTCTACTAATCTTAAAACGAGTTTGAAACCTCGACCCGTACCTGGATTGCAAGATCCGAACAAGGGGTTTTATCCCTTGAAACGTAACCCGGAAATCATAATTCTGGGCCGTTACAGATATAAGGTTAGATTATGTATTTAAAAAGATAAGTTTTTTACTTAACTATATTCGTTTATTAATTGATGTGGCCCAGCAATATAATGCCACGTTAATCCAGAAATTGTCACGTAACCAAAAATAATCCCGTTTTAATCCAGAAAATTCCGTGGTCGCGAGGTCGCGTCAGCGGCCTCTGCTTTAGTATTTTATTACTAGTATCAGTACCCGCGCGGTTGCGCGTTTTGTTAATAAATTATATTTTATTATATTAATTATATTAGATTATCAATTGACGTGACTTAAAAAAAAACAAATTGACATAAACTTGAATGTTTTTATTATTTAACAATCCATTCTAATTATGTATGTTGCGAACTAATATTGTGTGAGTGGGAAATATTAAATAGATTAATCTAAAACGATAAGTTTTCTACCTAATTAAGATATAAGGTTGAATATTTATACAAATATATTCAATTTCATCTAAAAGAGATATATTTTCTAACTAATTAAAATATAAGGTTGAATATTTATACAAATATATTCAATTTTATCTAAAAAAGATTAAATGTTTACATAATATTATAGATTGTCACGTACTTATGCCCAAAGCAACATATTATCGTTACTATTTTATGTAATTGACCAATACGTTGCTAGTTTAATAAAAAAAATATATATACATAAATAATTTCGAAGACATTGGTTAGAAAAAATATTATTTTATTTGTGATTTAAAGATATATTCCGGATGAAAAAATTAGCTTGATGTGACTAAAAGGCAAAAATAATCCCGTTTAATCCAGAAAATTCCGTGGCCGCGAGGTCGCTCCAGCGGCCTCTGTTTTAGTATTTTACTAGTATATGTTACCCGTGCTCTTGCACGACATGTTAATTTTTTTTACTATTATATTCTCGTATGTTTTTTTTTTAAAGCAAAATCTATTGATAAATTTGATAGTTATTTTTAAATGATATTAATATTAAATTTAGACGTTAACATAAATTGGATAAAATATTATTCAAATTTAATCTTATTATTTTCAATGGATAATATATATTTTTTTATCAGAAATTGGATTGGTGATTGACCATATCTTCCTAGTCTGCACCATATTTCATTAAAAGATAAATTTTTTAATTAAAAAATTGAAATGGTTTGTATATACTAAAATTAGGGCTGTGCAGATATCGGTTTAGACCGGAAAATCAACCGGAACCGAATCGGTAAAACCGGTTTTATAACCGAACCGAATATTCCGGAACGGTTTTCGGTTGATAGTTTTGGTGGATTACGGTTCCGGTAATAACCGGCGGTTTACCGGTTTAAACCGAAGAGAATCGAAAATTTTATTTTTTTAAAAAAATATTGTTAAAAAGGTGATTATTTCATAGATCTTTTACAAATACATGACTCATCCTGGGGCTATTTGGTTGTATAGTATCTACTCACTATGTACATAACACAAACGGTGCATATAAGGTTACTGGTTTATTTGTAATTGTTTTTAGTTTATATAGTATATAAATTAGATTTATTCAAATAAATCATAAAAATGTTATAAAAGGTAAGCAAATTAACGTACTATTATATATGAACAAAGGAATTTAAACTCTATCAAATCTTATCAAATTATTTATGGTTACATTGAAATAGCAAACAAAAAAGATGTATTTATATCTGTAGATATGTATGTATGATCGGATTATTATGATATAATAATTCGATTTGTAGCATATTATAATATATGGGATTTAATTTTTTTATTAAATAGTATATATTTATTCAAAATTAAAATCTTATCATATAACCAACTAATATAATAAATCTTCATTACTAAGGATAAAATAATTAAAGGTAAAATAATAGATTTTGTAATGATTTAAGATATGAAATTGAATATTTATATTAAAAATAATCAAGGTAAAATAATTTTAATCTCAATAAATAAAAATGATAGGTTTTATAACTAAATAAATTAAGAATAATTAATCATATTTGATAGCATGGATTAATTTTTTTATAATGTTGACATATAAGTTTTCTACCTATATAATTAAGATATAAGGTCGAATATTAAAAAAATAAGTGAGACCATTAATTGAGAAGGCAAAATTATATGAGGCGTTTTGCAAAATAGCCACGAAAATGAACTGATTTTGCGAAATAGCCGCGTTTGGGACAATTTAGTGAAATAGACGCAATATAAACCCCCTTCCCTTTGTTTCACGCGCCTTTCTCTCTCCTCACCCCTCTCCTCCCCGCACGCGCTCTCCTCCGCCCTTCTCCTTCTCCGATCTCCATCTTCCACTTCCCGTTCCTCAGATCTGCGAGGCCGAGTGATGGAGCGAGGAAGGCTGAGCGAGGCCGAGGAAGTTGTCAATCGATTGAATTTCCAATTCCAGGGTTTCAACTTCTCCAGCGTTTGTTTTCGGTAGATTTGAACGAATTCTGGCTTCTGCCTGCGCCTGAATCGGCATGTTTCTTCAGTTCTCGGAGGTTTCTTTTTCAATTGAATGAATTGTTGATGGAATTTCGGAAATGTTGGATTTCGAGAATGAATTTCATCGACAATCAGTGATTTCCTTTTGTTTGTAGATTGTAAAGGCTCGGATTTTTAAAATATTAATTTTCGGAAAAAGAAAATCAAAATGAATTTAAAATAAATTCCGACCCAAATTTTCCGATTTAAAAATCAATTCCGTCTTTCATTTCGGTTTGGAACGATCAATCAGCGGAAATTTAAATCCCCGACCCGAGCTCTCAATTCCGTCATATTCCGAATCCTTATCCTAATCCAACTCATCACCTCCTAATTATAGTAAAATCTTATCCTCACCTCCCCTCCCTCTCTTTTTGCTTTCTCTTATCCTAATCCAACTCATCACCTCCTAATTATAGTAAAATCTTATCCTCACCTCCCCTCCCTCTCTTTTTTTGCTTTCTCTTATCCTAATCCAACTCATCACCTCCTAATTGTAGTAAAATCTTATCCTCTCCTTTCCTTCCCCCACTCTTTGACCCCCTTATTTTGGCAAACAAACAATACCTCACTCTTCACAAAAAAATGGACCTTTTATGTGCAATTTGACCATTGAAAATTCAGATTTTTGTAAACCCACATACCCATTGCTACTCCCCCCCTCTCCCTCCTCTCTCGGTACACTCTCCCTCCCTCTTTCCCATTTCCGCCACCACCACACCACCTCCTTGCCACCACACCCCGTCACTGCCGCACCACCTCCTCCCCGCGAGGCTCCGCCGTCGCCGCCAGCAGCCCCCGGAGCACCGCCGCTGCCACCACCTCTCCTCGTTTTCTTCCTCCCTGTTTTCTCCAAGAACTCCGGTAATGGGCTCTTCTCCCTCCTTCCCCTTCCTTTCCACCATTAAAATAAATAAAAGAGGAGCTTTAAACTCTCCTTGCTCCGTCCCTAGGCCGAGCTGCGTGATTCCGACTCCGGCGAGTCCATCGAGATCCCGACGAACTCCGACGAAGCTTCGAACATCTCGGTGAGCGCTTTCTCTCCCTTTTCTCTTCTCGTTTGATTCGTGGTCCCTAACGTCGGAAGGGGCTCGGTTTGGGTCTTGGAAACAAATGGGCCGGTTTGTCCTTTTTATAAAATAAGAGGGTGGTTTTTGGTAATTTAAAATAAAGTAAGGTTGGTCAGTAATTTAAAAGGGGTGATTTGATTAAATGGATATGGTTGGGATTTTATAAATATTTTATAAAGATGTTAAAATAAAAGATGTTAAAATAAAATGATGCTAGAAGTAGTATGTAAAATTATTGGGATTAAAATATAAAATGTTGTTTCGAGATTTAATTGTCTTAAGTCGATGAATTGGAGAATTATATTGAGTATGGTTGTGAGATATTGAGATGATAGATTATGAGACAAGGTTGATATTATGGAAATGATGATGTGATGGTTATTATGTTAAGTTTGTGAAGTTGTGTGGGTGACTATTCTATGCTTTTTGTACCTTAGAAATAGACTCATTCATGTACTTATACTTGTTAGGTGATCATCTGTGACGTGTTGGATTTCATATTGCCTGGTTGATTGCCTTTTTGCTGTTCTGCGATACCAGGTAAGTCTCTTCGGAGCTTACTCAGATTGAATAGAGTGATTCCCTGCTATAGGTGCATGATATACTAGGTGTTGCATTCATGATCAGCATGCCATGTAGTACCATGCTAGGTTGCATCTACGTTGAGCATCCTATTTCTTTATGCGTATGTAAACAGAACGGCCGTTATCTGTGAAGTAACTAGAGTCCTTGCTAGGGTCATAGGGTAGTCCAGCCTCATCGGGTACCCTGAGTCAATCGAGTCATGCACTTCCTTTTATTATGATATGCCTGCGGGCTTTATTGTGGAGCGGGTTAGGCATGCGTGCCGCCCAATTATGAATGAATGCATTCACGAGCTGGCCAGTCTCCACCTATCGGAAGGGGTGGAGGTAGGAGAGGGATATACCACTTGGTATTCTGTGCTAAGGCCTTATTATTATTATGCATTTGACCTTAGGAGCATGTTAGTGTGTTAATATTCCGCCATGCATCTAGAAGCATCTTTATTAGGATTAGCGTATATGTGTGCTTATGGTTGGGATGCAGAGAAGTGGGCATCGATCTGATCCCGCCCCATATCAATTTTTTTAGGTATTATCTATGTTCATCCTATCGGTGCTGTTTGCCTATTTGCGCGGGTCATTTTGTCGGCGGAGAGTGAGCGCTGGAGTGTAGACTTCACTGGACTCTGATTATATTTTGGCTTTATACTTTTGACTCCGTTTTGAACCGGCTCTGCCGTGGCACAATTTTGTATTATACTTGTTTCCGCTAGTCGCATGATTTCTGATTTCCACGCTTAGATTACGACAGGTACAGGGGACTTCCTCGGGGATTCCAACGATCCCTTCGATTTTGGGTATGAAATCCCCCCTTGAAAACATTAAAGTAAGTTTTGAAACCTTCAACCTGTACTCGGGGCGCAAGGTCCTAACGGGGGGTTTTATCCCTCGAAACGTAACCTGGGAATCATAATCCCGGGCCGTTACATAGATAGATCGACAGATTTGATTTTGGAGGCAAAGACGCGAATGATTGGTCGTATAGAGCAGGCCGAACGGAGCGACGAGGCTGAGCGAGGCTGAGCGACGAGGCGCAATTCAGATCCGGCCTGGAGGTAAAGCGAGCGAGGCCGGCCGACGTTCTCTTCACAGTAATCGGGAGGAAGAAGAAGGAATTTTGAATAAATTACAAAACTTACCCCATAATTATGGAAATTAAAAAAAACTATCTATATTTTATTATGTGATCCATAATCTATATTTTTATTTTTATTTTTGCACAAAAAAATGTTATACTTGCACAACATATGATTATATTTGCACAAGCACAACATACAGTTATATTTGCACGACAAAATGTAAAATAAAATTAAAAATGTAAAATAAAATTTCACCAATCCCCCATGTTGTGCAATTTTACTCTATTGATGACCAAAAATATAACCGTGTTGTGCAATAATCTATTAAAAAAGCATAAAATTATATTTACAAAAAGTAAGATCATGTTGAGACACAATTTCACAAGTCTCGATTGTTGTGCAACTCTTACAAGTGAGTCGTGCAACTCTTACAACAGAGTCGTGCAACTATTAAAACAGAGTCGTGCAACTCTTAAAACATGGTCGTGCAACTCTTAAAACAGAGTCGTGCAACTCTTGCAACATAGTCGTGCAACTCTTACAACATAGTCGTGCAGCTCTTACAACTGAGTCGTGCAATTCTTAAAATAATATATGAGAGAAAATAAGATCATGTTGAGAACAAATTCACAAGTTGTAACGGCCCGGGATTATGATTCCCGAGTTACGTTTCGAGGGATTAAACCCCTCGTTAGGACCTTGCGCCCCGAGTACAGGTTGAATGTTTCAAAACTTACTTTAATGTTTTCAAAGGGGGATTTCATACCCAAAATCGAAGGGATCGTTGGAATCCCTGGGGAAGTCCCCTGTACCTGTCGTAATCTAAGCGTGGAAATCAGAAATCATGCGACTAGCGAAAGCAAGTATAATACAAAAGTGTGCCACGGCAGAGCCGGGTCAAAACGGAGTCTAAAGTGTAAATCCGAAAACGTATAATCAGAGTCTGGTGAAGTCTATACTCCAGCGCTCACTCTCCGCCGACAAAATGACCCGCGCAATAAGCAAACAACACCGATAGGATGAACATAAATAATACCTAAAAAAATTGATATGGGGCGGGATCAGATCGATGCCCACTTAGCTCTGCATCCCAACCATAAGCACACATATACGCTATACCTAATAAAGATGCTTCTAGATGCATGGCGGAATATTAACACACTAACATGCTCCTAAGATCAAGTACAGAATAATGATAAGGCCTTAGTACAGAATACCAAGTGGTATATCCCTCTCCTACCTCCACCCCTTCCGATAGGTGGAGACTGGCCAGCTCGTGAATGCATTCATTCATAATTGGGCGGCACGCATGCCTAACCCGCTCCACAATAAAGCCCGCAGGCATATCATAATATAAGGAAGTTCATGACTCGATTGACTCAGGGTACCCGATGAGGCTGGGCTACCCTATGACCCTAGCAATGACTCTAGTTACTTCACAGATAACGGCCGTTCTGTTTACATACACATAGAGAAATAGAACGCTCAACGATCAATGCAACCTAGCATGGTACTACATGGCATGCTGATCATGAATGCAACACCTAGTATATCATGCACCTAAAGCAGGGAATAGCTCTATTCAATCTGAGTAAACTCCGAAGAGACTTACCTGGTGATAGAGTCTATTTTAGTCATGTTTTTAGTATAGATTTGCATATTAATTTAGATCATCTTTACATGTTTTATAGCTTATTTGTTATTATTTAATTTTCGGAGTCTACACCCGTGCGTTATTTATTTCAGGCATTTTAGAGCTAGTTCGGAAATTGGACAAATTGTACGTGGCGGGATAAGTTGCAAGTTGATGAGTTACATACGAGGGAGATACGACTCAAGGCGTATGCGGCCCCAAGCTTTGGTCTCATGAAGTGGCTGCCGTAGCATATATATTTAGATATATTAGATAGATATAGTAATATAATATTATATGTTCGTTTTAGGATAGATAGATTAGCTTATTAATAATATATATTTATATTAGGATATATTAGATTTAGTTAGTTTTAGGTTGGGTACTCCCGTACTATATATATACACATTCATACGGATGTATAGGGGGGAGGCCGAATGTGAACACGAGGCCGAACAACGTGAAGCGGCCGACTGCCGTGATTTGCTTTCCATTAACCCTAATTATGTTTTGTCTTATTTTTATTTTTATGGAGACCTAAACTCTCCCGTTTTATCTACAATTTGAAGCTTTGTTTGATTGAGTTGTGAGTTTCTAATTCTTGTTCCTTATTTCCTATATTGAATGTTTCGACTTCTTTGTGCTTGAATGTTTGATTGTTTTATTCTATCTCGACTGATCAACTTGGTAGAATCAATTCAATTGCTAGGGTTTTGTAGATTCCTGATTGCGAACCTTAACCCAAGTGGCAAACTTATCCCTTTAGGGCTGATTGAACTAATTGGATGGGTAGGAAGTTGAATGTGTTGTTAAATCCTTTTTTAGGGACTGCAAATACCTTGGTTAATCTCTGAACTTAAAGCTATCAATTGGGTTAAATCCTTCTTTAGGGACTGTTCGATTGATAAGGGTTTCTAGGACTGATTGGACTAGTAACTATATTAGGTCGGGACAAGGGCATTCATAGGAAGACTAAAAGGACAAGAGGAAGTTACAATATCAATTCAACAAAATAAAGTGGATAGTTGTAGGTAGAACGATTTTCTCTAAATTGCATTATTTTGTTTATAGTTTATTTTATTTTCTTTCTTATTTTTACCACCCAAAATCCCCCGTTTCCTATTAATTGGTAAATAAACTTAACTTAGAAATAACTTGATTCTCTGTGGGATCGACTCGTGCTTACCACACTACATTAGTTAGGTAGGTTCGGATTTATTTTGATACGGTTTAGGCGACTAAAAACCGTCCATCAAATTGGCGCCGTTGCCGGGGAATCAAAATTTATTTCTTTGTTTTGTGTGTTTGCCAATTATTGTATATAACTTAACTTTGTTGTGAACCTATCTTACGGTTCACGACACTCTTACTACTAACATTTTAAGATGAGATTAATGCAGCATCAAGGCGAAAATTTTCACCATTATTTCACAAGAGTGAATAATTTATTGGACGTCCGTTATGCACGGGGTTACCAAGATAGTTTGCAAGATATGGTTGTTTGTGTACTTGAGGGCATGACTCCTGAGACCAAAGAACTTGCCGAGTCTATGAGTAACAGAGGCTTTGCGAGTTTTAATTTATCAGAGATGTGGGATTTTTTCTGCTACATGGGTCACCAGGTGGAGCAGGAAGAAGTTTTCACACGCCATGT
Source organism: Persicaria tinctoria (assembly GCA_037127255.1). Lineage (NCBI taxonomy): Eukaryota > Viridiplantae > Streptophyta > Magnoliopsida > Caryophyllales > Polygonaceae > Persicaria > Persicaria tinctoria. The sequence continues at coordinate 63,004,498 of JBANSL010000008.1, read as the reverse complement.
TATGTTGGAGCAGGTGCTTAAAAGAATGGAGCAAATTGAGGAACAATTGAACCAACTTAATCAACCGGTGGGTGAGTTGGTAGTAGAGCAATGCTTTATTCCTCAAGTTGATGAAAGCCAAGACACAAACAATGATGGTTTGATCGATGAGAGCCCGATGCTTCCTGACATGGAGTCTCATGAGTGCACGCATGAGGATCCATGTGTTTTGGCTCCTATTTCATCCGAAGAAATCATCCCTGACTTGCCTATCAAGGAATCATTTACCGAGCCGATTTCTGTGGCTCCCGAAGAAGGTATTGATCTTTCTTACACTTTTGTGAATTTTGGTGAATATATAGATCCTTGGGAGCATTACTTTGAGAAGCCACCAGCGGAACTGTGTTGGTGGTACCACATTCCCTCGGTAGAGAGTCATGATAAATTGAAAATGATTTTAACTTCTATAGTTTATAATTTTAGTTTATCATTATATTATATATGCTTGCTTGGGATATGTGCTCAAGAGTTTGATAAATTACTGAGGGCTTTAACAATGTCTGATCTTAAAAAGGTTGGGTATAAACCAAAGTATGTTTTTTTTATTATTCTTTTTATTTTTTTTATTTTTAGTTAGATTAATTTTCAGATTTTTTTTACTTTCGTAAAAAAAAATAAAAAATAAAAAATAAAAAAAATCTTCCTGTCTCCCTCATTCTTTCCCTTCCTCTTTCCCTTCGGCCCATCTCGTGGAGTCTAGCGCCGCCCCGCAACACCCATCGGCCATCTTCCCCGCCTGCAAGCCATCTCCGACATCGCCATCCCCAACACCCCCCACCCTTGCTGATGCCGGCGTCTGACCGCACCCTCGCCCAGACCTTCTGATCGCCGGACCACCCGCCTGCACTCCGGCTGTCAGTCCTGCTTCCCCGCCACCGCGCGCCCTGCGCCGCCACCACTGCAAATCTGCCGCGGGATCCCTATCCGACCACCGCCCTCGCGTCTCTCTCGGCCCCGATTCTCTCTCCCAGACCTGCTATCCCGCCAGGCCGCCAGACCCTCGCCACCTGACCACAATCGCCAGCAATTCTCACCCCGCCGATTCTCGCCCAGCCAAAATTGCCCTGCATCAGCCCCTCTCGGAAGTTCTACTGCCAGTCGTCATTGCTGCCTCAAATTGCCTTTAATTCATCTTCATCCAGGCGACTCTGAATTTTCCAGACCTTGATTTCTCTCGGGTAAGTGCAGGTATGTTCCCTGAGCTAATTTCTTATGAATTTCAATTTTGGGATTTCTGGACTGATTGTGTACTTAATTACTGTTGAACTGAACTGATTGAGTGGAGTTCGATTGTTGTGTTTTGGGTGGATTCTGAAACTTGAATCAATTTTCTTGCTAAACTTGATTACTTTAGCACTTGATTTTGGTATGTGAAAGTTTTCAGTTTTTAGAAGTGGTGGCTACTGGCTAATGAATTGTTTGATGCTCTATGCTTGACCAAGAAATTTTGATTATCATTCACTTGTGATCTTCTGCCTATTGATTGCTCCCTGGAATCACTTGAATGCCATTTTTTTAGTTTAATGTAAGTGATTGAGCATGATCTTTTGGGGCTGATTTTAGCTATTGGGGCTGATTTTAGTGGTTTGGTCGGTACTGTTCTTTGTTCTTGGATGATATATGTACTTGGGAAGTCGGATTGCTTTGTCTTGTATGTTTTCTTTGCTTTGTGTCTTGGCCAGGACCTTTTGCAAAGGAGATTGCCTATATTTTTTCGACTCCAAGAAGGTTCACAAATGCCAATTGCATCCAAAAGTTGCTGAAAGCTTCTGCTGAACACCAAGAGGCTACATCACGACCTCTTCTTGAATTGAAAGCTATTGCTAGAATGCCTGAATACATTGTGAGTTTCCTCTGCCTCTTCCATTCTATTTCATTACTTTGAGGACAAAGTAAGATTTTAAGCATGGGGTGGGGAACTCAAGTATAGCTCCGTATTTTTATGTGTTAGTTTTTATTTTATTTTATTTTTTATTTTTTTTTATTTTTTTTTGTGTTTTTTTAAATTTTTGTTATGCATTTCATTGTACCCATCTTGGTTTAGTTTGTCGTCTAATTCATTTTATGATCTTAATTCCATAAATCCCATAATTTGATTGAAGTGCTTGAAAATGATTTTTGGAGCATGATTTGAGAATATAATTGAGCAAGTATGGTTTATAGTTGAGGTTAAATTGAAATAAAAAAAAAAACATAACCCTTGTGAGTTTGTTTAGGCCTTATAGGGACTATTCATAATTATTCCCTTTTGCTTTTATTGTGTGATTATACTCTCCATATGCTTGTTTTTCACAACCGTATTGCACATGTTTGTTGCTTGTGAATTTCAAATGATTGAGGCATGTTTTCTTTAGCCATATTATACCCTATCTACCTTACATATTATCCTTTGCTTGAAGCCAATCTGAGCCTTAAAGCCTATTTCTTTTTGATAGCTCCACAAAAATATATCATAGCCAATGATTAGCCTGCCCCTATCCGGGAATTAGGAGGAGAATTGGTGAAAAATCTTTATGTTGGAGTTGCTTTGAGTGGAAATGATATATGTATGGTTGTGCATTGCGAGAGGCATAGCCAAAATAAGGTAACCCTTCTTGCATAATAGAGATGACTTATTACTAGGGGCCTAAGGAGGATAAAATTCACTTAGGAGTAAAAGTCTAGTAAGCTTGGACCTAGGGAGGATAAAATTCACCTAGGGGCAAAAGTAAGCATAAAAAAAAAAAGTCATCATCCAAATGAAAAAAAATGCATAATTTGTATGGCTATTGGAATCAAAGTGTTTATTGATGTGTATTGGAGTTTATGTTATTGGAATGGTTTGCGAAGTATGAAAGTTTTGGTGTTGTTCTGGTTGGTTGTTGTTCCTTTTTCCCGGATTTTTAGCACCACAGGCCTAAATATTTCCTATGCCTTATGTTCCTACCAATGCCCCATTACAACCCTATAAAAGTCCTCATGATGTTATTTGCAAGTAATGACTTTCACGGTGAATAGAGCATTTTGGATTGAGTTGAGAGTTGGATTTTAAAGCCTAAACACATGAGAGCTTGAGTGAAACACATTATCCCGGTGAGGTTGGATTGAATTTGCCTTTTCTATTGGATCGCTTTACTTGTTAGGATGTTTGTTCTCTTGTTCATGGCTCCTACTACGTGATGTTGCTTTTCTAAATTATAGCATGAAAATCTTATTTGTGGGATAATTAATTCTAAATTTGTTTTTCATTGCTTGAGGACAAGCAAAAGTCTAAGCATGGGGTAGTTTGATAGAGTCTATTTTAGTCATGTTTTTAGTATAGATTTGCATATTAATTTAGATCATCTTTACATGTTTTATAGCTTATTTGTTATTATTTAGTTTTCGGAGTCTACACCCGTGCGTTATTTATTTCAGGCATTTTAGAGCTAGTTCGGAAATTGGACAAATTGTACGTGGCGGGATAAGTTGCAAGTTGATGAGTTACATACGAGGGAGATACGACTCAAGGCGTATGCGGCCCCAAGCTTTGGTCTCATGAAGTGGCTGCCGTAGCATATATATTTAGATATATTAGATAGATATAGTAATATAATATTATATGTTCGTTTTAGGATAGATAGATTAGCTTATTAATAATATATATTTATATTAGGATATATTAGATTTAGTTAGTTTTAGGTTGGGTACTCCCGTACTATATATATACACATTCATACGGATGTATAGGGGGGAGGCCGAATGTGAACACGAGGCCGAACAACGTGAAGCGGCCGACTGCCGTGATTTGCTTTCCATTAACCCTAATTATGTTTTGTCTTATTTTTATTTTTATGGAGACCTAAACTCTCCCGTTTTATCTACAATTTGAAGCTTTGTTTGATTGAGTTGTGAGTTTCTAATTCTTGTTCCTTATTTCCTATATTGAATGTTTCGACTTCTTTGTGCTTGAATGTTTGATTGTTTTATTCTATCTCGACTGATCAACTTGGTAGAATCAATTCAATTGCTAGGGTATTGTAGATTCCTGATTGCGAACCTTAACCCAAGTGGCAAACTTATCCCTTTAGGGCTGATTGAACTAATTGGATGGGTAGGAAGTTGAATGTGTTGTTAAATCCTTTTTTAGGGACTGCAAATACCTTGGTTAATCTCTGAACTTAAAGCTATCAATTGGGTTAAATCCTTCTTTAGGGACTGTTCGATTGATAAGGGTTTCTAGGACTGATTGGACTAGTAACTATATTAGGTCGGGACAAGGGCATTCATAGGAAGACTAAAAGGACAAGAGGAAGTTACAATATCAATTCAACAAAATAAAGTGGATAGTTGTAGGTAGAACGATTTTCTCTAAATTGCATTATTTTGTTTATAGTTTATTTTATTTTCTTTCTTATTTTTACCACCCAAAATCCCCCGTTTCCTATTAATTGGTAAATAAACTTAACTTAGAAATAACTTGATTCTCTGTGGGATCGACTCGTGCTTACCACACTACATTAGTTAGGTAGGTTCGGATTTATTTTGATACGGTTTAGGCGACTAAAAACCGTCCATCACCTGGCGGTGCAGAACAGCAAGGCAAGCATTATAATAGATTAGAGATCACCTAGATACATATCAGAACACATATATAAGTCTACGTCTAATCATCCAAGCACTCAAGCATATCATTCAACGAGAATAGCAACCATATCGCAATCATCGTTCCATCAAGTTCCACCATTCATCATATTGCCACATTCCACAAGACCATATCATTCTCATCATTCCATTCAGCCACATTCATGTATTTGCCATAATATATCCGCAAAATAATCCGCATATCACATATATCAAGTTCATCATATTCATCATATCTCGAAAGCATAAATTAACGCTAAACAAGTCTAACACTTCACCATGCCATTAGTCAATCAATCATGTCATAACATCATGCTAGTTAGTCATCGAACAATTCAAATTCTCAAGTTAATTCAACCCCGTTTGAAATTCGAGTCAATTAGTTAGAAATCTCGACCTTGGAAAAAGGTTCGTCAAATTCTTTTTTTTTTTCTAAAATCCAAGTCTCATAATATTATATTTTCTTCTAATCACCGCCATATTACATCTTAAAGCCCAAAATAATATTTTATATTTTATATCCCCAAATAATATTATTTAATATTTTAAATCCATTTTACTTTAAGCACTTCCATAAAATACTTCCAAATCCCAATTATTTTCATTTAACAAAATCAGCCCCTTATTTTATAAAAATTATAACACAGCCCTTTTATTTTATTAAATATCAAAACCGACCCTCCCTTTTTGTCAAACCCCCAAATCGGACCCCTTTTAATAAATTAGGCCCAAATCATTTCTTTCTTTTAAAACACAACACTTCAAGCCCAAAAACCAATAGGCCCAAAAGCCATTTGTCCATTTCAATCTGTAAAATGCAGAATGTTTTTTTAAAACAAGGGAGGAGGGCCCAGCTGACTTGGCAAGGAGGTGGAAAGGATGGGTCCCACAAGTCTTCTTCTTCCATTGTGGGTTGAACGAAAGAAAGCAGAGGCAAGTCTTGCCTCCGACGGAAGAAGGAGAGGGGGAGCGGGGAGGCTTCCGGCGGCGGTGGACCTGGGCTCCGGCCACCCGAACCGGCCACTCCGACACACACATACATGACAAGCAAGGGATAGAAGGACGAGGAAAGGGAAAAGGCTCACCGAGGGGCGTCGACTCGCCGGAGTTCGCTCGTCGGCCTCGCCTTAGCTTCGTCGGAGGTGGGATCGGCATCCCCTTGGCCTAGAAAGGTGGAACGATGAATAAAAGAGTAGCCTTGGGCTGATTCAAAGTAACGAAGAGGAGGATAAGGCCTTACCGCGGGCAAATCGACGAAAAAAAGGGGAACGGAGGTGAAGGGAGGAGGTGCTCGTCGGATCCGGGGTGTCCCTGGGTCGAAGGAGGGAGTCATAAAGGTACGACTTTACGAGTTTTTGACCGGAAAGGAAGAGGAATGCTTACCCACGGAGATCGGCCAAATCAAGACAGGGGAAAACGAGGGAGATTACGGTGTCGGCGCCGACGCTCTGGTGGCTCGCGGAAAGCAGGGCTCGGAGCTCCCCTTTGCGGCTTCAATGGTGTCGACGACGAATCTGTGGAGGTGTTGCGGCGTGGTGGCGCTGGGGCTGGCGAGGCTGAGCAAAGGGAGCGACCTTGGAGCTTGAAAGCTCACGACAACAGCACAAGGGAGGGAGTTGATAGGGGAGGTTTGGTGTTTGGGTATTTGGGTTTGTGTTTGGTTTGAAATCCAAGAGAATCAAATTTGCAGGCTTGCAGGGTCCCTGAATTTGGCGTGTTTAGTGTTTTGATGCTTTACCAAAAATGGGGAAGGAGAGAGATAGAGGGAGGAGAGTGGCGTGGGAGATGCAGGAGGGAGGTGGGCAGAGCTATTGGAAGGTCAAACAAAGCTAGGAGTCTAGGATAAAAGACAACCCAAGTGGTCCCGATTGAAATTCAAAAACACCTGATAAATAAATCTCGGAACCTACTCTCTCGATCTTATTCCGACTCGAGTAAATAACGCTTTAAAAATAAGAGAATATTTATATTCGAAGTTAATCCCATATCACGAGGATTGATGTTGTCATGTCAAGTTAGTTTTTAAAATTTTATTTTAGGTCGGAAATTCATTCCATGAGTTTAAAAATCTGATTTAGGTAGTTTTCCGTTAAATTTCACTTTTAAATTAATTTTGATTTTCTTTCTCCGAAAAATTATGATTTACAAATCCGAGCCTTTACACAAGTCTCGATTGCTGTGCAAAAATAACATATTGTTGAGCAAAAATAAGATGATGTTGTGCAATAATTTATTGAGAAAGTATGAAATTATATTGAGAGAAAATAAAATCATATTGAGCACAGTTTCACAAGTCTCGATTGTTTTGCAAAAATAACCTATGGCTGAGCAAAAATAAGATAATGTTGAGCAAAATTTCACCAATCCCCAATGTTGTGCAATTTTACTCTATTGATGAGCAAAAATATAACCGTGTTGTGCAATAATCTATTAAAAAAGTATAAAATTATATTTACAAAAAGTAAGATCATGTTGAGACACAATTTCACAAGTCTCGATTATTGTGCAACTCTTACAAGCGAGTCGTGCAACTCTTAAACTCAAGAGTCGTGCAACTCTTACAACAGAGTCGTGCAACTATTAAAACAGAGTCGTGCAACTCTTAAAACATGGTCGTGCAACTCTTAATACAGAGTCGTGCAACTCTTGCAACATAGTCGTGCAACTCTTACAACATAGTCGTGCAGCTCTTACAACAGAGTCGTGCAATTCTTAAAATAACCTATTATTGAGAAAAAATAAGATGATGTTGTGCAATAATTTATTGAGAAAGTATGAAATTATATTGAGAGAAAATAAAATCATATTGAGCACAATTTCACAAGTCTCGATTGTTTGCAAAAATAACCTATTGCTGAGCAAAAATAAGATGATGTTGTGCATTTTTACTCTATTGATGAGCAAAAATAAGACCGTGTTGTGCAATAATCTATTAAAAAGGTATAAAATTATATTTACAAAAAATAAGATTATGTGGAGACACAATTTCACAAGTCTCGATTGTTGTGCAAAAAATAATGATTTGTTGAGCAAAAATAACCGTAAGTTGTGCAAATATGAATCAAATCTAATTTTTTGTGTTTTTATTTTTTTAAACATTTTTTCATGCAAATATAAGAGTACGATGTGCAAATATAATCGTAAATTATACAAATATGATCCAAGTCTAGTTTAGAGTTGCACTTTTTCCGTGTCAGCACTTTTTTTCTTTCCATGTCAACACTTTTTTTAGAGTTGCACAAGCATGGATAACAATTTCACAAAGAATCGAAGAAGCACTTTTATACATGGGATGAAAATGTTTTCACTTGCACTGCATTTCATTCTCCTACTAACAAAGTACAATTTACTCTTACAAGAGAGTCGTGCAACTCTTAAAACAAGAGTCGTGCAACTCTTATAAGAGAGTCGTGCAACTCTTAAAACAAGAGTCGTCCAACTCTTACAACAATCGTGCAACTCTTAAAACATAGTCGTAGTGTCAATCCCCTTCAATGATTGAGTTACATTGATATCGGATTGTTTCTTGTTAAATTGTGACAGTTGGAAGTTATTTTTTCCTATATAATCCACAGGTGAAAAGCTACACACCCACTGCTTAACTATTTCTATTCATCCAAAACATATGAACAAAAGTGTTTACTTGAGAAAAACACAATTCATCGCATGCCTATTTAATTGAATAACACCATGTGGTGACTTATGTTGTAATTCATCAAGCATAAAAAATTATGATATTGGCAAAAAAAAAAATGAAAACTGCCAAAGCCCCAGTATAATTATCAACAGTAAGGAAGGTGATGAAATGTCATGAAAAGGATTGTACAGTATTACATTTGACAATTTATCAAACTTTTAACCCCCCATATTTTATCCCAATTGCTCAATTCCCTTTCCTTACATAATAAATAAACTACTAGCCGATCGTGTTGTTAGCCGAATCCAAATCCCTCGTTGCCTTCGTGCATCGCAAGCAGCAACCTCTCCTCCAGATGCTGCTTCGAAGGATACTCCGGTAGATCCAGCTGGTTGAAGCTGCACCCACATATACATTTGGTGTTGGAATCAAAACAGCTCAAGGGTTATCATGGACAATGAAGAGGCCAAATTCGAAGAATCGACAATTTAATTATAATATTAAAGCTTTCTGAAACAGATAGAGGAGGAGGTGAAGGGCAGTTACCATGTATGAGCCGAAGGCAGATGATCAACACTTCCATAAGCCTTGTGGATTTGAAATTTCTGTGTCCCAGATATTCCTTGAAGTGCACTGAAGCCCTCAAGAGGAACCTGAATTGAAAGTGAATCATGTTAAACTAGGTTAAGTATTAGAATTCCAATTCCTAGCATGCTATCGACATCCTTGAAGGAAATCATTGGGTACCTGTACGGAGACATTAAAAGTCTTTAAAATGCCATAAAGGAGAAATTTGGCTATAAAGCTGACATTTTGGAAATTTACACAATTCGTTAAGTAACCAATTGATGTGGGAGTTTATTGGTGAGCATAGTTTTCTTTAATTATACTGAGCAACTAAATCCGCAATTCATTGCCATAAAGGAGAAATGGAAGTCATATGAGATGGTAAGCCGCTTGACAAAAAGCAAGAAATTCACAACTGAAATAGTAGAATCAAGTTCAGGGCATCAAAGTTCAGAATACAGAATCTAGTCCAGTGGCACAAAATAAAATTAAGATTAAGACAGTTGCACAACTCCATCTCAGAGTTACACAACTCCATCTCAGAGTTGCACATCTCCATCTTTGCATTTTCAAATGATTTTGGTGGCCATATAAACAGACTTATATTCTACAAACTGTCTTAAATAAACTTGCAGTCTACGTTATTCTTCACGCAATGGTATGCTATAAGCCATGTGAAATTAATGTGAAAGCCATTACCTTGTTGCATCTCAAGCACTCTTTGCTTAATAGCATTGGTAGATGTCAGCAAGAACCAGAACATAGGAGCACGAGAGGATCCGAATGTATAGCAAAAACCTAAAAATACTGAACACAAGCTAGTCGACAAAGCCGCCGCAGTAGAAAGCCTATTTGTGAACCTACTTGCTCAGATAAGTTGCTCAACAATGTCTGCATATATTTGCACACAAGTGGTTATAATCCTGTACATTCGCTAGTTTCGATCTAGCTGTTGTTCAAATTAGCTCCTGTACAATTAAAGTTTAATGAGCAACCTGCAAATAGAACCAATTCAATCTTCCAGCCCTCTGCACTCGCACTCAACATATATAACAAATTTCATTTCAAGCTCTATATTCCTTAATTCAGTTCAATTTTTCATTTATAAATAACATAGAACCTATACACACAAACTACTGCAGTATTTAGCCATGACTCAATCCTTATGCTTTCATTGACAAAATGCAATTCAATTCAATTATAGGTAGTAGCAATTCCTCACATTCAAATAATAGGAATAGTCAATTCAATTAATTAAAGAAATACCTTGAGAGTGCTGATTGGAGACCGCTCGATGTTCTTCGACCTGAATTTCCGATTCACGAGACGAAAATCCATATCCTTTAACCCTAATTTCATAGAAGAAGACGCGGCAATGGCGATTGAACTGAGACCTTGGATTCCCACAACTGCCTGCTGCCAATTTAAACTGCAAGAGAGACGAGATCGGTGAAATTGGGGGCCATATCGCCACCGGAGGATGCACCGGCATCAATCGAGCAAGAGCAGATCCAACAGAGAAGGCCGCCACCGCGCTAGCGCTGTGCAGATTGAGGCGACTCGTCTTCACCTCGCCACAGATCTGGCTCCTCTGTCTGCAGCAGCAACAGAGAGCGGGGTGGTGGATCTAGTGGTTGCGCGATCAGAGACCGCGGTGGTGGATCCGGTGGCCGGGGGAAGAGACGGGGAAGAGGACCGATCTGAGGGGTGGGGAGAAATCGATGATGAACAATATAGAGGAATCCCGCAAATGGGAACGGGTTTAGGTTTTAGGGATATTTATAGGAGCCATTTCGCAAATTTGTCCAAACAACGTCTATTTCGCAAATACGTCCAATAAATGTGCCTTTTTCGCAAATTTTCTCAAATTATATTGGCTTATTAATAATATATGAATCAAATATTGGATAGATTATTTGATTTAAAAAGATAAGTTTTAATGGATAACTATATAAAATGTGATTTTTTTAAATTAAATATATGTTCTTATGCCATCGATTAGTTATGAAAAAATTTAGCAAATTTTCTAACATATATTTTGGGATATATATTATTATATAATTATATCTTTTTAAATACCACTTTGTTTGGGAATAAAAAGTATATCTCATATCGGTTTGACGACAATTGCCAAATACCAAAACATAAGTTATAGCATTATAGATAAATTTCTCTTTCTCAAATTTTATCATTAAGATGGTACATATATCCCTAACCAAATAACGAACATCGATCTGCTTTAATTTCAAAAATTAATTAATATGGACACATCTGTACATTGAAATTAATTAATAAAATTTAGCAAATTTTCAAACCAAATTAAGTCACGTATTGATCTAAAGCGAGAGAGAAAGTGGTGGTGAATATTCACAATATTCTATGATCTATGCAAACCATATATATCCAATCATTAGATTAAAGTTAGGTAAAGTCCAGAGTTCCGCTTCTTTCCTCTCAAATATTTGAATTCATAATTAATATATTTAACTATTTAATTTCAACCATTCAAAGCTATTAAGATAGAGCTAAATGAGTCAGAGATCGTGATTAAACAAAGTCGATCTTAAATAATATGTCTAATTATAATATTTATTTTATTATATTAATTATCTTTTTAATTTACGTTTCAAACTACATTCCATCACCACAATTTACGTTTGGAACTATACTTTTCATCAGACAATTTAATTTACATTTGAACACACATGTAATCTTTTTGATCGATGGTATAGATTTATTTAAGACGTTTCCTATTGTTATTTAAGACTTTTTGATCGATGGTATAGATTCATATTCTAATTGTTTCAAATGGCAATAATCAAGGGGTTCCACCGAATAATTCAACAATTAACCGGAATATTATTCAGATGTATTGATGGATTTATGCGGTATAATTTTGATTACAAAATCTTAATTAACCATTCAAATCTATCCACTAGGGTCACTAACTAAAAAAAAATCCTATCCATCGGCCCACTAAGCAATACACACCCAAATTCATCGGTACCAATCTGGGCAACTCCCACTCACGCGCATCAATTTGGCAGGTAAGCCAATTCACACCTTGGGCCCCAACATTTTCATTATAAAAAAGGGAAAAAAGCCTAATTATCACAGCCTTCCATTTTGCTTCGATCAACGACCAAGATTTGTTAACACAAAACACAATAAGGCTTGTTAACATTTGATCCATACTCTATATATATATAGAGTATGGATCAAATATTATCAAGTCTTATTGTGTTTTGTGTTAACAAATCTCGACCCTTGATTGAGGAAGGATGGATGGCTCAGATTAACCTAATATATTAATTTAAATGGAAAATAAAAAAAACCCACCCACCCTTTAGCGCGTGACTGCCGTCTACAATATAACCCTAAAGCGAAGAGAACCAGATCTCGGAGAAGCACTTCACATCGGTCGTGTGGGGGCGGTTTCCAATCGGCGGCGATGGCAGGGGTGCGATTCAGGCAGCCAATGGTGTGTCTTGCGCTGCTGTGTTCGATTGTTATAGGGATTTAGGGTTGAAGATTGGGCAGCCAACGGAGGCGGTACGGTGCATCCGGAGATCAAAATCGGACTCCGATGGATGGGGCTTCTTCAATCTTTAATTGATAGCGGTGGTTGGCGGTGAGACGGTGGCGAAGGAGGAGCCGATTGTACAGCCCGCAATCTAGGGAAGGTGGTGAGACGATGGCGGCCAAGGCGGTACTGTAATCTTCAATGCTTCTCACTTCCCGTTCCCTGGTCCACACAAACACACGCGATGGGCGAGGGGTCGAGGGCAAGGTCGGGCTGCTTGATCGCAGAAGAACGCGGAGCCCATGCGGAGGCGATGGCCGATTGCAGAGGAAGAACTCTCGGATGCCAATCTCGCGAACCCTAGGATCTCCGACGACAGCTTCCGATTGCGAGCGAGGGCCACGAACAGGTAGGCGACGATCAATCTGTGTTCGATTGCTGCTCAATCTTGTGTAACTCTTGTTTTCTTCTTCTTGAATTGCTGCTCAATCTGTATTCGATTTCATCGGATCTCCAAGGTACATGATGAGTTTGTCGCTTGAAGGAATTATTCATTGGTATGCAATAAATATTCGATCAAGAATAAGAAATTATTCATTGGTATGCAATAAATATTCGATGGAATGTGATAGAGTATTCGTTACTATTTAATTATTATTTCATGTAGAGCTACTATTCGGCAAGTTTATAGTTTATATTCGTTGATAATACAAAATTATTCATATGTATTTGATCAAGAATAAGGAATATTGTATATAGATTAGTGGTTGCTCATGATTCTCCTCCTTATTCGATCAAGAATAAGGAATTATTCATTGGTATGCAATAAATATTCGATGGAATGAGATAGGTTATTCCTTACTATTTAGATATTATTTCATGTTCAGAGTCAATATTCGGCAAGTTCATATTTTCTATTCGTTGATAATATAGAATTATTCATATGTATTTGGTTAATTAGATGTGGAAAATCAAGAATTACATTTACATACTCTTCCAACCCAGCGAATAATTACTATCAATTTAGCGAATAATTACTATCAATCTAGCGAATAGTTGCAAAATTGACCAACCATTTTGCTATTATCTAAATGATAACTCCTCTTTACGGATGAATAATAACGATTAATTTAGCGAATAATTACTATTAACCTAGCGAATAGTTGCCAAATTGACCAACTATTTTTCTACCAAAAAAAACGTTACGCCAGAAAGTGCAAGCAAAATTTGGAAGTTTAAAGTCATTATTCGTTGATAATCTGGAATTATTCGGTAATTTATTAGGAATTATTAATTGAACACCCAGTGCAACCGAAATCTCCCCCTAAAAAAAACGTTGCCTCAAAAAAAAATTCAACGAACGCGCTTCCTCTTAAGCAAGTTGGCTATAAAAGTGGTGGAGCCTACTCTTTTTTATTTAAATAAATAGAGAAAATCTCAATTAATCTCACCCATTCATTTCTAATCCATCAATGGCTTAGATTTGTTAACACAAAACACAATAAGGGGTGTAAATACCTGACCCAACATATATATATATATATATATATATATATATATATATATATATATATATATATATAGAGAGAGAGAGAGAGAGAGAGAGAGAGAGAGAGAGAGAGAGAGAGAGAGAGAGAGAGAGAGAGAGAGAGAGAGAGAGAGAGAGAGAGAGAGAGAGAGAGAGAGTGGATGAAATGTTTACAAGTCTTAACATGTTTTGTATTAACAAATCTGAACCATTGATTGAGGGTAAATAAAAGGCTAAGATTAATTGTTAGTTTTTCTAATTTATAAATAAAAAAACAAATGTGTCCCAACAAAATTTCCCCACTCACCTATTATAATGCGTGTAACCACTCCCCAACCCAATTTGTTTTTAAAACCCTAACCAGTAACCACTCATAAATCCCACACAACCGTACACAAAGAGAATAAGAAACGATGACGGAGGCGATAGCGGCCGGCCTAAACGGCGATGGCGGAGCCGTCCGCGGTGAGATGATGGTGCTCGCCTCCCTCTCCTTGCCTCGCCTCGCCTCGCCAGGATTCGATGCGATGAGGGTTTCGACAACCAGCGGCGGCGAACTGGCGATGGCGATGGAGAAGCAGCGTTGTCGATGGCGAAGCGGCGATGTCGATTTGCGGAGGCGGACTAGGTCCGATTTGCGGAGGCGACGATGTCGATCTATGACTTCGATTCATCTTCCCCGCCTTAGTCGACCTTGATCTCCAAGAAACACAAACCAGACAAGGTTAATTCGATTTTGTTTTCCATTCATTCATTTTCTGTAGACCTAGTTTTCCCCTCGGACTGATGTTTGCTGGATTTTTAGGAGCGTCTAGGTGTGGACCCTAATTGATCAGATGAACAAACGCTTCCAATATTCCATAGGAAAGGGTGAGAGATATAAGCGTGCAGTAAAATCGATTGAAGTTTTGCTTCCAGTGGCTTCTTCTCTGTAAACTCGATTCCAATGGAGAGGGCGAAAGCAAGATCTGAGAAGATTCCATCCAGGGGAGAGGCCGGCACCTTCATATCTCTGTATTGTGTCAATCAATTTGGTTTTTGGGAAGTTATATTCAAAATAGGATTTGTTTTACAATTGTTCTTGAGATTCAATCTTTGTTTAAAATTGTTCATAAATTACGATATTCGGTAAATTCGGAGTAATTATTCATTGATAATCATGAATTATTCAGGTATATGGGGCAATTAGATATAGGTTTCGTGAAATTCAAGCTCATGAGTTGATCGACCATTCGCCAAGTTCATAGTTACTATTCCTTGATAATAAGGAAATATTATATGTGTGTGGGGAATTAGATGTGGTTTTCTTGAAATTTAACCCCTGTGTAAAATTGTCTATGACTATTCGTCGAGTTCAGAGTCACTATTCGTTGATAATAAGGAATTATTCATACGGTAATTAGATGTGAGAAATCAAGAATTACATTCATATACTCTTTCAACCTAGCGAATAATTCTTATCAACTTAACGAATAATTACTATGTATCTAGCGAATAATTACTATCATAACAGCGAATAGTTGCAAAATTGAGTAATTGAACAATTACTATCAATCTAACGAATAGTTACTATTAATCTAACGAATAGTTACTATTAATCTAGCGAATAGTTGCGTAATTGACCAACGAATAATTACTATTAACCTAACGAATAATAACTATTAACTACCGAATAATTACTATCAACTTAACGAATAATTACTATCAAACTAGCGAACAATAACTGGCAAAACTACCGAATAATTAGTATCAACCTAACGAATCATTACTTTCAAACTAGCGAATAATAACTATAAGTGAGCGAATAATTACTATCACCTTATCGAATAGTTCAAACAGTGCACCACACAACCCAGGAAAAAAAAAACGTTACCTCCAAAAAAAACACGCGCTTACTTTCAGCAAGTTGGCTATAAAAGTGGTGGGACCTACTCTTTTTTCTTTAAATAAAAAGGGAAAGTCTCAATTAATCTCACCCATTCATTTCTAATCAATCAATGGCCTATATTTGTTAACACAAAACACAATAAGGGGTGTAAACACCTGACCCAACCTCTCTCTCTCTCTCTCTCTCTCTATATATATATATGGGGATTCCTTCAAATGTAAAAAGTCTTTATCCTGTAAAATGTGCTTAACGTGTAAAATTCCTAAATTAGGACACGCTACTCCCAAAATTAGCAATTTCCCTCCTCCTTTGACAAAACGCTCAGTTCCTCGCCTTCTCCCATGGCCACGCCGGCTCCTCACCTCTCCTCTCCCGTCTTTCTAACTCCAACCCTAGATTCAGCCGCTCTCCTCTCCTCTCTGCCCTCTTGCTGGTGGATGAAGTTCGCTTGAATGATGCGAAGACTTCTCAATTTTCGTTCAACGTAGGCGGCGAATTGAGCGCTGGTGGGAGGCTTGAGCTCCGACCGCTCCGGCTTCTGAAATCTCCGGCGCTTCACCCCAGTTCCTCCACAACGCTTTACCCTTCTCCATCCCGTTACCTTCCGCCAACCACTAGCCACTCCACCGGCGAGCCGTCCTCCCCATCACTGACCACCCGACAGCAACCCCTCCTTCACCCTTTCGAAAAATTATATAACATACAGCCCTAAACTCCCATTTTTATCCAAAGAGTTGGTAAGTTTTCATCTATTCTACTCCTTTTCACTTTGATTTACTTGATTCCTTCATTAATTTGGTGATGTCAATTAGATTACAAGTTTTAGGGTTTAGTTTGGATGAAATTGATTTGGGATATTTGTGCACTTGCTTCTCTCTATTTTTTATACAACTGAATTGATTGGGGTTTTTATTGGGATTTGATGTTGTTTCCTTCATTAATTTGGTGATGTCAATTAGATTGCAAGTTTTAAACTCCATCTTCTGTTTTTCCTCCACTCCCAGCATTCGTCTGCACTGTTAAAATTCCAAGCCATGAGCATCGATCAAATCTTCTCAAACCATAAAAATCAATAGTATAATTTTAATTAGGTGGTCATTTTAAAATAAAAATGATTGAGCAAAAGAGATGCTTCTGAGTGCCTAATACCCTGAGATATTTCATGTATATGTTTTCTTGAGATATTTCCTTAGTATGATCTAAGGAAAATGTTAAGTTGCTAGCACAATACCCAGCTGAGACAACCCTAAAGATCAACTGAAAATGAATTTAGTTCAAAGATTAAAGAGAAAAGGAAATTAGTTCAACAAAGCACAAAAACAATACTGTTAGAATTATCTCAAAAGTTCATCTAACCGGCAACCACTCCATCAACCCATCACAGCTGAAATGAAACTCAATGATATATATCACGGACACCTCCTATATATTATCTCAGTCTCCTTGAAGCATATCTTTCATCTTTTCATGTTGGTAAGTTTTCATCTATTCTACTCCTTTTCACTTTGATTTGCTTGATTCCTTCATTAATTCGGTGATGTCAATTAGATTGCAAGTTGTAGGGTTTAGTTTGGATGAAATTGATTTGGGATATTTGTTCACTTATTGCTTCTCTCTATTTTATTTGATGAAGTTTCCCCAGAACCCTTCAAGTGAGTGGGAGGGAGCAATTGAAAATCAGGTGATGGATTTCACCCCTTTTGGCTCTATTTTCTCTTAGCAGGTACCTGGGGTACCATAGACCAGGAGTGAATCCACTTGAAACGATGCCAGTAGTCGGTTCTGATCATTCTGGTAGGTCTCCTCTAAACTCAGTTTAATTGCTACCCAATTGGCTATAAATGCATTTTGGACCCTAAGGTTTTTACCTTGCAAAAATAATCCCATATGTAGAATGTATTTACATTTCAAGTTCTCTCACATTACCTTGGTTTGTCTGTTTTGGTTGTCTAGTTCATCTCTAAGATCACATATAGAACAAAGAGACTGTCTTATCCGTGAAGGTATGTCATTCAAAACAACAGAAAATACCAGATACGGAGGTTATTCAAGCCCTCCGGCTGCAACACAAAACTTTAGTTTCTAGTCTACATTTTTTTTAATGAACATCCGTGCTAATTCATTAAGTGTCCTGTGCAAATATATTCCAAGTCCATGTGTTTCATATTATAAGAAAAGGCAAAAGATCGAAGAAAATCACATTGCATTATGATGATCTCTCAAGATCAGCTACTGTAAGAAGTAAACAAGCCAAAGAAACAAGAAACATAAGTACTCTGACTTGTAAAGACCGGGAAATTTTAAAATATTAAATTATTAAAAGAGTGATTTATAATCATTTCGATTTGTAAGGTTTGGAAGGTTTGGAAATTTCCATCCTTGAGCTATTGGTTTTATTCTAAATATTTCAAAACGAGTTCCGACATGATTTAATTAGAAATTTAAAATATGCTTTATCTCGCTTTCATATGCGAAAATTTAAAATAATATTTGGTGTTCATTATTTATTTCGGAATTGAAAATTTGAAAATCTTTTTGAGTCGAATCGGATAAGGTTGAGAGAGCGGGTCTCGGGATTTAAATTTTCAGGTATTTGATTTTTGAGGGTTGGGACCACATACCCTTGTCTTCTTCTTCCCCCCCATTTCTCTTCTCCGCTGTCGATCAGGGCAACAACTCCCCTCTAGCCTGTCATGAGCAAATTTGGGCAAAACCTCACATTCCCTTTCTCCTCATCACACCACCATTGTTTCACCATTCTTGACAAAAAGGTCAAACAACCTCATGCTTTTGTTCTGCTACCCATGCCATTGTTTGATTCCAATTTCAGAATTTTGTTCCCCTTTATTCCTATCTGATTTCCATTCCGACAACCACACAACCCAGCACTTGTACTGTCCAAATCAAACCCCAAAAACCCACAGGGGCGTCTCATACACAACCCTCACTCCCTCATTTCTCCTCTTCCCTCCATCTCTTTCTCTTCTCTCCTCAGGCGGCAGCACTGAGCCACCACCATCACAGCCAGGAGGTCCGAGTTACAACGCCTCCCCCTCGTTCCCTTTTCCGGCGAGCTCGAGCCAACACCATCTCCCCGGACGTCAAGGCGAAAGCAAGTGCACCGGGTATCCTTCGAGCGCTGTCCGACCACGCCAACATCAGCCATTGAAGCCGGAGCCCAGCAACTCCGCCGAAACCGTCCGAGCCCTAAGTTCCCCCTTTCATGATTTCCCGTTTAAGGTCGGTCACGATTTCTTCTGTTTCGATTCCAAATCTTCGTCAAGTGTCCTCTATTCATCTCTCGCGCTTCCTAGGCCTCATAGGGACCCTCTTCCACCGTCGTCGCAGTCGGAGCCGGCCTTGGAGCACCCCGGCGCTGCAGCTTCGCGCAACCGGTAATCAATGTCCTTCCTCCCTTGCCTCGTTTTCGTTTTATTTATCTGGGTGTAGTCGGAATCGGTCTTGGTTCCTTTTGAGGAGAGTTGGGGTCGGAAAGGGTGGTCGCCGGCAGGAGATTGGGTTTCATTCTTCCCCTATCGTTTTCCGACCGGTGATCTGTTTGTTTCAGAGGTGAGAGACGTGTCTAAGGTAGGAGGCAGACCCTATTCTTTCTTTCTTTTGGGCCGGATCCCTCTTGGCTTTTATTTCAGATTTTTGGGTATTGGGCTCTCGGTTTTGGATACGGGTTGGGCCTAATTAATTTTATTCCGGATCCGGATCCTCCTCCTTTGCTTTCTGATTGAGATCGGGTTGTGGGCCTAATTCTATTCGGGTATCTTGGATCCGGGTCCTATTCTTCAGATTTGGGTGTGGGCTCAGGTCTTGGCCGGGCCTTCTTTCTTTCTTTCTTTTCTTTGGGGCTGGTTTCCTCCTTCCATCCGGGTTGTGAGCTTTGGGTTTAGTAGAGTGTTTTGTTATTGTTGTTATTATTTATTATGTCTATGTTATGGGTATATTTTGCTATATTAAAAAAATATATATAAATATAAAATTCGGTTTATCTCTTTTAAATATTATATTTCTGAGATTATGACTTACATTTAAGTTGTGTTATAAATATTATCATTTGGAAAATGTTAGTTATGGTGTTAAAATGTGATTTTGGGAGTTGAAATGATTTATTGGCTTTGAACTATAAATATGATTGGGAAAGATGATCTCATTTTGGTATCTTATTTTAAGCTAAGTATTATTCCGTAATTTATTTAAAGGGTATTTAAGTTTCGGAAATGTTCTTTACGGATTCATGTTTGGAAAACCAAAATACCGGAATTATTCCTATATTATGATTTTGAGGTATTGGCTTTAAGGTTTAAATGTTCAATGTCGGGATTTTGTCTTGATTTGATGATGTTAGTTTTGAGAAGGAAATTGGAAGAATGATTTTGGTTGATGTTGATCATATCAAAAAGGTTTTGAAAAATGGTTTTACTATCGGTTGGTTTTGAGTATGTTGAGAACTTGGGATTCATATCTATGAATATTAGTCCGGTAGCTTATGGAAATGGCTTGATGCTAGGTGTGTATTGCTTATGGATTGCTTTGGACTTGCATTTGGGCCCTTGCTTGTGTTATTTTGTTGTTCTGCATCTTCAGGTAAGTTCTCTAGGGGGCTTACTCAGGTTGGACATTCATGCCTGTTGTTGCATTTTATGTTAGGTGCTGCATATGCATAAAAGCATGCCATGTAGTATCCTGTTTAGGTTGCACTAATTAAATGAGCATCTGCTTACTTTATGCGTTTGAAACAGAACGGCCGTTATCTGTGATAGTCCTAGAGTCTTTGCTAGGGTCATAGGGTAGCCCAGCCTCATCGGGTACCCTGAGTCAATTGAGTCATGAACTTCCTTATATTATGAGATGCCTGCGGGCTTTATTCTGGAGCGGGTTAGGCATGCGTGCCCCCTGATTATGATGGAATGCATTCACGAGCTGGCCAGTCTCCGCCCTATCGGAAGAGGGTGGAGGTAGGAGAGGGATATGCCACTTGGCATTGTCTTGGGCCCTTTACAGTATTTTTACACATTATTATGACTTGGAGCATGCTAGTGTGTTTGACTTTCGTACTGCATTAGAGCATCTTTATTAGGTATAACACATACTATGTGGCCTCAGCGAGGACTGCCGGTCCCGCATGAGTGGCTCGATCTGATTCCTTTCCCCGTTCTTTTTTTTAAAGGTATTCTCTGCAGATTGAGTGCTCGATGTCTATATGACGGGGTTTCCTTTTGGCGAATCGAAGAATCTAGCTAATATCCTAATTTAGTAAAATGGTAATTACACACTCATGATTTGGTTTTGACCGGTTCTGCCGTGACACTTGTATCTTTACTTTGCTTCCGCCTTACCTCCGTTTGAAATGGATTCCGCGACATAGTCTTAGGACAGGTTAAGGGTACACAACGGCCCTTCGATGTTTTTAGGGTTTGAAATCCCTCTTTCTAATAATCTTAAAATGAGTTTGAAACCTCGACCCGTACCTGGATTGCAAGATCCGAACAAGGGGTTTTATCCCTTGAAACGTAAACCGGGAATCATAATTCTGGGCCGTTACAAAGATGGTATCAGAGCTGAGGTTGTGCAATTTGGGTACAAAATGGTCGAGTGTATGTTTTGGAAAACCGCCCATGAATTTCAAATGATTTGAAAGTGTTTTAAAAAGGGCAAAATGAACTTAAGACGCCTAACTGAAATTGGACTAAGTAATGAACTCGGCTTGTAATAAAAGAGGAAAACCGACCAAACGGGGACACGATTGGGTAGTAAAGGCGCTAGACCACCCCTATTGGGTATAGTTGGGAACGGTAGGCAAAATACTAGCTTGCTCTTTACAGATGGGTCTGGAAGGTTGCAAGGAGATTGTTATGAGTGTTATTAACTGATTCTATGCTGAGTGCTTGCTATGCTAGAGATTTGATTTGGATGCCCTAACAATGAAATGTGTACTGACTTGTCTGTGCAAACGGGATAGTGGGAGTCCCCTTGTTCTTATGTGGTCAAGCCCAGCTTGTGTGGGACAGCCTCTTCCACTATGTTAAACCTTTTTTTTGGTTCTATCGAATCTTTCTTTTGGATGTCAATGTCTTTGACGGGAATCAGGTTGGTAAACACATTGTGTCGAGAATGGTGGTTGGATATTAAGGTTGTCTGAGTGAGTGTTGGAAGTTCTTGATGTCACCTTGAGTCAGAAGTAAGGTATTTTTGGGTCTGTCTTTCCCTATTCTTATGATGATCAACCAGTGTCTTCTTGCCATGAAGAGTCGTACCGGAGTCCCACGGGAAAGAGGGGTGATGAGTCAGTTGGGGAAGGTCCATGGTTGCCCTTAGGGATCTCTGTCCGGTTGTAATGGTGACTCTCTGAATCGCATGACATGATTTTGTAGTCTCTGACACGTGCCTTGTGAATAACCATTGGTACCAAGTTGTTGTGTTATTACATGTGTGACTAGTTACATTGCTTAAGTTCGTGTTATGTCTTGCCTTCTATCATGATTGTATGTTGTTATAGCATGCCTACTTGACCTATTGTATTAATTGCGCTAATGATCGATTGGAAGCATGAACCATATGGCATGAACCTATATGCTTGTTGTTTTCGTCTAGGTTAGGTCCATGATAGTGTGATCAACTCTTCTCAGTACAAATGCTTGTAAATGATTTTCTTAGCGTGCTAGATGATGACACGTCGATGCTCCTTATTCCTTTTTGTGACAAGAATCTATCGCATGCCCATCCATTTTGTATTCGTCAAATTGAATAGTGTTGATGATTTTGCAAGTTAATATTGTTGTGTGTTACTTACGTGGAATGGAAAATATGAGGTTTAATTGAGTCTTGGTGAATGCATGTTTCATCCTAGTATGTGCTAATTTGAACTCAGGTCCTCGTATTCTAGTCATACTGCCCATTACTTGGACTTGTGTTATACATCGTTACACTTTCCTCATTCTTCTATATCGTCGGAACGTGATTGAATTTATTTCCTAAGTATCGTCATGATTAGTTGCATGCATGATGCATGTATCGTATGTTAAGTTGAGTCTTTAGCATCATGTAGGATTCTTGGTTGTGACTCGTGTGAATTATATCTTACATGCATTATTGCTGATTCTCTCTTGAGCTAGGTTCTTAATAGTGTGGTTCTTCCCTCTTTCTGTTACCATAACATATCTTACTCATGCAAGTTAAGTGATTTGAATTCGATGGTCGATTTGCTTTCCGTGATGGTTAATCATAACATGCTCACATGTTGTCGCTAGGTAGTGTCTCTCCATTACTCTATGATATTCTCTCGTACTTGCATGAACGTATGGCTTGACACCTCGCATGATCACACACCACGTTATATTATGATTTCGCACACGCATGACACCTGAATGTTAGGATGAATCTAATCGCATTATCTTGACTGTATTCATGTTCGATATGTGTCAGTAGTGTCCTGTAGGGCTTATGATTCCCAATATGACTCGCTAAATGATCACGTGTTGTACTTGTTCTAGGATGTGATGACTATTGTACCATATATGTGCTCTATGATGGTTTGTTCTTGGCATGATTATAATCTATCGCCCATGATTTCCTTCTTGTTACTGTTGATGATGCCTCATGTTTCGTGAATATTATGTCGAACTCCTCTTAATGACTCTTGACTATGCTTGTATCACATCATGTAGCGCTAGTACCATGTAGGATGCATGCTTTCTAAATGTATCTCGTCATATGACTACGTGTCATGCTCGACCTATTATATGATCGTTGTGTCAGATGAGATAGTTACCATGTTGCTCTTATATGTCTTCGTGTGAGCTTAATCTGACTGCTACGATATATCTCGCCACGTTATATTTGAACTCACTTGTCTATGCATACACCATGCCCGTGTATTGTTCATATATGTGATAATTGCTATACTCATTTAAATCCCGCATATTCTGTTTAAAGTTGCTGAGCATATCTGCTTCCATGGAATCACATACTACTAGTTTATCTCGGATGCATCCGTGTAGGACTCTCGATCGTGTCTTTGAAAATGAATACGAATGTTGTCCCACTTGAGATAGGTACATGTTAGTGTGGATTAGTGCGATTGATATACTCTATGTTGAACTCATGTTTTCCTGTCGCAACTATAACCTAAATGGACTTCCATAAGAGCATCGTTGCTATTCTCGGGTCGGAGTTTCATCTCTAGTTGTCGTCTTCAGTTGTGATCCGTGTTTGTCCCCGAAAAGGATTTGGGTTATCTCCTCTTGTCACTCCCCTATCTCCGCTAACTTGAACTCCTACGCGATACATTGAACGAGCGACCGCACAGGAAAGAGAAAGGAAGTTGGATAGCGATAGAGCAGTGCAGCAGAAGCGTGGGCCCATAACCCACGAGCCTCAGGATCAATGATGTCGACGGAACGAGCACACATCGAGAATTGCGGATACTAAGTACAATATGACTTGCAAGCGGGAGTGTTCTCCGTTCGAATTGCTAACCCTTTTGAATTTATTGACGATGATATTGCACTGCCCTAGTGATGAGATTTACGTGTTGATGTGTTGACTTGATGATGACTGTTGCCTGATTGCCTGTTGCGTATGATAATATGATTTGATGACTTGTAGATCTCGTGTACCATGGTGTCTTGACGTGTTGCTACTCTAAGTTGCTAAGCGTGATTTGAATTCCTTTGCTTGTAAAATGTGAACTACATATGCTAAGAAGCCTGAATTGTATCTGATAAGGTTAATGCAACATGTTAGCTTGACTTGATTATGTTCATATATGATGTTGCGATGGTTATTAAGCATGATGGTAGACTGAGACTTGTTGAACCCGTGATGTTATGTTTATGAATGCTAGTTGCATGATGTAGACCTTATGTTTGATGATTTTCATGATTGCTTCTTCCTTAAACTTGTGGGTGAGGTCATTTGGTAGCGTGGTTGGAGAGTGATGAAAGAATTTTGGGCTATTAGGATGATCGATGATATTATGAGGTAAGACGAGAGAGGGATGTGGTTGGCAGGGTGTGATGTTTTGATGTCTTGAGTAGTATGAGAAGATTACGGAATGACTCTTGAGAGTATTTAGGACATAACATGAGAGGATGCTCAGGTGTGGAGTTAGAGATAGGAGTTGAATTCTTAGAGGTGGATGGTGCGAGGTAGTGCTTGGGGGAATGAGGGGCGAGATTGGAGTATCAGAATGAATTGGGATTTCTTTGGGGAAATTTTGTCTGAGTTGACGATGGCGAGTCTAGAAGATCATTAGTCTTGGCTTGAGAGTGAGAATTGTGTTTTATTTTGACTGGTATGATGTGAGGAATTTTCTTGATTTTGTGATTTATCTATCTGCTGGCATGATGTTAGATAACGACCATGATGAACTTGATATGGAATTACATGTTGATATGCAATATTAAAAAATCTAATTGGTAGTGACTAGTGTTATCATGCTATATTGATGTTTGCTATCCTGTTATGTTGTTTTAGAAGCGTGATAGGATGTGTTGTGATATGATAGCATATGAGATCATAATGTGTTATTATGTGAAAGCATGATGTTATGCTATATGGTCATTAAGCCTGATTAGGGATATGTTAAATGATGAATATGACTTGTATATGTAAGATAATGGTGCCTAATTATTAAATGAATGTTATATGATATTGTGATGAGTTATAGTAATGTCTTTCGAGCATGTGACACCTTGATGATTGATATATTGGTTGATCTTCCCTTTTTGCCGAATCTTAACGACATGACTTGTTGTGTTAATGTGTTGAGAATGAGTTTTGATTCGTTGACTCTATGGTGAGGAGGTACCTTTTATGACTTTGGTGTGATATCGAGATGTGTGTAATCATTTTGGCATAGATGCATATTAGGACCTTTAGTATGATGTGGAGATGTCGATGTGACCTTGTGACACTGTGTTGGCATATGTTTGAGACTTGTCCTATGATGTACTCGTTGAGGATCGATTGCTTATGTAGTGATGCATTGATTATGGCTTGTGAATTTTGCTTGATTTGAGACTGATAGATTAATTTGATTATGAAAACTAGGAAGAGAATATGGGATTAGCCCTTAGAGGTGGATGATTCCACCTCCGAGCTTCTGAATTTGATTGATTGTTATGCGGAAAACTGATTTGGGTTTGGAGGATTTTGACAAAATTTTGATTGAAAGGATTTGACTTGTTTTGGTGTAAAGGTGCTTGGTTAAACGTTGGATTTGAAGATTTGGACGGTTTTGAAAAGGATTAACTTAGATTTGTAAGGAATAAACATACCGAGGATTTCGACGATTTTGAGGTTCATCTTTTTCAATTGCGGAATCCCTTTTTAAACTTTTCTACCCGGGCTTATATTATAACGCCTCACGAAGTGGATACAGACATTTTATAGGGGCGCATATAGAATGCTTGCTAAGACCTAGTAGAGACACTATGATTGCTTTTTGAGTTATGATGCGACCGAAAGGTCGGGGTAAGGGTGTGATAGGGGCCCATATCACATACTTGCTACGACCAATTGGGAATGTTATGATCATGTCAAGGGTATTGTGAGGATCTCATACGGGCCCCTATGAGATGCTTACAGAATCAATGACATGATCCTTGGACTCACCAATTTAAAACTTCATCCCCATGTTTTAGAGTGATTTTAGTCTCGGGGACGAGACTTGTTTTTAGAGGTGGATGATGTAAAGACCGGGAAATTTTAAAATATTAAATTATTAAAAGAGTGATTTATAATCATTTCGATTTGTAAGGTTTGGAAATTTCCATCCTTGAGCTATTGGTTTTTATTCTAAAGTAGTGTAATACCCGTGCCTTGAAGGCACGGGAGCTTGATCCATTTTAATTTGAACATCATTTTATATATCTATATAATATTATATTAATATATATACGTGTTTACAAAAAAAATATGTATAAAGTATTTTTTTTTATAATTTATAAATTAGTTGGAAAGAGATACGATACAAATTTTGAAAATGATTTAATAAGGTAAAGTAGTAATAATACTCAAACACACCACCTAATATAATTTAATTGTGGGCGTGACACGTCGGCAAAATGCTAGCAAAATTAGCAATATTATAATAGATATATATTGCAATCGGAAAAAAAAATGGAAACATGTCTCAATATTTACGGCAATATAACCGAAAAAAAAAGGAATGGATTCAAATCAGATTTAAAATAGGAAACAAATATTTTAAAGTTTCCATAATAATATTGACCAATAAGAAAATCTCATTTGAATAAAAAAATCAACTTTAATTGTGGGCGTGACACGTCAACAAAATGCTAGCAGAATTAGTAATATTAATATATTAATAGATAGATTAATAGATAATAGATATATATTGCAATCGGAAAAAAATGGAAACATGTCTCAATATTTACGGCAATATAAACGAAAATAAAAAGGGAATGGATTCAAATCAGATTTAATATAGGAAACAAATATTTTAAAGTTTCCATAATAATATTGACCAATAAGAAAATCTCATTTGAATAAAAAAATCAACTTTAATTGTGGGCGTGACACGTCAACAAAATGCTAGCAGAATTAGTAATATTAATAGATAATAGATAGATAGATTAATAGATATATTGCAATCGGAAAAAAAAATGGAAACATGTCTCAAAATTTACGGCAATATAAACCAAAATAAAAAAAAGAATGGATTCAAATCAGATTTAAAATAGGAAATAAATATTTTAAAATTTCCATAATAATATTGACCAATAAGAAAATCTCATTTGAATAAAAAAATCAACTTTAATTGTGGGCTTGACACGTCAGCAAAATGCTAGCAGAATTAGTAATATTAATAGATATTTCAAAACGAGTTCCGACATGATTTAATTAGAAATTTAAAATATGCTTTATCTCGCTTTCATATGCGAAAATTTAAAATAATATTTGGTGTTCATTATTTATTTCGGAATTGAAAATTTGAAAATCTTTTTGAGTCGAATCGGATAAGGTTGAGAGAGCGGGTCTCGGGATTTAAATTTTCAGGTATTTGATTTTTGAGGGTTGGGACCACATACCTTTGTCTTCTTCTTCCCCCCCATTTCTCTTCTCCGCTGTCGATCAGGGCAACAACTCCCCTCTAGCCTGTCATGAGCAAATTTGGGCAAAACCTCACATTCCCTTTCTCCTCATCACACCACCATTGTTTCACCATTCTTGACAAAAAGGTCAAACAACCTCATGCTTTTGTGCTGCTACCCATGCCATTGTTTGATTCCAATTTCAGAATTTTGTTCCCCTTTATTCCTATCTGATTTCCATTCCGACAACCACACAACCCAGCACTTGTACTGTCCAAATCAAACCCCAAAAACCCACAGGGGCGTCTCATACACAACCCTCACTCCCTCATTTCTCCTCTTCCCTCCATCTCTTTCTCTTCTCTCCTCAGGCGGCAGCACTGAGCCACCACCATCACAGCCAGGAGGTCCGAGTTACAACGCCTCCCCCTCTTTCCCTTTTCCGGCGAGCTCGAGCCAACACCATCTCCCCGGACGTCCAAGGCGAAAGCAAGTGCACCGGGTATCCTTCGAGCGCTGTCCGACCACGCCAACATCAGCCATTGAAGCCGGAGCCCAGCAACTCCGCCGAAACCGTCCGAGCCCTAAGTTCCCCCTTTCATGATTTCCCGTTTAAGGTCGGTCACGATTTCTTCTGTTTCGATTCCAAATCTTCGTCAAGTGTCCTATATTCATCTCTCGCGCTTCCTAGGCCTCATAGGGACCCTCTTCCACTGTCGTCGCAGTCGGAGCCGGCCTTGGAGCACCCCGGCGCTGCAGCTTCGCGCAACCGGTAATCAATGTCCTTCCTCCCTTGCCTCGTTTTCGTTTTATTTATCTGGGTGTAGTCGGAATCGGTCTTGGTTCCTTTTGAGGAGAGTTGGGGTCGGAAAGGGTGGTCGCCGGCAGGAGATTGGGTTTCATTCTTCCCCTATCGTTTTCCGACCGGTGATCTGTTTGTTTCAGAGGTGAGAGACGTGTCTGAGGTAGGAGGCAGACCCTATTCTTTCTTTCTTTTGGGCCGGATCCCTCTTGGCTTTTATTTCAGATTTTTGGGTATTGGGCTCTCGGTTTTGGATACGGGTTGGGCCTAATTAATTTTATTCCGGATCCGGATCCTCCTCCTTTGCTTTCTGATTGAGATCGGGTTGTGGGCCTAATTCTATTCGGGTATCTTGGATCCGGGTCCTATTCTTCAGATTTGGGTGTGGGCTCAGGTCTTGGCCGGGCCTTCTTTCTTTCTTTCTTTTCTTTGGGGCTGGTTTCCTCCTTCCATCCGGGTTGTGAGCTTTGGGTTTAGTAGAGTGTTTTGTTATTGTTGTTATTATTTATTATGTCTATGTTATGGGTATATTTTGCTATATTAAAAAAATATATATAAATATAAAATTCGGTTTATCTCTTTTAAATATTATATTTCTGAGATTATGACTTACATTTAAGTTGTGTTATAAATATTATCATTTGGAAAATGTTAGTTATGGTGTTAAAATGTGATTTTGGGAGTTGAAATGATTTATTGGCTTTGAACTATAAATATGATTGGGAAAGATGATCTCATTTTGGTATCTTATTTTAAGCTAAGTATTATTCCGTAATTTATTTAAAGGGTATTTAAGTTTCGGAAATGTTCTTTACGGATTCATGTTTGGAAAACCAAAATACCGGAATTATTCCTATATTATGATTTTGAGGTATTGGCTTTAAGGTTTAAATGTTCAATGTCGGGATTTTGTCTTGGTTTGATGATGTTAGTTTTGAGAAGGAAATTGGAAGAATGATTTTGGTTGATGTTGATCATATCAAAAAGGTTTTGAAAAATGGTTTTACTATCGGTTGGTTTTGAGTATGTTGAGAACTTGGGATTCATATCTATGAATATTAGTCCGGTAGCTTATGGAAATGGCTTGATGCTAGGTGTGTATTGCTTATGGATTGCTTTGGACTTGCATTTGGGCCCTTGCTTGTGTTATTTTGTTGTTCTGCATCTTCAGGTAAGTTCCCTAGGGGGCTTACTCAGGTTGGAAATTCATGCCTGTTGTTGCATTTTATGTTAGGTGCTGCATATGCATAAAAGCATGCCATGTGTGCACGAAGGTTTCTAGAGAGAGGGCTCATCCCTCTCTCTAGAATGTTGTCTACCCTTTTTTTCCAAACCTTCAATTGCTAACCTTTGTCAAAATTCTGTTTCATTGTCCGATCTCGGTCGATGATCCAACACAAACTATTTTGAGAAATTAATTTCTGTCAAATATCCTCCTGGTGGGATCTTCTTTTGGCTACCTTGGTTTTGGCTTCCTGTTGTTCGGTTGCAAATGTCTTTCCATGGATCCCCATCTTTTGGTTGGTTATATACCCAATCGAATTGGGGCTTTTGGTGATTAAGGGCTCATCTTCCCTTTGTCATCAATCCCTTTGCCCAATTTGATCTGCAATAGACCCCCCCCCCCTCAAATCACTCGTTCGCAATTTCACTTCCCATCTCTGGTGGTTCTGTCGCTGGCGGTGTTTGTGTGGCGATTCCCTCCCCCCCACCCCCCCCTTCACCGTCTGTCGGTTTCGGATCTCCGTCGACTTCGCCGTCGGTCCGCATCTGGTGTTCGACGGTGTTTCAACTCCCTTGGTTTTGGTCCACCAGTCCTTGCATCGGTTTCGGCGATCTTGGTTTCGTCCTGACCGTGTTTCGGTGGCCTTGACAGGCCGATCTCGGTATCTACTCGTTGGTGCTTTAGCGTTGCCTTGGATCGCCTGCCGCCGGTGGTCTAGTGCCGGTGCTGTCATCCTTGGCGTGCACGCTGGTCTACTGGTTGCAATGATTAACCCTTGGCGTGCAAGGTTTTTATCTCCCCTTGCACGCCAAGCTTTAAAAAAAAAAAGTAAATAAAGAAAAAATTAAATGGTATTAAAAAAATCCCGAAAGGGTTTGAGTAAATCCACTCGAAAGGTTTTGTCTAAATCCCGTAAGGGTTTGACGATATTTTTGTAGGTGAAATCTTGACGGCGTTTTGCTCGAGCAGCTTGCGGCTCTGCTTCTGATGGTTCTAGGAGGTCTTCTGCTTGGTTAGGGGCGTGGAGTTTGGAGTCGGGTCTGGCTGGGGTCGTGGTGGTGCGCTCAGGGCAACTCCGTATCCGGGATAAAGTTTCCTTGGAGTTCGTCTGCACTACCCACAGGAGATAGAGTCCTGTACCGCTGGCCCGCGGTGCTACTGTCTGGTGGTGCTTGGCTTCGTTCTTCGACGGCTTCCTCAGCTTCTTTGGTGTTGGTCTTCTTGGATCGTTTTGTTGTAGAGTTTATTTCTGCTTGTTTTATTTCGCCTGTTATCTGTTTTTCTGTTCTTTTAGGTTGTACGTTTGACGGTTCGCCGTCTGCCGACTTTGTCAGCCTCTCGAAGAGTCAGACTTGTCTGACCTTCGAATTTTTACCTAATCAAAAAAATAAAAAATAAAAAATAAAATAAAAAGCATGTCATGTAGTATCCTGTTTAGGTTGCACTAATTGAATGAGCATCTGCTTACTTTATGCGTTTGAAACAGAACGGTCGTTATCTGTGATAGTCCTAGAGTCTTTGCTAGGGTCATAGGGTAGCCCAGCCTCATCGGGTACCCTGAGTCAATCGAGTCATGAACTTCCTTATATTATGAGATGCCTGTGGGCTTTATTGTGGAGCGGGTTAGGCATGCGTGCCCCCCGATTATGATGGAATGCATTCACGAGCTGGCCAGTCTCCGCCCTATCGGAAGGGGGTGAAGGTAGGAGAGGGATATGCCACTTGGCATTGTCTTGGGCCCTTTACACTATTTTTACACATTATTATGACTGGGAGCATGCTAGTGTGTTTGACTTTCGTACTGCATTAGAGCATCTTTATTAGGTATAGCACACACTATGTGGCCTCAGCGAGGACTGCCGGTCCCGCATGAGTGGCTCGATCTGATTCCTTTCCCCGTTCTTTTTTTTAAAGGTATTCTCTGCAGATTGAGTGCTCGATGTCTATATGACGGGGTTTCCTTTTGGCGAATCGAAGAATCTAGCTAATATCCTAATTTAGTAAAATGGTAATTACACACTCATGATTTGGTTTTGACCAGTTCTGCCGTGACACTTGTATCTTTACTTTGCTTCCGCCTTACCTCCGTTTGAAATGGATTCCGCGACATAGTCTTAGGACAGGTTAAGGGTACCCAACAGCCCTTCGATGTTTTTAGGGTTTGAAATCCCTCTTTCTAATAATCTTAAAATGAGTTTGAAACCTCGACCCATACCTGGATTGCAAGATCCGAACAAGGGGTTTTATCCCTTGAAACGTAACCCGGGAATCATAATTCTGGGCCGTTACATGACTCAATTTAGAATCCACTGATCTACATTGGAAACTAAAAAGAAATTCTGTTTAGGAAAGCTGTCGGGCAAGAAATTTTATTCTCCCTTCCTTTTTTTCTGTAAGAAACAAAGGTTTTAAAGATTTATAAAAAGGTGTAAAATGTTATAAACTAGTTACACCAACAACCCTCACAAAATATCCGAAAATGCACTCTTAAATCTTAATTATGTATTCCACACAGAGTTTCAATGATCAAATTATATTTGCAAAATAATCCCCAGTTGGAGAATATAACTGGGTTTGCATTCTATTTAGCTCCAACCTTCTACGAGTTGCGATTTATTTTGTAACATATGGTTGGACAGTTGGGATCATGGCATTCAAATTTCAGTTGAGATTATTTTAGACATTAGTTATAATTGGGAGTTATTTTTAGCCCAAATTTTACATTTGAAAATTTTCTTTCTGAAAACATGTCAACATTCAGAGAGGATATATACATACAAACATTCAAAGAATAAGGCAAATTACACTTGGCAAGAGTAATCTTTGTAGCTGGTTAGCTTGTGGAAATCATTTTTTTGGAAGCACTTCTTATGATTATGCACCTTGCTTTTTCCTCAGATTTGCTCCGACAGAGTTGCAGCTTCAAGCATTTACAGACATTGAAGAAGGTTTATGGTTTGGTAGCATCCGTAGTTTTTTTCAGTGATGAACTAAGTGATAAATCCGATCTAGAATCATCGAGTTCATCTGCATGTTCCTAAGAAAGGTAAAGGAACACAACCTGGAAATAACCTGTGGAGGTTCAGTCACTTGATCCATCACTGTCGGCAATGGAAAATCGAAACAGCAGCAAAGTTTCCCAGTGACGATCGTGACTCTACTGCTTTTTTTTTTTTGTCATTGAAGCTGGTCGTGTTGAACGGGAGTGCATTAGGGAACATTTAGCTGCAATTTTCTCCTTTAACTCGGATGTCAAAAGGAAGCTTTCAAACATATTGATGTCATGGGTTAGCAAGTTTTTCACACCACTGATCGTGGCGATGTGAATCTCAGATGCTCACTCTGAACCGTGGGGCGTTTGTGTTACTGCTGTTAGCCTATTACAGCTTACCTAAATTGGATTTGCAGTCATTAGAAATAGGGTAACCTTTTTGTTAAGTCCTTGAACCGGCCTTGATGTTGTGAAATGCTTTTGTGTGTAAAACGGAAAGCTATCGAAGCTGCTCCTCTCCCTTGTACATAGATACCTTCGCTGCTTCGCATCGTCAATTTGTAAGGAATGTTACTCTGTATATTCTTGTATACAGTCCTTGAACTGGCCTTGATGTTCTGGGCACTTTGTTTTACAATTGCACAACTGCACTTTACGGTTGCACAACTACACTTTAAAGATGCACACCATCACTTTAAAGTTGCACAACTGATCTTTACAGTTGCACAACTGCACATTACAATTTTATTAGCTCAAAATTGGCCTTTTGAAGTTTTGCACTAAAGCCTATTAGCTCAAAATGGTAGAGCAATGTGCCTACGCACAAAAATGCGGGTTCAAACCCCGTATAGGCTATCTATGTTTCTCGCTTACAAGTACTATGTTTCTCTTCATGAATAAGAGTGTAAGGTGCATTTGTGCAACTATAAAGTGCAGTTGTGCAACTGTGAAGTGTATTTGTGCAAATGTGAAGTGCATTTGTGCAACTGTGAAGTGGATTTGTGCACCTGTGAAGTGCATTTGTGCAACTATAAAGTGCAAATATAAGAACATAAATTGCAAAAATAAAATTGTAATGTGCACATTTAGAATACAATTGTGCAAATTTAAACTACAATTGTGCAAAAGTAAGATACAATTGTGCAGATTTAGAATAAAATTGTGCACATTTAGAATACAAGTGTGCAAAAGTAAGATACAATTGTGCAGATTTAGAATACAATTGTGCAAAAGTAAGATCATAATGTGCATGAATAAGACAAAAGATGTGTTTTTGAAAGCGATGTTTTAATTTTGTTTTTTTTTTTAACTTTTGAGAGTTTGGGATCACCTCTCTCATAATTTAGGTTGATAGATGTGAGTTTGAAATCGATTTTTTTACGTATAACAATTTCAAATTAAAGTGCATACTTGAGGTTAAAAAGTGCATAATTAAGGTTAAAAAGTGCACAACTAAGATTATAATGTGCATTATTAACAATTTGGGATTGGTATGTTCTTGTTTATAATATAACCTATGTGGGATTCGAACCCACATCTTTGTGCATACGCACATCGCTCTACCAATTGAGCTAATAGGCTATTCATATATAATGCCAAATGCAACATAAAAACATGAGAGAACTCATAGGATGGAGATATGTTGCAGATGGAGCAACAGATTGTAGCTGCTGGCGGGTCAATTCCACCCATGGATTTATCTTCCAAAGCCATCTAAGCTACTGTCCTGGCTAAGATTGTAACATAAGGTGAGGGCCTGCTGTGACAAGTAAGGGAGTAGTTCTATGACCTTGTTTACTGTG
This sequence comes from Persicaria tinctoria, assembly GCA_037127255.1. Lineage (NCBI taxonomy): Eukaryota > Viridiplantae > Streptophyta > Magnoliopsida > Caryophyllales > Polygonaceae > Persicaria > Persicaria tinctoria. The sequence continues at coordinate 62,969,825 of JBANSL010000008.1, read as the reverse complement.
TGTACTTATTGATTATCATTGAAGTAAGGGAGTAGTTCTATGACCTTGTTTACTATGTTGTTATCAGACTTGTATCCTTCCTTTTGAGCTTCTAATGGTAGCTTTTATTTTTCTTGAATCATAATCTGCTTGTCAAACCTAGATTAGGGTGATTAGCAGCTCCAAATGTGCAGTTATAGATCAGGGTGATTCTCTAGATTGATCCAAATCAGTATAACAGTTTGAAGCATCTAAAAGTGTCTGAGCAGTTCAGCTAGATGAAGGTTGTACTAACACTCTAACAGCTACCTATTCGCTCATCGATTCGCCTAACTGCACTCTTAATTTCAGTTTGAAATTGAACTCATGAGATCACAATGAACAATGCTTTCCTTGGGATTTCATTCAGTCTAAATCCATATGCATTTCCAGAAATCAATCGTATGTTTTTTTTTCATGTGATTTCACATAAATTGTGTTATCTACACATTTAGGGGGGAAACGCCATAAATGGACTAATCATATCAAACAGCGTCCAACATGCTGGTATACATGCCAGATCTTTGTTTTTTTTATAGAACTGAAGCTGAGGAATGTTTTTAGTTTTCGTCGAACAAAATGTTTTTCTCTGAAAATAAGAGAGAAAAACAGACAAGAATAACTATAATAATCTATTCTCTTTTCTCCTTTCCTTTCCCTATGAATTCTCTCATGTATTGATGTTGCTCTAATCACCTATTCATCTGTGACCTCAACAGCAATGGCTATCGCCTATCGGTTTTGCTGCAAAGTCAAGGAAACAACTATACCCTTTCCCTGTGTAGAACCGAAAACAACTGAAACTCCTCCTTAAGGTATCTGTCAATCTCTTGTAGGATATCAACTATTCTTTCGCTCACAAAGCAGAAATTGAACATCAGAGCTACACTAGACGATATCAAACAGGGGAAACGAAAATACGGAGAAGATTCTGAAGCAAAACTAGGTCCGACCACCAAATATGTACAAGCTCAAATAAAGTTAATACTCTATATCCAAGAAGAGTCATTATAATATGTACAAGCTCAAGGAATCAAAATCAATGATCTTTCAGTTCACATTTTAAGTAATTTTAAGGAATTTCTTTCGTTTTTGAAACTTCAGACTTGTTCTATTTCAAGAACTAATTTTCCCCATTTTCGTTTTTATCCAGATCTAAAACAACCACCAAATAACTATCAGTTATAATCCATTAATCGTTGTTTACAACACCAACATCTCATAAAACATAGGGAAAAGGAGAATAGAGAACAAACCTGACCCTCAAAAGTTGACCAGCGAACTCCATCAAGAGCTAGATTAGGTGGGGAAGAACCTAGCGAACTCCATCAAGCCAGAGTGACCACTAACTTGCATTATGGTTCCAACTGCGCCTGCAGCAAGGGAGCCCTCGGTAGCACTGATTTTGTTTCCTAGTACAGCCACTGCACTTTCTGGATCATCCGCGACGTCACATAAGACATTGATATGAACTAGATTGGTTTTGCATATAAAAATCTCCAATTGGTATATTCAAGAAAGGAAAAGGCATATTAACAAGCTTATAGTTTCAAACTGCAAAGGTACTCAAATCAATAGTGCTTACAACATTTCTTTTTAATTCCTTCCTTGTTTGTATCTAGGAAACCATTATTCAAGTGCTTGAATCTACTCTAGGCAATCCAGTTCCAACAAAAAGTCTAAAACCCTAAGCTGCTCAAAATTGACTCAATAAGCAGTTTTTTGGAGTTCAAAAGACCAAAATCAGCATGTATTAGAACAATCAATTGCAGATTATATCAATGAAGAAAAACACGATGCAAACCACACACATTGCGTGCCCCTAATGAAAGGACATTAATCATGTCTATAGTCAAAATATTCGGTATTCACACACATCTTGCCTTCATCACAGGCAAAACTATCATGTTTCACAAAACCTTAATCTAACCAAGTTGTCTCTGTTGACTGATCATCAAATATGCAGGACAGTATAATATCACACACTGACCTGCATCTATGCAGTTCAACTGTCTTCAATCTCCTCTTCATTAATCGCCCTATAAAACCCGACAAGTTTCTTGGATCAAACAAGCATCTTCCTAGATCACCATAAGCTAGGGAGCGAGGAAGATAGTTAAACACTCATGACTATTGCAGAAATTGTCTTCCAGCAATTAAATCATTCATACCTCTAAGCTGGCGCTGATAATCCACAAGAAATTCAACTTCAGCACTCCTTTCCTGCACAATTCACAACATGACACATTAAACCACACATTAGAAAGCCAGAGTTCAAGAAATATACTAGCACAGTTATCTGCAGACACTTACTCGCTTCTCCTTCCTTTTAGAAACTTTCGACTTCCCATCAGCTCCACTCTTATCTTCCTTCTTCTTCTTCTTACTCCTTTCCTTCTTTTCTCCATCACAGCCACTGCTCTTCACTCTGTTTCTATTCCCCTTCTTATCGCCGTCAGCTGGTTTCGGGTTCTGATTCTCCGAATTTAGGCTCATATCAAACCCGTCGCTTGAATCACCATTTTCATGGTCGAAATCCAAAGCTCTTTTCGCTCCCAATGAGATAGTCTCTCCTCACGGAGCCTCCACCACAAGTCGAGGATGAGAAGTAGCCTCCATTTCGACCTTCGGCTCGGCCGCAGCCGCCTCTGCCGCCGACAACATCAACCAATTTAAGAAACAGCAAATCGAAACCCTAATTGTTGAAAGCTGAGCTCGACGATTTCGCATATACCTTGGGAGAGCTCACGAGAAATTCAACACATAGAAGAACGATTGGAAGGATGAAAAGAGGCCTCCCCTTGTTGAATTGATCGATTGTTCGCCTCAATTCTGCATTCGTCACCGTCTTCCTCTCCTCCGACGCCAACCAGAGATGAATAGAGGAGAAAGGAAGCGCGCCTGATGGAAGCGAAGGAAGAGTCCGGTTCGTTTCTCACTTTCCCCCTTTTTTCCGGTTCAGTCCGGTTCTCTTTCTTTTCCCCTAACCCGCGCATCCTTTTACAAAATTTTACACGTTAAGCAAATTTTACACGTTAAGGATATTTTACATTTTAAAGCTTCCTTATACATATGTATATATATATATATATATATATATATATATATATATATATATATATATATATATATATATATATATATATATATATATATATATATATATATATATATATATCGGTTCAGTCCGGTTCTCTTTCTTTTCCCCTAACCCGCGCATCCTTTTACAAAATTTTACACGTTAAGCAAATTTTACACGTTAAGGATATTTTACATTTTAAAGCTTCCCTATACATATGCATATGTATATATATACAGAATATGGATCATGTGTACACAAGCCTTATTGTGTATCATGTACACAAATCTCGGCCTTTGGATCAAACCAAATCAAAGGCTCACAATAATCAAAATAAAGAAAAGAGAAAAGAAAAGAAAAGGGGTGCTGTGAATAGTGCGTGAATAGTGACGGGGGAAGTAATTTTTTGGCTTTTTTTTTGTTATTTTCGCCCATTTTAAAAAAAAAATATTTTTTTTTGATGTAATTTATTTTTATCTACCTATACACACCCACTTTGCATATGTTTTGCAAAAAAAATAATTTACGATAACAATTGAGCTTAAGAGTTTTCGTTTTGTTTATGCCTAGTTTTATTATTCGGTGGAATTGGTGGGTTTTTTGATATTATTCATTGAATTATACGGAGTATATGTTTATTCAGTGGAATGTAGTGTTTTTTTTTGTAGTTCGAAATCATTTTGAGCCACATTGAGCTTAAGGGTTTTTGTATTATTCTTGCCCATATTGATCATTCAGTAGAATTGGTGATTTTTTTTTATATTATTATTTGAATTATGAATATTTACTCAATGGAATGTGTGTTTTTTTTTACCAATTTCTTTGAATATGCTACCGAATAATGTTTTATTTTTTGTCCATTGATCTTCGCTAAAATAAAACATTATTCGGTAGCATATTCAATGAATTGGTAAAAAAAAAACACATTACATTGAGTAAATACTCATAATTCGTCATTACGATCGAATAATATTGTAACACCATCGAATAATTAAGCTATACCATTGAATAATAAAGCAATATCATCGCATAATCCATCAATACGATCGAATAATATAGTGATACCATTGAATAATCAAAATGACTAACCTACAAAACAGACTCATACGACTGAATAATCCTTCATATACTAGTGCATAATCATTCATACTCAACTGCATAATCATCTATGGGAATCAACGGTTCAGATTCCTCTATGGGAATCAATGACTCAGATTTGTGTACATGATACACGTTAAGGGCTGAGTACACCGGAACCAACCCCTATATATACATATATATATATATATATACACACACACACACACACATATATATATATATACACACGGATTATCACTTTATTTTATCCACCGAATGTTGATAACGAATAAAAAGAAAAGATAAACTTTTAGTTTGCACTTTAGTTTGTAACAATAAAATTTTGCAGAATTCAAAAAAAAATATGCAGAAATTGGTGTCTAGAAAGATACGTTTTTTACCTAACTATATTGGTTTATTAATTGATTTAGCCCAAAGGGAAGCTTTAAAATGTACAAACTCCTTAACGTGTAAAATCCGCTTAACGTGTAAAATTTATTTTTTTAATGAATTACAACACGCGCGCTCAACAGTGGTTCTCTCTCGGCCTCCAGCTACCCCGCACCCACCCTGTCGAGCCACCTCCAGCCCCACGTCGAGCCACCTCCGGCCACCATCGCCTAGCCGTGCTCGAGCCAACCCCTGGGCGCACCCCCCGAGCCCTGACTTGGCTTGGTTCGAGCCCAGACGCGCCCACACTGCCCAGTCGAAGGCTCGCGTCGTACCTTCGCTCGTCGGCCTCCCACGCCACCCACGAGCCACCTCCGGCCACCAGCCCCCACCAGCTCGGACCCCCTCCCTCAGGCGCACCCCCCGAGCCCGGAACCCCCATGGTTCGAGCCCAGCCGAGCCCACACCGAGCCAATCTCTCCCAACAGCGCTAATCGGTGCTTTTGGCTCGGAATACCTTCGAAATCCCGATTTTCCTCCTTGTTTCAACTCGAATTTGGTATGATTTCTAACCCTAAACTTGTTTATTACATCTATTTAGATTGTTTGAATGATTTAGGTTGAGATTGAAAACCTAGGGTTTGATTTAGGAGCGGAAATTGGGGCTTTTTGCCAAAAGCCAAATTGATTGAAATTGATGATATGGTTGTGTTGTTGGGTTGATTTTGAGCTAATTTCATGTTCATATCATTGTCAAATTGTTTATGGATCATGAGCTAATTGAATTTTAGAATTTTAGATTGCGATCTGTTTTAGAATTTGGGGCTTTTTGCCAAAAGCCAAATTGATTGAAATTGATGATATGGTTGTGTTGTGGGGTTGATTTTGAGCTAATTTCATGTTCATATCATTGTCAAATTGTTTATGGATCATGAGCTAATTGAATTTTAGAATTTTAGATTGCGATATGTTTTAGAATTTGGGGCTTTTTGCCAAAAGCAAAATTGATTTAAATTGATGATATGGTTGTGTTGTTGGGTTGATTTGGAGCTAATTTCATGTTTATAGCATTGTCAAATTGTTTGTGAATCATGAGCTAATTGAATTTTATAATTTTATTGCAATATGCTTTAGGTCGATTATGTTTTTCTATTTTTGCATAAAAATCATAATTTAGCCTATTAGCTCAATTGGTAGAGCAATGTGCGTTTGCACAAAAGATGTGGGTTCAAATCCCTCATAGATTACATAATAGACAAGAGCGCAACAATCGCAAATTGTTAATCATGCACATTATAATCTAAATTATGCACTTTTTAACCTTAATTATGCACATTTTAATCTTATTTATGCACTTTAATTTTAAAAGCTTATACGTAAAAAAATCGATTTCAAACTTACATCTATCAACCTAAATTATCCGAGAGGTGAACCCAAACTCTCAAAAGTAAAAAAAAAACAAAATTAAAACATCGATTTCAAAAACACATCTTTTTACTTATTAATGCGCATTATGATCTTACATTTGCACAATTATATTCTTCATCTGCACAATTGTATCTTACTTTTGCACAATTGTAGTTTAAATTTGCACAATTGTATCATACTTTAAATTTGCACAATTGCACAATTAAAGTTGCACAAATACACTTTACAGTTGCACAAATGCACTTCACAGTTGCACAAATGCACTTCACAGTTGCACAAATGCACTCCACAGTTGCACAAAAGGTATCGAAAACGGGAAAAAGTGCATTTACCCATAAAATTAGACATATTTACCAATTTACCCATAAATTAAACATATTTCAATTAAAAAAACTTATAATTGAAATAGGCACATTTACCTATTTACCCCATAGTGAATTATTTGTCTGCACAAAATAAACTTATATTTGCACAATAAGATGTTATATGTGCACAAAAGCAAGTTATACTTGCACAGCAGAAAGTGCTATCACGAAAAAAAAATTCTGGGCAAAAAAAAAAAAACATCGGGTCCGAGGGGGGGCAAGGGGGGCACACGCATGGGCAGGGGGGCAGACATCCTACTCATGAAATTAGGCCCATTAGTAATTAAATTAGGCCCATTAGTAATTAAATTAGGCTCATTGGCTAATTTTACGCGATAAGCAAATTTTACACGTTAAGGAGTTTTTACATTTGAAGTAAACCCTAGCCCAAAAATATAAGAGAAAATTTGCGCCGAAGACGCAAATTTTGGCCCAATTAGCGAGGCGCAAATTTTGGCCCAATTAGCGAAATATACACACTTATGTAAATATTAGCAAACTATACACGGAGGAAATTGTACGTAGAAGTAAACCTAATCTTATCTGTATTTCCTTCCTCACCCCTCTCTCTCGCTCGACCGCCGATTTCAATCAACGATTTCCTTCCTCACCTCCTTCCCGCTCTCCATCGCTCTCCATCGACGCACCTTCCTCCATCATCGCACCTTCCTCCGTCGCCGCATATGGCGCTTCGCCGATCTGCAATCGTCCGCCTTCGCGCGCCGTCGCAATGGAAACATCTCGGACGACTATGGAGGAGTAGATCTGGAGAGGGATCCGAACCTAGCCTTGGCTCAGGAATCGCAGATGGATTCGATGCTCGGCGTTCACTCTTCCTCATCCTCCGTTTTCCTCCTAAATCTCATATCTGTCCTTCAGTTGCAGCGATTCGAGGTCGGAAGGGATTTCGGTCTTCAATGGAGGAGATCCTCAAGAGACGGTGAACCGATGGAGAGGGAGATTAAAGATCGAGATGGAGAGAGTAGTCCAGATCCATGGAACACAAGATCGTGGGGAGATTGGTCCAGATCTGCGAGAGAGATGGTCAAGGGTAACATCCTCAGGTTTCATATTCGGAGAGGGAGAGGATTTGCAGAGTAATGGACTGCCAGAAGCTCACACTGGAGGCGTGCACGCTCGCTGCTCAGAACGAGCGGCTTCCACTGCGTGTAGTGGGTCAAGTTCTCTTTTTCGAGCAGCTTCAGCTCCGTCAGCGCTGACATCCGCGATGCCCACGTAGTTGATTCTGACGAGGTGATGATACGACCCGTATGTTCTCTATCTTAATTTTGAACTGGCTTCCTCTGATTTGAGTATGGTATTGCTTAGTTTTCTTAATTTGGCGATTGCTTGCGTTTGCAGCTGTTTGCGCAAGTTGAGCAAGATGAATTTAGTACGATCCTGAAACAAGAAAGCACCCCTAAAGTGCTTTATATACTGAAACAAGACTTGCCGGGTTCACTCCACTGTATGTTGATACTTTTTATAACGTTTGGATTTGGAAATTGAAAGCTTTTGTGTCTGATTATAGCACTGTTTGTCTTCCGTTACTAGTTGTTTCGAGATTGTGTCATCAATTTCTGTGTGTATATATATATTTCATATACGGTCTTTCAAGCATCTGGATTTTAACAAAACATTGTCAATTTAAATTGATATCCACTTTTTCTGCAGAACTAGCAAATGTGGGTATTTTGTTTTTTAATTCAGTGACTGTCTTACTAAAATATAGATATAAGGTGCTTCATTTTTCTTCTATTACGTGGAAAAAGGCATTTTATTTCAACTTGTTGTTTCGAGGAGTCACTAATGCAGTCTGGGGCATTGATAAAATGAGTGAACTGCTCCACCGAGCTCACACCCATCTTTGCCAATCTATCAGCTGTGATGCTACAATTGTAGTTATTGATGAATTGTAGTTATTGATGCTACAAAATCATAGTTGGATTAATTTAGTATTGAGTTTATTAAACTTATAATGGGCAGTACTATGCCATCTCCCATAACTACTTAATTTGATTATGTATTCAAATTGAAAGCAGCTCATTTCATGTTTTTTTTTATCTTTATTTGTTTGTTTTTTAGAGTTGACATCTCCCCTGACTAACTACTTAATGGAAATCTGATTTTTCATTCACAAAATCAGATTGCAATCATTACTGTGTATATATGTATGTTTGAGTCCTTAGAAATTGAGTTGTTTTTTTTAGTGCTGGCGTCGTTTTTATGAGTAGTTTTTAGTGCTGACATCGTTTTTATGCGTATTTTTTAGTGCTGACATCGTTTTTAATTTGATATTATATATGTAAGTATATATGTATGCTTGAGTCCTTAAAAATTGGTTTATTTCTTAGTGCTGACATCGTGTTTATACGTATTTTTTAGTGCTGACATCGTTTTCATGCATATTTTTGTGTAGGTATATATTTGCTGACGACATCGTTTTTGCAATATAAGAGATGGATGAGGAAAGAGGTCAGCATCGTCGGCGTCGAAAAATTCTTTGTTTCTCACTACAAAAAAAAAATATTCGTTTTTTTTAAACATTCATTTGTCTCTTTGTTCTCCCCCTTTTATATTTTATATAAAAATATATTGATCTTTGATGTCATCACCGTCGGCGTCAGCATTCTCGTAGAGGGCGTCCGCAATGCTGACGTCAGCATTCCCGACGTCATCGTCGGCTGCGTAGCATCCTCGTAGACGGCGTCAGCATTCCCGACGTCGGTGTCAACATCCCTCAAACGGTGTCAGCATCGTCGACATCCCCGGTGTTAGCATCGTCGACGTCCTCCGCGTCAACGTTGTCGTAACAAAAAAACTTCCTTGTAAACGGTGTCAGCATTGACGCGCGAAACAAAAAACAAAAAAAAAAACAAAAAAACCTTCATTGTAAACGGTGTCAGCATTGCTGACGTCAACATTCCCGACGTCAGCGTCAGCATTGGCGCGCGGAAAAAAAAAAAAAAAAACTTCCTTGTAAAACGGTGTCAGCATTGCTGACGTCAACATTCTCGACGTCGGCGTCAGCATTGACGCGCGAAAAAAAAAACAAAAAAACCTTCCTTGCAAACGGTGTCAGCATTGCTGACGTCAGCATTTCCGACGATGACGTCAGCACTGATGCGCGGAAAAAAAAAAAATTGATGACATCAGCATTGATGACGTCAGTATTCATGACGTCATCATTGATGACGTCAGCAAGGGGGGGCACACGGGGAAGGGAAGATGGGCAAATTGGGATGTATAGTTTTGTAATTTTTCAAAAACTTTGTATATTTGGCTAATTGGGCCTTTGTATTTGTATAGTTGACAAATTGCCCCAAAATATAATATGACACATGGTTTTATAATTAAATTGATTGATAGTTTTATACGTAGTAGTAAATAACGCAAGAAACATATAACAATGTAATTAGTAAATAAAGTAATCAACTATATAATTACATACCTATGCAACAATGTTCTTCCACTTGTTTGGATAATATAGATTCAACCTCAACTAATTTGATTCCCTTGGGATAAATTGAAGCGCTCGTCCACCGGTTGCACATGCACACTATTTATAAATTCTACCTTATAAGGATGTAGGATGTTGAGTAACTTTATAGTCATCGTCGTTTTTTTTCAATAGTAAAATTTGAAATTTTATAAATCGAATATATACTCTTTCAATTTCGAAGAAAATTTATTTGAAATAAAGAATGGAACTATAGCTTATATCTTGCAACTCTGCACAATAAGAATAAGAAAAATGAAAAAATATTAGATTATTTCAAATTAAATTAAACCTTATATTAATATGAGATCTTACTTCTTCATGTATCTGTTTTTTTTTTAAAATCTTTTTTACCTTTAATTAACACGATTGTATCTATTAGCCATTGCAAGAACTAAAAAATACACATGATACACGGTGTGATTTACCATCCACAGAATAAATTAACGATAAAAATTTATGAAATATAACAAAGATAATTACAATTACATATACAATTAATCGAAGGGAGTGAATTACCTGTTCAACTGGAAAGGATGGATGGGACCTGGGGGTGTACGTGTGGAAAGGAAAGGGTGGATGATGTATGTTTTCACCGAATGCATTGTGTTCTCATAAAAAAACGAATATATAGTATTCGGAATATTTTATCTTCAATTTCATAATTACTTATTTATTATTAAATAATAAAATTAATTGAAGGTAAAATATTATCTTTATTCTAGTAAGATTCTTAACATAGATATGAAATATAAAAAGATTACATATAAAATATCGATTTAAATTAAAATTTAGTATAACATTTCAATCAAAATGAACTAAAATCAATATAATTACGCCTAAATCTATGCCGTTTCATGACTCTTTTTTAGTCTTTTATATATAGATTCTAGCTCATTGAAAATAAATAAGAATATAGAATTTTCTTCAAATATTGGAATTATTAAGTTTGATTAAACTCTTGCCTAAAATATTTATATAAATATATTCAAATTAATTCATCTAAAAAGAAATAATGGTTGACAAAAATTTAATTTGATCTAAAATTCACGTAAGGTCTTGCCAACGCCGTTGGCAAATCGGATAAAAATACAAAGTCACAAATTTAATTTGATCTAAAATTCACCCAAGATCTTGCTAGCTGCATTAACGAATCGGATAAAAATATAGTCACAAATTTCAAGCCAAAATTTATATAACATATAATAAAATCTTATCTTAATAGATGGCTGCTTGAATTTGATAATTGGATATGATAATTGAACTTGAGTATTCTTGGTCAATTGAACCTGTCCAATTAATAAGTAATTATCTTTATAGATTTTTCATCATTAATTTACTTTATTATAAATATGTATTATAATTTTCAAAAATAATTATTTATGCAAATATATATGTATGACATAAATATATGTGCTATAGTTTGATACAATCACAATGACATACTCCGTATGTTTTAGTAATATTAAAGTAACGAAAGATATGGCAAAAACTATCCATATGTTGGAAAGCACGTTCCTTATCAATCATCTAGCCTTTATTTTCTAAACGATTAATATATAAGAAAATTTGTCCAACGGGCCCTTTTTTGGGCCTCTATTTGGAGAGTGTCTCTCACCCTTGTAATATCAAGTTTTTGTCCACGTAAATTTTTCTGGACAAAATTACCCCCTAATTTCGTACATCTATCACCGTTTCAGCACCACAAATCCATGGACGAAATAACCTCTTCGATGTTTCAGATCTCACTCCTCTGTCTTACTTTCTTCCTCCGTTACATACGCCGGCGTCGTCGACGGCCATGGAAGCCCCTGCCTCCGACCTTGCCTCCGCTTATTGAGATCGTTCCAGATCTGGCTGGATCTTCAACAGCGCCTCGTTCCAGATCCGGTGACCAGCGGTGACCTCGACGGCGACCTGTTCCCCGACCTCGAGAGCGACCTGCGACCTCTCACTCGGGATTCCAGCTCTGAACGAAGGCGAGGATCTGAACGAAGGCGATCGTTCCAGCAGATTGAGGATCTGCGAAGGCGAGGATCTGTGACCTCGAGGGCGATCGTTCCAGACCTTCGGAGAAGACGGCTCCGACATCGTTTTTCCTCGGTGAGAGTTTGACGAGGACGATCGCTTCGGAAACAGCCGGATGTTCACCGGCTTCGGAGAAGAAATTTGGAGTTAGACTTGTGAGAGGAATATTTTTTTTGCTGAAATTGTTGTTGCTGAACTTGCTTTATAACTAGAATTTGCTGAAATTGTTTTTGTTGAACTTGCTTTAAATCTCCTTTAAAAGCCTTTTAGCTAAATGGTAGAGCGATGTGTTTATGCACAAATACGTGGGTTCGAATCCCGCATAGGCTAAATTTTATATCCCGTAACACGATTTCAGCAACAATTTCAGCATCAACAACGTTGCTGAAATCGGGGTTTCAACATCAACAACGTTGCTGAAATCGGGGTTTCAGCATCAACAACGTTGCTGAAATCGGGGTTTCAGCATCAACAACGTTGCTGAAATCGGTGTTTGGTGACACCATTACTCCTGTTGACACCCCTCATCTCTTAATAAAGTATTGTACATAACATTTTAGGGTTTAGGGTTGAGGATTTAGGGTTTAGGGCCTTGGCCCTAAACCCTAAACCATACTTTACACCACATGTCCTTGGGATGACAGGATTCTTTTCCACCACACACGTATCTTTGCTTAGCATTAGCCCCCTAGGGCTGTTGCTTCCCTTGTCCTAGGGGTATCCATTTGGTGACACAATTAATTTTGATGACATCGGGGTTTCAGCATCAACAACGTTGCTGAAATCAGGGTTTCAGCATCAACAACGTTGCTAAAATCGGGGTTTCAGAATCAACAACGTTGCTGGAAAAAAAAAACAGTAACGCGAAAAAAAACTGCTGAACCAGAGGGTGGCACAGGGGTTTCAGCAACTCTGGAAACGCGTAAAAAAAATATGAAAAAAAAAGTGAAAAAAAAACTGCTGAAACAGATGGTGGCACAAGGGTTTCAGCAACTCTGGAAATGCGAGAAAAAAAAAAACCGAAAAAAAAGCGAAAAAATAAACCGAAAAAAAAAAGCGAAAAAAAAAATGTTGAAACAGAAGTTAGCAAGTTCGTTTCAGCAGTGTCAGAAAATTGGTGGACGTTTTGCAAATATGGAGAGGGTGGGAGCCTTTTTCCTTATAAGGTCCAAAAATTAGGACATTCTAGTAATCACCCCTTAATATATTAGTTAGATTTATTAATAATGCATAATCCAGAATTTGTAAATATTCAAGGTTTTTTGTAAAATAATAATTAAAATATAAGTTATAAGGTTATATTGGATAGATTATGTAAAAAGATAAGTTTTTAGCTAACTATATTCGTTTATTAATTGATGTGGGCCAGAAATATAATACCACTTTAATCCATCAAATGCCACGTAGGCGAAAATAATCCCGTTTAATCCAGAAAATTCCGCGCCAGCGAGGTCGCTTCAGCGGTCTCTATTTTAGTATTTTATATATAGATATGGATAGATAGATATATAGATATATATAGATATATAGATATATAGATATAGATAGATTATTTACTAGTAATCGGTACCCGCCATTGTGCGGTTTCTTAATAGGTGCGTTTTGCAAAATAGCCACGAAAATGGGCTGATTTTGCGAAATAGCCGCGTTTGGGACAATTTAGTGAAATAGACGCAATATAAACCCTTCGCACTCGCTTTCTCTCTCCTCCGGCTCTCACTCCGCACGCTCATCCGATGCGAGTTCTTCGGATTCCGACTCCTCTCTCAGATCCCACGCCGAAGATCTATGGCGACCGGAGATCTATGGCAAAATCGAGCGAGATCGAGCGAGTTTCCAATGTATTTTGTATGGTGGCAGCAGATCGAGCAGATCTACGCCTCTTTCAGATCTGAAATCGAGCGAGATCGACATCAGATCTGCACCGGAGGCGGTGGCGGTTTCAGATCTAGAGAGAGGCGGTCGAAGCGAAGGAGCGAGGTCGACCGGGCGGAGCGAGGCAGCGAGGCGGCGGCGCGAACGAGCGAGCGATCCAGCCGGAGCGAGGTCGAGGGAGCGGACGGAGCTAGATCTCCTCCGGGGTTGCGTGCGTGTACTGTTCGTCGAAAGGTTGAAGATGAAATTTTGGTTAAATTACAAAACTGACCCCACAAATATGAGAATTACAAAAAATATCTATATTTTATTAAAAAAATCACCCTATAAATATGGAAATTAAGCGGAAAAAAAATATTACATTTTTCACAATAAAATGTTATATTTGCATAACATACGATTATATATGCACATCGTACTCTTATATTTGCATGACAAAATGTTAAAAAAAAATAAAACTAGACTTGGGTCATATTTGCACAACTTACGGTTATATTTGCACATCGTACTCTTATATTTGCACGAAAAAATGTAAAAAAAATAAATAAAAAAACCAGACTTGTGTCATATTTGCATAACATATAGTTGAGCAAAAATAACATATAAATGAGCAAAAATAAGATAATGCTGAGCAAAATTTCACCAAACCCCCATGTTGTGCAATTATTGTATATTGATGAGCAAAAATAAGACCATGTTGTGCAAAAATAAAAGCATGTTGAGCAATAATTTATTGGGAAAGTATGAAATTATATATTGAGATAAAATAGGATCATGTTGAGAATAAATTCACAAGTCTCGATTGTTGTGCAAAAATAACATATAGTTGAGCAAAAATAAGATGATGTTGAGCAAAATTTCACCAATCCCTCATGTTGTGCAATTATTGTCTATTCATGAGCAAAAATAAGACCATGTTGTGCAATAATCTATTAAAAAGTATAAAATTATATTTACAAAAAGTAAGATCATGTTGAGACACAATTTCACAAGTCTCGAATGTTGTGCAAATATAACAAGAGAGTCGTGCAACTCTTAAAACAAGAGTCGTGCGACTCTTAAAACAGAGTCGTGCAACTCTTAAAACAGAGTCGTGCAACTCTTAAAATAAGAGTCGTGCAACTCTTACAACAGAGCGTGCAACTCTTACAACAGAGTCGTGCAACTCTTACATCGTATGTTGTGCAATATATAATTTTAAAACAAGAGTCGTGCAAATCTTAAAACAGAGTCGTGCAACTCTTACAACAGAGTCGTGCAACTCTTACAAGAGAGTCATGCAACTCTTAAGATCATGTTGAGACACAATTTCACAGGTCTCAACTGTTGTGCAAAAATAAAGTATTGATGAGCAAAAATAAGAGCATGGTGTGCAATAATTTATTGAGAAAGTATGAAATTATATTGTGAGAAAATAAAATCATGTTGAGAAAAAATTCACAAGTCTTGAATGTTGTGCAAAAATAACCTATTGTTGAGAAAAAATAAGATGATGTTGTACAATAATTTATAGATAAAGTATGAAATTATATTGAGAGAAAATAAAATCATGGTGAGCACAATTTCACAAGTCTCGGTTGCTGTGCAAAAATAACATATTGTTGAGCAAAAATAAAATGATGTTGAGCAAAATTTCACCAACCCCCCATGTTGTGCAATTTTGCTCATTAACACTTGCTATAAAATGTTGTTACTCTTTTTTTGTACTCGGGGTATAAAATGACTTGTTATACTTGTCAATTTTGTATGTCTTTCATAACAAGTTTATGTCGTGTGTCAACAGTTTTTTTCGTGTCAACCCACAGCATGTCAGCGTTTTCGTGTCAGCATTTTCTATTAGGCGTCATCATTTTTTTTTATAACTCTGTCAGCAATAAAATTTCAAATATCGCTGACATAACCTTTAATTTTATGAAAAGATCCTGACACGACCCTTAATTACAGTTGCAAAACTGCACCTTAAAGTTGCACGACTGCACCTTAAGGTGCAGTCGGTAGTGTATTTTCTTCCTTTTCCCCATTTCTCTTTCGATACCTGGGACATGGTTTTCGTACAAAATACGGATTTTTCTCTTTCACTATATGGTTTACTACACACCAAATCTGAACCATATAGTGAAATATAAATAGTTTTTTCCAAAAATGGGGTAATTTTTGTAATTTTCATATTAATGGGGTAATTTTTGTAATTTTCCAAAAATGCTTTCTTCAACCTCTGCAATATCGTGGACAGATCTCTCGCGCCGCATCGCCGCTTCGCTACGCTCAGATCTGGACCTCGCTCGACCTCGCTCCGCCTCGCCTCACCGCCTCGCTCGACATCGCTCGCTCGACCTTGGCTCAGATCTGAGATCCGGCTTCTCTCGACCTCGCTCGCTTCACCAATTCAACCAGATCTAGAAAACTGAGAGCACGCAGCCATGGCGAGGTCCAATTGCACCTCCGATCTGATCCGAGGAGCAACAGGACGCCACCGACGGTTTTCGAGCCCTGGTTGTGCGGATCGGCGCTCAAGTATTCAGATCGCGAGCAAAGACCTGGTGCGAGATCAGATCTGAAAGTTCAAACGCCGATTCGTTCGATTTGCGTTCGATTCGTCTTCGATTCATCCATATCCGCCATCGAGTCAACCATGGTCGGCCGCAAGAGTTCCTTGAAGCACTTCGAGAGGCGGTGGCGGATTTGGTCGCGAACAGGCGGCGCCGGGAGGAAGAGCGGGGGAGGAAGACAGAGATCGGAGGAGGTTTTGAGGCATCGCTCGATCGACCTCGCACCGGCCTCCGGAGCTCGCTCCGCCGCTCGCTCGAGAGCTCCATTGCCTGAGATTGGAGAGACGATGGATTGAGGGCAACGATCAGGAAAAAAACAATAAAAAAAATTGAGAATTAGTATATATAGCGTCTATTTCGCAAATTTGTCCAAACAACGTCTATTTCACAAATATGTCCAATAAATGTGCCTTTTTCACAAATTTTCTCTTCTTAATAAACAAAATAATATTTAACCACATCACCAAATTTAATGACGTATTTATATATGAATATATTATATTCAATTTGATCTAAAAGGTAAAATAATTGACTAAAATTTTACGATATGATATATTTTATACAGATTTATCTTCTCAAAATTTATCATCAAATTAATCAAGATGGTGCATATTTATATATTGACCAAAATTTGATGGTAAAAGGTAAAATAATTGAACAAAATTTTACAACATGGTATATATTTTGTATAACATTAGTGTTGTTATAATTGGTATTAATTTAAATAATAAAAAATAGATTGAAGAAGAGAATATACAAAATCTTGATGCTCAAGTAAGCATATATCATCATTTCAAACTTATGTTTAATTTGTATATTTGTATTAATTTGTATTACTAGTATTATTACCCGCGTGTTACACGGTATTTTAATAAATATTATTTTATTATATATGTTATCTTTGTTTTTTTTGGAATTAAATTATGAAGATAAAAATAACTTGATTGAAAACTTTATAGGAAATCAATATACAATCCATTAAAATATCTTAATTAATTAAATTATAATATTAACAAATTTTTTAAAGATGAAAATAAAAAAATTTGTGTTGCAACTAATAAAAAGGTATAAAGCTTAATAAAATAAAATAATCTATCCTATTATATATATTATTATTTAATAATTCAAGTTTCATCAATGACCCACTAATAAATTTACATTAAAAACAAATGTATTTTATAAAGATATTGATAACTATTTATATTATTATCCGCGCTCATGCTGTTTTGTTAAACAATTATATTTTATTATATATAGCATGAGATCGAGTAAGTATTCTATTTTTCATACTCTTTATTATTTTATTACTTATATATCAAATAAAGGGTACATAATAAAATCAAAGATCTTTAATTATTTTATTTATTATTTAAAAATATAAAAGTATATAAATCATAATAAAATATCATATTTTTATCTTACCTATTTGATGAAATTTCCCGCACGTTATATTTTTTTTTCCAGATTTTTTATTAGAAAATTATTATCCTAGTTTTGGATTTAAAAATGAATTTATAACCCTATATTAATCTATCACATATTATATATTATGCATTATATCTAGCATACTCGTACTTACATAATAATTACTTCGTACTACATTACTTCTCAAATTGATAGGGGTTGAGATTTCACCTTTTATTTTAATCAATTGATAGCCAATTTTTAATAATTCTAATTTATTTTTCATATGTCAATATTTTAACAACTAAGTTTGTTAACTTTATCCATTGTTTGTTAATATTATGATTGTTTTCTCTCTCGCTTATTTGTATCAAATCACGAAAATTTGATCATTAGATTCATTTTTAAAAATTGATAAAATATATACTTTGTACATTGATGTTAGTATAAAATTAATGTTCTTATATCTTTTAACCACACCATCAGACATGGATCCATATTTATTAATAATCTCACTTAATTTAAAAAATAAATTGTTATCATATTTTGGTTAGTTACAATTTGTTAAATTTTATAACTTTTTAAAATAAAAGTAAGATTAATCAATTAAGTAGGGCGAATAAATGTTTATAAAATAACTTAAGGTAAAATGATAAGATTTGTAAGATATGAGGTTGAATATTGATAATAAAATTAATTTAATCATCAATTAAAATAGACACATAGGATGACACATGTATAAATAGATGGGGTTATCGTCTCACATGGCTTAACTTTATTCGATCATCATTAATTGACGTGGCAAACAGAAAACCCGGCCAAGATTGCGCCAGAGAACGACACGTAAGCGAATTCAACCAATGCCCGCCACATAGGATTTCACGCCTCTGTTTTAGTATTATACTAGTATCGTGGCCCGCCCGTTGTGCGGTTTCTTAATAAATAAAATAATGTATAATTTATATATATATTTTTTTTGAAATTTAAAGGTTATAATAATTTGGTTGATATCTTTGGATCTTTTAAAATATCAACATAATTTTTTTCTATCGTATTTTTCTGATTTTTTTTAACTATTCTATACGTTCACCACTTATTTATGAACTAATATTATAATCTGATTTAATGTTAACATTAAAAAGATTATAATTGAGGTATAAGGTCATATTGGATAAATGATTTGATCTAAAAAGCTAAGTTTTTTTTACCTAACTATATTAGCTTATTAAATGATGTGGCCCAAATATATAATACCAATTTAATTCAAAATATGACACGTAAGTAAAAATAATCCCGTTTTAATCCAGAAAATTTCATGGATGTGAAATCGCACCAGATGTCATTTCCGTTTCAGACCTCTGCTTTAACACCATTTTAATCAAGAATGTGACGCGTATAAAAAATCAAAACCCTTATAAAATACCCAATCTTAATCAAATAATTTAACCCTTATAAATTTATTTATTTTATTGTTCAAAATCCATCATATATATTACTATGTATCAAAATATAATAGTTTATTTATGACATGTCATGTTCTTATAAATTTATTTGTAACCCTATAAATTGTTTAATAATTAATGATATCAATTGCTAACGTTATCACATACCATCTTACATTAAAAATAATTTAGCTATTAGGCACTATAAAAATAATTTAATTAAAAATATATATACCATAAAATAATTGAGATATAAGGTCATATTGGATAGATTATTTGATCTAAAAAGATAAGTTTTTTTTACCTAACTGTATTAGCTTATAATAAGGGAAGATATATTATAATTTGAATAGATTATGTATCTAAAAAGATAAGTTTTTTACCTAACTATATTGACTTATTAATTGATGTGGCCCAAAAATATAATACCACTTTAATTCAGAAAATGCCACGTGAGCGAAAATAATCCCGTTTAATCCAGAAAATTCCGTGGCAGCGAGGTTGCTCCAGCGGTCTCTGCTTTAGTATTTTATATATATATTGATATTGATATTGATGATGATTATATTATTTGTATTATTATATAATTGTGTAATGTTAGTGATTAAATGACCCAAGATTAATAGACACCTTAACCATTACTGACCCTTGATATATATAGATATATAGATATTGATTTTTTTAAATAATGAAATGTAAATTATTGATGATGGCCGGTCTAACAATGTATGTTTTAGTTATCAAATTTCTCCGTATTAATTAATATATTAAAAAACAGTAAATTGTTTTACTTCTTACGATATTATCTATTTTTTTTAAATCAAATAATCTATATCTATATCTAATATCTAATTCTAATATAATACTAAAACAAATGTTGATGATGCCACTTGGCGACTTTTGCTTAGCAATAGGCTTATGTGGCAACTTCTAATGAATCATGGTCCCACTTTATAATTAATTAGTTTTTTCTAATTAAATAAATTTATTATTTACCCAAAATATTTATTTGAAATTGAAAATTTGTTATGATCCTTCAGAAATACAAATTTGTAAAAACCTTTATCATCTTTTATTTACAAAATTGTTATTTTAATTACCGGTAATTATTGTTCACAAAAAGATAAAGGTTGTGTAGTTATTATTATTATTATTTTATTATAATTATTGTTGTTGTCGTCAACATATTTAATCATAACAAATCAATATAGTAATTTTCAATTAAAATCATCTTGCTAATAGTTTCAATGATAGTTTCAATAATTTATTATTTGTTCTTTTGACTTACTCGTGGTTTTTATCTCGCTATTCATAATTTTTTTTTTACCAATTAACAATTGATTGATATTTTTAATGTACATATATAACATGAATGTGTTCAGAACACCCTTAAAAGGAAAACTACTCCAAGACTCCTAACTACAAAGTTCGAAGGTACATAAAGAACTAGAGGATGATATATAATATTATAATATGCAATTAATCAACTTCATATTAATCTACTAATCATACTACGAAAAAAAACTCTCAAATATCTATATGGTATAAAGTAACGAATTGCAGTTAAAATTATTTTATTTTATTTTAAAACAAGAACTTACAAATCATTCTTAATTAGCAAAAACTATATTTCTACATAATCATCTTTTTTAAAGATTCATCAGATCCTATATTTTTATTGAAAAAACAAAAACAAATCTAAATTTGAAATTTCAGTCTTAATCTTCATCAATAATTAATCTAAGACTTCATTCTTATCTTTTTATTGAAAAATAATAATAAATGAATTTTTTTGCCAAAATTGTTCAACGAATAAGCCAAGCTATCAATCTTGCATAGGAAGATACTATGTCCTAAATTATAAGGAGTATATAAATTTAGGGAAAATGTAATAGGTTTTCTTTCACATGGTAAGCATCAAGTTTTCTATTATTTTCAACATTTTCTTTTTATAACTATCAATTGTGCTATTGTTTTTTTCTTATTAGTAATTGTATTTTGAATTTGATTTCAATTTTTTATGTTACACAGGGACACAGGGTGAGTAAATGATTTCCATTTGCAATTTGTAATATGCAGTACTCCTTATAACATGCTCCCATCTACAATCCAAGAAAGGCCTTGCCACCATCTAAACTCTTCCAACATTAACCCTATCACATCCAAAGGGTCTGCATATCCAACTTCGACATCAATTAAAGACAATTGGACTCCACCATTATTTTCCTTCTCTTTATCTCTAAAAGTTATCGAACCCCAAATGATGACATTTGCCTCAAAAATCTCAGTCATGTCATGTCTACAAACTACACTATCGAAAACCCTAAAAAAAAACTTCACCCCATCTTGCTCAAGCCACAATCCTGATCCCATAGCCATCGATCTCGCATAAAACTACATTGCAATTTAGCTTATGATTCCTTGAATTGATGCATTTTATTTTTCTTTCTCACTTCTGTACTATATTTTGTATGAAGCAATTGTGACGAATTTGTTGATATATTTTCACACATCATTGTTTATCGAGCAAGACATTTTATTTCTATTAATGACTTCGATCTATTTCTTTATACTTTTTTTGTATAAAATATTTTTTTAATTCTTGATAAATATTTTTTGAGCGATTTTCTACAAACAATAATACATATAACACTTAGAACCAATTTTGATTCGAATTAATTAGCATTTTAAGCTTAACATTTTCCCAATTTTTGATAATTAATTATAATTAAGTATGATGAAAGGATATTAAGACCAGAGACACTTAAATTTTGATGTGTTTTCACCACACCAGAATTTAAAATAGTATAATATAAATCGATCAAATTTGATCCAAATTTATAATCTGTGATTATTAAGAAAGCACATGCGTGTAAGACATATGACAAGAGTCACTTAAATTGTGATTAAAAGGATATTAATTTATAAAATGTAATTGTATAAAATATCCATCCGGTAAAAGTATTAGTACATAAATCCTAATATATTGGGCTCACCTAGCATTTTTCGAATGTGTAGACCACTTAACAAAGTATTTGGTTCTACCTTTCAGCTTATTATGACAAAAATATTTGTTTAATGTTCAAAAGTAACCAATCAAGTTACAAAAAAAAATTATAAGGTGAAACAAAAAATTTAAAACACTCTCTACATAATTAGTTCATGCAACCGTGTCTATCTTTGGCGTTTTGCCATATATATTATATACTGATATAATATAAGCATTATTTTTTCCAAATGAATATTATTTGGCTATATCATTTTCATATTATTATAATATTATAATATATACAATATATAATGTAAATAAATGATGATAATATCTTTTAACTAATATAATATATTTTACAAATCCCGTGCGTTACGCACGGGTACTGTGCTAGTTATAATACTAAAGGAGAAGTCGCCTACGACATGTGGCGGCTTCTCCTTTAATGTAGCGTTTTATTTATTTATTTAAGATTAATTGATTTATTTTAATGGTTTGTTAATTTTTAATTGATTTATTTTAATGGTTTGTTATTTTATTGGTAAGATCTAAACTTATCTAATCTAATTTAGAGGAGATCCTAACCAAATCTTAAAAAATCAACGTGATGTAAATATATAGGATTGATTTGGATGAGGCTATCGGTAACTTTTTTTTTTGAAGATTAATTGATTAATTTCAATTGTTTGTTAATTTTTAATTGATTTATTTTAATTGTTTGTTAGTTTATTGTTAAAATCTATACTTATCTAATTTAGAGGAGATCCTAACCAAATCTTCAAATATCAACGTGATATAAATATATATGATTGATTTTGATCCCCTCAACCTGCTATCGATAGATTTTTTTGTATTTTGAAGATTATTTGATTTATTTTAATTGTTTGTTAATCTATCGTTAAAATCTAAACTTATCTAATCTAATTTAGATGAGATCCTAACCGGCTAAATCTTTAAAAATCAACTTGATGTCAATCCCCTTTCCGTGCTCTCTTCATTTAAATTATTGAACAAATTTGTTTAATTGATTTATTTGGATCCCCTCAGACAACCGGTTGAACAAGACTAAGGTGATGTCAATCTCTTTTCTGTGCTCTCTTCATTTTAATTCTTTGAGTCTAACTATTATCCCAATATGTGTTAATTCTTTGGGACTAGCTATTATCCCAATATGTGTTCATGCTGAGATTTTTAGCATTTGTATATAATTATGCATTCTTTGATCTAATTGCGGCTATATGCAGAGAATCACGCGATGTCAAAAAATAAAAGCAAGACGTCCATAGAGAACAACGGTAATGTGAAAAGGAGAGGTATGTTAAATATTATATCCCTATAATCTATTATCGTTAAATACTTAATTTATTAACACTGCAATCGTCTTCTTCACTTCATTGATTCTTTATTATAAAACTGATTTTTTTAGGCGATGGACAATTTCATTACCTGGACGAGTTACTACCACAATAAGAAAACACCTCAAGAATTCGATAGAATATAATTGTCCGTGTTTTAAGAATGTCGAAAACCCTAAGCTACACTGATTCTGGAACAGTTCATTCGATTGACATTATTTTGATCGATGAATAGGTATTTGTGTTTAAAGATTGATTTTTTTTGGTAGTGAGATAGATTACTGTGTTTACTGTTTGTCTTTAGGTTTGTTATATTTCAACTTCGGTAACTACCGTTCGGAAAGTCCTAGACTACGAAATCAAAAATATATAAAAATCATCATCATCATATATGTACACACTTCATCTAATAATAAAAAGTCCTAGACTACGTCCATAGTGTGTTTACCGTTTGTCTTTAGGTTTGTCTTTAGGCGTACCAATTAATGATTCCTTCGTACTTTATGATGTGTATCTTTTAATTAGTTTCGATTTATTGAAATCATGGTTTTTAGGATCGGGATCCTAATGTGGGATCGAGACAAGGGTGTAGGATCGGATCGTAGGATCGTAAGATCCTAGACAAAAATTAAAAATAAAATAAAAACAAACCATCCTAAACAAATACCTTAATTTTAAAATAAAACTAAGCTTTTCCTCCATTAAACAAATTATGTAACTAAAATAGTCCAATAATAAGCATTTAACATTCATAATTTGTCAAGAATAATGTCTCAAAAGGTGACAAACAGACAAGGATAATATCTTAAAATATGACAAACATACAAGAGATAAATCACACATCCAAATATCCAATGACATCTCTAGTTTCAAATGCCATCATCGCAATTAACCACATCATGAACAATTTCAGGCGCTCAGACGTGGATTTGTCGAGTTGAGTAACGAAACAAAGGGGTTAGGGTTTCAATTCAACGTCTTCACTCTTCTGGCTTCAATTTCTAAGGAGATAGGCTACCAAAAAATAAAAAATAAAAAGGTTCATCGTATCTAGAAGGCCCAATATTCAAACAAAACAAACACAATTACACAAATATGATTTTTACTAGGATCGGATATTTTTTCTAGGATCGGTAGGATCCTACCGATCCCACACAATCCCATAGGATCCATGGGATCCTAGGTGGATCCATGGGATCCTAGATGGATCCTAGCACGAAGGAGTCTATATCCCCGATCCGGATCAAAACCTTGCCTAGAATCCTAGGATCGTAGGATCCGGATCGGGATCCTAATAACCATGATTGAAATTGAATATTGGGCGCATTCTCCTTTAATATAGGATTTTAAATTTAAATTATTCATTAATTTAAATTTAAAATCATACATGGCATTTTCTTCATTTTTTTGCATTTTCTTTTAATTTCTTTAAATACAAAATCAGTTGAGATATTCTCGATATTTTTGTTGGTTGGTTTAGATATTCTTCGGATAAGATAAAAAATAAATCATATTTATCTTAACAAATCTTTGATTTTCACACATATCTTAACAAAATTTTGATCTTCTCCGTTGATTAAAATCAAAGATTTTCCTGTCATGCATTACATTTTCCATCTAATTTTAATTTTTATAACTTTTATTGTTTTTGTTGCTAATTATACCATCAAGATCGATATATTTATTGATCAAAAAATAAAACCCCTAGGGCCGGCCTAGGTGGAATAGATTTAATTTCTTCATGACATCTAATTTTAATTTTTATAACTTTTGATGTTTATGTTGCTAATTATACCATCAATATCAATATATTTATTGATATTGATGTTTATGTTGCTAATTATACCATCAATATCAATATGTTTATGTTGCGAATTTCTTCATATAATTATTTCTATATCAGCGTGATTCATGAAGAAAATTCATTCCACCATTCTTGATTACCAAAACATCATCTACATGACAAAACATTATCACCGTTATATACTTTGATTCATTTGGAAGATTCAATTTTTTTTAATTAGCTCAACTATATCTCAAACTTATTGTTATTTTTATTTTTTTAAATTGCATTATTTATTTAGTTTCATTATTATTCTAATATTATTAGCATTATATTGATACTAATAATATTTGCAAGTTTTACCAATATTGCATAACTTTATGCTGATACTTTATTCTAATGCTTAAAGTTTCTTATTATTTAGCATATTTATTTATTTTAGTATTCAATATGTTAGAGAATGTTTATATTTTTATTACATTGTGATACTTATAATATTTATGTCAAAAATAATGAACGACATTATATAAACATATATTTTAAACTAAGCTAGTTTTAATACTAAAGGAGAAGTCGCCTACAACATGTGGCGGCTTCTCCTTTAAAGTAGGATTTGTTAGTATTTATTTTTTTAGATTTTTTAATTAGTGGGATTTGTCGGCTTTTTTTATTTAAGATTAATAATAAAAAAGAATTAGATTTAAAAATTAAATTACTAATTAACCTAATTGATATGCCATATATAAAATAACTAACTAACCAAAACGTAATCTTATTGTTTGCATGATGATATATGCAAATCCAGATCTTATCACTTTGTTTTTTTAAATCACCAATCTTATCACTTTGTAATGTAATCTCTTACTGGATCTATTACAATCTTATCACTAAAATAATTTTTAAAAAAATCAGATTAGTTCATTCCAAGTTTCAGATTGTTATTAATCAGATTAGTCAATTTTTATTTTTATTTACAATTATTTATTAATGCAAAGTAGATATCTAAAATCAATGATCTCTGATTTAGTTAAAATTTTGAATTTTGAAATCAGTTTTTGTTTTTCCAATTCTTTAGATCAACTAATCTGATTTGGTTACAATTTTGAATTTTGAAATTTTTTAAAAAAAGTATTCACATTGCCAAAATCGTAGTACTACTGTTATAAATGTAACGACCCAGAATTATAATTTCTGGGTTACGTTTCAAGGGATAAAACCCCTTGTTCGGATCTTGCAATCCAGGTACGGGTCGAGGTTTCAAACTCATTTTAAGATTTGTAGAAAGAGGGATTTCAAACCCTAAAACCTCGAAGGGCCGTTGGGTACCCTTAACCTGTCCTAAGACTATGTCACGGAAACCATTTCAAACGGAAGTAAAGCGGAAGTAAAGTACAGATACAAGTGCCACGACGGAGCCGGGTCAAAACGGAGTCAAAAGTATAAATCCAAAACAATATAATCAGAGTCTGGTGAAGTCTATAACTCCAGCGCTCACTCTCCGCCGACAAATTGACCCGCGCAATAAGCAAACAACACCGATAGGATGAACATAAATAATTCCTAAAAAAATTGATTTGGGGCGGGATCAGATCGATGCCCACTTAACTCTGCATCCCAACCATAAGCACACATATACGCTATACCTAATAAAGATGCTCTAATGCAGTACGAAATTCAAACACACTAGCATGCTCCTAGTTCATAATAATGTGCAGAAATACTGTAAAGGGCCCAAGACAATGCCAAGTGGCATATCCCTCTCCTACCTCCACCCCTTCCGACAGGCGGAGACTGGCCAGCTCGTGAATGCATTCATTCATAATCGGGGGGCACGCATGCCAACCCGCTCCACAATAAAGCCCGCAGGCATATCATAATATAAGGAAGTACTCGATTGACTCAGGGTACCCGATGAGGCTGGGCTACCCTATGACCCTAGCAAAGACTTCTAGGACTATCACAGATAACGGCCATTCTGTTTACATACGCACAAAGAAATAGAATGCTCAACGATCGATGCAACCTAGCATGGTACTACATGGCATGCTGATCATGAATGCAAGCACCTAGTATATCATGCACCTAAAGCAGGGAATAGCTCTATTCAATCTGAGTAAGCTCCGAAGAGACCTACCTGAAGATGCAGAACAGCAATATAACACAAGCAAGGGCTCAAATGCAAGTCCAAAGCAATCCAAAAGCGATACACACCTATCATTAAGTCACTTCCGTAAGCTACCAGGCCAACATTCACACACACGAAACCCAAGTTCTCAACATCTTTAAAACCACTCGATGGTAAAACCATTTTCCAAAACCCTTTCGATATGACTAACATCAACCCAAAATCATTTCATTTCCAATCAAACCCATCGATAAATCTTACCAACAATGTTTTCCAACTCTTAAATCCCAAATTAAGTCAACTCATATTCAAAATAATTTCTCAAATCATACTTGGCCAATTTCCGACATTTATCATTTAAATCCTCAACAAATCTTTCAAGATCATATTATAGAAATAATCCCGGCATTTTGGTTTCCCAAACAACAATCCTTAAAAGATATTTCTGAACTTAAGATCTCTTTTTAAATAGTTTATCAAACAATACTTAATAAATAAAATATCAAAATTAAATCCTCTTTTAAGCCTTATTAAATCAATTTCCAGCCTTTAAAACCTTTCCTAAATTCATTTTCAATTCCGAAAAGTATATTTTTAAGTCTCAATAATAATATTATTTAATACAATAATCATTCATATAATGTCCCTGTATCTATAAGTCTTGGACTTTAGCCTAACAAATTTTATTTAGACAATCAGAACAGCCCAGCAAACACAAATAGGCCCAAAGCATTCAAACCCCATTTCTCCTTTAAAAAGTACCGAACCGGTTCCAATCAGAACTGCTGTAGACTCCGGAATGGATCTTCGGTGGCTCATACATAAGAATATATATATATATATCATCATCATAATTGATAACCAATATTTAACCCTTTATAATAAATCACCACAATAGCATGCTATTAGTGAAACATATCATACCGCAAATCAACCGATCATATTATCATGCTGGTTAGTCATTGAATAAGTTTTACTCTTAGGTTAGTTTCAAAACCGTTTCAAATCCGAATTAAATAGTTAAGAATTTTGACCCCTTGAAAATACTCAGTAAATCCCTTTTTCAATTTATTTATTAAATTACTTTCTGAATCTCTTAACAATTCAAACCACTTTTATTTAATAAAACCAACCCGTTATAAATCTCTCCAAATAATATTTTGTCTTTTAAAACCTCATTAATTATTATATAATAATTTAAGTACCTCTAATTAGTTAAATAAATAAACGGATAACTCCAACCGAACCAAACCCATTCCGCTAATTAATATAACTCCCAACCGGTTAAACATTAAACAAAATAAATTAAAGAAACAAGGAGGCGGGCCCACGGTCTTCATCTTCCTCCCGATTTCAAAAGATGGATCCCGCGCTCCTTTGTTCGAGACCCCATCTCCGGCGGCGAGTCTGAGCTCCACCTTCCGGCCTCCGTCTCCGGCGTCGTCCAGCACCCAGCTCCGCCTCGCCTCGGCCTCCTGTGCTCGCTCCTCGGTCACTGCTCGACTCTAGCTCTCTCTCGTACTCACGGCGCCGCACACAACCTTGCCGCTCTCGAGCTCGCCGGAGCTCTCGAGCGCAGCTGATCGTCCCGCACTCAGCTCACGCACACTCGACACTCGCCCACAGCCCTACCCAAGTCATAATCGAATCAAAACAGAGGGAGGAAAGGTGGAAGCTCACCGAGGAAGTTCGCGACTTCGGAGCTCTCGATCGGAGGTCTGAGCGTTGTCGGAGGCTTGCGATGGCTCTTCGCACCTGCGTCGGACATGGGTGAGCGTGATGTTAGGGCTCGAGAGTGTTTTGGCTCGGAAACGAAGGAGAACGGCTTACCGGAGTGTTATTCGCGCTTGAATGGGCGGTGGATCTTCGGTGGCTCGTCGATGTAGTCGAATGCTCCGGGGGTGGCTACTGTTGCTCTTCGATGAAAGAGGAGGAGCTGAGGATGACAACGGAGATGAGGGGTCACCCAAGCATGGTGTGTGGCGAGCGGTGGAAGGTGTCGTGGTGGCGGTGATGGTAGGTGGTGTTTTGAGTACGTGCAAAAGTAGGTGACGGTGTTCCAGTAGGAAGGGGGATGGAGGGGGATCAGATGTGAATTGAAGGACGACGGAAAGTGATGGGTTTAAAGGCAATGGGGAGGGTAGGCCGGACACAGCTAGCTAGTTAGGAGGTAGGGGTTTTGATTTCAGCTAGGAAGTAGGAGGAGGAGGTCAGATCCTGCAGCCGTAGGGTGGCTCGGATGGGAAAGACATTAAATGGTGGTAGGTCAGATTAAATACCCGGTAAAATAAATCCCAAATACGCGAATTTTGAATCCCGAAATTAGTCCCTGAATGTTAGTTTTCCCGAATTCCGCTTTCTCGATAAATTAGATTTTTAAAATTGAAAAGGATATCGGCATCCAATAATTATTTTGAATTTTCGAGGTCAAGGACGGAAATTTTTTGCCAAATTTTACTTTCCGGTCGGAATCCGCTAAACGAGTTTTAAACCCGATTTTAATCTCATTTCTAATTCTCTTTTTCCGAAAATAAAATAAAATTAGGATTTAAAAATCTGAGTCTTTACATATACGATATTAACATTATTTTAATCCAGAATATTTAATTTGACCAAATATTAGATATATTATTTGATCTAAAAACATAAGTTTTTTTACCTAATGATATATATTTAAAAAGTTTACCAGAGTTTCTTAGATCTTATTATCATTTATTTCATCCTTTTATAATTGATATAAGCCGTTAATAGGGAGATGTAACAATGCATATTGAAAAAAATATCATGATATGTAATCTTCCTATATATTTAATAATTGTTTGACAATGTAAATCAATTCTATAATGTAAAATGCGTGAAAAATATATCTTTCAATAACAATAATTGTTTTCTTATTATTAAAATTATTGTATATAATACCAATTTAATTTTTACCTAACTATATTGGCTTATTAATTGATGTGGCCCAAAAATATAATACGATTTTAATCTAGAAAATGCCACGTAACCAAAAATAGTCCCGCTTTAATCCAGAAAATTCCATGGTCGCGAGGTCGTGGCAGCGGCCTCTGCTTTAGTATTTTAACTAGTATATGTTACCCGTGCTCTTGCACGGCATGTTATTGTTTTTACTATTATATTATCGTATGTTATTTTTTAAAACCAAATCTATTGATAAATTTGAAAGTTATTTTTAAATGATATTAATAGTAAAGTTAGATTGTTACTATAAAAGTTAACATAAAATTAGATAAATATTATTAAGATTTAATCTTATTGTTTTCAATGGATAATATATATTTTTATCAGAAATTAGATTGGTGATTGATCATATATGATTAATTAATTATCTAATAAGGCTTACTTTTTTTTCTTCCAAGTTTCAACGGGGTATGAATTGAATTAATTGTATTTATCAATTATGGTGTATCCAATTAGCGGTGTATTTCTATCAAATTAATTAGTTAGAAAACTTATCTTTTTAGTTCAAATAATCTTAGAGAAAATTTGTGCCGCAGGCACAAATTTTCAACCTAATTACAGCTCCGTCCAACCTTTTGTAAATATTACAAAAGTGTCCAAGTTTATAATTACACTTCCTTCTCTTTTACCGTTGTTCAACCACGGAGATCTCGTCCTCACTCCCGTCAGGTTGCCCCCGCCTCCCTCTCTTTCTTCTCCCGCATCAGAAGATCAGGGCGGAGCCTTAACGGCGCTGACCTCCTCGGCCATGGCCGCTCCGACGGCGTCCTCTGCTGCCTCAGCCGCCTCCTGGACCAGGTCGCCCCCGCCTCCCTCTCTCACTCTACTGGTTGCGGAGCGACGGCGGACGCAGATTCTCTCTGCTGAGCGAATCCTTCGTGCTGAGCCGATGCTTCTTGCAATAGAGGGCGGCGCATTTCGTCGAAGATCTAGGGCTTCAGATCTATAGGCTTCATGGTCTCTCTCTTCGTCGTTGAAGGTAATTTTCGATCCCTTGAAACATATGATCTTCGATTCAACTACTAAGGAAAGTGATGCATTGTCGGATGGTTCAAATGCTTCGATCGAGATTGAATCCCTAGACATTAGGTAGGCTAATCTCATGCTGAATTCATCGTGTGACTTGAGAACTTCTAGTGCCCACCAGGTGTTCGATGAAATGTCGGAAACAAATTATGTCTTATTTGTGCTATTGGTTGTGTAGGGCAACGTATGTTTCCGGACAATCTTGCCAAGTTGTGACTGGGGTAGACTTTGCACGTATATCTTTTGTGCTGCAAGTATGGGGTAGACTTTCGACAGATATGGTGTGTTTGTAATTGATGTTTGATTTGATCTTTTTTCCTATGTACACCTTTCTGCATCGATGGCCACCATCTATTTGATATAAGAAAAGTGGCAATAGAGTAGCTTGTTGAAATTCAAAAGAGATCTACTGATATAAGATTTCGGTTTTTTTTTTGTGCTTTCTGAGGTAGACATGTGTTTCAACAAGTTGGAAATCTCTTTTGAATTTCAACAAATTGACTCTATTAAGTTTCAACAAGTTATGGTACAAAGAAGTGAATAACAGGAAAAGGACTAAAGCTATTTTATAGATTTCATATGGACTAAAGCAAGCAACTATCTGATGATTAATTTCCACTGGGTAATTCCATTGAAATTTACACAGGGACAGGTGACTAATAAAATTTGTCATCACAAGAGAGTAGCAACACATGGGAGGTTGACTAAACGTAAGGAAAATGATTGGTAGAACATAATACACAGGTATTATTACTGAATGACCGTGTTTGCTTATTTGGCCTTTTCAGTTTCATGTGTTATTTGGTGCCCAAGAAAATGTTCTATTGATTCGTTTTACTAGTTAGGGTGACCTCCAGTCGAAGTGATCCTATTTTATATGTGACTTCTAGAATGATAAAATAATATTCATAATCTGATTTGAGGAACTTGATATTTCTTATGTGACTTAGGTTCTTCTCACAACAGAATTTTATTGCTTGCTTGGAAATTTATTTTCTGCATTTGCAAACCATATATGACTAGCATATAATGTAAAATACAGTGAAAGTGTTCTTTCTTCATGCTATATGTGACTGCTAGCTATGATTTGATTACTCTTTTTGATTTAAAACTTCGATCTACATTGATACATATAGTATCGATATCTCATATGCTTTATTTTTTAAAGAAAGATTAAAAATAGATTGATCAGTGGAGTTTATGTGACTCGAGCTTAGAGTTGCACAACTCGAGCTTAGGTTAGGTTAGAGTTGCATAACTGAAACTGGATTGAATGTGGAACTGTGGGCTTTGGTTAGGTTAAATTCATATATAAATGGACTTGTAGAGATGCTGACATGTTGTGAATCCTTCGGTTGCTTTATATGAAAGACAACCAGAATCGTAAATGTTGGTCTCTTCCCGAATCATAAATGTTGTGTCAGCGGTGACAACATTATCAGTGTCAGGATTATCGGTGTCAGCATTAGCCCATGACATCAGTAGCTCGTGACATTTTCAAGTTATTGTCCATTTTTTAATAAGGTAGCGAAATATTCATTTCTCTGTTAATTTCAAGTTTAAATATACACTAAAATCTGAAATTTTGAAAAACTAAAACTGAAATTGTAAATCTGTAATTTTTAAAAACTTTAATCTGTAATTTTGAAAAATCTGTACATTCTATACCTTTTGAAAAATCTATACATTTTGAAAAATCAGTGATTTTTAGAAACTTTAATCTGTAATCTCGAACTTGCTGAATCTGTAATCTTGAAGTTGCTGAGTGTGTATGCTAAATCTGTGATTCGTATGCTGAATCTGTAATTTGTGATAATCTGTAGTCTTGAACTTGCTGAATCTGTAATTTGTGCAGCTGGATCAATCGTTGCCTATAACTGTAGCTTATAACCATTAGGGCCTGCAACCTCCTTCCAATATAAGTTGCTGAATATTACTTGCTTATTTCCAGAAGAGAGACAGTAACTAGGATCAAATTCGATTACCCTGACAAACTAATCTTTAAAAGTACACAACCAAATCAAGCTCACTAGAGTTAAAGGACAGCATAAAGAATGCTATTAATTATTAGAGTTAAAGGACAGCCAAATCAAGCTCACTAGAGTTGTTGTATTACTTCTTGCTGTTGTTGCCTACTTATTCATATGAAAATTCCTTCACTCAATCTGGTTTAAGATAGAGGCATCTAGGTTTAATGCAAGTTTTAATTCTCACATTGCAAGATTCTTAATGCTTAGAATGTACATATTCAGTCAGCCGATGCTTCCACCATCCGATTTTGGTTTCTGTTTTTTTTTTTTTTGGAGTGAGTATTTCTTTGAAATTGGTGTTTGGGTATGTTTGAAATCTTTATCTTTTATTAAATGCTGATATCTTTTGGAAACTTTAGAAATTCTTTTTTTTTCTTCTGATTTTACTGGTGTTGCAAACATCCAGCTGACATCTTCTGGAAATGTTGACATCTTCCGGAAATGTTGACATCTTCTTGAAAATGCTGACATCTCTTGAAATGCTGACATCTCCAATATAAGATTATTTTTGTGTAATTAAGTAGACCATTTCCAATATAAGATTATCAGCTACATCTCTCTATATATAAAAGCCGGAATGTGGCACAAAGTTCACTTACCGTTTTGCCCCTATGCCTTAGTTGTGGGTTCTGGTAATTACAGATTTGCCACTCATTCCTGTTTCTCAAATCACGGCCTCTCAGGCTTGAGGCTTCCTCTTTCCTTTGGTTCCTTCTCAAGCTCTCTGTGGTTCTCTCCCTTTCCTTTGCTTCGTTGTCGATCATCCTTCCTAAGGCCGATTTCGTCCGATTAGAATGAATAGGAATTAGATCTATCTCTGCTCTCCTAGAAGAATTACACCGCCTAAAGGTAAACTTTTATCTTTTCTGTCTACACATAACCTCCATTATCACTTTCAAATTTCGTCATTCTTGGTAAGATGGTAACACTTATTTGATTACTGCATCAACTCTTGATTTCTTTTCTCCCGTTGCTTTCGAATTTGATTGATTGTATGAAATTTAGGTTTAGATTTGTAAGTTAATGATGATGCACTCAAGGTGTTCGATGAAATGCATAGAAGATTTTGCTGCTCATTTGTTGTCAATTACGTCTAATTTAAGCTTAATCAGACTTGTATATGCTTTGCTTCTTTATGATTTTGCCTTGGTTTTGATAGTTATCAATAGTTTATTCAATTTCAGCCTAAATTTGTCTGATGCAGGGACTATTCGCTTGTGGGTGCTAGGCTGTTGTGTCCATCAGTTTCTTGTTGTTCTTCTTGCCTTCTCCGACCGAGATGTCTCGACAAGAAATTTCGGCCGTGGTCTCCATCATCCCAGGTTGTATGAATCCCTTTCTTTAAATTATTATGCACCGAAAC
This sequence comes from Persicaria tinctoria, assembly GCA_037127255.1. NCBI lineage: Eukaryota > Viridiplantae > Streptophyta > Magnoliopsida > Caryophyllales > Polygonaceae > Persicaria > Persicaria tinctoria. The sequence continues at coordinate 62,935,015 of JBANSL010000008.1, read as the reverse complement.
CTTACCTAAACTATCGATATGATCTTGAATACTTGAATGGGTTATGAATTTATCCTCTTTGATCTCCTCTTAGAACCTCTCCCTATGTGCATAACACTGTCCCTTTTTCCCGTTGAAGAGGCAGGTGACTAATGATCTGAGTTTTTGCCTGGATCTTTGCTAGAATGACTAAAACAAATGAATTTGATTGGATTTCATCTTCTGTTGTTGTATCTGTTGTCACTTTAAATGTTGACATTTGACTTCAATATTGACATTTATCTTCAATGTTGACATTTAGCCGTTGATGGGCAAAAACTTTATATTTTACTATTTCTTTTCACATTATTTGCTTAAAATTAAGAGGGAATAACAATCTTTCTGACATCCGTTGTCAGCAGTTTAAATTTGTATAACAGATTGTTATATTTGCATAACAGATAGTTATATTTGCATACCAAACTTCAGCACTGTAACAGATTTTTACAGTAATTCAATTAATTCTAAAATCAAAAATCAGATTTTGGTTGTACATAATCATTACAAGCTAGTAACACAATATCTCACTGCATTTTAGCATTAGAAGTCATTCAACCAACACATTAGACCGAGCTCAACTATCACTTGTCAACAACACCAGATTTTTGCATAAGTGTTAATTAGTAGTAGCACAACTATTCTTTCTTTTAGACTTATCACTACTAATTTATTTTTAGTTTCAATACAAAGAGCAGTAACTTCATAAATTTCAATCTAAATTTGTGCCGAAGGCACAAACTTTACTTCATTATATCAAACGTCAACAGTGTAATAGATTTTTATAGTAATTCAATTCATTCTGAAATCAAAATCAGATTTTGGTTGTGCATAATCATTACAAGCTACTAACAGAACATCTCATTGCATTTTACATCATAAGTCATTCAACCAACACCTTATATTGAGCTCAACTAATACTTGTCAGCAGCATCCGAGGTTTGCATAGGTAGCACAACTGGTATTTCTTTTATACTGGTCACTATTAATTTCTTTTTTAGTTTCAATACATAGAGTAGTAACTTCATAAATTTCAATATAAATTTGTGCCGAAGGCACAAATTTGACATTAATGCAATTTTAAAGCCTCTTATGTCAATAAATGGTAGAGCGATGTGCTTATGTGCAAATAAGATATATTAATGCAATTTTAAAATACATATGGATTTGCATATTCTTCTCATAAGGTTTTTTAAGCTTGCATAACATAATATAATATTTGCATATCATAGTATTTTATTTGCATAACATCTGTTTATAGTTGCATATCTGAAAGTGCTGACAAGTAAATTTTTTTTTTTAAAAAAAAACAGAAAAAACAGAAAAAAAAACCCTGAAGGAGTTGATCAACATTGACCGGTCAACGGTCAACGTTGACCAGTGTCAACGGTCACCAGTGTCAACGGTGTCAGGAATGTTGGTGTCAGCAACATCGGGTTTGACATTAATGCAATTTTAAAGCCTCTTATGTCAATAAATGATAGAGCGATGTGCTTATGTGCAAACAAGATATATTAATGCAAATTTTTAAAATACATATGGATTTGCATATTCTTCTCATAAGGTTTTTTAAGCTTGCATAACATAATATTATATTTGCATATCATAATATTCTATTTGCATAACATCGGGTTATAGTTGCATATCTGGAAGTGCTGACATGTTAAAAAAAAAAATCTGAAGGAGTTGGTCAACGTTGACCAGTGTCAACGGTGTCAGGAATGTTGGTGTCAGCAACATCGGGTTTGACATTAATGCAATTTTAAAGCCTCTTATGTTAATAAATGGTAGAGCGATGTGCTTATGTGCAAATAAAATATATTAATGCAATTTTAAAATACATATGGATTTGCATATTCTTCTCATAAGGTTTTTTAAGCTTGCATAACATAATATTATATTTGCATATCATAGTATTTTATTTGCATAACATCTGGTTATAGTTGCATATCTGAAAGTGCTGACATGTAATTTTTTTTTTTAAATAAAAAAATAAAAATAAAAATCTCAAGGAGTTGGTCAACGTTGACCGGTCAACGGTCAACGTTGACCAGTGTCAACGGTGTCAGGAATGTTGGTGTCAGCAACATCGGGTTTGACATTAATGCAATTTTAAAGTCTCTTATGTCAATAAATGGTAGAGCGATGTGCTTATGTGAAAATAAGATATATTAATGTAATTTTAAAATACATATGGATTTGCATATTTTTCTCATAAGGTTTTTTAAGTTTGCATAACATAGTATTATATTTGCATAACATCGGGTTATAGTTGCATATCTGAAAGTGCTTACATGGAATTTTTTTTTTTATATATATAAAAAAAAAAAAAAAAAAAAAAAAAAAAAAAAAAAAAAAAAAAAAAAAATTCTGAAGGAGTTGGTCAACGTTGACCGGTCAACGTTGACCAGTGTCAACGGTGTCAGGAATGTTGGTGTCAGCAACATCGGGTTTGATATTAATGCAATTTTAAAGTCTCTTATGTCAATAAATGGTTGAGCGATGTGCTTATGTGAAAATAAGATATATTAATGTAATTTTAAAATACATATGGATTTGCATATTTTTCTCATAAGGTTTTTTAAGTTTGCATAACATAGTATTATATTTGCATATCATAATATTATATTTGCATAACATCGGGTTATAGTTGCATATCTGAAAGTGCTAACATGAAATTTTTTTTAAAAAAAATAAAAAAATAAAAATCCGAAAGACTTGGTCAACGTTGACCGGTCAAACGTCAGCAGTCAACGGTCAAACGTCAGCAGTCAACGGTCAACGTTGATCGTTGACCAGTCAAGGGGGGGCAAGGGGATGAACACTTTTGTAAAATTTTCAAATACATGGATACTCCTTTAATTTGGCCAATTTTTATGGATATTTATGTAAAGGCCCCATAATCTTATCCAATATTAGGTCAATTATAATATATTCTATGTTTTAGATCAAAATGAATATAATATATCTATATATAAATATGTCCCATGCCATCAAATTTTGGTCAATTATTCTACTTTTAGATCAAATTGAATATAATATATTTAAATATAAAATAATTATTTTAAAATAATCTGAACCTACTTTCCCCTTAAAACATCAAGAGTTAAACTTTGTAAACTGTATTGATATGAATTTAAAAGATAGCATTCCGTATTCATGGCTATATGTTGTTTTTAATATTTATTTGTTTTTAATAAACTTGGTTGGAATACTAACAATTTTTTATGGCTATATGTTGTACGTAGTTTATATATTATGATTTTTTATAAGATTTTGTAACTTATTTGAAGATAATTATTATTTTTTTGGTCAGAGAAGATAATTATTTTTATTTGAATATACTAACAACTTACCCAACGTTAAACTATATGTTGTACGTAGTTCTAAATATAATTATTTTTAATAAAAACTATTTATTATGGTTAGCGGTGGATTTTATTTTGGTTTATTGTTAATTATTTTACCTTGAATAATCAATTAATTATTTGATCGAATTAAGATATAAAGTTATATTTGTAAAGGCCCGGATTTTTAAATAATAAATAATATAAATAATATAAATGGATTTAAGTCGAAAAAAAATAATAAGATAAAATAAAATAAAAATTCGGATATTTCAAGAAAAACTCGTCCTTAATTTCCTAAATCGAAATTGAAATCCTTAAAACGAGTTCCGGCATTATTTAATTGGAAATTTAAATTACGTTATACTATGCTTGTATGTACCGAAAATTTGAAAATAATATTTGGAGTCTTATATTAAATTCGGATTTGGAAAATTAAGAAGTATTTTAAACGGGTCGGGATAAGGTCGAGTGAGCGGGTTTCAGATTTATATTCCGGGTATTTGACGTTTGGAGTTTTGGGATCCCTTTAATTCCATTTCTTTTCTCCTTTCTCTTTCTCATTCCTCTCTCTAGTTCAGAACTTTGGTTGAGGCACAACTTGCAATATTTGTTGTTTTGTGACATTTTAGGATAGAATCCAGTCAATCCACCCTCTTCCCTCTCCCTATTGTCTGCAAGTTAGAAACACCATTCACAGCTGTAGGATTGTCCTCTTGTGCACAATTTCGCCCCACAAACCCACCCTCCTGCCCTCATTTTCTTTCATCTCTTACACCAAAACCCACAAAGACAACCAATCCCTCCCTCTCTCCTGTTTCATCTCTGCTCAATCAGAAAAACCCAGCAGCCTTGTATTAGTTTAATTTCCAACCACATCCACCAGCTTCCCTGTTTTCCGGTTCCGAGCACCACTGCCTCTACCTCCTCTTTCCTGGACAGACAGTAGAAGCAACAACAGCCTCAACCTCCTCCTCGTGAAGACAGACGGAGCCACGCCGCCGCCGCCGCGCCTCCCTCTTCCTCCCCCTGGTTGCCGTTCAGAAGGTCTGGTAGGTTTATTCCCGTTTTCGATTCGAATCTCCTTCAAGCGCACCTTTGAGCCTCCTATATCTTTCCTAGGCCAACACGACTGGGATCCGACGCCGGAGAAGTCTAATCGAGCCACCGTCCCCTTTTTCCGGCGAATCTCGGTGAGTCTCCATTTACCCTTCTTTTCGTGCCGCGTTTTTGTTCTGCTATGTGGGTTACGGTCGGGATTTGGTGTCGGTCTGGTTGGGCGAGGTTGGGTCTGAGAGGATTCACCGGCAAGGCATGGATTCCCCCTTCCTTCTCTTTCGTTTTCCGATTTCGCTGTCCAGAGCTCTGTTGTTTTGATTTGGGGAGGAAGGGTTCAAGCGAACCGGGTTTTTCTTTTCCTTTTCATGAACCGACCGGGTTGGGGCAATTTTCGGTTCATTTATTTCAGATCTGGGTTTGGGCTTGTTGGATCCGGGTTTGTCTTTCGGGGTTGGGTTTCCGTGGGCCGGACCTTTCCTTTTCTTTCACTTTTGGTTGGGCTGCTGGGCTGTGTGTTGTTTGTTATTGCTATTGTTAAATCATGATAGGTTATATACTTATGTGCCATGTTACTTATGTATATGATATTTTATGAGTATATATTATTCTGGATTTTATTTGAAAGATATATTTTCGGAAATTATGATTATCCATTTTAAAGTGCTTTAAAATAATATTCTTGGAATATGTATTTTATGAGGTGTAAATATGCGATTTTGGGAATTATGAGATGTTTTATTGTTATTGATATGTAAAGATAGTTGTGAAAAATAGAATTATTTTGTGGCTAAATGTCGGAATTTAATTATGTAATGATTTTGAAAATAAACATGCCGGAATCGTTTTAATAATATAATTTTGGGAAATTGGTTAAGGATTTAATAATTTATGCCGGAATTTGGCCAAGTATGATTTGAGAAATTGTTTTGAGAACGAGTTGACTTAACCTGAGATTTAAGAGTTGGAAAATATGGTTGGTACTATTTTATCAATAGGGTTTGATTGAAAGGACGATTTTGGTTGATGTTGATCAAATGGGAAAAGTTTTGGAAAATGGTTTTACTATCGGTTAGTTTTGAGCATGTTGAGAACGTGGAGTTTGCGTGTATGATTGATGGACCGGTAGCTTATGGGAATGCTTGATGATAGGTGTGTAATGCTTTTGGATCGCTTTGAACTTGCATTCGGGCCCTTGCTTGCGTTATTTTGCTGTTCTGCATCTTCAGGTAAGTCTCTTCGGAGCTTACTCAGATTGAATAGAGCTATTCTCTGCTTTAGGTGCATGATATACTAGGTGCTTGCATTCATGATCAGCATGCCATGTAGTACCATGCTAGGTTGCATCGATCGTTGAGAATTCTATTTCTTTGTGCGTTTGTAAACAGAACGGCCGTTATCTGTGATAGTCCTAGAGTCTTTGCTAGGGTCATAGGGTAGCCCAGCCTCATCGGGTACCCTGAGTCAATCGAGTCATGAACTTCCTTATATTATGATATGCCTGCGGGCTTTATTGTGGAGCGGGTTAGGCATGCGTGCCCCCATATCAATTTTTTTAGGTATCTGTTGTGCTTACTACTATTGATGCTGATTTGAGTCCATGACCGCTGGGTCTAACATGAAGGAAAGAGAGAGTTGAGATTCCAACTTCACCAATTTAATTATGGCTCGAATTTGAATGGTTGATCATATTTTGACCCGGCTCTGCCGTGGCACTTGTATCTTTACTTTGCTTCCGCTTTACTCCCGTTGAAATGGATTTTGCGACATAGTCTTAGGACAGGTTAAGGGTACCCAACGGCCCTTCGAGGTGTTTAGGGTTGAAATCCCTCTTTCTATTAATCTTAAAATGAGTTTGAAACCTCGACCCGTACCTGGATTGCAAGATCCGATCAAGGGGTTTATTCCCTTGAAACGTAACCCAGAAATCATAATTCTGGACCGTTACAATATTGGATCGATTATTTAATCTAAAAAGATAAGTATATAGAAGTTGAGAAATTGAATGGACGATGATATGAGACCATAGATGACCTACGTTATTGGTCAGATTCTATTTTCAATTTCGTGTACAATTGGTGGAATTGAAGTGAAGAGGGGAACTTACTACACCCAATTGAGTTATTTGGGACATGGCACCACGGTGTTCTTCGTCGTCAATGTCGTCTTCAATGGTATTCGGCCTCTTTCGGGTCTGGGACGGGGTGACGATGTTGTTCAATTGTTGAACGGTCGGATTGATGTTGGAAATAGACCAAGTGGTGTAGGAGGAGGAGTCGCCATCGGTTGCTTCGTAGTGCACCTTATCGACCTCCACCGCAACACTCTCTTCGGCCTCTACCTTGTCGATCTCTTGTCCTTATCTTTTTTCTTTTCCTTTTTTGTCCTTGATGGTTTTGTGTGTTTTGGAGTTGCAAATTTCAGTCGGTGGTCAATTTGAATTGGCACTTTTTTATGCCTCTATTTATAATCATTAAAATTAATTATTATTTTATAATTATTTTTTAAAATTTTTTTGTTGGGCTATTGCGTTGCAGTTATTTGAAATATAATACTCAGATAACCAAATGATTAAAAATAAAATAAGAGAACATTTCAAAAATTGTCAAAGAATATAAAGTGTAAAAAATTATCATATATTTTGAATAACGATAATATAAACTTGGAAATTGAAATAAAGAAACAATAGTTTTAGCTAAATGTATCTTAAATATTTATCTAAAACCTATAATAATTGACCTAATAAGCGAACCTATCCTAAATTATTAAAATTATTATAACAAACTCATAATATAGTTAAATAATAGTCTTTAAATGTCCTCCTTTTCTGTAAAGGCTCGGATTTTTAAATCCTAATTCTCGGAAAAAGAAATTTAAAAATGAAGTTTAAACGGATTTAATTCGGATATTTCAAGGAAAACTCGTCCTAAATTTAATAAATCGAACTTAAAACACTTAAAGCGGATTCCGGCTAAAAATTAAATTTATGCGAAATATATTTTATCCCGCTTCCATATGCCGATAATTTGGAAAATGATGTTCGGATTTCATTATTTAACTGGGATTAGAAATTTAAAAATTTATTTTGAACGTATCGGGATAAGGTCGAGAGAGCGGGTTTCGGGATTTATATTCCGGGTATTCTTTTGACAAAGCTTGGGACCACTATTCACGTGTCTTCCCCCTCCCTCTTTCACCCTGTCTTTTTCCAATTCCAGTTCAACAACAGCCCTGCCTACTAGCTCTACTTCTGATTGTTTTTGTATTCATCCCCCTTCTGTTGTTGATTTCAGAAGGCACGCTCCTCCCCTCTTTCACTTTGTTTTCCAGCAAACCCATTTCCCCTCTTTCCTTCACATCCTTAGCCACAACTTCCTCCTTTCCACTTCGTTCCAGACCAACAGCGGCACCGCCTTCGCCTCCTCTCCCTCTCTGAACGAGCAGCAGCTCCTTCTTCCTCCTCCTCCGCCTGAAGCCGCAGGAAGCCCAGCGCTCCGCCCCTGTTCGGAAGCTCTGAGCACTCAAGCGCAGTCCGAGCCGCCGTCGCTGCCATCTCCCTCCCATCTCCCTCCGTTCTGACTCCTCAGCCCCGACCGAGCAGCGAACGCCGCCCAGGAGGAAACGGAGACCGAGAGCGCCGCCTTGAAGCTCTTCTCCCCCGTCTCGGATTTCAAACGGTGAGGCTCAAATTCTCCCTCCTTCTCCTCTTGAAAACCCAGCGAAGATCCTCCTTTCTCACTCCCATCTCTAATCTAGGCCGAGGACGACACAGCCTCGCCTCCTACAATGCCTGGCGCGACTCCGACGACGTTCTCCGGCGAGAACAAGACCCCCTCGGTGAGCTCTCTTTCCCCCCCCCCCCCCCCCCCCCCTCCATCTGTGTCGTTTTGATGGGTGTGGTCGGGATAGTATGTCGATAAGGCTGGCGCGGGTTTGGGTTGATCGGAGCTCCGGCAAGCCTGGACTCTCCTCTTCTTCTTCGTCCGCTCTCCGTCGCTGTGGGCAGATCTTTGTAACGGCCCAGAATTATGATTTCCAGGTTACGTTTCAAGGGATAAAACCCCTTGTTCGGATCTTGCAATCCAGGTACGGGTCGAGGTTTCAAATTCAATTCAAGGGTCAGTAATAAAGGGGGATTTCAAATCCTAAGAACCTCGAAGGGTCGTTGGGTACCCTTAACCTGTCCTACAACTATGTCGCGGAATCCATTTCAAATGGAAGTAAAGCGGAAGCAAAGTAAATATACAAGTGTCACGGCAAAGCCGGTCAAAACCAAATCATGAGTGGGTAATTACCATTTTACTAACTCAGAATGTTAGCCAGATTCCTCGATTCGCCAAAAGGAAACCCCGTCACATAAGCATGGAGCAAACAAGATTTGCAGAAATACCTTTAAAAGAAGAACGGGGAAAGGAGTCAGATCGAGCCACTCATGCGGGACCGGCAGTCCTCGCTGAGGCCACATAGTATGTGCTATACCTAATAAAGATGCTCTAATGCAATACGAAAGTCAAACACACTAGCATGCTCCTAATTCATAAAATGTGCAGAAATACTGTAAAGGGCCCAAGACAATGCCAACGGCATATCCCTCTCCTACTCCGCCCCCTTTTTCATGAGCGGACCTGGCCAGCACGGTACCCATTTCATCGTGGTGGTGCACGGACCACGGAATCATCATATCATATCATCTCATCACTTGCCCGATGGTGCTGGGCTATCATCTCATGCTCATATCGACTCGATTGACACAGGGCACCCGATGAGGCTGGGCTACCCTAAGACCCTAGCAAAGACTCTAGGACTATCACAGATAACGGCCGTTCTGTTTCAATCGCATAAAGTAAACGGATGCTCAATCAATTAGTGCAACCTAAACATGATACTACATGGCATGCTTTGATGCATATGCAACACCTAACATAAAATGCAACAACAGGCATGAATGTCCAACCTGAGTAAGCCCCCTAGGGAACTTACCTGAAGTCTTCATATCCAATTAACCAGCAAACAAGCCACTCAGATAATCATCCATCGGTCCACAAGCCACTCAGAGAATCATCCAATCACACTAGCAAGTAATAAGCAGGGAACAACTCATCAATGCATACTCAATTAACAAACAAGTAGGCATCCAGTCAACACAAGATTCAACAATATTTCATTCAAATAATCTGGCATTCTCATCATTCTCCATTAACCTTATTCTCATCAAGCATGAAACTTAGTTCAAAGTCTTACTCAGAATATCTTGCTTCAGATCAAGCTCAAGTTTTCCTTAAACACTTTATCAAGTAACTTATCAATTATCAAATCCTCAAATACTCACAAAATCATAAGTTCTCAAACCAAGGATCACCAAGTCTTATCTATCACAACTCGCATAATGAAACATGCTCAATGAGTGAACCAAGGTAAGTTGATATTTCAAGAAATCTTTTAGAGTGTCAATTATAAGGATCTACTCAACAACAAGCACTACAATCAAGCTTATAAGCACTATAATCAACTAACCCATTTCATAGCTCAATAGCAAAGCAACTAGAATTGCAAGTATAACAACTTTTCAAGATGTCTTTAGAAATGTTACTATCTTAAATTATCAAGACCAAGTTATAATTTTCTATCTCAAGGTAGTCAATTCGATAGTCAAAGCAATTCAAAATAAGCGGGTTTTTTTTTCTTTCTAAACAAGCACCTAATCAACAATAATAACCATAATAATTCAACAACCATTTATCAATATCTTAATACCTACCGGTACAATTATTTTAGCCACCATTGTAACATGGTTAAATCGTAAACGAGTCAAACTTCTAGAAGTCCCCGTCCTTAAGTTAGTAGGCACAGGGAAACAATTAAGGAATCATTTTAATTGCTTCTTATAAGTGAAATGATTTAAATCTAAGGCAACTCACATTAGCTAGATCCACCACAATCCAAACAACAACCATTTGCAAATACTCCCCAAAGGGACCAAATCGATTGAACTAAGCTCAGTCAAAATTAATGAAATGAAACAATGGAGGGAGAGCCCAGATTTTATACCCCATATCCCAGAAATCGATCAAACTAGGAGCTCGGTTTAGGTTCGGTATTGGGGCTGCGAGGACTCCTCTTTGACAACCTTTGGCTTCGTGTTGCTGGATCGAACACCGGGCTCACTGGAGACATGGACAATGCACACGGCTAGGCTTCACAACCTCGACCTTCGGGAGACATGATATGCTTCGGGTGGTGCTACTGCTGGCTTTAGCTGCGACTCGGGATGGCTCGCAGCTCGGCGGAGAGCAAGGGCGTCGAGGTGGTTCACCATTCCCGCCGACCTTGATTTTCAGGGAAGAGGATGGCCAGTGGAGTAGGCGGAGTTTACGCGAGGTGCCGGCTCTGGTGTTGTTCCTCTTTCCCGGCGACAAAGGTTCCAAGAGAGGGGAGGACGAATAGCGCGAGGGTTGTGTGAATTTGGTGCCTCCAGGTCCGCGGCGACGGGGTGGTTCGGCATGAAAACGAGAGGGAGGTTGTGAGCTCGGGCTGTCCTTCAATGGCAGCTGCGAGAATGAGACAACAGAGGGAGAGAGAAGGCGGAAGCGAGAGAGAGAGAGAGGGGGGCGAGTTCGTCGGTGCTCCGATGTTCGAGGTCGGAAGAGAAAGGGATACGAGCAAGGGAGTGGCAGCCATGGGAGCTCGAGAGGACCTTCAGTGGGTGTGAACAAGGAAAGCAAGAGGGGTAAGATCTGTGTGTACAGGGTGAAGCAAGAGGGAGGTCGGGGTTAGAGAAGCAGGGGAGAGGCGGCTATGCTTTCAAGGAATGAAAGATAGCTTTATATACCATCCATTAGGGTTATGTTAGGTCATGTGAAAATCACAAATTTATTCCGCTATTTCTAGATTTTCATAAATATTACCACATTAAATTACAGAATTCAACCATTAAATTCTATTTACAATAAGAATGACATGAAAATTTTTGTACTCACTATTCAAAATAATAGATATTTCTTAATTCAAAGTCTAAGGTATACATATATGTATATTTAGAAATTTAATATCGAAATTAAATCATAATTCATAAAATAATATTTTAAAATTTCGGGTCTTTACATTCATCCACCTCTAAAAACAAGTCTCGTCCCCGAGACTAAAATCATTCTAAAGCCAAGGGAAGGAAGGGAAAATCGGTGAGTCCTAAGATCACGCCATAGACCCCGTAAGAACCTCATAAGTGCACCTATAAGGCCCTTACAGTATCTTCGTCATGACCATGATATCCCCAATGGGTCGTAATAAGTATGTGATATGGGCCCTTATCACATTATTATCTCGACTTCTCGGTTATATCATAACTCAAAAGCATCATAACGAAAATCCAAATTGGTCACTTTCAAATTAAACTGCTCAAAATATTCGATTCTAACGTTTAACCAAGCACTTTACACCAAACAAGTCAAATCCATTCAAACAAAATTTCGTCAAAATCCTCGAAAACCAAATCAATTTCCTGTATAACAATCAATCAAATTCAGAAGCTCAGAGGTGGAATCATCCACCTCTAAGGGCTAATCCCATATTCTCTTCCTAGTTTCCAGAATCAAATCAATCCATCAGTCTCCATTCAAGCAAGAGTCACAAGCCATAAGCAATGCATAACCACATGGCCACTCGATCCTCAATGACTACATCATACGACAAGTCTCAACATATGCCAACACAGTGCAACAAGGTCACATCAACATCTCCACATCATACTAAAAGTCATAATATGCATCTATGCCAAAATAATAACACACATCTCAATATCACACCAAAGTCATAAAAGGTACCCCCTCATCATAGAGTCAACGAATCAAAACTCATTGTCAACATATCAGCACAGCAAGTCATGTTATTAAGATTCCGCAAAATGAGAGGTCAAGCAGTATACCAGTCATCGAATGTCAGCATATTCACCAACCATCATCTTAACTCATCACAATGCCATATAACGATCATTTAGAAATCTAGTATCATTATCTCATACATACAAATCATTTTCATACTCTAAGTCATATTCATCATTTAACTTCTCCCTAATCATACTTACCAACCATATAATATAACATCATGCTTATCACCACATAATATAATGTCATGCTTTCACATAGCAACATATCATTATATATGATTCATATGACACATCATAACATGCTTCTAGAACAACATAACAGGATAGCAGTGCATCAATATATCATGATAACATTTGTCACCTACCAATTAAATTTCAGTATCACATATCAACATGTAATATCATGCCATATCAGGTTCATCATGGTCGCTATCTATCATCATGCCAGTACGTATTAATAATCACGTAAGCAAGAAAATCCTCACATCCTCACCAGTCAAATAAAACGCAATTCCCGCTCGCCCGATTCCAGTTCCCAAATCAAAACCAGCTTCATCTAGATTCACCAACATCAACTCAAATAATATCCTCTACAAAAGTCACAATCCATCTCGATACTCCCATCTCGCCCCTCATTTCACCAAACACTCCCACTAGCCATCCACCTCTAAGAACCCAACTACTACCTCTAACCTCATGCCCGAGTACCCTCTTATACTATGTCTTCAACATTCACAAGGCCATTTCTTACACTTCTCACACTTCCCAAGGTTTCACAAGCATCCTGCCCGGCCTGTTAACCACACATCTCCTTTAGAAATTTCTCGATCATCGCCTAGCCGACCTGTTCATAACCATACCCTCACCTAAGATTCACCCCTAATCTCATCGGAACCACCCAAGCATTGCCTCTTATACGTCTCAAACTCACTCGGTCTTACCTAAGCCACCATCGTTTTTCTGCAACTCGACCTTATAGCACCATCGATCATCCTAACGACTCAAATCCCTTCACCACTTTCTTACCACTCCACAAAAGTATTTCACCCACAAGTTCAAAAGAAGGAATCATGGACATTATTACACATAAGGACTACATCATCTTGACTAGCATCCATAACATCATGAGTTCATTATCAAGCATTGCAACTATGTCAAAAGTCTCAATTTACCGGCATGCTTAATAATTATTGCAAAACATCATATATGAGCATAGTCAATTCAAGCTAGCAAGTTTCATCATAACCTTATCAGATAACAGTCCAGGTTCTCCGCAATTGCAATTCACATTTTATAGGCAAGAAATTTAGATCATGCTTAGCAACTCATATTATCATCGTATCAAGACAGTATGTCACATTAGAATCGTAAGGCATCAAATCATATCATCATAGACACCGGATAGTCAAGCAACATTCATGTGTTATGCGTATGCGAAATCATGATATGGCGTGGTGTGTGATCATGCGGGGTGCCAAGTTATACATCTATGCAAGCACGAGAGGATATCATAGAGTAAGAGGGAACACTACTGAGCAACAACATGTAAGCACGCTAGGATTAACCGTTACAGAAAGCAAGTCAATTATCGAATTCAACATCAATTAACTTGCATGAGTAAGACATGTTATGGTAATAGAAAGAGGGAAGAACCACACTATCAGGAACCTAGCTCGAGAGAGGATTAACAACAATGCAGGCAAGATATAATTCACACGATTAACAACCAAGGATCTTACCTAACTCGCCACTCCAACCACCGTGGTGCAATCTCCTTGGAGTCTTCCGGACCCTCTGTAAAGAGCAAGCTAGTATTTTGCCTATCCATTCCCGACTACATCCAATAGGGATGGTATTACCGCCCTTTTACCCTCTCGTTCCCCATTTGGTCGGTTCTCCTTTTTTTTTTACAAGTCGAGTTCATTGCTTAGTCCAATTTCGATTAGGCATCTTAAGTTCATTTTGCCCTTTTAAAACACTTTCAAATCCTTTGAAATTCATGGGCAGTTTTCCAAAACATACACTCGACCCTTGTGTACCCGAATTGCACAACCTCAGCTCTGATACCATCTTTGTAACGGCCCAGAATTATGATTTCCGGGTTACGTTTCAAGGGATAAAACCCCTTGTTCGGATCTTGCAATCCAGGTACGGGTCGAGGTTTCAAACTCATTTTAGGATTAGTGGAAAGAGGGATTTCAAACCCTAAAAACCTCGAAGGGCCGTTGGGTACCCTTGACCTGTCCTAAGACTATGTCGCGGAATCCATTTCAAACGAAAGTAAGGCGAAAACAGAGTAAAGATACAAGTGTCACGGAAGAACCGGTCAAAACTAAAGCATGAGTGTTTAATTACCATTTGCCGAGTTAGAATATTAGTCAGGTCCTTTGATTCGCCCAAGGGTTTCCCGTCACATAAGCATGGAGCAAACAAGATCTGCAGAAATACCTTTAAAAGAAGAACGGGGAAAGGAGTCAGATCGAGCCACTCATGCGGGACCGGCAGTCCTCGCTGAGGCCACATAGTATGTGCTATACCTAATAAAGATGCTCTAATGCAATACGAAAGTCAAACACACTAGCATGCTCCTAATTCATAAAATGTGCAAAAATACTGTAAAGGGCCCAAGACAATGCCAACGGCATATCCCTCTCCTACTCCGCCCCCTTTTTCATGAGCGGACCTGGCCAGCACGGTACCCATTTCATCGTGGTGGTGCACGGACCACGGAATCATCATATCATATCATCTCATCACTTGCCCGATGGTGCTGGGCTATAGTAATAATGACTCGATTGACTCAGGGTACCCGATGAGGCTGGGCTACCCTATGACCCTAGAAAAGACTCTAGGACTATCACAGATAACGGCCGTTCTGTTTCAATCACATAAAGTAAACGGATGCTCAATCAATTAGTGCAACCTAAACATGATACTACATGGCATGCTTTGATGCATATGCAACACCTAACATAAAATGCAACAACAGGCATGAATGTCCAACCTGAGTAAGCCCCCTAGGGAACTTACCTGAAGTCTTCACATCCAATTAACCAGCAAACAAGCCACTCAGATAATCATCCATCGGTCCACAAGCCACTTAGAGAATCATCCAGTCACACTAGCAAGTAATAAGCAATGAACAACTCATCAATACATACTCAATTAACACACAAGTAGGCTTTCCAGTCAACACAGGATTCAACAATATTTCATTCAAATAATCGGGCATTCTCATCATTCTCCATTAACCTTGTTCCAATCAAGCACGAAGCCTAGTCCAAAGCCTTACAAAGGCCGTCATTCAAAACATCTTACTTCCCATAAACTCAGGTTTTTACTTAACCATTTTCTCAAGTAATTCATAACTTATCAAATCCTCAAATACTCGACCAAATTCATGAGTTCTCAACACCAAGGATCAACAAGTCTCATTTATCAAACTCGCATAATAGATCATGCTCAAGAAGTAACCAAGGTAAGTTGATATGTTAAGAAATCATTTATAATTTAAATTACAAGAACTACTCAACAACAAAGCACTACAATCAAACTCAAAAGTACAAGAGTGTAATAGTTTGTAGAACATCTTTTATATAATCTCCCTAACCAAATTCATTACACAATAAGCACAACACTTAGATGTATAACAAGTTCTTATACTCTTTCTTATATTGTACTATGCAATTTTACTACTCTTGGCCATTCATAGCTAATCACTTGGTTTCTAAAAGGATAAATCCTATCATGTTCTCACCGTATTTCATACACCAAGTTATCTAATTAGTGTACCAATTTTAGTTTAACACCCAAGTCAGATTACAGTACACCCTTAAAATCAATATGAGGGTGATTTACTTGATTTCACAAAACCAATATACATAAGGATATATATATCTATTTTATTTACTTGATCAAACAAAAGAATCACCATGGCAATTGGCAAACATAGCTAATCAACAACAGTAATACCACTTCAATTACTCAATTCAAAGTCAATTTTATCAAAACTACCCCAGTTTAATCAAAGGAAGATCCAAGATTTTATACCCCGGTTCCCGATCAAGGCTGAGGAGGTGGTTTTGAGGTTCGGCTTCGGGTTCGGCGAATAGGCACTCTGCGTTGGGCCAGGGAGGAGGTGCTGGCGGCGTGAAATGGTTCTCCGCGTCGTAGGTGCTCGGGCGCGGGGCTGCAGGGCTCGGAGGCAATGGGCCATCCCGTCCCTAGGCTCGACCAGACGTGAGGGAGGAAGGAAGAGGGATTGCCGTCGACGTGGGCTTCGGACGCCGAGGCTTCGATTGCCACCTCCACGGGTCACCGGCGTCGACTGACTTCGTCCAGAGCGTCGAAGGAGATGAAGGGTGGCTGCTGCTGCCAGCGCTGGCTCCAAATGGAAGGATGGGAGCGGGAGGGGCGATGAGGCGCGACGATGAGCGAGAGAAAGCTGCTTGAGAGCCTCGGCTCCTCAGATTGAGGGCGACGAATAGAGCGGAGGGAGGTCGGCGAGACGGAGCAGCGAGAGGGAAGGAGAAGCCACGAAAGAGAGGGAGGTCGGGACAGCGGCAGTACCGGCAGTGAACAGAGGCAGCAGAAGCGAGAGTGAGAGAGAGCGGGACGAGTGAGGGCGAGAGTGAAGGAGGGAGGCCATGGGAGGAGCTTTGAGAGCTCGGATCTGGGCAACCAAAGGCAAACGTTTGAAGGGGAGGATGAACAAGGAAAGTGAGCGGCTGAGCAGGGGCGACTTTCAGATCTGCGGGGAAGGGGAGAAGAGAGTGAACGGGTTTTTGACAGCTAGGGTTCCAAGATACTTATACTTCGATAAGCCGGGTTGATTAGTTTAGGAAAACTACAAAATAAATCCATTATTCTTAAGTTATATAAACATTACCACATTAAATAACACTTTAACTCAATTAGATTTTGACATAGGAAAGCGGAACATATCTGTCTTTACCTCGAATTCAATTTTACGCCGGAATTTGCTTCTAATCAAATAAAATCATTTTGATCGAGGATGGAGGTTTTCAAAATTGTCGAAATCTCCTACATTTAATATCGAAATTAATTCATAATTTATAAAATAATATTTTAAAGCATCGAGCCTTTACAGCAGAGCTCTTCAGGGAGAGAGACGGGTTCGGTTTTGTTCTTTTATATTGGGCCGGTTCAGCCTCTTTTCCCACAAAACTGGTTTGGATTTAGGGTTTGCAAAATTAGACTTCAAATGGGAAGGGATGTGTGGTTTGGGCCTAATTTTTGTGGGCCGGGTTCTGTGTTTTAAAAAGAGGTAAAGGATTGGGCCTATTTTATTATTCCATCCGATTGGGCCTATTCCTTTGGGGCCTAATTTTGATTTAAAATGTGTTAAATGTAATAAAATGAATGTCATGTTTTAAGACTTACTAATATATATAAGTATTTTATGAAAATATTAAATAGATAGAATATAATATAGAATATTATTATTGAGATTTAAAGTATAATATTTGGACTTGGATTTGAAAAAGGTTTTAAAGGTTGAAAATAGATTTAATAAAATTTAAAAGGAGAGTTTTGGAAAATTATTTAAAAAGGGTTATCACGTAATCCGGAATTATCTCTTAAATGATTGATTGTCTTGAAAACTAAAATGCCGGAATTGTCTCTATAATATGATTTGAGAAATTATTTTAAAAATGAGTTGACTTAACTTGAGATTTAAGAGTTTGGGGAAATGAGTTTCGAAATGTTATTTTAATATTCCATACTAAAGAAGGGATTTGACGGAACTTGAACTAATTGATCTTGGGCTTGAAGTTATGTTAAAAGTGTCATTTCAAATGTCGGGATTTTGTCTTGGCTTAATGATGCTAGTTTTGAGAAGGAAATTGGAAAAATGATTTTGATTGATGTTGATCATATCGGAAAGGTTTTGGAAAATGGTTTTACCATCGATGGTTTTGAGTATGTTGAGAACTTGGGTTTCGTGTGTGTGAATGATGGACCGGTAGCTTATGGAAATGACTTGATGATAGGTGTGTATTGCTTTTGGATTTCGTTGGACTTGCATTTGGGCCCTTGCTTGTGTTATCTTGCTGTTCTGCATCTTCAGGTAAGTTCCCTAGGGGGCTTACTCAGCTTGGACATTCATGCCTGTTGTTGCATTTTATGTTAGGTGTTGCATATGCATAAAAGCATGCCATGTAGTATCATGTTTAGGTTGCACTAATTGATTGAGCATCCGCTTACTTTATGCGTTTGAAAAGAGAACGGCCGTTATCTGAGTCTTTAGAGTCGTTGCTAGGGTCATTGGGGCATTCGTGTTTCATATCGTTTTGGTCCCAGTCGAGTCTTATATATGATCTGGCTGCGGCGGTGACCGAGCGTCCTACCTGGGCTGCTTCGGAGTGAGGTACGGGCTGATAGGCTGCGGCACCGACCGAGCGTCCTACCTGGGCTGCTTCGGAGCGGGGTACGGACATATATGCCCAGAGTGGGCACGGATCAGGGGATATGCCTTTTGGCATTGTCTTGGGCCCTTTACAGTATTTCTGCTTATCATTACAACTAGGAGCATGCTAGTGTGTTTAACTTTCGTACTGCATTAGAGCATCTTTATTAGGTATAGCACATACTATGTAGCCTCAGCGAGGACTGCCGGTCCCGGATGAGTGGCTCGACCTGACTCCTTTCCCCGTTCTTCTTTTAAAGGTATTTTCTGCAGATTTTGAGTGCTCGGTGTGTATATGATGGGGTCCCCTTTTTGCGAATCGAAGAACCTAGCTAATTCTCTAACTCGTTACAAATGGTAATCACCCACTTATGATTTGATTTTGACCCGGCTTAGTCGTGGCACCTTGTATCTTAATTTTGTTTCCGTCTTACTTCCGTTTGAATTGATTTTCGCAACATAGTCCCTAGAACAGGTTAAGGGTACCCAACGGCCCTTCGATGTTTTTAGGGTTTGAAATCCCTCTTTCGACTAATCTTAAAATGAGTTTTAAACCTCGACCCGTACCTGGATTGCAAGATCCGAACAAGGGGTTTTATCCCTTGAAACGTAACCCGGAAATCATAATTCTGGGCCGTTACATTTTCAATCTTCATCGGTTTTAACTTTATAGTAGGTATCATCTGGCAATCTTCATCTTCACCGGTCCTTGATGACTTGAACCTGGCAATCCTCATCTTCATTGGTATCATTAATAGTTTCATAATTACGCTTCTTGGGTTGGCCTGAATCGCTCAAACTCAATGTGGATTCCTCGACCTCTGTTGTCGTATCCTACAAATGCTAATTGCTCTGTAAGTAAGAATCATTATTCGATAACATAATAGTACACTTTATTTCAAGTCTTCAAGAATTTTACTTAGAATTTATATAGATAATAATAATAACACGGAGTAAACAAAACAAACAAACCTCTGGCGTATTTGAAAGGTTTCTAAAATACTGAATGACTTCTTCATCATTAGTCGCATCACTGACATAGTATGATTCCTTGCCAACAAAATTGTTGATATCAGATGGGAATGATTCCTTGCCACCATCCTATACACAAAATAAATAAATTTTGTAAATTAATTTAACTATTTTAAAAATATTAATTAAATTAAGTTATAGAATACAATATTAGATACTCATATGGAATGAGTGCGTACCTTAGCCAATTGATCAAGTAAAAAAGAAGCGGATTTTCCAATGAAAGACTGGACAACTTTGTCAAACAAAATAAATACTGCATTTTTTCCAACTTCATCACATACTCTAACTTGCAAGAAATATCTGCATTAAAAGATAAGGGATTTAGATGATAATAAAAAAAATTAATAGATATATATGAATATAAAACAGAAATATAATTTAACGTTATTACATATAAATACATATACTCATCTAATACATGGGATATCGATCGATAACGCGCATTTACGGCAATAGAATTTAGACCCTTGCTTATAAACCCTCTTAATACACTTTTTGCAAGTATTATGAAACCATTTTTCTTTATCTTCAATATGAACAATATTTCCTAGAGTAACAACGCGATCAGCAACCTGAAAAAAAATATATTAAAAAAAACTATTTATGAAGTTCTTATAATAAATTACATAAAATAAAGAACAAATTATAACAATTTAACTAAACATACCTTAACACTCTGGTAAATTTGTGATATGGATTTGAACAGTGATTGTTCTAAAAAGAGACCACTTTTTGAAGAAGAATTGTTATTAGGTGTATGAGTGATGTCGGGTTTCACAATCAAATTGTCACTCAATTCAGAATCACTATAAATAATTAAAGTGTTTACAAAATTTGTATAAAAAAATTACGTACATAAAGTTTTAAAATTATTTTAATTATATACAATTAAATAAAAATCTAACCTTTTGTTAAACTGGATGATCAAAATGAATCTTAGTTGCATAAAGGACGTTTCCTATGGACACGTTACCTGCACATAATGTAGATTGTAAATTTATAAATATAATTAGACAAAAACGTTACATTAATTTAAACTATTATTTAATTAAGATTGATAGTAGAAAGATAACCTCGAAAAACCTTCACAGTAGCAAACTGAATTACCACAGTCAAGTCATCGTGGACACGTTTTTGTATATATCTCGCCATTTGCTCGGCATAGGAGTCCCACAAAGTGCAAGGAAGCTCATTGCCACTGTACAATATTATAAATATAACAAAATAAAAACTTATTAGGTCAATCATATTTATATAATAAAATAGAGTTATACCAAATATATTATACAATCTAAAAGACCAACCTTTGATTCATAATTGTAATTTCTAGCATTTGCGCTTCCCTGTTCTTCCTCTTAACTGTAGTTACATCACCAAATTTGATGACGTTTCGAACAATATCTACAAAAAAAATTAGAGTTTATAATTACACTGATATTATGAAATAAAATATTGTAGCCACATAATAACATAATTAATTAGGAAACAAATTAAGTAACTACATAAATACTCATCTATGCAAGAACCTTATTCAATTTCTCCAGACAAAATTGGTTGAAATTCAACTAATTTCAATCCCTTAGACGAAATAGCACCATCGGCAACTTGCACACATGTATTATTTGTAAATAATATTCTATAACGATGTTGAGTGACTTTATAATCATCATCGTTTTCCTCAGTAGTGAAATTTGAAAGTCTATAAATTGAATACTCCTTCAAAATCGGAGAAAATTTATTTGAGATAAAAAATGGGACCGTAGCTTCTATCATGGAATCCTGCATGACCATTCAAGTAAGGAAAAATTAATACTTTAATCAAAACTGAAATTACCTTAAATTAAAATAAGATGTCATTAAACTAAGAGCTTACGTCTTCATCTAAGAGAACCATGCCTATATCTTCTTTATCCGTTTTCTTCTTCTTCACTGTCCACAACCGTATCACACGAACTTTAATGACCCAATCACTTCTGTCTGGATTAATTTCGCTAACCTTATTGTATACATTCACCATTGTAACAACTGGAAAATAAACGATAAATATATGAATATAAAGCTATTTCAGGGATATATATATATATATATATATATATATATATATATATATATATATATATATATATATATATATATATATATATATATATATATATATATATACATACATACATACACACACACGTATAGGACTTATATATGATTAATAAATTGTCAAAAATACTATACCTTGAATGCAAATTGCAATTTGGTAATGGATATTGAAAATTGCTGTCGGCGTACTCCACGAATTGAATGTCGGCGTACTCCACGAATTGAATGAAGAGGCTAGTAGGATGAAAGTTGCTTGGGCAAGTAGGATATTGAATGTTGTTTGGGAATACCTCGTAGATAACCTAGGTATATATAGGAATTACAATATTCTATCTTACACACTTAATTAATTATCTATTCAACATAAAATTTTATGAGATATATATCCATACATACATATATATTTTATATACAATCATAGATAGATTTTCTACCTAATTTAGATATAAGGTTGAATGTTAATAATGAATCAGATATTAGATAGATTATTTATTTTAAAAAGATAAATATATTCAATTTTATCTAAAAAAGATAAAACATAAGTTTTAAAATAGATAGATTTTCTACCTAATTTAGATATAAGGTTGAATGTTAATAATGAACTAGATATTAGATAGATTATATATTTTAAAAAGATAAATATATTCAATTTCATCTAAAAAAGATCAAACATAAGTTTTAAAATAGATAGATTTTCTACCTAATTTAGATATAAGGTTGAATGTTAATAATAATAAAAAAGATATTAGATAAATTTTATGTTTAATTAAAAAAAAATCTATAATATTAAAATATGAGTGTACGTACGACTAACGAAGAAAATCGCCGGATCCACGTTGAACTTGCATTAGCTTTGCCTTGGTCCTAATTAAGATATAATTTTTTTAGGTAAAATATTAATTATAACTCATGCTAAAGTGATATATTTTGTAACCTCTTAATATATAAATATTAATATCAAATATTTATAAAAACAATTGATGTGACTAAAAAAAAATACTGCTCTAATTCAGAAAATGTCACGCGGGCAAAAATAATCCCGTTTAATTCAGAAAATTCCGTGGCAGCGAGGTCGCTCCACCGGTCTCTGTTTTAGTATTTTATATAGATTAAATATAGATATAGATATAGATAGATAGATATAGATATAGATAATTTTGTACCCCTCCATTAAAAAAAGTCATTTGACATTTTAGCATTTTTAAATTTATTTGAGATAAAAAATGGGACCGTAGCTTCTATCATGGAATCCTGCATGACCATTCAAGTAAGGAAAAATTAATACTTTAATCAAAACTGAAATTACCTTAAATTAAAATAAGATGTCATTAAACTAAGAGCTTACGTCTTCATCTAAGAGAACCATGCCTATATCTTCTTTATCCGTTTTCTTCTTCTTCACTGTCCACAACCGTATCACACGAACTTTAATGACCCAATCACTTCTGTCTGGATTAATTTCGCTAACCTTATTGTATACATTCACCATTGTAACAACTGGAAAATAAACGATAAATATATGAATATAAAGCTATTTCAGGGATATATATATATATATATATATATATATATATATATATATATATATATATATATATATATATATACGTATAGGACTTATATATGATTAATAAATTGTCAAAAATACTATACCTTGAATGCAAATTGCAATTTGGTAATGGATATTGAAAATTGCTGTCGGCGTACTCCACGAATTGAATGTCGGCGTACTCCACGAATTGAATGAAGAGGCTAGTAGGATGAAAGTTGCTTGGGCAAGTAGGATATTGAATGTTGTTTGGGAATACCTCGTAGATAACCTAGGTATATATAAGAATTACAATATTCTATCTTACACACTTAATTAATTATCTATTCAACATAAAATTTTATGAGATATATATCCATACATACATATATATTTTATATACAATCATAGATAGATTTTCTACCTAATTTAGATATAAGGTTGAATGTTAATAATGAATCAGATATTAGATAGATTATTTATTTTAAAAAGATAAATATATTCAATTTTATCTAAAAAAGATAAAACATAAGTTTTAAAATAGATAGATTTTCTACCTAATTTAGATATAAGGTTGAATGTTAATAATGAACTAGATATTAGATAGATTATATATTTTAAAAAGATAAATATATTCAATTTCATCTAAAAAAGATCAAACATAAGTTTTAAAATAGATAGATTTTCTACCTAATTTAGATATAAGGTTGAATGTTAATAATAATAAAAAAGATATTAGATAAATTTTATGTTTAATTAAAAAAAATTCTATAATATTACAATATGAGTGTACGTACGACTAACGAAGAAAATCGCCGGATCCACGTTGAACTTGCATTAGCTTTGCCTTGGTCCTAATTAAGATATAATTTTTTTAGGTAAAATATTAATTATAACTCATGCTAAAGTGATATATTTTGTAACCTCTTAATATATAAATATTAATATCAAATATTTATAAAAACAATTGATGTGACCAAAAAAAAATACTGCTCTAATTCAGAAAATGTCACGCGGGCAAAAATAATCCCGTTTAATTCAGAAAATTCCGTGGCAGCGAGGTCGCTCCACCGGTCTCTGTTTTAGTATTTTATATAGATTAAATATCGATATAGATATAGATAGATAGATATAGATATAGATAATTTTGTACCCCTCCATTAAAAAAAGTCATTTGACATTTTAGCATTTTTAAGACGCTAAAACAATATAAATATCATTTTTTTGTTATTTTTACAATTTTGCAGTTATGAGTGATAAGTGTGAAATTAATATTAAAAAAATATTTTATATAATTTTGACTTTTTTTTTAAAAAAATGTTCTAAAAAGTGAGAAGACTTACATGTTTTTTTTCCAACTAATGTAGTACTATTGATTGAGAATTGTTAAACATTAGCTTATTCTATATAAAAAGATAAATATCTTATAAGTAAAAAAAATGAAATAAAATTGATTTGATTTATCCAATATGGTTTCTACAGGTTCGATTTGATTGAACTCGATTCGACTGAAACCGTTGTGACCGAAACCCGATTCACCCGATTAGACTGAAACTTGATTCTCTCGAATCCGTTTAGACCGAAACTCAATCCGTCTGAATCGAATAAGACTCGATTCGTCTGAAACCGTTGTGACGCTAAAACTTGATTCACCCGAAACTCGATTGTATCCGATAAAATAATTTCCGAATAAACCCGACCTGAACCCGATCAGATCCGAATTATCATCACACGTGATATCAACCCGAATCCGATATGACCCGAAACCGAATAATCCGACCGGACTCACACCGCTGCTAATTAATACGGAGTACTATACAGTAATATAAGAGGAAATCTTAACGAAGACTTTGTCAAGAGGAAATTTGTGCCGCAGGCACAAATTTTGAAGCTAATTTCAGTTTCGTCCAACCTTTTGTAAAATTTACAAAAGTGTCCACTTTAATAATTTTCGTTGGCTATTTGACGTTTTTACCCCTCCATCGTCTTTTACCGTTCTTCGCCCTCAACCCAGCGGAAACTGCTCGGCGATGGCCCTTGTGTTATTCCTGTCAAATTTCGACTGAATCTCCTTCAAAAGAGTGATTATTTCGGTCGATTATTGCAATTTCTTATCGTAATTGTTCATATGGCGGAAATCTCTAGTAGTTCAGGTGGTGAGTCTGCTTGAACGTTTTTCTTGTTGGTTAGGTTTTTTTTTTCCGCGGTTTATGTAGTTATTTGTTCTACTTTTGGGGGATTTTTGTGTGGTTTAGTGTTGGTTGGTGTCGTGCTAGCAAATGATGGAGTGTTGTGCATGTTTATATTATCAAATATGCGATTTCTACTGAAGCTTTCTACATGCTCCTATCGTTTTTCCTCTTCTGATTTCTATGTTTTCGTGTTTATCAAGTTCATTTACTGATCTAGTTAGTTACAGAAGGCAATTTGATGTGAGTTTATTTTTTTTTTTTGATATTGATCTTTTTATCCTGTCTGTTTATATAGTGCTGTTTACTTAGGTTGATATGCATTTATTTTTGACATTTTTGCTTGTTTTTAAACAGGATATCTCTTATTGTATTCCTGAGGATGAGTGGTTCCATTCTAGATCAAACAAATATTCTTATCCCGATGTTTGTCAACTCATCAAAAGTAATCTGTCAGATAAACACTATGAGATATTGTGCAATAGCTGTGTTGGGTGGGTTCTGACACAAGGACCCAATATGGTTTCTAACTTTCAGCTCATGCATCAGATTATGTTGCGTCGAGTTTCCACCAAAAAGAAGATGGAGTTGTGGTTTAAGGTTGATGGATTTTTGGCTCGGTTTTCTCTTGCTGAATTCCATGTGATTACTGGTCTTCCTTGTGAAGCTAATGATTGCAAACCACCCAAACATGTGTCTTCCCTTGATTTTTTTGGGGAGAAGAAATGCTCTTATAAAGAGTTAGTACATTGTGTTAAATCTGAGAGTAAATCTTCAGAGAAGAAGTTGATTATGGCTAAGCTGCTTATTATTGAAAAGGTCCTATTATTCAGGAGATCAGAGTTTGTTAGCGAAGAAAACTTATCTCTTGCTTGCGCTGAGAATGAGTTTGAAATTTATCCCTGGGGGAGAGCTTCGTACACGAAGTTGGTTACGACATTAAAGAATATAGATCTGGCTTATCGTAACCATGGTAGACGTTGTTATGATATACATGGGTATAATCTTGCTTTCCAGGTAGTGTTTAATGTCGCATATTTATTGATTGGTATCCTTTTTGAAGTTTGTCAGCATATTTATTGCTTGTTATCATATCTTACTCTCCTGGCTGAGTATTTCAAATACTTTATGTTTTTTTGCAACAGTCATGGATTATAGAAGCCTTCCCATCAATAGCTGCAAAATTTGACTGTAATTTCAAAATGGTTGTTGGAGAGCCAGTCTCTTTGCACTGGGAATGTAAGATTAGACATGTATATGATAGTGCTTCCGCACTTTTTGATGATGAGCTGGTAAGTTTCTTATGTTTTGTAGTTGGTAGTGAATTAATTTAATATCTGTTTTAGGCACCATTGTCCACTACTTTTGGTAAATTTGCAAAAATACCAGAGACGTCTGCAGAAACTTGCAAAAACACCAGACTTGTCAGCAGAACTACATTGTTTGCAAGATTTTTAATTTTTTGTATCAGTAATGATTTTTGTTTGACACTGATCTTGTTTGTTTTTTGTTTTTTATATATATCTTAACAAGTAGGAACCAAATTATTGCATAAGTGTCAATATATTTTGATTTCGATCACATGTCAGCAGAGTAATAGATTGCCATTTAAATATAATTGCATAAAGAAGGTTTGGATGTGCATAGTCATTTAAATATTATTGCATACCATATGATTCCACTTTATCATTAAAAGCTAGTAGGTGCATATCTTTTATTTGGCTTAGTCATGTTATGTCAGCAGTCCCAAAGTTTTGCATAAATGTTAAAGGTTATTAGCATATTTGTTGTTTTGTTGTAAATATCTGTTCTTTTAATCATATATTTCCTCTGTTTTTGTGTAGGCACCATTTTTCCCTATTTATGGTGAATTTGCAAGAACACCAGGGCTGGTTTACAGTGAAGAAGTTGCTAATGAAAGAGTTGATGACATTGCTCAACCTGTTTTCCCCAAGTTGGCTGATTGTCTGTATGAAAGTCATCGATTGCGTACAAATGCGTATAATAACAGGTTCATACGCAATGATGCCTTAGCTGTTGTTGTTGGGAATGACGCTGGCAATTTGGTGAACAAACAGGATCTTGTAAATGATTCTGCTTTAGATGATGTTGTTGGGAAGGATGGAGTCAACTCGGAGGTAAAACTTGATGTTGTTCACAAAGGAAAGAAGATGACATCCTTGCGAAGGGGTCTCTCTACAGGCACCTTTCATTCCTCTCCTGTTTTGGCTTTAGAGGATAAGAAATCAAATAAGAGGAAAGCCACTAATATGCGGAAGAAGAAAGAGTCAGGTAAGAAGGTTCAGTTTTTAGACGCTGAGACAGATGTGCTACTCAAAGAGTCTGTTATACCTGTCGTTGCTGGTGACAAGGTTGATCCAATGATTGAGTGTGAGAAGCTTGTACCTTTGAAGATTGTGTATCACAGAGTGAAGAAGAGGAAGACCGGTGATAAAGAGCCTAGGAATGCATTCTATTCAGAATGTGCTGAGAAGTCTGTATCTTTGCAAGTTGCTTCTACTGCAGATATGTTGGCCCCTGATGGACTTTCTAATGAAAAGGGTGATGTGTTTTGTTCTGATCGTGATACTGGTGGGGTACATGACGATGCTGTTGACTCTGAAACTGGGGGTGCTCTTGATGATGACTTTGGTGGAACCCATTCTGTTGACTCTACTGGGTCAACTGTGTCTCCTATTGGTTCTCCTCATGCCCATGTTAATTCATCTGGTCCAGAGAATCAAGACATACCTTTGGGAGTTGAGTCTGACGCAAAAAAACCTGGTGTTTATGTTGATGATCCGATTGATGCTTCAATCCCTGAAGCTGAGACCTATTGCTATGTACCCGGAAATGGGTGTGGTGTGGGGCTGTCGTCTCCCAAAAAAGGTGAAATACGGGATGAAATGGGTGATGTTCCTGTTATTGATAGTTCATCTCAGGTGGTGCAAGAAATTTTTAGGCGTCTTGATAAGCTAGAAAAGTTGTCTGAATGTCTAAAGGAGTTGGCTGCCAGTGTAGGAGAAATTAAGACCTGCATGGGGAAGTTAGATGGGATTATTAACATGTTTTCTGTTTTTGGGGAGAAGTTCACTTCCCTTGAGAATAAGGTTGTAACGCACGCATGTACAGTTGATGTCTCCCAGCCAGTGCATTCCATATCTAATAATGATGCTGGTACAACAGTTAATGACGAAGTTTTCCCTGATATACTGGCTGATTTGCCTGGTGCTCACGGAATTGTTTCCGATTTCAATAGAGGAGATGAAGTAGGTATTCCAAATGTTGATCTAAATTTACCCTCTAATGAAATGTCATCTGAGTTTGGTGTAATACCTGAAGCTGGCATTGAAGGCAAGCGTCGCATTGACGTTGATGATTTGAATGATGTTCACATCGAAGTTGATGGGAAAATTTCTGATATGAAAGAACTGAAAGTTGTTATACGGGATGCAGATTGGATGGATGTTGATGTCATTCCAACAGAAGGTGACTTTGGCGGGTTGAATTGTACTAACAGTGATCCACAGTGGTTACAAATTGCATGTCCTGCCACTGAATATGATGGTGTAGGTTTTGATACGGAGGATTCACTTAACCCTTGCGTTGGAGGTGATAAAGATGGTGATGTTATTACATTAATTGGATCGGAAGGTTGTGCTATGAATCCTTGCATGGATGAATCTGATGCTCTATGCCCTCCATCTACTATTGTTGATGTTATGTTGGGTCCCTTTTCAAAAAAAATTGCTGGCGATGTAGATAAAACCAATGGTGACATCTCTCTCCCGGGGGGGGGGGGTGTTGGAGATGCAAATATTGTTCTTGATGCTGACATTTCATTGGGGGATGTCGTGGGTTGTCAAGTTTATTCCACTGAGCAGGAATCTTATGTCGTTCGGACTTGCTTTGATTTGAAGTGGAGCAAGGAAGCTGGGGATTTGAATGAAGCTCAGAAAGAAGATATTGGGGTAAAGAATGTGAAAGGAGTTATTGAGGATGCAGGTGGAATGGATGTTGATCGGAGGTAACTGAAAGGTGGATTTATTGATGCCCATCGCCCTCAAGGGGATGCACAGAATGATGCTCAGAATGAAGATTCTGATGTCAAGGAAGCGAAGGGAGTTAGTGAGGATGTCGGGGGCATGAATGTTGATGTGAAGCCAATTGAAGGTGGACTTATTGATGAACATCGTCCTCAAGGGGATACACAGAATGAAGCTCAACATGAAGAGTCTGATGTCAAGGAAGCAAAGGGAGTTAGTGAGGATGCCGAGGGCATGAATGTTGACGTGAAGCCAATTGAAGGTGGACTTATTGATGAACATCGCCCTCAAGGGGATGCAGAGAATGAAGCTCAGCATGAAGAGTCTGATGTCAAGGAAGCAAAGGGAGTTAGTGAGGATGCCGGCGGACAGCGCCCTCAAGGGAATGCACAGTGCTTAAAAATTATGTGCGTTGACACCCAGATGTCATCAGATTTTAATGTGTTATCTGAGGCTGACATCTATAGCAAGTGCAGTGATGAAGTTGTTGAGTTGAATGCTACCGAGATTGAGTTTGATGTCAAAATTCCTAATGTGAAGGAACGAACTGAATATATTGAGACTGAACATGAAGTGGGAGGTTCTGATATGCAGGATTCAATTAATGGGGGTATGGGATGTGATGAAAAGGATGATGATATCACACTAATGGGGTTTGAAGGTGTTAATACAAAGCTACAATCAGATGATTTTGATGTTCTGCGCCCTCCCTGTAATGTTGTTGCTCTTGGAATGGACCCCCCATCCAAAAATGTTGGAGTTGATGTTGAGAATGTTGATGACAATGGGTGTGATGCTGTAAATTCATATCGAATGGGATCAAATTTTGTTGGTGGCGTGCACAATTTAATGGTTGGTGATGTAAATGCAGTTTGTAATGATGCTAAATGCATTGCATATGCTGGTGAGATGTCATCATCTCCATCTATTGCGATCAGTGAGGTTCTTTTGTCATTAAAAGATGTTTTTAAGGGTGAGCTGTGCACTGTGAAGGATACGGTCGTTGGCGAGGCAGATGGGGTTGGTAAGCCTGCTGACATCTCTTCCACGGAAGCTGGCGGTGCTTCTGCAAAGGGTTCTGCTTCTTCTATTCCGTGTGTATCAGACAGTCTTGTTATAGTTCCAGACAATTATGTTCCGCAACGCTTTGTTGATTGGGATTCATATGCAAAGGATCCTACTATATTAAGTGACATTGAACAACTAAAGCAAGCTAACAACATTCCTATGGACAGTAGCTTTTTGTTCGGCCCACGTGTAGAAGAAAACGAAAAGAAATTGGCAAAGTACAATGCCAAGAAGTCACTGATCAGCAGCAAGGATCGCCAGTTTATGTATTCTATTATAAAGAGCAAACGGTATTTTGTTTTTGCTATATTATTCAATTACCTCTATATTAATATGCTTTTATTATTTATTACTCTCTGTATGATTGTTGTAAAGTTATGAGTATTGTATATTCCTTCTCAGGGATTTTTCTGTTGCTACTCTTTCTGGACGGTCTGGGAAATCATTTTTCCTGAATATTTTAAGCAGGTCCAAGTGGTTGGATTCAGAGGTAAGAACTGCTGACATCAACCCAATATGGGGATGTGTTCCCTTTTAATCTGCTTGACAGTAGTTTGTTTTTCCAGAATATTGAAGCAGGGTTATATTATATGAGGAAGAGAATTTCTGTAGAAGCGGACAAGTACAAAGATTGTGTTGTGGTGGATTGGCTTTTTGCCACTAAGTACTGGCCTCCATATGCTTCAGATTTTGTGGAAGATGATGATGTTGACAAATCTATTGAGGCTTATTTCAGTGGGGATTGTCCTGACAAGTATCCTAAACCCTGGTCATCAGCAAAGAAGATTTATACACCTTTCAATATCCACAACTTGCATTGGGTAGCCTTGGAGATACTAATTGATGAAAAGGTTATAAATGTGTATGATTGCAATGTTACTGGACTTACTGCTGGGTTACTTGACCAATATCTGCAAGCCATTACTAAGTGGCTTCCAATCCATTTGGCGAAAGTTGGTGTGTACGAAAATTTCACCTCATCCCCCTTCAAGTTAATCATGGTGCCTGATTTACTTCACGATTATTCTTCGTACGTGTTCTTCCTGTCTTGACATACTTTTTTTATTTTTATCATATATTACACTTTTTCACCTGGTTATTTTCACCTTATTGTGTTTGAATTGTAGGGCTGCTTGTGGGATGTTTGTAGTCAAAGCAATTGAAGCGCTTATATTTGGAGGAGATGTGAAGGCAATCACAAATGAAAAGCTCTTTCGATATCGAGAACTTATGTGCTTAGATTTGATAAAGGAGCGATGGAGCTTTATAATGTAAATATGTATTGTCATTAGACATATATTAGCTGTGTTGGCACCTTTGTATTTTCATCCCAGATTATGTATTGCTTCACAGCGTTTTCATTTGTATTTCTTGTAATTTTAGTTTAAAACAGCAGTCACTTGTCAGCAGAGCAACAATTTGTTAAAATTTTTCAATTCATTTGAAGAGGATAAGCAACCTTTTGATGTCCATAATGATTTCAATCTAATAGACAGATCACATTGCTATTAACCATTAGAAATCATTATCTTAATATATTAGATTTAGTTAACTGTCTCTATGTCACCAGCGTCAACTTATGCATATTTTAATATTATATCTGCATATTAGTCAAATGTAGTTGCATATCAGTAAAATATTGTTGCATATCATACTTGTACATTTGTTCACAACTAATATAAGCTAGTTGCACATAAACCTATACATATGCCAGCATTAAATTTTAGTAACCTAATACCGTAGATTTAAGCTAGTCTGTATATGTCAGCAGCATCAAGTACAATGTCAGCAGAACAACATGGTGCTATACTAATTTAATTCGTTGCTATAGACAAAGA
Source organism: Persicaria tinctoria (assembly GCA_037127255.1). Taxonomy (NCBI): domain Eukaryota; kingdom Viridiplantae; phylum Streptophyta; class Magnoliopsida; order Caryophyllales; family Polygonaceae; genus Persicaria; species Persicaria tinctoria. Next base: position 62,902,487 of record JBANSL010000008.1, on the reverse strand, counting down.
AAGGCTTTGACATCCATAATCATTACATCTTACGACCACACCATCTCAGTGCATTTTAGCATTAAAACTCACATATCTAATACCTTAGATGTGGTGTAGTTGTTATATATATCATATATCAGCAGTGTAACATATTTTTATATTTTTTATATTTTTTCAATCCATTTAAAGGTGGGAAAGCAAACTTTTGATGTGTATCATCATCAAAATCTTTTGGAACATAACCCTGCATTTAAGCATTAAAAATCAGTAACTTACTATGTTAGATGTAGCAAAGTCTTTATATGTCATCATCATCAAGTTATGCATACTTTAATCTTACTGTTGCATATCAGTCATATGGGGTTGTATATTTTAATCTTACTTTTAATCGGGTCGCCGGGTCGAAACCCGCATTACCTCTAAGACCCCTGTGTTTTTGGGTTCGAGTCGAAAAAAATTTCCGGGTCCCAATTTTCGCTTCAAAGCCCAAAAACTTTCTATCGACCGGGTCGGTTTTTATATTTTTTCAATCCATTTACAGGTGGGAAAGCAAACTTTTCATGTGTATCATCATTAGAATATTTTGGAACATAATCCTGCATTTAAGCATTAAAAATCAATAACTTAACATGTTAGATGTAGCAAAGTCTGTATATGTCATCAGCATCAACTTATGCATATTTTACTCTTACGTTTGCATATCAGTCATATGGGGTTGTATATTTTAATCTTACTTTTAATCGGGTCGCCAGGTCGAAACCCACATTACCTCTAAGATTCCCGTGTTTTTGGGTTCGGGTCGAAAAAAATTTCCGAGTCCCAATTTTCGCTTCAAAGCCCAAAAACTTTCGATCGACTGGGTCGGTTTTACGGGTCGGGTTATGCTTTGATAGATCTAATAGTAGGTCATTGGGTATAATTGTTAGTAATGTTATTGGGCTTCATCATAATTTGTAAAACGAAGGCCCAACCCACATCAAATACGTATGCCCACATTCATCATCTGTACTATTCACCCCCTCGGCGTCTCATCTCCCTCCATTTTCCCCTTTATTACGGTTCTCAGAGATTTTCCTTCATCCACATTCCATAGGCATTTGCTGTTTCGGCTGAGTAACCTTCATCCAAAAGGGGTTAGATTGTAGTTGTGTGTTTCTGTTCTGGTTTCTTATTTATTTTTTGAGTTGAAGTGATCCGATTATAAAGTTATTGTCTTTTGATTGTTTGTTTTGTAGGGTTTTCTTCGTTAATGGCATTGCAAGCGCACGCGGTTATGGATCAAGGGTTTCACCCCACTGTTGGCCATTTTACTGTAATGATCTTTCCCTTGTCGTCTCAACATTATGGACCCAGTGAAGTTCGGTTGTCCATCCAATCCGATTTTCATCCGGAGACCATTATGCAATATTACCTCTGGGATGGGATGCCATGGAATTTACTGGACTGCGATTTAAGGTTGGATGATGTGGGAATCCCAGAAGTGGTTCGACATCAGTTAGGGAATCAGATGCTAAGTGATTTCACGAGGTCAACGTTTCAGCAAGACGCTGATTTGGTGGAGTATGGGATGTGCCCTAACATCCACTTTAATTTGTACTACACAACAGAGGCTGAATCGGATTCCAGCTTTGACTCTGACTCTGACATGGAGGTTCCTATGGAGTTTGAGCCTGAGTATGAACATCATCCAGCACCAGCAGACGTTGTAGCTGCCCTTCAAGAGGTTTATGATCTAGAGCGGGATGAGGACGATTGTTCCATCTGCCGCCAGGTGATGTTGCAGTCAATGCCTGTCATAGTCCTACTGTACACACATTCCTTTCACCCTGATTGTATTAGAGAATGGCATTGTACCCCTTTTTGTATAGGATTGGCATGGTAGTAAAAGACTATGTATTTTAACACTTTTGTGGTAGTTGTGTAAGGGAAGATGTAGTATCCGTTGTTAGGATTTGGGGTAAACATATTTGTGGAATGAAGGGAATTCTGTGTTGTTCGCATTTGTCTAAGATTTGCGCTCCAAGATAGATATGCTATTTAATACATTATTAGAGACAAAGCAAGGCTTTGATGTTCATAAACATGAAAACTTATAATACCTTAGGTGTAGTGCAGTCTATATATGTCAGCAGCATCAACATATGCACATAATAATCTTATTTTTGCATATCAGTAATGTGGGTTTGCATATCAGTAAAATGTAGTTGGATATCATAATTTTACACTTGTATAAAATTAATTTAATTTAGTTCCACATCACCCTAGGCATATTTTGGATGTTCACACCCATGTCAAGCTAGTAGCAAAAATTTCCAGTGCATTTTAGCATTAAATTTCACAAACCCAATACCTTAGATTTAACGTAGTCTCTATATGTCAACATCATCAATTTTTTGGACAAGTGACATAGGTTCTAGATTGACCCGTTTTAATTTCTTTTAATGTTTTAAATAGCAGCAACTTTATTAATTTAAATCTAAATTCTTGGTTTTTGGCAGTAATAATTATTTTTAAAATAAGATGTCAGCAGAGTAACAGATCCTTATACTAATTTAATTCATTATTAGAGACAAAGCAAGGCTTTGATGTCCATAAACATGAAAACTTACAAGCACACCATCTCAGTGCATCTTAGCATTAAAACTCACAAATATAATACCTTAGGGGTAGTGCAGTCTATATATGTCAGCAGCATCAGAGTTTTGTATAAGTGCTGACATTTGGCTTATTTCTGATTTATCTCTTTTAATTTCTTTTGAAGATTGGTCTGCAAGAGAAATATCTTTTACCATTTCTTTTATTAGATGATTATAGAAGTTTGATATTCTCATCTCATTTATTTTATTTGTCAACATTTCAGCTGTGAATTGTGGTAAATATGATAGTTAAGTGCAAGATATATGTTATATGCATCTTTCTAGTATTTCTGCTGATTTTAATCCTTTTTGTCCTTGGATTCAGTGTTGGTGCTGGCTGCTCCCAACTTCTCTCTGATATGCAAGCTTTTAAGGTAATTATACATGTATTAATCTCTTCTTTATTTCTGGATGTTGGTTTCTTTCCTTGATCCTGCCAAAAAGGTTCTGGGTTTGATTATATAGATTTCTCCATTATTGAGCAGGCTACAAACCCTGGTTGTATTCTTGAAGACTTCGTAAGATGTCACTCTCCTCCTGATTGGACAGAAGCTGAATCAGATAATTAGGCAATGAATTTGTTTCTGATTTATCTCTTTTAATTCCTCTTGCAGATTGGTTTCAAAGAGGAATACCTTTATTATGTTGAATCTACATTCCTGCGTTTGGCACAAATTCTATTTTTTTTTATTTATGCCAAACGTCAGCAGTGTGCCAGATTGTTATATTAATTCAATTCATCACACAAGACACACACCTACGTTAGGTGTAGTGCAGTCTATATATGTCAGCAGCATCAGAGTTTTGTATAAGTGTTACAGGTGTTAGTAGCATACCTACGTTTTTTTTCTTCTGTTGATCACTTTTAAGTTCTTTTAGTTTTGGTTTTAAAGAGCAGTAACTTTATTAGATTGGGTCTAAATTCGTACCCTTGGGAGTAAATATTATTTTTAAGGTAAGATGTCAGCAGAGTCACAGATTTTTATAAATTTTGAAGTCATTCCTGGAGAGAAAGTAAGGATTTCATGATCATAATCATTAAAAGCTATCAGCACAACATCTCAGTGCATTCTAGTATGAAAATCCACAAATATAATATCTTAGATGGTGTGCAGTCTATATACGTCAGCAGCATTAAAGTTTTTATTTAGTTATACAGGGTTTCGTAGCATATCTGTGGTTTATTTCTGATTTATCTCTTTTAATTCCTATTGAAGATTGGTTTCCAAGAGAAATACCTTTATTATGTTGAATCTACATTCCTGCTTTTGGAACAAATTCTGTTTTTTTTTTAAGCCAAACGTCAGCAGTGTGACAGATTGTTATATTAATTCAATTCATCACAAAAGACACACACCATCTCAGTTCATTTTAGTATTAGAATTCACATATCTAACACCCGCGGGGGGGGGGGGGGGGGGTGGAGTTGCCATATATATCACATGTCAGCAGAGTAGCAGATTGTTATATTAATTCAATCCATTTAAAAGGGGGGGAAAGCAAACTTTTGATGTGTATCATCATTACAATCTTTTTAGGACATCACCTTGCATTTAAACATTAAAAATTAGTAAATTATTATCATAGATTTAGCTAAGTCTCTATATGTCATCAGCATTAACCTATGCACATAATAATCTGAATTTTCCATATCAGTCATGTGGGGATTGCATATCAGTAAAATGTAGTTGCATATCATAATTTTACACTTGTACATAATAACTTCCACTTAGTTGCACATCACCCTAGGCATATTTTGGATGTGCATACACTCATCAAGTCAGTAGCTAAGTCTCTATATGTCATCAGCATCAAGTTATGCACAAAATAATCTTAATTTTGCATATCAGTCATGTGAGGCTGCATATCAGTAAAATGTAGTTGCATATCATAGTTTTACACTTGTACAAAATAAATTCCACTCAGTTGCACATCACCCTAGGCATATTTTAGATGTGCATAATCATATCAAGACAGTAGGAAAAATATTCAGTGCATTTTAGCATCAAATTTCAGAAACCCAATACCTTAGATTTAAAGTATGTCGACATCATCAATTTTTTTCATAAGTGACATAGGTTCTAAATTGATCCGTTTTAATTTCTTTTAATATTCCTTTTAAATAGCCGTAAATTTATTAAATTGGATCTAAATTCTTGGCTTTTGGCACTAATTATTACTTTTAACTTAAAATACCTTGCAGATGACGATCAGGAGAGTGCTAAGGCTGTAAGTCTATTCTGCTTTACATAATATTAGTTAATAAGTAGTTAAATATTCATCTTTTGCATTTAAAAATGATTGTAGAATCAAGCAAGATTAACGGAGCTTGAGGAGCAGATGCAGATGTTCAGGGTGAACGTGTTTGAGACGATTGAGGAGATATATGAACAGGAAAAGAAGAGGCACGAGAAGATCGCAGCCTTCCTTGGGAATTAGATGATTAGATTTCCGTTCATGTTATTTTAGTATTATGAAATAATATTTCTGTTATTTTTATGTTTTAATGTAAGTTCTTTTGGTTATCATACAATATAACTGTCATTGCTTCTGTTACTCTAATGTTGTATACTTTACCTCTTTTGTTTTATGTTTCTGTTATTTTACATTTCGGTTTTTTTACTTTTGTATGGATTATCAGTAAGTTTAACTTTTAGTATATTTTATCATTTCTAACATCTAAAATGTCTTTGTGCCAAACCAGAAATTATTCACCATATTTAAGTTAATAATGCATCATTTTAAACAAATGGTATTGATTATGGTAGATTCAAGAGTCTAAATACAGTAGTATTATTTGGGTTTGCATATCAATACATAATATGTGCATATTTAATAGATTATGTACTGACACCCCTCTCTCACACATCTTAGACTGGCAATCATGATAATATTCAAGATCCATTTGCAAATTGACACAAACCCCCAGAAATAAATGTGATGGTAAATGAAAAACCAAAAGAAATACATTAAAAAAGACTATCATTAAAAGGGGGGGTGGGGGGGGGGGGTATATCTTGTGCTCTGAAAATACAAATTACTACTACTGTATTACGTAATAGAAGTAATTATTACAGTACATCTAGTCTTTATGTACTACAGTAGAGATAGAAGTAATTATTACAGTACATTTAGTCTTTATTACTACAGTAGAAATAAATCTTATGGATAAAGAGAAAGGTTAAATTACATTGGGAAACCGCGCCTTTAAGACTAGTGACATCTTGTTGATGGGGGAAGTTGAATAACCGGCTCTGCCTATATAAAGAGTCCCTTACCCATCTGTTATCATCCATCATCAAATCGCCTGATCCTTTCTATTCTCTCTCACCATCTTTGAAACCTCATCCCTTCCATTTCAACTCCAAAAATGGATTACTTTTTCTATCCGACCACAATGATAGAGGAGTACTACAAGATGTGCGATGATCTGGATAAAGAACGATACCCAGGGTATCAAATGCCACAGCTTGAAGAGGTAGCCCAGACTAATACGGCAACCAAGAGAAGGGATCTGTTGGAAACGATCGTTGTTTTCCAGGGTTTTTACTTTGAACTCTACAAGGAGAGAGGTCACATTTCTTATTTGATCAGGAGGGCCGTTGAGGACGACGACCAGAACGCTGTTGAGAAGGTAAGTTTATTATGTTTTACATAATATTATTTAATAAGTAGTTAAATATTTAACTTTTTCATTAAAAAATGGTCGTAGAATCAAGAAATACTAGAGGAGGTGGAGGAACAGATGAAGGAGTTCAGGATTAACATATTTGGGACGATCGACGAGGTTTATGCAGAAGAAAAGAAAAGGAAGGAGAAGATCGCAACCTTCCTTGCCAACTAGATGATTATCTTTCTGTTTGTGTTATTTTGCGGTTATCAAACAATATTTTGTGTTATGTTTTCGTAACTGTTATATTAATGAAATAAATATAAGATATTACTATCAGTACTTTTGCATAACATAGTAGTCGGATTAAATATCATTGCAAGTTGGTTGCATATAGGCACAATATATTTGCACATCAAAATTCTGACGATGAGGTTAAAAAAACAACAAATGAAGGAACCTAACGTAGTTAAGTCAGTCAAGATACCACATAAGTTCAGAATACTAAACATAGTTAAGTATTAGTAGTTATTACATAAGTCGGACCTAAAGAGACAAAATGTCTTAAAAGTTATCGACAATTAGGGTTGAAAGAGTATGATCAAGACACAACCCAACTTTGTCTTTCCATTCTAACCCAAGTTTAACCTTTCTGGTTTGATACCCTTCATTGTCAATTTTGCATGTGCTCTTGCTGCGTTTACAACTTCTCTCCTTTTTTCGTTCACGTCTGAGCAAATGATTTCAGCCAAATACTTCAACCGCAGCTTAGAAATATTTTTCTCATTATTTGGCTCGAACCCGCACTTGTAGCCTTTTCCAACCCCCAAAAAAGTTTCCATTTGACGCATAATGCATATTCCTGAATGTAAAACCTTTTCCCCACCAGCCCATGGAAGTTTTAGCATATCTATCTTGGAATTTGTGATTATATCTGCTTTTGCCCTTAACCCTTTTCTGAGAAAATACTCATTCACTAGGTCTGCCTGCAGGAGACAAGGAAAGGGAAATTAAACATAATACCAAATTAACAATCTATAAACTTTTAAAAGAGAAAAGTAACTTTGAATCTCGAAATTGGCAATAATATGACTAGCCAAAATGGTCAGCAAATTGTTAACCATAGTTGGGAGGCTGCACTTGCAATTTGGTTCATCACAGCAGGGAGTTACATCCAAGATCTGTGTGATCTTGGTCTTCAAGTTGAAAACCACCATGTACATGTAGTCGTTAGCGTAAATGCCAAATACAATCTATACACCAAATTCAAAACTATATCAGCAACTTAAATGTCATCAGTATAAATTTCAGAATGACAGACCAACTATATTGTATCTGAATTTACAAAAAAAAAACAATCAGGGTTGTAGATAAAAAAATTTGGCTGTTAAAAATAACTAGTAATCAACAAATACCTGCCATAGGTTCAAATACATAAAAAAGATGGCTATCAGAAGTGATTTTTTATTACCAGTGTGGACATCTGTATTAGTGTTGATATCTGAGTTGGTCTTTGTTATCAGTTATATAGTTACAACATTACATTAACATACTGTATCAAAAAACAATACTTATTATTAATCTATGTATATTCATATCGTATGAATACATATATTTACTATTATTCAACCCACTACATGTCATCAATAAGCATGTCAGCAGTACATTTTTTTACAAGTAATTCTACAACTGTTTCAAAATACTTATGACATGCATAAATAATCATTAATATAGATATTTAAAAACAACTAGAAGTCAAGAAATAATTGCGACAGGTAAAAATATTTCATAAGATGTCTATCAGAAGTGAATTTTTATTATCGGTGTCGACATCTGTATTAGTGTTGGCATCTAAAGGGGGTCTTATTCAACTCGCCACATGTCATCAGTAAACATGTCAGCAGTACATTTTTTTACAGGAAGTCAACAACTGTGTTTAAATACAGCTGACATAAAAGATTAAACAGGGATATAGGCATGGTATTGCATTTAAAGTTCATATAAAAAAACAAGAGTTCACTTTAATATACATTGTCTTTCATAGTATTTCAACAAAGGTCAGTATTATATATCAGAATATATGTCAGCAACTAGCATGTCAGCAGTACAAAATTGTGTTATTAACATAAATGGGAAATTAAATTAAAAACAAAAGTAAAGAAGAGAGAATTACTATGTAATTACCATGTCCAGTTTTTTCAATTTAATGTGAGGAGCAAAGGACAATGCTTTGTCAACTTGAAGACAAAACTTTTCAATCTGCTGCGCACTTTGAGATAACGATGATATATCCGTTTGATATTTCTGGATGGAAAAAAATATTAGAAGAATTGCGGTAAAATGTTTTGTTTTAACTTGGTAAATTTATAAAAAATACACATGAAATGGAAAATAAGATAAAAGTTGCAATCTTACAGACGAGGCAATAAACAAGAAAAGCCTTGAAGGAGACGAATCACTCCTGTACTGCTCTTTGTGATTTAGGATTGTTGCCCAAGCATCAATAATAATGGGAGATATTTTACAATCTTCCTCCAGAGTTCTCAAATCAACCTTAACTAATTGTAGAGTATTGCATCTAAATAAGGTCTCACTGCAATTATATGCATGAAGAACAGAAAACAGATGTCAATAAAACTAAGTTACGAGAATAAATATTAGAATATAAAGCAAATAGATGAATGGGGAATAAACATACGTGTTAGATGTTGTTCTCCTACTAACACTTGCAGATAGAATCTTCTCAAGCTCAGACATATTATCCCCGATGTCAACATCACGAGAATAATAAGGGCTTCTCAAGGAGGCTACTGGTTTATGTTCCCTTTTTCCATCTCCATCTTCCTTGTCTACATGAACTTCTTCTTTATCACCCAAAACATTAGCACGACTGCGAGTAGATCTACGCGTTGGCATAGCAGCAGTTGGCTTGGGTTTCCTTTGATACACCGTAGTTTTAACAGATCTAGCATTGTCAACTTTTTCAGCAGGCACGTCTTCAACAACATCAACTTCTTTTCTGGCATGCCCTTCCTCTTCAATACTTTTCTGTGAATCTTGTTGTTTTTTAGAAACATGCGGCTGTTCTGCATGAATATTTTCTGGATGCACACTGTGAACATTCTTTGCAGGTGATCCAATGTGAACTGTTCCCTGAACAAGCAGCCTTTGATGCATCACTAACACCCTTTATTCCATCTCCATCAGCCTTCTACCCTTCTTCTGCACAATGTTTTGAGGTAGGCCTTGGAGGTGTTGTGTAAGTATCATATATATCCAAATCTGGGTCTTCAGAAATTCCCACTTTCTTCTTGCCCTCTCCTTTCTCATTAAAACTAGATTCTTTCTGCGCAGGTTCTCCATTTTTTCCATCTGAGTGTGATGGAGGAATAGTTGCATCATCAACAACGTTCTCTGCACTAGGTGATAAGAAAGCAAGATCAGACCCAAACAAATCAAAAGTTGGCCCGTCGGAGAGAGGGGCTTTTCCTTTTCTCATTCTCTTCTCATGTAAAATATCTTTTTTCTGGAAATCTGCATGATGCACTTCTTTGTCAGCAGTAGCTTGTTTTGCTGGAGGTTCACTTGTTGTTGTTCGACAAGCCACACAAGCGGAGTCATGAACAGGACCTTCTTCAGGGAGGTTATCTTTCATTCGCTCCTTGTTATGTGCAGCCAATTCAATCTGAGTTACGGCATCCAAAAACGCTGGATCTGTCCAAAAAGGATGCTGAGAATTTTTGAAGACTGTGTTGGGAGAGTCATGCATATAACTAGGGAGATGATCTTCATGTGCAGCTTGACTCGGCTCATTTACCAACCCCAAAAGATTATTAGCAGCATCAACGAGAGCTTTGACCTTCTCATTATCTTGAAACTCAGATGGAATCTTTGTAGACATACTAGCAAATTTAGAGATTGCAGATGCCAGTGTAGTAGTCTTTTCCGCCAAAGCTTGTATGAATAACTAAACATAGATGAAAGTAAAACATTTTAAATAATATATCAAAATGAAGGGATGCAACAAAACCAAAATCAAATAATACAGGGTTTCATGATCATAATCATTAAAACCTATCAGAACAACATATCAGTGCATTCTAGTATGAAAATCCACAAATCTAATATCTTAGATGGTGTGCAGTCTTTATATGTCAGCAGCATTAAAGTTTTTATTTAGTTATACAGGGTTTTCGTAGCACATCTGTGGTTTATTTCTGATTTATCTGTTTTAATTCCTTTTGAAGATTGGTTTCCAAGAGAAATGACTTTATTACGTTGAATCTACATTCCTGCTTTTGGCACAAATACTGTTTTTTTGTAAGCAAAATGTCAACAGTGTGACATATTGTTATATTACTTCAATTCATCACAAAAGACACACACCATCTCAGCGCATTTTAGCATTAGAATTGACATATCTAATACCCTAGATGGGGGTAGAGTTGTTATATATATTACATGTCAGCAGAGTAGCAAATGGTTATATTAATTCAACCCATTTAAAGGGGGGGGGGGGGGGGGGGAAGCAAACTTTTCATGTGTATCATCATTACAATCTATTTAGTACATCACCTTGCATTTAAGCATTAAAAATCAGTAAATTATTATGATAGATTTAGATAAGTCTCTATATTTCATCAGTACCAACTTATGCACATAATAATCTTAATTTTGCATATCAGTCATGTGGGGATGCATACCAGTAAAATGTAGTTGCATATCATAATTTTACACTTGTACAAAATAAATTCCTCTTAGTTGCATATCACCCTAGGCATATTTTGGATGTGCATACACGTATCAAGGCAGTAGCTAAGCATGTATATGTCATCAGCACCAACTTATGCATATAATAATCTGAATTTTGCATATGAGTCATATGTCAACACCTTAGATTTAACGTAGTCTCTATATGTCAACATCAAATAATAAAAAAGCTACCTCGATAGGAGTTGGCTCATTATTTGGGACAGGTTGTTCCATAAGGGGAGGAGATGTGGGAGCAGTTTCTGTTTTTCCAGTTTCAGAGCTAGGGATGCATTGACGAGGTTGAATTAACCCAGAACCAAAATCTCCTGCTTCAATATCATCCTTTTCATGCTGACGAAGCATTGCTGACGTCAAACCAATGAAAATTGGGATTGATCTAGTGAATCTTCTGAACATAATGCTCGAAAACAACTTCACTCTGTCCACATAGAACAACTGCAACAGGATAACACGATGTTATTTAAATATTACAGCCAATATGATATTAATTCGTAGAAATAGATATAATAATTTAAAAACAGACTCTTACGTTTAAAAACAACACGGGACCTCTGAACTGCCCTTGGTTGGTTTTCTCCCAACTTTTCTTTGAGTCAACCAAACATTCTAATAAGAATGCACACCAGTTAAACTCTTTGAAATCTTCTTTTCCAGTAAAAACTCTAACTAAACTCTGGTTTATGTGCCCACTCTGATGTGTGTCCAACAGCAAAGAATGTAACAAAACTGCAAAGTTTAGCCTGAACTGATCACTAGCATCAACATCATTAATTATCTTTTCTATCAAAACAGAAGGTTGAATCATTTCCCCAGCTGAAAGAGAAGCCCGCCACTCTTTGATAACATCAAAGTTTTCTTTACAGCTTTTCTTGCTTATCAACTTCCTTCCCATTGGCAGGCCCAAGGAAATGTGCACATCTAAATTAGTTATCACTAACCTATCTCCACTAGGTAGAATCAGAGAGCATTTGTTTGCATTAAAGTTATCAACCAACCAGTAGGAAAGCGACAACGGGAGATTCTGTATTTTCAAATCAAGGAGATGTCCAAACCCAATCCCTTTAATGCACTCTTTTTGTTTATCACTTAGCCTCTCAAGTGCAGAAACAAACATCTTTGGGTTGGATCTTGTCTTTAGGGTAAGGAACTTTTTACCTTTTGGAATTCTCTGTTTCTTCAACAACCCAACTCTACGAGAAGGACCAGGGTCTACATTGGATGTGTGAGCTGGAATACCAGAGGAATCAGTATGCAGATTCGGATCTTCAAGAAAGTCACCACCACTAGAAGTTTGTCTTTTACTAGGGTATGGGCATCCACTAAAAGAGACATTGACATCAATATCCATGTCCTTGACAGGTTGTTGTTTGTGATGCATATGACCCAAAACATGCTGTTGTTCTTCATTAGCATCAGTCTTCAAATCAGCAGTAGGTTGGACTTCAGTAGATTTCTCTTTATCAACCTCCTGACATCCAGCAGAAGCAGCAGGCGGGACCCCATGAACTTGATGATTTGCATCTCCCTTACCAGAATCTAATATAGTAGCATCATTCACAGAAGGGAATGAATCAGAAGATATATTTAGATGTAAATTAACACCAAGAAAAGAACCAGAGAGGACTTGACATGCTGCACCAGTTGCATTTTGAGAATCAGAATTCAGATCAACGGTACACTCAACAGAATCAACAGGATGAGGATTATCATTAACAGTATAATCAACGGTATTAACTTGATCTGTAACTCTTGGAGTCCCATCTGCTGCTGCACAAGTTGCTTTTTGAGATTCAGAATCCAGATTAACCGTACACTCAATAGACACAAAAGGATAAGGTTTCCCATTAAGAGTATAATCAGCAGTATTAACAGGATCTGTAAACCCTGGAGTCTCATCTGCTACTGCACAAGTTGCGTTTTGAGAATCAGAACTCAGAGTAACCGTGCACTCAACGGAAACAAAAGCATCAGGATTCTTATTAGGAGTACAATCAGCAGAATTAACCGGATCTGGGTATCTAGTTGATAGAATTTGAGGACAAATTATGGGAGACTGCGAGCCTGGATCAATAGGCGTTCTACTGTCAGCACTCCTTCCATCCTTGCAAATAATTTGTCGCTGTTCTTCAGCTTCTACTAACCCACTAAGCTGTGGTAGATCTGGAAAAACGGGAGAGTCCCTCGACAGATCAACTGCAGTATGGGCAGGACGAGAGGCTGCAGATCTCTTAACATGTTTCTTACTAGAGGTAGGGACAACATTTGAACTGAAATCACCTCTAGTTCGTAATCGTTTACCTAAGAAAATACAAGTAAAAACTCGCGTGAAAATATCGGTAAAAACCTGCATAACAGCAAACCCTAACCTAGAAAACGAATGAAAATTGAAGGTAGCTCAGATTTACCAGATAAATTGGAAGACATGGCAACAGAGAAGCTTAAAATTAACCAACAACGATCACTCGAACGGAGAAATTGTTGAGCAACACAAAAACGATCACCCCGGACGAAGGTTATTGAAGAAACGTGTAAAAAGTGAAACTCGTAAAGCGAGAAACCACCAAAAATAGAAGGTCGGTGATGTCTGTATTTATACTACCACATTTATTTATGTTTAATATTTTATTTATGCCCTAAATGATTTTATATTTACACATGATCAATTTATAGTTGCATATCACAGTCTTATATTTACATACCATCAAACTATATTTGAATATCATCAACTTGTAATTGCATATCATGAATTTATAGTTGGATCTCATATTATAATCGTACATTTTGCATAACATCGGTTTATCTATTTTTACCACCACAATATTTATATTTAATAATCTTATATATGCATTAGATGATTTTATATTTGCATAACATCAACTTATATTTGCATATCATCAACTAATATTTGCATATTATCAACTTATATTTGCATATATTTGCAGATCTTCAATCACGTTTTTGCATATTATAACATGCATGCAAGAGAGAACCAATGCAAGATGAAAAGAAACTACTGTTAAGACAGTAAAAAATTAAAATTGTTCGAATTTAAAATATAAAAGTCATTCAATTCATACGGTAGAAGACTTTAAATTGTGATGTTTTCAAACTTGTAACCCTAAAAAGTTCATACGCAGTGCTGTTTACAAAATTCATCATTTTGCTAAAAGATGGCACAGAAGCAGTGTGGCTGAGACAGTTACTTTGAGTACTTTATTCTTCTTTTGAACTCCGAAACGGAAGGTTTCCTTTTAGCCGGTGGTCTGCCTGCCCTTTTCTTCACAACAGGGGGGTAATATTTGATAAGTTTTATAGCATCAGGGAGAAGTTCTTCATCTTCACACGTCACTGGATATATCGTTTCCCGGTAGGTCAATGCCCAAGCTTCATTCGTGTAAAAATCTGCTACAAAATCTGATATATTTGCTTTTATGTGCTTAATTGCTGCCAAAGCATGCACACAAGGTATTTGCTCAGCATCAAACACCCTACACGTACAACTCCTTCTTGACAGATCAACTATTACCCATGCTCCCTCTCCTGTGACTTCAAACTCAAATTCATTAATTTTCACCACCTTGTATGCTCCAATATTCTCCTGTAAACTGCTGATCAACTTTAGTATCTCTGGTGTTATTTTGTCCTGGTTTTGAAGTGCCTTTTCTCTCCTTTCTTGAAACCAGGAAGTGAGCTTTTCTCGCACAAACTTTAACAGGGCTACAACTGGATAATTCTTCTTTCCTGTTATTACAGAGTTCAGAGTCTTAGCATTGTTTGAAGTCATCATGTTGTATCTCTTTGATCTTGCATGTACCCTAGCCCACTTTTCAAAACCTGCATCCTCTAAATATTTTGCTAGCTTGGGGGAATTCTCTTGTATGTGCCTGAATTTGATGTTGAACTCCCCAATAGTATAACAATCTGCTGCGTTCTGAAACCAGCCAGACAGATACTTTTTCTTGAAGGTAGATTTGATGTTTTGCTTTAAGTGCCAATTACAAAAGCAATGTGTAGCAGTAGGATAAACCAGGGCAACAACTCTTGCAATACTCGCATGCCTATCAGACACAAAGACTAAATCATTTTGATCCGGCAAAACCTTCAGCAGTTGCTTAAAAAACCACTCCCAAGAGTCATTATTTTCAGTGTCAGCAATCCCGATTGCAAGAGGGAAAATTTGCCTATTTGCATCTTGGGCAGTTGCACCAAGCAAAGTTCCTTTATACTTCCCAGTTAAGAACGTGCCATCGACTATAACTACCTGGGTAAAAGAATTCAAAGTAGATTTGATTGTAATTAATCATCTAAGTAAAAGAGGATGAGACTGTATGCTGACACACAATAGGACATACCTTCTTTAAAAGAGGGAAAGCACGTATGCTAGCTCCAAATGATAAGAATGAGTACTTAAATCTGTCCTCATTATCAGTTGAGATTAATGCAATAGTTCCTTCATTCTTCTCCCTCAGCATATGGTAAAATGATGGCATATCAGCATAATTAGACTCTGGTGTCCCCCGAACTTTTTCCTTTGCTGTTTTTGATGCTCTCCAAGCTGTCATGTAGTTAACTGGTATTTTTTTTTCATTTCTCATCGTATCGATTATTTGTTTTGGTTTGAATCCACTGTCCACACTATATAAAAATTGATTTGTTAGAACAAATAAAAAATAAATATGGAAGCAATTAAGTTAAATTTTATTTTGTACATAATGCGTACCTAGATTCAATGATCCTTGCAACAACAGAGGATAGAGCTTTTTTGCAATATTTTGTTCTGGCATCCCACGTGCAAGTGTGTTCCTCATTGTACACTGTGACTACATAACAAGCCTGAGAAACAGTCTTTAGATGCACTTTCCAGGTGCAGTTAGCATCCTTGCAACGCACTCTAAAATACCTCGGCTCTGATTTTGTTACCCTAAAACCAAATGTCTGAGCTAGGGACAGAATTGTCAAAGCATCCTTTGCTGCTTGTCTTGACACAAAAGTTTTTCCAACATACAGAATTTCGCTTGAGTTGTTTGGTAAAGCCGGCTCACTGGATGTAGAAGCATCCCACTCTTCCTTTAATGTGTATCTCCCCTGCATTGAAGAGTATAGATTCCTCCAGACCTCAGCATCTGATTCTGTTTCACTTTCAGAACCTTGAGACCAATCATCCTCTTCCATGTTTTCTACTTTTACACTCTTCATCTTCAAGTCAGACGTCACTGATGTGCTATCCTTTTCAACTATATTTTGAACCAAATTCATATCATGCCCCACCAACTGCAATTGTTCAGATGTAAAAGATCTCCAGTTTTCTCTGTCATCTGCATCAACTACTGACAGAGGCAAAAACTGTTTGCTAACACACAGTTCAACAGCAAATTTCACATTGGCAAGTGTTGTCAAAGCCAAAAATTCTTGAAAATTAGCATCACATTCAACTTTCAGCGGCGATCTCAGCAATTTGAAAGGGTGTAGGTGGTTGAATTGTAAAACAACTGCAGTATCAATATTGAACCTACTACGTACTTTTTCTTCCAGCCGCTGAAAAGTGATTGAATCATTTAATATAAAAACCTTGGAAGTTTTTTCTCCAACAAACGAAAGCCTGGACTCATAAAACTTCCATTCTCCACCATATACTACTGTAATCACATATGGAGCCATATGTTTTCCCTACCCATGATAACAGAAAACAAGACACATCAATACTGCTGCTAAACACATAAACTCAATTAATTTCAGTATTGTTATAATACAGATAAAATTATGCTTTGCAATTACATCACATGTCAACACAATAACAAATTTTACTTTATTACGTAAGATGTCAGCAGTGTAACATATTTTTACAATAGATTAGTTCATTCTGAAATCAAAAATCACAGTTTGGGGGTCCATATTCATTACAAACTATTTAAACAACATCTAACTGCATTTTTCATTAGAAACAATTCAATTAAAACGTTAGATTGAGTTCAACCATTATTCGTCAACAGCACTAGATTTTTGCATAACGATCAATTATACTTGCACATCTATTCTTTCATTTAGAACAATCACTATTAATTTGTTTTTAGTTTCAACACAAAAGAGTAGTAACTTCCTAATTATTCAATCTGAATTTGTGCCTTTTGGCCCAAATCTTACTTCATTACATATAAATGTGAGCAGTGGAACAGGTTTTGAGAACAATCCAGTTTGTTCTGAAAACAAAATGACAGGTTTGATATGCATAATCATTAAATACTATTTACACAACATCTAACTGTATTTTACAGTAGAATCAATTTAATCAACACCTTAGTTCGAGTTCAACTATTAATTGTCAACGGCACCTGATGTTTGCATAAGTATTAATTAGTTGTTGCACAACTATTCTTTCTTTTAGAACAATGACAACTACTTTCTTTTTAGTTTCAATATAAAAGACTAGTAAATTAATAAACTTCAATATGAATTTGTGCCTTTGCAAGAAACTTCAATTCAATTCATAAAAATGTCAGCAGTGTAACTCATTTTCACAATAATTCAGTTCAGTCTAAAATCAATATCCACAGTTTGAGTGTGCATAATCATTACAAACTATTTACACTACATCTAAATGCAGTCTACATTAAAATCAACTCATTCAAGACTTTAGATTAAGTTAAACTATTACTTGTCAGCAGCACCAGTTAATTGGATTACTTGCACACAATAGCAGCATAACTATTAAAAGAGCAGGTAATTCATCAACTTCAATATAAATGTGTGCCTTCGGCACACATTTATATATCAGATTATATGTCAGCAGAACTAGGTCTTCGAAATAATCATTAAAAACTATTTACACAACATCTAACTGTATTTTACAGTAGAATCAATTTAATCAACACCTTAGTTCGAGTTCAACTATTAATTGCCAACAGGACCTGATTTTTGCATAAGTATTAACTAGTAGTTGCACAACTATTCTTTCTTTTAGAATAATGACAACTACTTTCTTTTTAGTTTCAATATAAAAGACTAGTAAATTAATAAACTTCAATATGAATTTGTGCCTTTGCAAGAAATTTCAATTCAATTCATAAAAATGTCAGCAGTGTAACTCATTTTCACAATAATTCAGTTCAGTCTAAAATCAATATCCACAGTTTGAGTGTTCATAATCATTACAAACTATTTACACGACATCTAACTGCATTTTACATTAAAATCAACTCCTTCAAGACTTTAGATTGAGTTAAACTAGTACTTGTCAGCAGCACCAGTTAATTTGATTACTTGCACACAGTAGCAGCATAACCATTAAAAGAGCAGGTAATTCATCAACCTCAATCTAAATGTGTGCCTTCGGCACACATTTACATATCAGATTATATGTCAGCAGAACTAAGGCTTCGAAAATTAATACTGTCAAAAATTAGTTTTGCAGCGCAAATTTTGATTTCAACCAGTAATCCGATTATAGTTGCATAGTTGAGTAGGATATTGTGCAATTTCATACCCGTAATATGCGAGGAGGGCGGCTGTTGTGATGTCCTCTTTCTCCGAGATCTACTACAGAAGGACAGACGCCGGGGGAAGAACGACAGGGGGAGAACGACAGGGGAAACGACAGGGGAAGAACTTCCGATGAACGACAGGGGAAGAACGATGCCGGAGGAATGAAGACGGAGAAACGAAGACGGAGAAACGAAGAAGGAAGAACGACGGTGAATGAAAGAAAAACAACGATCGAGGTTTTAACGTGGAAAAACAATGGACAGATCTGTAAAATATTTAAATAGGTGGATACTTCTGTAATTTTTGTAATATTTATGGATAATTATGTAAAGGCCCCCTTTGTCAAACTCTCACGCTAAGTAGATTGATACGGAGTAAATTGCATTTACACTGTAGTAGTAATAATTTATAAGTTGAATGCTAAAATATCTTCTTACCCTTTTAGCAACTTGTTCTTGTTTGCTAAAGGATTTTTGCAGGGATATTTCAGAATGAGGGTGAAAATTTAAAATCCAACTTGTTAGTCAGCAAATACAACAAAAGAGGATTGTCACGAGCTACAAAATGACAAAACCAATCTCTGTTTAGTGCTCACTTCGATCTCCTCCCTCTTCCTTCTTCTTTACTTTACCTTCTCTCTCTCTCTCTCTCTCTCTCTCTCTCTCTCTCTCTCTGTGCATCAAATTCTGAAAACCAAAGCTCAATCTCCTCTTTTAACAATAACAGCCATGGGTAATTTGCTGCAGTCACTGAAGCTAGCCCTGATTTATTCCCAAATTGGCCTCCTCATTTCCGTAAATGACGCCCTCAACATTGGCATCCAATCCACCGATTCCGGCACCGGAGTTCAAGTGGTATCTATAGTATATGTCTTTAATGCGCTTTGTTGATTTTGCCTCTTTAATTCTCACCCAATTTTGACAACTCACTTGATTGATCACTTGTTGTACGAACAGAGCAAAGAATGCAGCAGGACTTGTGAATCCAAGTTTTGTTCAGGTAAATTCTGCAGCTGTAAAATTAATTGAACTTACATTAATATTTAAAGTAATGCCACTGAATGATTTGGGAGTAATGCGAAAATGAATTTCAGTGCCACCATTTTTGAAGTACGGGAAGTACTGTGGGCTGCTGTACAGTGGATGCCCGGGGGAGACGCCATGTGATGGCCTTGATGCTTGTTGTATGAAGCATGATCTCTGTGTCCAATCCAAAGGAGGTATTATTATATATACCCACTCTAAACTACCTCAATTCGAGTTCCATCCTAGAATCAAGTTTATCCTTGAGAATGGTGCTTTAATTTGGTAAAAAGATAGCACATTCGGCAGCGGAAATTAATGGATTATTTGAATTAAATATATGTTACTAATAAGCTATTATAGTTATTATAGTAAGTCTACTTGTTAAGGAGTTGTTGGAAATCTGTTAATATAAAAATTAAAAGCTCCGTTGAGTTGCGGTTGAAAAACTTCGATTCTAAAACTAATTAAACTAAAATATCATATTTATTTCATTTAAAGTTATATAATATATCAAACTAAAACTTATAAAAAAACTAGGTATAAGCTGTGGATAAATTAAACTGTCTAACATATTTTGTCAAATAGATTTGTCATCATTGATTAAATCGATATAACCAAATAGATATTGCAGGTAGATATTTGTTTTAAACTTTAAGGTTCTGGATTCATAATATATACTGCAATTTTTTTTTTAGAAAAATATATTATTTGCTGTTTACTAACACAGTTTTAAGAGGATGAAAAAAATTGATATTTTATAGTATTGTTTTTTTTATAAAAAAAAAACGTGTTGAATAGTAACGAAAAACGAAAAATAAAATAAAGGCGAAATCGGGTATATACCCATGAAAACTTTATTAATTGGGTATATAGTATACTTATACCCATCAAAACTTCAAAATTGTTTATATACCCATTAAATCATTTATATTTTGTTTAATTGTCCATCATATATTTAATTTATACTATTAAATGTAAAAATTATTAAATTTAATTATTTAAATATCAAAATTAGTTAACTTTCAAATAATTATTAAAATGAGGCATTAATTTCAATTTCTCTCAAACTAAGTCATTTTTTTTAATTTGATGTGATTTTACATTAACAAAATATGTATTTTATTTCTTTACTATGGTTTATGGTCATTTTCATAACTTAATTATTTTGAACTTATACATGAAACTTGATATTCAAAATAAAATCATTGGATAAAAATATAATTATAATTACGTTGAAGTTTAACTTTTATATTAAAATTTTAATTATATTTTCTATCCAATAATTGTAAAGTGAAATTTTTTCTAATTATTTAAGTTTAGTATATAGTTAAATTTTAATCTAATTTTCACTCAATAATATTAGATCAAATATATTATGGACAATCAAACAAAATTTAAATGATTTGATGGGTATATAAACAATTTTGAAGTTTTGATGGGTATATACCCAATTAATAAAGTTTCCGTGGGTATATACTCGATTTCGCCTAAAATAAAATGGAGAGAGTACATAATGTTTTGCATTGTATACAGATGACTATTTGAGCCAAGAATGCAGTGAGAACTTACTGAACTGCATGGACAACTTCCAAAGGGCGGGTGGGCATACTTTTGAGGGGAGTAGCTGCGATGCTGACGATGTCATCGGAGTCATCAAGCTCGTCATGGAAGCCGCTCTCGTAGCTGGTCGGGTTTTCAACAAACCCTAAATCGATCCATCCTCCCTCCTATCCACCCATCGATAGGAAGTCGCGCACATCAATTCATCGAGGTTGAACTGACTTAGTTCATGTCTACGTATAAGCAGCTCTGTAATGTTCACATTTTCTTCTTAAATCTTGATCAAAGATAGGAATCAGTCACCTATTCCTTCATAGTAGTATAGTATATATATAGAGCTTCTCCTTTCACGTGACGTTTGCAAAAAATAATTACCTAGCCCCAGTCGGGGTGGCTCACTGGTAGGGAGGAAGGGGGAAGTCAGGAGGTCTCGGGTTCGATCCCTACCTCCGTCCATTTCCTTGGGTGAAAATCCAAGGTTTGTCTTGCTTCTTATCAGTGGGTCGAGCCGGTCGGCGCAAACCGGTTTACTTGGTGCGTGGCTCTTGCCTGCTGGGTCACGTACCCGGGGTTTGCCGCCAAAGGTGGGTTCCTCGTCTAAAAAAAAATACCTAGCTCTACCTGACGGATATATACATTACAATGTATATCCGTCCAAATTTCATATTGTAACGGCCCGGAATTATAATTTTCGGGTTACGTTTCAAGGAATGAAACCCCTTGTTCGGATCTTGCAATCCAGGCACGGGTCGAGGTTTCAAATTCAATTTTAAGGTCAATAATAAAGGGGGGTTTTAACCCTAAAAGAATCGTAGGACCGTTGGGTACCCTTAGCCTGTCCTATAGACTAAGTCGTGGAAGTTCATTTAACAGTAACTGCGAAAACGAAAAGAAGGTACAACTTGCCACGGTGAAGCCGGGTCAAAACCAAAAACATGGTAAATACGAGTATCCAAATTGCCCAAGTTTAAGTTTAGAAGTCAGTCTTTCAGTCCAATAATCGCCAAAAGGGAACCCCGTCATATAGACACCGAGCAGCCAAAATCTGCAGAAAATACCTTTAAAAGAAGAACGAGGAAAGGAGTCAGATCGAGCCACTCATGCGGGACCGACAGTCCTCGCTAAGGCCACATAGTATGTGTTATACCAAATAAAGATGCTCTAATACAGTACGAAAGTTAAACACACTAGCATGCTCCTAATTCATATATATATATATATATATATATATATATATACACATGGAAAGACAATTAAAGTCACCCACAGAATGCCAACTGGCATGTCCCTCTCCTACCTCTGCACCCCTTCCCGTTAGTGCAGAGACTGGCCAGTTCGGGCTATAGCATAACAATTTCCTCGTGGTGGTGCACAAACCACGACATCATCATATCATATCATCTCATCGATTGCCCGATGGTGCTGGGCTATCATATCATGCTCATATCGACTCGATTGACTCAGGGAAAACCCGATGGGACTGGGCTACCCCATGACCCTAGCAAAGACTTTAGAACTTCACAGATAACGGCCGTTCTTTTTTCAAACGCATAAAGTAAGCAGATGCTCATTCAATTAGTGCAACCTAAACAGGATACTACATGTTCATGCTTTTATGCATATGCAACACCTAACATAAAATGCAACAACAGGCATGAATGTCCAACCTGAGTAAGCCCCCTAGGGAACATACTTGAAATGCTGAACATCAAAAGATAACCCAAGCGGAGTCCAACAAGCAACAATCACCTAACAAATGTACAGATATGCATAAGTCTATCTAAATCATACAAGGCGCCCCTAACTATCACACATAACTTCACATATCTCATTTTCGATCATTCCGTCTTATCTCATCATATATCATTCCATGTTCATATCATCTCAATATCTCATCCATCATCTCATCTTTTCTCATCATACCTCATTTCAAAACCAAAGCGTAACATCCGTAAACGGTATAAGTTATAAGAGTTCAAAATCCGACAAATTAGGTTAAGTCGATCAACAAGGTTTATAAAACATAAGGCATCAAATCATTGAGTCTCAATCAAGTGGCGAGGTTAAGGAATCCCGACATTAAACAATTGAACCTTAAAGCCAATTTCTCAAAATCATATAATAGAAGTAATTCCGGCATTTTATTTCAAAACCTAAAACCCCTTTTCGAATAGTTTAACAAAAATGTTTATGTAAAATCACACCAATAAATCCATCTTTATAAGTCACATTCATAAATCCCAACCATATTCATTTAATCAAATCATCCCTTTTAAATTACCAAGACTCACCCTTATAATTATAAAATTAAAAAACCGGCCCTCTTTTATTTTGGAAATTACCCAAATCAACCCTTTCCTTTTATTAAGACCCAAAATCGAGCAACACCTTCTCTTAAGCCTAGAAATCGGATAGAATAATAAAAATAGGCCCAATCCTCTGTTTCTTTTTAAAACACAGAACCCGGCCCACAAAAATTAGGCCCAAAACCACACCATTGAAATATGACCTTTTAATTTGACCAACCCGAACCGGTTTGTTCTTTTAAAAAGGAAAACCGAACCGGACCCCTTTAAAAACAAAAAACCCGAACCCACATGTTTGGAGGAGCTGCGATTGGGCTCGTGCGAAGGGGAGGGAGGAGGAGCTCGGATGTAGGGCTCGCCTTGAGCTTCCCGGTGCAAAGCAGGGCTCGGGTGTTTGAACAAGCGCGGAGGGGATGTGGAGAAAGCTTTGTCTTGCTGCTGCCGTATGCTACTGCCGAATCACAAGGGAAGAAAGAGGAGATGGTGTTGTAGCTTTCCTTGCCAGAATTGAAGAAATAAAGGGGTATTTGATTGCTTTTCAGTACACATAGCAGGGAAAAGAAATAGCAGATAGAGGGGGTGCACTTTTGTCCTGCTCAACCATTTAAACTTGAAAGTGGTCCAATTTTCTCTAATTGTCCCAACACCAAAATAATCCTTATCCAAATCATACCACAATTGACAATAACTTTAGAATTTGAAATAGTAGGGGTGGAAGAACGAGACAAATGGGGAGGAAGAGACAAATGATATGGTCCCAAGCAAAATACTTGAAAATAAACATATTCTGAAACCCGCTCTCGCGATCGATTAGATATTTAAAATTGAATAGGATACCGTCGACGGAAGGAATTTTCGAATCCCGAAATAAAAGACAGATTCGATCTTTAAAATTAAAAATTGGGTCGGAATTCACTCTAAATTTATTTTTAATTTCCTTTTTCCAAAAATTAATATTTGAAAATCCGGGTCTTTACACATACAATATATATACTCACGCCGTTCATTAATAAGTGTCGTTTGATTTTTTGACACGTTTTTTAAGGAGCTAAAAACTATATAAAATAAATAATTTTATACATATTAGTTATAAGTTTAAAATTATTTTAAATAATTAATAAAAAAAAGTTAATATTTTATATAGTTTTTAATTAACTCCTTAAAAAACGTGCCAAAAAGTTAAACGTCACTTATTTCTGAACGGAGGTAGTATAGTGTTTAGCTAAATCTATATCTATATATCTATATAACATACAGTACTAATTTTTGTTTTGAAGTTATATAACAAACTAAATCAGATTACCCCCGAAGTATGTCTTCTCTAATGCTATTCGTCTATGTATTATTTTCTCTGATGATCCAATATATTAAGCCACATTAAATAATGACCTCATCTATTTTATCTAAATGACATCCTGTGTGTCAATCTCATATCTTATGTGGTTACAAAGTCTTTCATTTTACCATGAATTATTTTGTCAATATTGTCATTTGAATTATTTTATCTTTAGTTATTAAGATTGATTGTTTCAGTTCTTTATATATAATGATAACATTTCATTATTAATTAATATGTATTGAACAATAAAATCTTAGCATCAAAATATTTTACATTAATTCACAATCTCATAATCCGTATATCTTAAGTCATTACAGAGCCTATTATTTTTTAGCACAATTAAAATTATTTTAATTTAAATTATTTTGCATGATCTTTTTCTACTTTAATTTAATTTATGATTGCTTGAAATTTTTTAATAAAAATTTCAAATAAACTATCAAGAGCACTTATAACAAATACTAGTTGTTAATTGTTTATTCACCAAACAAATTGACCTAGAGAACCGACATATTCCTAAAAAAATTATAATAAAAGGAAAAATGATATTTTCTAAATTATTTTTCTTCCATTTCAACACTTCGATCTGTATTTCGAAAATTGGATTTTCTATCTTTCCCCAGATACACACGATTAAAGTTCTTATCTTATGCCTTTGGAGAATATGATAGAAACACAATTAAAGTCTCCCACAGAATGCCAACGGGCATGTCCCTCTCCTACCTCTGCACCCCTTCCCGTTAGTACAGAGACTGGCCAGTTCGGGCTATAGCATAGCAACCATATCATATCATCTCATCGATTTCCCGATGGTGTTGTGCTATCATATCATGCTCATATCGACTCGATTGACTCAGGGCAAACCCGATGGGACTGGGCTACCCCATGACCCTAGCAAAGACTCTGTGAAGTGACTTCACAGATAATGGCCGTTCTCTTTTCAAATGCATAAAGTAAGCAGATGCTCATTCAATTAGTGCAACCTAAACAGGATACTACATGTTCATGCTTTTATGCATATGCAACACCTAACAGAAAATGCAACAACATGCATGAATGTCCAACCTGAGTAAGCCCCCTAGGGAACTTACTTGAAATGCCGAACAGCAAAAGATAACCTAAGCCGAGTCCAACAAGCAACAATCACCTAACAAATGTACAGATATGCATAAGTCTATCTAAATCACACAAGGCGCCCCTAACTATCACACATAACTTCACATATCTCATTTTCGATCATTCCGTCTTATCTTATCATATATCATTCCATGTTCATATCATCTCAATATCTCATCCATCATCTCATCTTTTCTCATCATACCTCATTTCAAAACCAAAGCGTAACATCCGTAAACGGTATAAGTTATAAGAGTTCAAAATCCGACAAATTAGGTTAAGTCGATCAACAAGGTTTATAAAACATAAATCCCAACCATATTCATTTAATCAAATCATCCCTTTTAAATTACCAAGACTCACCCTTATAATTATAAAATTCCAAAACCGGCCCTCTTTTATTTTGGAAATTACCCAAATCAACCCTCTCCTTTTATTAAGACCCAAAATCGAGCAACACCTTCTCTTAAACCCAGAAATCGGATGGAATAATAAAAATAGGCCCAATCCTTTGTTTCTTTTTAAAACACAGAACCCGGCCCACAAAAATTAGGCCCAAAACCACACCATTGAAATCTGACCTTTTAATTTGACAAACCCGAACCGGTTTGTTCTTTTAAAAAGGAAAACCGAACCGGACCCCTTTAAAAACAAAGAACCCGAACCCACATGTTCAATGTTCATCCTCTCCGTTCACACCGGCTCGAAATGGAAGAAGGGAAGGGGGTCTGACCGGCGGTGACCGGTGGCTCCGACCACCTTCCCGTCAGCAATAGACACGGAATCGAATCAACAAAGGAGAGAGAGATTGAGAGGGAGAGAGAGAGGTCCTCACCGAGGGGTGGGGGTCTCAAAGCTTCGCTGGAGATGATTCGAGCTCGTCGGGGTTCAATTGGGGCTCGCCGGAGACGGAATCAAGCGGGATTAGCCTAGGAAGGGAGGAAGAGGCTTAAGAGCGCGACTTTACTGGGTTTCGGAGCAAAAGAAAGGGAATCGAAGCCTTACCGAACCTTGGACGCGAGAACAGGGAAAAGGGAGGAGGACGGCGGCGCTGCACGACGGTGACTGCTTCTGGGCGCGCTTGGGTGTGGCTGGACATCAGGGAAGGTCGGAGGAGCTGTGATTGGGCTAGTGCGAAGGGGAGGGAGGAGGAGCTCAGATGTGGGGCTCGCCTTGAACTTCCCGGTGCAAAGCAAGGCTCGGGTACGTGTTTGAACAAGCAGAGGAGGGGAGGTGGAGAAAGCTTTGTCTTGCTGCTTCCGTATGCTACTGCCGAATCACAAGGGAAGAAAGAGGAGATGGTGTTGTAGCTTTCCTTGCCAGAATTGAAGAAATAAAGGGGTATTTGATTGCTTTTCAGTAGGGATGGCAATGGGGCGGGGATTCCCCGTTCCCCACGGGGAATCCCCGCGACGGGGACGGGGATGGGGGGAAAAGTGATTCCCCGCGCGGGGACGGGGATAGTAGTCCCCGCCCCGATCCCCGCCCCGCCCCGTCCCCGTTGGGGACCCCCGCGGGGATCCCCGATAGGGAGTATAAAATCCCGAATGTTGTTTATATCTTATCTAAGTTTAAATAGTTTTTCTTTTATTTTTAAACTTTTACCTTATAATTTACATTTATGAGATATTATATGTAATATTTATATTATATTTTTTTACATAACTTTAATAATATCTTATAGTTTTCTATTAAATGGGGGAAACCATGAGTTTTAAACGGGGAACCCGACGGGGAAACCCGCGGGGAATGCAAACGGGGAAATTTAAGCGGGGGGGGGGGGGGGGGGGGATTTTTGATCCCCGAACGGGGACGGGGATGGGGAGACATTTTGCAAACGGGGACGGGGACGGGGAGGGTACTCCCCGCCCCGAACCCGCCCCGTTGCCATCCCTACTTTTCAGTACACAGAGCAGGGGAAAAGAAATAGCAGATAGAGGGGGTGCACTTTTGTCCTGCTCAACCATTGAAACTTGAAAGTGGTCCAATTTTCTCTATTTGTCCTAACACCAAAATGATCCTTATCCAAATCATATCACAATTGACAATAACTTTAGAATTTGAAATAGGAGGGGTGGAAGAACGAGACAAATGGGGAGGAAGAGACAAATGATATGGTCCCAAGCAAAATACCTGAAAATAAACATATTCTGAAACCCACTCTCTCGATCGATTAGATATTTAAAATTGAATAGGTTACCGTCGACGGAAGGAATTTTCGAATCCTGAAATAAAAGACAGATTCGATATTTAAAATTAAAAATTGGGTCGGAATTCACTCTAAATTTATTTTTAATTTCCTTTTTCCAAAAATTAATATTTGAAAATCCGGGTCTTTACACATGCAATATATATACTCACGCCGTTCATTAATAAGTGTCTTTTGATTTTTTGACACGTTTTTTTAAGGAGCTAAAAACTATATAAAATAAATAATTTTATACATATTAGTTATAAGCTTAAAATTATTTTAAATAATTAATAAAAAAGTTAATATTTTATATAGTTTTTAATTAACTCCTTAAAAAACGTGTCAAAAAGTCAAACGTCACTTATTTCTGAACGGAGGTAATATATTGCTTGTTTAGCTAAATCTATATCTATATATAATTTTTTTTTGAAGTTATATAACATACTAAATCAGATTACCCCCGAAGTATGCCTTCTCTAATGCTATTCGTCTATGTATTATTTTCCCTGATGATCCAATATATTAAGCCACATTAAATAATGACCTCATCTATTTTATCTAAATGACATCCTATGTGTCAATCTCATATCTTATGTGGTTACAAAGTCTATCATTTTATCATGAATTATTTTATCAATATTGTCATTTGAATTATTTTATCTTTAGTTATTAAGATTGATTGTTTCAGTTCATTATATCTAATGATAACATTTCATTATTAATTAATATGTATTGAACAATAAAATCTTAGCATCAAAATATTTTACATTAATTCACAATCTCATAATCCGTATATCTCAAGTCATTATAGAGCCTATTATTTTTTAGCACAATTAAAATTATTTTACTTTAAATTATTTTGTATGATCTTTTTCTACTTTAATTTAATTTATGATTGCTTGAAATTTTTTAATAAAAATTTCAAATAAACTATCAAGAGCACTTCTAACAAATACTAGTTGTTAATTGTTTATTCACCAAACAAATTGGCCTAGAGAACCGACATATTCCTAAAAAAATTATAATAAAAGGAAAAATGATTTTTTCTAAATTACTTTTTCCTCCATTTCAACCCCTTCGATCTCTATTTCGAAAATTGGATTTTCTATCTTTCCCCCGATACACACAATTAAAGTTCTTATCTTATACCTTTGGAGAATATGATAGAAAGACCGATTTTTTTTTTGTTTTTGAATAACCATACTATTGTGGATGTTGTCAAGAGCAAAAATAATAAATGTTTTTCTCTCGAAAAATATTTTAAAAAGGATGAAAAGAATTGAGCACATGTCATGAAAAATAGCCATCTAAAATTTCTTAATTTGCGCATAGAGACTTGAAAAAAAAAAGGTTATGGATGATTTTTTTGTGGAAGAAATCAAATTCATGGGTAATTACCACATTTAGATTTTTTTTTATTTTGGTGGTGGTGGTGGGGGGGGGGGGGGGGAATAGTTCCCTACATTAACGGTGAATTTATGCAATTTTTCGTTACCTTAATATTTATTTATCACTCAAATGAATTAATAGTTAGTCAAAGTCCAACCATGTAAAGCAAGGAGCACTTATAGGGAACAACATATGCTAAAATTATCACAAAGCTTCTCAACCTCATAATTATTATTGGTATCCAAGTAAAATAGGGAATTTGTTATCCCCGAAACAGTAACTTATTCTACTATATAAACCTCCGTGCAACCATCCTCATACATCACAAACAAAAACAAAAGCAAAAGCAAAAACAAAAACAAAAACCCAACCACAAAAAACACAAGAATGATCGGAATCATGAAAAATAACAACAACGCCGAAATGGGCATTTTATTTAGCATTTTTGTTGTGGCTTTACCACTGGCTTTGGCTGATCCTGTAATCCCTTCAGACATATCTAAAGTGGAGAGCTGGTATACAGACACAATTAAGCCCCTGGAGTAAGTATCCTCTTTAATTAACCAAATTTGATTTATTGATTGATGTTTAGTAATTTGTTGTGTATCCGAATCCGATAATGATGGATGGATGGATGTGTATTTGATTTCAGTGCAAGAAAGGCAGACCTAGACCCTAACTTGGTAACCGCGGAGGCCTCTCCGGTGCTGATAAAGGTGAGACAAGATGGTAGCGTACTAGCAGTATGCGGATCAATCAGCAAGCCAAGCCCAGTGGTGCACAGCCCATTAATGAATCAGACGAGGAGCCCAATGTGAAGATTGGAAACCCACATAGCACAGTACAACCTGTACACAACTATTCTACAGAAGATGACACATAGCTACTCTATCTCTATGTATAAGAAGTCTGTACCATCAGTTGACAGATGAATAAAAAGAATATATATTCAAAACAAATCCTTTCTCCCTTTCTGTATGGTATCAGAGCTACAGTGAAGACCAACGTCCTTTCTAACCTTCTCCCATGACCGAAGGAAATGACCTCCTCACTACACTTACCCAACAGTTGCAGACCTCCATGGCTGCTGCTACTATCAACCCTCCAAATCCTACCCTCCCCAACTTCTCCACACTCAACACAATCAAACTTTCCAACACCAACTTCCCTATTTGGCTGCGGCAAATCACCCCTTATTTGCGTTCTCAGCGACTCCTCGGCTATGCAGATGGGACTCTACCTCAGCCGCTACCCACAGATGACAACGCCAAAGCTGTTGAGGACTGGCTCGCTAAAGACCAACTTGTCCTAGCCATTCTTTCCTCCTCCTTAACCGAGCCTGTCATGAGCCACATCCTTGACTGTGAAACTTCAAAGCAAGCCTGGTTGCGCCTCCACTCCCTTTATGCCGCCAGATCCAATGCCCAGATCGTCCAAATCCGGCTCCAACTTGCTAGCTTGAAGAAAGGAGATGAGCCGGTCTCCGACTACTTCAACCGCGCCCAATCTCTGGTTCACCAAATCCAAGCTGCTGGGCAGCCCATAACCAATGACGAGTTCATCGTCTATCTGTTAGCCGGCCTTGGTACAGACTATGAGGCCATGGTTACAACCTTATCCACCCAACCCATCTTACCTGAACCTGCCCAAGTCCTCTCTTATCTCATGCTTCAGGAGTCTCGCATTTCCCGTCAGAATACCCCTCTTCTTCCTACACCTCCGGTCTCCCTCAACACCACCACAACACACCCTGATTCATCTCCCGAGCTTCACTTTACAGCAAATAGAGGAACAGGAGCAGGATCGTACCGCGGCGGGCGGGGAGATGCTAGTCGTGGTCGTGGTCGTGGTCGAGACGATCGAGGGGGTCGCTCTGGCCGAGGCCGTGGCCATCAGACCTTCACGGGCGCCCCGGACACCAGGCCGCTGTGTCAGATTTGCGAGAAGCGCGGTCACTCCGCTCTCAAGTGTTGGAGTCGCTTTGACCATTCGATTCAAGCTCCGCCTCCCAGGAACTTTCAAGCCAACTATACAAGCTCTCCGTGGTTCCCCGACACCGCTGCAACACACCATTACACCCCTGATGTCTCCAATCTCCGAATCGATCGCATACCCTATGAAGGCTCGGACGCGATTTCTCTTGGTGATGGCTCTTCCATTCCCATTCTTCATCACGGTTCTTCCTTTCTTCCTTCAAACTCTCGTCCTCTGCACTTGAACAATTTAATTCATGCCCCCTCCCTTCATAGAAACCTTATTTCTGTTCATCGTTTATGTCGTGATAACAATATCTACTTTCAATTTCATGACAACTATTTCCTTGTGAAGGATTCCGCGACCCATCGTCTTCTTCTCAAGGGGCCCGTTAATGGCGGTTTGTATGTCTGGCCTGCTACAGCATCGTCTTCTGCCTCATCGTCCCCACCATCGGTTCACAACACCACTTTTGCAGCTTCTGCTTCTCCGTCTTCGCCGTCACTTTGGCATAGTCGTCTAGGGCACTGTGCGAAGGAAATTACCCGTCTTGTTACTGTCCACTTTTGCAAACCTGGATCCACTAACTCTACTAGCCCATGTGTCTCGTGTTCTTGGGCTAAAGCCCACTGTCTCCCGCACAAAGCGAGCCCATCTCGCTCTTCTCATGTACTCCAACTTTTGTTTATGGACATCTGGGGTCCGGCTTATTCCTCTTCCATTAATGGGTATAAGTACTTCATTTCTATTGTCGATGACTTTTCTAAATTCATGTGGCTTTTCCCGTTTGAATCCAAAACACAAGTGTGTCCCATTGTGATTCAATTCATCAAACTTGTTACAAATTTCTTTGAACGGAATATCATTTCAATTCAGACGGACAACGGCACCGAATTCAAGCCACTTGTTAATCATTTTGCCTCCCTTGGCATCAACCATCGTCTCTCGTGCCCTTATTCGCACCAACAAAATGGGAGCGTTGAATCGCGCCATCGACGCATTGTTGACATGGGCTTAACCTTACTTAAACATGCCTCTCTACCCATCAAATTTTGGGACTATGCTTTCCAAACGGCCATCTACATACAAAATCGCCTTCCCACCCCTCTCCTACAAAATGAATCACCTTACTCCACTCTCTTTCACACCGCTCCTGATTACAAGTTTCTTCGAGTTTTCGGGTGTCTTTGTTTCCCAAACCTCCGCCCCTATACCACCCACAAATTGTCCTTCCGCTCCACCCCTACTATCTTTTTGGGTTATAGTCCACAACACAAAGGGTATATATGTTTTGATTGGGTTTCCAAAAAAATTTACACCTCTCGGGATGTTTTTTTTCATGAGGATGTGTTCCCTTTTCAAACCCCTTGCCCGACCTCCTTGCCGCAGCTTCCCACTCCTACAACCCAATTACCTATTAATTTTTCAAGTCCCATTTCTCATCCATCCTCAGTCTCATCTCCAACAGGCCCAATCTCTCCACCAACGAGCCCACACATCAGCCATATTCATCATCCCTCTCCTCTCCCAACTGCCTCTTCCCCTGTGCACACCTCCCCGCCTGCCGTCTCCCCGGACAGGTCTCATCACATGATTACTCGATCCCAAACCAATTCTCTTCGCCCTCACATTCGCACTGATGGGACAATTCCCTGGCCATCTTGCTCCAATACTGTCATTGTCCCTGAAGAGCCCTCCTGTTATAGTGAAGCTGTCAAGTATGCCGAATGGCGACGTGCCATGGGTACCGAGTTTCAAGCCCTCCTCGACACTCACACTTGGTCCTTGGTCCCTCCTTCTCCCCATGTCAATGTCCTCGGAGTTAAATGGGTATTCAAGACTAAACGACGTTTTGATGGCGCGATTGAACGTCGGAAAGCGCGGTTAGTGGCCAAAGGCTTCAATCAACTCCCAGGGGTTGATTACAACGAGACCTTCTCCCCTGTAGCAAAGCCTTCCACCATCAGATTGCTCCTCTCTCTCGCTGCGATGCACAGATGGACGACGCACCAGTTGGACATACAAAACGCCTTTTTACACGGCTCCTTGACGGAAGATGTCTACATTGCCCAGCCACCAGGTTTTGTCAATCCTGCATTTCCCTCTCACATTTGCAAATTAAATCGATCCTTGTATGGCCTTAAACAGGCACCCCGTGCTTGGTTTGCTCGTCTCAGTGACACTCTTGTCTCCATGGGATTCTCCAGTTCTCCGGCCGACAATTCACTTTTTGCCTATCGCCAAGGAAATCTGTGTTTGTTTCTTCTAGTTTATGTTGATGATTTGTTGATTGTTGCATCAAACCCTGCTCTCTCTGCTAGTTTCATTGCAGCTTTGTCGAAGGAGTTTCCTGTCAAGGATTTGGGACCGGCAAAGTTCTTCCTCGGTATCGAAATCAACAGGGACGCCTCTGGTTTTTATTTATCTCAATCTCGTCATATATTGGATCTCCTTCACAAAACAGGAATGTCTAACAGCAAGCCTGTCACCACACCCATGGCCACCAACTTCGATGCTCTAGCGCCTTCACCACCTGCACCTGATCCCTATCTCTACCGAAGTTTAGTTGGCAGCCTTCAATACTTGGGTTTCACAAGGCCAGATGTTGCTTTCGCTGTGAATCGTGTCTCCCAATTCATGCACAATCCCCGTCTGGTTCACTGGCAGGCCGTCAAAAGGATCCTACGGTACTTAAATCATACCGTCAACCTTCAATTCCATCTTTCTTCAGCCTCTTGCCATGAGATATCAGCCTTTTCGGATGCTGATTGGGGTAGTGACAGAGTAGATCGCCGCTCTGTGAGCGCTTATTGTGTGTTTCATGGCAACAATCTCATCTCCTGGATCTCAAAGAAGCAGGGGACCGTTGCTCGCTCATCCACCGAGGCTGAATATAGGGCCTTAGCCCTTGCCACTTGCGAGATCTTGTGGCTTCAATCAGTGCTTGCCTCCATCAGCATTCCGCTCCGCAAAGCTCCTACATTGTGGTGTGACAACATCGGCGCCACCTATCTTGCCGTGAATCCGGTACTCCACCACCGCATCAAACATCTCTCCATGGACTATCATTTTGTTCGGGAACGTGTCGCGAACAAATCTCTGCAGGTTGCTTTTGTCTCCTCCAAAGATCAATATGCTGACCTTCTCACAAAACCACTGCCCTCCTCTCCGTTTCAGACTCTACGCTCTCACCTCTGCCTTACAGCGCTGAGATCGACGGGGGATACTAGCAGTATGCGGATCAATCAGCAAGCCAAGCCCAGTGGTGCACAGCCCATTAATGAATCAGACGAGGAGCCCAATGTGAAGATTGGAAACCCACATAGCACAGTACAACCTGTACACAACTATTCTACAGAAGATGACACATAGCTACTCTATCTCTATGTATAAGAAGTCTGTACCATCAGTTGACAGATGAATAAAAAGAATATATATTCAAAACAAATCCTTTCTCCCTTTCTGTAGCGGCGACTACAAAACGGTGCAAGCTGCAGTGGACGCCGTGAAGCTTGAAAACAAGGTGCGTACAATCATCGACATCGGCCCAGGCGAGTACAAGGAGAAGATCAAGATTGAAAGATTCAAGGCCTACGTCACCTTCCTCGGCGACGCAAAAGACAGGCCTATATTGTCTTACAAGGACACTGCTAAAGAGCTCGAAACCATCCCTAGCGCCAGCACCACCGTCGAGGCTGATTACTTCACCGCCTACAACATCATCTTCTCCAATACCGCTCCGAGGCCAACCATGGATACCGTTAAGGGACAAGCCGTGGCCATTAACCTCGCCGGAGAAAAGGCGACTCTCTACAACTGTAAATTGATCGGCTTCCAAGACACACTTTGCGACAACCTGGGAAAGCATTTCTTCAAGGACACTTACATTGAAGGGACTGTCGATTTCATCTTCGGGAGTGGTCAATCCCTCTATTTGGTATGTTTTATTTTTGGACATGTATATGTAGTTTGTGCATCTAATCTATTCTAAACCTTACTATGTATGTATGTATGTATAGAACTGTGAGATACATGTGATTCCGGGCGACCAAATGGCAATGGTGACAGCCCAGGCAAACGAGAATGCAGACGCAACAGGAGGCTTTTCCTTCGTCCATTGCAACGTTACCGGGGAAGGAGGCGTTGCCACCCTCGGAAGGTCTTGGAAGCCCGCCCCCAAGGTGGTGTTTATCAGTGATGAATTGAGTGAGGCTGTATCCCCAGCCGGATGGTCCGACAACCGCCAGCCAGATACCGACAAGTAAGCCTTCTTTTATATATATATATATATTTTGAGATTAATAGCCTATATTTTGACATGTATCCGATCCATCAATCATTCGGAGGACGGTGTTCTTTGGGGAATTCCAAAACACGGGGCCAGGGTCAGACTTGTCCAACAGAGTCCCTTACATGAAGAAGTTCACCGATGCCGACGCCAAGCCCTTTATTACACTGGACTTCATTGAAGGCACCAAGTGGCTGTTGCCCCCACCAGAAGCTAAGGGTGGGTCGCTAGGATCATCTGCACCGGGAGCGGCGCCAGGTGCATCGGCACCAGGGGCAGAAGCAGGGGCATCTGCTCCCAATTAGGGATCCCAGATTTCAAGAATACCACAGCTGAGTGGAACAATTTTCCTGCATAAGATTAGAAGTCATGAGAAAAATAATGTCATTTTTAGAAGTTTTTAAGAGCAAATAACATAGTTCTTGTAGGTGCTTATAAAATTATTTACCGAGAGTAGTAGCGATTCCTTTCTCCTTTTTTTTTTTATGCATTATTTAGCACTTGTAGCAGAACAATTTGTTCGGAGTTTTCATAATTTTACATAAGAATCTGCTTTTTCATCCTTTTGGAGTTTCAATAAGTTGCATTGCAACACACCCTCTCTCTCTTTCTTTAATCTTACGCTCTCTTTTCAATTTGCAGAAAACCTACTGAAAATGAAATCATTTTACAATAATAATAATGATAATAAATCATTTTGCCATTAAATAAATAAATAAAAGTGTTGTTTGGTGATTGGTTTTCACAAGTTGGGAGGCCATTTGATATTTTGATCTACAAATTTGATTAAAAATAAGCCTCCAATCTCTAAAAAAACTTGAGCTGTAAATACAACACATGAAGAAGAAGCAGCCAGAATTCAAAATACTCCTTAATCAGAATTAGGAGGCGGCCACTTGAAATTTTGACATTGATTTACCATTTCAGCATACCCTTGAGCTGAGCCCATTGCAAAGTCTGCAAGTGTGCTCATAGCAGCTGACATTCCTGCACACAGCACCCTTGCCGCGAGCTCCTTCATCTTTTCGGTTTCCAGGGCTTCCTCTTGTCCAGCAGCTGCAGCAGCATCTATCTTCTTACAGGGTCCAATCCCACCTTGTTGAGCCCTCTGAGAATCCACCCTCATTTGCTGCGCGTAGATGGACTGGATACCAGCAGTGAAAAACTCCAGGCCCTCCAAGACGGCCACCTCACTCACTTTGTCCATAAATTTGGACCATTGGAGGCAAATGCCGAAGATTGGAGGAGCTGTGTTGGAGGTCACCGAGTCCTCGGGAGAAAACTGTGGCTGCTTAGATGTAGTAGGCCCGCACCTCATGCACCTGAGGAGCCAGTTGGATAGGCAGTGGATGTAGGATCGCTGAGAAGTGATCCATGATTCGAAACAAGCTCTCCAGTTTCTTAGCTCGGTCTCAAGAATGGAAGCTGAATGAGCAAGCCGATTTGGATCAGTGGTGATGGTAGGTGTTGCAGAGTCTTGACTTGACTTGCTATGTTTCGAAGGTGTCCCATCGGCAAACAAAAGCTTAGCATCATCTATGGCACGTCTTTGTGTTTGATGGCACTCTGCCATTACCTTCCACATCCCTGCTAACCTGTGGGTTTTTCATATTCACATACAAATTCAAAAGTAAACATGCGAAAAAACACAAGCTTTTCACTCTTGTGAAGTCTGGAAACCAACCTAAATCCGAGTCTAAACAATATATTCTGTCTACCAACATGAACATAGCAGAACTTGTGTGGTCTCATTGAAATGTATGCTCCTTTTGTGGTTTTTGAATTCCCTATCAACTCTAAGAGCTTGAATATTACAGTGATGGGCAAAACAAGTAGCAGAACATACCCTTGTAGCAATTGCAAAAGCTGAGGATGAAGTTCTTCATCTCTTAGAGTTTCGATCCTCATTGATATTGTCTTAATTGTGTGCATCGCAACCTTCATTTGTGTGTGCAAATCTCTGATGGTTGCTTTAGTTCTTTCGATAAAGGAGGGGTCCTCTCCTTCAACATTTCGGTTTCCCAGTTGTTTGCACTTCTTTTCATATGCATGACGAACTCTTTCTGCTGACTGGAGTGAACACATAAAGCAGTAAATTTTCTATTCAGAGGCAATGAGCACACTACTCAAGCCATCTAACAATCATAAACCAAGAACAACAATAACAATCATCCCAGTCTATCCCTCATCTAGCAGGATCTGGGGGGTTCTAAGTATTACGCAACCTTTCCCCAACAAAGTTGAGAGGGTGTTTCCATGTGACCCGAATAATAAATAAACCATTTAACAATAAACACATTGCTTGTTAATTACTGAAATCCATATTCAACAAAAAAGAAGAATCATTCAGCAACTGAAGTGCACAACTTATACAAAGCAACCAGTAATCAGAACATTTGAACTGAATACGAAAAGGGCACATACCCTAACTTCCTCATAAAGTCTTTTCTCCCACGCGTACAACCTATCCAGAGTCGACTGATGAGTACCAGAGAACGTGCATGATTTTGCAGGGAATTCAGTGCTGCTTTCGTAGCCCTCGTCTCTGGAGCCAGAACTGTCTAAAAATCTTGGGAAATGGGATGAGCCTGAGCGGATTAATGCCACTGGATTCAAAATTTTCAAGGCTACAAAAGAACAAGAAGACACTCATGTTCATGCATCCTAAAAAATTTCAATCCTAATAGACATATACAAGAGAGGCAAGAAACTTTTGAAGGAAATTAAAAAATTACCCTTCCAAACGGTAATTGTGGAATAATATAGCATACGGGCTTAACAAATTCATTCAGGTGAGTTAGATCTACAAATAAATGTCATTGACACCAGGAACAACCAAAAGAAATTGGTAAATATTTAAACAAAACTTCTACAAGATGCATTAAGGAACTAAAGAGTTACACGTCATTGACACCGGGAACAACCACAAGAAATCGGTACATATTTAAAGGAAAAGCTTCTACAAGATGCAAAAAGGGACTAACGAGTTACTGAGTCAGTGACCAATTCAATCTTGCATAATGATGTATAAAAGCTTCATGTTATGCACTGCTCGTTTTCAATCCCATGATTGTGTCAAAGCAGTGCATTTTACTGTTTCCCACAAAAAAACTTACTCAGCACAGACAATAACAGAAAAACAAAAACAAAAGCTCACTCCTTTTCCTTGGTCAGAAATGCAAATGTTGGTAATTTATAGCAAGATCATAAATGAATTCAGGCCATCTGACAGTATCACAGATTCCTCAAGGATCATATTGATGAATTCTAAATTAGCAGAGGCGTGTATGGTAATCAATAGCCAAAAAAAAGCATAGAGGAAAAACATATTATGATGACAACAATTCCAAGGTTGCTATACTTACGTGAAGTTTCCAGTGAAGATGACGAGTGTTTTCCGTGGCTAGACTCTAAAAGTGCAAACACTTCTTTCGCTGAATTGTAAACATTTGAAAACTGTGTCTCTAGGTCTTTGACAACTTCTTCCATGCTAGTTGGCCTTTGGTTCAGATAGGCCGTAAAGCCTGGAGTATCTTCCTTTCTTTCTTGCTCACAAACTGGGGTTTCTTGGGGCTGAGCCTTAATCTTTTGAGCTTCTGATGCTTGTGTCAATTCAGTGTTCTTGTTATCATGTGTCTGAGTTCCATTCCTTTCATGATGCTCACATATCATGTCATTGTCTTCATCCTCATCAACATCTTCAACAATAACCTCTTCTCTTGGGTTTTGGGAACTTTCAGCTTTCTCTTCTCTAACATGAGTCATTGTAGCATCATTCTCTTTATGCTCAGTTTCCCCTTCCATGCCAGGAGGTACTACTTCCGGAATCTGGCCAAGGCCACTGACCGACCTATCAAGATTGCTCGTAGGATATCCATAGTAATCCAATGACGAAAATGGGTTCCAAAAGAAATCCCATTGGTTGTTTTGAGGGGAAGGAGGAGGTATAGTAGGCCTGTTGTTTGGAGAATAAGCAGGATTCAGTGATGGTGGTTGCATCGTGAGAAACCCATCGATACTACAATCAAGCAAAGGCGAATAGCTCTGAATTTGACCTATCTCTGGTGACTGGAGTCGTTCCTCCACAGAAATCATAGGGCTACCACTTGGTTGATAGTAGCTTATGCTCACAGAAGTCTTGGAATCAGAATGAATGATTGGGGTTTCAAGGAAGCATTTGGGGGATACTGTGATTAATCGTGGCCCGGACTTCTTTACATGTGTGAAGGATCGCGCTGCCATGTATGAATCAAGCAAAACTTCACGCGGCACATCACCTTCAATGTAGCAACGAATGGCACCAGAAACCCGTCTCAAGGACTGGATATAAGCAGCGTAGCTAGAGACGAATCGAATTCGATGCTCCACTGCTTGCTTAATGAACATCTTCCTGTCCTTGCAGAGCTGGACAGCCTCTTCATCATCTAATTTCGACGAATTACAGCCCATCACTAGCTTACCTTTTGATCTTCCCTTTCCCCGCCTACAAGAGAAGCTACTCGACCCAAATTTGAAATGGATACGAATTCAGCAATGGCAGTTTAGCTTTCACCAAAAGCATAAGCTGTCAAGAAAGTTCCAAGCAACAGAAGCAGTTGATCAGAAGCAAGCAATGCCAAAGCAAACAAGATGTCCAACTAACAAGACAAAAAGAAAGTAAATGTTAGACACCTTTCTGGCTTTCTTTAATTGCAAGGCACAGAAGAGATAAAACCAAGAAATAAAGATTATCTATAGGCATATATAGTCTATAGATTTACCCTTTTTCAGCTCATCAAGCTAAACAAACCAAGAAATTGAATCCA
This sequence comes from Persicaria tinctoria, assembly GCA_037127255.1. Taxonomy (NCBI): domain Eukaryota; kingdom Viridiplantae; phylum Streptophyta; class Magnoliopsida; order Caryophyllales; family Polygonaceae; genus Persicaria; species Persicaria tinctoria. The sequence goes on along the minus strand of JBANSL010000008.1, from coordinate 62,862,014 downwards.
TCTTTAAGCAAAACAGAATCAGATGAAAATTAGAGAGAAATAGATGAAGGAAAGCATCAAACTTTCCAAGCTGAAAGGCTACAGATTGAGTTGGGATCGATCCATCCTGAAATTCAATTAGCCCTACGCCTAAAATTATACAATTTATACTGCATTACTTAATTTTATCCTAAAACTGACAAAATTTAACCCGAAATCCAATTAGCCAGATCTAACCCTAGCTCACCCGAATTGGACTATGAATCAACTTGATATGAGATGGATCGATCCTAATATAAGTGTAAATGGCAACGTCCATGGATGGAAAAACCTGCCTGACCGATTTCCATCTTTATTCCCCCCAATGTTGACTGGAATCTAGTCTCAGTGGATGGAAAATCGTAAAGGCAATTGACAGTGACTTCAGGACTACCAAACCATGGAAGATTTGAGAACCAAAGAAGTATAAAATCCAGTGTCAGTCGATGGGAAATCGTAAAGACAGTAAGACACTCACACTTGATAGACAAAATTTCAAACAGGTGGCGGGCAGTTATACAGATGAGCGAAACGAAACTTAAACCCAAGGATCAAATCTATCCAAGTTCCATGGGAAAACAAAGCGGAAACCTAAAAGACCAATTTGTAATTGAAATGGGGCAACCGAGATTGAACTGAAGAGCTACAAGCTTACCAGATGTTTGTGCAAAACCCTCTGATTCAAGAGCACCAATTGAAATTGGCTGTTCATTGCCTTAAAAGATTACAGGGGATGGGGGGAAATCAATTACGGTGAGGGAAATCGTACGAAATCGTACCTGAACTGGGGGGGTGGGAGAACAGCAAAAGGCACTAAATTTTGTAAACGGCACGCAGGAACAGAGGTAAAGAGACGTTGTGAGAGGCAACGGTCAAAAGGGGAGATGATGAAGATTTTGAAGTTTAAAAAGGAACGGACAGTACCCAAAAAATGTGAAAATTTGGTCTGACAAGACACGCCAACTGGCTGGTTGCCTGGTTGGTATTCACTTGGTTGGGGTTTCTTCCTTTTTTTTCATTTAAAATTTGAAAATTCGAGTTCATTTCCTTTCAAAGATTTGTTAAATCACCGATTTTAATGTCAAATTTAAAAAGGATCTTGTAGAGTTTATAACCGGCTTGGATATCTTCACCGCTAATTGTTACTCCATCCGTTTTCTGTTAAGTGATTTTTTCAAGTCAAACACGTAGTAGTATGAGATTATTGAAAAAAATCATTTAAAAAATTATTATTTTATATTGTTTTTCACACCTTAAAAAACGTAAATAAATAGTAAAAAGTCAGTTAAAAGGAAACGGATGGAGTATTATCTTCACCGCTAATCATAACAACGGGTTAACCTTCTAATCATGTTCACCGCAATTCATTTCAACACTCCGTGCAATAGGGTGCGGTGGAAAGGGAATAAGAGAAATGCAATATGCTTCCTATTAGTTCATGTTGAATTTATTGTCGTGCTGGTAAGAAGGCTGTTTGGGAGGGTAGGAGATCCTATGTTCAAATCATTCAACTTTCATGGGTTTTAATTTTGTGGGCCTATTTTTGTTGGGCCTAATTACTAATTTGATGTTATATAAGCTAAAAAGGAAATGTTGTAGTAACTAGGCACGGAGTAGTAACCTAGCGAGATTCGAATAGATTCATTGTCTTCCTAAGACATGAATTTATATTTGATCTGTTTCTGGATCCACCGCTCCATAATGCAGGGGTGTGCAGAAAAACACAACACGACTCATACGACACGAAAAAACACGAAACCGAAAAGACATGACACGAACCGAAAATACACGACATTAAACGGTTCGTGTTCGGATCGGACATATTCCCTTACCGGATACCCGACACGAACCGTTTAATTTTAAAAAAAATTTAAATATATAACAATGTAGTATTATTAGTATTTTGTATTCCATTAAGAATCGTTAATGAAAAGTGGCTCAGTTGGTTTGGGCCGTGTGGGATTTAAATTGGGCTATAGGTCTCCGGATCGATTCTCATTTTTTAACTTAAAACTACTTTTTTTTTATTTAAAAAAATTTCTTCTTTTCGAACACTAGAATAAAGGTGAGGTGAAGTGGTGAACAACAAGGACGGTGTGCGCCTCTTTTCGACCTTCTCTCTCTATCTTTTGAAGACCTAAAGACAGTTTGTGTATTGAACAGCAAGGACGGTGCTCTCTCTCTCTCTCTCAAAGACCTGTAGAGGGTTTGTGCGCTCTCTCTCTCTCAAATTCAGTCATCTCAGAGACTCAGAGTGTTCAGATCTGTAGGCAGTAAGGGTTGTACGTGTAGAGGCAATAAGGGGATGCGACTCAGATTCGAAGAATTGTTGAAGGCATGCGGAAAGGGCGACTCCACTCTCTCTCTCTCTCTCTAAGGACGATGACTCGGATTTTCTAGATCCATCGTTCCGTTCGGCCTCTCTCTCAATCATCTCGATGTCTCCAAATCCGACCACTGTTCTTCATCTCCGGCGTTCGAACGACCGTCTCCTCTCTCCGATCTCCATGGTATAGGCATTTCGAAGATGTTTATTGATCCTACTAGTTGTATTATTGTTGCAGGCTTCGATTCAAGACTTGCAATTATTATTGTGAACTGTTGTGAATCTGTAGATTTGATTATGTCTTGGTGTTTAGAAACTCAACCTTAAAAAAAAAACACCAGGCTTCCATTCAATGGTTCGTGTCGGGTTATCCGAGTATCTGACACGAATCCGTTACGTGTATCCGTGTCGGATACCCGACACTTCTCGGATCGTGTTCGAATCGGGGTTTTTAGTGTTAACGGTTTCGGGTATCCGACACGGTTATCCGTGTTGTGTCGGATACCCGGTTATGAACACCCCTACCATAATGTGGTGGATTTTACCAGTCCCCCCCACCCACCGTACGATACAACGATGATTTGTCTAAATTTCTCCAACCCATCGCACCATACAATGGTAGGTTCGGTTATCCGTAATTAATCTGGTTGCGGTGGTTAGCAGTGGAGATAGTAAAACTTAGCGGTGAAGATAACAACACCCGTTTATAACTCTTGTTTACTTAGGTTATATGCTTTTTCATATGCGTAATCTAGCCTTTAGTTGCTTTTGTTATGGGCTGGTAAACTATTAGGTTGGACAAGCCCATCAGCTACAGATAGTCCATTTTCATCCCACCAGCTTCTCCATTAGCAACAATTTCTCAACCCATCTCTCAACGCAATGTTTTGATTAACTTCAATTGTGTCTTATAAAGGTTCGGAAATTTCACGAGGTACCTTTGAGGTAAGGGTTAATTCATGAGGTGTACAACTGTTTAGCATATTTCACCCGGTACCCCTTAAATTGTTGTTTTTTTATCGTCCTGTGCCCTTATTGAGTTATATTTAACGAAGTCGTTAGTTTCTTTAAAAAGAAAAAAAATACATCCATAGATTTTGCAATGTGAAGAGGGCGACCTGGAGAACTAGCGAAGAGAACGACACACCTCGATGAGGATTGGAGGTGACATAGTTTGCCGAAGAGGTGGTCGTTCCCGGTGACGAGGTAACTCTTCTATCCAATCTTTCCCCTTTTGCAAAAATAGGGTTTTGCTGCTATTTATGGAAGAATTCTATAGCATTGTTGATGAATTTTGTTGCACCGCTATTGTTGATACATTAATGGTCCTCCAATTTTTCCCCTTCCACGAATTTGTGTAAGAATTTAGTGGTTGAATTGTGTCCATACTAAGGTTTGGTAGTTCTTCAATTTTGCCCCTTTTGCGAAATAGATTACTAGTTGTTTCTGTCATTTACTTGGGTGATTTTGATAATTGGGAAAGGTATAGGTATGTATGATCCAAATTAGATTACTGGAAGATTGGGAATCAGCATTAGGATACTATGACAGACATGCTAGAGATTAGGTGACAACAACACTCATGTTTTGGTTATTATATATTTTAAACTTGCATATTGTTGATGTATACTATAAATTAGGTGTCATGCAAGAGATTAGGTGACAATAACGCTTGTATAAAGTCTTAGTTTCAACTTGCAAATTATTTATGTATACTTGTAAATTACTCTCATGTTTAGATTGAGTGAATATCAAGCTAGAGATTTACATCAATTGTATTATTGTATACTATAAACTAAGAGTAAGGAATGAATTAATTAGTAAGTGACATCAAAATCATTTTTCAAAATTCAAAATCATTATTCAGTTAGCTACTATATATTGTACATTACTGAATTCAAACTAGAAGTAGAAGAGGACAAGAGGTTGAAGCATCTATGAAAAAAAGGTATTGACTTGTGTTGTGTGGAAGATGTAAGTCACATGGTTATAATGTGAAGACAAGTAAAGGTAGACTAGCAACAAGAGAGGTAGGGAGCAAAGTGACATCCGAGTTGAACAAGAGCAAAGAAGAAGAAAACAAAGGACACGAATCAGGAATCGAAAGACGTGATGTCCTCGAGCCCATCGATCACATGAACTCAACAGACTAATGCCCGATTTCCCTTATTTTTTGCAACACAATAGACTGCTCATTGAGTTCCTTTTTTCCCATTTTGATCCCTTTAGTGCATGGAACCGAAAGACGTAATGTACTTATGCTCATATGTTGAATGAAACTCTTTATTTTTGTCATCTGTTGACTACTTATCCTCAATTGTTTAGTGCATTCATGTTTGGTAAGGCCTTATATATGTGTATGGTTCTAACATATTCTTTACAAAAGAAAATTGTACCATTAAGAGGAATAAGTACTCAAATTTACACAGAACTACATTCTTTACAATAGAAAGGTATTCCATTGAGGCCCCAGTCGGGGTGGCTCACTGGTGGGGAGCAAAGGGGATGTCAGGAGGTCTCGGGTTCGATCCCTACCTCTGCCCCTTTCCTTGGATTAAAATCCTAGGTTTGCCTTGCTCCTTTTCAGTGGGACGAGCTGGTCGGCGCAAGCCGGTTTATCTGGTGCGTGACTCTTGCCGGGTTTGTGATCTTTTATAATTTCTCCATCTATTGTGTAAGGGATTGTAAGGGATTCAAATTGAAGGGACTAATCTAGTAGGTCGAATGTAAGGATGTATTATGTAATGTATCTGGGAATTGAGTAACGGGAATTGAACTTTAATGATGGGATGTATTAGTCTTATAAATGGCTTCATTTCATTGTATAAATCAGCAGAAAGGACAGTTGCTGCTAAAGGTTGCAAGTCCGTTGCTGGCGGAATGAACGCAATGGACCTCAGTAGGCGCACTACCATGACAGTTGATTCTGTAGTGAAGAACATGAAGAGTAGGGCATGAAACATCAGTACATCAGAAGAGATTGCTCAGGTTCAAATTTTCAGTTGATCTTGAATTCCTGAAATTGTGGTGTTATGTTCTCCTTTTCTATTGATGGATGGAGATAGTAATGTGCTGATTCCTTTTTATGTGTTTGTCATTTGCATAGGTCGGTACCATATCAGCCAATGGTGATAGGTTGATTGGTTAGTTGATTGCAAAGGCGATGGAGAAGGTTGGAAAGGAAGGTGTGGTCACAATCCAAGTAAGTGGTTGCTTTTGGGTGTTAGAGAGTTAGTAATTTTATGTTGATTTAACTCAATTTTGAGCGCCTTTTCTGATTTAGGATCTCTTTTTTGTGTGACATGTTCTCATCTGACCAATGCACTTCTTCTCTCTTTCTCTTTGTCTACATGTTCTTCTTTCTTCTCCTCCTTTCAGATTTAGGATTTGTGTTGTTTGAGGCTTTGTGTTCTTTTAGATTTTGTGTTATTTGATTCAAATATCGGTATCCCCTCTTTGTTTTGATTTTTCTCCCTTTTCAAAAGCTGTTGATCTCTCCTTCTGTGATTTTTTTTTTCTCGTGTAACCGTTAACTGATCCGGATTATATATAGAAAAACGTAAACAAAGCAAAGGGAACAAAACTCATATGAATATATAGAAAAAGTACCAAACTAAGGATCAATATATATATATATATATATATATTCGACACCATAAACAAACGAAAAGGAACAACTGCTCCATATAGGGAATTATAATTTAAACGATAAACATGAGAAGACTGAGTTGGCATGGAATTGAAGCAGGGAGTTGGTAGTTTTCTAGGCCCAAGAAAATGAGTATTTACAAACCTGCAAGTCGGATGCAGAATCTCATATAGCAAGCGGTGAAAAAAAAAAGTACACTGAAATCACATTTACGACTGTTGTATGAAAAAGAACGATGGTTTGAAAATCAAATAACATGATAATTATTGTTATTATTGTACCTGTTAAATATAGTGCAAGGACAAAATCAAAATAAAGACTTGTTAGAAAACAAACATTCTTACTTTTGTAGTGTGATGATTATAATATTAATTCTTGTTCCTCTAGAATTCGGAAATTTCCGTCCCAACAAAATCGTTATAGGAACCAAGATAGGTCCTTGTTTAGTTGTAAGTTTTATATGTTTACCTGATATGGAATCCAAAGAGGAAGTTGAGAGTTGGAAGGCTTGTAGATCGAACAAAATAAGCTTCTGCAAAACCGTTGGGGGGTGTGTAGAAATTTCAAATAAGAGCTTGGAAAAAAAGGAGCATGGACAAATTCTCAGCATAGGACACCCAACTATAACTACTGAGGTACATTTATCGCACTATATAAATGGTATGGTTGTTGGAGGTTGATTATTATAGGTCTTGTTCCCCTCAATGCACAATCTCCCCTCCAACAAAAACCCTCATAGGAACCAAGATAGCTCCCTATTTAGTTGTAAGTTTGAGTTGTTTAGGCATGGTAGGTATTGAAGAGAATAAATGTATTTTTATTTCAATTTAGGTAAATTTGGAATTGAAGTCTTAGAACAAAATCAACAAACCTTGTGGCGTCTATGTTGTTGTTTCGATTGCTGTAGGAGCTACTTCATTTGCCATTCCCGTGTTTATGAAAAAGGATGGAACAATTGTTGAGAAATATTCAAGTAACTTGATATTGCGTAATTCTAAATCAATGCTCTGTAGATATGCTGCTTACCTAATTGGTCAAGTTGTTGAAGGCTTCCTTGAAAGCAATGTTCTTTGTATGGCCCTGTAACGGGGAGCTATCTTCGACCATAACAATTTTAAGGCCTTTAGGATTTGTGACCCTTGATATTGCGACATACAATTGGCCATGACTGAATACAGGTTTGGGTAAATAAATACCAACAATATCTAGCGATTGACCTTGACTCTTGTTAATTGTCATGGCATAGCATGGTTTTATGGGGAATTGTCGGCGCTTTAATATAAAGGGTCATTTTGTTTTCGTAGAAGTTAGTGTGATCCTTGGGATTAGGACCTTTTTCCCAACATTGGACCCAGTAATGATTTTTGCTTCAATTACCCATTCAACGAGATGTGTGATGATTAGCCACGTTCCATTGCATAATCCTTGACTTGGATTTACATTTCTTAGAAGCATAACTGGTAGACCCTCCTTTAGATTTAGAGAATGAGGCGGCATACCTGGGAATTGTAGAGCATTTAGGAACTCTACTGGGTACATATGTTCCTGGTCAACCATGTATGTCGATGCTTTGCATATCTCATCTGAGCTTTTGTATGTTTGCATTGGTCCATGTAGCTTTTTAAACATGTGGTCATTGATTGCATATGCATCCCCATTCAATGGCGCGAGAATTGCCCTTTGCCGAAGGTACCTTTCATTGTTTTGCTCCTGGATGAAATTAGGGAATATATGCTTGACGATTTCTTCAATAGGACAATCTCCTGGGTTGACAATGAACTCTTGAGGTATTTGAATCCAAGTTGGGTGGTCTTCACCTTGTTTTGATATAGCTTCTACCTCTCCATCCCCTACTTTTAATACCCACTTATTGAAGTATTGTTTATGCAAATCTATATGACCATCTGCGCCATATTCATTCACCTGCATGCTCCTGTTCAATCGCAGCACTTGACAATGACTCCACAACTGAGAATTGTTAATGCATGCTTGAATGATATCTTGCCTTTTTCATTTTGTAATTACGGGTAAAATTTGTCGGAAATCTCCGCCAAGCAAGACCGTAATTCCACCAAACAACCTCTTTCGGTTTCTTTCATCTTTGGTGCCTAAGATGTCTCTCAAAGTTCTGTCTAGTGCCTCAAAAGCAAATCTTTGTGTCATGGGTGCTTCATCCCATATTATTAGTTTTACCTCATGCGTCAAACTTGCAAGATGTGTGTTTTGTCTAATGCCACATGTGTTGTTTTCCAACAACTCTAATGGAATGACAAATCTACTATGTGTCGTTCTTCCTCCAGGCATTAGAAGTGAAGCGATACCTAATTGATGCCTTTCTTATTAGTAAAATGTATAAAAATAGGATATAATAAATTGTCTTTGCAATGTGGTAAATTAATTATAATAGTTGAAAGTTGGGTTATTGAGCATTTACCCGAAGATGCCACTGCTGCCACTATCTTTCGTTCTGATCTTATTCTAGTTATTACAGCTCTGTATAGAAATGTCTTGCCTGAAACTCCAGGACCATACACAAAGAAGAACCTCCCTTCTCCATCTTGTACATATGCGATGACTTTGTTATAGATGAGAGATTGGTCTGTGTTCAGGGACTCATAAAGAAGTTTTTGTTCCACCTCTAATCGTGCAAAATCGTAGTTCATTTCATCTTGAATCAAACGAGTATCAGAATTTGTTAAGAGAGCGGCATTGGGCATTGGCAAGCCATTGCAATCCGAGATAGATTTCCCATTCCGATTGAGAAGTTCTTGTATCTCGACCAAACAATAATTCTGAATTTGCTCCTCGGTAAGTTTCAAATCCGGGAATCTGTACTCTTTTCTCTTTCGGTACAAAGCATCTTCTGATAAGACCTCCCAGTTTTGCTCCCATAGCTGTTGAGGGTTGTTCACCTCGCAAAAAAGCAATATTGTAACGAATAATTCACGCAGCTGTGATGCTAGGGCCCATTGCCTTGCTTCTGCAATTGCATCTGTCCATTCTTTGTCATCATTGACCATTCCAAAGATATAGCAAGTTTCTTTAAACGTCTTGTACACCTTGCCATTCACTGTTCTGATTTCTTGAAATGATCTAGGGCCTTTCACCACATTTAGAAGCATTCTCAAGTAATACCGCTCACCAGACGTGGGGTGGGAATAAAATATTCTGCCAATGCATTTTCCTTGTTTCCGAGGTTGCCATGATTTCTCTTTAGCATTCCACACATAGCTTGTGGGAATTTCGGCATATGTCAATTTTCGTGCCTCCTCATCAAGTGTGTTTAATGTGAACCATTCAGTGAACATTGTATCTCTAATCCCAGGTCGTTGAAGGACTTCTGGAAGGCTTTGTGAATCGTGTAAAGTTACAACGTTCTGATCGGGGAGATGAAATGACAACCTGATTACTGATGGGTTGCAGTAATGAATATCAAAGCCAAAAATCCTCCAAGCTGCTTCACACGGTGATAAGTAGCGACAATCCAAATACTGGTTGATCTCTTCCACATGTATAATCTCTTCACTGCTTGTATTATTTCTGTTCACCACATTCTCCTGAATTGCTATAGTAGCTCTATCTGGCCCCTTATTTAAATACTTGAACAAATATTTGATTGCCCTTGATCTATTACACCATTCAACGTTGATATGTGCATGATATCTAAGCAAGAGATATCAGTTATAGGGTGTAACAAATCTGTTATCTAACTTTGAATTCCCCTTCTTCACATACCATTGTCCCTTCGTCGATACACCGGAAAACCCTCATCATCAATGGTTGTTTCTGGATAAAATAGCTTTGGAAAATGTTTACTACATTGGCCATCTTTCATGCACGGAGACCTTGGGTTTACATCACCACATGGACCATGTAACATGTAGTCTGCAACAGCCTTATAACATATAAGATCCTTTTCTTGAGAAGGATTTTCAGCACATATGATATCATCAATTTCAGCTGGCGTCTTGCATTTGGATTGTTCCTTTAGCCACACTAAAATATGTGCATGTTGGCCACCAAAGAGGAAATTATATTAACGTTAATGATGATGGGAATAATTATGGGTTTTGTGTAATAGAGGCAACATATTAACACTTACCGGCATGTTGGCCACCAAAAATTTGTTGTTTTTCAATATCTTTCATGAGTTGAGATAGCTTAAGCTTGAACAATCTTGTTTCCACATCAGGACGATCTGCTGCAGTCTTTCCCGGTAGTTGAGCAAGCATTTCACTAAATTCAGGCCATTTAGGATTAGCTGTGAATGTTATGAATATATCAGGATTCCCTAATGCTCGACAAAGTGCCATAACATCTTGATAGTTTTGTATCATGTATCTCGGGCTCCCCGTAAAAGAAGCTGGTAATACTATCCTTTTGCCAATAGATGTTGCATGTGTATCTCCTCTTGTAACTGCATCACAAATATTCTGGTATAAATCAGCACGTAAGGTCTCTTGATTAAACCTAATCCACCTTAACCTCTAATCTTCGAGTGAAGTGTAGGCATCCACTAAATACATCTGCAATAGTCTTCCTCCCCTAATTATGGTTGTTCCTTCATCAGTTCTCTGTTGAATTTTGTAAGAATAATATTCTTTCATTGTGACAAATTCTCTTCTTGTCTTTCTTCTGCCACTGTTAGTATAATATGGAATACTTTCATGAAATCCATCTTCTCCATAAGGGAACAAAAGGGGGTACTGCAATGCCATGTACAATGGATGTAGTTCAGATATTCTTTGGGGGCCATGTGCCTTGCTTTGGATTACAATATCTCTTGAATTGACTGTTTGGCCAAAATCTCCCACAATTAGAGCAGCTACTTCGGATGCGCAGGGCATACTGTACTGTTGTCTCCTTGTCTCCCTTTCCGCTAAGAGAAGAAGTTTCAGCTCATATGTTTGAGCTTGACTGCACTAGTCTTTGGCCCTTCTGAATGCCTGTGCAACACAACTATGTGCATCTAACATGTCAGTGAGTTCTTTGACAATAGAATCATTACGTTGTTCAGAGTTGTGTTGGGTTGAGGCTAAGCGGTTAGCGATTTCATTTTCTTTATCATAGAAGTATAACTGAGCATATTTAGGCCTTGCACCATCCTGTGGCAATAGAGAGCCCATTCGATGAAAGTTCTGACCATTGATTCGAAATGTGTATGGACCTCCTCCCTTATTGATAGAATCATCAATCCGTGCCCCAAAGGAAGTGAATGAAAATAGGCTATTGTAGATCCTTATTTGACACTTGAACTTGTTTCCTTCGGGGTGGTCATGGTGTTGGAGTAGTTCCTTTAGTGGTGCCGGTGCTTCTTGGAGTTTCTCCAATCGTACTTTCCCTTCTTAGAAACACAGGGAAAAAGTAGGACTTGGACTCATTCTTGTCTTGATATTTCTTTCTTCGTACCACATGGATGCATTACATTTAGGGCATTGACGTATTGGAGCTTGAAGATTATTGTAGGAAATTTGAGTGGTTGCTGGAAAAAAGAAATTATTTTTTATAAGCGTTGACAATAGTAAGAAGTTTTACTTAAGAGAATTAATAAAAAAATATTATGTATAGTAATTATTACTGCATGATGTTGCAGCAATCGGAGGCTTTCTTGTTGACGATGATGGTGCTTGTGATACTGAAAAAGGTAAACTCGATAGGGTAAATATAATTTTCACATTTAGCTGGACCATTGTAATGAATGTTGTTCAATATAAACATTGTAATCGTGCAATAGGTGTACCTATTGGAAGATTTGTTGCACTCGTAATTTTCAGTCCACAATAGTTGTGCACTTTTCCATCGTTCAACATATGTGTTTTAGATTGTAGTAGCACTGACATTCTAGGTATCGGTGAAGGTGACAATGATGGTCCAAAATTGCGGAGCAAATCTGTAAAGACATGCAACTGTTACTGAACTGAACATGATGTTTGATAATTTTCACTTCTAAAAACACAAAATTCTAGGAATTTTGAAAGACAATATATAGAGCATGTATCCGTTTGTGTGCACATATATATACACTAATGCATAAAATGTCATAATTGAAGCCATACTGACATGGGTTTGTTCTTCTTTTGATTTGTGACCATACCTATTTCTCTGTTGTTCGTAGAACTCAATTGTATGACACAATATCTCTGTAGTTTTCCATCGACAAGCTTGGTAGTTTGTGATTGCAGGATTATGGAGGAAGGCTGGATGAATGAAGTCATAGATGACGGAAGGAATTTTCCCAATAAATCTGAAATGTCAATTTACCATTAGTATGAACAGGCAAGTGATTTAAATTTCCTTAAAATTGTTAAGAGCATACCTTCATTCATTTGTCTTCGTTGCTGGTTCATTGATACAGTTGGTAATATTCGTTCTCTTCAGAGTGTAATCCTTTGAATAGATCCTGAAGCTTTACCGTTAAAGAGATTGGTACGGTGGAGGACTTCTGACTGCAATGGAGGATTATAATTAACTACTGGAAAAGAGAAGGTAACATTAAATATAGTTTTGGAAGTTACTTTTGGAATGAAATCCAGTATTAATGACCTTCATAGCGAGATAATTTAATGACCAATTGAAACAATCAATATATGGTGTAATCTGGCGATTCATATATTGTTATGAAATATTCTCAACTTATGTTTCAACTTATTTTTAGTCTAGACTATGCCAAAGTATGTTGGGTTTTTCAGATATTTGTAAAAATCTGTTTTTTTTAAAACTTATTTTTAGGCTAGAGTATGCGAAAATCAATTTTTTTCTTCTAGATTTTTGTAAAAATTTGTTTCACTTAAGTGAGTTTCCCTTGCATCTTTCATATGATGATTGGTCAATCTGAAATACCAAAGGCATCATATCGGTCACTTATTATTTCTTGTAAAAAGACAGTGCATCTAATTACCCTAGTTGGATTTCTTAATGCTTTGCTCACACTCGTACATATTGTTATTTCATTCATTTGTATGCAGAAAACAGAGGAACTTTCTGCTGGTGATGGCCGTCATATGCTTCCTGAAACACCTGCAGACACACAGGGAGGGCCTGAAACTGAAACACCACAAACAAATGATACTATTATAGATACACAAGTTGACCACAGATATCTCATAACCGTTGAATATCCTTTTTTTTTTTTGTGTTTGGTTATTTCATGTGAGCATATTTTGCCACCTTTTTTTTCTGCATTTTTAGGCAAAGGGAGATGCCATCGGAAAGTTGATGAATGAAAATGAACACCTGAAATCTATAGTGGAAGATTTGCATGTAAGTAACTGACCACTATGGATGTTTTCATTCTTTTGAAATTTGTTGATCTCTTACATGATTGCTTGAGTATGTTGTTCCTCTTCTCTTCCTTACTTTATGCGAAAAGAAGTCAGATTGCAATCTCAGAATGTTTTACAGCCTGAATTAGTGTCTATTGTCTACTCTTAATTTGGATTGTTTATTGATCATCTATAAACTGGTTTTGATGATAGAGGAAGTCCAGTGAAACAACATAAATTGAGTCTTTGAGAGAGGAATAACATCAAAGGGTTGCAACTGTTGAAAGAAAGGTAAATTTTCCGTGGTACTTGACTTGCTACTATTGATTTGGATTGATGAGTTTGTTGCTCATATAGAAATGGAATTTTCATTACACATCTACTTCTACTATTTTCCACCCCTTTTCTGTAGTGACTTGAATGGAAAGCCAATTGTTCTTTCAGCTTATGTTTCAGTTTATTTTAGGCTAGACTATGCCATCTGTTTTTTTTTTCTTCAGATTTTTGTAAAAATCTGTTTCACTTAAGTCGGTTTCACTTGCATCTTTCATATGATGATTGGTCAATGGATACCTTAAGTTATATGATGATGGGTGAAAATGTAGACACTGGAATTATTCTGGAAATGGATACCTTAAGTTATATGACCTAATGATCAATATTACATGAGCATTTAAAGACTAAAGTCATGAAATGGAAAGTGAACATAAGGACTAATGTCATGAAATTGAAAGTAAATAATGCGAAAGACTACGAAATTGTAGGAAAATAACAATAAGACTCCTTTAGGAAGCCATTATTTGAATATAAAAGCGACATGGTGTTTTTAGGGGATGATTCTTGCTTTTGCTGCTACTTGACTTCTGGATTTGGAGAGTCATGTGCTTCTGCAGAACACCTACAATGTAGAAGAAAGTAATTGTTACTTATTTCTCAATATGCACCTAACACATTGAACCCATGCATCCCTACTCACATTGAGTTTTCTAATCCAGTTTTAAGCATGGAAGGAGTTGCATCTTCCACTATCCCTTCACGCGTCTTCTTAGCATTTGTACTTGCATCTTGAAAAGACTTCTGGCCAATGGAATATAATATATGACATTAGTAGCACTATCAAATAAGAGTTGTATCTGTAATTTGTAGGGGTAGTCTACACGCCTGTGGGGCACAGTTCGGGAAGATGTCATTACAGGTGAAGTTCTAAAAAATGCCATGGTAGTACATTTGTGTTTTGATTTCAACAATGTGGGTGCTCTTTATCAAACACTTTAATGCTTTTGGCAATCCTGGTTCTTCATCTCCTTCATCCTTTCCATCATTTTCCTGCAACTCAGTAGCATTACACCCTATCAACTTCTGGACCGTTTCATCAAACAGGGTAATGACAGTTATGGCTGTTTCATCTTGCACATCCACCTCAAGCCTAAACCTACAATCACATATTCACACACATATATATGCACAGTTGCATACAACAGACATATCCACATATAAGTTTTGATGGGTTGACAATATTGCACCTTGGTTCTGGGGTGTCTATCATGTTCTCACATGTTTCGCACCAGAATTTGTCCTCTATTTTTGAAAGGCTTTTCTTGCACTTTCCACTACTACACGCAAGAAACAACCAATGATCCTTGTTACAGATATTGGTAATCTGCACTGTACACCTAAAAGTCACCTGTTAAGAGAGTTGTTGAAGAGAAATTAGCGAAAAAATGGGTAGGAACTGATAAATATATGTAGCGGAAAGTATATTAGTAAATTACTCTTTTTTTGGCCCTCGATATCTCCAGCAGTTCCAATAGTGTTCCTTCATGTAACTGAGTTTTTTTTTATCAATGGTTTTGAGCAGGGCCCCGCTGAAATGATTTGATAAAAGTTGATAGATAATATATTTGAGTATTGTATGACCCTAATATTGTTTCGATTAGTAACTTACAGTTTCTTTTTCTTGCCATCAGGGGTTGTAATATGGGAGATTGGATCATCTCTCCAGCGTTTTGGAGAATGCTCTAACACTTCCTTAGCAATGTAAGCATCATTTATAACCTATACCACATAAATATTTAATGAAATATAGTTACTTACGTATATGGCATTAGAACTAATAACAACGCTGGTAAACTTGTAGGGAGCGAATATAAACCTTCATGGTAGGTGCTGGAAACACGTTATTGCAGGTAAAGCTCTCAAAACTTCCTTGTAAATAGTGTGTCTGAGTCTTGATTTCAATGACATGGCTAGTGTTGATCAGGTTTTCTAAGGAATATGGTAGCTTTGAATCATCACTCTCATCCTAAAGACACAGATTTGATTATCAATTTGAATAAGTCGATGAAGAGATAAGGGTCTTAAACAGTTAATAATAATAATGATAATCAATTTGATATCATCATATTCTACGTGGTATAGGAAATAGTTTATAGTCGTTTTGAAGTGATTTTTATATGTTTTGCATGTTTTATATAGGTTTTGGTTTAGTTTTTAGAATAGATGTCTACACTCGTGTTTTTATTTGTTTTCAGGTGATTTGGAGCTTGTTCGATGTCAATTTTGGATTACGATGGAATAAGATTTATTGAAGCCAAGTTTGACATGTTCATGGACGCCGAATGATCCTTGCATAGAGGTCTCAAGTGCTAGAAATCAAGCTAAGAAGAGCCTATTGCTGAATGGACGTTTTCTGGAGCAATCCTGTTTAGAGACATCTCAGTAAAATGAGTTGTTTGAGCTCCAGAAAATTCGGATTGAGACGTTCTATAGCTTGTTGGAAAGATAATTCAGAGACCTACAACTTTCATGGTGAGCACTTTTGCAAATTCGGCCTGCAATAGGGAGAAATCGAGACAAGAAGCTGATGTTGAGTCAAAGTATCGACCCGGAACCATAGAGTATCGAGTCGGTATCAAAGCCTTCCGAGTCGGTATAACGAGCAGAGAGGAAAACACGACATATCGACTCGATACCCACATGTATCGACTCGATACCGTCACATTCTGAGCCAGATTGCTTTACAGTAGCTACATATCGACTCGATACTCTGAAGAATCGATTCGATACTTGCCTTTCCGCGTTAATACTTCGGGATTTTTTATCCGCTTTTATCTATTGTTGGACAACCTTTTGGGATATTTTATTATTTTTAGAATTATTTTCACATTTTCCTTGGAGAAATATAGATAGAGAATTAGGGTTGGATGAAAGGACGTGCACTTTTCATGTCAGAAACGCTAGTTGCAGACATTGAGAGCTTTAGGCTCTTTCAGAGATTTCTTCTTGAAGGTTTGTTTTGCTGGATTCAAGAATACATTTTGTTAATCTAGTCTTATATTCTTTCCTCATGAATTCATTGATTGTGTCTGAATCCATGTCTGGCTAGTTTTCTTGTTCTGGGGTTGCGGTGATCCCAACGATGCTGAGATAGACCTGTGCGTGAAGATTGCCTGAATGAATTCTATTGTTTGTTTGATTTGATCCATGAGCGCTTAATCCGATTAATTCCATGATTGATTGGAATCCTTTTGATGTTCAACATGCGTCAGCTGCGAATTGAGATTGGATACATAGACAAAGTTGTTGGAAAACATGGATTGAACTTGAGAATTGTTTATGAGCAATCTATTTAATTCTCTTGAGGATAATAAACTATAGTAGACAACCTAGGTTTGAATTAATTATGCGGATCGCGCCTGTGATTGTTTGATCGATTTGCTCACTAGGGTCTAAATGCTTAATGAGTCCAATTTGATTGATTAATCTGCAACATGCGCAAGCTGAGTGGTAATTGATTGAATTGGACATAGTTATTGCGAGATGCGTAAGCTGAGTGATAATGAATTTAGATAGTTTACCTTCAAATATCTCTTTTCAATTTGTTCAGGCATGAAAATTATATAGTCTATCGAAGATGCATTGTTGTGGTGAACCTTGACTCTAGAATGTTTCTCGTCATATATTCACAAACACTTGCAATTTGCTATTTTTCTTCTTCTTATTTCTTCATTCCGTCAAAAATCACTTCTCTTATTTGGCTTAGTAAACTAGTTGAGGTTCTGCAATTGATATTCACACGGTCCCTGAGATTCGACACTCGATTACTACAATTGAAACCGTACGCTTGCGGGGTGTCGCCTTGGGTTTTCTCGGGTGCTGAAAGGAGCTCTTGATAAGGTTATCAGCAATCTGGTTGACATCGGAGGATGGGTTAGATTGCTGGTGCTGCCTATGTGTATCCTTAAAACTTTTTCTCCGAGGAGTAGCCAGGAGTCCAGGTCTGCTAACAAGCGGCGGTTGCAGGAGGATTGTATAGTCAAGGCTATTTGTTCCTGGAGTGAGTCGAGCACTATTATGCAGCTTGTTTCAGATACTCTTGTCGAACCCTCTCCTCCCCTGTTAGAAGAGGGTGAGGAGGACCTTGATTTGGTGGAGCGCAATATCAAGCAGTGTAAGAGGAAGATTTGCGATGGGCACTACACCGCCGCTGTCAGGGTCCTTTCCTTATCTGGCGTTGCTTCATATTCTAGTGCCACTCTTGAGGAGTTACATGCCAAGCATCCTTTCTCTCAGCCGCCGTCCATTCCTAATACTCCAGTTGGTCACCATAACTTATTCTCGTCTAAAGAGGTTGTTTTGGACAGAATTAAGAGTTTTCCACGTGGTACATCGTGTGGACGAGATGGTTTGCGTGCTCAGCATCTTATATATTGTTTGAGTGGGGCTGCGATTGCTATATCTGATGAGTTAGTCGATGCTATCACCTAGGTGGTTAATCTTTTCCTGGAGGGGAAATGCCCTAAGGTTTTAGGCGAGTACATTGCTAGTGCGCCTCTCACACCGCTTGTCAAGCCGGGCGGAGGTATTCGCCCCATTGCTGTCGGTACGGTTTGGAGGCGTTTGGTTTCAAAGGTTAGTGCCTCATTGATTGGTCATTCCTTAAGTGGTTATTTGGGTGATTTTCAGTTTGGGGTAGGAGTGTCGGGTGGGGGTGAGGCCATTCTCCATGCTATAAATCGCTTAGTTGAGGAGCGCGGTAATGATGAGGGTCTTACTATGTTGTTAGTGGACTTTAAAAATGCTTTCAATATGGTGGAGCAGGAAGTTATAATCCGTGAAGTCCGTAACCATTGTCCTGCAATCTCTCGTTGGGTTGAATTTTGCTACTCCAATCCAGCTAGGTTGTACTATGGGGATCATACTTTATGGTCTTGCCAGGGGGTGCAGCAAGGGGATCCTCTCGGTCCTCTACTTTTTGCCTTAGTTTTGCATCCGTTGGTGCGCAAAATCTGGGACGCGTTTCAGGTGTGTTTTCAAGCTTGGTATTTGGATGACGGCACTATTGTGGGAGATACCCTGGTCATGGGGAAGGTTCTGCAAATGATTATTAAGGACGGCCCCTATTATGGTCTGCATCTCAATGTTGATAAAACTGAAGTCTTTTGGCCGAAAGAGGACCCGAGGAGTAGGTTGGATGCTGTTTTTCCACCTAACATTGCTCGGCCGCTGCATAGGGTTGAGCTCCTTGGTGGACCTATCAGTGTTAGTTCTGTGTTCAGTAATGAGCTTGTGATGAAAAGAGTGGACAAAACGATCGTGCTTATGGATGCGGTTGCTAAGATTGGTGACCCGCAATGTGAGTTATTGTTGCTGTGTGCTTGTACTGGGGTCTCAAAACTTTTTTTTGCTCTGCATACATGCCCGCCTCGTGCCTTTGAGTCTGGTCAGCTTAAGTTTGATCTAGCTCTTCGACGTTCTTTGGAACGTATTATCACTGCTTCTGGGCCGGGTTTTGGCAATTGGCAATGGAGGCTCGCCACGTTGCCCTTCGGGTTTGGGGGCCTCGGTGTTTATTCTGTAGGCGATGCTCTCTTTTATGCTTTCCTGGCTTCACGTTTACAATCTGCTAGCCTGCAGATTAAGCTTCTCCAACATGCTGATGTCACTGCGCCTGGATTTGCTTTAGATGACGCGGTGCGTGTCTTCACCACTAAGGTAGGAACTGATATTCTGAGTAATCCAAGTGAGATCGCTGCCCCCAAACTCATGAAGAAATTGGCAGATATATATTTCACACGGATTACGAAAGATGCGGAGAATACCTTTTGCTTATCACCGCGTCAGATAGTTGTGTGGAGTTCTCAACGTCGAGACCATGCTGCTGACTGGCTTAGGGCTGTCCCGATCTCTGGGTTGGGTCAGACTATGAATGGTAAGACGTATTGTTGTGTGTTGTGCTATCGGTTAGGCATCCCTTTGTTTTCCATTTCGAAGCCTTGTTCTGCTTGTTCTAGGGTATTTAAGGGAGACATTTTTGGAGATCATGTTGTATCGTGTGCTGGTATTGTGGGGATTAAACATCGCCATAATGCTGTTCGTGACACTTTGGTGAATGCCTGCTATCGTTCTGGGATCTCAGTTGGTGAAGAGGTTGATATTGGCCTATGTGGGGGAGATGGGAAATCCCTCCGTCCTGCGGACATGCTTCTTTATCTATGGGATGAAGGGCTGGATGTTTGTGTTGACTTGACAGGGTCATCCCCTTTGACGCAATCTGTGATGGTTGATTTTGTTCCAGGGCATGTGGTGGCCGATGCGGCTCGTCGTAAACGGGTCAAGTATCAAGATAAGTGCAAAGCTATTGGTTATGGGTTCTTACCCTTCTCTTCTTCTACATTGGGGGAACTTGAGGCAGACTTCGTAGCCCCTTTAAAGAGGATACAGAAATTTTCTCAAGCTCATGATATGGGGACTCATAATGCAGCTCATATTTTCACTAGGGTGGGGTTTTCTATTGCTAAAGGAGTGGGGGCCCAGATTGTCTCTCGGCTCCTCACTAATTCTTTGTAAACTCCTATATTTATAATAATAATTATTATTATTAAAAATAATAATAATAATAATAATAATAATAATAGGATAGGTATTAAGAACACACATCAACCTTCTGTTGCAACAAATGAATGGCCTTTGTGGTGATTAGCTTCTCCACTATGTCATCAAACATAGTTACAATAGTGGTTCCTGTCTCATCCTCAACATCTACTTGAAGTCTGAATCTGCAATCATGTAGTTTCATGGTTAAGGAGTGCATTCATGTAGTAACATGGGAGCATTAAGAGTGCAAAATCTTATTGAAGATGCCACACCTTGGGTTTGGGTAGCTAATCATTCTCTCACATGTTTCGCACCAGAACTGACTATCTATTTTTGAGACACCCTTCTTGCATTTAGCATTACTACATGAGTAATAATACCAACGGTCCTTGTTACGAATGTTGGTAATCTTGACGTGGCATCTAAAAGTCACCTGGGGAACCAACCGAAACACAAAATGAATGAATTGAAATTGGAATAAAAGTAGGGAAAACATGCAGGGAGTATGGAAAGGATGTGCCTTTTTGTTGGCCCTAGATATATCGAGTAACTCCGATATTGAGCCTTCAACCAACTATGCACTGGGCTGAATGGGGGCTGCGGTGATGTTCCTGCAAATGGAGGGGATACTTGTATAAAAGGAAGTTAAATCAAAGTTATGTAAATTGAAGAAAGTGGTAGAATGATGCGGGGAAAATTACTTCACATTGGCTGCAAATTCAGACAAAAGCGGTATCTTAGGATCATCAAAAATGATTGTTGATGAGGTGCTTGATAGGCATAGATCCCCTAAACAAAAGATAGATGAAGGGTGAGAGTAAAGTGTGAGAAAAATGTAGATTAGATGTAAATAGGGTAGGCAATTCATACCCTTGAATTCCTTAACATTCAATGAAGTAAGAATGAGGGCAGAAGGTGCTGGTCCTTGGGATATCTTGAGGAGGAGGTCTTCACCCAGTTTATCCCAAAAGGTTACACGCAGTCTTGTACCCCTAAAATAGAGTAAAATTGTGTTATATAGACGAATAAATATCATATAATTGTGCAAAGAAAAAACAGGGTGCTAACATCAAACATCTGGAACTCATAAGTACAAAATAGAGTCAACACACCTTTCATTGATTAGTTGGAAATCAACTGTCTTGGAAGTTCTGGTTCTTTGCACATGCTTCCCAACATTGGCAACATAACCGATCACATCTGGAAGATAGACATGTTCATGTTGTTAGAAAGGTGTAGTAGCACTCACATTCTAGGTATTAGCAAAGGTGACAATGACGGTGCAAAAATGCGCAGTAAATCTGCAATGACAACCTAAAAGTTTGTCTTACCAATTAAGTATTTCTGGTGAGTAGGTTTAAGGTGGTCGAAATCAACCAACTCAAAAGGGTAAAGGGTGAAGCCATCAGTTTTCTCATCAATCTTTCTGACTTTTGTCTATCCATCAAGCTCAACCATATGAGCACTGTTTTTCAGGATTCGGAAAGTCTCTCGATTTGGGACAATGGTGATTTTCTGCATGGAATAGATGCTTCCTTCCTCCAATTTGGTGAAAGAGTGAGCAACACTACTTTTTGTCGTGCAATGAATAATGTTTCCCTAATCAAGCATGTTAGGAATATATATATATATATATATATATATATATATATATATATATATATATATATATATATATATATATATAGTATGGATCATATGTACTAAGCCCTTATTGTGTATCAAGTACACAAATCTGGGTCGTTGATCTATAGAAAATGAAATGATAAGATAGTGCCACGTGTATTGATAGCTTTTTAAAAAAAGGTGGAAAATTTCACCCAATTTCACCCAACCTAAACGTGAAGCGCGTGGGAATAATTTACAAAACCTAAATCTCTAACTGGTTCCCAAATTAAAAGAGAGCCGCCTCCTTCTTGCTCCCATTGAGGATAGCGAATGAGATGGTGATGGCGATGACGGATGGGGGATGGCGATGGCGATAATCCCCGACCTTCTCCGGTAAGCCCCGACCTGTCTCCGGAAAGCGCCGCCCAGGCTATGAAGGAGACGGCCGCCGAAGTCGCCGAGGAAGAGAACGAGGACCTGCAGGCGGCGGATCGACGAATTTGATGCCAGATCTGGATTCCTCTCCTCAAATCCTTCCCATGGAGGATAGCAGCTGAGATGGTGATGGCGGATGGCGATGGAGGATGGCAACTCGGTAAGGAAGTTCGAAGGAGATGGCAATGTCGGCTAGCGAAGGCGGCGGTGGAGGCGAGGGTTGCACCTGAGCAACATCGGCGAGGCGGAGAAGGACAGCGAGGACTCCTCTTCTCCAGTGTGCGATTCCGAGTGGTTGTTCAACTCCGGTGGTGGTGAGGGCGCGCCGCACCGCACCCTCCTACCCAGCACTCCCTCGCGCTCGCAAACAGCCCCACAAGTCGCAACACGCTGCCCCTGCCTCGCCCAACAGAGGCAGTGTTCGAAGGAGATGGCGGAGGCGATGATGGTCGGTGAAGGCGGCGTCCCGAGGTGCGGTGATGGCGGTCGGAGAAGGCGGATGACCCACAAAGGCGGTGTTCGATTAGGATATCAATATCTTCTCGGTAGGGCGTCGAAGAGGCCGGAGTCTTTGGTTGTTGGTGGTGGGAGGCGGCGATTATGAGTTGTTGATTCCCACGCCGCCGATAACACCTTCTGGCAGGCGTAGGCGGAGGCCAACCAAAGCAATCGGAGGAGGAGGCCAACCAAAGTAATTTCATGTACAGGTAACAGGTGATTCCAATTACTTTGATTTTGATTTCTTTTAATTTCATGTACAGGCCAACCAAAGTCATTTTGATTTCTTTGATTTATGAGATTGATTTTTTTAAGGTTTATGAGATTGAATAAACTTTTGTAAATTTTCTTGAAATTCTTGGGTTGTTGAATCTTTTCAGTTGATTTTGATTTGAACTGACATTTTTTGGATTATATCTTTGATATTTTTGGGTTTTTGGCTTCCAATCCCGGATTTAGGCCGTGTTTGGCAGGCGTGTGGGAGGGGGTGGATGGGGTGCGTTGGGGTGGGGATGCGTTTTCGATTTTCGAGCCTCGGTGTTTGGCAAGGGGGTGGGACGGGATGGATGGGGTGCGAATTAGGGGGTGGGACGGGATGGATGGGGAGATTTCTCCACCTCATTGGAGGGAGGTGGGAGGGGGTGGGGAGGGGAGACGCCCCGAATTGCCTCTCCCTCACCTTCTTCCTCGAGGCCTGCAACCCCACTGGGTTACTCCTCCATTAAAGCCAAAGCCGAGCGCCGATCCTTGTTCGAAGAGAACCACCGATCACCACCCCGTCCCACCTTCTTCCTCGAGCCAGCAGTGGGAGCTCTCCTCGACGCCCACCCAGGAGCCACCAGCAGTAGTGGCAACAGGAGGAGTCGGAGACCGAGCACGAGCGCCGCCGTCCATCACATCCCCTATTCGAGCGCACTTCACCGTTTCGGTAAGCCGTTCTCAGTCATTTTTTTTTTATCGGAATCGCCCTCGGACTTCACCATCATCCTCACCCATGTCCGGCGCAGGTCCGACGAGCCATCTCGAGCCACCGACGAAGCCCAGAACTCCGATCCAAGCTCCGACGTCCGCGAAACTACCCCGGTAGCAGCAGGCCACCAACATAAGCACCAGAATTAGAGAGGAGAAGGAAGACGCCATATATATATATATATATATATATATATATATATGTGTATCGATGTGACCTTAACACTGCGAATTGAATTTATATGTAATGTGATTTTTGGAAGCAAAGGATTAATGACGAGAGGATAAGGGTAAGATGCAGTCCATTCCCACGTTCTGCTATTTCTTATTTTGTGTTGTATTATGTTCCTAGAATCATGTAAATTAGTTTCCTTAATTTTAGGCATTACTTAACTGATTTCCTCCCTTGTATATATTGTAAGTTGTTCCAGTGATACGATATCGAGCATTCATTGTTATTAATTGCCATTCCTTAGCTGTCATAAGGATGAATTGATCGATGTTTGGTTATATATTTGGATAGGTGCTACTGGTAATGCTAGACCGGTAGTGCTGTTAGTGTATATATACACATAGCTAGCGATTCAACGTGGATCGGACCACAGGCGAGGCGGGCTTCCATTGAAATCTGGCGGAGGAGGGAACCCCACAGCCCAATTGGAGGAGGCGGGCTTTCATTGAAATTTGGAGGGGTATAATGGTCATTTTATGTGGTTTAGTGGGGATAATTGGGTCTTTTTGAGTGACTCCATCCACCAAAACTTTATAACCCAACCAAACACGAAATGGGATGGGAATGGATGAAAATGGATTCAAAACTCCACCCCGTCCACCCCGAGATTCTATCCCCATCCCGTCCACCCCCAAATATCCATCCCCATCCACCTACTCCCACCCACTTGCCAAACACGCCCTTAAGAGGTATTCGGGGGGAAAAGCTGAATTATTCATATGTATTGACCGATTTTGTGCTATAGAGAGGTAGGTTTTTTTTTTATGAGACGGTTATAAGAATGAAAAATGCATCGATACCATATTTGACTGAATTCTTTAGACTGATTATGACTAATTTTCTTTCAATTAAAGTTGTCTATGTTTCTCAATGTATTCATAATTCTTGTGCTTATATGCTCCTCCATATTTGACTGAATTCTTTAGACTGATTATGTCCTTAGACTGATTATTGTTGCAATTTTTTCCGCTATGTAGGAGGCTTGGGATCACTTCAACACTCTTGGGTCACTTTTTGTTGCCTGTAATTTTATTTTTGAAGGTTGAATGTTGAATGTTAAAGTTGCCTGTAATTTATTCAATGTCATACGTATTCGGTAGAAAAGCCGAATTATTCAGGTGCATGGAGCGAATTATTCAGGTGTATGAACCGATTTTGTGTTTAAGGATATGAGTTTTTTTTTTAGGGTGGCATTCGTATGAATGAAAAATGCATATACTATCGAATAATCATGTGGTACCATTGAATAATCCAGCAATACCATCGAATAATATTTAGTTATTTGTTAAAATGACAACCGAATAATATTGTAACATCATCGAATAATCAAGCGATATCATCGAATAATCAAGCGATATCATTAAATAATCAAGCGATATCATCGAATAATTATTAGTTAAAAGTTTAGGGCGTTTTCAAGGTGGTACCCAATTAGAATAATTCATCGTTACCATCGCATAATCCGTCGATACGATCGAATAATCTAGATATGCCATCGCATAATCCATCGATACGATCGAATAATCCAGATATACCATCGCATAATCCGTTGATACGATCGAATAATGTCAAGAGAGTGCATCACACACACCCCCAATTCAGCAAGTTGGCAAGAAAAAACGTGGGTCCCACTGATTTTTAATTAAAAAAAAGCTAAAATTGTCTTTTAATCTCAGCCATCAATTTCATTCAATCAACGGCTCAGATTTGTGTACATACATATTTTCGATCATCAATATTTCCATAATCATCCATAACTATAAAGAATAGAAATACGTACCTTCGAGTCGGACAAAATGAAATCCGTGCTTATGTATTTTCCAAAAACATTTTTCACATCCCATTTGCGACAAATGCATACTTTCATTTCCTCAACAGGGCCTTCCTTGAGATCATTGATGAACAATGGTGATTTTTCATTTTTCTGAAGACTACAGGGACTACCCATGGTGTGCAGCTGTAACTAAGTGGAAAACGGTGGAATCTTTGTCTTGGGTAATGTAAGGAATTTATAGTATTTACATTGACAGTTACGATTCTGCAGCAGTGGAAAGGATCCCAATAATGTATTTCAATTAACCTTTATAATTCTTTACACATTCCTAATCAATTAGGGATGTCATTATAATTATAACAGTTACAATTCTTTTCATATTCTTCAGTTAGCCTCATCATCATACACGTTTATTATATCATTACAAGTGAAGTTACTTACAGTTTCTATAATTTGAGACCTAGGGTGGAATTACATGTCATTATAATTTGAGACCTAGCACGGGTCTGTCATTATAATTTGAGACCTAGCCTCTCAAATCACGGTTATCCTTGTTGTATAAGTTGGCATCACTGGATAGTCCTTATTTTAGGGATGTCAATATTCAAGCCAAGTTTGAATTGGTTCAATATTGCAGCAATTATTTAATTTATTCCTACACGTTACAATAATCACAACCTACAAAGCGGGTAAATAAAATAATTGTTTC
This sequence comes from Persicaria tinctoria, assembly GCA_037127255.1. NCBI lineage: Eukaryota > Viridiplantae > Streptophyta > Magnoliopsida > Caryophyllales > Polygonaceae > Persicaria > Persicaria tinctoria. The sequence continues at coordinate 62,835,658 of JBANSL010000008.1, read as the reverse complement.
CTATAGACATGAATGAAATGATTAAATTAAGATAATAGACTCATTATAAGATATATGTCTTCCTTTACAAATCTATCTATTAATATTACTAATTCTGCTAGCATTTTGCTGACGTGTCATGCCCACAATTAAAGTTGAATTTTTTATTCAAATGAGATTCTCTTATTGGTCAATATTATTATGGAAATTTTAAAATAATTGTTTCCTGTTTTAAAGATGGTTTGAATTCATTCCCTTTTTTATTTATTCTCGATTATATTGTCGTAAATATTGAGACATGTTTCCACTTTTCCCGATTGCAATATTCCCATAATTCGTCTACATATATACATTGAACTTAAATTTGAATCTTGGTATATTTTATTTTTGGAAATTTATACTCTACATAGATCCATATCCAATTGTCAGTTCATAAAATGCTACGAAGTATAAATTAACTTTCACATATGTTCATATTTTCTCACCAACCATGCAAGTATTTCATTTTCAAATAAATTAATCAAAGATGTACTCAGATTGCATGCATTCATTATCTTAACGGATTGAATTCATTTAAATATTTGTTTATTATATCACATTTATCCCAATCATGTTAAAATTTACCACTCTCTCTATTCTTTTAGCTAAATATGTTGTTTAATATTTATTCACGCTTTGTTAGGATGGTAAAAATTATATAAAATATTATTTTTTCAATTTTTTTATAAATTAATTTTGATAATAGGTAATCTATTAATAATATTAATTCTACTATCATTTTGATGATGTGTCACGCCCACAATTAAACTTGAATTTTTTATTCAAATGGTATTTTCTTATTGGTCAATATTATTGCTGAAATTTTAAAATATCTGTTTCCTATTTTAAACATATTTGTTTCATATTTTTATACTAAAATATTATTTAATTTGATATGTTGTATGTCAATTTGTGATCTATTTTAATCGCCTACATACACTGAACATTCGTCAAGTCTTGGGTGATTTTATTTTTGGATATTGAAATTGTTGATTTATCATATTTAACCGATTGCAATATTCCCCACAATGTCTACATACAACGAACATGTAATAATCAATTTGTAAATATTCGATTTCAAAAATTAATTATAAAAATCAATTAGAGCCAAAAAAAAGTTTTTTTTTATAATTTAATTATTTTAGACATCTTAAATGACTATCGAAAAATAAATAATATTTTAATACTCACAAGCATTACTTATGCTTATTTTACATTTTGGATGAGGCTTCTTAGATCACTTTTCTACCTTTAAGGATCTTTTTTTTTTAACCATTTTACCTTTATTTTCACTATTTATTTCCCTCTCTTTCTAACCATCTTCTCTTGAAAATAATGAATAAGTTATGTATATCTACATAACTTCAAAATTATCCACAAAATCATGTGCTTATGAATTTTTTTAAATATTTGTACGGAAGCTTATATTTTACTTTTTAGATCAATGCTAATGATAATAATTATATATTTATTTCAAATTATATTAGGTGGTGTGTTTGAGTATTATTACTACTTTACCTTATTAAATCATTTTCAAAAATTGTATCGTATCTCTTTCCAACTAATTTAGAAATTATAAAAAAATACTTTATACATATTTTTGTTGTAAACACGTATATATATTAATATAGTATTATATAGATATATAAAATGATGTTCAAATTAAAATGGATCAAGCTCTCGGGCCTTCAAGGCACGTGTATTACACTAGTAAATGAACTATATTAAAAAACAAAAATTAAATACATAAAATAGTAATTCACAAAATAAAATAAAAAGTAATCATCCAAAATAAAAAAAATAAGAAAATCAATGAATGATATTTGAACATACCATATATTTTTGACAATGAAGTAGAAGTTGGATCATCCATATAAAGAAATCAAGATAATATTATTAGATATAGATTGTATATAGATATTATAGACTTGGTGTATATATCGATAGATAGATGATATATATAGATTAATAAATTATTATAAAATGATTAAATTAAGATAATAGACTCTTTATAAGATAGATGTCTTCCTTTACAAATAAATGAACTAAATTAAAAAACAAAAATTAAATACATAAAGTAGTAATCCGCAAAATAAAATAAATAGTAATCATCCAAAATAAAGAAATAAAAAAATCAATGAATGATACTTCGTTTTTTAACATACCGTATAAAAATGTTTCCAAAATTGAATATACAACAACAACATTCTAAATATTACATTCTAAAATCGTGGGATACTTTTTATAAATTGTAAAACTGAAATAAGGGCATATTTTATCAAAACAGAATGTTTGGGAGTTTTTTCGTAGTTAGGCCTTCTTCTTCCTACAGCCCAACACAGCAACAGATCAAATCCGGCACCACTTCGGCGATCCCTGGCGGCGCCGACAGATCATGCGGTGGAGGAGGCGATGGTTGTGGGATCCCTACTCCTTGGCGCACATATGGGAGGCGTTAGGTGGCTCTGGTAGCGGTGGACAAAGCCAGGCGAGGTGGCTCCGACGAATCGAATATGAAATTGGGCATATTCTATTTTCCATGCTTTTCTCAATAAAACTTGAATGGGATTGTAGATTACAAGTTTTAGAACACGATGAACCAGATCCAGAGCTTGGAAATTGGCCTTCAATAGTGGACGGAGCTTCCGAAGGTTGAAAGGGTTTTTATAGTCGATCTTAAAATGTGAACAACATATCAAATTGATTGCACCAATTTTTTCCTCTTCTTCTGGTGATCAATGTGGTGTATTCAATTGCAAGAAACGGTTGAAAAATCATCCCAAACGACACCAAATTCGATTTGGAGCAAAGCGAACTCGGACGAAAATGGGGCTGAATTCGTTGATGATATCACAAACTAAACACGTTTTTGACATGGGGATGTTGAATCAAAGTTAATGAAGACGTTTTGGAGGTGAAACGTCGCGAAATTAAAAACCACCATTAAAGGGTGCGGTTTGAACGTACACGGGAAGGAGGAGGAAGAAGGAAGGAGCGGTTCACTTGAACCGGTTCTCCATTTTATTTTATTTTTCTTGGTTTGGTCCGGTTCAACCGGTTTAATAAACCAAATGCTTTTATTTATTTAATTTTAATTTTATTATTTTTTTAAAAAAACACTCATTTGGAGATAGTAAACACTCATTTGGAAGATGAAAAGAGAAGCCTTTATTTTTTTTTTGAATTAAAGGCAATCCTCCTAATTAAAAAAATTAAGTTAACTTAATAAATAAACATAATTTTTATATAATTGGAGAAATAATTCAATTGACAATTTATTAAATTGATAAAAAAAAAACATATTTTTATATAATTTAATGACCAAAAAAAGAATAAAAGATGTAGCCATGAAGAAGTCCTTTATTATTTTTTTGAATTAAAGTTAAATTAATAATTAATAAATAAACATAATTTTTATATAAGTGGAGAAATAATTGAACTGACAATTTATTAAATTGATTAAAAAAAAAACATTATATATTACATATATAAATTTAATGACCAAGAAAACAATAAAAGATGTAAATAAAAGATGTAGCTATGAAGGTTCGAACCTTCAACCAAGAGGTAATCCCCAACAACTATAACCATTGAGCTAAAGAAACAAAGTTGATTCAAATTGAATAAGAAAACAAAAATAGTGTAAATTTTTATGTATTTAATAGTAGCAATGAATGGCTCTTGAACACAATTTTTTATGTATTATATATATTAGATATAGATATAGATATAGATATAGATATAGATAGATAGATTCCTCATCCCAAGTGGTGTAGGTTTGTTCCATTCATCAATACATATTTGAAAGTAAATAAAATTTGAATAACTTGCTTCTCCTAGTGGGAAGTGGGATAACCTCCCATATTTGGTTCCGTAGAAGTAGTATAGAAGAAGCTATTAAAGCATGAGCAACCATAAGATAACCTTTTTTTTTTTTTTTTTTTTTTGATTAGGTAAGAATTCGGATTCGTCGAGGCGCTATCCGATAGCATCCTTTCGGATGAGGTCAAGAAGACCTGGATCAGTAAGCAGTGTCGGGTTTCTGGTAGAACGGGTCATTCATGTAATAAAATCGGCGATCTGATTACCTTTGCGAAGTATGTGAAAGAATCTCACTTCGCGAAACCTATTTTTCTTTTAATTTTTTATCCACTTATTATCATTTGACATTTCATTTATTTTTTCTTTAAATAATTTTGTATTTTTTCTACCTCTTCCTAAGAGGTTTACCTTACAACCATGGGGTAACCTTGTTCCATCACTTTTTTCATCTCATTAGTTTTATTTACGGAATTTTCGCCTGGTGCCCCTGAAGTAAGGTCAAATTTGCCGGGTGTACGAAAGTTTTGCATAATTCGCGAAATGTCCCTGAGGTTTGTAATTTTTTCGCTTCGTGCCCCGCAGTTGGTTTCTTTACTACCACCGTTAAAACGGCGTTAAAATTAAAGAAAGAACGGAAAGAAGGAGATCAGAACGCTCGATGAAGTGATGAGCGAGGGAGAGCTTCGACAACATTGAACAATTTGAACCGAAGGGAGAGAGAGCTTCGAGAGTTCGAGGGCTTCGATGCTTGAGAGAGAGCTTCGATACCATTCCTCTTGAGGTAAGTCTCTTCTCCTCATTTGAACTCTAGGGATTTACAAAAGTTCAAGATTTAGGGTTTTCAATTTGGGATTTTTGAGGATTATCATTGTAGGATCTTCAAATTATAGTTTAGTGGATGGTTTTATGGATAATAAGGTATCTAATTTGCTCTTATGGGTATGATTTCGAGTGGATTTAGGGTTTGGGCCTTTTGAGTTTTTGGAATTATTTATTATTATTAATAGTTTGTTGTGTTGCTAAAATCAACATCGTTCAATTCTCAGCTGACTTAATCGGGCCAGTTTTCACATCGCACCTGATGAGGTTGCCCAGCCAGGTTGGAAGTTCTAAGGAGGTGAGGTGGTCCAGCCGGTTTGGAACCCTCCTATACCCATCCTGATAAAGACTAGAAAGTTGATTTGTCCATCGTTGTATTGGGACATTAAGATCTTGAAGACGACTCAAGCTTGCTAAGTTTGGAATCAAAATCAAGTTTGGAATCAAATGCCCTTTTGACAACAGCCTCAAGTTGGCCATGTTAGCCAAACAAGAATGGCGACTTGTAGTTGATGATGACTCGATGGCTAAGCAGACTTGTAGTGAATTCATGGAGGCGAACTTAGGACATAATCCAAGTTTTATTTGGAGAAGCCTCTTAGCAGGGAGGGACTCAGATGGAATATTAGGAATGGAACATGTTACATGGTCAGGTGTGGTTTCAATCTTTCCATTGCTACATATAGGTTACAAGTATTTTTATACTCTTAATTATCTCTTACTAAGCATATTAGCTCAAATGGTAGAGCGTCGTGCACACACAAAAAGATGCGGGTTCAAATCCCGCATATGCTAATCTCAACCTTGATGAAAAGTTCAAATTTATGTCTCATGATTTTGTTAATAATCTATCTCATTTGTATAATAACCAACTCTCTTTTAGTTGTTGGCTTGTTTCTCAACATTGCATATGAGTACAATGCAGTTCAATTTTTCAGATTTTCTGTATTTAGAATTTTAGTTTTTCACTTTGTGCTTTCATTTTCAATTTCAGTTTATCTATTCTATATTTCAGATTTTGAATTTCAGTTTCTGCATTCATTTTCCAGATTTTCAGTTTTTTTTTTCTGTATTTTGTCTTTCAATTTCAGTATTCTGTTTTTCAGATTATGTTTTTTTTTAATTTTCTGTATTCTATTTCAGTTTCATTTTCACATTATGGTTTTCTGCATTCAGTCATTTTCTGTAATAGGTTTTCATTTTCTGCATTCAGTCATTTTATGTTTTTCTGTGTTCAAATTTTAAGTTCTTCAACCTGCATTCAATTTTAATTTTGTTGTCTCTGCATTCAGATTTTTCTGTCATAACTAAGCTAGTTGGCTAATAAAATTCCAGTTTGTTAATGACATGTGCTTTGTTTCGTTTGTTTTACTCTGCGTTTATATAAATTATTGGCAAATTTATTTGCAGTTTGTAAACAACCTTGAAAAGTGGAAGTGCCAAACAGGTTTTCCATTAATGGCTAGAATATGACCTTAACTCTTTGACATCCTCAATTTCAATTCAAACATGAAGTGTTTTATTTGGAATAGCTAGTGTGTTAGTGCCAAATAGGTTTGCCTATGTGATAGTTCCAACACTAGTCAATTTGAACTCCTCTGACATATATCTTAGGAAGTTCTCTAAAAATTTAAGATTCAAGATACAAAATTGGAAGCGCAAACTATGACAGCAAAAATCTGAACTTTTGACAGCAAAATATGACAGCAAACACCCAGCTAGAAAACCAGCAAAAAAAAAGGCATTTTTTTTTACCAAATATGGCATCAAACACAAAATTCATGTTTTGACAGCAACTTGCACAAACCACATTTAACAATCAAATGCTACAACACAACTTGCATAAACCTGCCAATTCATACAAAAACTTTGACAAATGCTAGAACAATACAACACAACCATCAAGTTTAGAGATAATAATTGTGTTACAATAAAGATGCAACATAACCTAATGCTAGGACAAGTCTTAATTTAGCGAAATTCACCATCAAGGTCTTGTAGTACTTTGAGTGAGTTCCTCTTGTCTCTTACTCCATGCTTTCCCTTTTTCCTAGTGTTAACTCAAGAGGAAGAAGTCACCGGCTGATCCTGGGTCACTTCATCTCCACACCTCCTTTCTGTTTTGGGTGATTTACAATTCTTTTTTCCACCACAATTGGTCACTCCCATCCATTCCTCACAAGGTAGCCCACAAGAATCTATATTAGCCACACCCTATTATGTCTTCGCAGCCCGGTTATACACTTCAGCAAGGAGCAGATCATTGCATTCTCCATTCGATACGACACCATCATCATCATCTTGTTCATTCTCCCAATATCGCACATAACTCTTGATCCTTTGTTTCAACTCGTCTCCTTGTTGCCTGCATCTTTCATTTGTTTTCATAGCCTTGTCTTCTATCTCTATATTTTCAGCTCATCAGCTTTTGTACTAAACAAATGTGTGGCTGTAATAGCAGCCTTGTCCTCTTTGCGAGCCCCTTCGTCCACACTTATACCTTGATCAACCTGGTTGCACTCCCCCTTTCATGTAGGCTTCTTTCCTTTTGCTTCTGAGCAGCTCACGTTTCCCACTCTGTCTAGCTTCATGGAATTCCGGTTGTATCTTCTTATTAGCATTTGGGCAACAGTCAAGCACATGCCCAAATACCCTACAATCCTTGCATACCCATGAGAGCCACTTGAACACCACTCATTGTTTATACCGACGACCATTCACATCTTCAATATTAATCGAATCAACAAGCTCATCATCTGCTGAAATGTCGACAAGCAAACGAGCATATGAGATGTGCTCTCTCCCCTTGCCGTTCTCTCATCAATGCATCGAAATCCATCCTGGTGAATTAGATTGGGGGAAAACCATCCTAGTGAATTAGATTGGGACGAGAATCGAAACTCCATTCGATATTGATTCAACAAAAAAAAGGTACAATCGACATTAAAATCAATTGAATTTCAAGAATTCAAATCATCGTCCCTAACCCCTAAATCCCCAAACCCTAGATTAAACTGAAAAAATACCTACCTCCACCTTCAACACCAACTGAGCTCCACCGGCATCGGCGTCGTGTATCGGACCCCTCGCCTCGCTCTCTCCCTCTCTCGCCTCCCTCGTCGCTCTTCTCCCTTCGTCTTTTCTATCAATCGACCTGCACTTCTCTCAAATTGATTTAGTTTTATTTTTTTAAAACGAAAATGTTAACGGAAGGGAAGCAGGGGCACAGAGCGAAAAAATTACAAAACTCAGGGGTATTTCGCGAATAATGTAAAACTTTTGTACACCCGGCGAATTTGACCTTACCTCAGCGGCACCAGGCGAAAATTCCGTTTTATTTATAAATAAAATTAAAAAGTGCTTGATATTAATATTTTTTATTACATTAGATGAAAAATAGAAAAATAATAACATTATATTATAAGCAAATAACAAAAATAATTACATTAGTATATGAGAATGAAATATAAAAAAGAAGTGCAAACAATATAATAGGCTAAGATGAGTATATATAGGAAAAAAAATTATTCTCAAATTATGGAGAAAAATAAAATAAAATTAGGGCTGTTTGCACATATAGACTACCTTTTAGAAATCTTTGCACAAATAGACCATGTTTTGGAAAAATTAAAAAGTGGTCTATGGTGTTATTTGTGCAAATAGAGAAAGTTACCCATTTGGCCGGTAGCAGGTTAATCAAAAGGGAGGGAACAGGTGAGACGGAAGAGAGAAACGGGTTTGGCGTCAAAATGGGAGAGAGAGGGTGATGTGATGTGATGTGATTTTTTGTGGAACCCTTTTCCATTTTGTATGGTATAAAGGGCAGGCTTTTCATTTGCTTCTTCCCCACATTTTCTGAAGTAGAAACCCATGGAGAGAGAGATGAGAGAGAAGGAGAATGTTTCACCATGGAAGACAAGCTCCCGACTTGTTGTTCCAGTTCCAGAGCACGTGTCGGCTTCAATCTGTGCACCTGTCACTGATCAAAATCTCCGTGTCAATGCGATGCCCCAGAAACCTTTGATGGCAGAAGAAAGAGGTAAATGTTTTATGCGAAGTACTCTTCATCTATGGCGTTAGATACCCATCAATCTCTCTTTTGAACTTTGGTTTTGTTTTTCAGGTGGCAACACCTTGGTATGCGCCACTCTCATCCTCCATGGTTCTTGGGTGGTCGAGAAAGGTACATGGGTGTATGTGGGTTCGAGGGCTCGGAAGAATATCATGATAAAACATGACATCGACTTCAACTCTTTGAAAAATGTAATCAGGCTGAAGGGTGGCGATGGTTCCTCATATGCAGAGTGGGCGTTGTGGTACGTGCCGAAGTCGAAAGAAGGGGGTCAGCCGATCATTATTGCTGATGATGACGACCTCGAGGCGTTTAAATATCTGAACTTGAAGTGCGGAGAAGAGCCATGGCCCCTGGCGATATATGTCGGGCCATTGGAGACGGAGAGCTTTGACGTGAAGCAACCTGTCGGGGAAGAACGCCTCAGTGGGCCACCCTCGTCGCAAAAAGTGGATAATTTAGCTGAGATTGTTAACAATGATGCATCCGGTAAGGCACATCAAACCCCATTGTGTGTAGATGGTGTGTTACATGCTGAGGGAGAGGTGACCGAGGTCATACGGAAGAGTAAGAAGCTGGCAGCGATGAACAATCATGACAAGGGTCATACGTCGGGTGACAAGGGAGTTTGTTCAGGTGACAGGGTACAGTGTTTGCCTGGGATGGACAATCCTGACAAGGGTAATACGTCAGGTGACAAGGGAATGTGTTCAGGTGACAGGGTACATGGTCTGCCTAGGATGGACAATCCTGACAAGGATAAAACGTCAGGTGACAAGGGAATGTGTGTAGGTGACAGGGTACATGGTCTTGAGGTGATAGAGTTGGGCGACACAGATACCTCTTTATGTGAGACGGCGCCTGGTTTGGATGTGATATGCCTTAGCAGCGAGGAAGAGGATGATGGGCTAACCTTCATGAAAGAGTTTAGGAGCTCGTTCGAGGCCGAAGATTATGAAGTGAAGCTCGAAGAAGATTGGGAATATGACTTGGAATCCAACGGTGTGGAGGAGGACATGAGTATGAGGGAGTTGGTGGAGGAGGAAGTCGAGGAAGAGGTGATGAGGGAACTCGAAAATTTTAAGCCCAGGACTAGCGTCTCCCCACCTACGAATCAAAACATTGATGCTATGATGGATAGAGCAACGACTCGTACCCAGGACCCACGACGCAACATTACTCAACTTTCGGAGGGACAACTATTCACATCGAAGGTTGAGGTGCTGACTCGCCTTCGCTGGAATGTGGTGGAGAATTGCTTCGAGTTTACGGCGAAGAGGTCTACAAAGTCGCAGCATGGAAGGCGTGTTACGCGGATGTGCTATACCCACTCCCTCCAAGATCAGAATGGAGGATTCCCCTTGGCATGTCCAGCATGGCGTGCCTCCCCCCGGCTTTGAAGCGGCGGCCTGGTCGGCCCAAGACATCCAGGTACCCATCCCGGGGAGAGTTTTCCCGCGGGAAGCGTCGTCGTTCGTAGCTATGTTGCTTTGCTTGTGGTCCAACGACTTACCTCATAAGCAGGGTTTTATTTTGCATTATCAGTTTTTGGGGTTAGGGGTTGGACCATTTTGAAAGGTATGTGGTTAAGAACTTCGTAATACTTTTGTGGTTAGTAGGTAGGTTGGTGTAATTAGGTTGGTATAATTTTGGGTAACTAGATTGGGGAACGGGGTAAGTAGGTTGGAGTCCCCTTTGGGTCCATGCACATTTCACAAACTTCAGGTATTGGGCATTGTAGTTTGGTGTAATTTTGGGTAAGTAGGTTGGTTTAAAACTTCAGGTATTTTGTGGATGCACAGTTACTTATTCTGTAAATCGAAATAGCATCAATATCAATTTCACATGTCACCTGTTATTATTCTCGTGCCACCTGTCATAATTAACGTGTCAACTTTTACCCGTGTCACGTGTTTATATGCCCGTGTCACCTATAATATATTACGTGTCACCATTAATTTCACACATTCGATATGAAAGCAAGTACGTGGATAGAGAAAACCCCTACTACAGAGGATGTTCATAAAAGTATTACATCTACTAAGCAATCAATGTCATAAATGAGTGAAACAAGTAACCAACTAATATGATAATGTTCTAAAAGTTATAACCAACGACATGAATCAACAAAGATCAAGTAACGGATGTTCGGCAATGAGGTCAACCACGTAGTCATATAAATTTCAAACTGGTTTATAACAGTCTGTCATGGAAGATGACCACAACGAACATGTGTATGTACACCCCGATGAATGCGTCGTCCAGTCCCTCGAATGTGGGGGCATCTTTGGTGAGGAGTTGCATGAACCTGATGTACGCCTCGATGAATGCGTCGTTCGGGTGACAGGGTATAGGATCTGGATGTGATTGAATTGGGTGACACGGATACCTCTTTAGGTGATATGGGTGACATAGGTCAGGGGTCGGAGGCAATATCCATTAGCAGCGAGGAGGAGGATGACGATGAGCCAACCCCCACAATCGATTTGGGGTCTCGGATGAGGACGAAGGTTTTGAAGTGAAGCTCGAAGAAGACTAGGATGATTTGGAGTTGTACGGTTGTTGTTAGGGAGGAAATCGAGTATGAAATATAATGAAATAGATCAAACCGGATTTAGGTCCACACAAATAATTACAAGACTCCCTCCAATGTAGTAAGAGAAAGTCAGGATCGAATCCACGAGGAAGCGTGTCAGCGGATCCTAGGCAGCTGTATATCTCACAGAAAAGCAAACAGAAGACAGAAACAAAGAAACAAAAGAAAGAAAGACAAACGAAAGTAAGACAGAAACTAACTCGATCTCGACTAGGTGCAACTCGAGATCGACTAACAGCAACAGAAACAGAAAGCAAATTCAAAATCGACGATAGAAGCACAATAGCAACTCGATCTAGGCAAGGGCTTACTCGAGATCGACAAATCCCTACTCGATCTCGACTAGCTTTTCCTCTAGATCGACAAAAACACAGAAAACTGTAAACTTGCAAATTCGAACACATAACTCAGACTTCGACGGAAATAAATTCAATATATAAAGAACTTCCAAAGCCAGAGTATCAACACCACAACGATAACCATGCAAAGTAACACATAAAGGCATAAAAGATCATGCTTTCCATCAAAATAACTTTCGTTACTAACAAATAGGCATATAGAGGCTTTCGCATAAACCCTAATTGTTACTAAGCCTTTTCACATAATTAATCCAAGTTGCATTAAGATCGCTTTTGCTTCAATAATACAAACAAGGATCACCTTCAACTCTCGCAAAAGAATCATGCTCATAGGGATAGAAGACGAATTGCATAACAAGATTGTACCTTTACCGCATCATCTTACATGACCACCGTTGGGCTCACCCCAGCCCCAGAAGTGGGTGGACTACTCGCTCTTCATCATCAAGAAAGACATTAAATAACAAAAGAAACTAACTTGCATTGATTTAAATAAAGAAAGCTTACAACCAACAAGACAAATCCTCTTTCGCCTTTCCACCTTGCTCGCCACAAACTCTCTCTCTCTACTCCTACTTACTTGAATGGAATTGAATTGGAATAAGATTGAATGATGAAAAACTAGCCCCTAAGGCTTTATTTATAGCCTTCTATTCCTTGCTATTCAAGGATAGAATATATCTATCTATATCTAAAAAGCTTAAAAGATAAATAAAAACACTTTAGGAATTAAATCTATAAAGGGGAAATAATATCTAAATCAGTAAATATCTTCTTGTTGATAGATCTTGTCTTCCATGGATAGTTGATAGATAGATGTAGGATAGACTCGGCCATCTCGGATTCCTTCGGCTCCAAGGACTCCCACAGCGCGTAGGATAGCTCAAACCGCGTAACGCGGCTTCGGGACGCGGCTCCTCGATCTCGACCAAGGCTCCTCGAGATCGAGTAGGATTGACGTCGACTTTGTTGGCTGGACTTGGTCGGGTAGCTCTGCTCGACATGGCTCGGACTTGTGCTCCTGGCTCCTCGATCTCGACTAAACAACTCGAGATCGAGTAAAGGTGATCGATCATGGTTTGGCCTGGTGACGTCAAGCAACTTCTCTTCGACATGGCTCGGGTGCCAGCTTCCGGGTTCCTCGATCTCGAGTAGGTTTACTCGATCTCGAGTAGAGTGTAACCCGGCATGTCTTCGTCTTCGGCTTCTCGATCAGCTCCTCCTCGACCAGACACTCCTTGGACATTTTTGGTCGATCTCGAGTAAAAGTACTCGATATCGAGTAAATCTCTCAGCTTTCTGCTCTGTTCTTAAAACACACTTTCCCGAGTCCTCGTTCGTCGGATTGACGCATATGACCATGCGTTGAAAAGCTCTTTTTGAGGGCTACAACTCTCATGAAGACATCAAAGCTTGATTCGGAATGATGAATACCGAAATATGGTCGTTTCTCCAGCTGCACCATTCTTAGCTTCTCCATGAGTTTCCTTTAAGCTCAAAAGTGTGTCCGATTTCTGCGAAATTAAACAGAAACTAGTGTAGACTTCATAATTTGGAAAATAAGCAAAAAATACATAGATTCTGTACATTCTCAACCCAAAATATATAAAATGACAGAATAAGGGGCTAAAATAGATATAAAAACATGGCATAAAACATGGACATCAACAGTGTCACATGACATATTTCACGTGTCACCTGTTTGAATTTGCTGATTTACATTTCTGATTGTGTCTGCCATTTTCATAAGGAAATCACCCCTGTCACCTCTTTGTATGCCTTTGTCACATGACGGATTTCACATGTCACTATTATTTCGACCCAAACATTATAAAAACAAGTATGTGGATAAAGAAACCCCAACTGCATATGATGTTCATAGAAGACTAACATCTACTAACTAACCAATTTTATAAAATACTACAACTTATCACCAACAGATATCATAACATCCTACAAGCTTTGAGCAATAAAGTTCATAAAGTACAATCACAACAATGTTCATAACCATCTAGTGAAAAGAAAAACAAGCTCTGATATAAGGTGGTCAGGTGTACCCTCCGTCTCCCCGCCCCTGTGTTCGTTGTCCTCAGTCTTCCCATCTTTGTTCCTTGTTAAATCGCAGTCACCTCAACATCCATGTCTGGGTCCTCTCCACCCTTCCCCCCATCCTTGACAAGCACCTCCTCATCCTCTTCCTTGCTAACATCTTCGACACCATCCTTTTGACGGACCATAAGAGCTTGCCTTATCACCTTGTCCTTGTAGGGGATTCTCCCTGACTTCAGGTGCAATCGCTGTAACCACATCGACATAAACGGCCTTAAAAACAAATTCAAACTTTAAAATAGATCCCTGATTTCCCATGTCACTCAACATAAAACATCATGACACCCAAAAACAAACTTACCTCCTCATCCTTTCGTGCCCCCCTCTCCCATCTCCTTCCTTTTCATCGACAAGTTTGTCTTCAGCTCCATCTTTCCCAACATCACTCTCCTTCTCTGCATCAATGTTAAAAGAAGCGCTAGCATCCCTTTCTCTTTCTTCCTCGGCTCTTCCTATCTCTTTAGCAACCAGCAATCCATTGACGAACTCCTCCAACACTTTCATCTACAAAGATTAGGTTTTTAGCATCACTCATACGAACTAAGGTGCACAAAAGCATTCAGAAAACAACATCGATTGACCTCGGTACGTCAAAACTCATTTATAATTAAGAAACGAGCCCAATTAAAACAGAAAACGACATTGTTGTCCAGCAATCAATGAAATTGAAATAAAAAATAAGAGAATGACATCAAAGGGAATATGTGGTATTCGTAGGACTATTCAAGTTCATATCAGATTCTAGTTGTCACTTAATTTCAGATCGAAATGATCGATTAGGACAATATCCTTTAAATATCAACATTTACGTTGAAAAAGCCCAATCCGAGAAGGCCACCATTTTTAGTGGGGCCCGGAAATCTACCTAATGGAATGACCAACTATCATGACGGACTTACCTGACCCGCGTCAAAAAGATCGACGCGGCCCAACCTGTGCCGCAGGAAGTTAGCAAATAATCTTTAATAACAAGGGATGATTCCCTTATCGGGTTTTTCCTAGACAATTTGGAAGTTTGATCCATTTACCTGTCGTCGGTGAATAACTTGAGATTAATAAATGGCAATCCTTAATAGAATTTTACACTAAAGACGGACAGTGGTTTTTATTCACAGAGTTTGACATTGTGACCGATGTAGGCTCTTTTCATTTTATCGGATTTCTTCCTACGCGTATGGTTCTTCTTGATCTTCTGTTTCCTGGGTTCACTATGTCCTCTTCCGCCCCTTTTTCCCAAATCGTCCCCCTTTACCTTATGAAGTTTCTCCCTATTTATAGATATTTGATTCTCTTGCATGTTGTGCCACGTGGTGCTCAACCTTCAACACGTGTTGTACTCATGGGAAGTGGGCATGGCTGCCACGTTTCTGTTCTTTTTCATCCGCGGATGATTGTATTTGAATGGCAGTTTGGACCTTTGTCTGCGAATATGGGTTTCTTGTTTATTTTTTATTTAATTGTTCGTACTTTTTATATTTCGGCAGATGTTTTTAGTATTGGTTTAGTCACAGCTCCTCGGGTCGTGTTGATTATGTCTAGTAATTGACGCGGATCGACGAAAAAATATAAACATCTGTAGTTTTGTTGTCGTTTGTTGATTCTAATGGGATTAATGGGCCTTTTCTTCATCGAGTCACGGCCCAATTTGGGCCCATTAGGCCCATGTGTGTTTGGAATTTCAAACGACGGTCATTTTTCTATAAGTTACCCCGTTCCGTTCTCTTTTTCACCCAACGCTTGTCTTTTTCCACTTTCCGCAATTTTTAATCCATATCCTTGTCTTCAGCCTTCCGACGGCGGTTTTCTAGGGTTCCGGCCGTTTAGCTTTGAAGTTTCTGGTGGTTTTCTTCAATTCCCTCAAGGTATTTCTTCTTGTTCTTGGCTGTTCTTGAGTTTTCTTTGTTGAGTTCTTTGATTTTTTGTCCTTTAGATCGCGAATTTGGGTATGGAATCGTCTCAAGGGTGTTTTTGGATGAAACCTTACCTTGTGTGAGTAAAAACTCGTTCAATTTTCTTCTAGTTTCTTTTTAGAAATGGCTAATCTCAACAAGGAGGGTGACTTATTAGAAGATTTTGAGAGGGATGAAGGATGGAGAGGTGGTGTTGTCTCATCCTCTCAAGCGCGTATGTCTCCGGAGATACTTTCCTCCTCCTTTGGGTGTTCTTCTTCTTCTTCTGATGATTCTTCGTCAGAGTCATCTTCTTCTACATCCGCGTCTACCCCGGATCGAATTGGTCCTAATGGTAGCCCTATTAAGGTGAGGAGGCGTCGGAAGCGTTCTGACCCTGATTAATATTCTTCACCTTACTCAGTTTCTTCTTCTTCGAAGGGATGCGCATACGGTGAAAATCCAACTGTTGTGGATGTCTCGGGTGCTAGTTCTTCTGTGGACGCGGGGACATTGTCTGCATCTCAGTCGGCGAATCAAGAGTCGGAGGAAGTTTGGATCCCTTATGAGCTTCCTCCTATTGGTGTAGCAGAAGCACCTAAGGTAATTCGTTCTAAGGAGAACTTGAGCGATTTGGACACCCCTGTGTACAACTTAAAGGACCTTGATTCTTGTCTCTTTTGGGGGGATTTCAAACCTCTTCCTCCTCCAATCAACCGTCCACCAATTGTGCTTGAAAGAGTTCATCCATGGAGGTCCCCAATTGGTAAATTGAGGGGTTGTACGAATCTATTGAACCTTGGAGATCTCGATGCTCTTTCGCGAGTCTTCCCATGGCCAGCGGGTGTTGAATTCTGTCTTCCCGAGGAAGGAGGTGGTTGTCTGGACGCTTATGAAGATTGTTTAGTCGTATATGCCGCGAGCCTATCTCAGGGTTTCCGACTTCCTCTTCATCCCCTTTTCTCAAAGTTCTTGGAAGAATATAATCTGAGTCCTGCTCAGATTGTTCCCAATGGTTGGATGTTCTTTACAAGTTTTGTTATGAGATGCAAGGAAATTGGTGTTGCCCCCTCTTTGAAGTTGATGCTTAGTATTTTTTCTCTGAAAAAGGGGACTCAAGACACAAGATTTTATCAATGCAACTCAAGTTGTAAGTACATGGAGAGGTTGTCAAGCAAACCAAACTAGAAATACAAGTGGTTTTTGGTCCGCGACAGATCCGGACAAGGCTTTAGTTGTCGAACGGTCCCAGGGCCTTTTTGTTCTGCTTCAAAACCAAAAATTTCCAATCTTTCTCAGTTCAAGCTGTCTTTTTCTCATATCCCTAGATTTCCATAGGATAAAATGTTATCCGCGTTCCGTCTTGAGATGGCTGGCTTGAGCATGCCTCATCCGCGACTAGGTGGCTTCTTTATTTAATGAGTTGCGTTTTCATTTTTTACTTTTCTTAAAATGGATAACTTATTGGAAAATGCATTGTTTTTTCCAGACAAAATGGATCTGGATGCGCTTTTGAAGCGGCACAAAGCTAAAGCGGGAAAGAAGAGGAAATCGAGTCCTGTAGCCAATGACCCTCCTGTCCCTCCTCCTGTTTTAGAAGGGGTATCAAACGCTGATGTTAGTATCGTGGATGAGACTGGCGTTTTAGCCTAATCTTCATCGTTGGTCCCTGCTCTTCAAGAGAAACAAACTGGTCCATCCGCGCCGGAATCTTCAAGATCCAAAAGGAGGAAATTTGCCATAGCTGTTGGGCCATCTGCATCATATAAGAAGGGGCTCTTTTTGGAGGGTGTGGCTACTCTTCGGGAATTCCCTATCCCAGGTTTCGATCCGGTTGACCTACAAGGTCTTGCTTTTCCAGCCAAAAAACATTGCTTTCCGGAGCAAGGGTATGTTAAGCGTTTGGACCCTGTCACTCTCTCCTCTAACTTTGATCGTTTAATCCAGTGGGTAAGTTTAAATTCTCTTGTTGTTTCCCATTTACATTTTCTTGACGCGTTCTATTATCAGATTTTCTTACTTTTACTCCAATTTTGTAGTTGAGGGTGATCCAACCGGATGTTGAGAGACGCCTGGTATGCGGAGAGGAAGATCTTAGGAAGAAGGATGAAGAAATCAAAAAATTGAACCACAAGCTCCGTATCTTGGGGAACACCGTAGGGGATCTAGCTTCAGTGGAAAAATTTAGGAAGAGGTCGGTTGACCTTCACGAGGAGGTGCAGACTCTGAAGGAGGCCATGGCTGTTTTTCAAAAGAAATATGATGATTTGAAAGCTTCTTCAAACTCTGTTGTCTCCCGCGTCAAAGAGTTAGAGGCTTCTAAAGGTGTCTCACAGAAGCTTCTTCAAACAAAACAGGCTGTCATAGATAAGATGGAGGAAGACTTTTCTATTCTTCGCGAGGAGCAAACCATCACCAAACAGGAGCTCGAAATTGCCAAGGCACGATCAGATCAGGATGTGGCTCTACAATGGCTTCAGGGTCCTGATGGTTTGAAGCATCTATCCTCTGAGTGGATCAAAACAGAGGTTGGCCTCTCTTTCCTATCTTCCGTGGCGAAAGCCTGTCTTGAGACTCCAAAAGGCTCCAGCATTCTGAAAGATAAATGCTTCAGTTATTTCCGAAAGGGAATGGTTGCGGGGATCAACCAGAGTGTGACGCGTTCATTAAGCAACCCTGGTATCCCTTTAGAAAAGTTCGAGCCTACTTTGGAGAGTGCTGACTGGGGTCTTTCAAAAGAGGAGATGGACGCGGAAGACTCTTATTCTGAAGATGATGATGGTGATGAAGCGGAGGAAGAAGTTGAGAAGGCAACCTCTGCTTGAAAGACTTTAGCGTTTTCGGGGTTTTTTGTGTAGTAGTGAAACAATGGGAATCCATATATGGTTTTCTGGTTTTTGGTACACCTTTGAGATACTTCCTTCGTTTTGAAAAAAGGTTGAAGATCTCTCTGGTTAAAACATTTGTGTTGCTTGCATGCTTTGTTTGTGGTAAATATTTATGCATTTATATTCCAGATTTTCCAAGTGTTGAACGGGTTTGTCCTGGTGTTCAAAACCTGTCACCACTTGTCTTTATTCTTTTGGGTGAATTCCTCTTTTTAAGGTCTCGATTTCTATCTCTTGTTACCTCCTGAGTTGCATTAACCGGTTGCACTTATTGCAAGTATTATGTCCTCCGGAAATTTTAATCCTTGGGCCTTTTTTCAAAAGATCGAGAATGTGGAACAACTTTCCCGGCTAGTGAGTTTCCTTTAGTTTTGTTTTAAATGAAGTTTGAGTTTTCTCAACTTAAGCCTTGATTTGATTCACATGTGGGTTATGCCTCCCCAATTTGAGGCTGAGTATGGACCTCTTCCGCCACGATGGGCCTTTCTTTCTTCTTATCTTGTCCGCGATTTTCCTGTGGCTGTATCATGGAGCGAAAACGGTCTTTTTCAAATTGACAATGGTTGGGATGAATTCCTCATGCTTCATCACCTGGGAGTAGGGAGCGCGATGATGTTTTTTCACAAGGGCAATGTTTCCTTTCAAGTTTGTCCGCGTCGTGAAGTTGTGGACGAACCGAAGGCTACCTCGGACTCAGTCTCTTCATCGTGCAGTTTTAATTGAGTTATTTCCACGTTATCCTTTTGTAATTTTTCAAGCTTGTCTCCTGATATAAGCCTTTGAGCAGAACAAAATAAAGCAAAAAAGAGGAATTCATGATTTCCTTACTAGTTTCACATGTTTTCCAGACTGGAATAAAAGAGAGGGATATTTATTATTACTAAGAGGAACTGCGTACAGAAACCTTTCACAGGGGTTGGATCCTTCTAGGCTCGTTACATAGTTGACGCGGAGAATTTATTAGGGGATCAAGGATGGCCTACTTCTCCATTTTCTTCGCTATCTGGGCTGACAACATCAACTTCAAAGATAGAATCACCCATGTAGGTGAAGATCAACGCAGACCCGACATTAACTTGATTTGCTTGTGTAAAGTCGCGCCACCCTTGGGTTAGCCAAAAAAGGCCATCTTCATCTTTGTCTACTTTCACCTCGTGCTCTTGGTTGGTGCGGGACCAGAGTCTGGCCTGTGTGTGAGCGTCTTCGTCGATTAGGACATACGTGAGAGGGAGGCGAAGGGTTTGAAGTTGCTCTTCCCTCATGATGACTCTGTAGAAAGCCCTAGGCTGTAGGTTAGGATCCATTTTGTTCTTAAGATTGCACTCTACTCATGGATGCTTTGGGCATGTTTTATACTTGTCTCATGGGGCTTACTTGTCTTTGGTTTCGTCGCTTTTTACTGATAAGTAACTTTAATTTCCTTTATTGGGTTTTTTCTTTTATCGGTTTTGGAAAAAGGTTTTAACACCTGGTTAATTTGTCTTGGAAAAAGCGGGACGCGTGCCCTTGGGGGTTGTGCCATCTGTTTGCATGTCACACATGTGTTCCGTTTGACTGTTCCCCTGTTACCGATAAGTAAAGGGTTTTTTACTGTTTTTTCCAACCTCATCGAGATGCAGGGGATCTACTATAGTTCCACCCCTGTCCTTTAGGGCAGACGGAGTTGTCGAGTCGGAAACCCGTTGGGCTTTCTTTCAAGCGATTGATCATCCAGAGCAGTTTTTGCAATTGGTGAGATAACTGTATTAGAGATCTTTAGAAAACTTATCTTTAACTAATACTTCCTTATTTTTAGTTACTTCCACTTCGGTTTGAAGAGGAGTATGCCGACACTATTCCCGGTCAGGTTTTTCTTTCATCTCATTTATTGAGCAACTTCCTAGTTTGCATAGAGCGGCTCAACGGTGGTCTTCTTTATTTTGGCCGCGGATGGAAAGACTTTGTTGATTCCCACGGCTTCGAGCAGGGGGTTTCTATGATTTTAACTCACATGGGTGAAGCTCACTTTGAAGTTCAGGTGGTGAGTCCGCGTGGGGGAAATAACGATGATCGGGTGGTGAATCCGCGTGGGGGAAATAACGATGATCGGGCTCCTCCTGAAATAATTTCGAATGGTTTTTAAAATGTTTAGCCTAGAATAATGTTTCAGTTTCTTTCAACTGTTTATTAATTATAAGTTTATCCAGCTTATGGCAATCACTTCTGGGAATCTCTCAGTTTATGCATGTTAGTTTTTCGAGGTCATGATGTCCATTTTACAGGTTTTCTGAGAAATTCAGTAACAGTGTTTACTATTTATCTCATGCATGGTGCCTGTGGTTCCAGTCTTGATGATGTGACATTTCAAATTTATTTGTTTAATACTCCTGCCTTTCGACACATGTCCAGATCTTTGTTATATAAAAGAGAGGGTGTGAAAGAAGCTATTGAACTCATTGCTGCGCTTTCGTGATGCCCTCTATGGCTAGTTTACCTTGGTCTTTCTTTGAGAGGATTAGTTTTCCTGAGCAACTTCTCCGTTTGGTTAGTTTGTCTGCTGTTGATTGATTTTTTCCCTTTTCATCAAGTTAGTTTATTTTCCAACACTTCTTGAAATCTGTTGCTTTTGTTAGTCGTTGCCCCTATGTTTCAAAGATAGACTTGGGCCAGAACTTCCCAGGAATGTTCTTCTGTCCACCAGGATTCTTCGTGATTTCCCGGTGGAGGTTTCACGTGGAGACTATAGGGTTCCATTTTTGAGGGGTGGTTGGAATGACTTTGCCGAGACTCACAGCGTCCATATTGGCTCTTCCCTTACTTTTATTCACAAAGGAGGGAATCGCTTCGATGTCCAGATCTTAGATGATGTGGGAGATGAGGTTGATGCGGAGTGGGCCTATTCGGAGCCAGACGGTCCTCCTTCAATTGGATTTCGTTTAAGTCAGGGCAGAACTCGTATCATCCCAGGGCGTTTTCCGCGGACATAGGTTGAAGGATACTTGTTTTAATCATGTGTCTATTGCTTTGATTTCTTTCAATAATAATGATACTTTTTTGGGCACCCCAAAAGAACATCCCTTTTGTAATATTTCGATAGTGGTCAACCTACGAGTTCGGTTTTGGTGATAGGTTGGCCACCCTTTATCTCAAGTGTCCTGATTAATGACTAAGTATTGTTTTTGAAAATGTAGATTCAATTAGAGACCTGACGCGGACATAAGCTCCAGCGTCTTAGGTCTTCCTATTAGATATTTGCTCTGGGAATGCAGATTTGATTAGCAGCCTGACGCGGAGCCAAGCTCCAGCGTCTTAGGACTTAATGTAAAATATCAACTCTGAGAATGCGGATTCGATCAGAGGCTTGACGCGGAGCCAAGCTCCAGCGTCCTAGGACTTATTGTAAAATATCAACCCTGAGAATGCGGATTCGATCAGAGGCCTGACGCGGAGCCAAGCTCCAGCGTTTTAGGACTTATTGTAAAATATCAACCCTGAGAATGTGGATTTGATTAGCAGCCTGACGCGGAGCCAAGCTCCAGCGTCTTAGGACTTAATGTAAAATATCAACTCTGAGAATGCGGATTCGATCAGAGGCCTGACGCGGAGCCAAGCTCCAGCGTCCTAGGACTTATTGTAAAATATCAACCCTGAGAATGCGGATTCGATCAGAGGCCTGACGCGGAGCCAAGCTCCAGCGTTCTAGGACTTATTGTAAAATATCAACCTTGAGAATGCGGATTTGATTAGCAGCCTGACGCGGAGCCAAGCTCCAGCGTCTTAGGACTTAATGTAAAATATCAACTCTGAGAATGCGGATTCGATCAGAGGCCTAACGCGGAGCCAAGCTCCAGCGTCCTAGGACTTATTGTAAAATATCAACCCTGAGAATGCGGATTCGATCAGAGGCCTGACGCGGAGCCAAGCTCCAGCGTCCTAGGACTTATTGTAAAATATCAATCCTGAGAATGCGGATTCGATCAGAGGCCTGACGCGGAGCCAAGCTCCAGCATCCTAGGACTTATTGTAAAATATCAACTCTGAGAATGCGGATTCGATCAGAGGCCTGACGCGGAGCCAAGCTCTAGCGTCCTAGGACTTATTGTAAAATATCAACTCTGAGAATGCGGATTCGATCAGAGGCCTGACGCGGAGCCAAGCTCCAGCGTTCTAGGACTTTTTGTAAAATATCAACTCTGAGAATGCGGATTCGATCAGAGGCCTGACGCGGAGCCAAGCTCCAGCGTCCTAGGACTTATTGTAAAATATAAACTCTGAGAATGCGGATTCGATCAGAGGCCTGACGCGGAGCCAAGCTCCAGCGTTCTAGGACTTTATTAAGAAGTATCATTAAGTGCATATCATTATAAAAAGCTCCCTCTAACCGCTTTATTTGATCTTTGCGGGGGCGACTCATTTTTATATTTAGCTATTTATCGATTACACATAATACTTTTTTAGGTTGTCCGCGTTCCAAGTCTTGTTCAAGATGATTCCTTCAGGAGTGCTGAGTTTATATGCGCCTCTTTGAACTTCCTTGATGATTATATATGGTCCTTCCCAATTGGGATCTAGCTTCCCCCCTGAGGTGGCTTGTCGTAGCACTAGATCTCCTTCTTTAAGATGTCGCGGGGAAATTCGTCTATCTTGATACTTGGAAAGCCTCCTCTTATATTCTAGTTCCTTCAAAGTGGCCGTTATTCTGCGTTCTTCTATGAGATGGAGCTCAAACTCCAGCGCTTCATCATTGATGTCCGGGTCATAGGTAATTATCCGTGCTGACGGTATCAACCTCTCAACTGGGATAACCACATCCATTCCAAAGACTAAAGAGAATGGGGTTTCTCCAGTGGGAGTCTTGGCCGATGTGCGATAAGACCAGAGTACCAATGGTAAGAGTTCTGCCCAACGCCCTTTTGCTGTGTTGACGAGTTTCTTTTGTATCCCAAGTAATAACTGTCGGTTAGTTATTTCCGCCTGCCCATTCGTTTGTGGGTGGGCCAAAGATGAAATTTCAAGATTGATTCCCAGTCCAGCACAGAAATCTCTGATCGTTTCGCAATCAAATTGAGGTCCATGGTCTGTGATTATCGTTTCGGGTACCCCGAAGCGGCAAACAACATTCTTCCACAAAAACTTCCTCACTTTTTCCGCGGTTATTAATCCCATTGCTTCGGCCTCAGCCCATTTAGTGAAATAATCTACGAGGACTAAGACATATTTCAACTGTCCGGGGGCTGTGGGAAAGGGACCAAGGATGTCCATTCCCCAGATGGAAAAAGGACAAGCTCCGGTTATGCTTTTCATCGTCTCAGAAGGACGGTGATTCAGATTTCCGAACTTTTGGCACGCGTCACATTTCTGTATATAACTTTGAACATCATGTCTCATAGTGGGCCAGTAATATCCCAACCTGATCGCTTTGACCACAACAGCTCTCCAACCCTGGTGATGTGAACAAACTCCATCATGCAGTTCTTCCACTACCCGACTTCCTTCTTCTGACAATATGCATAATAGATCTGGTAAGCAATACCCTCTCTTGTACAGTTTTCCTTCCCTGATGGTGAATCGAGAGGATTTGACAAGTATCTTCTTAGCGGCGGTTCTATCTTCAGGTAGGGTTCCCTTGCCTAAATAATCCGCGATCGGTGCTCTCCAATCTTCTGTCTCCATTTCTTGTACCTGATAGATTTCTTGAATAAGTCTTCGGGTACTCATCCTTTCAAGAATCACCTCTTTTCCTACTTCTTCTGGCATTACTGCTCCCAATCGTGCCAACGCGTCCGCTTGATGGTTATCATCTCTAGGAACAGATGTCAAACAAAAACTCAAGAAAGCTTTGGAGAGTGCTCGTGCTTTTCTCTGGTAATCTGGCATTAAACCAGTTCTTGCCTCATATTCCTCTGTTATTTGCCGCGTCACTACTTCTGAATCGGTGTAAACTGAGACTTGCCTAGCCCCTTTAATCAAAGCTATTTCCAGACCAGCTAGTAAGGCTTCATACTCGGCTTCGTTATTGGTAGTCTGAAAATCCAATTTATAGGCATAATTGTACTGCCGCTCATCAGGTGCCGTTAAAGTAACTCCTGCTCCGCATCAATCCTTGTTAGTTGCACCATCTACCCTGAGTGTCCACTCGCTTTTTTCTGTTAGAGAACTCGATTTGAAACTTGTTTCGCTGATGAAATCGGCCAGGGACTGAGCGAGGGTTGCTTTCCGCAGAGTATACTCTATTTCAAACTCTGTGAGTTCGACTGCCCATTTCATCATTCTTCCTGATAAACATGGCGAGTGAAGGATTTATCGCATGGGCAAATCTGTCATAACTCGGATAGGATGATCTTGAAAATAAGGCCTTAGCCTTCTTGCTGCGAATACTAAGCACAAGATCATTTTC
Source organism: Persicaria tinctoria (assembly GCA_037127255.1). Classification (NCBI taxonomy): domain Eukaryota; kingdom Viridiplantae; phylum Streptophyta; class Magnoliopsida; order Caryophyllales; family Polygonaceae; genus Persicaria; species Persicaria tinctoria. Next base: position 62,810,710 of record JBANSL010000008.1, on the reverse strand, counting down.
TCTACTGGTTCGTATCTCGTCTTCGCGTCCTGAAGAACACGACTGATGTAATAGACTGGGAATTTTTCTTCTCGCGTCAAGACTGCACTGATAGTGACATTTTTTACAGATAAATACAGATGGAGGGCCTCTTGTCTCTCAGGTTGGTGAAGGGTAGGAAGCGATGTTAGAAAAAGTTTCAAATTTTCGAAAGCTTCCTGTAATTCAGGAGTCCACCGTATCGGCCCTTTTTTCTTGAGCAGAGCAAAGAAAGGCAATGACTTATCCGCCAAGCAGGAGCAGAAACGGCTTAAGTAGTTCACTGCTCCATTCAAAGATTGTAACTCTTTGATCGTTCGCGGCGGTTGAAGATTTTGAATTGCTGTAACTTTTTCAGGATTTACGTCAATTTCTCTATGGCTAACCATAAAACCGAGGAATTTCCCAGAATCAACTCCAAAGACGCATTTTTCTGCATTTAAATTCAAACCTCCTCTTCGAAGAGAATCAAAGGTCTCCTATAAATCCGCGGCATGATCCTCTGCACTTTCGCTTTTGACAACAATGTCATCAACATAAATTGATACGTTCCTGCCAATCTGACTACGGAAGATCCGATCGACTGTTCTCTGAAAAGTTGCCCCAGCATTTCTAAGTCCGAAAGGCATGACGCGGTAGCAAAAAATTCCCTGACTGGTAATAAAAGTTGTAGCTTTTTTATCTGAGGGGTCCAAGTTTATCTGATTGTATCCTGAGTAAGCATCGAGAAAGCTCAGGACTTTGTTCCCCGCGGTCCCATCGACAAGCTCATCTATGGATGGCAGAGGATAACTATCTTTTGGGCAGGATTTGTTAAGATCAGTAAAATCGATACACATCCTCCACTTCCCGTTAGATTTCTTCACTAGAACAACGTTTGAGAGCCATTCAGAATCTTCCACTTCCTCTATGAAGCATGCTTCTAAAAGTTTATTAGTTTCTTCTCTTGCTGCAGCAGCTTTCTCTGGGCCATTTTTCTCCTTTTTTGCACTATGGGCTTCGTTCCTGGACGAATCCTTAAGGTGTGTAAAGCTATCGCAGACGGGACACCTAGCAGGTCTCGAGGACTCCACGCGAAAATGTCTCTTGACTTTGCTATGATCTCTAAGACTCTAGCCCTTTCTCTTGCTTCCAGAGCATGTCCCAGATAGACTTTCTCCTCTGGATTAGGAAAGGGTGTAAATGCAACTTTCTCATCCGCGGTAGGCACCTTGACTTCCATCGGCCGGACCTCTAGTTCAGCTTCTGAAAGCTCGACTGAGTCATTATCTCCAACCTCAGACTCGCAATTCTCACTAATACACATGACTTCCTTATTTTTCTTGATGGAGGTCAGATAACAGCTTCTACTTTCTGGTTGTTGTCCGCGGACCTCGCCTACTCCCCCTCCGGGTAAGGGGAACTTCCCTAAGAAGTGGTAGATTGAAACTACCATTTGGAACTTATAGAGTGAGACACGGCCCAACAAAGCATTATACACAGTGGGAATCTTTACTACTGTGAACACAATATTTTCCATTCGTCTGTTTGGAGACGTCCCCAGAACAACTGTAAGCTCGATTGTGCCAGCCACCTATACTTCTCCTCCCGAAAATGTGATTAGCGTTCCTGGATATGGTTTCAACGAAGCCGCGGAGATTCCCATTTGAGAAAAAGCTTCCCATGACAGGATGTCCACAGAAGATCTTGTGTCAATAAATACTCTCTTCACGGTCTTGGCAGCAATCTGTGCGTGAATGACCAGCGGGTCTGAGTGCGGCATTCTTATTTCCTCCGCGTCTTTTGGAGTGAAGAAAATGTTTTCATGCTGCGTAAGAGAAATTCTTCTGCTTGACGCGGATGGTGGCTGCCTCCCTTCTCTTTCGTAGTTTCCTTTTTCCTGCCTGCTGGACCCAGTCATTGACAAACCTCCTGCGAGGGTGTTGATGAAGCCTTCTGGTTCTGGTATTTGACCTGCTTCTGTCTTTTGAGCTTCTCTCTGATTGAGAGATCTCTGAGCTGCGGGCGTGTAGTTGTTCCTTCCTCCGCGTCCTCTTCTTCCTCTCCCCCTTCCCCTGTTGTGGAACGGGAGATCCCTACGCGGATCCTGTTGCCTGTTGAATCGTTCTTGCGGATTTCGAGGTTCGTCAAACCTAAAATCTCGGTCCTCCCACCGAGGTCTGTGATCGGGTCGGTTCTCCCTCCCAGGTGGAGATCTCATATCGCGATGCTCGTGTTGATTCTCTCGCGGATGATGAGAACGCGGATGATTTTCCCTGTATCGAGATCCTTGACCCTTTTCTAAATTCATATGTACTTCATCACGGTGGGGGCGAAAATCTATAGCTTCTGAATGATGCCTCGGTGGCTTGGCTTTCTCTTTTCTGAATTTTCCTACCAATTTCCCGAAAGGTCCTGAATTCCCAGTATTTGCCTTGGAGCTGGACGCGACTGCTTCTTCTGCTTCGATCTGTCTAGAGACTCGCTCTCTTAGGTCATCATAAATTGTGGGCTTCTTTCGAAACAAATATGTCTTGAAATCTCCTTCAGCTAGATTGCCCATAAGTATGATAATGGCTGATTCATGATTGAAGTTAGGGATTTGAACCACCATACTGGTGAATCGAGTGAAAAAGTGCCCCAAGGATTCCCCAGCTCCTTGCCTGATGGAATTCAAGTCGAGCATAGTCTTCTTTCTTGACCGCGCACTCCCAAAATGAGAAGTGAAGATGTGAGATATCTGAGCGAAATTGGTTACAGACCCCTTGGGAAGGTTAGTGAACCAAGTTAGCGCGATCTTCGTTAAGGTTGAGGGAAACGTTCTGCACAACATGGCATCATTATATTCGTTTATCCCCATTGTTGTAGCAAAATGACAGAGATGATCTTCGGGATCGGTTGTTCCATCATACTTCATGAGGTTCACATCCCTCCACCGTTTCGGTACTGCTGCTGAGCAAAAATCTCTTGAGTAAAAACTGATGGAAAACCTGCTGGTGCATTTTCATTTCTCTTTTCTATAGAATCAGACTTTGTGGAGGTGGAAACATCTGTCGACTTATCCCCGCGTCGGTGTTTATTTTCTCTGTAGTTGTGATCATTTTGCCACGCCTGGTTTGGTATCTCTTGGTTATGAAAACCATAGTTCCAGTTACTGGGATTATCATAAGCTGTGTTGCGCCGATCAAAATTCCCATACTGTCCTTCTGGTCTATAGTTTCCCTGCTGACGCGGATTCTGCCCCCATTGATCATAGTAAAAGTACTGAGCCCGCTCCTGCTGAAAAGGGTTTGGCTGTTCATGTCGCGCCTCATAATACCAGAAGTTTTGTGGGACGAATCCTCCGTCTAGTCCATACTGAATACCATAAGGTTGTGGAGGAGTTTCAAGATTCTGTTCCCCCATTTCCGCGTCAGGATTAGTTTGTGGCGTAAGAGGGACATACATGCTAGAGGCTTCTTGGTCCTGGTGAAACCCTTGACTCGTGTTTTGAGCCTGATTGTTCTGGCTATCACTCATCTCCTCGCTATTGTGGATCTGTCGTCCACAAGAAAAGTTTGATGTTAAACATCTGAGAACTTACATTTATAGATTTTAATCAATTAAATAGGAAACCCCTTAGTGTGAGGGGGTTCCCACAGACGGCGCCAGTGAAAAAGCCCAATCCGAGAAGGCCACCATTTTTAGTGGGGCCCGGAAATCTACCTAATGGAATGACCAACTATCATGACGGACTTACCTGACCCGCGTCAAAAAGATCGACGCGGCCCAACCTGTGCCGCAGGAAGTTAGCAAATAATATTTAATAACAAGGGATGATTCCCTTATCGGGTTTTTCCTAGACAATTTGGAAGTTTGATCCATTTACCTGTCGTCGGTGAATAACTTGAGATTAATAAATGACAATCCTTAATAGAATTTTACACTAAAGACGGACAGTGGTTTTTATTCGCAGAGTTTGACATTGTGACCGATGTAGGCTCTTTTCATTTTATCGGATTTCTTCCTACGCGTATGGTTCTTCTTGATCTTCTGTTTCCTGGGTTCACTATGTCCTCTTCCGCCCCTTTTTCCCAAATCGTCCCCCTTTACCTTATGAAGCTTCTCCCTATTTATAGATATTTGATTCTCTTGCATGTTGTGCCACGTGGTGCTCAACCTTCAACACGTGTTGTACTCGTGGGAAGTGGGCATGGCTGCCACGTTTCTGTTCTTTTTCATCCGCGGATGATTGTATTTGAATGGCAGTTTGGACCTTTGTCCGCGGATATGGGTTTCTTGTTTATTTTTTATTTAATTGTTCGTACTTTTTATATTTCGGCAGATGTTTTTAGTATTGGTTTAGTCATATGTGTCACCTTGAAAATGTCACATGTCATGAGTGCATTTACCCTTGTCACCTAAGTTATACAGATTATGCAGAAAACAAAGATATACGAATGAATCAGGTACTTTCCCATCCAATTCAAAACCAATGTCACCCAATTTCTCTTTCAAACAAAAAAATTCCAAATCAAACACGACTCAAACCTCAATCGTTCTTCTTCAATCGTCCACCAAAACATCACCATATCCCAATTTCAACTCTCACAATTACTACCATCTTCAGGCTTCCTAAACCCTAACCGGCAATTTTCCCTAACCATACCCGAAAACCGCTCTCCTCATCCTTCAATCGCACCCACCATTGTCACCCTTCCACAACTCATCACTCAACCCACCGTTGACATTCAATATCTAAACCCCATAGCAAGTGCCATCACCACACACCCCACAACCCATGTTGGCACAAAACGGAGAAGATAAGTGAAATGGAGAGGGGGACGTACCTTTAAAGTCCAGCACCGGCGTTCTTCGCTTTTCCTCGACACTCCGACAACGGTGGATCTTCCGGCCTCCTCCCTATCGAAATCGCCGGTGTCTTCTTCCCTGCTTACGTTTTTGTTTGAAATGAAGAGAGAGAATAGTGAAATGGAGAGAGATAGTGTGATGATGATTCTCCCTTTTTTTTGGCCTCCCACCTAATGGCATTAAATGCCTCTGAATTTTTTTCCCTTTTCCTTTTTTTTCCCTTTTTTCTGCTCCCAAACTGGCTATCAAAGGTGGGGTGACATGCATTTTTGTGCAAAATTTTGGCAAAATGTCTATTTTTGTAATTTTTTCCATCTATGTGCTATTTGTGCAAGGTTTAAAAAAAAGGTCTATCTATGACCATTTTGCCATAAAATTAATGGTATAATTATTATTTAAAAATAATAATAATATATATATTATAAATATATTTGAATAATTAATACATCAAATAAATATAATAATAAAAGAGTGGGGGCCACTTGTGGTGTAAGTAGTGTTCTAAAAAACGGTCTTGGCGGCCGCCAAGACGGCGCCAAGACGGCGCCAAGACGCTTGGCGGACCCACACCGTCCCGAATTCGGCCTTTGCGGGGAAGGGCCTTGACGGGAACGAAACAACACCTTAGCGACCTTGGCGGGTGCAAGACGGAGACTTGGCGGCCTTGGCGGGTGCAAATCGGGCTTGGCGGGGAAGAGTTTTGGCGGGCACGGGACGGAGGCTTAGCGGTCTTGGCGGTTTTAAATTGAGATTATTTAGTTTTTATGGTTTCAAATTTCTCTATTATGAAGTCGTGATACTTATTTGAATATATCTATATGATTTTATATTTGATTCAGACAACTTTAAAAAGGGTCATGATGATTTTTTATTTGATATGCTATAAACTTAAAATTAATACATAGTTTATTACACAATATATGTTTTATACATAGTTTATTGAATGAATATAACGAAATAATCAAAAACCGTTTTATCCGCCAAGAACCGCTAATAAGGCCGCCAAACCGTCTTGGGGCTTAGCGGTACCCTGCCGTCAAGCATCCGCCGAGCGTTTTTTAGAACATTGGGTGTAAGAGATTACCTTAGTAGAAAGAGGTAATCTCTTCTCTCAAGGTTTGGTTTGCAATCATGAGTTTATCTTTCAAACCTATAAGAAAATAAAAACCTTGCACATGGTCTTAGAGCATCGGAATTGGTAAGGTTTATCAACCTCATAGCCCTCTTTTCTTTCCTATAAGGCTTCCCTATGAATGTGGGGTAAACCTCATGGAAGTGAAAGGGTTGGGCAAACCCCAGCAGAGAGAGGCAGCCCCATCTCCTTCCCCTTCTCTTTTTCAAAATAATAAAAATATGGCTTTTATAAATTTTTATTAGGTTGATTAAATTTTGATTGGTTAAAAATATGTGTTGGGGTATAAATAAAGTTAAAAAAATAGTAATGGGGTAAACTTATGGGTGTGGGTTAAAAGTTAGAAATTCTTAAGGTATGAGGTAGAGTTAGTAGAAAATATGAGGTGTCAAAATATTACGAGGAGAGAGACGGGTTTACCCCATGAGTGGTGATGCTCTTAGATTGCTAACTTTGTTAGGTGGAGCTAATATTAGTCTTTCATAAGGATATAGCCCATCAATCAAACAAGTGAATCTCGTTCTATAGATGATAGATCCTTGTTCTTTGTAGTTTTCACCTCCCAAACTAAAATCCGGGATCCGTCACCGAATGACAGGAAACTTTATTTGGCCAAATTGGACGAGCGGTTTCAGGGTCTTCTATGGCGCCCATCCACCGCCGCGCTCCTCCCATAACGGCGCCGAATCCGCGTTTGTTCCCTTCGATCGCCACCCTCCTTTCCGCCTCCAAGACCCACCTGGCGCTCCAGCAAGTCCACAGCCACATCATCCGCAAGGGCCTCGAAGCCGACAACTACATACTCTCCCGCTTTGTCTCCCGCTGCACCTCCTTCTCCCTCCTCCGCTACGCCTTCACCGCCTTCCTCTGCGTCCCCTTCCCCAACACCTGCCTTTGGAACTCCCTCCTCAAAGCCTACTGCGAGCACTCCTCCCTCGCACATTCGCTCTCCTTTTTCTCCCAAATGAGGACCTCCGACGCCGACCTCGATGGCTACACCTTCCCTCCGCTGATCAAGCGTTGTTCGGCCGAGTTGGCCGCATTGTTGGGGAAAGGTATTCATGCGCTGACTTTCAAGTTTGGTTTTGGCGGGGATTTGTTTGTTTGTTCGAGCTTGGTGGATATGTATGGAAAGATCGGGGAAATTGTGTGTGCACGAGAGGTGTTCGACGATATGCCTGTGAGAAACGAGGTTTCTTGGACGGCGATGATTGTTGGGTATGCGAATTTGGGGGACTTGGTTGGGGCTAGGAGGATGTTTGATGCAATGCCGAGGAGAAATGCGGCCGCTTGGAATGCCATTATTGGTGGGTATACGAAGTTTGGGGATTTGGAGAGTGCTAGGTTATTGTTTGATCAAATGCCTGAGAAAAATATTGTTTCTTATACCGTGATGGTTGATGGGTATTGCAAGGTTGGAGAGATGATTCTGGCAAGAGCTTTGTTTGAGGAGTGCCGAGAAAGAGACGTTGTTGTGTGGTCGGCATTGATGTCGGGGTATGCTCAAAATGGAATGCCTTGGCAGGTTGTGAATGTGTTTTCCGAAATGGAGTCGAGTGGTGTGAAACCGGATGAGTTTATAATGGTGAACTTAATGTCGGCATGCTCACAGATAGGGCATTTGGAGCTTGCTAAATGGGCTGATTCTTATGTAAGCAGTGGCTTGTTCAAGCTTCAGCAGACACATGTGGCTGCTGCTTTATTAGACATGAATGCTAAATGTGGTAACATGGATAGAGCTGTGAAATTGTTCAATGATATGCACGAAAGGGATTTAGTTTCGTACTGTTCCATGATTCAAGGGTTCGCAGTTCATGGTCAAGGAGCTGATGCAGTGGATCTATTTTATAACATGCTGAAAGAAGGGCTGAATCCGGATGCTGCGGCCTTCACGATAGTTTTGGCTGCTTGTAGCCGTGCAGGACTCGTGGAGGAGGGTCTTAGCTTATTTGATACAATGGTAAAGAAATACTCCATTGATCCATCACCTGATCATTATGCTTGTATGGTTGATCTTCTGGGTCGTTCCGGTCACTTGAATGCAGCATACAATCTTATACAATCTATGCCTATTGATCCTCATGCTGAAGCCTGGGGTGCATTGCTTGGGGCATGCAGATTACACGGGGATGTTGAGTTGGGTGATTTGGTTGCTAGGCGACTCCATGAGCTTGAGCCTTCTAGTGCTAGTAATTATGTGATTTTATCTAACATCTACGCAGCAGCAAACCGGTGGTTGGATGTCGTTGCAATAAGAAACGAGATAAAAGATAAAGGCCTTAGAAAGATATCTGGTCGCAGTTGGATTTAGCTACCCATACGCATCATCTTCTATCAAGTGACAGACAAGAGCTGTATTCTTGTCGCTCTGAGTGCTGTGCCCTATCACATTTCAGAACCACCAGTGTGATTTGTAGGCGCATAAAATTGGAAACACATCCGGTGATACTACTGGTGCTACTCATTCGACATCAACTATAGACAACCTTAAAATCAAGTGATGACCTTCTTATTAGGTTTGGTTATACACCAATATACAGCTTTTCAGGCAATCTTGTTGTTGTTGGTGGTAACAGAGAAGTGGTGTCCGTATGAGTGTATCGATAGCAGGGAGGCTTGGACCGCCCTGAAATGATTTGTGTCCTGCCGCTCATTATCAAAGAACTCCATGTGCTCTATTCAGGTTTCATGAGATGCTGATGGTTCTTGCTGACGGCTTGAGGAAGAGGTGATTCTAAACTCTCATCTCCATCATTTCCGAGGACTGGCCTTTAAGTTTGTTTCTTTAAATTGAGATTTGAGATAATCTACTGTAATCAATTCCTTTGGTTTTCGAAGAAGTGAACTGTTGTTGCTATTGGCTATAAATTGTAACATCCTGATTGCTTACGTCTTTGTTATCTTCAAAGGTTATGGTATCTACCAAGGAGAAGCATCTTCCACCTGCGTTTGACGGGCTTTTGATCGAGTGTTCATAAACGGATTGCTGATGGATTTGGAGGCGATTCATATCCAAGTGCAGCTATTCTTCTTGACTTCATTCCTGGAGGCTGTCTCGACAAAGTTGCTTGGTCCTGTAATGCAGGTTGGAAATCCGACTATCAAATCGATCCAGGAAAAATTGAGTTTGAAGGATGATGTCTTGGAGCTGCAGGTTGGCCTTAGTCAAAATACAACCAATCTATGTTCCAACTGATCTACCTACCATAAGTGACCTTGTCAACAACCAAGAAGATGCATGTCAAATTTAATAACTTTGGTCTTGTTGAGCATGAATTCCGGAATATTTCTTGAAATGTAATGCACATAAACATGTTGGTTCTTCTAATAAGACCAACCTCACTTGTTCTTGTACTCCACAAGATATTTATTCAGTACGTTTTATTTAATCTGTTCATGGTTAAAAAAAAAATGCCTGTGTTTAAACTTGTTTATGTACTCCATGATATTCTTTAGATTTGTTTTACAATTTGTGTGTTAAGGTGAGGAAAATAAATTATACAGGGCGTATTTGCGAAGGTATAATTTTTTATGAGGTAGAAATACTTTATAGACGTATTTGGTTGATTGAATAAAGATAAATTTTTGTACGTAATAAAGTGAAAAGACATATATGCTCTTTGTTTCAGTTTCATTCCACGTCGCACTAGCTTCCCAATTTCCGAATTCGATTCACAAAATTGAATTCCACCTCCTTCAAGTGGGTCCTCTTTTCTCCCTTTATTCTTCATCTAAAACTTGTTTATGTACTTCATCTAGAATTCCACCTCCTTCGAGTGGTTCAATCTTCCGCAAATCTAGAACTCTCTTTGTTTCTTATTCCAATTTGTTTACGGTTTCTTTCTGTCATCTATGGTTTATTTCTAGGTTACATGTTCCCCAATTTCATGGATTTTCTCTTTAATTGCGTTCACATAGTGAAGGGTTTTGCCCAATTTGTTGTCTATGTAACTGGAATTCCGCCATGGAAGGAGGAGGAGGGTGGTCGGGTGATCGATGACGATGAAGGAGGACGGAGGGTTGAAGGAGGAGAGTGGTCGAGCACAGCGGGTTGCAGGAGGAGGGTGGTCGAGGATGGCTACACGATGGAGGAGGGTGGCCGGGGACGGCAAGTTGAAGGAGGGAGGAGAATAGACAGTTGAATGGTGAAGGGGGGAGGGAGGAGATCGAAACAGCAACGAGGGCAAAAATTGTCGACCCGGGTGCAAAGATTTTTCCACCCCTATTTTGAAGATACTAGGGGAGTGTTTTCTCACCCTTTTTTTAAAGGGCGGAAGGAGGTACAAGGGGTGGCCCCAACTTTTGTGAGAGGAGGTAGGGAAGATGAGGTGGTCCATCGGTGGAGGTGGTCTGACTGAAAACACGTTCTAAAGTAAGGCTGATCATCGGCTCAAAACTGATCCGAACCGAACCGAAAACCGAAATCTCAAAAAAAGGAAACCGAAAACCGAACCGAAACAAATAGGTTTGGTTCGGTTTTTAACCGGTTCGGCTTCGGTTAGGTTCGGTTTTGAACCTAAATGAACCGATTTTGAATATCAAAATATATATATATATTTTTTTTTTTTGATTAGGTAAAGATTCGGTTACCCACAAATGAATGAGTTTAACCGAAAGCATCCTTTCGGATGAGGTCCATCAGACCGGGATCAGTTGTAAGTGCTCTCATACTAGAGCGGTAGTGGCTAAGGTGTGCAACCTTATCAGCCACTTTATTACCACTACGGTAAATATGAGAAAAGGAGACGGTCTTAAAGTGTCGGAGAAGACATTTCACGTCCGAAAGCAGAAGTTCAATTTCCCACGGACATGCGATTCCTTTTTTGAAATAGTTAATTATTATTAGAGAATCTCCTTCGATAATAAGATTTTCTACGTTAAGATCAATTGCTCGGAGTATACCTTCTCGAAGGGCTAGTCCTTCGGCCATAATTGGGGTTTGTATGCCAGTTTGCTTTCCTCCTATTTCTACCGGATTTCCTTTAGCGTCCCGAATAATGAACCCTATGGAAGATTCTTTGTTGGGTTTTGCCGCTCCATCAAAATTTAGTTTATGATATCTATTTGGCGGTTTTCTCCATTTGGCTGCTCTTTTAATTGGTTTGTCTCGCAGACTTTTCTCGCTAGTTGGTTTAAATATTTTCCTTCGAGTGAACTCTTTATATTCCTGATTAGCCGACTCCCAATTTGATTTTTGTGTGTAGACTTGCTTATTAAAACCATCCAAAGATGGCAACTTTTCATTCCTGAAAATGTATCTATTTCGTGTATTCCACACCGTCCACCAGCTGAATGCTAGTTCAGTCTTTTCCTTACCAGAGAGGGATTGTCCAAAGTAGGTCATCACTTGTCTGAGGTTTCTAGACGTAGATATAATTCTGTTTACTTGGACCATGTGTCGTGGATGTAGGTTATGGGAAAACTGACAAAATCTGCACTCAAAAAATAGGTGAATCGCATCTTCATTGTGGTGATTACATATCGAGCAGTATGGGGGAACCGCAACTCCTTTAGCAGCAAGTCTTCCGGCGGTTGGGAGGCCGTTATGGCCCAGTTTCCACAGAAAATTTTTAATTTTTGGGGGAGCATTAACCCCCCAGACCCAAGCACATTCATCTTTGTATTCATTTGAGGATTGTGTACAATGGTTGTACGCACTAGATGTGGTGAACCAACCTTTTTTCGCAGGCCCCCAGTACAGCCGATCCTCAATCGGGTGAATTGGAAGGGGAGTCGCTATGATTTGGTCGGCGGTTTCTTGGTCCAAAACTGATCTCAATTTATCATAATTCCACTTATTATTGGTAATGTATTCACTGACTTTCTCATTGATGTCAATTCTATCTAGGCAGATGCAATTCTGTATTAGTTTTGATTTTTGTAACCAGCTGTCCTTCCAGAAACAGATCGTCCTTCCATTGCCCACAACCCATGCCAGGCCACGCTTAAATTCTGGTATAAGTGAACTTAATTTGCCCCATTGCCAGGATGAGTTACCAACCTTTTTATAATTTAACAGATTTTCAGTTTTGAGATACTTATAGTGAATAATTTTTACCCATGTATTGTCTGGCTCTGCCAATATTTTCCAGAGAAGCTTTAACTGAAGTGCATCGTTCATGTGTTTTGACTTTCGGAGACCCATTCCTCCCTGATGTTTTTGTTTACAAATTTTGTCCCAGCTAATGAGCGGTTTGTAGCTTAGATCCTTATTCCAAAAGAAAGACCTATTAATTTGATCTAATTTGTTATGAATGTGGGATGGGAGCATGAAGTTTTGCATAGCATATAGGGGTTTTGATGATAAATTCGATGCAATAAGCGTCGCTCGTCCTTGCTGTGATAGGGAATCAGCTCTCCATTTTGTTAGCTGGTTTGCGGATTGGATGACTATTTCTTCAAATGTAGATTTGTTTACTCTACCGTTTATTATGGGACACCCTAGATACTTATCCAGATTTATCTCCTTTGATATACTCAAGCATCCTTCAATAAGCGGGATTCTGGTTCTGGGTATACCGGTGGTGACTTGGAAAGCCGATTTATGATAATTAACTTTTTGTCCTGACATTGCACAGTATTGATCGATAGTGTCTTTAACCTTTTGGCAAGCAGTTAGGTTACCTTTAGAAAAAATAATTATGTCATCTGCAAATGCGAGGAATGGGATGCGGGGGATTTGTAGCCCACAAGGAAACCCAATCACCTTTTCTGTAGAATTTGCTTCCCTTTGAAGTTTTCTCGCTAAAACTTCTGCTCCGAGGATAAACAAGAATGGGGAGAGGGGGTCGCCCTGACGAATGCCTCTTGATGGCTTAAAAATTAAGGTTGGCTCGTTGTTGACCAGAACAGAGAAAGATACCGTGGTTACACACTCCATAATCAGGTCTACAAACTTCTGATGGAATCCAAACTTTAGCAGGACTAATCGAGTAAAATTCCAATCAACCCTGTCATAGGCTTTTTCCATGTCTAATTTAATTGCTAGCCATCCATCTTTTCCTTTTCTATTTCGAAAAGAATGGAATATTTCATGTGCTATGAGGACATTATCTTGGATTGATCTATCAGCCACAAACGCACCTTGAAGCGGGTGAATGAGTTTTCCCATGACTAACTTTAGTCTTTCAGTTAAAATTTTGGAAATAATTTTATATAATGTTGAGCATAAGCTAATAGGTCTGTAATCCGTACTTTTGCATGGATTTTCACATTTTGGCAGGAGAGTGATAAAAGTGTGGTTTATTTGTCGTAGTATTTTTCCAGAGTGGAAAAAACCTTTCACTGCACATATTATGTCATTTCCAATTATGTCCCAGTAATTTTTATAAAATTCTGCTGTCATGCCGTCCGGTCCCGGAGATTTATTTGATCCTAGATTGAATACAGCCCTTTTGATTTCGCCATTGGATGGTGACGCAATAAGGGACTCATTTTCTTCATAAGTGATTTCGTTACTAATGACGTCAAGATATGGGATTAGGCTAGTAGTGTTATCCATACTGCTTGTAAATCGCCGTTCGAAATCTTTCTGGAGCTCCTCCCTTATATTAGTACTCCCGGTAATGTGTGTCCCATCTGCCGAAGTAAGGCTTTTGATTATTTTTCTATTTCTTCTCCCTGTTGCTACTCGGTGATAATACGCAGTGTTAGAATCGGCTAGCACGAGATGCTTTGCCTTGGCTCGTTGGCTCCAGAAAGCTTTTTGATATTGCAGTAAACTCTCTTTCTTTTTAATAAGCATTTTCTCTTTTTGAGTTGTATTTCTTGCTTGGGATGTATTGTCCGTACGTTGAATCTCAATAAGTTTTTTCTCCACTTCAGCTAATTGACGGAATATATTTCCAAATGTTGTCTTATTCCACTCTTTTGCCTTCTTTTTTAGAATCTTAGTTTTGTATATTACTTTAAACATTGCAGACCCCTGACACGAGGCCCGCCATGATTGTTTGACTATATTCCGAAATTCTTTTCTTTGCATCCACACGTTCTCAAATTTAAAAGGTGATGGTTTAAATTCATTCACCGTTGGTATCTCTATATATATAGGGCAGTGATCAGATAAGGAGAAAGCACCGTTAATTGTTTGTAGTTCTGGAAATGTTTCTAGCATTTGGTGGTGGACCAGGACTCTATCCAGTTTTTCCAAAATATTGTCTTCACCATCTACTAAATATATATATATATATACACACACACACACAAATAAATTAATTATACTCAATATATATTTGTATATATATATTTCAAGCACTTTCTCTCATATTAGGGGGGGGGGGAGAAATTGTTAAACTTGTCTGTTGATTGAATCAATTCAATCGTTAAACTCGAAAATCAATATATGGCCTTTAATTAGGGGTTTATTGAATCAATTCAATGAATGAATGGAATTTGTGGCCTATAATTAGGTGTTGAAGGTGTTGCAGTTAAGCTGATCCTGAATCATGACTCTAACCGCATTGCCTTTGAAGCCGCCACTCGCCTGCAGGAACATAAAATTCGGTTTTTTTCGGTTTTAACCGAACCGAACACAAACCGAACCGAAAACCGAATTTGAAAATTTCTTGAACCGAAAACCTAAACCGAATCACCTCGGTTCGGTTTGGTTCAGGTTTGATCGGTTCGGTTCGGTTGAAAAAATTCGGTTTGAACCGAATTATGATCAGCCCTATTCTAAAGTGTGTTTTCCTCCCCTCTTTTTTAAAGGGTGGAGGTGGGTAAAATGGGATGGAGTTAAGGAAAATTTCCTACCTTTGTGAGACGAGGTAGAGGAGATGGAAGAGATCCGCCTCTTAAATGAAGGTGGAGGTGGTGCTGAAGAGAGCTGGAGAAAACAGGCCCTAGAATCGATCAATCGGGTGTTTTCCCACCCTACCACCTCAGCCATCCCCACCTCCACCACCTCTACCACCCCCTCCCAAACACGCCCGTGAAAAATCCCGAAAAAAAATCACCCACCCTTGACCGTTCCCACCTCGTCCCAAACACACCGAGGTTGCGGGGGTGAGATGGATGGACAAATTTTTTGGGGAGTCGAGGGTAATACTTTAATCGTAACACACCCTAATGCATTTCCCAAATATAAAGTGTTTATTTTCCTCTAAAATGGTGGTCGATGCCTTCTAAGTCAAAATTTTCTCATTTTGCTTTATCGATTGGTCAAGTTACCATCTTAATATCAATGCTCTTGATTTTCGGACCAATAACTCATGAGATCGATCTCATCTCCTCCTATTGTAATGACCATAAGTGACTTTTATGAATAAAAAAACAAAGAATATAAGATAAAATAATTTTGTGGGAAATTTAGTTAAATACGGAGTACTATTATTAAAGTTCATTAAGATTGATATCCAAAGTTCTATATGCACACATATGCGCTAGAATCCCAACACATAAATAGGTTATGTTCGAACACCAATTCAGAATATAACGGTTAACTCGCTTGTATTGTTCGCATTTTCAATGTGAGAATATAGCAATTTAGTTATTGGCGAGCCAACATGCACGACTGGTTCACGACATCATGAGCTGACAAGATCACTGAAAACCAAAGAAATCAACTAAGTGACATCGCTTGGATTTGGGAGATTGAATGTCACCCAAAAGTTAAAAATTTCATCTGAAAATTGGTAATGAATGGAACCCCAATGAAAATAAGATTAGCACAAAAAGGAGCAGCAGTCCTACTATCTTGTACGTTTTATAACCAGACTAACGAAGAGGACACCTACTTATTCACCAGCTGTGCGCACACATTACAACTGCTCGCAATTTTTTTTTTAACAGTAGGCAAGAATTAGGTGAACCTTACTGAAGTAAGGTGCCACCATGATCATCCGAATGGATGATGTTACAGAGATCCCTAAGATTAGGGAGATTGCAGAAAGTACAATTGTCCCTAGATTTAGCTATGAAATCTGCTGCCTTGTTAGCTTCTCTGTAGCATTGTCTGAATTCGATGTTGTCAAAGCTTGCGCTAAGATTCTTGATGAGCTCCACTTCCCTTAAGATTTCCCATATGACATGATTCTTATCATTAATGGTCTCGATAACTTCCAAGCAATCTCCTTCCACTATGACTCTTCTTGTATATGGCTAAATTTAGACCTGCCCAAAAAGTCACAGCTTCTGTTTGGATATCAGATGTGGCTGCCGTTTTTGACTGAAGAATATCAGCCACTGAACCGTAATGGTCCCTAATAATGACCCCCACCTGGCAATCGCCCGTGGGTTTTAGTGAGCCATCTACGTTTACTTTATAGATAGCCCTAGGGGGTTTAATCCATCTAGAGTTGCGTTTCCTTTTGACACTTTGTGTTGATTTGGGAGAGGATAATTTATTTGCGGTTTGCCAGTCAGCAATGGATGATAAGCTTCAAGTTGCTATGTTGTGAGATGTCCCTTGTTGTTTATTCCTGAAAATCAGATCATTTCTGGATTCCCAAATTTTTTGCCATATAAAGCTAAGTTCTTCAAAATCCTTCTTGTTGTGATTTGTGGTAAGGAGGTCTTTGATGTTATTACAATGGTTGGGTATTAGTGGTTTGTTTTTTCCTACCAAGTTCTCATAGGAGGCAATGGTAGCCCTTGTGAAAGGACACATGAGGAAGAGGTGGTCGTTATCTTCACTGTTGTTATTACATAAGCAACAATTAGAAGGTACTCTATTGAAATACTTATTTAATCTAGCCTTAGTAGCAAGGCTGTCATAAGTTATCTTCCAAAGAAGGTTTTTAATTTTCGGATGGAGGTTTAGTTTCCAAATCCACTTATAGTCACCGTTGTAGTTGTTGGTTCTAGTTATCATTTGTCTCACCGATCTAGTTGTAAATTGTCCATCAGGATTGTATTTCCGAACTAGCTTATCTGGAGTATTCCAAATTGGAACTTTGACTTTAATGATTTGTAGTACAATGTTGTTGGGGAAGATCTCATGTAAGAGAGGGATATTCCACTGTTTATTAGTGTTGAGAAGTTTACTTACTTTAAGATCAGGATCGAGGTTTTCTTGATAGGTTGATAATTTCTGGTCTGGTAACCAATGGTCTTTCCAAACGTTTATGGACTCACCATTTCCTATGATCCATAGTAAGCCCTAAGAGAATTTTTCTCGTAGGTGAAGGAGTCTGCTAAATTGCCACGAGGTATTCTGTGGGGATTTTTCCATTAATCCTTCCTGCTGAAGATATTTTTCCTTTATTACTCTTACCCAAATGTTATTAGGCTCATGATAGATTTTCCATAAGAGTTTCATTTGGAGACTTATGTTAAGTTCTTCAGCGAGTTTTAGACCAAGTCCACCTTGCTCTTTCGGTTTACAGATCTTTTCCCGGCTAATCAAGGGGTTGTACCTCCTGGAGTGCAGTTTATTCCAAAAGAAATTCTTATGTATTTGATCAATTTGGTGTAGAACTCCTTTTGGTAGAAGAAAGTTCTGCATCAAGTAGTTAGTTTTGGAGCTTAAGTTAGCTTGGATAAGAGCTGCATGACCTGCCTGTGTTAGAGTGGAGGCCTTCCATTTGAATAATTGTTTTTTAAGGCTTTGAAGAGCCTCAATAAAGATCTCATTTTTAACTCTTCCCTTGACCAGAGGTATACCAAGATATTTCTCGAGAGTTTTAGCTATAGGAATGTTCATATCTCGAGCTAGAGAGTTAGCCAGATTCAGACTAATATTTTCAGACACTTGCAGAGAACTTTTGTTATAGTTTATGGTTATTTCTGAGAGGTTAGAGAAGTTGTTTAGAATATTTCTGATGGTGTGTAGGCTTTTATGAGAGGCTCTGGAGAAGATAATTGTATCGTTAGCAAACGTAAGAAAGGGGATGGTGGTGCCATTTTTTGTTAATTTGATTCCAAATAGTATGTCATCATAGTTTGCTTCCTCGATTAATTCTCTGGCTAGATTTTCCATGACCAAGATAAATATGTAGGGTGCAAGGGGGTCCCCTTGTCTTATTCCCCTACCTGGTTTGAATGGGATACCAGGGCAATTGTTCACTAATATTGAGAAGGTGGTTGTAGTAATACAGTTCATGACCCAGGTGATCCATTGAGGGGCGAACCCAAATTTGGTGACAGTTGCTCGTATGTAATCACGATTGATTCTATCGTAGGCCTTTTCCATGTCTAGTTTGAGGGCCATCTAGCCCTTTTTTCGTTTTTGTCTGTGGAAGCTTTGGAATATTTCATGAGCTATGAGGGTGTTATCTTAGATTGATCTTCCTTCAATAAAAGCACCTTGGAAGGGGTTGATTAGCTTATTTAGGATTGGTTTGAGCCTATTGGCAATGATCTTTGTTATGATTTTATAGATGGTGTTGCATAAGTTGATAGGCCTATAGTGATTGATATTCAAGGGATTCTCAACCTTGGGTACGAGGGCAATGAAAGTTTGGTTTATTTGTGTTAGCATGCCACCGGAGTGGAAAAAAGCTTTCACCGCTTTGCAAAGAGAAGTTTCAACTATTTTCCATTAATTAAGGTAGAATTCTGGAGGGTACCCATCAGGGACCGGTGTTTTATCCTCGGCCATACTACTTATTGTATCCTTAATTTCTTTGTTAGTCGGAAGAGTTAAAAGGGCGACATTATCATTGGGTGTGATTTGAGGTTGAATATGCTTAATCTGTTCACTCGAGATAGGGGTTCTATTATGTGCTATGAATCTGTCAGACATTTGTTTGGTAATTTGGTTAGCTATTTTATCAATTTTCATTAACAGAGATCCATCCTTTGTGGTAAAAGAGACAGTGGAGTTTCTTTGGGTTTTTTTTATTTTGGCAATAGTTTGGTAGTAATTGGTATTCCTATCTCCTAGCTGAAGATGTTTAATCTTAGATCTTTGCTTCCAGAATTTGAGATTATAGTCTAGGAGTGTAGTTTTTTTCCTTTCCAATCTAGCAAGCTTTCTAGCATCATCAGTTGACAGTGTGCCCCATGAGAGTTGAAGCTGCAGTTTTTTAATGTTGCTTTCGACTTCAGAGAGCTGTGTTTGAATGTTGTTCTTATTATGTCTTTTGCACCAATCCTTGATGTTATTTTTAAGAAGCTTTTGTTTTTGCATGAAGGAGTACGCAAAGGAGCCTGTCAGCTTGTTATTTCAAACCTTAGAGACTATGGATTCAATATTGGGATTAGTGGACCAAGCCATCTTGAATCTGAATGGAGCTCTTTTGGGACAGTCTAAGGATCCAATTTGTAAGGTGATGGGGCAGTGATCAGAGGATGAGAAGGGGTGGTGTTGAACTCTAAGATTTTTAAATTGAGACATAATATCTTGGTGGGCAAGAATTCTATCAAGGCGCTCATAAGTGTTATTGGGAGTGTTGTTGGCAGTTTTCCTCCAGTGAAAGGGGAGCCTACATATATATGGGATAGTTTGAAGATTAAGCACATCCTTAAGCTCTCTGATTCTGCGAAATATGAGAATGGATGGGGTGCAACCACAAACTTTTCTGTATCATCTTCTATATCATTTAAATAACCTATGATTAGAATCGGAAGCATATGTTTATTGACGACAGTGATGATCTCAGGCCAGAAGGTATCTTTTTCATATTCAATTGTAGGAGCATAGACAAAGATGATGGCAAGATCAATTTGTTTTATTGTAATTTTTAGCATACAAAATCTTTGGTGTTGTTCAAGGATCATACAGCTGTCAGGGGTTTTATGTTTTTTGGAGAGGATCCAAATACCTCATTTGGCACCAGTTGAGGGGATAGTTAGAGCCTTATAGAATCCAGATTCTTTGAGATGGGAGTCCGTAGGAGGTTCATCTGATTTGGTTTCGGTTAGAGCTAGTACGTCAAGCTTATTGTTGTATCTGATTTGATTGATTTCATGCCAAAGAAGGGACCTCCTGGAACCCCTAATATTCCAGTAGTCGACTCTAATCATCAAACCAAATAGAAGCTATGCTACATAGCTTAGCAATCAGGATCCAACCTCTATACCAATTAACAGATTCAGACAATATTGATGTTATGATAAAAAGGTCATAAGTGAAGTGTGGTTTATCTTTTCGATTGTTTCTGCAAGCTGTAATGAATTGAAATGAGCAGACGTAATGTCTTTTACCTGAGTAAGCACCTCTTTTCAGGAAAGATTGCAATTTCGATTCTGTCCCTGGCTTGATCATCATCTTGTGGGATTTGGTGGTTGCAGTTTTGATGGGCAATGATGTAGCTTGTTGCATAATGGTTGAGAAAATTTTTGTTTGAGACTTGTTGGTTTGAAGGTTTGGTTTGGCTTTCCACCATGAAGGGACCAGAAGCTGGCCTCATAGGGTTGTTAGCCGATTGTTGTTGAATAAGTTTTGAGGAAATCATACCTTGTTTTCCTTGCTTGTAGCTGTGTTCATACATCCATCTCATGCTTTCAGAAGGAGTTGAATTAGCAAAATAACTTCTACGGGATATGAAGCATAAGTTTGATAGGTCAAAGCTATTCCAAGGGGAGATATAAAAAGAGATAAATCAAATTAAATTGAGCAACATGATTGTAAGGGTAAGTTGAAATTTTGCATAAGAACAACCAAAATACGTGACTCCCGCCAAGATAGAAACTTGGAAGAAGCCACCAAAACCAAGTTCTGAACAGCAAAAACCAAGACAAAGCAACCAAATTCAAAGTACAACTAGGAAGATTGAAAAGCAGGGAGATAGGGGCAATATAATGCCTGAGATTATTTAGATAAGTATGATCATTAGTAGGATCAAACAACGAGCCCTGCATTAAGGTGGCGATCATCATTACTTTTTCTTCTTCTTGGGCTTCTTTGTAGCCGGTGAAGTGGTCTCATTCTGCTCATCTCCATCTTTTCTCTTGCTCTGCTCGGAATATTGAGCCATGTCTTCATCTTCAGGGAATCTTATGATTATTCCTCCCATCTTCTTGACGATCGAGTTGTCAGATTTGAGGGACAGGTGGGATTCTCCAGAGTTGGTACCAGGATCAATCATGATGGAGTGATTTGAGCTCTCAGCAAGTCTTCATAGGCGTTCTCAGGGAGAAGGTTGGTCATAGCAGGGATAAAAGGAGCAGTGGTGGGCATGATGGAGTGAAGGATAGAGGGAGCAATCACAAAGGGAGAGGTAGGGGAGTCGGCCGACAGTTTGGCCACATGAGCATTGTTAAGAGCAATCAAGTGGTTGATAAGCTCATTGGGGTAAGAAGGACTAGCAAGTTGGGTAGAAGTGTACTTGGGTTGGGCATTATTGGAGCTAGAGGCAGGGAGTAAGCCAAAGTCACCTTGTCTAGGCTGCATGGTTTGAGACAGAGCAAGATCAGCATCCCCCCGGGAGTAGGAGAGAGGCACATTGGGCATCTTGAAGAGTCTAGGATCATTTTTGGAAGGGTGAAGGGATGGGGGTAAAGCAAGGAGATCAACATTGGGGTTTTCCTCAAGAACAAGGTTAGATTTCCGGGGTCTAGGGGCATTGAGTGGGCAGTCATCATACGAATGATCATAACCCCCACAACACCCACAACCATCCGAGAAATCTTCATACCATATTCTGAGCTTAATGGTCTCATTCTCATTCTTTCTGATGTGCACAAAGGTTACCAACTTGGAAAGGAGGGAAACATTGACATATGCCCTAGCAAATCTCAGCTTATTGCGAATATTGGAAACTTGATCAATTCTGATCAAAGCTCCAACACCACCAGAAGCCAAGATGAAGGCTATTGCTTTTGCAGTGTAGAATTGATGAGGGAGGCAAGGAATTCTTACCCAAACATCGACATTGATGGTATCTTCTTCCATGGGGTTGAAGGTATCTGACCAGGGGTAAATAGCCATCAGGGATCTTTGGACATGGCATGGCCTGTTGCTCCACACCACAACTCTATCTTCCTTGTTTGCAAACCTGAGGATAAACCAGTCGTTACCGATTGAGTATATCCCCCATCTGCCTTTTAGTGTTTTCCATTCCACTTTCATCTTACCAACCACTTGCTTGAGATCAACAGGAGTTTGGACGAACCTCCCTACCAAGCTAAACTCAGAAAGCTTGCTATGAAGATCTTTGACGCCAGGCACAGAGCTAGTAAGGGTCAGCAATATGAGTGAGAGTGTGAGGATTGGCATCTAGAGGGGGGGGGGGGCAGAACTTAAGGGAGTAGCCTGAATAGGATGGGTATCAGCATTTTGGGAAGTCAGAGCCTGGTTGTCAAGGGACAAGGAAAGGGTACGCTCGGCCATTTGAGTAAAGATGGCCATAGTCAGGATTTGGGAGGAAATATGCATGTTCTCAAGGGAGACACCATGCCTAGCATTGTTGATGAGAGCTTCCATGAAGGATTGTTGGGCATCCATGATCACAAGCAAGCAATAGAGAGTGGAAGCAGGGGGAGAAAGATGAAGAAGGTGTGATTGAGAATACGACTCAACAGATCTATTTATACTATTAATGCATGCAATCTTCTTATCAATATACTCAGAGGTAAAGATAGTATTGAGGGACGGGAAATTGAAAATATTGCTTTTATCCAAGATTATAGGGGTAATCATACCTTTTTGCCTAAGATTAGGATCTAAGATCTTAGAGATGGGGCGCCATCAGTCCAGATTCATCTCCTATTCGGCTGTTTGCTTCTTAGAAAGGATAAAGGATCTCTTTATTCTCTTGGAAATAGACGTTAGTGTTGTAATCAAGAGAATAAAAGGGGGTTGTGGCACAAGTAGTTGGCTAACCGCCTCCAACTGTCCAACCATGCTGCCTGCATTGTAATTATTGCTAAGTAATCTAGGGTTAGTGGTATGATTAGAGCAAATATTAATGATTAATGTAAATAACTTGTTCAGTTGAAGTTTTGTATAAGGGTTGGTTTTTTAGAGTCATAGCAAAAAGTTTTTGGGTTGCCGAAAGGCCACATTCACTTGGAATTGGTAGCATGCAATTAATCCTTGTTGTTGATTAATGAATAAGCAGTTGATGTTGGTAATCTCCCTCTCCAAGAACGCATGCTTCTCTTTGAGATGAGTGAAATTTAAGGGGAGATCTGGGTAAGGGGTATTGATGTGTTTGGGATTAGGACAAAGGTTAGGGTTAGTTTGGTTTTTAGTGTTAGTGTTTGGTTTGGGGTTACTGGATAGATGGAATTCGTGGTTGCATGGGATCGATCTTACAAAGAGTTGCCAACGACAACCCTTGTAAGACCGATCAAGGAGGGAGGTTTGGCTGAAGAACACAATGGGGAAGAACCGGGGGGGGGGGGGGGGGCAGTAAAGAACAGAGGGGCTAAAAAGATAGTGTTTCCCAATTCAACTGCTCGCAAATATTGATAACAAAATAACAGATGTAACAAAAGAAACAAACAAAACTAATCGGTCAATGAGACAAATAACAAATGACATTTTCACCCTACTAAATAAACCGCAAAAAAAAAGACCATGGCGACCTTGTGGAGGGGGGCATTTATAATATTAGAAACAAAAATGACTTTCAATGACAACAACTTCACGGATAAAAGGAAACAAGAAACCTATCCACGACTGCTCATGAAGCAATTATGCAATTACAAGACCACCCACGTGGAAAGCACTACAACGAAAACTACCTATCTGAAACCCCAACTTAGGAAAAAGAAAAATATAAGGTGGAAAAAATTGATGATGGAACGCTTTAAAATAAAATTTGATGGATCCAAACTTCAAACCGGTCTTGCCACGTCTAGTTTCTTCATTCGGGATGCGGCTGATTCGATCATCTCTTCAGACAATTTTCGGTATTGCTTCGCTTCCTCCTTACAAGTGGAAGCTCTTGAACTCCAGTCTAGTTTGATAGCTTCTAAGGACCTTGGTCCGCAAGGCATCATCATTAAGGGAGATTGTTTGACGGTCATTAACCCCATCACTAGCAAGTGGAGATGCCCATGTGAGATTGATATGACTATTACTGACATTCTTCAATTGCTTCGTCAATTTGAGTGGTCGTCCTGCTCACATGTCTTCCGTGAACTCAACCAGGTGGCAGACAAAGTGGAATATCTATGACATTTTATGGAGTACGAGGAAATCATGTCGCACCCGAAGGTTCTTGCTCTCGTCAGGAGGGATGATATTGTATGGTGGGTCAGCAGAGTCTGACGGCTTCCAAATCCTTACATTGTATTAAAAAAAAGGCTAATAGATCTGTAATAGTTAGGGGTGGAAATGGGGCTGGTTATCGGTGGATGAAGCCATTCCATCACCTGCCTCGCGGGTAAATAATTCCACCCGAAAACATCTTCACCCTCACCGAGTGAGTGCCCAATGGGTGAAATTAATATAGTTATGATTTTTTTAATAAAATTGAAAGATGAATAAAAATTAAATTTTAATTTACAAATAGTAGGAATATGAGTTCGTGGAAGTTGAATATGTGTCATACATAAGAATAACATGTTACTTAAAAGTTACAAAATGAAAACGCGCGCGCGCGGACACACACAAAAAATAGTAAAAAAAAAAACACACACACACACATATATATGGAAAAACTAATTAAAATACCCCCACCTTTGTGGGTATGGTAAAAATATAACATCAACTTTCAAATGTAATAAAAATATCCCGACCTTTGAGGATAGTGGTAATATATTACCACGAGTTTTCTCACAGGTAAAAATGCTAACAATGCAACATACGGTGAATTTTTTTTTTTGACAAGGCAGCCTGCATGGAAGCCTTTTTACAAATTAGCATTAAAATTGATTTTTCTTAAATAGTTTCCTTAGGAAAAAAAATCGACAACAAAATTAAACCCGAAAAACGAAATTGATTCTACCAAGCAACTAATTCGGTCAAACTTACCTCAAATTAACACAACACGACTATTCTATTCCTAAAACCAAACCGAAAACAAAACTAAACCGACAACAACAAAGAGGGGAAAAACAAAACTTACTCAACCAAGTCCGTG
Organism: Persicaria tinctoria; assembly: GCA_037127255.1. Taxonomy (NCBI): domain Eukaryota; kingdom Viridiplantae; phylum Streptophyta; class Magnoliopsida; order Caryophyllales; family Polygonaceae; genus Persicaria; species Persicaria tinctoria. The sequence goes on along the minus strand of JBANSL010000008.1, from coordinate 62,785,816 downwards.
AACGAATTTAAGAGGAAGAAGATGTGAGAGAGACAGGTCAAGATAGGAGACCTCAAGGGAGTAAGACTGCCATTGAAGAGGAACTATGAGTTGCCTGGAAGACTTGGAAGACAATTCAAGAGGCAACCACGGAAGAAGATAGTAGGGAGGAAAAGACGTTAGGTATAAACCCGGTCCAATTATTTATTTATTTTTCCTAACGAAACCGTTCAAGAAAACCATTGTAAAAAAAATTCGTGTATGCTTCCTTGTCAGCATTTTTTACCCCTGAGAAAACACATGGTAATATATTACCACTACTTTCAAAAGTTGAGATATTTTTATTACATTTGAAAGTTAGAGATATTTTTTTACCTTACCCCCAAAGGTGGGGGTATTTTAATTAGTTTTCTCTATATATTTATATAACATGTTACTCAAAACTCAAGATTATGGTTTAGATTTTGGAGGGTAAAACACACATATATGTAAAACTTTTAAGGTTTTATGTGGGAATGCAGGATGAGTGAATGGGGTCGGGTTAATGAGTGGACTATTGGGGCGGGCAATGGGTGAAAAATCTTCACTCATAATCCATCTATTACCCGTCTCACCTGCAACTGCACCACCTGTCACCCACTTTATTGCGGGTTTTCGCCCGCAAAATCAACGCGGGTGAAGTGAGTGGATTGGATACTCGCGGATTATTTCCAGCCCTAGTAATAGTTGATGGTGGATGGATTTTCTACTTTTGATATTAGTGCGATAAATGTTTGGTTTAGCTTCATAAGCATATTTCTGGAGTGAAAGAATGCTTTAATGATTTTTTTGACCGAGTTGTCGACCATGTGTTAGTAATGTTTATAAAATTCTAGGGGGAAACCGTCAGGTCCAGACGATTTGTCTTCCACCATAGCAAATAAAATTCCCTTTATTTCCTGATTTGTAGACGATTTAATTAAATCGATGTTTTTTTGTTTAGTGATTTCTGCCTTAATATGTGTCAGTTGACCCTGATTGATAGAGTGATTTTTTTACCCACAACTTAGTAAATGAATAACAAAAAAAAATGTAAAAATATACCAATTCATAGTCACTTGTAATTTTCTTCCCCTCGTGATATATTTGTGCAAATGAAAAATTAGATTGATATATTTATGCAAAATCGTCTTGTTTTAATTGCCTAAATAGTATAGGGAAAAGGTAAAACATGTCGGGATGGTTGAGTTGAAAATGATCTTTTAGGGCGTGTTTGGCAACGGGATGGGGGTAGGTGGAATGGGATGGAATTTGTGGGGTGGACGGGATGGGGATGGACACCCGGGTGGGACCGGGTGGAATTTTGAAGCCAGTTTAATCCCGTTCGTGTTTGGTTGAATTTTAAAGTTCATGGGATGAGAGTTAAAGGAAAAGACACCTTTGCCCCCACTTTGTGACATGAATTGACAACAATACCCCCCAAAAATACCCCTATGTCAAGCCCTTTTCCTTTTCAGTTCGACATATTCAAGCCTCCCAAATCTGTCGACCACATCCAGCGAGCTCTACCTCGGAAGGCTCCGACGCGTCACCTCCCCCCTGCGCTACCGACGCCGCCGACAACCTCGGTCTCCATGTAAGTCATCTACCCCTATATGTGTCTTTGTTCACTGAGGTCAGATTTCGATGTCGTGTGTGTTTGAATCCAATCCCCTATTTTCTCTAGTTGGAGACTGAATTGGTGGAATTTGTTGAATTTCTGTGTTGAGGGGAGCTAGGAATTTCGCTCATGAAAGATTCGAGCCCCTCATGGGGGTTCCTAGGGAGATAGGGGAAGTCGATTGGGGTCGATGATTTTTGGGTAATTAGGGTTCCGAAATTGGAGATGCACATAGTCCCTCTCGTCGGCCCCTACTAACGTCGTTAGGCCTTGGCAAATGATTTGTTGTGTGCTTGAACTGATTTCCGATTGGTTGCCACGAAACTGACATTGGGTATTAGGATGTTCATGGAGATGATCAATGAGTTCAATTAGGTGTTTATTTATCTTTGTTAATATTCACGATTATTTCCGTTGTACAGTAGGTGCTGTTATAAATGAAGATGGTCATGATGTTGATGTTCATGTTCTGCTTGATTTGGTTGTTGTCGTTGGTGTTGTTGTTCCTGCTGCGGTTGTTGTTGTTGTTGTTGTTGTTGTTGGTTTTCTTGTTCTTGATGTCGTTGTTATACAAAGTTGTTGTGTTCATCCATGTTGCTGTTCATTATGTTGTTCTTATTGGTGTTCATGTTGTTGTTTATGTTGAAGTTGTTGTTGTTGTTGTTGTTGTTGATGTTGTGCTGTTCATTCATGTGATTGCCTTTGTCGTCCTTCCAATGTTCCCTTACCCAACCGACATGATTCATTCGAAATCCGCGATCATCGTGAACTGAAATGTTGTAGCTGTACATATGGATTCCTCTTCCAATCCCAAGGGGAAAGGAAAACGCAAGGCTAAGAAATCAACGGTAACGAGTACTGACACCAACAACTACGTACCCCCCGCCTTTTACTGGTCTCTGGAATTGTCAAAGAAGTTGATGCTTGTGCTCCTGGACTATCAACGGGAAAATGGAAAGAACCAGTCCTTCAAATGGGGGCCCATCAATACCGCATTTAAGGCGGCGACTGGGAAGAGGTGCAACCAGTACACTCTTAAGAACCGAACTCGTGACATGAAGGGCATATACCTACTGTGGAATAAGTTGAAAAAAGGGGAGACTGGCCTGGGATGGGATGAGGCGACTGGAACCATCAGTGCACCGGGCGAATGGTGGGATAAAAAAATTGCGGTATGTGCTCGTCTTCCCTTCCCCTTATGTCAATTCAAAGAGCTCCCGTTGGGTACGTCGTGACCTCGTCCTTCATTTGCGCAGGAGGATAGCAACTTCAGTAGGTTCCGGAAGAAGGGAATCCCTCCGGAACTGGACGAGTTGTTCCACCAGGTGTTCGGCGGCACAGTTGCCACCGACGAGTTCTGTGTAGCACCCTCCATGGACCCGGCTGTCCGTGCTGCGCAGGTGGCGCAGGAGGCCAACAATGGGCAAGCCACTCAGCAAGAGAACGATGACGATGATGACACCGGGTCAAGGGGTGACCCTAAGGAGTCCCAATTTGAGGGTGTTGAGCAGGAGTTCGACGATCTTTTCAACACCCCTCGCAACGGTGCCTCAACGCCCTCCATGCAAGACTTTGTGCAGGGCATTGTGGACGACGAGGACTACCCCCCTCTAGTGTCTCAAGGGGCAGCAGGCGCTGGGCCGTCACAGCGGAGCTCCAAGCGTCCGGTTGGTTCTGAGACGACCTCCTCCCGGCGGAGCTCCAAGCGCAACGTCCGCGTGTCGGAGGGGAGTAGAATGTTCGCACGCAGCGTCGGGGTCATCAAGGACAGCACACGTGAGATCATTGACGCTATGCACAAGGACGAGGTGTCGTCGAATGCCCCCCAAGACACAACGAAAGCAGTGTTGGATGTTGTGCGGTCGATGGTTGCAGAGGGTCTTGTGGCCGAAGGTGATCCCATTTGGTGCTTCAGCTTATCTGTCATCAGAGACAGCACGCGACGTGATGTCTTTGTTCAGCTTGACAACAACGTCGCCAGGCTGAAGTGGCTGAGGTGGTTGTATTCGACGAACGACGGGCAGCAGCCGAGCGCCATACACCTTGACTGACCCCCACCAAGGATGCCATATGCGGCCCAACTTTTTTTTTTCAATGTGAGAAGTGAGCATCTCAATAAGGACCCAGTTTATGCCACATGTTTATGTTTGTCATTACATTTGAGTTCGTGTGTTATCGCATTTGAAGGGCAGGTTAAGGCCGTGATATATACGTTTATGTGTGCTACATACTTTGTTCTGTGCTACATACATTGTTGTGTGCCATGTAATAACCGTTTCAATGTCGTAGACAATTTTTTCCCTTGCAAGTTGTTTCTTCCCATTGTATGGTTGCAATAACTTCACCCTTGTGTATGGATATGGTTGGTTCTGCGATCTGAGCTCATACGACTACCTCCATGCAGGCGGATGGAAACGCTGATTGAACGTCGTCGTCGACGACGACGTCGACGAGGCAAGGGTGCAGCTGGATTCATCGCCATCCTCCTCAAGTGGCTCCCATATGCCCACCACTACTTTACCCATGTGCACAAGGTTCCCCAGTTCATAGGGGAGTTTACAGGGGCACGACGGGTTGACGAAATCCTTACCCACCGTTCCCATACAAGAAGCGTCAACGCATTCCGAATGGAAAAGGGAGCATTCATTCGACTTTGTGGGATGCTCCAACACCAGTACGGTCTGCGCGGATCAATTCAAATGTCTGTTACGGAGAAGGTTGCCATCTTCGTGAACACCATGGCTTGGGGCTCCAGTCAGCGCAATTCCTGCGAGCGTTTCCAACGCTCAACCAGTACAATTTCGGAGTCCATATCCAGTGTCCTTGATGCCATATGCGGGGGGGAAATGCAACGGGTACCGCGGTCTTGCGGGGGACTTGATCAGGCCCAGGGACCCTCATTTCAGAGACATTCCTGATGAGATTGCCAACGACAACAGGTACTAGCCATACTTCAAGGGTGCAATTGGGGCTATCGACGGAACACACATTAAGGCTGCCCTCCCTAAAGAAGAACAACAAAGGTTCCGTTGCAGGAAGGGGACAACAACGTTCAACGTCATGGCCGTTTGCTCATTCGACCTTCGCTTCACATTCGTATCCGCTGGATGGGAGGGTAGCGCACATGATGCACGTGTCTTTGATCACGCAGTGAAGACGCCTGCGTTGAAGTTCCCACGCCCACCAGCAGGAAAGTACTACCTATGCGACAAGGGGTATGGTCTCCGAAATGGCTACATGATCCCGTACTCGACGATGAAATACCACAGACCTCAATTCGTCGCATCCCAACCGAAAAACGAAAAGGAAGCATTCAACAAGTCACACTCATCACTACGAGGCGCGATTGAGAGGTCCTTCGGGGTGTTGAAGATGAAGTCGAGGATCCTCCGTGGTCTCCCCAAGTATCCGATACGGAAGCAGATTGCGATCATCATTGCGTGCTTTGCCCTTCATAACTACGCCAGGGATACCCGTGATGCGTCGGGATCAGACTCAGAAGACGATGAAAGGTTCGTCGAGCCCCCGTTGGACACTGATGCACCATCCGACAGGGACGGCGACGAAGACGCCTACGACGCGGGAGAGGAGGTTGGCCACGAGGACGATGGCCCCTTTGTCCCCTTGGACGACGCCGCGGGGGCAAGCCAAGAGATCAAGGCGCTTAGGGACGAAATTGCTCACCAGATTTGGAACGACTGTCGTGTTAGATAGAAAGCACGCTCGATGTCCGATGGGTAGCGGAGGATACCATTTTTTGTGTAGTCCGATGGCTTGTAGTGTGTGCATGGGGTCGACGAATTTCAAGCCGGTGGTAACATTTTGTGGAAGTTGTTGATGTTGGATGTTGTGGTTGGCGAAATCATTTTTTGGTGTTGGATGTTGTGGTTGCCCACAACATCCCTTCAGTGTCATTGTACACCGTAAGTGTAACACCCCTTTTTAGATCCCAAAGGAGTGTTGCAGCGCCAGTGAATCCGCAGACTTTAATGTCTTTGAATTCACCTGAGGCTTATAGGGACATGCAACCATGCTCCCATAAACAAGATGATAATTGAAATACAGTCAAATAGGCGGAAGTGAATAAAATTTATTAGTTTAAAATATATAATCACAATTAAATAAGAATACCAAAACCATAAAGTATGAATAACTTCTAAAATAACTGAAATCAAAGTAGCGATGCGGAAACATTTAGAGGTTCAAAACTTGTATTCAATAAATGACAGTCTGCTCTTCAACTCTCTCCTGCTCCGCTACTTGTACTAGACCTGTGGAATATGGTCTGGTGTTTCGTGAGAACGAAGGACACCAGCCATCCAATAAATAGGATGGTTAGTACAATAAAGACTAGCAAATGATAGGGAAAATGTTCAGACTTTAACCTTACAGTGACCATAAAACGGTATGTTATAGGTTAAGGGAAAGACACGATTATTTAATAGTGGAAACTGAATAAAAAGATAAAAATTCACGACATGACTCGGATGATCATAACGATCGATTATAAGATAAGAAAGGGAATTATACCCGAGACAGATGAGTATAATAACTGAAATGATCACCTATTTATCAGTCGATAATAATCACAATAATTATAACGATAATAATAATAATAACAATAATACGTGGTACCGGTCGGGCCTTTAACAAGGACCACGACCTACATCAGATCGTTGTTTTACCACCCCGCAGAGAATGCATTCCGGGATGGTGTTTCATGAAACCTTATAAGGCGGTGGCTTAACGAACCACAACCTGCAAGTCAGTCTACTGCATAACTTGCCAAAGGCATAAAGCCACTCGCATCACGTGGTGCGCATTTTAACATATCACAACTAAGCATCACATGGTGCCTATCTTATCATACATAAACAATTTATACTAGGTGATCATGATAACGACATTAAATCAAACAGGGACAAGCATGGATAATTCAAAGGGTCTTATTATCACATGCCACTAGTTTGCATGAAAGAACAAACAGAATATCATGCACTTTAGGAAGAAGAAAATGGGCAATCTTTACTTATCCCGAGTTATAAACAAACAATTCACATTTAATACTATAACACTATAATTACTTTACTAATAATTGCCCATTTATTTAACTCATGCCAATTTATGATTAAAAAGATAAATTACATCAAGCAGACGAGTATGCAATTTATCGAAATTGGCAAGGAAATTGGCCACAGGGCCGCATTCGACACGGAAGAATTTAAAAGGCACAACAAAAGAATCACGAAACACGCAAAGGGCGTTTGAACGAAATCACTTGCCTTAACCTTTGATGACTGGTTGACGACAACAAGACGAGATTTTAGCACCCTGTTGAATTCAATGAGAAAAGGAATATTAATATTGATATTTTATAAAATTAACTTTACTTAACTCAATTTGATATTGAATTAATTCTATAAAGTTAAAAATATATACCAATATGAATTCCTCGGGAAGCGGGATCCGGTGTGGGTGCTTCGAGATTGCTTGGTGTCGCTGAAACGGGTGAATAGTTTAGAAATACTAGCTGCCTAACTTAATAAATAATTAAGTTAGGGCTAAAAACGAGAATAATCTAAATAGGAGGGAGTTTTTGCGATTTATACCCAAAAGAGATTAAAATCTCTGTTTGCTTCCACGCACAGAGAAACGAACGATCAGGGCGCACAGACGAGGCTCGGCGCGGCTCTCCTCCGGCGTCGATGGCTAGCGGCGCAGGCGATGATCAGAGGCGGCGGCTAGGGCGGTGACTGGCGACGATCGGGGGCTGCAATCGGATTGAAAGCAGCAGCGATCGGAGGCAAGCGGTTGGGCTCGGTCTCGGTTGTTCGTGGGCGCGCGTCCGGACAGGGCTGCGACTGCAGTGGGTCTCAGCGGCATGTAAGCGATCAGAGGCGAAGGCGGGATGGGCTCGGCCTTGGCGTTCTCCGGCAATGCTGCACTGCGATGGGTTCGGCGGCAACAATCAAAGGCGGTTGCAGCGAGGGCTCGGGAGTGACGGGCGCGGCAATCGGCGACGAGGCTCGGCGCTGGGCGTTCTCTGGGCAAGAGCTGCAACTGCGGTGGACAATCGGCGGTAATCGAAGGCGAGGACAACAATGGTGGCCGGCTGTCGCGGGAAAGGGCTATGGCCAGCGGTGATGGGCTCGACAAGGATGGGCGCTCCGGGCAGGGGCTTCGACCGCAGTGGCTCGGCGGCGAAGGTGATGGTCGGGCGGCGATGGTTGGCTCACGGCTCTGCTCACAAGGGATTTGGAGAGGAGATGGTGATGCGGAATGAATTTTGGGCTGGGTAACCTAGATTTGACGTGTATCTATCTATACTACTGAATTAGGTTAAAAGTAAGATAAAGATGGATTTTTTTATCCTATCGATTTTAAGGAAAAGAAATAAAATAAGCGGATAAAGATGGAGATAGCGAAATGAATATTATTTAATTTAACTCTATAAATTAAATAATAAGAGTATTTATAGGATCTATATAATTAAATCCAATCATATATTATTTCTCTTTAGAATAATTTAATTATTCTAATTCATACCATATATCTTAGGTGAATTTATTAAATGACCAAATTCACAAGATATATACTATAGTTTAATATAATATAGATTTATTTAATTAAAATAAAAATAAGAAATAGCCCAAAAATAATTTGGGATATTTCAGTAAGCTAAACTCTGAATTGGACGTCATCAATTCAACTGATTATAAACGACATGCATTGTTGAGTGAATGGTGATTACATTTGCGTACATAGTATATATAACGACATAGAACTGCTTATGAACAACTATTATAAACAACGACACACAGCTTGAGCGAAAGGTGAATACATTTGCATACATATTATAAATTACAACGATGATGGTTCTACGTACAAAGGCCCAAAATGCACCATTGCAAAATGGGTGCCACAACACTCGGCAAACAAAAAGGGGAAACTTGTGCCGAGGTTGCAATGTTGGTTACTACTGCCTTACAACCGCGACCCCGAACTGCACAAAATGGGGGTCGTCACCTACAAAGTTTTGTCCTGAATTACATGTTCCCAATTACGTCACCACAAACTGAACATAAACCAAAAGTTTAGACAAACTAAGGGCAAAATAGTTCACATAAGTCTTGAAAACAGCTCCACGACTACGGCCTGTGGACCAACGGCACAATGACGATGAGGAGCACGAGGATAATCCACCCAAGCAGCCTGGTCATGTGGGAGAGGCGACGAGCGCGGAGCTGCGCCCCAGCGTGGTGCACCCAGCGCTCACACATGAATGTGCTCAGCTCAGCAATCCTCTGGACCATGGTCTTGTTAGTGACACCAAGATTGACGTTAAGGGCCCTGGTCTCCTGCAGCTCATCGTTGCGCGCATTCAGCAGGTGCTCCCTGCGAGCGTCCTGTGCCAGGAGGCCCCGGACTTGGGCGCGGAGATCCCTTAGCTCGTCACGTTGCATGGCCCAAAGCGCGTGATCCTCCTCAACATCCTGGGGGTCGGGCCCTTCCGACTGCGACTCGTCATCGTCATGTCGAGCGCGATGACGACGACTGGTCGCGCCGTAGTCATAGTCACTGTGGAGCCAATAGTAAGCTCTTGGGTCCCCACTGGCGTAACTACGATCGCTATCCGAGTCGGTGTCGGAGAGAACCTCGGTGTCGGAATATGGGTACATGCTTCATTTGGACATATCATTCATTAGATATTCAGTTGGACAATATAAACATAGTGTAAAAGAAAGCATGAGGAGGATAAAGATAACAGCATGCAAAGAATAAAGTTTGAAGTGATATCTTATGTAGAAGTCTCACAAATACTTGAACTGAAAAGGAAACAGGTGATGGCGCATAAGAACACAACAAAACTGGGATTCAAACATCACCTACAGAAACCTAAAATCGAAAAGAAGAGTCTTAACAAACACCAAAAGCATACTACAAAAATACCCCATACTACAAAAAAGGACTACAGTTAGGGCAAAGAAAACATAGATAAATCAACTAAATAGGAGAGATTACTGACAGCAGGCACCCAAATAGGGAAATAAGGAGTACCAGGAATTCAAGGAGTACGAAGGGTCACATAATATGGTGATTGAGGGAAGACCACACAATAATAACAAACAAAAATGTGGGTATTATCATTCATTAGACATTCAGTTGGACAATAACAAACAAAAAAGTGGGTATGAATAGGAATTAAAGAAGATTGCAAAATCCAAACTTGATGCATACAGTAAATCCTGAAGACTTGGAAGCTAACAAAAAAAATAAACGAAACCAGCATACAACTATACCAAAATCAAATGACATAGCAGAAATTACACCGCATTTTAAGAAGCTGTTTGCGAGTGAGATAAACAAAATGGGAAAGCAAGTTTTGGGAAACCATAAAACAACAACAACAGATCAGTCAAAAAATTCAGAGTAGTAAACTTTGAAGTATATAGCAAAACAACAAGCACGTTCAAAGGGCATATATGATTGTCAAAGTAGTTGAAAGAAGCTAAATAAAAACATGCAAGACTTGCGAATATACCAATAGCCACCCAAAACACCCTATCTGAACTGAGGACTAATTCACAGCCGAATGATTCCCCAAAAAATTTAATTTTAAAATCAATGCAGTGCACATAGTGTTGCATATATGCACATGTAAATTATACATAGGGGAGGGAAACATTCAAACATCGTTCACAGTTCACAACTTCACTTGATATGCACCAAATAGAGCAAAATCAAATATTCTTTGTTCAGAACAGTTCGACATTATAACCACTTAGTGCTAAATCAGAAGAAAAACATGAAAGAAACAAATCATTTTAAACAACCATCCAAAGTAGAAATTATCTAAACAACATTGATATTGTGACATTAGAACCACTTAGAGGAAAATCAACTTCAATTGCCTACAATGATCAGCCTTCTTCAAAGACCATAAATGGACATAAGCAAATAATCTAAACAACATTGATATTGTGAGAAAGAAACCATATCTATGATTGTGAAAAAAGAAATCATTTTCAAATCAAGAAAACCTAATCTGGATCCCTTCTATAATGAGCATTCGAACAACCATCCAAAGTAGAAAATATCAGTGAAGAAGCAACAAAAATGTCTAGAGGACCAACAATATCATTTTGACATCAGTCAACAAGCTAGAGATTCTCTCTTGAGTCGCTTCTAAAGCATTTCAGATGCAACAATGAACTAAGAAGGAACAACAAGTCAACCAGCACACATGTTCTGAGACTCAACACCAACAGAATGTAAAAGACACCAACATGATTCACAACAATGAACTTAGGAGCAACACCATATCCCTATATTCTCTCCTATATCAGTTAAGAAGCAAAAACAATCTCCAGAGGACCAACAATATCATATTCACATCAGTTAAGAAGCCAGAAAAATCAAGATGAACCAAAGTAATATGGATGCATCATCCACACGTGAGTGACAAGAATCAACATCTGTGGCCTGCACTTTCATAAACATATCGATAATGCGCCACCTAGCATACTTGCATGATTAACTAAAAAGGCAAAAGAAGTGACTGTAGAAAATAGAATCAGCCTTCTAAAAATGAAAAGAAATCAGCCTTCATAAACATCTGTGGGATGCATTTCTTATTTGCATTAATTTCTCTATCTTCTCTCTTAATACATATCAGGTTTATTTGTAGTTCTTAACACAATGGATTTCTCAATATAATTTAGAATGGATTATACGTCCTATATGGCTATCTTATTTTGGCAAACATCTTATTATCAGGTATTTCAGGTACTTGACTGAGTGCATTACAGTTCAGTATCATTACTGATTTAGAAATATTCCATCAACTTCAAAATATAACACATATGACAATGTATAGATTGCACAGTTGACAGTAGAATTATATTAATCTATGGGAATTTGAATAGGATTATAAATATTTTTGTTTGATTATGGTGCTTCATAAAAGGACAAACAACACCATATCCCTATTGAACAACAACAGAAGCTCCTAAAGTAGGTAACAAGCAACAACATATATGAGTAAACGCAGGAGGAACAACAAGTGCATGACACACAGAATTTCTAAGATTCAACAACAGCATATAATTTTAATAGAAAGCAACATGATGAACAACAACATTATCTCAAACATAAAGCTAAAGCAATTTCGAAAAGATTGAACAACAAGATAAGCTCCTAAATTAGTTAACAACCAACAACATATATGAGTACACTCAGGAGGAAAAACAAGTTCATGGCACACATTTTCTGAGATTTAACCAACAACATATATGTTAAAGAAAGCAACTTGATGAACAACAACATCTCAAACATAAAGCTGAAGCAATTTCTAAGATTGAACAACAACATAAGCTCCTAAATTAGTTAACAAGCAACTACATATCAGTAAACATGGTAACTCAAATCGAAGCCACTACATATGAAGACCCTAAACTCCAAAAACCCCAGCCATGGAAGCCAAAATTCCTCTCTGACAATCGAAACCCTAATCTGACAATCCCTTCCCAAGAACCTTTTTAACTTTTTCATCGTTTTTTCATGGAAAACTGAGAGTAATAACCCTAAACATGCTATTAAGTCGATGGAAAACCCTATCTTTCAACCGATTTGGGGGTAGATGTATCAAACCGGCGACAAATTCCCCATTTTGAAAAAAAAACCCTAGCTTTTAATCGATTTTGACGAAGAATACAAGAACACACACTCCGGAATCCAAAAAAACAACACAATCGGCTTACCTGGAGGTGCAGATCGCCAACAATGGAGGCTCGAAAGTCGTCTTCTTCGCCGCTCTTCCACTCCGAAGCGTCCCTGGTAAGAGTGAAAAGAGAGAGATGTGAGAGATTGAAGTGAAATGTCGAATTTATGGAGGAGAGAGGGAGGGGCAGATTTGGGACTCTTCGGGTTCCCATCCCCCAAATCCTCCTTCCAGGAGGTGCGTCCCGCATCCGGTGTCATCCCCCGCATCCCCGCTTTCCCATCCGCTTCCACCCCCGCGCATCCCTCGCCAAACACCGCGGTGCGGTTCCCTAAAACCCACCCCCACCCGCGGCATCCCTTCCCATCCCCTATAAAACACGCCCTTAATTGCCTAAATAGTACTCTCTCCGTTCGGCAAAACTTGTCATTTTAGCCTATTTCACAAGTTTTAAGGCAACTAACAAATATACTAATTTACCCTCAATTATTAACCTTCTTTTTTTATTTTATCGAAAAGTATAACTAACAACCCATCAATCATATCAAGGGTATTTTTGTAAAGAGAAGGGCAAAATATCTACAATGACAAGTTTTTTTTGAACAAAACTAACACCCTAAAATGATAAGTTTTGCCGAACGGAGGGAGTATAGAGAAAAGGTAAAACATGTCGGGATGGTTGAGTTGAAAATGACCTCAGAGTATTACTCAAACGTCCGCTTTTTATTTACCAAAGTCGAAAGGTAGGAGATAGTTAGAACTTTAGATGCTTAACCTATAAGGATAGAAAAATGGAAGAATTTAGTAGGCAATCATAGTTCATAACTTCATATGGCTGATTCACAACTTCTGCATTTTTTTTTTGGTTTACAAAAATGATGTGAAAAAGTGAGTCTTCAAGTCTTTTAGGCGAGGCGATACGAAACGATACGAGCACGGAGCATCTTTCCTGCTCTTCCTAATCCTCCCTCCCTCCCTCCGACTCCATTTCTTCCACAGGGTTGCTAAGGATCAAAATCCCCTTCCTCGCGTGGTAGATCTAAGGTTACTCCTCCATTTAGACGGAAGCACCCATTCATATGTTTTACTAAAGGGTTTCAGATCTCTGCCAATTTCGCCTCGATTCTAACCACCAGGCCGTTTCGATCCTACTTCGATTCAATATATTTGGGCTAAACAGGACTTGATTGCAACTTTTCTCAATGAGATCGGCGCAATCTTCCTACCGGGATCGTACGCAGGAGTTTAATAGCATCACCGACAGGCTCAAGAAATCGATTTCGAATGCGCCGACTAGTACCAGTAGTAGCACCGGGTCCCAATTGGACAAATCTAGATCAGCGGTCTCGATCCAATCGGAGTTCAACAAGCGTGCCTCCAAGATCGGGTTCGGGATCCACCAGACCTCTCAGAAGCTTTCTAAGCTCGCAAAATGTGGGTAATGTTAGCTGTTTTGATTGTTTTCGTGTGATTTTGATCTGTGAATCAACTATGGTTTCTTCCTTGCAAGGATAATTGCTTGTTTACATTTTCTGTTAATTTGGTTGCATTGATTTGTACCTGCGGAGATGTACTAGTGGATATTAGAAGCCCCTTGCTTGAATTAACATCCTCTATATGATATGCAAGCCTGTCCTTTTGGTCTTGTCAACTTGCTGGCCGATGGATTGATTATGTTTTGTATGCTCCTTTTGGTTCACCTTATGTTTTCAATCTTTTTCAAGTTATGGTGTAGACAAGTCATTAGATGTTCTATACTTATGTCATATTTGAATGTTGTTAGAACTCACTTCCATTTAGTTAATCAGGTGTTATACCTTGGTTATTAGCTATAAGAAAGCATTTCAGCATATGATGTTAGACTTTAAAACATATATTTTTTCTTGACAGTGGCAAAAAGGACATCTGTGTTTGATGACCCAACTGTTGAAATTCAAGAGCTAACAGCAGTTATCAAGCAGGATATTACTGCACTAAATTCAGCTGTCGTGGATCTGCAGCTTGTTTGTAACTCCCAAAATGAAACTGGGAACACGTCAAGTGATACAACAAATCATTCGACAACAGTTGTAGATAACCTAAAAAACCGGTTGATGAGTGCAACAAAGGAGTTCAAGGAAGTTCTCACTATGCGTACAGAGGTATAGCTACAGTGCTAAATTGTGTTAATTGCTTTAGTCTGAGCCCAGTTTCTGCAGTTTGCTTATTGGGTTGTGAATATATTCCAGAATTTGAAGGTTCATGAGAACAGACGGCAATTGTTTTCTTCTTCTGCATCAAAGGAGGCTACAAACCCATTCGTCCGTCAGCGTCCATTGGCTGCCAAGTCGGCGGCAAATGGATCCACTGCTCCACCTCCACCATGGGCAAATGGATCATCAAGTTCATCCTCTTTATTCCCAAGGCATGTATTATTGGAGATTAGCAAATTCTTCTTTGATAGTATCCTAACCCCTGGCATTTTCGCTTTTGATCTTCCGTCCATGAGGCATAATTAGCATTCACTGTGGGAAAGGATGCTAAGATCCAATATTTCCTCTCATTTTAACATAGGTCATGGGAAAATGTTCTGTGATAGAACTATGTACTTTTCATTCTCTCACTCGAAAATCCTGGCGGAAAAAAGTCTAATTGATAGAGCTAGAAGCTTTGCTGAAGAATCCAAAGGGCTTTTTTAGAATTTCTAACTTCCAGTACTCATAACAGAAGGAATACTGCTAATTTGAAATTCAGTTTTTGTAAAATCTGAAAAGTTTTGTTGTGGACTGATTGACTAATATTGAACCTTGTTCACCTATCGCCTAATGTCTACAAGAGATGACTGATCACAACCTTAAATAATTATAAAGCTATAACCAAACAATTTGCTCATTTTGTGAATTCTTTGAACTATGTTCTTTTCAAAATTCTCGCTCATTTCTATGGTTTTAAAATAATGTTCCAAGGGCTATCAGACATAATTATCTCTTGTGTTGGTTCTGCTTGGGGTTAAGATGATGGGGGGTTGGATTGCCTAATCTTTGCTTTGTGTTAATATTGGTACCCCTATCCCCTTAAAAAAAAAAAGCAAATCAAGTCTTTCTTATGAGAACAGAATGCATAGCTTTGCTAACTTGGATGCTAATGTAGAAGAAACCTTGCTTTTTATGTTTGGTTGATCTATAACTAGCATTGATGCCTCTTACATGCTTTTCAAGTTACAAAGGCTATTTGGAGTGTAATAGCATGATGCTTAGTTTTTTAAAGTAAAAATAAAAGCATGCTGTTTATTTGATAGTTAGAGAACAATTCAAATTGAAAATGTGGCTGTAATTCTCTAAATGCCATTTATTGTCAGAAACCCTGCCATGGTACATGTTTAATGTGATTTTGGCTTGTGATTTCAGGAAACAAGTAGATGGGGAATCTCAGCCGTTGTTGCAACAGCAGTCACAAAACCAGCAGCAACAACAACAACAATTGGTTCCATTGCAGGACAGTTACATGCAGAGCAGAGCGGAAGCCTTACAAAATGTGGAGTCAACCATTCATGAGCTAGGAAATATTTTCACACAGTTGGCAACCATGGTTTCGCAGCAAGGAGAGCTGGCAATCAGGTTTGTCATTTTCCTCTCTTTTGTGCTTGGCCATTGAAGATAATTTCCATGATGGAGTTACTTTACCTTATTGTAGCCATTAGGAATTTCCTGTAAAGAATGCTAAACATGTATATCACCTAAGCCTATGTTTAGCTTAAATGTTGAATTGATTAATCTTGAATACATCCAACTCCAAGAAGGTTTCTAGGCCATTTACATTCGGACTTTGAGACTGATTCATAGCCAGAATAAGCCCAGATGCTAGATAGGATTTCCATAAAGAACTACAAAATTAGGATGAGATGCTATAGATTTTAAATGGACTTCATTGATAGATACGACCTTGGAGTTTTAAGACAATTTGTTCGGCTTTCATTTCAGAATTGACGAGAATATGGATGATTCACTTGCAAATGTTGAAGGCGCGCAGAACCAGCTTGCGAGATACCTGAACAGTATATCTTCAAATAGATGGCTGATGATCAAAATATTCTTTGTTTTGGTTGTGTTTCTTATGTTTTTCCTATTCTTTGTGGCATAAAAGTATCATTGAGAAATATCTTGAATAGCGATGACGGAAATTACTTGTTTAATCCCTATATCATCCTTTTGTTGTCTGCTACCGTTTCTTGCCTTTCTTGTTCTACTTGCGGAGGGAGGTAGGCGTTTCATGAACTCTGAAGTTGAGGGAGAAAATCATAAATGTGTGATGTTGATTTGAGAAGGTATATTGATAACTTGATACATTTTAGTACTCGGCTTCTCGCTCTTGTACTTGTGTTTTGTTTTTCTCCCTACTCCACTTGGAGTTGCATTTATACAAGTTGATTTTGTTCTACTTTAGTGTATTGTGCGACTTCATTTTTGCCCATTTATGGTGAGGGAGTTATAAATATGCTATAGCCTATATTACGTTGTTAAGAATATGCCACTATAAAATTGATGCGAATATGGATGATCCTTTACCAATTTACACATTTTGTATATATTTGACATGTTTAAAAAATTAATACTGTAATGTTTTTACTAATATAAAATACTACGGTATCTACTTTGAATGGGTTGTTTTTAAAATATTCTTTTTTTCGCTAGTTGAATATTTGTAATGACTTTGTTTTCGGCAATATATTTAGGGTGTGTTTGGTAATGATATCTAGATATCAGGTATCGGGGCTGATATCTAGTGTTTGGTAGGGCTAGATATCGATATCATTTTAACTGATATCGATATCTAGTGTTTGGTATGCATAATATATCACTTGATATCAAGTGATATCTGATATCTGTTATCTGTGTTTGGTAAGAGTCAGATATCGATATCAGCTGATATCTAGATATCAAATATGGCCTATTTTGATATACTCATTTTTTTGGGAGGTATTAAGATATCGATATTGATATCGCCCGATATCGATATCTTGATACCAATACCGATATCTTGATATCAAAGATATCACCCGATATCGATATCTTGATATCGATACCGATATCTTGATATCTAGATATCGTTACCAAACACACCCTTATTGGTTTTTTAGTTGTCCAAATTCAGCTTAACCTTTCGCACGTTCAAAACTTTTTTTTTTTTTACGAGGAACTCACCTTCGGTGGTAAACCTCGAGCACGTGACTCAGCCGACAAGAGCTCCGTACCAGATAAACCGGCTAACGTCGACCGGCTCGACCTACTGGTAACAAGCAAGGTAAACCTTGGATTTTCACCCAAGGAACGAGGCGGAGGCAGGGATCGAACTCGGAACCTCCTTACCCCTCTCTTTACTCCTTATCAATTGGCCACCCCGACTGGGGCAGTATCCTCAAAATGTGATGATCTAGAAATTTCATCGAAATGTTACAAGTTATAACCAAGGGCATCCTAAAAAGGCCATGACCCATGGTATTATTGAATGGTTTTGTCCCAATTCCATGAACCAATATTTCCTTATTAATTCAAATTTTTTCAACCCATTAATAAAATTTTCATCCAAATGCATCCTATTTTGCTGAAAGAAACTCCCATAGACGATATGCTTGCTTGTGCCCAAGAATTTTACTCTAAGAGCAACCCCAACAGCATCTCTAAAATAAAGAAAAGTGGAAAATTTGGAGAAAAATGAGTGTTTTTTTTTGCCCCAACAGCTTTTGTATATCCATCTGCAAAATAGAGAAATTTGGAGAGAGACTACATTTTTCTCTATATTTGTAGCAAGACAAACTCACTCTAAACTTTAATTGCTTTGGGAGATAGAGGAAAAATTTAATGCTCCACCATCTCTTTTTTGGTAGGATCCACCATTTTTGGGAGAGAGAGGAAAACATTAATTGTTTTGGGAGAGAGAGGGGGAAAACATTAATTGCTTTGGGAGAGGGAAAAAATTTGTATTTATTATATTATATAATTAATGTAGAAATCTGTATAATAGAGAAGTTGTTGGAGTTTGAGGATAAATTTTTTAGAGATTTTGATATTTTGATCTCTATTTTAGAGAATTTTTACAAAACATGTTGGGCTTGCTCTAAGAACATGAAGAACAACTTCACTTTTGTTATTGTTGGTGAATCTTTTCAAATATAAAAAATGGATGATTAAATAACTTGAGTATTCATCGATAAAATGAACCCAACATAGGACTATGTCACGAAATGCATGGTGGGAATAATATTATTCTTCTTTTTAATAAACTAGTTCGCGCCGTACGCGTAGCGTACGGACACCCACTCTTAATATTTTACTCATTTTGATTAGTAATCTCTATCGCACATTTTATATACAATCTACTAATTAAAATAGTAATTTTATTTTTAGTTTAAAATATCAGTAATGACACGTTTTTCGATACTAAATTAACCCTCTAAGAGTCTAAGATCACATATTTCGCTTAACAGAGGGAGTAGGATACTCTTGATGTTTATTTAGATTGGTTTTTTATTTATTAAAAAGTAATAAATGTTTAACTTTTTACATGCTTTTTTTTATAAGTTTAAAACTCTATAAAATATATAAAACAAAATTGGTGTTAAAATTGATATTCTATTTATAATTCATAGAAAACATGTTGAATATTTAACATTTATTATTTTAGATGAAAAAGAGTATTATTTTTAGGGGAAATTAATTAAAATACCCCCACCTTTGGGGGTATGGTAAAAATATATCTTCAACTTTCAAATGTAATAAAAATATCTCGACCTTTGAGGGTGGTGGTAATATATTATCCTATCTTTTCTCACAGGTCAAAAATGCTGACAAAGTAGCCTATGTGGATTTTTTTACAAGACAACATATTCAGAAGCCTTTTTTACAAATTAGCATGAAATTTGGGTTTTCTTGAACGGTTTCCTTCGGGAAAAAAATAAATAAAACGATAACAAATTAAACCCAAAAACATAATTGATTCAACCAAGCAACTAATCCGATAAAAATTGACTCAAAT
The DNA here is from genome assembly GCA_037127255.1 of Persicaria tinctoria. Lineage (NCBI taxonomy): Eukaryota > Viridiplantae > Streptophyta > Magnoliopsida > Caryophyllales > Polygonaceae > Persicaria > Persicaria tinctoria. The sequence continues at coordinate 62,766,467 of JBANSL010000008.1, read as the reverse complement.
TAACACAACACGACTATTTCTAACACCAAAACGACAACAAAACTAAACCGACCACAACAAAGAAGAGGGGAAAAAATAAAACTTACCCAACCAAGTTCGTGAACGAATTAGAGGTGAAGAAGATGTGAGAGAGATAACTCAAGATAATCAACCACGAGGGAGGAAGACTGACATTAAAAAGGAACTATGAGCTACCTGGAAAACCTGAAAGTCATATCAAGAGGCGACTATGAAAGAAGACACGAGGGAGGAAAAGATGTTGGGCATGAACTCAGTCAAACTCTTTATTTTTTTCCTAAGAACGGTAGAAAACCCTTGTAAAAAAATTCACGTAGACCGCCTTGAAAAAAAGGCAAAATTACAGAAAACCACCCATTAAATATGGGTCTTTTCACTTAACCACCCCTTAAATTCAAAATTACAGAAAACCACCCTTTAAATGGTATTTGTTTACAACTCACCACCCATTCAACTATTTTCTTTAATTTATCATTAAATATATTATATTTTAATATTTTTAAACTCAAATTTGATTGTAAATATATTCATATTTTGAATTTAAGGACTCGGTCATATTTTAGGGATTATTTTATTTATTTTTAAAAAATAATAATAAATATAGCCTAGAATGAATTATTATCTTAATTTATGGTTGAAAATGTTTATAAAATTTTAAAATATTATGGAAATTACTCTCATTTATTTATATTTTGAATAAGAGTAATTTACATAATGTTTTAAAAATTTATAAACATTTTCAAACATAAATTAAGATAATAATTCTAAGCCTTATTGATTATTATTTTCAAAAATAAATACAAAATTCCCTAAAATATAATTGGATCCTTAAATTCAAAATTTGAATATATTTACAATCCAATTTGAGTTAAAAAATATTCAAATATAATATATTTAATGATAAAGTAACGAAAATAGTTGAATGGGTGGTGAGTTGTAAACAAATAACATTTAAAGGGTGGTTTTCTGTAATTTTGAATTTAAAGGTTGGTTAAGTGAAAACACACATATTTAAAGGGTGGTTTTATGTAATTTTCCAAAAAAAAAAAAAATTGTAAGAAAAAAGGAGACGGGCTAAACGGCTTTCCTCTTCAGTCTCCTCTTCCGCCTCCACAGCCCTTGAAAGTTGAAATTTCAAAATTCGAAACAGCCCGTTAGTAAATTGAATCTGTAACGTCTCTCCCTCCCTCCCCTTCGCCTTTTTCCTCTCTCCTTCACCCCCATTTCTTTACCCTCACAAACCCTCAGAGACAGAGCCACATCCACACGAACCCTAACAATGGCGACTCTAACCCAAGGGATCCTCCTCCGCCTCCTCCAGTCCATGAACTCCAACACCAAGGTCGCCGGCGAGCACCGTTCCGCCCTCCTCCAAGTCACCGGCATCCTCCCCGCCCTCTCCCCGGGCGCCTCCGATGATCTCTGGCCTAATCACGGCTTCCTCCTCCAGCTCTCCGATTCCCTCAACTCCACCTACGTCTCCCTCTCCGACCGCGACAACGACCTCATCCTCAGCAACCGCCTCCAGCTCGGCCAGTTCGTCTACGTCGACCGTTTCCTCTTCGACTCTCCTCCTCTCCCCCGTGTCTCTGGCCTCCGTCCCATCGCCGGCCGCCACCCCTTCGTCGGAAGCCCCGAGGCTCTTGTCGCGCGGATCTCTTCCTCCAACCGTGACTTTGTCATCCAACCGGTATCCGATTCTGATCATTCTATGGATCCGATTATCTCGTACATCTCAAATAAGCAAAGATCGGTCTCTAATTCGGATGAAAGTTGGAAGATCGTCAACGATTACAAGTCCAAAATGGTTGAATCCTGCAAAAGGAGCTCTGCCAGGGAGGTTTTAGCTCCGATCGAAAGCACTCCGAATTACAATAATCCGGTGCAGAAGAATCCAGAAAAACCTGCGAACAGATTCACCTCTCCTGCGTCCAACAAGCAGAGATCCGTATCGGCCGGGAGGAAGACAAGCGCTTCGCGAGAACGGGATCCTTCGCCGGCGATGGCAGCGAGGGTGAAGAGATCCGCTTCACCGGTTCCATCAAAGTGCGTGGTGCCGAGCCTGGCTGCAGCCAAGGACGAGAACAGAAAAACGGCAAAGGAACCGGCGATTGTTGTACCTTCGAGGTACAGGCAGCCGTCGCCTGGAGCCAGGCGACCGGCGTCACCAAGCTCTAGAAGGATGTCACTATCTCCGGCGAGGAGATTGTCGAGCGGCGTTAAGGTCTCGCCTGCGGTTGCAAGTGCGACCGATGCAGCGGCGAAGAAGAAGATGGCTGGCCTTGCTACTGGGATCGCGAAGGTCTCTGAAGCCATTGTAGGATCTGGGAAGAGTGGGAGGAGGAACTGGGAGGATACATCCGGGAGTGGATCGAGTGCTGAGCAGATGGAAAAGAGTGTTAGCTCGAAATCGAAACCAGATCTGCAATCAATTTTGCGCACTCAGGTATACTATCAAAAACCTCCTGTTTCGAATTTCCATTCCTAGGGTTTTTGATAATGATCTGCCATTGGTATATTTCACGGTATGTCTTTGAATTTCAATTTCCATTATGCAATAGAGACATTGAATGTCTCTATTTGTTGAAAATGGAAGTATCATCAATTTAATTAGCTAATGGTTTGGTGATCCTTGTTATGGCAACTCTAGAGTTTGCTAATGATTGATAACTTATTTCATGTCCAATTGATTTTGGTCACTGATTTCCTATATAAACTCTCTCCAAGGCTGCGATTTCCCGTCGTCTGAGTGATGCAAGTAGCCGTGAATCATTTGATGACACCTCTAGTTGTGAGAAGACGAAGTCTAATGCAGCTGAAGAATTCCCAACGCCCGAGAAGGTGGCACCGAAGATCACCGTTCACGAGAAGAAATGGACTGATGGTACTATTGCACTTGATTCGGTCTCATCTAAATTATCAACTTTTGGGAAGGTAAGGCTAAATCTTGAGAGTTGAGATTGCAACACCCTGTCAGTTGTAGTTTCCGCTAGTTTTTAATGTCGTTGTGGTTGGCCTGCAGGAGGCTATGCAAAGGCGAATAGTCGCTGCTACTGCTGCAGCCGAAGCATTAGAAGAAGCTATGGCCACTGAATCGGTTGTCCGGAGCTTGAGGTAACTACTTGATGAGTTGGTTGCTGTAAGATGATCATTAAGCAAATGTTCTTAGAAATTTGTTTGTTCTCTTCTCAGCATGTTTGCAGACCTTTGTTCCTCTTCGAAAGCCGGGAACCCATTACCAACCATTGATCGTTTTCTGTCAATATACGACTATGTCAAGCAATCAACCACATCTGCCAAATCAGTTTCCTTGAGCCACAATTCCGACACACCTGAAAAGTCTGCACCTGTTTCTGCCTGGGTTGAAGCCGCACTGGCAACTGATCTTGGCATTGCATCCCTCTTTAGCAGCCAAAGCGCTGAGTTGCTTCCACCTTCCCTGCAAAAGAGCCTCTCAAAACGACAATCTCTCAGCAGCAATCTGAAGAACAATCCAAATCCCCCTCTCTCAAGATTTGATTCGTCCCATGGAGGATGGACAAGAGGCCCGGGAATGAAGGAAACAGCAGAGCTTGCATCCACCTTGCGATGTGAAATGGAAATTTGGTTTCTGAAGTTTGTTGAGGATGCACTAGATGCTGGCTTCCGGGTATTCAAAGAATGCAGTAGCGATGAGACCAGAAGGCTGTCCATGGACGGTGGGTACATAGCGACAATCTTATCTCGTCTGAAGAAGATCAATGACTGGCTGGATCTTGTGGCGTCGAACAAGGACTTGACAGACAAGATTGAGAAGCTGAAGCGCAAGATTTACGGGTTTGTGATTCAGCATGTCGGAACAACACTTTGATTCCTAGCAACCACCAAGCTATATTTTGGTGACATTAACCATCTATTTTTCATTCTTGATTTCTTGGTGCTCCGAAAATGTTTCTATTATGCAATTTGCTGCCATGCAAAATGTGAACCCTTCGGTTTAGTTTTCTTTTGGCAATGAATGAAAGCTTTCATTCTGAGTATTTCTTGAGTCACTCCTGTTAAGTTACATCCTTGGTCCGTAGTAAGTAAACAAATATATGAATAAACTCGACTTAAAATGACGAGAACCAGTAATAAAAACGAATGTACATAGCCCGTCCAACTCAATTGACAAGTCTAGCCGTAAGTTTACATACATAGAATTCACGGGCACTGTCTTCTTCTACTAATACAAATCTATACAATTCAATGAGGACTTCAAGGGATCCAAATGTAAGGAGGATCTTGAAGCCTGAGAGAAGCTTTCATTTGAAATGTACAGGCCAACTCCTAACATAAACAAGATCTAGCAGTTAGAGAGAAGCTGTGCTGAAGCCTTTGCCCATGACTGCTTCAGGGGGCTGGGTGGGAGATTCTCTATGAACAAAAGGCGAAAAATTGAAAGAAACGACCCCTCATATTCACAACTACGACACAGGTTTTTTCAAGGATTTACTATTCTGAATAGACTGTAATGTACGTGTGCTTTTGGGACTATTTACGCTTGCTCAGAAGGGTTCGATTGAGGGGGTTGCGGTGGTGGATCTGGATTTCTCTCCACAATCTCACATTTACAAAGGGGACAGGTAGCGTTGATCCTCAGCCATCTATCGACACATTCTGAGTGGAAGAAATGCGAGCATGGCAGCTCCCGTAGATCATCGTCATCCACGTATCTTGCCAGGCAAATGCAGCAGACCTAACATTATACAGTTACCATCTTATGAGGCAAGAATTGCAAAACAAAAACATCTGAACATTACGCCTCGGAGGAAGAGAATATTTCATTTATGTACTTTTGGTAAGGGTATATTATGGGGAAGATATCCAAGTATCAAGTGTATGTGTGATTCCTACATTCCTTAGTGATAACTGATAAGGTACTAAAACATGCTGAATAGAAGGACTTACAGCATCTTCAGCGGAGATAGGACGCTCCTTCTCAGTTCCAGCTGCTACAACCCCACCTTCTTCGATTTCCTCTTGATTACTTTCAGGAGGGCTCCCATTGTCACTTTTCTTTACCTTGAATTTGTGGGCGGGTAGAGCATTGATTGAATCTTCACTAGCACCATGAATTTGACTATGTTCCTCACGGATGCCGAGCATTGATATTATGCAGGGCAGGCAACAGCATATCATAGCACACAGAATGAAGGGCATTGCATATCCGATACAGCTCAAGGTGAGATAGACGACACACAGTCTGAAGTAGAGTATGAAACCGAAACTTAGGATCCCCAGAGAAACAAGAGATCTTTTATAAATGGTCAAATCATAAGCACCTGTACAAATTGGGAGCATCTGAGGCAGAGGAGCGACCACCAAAGATCCAGACATTTCCAAGAACAAACCAGACGGCAAAGAAGCAATCCAATGCCATCTTAAGATGGTCTACCATTAAACTAAGCCTGCAAACGGAAAGACAAGATGTAACATCAATCACATAGTTCCAAAGTCACAAGACCAAGGTTATATTGACCTACTATTACCATTTACCGCTACTACTATTACCAATCCCACCCCCTTCTTCATGGTATAAAGGACATCAAAGCACTAAAAGATACAGATGAAGTAAACTAACAACCAGGAATAACGAGTAAGAGGCAAAGGAGCATATGAAGGAAATCTGGCTGCTAATAGAAACTGCTATTTAAAAAAAAAAATCGTCAGAAAAATTGAATAGATTTTTTTAAAATCAGTTCATCTTTGTGAGCATACGAAGAAAATCTGGCAGCTAATAGAAACTGCTCAGAAAATTTCAAATTGGTCAGAACGACACAGTAACACAGAAACTACGATTTTTTCTCCTTTCAAGTTCTATGTGAGCTGGTTGCACCTGGGATTTGGAACTCGTGCTGGTTGACCATTATTTGCAGCTCTGGTAGTATTCGAACGATCTTCATGTTCTGATGACTGATCAGAGGATATATTCACATAGGAACTTTGGTCTGTTGCAGCATTTCCTCGTGGAGTTTCCTGATTTGGTTGAGATGATCTTTGCTCATTTCCCTGGTTACGGTAAATATAACGCCAGTAGATGATGGGTAAGCTGGCAAGGCACCCAGCAGTATGACCCAAAACCCAAGTAAACAAAGGAGCTCGTGGCTTTTCATGTTTTGATATTAACAAAACAATCACAGATGCTGTAATCTGACTCAACGTGAACACAAGTTCAATGGATAGCCAAAATCCAGAATCAAGGGGACTCCAATGGCGACGATTAGATCCTTCATTTCTCCTTGTAGGAGAGGAACTGGTAGATTCATCCGGAGGGGAAGATGAAGAGGGTTGAGCCTCAGGTATCTGAACACTACTTCTATTTCTATCTTCATGGTTGGGTGGATTAAAACCACGATGATCATAATCAGATAAATCAGACGAGGAGGCATTGCTCCCTCTGTGTATGTGAATCACATGCTCATTATTTACATTGTTGTCAGAACGCTCTGTGAGCAAAGGATACTGGTCAGTAAGGTTCCCACGCACTGGCTCTTGGGATACAACAGCCATTGTGTTGCTATCTCTCCAGGAAAGTGTGAATATATATGACAATTGTAACTCCTTCCGGTTTCTTTCAGCAGCTCCACTAAAATTTCTTCTGCAACTGTGATTACACCCTATACAATCAATATTCCCTAGAACTGAGACCCCAACGCTAAGCTATATAAACATCTGGGCTCTTGACTAACGTTATTTCTTCCAGCTATCCAGTCATAATTTGGCTTTGAACACTTGATATGTCCAATGTGCTGGAAAGAAAATCTGCAGAGAAGGAAATTTGGTTAAAAGAGAAGTTAAGAAAGAGCTCCAAGACAATTAAGAAAATTTGGTGTAGGGAGGAAAAAGCCATCAAAATCAGTCCCATTTTGCGCTCCTGTTCTAATGACGAAAGGGAAGATGGTGGGTTGGACAAACAGGACTTGGTCTTTCACTACAAATTAACATCACTAAACCTAGACGAAAACCATTGGGATTCCTCTAAGGTATCAACCACAGATTTTTTGCATCTAGAGCCAGTATAGGGATCGTGAATAGTGTGACAGTAGGAGAAATAAGAAGCAACCTCAAACAACTTTGTTCAACACACATCATGAATGTAACAGCAGACAACAAGCAAATTGGATTGACCACCATGATTTAGACAAAATCAAAGAAACAACAATGGAGATATTAAACCCATGTTAGATGGCCGTGCAGAGTATATTGTATGACATACAATGCCAACATACCATAGCGTGGAATGATATGACAACAGTAAAAAAAAAACCATGATTGGATTCCAAACTTCATAAAAATTGGAAATGCAAAAAACTCCCCCAAAAGAATTAAAAACACCTCCCATCATACCTTAATCCCAGAAACCTGAGCAAAAACATGACATGTTAAGCCCTCAACAAGAACAAGACGTACAATCGATCATATGCCTGATGATGCAGGGGAGAAAACATCTAATTATGGATAATAACTCGTAATCAAACAAATGAAACAACAGAGATAATGCATCAACCATGGCCAAATAACGGTTGGCAGGGGGAGGGGGATTATCAGCTGCCAAATGAATGATTAATGGAGGTGAGCTAACAAAACATTTGACACAAGTCAATTTGTTAGATACTAATGAAAATCAATGCAATTTCTCACGGAATCAAACGGAAGCATACGTGCAAGAAAAGCGTTCAACTCTTTTGTTGAAGACAAAAGAAACATACCAAAAACCCTAATTCCCGAACTGCAATCAACACAATACCGACAATGAAGCTAAAAATTCCCCAATTTGTCACCAATAACCGGACTACCAGCGCAAATCACCGGACAAATTCAAATTCCGCAAATGATGCGAACAGCTTCAAAGAACAAAGACGGCATCCATAATTCCTTGCGTTGCCGAGGCATGAATGGGGAAAAAAAAGAGAGAGGAAAAAGTAGAAAAAACGAGAAAATGAAAGAAGAAGCAAAGGAGAAATATCTCACCGATGATTCATGGCGGTGCTGAGGCAAGAAGGAGAGGTGGGGGAGAGATTTTTGTCTGGTCATGGTTTGGTGAGTTTGGGTCCACGGAGAGACACAGACATGGAAAAATAGTAAATTTCTTTTTCAGATAAATTCTCTCAACAAAAGGAAAATGATAGCTTTATACTCCCTCCGTTCCAAAATATATGGTCTTTTACTTTTCGGCACGTTTTTTAAGGAGCGAAAAACTCTATAAAATATTATTTTTTATTAATTTTTTTTATATAATTAGATACTTATTAGTAATAAGTATCAAATAGTATAAAAATTTTAATTAAAAAAATAATACTTTATAGAGTTTTTCGCTCCTTAAAAAGCGTGTCAAAAAGCAAACGTCCATCTATTTTGGAACGGAGGGAGTATATACGTTGCGGATTTGGAGGGAGGGAAAATTCATTAGATTTGATGACAAAATCCACCTACAAAATTTTCACTAAATCAAAAATGTTTTTTCATTCGGTAGTCCTCCTATCTAGACATGTCAAAATATTATCCGATTCAAAAAATCGGATTCAAACACCCGATAATTTTACGGATTTAAACCCGATAGTTTAGACAAGGGATTCAAAATTGACCCGAACTCGAATCACTCGGAACTTTTAGGGTCGTGACTCGTGACCCAATAGTCCGTTGGGTCAAAATTGATCCGCTGAATCAGCATCATGTAGACGCCACACATGCACTAGATAAGACCCACACTGATTCGTCATGTAATTGTGTTTGTTAAGGTTACTCGTAAGTTAAATAATGGGTGCCACTATATACACCGCAAATCCGGATTAAGGACGTGCAAGTCCTCAGGCTTGCACGTCCACTATTTAAACATTGCACGTTCACTACTACAAAAACGTGTTTTTATGCCGGACGTAATGGCATATTTATACCGGATATAACGAAATATAGCTCCGGGCTTTAGGTAGGTGTAATAAAAAACATGGCAATTTATTTATGCCGGATCTAAAAAAAACACGCCCGGCATAAATAATAGGGCATTATAGTACAAAATAAATACATGCAGTTATTTATGCCGGATGTTTCTTACATACGCCCGGCATAAATAAGGCTGTTCTTTTTTTAAAAAAAATGGCTAAGGTTATTTATGCCGGACCTGTCAAAATTATATCCGGCATAAATACTCATGAGAATTTTATTTTTTATATTTTGGCCAGTGTAATATAGCCTTATATAACGGACAACGTTCTGGCCTATATTCTTTATAAGGCACAACGATAAATAAAACATGGAGGGTAAATGTTCCGGGATATATAGTTTAATGTTATTTTGTAAGAGTGCTTTTATATCAATATAAAACCTGTTAAACATACATCAAAAATACATACATAAATACCATCCAAACAACATCAACAACCACACTACAAATCCATTCACATGCCTAAAACCCATTCACATAAACATTTTTTAACTTTAACATTCCAAAATACACACAGACATCCAAAGCAAAGATGAACAAACATAGCTTCACTTGCCTCAGTGTCCACAACTTCTACTACTTTGGAGCCTGCAATAACTCTATCCAAGTTCCCTGTTTTATTGCTGTGGGCTTGATCATTTCTAGCAGTGACCCCCCTGCTCTTTTTTCTCAGCATGGAACTTGTTCAGCTTTTCCTCAAACTCCTCAACACGTGCTTTCATTTCCAGCTTTGCAAATATCTGACCCTAGAAAATCAAGAGAAAAGACAAAATGCTTATCTAAGAGAGCACAAACCCTTACCTTTATAAATTCTATATTTATTTCAAACCAGATACCTTGCTTATTATGCTTTTGAAGTGTTCCAGGACAGACATTTCAGACAAAGCATGTTTGTTTGTTTGTTTGTTTTGAATGATTCCATTAGTTTCTTCATTCCCTTCTCTCTGCAATAAGAGAGAAGGGAATGAAGATGCATTTTTTTAAGCATTGAGCCACTATAATACAAGAATAAAGACACTATTAAGAGAAAAAACCCAGCGATATCACTCCAAGTCCCCGTCTGTATGATGATCCAAATTCCAAAGGCACATTTGGTTCATTCAGTATTAGGGCACATTTGGTTTACTCGGCTTGGAGGCACAACCTCTAAAGTGCATTAAGGGTCATTTGCAAGAAGAAATAGATGTGAAACACGGTTAGGAAAGAATGATACTTAGTAGTAGAATTGGTTGTACTAACAAAAGAGAAATGTAACTAGTATAGAGTCAGAATATATATACAACTCTAAAATTGGAAAGAATCTACACAATAATTTTTAAGCACAATTCCTACCTAACACATACAAGACAAGCGTTTACAATTAATCTTAGTTAACAGAGTCAAGCATGGCCTAGGAAATCATAGATGTATAAAAGTATCTGCTTATCAATCACCAAGGGTAATAGAGCACAGTAGCCATGAAAGTAACCCCTGAAGCAGCATTCTAAAGCAGCTAATTTTGCACTAAGCATGTAAGAGAAGTAGTAAAATAATGAGTGAGATGTGTTTTTCACATTAAATATATAATAATAACAATAACAATAACAATAACAATAACAATAACAATAACAATAATAATAATAATAGAATGAACAAATGGATAGAAAAAGAATAAATTGAAGGTGACCAATTGAGCACCGAAACATATACCTCTTATCCCACTGAACCTATTGTAGAGCTCTACAACTAAGCCTTCCATTTGTTTGTCCTAGAAAACAGTTGGAAAAAGTAGGAAATGTTAAACTATTACACAAAATATAAAATTCTACAATAGAAGAAAATACAGTTTTGATACAATAACTTTATACCTTCTTATAATAGAACCAAGCAAGAACTACATGATATTGCAAAAATACTCCCTCTTCAAATTTTGATTGAACTATATACCTAGAATATTAGGAGGTAGATTATAAATCACATGGTTTGAAATCCTTTCATCTTCATCCTCTAACCTTATAGCCATTTCATTGATGTGACCTTTGACCTGAACATAATAAGACACAATTAGATATAGCTCCTCGGAATTTAGATAGCAAGGACAATATCAAAGGAATTCATTAAAAAAAATGATAGCAAGGACTACAGGCGCCATTGTTTTGAGACCCATTCACGTACCTAAAAGCAATTCATGTGAAATATTCATCTGTGAAAATCTCTATGTCGTGGAATATTATTACATTACATAAGTGATTAACATGTAGATGGTTATTCCCCATGATAATCACTCAACATATTTTTGGATATTTTATCCACATTTTTATCACAAATTATGATTGGATCTTTGTACATGGAAAAAAACGTAATAAATACAAGAAAGAGAAAGGAAGAAGATAATGCACACCCAATTTGCCAATTTTATATGCAAATGTTGGCATGCTAAACCATCACTGTAAAACTTGAGCAATGTCACAAATACACAAATAAATCTATGAAATCAAATAATATTTGAGACTAATCAAACATACCAATTTTATAATCATCTCGAGCAAACATGGAAGAGATTTAGCAATACCACAAATACACAAATAAATCTATGAAATCAAATAATATTTGAGACTAATCAAACATACCAATTTATGACCGAACTAATGAACACAGCCAAACCAAAGATCAAATCAAGAGTATTCATGTTGCCTGCAATCAAACAATAAGTTCATCAGAACTACAAGGCTGGATAGACACAACATAAATAAATATAAAAAGGCTAAATAAAACAGGAAAATGTAGAACCGTATCAAATTCGACAATCCTGAATTGTATGGATCCATCCCAGCGCGTAAAGGAGTGACTTGACTTGAGTGATTAATTCAAAACTGGAAGGGGGTTGGATAAACGAAATCAGCCCCTTAAGATTTTAGGGATTAAAAACAAACCCCCTTTCAATTTCGCTAACCTCTACTACTTATCAATCCCAGATTTTGTTAACCTAGGTAACAAATTGGAACAAAACTAAAAATCATTCAGAATAATCAAATTAGAATTGGAAATAGAGTAGGAATTTGGCAAAAAAGAATACAGACCTGATCGAGAAACACAAAATTAGGGTTCGAATTGGCGCTTCTGACTCAAATTAGAGTTCAAATTGAAGCTTTGAGATGATATCCAACAAAAGCAATCGGGATTTGCAGACGAGGGCCTCCAACGAAGAGCAACGTACAAGAGCAAACTCGAATTAGGGCAGCCGACGAGGAGCAACCAACAAGAGCGCCACGAGGAGCCGTCGAGAAGAGAGTCGCCACAGAGAAGAGCGTCGCCGCGGAGAACAGCCCCGCCTCAGAGAAGATTGCCGCCGATGAGGGAGTGAAGGGCCGCCGATGAGGGAGTGGAGGACCGCCGTTTGAGGGTTTCGCAACGGTTTTCACTGTGAAATTGGGAGAGAAACGAACTCGCGCCTCGGGTTTTTTTCAGTGCAAACAAATAAAAAATACTCCGTATAAGTATGGATGTATTCTCTTATTTGTGTCGGATTCCCATAATACATATGCCAGATACCAAATTTTACACGCCCGGTATAAAAAATGAGGGTCTTTTAATATTTCATTATCATTTATGCCGGATATAAATTGAAATATCCGGTACATTTTTATTTTCCTGAATTTTGAAGAATAAAAGAAAACTCTTTTAAGCTTTATATTCCGCAATTTGAATATCCGGCATAAATAATCATGTAATAAAATCTCGGTTTTGTACTAGTGGTTGTTAAGGACGTGCAAACCCTAGTTAGGGTTTTGCGTTTAGGGTTTAGGGTTTAGGGTTAGGGTTTAGGTTTTGTAATGTTAATTGATAAAATTGAAGTGTTTAGCTAGTGGATTTGAAGGATTTAGGGTCAAATTAAACAGAACACAAGAATTGTTAAGGTTTTCATTCGGATAATATGCGAATAACGTTACAAGGAACGGAAAAAAAGGTTTACATTCATAAGTTTAATAAAGTTGTGGAATACAATCTAGGAAAATAGTAAAAGGACGGTCGACATCGGCACGCATGGCTCTAAATCTCTCAATCTGAGCTTGAAACGGAGCATCCCATCCTTCGACGCTTGGATGATGATGTTCGACCCATTCTAGTGGAGGCGGCGGAAGAGGAGCGTTAGGACGCAACCAGATCTATGAGAACAAAAATTTAGAGTTAGAGTATTGACATATGTATAAAAATCATGAATATGTAATAAAAAAGACGTCTGAAGTCGTACCGCGGCAAAATGGTCTTGGTTTCCGATGCAGGCTACACCAAGAGTTGCTGATTGGGGAGGGTTGTTAGCAGATGCCGGCGAGATCATGGGGAGACATGTGAACGGATGATGCCAAGCTAGGACGACGAGAGGAATCTGATATACCGTCGCAAATATTAAACCCATGATGGGAAGCTCTATCCACCGTCTCCTATCACCATGTGTGGCTCCGGCACATCTCTGGTAGTCGACGAACTGCTGGAATGGGTACTCTCCCGTATAACAACCGGCGTACACATCGGCATGATCCTCCAAGTGATTGCATAGTAACGTTTTGAGTTCCGGGAAAGCAGTCTCGCCGATCGATGATGTCAAAGCCGCCAAAGCACGGTAGCCACAATGACCATCTGCAGCAGTGTCCCTCACCGTCTCAATATGACCGAACATGAAGGGATCAACGTTGTTTCGACCCCAGTTGAACCCTCCGAACACATCATCACGTCCACGTCGAGCTGAGGTCGCTTGTGGACGAGGCCGAGCAGCATTTCGAGCAGCACGGGCTTCTTCTCTCTCAATCAAACCTTTCCCTTACCTCCTCGTATGGCAACGGGTTGGTTCTGTAGGCATTTCTCGACCTCCAAGGCCTCCCCTTCCGTCGGACGCTTGCTGATGAGGGTGGGTGCAGCTCATCCTCGCATACATCGTTGGAAGCCGTATATGAAGATGACAGCTCATACGGCAGTGGGGTGTCGTCGAGGTCAGTCCATGTCAAATCCATCCAGAACGGGTGGATGTCCTCGGCGGGTATCGGAGTGCCGGAGTTGACGTATGCCTGAATCTCATGGACACAAGGGATCCCGTAACAAACCCTCCAATGTCGGTCCGTGCATACCGGAGGAACCTTTTGGGTCACGACGTCCTGCCACATCTTGTACAGATAATCGAAGCACTTTTTGGAGATTAAAGTCTTTACCTCATCGAAAAGGTTGACTTTATACGCCGCTGTTGGCCATTTGAATCGGTCGATCTCCAAAGCAGTTTGCAGCTCATGCAGTTGACAATCATTGACTCTATGGATTGCATCGATCACGATGCGGAAGTCACCAGTCGATGAGTGAAGTGCCTCCTTCAGAACCTTGTGTTGACCCTCAACTCTGTACACATTGAAGTGCATACCACTAAATATTCGATATTATATCATATTGTAATGGGAGATATGAAGTAAGGTTGTACCTGTTTGTCGTACGGGTGCCGAGATGGAAGACATTATCTACGTAGCACCGAACTATGCTCCTGCTGTATGGAAGCCAAACCGACTCCAAATACGCCACCACACATGGGAATGGGTGCCAATAAGCTCGTAGCGCCCGACGACGTCGGTTGAATGATTCCTCCGACCTCGATTCGAACAGCCCCCAACAGTTGCCCTTAAAGATGCCAGCGTGGTTTAAATTCTTCGTGATCTTCAGAGCTGCTTCTTCGCATCTTTTCGTCACGTGTAACCAACAAAGGAGATGCTGGACGTCGGAGAAGACAACATTCAGCGCCGCCAAGAGACCTAGCTCTCGATCAGTCATGATAGCTTGAGGCTGAACGCTCCCAAGCAAGATCTGAAGTTGTCGCAACACCCAGGCGTATGTGTCTTCGTTCTCTTGCGACATGAAGGCATAGGCGATGCAGTAAGTATTGCCTGAGGGTGTGAGCCCGACCACCTCGCACAAAGGAATCCCATATCTGCAGGTGTAAATATGTTACATATAAAATACTTTATAATTGGCTATATGTGCAATAATGTAATCATAATTAAGTGACTTACGCATTTGTTTTGTATGTGCTGTCCATTATGATGACGTAATGGAACCTTCGGAGAAGGCGTATCCCGTCGGGATGCGCGAGGAAGAGGTCGCTCAAGACGTTGTCGTCATCCGGATGTCGTCTGAAGTCGTAGTAGTACCTTCTTTCCCGCAGATGGTGCAAGGTATCCTGGGTCATCGTCCGACTACCTCTTTCTTCGGCGACCATCATGGCGAGCGTGTTGGTAAGGCTCTTCCTTGATGTGACGCTCGTATCATCCAACTGCCTCAATCCGTACCCAATGGTTTGTGGAGGAGTGCCAACTTCCTTCATCCACCTCGCCATCTTCTTTTCCCCCTCTGTCATCTGACCGGCGATGGCGTGACCCTTCAAGCTCGTGGAAAGCCCGTGGTTATGAACACCATGGGTTACCCTTCATGCGCCACTGACCCGGCGGAGCTTCGTGTCCGTGTAGAGAGAATGGACAACCACTTATCTTCGACTGTGTGCTCCGGAGCTTCCTCCCGCGTGGTCGGTACTCCCCAAACTGCTCGCAGGCAAGGAGAACCCCGCCTGGACGATTCGACGCCCCCGTCCAAGACCGCTTGATTACTAAAATCATGTAGTGTCTCCGACCCAAGTCCTTGAAATGCGTAACCATTTCGTCACGGTCATTCCAAACCCTTGGGTCCGAGAACTCAGACGTAAAGTCTCGAAACTGTATTCACATAATTGAAAATATGAACAAAACGGAACGAATACGAAATATGTTGACTCTACGAAACCTATACGTACCTGAGATACTTGGACACGAGGATTGCTTTGTGGTTCGGCCATAACGATTCCAGATATCCTCCTTCGCTTTAATTGTAAGAAGTCGGACTTTGTTTTGGAGTGCGGAACCAAGCTATCCTCAATCGCTCTAAATAGACACTGTTGCGTGATTTGTAAGCAGAACCCTAGCACGTCCCTAAGGACGTGCAGCACGTCTTTAAGGACGTGCTAGGGTTTAGGGTTTGGCTAGGGTTAGGGTTTAGGGTTAGGGTTTTAGGGTAAGGAAACTGCACGTCGTTAGGGATGTGCAGTTTCCTTAACCTAAAACCCTACCCAAAACCCTTAAACCCTAGCCAAAACCCTTAAACCCTAGCCAATCTTGACACAATCGGGCAACCTTATCATATTAACGTTTTCGTTTTCGTTATCGGACAAACTTATCATATTAACGTTTTCGTTTTTGATGTTTACGTTCAATATGACTCTGAAGAAATGAGAAGAGTCTAATAGAAATATATAGATAGATACAAAATCCGAAATATAAATGTATAATATCAACATACAAACTACCAAAGTATATCACTGGCCAGGTGGATGACGTAAAGCATCATCCACAATATCCGTCAGCTCGTCCAGTATCTGGTCAATGCGAGGGTCGTCCGCCAGGGCCCTCAAATAGCCCTCGAGCTCACGAAAGCGGGCTAACAGCGCCGGACGGATGACGGGAGGGTGAGGGACGTCCACCCAAGGGTCCATGATGATCGGGAGGACGGGCGCCGGAGGGTCGGGATGGGGCGTGGTCGGTAGCACGTACGGCCGGCTCTGAGATGCGTACCAAGGCAAGTAATCTGCAGTGACACCTGCCTGGCAATCCTCGCTGGTGCGCCTGTGATCGGCCAGCCTGTAGAAGCGACCCTCGTCCTGCAGGTCCTGCCACCTGTTGTCGCCCGGGGCGAACACGTCCATGTACTTCGAGTTCTTCAGGGTCGTGTCGCGGTAGACCTGAATCAGCGCGATGACGGCCTGCGGGATCCCCTGGACCCGTCCGAACTGCCAGAGGCACCTATCGGGCATATACGGCTCTTCCTCCCCACAGAAGGTGATGGTGCCCCGATAGGTGGACTGACGGTACTGGCCGTCGAAGTCCAGATCACGCCCAAAGGGCATCCACTCGACCTATAATTAAAAAAGTCAGATTTAATTCACAGCTAAGAATTATAAAATATATATAGAGTCTCGAATACATACATCATCGACGGTAAGACGGTCCACCTCGTCCCGCAGCTCCCGCATCTTCGTCAGCTTCGCCCCCTCTGTCATCCGCGGTGGCTGCTTCGGACCGATGAACTTCGCGTAGAAGCGAGGGTCATCCTTCCTAGCTGGGTCGCTGGAGAAATCACCTCGGAAGCGACGGAAGTACGCCCATATCCAAGCCTGGGATTAAAAAAGTATTTTGTTAGCATATAATTGAAATATTTGTAAACTAAAAACTCTAATTCAACGGTCTCGTACCTGTAGGATCGGCGTGCAGCTGTCTATGCCCTTCGCGCCGGAGCGGGTAGCCTCGCCTAGGCCCCTGTAGAGACATGCGAGGGCACCAGCAGCCAATGCAAGGGTGGCCGTACGTGGGATGTCCCAGACAAGGCCCAACACCTTCCATGGGATCCGGCTCTGCGACTTGTCCACAAACAAAGCCGTGGCGAGAGCAATGCCCATGTAGGTCCTGTGCAGAAACAGCCGACCATCAGGGTCATCCTGGGGCTGCCCCCCTCCCACATGCGTGCGCAGCCGAATCTGCTCAGGATCAGCCGCGGCCTCTGGATCATCGGCGGGGGCGGGGTCGACGAGCGGCCCGTGTCTCTGCTGCCACCGGCGAGTAAACTCAGTAACTGGAGGGCCGCCAGCGTGTCTGTACGACTTTAGAGTCGCAGGGGTGAGCTGGTAGTACTCCGCGATGGTGGGGACAAGAGCTCCCGCGGGCAGATGTGACGTGCAGGGCTGGCCATCAATCCGAAGTCCCATTAGACAAGCAACATCATGCAGCGTGATGGTCATCTCGCCCCATGGAAAGTGGAAGGAGCTGGTCTCCGGGTGCCAATGCTCCAAGAAGGCCGTGCAGGTGAACTCGTCCACACACTGCCAATGAAGGGACCTGAGCTGGGGGACGCCGGATGTGAGCAGATCCTGGACCCAGGTCTCCGGTCCCTCAAATATGTAGGGATCGAAAGGCACCAAGTGAGTCGCCCGGTGGTGGAACTTCAGCAGCGGCAGCTCCACCGTAGGATCTCTCCACACCTCGTATGCCCGGTGATGCCGGTAAGACAGTAGCCGGTGCGGCAACCTGCGCAGGGATGGGCTGGGGCTCTACCTGTGGGCCCCCCTGGCCTTGAGCCTGCCCCTCCTGACCGTCGTGATCCTCCTCAACGACGTCAGGGATCACATCATCTGCAGACCCCAAGGAGACAGCCGCTGGTGTGGCGGAGGTCGAAGGCTCGGGCTCCTGTGTGCCGGATGTAGAAGCCTCTGGGACGGTCGGTGGAACCCGAATAGGCGGTCTACCCATGTCGGCCCGTCGCCCACCGACTACCTCTGTGATGCAGCTACTCAAATCCTCGGGGGGGCTCTAAGGAAGGCTGCAACCCCATCGTCGCATCGCCGGAAGGATCCCAAGGTGGCATACCCGACCAGAATGTGTCGTTCTCGTCGACCGGGGGCGTCTCCATCGACGGCTGTAAGCGCTCTGCAGACGCGAGCAGATCGTCGACTGTCTGCTCGGGAGGTGCCGTAGACCCATGTACCTGGCTGACCGCTGCCCGGTCGCCGAACCTAATAGGCCGGAGGGTACCATCATCCCTCATGAGCCTCCCTGCCTGTTATTATGATCCAGTTGAATATTAATGTCTTTTCAGTATATTTTAATATATTGTAATGTATTTTAATGTCTTTTGATGTATTTTAATATATTTTCATATGTTTTATTGTCGTTTATTATATTTTAATGTTAATTAATGATTACAATTATATTTTAATGTTTTCACTGTATTCAATATATTTTTAAGTATTTTAATATTTTTTTAATGTTTTTTATTATCTTTCAATATATTTTTATATTTGAATATATTTTAATATATTCAAATATATTATATTTGAAGTATTTAAATATACTTTAATATATTTAAATATATTCAAATGTTAATTAAATAATTTTTAAGTATTTTAAAATTTTGTACATCATGTTTTTTATTATCTTTCAATATATTTTTATATTTGAATATATTTTAATATATTCAAATATAATATATTTGAAGTATTTAAATATATTTAAATATATTGAAATATTAATTATATAATTTTTAAGTATTTTAATATATTCAAATATATTATATTTGAATATATTTTTTATTATCTTTCAATATATTTTTATATTTGAATATATTTGAATATATTCAAATATATTATATTTGAAGTATTTTAATATATTCAAATATATTATATACTATCTATTATATTCTATTCAATTAAAACTATATTCAAGTATATATTTTAATGTTAATTAAATTTATTTATATTTATTTGAATCTATTTTAATATATTCAAGTATATATTTTAATGTTAATTAAATAATTTTGAAGTATTATAATATATTTTAATATTTTTTTATTGTATTTCAATTGTAATTTATTTCTATGTATTATATTCTATCAAATTACAATTATATTCTCTTCTATCAAACTATATACTATAAAAAAACATTTTAATATATAAATAAATCAAAAAATCTATTTTCAATTATATTCTATTAAACAATATATATTATCTATCAAACTATATTTTCAATCATATTCTATCAAACTATATTCTATTAAACAATATATATTATCTATCAAACTATATTTTCAAAAACTCTATTTTCAATTATATTCTATTATAAAACTATATTATCTATCTAATTATATTTTAAAACTCTAAAAAAAAATTAAAAAAAAAAATAATAATTCAAATAACATACCGGTGGAGTCGGGACCGGGGACACCTCAATGGTCCGACGCTTCCGCGGCGGCAATAGACCGTCGTCCGCCACACCACCACCATCAACGCCGTTAGCCGCCGCCCCACCACCACCGTCACCGCCGCCAGTCGATGCCCCACCACCACCACTCCCCTCCACCGGCGCCACCGCCACCGTCTCCGCCAGCACCACTAGACCGGGAGCCACCGGCGCCACCGCCTCCACCTCCATCACCGTCGCCACCTTCTCCACCTCCAAGGCCGCCACCGGCGCCACAGCCTCGGCCTCCATCGCCGTCGCCTCCGCCTCCGCCTCGGCCTCTAAGGCCGCCACCGCCGCCTCGAGGTCTCCCTCTCTTTCTGCCATCTCTCTCGGTCTCTCTCTCTCTCTCTCCGGCGCTCTCTGTTCTCTCTCTCTCGACGACGCTCTCTCTCTCTCTCTCTGTTCTCTCTGTTCTCTGACGACGAAGACGATAGACGAAGAGGCACGTCCTCTTCGTCTTTAAAGGACGGGCTTGCACGTCTTTAAGAACGTGCCCTATTGCACGTCCGGGTTTGAAAAAAAAAAAAAAGGGGTACACCCCACTTGCACGTGACGTCCTTAAGGACGTGGGGATTTGCGGTGTATATAGCCGAAATGTAAATAATGTATATAGTGAGTATTTTATAATTATAGTATGTTTAGAACACTTATTTTTATAAATATGATTTTTTATACTTCAAATATTTATATATTATTATTATTATATTTATAAATATAATTAGCATATTATTATTTAGTTTAATTTAACATATTTATATTACAATTTAATTTTGATAATATTTTCATATTTTTAACAAGTCCTTAAAAAGTTTGAGTTTAACTTAGTAACCTTCATTAACATAAAAAAATATCACTTTTCTATTTATACACATTTTTTATGAGTTAAAAACTAAATAAAATATATTTTTTATTTTTTATTTATAATTTTATAGTTAACACTAAAAAATATGAAATTATAAAAAATATTTATCGTTAATATTTGTATAATTTTTATTATCATAAAAAATATGCATGAATAGTAAACGATATATTTTCGTTAAGGAGTTGCATGTCGTTATTAACGTGCATGCACGCCGTTATTAACGTGCATGCACGTCGTTATTAACGTGCATGACAGAGGGAAAAACCTGTCGTTGATCCGTCAAAGAAAACTCAAACCTATAACTAGTATAGCGATAAGTAAGAGGTCGATCCACTAGGAAAGTTATAACTCAAGTTTGATTCAAGTGTCAATCAAAGTAACCAAATTGGGGGTTTTTAAGTGTGAAAGTTCCGCCTTTTATCAAAGCGGATTGAAGCAAACAAAAGTAAATGATTTTGGTTTAGACAATTATGAGAAGCAATTCTACCTACAATTTTCCACTTTATTTGGTTGAAGCGATCCTTGTAACTTCATCTCGTCCTTTTAAGGTTTCCTATGAATGCCCTTGTCCCGACCTAATATAGTTACTAGTCCAACCAGTCCTAGCAACCCTTATCAATCGAACAGTTCCTAAAGAAGGATTTAACCCAATTGATAGCTTTAAGTTCAGAGATTAGTCAAGGTATTTGCAGTCCCTGAAGAGGGATTTAACAACACATTCAACTTCCTACTCATTCAATTAGTTCAACCATCCCTACAGGAACAAGTTTGCCACTTAGGTTAAGGTTCACAACCAGGAATCTACAAAACCTTATCAATTGAATTGATCTAACAAGTTAGCCAGACAAGATAGAACAAAACAATAAACAATCAAGCACAAAGAAGTTGAAGCATATTCAAATATAGGAAACAAGAAACGAGAATTAGAAACTCACAATCAATCCAAATAAAGCGTCACATTGTAGGCAGAACAGATGGGTTTAGTTCCTCATGGAAGACATCGCTCAAATCTCTAAAGTGTCTGATGAACGTAAGAATAGAATATAAGTGCTAGAAAAATAACTAAAATCGGTCTTATAACAATCTAAGTCGGCCATAAACCATCCAACATAAAACTAGGGTTTTCTTAAATGAAACGCAGCGCTCATAACTCATGATGCGGCCGCGGCATATGCTGCGGCCGCGGCATATGCTGCGGCCGCGGCATCAGCAACTCTTCCTTATCCCGCGACATCGGTCCTGGCTGCGGCCGTGGCATGGTTGCTGCGGCCGCGGCATAGCTCGTTGCCGGCTCTTCTTGTTTAGTTTTGCAGGCATCTCCACTTGTCCTAGCTTCTCTTCCTTCCTTGCTTCTTTCCAATGTTTCTTGTATTCCTCTTCAAGATATTGCATCTCCCAATTGTTTCGATTCAATCTGCAAGATAAACACAAATTTGCGCAGAATCCGAACTCTTCTAGAATAATCACAAGATGCAATTTAGCGACAAAGTATGAATGAAATACAACCTAACTAAACTAAAAATGCCTATAATGCCTATCTAAGATATGCATTATCAAAATCCCCCACACTTAACATTTGTTTGTTCTCAAGCAATGATAGAATGAACATGAATCAATGCATCCCATAGGAAATCCCTTCAAGTTTCAACCTCATTAAAAAGCAACACTATAGCAGGTGAAAACATAAATCAAGCAAACAAACGTCATAGCATGTATTCTATTGATCAAAGCTTAGAAGTAGACATTATCCAACCTCACCAGAAATATGTGTTTCACTCATGTGGTTAGGCTTTAAGGTACAACTCTCAACTCAAACCAATCATGCACTAAACTCATAGACATTGACCACCATATCACCAAATATCTACCGAAATGTCATTACTTGTGGGACACAATAAAAACAACTAAATAAAATGTGACACTTTTTTTTTCTTTTCTTTTGTTTTATTTTCTCTTTTTTTCCCCTTTTTTTATCTATTCTCTTGTCTTGGTGTTTCCTTACGCGAGGCGCAAACTTGGGTGTCATGAATGGCCCCGGTCTATCAACACCTCAACCTTCTAATATGAAGTCCAATTGAACATCTTTTGACGCAAGTTGCAAACATGGGTGTCATGAATGAACCTGGTTACTCAATGATCAAGCTTTCTTTCCTAGTGGATAGTTTTCAACACCTTTTTGATCGAATCATACCCATGGGTTTCATGCATAGATCCCGTTACTAAGTGCATCAACCATTGCCACCTTATTTCACTAAGTATGCACAAATTCAAACAAAAGACTCAAAATATAAACATAAACTCCGCAAGCAACAATCATGTGAGTCGGTCTTGAAAAATAGATACTACAGTCAATGCCAAAAGGTAGCAACACAAGGAGAGTAATTCACACAATTGAGCAAAAGAATTCAAATAAGGCTAAACATTCTCACAGGGTCATGTTTTGA
Source organism: Persicaria tinctoria (assembly GCA_037127255.1). NCBI lineage: Eukaryota > Viridiplantae > Streptophyta > Magnoliopsida > Caryophyllales > Polygonaceae > Persicaria > Persicaria tinctoria. The sequence continues at coordinate 62,743,352 of JBANSL010000008.1, read as the reverse complement.
GGACTTCAATCATATTTTAGCTCAATCATATATGCTCAATTATATTTGCTAGCTCATGTTCCACAAAAATCAAATATAAACAAAGCCAAAACATCTAGAACTCTATGGGATTCGTATGATCATGCTTGAAATTTAAACTAGAGGACAAATTAAGCTAGATGGGCATTTAAATAACACATATGTATGCGATGCATGCTTATTTTTGGATTTTTATTTTTTTTCTTTAAATATGAAAATTAAAAAAAATTAAATAAGCTAAGCAGAAATTAAATAAAGTAAGTAGCGATTACAAAAACTTAAACATGGTGCAGAATTTAAACATGGTCTAAGAAATGACATAATATACATAATACTTATATAATCCTTCTCCCACACACTTAAAGGTTTCAGTGTCCTCACTGAAACAGTACAGACAACCAAAATAAAACATATAAACTCAAGGTGAAGGAGACAAAACTAACCACTCCATGGTGCGGCGGCTGGTAGGGTGGAGACTGGTAAGGCGGAATGTGTGGATACTGTTGGCAGAGGTAGTAGGACTGCTCTCTCCGCATCTCCTCCATGTTGTGGGGGCACTGCAGTATATGAATGCCCCCAAACCGCCATGAGTGAGCATCTGACGTGTGACACCCAACATTCCTAGTGTTTGTAAGGTAGGAACATTAAAGAACTTGGTCTGCACAAATCTCTTATGATCGAAGCTCTCAAATGCCTTCCTCTATTCTTCAGACACAGATCTCAATCGATGCACCATTCTCACAAGATTTCAGCAAAATATATCAACCCAACAAATCCAAAATTCAACCTCAAACTCAACAAACCTCAAGCACACCAACAAATCCCAATCAAACCACCAACTCAAATATTTCTCAAGAAAACCAACAAATCCCAATTCTTCAATCAACACCCAAATTAAAGAACACTAAACAATTGTCAAACAATCACACCCAAACTTTCCAAACCAACCACGAATCTCAATAGCACCCAAACTATAGCACAACTCCAAACAAAGAAATCAAAACACCAAACAACTCCAAAACAAATCAACCTTGTCCGAACTTGGCGGCGGGACTGGCGGCGGGCGCGGCGGGGGAGCGGCGGGCGCAGCAGGTGCGGTGGCGGCGCAGATCCGGCGGCGCTGAGGGTGCTGCTGGTGCGAGACGTCGGTGGAAGGCTGTAGATCCGGCGATGGGTGGCTTTGAGGTTGTCGGTGTCGGCAAAGGGAGGGCGATTTCGGCGAGGGAAGGGCGGAGAATGGGAAGGTCGGAGAGGGAGAAGGAGGAGATCTATGGAGGATGTGAGGATGTGATTTTTGATAAAGCGGCAGATGTAAGAGGAAGGTGAGGTAGGGTTTGATAGAGATAAAAGATACCGTGACTCTTATGTTTTTATTTTTAATTTTTTTTCCTATGAAATAGGGGTCACGGGTGTGAGAGGCATGATTTGTATAGAAGGACCTTGCTCCGTGAGGGAATATCCTTGAGATGGTGTAGGGTCTTTCCCACCTTGATCTAAGCTTTCCAGGGAAGAGTTTCAGGCGTGATTTGTATAAAAGGACATTGTCTCCTTTTGTTATCTCTTTCCGCAGGATGTGTTTGTCATGTCAAGCCTTTGTCTTCTCCTTGTAGATCACTACATTATCATAAGCATCCAGACGTAATTCCTCCAGCTCTTGCAATTGAAGCTTTCTGAACTCACCCACTTCATCCAACCTCATATTGCAATTCTTTACAGCCCAATACGCTCTATGTTGAAGTTCTATAGGGAGATGACATGCCTTTCCAAAGACAATTCGATACGGTGACATACCAATGGGAGTCTTGTAGGCCGTCCGATAGGCCCAGAGAGCATCATTCAGCCTTAGACTTCAATCCTTCCTATTAGGTGCCACTGTTTTCTCCAGAATGGTCTTTATCTCTCGATTTGATATATCCGCTTGACTATTGGTCTGATGATGATAAGCAGTGGACACTCTCTGTGTGGCATGATATTTCTTTAACAAGGCAGTGATGGTCCTGTTGCATAAATGTGTTCCTCTGTCGCTAATTAGAGCCTCAGGCGCCCCAAATCTTGCGAAAATGGTGTCTTTCAGGAAATCTGCAACAACTTTGGAATCATCAGTTCTTGTGGCTTTTGCCTCCACTCACTTGAAGACATAGTCCACCGCAAGCAAAATATATATATATTCCCAAAAGAACTAGGGAAGGGACCCATAAAATCGATACCCCAAACATAAAAAATTTCACAAAATATGACAGTTGTTTGTGGCATTTCATTCCTAGCGGATATGTTCCCAACCCTTTGGCATCTATTGCAAGATTTACAGAAGGCATTAACATCCCTAAATAAGTGAGGCCAAAAGAAACCTGCTTCTAAAACTTTCCTAGCAGTGGTTCGAGGACCGAAGTGGCCTCCACATTCATGAGCATGACAGAAAGTAAGGACAGATTGTACCTCATTATCCGACAAACACCTCCTAATTATCTTATCAGCACAATGTTTCCAAAGGTAGGGGTCATCCCAAACATAGAAGCGAGATTCATGTCGAATCTTGTCCTTCTGATCTTTTGTGAAGTTCGGTGGAAATTCTCCCGTGACCAAGAAATTCACCATATTGGCAAACCAAGGTCGAGGAGTATGGACACCCAACAATAATTCAGGAGCAGTGGGACTTACCTCGTCGGAACAAAGCAAAAAGGGCGAAAGGGGCGCCTGAACAGCATGCGGCGGCCGCGACATGGAAGCTGCGACCGCTGCATCATTGATACGCTGCGGCCGCGACATGGTTGCTGCGGCCGCGACACCCTCCGTTTCCATAGCTTCTTGCAGCTGCAAAGATAAAGTGTGAGTTAAATAAAATAATGTATCATCAGGGAATTCACCGTGAATGGGTCTTTAATCTTCCGACTTGTCCTCTCCTTGGACAAGTCTGCTGAGGTGGTCCACTACTAAGTTCTCTGCACCTTTCTTATCTTTAATTTTAATGTCAAATTCGCTTAAGAGTAAAATCCAACGAATCAATCTAGGTTTCGCTTATTTCTTAGTCAATAAATAGCGAAGAGCAGCGTGATCAGTGAAGACAATTACCTTAGGACCTAGGAGATATGAGCAGAACTTCTCCAGTGCAAAGACCACAGCCAGGAGCTCTTTCTCAGTGGTTGAGTAGTTCCTTTGCGCTCCATTCAGAGTCATGGAGACATAGTAGATGACATGAGAGCTCATTCCTTCCTTTTGTCCCAAGACAGCACTCACAACATAGTAGCTAGCATCACACATAATCTCAAAAGGTTGAGACCATATGGGTGCTTGAATTATAGGAGCACTAGTCAAGTGACCTTTTAGCTCATCAAAGGATGCTCTACACCTGTCATCAAACTCAAAAGCTACTTCCTTTTTTAGTAAATCACAAAGAGGTGTAGAAATCTTAGAAAAATCCTTAATAAACCTGTGATAGAACTCTGCATGGCCTAAAAAGGAACGAATTTCGCGCACATTGGTGGGGTAAGGCAGAGACCGAATGACATCAATATTAGCCTTGTCCACCTCAAGACCCCTGCTAGACAAAATATGACCCAAAACAATGCCTTGCTCAACCATAAAATGACACTTTTTAGAGTTAAGGACTAAGTTAGTGTCTACACACCGCCTAAGCACAAGTGACAAATGTTGCAAACAGGTATCAAAGTCATCTCCATGCACAGTGAAGTCATCCATAAATACCTCTATGAAGCGCTCTACATACTCAAAAAATATGCTTACTATACACCGTTGGAAGGTCCCAGGTGCGTTACATAACCCAAAAGGCATTCTGCGATATGCAAAAGTGCCAAAGGGGCATGTAAATGTCGTTTTCTCTTGATCCTCTGGTGTTATGGGTACCTGAAAATATCCTGAGTAGCCATCTAAAAAGCAATAAAAGGAGCGGTCGGCAAGGCGCTCAAGCATTTGATCAATAAAGGGTAGGGGAAGTGGTCCTTGCGAGTAACTGCATTCAATTTACGATAATCAATAAAAACTCTCCATCCAGTTTGTACCCTGCTAGGGACCAACTCACCATCCTGATTCTCAACAATAGTGATACCTCCCTTCTTAGGGACAACCTGAGTAGGACTCACCCATTTGCTATCAGATATGGGAAAGATCATACCCACCTAAAGGAGCTTCAACACCTCCTTCTTTACCACTTCCATCATTGGTGGGTTGGGTCTCCGCTGAGGTTGTCTAGATGGCTTGGCATCATCCTTCAGAAGTATTTTTTGTGCATGCAAAGGGTAGGACTGATGCCCTTAATGTCTGCGATCGCCCATCCTAATGCCTCTTTATTTTCTCTTAGAACAGTCACCAATCGCTCTTCCTGCCCAAAAGTGAGTTTGTTAGAAATAATGATCGGAAGAGTATCATTTGCACCAAGAAAAACATATTTAAGGTGATTAGGAAGTTGTTTCAATTCAACATCATGCGCTTGGATAATGGATGGAAGAAGCTTTTCAGTTGGCATGGTCAGCTCAATGCGGTCTCCCCTTGGTGGCACATAGGTGGGAGATCGATGGTCTAAAGCCAAGATAGCCTCCTGCAAGTTAGATGACAAGACATAATCTCTAGAAATTTCATCTATAGGGGCCTGTAAGGCGACTTCCATCTCATCAACACACTCCAAATCAAAGCAATCTTGTGCCATAGTATCAATAACATCCACAAAGCACAGAGAAGGATCATCAGAAGGAAATTTCCTGGAATCATAAATATTATATTCAACTCTTTGACCATCAAATTCCATAGTAAAAGATCCTGAATAGACATCTATCTTGGTCCTAGCGGTTTTCAGAAAAGGTCTGCCCAACAGAATAGGGCCTTCATTGTTACTAGAACCCATGTCAATCACAAAGAAATCAGCAGGGAATATCAAGTTGTCAACCATAACCAAGACATCTTCAACAATCCCTTTCGGGTAGATAGTAGATCGATCAGCAAGTTGAATTACTACCCGAGTATCATTCAGAGGTCCCAACCCCAAAGCATGATAGACATGAGAAGGCAAAACATTAATAGATGCTCCTAGATCTAACATGGCTTTGTCAAATTTAGTATCACCTATCACACATGGAATAGCAAATATACCAGGATCACTACACTTCTCGAGCATATGCTTTTGAAATACATCAGTGACATGTTCGCTTACCTTCACCTTTTGCTTATCTTTCAGCTTCTGGTTCCGCTTGATAGTGCAAAGTTCCTTCAAGAATTTAGCATATCTAGGAATGCTTTTAATCAAATTAAGCAAAGGAATGTTTACCTCACACTTACTGAATGTCTCAAAGATCTCCTTGTCGTTCTCATACTTTCGTGTATCCTTCAAGGCTTCCGGGAAGGGTGGAACCGGCTTTGGAGTCTCCATAGGTAAGGAGGAAGAAGGAGGGGAAGAAGTAGAAGAAGGAGGAAGAGAGGAAGAAGAAGAAGAAGAATGGGAAGAAGATGAACCTGACACTGAAGGGTCAGCGGGCACACCGGCGGCGGGCACGGCATGGGGCTGCGGGAGCAGCACGATTGATTGGCCGTGGCCACGGCATGGTTGCTGCGGCCGCCGCACAGTGCATCGTCCATTCTCGTCCTCTATTACCTCTATCTCCTCATCTATTATCTCCTTATCGTCCTTTTGAGGGGTGACAATCAGTTCCTTGCCACTCCTAAGCATTACAGAACTGACGTTCTCCTTATTAGGATTCTCGATGGTCTATGATGGAAGCTTCCCTGAATTGTTTGCCTTCTTAACACTTAAGATTTGAATGAGCTGACTCATTTGTTTCTCCAGATTTGTCATCCGATCCGATTGCTGCTTCTCTAGATTTGCAATCCGCTCTGATTGTTGTTTCTCATTCTTCAAGACCAATCGTGACAGTTTCTGCAGTGGATCCTCATTATCCTCATTCGATTACTGTTGACCTCCCTGTTGAGGTTCATATTGTTGTTGGGGCCTTGCATGTTGCCTCCCTTGCTGATTGAAAGAGGCTTGGTAGTTCCCATAACCCTGCTGATAGCCTCTGTTATAGTTGTTGTTGTTGAAATACCTAGGATTTCCAAAATTGTCTTGCCTAGGCCTTTGTTGAGCGAAATTCCCAATGGCATTCAAATCTGCATTAGGATCTTGCAGGAGCGGGCATATGTCCATAGGGTGAGTGACTTGATTGCAAAGTCCACATGCTTTCAATTGTTGAGGAGTTCTATCGGCTACCAATTGTTTGATCATCTCATTCACCTCTGCCATGTCGGTCTGAAGTGCAGCCACATGGGCATCAATAGAGAGTACACCCCTAGCACGAGTGCTCTTGTTGAATTGTCTAGAGCCCTCAGATAGCTCCTTAAACACATCCCAAGCTACGACAGGCGTCTTATTCAACATGTTTCCTCCACAAGCAGAATTCACTGTTTTGCGCTCTATATCAGTCAGCCCATTGAATAAAAAGAGAACCAGATCCTTTTGAGAGTACCCATGGCATGGGCAGCTGGCGCAGAGTTTCTTGAAGCGCTCAACGTACTCATGTATCGACTCCGTCGTGTACTGCTCAATGCTGCTGATTGACCTTTTCAAGGCATTAAGCTTTGTTGTAGGGAAGTACATCTCTAGGAAGACTCTGATCATCTCATCCCAAGTAGCAATAGATCCAGGTGGTAGATAGAAGAACCACTCATTCACCTCATCCTTCAAAGAGAAGGGAAAAGCTCTCAGCTTGATTTGTTCTTCAGTAACGTTCTCAGGTTTCATCCCAACAACCACAGTATGGAACTCAGACAGATGCTTGTGGGGGTCCCCCCACTCAACCCAAGGAACTTGGGTAGAAGATGAACTACCCCAGATTTCAGCTCAAAGTTGACTCCTTCCGCTAGCGCGTGGAATTGGATTGCCAGGGGTTGCTGTGCCAGATCAGGAGCAGAAAGCTCCTTAAGAGTGCGGTTTGCTTCATTATCCATCTCTGTTGTAGTTTCTCCTTGATCAAAAGGAAGCTCGCGAAAGCGATTACGAGTTTCTCGCCTTAAAGAGGCAAGGGTCCTTTCAATCTCTGAATCAAATGGCAACAAAGAAGAATTAGTAGCACGGGTATGAACCATATAAGACGGTCCACACCAAGATCAACACCAAAAACACACAAGAATTAATAAAAGTTCCCCGGCAACGGCGCCAAATTTGACGGAGGGAAAACCTGTCGTTGATCTGTCAAAGAAAACTCAAACCTATAACTAGTATAGCGATAAGTAAGAGGTCGATCCACAGGGAAAGTTATAGTTCAAGTTTGATTCAAGTGTCAATCAAAGTAACCAAATTGGGGGTTTTTAAGTGTGAAAGTTCTGCCTTTTATCAAAGTGGATTGAAGCAAACAAAAGTAAATGATTTTGGTTTAGACAATTATGAGAAGCAATTCTTCCTACAATTTTCCACTTAATTTGGTTGAAGCGATCCTTGTAACTTCTTCTCGTCCTATTAAGGTTTCCTATGAATGCCCTTGTCCCGACCTAATATAGTTACTAGTCCAACCAATCCTAACGACCCTTATCAATCGAACAGTTCCTAAAGAAGGATTTAACCCAATTGATAGCTTTAAGTTCAAAGATTAGCCAAGGTATTTGCAGTCCCTAAAGAGGGATTTAACAACACATTCAACTTCCTACTCATTCAATTAGTTCAACCAGCCCTAAAGGAACAAGTTTGCCACTTAGGTTAAGGTTCACAACCAGGAATCTACAAAACCTTAGCAATTGAATTGATCTAACAAGTTGGCCAGACAAGATATAACAAAACAATAAAAAATCAAGCACAAAGAAGTTGAAGCATATTCAAATATAGGAAACAAGGAACGAGAATTAGAAACTCACAATCAATCCAAATAAAGCGTCAAATTGTAGGCAGAACAGATGGGTTTAGTTCCTCATGGAAGACATCGCTCAAATCTCTAAAGTGTCTGATGAACGTAAGAATAGAATAGAAGTGCTAGAAAAATAACTAAAATCCGCCTTATAACAATCTATGTCGGCCATAAAACATCCAACATAAAACTAGGGTTTTCTTAAATGAAACACATCACTCAGGACCCATGCTGCGGTCGCGGCATGGTTGCTGCGGCCGCGGCATAGCTCGTTGCTGGCTCTTCTTGTTTAGCTTCGCAGGTATCTCCACTTGTCCTAGCTTCTCTTCCTTCCTTGCTTCTTTCCAATGTTTCTTGTATTCCTCTTCAAGATATTGCATCTACCAATTGTGTTCCGATTCAATCTGCAAGATAAACACAAATTTGCGCAGAATCCGAACTCTTCTAGAATAATCAGAAGATGCAATTTAGCGACAAAGTATGAACGAAATGCAACCTAACTAAACTAAAAATGCATATAATGCCTATCTAAGATATGCATTATCAGTGCATGTGTGGTGGGTGGAAAAAATATGAACATCGGCCAGCACGTCATTAACAACGTGCATGAGTGCAAGTCTTCAGTGACGTGCAAATCCTACTTAAGGTTTAGGGTTTGGTTTAGGGTTTAGGGTTTATGGTTTACCGAGGGTTTAAGGTTTTTGGAATAAAAAAGGGTGGGTTTAGGAAGGGGAGGTTTAGGGTTAGGGTTTATGTTATTCCGAGCCTTAGTGAGTTTTATTGGCAAGTGATAATTAAATGGCAAGCAATAATTGTTAAGGTTTTCATTCGGATAATATGCGAATAATGTTACAATGCATGGAAAAAAAAGGTTTACATCCATAATTGTAATAGAGCGGAGGAATAAAATCTAGACAAAGTGTAAAGGGCGGCCGGACTGGACACGTGAGGCTCGGAATCTGTCAAACTGAGCTTGAAAATGAGCATCCCATCCTTCGACGCTCGGTTGATGATGTGCAACCCATTCTGGCGCATAATAGGTAATAATATAAGACGTTTGAGGTCGTACCGTGGCAAAATGGTCTTGGTTTCCGATGCAGGCCAAACTAAGGGTTGCCGATTGAGGGTTGTTACCAGGTGTCGGCGAGGACATGGGGAGACATGTGAACGGATGATGCCAAGCTAGGACGACGAGAGGAAGCTGATATACCGTTGCAAATACTAAACCAATGATGGGTAGCTCTATCCAACGTCTCCTATCACCATGCACAGATCCCACCCATCTCTGGTTGTCGACGAACTGCTGGAATGAGTACCCTCCCACATAACAACTGGCGTAAAGATCGGCGTGAACCTCCAAGTGATTGTATAATAACATTTTCAATTCCGGGAAAGCAGACTCGCCGATCGGTGATGTCAATGACGCCAAAGAACGATAGACACAATGACCATCTCCAATAGTGTCCCTCACACCCTCAATATGTTCGAGCATGAAGGGATCAACGTTGTTTCGACCCCATTTGAACCCTCCGAACACATCATCACGTCCAAGTCAAGCTGAGGTTGCTTGTGGACGATGTCGAGCTGCATGTGGAGTAGCACATGCTTCTTCTCTCTCAAAATTTGCCCTGAACTCCTCGTATGGCAACGGGTTGGTTCTGCAGGCATTCCTCGACCCCCGAGGCCTCCTTTTCGATCGGACGCTTGTAGATGAGGGTGGGTGGAGTTCATCGTTGCATAAATTGTCGGAAGACGTGTATGAAGATGACAGCTCATACGGGATCGGGGTGTCGTCGATGTCAGTCCATGACAAATCCATCTAGAACGGGTGGATGTCCTCTGCGGGTATCGAAGTACCAGAACTGACGTACGCCTGAATCTCATGGACACAAGGAATCCCGTAACAAACCCTCCAATGTCAGTCCGTGCATTTCGGAGGAATGTTTTATTTTCCGACATCCTCCCATAACTTGTACAGATAGTCGAAGCACTTTTGGAGATTAAAGTCTTTACCTCATCAAAAAGGTTGACTTTACACGCCCTCGTTGGCCATTTGAAGCGGTCGATCTCCAAAGCAGTTTGCAACTCATGCAGTTGGCAATCATTGACTCTATGGATTGCATCTATGACGACGCAGAAGTCATCAGTCGATGAGTGAAGTGCCTCCTTGAGAACCTTGTGTTGACCCTCAACTCTGTACACAGTTTCAAGTAAATATTGAAGTTCATACCACTAAATGTTTTATGACATATCTTATTGTAAGGGGAGATAGGAAGTACGGTGTACCTGTTTGTTGTACGAGCGCCGAAATGTAGAACATTATCTGTGTAGCATCGTACGATGTTTCTTCTGTACAGAAGCCACACCGCCTCTAAATACGCCATTAGACCTGGGAATGCATGCCATCTGTCGTGTAGCGCCCGACGACTTCGGTTGAATGATTCCTCCGACTTCGATTGGAACAACCCCCAACAGTTGCCCTTGAAGATGCCAGCGTGACTTCAATTCTTTGTGATTTTCAGTGCGGCTTCCTCGCATCTTCTCGTAATATGTCATCTGGATGTCGTCGTTGTCATCTGGATGTCGCCTGAACTCGTAGTAGTAACCCCTTTCCCGCAGACGATGCAGAGTATCTTGGGTCATCGTCCGACTGCCCCTTTCTTCGGCGGCCATCTTGTTGAGTGTGTTGGTAAGAGAACGCGATAACGTGATGCTTGTGTCATCCAACTGCCTCAATCGTATCCAATAGCTATTGGAGGAGTACCAATTTCCTTCATACACCTATCCATCTTCTTTTCCCCCTCCGTCATCTGTCCGACGATGGCGTGACCCTTCAAGCTCGTGGGTAGCCCGTGGTTATGAACACCGTGGGTTACCGTCATAACCCAGTGACCCGGTGAGCCTTCGTGTCCGTGTAAAGAGAATGTACATCCGTTTACATTCGATTGCGTGCTTTGGAGCTTCCTCCCGCGTGGTCGGTACTCCCCATACTGCTCGCAAGAAAGGAGAACCCCGCCTGGACGGTTTGACGCCCTCGTCCAAGACCGCTTGATTACTAAAATCATGTAGTGTTTCATACCCAAGTCCTTGAAATTTGTAACCATTTCGTTATGATCATTCCAAACCTTTGGGTCCTAGAACTCAGGTGTGAATTCTCGAAACTGTAATCACATGAGTGGAAATATAAACATAACGCAAGACATATGGTATATATTGAACTATAAGGAACGTATCTGTACCTGGCAAACTTGGAGATGATGATTGTCTTGCGACTCGTTCATAGCGATACTAATTGTGACGGAATATATCGAACTACTTCGGACTTTGTTTTGGAGGATGCATATTCAGTCTATCCCACTCCGCTTCAAATAGGTAGTTGTGCGTCAAATGTACTCGAAAGTGCACGTTCAAATGACCGTGCAGTATATGCACGTCGTTAGCGACATGCAAACCCTAACCATAAACCCTAACCCGAAGCCCTAACCATAAACCCAACCCTAACTTGAAGCCTTAACCATAATTCCTAACCACCCCACCCTCCCGAACCCGAGACCTAACCGTTTGCCCTAACTAAAACCTAACGTCGCATAAACCGTTCAATAGATAGAAGTACAACATTAAATATTATTCCCATCTCTGATAATATAAAGACCCAAAATATAATATCAAAAGGTGAATATCATATAAAATATAATGTAAAAGCTACTGTAACAGACTATATGTACATCACGGTGATCTAGTGTACCGTACAACATCATCCAATATATCAATCACCTCGTCTAACAACTCCTCGATCCGAGAGTAGGTGGCTAGGGCCCGTAGATAGCCCCGTATGTCGTGCGCTGGAGGGTCCATAGTGATCGGGTGGACGGGCGCTGGAGGGTCCGGATGGGGTGGCGTTGTGGCCAGCACGTACGGCCGGCTCTGAGATGTGTACCATGCCATGTAGTCTGCAGTGACACCGGCCTAACAGTCCTCGCTCGTCCGCCTGTGATCATCCAGCCGGTAGAAGCGACCGACGTCTGGGATCTACCACATGTCGTGCTCGGCGGCAAACGTGGCGACGTACTTTGGCTTCAAGGTGGCGGTGCGGGTGACGTGCATCGGTGGGATGGGTGCATGCGGGACCCCCTGGACTCATCCAAACTGTTGAAGACACCTATCGGGCATATATGGCTCCTCCTCCCTGCAGAATGTTATCGTGCCCCGGTAGGTGGACTGACGGTACTCGCTGTCGAAGTCAAGATCACGCCCAAAGGGCATCCACTCAACCTATAAATAAAACAAGCAGCCATAATTTTCATTTACGAAATATGTCATATATTTAGAGCCTCGAAGAAATACATCAACGATGGTAAGGAGGTCGACCTCGTCCCGCATCTTGTTCACCTTCAACAACTTGGCCGCTACGTTCGCGCGGGTAGGTGCCTTCGGAGGGATGAACTTCGTATACCAGCGTCGATCCTACTTCCTAGCCAGATCGTTGGACAGATCGCCACGGAAGCGAGGGAAATACGCCTATATCCAAGCCTTGACACAAAACACAATTTGGTTAGAATGAGAATAAAATATTACTAGACTTTAAAACAAATTCAGATGTCTCGTACCCACAGTAGCGGCGTGCATCCGTCTAAATCCTTCGCATATGCTCGGGTAGCCTCGCCTAGGCCCTTGTAGAGACAGGCAAGGGCACCTGCACCCCATGCAATGTCGGCCATCAACAAACAGAGTCGCGACGAGAGCAGTGGATAGGTACCCAAGGTGCAGAAATCGGCGCTGGGCAGGGTCATCTCTTAGCTGCCCCCCTCCCGTATGGATGCGGAGACGCTGCTGCTCGGGATCAGCTGCAGCCTGGAGGTCATCAACGGGTGCGGGGTCGATGAGCGGCCCATGTCTCTCGATCCACTGATCCGTCACCACCCCAACCGGGGGGGGGGGGGGGGGGCGCCAGCTTGTCTGTACGAGCTCAGGGCCTGTGGGGTCACCTGGTAGTACTCGGCGACCATGAGGACCTGCTCCGCCTCGGATAGGTGTGACAAACACAGCAGACCCTCAATCCGAACCCCCAGCAGGCAGGCTACGTCGTGCAGTATAATGGTCATCTCGCCCCACGTAAAATGGAAAGAGCTGGTCTCCGGATGCTAATGCTCCAAGAATTCCGTGACTAGGAACTCGGCCCGCAGCTGCGGGATGCCCGAGGGAATCAGATCCTGCCACTGGGTCCCCGGGCCCTCGAATACATACGGGTCAAACGCAGTCAGATGACTCGCCCGATGGTGGATCTTCAGCAGCGGCAGATCCATAGTCGCATCCCTCCAAACCCGGTAGGCTCGGTGGTGCCTGTAAGACACCAGCAGATTGCTCGGAGGCAAGTATAGGTCGACCTGTGCAGCCAGTCCATCAGGCTGCGCGGGGATGGGTCCCGGCTCCTCCACCCCCCTGCCTGCTCCTGCCCTCCCTCCTGCCTCTCCTCCTGCCTCTCCTGTCCTATGTCCACCCCCACTACGACGTCAGGGATGGTGTGATCCGCATACGCCAACGAAATCGGCGGTGGTGTGCGGGAGGTCGAAGCCTCAGCATCGTGTGTGGCAGAAGTAGAAGCCTCGTGGACGCCGGAAGTAGATGCCTCGTGGATGGTGGAGGGCAGTTGAGCAGTTGGTCTACCCCCGTGGGCCCGTCGACCCACACCTATCTCAGTGATGCACTTGTTGAGTACATCGTCGAACGACAACGAAGGTTGCTGCCCATCCGAAGGCGCGGAAATCAGGCAGACCCTGCCAGAAGTTGTCATCCTCGTCGTACGGGGGGGCTCCCCATGGTTTGTTGGGTGCCCTCTACAAACAGCATAAGATCATCTAATGTATGGGTCGACATCTCCTCTCTAACAGCAGGTTCGTCACCCCCTCCTCTCCCCCACCCTCTACCCTAACCTGACTGACCGCTGCCCGGTCGCCGACCTTAACAACCCGTAGGGTACCATCGGTCCTCAAGAGTCGCGACGCTTGTTATTATGAAATGTTTCAAAGTATGTTACTTCCTGTATTACTTATGCTAATTCATTTGATGCAATTGACTTTTAATGTCTTTTCAATGTGTTATAATGTCTTTTAATAGCTTTGAATTTATTTTAATGTCTTCTAATGTCTTGTACTGACTTTCATTGTCTGTTAATGACTTTTACTATCTTTTCATGGCTTTTAATGTCTTGTAATGTATTTTAATGGCTTTTAATGTATTCTAATGTCTTTTGATGTCTTTTAATGTCTTCTAATGTATTTTAATCGCTTTTAATGTATTTTAATGGATTTTAATGTCTTGTAATGTCTTTTAATCACTTTTAATGTCTTTTAATGTATTTTAATGGCTTGTAAATTATAATGCCTTTTAATGTCTTTTACCTATTGTAAAAACTATACACATATAATAAAAACTATATTATAAAACTATGAAACTCTAAACATACAACAAACATTTCAATTTAATTAAACTATATTATACAAACTATATTATAAACTATAAAATTATAAAACTATAAACAACAAAACTATATTATAAAACTATATATTATAAACTATAAAAACTATAACACTATTAATATAAAATAAAATAATTATATAAAACATACCGGTGGGGTCGGGATAGGAGACACCTCCATATTACGCCGCTTCCGCGGCGGTAATAGGGGTTGCGTCGCCACCTCCAACACCATCGCCAACACCACCACCGCCGCATGATCTTCGGCCGCTACCTCCATCGCCACCGCCTCCGACGCCTCCGCCACCCACCTCCGTCTACGCCTCCTCCACCATCACCGCTGCCACAACCCCCACCACCACCCTTCACCTTCTTCATCTCCACCACCGCTCCACCACCACCGCCACCACCACCACCCTCCACTGTCGGCGCCGCCAAACCCTCCACCGTCTCCATTTCCGTGTCCGTGTCTCTCTCCATGGACGCCACCTCCAGTGTCGGCACCACCACCTCCGTCTCCATCTCCGGATCCATCTCTCTCTCTCTCTCTCTCTCTCTCTCTCTCTCTCTCTCTCTCTCTCTCTCGTCGCCGGCGGCCCTCTCTCTCTCGATCTGGATCTAGATCTGGGAATGTGGAGACGAAGGGCCACGTTTTCTTGGTTTTTAGAAAACGTGTTTGCACGTCAAAAATTACGTGCAACATTGCACATCGTTTTGGACGTGCAATTTTGCACGTTATTTCGGACGTGCATACACTTTAAAAAAAAAACTTACTTTCACGTCTTGGCACGCTGGGTGTATGCCCCACTTGCACGTTAATTTTGACGTGCATGCACGTTAATAACGACGTGTAACTCCTTAAGTATCACATACAATCTTGTTTGGAAACAAAGGTTTAAAAGCACCAACATTTCCGACTTTATTACTATCAATCAATGACGTAGCTCCCTCTGACTTGGCTAAATTTTTTCACCCACTTGCGTCCTATACTGTCGACCCAAATGGTTAGTTGTGTAAGGCTTTCATCAGTGAGGTGGTAATACCCCATTTGCCATTTGGCCGCCATGACTCAGGTATTTTACTACATTCTACTGTTTGTGTGTGGGGATGACTAATTTGAATTCTTCCAAGTCGTTGAAAGAGGTGATCTCTAACCATATATTTTCACTCAGACCTAAATACAAAAAGCTATCCACTAATGACTCTGGTATAGGTTCGGGCATGACTGGTATATATGGGGTGGGGGGATATGGCCTCTTATGAGATTTAAGGGTAAATATGGATAGTGCTTGGTTCGAGGTGCATTTGCTAACCCTATTGATTTGAGGATAGACCTTGTCATATATTTGGCCACGTTATGGTTCTCTATCATTGGTTTTCGTCTTTTAATCCGATTGCGGCAGTTGTTACTCGACTCGATCATGTTGATTTGTGGATTCACATCCCGAACCTCCTGGTGGAGTTCATGTGTAGACAAGCTCTAGCTTCTAGAGATTTTCCATGACTTTATCTGTCTGGATAAGATATCTCACTACTACTAGAGGGTTATGCTTAGTTTTACATGTTTCTTTGCTTATTTGTGTAGGCCGGGATGGTGTGGTGAGGAGGTCGTGGTTTCTACCCCTGCGATCAAGGCATCTCCATCCATCTCTTGTTGAATTGGTTTAGCTTGTATTGTAGGGGCCGGGTACTCCTTGCGTCATGGAATTTAAATGGGCAGGCTGAGGCTACCGCTTTTTTGTTCAAGCAACAGTGGTGACAAACTCGGACATTTCCTATAGAACGATTGCTTCTATGAGCTTGCCCCACTCATTCATCAAGTTGTGTGGTATGCTTTGCTTGGGAATGGTATCCCTACTATCTCTGTTGAGTCATCTAAGAGGCGCGGTGACAAATTAACAACTGGATCACTCTGCATCATCCTAGCTGAACATGATTTTTCTTCTGAAATTATATATTTATGTATTTCTTGTTTTTTAGCCGTCTGTGCTCGCCCTTTTGGACCTTGTTGTCGACGGATTTGGTTGGTTTTTGTGGGATGGTCTTGTCTTGAGTACTTGAGGTTACTCTGGTTGCCCCATGTTTGTCTCTTCGTTGCTAGCTACTTGTTGATCACTTTGTCCACCCATGCTTCCGTTTCCGTTATACGGTTTCAGATTTTCAACTCTCGTCTAAAATCTATACAACTATTAGTTGCATACAAGACCCTGTTTCGTTGTTGCTTGGCTGCTCTCTCCAGAGTGAAGGACTTGCAGGTTTCTTTATGTACGTCCGAAAACAAGGGTATACCAATCGGTGGTGCGTGACAGCCTGAGGACGTTTTTGGTGTCACACCAACTATTCTATAATCTTTGTATTAACAAGAGGTTTCCCTTATGGAGCCATGGTTGTTTGTTATTGGTTTTGACAGCTCCCATAACCGCCCATGCGCATATATGCGCAGAAATTCCAGTCGAGAGACATGATACTGCAGTACTAAAACATCAAGACAAATGGGTCAAATACCATGATGCTGGGAAGGTCAATGTGACAATGTTTGATGCAGCAAGGGAGTTACATGCTAAGCTAACACACCCGTCAGGAATGTAAAGTTGTCAGAAGCTATACATCAAGTCATCAACATAAATGGGGTGTCTTATAAATGCTGAAATGCCAATCTCTGATGCAGCAAGGGAGTTGTACATGTTATCTGGATGGTAAAGTGATCAGAAACTAAAGCAATTGTATCATTGCAGCCTAAGGAAGTAGGTGTGTGATTGAAGTTCTAGAGCGGTTATCAGCGCTGCCAAACTTCCTATTTCAGGGTTTGAGAAAATGGTAAAAGTTCTAAGGAAAATAATGTTCTTGAAGATGTACAGTTGGCTTGACTTGAGAGATTCTATTGGATTTCAGAATGTAATAAATCATCGTCTTCATCACTATCAAAGTCGTCTTCTTCTTGTGAAATCGAGTAGGTGCTTCCATCAGGGCCCAACACCTTGAGCCTGCCCAATAATAAAAAAAAAAATAAGGAAGGTTAATGGTCTCTTTTCAAAAGTGTAATATAGTGAGTTCTTAGTGTAAATGGATATGCACCTCTCCAAAATGAATTTTCCTTCCTTGTACTGCTGGCTCTCTTCATGTGCAGCCTCCTGAAACAAAGACCGTCATCTTCAAATAAGATGAATCCAGGCAAATCCCGACCATCATTTGTGTAACATAAGAACATGTCTATCATTATGGTCCGGGACTCACATATTTCCATCCAACAATTGCACCACAACCAACACAAAATATGTCAACCACGGTGTGCATTCCAGTCATCATAAGCCTGTCTTCTTTGGGTCCTTCAGTAACGTTCAAACTGTGACAAGAAAGGACTAACTGTTACACAAATAAATGTTCACCTTTCCGTATCAATTCAGCATTGCAAGACTTGAAAGAAGCCTATGAAAACTACGTTCATATCCAGTTCAGAAACTGGAAGTATTTTCTGCCGATTGAAACAGTTCAAGAAACATCTGTCAATTCATCACCAGCTAAACTCGTGAAGGATCAACATACCCTTCCAGAATGGGTAGTGAGTGTACATAAAGGCGTCGCTTAATTTCCATTCATCAATCAGCATGACTGTCTATGCATCATAATCTAGAAAAAGTATAGTTGTATTAAAAGAGCACTTACACTGTATCAAAAAGGTAAGCTCTCCCATGCCGGCTTTGGAAAGACTGAAACAAAGGTAGGATGTTTGGTAAGACAGCTTCTAAACCCAAGCTAGACAACGTGAAAGAAAATGACCCCACAACATAATAATGTACAAAGATGAACACAGGATCATGTCTATATGTTCTTCAGGTCCTTGGATTGATAACAATCTCCATAGTGACAATCAAACATGTTGAATAATCGGAAAGAAACTTGACACTTCAACAGCCTCCCCAAGTACCCTAAAGAGTGCGGAAATCAATTGTAGTAGCAAATACAAGAGCCTTGTAAGTTGAAATTACTTTTGTGAGCAACAAATACAATTGAAGGAAGAGTGTGATACTAATAGCAAGATAAGAATGAAACTGGTGCTGTCAATTTCAGACCCAACAACATAACCCATTCAACATAACAGAGAAGAATGTACGGAAATAATGGGCATGTTATATACCAATGTGGAAAGAATAAAGATGAGCATCAGTAGAAGATGTCTGCTGAGCAAGCTTATGATGCCATAAACATGTCCATAACCCTCCTAAAATTATGATTACTTTTTATTGTGTGAACTACTATAGCTTTCTAGGGTTCAGGATGGCTGAGAGGGGAACTAAATATTGGATGGAAGCCGAACAAATCATAGGCAAGAAGATACAACATTTGATCAACGACAGTGACTTCAAGTTCATCAATCATCATAGCATTAACCAAGGGTAAACGGTGGCAGACAGCGGATCTCCATAAATTAGAGTTCTAACAAGCAAGTAGCATGGCATCGATTCTCAAAGCCATACAACTGAATCACTATTTCAGACGATTGTGGCAACCTTCAGAGAGCACAACAGTTAAGACACAAAATTAACTATGTCCAATATGTTTCAAAGGCAAGAAACATTAACAAATAGGATTAAATAAACCTAGATAAAGGGTTTAATTGATTGATTATGACCCGCTTTAACAAATAGATTGCATAACACTAGATATGAGGCCAATCACAAGTAGCAAAACAGTAAGAACTGGAATCAAGATACGGATTGATCAAGAACAATTCAATCACAGAACCCACAACAGTTCCAGGAAAGCATTCCTCCAACTGATTGATTATGATCAGCACAAACCTTGGGAAATCACTTCAGCTGATCAATTTGACTGGAGGGATCATGTAAAGCAAAAATATTCAGGAAACCAAATCTTGTTCAAAAACTAAAAATGCACCACCGAAAAGAAGCCCTAAATCGGATTACATAAAACTCAAGAAATCAAACAGCTTAATAGCAATTTCTTTATCAGGCATTCCTTAACCCCCCTCAAACTTCCTCAACAAAACGCAGATAATACGAATCAAAGAAACAAGACAAGAAAATCTCAATTGGGTGTTTCCAATTTCTCCACATTAGAGAGAGACTACCTTAGAGCGAATATGATCAGCGAGGCCAAAATGGGTTTGACAGTGTCTGCAGCTATAAATCCTGCCTTCAAGAGTGATCGAGAACAATCTACCCATCCCCTCCTCCTTCACCCTTTCTTCTTCCTCTCGCGTACCGAAAACCGATAACCAAAATGCTCTGCTCCTCTGTTTCTTGCCCAAATCGCCTGTTAAGAGGAAGTGTCGATGATTTTAAGACCGATTTGCCCTAGGGGTGTGTGTCCTGAGAGAGAAAAAACACAAGTGAAAACTGTAAAGAGAGAGAGCAAGAATTATGAAAATGGAAGCAAAGTGTGACTTTATTTTTAATTAATTAATTATGGAGTTTTTAGCACAGACGTGGTCAGTGGACGCATAAAACTAAAAGGCAGAGCATAGATGGGATCGAGGTGCTGCTGTATAGGCTACTCCGTATTTGGGATTTTGTTTTTTTTGAGTTTCGTCTGCACTTTTTACAGGAGATAGTGCGGTGTTACTGTTTTGGTGGTGTTTGACTTCGTTCTTCGCTGTCGTCCGCAACTGTTAAGAGCAGTGGCGGATCTAGTGTATGAAAGTTAGGTGTGCGGAAAAATTATAGTCACCACAAAGAGAAAAAAATTATCAAATCAAAATACGATATTATTATATAGTACTTCATAAAAATACAAAAGAAATTCAAGTTTATCAATTATAAGAGTTATTTGACATTCATAATAATAAATAGTTTCATGACAAATAAAATATGAACAACGAAATTGCGCTCTATGATCTCTCGTCGACTGAGTTTTCGGTTCACATAATTCAATTCTTTTTGTACATTCATTTAGAAATGGTCAATAACTTACTCTGTGTCAATAGTGTCGACACATTATTTTTCTATATGGAGCATCGTACATGTGATGTTGTATTACAATTGACTACTCGGTAAAATGATATATAAGCATAAAAAAATGGATGATATCAAATATTAATCTCAATGTCTACCATCAAATTACCAAACAATTCAAAATCCTAATTTAGTAAATTATAAATTAAATAAAGAATAATTAGAAGAGAGTAAAATGAAAACATACCTCAAGAATTTAAAAGAATTAGATTAAAGAAGTTGGCATGGAGAGGTGTTCGGAAATCGAAATTGAATGAATATGGTTGAAGTTTGATAAATGGCAAAAAGAAATGTGTTGCTACGTAATGTTTTACTGGAAGGAGGGTGAATTAGTGAACTTGGAAAAGAAATTTGGGCTCAAATCAAATTAAGCTCACCTAGTCCACCAAAAAAAAAATTTAAACTCACCCAAAATAAAAATGACCCAGCAATATATTTTTTTTATGCATAAGCAGCATAACTCCAAAACTTTTCACCCAGCAAAGGCTGGGTTTGCTCCTTGAGCAATCCGCCACTGGTTAGGAGTAGTTCTTCTTAGATTGTTTCTTGTAGTAGAGTTTTTCCTGTTTGTTTCTTAGCACCGTTTTTTTTTTCTTATTGTATGCTTTGACGGTTTTCGCCTGTCGATTCATCGGCCTCTCGAGAATCAGGCTAGCCTAATCTCGAATTCTTACTTAATCAAAAAAAAAAAAAAACCTAAAAGGCAGAGTTGTTTCGCCAACACAAACTACTACAGGGGAACTCACTAAAATTTACTGCGTATAAGATAAGGACTCACTTACCAAGTTATGTTAACAAAAACCTAAAAGGCAGAGCTGTTTTGCCCAAGGCATATTCCATCCAATTACCAAGTTATGTTAAAACTTACTCCGTATAAGACAAGGACTCACTTACCACAATAATAACCTTTGTATACATTTTTATATGAAGACGAACCCACCTTCGTTTGTAACACCGAGCATGTGACCTAGCCGACAAGAGTCATGTACCAAGTAAACCGATTTGTGCCGACCGACTCGACCCATCGGTAGAGAGCAAGACAAACTTTAGAATTTCATCCAAGGAGAGGGGCGGAGGCAGGGATCGAATCCGAGACATCCTTACCACCCATTACTTCACGCCACTAGGACTCCCCGACTGGGAACAGATGTATTAGTTGGTTAGATGGATTGACTATTTGGATGAATGCAATTAAGTTTTTTTTCTTTATACTCTCACTTGGATGCAAAAATATTTTAAAATAACAAAAAAAAACAATTCATTATTTAATTTACCATAAATTGTCTTTTTAATACTTCATTCGTTTGAAAAAAATATATCATTTACTATTCATGCACATTTTTTAGTCTACAAGAACAAAGGGGATGTACAGTGTTGCAGTAACTACGGAGGTATCAAGCTGCTGAGTCACACGATGAAGCTTTGGGAGAGGTTTATAGAGGTGAGACTTAGGGGACTGATTCGGGTTTCTGAGTACCAATTTGGCTTCATGTCTGACAAATCAGCTGTAGATCGAAGCTATTCACGTGTTGAGGTGTTTGATCAACATGCACAAAGATAGGAAGAAAAATCTGCATATGGACTTCATTGATATTGAAAAGGCTTATGACAAGGTTTCGAGAGAGTTGTTATGGAGTAGCTTGGTAGAGAAGGGAGTATGAGGGACGTATATGAGAGTTATCAGAGATATGTACGATGATGCACTGACTAGCTAGCGTTAGAACGTCAAGTGGAGATTCAGATTACTTTCAGGTTCAAGTGGGGCTACATCAGGGTTCAGCTCTCAATCCGCTTCTGTTCACTCCGGTTATGGATACTCTTTCTTTTTCGCTCCAAGAAAAAGTCCCTTGGTGCATGTTGTTTGCGGACAACATGGTGCTAGTGGACAACTCATGACCGAGTTTGGCTCGCAGACTAGAAAATTGGAGAGAGGTGATGGAGGCTAAGGGCTTTAGATTGAGTAGAACCAAGACCGAATATGTGCAGTTTCGTTTGGGAGAGTTCAGAGATCCGGAGGCGTCAGTCGTTTTGGGGGAAGATCTAGTCCCCAAGAAAGATTTTTTCAAGTACCTAGGATCATTTGTTCAAAGCGATAGGGGAGCCGACAGGAAAATCGATCATCAAGTACAGGCGGGGTGACTTAGATGGAGAAGAGCGTCGAGGGTGCTTTGTGACAAGAAGATCCCGACTAAATTGAAAGGGAAATTCTACAAGATGGTTGTTAGACCGGCCTTAATGTATGGCTCTGAGTGTTGATCAATCACTAAAGCTCAAGAACAGAAGCGGTCAATGGCAGAGATGAGAATGTTGCAATGGATGAGTGGACATACGAAACTTGACATTAGAAGGAAAGTTGGAGTTGTGAGTATTGCAGACAAACTGCAGAAGTTCAGATTACGTTGGTTTAGGCACGTTCATAGGAGTCCTGGATCGGCACCAGTTCGGAGGTATGAGATGTTGGATCTCGGAGCTATCCGTAAGGAGAGAGTTAGAACGAAGAAGAGTTGGATGAAGGTTATTCGACAGGACCTCAGTCTGCTGAATCTTTCAGAGGATATGACATTGGATAAAGACCACTGGAGGAGATGCATTTGGGTTGCAGATGTTTAGAGTTAGGGGGTGTGATGTTGTGTCCGTTTGATTATGCTTCTTTTCTGTCTTCTGTTATACATCTTTACTGTCCCCTTTTCCTATTGTGTGACCTATTTCCATGTGGTTTTTGTCTCCTTTCGTTCTGGGTCATTCGGAAACACTCTCTCGACTCATTCGGGGAAAGAGTGCGTACATCCTGACCCCAAACCATGCTTTATCGCCGGAACTACTAGGTTGTTGTTGTTGTTGCACATTCTTTAATATGATAAAAAATACTATAAAATATATCTATTTCTTAATAAAATTTTAAATAATTTCGTATATTTTAATAGTAAATATGAAATTGTTAATTTTTTTAAAAAAATAGATATTTTATACTCCATCTGATTGGAAATATAAGACGTTTGACTTTTATGCACATAGTTTAATGAGTTAAAAACTATATAAAATATTTTTTTTAATTAAATTTGTTTACATTATACTGATACTTATTAATAATGAGTATTATAATTTAAAAAAATTTAATTAAACAAATTAATATTTTATACAGTATAGTTTTTTAGGTCATTAAATTTAAATTACATGTACAAAAGTAAAACACCTTATCATTCCGAAGAAATACAATTTTTATATTTTAAAAAATGTGCGGAAATAGTAACCAAGCTAGGAGTTACTAATTCGGAATCTTGCAGGAATAAAAAATGAGAACCCTTCCTTTGCGAAAAGAACGCGCCTCACGCGCGGAGGAAAACCTCTTGACCTCTTGTTATCCTTCTTTGTTGAACTCATCCTTCTTTGCCTACCACACCCTTTCGAATTTGGGATCATAATCGCTCCTTCGTACAAAGTTCAGTCTGAGTCTTCAATCTATCTCCTCTGGGTGGTCGATGAATTTTCACATCTGCTTCGTCTCACTGTTGATTTTCTTTGGGATTGTGGTGTGGAGGATCTCTTTAAAGGGCCTATATTATTTCTAATCTAGGGTTTTCGGGAGGGAATCGCACAAATTTCTTCCTCCCTAACCCAATCGATAAGCTGCGGAGATCGCTGATGTTGGATCTCGTTCGAGGTTGGTATCTCCGCCCTCCGCCTTGGCCAAATCCGTCTCGTACGGACAGAAGATTGGGGCTTTGCTGGAGGTTTTCTGTTGGTGACCTTTTTTGCCGGTTCGGGGCTACCAAGTCTTCATTCTGCTTCAAGCAATCGATCGGGAGGGTTCAATTGGTTCTTTACAAGGTTCGTTCGTGGTCTTCTCTCTCCGTTTCGTTCTGTTTATGGCGGTGTGGGGAGTGGTGGTTTATTCACCCTTTACCTATTGGTACTTCCTTCCATTTGATTCTGAATACTGTCAATTCTTCTAATCTACTTCGTGTTCTTGTGTTTCTTATGGCTCCTTCTGGAGTTGTTAAAAAGGAAAAACCATGGGAAGCAGATGATCCTGCTTCTCCAAAGGCTAACTCCCGAAAGGGTCCCAAATTGCTGGAGAGCATAAAACTCACTGTCAGGCACCCCGGTGCTATAGAGGAACCATTGCCGGAGGGCACTAAACTCACTAAGGAGCAACCTTTCTTTAATGAGAAACAAGATTTCAAGTTGAAGTCCATACTTGAGAAGAAGTAGAAAAGGCGCACTAACAAGAAGGAGAACTCGCCAGCTCTTCTTGGTCGAGTTCAGGAGAATTTTTATGTGCTTAACCCGTCACCCATCTATGCAAAAATCACTGATGATCCCAGGGAGGTCAAGGAGATTTGGAAACAATTAAGGTATGTGTGGAAATTCCTTATTGGTGGTTGTCTACTCATTCCAGTTGCAATTTTCTGGTTCTTGTCTACCTACCGGTTATGCTTGTGTACATCTGAAATTTTCCGTTTCTGGTGGGCTTTGATGAGAATCTTTGATTGTATTGTATTGTTTATTCATCATTTGCAATGGGAATGCCTGTGTGTACCATTAAAATCAAAACGACTGCCAACGAGTCATGAAAATAAAACATTTACGAGAAGTTCTAATAGTTTGTGTAGATCCCCTAGATGTATCTTCCTGCTTCTACCAATCTATATCTGATCAACTATGGGACACTAATTGAATTTGCCTACCTATATCCCTTTGGAAGGTCTATAGCTTGTTTGGAAATTTTTGTCATAAAATTTTTAAAAGTCTATTAACTGGGTTGCACATTTACATATCACTATTTGGATGCAATAAATTACTAAGTATATTTTTTATTCTTAAATCCGAGCAAGGAAGAAGCCATATGTGCCTTTACTCCTATAAAGTGCCGATTGACATAAGTTTGTCTGAGGGAAAAAAATTTATGTATGGGCTAGGGTACTACAACTTCCATACATAACGAGAAGGCGAATAATGAAAGTTTGTTTTTGGAATGTGCGTGGGATTGGGAAGAGAACTTTTTGGACTGACATTAATTCCATGAGAATCAACAATCACTTAAACCTTTTAGTTGTTGCAGACACTAAGACCGAAACTATTCCAGAGGAATTAGTATGGAGAAGTAGTGGTTTCACCAAAGCAGTTTGGTCTCCTGGGGTAGGACGACCCAGTGGTCTTGGAGTATTATGGAATGAGAATTTTACTCTTAATGAACACATCTCGATAAAAATCCATATGCCTCGTATCATTGGGTTGGAATATGTGAATCATGACTGTAATTTCAAAGGAATGATCTTCACAGTGTATGGCCCTCCTCACGAGAAAGATAAGAATCCTTTCTGGGAAATACTTACTGAACTAATAATGAATGAACAACTCCCATGTCTAGTAATTGGTGACCTAAATAAAATCAGTCAGAGCTGTGAAAAGGAGGGTGGTGGGGTGTCCTCTCTTGCTAGGTTTAATAGACTAAACCAGTTTAAGAATACATGTTCATTAATAGAGATTCTGTGGTTGGGAAATAAGTTTACATGGAGAAAGAAAAAGTTTGGAGAAGACAATATTCTAGAGAAACTAGATAGAGTATTAGTTTATCGAAAATTTCTAGATGTATTCCCGAACATAAGTACACTAAAGGGCGCATTTTCGACATCAGATCACTGTCCAATTTTTGTTCATCTAACGTCGAATGCCATATTTAAACCCCCACCATTCAAGATGGAGAACATTTGGTTTCATAGACCGGATTTTAAAAACATAGTGAAACAGTAATGGAGAGCGAATTTCTCGGGTTCGACTATGTTTAGAATAATGTATAAAACCAAAATTCTGAAACAGAAGGCAAAAATTTGGAATAAGAACACATTTTGGAATATTTTTCGACAGTTAGCGTAAGTGGAACAAGAATTGATTAGGATCCAAGTAGATATAGACGGCCGAGAAAAATGAAGGTTTGATAACAAAGTAAAATAATCTAATTCAAAAGAAGAAGAAACTTTTGATGTTTCAAAAGGAATATTGTAGCCAACGTGCGAAATCTAAGCATCTCAGATATCAGATACGAATACAACTTATTTCCATAGAGTGGCGTCGGGAAGACGAAATAGAAAATTTATTAGGAGTATAGCATACTCTGAAGGAACCGTTATAATGAGGGATGAGAATGTGAGGGCAGAGATCAGAAACGACATTGCAAAACGGTTCTCTAAATAGCCAATCAATCTAAATCTTATGACAAACTACATTCAATTACTACCAAGGTCAGTGACCGATGAGGATAATTGGATGCTAGTTTCACCTCCTACAAATGGGGAGATAAAGAATGCGGTGTTCAGTCTAAGCTACAACAAATCGCCGAGACCAGACGGCATAACAACTGAGTTCTACAAAACCTATTGGGAAATAGTCGGTCCGGATATTATTCAGACCGTAAAAGCATTCTTTCATACAGGTAAAATTTTAAGACAAATTAATCATACATTTATTTCCCTCCTACCAAAATGTGACAATCCGATTAAAACGACGGATTATAGACCCATCAGTATATGCACTACAATCTATAAGGTAATTTCAAAAGCATTAACAGAACGACTGAAGAAAGTAACGGGCAAGTTAATTCACCCTCTGCAAGGAGCGTTTGTCTCAGACGAAGCTATTCAAGACAATGTGTTAATTGCACATGAGATTTTTCACTCATTCAAGAGTAGGAAAGATGTTGATGGGTGGTTGACAATAAAATTAGACATGGAAAAGGCATATGACAGAGTAGACTGGAGGTTCACTGAGCTAGTCCTTAAGCAATTTGGATTTCATCAAAAATTTACATAGCTAGTGATGGAATGTGTAACTACGGTCTCATTTTCTGCTGTAGTTAACAATGGTCCTACGAAGATTTTTACTCCGTCTCGTAGTTTGTGTCAAGGTGATCCCTTGTCACCATTCTTATTTCTACTAAGGGCAGAAGTCTTGGCTAGAGAATTATCCTTTGAGGCAAGTCAACCGGGTAATGCTCTTGGCTTTTCCTTTGGTAGGAACTGCCCAAGAATCCCCTTCTTGGCTTTCGCATATGACATAATCATTTTCTCGAAAGGAAATTTAACGACATGTACTCATGTCAAAAAGATTATTGATGAATACTGTTAAATCTCGGCCAAAAAATCAATTATCATAAATCGACATTTCAAGTCACAAGTGGTATACCAAGATCACGCATCCCGGAAATTGAAGGGTGCTTAGGCATATCCAAACAGACAAAATTGGATAAGTACCTTGGGTGTCCGATTGTAAATAGACGGGTGAACAAAACAACCTTTGAAGAAAATATAACCAACACCTCAAATCAACTCTCAAAGTGGCGAGCTAATTCTCTGTCACAGCAGGGAAGAGCAACACTGGTCAATACAAATATGTCATCTAAACCACTCTATGTTATGCAAAGTTTTATGTTACCACCACAAATACATAAACAATTGGACCAAATCAATAGGTCTTTTTTCCGGAATAAAGATAGACTGCATAGACCGCTTATTAGCTGGGACAGAGTATGTAAACCAAAAGTGGCAGGTGGAATGGGTATCCGGAAAATTAATGACATGAATGAGGCGCTACAGTTAAAACTACTGTGGAAAATCATGGGGGAACCGGACAACATTTGGGTTTGAATAATACAACATAAATATCTGAAAACATATCACATCCTAAATTATGAGGAAAGAGGCAACGCCTCGTGGCAATGGTCCTAGTTGCGAAAGTTACTTTCTACCTTTAAGTCTGGAGTAATGTGGACAATAGACAACGGAAAAACCATTAAGTTTTGGCGAGACAGATGGAATAATCTTCCTCCTCTATTACAATATTGTATTCAGCCAAACAATATAGATATAAATGAAACAGTGGATAAGTATATGAGTAATGGAAACTGGAATATCCAAAAGCTAGGAAATGTCCTCCCAAGTAACGTGGTGGAGCAAATAGCACATATTCATGTGCCATCTGTACCATTGGAAGACCGTCTATATTGGTGGCCGGACAAGAAAGAGTGGTTCTCGACTACCAGTGCGTATAAGCTTGTGACGAATAACATTGAACTACAATCAGACGACAATAACTGGATTTGGAAAATTGACGTCCCCCCGAAAGTGAAGAATTTCTTATGGAAAGTTGCTTAAGAGGGATTACCGACTGCGGCACTACTATCTAAACGAGAAGTCTCCATCCCACCTTATTGTCTAATCTGTAATTACCACGAAGAAGACGCAACCCATATCTTCTTGGAATGTAAATATAGTACGTTTTTTCGGAATGTTGACAACAATATCAAAAAGCTAGTGACAGACACAATACATACATCAAGGAAGATGAAACCTATTATGAATATACTAGCTTTAACACTTGAATGGGAAACAGAAACAAGAAATGGTCTTTAGTTGGGTTCTGGATCCCATGAATTTGACTATCAAATTCATGGGTGGAGTTGAGTTTTACACTCACAAAAAATTAATTAAAAGAAAAAGAAAAAAAAATTGGATGGGGTGGGGGTGGGGGTGAAGGAGGGGGCCAAATCTAATCGTCAGTTATTTTTTTGACGATTGAGATTTGCCCAACTCCATCTATGGAGTTAATATACAAGGATCCAATTTCGGTTGAGATTTGCCCAACTACATTCAAACACAGGTGTAGTTGGGGGTTTTTAAAAAAAAAGTTGATCCATGCTTGTTTGGCAACAGCTTTTTCAAGAGGTGTGGGAGGCTAAGGTGGAGTTTATTTTTGTTGAAAATAGAAGCGGCCTCTCCCTAGCTTTCGGAGGTTAAGGTTGAGTTTATTTTTTTGTCGAGATTTGAAATGTCAGTTTTGCCCTCCACTTTTTTTTTGGCCCTTTTACCTCCTAGCATTTATGAAGGGCATTTCATCTTTTTTACAAGGTTATTTTTTAAAAAAAACTCCAACTCCAACACCTCCATAATATCCCAAATAAACTCAACCTCCTAAAAAAAAAAAAAAATCCCAATTTACCAAACGCAGCTCACTATAAAAATGGGAGTCTTGCGAGTAGATTCCCTTACATAATTACATTGGACTAAATAATTCGGATGTATAGCCCAGTTTCCGTACAGTGGTACAGAAATGGCGAGCTCTCCTTCGTCCGGCGAGAACAACCCCAACGGCTCCGCCTTCATCCCTCCCGGAAGCTTCCGGATCCTTCTCGGCATCGGCTTCGGCTTCCTCTCCCGCCGACTATGGACCACCGCCCACTCATCCGAATCCAAACTTGCCTCCCTCGCCGCCGCTCCCACACTCCCCCTTTCATCCCTCAATCTTCACCCCATCTCCACCGACGGCCACCTCGTTCTACTCCAAAACGGTGTCGTCTCCCCACTCTCTTCCCTCCAACCTCTCAAGGAGAAGCATCAGCCGCGCCTCTACTCGTCGTCCGGCCGGGAAGTTGTGCTGATGAGGACGGTGGAGTACACCGATCAGCCCAAGGAGTTTGCGGACGTCTTCGAGGGAAAGTGTGAAGAGCAGGTGTCTAGGGTTCCGTTTGCTCTCGTTGCGGACGAGAATCGCGATAAATCCGATTGCCGATCGTCTGATTTTTTTGTGATTGTCAACGCGAATGAGAAGCATCTGCCTCTCGAGCGCGAATCCTCTGTGAAATCGCGGTTGAATCCGCCGGTTTTCTTGACCAAGAGAGTCACGAGGAGGCAGAGAATTAGGGTAAAGGATCACAAGGCCCGAGGGAATGTGAAATCGATGCGCGATGACGGTCTTGACAAGTTCGAGTGTGATACGAGCGGCGCGGATCTTGTCAGTATGGCGACGAGCGAGGGCGTGAGGTCGGAGGTGAAATCGGGGACGGAGGAAGAGAAAGGGAAGAAAACGGACGGTGTCGGGGAGATCATGAAGGAGATCGAGCTAGCGGCCAGCAGCTTGATCCGAGTTAACAAGGTCACGCAGGAGAGCGTTCTGGGAGCCGGAACTCGATTGGAGAATGTGTTTGGGAGGCTGAGATTAGCGAGCAATGGGTTAGGGTTTCCGGAAATTGAGCCCTGTCCATTGTTCCCAATGAAATGCTTCACTATGAGCAAGTCGGAGATCAAGAAGGAGGTCGAAACCAAAGCCAATGTGTTTGCCATGAAAGCTTGTAGTTTTGGTGTTGGACTGATCTCCTTCGGATTGCTCTTCAGTGGCGTTCGTCGCAGGTTAAGCTCTACCAAATGATTGACTGCATACTCCACTATATGGTAAGCATCTTCCTTAGATTTGATTTTGCTTAAATTCTGGTGTAGTATGAAAAGGAGAAGTTGATACACACCTTTTTGCATTGTAGTGGCATGAAACTATGATAATCTCCTTCACATAGTATGATTGTCTTGTGTGTTGATCTGATATTTTAAGCCCACCTTGATATAGGAGTAATGTATATATGGAAGTATTAAGAGATTCGTCGACCTTTAATTAACATCTGTTTTTACCTGGTAGTTTGGTATGTAAGATTCCTGGTTGATTTTTGGAGCTCAATAATGTAAACACATTAGCAGCTGTTCTTCAGTGCAAATGTTAAGATTTTGACCAATTCTCGCAAACTTTTCATTGCCTGTTTCAAGTTTGAGTTGCTACATGTGAGTGGCTGATCCTGAAAAGTTCCAAAATTGAGGTGAGCCTGGAGAGATTCTAAAGCAATGTCTATGAATTCTTAGGGCTTGTTTATTTCTGCCCTCCAGGTCTAGTTGCTCTTTCCGAACAATAAAGATGATTTTTATTTTTGCCTTTGCAGTCCCTAGAAGTTTAAATCATGTATTGTTTGCCTTGCATTATAACCTGATAATCTGAAACTTTGTCTATCTTAATGGAAATTTGAATGGCTTGCTTGTATCTGGATTATGGGTAATTTGTTTCATAGGAAATTTGAACAAGATGTGTAAACTGTACTTAGTGTTAATACAAATCTATCTTAATCTTTGTTGCAAATCTGTGATTAAGTGGATTCATGTGTTGCATTATAAACATGGTATTACTATTTACATGTACACATTATCTTGTTTCAACATTGCCTTCCTGTCAGCACAGTGGTTCAGATTTATACAAGAAGCATGCTTAACTTCTTGAACATCTTTTCTTGTTGAACGGGATGTGAATTTGGAATATTTGCTTGTTCCTATCGCCTAACACGGGACAGTTTTCACCTAGCTATTATTCAAGTCTACTGATTAAATGATGATCTCAAGTCTTATTCCAGCAGTCCAAAGTTGGGTTCTCTAGTAGTGTAATCCCCCCATATAAGCATGTTCTGTGTATACCGAACCTTCAAATTTCAAGCAATAACTCTAAACATTCTAGTACTAAATCTGTAAATGAATCTAATATTTGGCCTAGCATCTTGCGTATTCTTGCCACTTGGACTCAATGGGCTTGTAAATGAATATATATTCTTCAAATTATTTTTGTGTTAACTCCAATAACTTCTCCATTTCGAATCTTTGGAGAATGCGACGGGAATTCTGTTGGACTAAAAAATACATCAAAATTCTCTAAAAACTCCAAAATCCCCAAAATGGGAAACAGTTGGAGATCCTCTTAGGCAACTCTACTAAGTCCCATACTTTGTTGTCATCTATTGACTTAATTTCTTCTGTCATGACATTTAGTCACTTTTTAGAATTGCTACTTTACATGGCCCGTCTAAATGAGATTGGGTCTTCATTAGTACTTAACTCACACTAATCTTCAATGGCATAAACCACAAGTCTTCTTTCCTTTACAAATCGTCGTAATGCTTTAATGCATAGTGTAAATGTGATACGACAATTGGTAACTAACTTTAGAAGAAAGGGTAAGGAAGTGTTTACCCGAATTTCTTGAATGTCTACCTTTTGTGGTTCACCACTCCCACTTATTTGACCATTCTCAATGAAGCTAGCATTGTCTATCTCTACTATTTTTGTACCATGGTTAGGAAAATAAAATATATACTCATTTGACTTTTTTCGATAGTCAATGAAGAAACCACTGACTGTCCTTGAATCAAATGGACAGTTTGGTCCTTCATCTTCTTGAATCTCCCTTCCTCATGTACTAACATGCTCTTCAAGTCCTCAAAATTACATTTGCCCTTAGTGGTATTATAGTTCACCTGAAATTGTCTGAACTCAACGAGAAGAGAATACGTTAATGATGAACTGAACCAAAAACATCTCGCTTACGTCCATTCCTATGGTAATTCTTGCTAGATCTAAATTGGAAAGTAGAGATCCAAAGTGAGTCAAGCAACCTTCTTCTCGACCCAAGCAGTGTTATCGAAGATGGAGAAATCTTGCTAGATATAAATCAGAAAAGGAGGGAGGATGGATTCGAACTGGCGACCTTTCAACATAAAAAGGCTCTTACCGTATACACTTGTCCACATTCATGTATTTTTACTGAAACTTTTTATTAATATCACTTATTTATAGGTTATATATGTTAAAAAAAACTAATCATGTCGTGTCGGGCACACAATAATAAAAAAAAGTGTGATCCGAAGATGACACGTTAATTTTATATCTTTACTGGTTCATGTCATATATATTCGTGTCGTATCAATTCCGCCTCCTTTTTTTTGGTGTCGTATCACTGTGTTATCGTGTAATTTCAGTGAGGTTTACTAAATGTATTTGAGGATGATTAAAAGCTAATACTTCCTGTTAAAAAATATAAGTCTTTTTTTAAAAAAAATGTATTTTTTAACTTTTGGATATGGTTTTTAGGAATTAAAAACTATATAAAATATTGATTTTTTAAAAATGGTTTTATGCTTACTATTAAAAGATATGAAATTAAAAAAAAAATATATGGTTTTTAATTGTTAAAAAACATGCTAAAAAATAAAATCACTTACATTTTTGAACGGAGAGTTATTGTTGATGCTATAAAATTAAATACCAAAAAATAGTATCATAAATTTGGGAATGGAGTATACACATGCATGGCCAGACACATTGCTTAAACAATTCGATCAATTTTATGATATTACCTAATAACTTCAATAGTACTACTCATCGATACCTTATTTTTAGGCCCTTTTGATTGCCTTTATCCTAAAATTATAACTTCGATGGCACTACTAATTAATATATTACTAATCAATTTGATGATATTTACTCTAAATTCGATGACATTACTATGAATATGAATATTATATACGTGGATATGAAAATATAAATATTGTTATGTGTGAAAATGAAGATGATATTAGTTTTTTTTTTACAGTATGCAAAAAGTAGGATGACATTGATAAGGTAATGGTCATCTCTGATGTTGTTGAAAGTGTTAAGTCATTCTACGTAATGTGACTATAAATAATATCATATTAATATACTTATACTTATATTATATTTATATTCAAACAACCTAATATATATTTATATATTCACATTAACACTATAATCATTTTAGAACAACAAAAGATAATATAGAGTCATGGTTTTAAACTAAGAAGTGAACTTGTCCAAACTTGGTGTTCCCTTGCATGTAGTTGTTATGCTGCTACAACCCCATGTCAAAATAGTTCGAGTTCAAATCCTTTTGAAAATATGGAGTCACTTGTGAGTGAAAGAGTCCAACTTAGCTTGTTAAATGGGTCATACAATATCCAATTTAGATCGACATTGAACTGCTGAATCCGATTTAAGTGGACTAATAGGGAAAAAAAAAGGTATATTATTGCTCAATATTATATTTGTGAAGGTGAGATCCATGATCAACAATCTTAATTCACAGCTATAAATAGCCATTGTATCAAACCTTGAACTAATTAAAAATAGATGCTTACATAGAGCCTAGCTGCCTTAATCCCTCCCTTCACCACAACAAACCGGCCATATGGAAGCTCGATTTGTCATCAATTTAGCTCTCTTAGCTTCCATGGCTCCTTTCATGGCATCTGCCGCCGATCCTCCCCATCTTAATGATTTTTGTGTCGCCCCTACCAATCCTGAACGTGCTGGTAAATAGCTAGCTAGCTTATTCATATTTTTTTAATTAAAACGTACATGATTTTTCATAATAAAAGTTTAATTATAAAACTACATATATACATACACTTTCCATCCCTATATATATAATATATGCACTTTCGATCTCATCGTAACCGCTCTCTCTATATTTTAGTGTTGATGAATGGGATGTGGTGCAAAAATCCATCAGAGGTGACATCAGACGACTTCCTATATAAAGGCCTGAACGTACGAGGCAACATAAGCAGTTATGGGATCGATAACAATCCAGCTATCATCCCAGGCCTAAACAGGATGGGGCTGACCTTGGTTCGTTCCGACTATGCCCCAGGCGGGTTCGATCCACCCCACTTCCACCCACGCGCGTCCAAGGTGTTCACGATGCTCGAGGGAACCCTTTATGTCGGATTCGTGTCCTTTAACCAATCCAACAACTCTGCCAGGCTGTTCTCGAAGGTCCTCTCCCCGGGAGATGTGTTCGTGTTCCCACAAGGCCTCGTCCACTTTTTGTTAAACGCCGGAGAGACCAATGCGGTTGCACTTTCAACATTCAGCAGTCAGAGCCCCGGCGCGACCAGGATCGCCAATGGGTTGTTTGGGGCACAACCGCCCATCTCCGTCGACCTTCTCTCCAAGGCCTTCAAGCTCGATGCCAAGATTGTTGAGGACCTCCAGTCTATGTTCTGACTGATATATTTAGTATTGCATTCATCATTTAACCGTATAATAACCCCTTCTTTAATCTTGTTTCGGACAACAATAACAGATGAATTAGTCAAATGACTTGAATTACCACTTGAATTTTACAAATAAACTTTGGTGTTTCTTATGCTGAAATGGATTTAAGGAATCATGTTGTGTGTACTTTGTGTTATGTTATTACAACTCTGATTCTCAGCCTGAATTCGATGCCCGCTAGTTTCTACTAAAATTCGATGCCCATTCAAAGCCAATTTCTTGCTCTTTATTAACATTCCAACATTCGATGCCCATTTCATGTACAGCCTTTTAAAAACCTGAGTTGTATTATATAGTAAAGGCTGCGTTTTATATTATAATCTCAGCTGTGCTTTCTTACTTTCTTTGATAGCGATTGTTATATCTGAATGCTTCAAACCTGAGTTGAGATCCTATTATCAAACATTATGTGGTTTAGTTTTGTCTTGGATAATTATGTGGATTTTAGCTTGTTGGGGTGGGTTGGGATGTAGTTTATGTTTAAAATCGTGTTTACCTTTTTCGAGTGAAGATAATAGTAATCATATATAGCCATAAATTGAGTGTGCAGGTTTAATGAATTGTGATGATATGAAAGGTATGGATTTTAATGAATTTTATGAACTGTATGGATATTTGAGCAGTATTATATAGTAAAGGGTTAGAATTAGAAGGGATTTTAATGATTTATGCACTGTATTTATTATGTTTGGATGCATTGTAAAAATCATAACAATGAAATCATTTTCCTTGAATTGGTAAATAAAGAGCGGCCATTCCGGGGTTCGAACCGGGGAGCTATGGGTACTACCCACAAGTCCTTTCCGGTGAGCCATTCCGGAATGGTTAATGAAATCCTTTTCCGAAAAAATATAGTACACAAATTGATGAATATACGCAAACCTAATAAATTCTTTAATTGAATAGAAACCCTTATGTAACATCAAAACTATATAGCTCAGAAATATAAATCCTCCAGTATTTAATAGATTCTTCCAAACATTTTTACCCTAAAAGTCCTATCTTAGTCGTTAGTTGTTGGATAACGCATTTGTGGTTCTAGGCTTAGTTCTCCATCTCTAATTGGTGAAACCGAAAAAAGACTGATTTTAATGAGACGGATCCAACCTTGAAGAATTATCCAGAGGTAGCTCATCATAGATTCATAGTACTATTTTTCAGATTTCTTCCTACCTATCTATTTTATGTTTCCATTCCTTCTTATTTGTCTTTTCCTTATCTCCTCTTTATCTCATTGGCATAATCTCGACAATAGAATCCTATTTGCGTAACTTTTAGTACTGACATCTTCTATGTAGATTGTTTTGTGTTTTGGAGTATGTTCGGGTGTCCAAACCGTACTCAGTTGGCAATCTGGCATTTGGTTGTTATATTAGAAGGCCAAAAGTCAGCCTTGCTGTTTGTTTGTTTGTTTTTTCGCTATTGGAAAATTGTTCCAACGTCGTAACTCACATTTTGTTTCTTGCAGATGCTGGAGGAAACAATTGATGATTACAAGGGACACAAGACGGGTCGATATCCTATGCTACCATATGTTCTTGAGCCAGAAGCTCCTTAATGGAACAAATTAGTATCAGAAGCTATCTGAAATCGTCGATGAAGCTGTAAACAAGCTGCAAGCTGAAGTTGGGCCTTTAATTGATGTAACTGTCAAGATGGGTAGAGGCATTGTCAACGTAATGTCTACAGGCCATGAAGTTCAGAGATTATGTGACTCTCCGGTGGAATTACTGGACGATATGCTCTCCAAGGCAACAGCTGATCCGCTAACTCGTCCTACTAACCAAGGTAGCTAATAAAACTAGTACTTCAAGATACGGCGTTTGTTTTTATGGTCTATTGAAGCTGGTTTTGGTGTGTATTGTCTTAACTTCTGGTGTGTATTGTCTTAACTTCTATTAACTTTTTTTTTGGAAATTGTCTTATACTTTTGTTGGATATTCTCAAACTTCCTTTTGTGGTGTGCCATTAAATTTGTAGGGTGTTGTATCTTTGTTGTGCAGCAATTATGAAGAAATCCGAAATGATTTTAATTCTAATTTATAGGAAAAAAATAATTCAAAACTGAGCTTTAATTTAGTGTTGATGATCATTACTTATTACAAATTAAAAACGATAAATATTAGGATTTATGAGATGATTAAACATATCCCTTTCCTAAATCAATTCAACCAAACATTCACAAGGGCAATAGGGAATTCAATTATACAAGGGCAATAGGGAATTCAATTATTCATTTTCTAAGTCAACCAAACAAAAACACAATCAAACACTAATGATTTCCTTTCCCTTTCCATAAAGGTAATGAATCTCTTACCTTTCCGTAGTTTGAACCAAACGGGCCCTTATTCTATAATATCTTGTTTACATAGTTTGGATTTGATTATGATAAGGATGACTTTCTTAATCTTTAGGGATTTTTCAATTGGTGTAACTCTATATGTACATCTACTGAATGAATGCAAAGATGCATAATTCTCCTCAAATTACGTACAATGTTTACATGACATCAACCTAAACAGCTGATCCTTTGATCGATCAATGACTTCTCAACCCACCTTTCCTGCTCAATTACTCTTTTTTGCCTCATCCTTTAATTTGCTGCGTCCTCTCCAAATTTTCATCTTCTGAATTTTGCAATTCATCTAGATCGATCAAATTACCCCCTATGGTGCAACACCATTTGCTCCACCTTGGAGGTGTTTGACTTGGACTCTTTCATGACTCCTAGCTCCGATTCCCACCGCTGACCTTGATTTTGAATTTGGATACACTCCTCCCAATAAGATCTCCCATCACTCTCGAAGCTACCATCGATGCTCTCTCTGTTTTGTAGTAGCTTGCTCGTGTTTCCAATCCTATCTACCAGACTTGGGTTCCTAAGGACTGCACCTAGTTCTCTTGTGGATTTGCTCCACACTGACCACACCCATGCTTGGTCATGTGACCCATGCCACCACTACTGCAGAGACTTGAAGTAGCCTTGAGTGAATCTTCCATGCTCGTCGGATGCATCTGGTGACGCGGCAGGAGTGATGTCATTGTTCCTGTTCCAGATGCAAATAATATCCTAACTCACTCCAAACAAAAAGATTAGTGTAGCAGACAAGTAGGAGTCGATCCCACAGGGAAGACTGGTTCAATTAGTTATTTTTTTTATGATGATTTAAAGTAAAAGACAATAAAGTTTTAGTGAATAAAACAAACAAATAAGAAAAAATAGCAATGGTTGCAAAGTCAAAATAATATGGGGAAAACGCTTCACCTGCAACTCTTGAAAATGGTTGTGGTTCATGATCCTTGGAATGATTTCATTGTTATTCTCAATCAATGCAAAGCCATTGACATCAATGGTTATTCCGAGTTGGTTTCGATAGATCGACAACCTACGAAGGATCATCAATCACTTACATTCCATGAAATACAGCATAGAACATCATGACTTACCAAAGTACATGGCAAAAGACAATAGAGCGGTGGGTCCGGATAAGATTCCGGCCGGTTGAAGTTTGGAAGTGTCTAGGCGTTAGGGGAGTGGAGTGGCTCACTCACCTTTTCAACGTTATCCTGAGAACAAAGAAGATGCCAGAGGATTGAAGATGGAGCAAGTTGATCCCTCTGTTAAAGAACAAAGGGTGATGTTCAACAGTGCGACAATTACAGAGGTATTAAACTGTTGAGTCACACTATGAAAAATTGGGAACAAGTTATCGAAGGTCGGCCGAGGAGGTTAGTTAATGTTTCTGTAAATCAGTTTGGCTTCATGCTAGGGAGATCGACTATGGAGGCCATTCATTTGATGAGAGGATTAGTTGAGAAATACAGTGATCATAAGAGGAATCTGCATATGATATTCATTGATTTGGAGAAGGCCTATGGCAGAGTGCTGATGGAGCTTATTTGGAAGTGTTTGAGGGACAAGGGGGTGTCCGATACTTTCGTAAGGATTGTGCAAGACATGTATGACAGTGCCCAGCCTTGTGTCTCCAATCTAGGTGGGGATTCCGAGTACTTTGAGGTTAGGGTAGGGTTACATCAGGGCTCGGCTTTGAGCCCATTCCTCTTTACAATTGTAATGGATGTAGTGTCGGGGAGTATTCAGGGGGAGGTCCCGTGGTGCATGTTGTTTGCGGAAGATGTTGTTTTCGTGGACGAGACAAGGGAAGGGGTAAGTAGAAAGTTACAACAATGGAGGGCCAAGCTTGAGGAGCACGGTTTCAGATTGAGCAGGACAAAGACAGAATATGTGGAATTCAGTCTGGGTGCAGAAGGGGAGTGGGACGAGGATGTGTTGCTGGGAGGGGCCATCGTTACGAAGAGCGAAAGTTTCAAGTATTTGGGGTCAGTGATGTAGAGCGATGGAGGGGTGGACTTGGATGTCAAGCATCGAATTCAAGTGGGTTGGCAGAAATGGAGGGCCGCGTCTGGGGTTCTTTGTGACAAGAATGTGCCACTCAAACTAAAGGGTAAGTTTTATAGATTGGTGGTTAGACCGGCTATATTGTATGGGGCGGAGTGCTGGACAGGGGTGGAAATGGGGCGGGTTATGGGTGGATGAAGCCACTCCATCACCCGCCCCGTGGGTAAAAAATCTCACTCGCTCCACCCATCACCCGCAAACTTCTTCACCCTCATCCGCCCCGCGCAGGTGGAGCGGGTACCCAATGGGTGTAGTGATGATTTTTTGAGTAACTTTGAAAGATAAATAAAAACTTAAATTTTAATTTATAAATACTACAAATATAAGTTCGTGGAATTAAAATATGTGTTATACACTCATACATCACAATAACGTGTTACCTAAAATTATAAAATGAAACTAAAATATACGAGAACGGAACTGGAAGAGTAGATTGTAGCAGAATCGCATGTTTTCCCTTTTCAATAATTAACCCGATCCACCACAATATCCTAGCATGCACATGAGCAAGTAAAATTATATATTCTTTATTAAACATGAAAAAAATAAGATAGACAACTACAATTAGAGAAAAATAACTTACATTTTCAATTGGAAGGGTAAAATAGTAAAATCATACCCACGTATAGATATATTTTTAGGGTTTTATGTAGGTATGCGGTGCGGGTGAATGGTGCGGGTTAATTGGTGGACTATTGGGGCAGGTGATGGGTGAAAAACCTTCACCCATAATCCATCCATCACCCGCACCCGCTCCACCCGTCACCCCTTTTTTTTTTGCGAGTTTTCGCCAGCAAAATTAATGCGGGTGGAGTGGGTGGAGCGGTTAGCCGCGGGTAATTTCCAGCCCTAGTGCTGGGCGACAAAAAAGGCGCATGTTCAGAAACTGATGGTGACTGAGATGAGGATGCTTAGGTGGATGTACGGGTTTACCTTACGTGACAAAGTCAAAAACGAGTCCATTAGAGAAAGAGTGGGGGTGTCGAGTATTAAGGAGAAGTTGCGGGAATCGAGACTCAAGTGGTTTGGTCATATGCAGAGGAGGGATCCTAGTGCGCCTGTGCGCAGATGTGACAACCTGGTTATATGCGGTGGCCGCCGAGGGAGAGGGAGACTGAAGAAGAGGTGGGAGGAGGTGATAAGAAAAGACTTGATAGATTTGGGGCTAACGGAGAAGTTGACTCGTGACAGGCTGCAGTGGAGGAGTGCTATTAGAGCGCGAGAATAGTAGTTGGGTCTTATGTTCCACTCTTATGTCCTGCATGCCATCGTTCCTGCTTTCGTGCCTCGCCCACACCATACACTCTTCAGTGGCTTTAGAGTCTTCTGTGTGCTTATCTCTCTTGGTGTTTCTTTATGTGGTGGTGTTTATTCCTCTTTGCCTTAGTATGTTGCTTGTTTTGTGGGCTTTCCTTTGTGTTTCGTCCTACCTTCTGGGTCATGTGGAAACATCATCTCGACTTTGTCGGGGAAAGGGTGCGTACGATGAGACCCCCAGACCCTGTCTTTGGCGGGATATACTGGGTTATTGTTGTTGTTGTTGTTGTTGTTGTATGACCAATAAGCAATATCAAATCTCAATGCAATTAGAATGTCAAAAGGTTATAAGTCTCTTAACCCTAATTCCATAGAAAACAATATTAAACCAACAGTCATTATCCTGCATAGTTAATTGATGCTTGCAAGGGATCAATTATCTATTGCTTGCTACCATTGATACCAATCTCACAAAAGGAATCACTAGCTAAGATGCAATTTATGTCTAGATGATCAGTCATAGAGAGAACATGTGCAAATAATCAATAATAGAGAACAAGGATAATGAAATAACTCATGAATAACAATATGAAATCAAATCCTCACAATTCAACCAACCATGTCTTCGAATCACAGAGCCCATAGTCAACAAGTATCTCTCTCAATGTTCTACCACAATTGTTCCACACTCAAAACGGCTGAAAGCAATAGTTGTATAAACTAAAAGTGGCGACTTAAAACCCCAGAGAATAAAATAATAATAAACTAATTAAAATAGATTCGGACGAAATCGGGTTTGTGGAAGACTATGTAACCGGCGAACGCCACTACTCTGGCTCCACTATTCTTCTTTGTCTTCGACTTTGAAATCCTTAACTCCCTTGGTGATCTTTCCGTAACCTCTTTTATGCTCCAAAACTAGCTCTTCCAGGTCTCTCAATCTTCCCTTTAAGCTCGGATTGTAAAACTGCAGAACAAACACAAAATAGCGTAGATTCCAAACTCAAATACTCAAATGCAAAACAATGTAAATTAGACAAAACACATGCAATATGAATACTCTAATGCAACTAAAACTAGCTATAATGTCTATCTAAAATATGCATTATCAAACTCCCCCACACTCAATCTCCTGTTTGTCCTCAAGCAAATGAAGAATGAACATAAATCAATGCACCCTACAGGAGATTCCTTCAACAAATAACCTCATCAAAAGAAAGATCAAAGCAAGTGCAAAAATGGGTAATGCACACAAACATCATAACATGTATATGAGCGATCATGTAGCATGTATGCTCATCAATCCAACCTCACAAGGGAGAATATGTGTTTCTCTTACTCGCATGTGCTTAGGCCTTAAGCATACACTCAACTCAATTCCATACGCAAACATCATTCTTAAATATCGACACTTGTATTACAAAATCTCCACCGGATACATCAAAGCAAAATAAGAAACATCAAGAGGATTTTTGCTAAATGGAAGACTTCAAAGAAGACTCCATTCGGCGGGGTTGTAATGGAGCTTGGTCGAAACATAAAGGCAATGAATTGTATTTGGTCATGTGGTGCTTTCAATTCCATGAACTAAGATTCCTAAAACTTCCAACATAACACAAAACAACTCAAAATTACATCAAACTTACATAAGAACAGAAACTCTCAAAATATCATAACTCTCAAAATATAATCAATAAGCTCTCAAAATAAACTATCCCAACAAAAAATTTATCCAACTCTCATATGCAAGAATAAATAAACAAGGCTCTTTGTTCAATAACTTTTTTTTGTCTCTTTTCTTTTTTTCTTTTTTTTTTCTTCTTTTTTCATTTCTTTTTGAGCCAAATGCATAAAATACAAATATGAGGATAATAAGCACATAAAATTACATCTCTCTAGTGTGGGATGAACTTTGTTGGCTTTTTCGTCCTTTGCCAAATATCAATAATATACTAACTCAAAGCTCAAATCAATAGATTAGTCAATCAATTAACTGATAAACCAACAAACTAGTATATCGATGAAGTCCGGAGTCGAACCCACAGAGAGAACGGTTTCTATGCAATGCTTCTAACAATGAGTCTTATGGCAAAAGTAATGATTTATAGCAAATTGATAACAAAGTAAAGTAAAGAGATCGATGATTGCAAAGTATTGATTATAAGATAGAGAAGATATTTCACATGTAATTCCCGACAATGGTTTAGGTTCAAGATCTTAGGAATCATTCAATAGATATTTCTAAGAATATGTCGACTTGACTGAAGTTGATAGATCCGCAAAGATACAATCTTCTTATCCAATATCACTAAAGAATAGCATTAAACACTCAAGTTATAAGACCAATTGGCATATCGATTCAATGCAATTAGGAGACAAACGACGCAACCCTATTCGGCCCTAACACATCTACTCGACATAGATCAATCGAAATCATCCACTACAAAGACATAGAAATATCACTAATTCAATGGCTTTATTTGCTATCTAGAAAACAACAACGAATTCATAGCATAGATGTAATTCCTAACATGGGGATCAATCATAGAAAGGAATGTGAATATAATCAATAAGAACAAGATGATAAATATACTGATAAATACCTAATTGGGAAATCAAAGAGAGACCAAGGTA
This sequence comes from Persicaria tinctoria, assembly GCA_037127255.1. Lineage (NCBI taxonomy): Eukaryota > Viridiplantae > Streptophyta > Magnoliopsida > Caryophyllales > Polygonaceae > Persicaria > Persicaria tinctoria. Next base: position 62,700,028 of record JBANSL010000008.1, on the reverse strand, counting down.
GAGAGAGAAAGAAAGAAAGAGACAACGAAAAATAAAGCCAAGTATGAAAGTCGTGAATCAGTCGACTAGTCAACGCATCACGGTCCTCAAAAGCTCTACGGGGAAGGTAAAGACTGGCCGCGTCAAAAAGGCTACGGGTTTTTTTAAAGGCACTCATTGGGAAGGTAAACACTAATCGCGATGAGTCTATATCACACCAATTGTCCGCGTTTCGGGTAAATGATCCCTATCCCGTGAATCTCGGGCGCAATCCCACAAGGAGGGAAGAGGGAAGCTTTAGGCCATACAAATCATCAAGGCTTAGGCTGAGCCGCGCAATGCCGCAATGGTAACACGTGCGGGTCAGGTAAGCTCGTGAACAACGCGTCAAACTTCCCTCGTTTTCCCCGGGCCCCACCTAAAAACGAGATCTTTTTATGTGTATTTTCGTCATCAGTAATGTTCTTCTGTTAACTAAGTTAAATGCATCACTACTAGAAAAATGTCATTTAACATCAGGTAATAACTGGTGTCTTTTAAAAAAAAATTGATGTGTATGTGGGCGATGTAAAAAGTCAAAAGTTTTTAACATCGGTCATAACCCCATGTGTATAGTATTTATAACATCGTTTCTAATTAAAAAATGATATTTTTAATATCTTCAAAAGTCAATTGTTGTGGACCATTTCCATCCACTTGAACGATTTGGTTCCCTTGCACTGATCGAAAAGAATTAAGTATACATACACAAAAAAAAATTAATATATGCACAAAATGATGAGTCTTTTATTTATACTTGTATCATATGTGAAGGAATCGGATATTTTCTGTATTATTCGGCTTCCTTTTATTTGACCGTCCTTTAGATTTTGGCTTCTTCTTGATGCCTCTTATTGTCTTCGTTGCATCACTAGCATTCTAATGGATATCATGACTTAGATCACTTCTTGAGATATGACAATCCTACAAACTTGTCTCTATAGACCTTTCAGTATATTTTAAATCAAGTTGCCCTAACAAACTAGCAAATAAGTCCTTCCATCACAATGTCATATTCATCTTCAAAATCCGATGCCCTTGTTACCAAGCGAGTATAGACGGCAAATATTTATGTAATGCCTCTTTTTGCTACCGCAGCTTGCTCATCAATATTTGATCTATCACTAGTCGCTCTATTGGTCCCTTTTTTTGCATCTTTTGCCCATCTTTTCAGAATGTATCTGCTAGGCACTTTAGTAATACAATTGAAAAAGAACAACATCAATATAGGACTATACAATACGCCAGCAAACTCAAACTTCCTACAATTACAACATACAATTCCTTCTGCTTCATCATACAAAACAACATATTTTAGAAATTTACCCATCTCACCAGAAGATTCAATATGACAATCATAATATTCACCTAATTCTGCCTGAAATAACTTAAAGATAGCAAGTGTATATACATTTGCAGCATCCTTTAAAATCTCTACACTTGAACAAGAATTTCTACTTTGTTTTCTTAAAGTTCGCAACCATCTCACCATAGCGACGATCAGTAAGTAACAGCTGAATGTGCTAAAAAAAATCTCCTCAAATCACCCTAATAACTCACGTAGTACTTGATCACCTTATTTATGATTTCACTATGTTGTGTAGTTATCATGTCTGCACAAAATGGATCCCTTCCATAAACCAATGCCCACTTCAATTGCTACATTAATTGGTTGTTGTATGACTCATAACTAATTGCATATTGTTAAGTTGAATGAAGAAACATTTGTATTTTGGGCCATATATATACATTGTCATGGCTAGTGATGTTGTGAATTGGTTGTGCGCGCTTGATATATCACCTATTCGTACAATGGTTAGAATGAAATTAGCAACACTTTTACTAGTTATTTAATCAATGGCTAAAAAGTATTTAAAAAAATGGTTAAATATACTTATACAACAGTTGCAATGTGTTTAGAGAACGTTTTTAGGGTAGTTAATTGACGTTTAAATGGTACGTATACAACGGTTGAAATTTATTTAGACAATGTTTAATGTGCAAGCAATGGTCATTCTTGATCATCCTGACGGGTGATGTTATAGCTAGAGTTCCCTATTTAAAGGGATGATAAATGGATTACAATCAATATCATTATTAGATCTATCAGCTACTGAATTTGCTTCTCTGAAGCAATGTCGGAATTCAATCTTCACAAACTCCCTCATCATATTCCTGATCTTCTCAATTACCCTCAGTATCTCCAATACCTTAGCAATATCCTCTATATCCTTGATCACGCCCAAACTATCCCCTTCAATGATGACGTTTTGCCAACCTCTTCTACGTACTAGCTCTATCCCTTTATAGTTTCGAGAACCAGTCCCTTTTGGAACACTTTCGTGGAAATATCGATGACCTGGCCATGTTAATCTCTAACAATGCCCCATATTCAGCATTCTCCGGAGAGTTTGACGAACCCATCTGCATTGATTTTGTAGATGGTCGTGGATGGCTTAACCCGTTTTATATGTCTACCCCTTCTTTTCTTTTTAATGACGTTTTCCTTTTTCTAGGTCTTCTCTCAGTCTGAAATACAATTAATAATTTGATGGATAATAGAGGACACATTCTCCAATGCATTCTTTTATTTTGGAAGATGATTGAGTTTCTGATCTCCCATATAGTTTGCCATATAGTATAGAGATGTTTGAAATATGTATTATTTGATCTATTTTCTCTATTGTGATATGAGCATCCCTAATCCTTATAAAGGACTTGCCTGTATTATACTCATATTTATCAATAATGGACTTGGAAACAACATACTGTAGTAGAAGATGTTTGGCATCTTCATCCTCCGTATTGTAAATACAAGATTGAGATTGAACTTTTTTAACAGACCCATTTAATCATACTTTTGTTGGTAAACCATCCGCCACCAACTTCCAAACAAAGTTTTGAGTTATTGGTGGGAGTTGGAGATTCCAAATCCAATTATAGTCATTGTTGTTGTGACCTCTGGTTGGAACTCATTTTTGTGCCGATTTTGTTGTGAATACACCGTTCCTATTAATCTTCCATATCAATTAATCTATCAAGTGTATCCTAATCAAGGACTTGAATAATATAAAACATGTCTTACGCGATTTATATTTATATACACAAATCCTGAAAGGGGTTGAAATCTCACTCGAAAGGGTCTAAAATAAATCCTGAAAGGACTTGAATTAACACTTCACAAATCCCGTACATGCTTGAAATCCCTCTCCACATAGCTTGAACTAAATCTCGATAGAGCTTGACCGGTCCATTTCGATCGATCCTTCGCGGTGCGGTTTACTCGGGCGGCGTGCAACTTTGCTTTGGTGCGTCTAGGTGTTCCTCTTCTTCGTTAGGGTTTTGTCAATCAGAGTTGGGACTGCCTGGGGTCAAGGTTGTGTGTATGGGGTGTTGTTTCATGATGGTGCATGGCATCGTTCGTACTTTACATCCCCAACTTGTTTGATTTGTTTTGTGTAGTTGTGTATTCTGTATGGTATGCTTCCGCTTGTTGTATTGCACGTTTTCTATTTTTGATTGTATGTTTTAACGGTCATCCATTTGCCGACTTATCGACCTTCGAGATTCAAGTATATTTGATCTCAATGTGATTAGATATGGATATATTTTTAGAAGATATTAACTAATTTTAAAGACTATTATATAAGATAAGATATATTTTTTCTGTTTTCACTATATATGAACATATTTTTAGAAGATTTTGGATATAATTCATTAGATGTGTATTAGGTACAGATACTTTGTGTTTTTTAGATATAATTTTGGAATAGTTTAATAACAATTTTTTTAATGGAAGATCTATTGCTTTGTGGATAAAGAAAAAAAAAATATCTTGAATGTATTGATAAAAAAATTATTCTAACTCTATTTAATCAATATATCTATATATGCATAAGATAAAATTTGACCCAATTTCAATAGATATGGATATTATTCATATGAACCAATCACAAATTTTTTAAATAATCAATATATGTATAAGATAAACTTTTATTCTAACTCTATACATAATTCTTACCGTGTACATGTTCGGTGAATGATTTTTATATATTGACAAAATTGTTATGAATTCATGAAATTCTTGGATATAATTCATTAGATGTGTATTAGATAAAGATAGTATGTATTTTTTTAGATATAATTTTGAAAGAGTTTAATCACAATTTATTTTAGAGAAGATCTATATATCGCTTTTGCGGATAAAGAAATAAAACTTTCCTATCTAGAAGGTACTGATATATTGATGAGATATATTTTTGGATTTTATATGGATAGATTTTTGGATTTTGACATATATATTTTAGATTGTCAATGCTATTTCACAAACGTTAACATCTTCTCCCTTCTTTTGGGTGTTGGTCTTACATGTTATTTACGACTTTGTTAATTATATGTATATATTATAATAATTTCTTTTAATTATATGTTAATTATGTAGAGAAATTTTGGTGAAATATCACCATTTCCTAATTTAATTATGTGTTTAGCACCTTTTTTTTTTATTATTAGGCAAAAAGGAGGCAAGAATCCCAGAAGGATACCACCCTAATCATCCTTGCGGATGATGTTACAGAGATCCCTATTAGAAGGGAGGCTAGATATAGTACAAATGTCCGTAGACTTAGCAATAAAATCTGCTGCTACATTTGCTTCTCGAAAACAATGAACAAACTCTATAGACTCAAATTCAGTCTTCATTCTATTGATGAGTTCCACATGCCGAAGAATTTCCCATCTTGCCTTGGAGCTGTCCTTAATACTTCTGATGACTTCTAAGCAGTCTCCTTCAATTATAACTCGTCGTAATCCTTTTGCTCGGGCTAAGTCGACCCCTGCACCTCTTAAAATATAATTAGCTGTACTAGCACAAGTTGAAAATTAATTAGCCCCTTGACACTTTCTTTTCATTTTCTCCCTCATATCTGGAGAGGCGTCCCATGGCGATTCTCGACCCCCTTCTCTCTCAACCTCCGATGGCCTCCTTTCGGAACGTTTCATGGCGTATTGCTCGCCCTCGCCCTCTCCGTTCTTTCCTGAGACGCAAAACCTACCTCCAGCGCCTTTAATCAAACCCTAGTTGTTTTGCGTCTGCTTGTGGATTGATATTATTCTTGTAAGTATTTTCTCCATCAATCGTTTGATGATTTGTGGTTTATTCAACCAAATGATTGTCGAATTCGGATTTTTCATGGCCAATATATGCTATGATAGGACCATTTCTTTGCGATTTCAAATGTTCAGATATCATATCTTCTTTCTAGTTGTTGCATTAGTTCTTCGATTGTGAGAGGAAAGAGGAGAGATTACCTTTCTATTTGATTATGCACGTTTTAAATTTTAAATAGTGATCGCAATGTCCTGATGTTTGAACTTGAACCAGTAAGGATTTCGATTGTATGAATTTGAATCAGTAGTGCAGTAGTGATGTTCTATTCTTCTTATCTCTGTAGCAATCATCTGAATATTCTTTAGCTCCCATTTCGAATTTTTGATTGAAATTATTATCTATCCATCTTACAGTCTTAGTATCACCTATCGGTCTGTCTGCTATCTGGCATCACACACAGATTCATTGAGTTTTTTTTAGTATATGCTTCTATTTATGGTTTTTATCTGGCATCACACACATATTCATTGAGTCTTTTTTAGTATTTGCTTCTATTTTTTTTAGTATCTGCTTGTATCGGTAGTCTTAGGTTGTTCTACTGCGTTTTTTCTCTTATTTGGTGGTGTCATCTTCATGCCTCGACAGGAATTGCTCTGTGCAGCTTTTGATGCCCACCTTTTTTCACTATGAAGAAGGTAAATTCCCTATTTGCTTTTGATCAATTGGTTGATTCCGCACATATATCGATTTGGAATCAATTTCAAGCAGTAATTCAAATGCATTTTGTTAATCACATGTCTGCCATTGAGTTAATTTTGGTACCAGTTTATGTTATGAGCCTGTAGTTATTGCACTTAGGTTAATGGTGCACCACTGTCATTGCAGTCTAAGAGAGCAGTTTTGGTGGCCATATTTGAGTTCAAATGGATTCATAGAGGGTGGGATTGTTTAGTTGTAACTTAACCGGTTCTAAAACCTCTATTAACATCATAAGAAGCTAACAATTATCCAAATAGCTTGAGCTCATTTTTTGTTTTTATGTCTTAAACGGAGTTAATGGTTAGCTATTCTAATTTCTTTTGCTGTATATTCTGTAGTGTAGTTAACACTTGTATGAACTCTTCCTGCTTTGGGTTTTACCCTTTTATTTGTCTAATGTCAAATTCATAATTTTAGGATCAGGCGGCACACTATTTCAGTATTTGTTAGAGATGAAAGTGGAATGATAAATCGAATTGCGGGAGTCTTTTCCAGAAGGGGTTATAATATTGAGTCACTCGCTGATGGGCTTAATAAGGGAAAAGCTCTCTTTACTATTGTCATCTCGGGAACTGAGCATGAGTTCTATGGAGTGTTCAATTGAAAAGAGGCTCAAGGCCAATGGAGCTCAGCAAACTGTAATTAATAACACCGACGGTAGTCATGAGAAGCCAGCAATGACGGTGATGGATAAGGAGAAAGACAAGGATGAGGGTCTTCAACCTGCTGTCATACTTCAACTTGCTGTGTGGTGCTGTCTTATTTCCTCAACTTGCTGTTCGTGGGTCTTCTTATTGCAATCGGCTATCTGATATCATTTAAATTCTATGGAGTGTGAATGTATATTGGGGTGGGCTTGTTATTTGGTAAAATTATTAACCGTATTGGGCTGGTTTTTTTTTTGAGTTTGTGGTGTACTGATATTCGATTGGGTACATCATATAAAGTGGTTTTGTTTTGGAGGCTTAGAGCACCTTTATCGGCATACTATTCATGATGCTAAAGTGATAAAAAAATAATAAAATATTAAGGGTTGGGGTGAAACGGATGCTTGAGCGATGTAATTTAAGCATCGACAATTATTTGTGTGTAATTAATGCGCTGTCAGACTTCATTTTTTTATTTCGGAAATATTAGATTAAAACGGCGTCGTTTGAAGTAATATGGGGGTGTAATGTTGCGTTTCATGCAATTCACTCCTGCAATTGTAGAAAAAGAAAGTGACAAGTGTCAAGCTGGGAGAGGGTGAGAGCAAACGGCTGAGATTGCATCCAATCAACGGCTGTGATCTATTCTACCGTTTGGATATTTACATTTATAAAATGCAAATTTCGACAATGAAAATGTAAAAAAAAATAAAAAAAAATATCACTATACTAGATTCATTTTTCTCTACACATAGACATCAAGTTTGAATATGTTTTGACATATTTTGAAAAAATGATTTCTTTCAATAGTATTATATTGTAATTTTCTTCGAAAAATTGGATGTTGGGTGTTGGGTGTTCGATTGTTTATTATAATACCTTTTACTTATTCATTTTATAAAGATATAAATTTTATAATTAAATTTTAGTAATTAAATGCTAATATAATGTTATAATCATATTATAAACATGTTTGAAATAATTGTTATAGAGGGGTATATTTGTAAATTGATTTGGTGAAAAAAAGATGGATTGTGGGATGCTTAGGATGCTATTGTTAAAGTGAAAAAAGTGATGAAGAGATGCTATGCTGATGTGGCGGAAAAAGATGAATAAAAAAAATAGTATTTTTAGTATCTTGAATAGTAACTAATAAACATGGTCTTAGTGGAATTTGGCTTCGTAGCATAGTACATATATATATACTAGTACTTTTCCCGAACCGTGTTCGGAGTTTTTTTATAATATTTTTGGTCGAGTTTGACACCCTAAATAAAATATCGACCACATCAACTTTTTTATTAACATCCCATTTTTCTCAAACTCTTCATCCTCACCATGCTATTTTTTAAAATCTTCGATTGTTACGGTGAATTCTTTTATCGATCAAAACGATTGATACTTCGAATTTTATAAAGAATAGTATATCGATTGCAACCCAAAGGGTAGACAGTTAACTTGTACAATTTTTACCATATAATGAGACAATTTTGATGAGAGGATGACGTTAAAGTTATACAAAAATTTGATGCAAGCTCATTAAAATGATCGAGGAGCAGAGGTAGGATACCATATCTCATGAGCATTGACCAAACTAATTAATTAATTCAATGGAGTATACATAGGGCTGGCAAATGGTACGGAAATTACCGTACCAACCGATTATCAACCGTACCAACATGTCGTTGGTACCAAGAAGTCGGTAACCGACTGAATCGGTAACCGAAGTCTCGCTACCAAGGGTAGTCGGTACGGTAACGGTACGGGCAACCCAATTACCGTGGTACCGGTGGTTACCGATTATATATATATATATATATATATATATATATATATATATATATATATATATATATATATTTTTAAATTGTATTATTGTGTAGGGATGTGCTGTACAGATATTAATATTTAATTGAATTAATTTTGATTTTGTATGCTAAAAAAAAAAATAACGTGAGAGTCTCAGTGTTTAATTAGGCAGCCCGCAGCCCAACCGTTCCCTTCGTTCACTTCCAAGTTCCAACCCTAATTTCAGAGAAGAAGCGGCAAGCGGCGCAACCTTGAGCCTCCCGTCCCGGCCAGTTGTCCACCAGTCCTCGCCCGGTGACCGTCCACGGCGCAGCCTTTAGTTCCATGTTGTTGGGTAATTTACAAAGTCCTAATGGTCGGAATTCATTAAGAATGATTTTGAACTAGAGAATGCCGGAATTATTTTATAATATGATCTTGAGAGATTGGTTTTAAGGTTTAAATGATTAGTGTCGGGATTTCACCAAGTATGATTTGAGAAATCATTTTGAATATTAGTTGACTTAATTTGAGATTTAAGAGTTTGGAAAATATGGTTGGTATGATTTTATCAATGGGTTTGATTAGAAGAATGATTTTGGTTGATGTTGATCGTATCGAAAAGGTTTTGGAAAACGGTTTTACTATCGGTTGGTTTTGAGTATGTTGAGAACTTGAGTTTCGTACGTATGAATGTTGGTCTGGTGGCTTATGGAAATGAATTGATGATAGGTGTGTATTGCCTTTGGATTGTTTTGGACTTGCATTTGGGCCCTTGCTTGTGTTATTTTGCTGTTCTGCATCTTCAGGTAAGTTCCCTAGGGGGCTTACTCAGGTTGGACATTCATGCCTGTTGTTGCATTTTATGTTAGGTGTTGCATATGCATAAAAGCATGTCATGTAGTATCATGTTTAGGTTGCACTAATTGATTGAACATCTGCTTACTTTATGCGTTTGAAACAGAACGGCCGTTATCTGTGATAGTTCTAGAGTCTTTGCTAGGGTCATAGGGACCATAGGGTAGCCCAGCCTCATCGGGTACCCTGAGTCAATCGAGTCATGAACTTCCTTATATTATGATATGTCTGCGGGCTTTATTGTGGAGCGGGTTAGGCATGCGTGCCCCCCGATTATGATGGAATGCATTCACGAGCTGGCCAGTCTCCGCCCTATCGGAAGGGGGTGGAGGTAGGAGAGGGATATACCATTTGGCATTGTCTTGGGCCCTTTACAGTATTTCTGCACATTATTATAACTAGGAGCATGCTAGTGTGTTTGACTTTCGTACTGCATTAGAGCATCTTTATTAGGTATAGCACATACTATGTGGCCTCAGCGATGACTGCCGGTCCCGCATGAGTGGCTCGATCTGACTCCTTTCCCCGTTCTTTTTTTTAAGGTATTTTCTGCAGATTTTGATTGCTCGATGTCTATATGACGGGGTTCCCTTTTGGCGAATCGAAGAATCTGGCTAATATCCTAATTTAGTAAAATGGTAATTACACACTCATGAATTGGTTTTGACCGGCTCTGCCGTGACACTTGTATCTTTACCTTGCTTTCGCCTTACTTCCGGTTGAAATGGATTCCGCGACATAGTCTTAGGACAGATTAAGGGTACCCAACTGCCCTTCGAGGTTTTTAGGGTTTGAAATCCCTCTTTCTACTAATCTTAAAATGAGTTTGAAACCTCGACCCGTACCTGGATTGCAAGATCCTAACGAGGGGTTTTATCCCTCGAAACGTAACCCGGGAATCATAATCCTGGGCCGTTACAAAGGGGTATCAGAGCTGAGGTTATGCAATTCGGGTACACAAGGGTCGAGTGTATGTTTTGGAAAACCGCCCATGAATTTCAAAGGATTTGAAAGTGTTTTAAAGGGGCAAAATGAACTTAAGATGCCTAACCCAAATTGGACTAAGTAATGAACTTGACTTGTAATGAAAGAGGAGAACCGACCAAACGGGGACGCGAGTGGGTAGTAAAGGCGCTAGACCACCCCTATTGGGTGTAGTTGGGAACGGTAGGCAAAATATGAGCTTGTTCTTTATAGATGGATTGGGAGACTCCAAGGAGATCATTATGAGTGTTATTGACTGATTCTATGCTGAGCGCTTGATGTGCTAAAGTCTGATTGGTATGTCTAACAATTAAATATGTATTGACTGATCTGTGCAAACGGGATAGTGGGAGTACCCTTGTTTCTGTGTGGTCAAACTCAGCTTGTGTGAAACAGCTCATTCCTCTATATTTGTTGACCCTTTGACGCTCCTATTGAGTCTTTCTCCCGGATGTCAGTGTCTTCCATGGGGAAACGGGTTGGTAAACACATTGTGTCGGAATCATGTATGGGTATGAAGATTTTCTGAGTGAGTATTAGGAGGTGGTTCTTGATGACATTTTGAGTAAAAGTAAGGTGTCCTGGGGCTGTCTTTCTTGATTTTTATGATGATCAACCAGTGTCTCCTTACCATAAAGATTCGTACCGGAGTCCCACGGGAATGAGGGGTGAAGAGTCAATTGGGAAAGGTCAATGATTGCCCTTAGGAATCTCTGTCGAGTTGTCTTAATTGCTCTGTCCATGATTGTGTGATTCTATATGTACTACTTCTTGACTTACGGATCGATCCTTAATGTGAATCTGTGCTTATGTGATTTGATGCTCATGATGACCATTGTATAGATTCGAGCTACAATTTTTATATCCATATCATCCCGACATGATCTATTTAGTATATTGCATTATCATACTAAGGCACGAATATATATGTCATATGCTTGGAAGTTGTGTAATTTATGTTCTCCCTGTGAATAGGTTAATGATAGTGTGATCGTTAAATTTTGTTATCCTGACAAAGCAAGTTCCCTACTTGATACGTGTTACAACTTGATGTCAACATGCCCTATATGATACGTAATTCCCAATACATGTTATGATGATGATCTTTAATGAAAAATTCGCGGTTGTATGTCATTCTTTATCCATATTGGTCACATTGCTTAGGTCTCATATTGCATCTCGCTTCTTGTCATGATTATGTGTCGTCTTCGCATCTTTAATTGGACTGTTGTAAGGATCGTACTACTGAATGATTAGAAGCATGAATGTCATGATATGAGACTATGTGATTATTGCTTCCTCCCGGATTAGGTCCATGGTAGTGTGATGAACTGCCTTTGTATGAATGTCATAAGATGATCTCCTCAGCATGAATGACTAAATTAGTAGTTTTATTTTGACCCTTCTATTTGAAACGATATTTGGGTAAATGCATGCCTTATCCGAGTGGTGGTTGATTTGGAGCACATGCCCCGTATGATAGTCATATTGCTTCGTTGCGCAGGCTTGTATTATGCATCGCTAGATCCCTCCAATGCTTTTATATCGATGGACCATGTTAACGTGATTTCTTACACATCGTTGTGTTAGTTAACCAAGTGCATGTATGTATCAAATGTCATGTTATGCCATTAGCATCATGTAGGATCCTTGGTTGTGACTTGTGAGAATTTATACCTTGCTTGCATTATTGCTGATTCTCTCTCGAGCTAGGTCCTTCATAGTGTGATCCTTCCCTCTTTCTATCATCTTGAAATGTCTTACTCGTGAAAATTAGATTGATGTTGAATTCGATGATCGACTGCTTTCGGTGATGGCTTATCATAGCATGCTTACATGTTATCACTCGGTAGTGTTTCCCTATTACGTTATGAATTCCTCTTGTGCACGCATAGATGTATGACTTGGCACCTCGCATGATCACACACCACGTTATATCATTTCGTATATGCATGACGCGTGAATGTTAGAATGAATTTAGTCGAGTTACCTTGATTGTGGTCATGATTCGATATGTGCTAGTAGTATCATGTAGGCCTTATGATTTCCAATATCACTCGCTAAATGATTACCTTTCGTACTTGTTCTATAATGGGATAGTTATTGTACCGTTTTCTGTGCCCTATGACTGCTCATTCCTAACATGATTATGATCTATCGCCCGTGATGTTTCCCTTGTTACTCTGTGGTGACCTCTCTTGCTTTCATGAACACTAGGTTGAACTCATTAAATGGCTCTTGACTATACCCCTGGCTTGTCATGTATCGCTAGTATTGTTCAGGACCTATGATTTCTAAATGTATCTCGTCGTAGGATCACCTGTCATTCTTAACCTATTATATGATCATTGTGTCAGATGTGATAATTGCTATGCCTCTCTTATGTGTTCCTCTATGACGTTTAGTCTCACTATTATGATATACCTTGCCGTGCTTGACCTCACATGTCGATACGTATACCATGCTTGTGCATTCGTTCATATATATAACACTTGTCATTCTCATTAAATTTCACATGAACTCGGACCTTGTATGGTCATTACTAGCTTCGCATAACTTGTTGAAGTTGCTAAGCCTATCCGTTTCGTGGAATAATAGGCTATTAGCGTATCTCACATGCATCCGTGTAGAATTTGATTATGTCTTTTGGATTGAATATGCGTGTCGTTCTCCTTGAGATAGGTACATGTTAGAGTGGATTAATATGATTGATATGCCCCATGATGAATTTGTGTTGCTTGTCACAATTGTAACCTAATAGACTTCCATAAGGGCATTGTTGCTATTCCCGGGTCAGAGTCTTGTCGTTAGTCTTGTCATCTTTAGTATTGGTCTGTATTTGTCTCTGAGATGAACATTGGGTTGTCCGTCCTTGTCACTCCCCTATCTCCTCTAACTTAGACTCTTGTGCGATACGTTGGACGGGCGACCGCATGAAAGAGGGAATGGAAAATTGGATAACGATAGAGCAACGTGATGGAAGTGTGGGCCCATAACCCACGGGCCTCAGGATCAATGATGTCGGCGGAACGAGCAAGCGTCGAGAATTGCGGATACTGAGTACGATTTGACTCGCAAGCGGGAGTGTTCTCCGTTCGAGTTGCTAAACCTTTTGAATTTATTGACAATGATATTGCACTAACCTGACGATGAGATTACGTGTTGATGTGCGGACCTGGTGATGACTTTTACTTGATTGCTCGTTGCTTATGATGATATGATTTGATGACTTATAGATCTCATATACCATGATGTCTTGACTTGTTGCTACGCTGAGTTGCTAAGCGTGATTTGAATTCCTTTGCCTATAAAATGTGAAACATATGCTAAGAAGCCTGAATTGTGTCTGATAAGGTTATAATGCAACATGCTAGCTTGACTTGATTATGTTCATATATGATGGTTGCGATGGTTATTGAGCATGATGTTAACTGAGACTGGTTGAATCCATGATGTTATGTTATGAATGCTAGTTGATATGATGTAGACCTTATGTTTGATGATTTTCATGATTGCTTCTCCATTCAACATTTGGGGGAGGTCATTTGATAGCGTGGTTGGAGAGTGGTGAAAGAATTTTAGGTGGTTGGGATGATCGATGGTACTAGAAGGTGAGTTGCGAGAGAGGGATGATGGCTTAAGTAAGACTGAGTGAGCTTTGGAATTTTTGGGGGGCAATGTTGGTGGTTCTGATGAGCTTCTAGGTGATGTTGGTGATGCTTCGGGTAGTACGAGAAGTGCAAGGAAGGGCTCGTGAATATTGAGGACAGGGTATTAGAGGTACTTGGGTGTGACGTTAGAGATAGGAGTTGGATTTTAGAGGTGGATGGTGTGGTAGTGATTGGCGGAAGGAGGGGTAGGATTTGAGCATCGAGATGAATTGGGATTTATTTGGAGAATTTTTGTCTGAGTTGACGTTGTTGAGTCTAGAAGAGGATTAATCTTGGCTTGCGAGTGGGGATTGTATTTTATTTTGACTGGTATGACGTGAGAATTTTCTTGATTATGTGATTTATTTATAATTGCTGGCATGATGTTAGATAGCAACTATGATGAATCTAATACAAAATGATATTACATGTTGTTATGCAATATTGAAATCTAGTTGATAGTGACAAATGTTATCATGATATATTGCTGCTCTGCTATGTTGTTTTAGGAGCATGTTAGGATGTGTGATGATATGATATACGAGATAATGATGTGTTATTATGTGAAAGTGTGATGTTATGTTATGGGGTGAAAGCATGATGTTATATTATGTGGTAGTAAACATGATGTTGTATTATATGTTTAGCAAGCATGCTTATGGATATGTTACATCACGAATATGGCTTTCAAAATGAATATGATTTATATATATGAGATAATGATGTCTGATTACTAAATGATCGCTACATGGCGTTGTGATGAGTTAAAATGATGTCTGGTGAGTATGCTGACATTCGCTGATTGCTATGCTACTTGATCTCCCCTTTTGCTGAATCTTAATGGCATGATTTTGTTGTGTTGATGTGTTGACAATGAGTTTTGTTTCGTTTACTCTATGATGAGGTGATACTTTTATGACTTCTGGTGTGATCTCGAGACGTTTATTATGATTTTGTTATGTGGTTGAGATATGTATTATGACCCGTAGTAGGATGTAGAGACGTTGATGTGACCTTGTGGCACTGTGTTGGCATATGTTTGAGACTTGTCATATGATGTACTGATTGGAGATTGGTTGGTTATTTGGTTATGCATTTCTTATAGCTTGTGGAGCTTGCTTGAATTGAGACTGATAGCTTGTTTTGATTCTGGAAACTAGGAAGAGAATATGGGATTAGCCCTTAGAGGTGGATGATTCCACCTCCGAACTTCTGAATTTGATTGATTATTATACGGGAAACTGATTTGGTTTTGGAGGATCTTGACGAAATTTTGATCGAAAAGATTTTACTTGTTTGGTGCAAAGTTCTTGGCTAAACGTCGGATTTGAAGATTTCGAGCAATATAGAAATAAAATAACTGGTTTTTTTTTAAGAATAAACGTTATCGAGGGTTTCAACGATTTCGAGGCTAATCTTTTTCAATAGCAAAATTCCTTTTGAAACTTTTCAAACCCGGGCAACTCTATGATATGTCACGAAGTGGATACAAGCATTTTATGAGGGCGCTTGTAGGTGCTTGCTAAGACCTAGTGATGGTATTGTGGAACTTTTAGGGTTGTGGTACTTCCAAGAAGTGGAAGCGAGGATGTGATAGGGGCGCTTATTGCATACTTGTCAAAGCCAATTGGAGATGTCACGATCGTGACTAGGATGTTGTGAGAATCCCGGAAGACGCAACCGAGATGATTACAAGATCCTTGGACATGGTCCTTGGGCTCGCATTTTTAAAACTTCATCCTCTTGCTTTGAAGTGATTTTAGTCTCGGGGACGAGACTTGTTTTTAGAGGTGGATGATGTAAAAGCCCGGATTTTTAAATCTTAATTTTCGGAAAAATGAATTTAAATCGGATATTTCGATGGAAAACTCGTCGTCAATTTAATTAATCGAACTTGAAATTCTTAAAGCGAATTCCGACCCAATTTTTTAAATTTAACGATTGAATCCATCTCTCCTCGGAATTCGAAAATTCATTCCGTCTCATATCACCAATTCTTACCCAAATCTCTATAGTTGATCGCATAATTGACCAATTCTCTTATCCAACTCATCTCCTCCTCCTTTGGGCAAAATCTTATCTATGTTTTCCCCTTCCCTTCTTTATTTGAATTGTTTTGGCAAACAAACAAACCCCTGCAAATTTGACCAAAAGCAAAGCCTATAAGCCTATTGTAGCAATTGAACAGCCGAAGACAACCCCAAAATCAGAAGTGAAGCCCAATGTCCCACTCCTCATTTCAATTCCAAAACCAAAAAACATTTCTCTCTCAAGTTGCCGAGAGGAGGAATCCGGCACCATCCCTTCCTCCTCCATCTTCTTCCTGAGATAGCAGCAGAAGCAGCAGCCCTCCCTACGCCTTCCCGGGCACCACAAGCGCAGCAGCAGCCGGAGCATTCCGCCGCCACCACCACCCGTCGTCTTCTTCTTTCTCCCTGTTCCGTGAGCGAGAACCGAGCCCCAAAGCTCCTACCTCTTCCTTCTTCAGCCAACAGCAGCACCGGCGTTCCCTTTGTGCCTCCTTGACATCTCTGAGCCGCCAGAACGAACCCAGGAAAGCCCCCGGAGGTCCAGCGCCGCCCGGTCCTCCGGTTTCACGTGGTAAGGCTCTGCTTCCCCTCCCTTGCCCTTGAACCGAGCAAAGCCTCGCCTTTAACACTCCTCTGCCCTCCCTAGGAAACCTCTGACGAAGTCCCGGCTCCGGCGAGACAAGACCGAGCCCAATCGAGCCCCGACGGCATTTTCCGGCGAGTCGAAATCTCGGTGAGCACCCTGCAACCTCCTCTATTCGATTTTCAACTCGAAACCATGTAAAGGCTCGCCCTTAAACTCCTCCTCCCCTCCCTAGTCCATCTCCGACGTCTTCCGAGTCTCCGGCGAAGCTAATCGAGGCTCTGAGCACCTCCGGCGAGCCCTCGCATCCGCATCTAATCCCCTCGGTGAGCTTCTCCCCTTCTCCCTCTTCCTTGGTTGCGCTTGAACCTTTCTCTTGATCCTTGGGTGCCGGGTGGGAGCTCGGAGCCAGGCCGTCGCCGGCGGCAGCTCTTCCTCCTCCTCTTCCGTCGAATCCAGTGGTATAGGGGAAGATGAACAGTGTTGTTCATTGGGTCCGGTTTATTTTTTTAAAACATGGGTTCGGTTCAGCTTTTTTTTAGTAAACCGGTTCAATTTAAATGGAGATGGGTTTGGGTTGCTTTTCCTTTTGATTTTGGATCCGGATTCTTTAAAGAAAACCAGTTGGGCCTAATTCCCTTTGGGCCTGTTGGTTTGGGCTGGGGCCTTTGGGGTTTGTTTTATGTGTGGTTAAATTCATGCTTTACTTGTTATGTTACTATATAGTTGATAGTTATTATTCTTATTATTTTTATAATGATTATGAGATTTTATATCTTTAAATTATTTTAAAGATAATATTATTTGGAAATATATTTTGTGATGTTTAATATGTGATTTTAGGAATTTTGAAGTAATTGTTGGTTTTGACTTATAAATATGGTTGTAAAATGGATCTATTTTGACGTGGTATTTAGTTCCATGTTGTTGGGTAATTTACAAAGTCCTAATGGTCGGAATTCATTAAGAATGATTTTGAACTAGAGAATGCCGGAATTATTTTATAATATGATCTTGAGAGATTGGTTTTAAGGTTTAAATGATTAGTGTCGGGATTTCACCAAGTATGATTTGAGAAATCATTTTGAATATGAGTTGACTTAATTTGAGATTTAAGAGTTTGGAAAATATGGTTGGTATGATTTTATCAATGAGTTTGATTGGAAGAATGATTTTGGTTGATGTTGATCGTATCGAAAAGGTTTTGGAAAACGGTTTTACTATCGGTTGGTTTTGAGTATGTTGAGAACTTGAGTTTCGTACGTATGAATGTTGGTCTGGTGGCTTATGGAAATGAATTGATGATAGGTGTGTATTGCCTTTGGATTGCTTTGGACTTGCATTTGGGCCCTTGCTTGTGTTATTTTGCTGTTCTGCATCTTCAGGTAAGTTCCCTAGGGGGCTTACTCAGGTTGGACATTCATGCCTGTTGTTGCATTTTATGTTAGGTGTTGCATATGCATAAAAGCATGTCATGTAGTATCATGTTTAGGTTGCACTAATTGATTGAGCATCTGCTTACTTTATGCGTTTGAAACAGAACGGCCGTTAGTCCTAGAGTCTTTGCTAGGGTCATAGGGTAGCCCAACCTCATCGGGTACCCTGAGTCAATCGAGTCATGAACTTCCTTATATTATGATATGCCTGCGGGCTTTATTGTGGAGCGGGTTAGGCATGCGTGCCCCCCGATTATGATGGAATGCATTCACGAGCTGGCCAGTCTCCGCCCTATCGGAAGGGGGTGGAGGTAGGAGAGGGATATGCCATTTGGCATCGTCTTGGGCCCTTTACAGTATTTCTGCACATTATTATAACTAGGAGCATGCTAGTGTGTTTGACTTTCGTACTGCATTAGAGCATCTTTATTAGGTATAGCACATACTATGTGGCCTCAGTGAGGACTGCCGGTCCCGCATGAGTGGCTCGATCTGACTCCTTTCCCCGTTCTTTTTTTTAAGGTATTTTCTGCAGATTTTGATTGCTCGATGTCTATATGACGGGGTTCCCTTTTGGCGAATCGAAGAATCTGGCTATTATCCTAATTTAGTAAAATGGTAATTACACACTCATGAATTGGTTTTGACCGGCTCTGCCGTGACACTTGTATCTTTACCTTGCTTTCGCCTTACTTCCGGTTGAAATGGATTCCGCGACATAGTCTTAGGACAGATTAAGGGTACCCAACGACCCTTCGAGGTTTTTAGGGTTTGAAATCCCTCTTTCTACTAATCTTAAAATGAGTTTGAAACCTCGACCCGTACCTGGATTGCAAGATCCTAACGAGGGGTTTTATCCCTCGAAACGTAACCCGGGAATCATAATCCTGGGCCGTTACAGAATCAGTGTCGATCATCTCTCCGATCTCATCAAAACCACGGATTTCGGTGCCTCTTCTACGGAATCAGGTAAGTACAGCATTCGATTACAAACTACATCCAACGCTGCCTTGAATTCATGGAAAATTTGTGCCAAAGGCGCAAATTTTAATAGATTTTCGATGGTTCTAAGTTGATTCTGAATTATGCTGAAGAATTTACTACTCTGTCAATTAGAATCACATAAAATTTGCACCGAAGGTGCAAATTTCCTTCAATTTTGCCTTACATAAGACGACCTTGAAAACAACCGAATTTGAGCTTGTTTAAGTTCGTTTTTGCTATATCTCTATGAAATACAGTCAAATCGAGTGATTACTGCTATGGAATGCCTCAAAATTTGCACCTTTGGCGCAAATTTTGATTGATTTTTTAAGCATCAATTACTGATTATGATCGTTTTTTGCTATATGTGTGTGATTTTCAAGTCTGCAATCGAATATGTGCTTGTTTATTCTTATTTATGCTATATCTCTATGAAATACAGTCGAATCAAGTGATTACTGTTATGGAATGCCTGAAAATTTGCGCCTTTGGCGCAAATTTTGTTTGATTTTTGAAGCATCAATTACTAATTATGATCGTTTTTTGCTACATGTGTGTAATTTTCAAGTCTCCAATCGAATATGTGCTTGTTTATGCTTATTTATGCTATATTTCTATGAAATACAATCGAATCGAGTGATTACTGCTATGGAATGTCTCAAAATTTGCGCCTTTGGCGCAAATTTTGATTAATTTTTGAAGCATCAATTACTGATTATGATCTTTTTTGCTATATGCGTGTGATTTTCAAGTCTCCAATCGAATTTGTGCTTGTTTATGCTTATTTATGCTCGTTAATATGTTACATTGCTAAATTTTATTTCATTTTTTATTTATTGGATGAGATTTTGAAGTCTCCTTTTGAATCCATGCTTCTTTATGCTCATTCGAATAATGTGCTTGCACTTTAAATGTAACATTGCTATATCTAGATCAAATACATCCCGAATAATGTGCTTACACTATTGATCTAGTTGATATAATGATATGCATTCCTCACTATTACATCCATTATTGCATTTGACAATAAAATGAACTCCACATTCCTTATTACATTTTGATTGCTCCATGTCAGCACTGCATTTGAATCATAGAAAACTTGCACTGGAGGTGCAAATTTTGATAGATTGTGTTTATTACTGGTGTATTTTATTCATATAATTGATAGCTCATGTCATCGCTGCACTTGAATCATAGAAAATTTGCACCAGAGGTGCAAATTTTGTAGGATTGTGTTCATAACTAGTGTATTCTATACTACTCACTATTCTAAAAATCGAGCAAAGGCACCACCTAGGCACTAGGCAGCAAGACACCTGGGAAATTTTTACGCCAAGGCAGTCCGCCTAATCCCGCCTAGGTGCCGTATAGTCCCCGCCTAGCCCCGCATAGGTGGGTGATTATTTAGATTTAGTTTATAGGAGAGTGATTAGTCAGTTTATAGATTTTTTATCCCCCAAGTCGGGACACATTTACTTTTGATTAAAGCCTATGGTTTCAGATTTTAAGAGGTTTAAAGTTATCAGTCAGACGAGCGCGTTTACATTTATTGACTTCAATGTTAGTTAAGCGCACAAATTTTGGGTTTATGAGTGATATTATAGATATTACTACATTATATAAATTATTGACATGTTCCATCCATTGAAATATAAGGAAATAATTAAGTTTAGTCTAAGTCCGCCTAGACACCGCCTAAACGCCCGCCTAAACGCCTGACACTAGGCGGCCACCCACCGCCTAGCGCCTTTTAGAACACTGATACTACTCTCCACCAAGCTCAGGGTGGATGGCAAATAAAAATGTGAAATGTAAGTCTTGAAAGGGGCAAGAACTGAGAGCCTTGGTGAAGAAATCCACAACTTGATCATAAGCATGAATGTGGAGAACGACTAAGCCACCCACGGCCACCAGACTCAATTTGCTCCCTAACTAGTTAAATGTGATGGTCAATATAAATATGCTTGGGCCTATTTTGAAGAATGGGATTTCAAGTCATAAATGAAGCAATAAGGTTGTCACATAGGAGGCCCGACCGAGTAGAAGTAGAGACGATGATCATGAAATAAGTGATGAATCTAAATTGAGCAGGACCGGACGTGAGCAAGTATAAGTGGGGCGGTTATCCAAGGACTCCGATTTTACACAACTTGACTTTATTAATTTTAGTATATCATAAACCTTATAATAGCATGAACTTGTCAATGAATAGTAATTCTCACTTACAATTAGTTATTGTTTTTTTGGGGTTGAAATATCTTATTTGTCCCTCACAAATTGTATTCCCATTTTATATACACTATGCCCTTTTAGGTAATTTTTATTTTATTTTTTTGTAAAATTTCTTTTTTGATCTTAAAAGTTTGAATTTAAAAGTATTTATTTTTTTTATTTCATTGTCCTTTAATAGACTACATACATACTCCCTCCGTTCACAAATAAGTGTCGTTTGACTTTTTAACACGTTTTTTAAGGAGTTAAATACTATATAAAATAATAACTTTTTTATTGTGTTTTTAAAATAATTTTAAACTTATAAATAATAAGTATAAAGTTATATAAAAAAATTAATTAAAAAGTTGATATTTTATATAGTTTTTAGCTCATTAAAAAACATGTTAAAAAGTCAAACGACACTTATTTTCGAACGGAGGTAGTATGTCATAGGTGTATGTAAACTCATCCTAAAAAATTCAGTCTTCCAATTCAATGGTAATGTCGGATAACCGGATATCCGATCGGAAAGGATTAGCATATCCGTGTCGTTTTCGGATCAGGCTTTTAAAGCTAACCGGATGTAGAGCATGGTAGTTAGTACCACCAAAAGTCATTTAAAAGTAGGGTTTTTTTGCTAAGTGGCCATTTTGGAACCAAATTTTAAGTCATAGGACACAAGGGTTACAATATTAGATAAATGTCCATAATTTCCAATTATACCCCTGACATACTAACCCCGTTTGTTTCTTCATTTTCACGGAAGGAGAGAAACACAGGGCACAGCTCGGAGCGACGAAGAAGGGGGATTTCGATATGGCTTCAATTTCTCCAGCAACGCAGTTGATTTCAGCCCCAATTTTCGACGATTTCGAGCTCTTCATTCAGATCTGAAGAGAGATCTGGTCGGAAATAGCACCGTAAGCAAAAATTCGAGTTTCAACAGGGAATCCAAAATTCAAAAACAACATTATCTATAATCTGCTTTGAATATAGTACTGTATTATTGATGTAGTTGTGATTATAGAACTGTAGTTGTGATTCAACATGGATGCTTTGCGATTTTGACATCAGATGTCGATTTTGATATAAGTGACTTGTGTTGTGATTATAGAACTGTAATCTAGATTGTATTGTTGATGTAGTTGCTGATTTAAGATGCTTGTGTTTTGATTATACTGCTGTAACCAAAATTACACTGTAACCTATATGTGGAAATCTGAGTTTGAGTGCATCTGTGCTGCTGTAACCAAAATTACACTGTAACCTATATGTGGGTATCTGAGTTTGAGTGCATCTGTGTAGCTGTAACCAAAATTACACTGTAACCTGTATGTGGATATCTGAGTTTGAGTGCATCTGTGTTCCTGTAGCCAAAATTACACTGTAACCTGTATGTGGATATCTGAGTTTGAGTGCATCTGTGTAGCTTGTAACCAAAATTACATTGTAACCTATAGACTGTAATCACTGTATTACTGAAATTTAATACGTGTCACCAATGATCGGGTACAATGAAGGTCAATCTGTTAACAGTAAAATTTGGAGGAAAATGGAAGTTGGAAGATGGTGATTTAGTTTTTGTTGGGGATGCGTCATCAAAGGTTATGGTCATCAATCAGGTTGTAACCATGCATGAGATGAAGTCTGAGATACTGAACAGATTCAGCACGAGTGACAATTTGTCTCCTACTCTTCAATTCAGCCACTTGCTTCCATTCAAGGAAACTACTGAGCCATTTTCAATAGAGAATGAGACTGATTTCAGAAGTTTTTTGCAAATTAATGAATTGAAGAATGTGAATTGGATGTTGTCTTTGTATGTTACAACTGTGAAAGAAATCACTGAAGAACAGGTTACAGAATCTATACATGATGAAAATCAATTGGCTTTACATGCTTACAATTTTGCCAAGGGTACAAATGCTATGGAAGAGGACTTTGATGTGCAGGCTGGAAATGCAGAATCCATAAACGATGGATGTGATATGAATAGTAATGGAGATGACACAAGGATTGAAAGTCGCATCAGTGCAGGCAGTACAATGTCCACAAAATATACAGCAGAGCCTATAAGTGAAAGAAAGGGAGAAATTCTTAAATTTTTGGGACAACTGTTCCGAACAAAGGAAGATCTCAAACAGACTATTGAACTGTTGGCTGCACAAGAGGTGTTTGCTTACAAAGTGAAGAAGACAACACCATGTTATTACAAAACAGCGTGTGTGGATAGCAGCTGCACCTGGAAAATACATGGCGCCATAATTGGTGGTTCAACTGTATTTATAATTAAGAAATACTTTAAGGAACACACCTGCAACATGGAAGTACGAATAGGAAAGCAACGCCCTCTAAAATACAGAGTCATAGCCGAAAGGATAAAACACAGGTGACATAGACTACAACCAGTTCTTCATTACATATTTTATTCACTGTAATCATGCTTCATTTCATATTTTATTCACTGTTGTGCATAATATATACAGTTTTGAAGATGATAAACAAGGTCCAACTCCAAGACAAATTAGAAACACGATGAGGAATGATTTCAAAGAGAATGTTAGCTACTGGAAATCTTGGAAGGCTCGTGATTTAACAATAGAGATGACAATGGGGATTGCAGAAGTCAACTATGAATTAGTGTCGTCATATTGTTGGGTCCTGAAGCAAGCAAATCCTGGAACTGTCACCTTCATTGAACTTGAGAGAAACTCAAAGTTCAAGTATGTTTTCATTGCCTTTGGACCATGTATCTGAGCATTTCCAATCCTACGAAAGGTACAGATTCATTTCATAAGGAAAAATTACACTGTAACCAAATAATTACTGAATAGAATTCAATTGTACAGGTTCTTGTGGTAGATGGTACATTTCTAAAAGGAAAATACAAAGGGACTCTTCTCATAGCTTCTGCACAAGATGCAAATCATCAAATATACCCTATTGCCTTTGCAGTGGTTGACTCAGAAAACAACGACTCTTGGGAGTGGTTCTTCAACAAGCTAGCAACAGTCATCCCATCAAGTGAAGAGTTGGTTTTTGTTTATGATCGTCATCAAAGCATTGCAAGAGCTATAGAGTTGATTTACACAAATGCAAAGCATTATCACTGCAGATGGCACTTAAGGCAAAATATAATGTCAAAATTCAAGAAGAAAGCACTCTGTCAGTGGTTTGAAAGCGCAGCAAACTGTTACACAGAAGAAGATTTCAACAATTACTTTGCTTCCATCAGTACTACAAACAGCAAGATGGGGAAATATCTTGAAGAATTACAGTTTGAGAAATGGGCAAGAGCTTATTCAAAAGGTGACAGGTACAATATGATGACTTCAAACAACGCATAATCATTAAATAGTGTCTTTGGTTTGGATAGAGCTTTCCCAATTATAGGGTTACTGAATGCAATCAGAGAGAAGATAACAAAATGGTTCAATGATCGTAGAAATGAATCTGAAAACAACAGCTTTGAGCTTCCAACTCATATAAGTGATATAGTGTACATAAGATGCAGTGAGGCTGGAATGTATACTGTCAAGCACCTCAATCAATTCCAGTTTGAGGTTGTCGGTGGAATGAAAAGGGTTATGGTTGATTTAAAGAAGAACTCTTGTACTTGCAAGGTATTTGATTATGAAAAGATATCTTGTGTACATGCTCTAGCTGTAATCAGGGAAAAAAACCTGAGTGTTCTGAGTTATATTAGCAGCTACTACAAAACTAAAGCTTGGAAATTGGCTTATCATGAGACAGTATATCCTACTCTAAATGTAGATCAGTGGGTTGTACCAGAGGACATCAAAAGCCAAGAATGTCACCCACCAATGGTACGTAGAAGATGTGGTCGACCTGAAAAGAATAGAAAGCTTTCAACTGGAGAATTCAGAGGGAAAGCATCAAAGAAGACTGTCAAGAGCTAGAGATCAGAGGCAA
This sequence comes from Persicaria tinctoria, assembly GCA_037127255.1. Taxonomy (NCBI): domain Eukaryota; kingdom Viridiplantae; phylum Streptophyta; class Magnoliopsida; order Caryophyllales; family Polygonaceae; genus Persicaria; species Persicaria tinctoria. The sequence continues at coordinate 62,675,034 of JBANSL010000008.1, read as the reverse complement.
ATCAGAAGCAAAGCATTAAGAAAGACAATACGAATTACTTTATCATTTTCTTATATTGAATAAATTTGTCACTATAAACAGATCATTACAATAGAAAGAATGTAAACAGTGAGCATATTTCAGTTTTTTCTTCTTCTATCAATACAATTTTGAAAATATTTCAGTTCTCCTTCATCATATGAATGGTTAAAACAGACATAGACGCTGTAAACACAGTTAAAACAGGGACATAGACACTGTCACCACTATGAACCAAGGGGAATAGGCACTGTAATCACAGGTAAAACTTATAGATGTTTTCAAAACTATTAAAATAGAGACATAAACAATGACACATGCATTGTCACCACTATGAAAACATGCCCATGGACGTTGTAACCAAAAGGAAGACCCTATGATTATGGAAGAATAAACCCCAAAAGAACATGTCATGTACAGTATGGTTTAGGGTTTAGAGTTAAGTCTTTAGGGTTTAGGGCCAAGGCCCTAAACCCTAAATCCTAAACCCTAAAATGTTAAGTACAGTACATCGTTAAGAGATGATTGATGTAATCAAATGGAAAACCCTAGGACAAGGCCAACAAAAACCCTAAAGGGGCTAAGGAGAAGCCAAAAGACATGTGATGGACTGTTCTCCTTCATCATATGAATGGTTAAAACAGACATAGATGTTGTAGCCACAGTTAAAACATGGACATAGACACTGTCACCACTATGAAACAAGGAAAATAGACATTGTAATCACAGGTAAAACTTATAGATGTTTTTAAAACTATTAAAATAGAGACATAAAGAATGACATATGCACTATAACCACTAAGAAAACATGCCCATGGACACTGTAACCAAACGTGAAAACTTTGAGGATGACAACAAAAATAATAAAACCTTGCCTTTGAAGTAGAATTATAGACTGTTGTAACATATAATAGGGATAAAACAGTAAAAGATTCAAAGAAACATATAAATTACTAGAGCAGTAGCCTACAAATACATAATCTAAGTGTCACCAATGGCTGTCACCACGAGTTTTACATTAACACAATATAGAATAACCTGTCACCAATTCAAGTGTCGCCGTGGGCTATCACCACTCCGTAAGTTGTTTGACTCTGTGACACGTTTTTAAGGAGCTAGAAACTACAGAGTATATCAGAGTATATAAAATATTAAAAATTTTAATTAATTTTTCAAAATAATATTATACTTAATATTAAAAAAGTATAATACAGTATTATTTTAACATTAATATAAAAAAAGTTAATATTTTATACTACCTCTGTTTCAAAATACATGGGTTTTTAGCAATTTACACAAGTTTAAAAAAACACTTCACTTTTAAAAAAAACATCATTCCACTAACTTTCATAAATTTTATTATTTTTTAACACATATTTTAACAAATCGAAATCTTTTAAAAAGTCAACAACACACAAATCGATACAGTACAAATCAATACAATCCTCTACCTAAAAACATAAAGTTCATCTATTTTGAAACAAAAACTACCCTCTAAAAGTCCATCTATTTTGAAACGAATGGAGTATAGTTTTTAGCTCATTACAAAACGTGCCACAAGGTCAAACAACTTATATTGTAGAGCAGAGGGGGTATATTTTTCATCGGAAGGATGAATATTCTTAAATCTAAAAAATTAGAGATAAAGTTTGTAATTTAGCATAAAAGGAGATGGTTCGGAACGGGCGATCACTGATCCCGGAAACCGAAGCTGAAGTACGCTATGCAGAGAAAGTTACAGTTGAATGACTGACAAGTCTTGAAGCTTAGTTTTCTTATTACATGGGGGGGGAGAAAGTTACACAGTGGGAATGCAAAAGGAAAACCCTATTGTCCATCTAAACATGAAAGCGTTACCACTACTCTGTAAACAAACTTAACAAAGGTTTAGTGAGACCCCAAAAACCGAGGTCCCAACAGAATAACACAAGTTTCCTTGCTTGAAAAAGAAGGAATAACAAAACCCCCAACCAACTACTACTTCCAGAGCTTGATCCACTTGTCATGGCTTGCACTTCCCACCATACCATTGGTGGCTGACACAGCCAATGCAGCCACGAGCCCGTCGTGCGCAGGCATTGTCATCGTCTTGTTCTCCGCCATGTCCCAGAGCTCGAGATTCTGTTAGAAAGAAGAGCGTATAATCGTAGTTTAATCGTAATGATACGAGACCTTTTTCAAAGTGATTTCACCTTTTATTTTACACCATTCTGCATTTTAGGCTTATTTGAAGACCCTAAAGTCAGTAAAGTCCGATGACCCAATACAACGATCAAAAGAGTCTTGTCTTGAAACTACCGATTGTGACAATATAGTAGACTTTTAGAGGGGTGTAAGCTAAACTAACCTGATAGCAGCCAATAACCAGCAAATGAGGATAGAACGGGTGGAAAACGCAGGAGTAGAATTTGCTGCCTTTACAATTCAGTTCGTGAACACATTGCCATTTGTTATTGTTGAATGCCCAAACCTTGACCAAGTCCTCACTCACGGATGCCAGACACTCACCGGCAGGATCCCAGCACAGAGATTGGACCTTTTGGGTATGGCCCTAAATGGATGAAAAAGTCAAGACACAATTTTGAAATTACCCTCCTAATCTTAAATAAAAATTACAATATCCTAAATGTTGTGTATTAGAACAGTAAAGAAGACCTGCAGTGCTTGAACACGAGTCTGGGTCTCCGCGTCAAATAGGGAAATGTGATTCTCAGCTGCAGCTGCCAAGTACTTTCCAACACGAGGCTGAAACCTGACCTGAGTCATGCCACTCTGAAACTGGAAATTCAAGAAACACCGATATTGATTATAGGCTCACTAGAGTAACTGCATAAGAATGAAGAACATTCTTTCATCGTGCATCTGAGGCTGAAAGCATATCATTTACGCAAATCAACCCAGCAGCTTACCTCAAACACCTGAAGGCAACTGCCATTTGTAATGCTCCAATATCGGATCTCACCGTTGTCATCACACGAGCATATACGATCATCTTTGATTGGATGGAAATCAAGTGACATGACAGCAGCAGAGTGGCCAGTGAAATTCCTTATAGAGTAGCCTGGCTGAAAGCGCCAACAAAATCAACCCCAAGTCACAAGAAATTACAAAAAATAAACTTTAGTACATCACCAATGTCATTTCCCACAACTGTCAGAGATATTGAGTATTTCTTGTTTCTTATAACCTTGATAGGTGCATCCAATTTTTGTATTCCCTCTCTTTCCTCTTTTCATAACTGGATAGGGGAGAGGGATGGTGTGTGCACAATGTGATTAGTATTGTCAACATCTCTTTCAGTTGGGCATCGAACACAATGATCCAAATAAGAAAATGTACCAAGTCCAACTCCTCTAAAGACCAGAGTTTACGTTTCATTTCTTCTATTAAAGTTACAAACTACTACTTGAAAGCAGAGAGAGAGAGATGAGTGTATAGCTTTTATACTAACATTATCGACCTCCCAGACCCTGACAGTTCTGTCAAATGACGATGTTGCCAATCTTGAGATGCTGGTTGGACTAAACCGGACATCAGTTATAGCGTGAGTATGCTCCTCGAGAGTAGATTTCGATTTCTGATTATCTGTCGACCACAAAACAGCCTACAGAAACAACATGAAGCAAACAGGAAAAAAATCTCCCTTTAACTGAACGTCCAGAATGAATAGCAAATGCAACTTCTTGTGCAAATCCAAAGATTTGAAACAGAACTTTTTTACCTTGTTAAAAAAAAAAAACAAGAAACGCACCTTTTTATCACGCCCACCAGTGGCCAGCAGCTTTCCATCTGAAGAGAAGTGGCAACAGGTGACCTTGTCCGTACTAGCTTGAATGGCAAAGATTTCCTTAAATGGGCCTAAATTTTATTCAAACAAAAATCAACTTTTAGCTAAGAGGACAGGATTCTCTATATAACACTGAAAAAATACACTCAGCGCTTAAGGGCTCACTCCCAACCATCAAACCTGAAATAGTTTAATGTAACAGAACATTTGAAGTACCTTTCACAGCATCCATACCCCTACCCATTGAATCTCTAGGGTCTCCCTCTTCTTGAGATAAGAATGACTCCACATTATCCTCCAGAGTTGCATCATCAACAAACCGGCCCATATCAGCCTGTAATTACATGGTTCATTTATGCATCTCAAATAGTGAGATATAGAAAAGAACCTTCTCAAATAGGGTTTGGATTATGCTAATCAATGAAAATAGAAGATTAAAAGCTCAAAGAATTTCCTTCACACTAACGAATTCTATACAACATACTTTTTCCCATTCATAAATTAAAGCTGAGTCACACTTCCAAATGACTCCACTTTTCTTTTACATGTACCCATAAACACAATTTATTCAATTAATTCGTGTTTTTGAAACTATTTTTTATCACAAAACATTTGAAGAAATCCCCGGTAACATGTAAATGGTCTCCATCGAATATTCCAAACAAGATGGGTATTATATGATTGTCATGAAGTTATTGTCTAATACATTCCTGCAAGACATTTAATTTTCCCAACTAATAACTGAACTCGTGAAAGAAGATGACTATAACAAAAAAAAGCGGTTATTTTAACCAAAGCCATAAACATATAGATCAATGCAGCACAATTCAAAATATTCCAAAGGCCAACTACCAACAGCATGCTTAACCAATAACTCACTATTATAGTTACCATGAGAGGATACAGCAGAAACAAGCTCAGAGCAGTTCAAAGATGGGCACAGGGACTACATTTTTCAAATTTGCAGTATGTAAGCAAGGAGCTACTCTCATGAGAACAATTTTTCAGAAGTTTCTCACCAGCTGATTTGGTGCATCAGATCCAAACATGGTCATTGGAGGCTTTGAAGAAACCCCATTATGCGCTAAACTAGGCATAGACATTACATCTCCTGGAGTATGTGTTGATGGTGTTGAAGGTGCGGAACTAGGTGATGGACCAGCCGTGTTAGCAGTACCTGAGCTATTGGCAGGGCCAGACGATGATACTGGTTGTTTCCTTTTACGCCCCATTTGATTCTTTGAAGCCTTCAACCAAAAAAAAAAAAAAAGGTTATGAAGATAACTGCATAATTCAACGAAGAAAATCAGTATTTAATGATGACAGACTCATGGAAACGTAAAAAAACACATGATTAAACCTGATCATTTCCCCTAAATGAATTCGACATGCTACCATCCATTGGCATGCTACCACTGCCAACCATCTTGTCTGGCTGGTGAAGCTGGTTTGAAATTTGGGTTTGTTGGCCCGAAAGTGAATTTTGTGGAGTCTGTTGTGAACCTTGGCTGTTTTGCAACTGTTGCTATAGTAAGGCAAATTCCACAGCTACATGCATAAGTACATGTACACAGAAATATGTGGCAACAAGATAGCTAACAGAAATCAAAGAACACAGTTAACCTTCATTAGCATAGTGTTGTCTACTGGAGGCGAGACAGGAAAACCAACCTGCATAGGTGATCCAACATTGGGAACATTGGGAACCATTTCACTAATAGGATTTAAAAGGCCATCCTTCCCAAGCCCCATATTTCTGTTATTCATGAGCATTCTTTTTCGGGCTTCCATGTCCATAGTAGATGGAGATGCCAGGTTCTGCTGCGCTTGAAGAAGAAGTTGTTGTTGCAGCTGAAATTGATGCAATGGCTGATTTGACTGCATCATGGACTTTTGTTGCTGCAGTCGTAATGGATCTAGTGCCTATAAGAAGACACGAGGAGATACGTATTGAAAATGTGTATTTTATCTTAATCAAATACGCATTTACTGGGTTGTTGTTGTATGTCAATCAAATGAAGATATAGGAATTTTAGTCTTTTAGATGCCGGTAAGACCTCATACAATAAATTTTATGCCTCTTTCAGGTGAAATAAAATAACAGATTCAAAAACTTACAGTCAATGGCCATCCTTTTAATGTCAAATTGTTACCAGCTTGATTAGATCCTGAAAGATAATAGTTTTAATTATAAAAACAAGAAAAAAAGTGCAAAATAAAAAAATGGAAGGGCTTAAAACTACAAAGAGTTCATGATCAGCACCAAATTGCTAATTTCAGCTCCTCTTAGTTCAGGTTCATGCTAATTTTTGTTTTATTTACACCACTTTATGAGCAGAATATGGTGGACATGAAACTTGTAGTCCCAGACAGCATTTTGCTTAGTCTTAGAACAGAATATTAGCATGTTAATATCAAAAAACAATATGGACAAAGAAACCTCAAACTCTCTAACATTCACATTTAAAGGCTCAGAAGTCAAATATACAACATGAAACTTGATAATACCAGGAATGCCCATCAAAGATCCATCTGAACCAGCAGCTCTTGCATTCATCATTTGATTCATATCGTTCTTAATGTCCTGCAATGGTCCAATGGATACATTGAAGAATAATGTAAAACATATACTAGGCATATTGGTGCTTCAAGAAGAATGAAAAGAAAGCATGGTACAACACATATATCTGGATAAGAAAGAGTGTAAGGGAATTCACATACTGGTCCTGAAAGTGGAAGCTGTTGGTTCCGATTCTGAAATTGTTGTAGGTTCCCGGATATTCCTCCAGGTGCACCATGCAGAGCTTGCCTACACAAAATGGGGGTGGGGGTGGAGAGGAATAAGTTGATAAAGAACAAATTGAGGTATCAATCACAGAAAATGTAAATGACAAGAGGCACACCCTGGAGCTTGACCACCAAGTGCAGCTGATTTCAACATTGATACATGATTCGAATCCAAAAGCTGTCCCATATTATCTCCAAACCTTTGCTGAAGATAGAACTATTTAACAGTCATTAAATTGTCCATGAAAAATAATGAAAAGGGAATCAAACACAGAAACTTTTGAATAAATTGCAATGACATAGGTACCTTCAGAGCCAGATCATCTGGCTGATCTCTCTGAAGGGGCTTTAGGTTCTCTTCATACATCTTAGTTGCCATGGCATTAGCAGTTCCCGGGTTCTGTCTCATAAGAGGGTCAGCACCAGAGATTGTGTTGGGATTAGCATTTCCATTTAGAAGTGGGGTTCCATCTCTCCGCTGCTGCTGTTGTGGCTGTTGCTGCTGTTGTTGTTGCTGTTGTTGTTGGTGTTGTTGCTGGACTTGTCTTTGCAGTAGAAGCTGCTGCATCTGCATCTGTTGTTGCTGTGATTTTTGTTGTTGTAAATGCTGAGCCTCTCTTGCTTTAGATAAGTGAGACTGTTTTATAAAGATATATCGTTAATGCAGTTTTTTTGCAATTTGACACATCATCTACAAAAATAAAACCCCTTATGATATCAAACTAATCTATATCACATCAACTCGGCTAGGCAGATCCATATAACTCACAGCAAGTTGGCAGGCAGATTCATATAACCCTAGTATTAACTAATTACACCAGGGAGAAAGTAACAAACAAGAGACATAGAAATAGTTTCACATCCCACTTGCTTTTCCTCACATTGATAAAATGATACCTGATCTTAAGATATTTCAATGCTGTCCAAAGAGGAGAAATCTAAAAATACAACTTTAACTTGTAAAGTTCACACATAAAAACAGGCATGGCAAATCAGTTACCAGGGATTGAATAATAAAGTCAACAGGAGATCAAAACTGCAAACTTCTATAACTTGTAGCTCAAACTATATAGAAACTGCAAGAGTACATCCAACAAATCATGTACGACTGGAGATCTTTCCTTAGTGTATCTTATGATCTAGCATAGAGAATTCTAGAAACCTCAATATATGATGCGGCTGCATCTGAGTGCTTCTCATTTGTCCTCGCGATAAATATGTCCCAGAAGACAGACCACCATTCGAAGAGGAAGCCACCCGGGGCATCAATGGCTAGTAACAGCAAAAAACCCAAAAGTAAGTCCTTTCACCACTAAAACACAAAGGTTCAAATATAATATCTGACAAATCCGTGCACTTTTCTTACCAACGGGATCTGTAGAAACTTTGCCTTCCTGCTGAAAAGCCTTGGCAGAATTATGTAATTTCCTCTTCACAAAATAATCATGTATATAAACATCCAACCTATTACATAGCAATTACAAGCAATTAGCCTCCAACTAACCCTAAAAACTAGCAAAAAAAGGGATAACTTTTTTGCCCAATCAAGAAGGGAAATTTGAAAAGCAAGAAAAGGAGAATAAACAACCCTGTAATACAAAATATAGGTTAGAGAACAAAAGAAGATGCATTCAATTGATTAGCAAAATACCCTAATTCCCAAAATAAAAATCAAACCCTAAACTTCTGGAAACGGATGAAATCCCTACACATCAGGACCCCAATTGAATAGCCGTAACAAGGATAAAACTCAAAACAATTTTTGGGTATGCTCCATGAGAACAGCCAAATCCGACTGATCCACCAAACCTAAAACTCAAAATCAGTCCTAAACAAACCCATGAGTTGAATCTAGCAAAAGTTGAAACCCAAACCCAATTCAAAAAAACAACCTACGTGAGTACCGGGGATAACAATCATGCCCACGAACCCCGAAGGTTGAAATTGATTCAAATTGACCTTCTAATTTGGGCGGGCAATACCCATCCTTGAAGACCCCTTGCGAGCAGGAACAGTTCCAAAAAAGAGAAGAGCATAGCTATTGAAGTTGAAGACTTACATCTTATCAGCCTCCCAGTTAGTCTGAGACATGGTTGAAGCTGTCGAAGGAACCCAGAGAGAGGAGCACAGGAATTTCGAATACACAGGAATATCTTCTATCGGTTGAATTCTTAAGTACTCCGTACACACTTTCTCTCTTGTTTTCTTTTCTTTTTCTTCTTTTTTTCTTATTTGGTTGGTTGTTAAGTTATCGAGCCCCTGGGCTGTGCAGCAGTAGTTGAGAGTCTTTCTTAAGACCTTCCACAATGGTGATGTGCAAATATGTATTTTTCAGACATTTTTTTAGCTTTATTGGTTATTTTGAGTGTGTGCAAATATGCACATTTGAGCATATGATGTTCAAATTTGAGCTCCTAAATGTGCAAAAACTTTTATAAAAAACATGATAATTTCATTGGTTTATTTTTTTATAATTTTATTTTCCTTTTTGTTTTAAATAGAGTGTATTTCAATGGTGTGTAAAAAATGCACATTTCACCAATTAAGCAAATTGCTAAAAAATAATGTGTATTTTTACACATCATGTGCAAATGTGTATATTTTGCTCAAAACCATTATGGATGGTCTAAGGTCAGGGACGGAACTAGGGATGGGTTGGTGTGAGCTGCAAGCTTGCAGCCCACCCCATTTTACTAGGAATATATAAACTATAGGTGTGGAAATATCATAATGTTTTGCTAGCCCATTTGGTTAAGAGAGTGGAAGAGAGCGAAATAAGCCCAAGTTCGAACCCCCAACTACTTCAACTCCACTGCAAAATTATTGTTCTTTGATTAATATCCAACCACCTTATTCATGTATTGATTGAATTTGTCCCAGATTCCATTATTTAATGGGTATTTATATTTCTTAAATGCAAAACCCTATCTATTAATATTACTAATTCTACTAGCATTTTGCTGACGTGTCGCTCTGTAAATTAAAGTTGAATTTTTTAATCAAAAGTTTCATTTCTTATTAATCGATGTTATTAAGGGAAGTTTAAATATTTGTTTCCTATATTATACTCATCACAATCGTATTAAAAATATCTAGACAATTAATTCAAATGTTAAAATAAAAATCTATTAATTAATAATAATCTATTAATATTACTAATTCTGCTAGCATTTTGCTGACGTGTCACGCTCACAATTAAAGTTGAATTTTTTATTTAAATGAGCTTTTCTTATTGGTCAATATTATTATAGAAACTTTTAAATATTTGTTTCCTATTTTAAATATGATTTGAATCCGTTCCTTTTTTTTTCGGTTATATTGTCGTAAATATTGAGACATGTTTTCATTTTTTTTTCCGATTGCAATATATCCATCTATCTATCTATCTATCTATCTATCTATCTATCTATCTATCTATCTATCTATCTATCTATTAATATTACTAATTCTGCTAGCATTTTGCTGACGTGTCGCTCTGTAAATTAAAGTTGAATTTTTTAATCAAAAGTTTCATTTCTTATTGATCGATGTTATTAAGGGAAGTTTAAATATTTGTTTCCTATATTATATTCATCACAATCGTATTAAAAATATCTAGACAATTAATTCAAATGTTAAAATAAAAATCTATTAATTAATAATAATCTATTAATATTACTAATTCTGCTAGCATTTTGCTGACGTGCCACGCTCACAATTAAAGTTGAATTTTTTATTTAAATGAGCTTTTCTTATTGGTCAATATTATTATAGAAACTTTTAAATATTTGTTTCCTATTTTAAATATGATTTGAATCCGTTCCTTTTTTTTTTTCGGTTATATTGTCGTAAATATTGAGACATGTTTTCATTTTTTTTTCCGATTGCAATATATCCATCTATCTATCTATCTATCTATCTATCTATCTATCTATCTATCTATCTATCTATCTATCTATCTATCTATCTATCTATCTATCTATCTATCTATATATCTATCTATCTATCTATCTATCTATCTATCTATCTATCTATCTATCTATCTATCTATCTATTAATATTACTAATTCTGCTAGCATTTTGCTGACGTGTCGCTCTGTAAATTAAAGTTGAATTTTTTAATCAAAAGTTTCATTTCTTATTAATCGATGATATTAAGGGAAGTTTAAATATTTGTTTCCTATATTATATTCATCACAATCGTATTAAAAATATCTAGACAAATAATTCAAATGTCAAAATAAAAATCTATTAATTAATAATAATAATAATAATCTATTAATATTACTAATTCTGCTAGCATTTTGCTTACGTGTCACGCCCACAATTAAAGTTGAATTTTTTATTCAAATTAGATTTTCTTATTGGTCAATATTATTATGGAAACTTTAAAATATTTGTTTCCTATTTTAAATATGATTTGAATCCTTTCCTTTTTTTTCGGTTATATTGTCGTAAATATTGAGACATGTTTCCATTTTTTTCCCGATTGCGGTCTCTTTTCGGTTATATTGTTGATGTGTCACGCTCACAATTAAACTTGAATTTTTTATTCAAATGGTATTTTTTTATTGGTCAATATTATTGCTGAAAGTTTAAAATATATGTTTCCTATTTGAAACATATCTATCTATTTTCTATCTATCTATTAATATTACTAATTCTGCTAGCATTTTGCTGACGTGTCACGCCCACAATTAAAGTTGAATTTTTTATTCAAATGAGATTTTCTTATTGGTCAATATTATTATGGAAACTTTAAAATATTTTTTTCGTATTTTAAATATGATTTGAATCCATTCCCTTTTTTTTCGGTTATATTGTCGTAAATATTGAGACATGTTTCGATTTTTCCCCCGATTGTAGTCTCCTTTCGGTTATATTGCTGATGTGTCACGCTCACAATTAAACTTGAATTTTTTATTCAAATGGTATTTTCTTATTGGTCAATATTATTGCTGAAATTTTAAAATATATGTTTCCTATTTTAAACATATTTGTTTCCTATTTTAAAATATATGTTTCCTATTTTAAACATATTTGTATGTCAATTTGTGATCTATTTTAATCGTCTACGTACATTGAACATTCGTCAATTCTTGGCTGATTTTATTCTTGGATATTGAAATTGTTGATTTATCATTTTTAACCGATTGCAATATTCCCCACAATGTCTACATACAACGAACATGTAATAATCAATTTGTAAATATTCGATTTCAAAAATTAATTATAAAAATCAATTAGAGCCAAATAAGTGTTATTTTATAATTTAATTATTTGAGACAATTTAAATGACTATCGAAAAATAAATAATATTTTAAGACTCACAAACATTACTAATGCTTATTTTATATCTTGGATGAGGCTTCTTAGATCACTTTTCTACCTTTAAGGGTCTTTTTTTTTTACCATCTTACCTTTATTTTCACTATTAATTTCTCTATCTTTCTAACCATCTTTCTCATGAAAATAATCAATAAGTTATGTACATCTACATATTTAACTTCAAAATTATTCACACAACCTTGTGCTTATGATTTTTTTTAATATTTGTACGGGAGCTTATATTTTACTTTTTTAGATCTATGCTAATGATAATAATTATATATTTATTTTAAATTATATTAGATGGTGTGTTTGAGTATTATTACTACTTCACCTTATTAAATCATTTTCAAAATTTGTATCGTATCTCTTTCCAACTAATTTATAAATTATAAAAAATTAGTTTATACATATTTTTGTTGTAAACACGTGTGTGTGTGTATATATATATATATATATATATATATATATCAATATAGTATTATATAGATATATAAAATGATGTTCAAATTAAAATGGATCAAGCTCCCGTGCTTTCAAGGCACGGGTATTACACTAGTAATAATACTAATTCTGCTAGCATTTTGCTGACATGTCACTCCCACAATTAAACTTAATTTTTTTATTCAAATGGTATTTTCTTATTGGTCAATATTAGTGCTGAAATTTTAAAATACACGTTTCATATTTTGAACATATTTGTTTCCTATTTTTATACTAATCAAAAGTTTCTTTTCTTATTAATCGATATTAATAAGGGATGTTTTTTTCTTACATTTTACTTATTTTTGAAAAGTTTTTTTTTTACAATTTACTTATTTTAGACATCTTAAATGACTATCGAAAAATAAATAATATTTTAAGACTTACAAGCATTACTAATGATTATTTTACATCTTAGATGAGGCTTCTTAGATCACTTTTCTACCTTTTGGGAATTTTTTTATTTTTACCATCTTACCTTTATTTTCACTATTAATTTCCCTCTCTTTCTAGCCATCTTTCTAATGAAAATAATGAATAAGTTATGTATATCTACATAACTTCAAAAGTATTCGCACAATCATGTGCTTATGACAATAATTATATATGGAGTATTTATTTCAATTATATTAGGTGGTGTGTTTGAGTATTATTACTACTTTACCTTATTAAATCATTTTAAAATTTTGTATTGTATCTCTTTCCAACTAATTTATAAATTACAAAAAAAAACTTTATACGTACATATTTTTGTTATAAACAAGTATATATTAATATAGTACTATTTTATATATATATATATATATATATATATATATATATATATATATATATATATATATATATATATATATATAAAAATGATGTTCAAATTAAAATAGATCAAACTCCCGTGCCTTGAAGGCACGGGTATTATACTAGTTAATGCTAATTTAAATATAGATTAAAAAAACATCTCCAATTTTTAACTCAATAAATATCGTGACAAAAAAGGAGGAAAAAATTATGTGCAAATCTAGCTCACCCAAAATTATAATCCTGGTTCCGTGTCTGTCTAAGGGTGTTTTTTTGTTTTTAATACTAACTAGCCTAGAACCAATGGAGATCTCCTACTTCACTTTATGCTCCACTCCCTACAACACAAAAATATTTTGACATTTATTTAATTTCAAAAAAATTTATAAAAATTATATTTATATTAATAACATGTATTTTTATATATTCATAAAATTTTATTTTGAAAAATCATGTTTTGAAATTTTTAATAATTATAATTTGTTAAATATGGCCTTTTTAATTTTTAAAAATTGCAAAACATCATTTTTAAAAATAAAATTTTATGAATATATAAAAATACACATTAGTAATATAAATAGAATTTTTATAATTTTTTTAAGATTAAATAAATGTCAAAATATTTTTGTGTTGTAGGGAGTGAAGTAGAAAGTAAAGTAGGAGATCTACATTGGCCTAGAAGTCTAGAACCCATGTGTGACGCACGGGATTTTTAAAATTATTCTAAGTACACTTATCTTATTTTTCGGTTGTTTTCATATTAATCAATATGTTTTAAATGATGTATAAGACATCAATAACAACAATAATGAGCACGAGCATGTAATTAACAAAAAAAATTATTTGTTGAAAAGAGTTATATGTTATTTCATAGAGCTTGTATTGACAACATAATACCTTCACAAACAGATATATAGAGAGGAAAAAACTTAAGGCGATAGATTTTTTTCTATATTTAAAATACATGGGCAAATCAATCATTAGTGAAAAAAGGGTAAATTAGCAAAACAAAAACTTCATGGGTACAATTACCCATATAAAAATATATAAAAAAGGTATATTTAGCTCATTTTCCCTTCTTATTTTCTCTTTGGATTTAGGGTATGTTTGGCACGTCAGAGATTAATCTAACGTAAGATTATAATCTAGATTAAGATTAAAATGTAGATGAAATTTTAGCCTTTGTGGATAGATTAAAAGAGTAAATTCTTGTTAGACGTGACAAATTACATAGAGTTTGTAAAACTGTTTTTTCGAAAATTGCAAAAAGCTTTGTCACAAATCTTTGAAAAGCTCCAATAAGCTTGTGTCAAACATACCCTTAATTAGGAGTTCATATATTTTAGATGATACTCCTTCAGTGTTAGTCGTCTACTGCTTAGTGATGTTGAAGGAGCATTATTTCTCTGTATGATTAATTCTACCTAAACCATACATATTATGCTCCTAAACTAAGCTAATTATGTCTTATTATAACAACATAAATGCATGCTATCAAGTTTCATTAGAAAAGATTAAGGTTATAAAAGGGTGTCTTGCCCTATAACAAATCACAGCTTAATTTCATATTACTTCAATATTTCCTCAATTTGAATGTGGATGAAAATACAATACAACTAAGTTATGCCCATCATCAACTCTAAAACATGAAAAAATGGTAGATGATGATGATGGCCAAACCATGTACACATAAAACTCTCAAACACATTAAAATATGAAACCCTTAAATAGGAAGTGACAAATGACGACGATGATGGACAACCATATACAAAGCAAACTGGAAATGTAAATCAAACTTCTAAATTGAACTACCATACCACCAGTAAGTGGACTTATTTGATTGTAAATCTAGGATCAAAACAACAAATTGTAGGAATTCATCTAAATTGTAGGATAAAAAAAAACAAATTGTAGGAATTTGTCTAAATTCTTCGTCAACACTTCAATCCCCCTCCCCATCTAAACATAGAAAGAAAAAAAAAGACACTAAAGTAAAGTTGATCCCTTTAGAATTTGTACAACATGACTAAAAGATGAACAATATTTCCCTTGGATTCAACTCTACCAAGCAAGGGTTTCTCCACTACTAGAATACTTCAATTAGACATCATGTTATTTAAGTCTATCAGGAAATCAACAGATGTTAAATTTATCTATTACATAGGTTTTTTTTTTGTGATGTGTTAAAAAGTATAGACGATGGTCAAATATTTGGACAGATGTGAAACTGTTAGTTATAAAAAAACCAAAACGCGCGCTATAAGGGAAAAGGGCGGGATCCAAACACTTAGAAAAAAACAAATTGGAGCAATTTGGAGCCCGGGCTTCCAAATTTTGGAGGTAATCTTAACACTTGACAAAAATTTGACTTTCTTTTTTCCAATAGCTTTTAACACTTAGAAAAAAATTGACCCTTTTTCTTACTTTCCTAAAATTTATAACACAAAATAATTCTATCTTCTTCTCTCTCCCCTCACATTCAATCTGCTCTAAGCCCCCTGGATCTTCCTCTCTCCAGAACGTACCAAACCCCCAAGTCATCTTCCTCTCTCGCCAGATCCAAGCTTCCGCTTGCTAGCTTCGGCTACCGGCGTTCAGTGCTGCCTTTCTTCTCCGGCCATCATCACTGAAAAGAATCGCGAAAATGGATGGGAGTTGAAACCCTAAATCGCTGACAAGGTATCTGACATTCCAACCTATTCGTTTGGTTTCATTTGTTTCCCATCTTCATTCTACTTTGGTTTCTTGTTTATTTTCACAATCAATCAGCTCTAAGGCTCTAACCCTCGGTCTACCTCTCTCCAGATCCGAGCCATATACCAAACCCCCAACTCATCTTCTCCTCTCTCTAGATCCAATCTTCCGCTATCTAGCTCTAGCGACGGTGGTTCAGTTCTGCCTTCCTCGTCCGCCCATCATCTCTCAAAAGAACCATCGTTCAGTGTCGCTACTTACGCTAGAGGTAATCAGTTTATCATATATCGAGCTTGAATCCCTCAAATCCTTAGGCTGAATTGGCTTAACCTTTGATATTCATAATTTTCTAAATTCGAAACCCTAAATCTGCGTTTATTTGGCCTTTTATTTTCTTTGATTTAGATGTGTTCGTGTGGGTTTTGATTTGGACAGTGATTCGAGGAATAAGGGATAATACTAAGAAGTGTTTTAGAAGAAACCTTATGTATGTGAACAAGCACATTCATCAATTGGTTTTGTTATTATTAACCACTATATAATTAGTTTTATGTTTGTGGGTGATAACTGATAAGATTTTATTGTGATTCATTTTACTGGGCTGAAGGCAGTGTGAGTGACTAGAGAGTGTTGCTTACCTTTTTGCTATTTCGATAATAATTTGACTAGCTCCATCAATTTGTATTAGATTCATTGCCAAATGCAACTCTAAGCGAGTGAGGTTGTGTTATGGTTTTGTTTCATTAGCTGATAATTTGTTGTTCATCAACTCCTAGCAATTTTGCATCCTTTTCTTTCTCTTTTTTCAGTTGTGTTTGTTTTGTACCAAATTAAGCCAACTTTCAAATGAATGTACTTATTCAAGATGCTTTACTTCTTGTGAAAAAGACCTAATCTTTGTTCGTGGGTAATTTTTTTTGGGTCAGCTGTTTGAGTATATCTTTAGTTCTAGTGATGTTAGTTGATCTTCCCGTACTATATTAGCATTCAATGCCTGACCGGGATATAGGATTCGACTTTGATGGAAAAATTTAAATGTTACTATTAGTTTTTTTGGCCAGTTGTTTGAGTTGTCTTGAATTTTGTTTATTTAGTTTTAAGGGAATTTTTGTTTGAGTTGTCTTGAATTTTTTTTGCCTTGTAGAAAACATTGGGAACCCTTTCACCTCTCTTTTTTAGTTGAGTTGTCTTTTCACTTCTTCGATTACTTTCTTCTTTATGATGCATATATGAACTTTGACACTTTTTTTTAATTGTTCTCTGGCTTCTCCGTGATTCATGGCTTGTGCGTCTCTTCATGATTGAGTGAGAGAAAGAGAAGATTGTTTATGTTGCAAATCGTCCATTGTTTAATATTTTTTTTTGTCTAGTTTTTGTGATCTCATATGCTCATGGTAGCCTAGTGATGATTTAGTGACTAAACATTGTGAATCAGTTCAACGAATTAGTCTTTTCGCTATTTTCTTCGCCTTTGTCTTCATGTTCCTTGGATTCCCCTATTTTTATGATACATGAATCAGTTGATCTATGAGTAAGGTAGTTTAATGAATTAAGGCAGAGGATAAAATCCTTCCCATGTTGGAATTAGTGTATATAATTAATTAGTTGTTTGTATGATTCTTTATATAATTAGTTGTGCAATATTTTGTTGATCTATGATTAATGTACTTCAATGCTTTTGTGTCTTGTGATAGGAGGGTTGAATTATTGTTGAACTACGTGCATCTTTTCAATTCAAGTGGAGGTGATTGCTTCTGGTGATTGTACTTTCTCCTGGTATAAGCAACCCGAAGGGAAGCTTTCTAGGATTTGTGTGCCCATTTCAGGTTAACCTTGTACATATCTACTACTTATGATTCATGAAGTCAATTGTAATTGGATATATGTGCCACTACGTGCTGTTGTATTTCATTTTGTTGATTATTTTCTTTTTGACCATATCTGTTTTGGAGGTTTTTGGTCTGTTTTGGAGTTAATTCATTCATGTTATGCTGCTGCACTTTTTTGGGCTTTGTTTGCATAATTTCTTCATTCCAAATTTTGGTTATGCTAGCTGTTGCATTTTCTAGCCATTAGTTTATCATCCACATGTGAAATCTGTTCTCTCTTCATGAACTATGCAGTCATTCTTCATGAATATATCAACTTAAATTTTGTGTTCCTTTAATTATGACATTGTTTATGTTCTTGTTTGCATTTGTTTGTTTAGAATTTCATCCATGGATAAATCATGGATATATGAGGATAGGTGTAGTAAAAAGTATGACTTGGGGTTGAAAGACTTCCTAAGCTTTGCTAAGATAAATCCTAATAATGTTAAGAAAGTCCCATGTCCTTGTTCAAAATGTGGCAATTTTAAGAAACAGTCATTTAAAGTCGTGAGAGTGCATTGTCATCGATTTGGCTTCAGTTTGGGGTACACCAACCGGATTCGGCATGGAGAACCTGCTGCCTCTCGTGCGATATTACACCTACTGAAGGACAATCGGCTCAGTTCCCTCAATTTGGATCTAAAACTGTGGAGATGTGTGAAGCTGCATTTGCTAACGAGGATGACTTCGATGAGGAATATGTTGAGTTTAGGAAGTTCATTGAGGATGCTCAAAGACCCTTATTTGAAGTAAGTCACCACACCAAATTAGATGCATTAGTTAAACTTCATAACCTTAAAGCTAAATTTGCAATGAGTGACACTTGTTTCAATGAAATACTTGAGATGGTGTCCTCCTTTTTTTATGACGAGGAACCCACCTATGGTGGCAAACCTCGGGCACGTGACCCAGCCGGCAAGAGCCACGCACCAGGTAAACCGGCATGACCCACTGATAAGGAGCAAGGCAAACCTTGGACCTTCACCTAAGGAAAGGGGCGGAGGTAGGGATCGAACCCGAGACCTCCTGACTTCCCCCCTTGCTCCCTACTAGTGAGCCACCTTGACTGGGGCTTGAGACGGTGTCCTCCTTGCTTCCACATGGAAATGTGTTCCTGTGAGCTTTATATGAGTCAAAGAAAACCTTGAAAAAGTTAGGGCTTGAATATAAAAAGATACATGCATGTCCTAATGACTGCATATTATATAGGAATCAGTATGCAGATTCTAATTCTTGCCCTCAATATGGCCTCTCTCGTTGGAAGTTGACAAGAGATGAGATTGAGAAGGAGGGGCAACCAGCAAAGGTGTTATTGTATTTTCCCATTATCCCGAGAATTCATCGGTGGTTTAAATTTGTTGAAACTTCTGAGTTGCTCACATGGCATGATGATAATCGGAGTACAGATGGTTTCATGCGAGATCCAGTAGATTCCCCTTCTTGGAAGTTGGTTGAGTACAAGTGCCCTGAATTTGGTAAGGAAGCGAGAAATTTGAGGATGGGGTTGGCAGCTGATGGTATCAATACACATAACAATATGAGTAGTAGATATAACTGTTGGCCTGTACTTTTGGTCACATATAACCTTCCTCCATGGTTATGTATGAAAAGGAAGTTTATAATGTTGTCTTTACTCATTTCTGGCCCTAGGCAGTCTGGAGTTGATATAGATCGATGTCTACCTTAAGCCTCTAATTGAAGACTTGCAAGAACTTTGGGATAGGATCAATGGTGTATATGATGCACATTTGAATGAATACTTCACCCTTAGAGCTGTGTTGTTGTGGACAATCAGCAACTTCCCTTCCTATGGAAATTTATCGGGTGCAACCACTAAGGGTTACAAGGCTTGTTCGATATACGGTGATAACACAACTGCCACATATCTTCTGAATAGTACGAAGATGTCATATGGAGGTCACCGTAAGTACCTCCATCGACATCATCCTTATCGGAGGCAAATGAATGTGTTTAATAATGCACAAGAGTTAGAAGATGAACCTCTCCCACAGTCTGGTGCGGATGTGTTGAAGGTGGTAGAGAAGATCAACTATGTGTTTGAGAAGAACAAAAAGAAGAAAAACTTGGATGGGGAAGCTTCTTGATGGAAGAAGAAGTCCATCTTTTTCAATTTAGAGTATTGGTCGTGGTTGCATGTTCGTCATTGTCTCGATGTAATGCACATTGAGAAGAATGTCGCAGAAAGTTTGATTGAGACTTTATTGAACATGCCTTTCAAGTCAAAAGATAGTGTTGCCGCTCGCCAAGATATGGTTGATATGGGTTTGCGGATTGAATTAGGTCCACAAATTGGGGACCTTGTCTATCCAAACTCTGTAACTTCACGAATACAATGCCGACATACATCATGGTAGAACTCGTCCAGCATTTTCGTAATTCTATTGCCCATGTCGGTTTGGTAGGCCTCTCGGTCATTGTTAGTCTTTAGAGTGTCGTGGTGGCATCCGAACTTCGTCGGCAATGATCTCCTAGAGCCACTTTGACATACCACGCGGAAAAGGCAGGATGAAAACACACGCTTGTACTTCTGGTGTTGGCAGTTGCAATCGCTTTCGTCAGGTGGAAGACGGTGGTTTATCCCTTTTACTTGATAATCGATCCCATCGGATGTTTCTCCGTCTTTTATGGAGGTACTCGGGGGTCTATTGGGGACTGGCATTAGGTGGTATATGTGGGAGAGGGATAGTGGGGGAGGGATAGTGGGTTGTATGGGTTGCTTTTATAGGTCCTTTGCAATGCGATGTCAGATCCGATGTTGCATAGGGTTTAGCAAAGTCGGATCCGACATTGCATAGGGTTACCCTAGGGTTGATAGCCTATGGCAACCCTATGCATAGGGTATGCAACGTCAAAACCGACGTTGCTACACCCTTTGCAACGTTGAATCCGATGTTGCATTGTGAAGGCTTAGGGTTAATACCCTAGCAACCCTATGCACAGGGTATGCGACGTCGGAACCGACGTTGCATAGGGTATAGTAACGTTTGATCCGACGTTACATGCATATGCATAAGGTTGATACCTAACGTTGCATTTTGACTCGACATCGACTCACTTCAGTTGATATCGAGTGAATTGAACCGATATCGAGTGCCCATACTTGCCCATTTGTTATTAGATTCTATTCAAGTGAATATGAAAATGATTCATATGTCAATGTATTTGTTCTTCTTATTAGATTCGATTCAAGTGAATTTGAAAATGATTCATATGTCCATGTATTTGTTCTTCTTATTAGATTCGATTCAAGTGAATATTAAAAAGATTCACATGTCAATGTATTTGTTCTTCTTATTAGATTCAATTCAAGTGAATATGAAAATGATTCATATTTCAATGTATTTGTTTTTCTTAGTAGATTCAATTCAAGTGAATATGAAAATGATTCATATTTTAATGTTTTTTTTTCTTCCGATTAGGTTCGATTCAAATGAAAATTAAAATGATTCATATTTAAATATATTTGTTCTTCTTATTAGGTTCGATTCAAATGAAAATTAAAATGACTCATATTTCAATTTTTTTGTTCTTCTTATTAGGTTCGATTCAAGTGAAAATTAAAATCATTGAAACGGATATTTAAACAAAGCCATAAATATTCATAAGGTTCAAATCAAGGGGATTACATAGAGTTCACATCACAAGTGCATTACTGAATATATAACATATGAAAAAATGTACAGTTGCCCCAAAGTGTACATTGAAAACACAAAATCAATTGGATCAGTTGCTCCCAACAGACTCAGCAGGAGCCGCTGGTTGTATCTCAATCAAGGCTTGCTGAAACATATACGTCTCCATAGTGGCTTGGGCAGGCCGCGCTAATAAGTCTACTACATACTGGGCAATGCTGTGAATACGCGAATGACTCACATCGCTGTACAAACTTTTGATATTATCCTTTATTCGCGCCAACACGCGAGGGTAGTACTGACGAAACTGGTCAAGAAAACATCTAAAAATAAATAAAGAGAAGTAATGACAAAAAGGGAAATTAAAACTTCATAAAGACACCCGCGGTCAAAATTGGGTCCCCCACCTTCAGCACCATCTCATTCGCGGACAAGAAGAGAGAGTACGTGCCCAACATGCCCACATCACACGGGTAAGACACGTGTTGATCAAGAGACGACACGTGGCGGCTCCTCTGTTGATATACTGTCATGGGATGCTTTCTCTCAGATGGGAATCTCCGCGGCATCATTAAAATCTTATACATGTACTTTGATCACCTTCTCAAGAGGAGAAGTGCAGGTGGACGGGACAATCGAATTAACAGTAGTCTTGGGAACGGTCCCGAGAAGGCGGATGGAGGATGTTGTATTTACAGTAGTTAAAGTACCGACTGTTTACAACGCTTTGTTAGGAAATTTCCTTTGCAAGGGGGAGGAGTAGGCGAAGTCCGCGGACAGCAGCCTGAAAGCAGAAGTTGTTATCTAACTTCCATCAAGAAGAAAAAAGAGGTGATGTGCATTAGTGAGAAGTGTGAATCAGCGGTAGGAGACAGTAACGCGCCAGAACTATCGGAGGCTGAGCTTGAAGTTAGACCGACAGATGCGAAAATACCAACCGCGAATGAGAGGTCTATCTACACACCATTTCCAGATCCGGAAGAAAAGATCTATGTAGGGCAAGCACTAGAACCGTACGAGAAGGGACAGATCTTAGAGATCATAGCAAGGTCCAGGGATGTTTTCGCATGGACTCCACGTGATCTCTTAGGAATCCCACCCGCAATCGCGTTGCACACTTTGAGGATCCGTCCGGGAACGAAACCCATAGTACAGAAGAAAAGAAAAATGGCCCCCGAGAAAGCAGCTGTTGCAAAAGAAGAAACTGATAAACTTTTAGAAGCCGGTTTCATTGAAGAAGTGGAAGATTTAGATTGGCTCTCGAATGTGGTTTTGGTAAAAAAAGTCCAACGGAAAATGGAGGATGTGCATTGATTTCTCTAACCTCAACAAATCCTGCCCCAAAGACAGTTATCCATTACCATCCATTGACGAACACGTTGATGGAACCGCGGGCCACAAGGTTCTCAGCTTTCTTGACGCCTACTCCGGATATAATCAGATACGCCTTGACCCGTGAGATAAGAAGGCAACGACTTTCATCACCAACCAAGAGATATTTTGCTATCAAGTCATGCCTTTCGAACTCAGAAATGCTGGAGCAACGTTTCAAAGGACAGTTGACCGGATTTTTCGTGAACAGATTGGGAGAAATGTGTCTATATATGTGGATGATATTGTCGTTAAGATCAAAAGAGTAGAAGATCACGCGGTGGATCTGCAAGAAACGTTTGATTCCCTCCGTCGGGGGGGGGGGGAGAGGGGGTTGAACATCCATGCAGAAAAATGTGTCTTTGGAGTTGACTATGAAAAGTTCCTTGCTTTTATGGTCAGTCATCGAGGAATTGACGTAAATCCTGAAAAAATCACCGCGGTCCAGAATCTCCAATCACCGTCGACCATCAAGGAGGTGCAATCCGTAAACAGAGCGGTAAACTACCTAAGCCATTTTTGTTCATGTCTCGCGGACAAATCCCTACCTTTCATTTCCTTACTCAAGAAAAAGGGGCCGATACAGTGGACCCCAAAGTTACATAAAGCTTTCAAAGATTTGAAAGTTTTCTTGTCAACAGTGCCCACCATGCAACAACTAGAAAAACAGGAGACTTTGCACCTATACTTGGCAGTTAAAAGCATCACTATCAGTGCAGTATTAACACGAGAAGAAAAGTACCCTGTGTACTACATTAGTCGAGTCCTGCAAGATGCCGAGACACGATATGAACCAGTGGAGAAAATGATTTTATGTCTCATATTCGCGGCAAGAAGGCTGCGACCCTACTTCCAAGATCATATCATCAGAGTGATGACAGACTTACCTTTAAGACAAATCCTCCATTCCCCGTGCATGTCAGGAAGAATGATGAAGTGGACGGTAGAATTAACAGAATTTGAAATTGAGTACGTGCCGCGACGAGCAGCATTGGCCCAGACCCTGGCCGACTTCATATGTGAAACAAGTTTTGAAATGAGCGATCAAACGGAAAAGAACGAGTGGACACTCAAAGTCGATGGAGCAGCCAATAAAGACGGATGTGGAGCCAGAGTCACCCTTACTGCGCCTGATGAACAACAATACAACTATGCTTACAAACTAAACTTTCAGGCTACGAACAATGAAGCTGAGTATGAAGCGCTACTCGCGGGTCTTGAGATAGCCCTGGTCAAAGGAGCCATACAAGTGTCCATCTACACTGACTCAGAGGTCATGGCACGACAGATAACAGAAGAATACGAGGCCAGAACTGGTTTAATGCCCGACTATCAAAGAAAAAGTACAAGCGGATGAGTTTTTGTTTGACAATAATTTCAAGAGATGACAATCAACAGGTGGATGCATTAGCTCGAATGCGGGCCGTCATGCCTGCGGAAATGGGAGAAGAAGTATTCCTTGAGAGAATGAACAGTCGTAGACTTATTCAAGAGGTTTATCATGTCCAAGTAAACGGGAAAGAAGACTGGAGGACATCGCTCGCGGACTATCTAGGGAAAGGCTTACTACCGTTGGAAAAAGACACGACCAGAAAGGCGGTCATAAAAGCAGCCCGCTTCACCATCAGAGAGGGAAAGCTCTATAAAAGAGGCTACTGCCTCCCAGACTTACTGTGTATCTTAGTAGAAGAAGGTGGTGTTGTCGTGAAAGAACTGCATGCTGGGGTTTGTGCACATCACCAAGAATGGAGAGCCTTGGTAGAAAAAGCTATGAGGCTTGGATATTACTGGCCGACCATGAAACAGGATGTCCCAGCCTTCATTCAAAAGTGTGACACGTGCCAAAGGTTTGGAAATTTGAAGCATCTCCCCGCGGAACCAATGAAGAGTATATTTGGAGCATACCCGTTTTCTGTTTGGGGAATGGACATTCTAGGTCCATTTCCGACTGCTCAAGGACAATTCAAATATGTTCTTGTTTTGGTAGACTACTTCACAAAAGGGTAGAAACTGAAGCTATGGGGCTTATCACCGCGGAAAAAGTGAGGAGGTTTTTGTTGAAAAACATAATTTGCCGATTTGGGGTACCAGACTCAATAATCACATATCACAGTCCACAGTTCGATAGCGAATCAATCAGAGATTTTTGCGTAGGTTTGGGCGTAAACCTCAATTTTTCACCCGTTGCCCATCCCCAGACGAATGGGCAAACAGAAACAACCAACCGACAGTTACTGCATGGGATACAGAAAAAACTTGGAGGCACGACGAAGGGGCGTTGGGCAGAACTTTTGCCATTAGTCCTCTGGTCCTACCGAACCTCAGTGAAAACCCCGACCGGAGAAACTCCTTTCACTCTAGTTTACGGGACAGACGCGGTCATTCCAGTGGAAAGACTGGTCCCATCAGCACGAATCCTAGCATACAACCAAGAGACCAATGATGAAGCTCTCGAGATTGAATTGCATCTCATAGAAGAACCCAGGATGGTAGCAGCATTAAAAGAGCAGGAGTACAAAAAGAGTCTATCCAGATACCGCGATAGGCGAGTCCATCCGCGACGGTTCAAAGAAGGTGACCTAGTGCTCCGACAAATATCCACCGAAGGAAAACTTGATGCCAACTGGAAAGGGCCATACATCGTCATGAAAGTGATCCAAGAGGGAGCTTACAAACTTGGCACCCCAGAAGGCGTAGTTTTAAGCAAAACCTGGAATGCTGAAAACTTGAAAAAGTACTACGTGTAAAGGTCTAGTTTTGTAAGCATGAAAAATCTTAGTCGCCCCCGCAACAGTTGAATAAGAGGTTAGTGGGCGCTTTTCTCGAAACTTAATCACATCATTTTCAATAAGTCCCTAAGACGCTGGGGCTTGACTTCGCGTCGGGCCTCCGATCGAATCAATCTAATTCTTGGAGATGAGCTTTTCATAAAGTCCCTGAGACGCTGGAGCTTGGCTCCGCGTCGGACCTCCGATCGAAGCAATCTAATTCTTGGAGAAGAGCTTTTCATAAAGTCCCTGAGACGCTGGAGCTTGGCTCCGCGTCGGGCCTCCGATCGAAGCAATCTAATTCTCGGAGAAGAGGTTTTCATAAAGTCCCTGAGACGCTGGAGCTTGGCTCCGTGTTGGGCCTCCGATCGAAGCAATCTAATTCTCGGAGAAAAGCTTTTCATAAAGTCCCTGAGACGCTGGAGCTTGGCTCCGCGTCGGGCCTCCGATCGAAGCAATCTAATTCTTGGAGAAGAGCTTTTCATAAAGTCCCTGAGACGCTGGAGCTTGGCTCCGCGTCGGGCCTCCGATCGAAGCAATCTAATTCTCCGAGATGAGCTTTTCATAAAGTCCCTAAGACGCTGGAGCTTGGCTCCGCGTCGGGCCTCCAATCGAAGCAATCTAATTCTCGGATATGAGCTTTTCATAAAGTCCCTAAGACGTTGGAGCTTGCCTCCGCGTCGGGCCTCCGATCGAAGCAATCTAATTCTCGGAGAAGAGCTTTTCATAAAGTCCCTAAGACGCTGGAGCTTGGCTCCGCGTCGGGCCTCCGATCAAAGCAATCTAATTCTCGAAGAAGAGCTTTTCATAAAGTCACTAAGATGCTGGAGCTCGGCTCCGTGTCGGGCCTCCGATCGAAGCAATCTAATTCTAGGAGAAGAGCTTTTCATAAAGTCCCTGAGACGCTGGAGCTTGGCTCCGCGTCGGGCCTCCGATCGAAGCAATCTACATCTCGGAGATGAGCTTTTCATAAAGTCCCTAAGACGCTGGAGCTTGGCTCCGCGTCAGGCCTCTGATCGAAGCAATCTAATTCTCGGAGATGAGCTTTTCATAAAGTCCCTAAGACGCTGGAGCTCGGCTCCGCGTTGGGCCTCCGATCGAAGCAATGTAATTCTCGGAGATGAGCTTTTTATAAAGTCCCCAAGACGCTGGAGCTTGGCTCTGCGTCGAGCTTCCGATCAAAGCAATTTAATCCTCGGAGGTAAGCTTTCTAATAAAATTCTAAAAATGCTAAAGCTTGGCCTCGCGTCGGACTTCCGATTGAAGCATTTCCAGTTCTCGGAGAAGAACCTTTCAACAAATCATTATGATGCTAAAGCTCGGCTCCGCGTTAAGAGTTTAACATCTCAATAAACCTTTGATCTTAGCATTTGAATGGGCTAAAATCGAGTCGTTAAATCCAGGAAATCTGGAATATTTTTATTACTGCGGGAACAATCACAACAACGTAAAGTTACGAGATATCAACAAACAAACAACAAATGAGTACATCCTAAGAAAAGAAAGACTAGAAAGGCCCAATAAACGGCCTTATTTCACCTTCGTTGAGGCCTTGTCGGGATAATACGAGTCCTACCCTGGCTCAAGTGAAATCCATTTGAAGGCGGACTCTCCATATGAGGAGGAGCCCACTCCGCGTCCACTTCGTCCCCTACATCATCTAGAATATGAACCTCGAAGTGAACCCCTCCTCTATGAATAAAGGTCACGGAGGAACCAACATCAATGCTATGCGAACATGCAAAATCATTCCACCCACCACCTAGGTAAGGAACCCTGTAATCTCCACGGACAACTTTTTCAGAGAAATCCCGCAAGATTCTAGACGACAGGAGAATGTTCCTAGGAAGGTCTGGATGGAACTCATCTTCAAAATGCAGCGGAATTGACTAAGAAAAACCAAAAGAAAAGAAAAACAATCGATCAAATGACAGAAAAAGTTGAAAACCATCCGGGAAGATAAAAAGAAAAGCTGATTCAATGCTGAAAACTAACCAAACGTTGTAGTTGCTCAGGGAAGCAGATGGGTTCAAAAAATGACTAGCTTGCCTGATCCGAACCAGACATGTTGAGGGAAGATCAAGTAAATGAAGTGCTTCACGACACCCCCAATTTATAAGAACCATCCATGCGAGCTAACCAGGTTAAAAGCCAAAAAGCGAAGAGGGCACCTGGCGAGCCTAGACAAAAATCTCGATAAAACTAGAGGCACGCGAGGCAAAGGTTTAAGCGAATAAAACACGCGTCACGTTATGCAGGACAACATAGTGCACTGGGGCACTCATATATCCTGCCAAACAACAGAGTAACCTCTGGAAAGAGCAAGGGCTGTGAACAACAGAATCTAAGGGAGTTAAGTTTAAAGGAGAAGTTACTTTAGTTATCTCCTAACCTGATTTAAGGTAATAGCAAGAAAATTGAACAAGCGGACTATCTCGACATCCACGGAAAAGAGAGGGAAAATTACCTTAAAAGAAAAGTTGCCATGTATACTGGCCATTAAACAAAGTCTCTTATTTTATTTAGAACTATCACAACCAAAACAAAGTTAATAGAAAAACCACAGTTTCCTAAGGATAAAAACCATCCGCAGATTGATTTGGTACAGATGGTCCCGCGCGGTCAACAACTCCATCCCCTTCGTCCGAATCCATAATCTGAACTTCAAAACAAGCACGACCATTATGGATAAAAATCATGGACGAACCCATTTCAAAGCCATGGGATTCGGCGAAATCATTCCACCCGCGGCCCAAGTAAAAAAGTCTGAAAGCTCTTCGCTCTATGAAAACCGGAAAATCCACTAGCAGATGAGAAGAAAGCAACACTTGCTCAGGGAGGGTGTCCTCATACTCCTCTTCGAATCTGAGCGACAAAAGCTACAAAATAGAAAAGTTAAAAACGCGTGATTAAGAATAGAAAAACAAAAATAAAGATTTAAGAGAATACAAGCTCACCATCCTCACAAGTTGCTCCGAGTAATCGATCGCTTGAAAAAAGGCCCATCGGATTCCGCGGGAAGGGTCCATAGGAGCCCTAAATGTTAAAGGAGGAATGATTGTAGAACCCCGCATCCCAAAGAGAGAGAACGTATCAACAATCCATCCTTTTGTTTTATTATTCACATGGAAATAGTAAACTCCTTTGAGAAGTGCATGTCTGACGCGTACTCTAAAATTGAAAAAATAGAGGAACACGTTCGCTTCGAATAAAGCGCCACTATATCGAAAGCAGCAAAAATTCATGTCAAAAACTCTGCAGGAGCCTCAGTAAATACCTCTAAAGTAACTAAGACAACCCACAGTATCACGCTTAGTGATAATGCATATTTTAGATAGGCATTATAGATACATTTAGTGTAATTAGGTTGCATTTCTTGCTTGCTTTATTGTTAAATTGCATCTTGTGTTTATTTTAGAAAAGTTCGGATTCTGCGCAATTTTGTGTTTATCTCGCAGATGGAATCGGAACACATTTGGGAGATGCGATATCTCGAAGAGGAACACAAGATACATGGGAAGGAACAAGGAAGAAAGAAGCAAGACAAGACGAGAGAAGCCCGCAAAGGAAGCAAAGGTCACGGCGAAACTACATGCCGCGGGCGCCGCAGCTATTTCCGCGGCCGCAGCAGTGCCCGCCGCAGCGGGTAGCGAGGAAGACAGTTGCGGCGGGCGCCGCAACACTTGCGGCGGCCGCCGCACGTACGGCCAGCGCGCACCCATTTTTGGAAAACCCTAGTTTTTATCTATTTTTGTTTAGAGGCCGAATTGGATCTTTTTATTAGGCCTTTTATGTTATTTTTCAGAATCATTCATTCTATTCATTCAACCATTAGACTTTTTAGAGATTTTGAGCTACGTCTTCCATGAGGAACTAAACTCATCTATTCTGCCTGCAATTTGAAGCTTTATTCGGATTGATTGTGAGTTTCTAATTCTCGCTCCTAGTTTCCTATTTGTGAATGCTTCGACTTCTTTGTGCTTAATTAATTATTGATTTGTTCTATCTTGTCTGGCCAACTCGTTAGATCAATTCAATCGCTAAGGTTTTGTAGATTCCTGGTTGTGAACCTTAACCTAAGTGGCAAACTTATTCCTTTAGGGCTGGTTGAACTAATTGAATAAGTAGGAAGTTGAATGTGTTGTTAAATCCTTTTTTAGGGACTGCAAATACCTTGGCTAATCTCTGAACTTAAAGCTATCAATTGGGTTAAATCCTTCTTTAGGGACTGTTCGATTGATAAGGGTTGCTAGGACTGGTTGGACTAGTAACTATATTAGGTCGGGACAAGGGCATTCATAGGAAACATAATAGGACGAGAAGAAGTTACAAGGATCGCTTCAATCCAATAAAGTGGAAAATTGTAGGTGGAATTGCTTCTCTAAATTGTTTAAACCAAAATCACTTATTCTGCTTTCGTTAATTTGCTTTAAAAACTCTCACACAAAAAACCCCCAATCTGGTTACTTAATCAACGTTAAAATCACATTTGAGTCATAAATTTCCCTGTGGGATCGACCTCTTACTTATTACTATACTAGTTATAGGTTTGAGTTTCTTTGGCGGAATCAACGACAGGTTTCCCCTCCGTCAAATTTGGCGCCGTTGCCGGGGAATTTTTATTAAATTCTTGTGTGTTTTTAGTGTTGACTTTGGTGTGGACCGTCTTATATGGTCCATACCCGTGCTACTAATTCTTCTTTGTTACCATTTGATACAGAGATTGAAAGGACCCTTGCCGCTCTGAGGCGAGAAGTTCGTGATCGCTTTCGCGAACTCCCTTTTGATCAACAAGAACCGACAACAGAGATGGCTGACGATGCGAACCGCACTCTTAAGGAGCTTTCTGCTCCTGATGTGGCACAGCAACCCCTGACAATCCAATTTCCTGCGCTAGCAGAAGGGGTTAAATTTGAGCTTAAGTCTGGGGTAATTCATCTTTTACCCAAGTTTCATGGGTTGAGTGGGGAGGACCCCCACAAGCATCTGGCTGAATTCCATAGGGTGGTAGTTGGGATGAAACCTGAGGACGTCACTGCAGAGCAAATCAAATTGAGAGCTTTTCCCTTCTCTCTAAAGGATGACGCCAATGAATGGTTCTTCTATTTACCGCCGGGATCTATTACCACTTGGGCTGAGATGAAAAGAGTCTTCCTAGAGATGTACTTCCCTGCAACAAAGCTAAATGCTTTGAAAAGGTCTATCAGCAGCATTGAGCAGTACGCTACAGAGTCTATACATGAGTACTTTGAATGCTTCAAGAAACTCTGCGCCAGCTGCCCGAGCCATGGGTACTCTCAAAAGGATCTGGTCCTCTTTTTATTTAATGGTTTGACTGATATGGAGCGCAAGACGGTAAATTCTGCTTGTGGAGGAAATATGCTTAATAAGACACCTACCGCAGCTTGGGAGGTGTTTAGGGAGCTATCTGAGGGCTCCAGACAGTTCCTTTTGAGAGAAAAGCCCTCGGGCTAGGGGTGTACTCGCTGTTGATGCGCCTGTGGCTGCACTTCAGACGGATATGGCAGAGGTCAAGGAGATGATGAAACAATTGGTCCTTGATAGAAATCCTCAACAACTAAAGGCATGTGGTCTTTGCAATCAATTCACTCATCCTATGGACATGTGCCCGATCCTACAAGATCCTAATGTTGATTTGAATGCCATTGGGAATTTCGCCCAACAAAGGCCTAGACAAGGCAATTATGGAAATCCTGGGTATTTCAACAACAATAACTACAATAGGGGCTATCAGCAAGGCTACGGGAACTATCAAGCACCCCTCAATCAGCAAGGGGGGCAACAGGAAAGGCCTCAGCAACAATTCGAACCTCGAAAGGGAGGTCAGCAGCAGTCAAATGGGGATAATGAGGATCCACTGCAGAAACTGTCACGATTGGTCATGAGGAATGAAAAACAACAGTCAGAGCGGATGGAGAACCTAGAAAAGCAGCAATCCGATCGGATGACAAAGCTTGAGAATCAAATGAGTCAGCTCATTCAAATCTTAAGTGCTAAAGAGGCAAATAGTTCTGGTAAGCTTCCGTCACAGACCATTGAGAATCCGACAAAGGAGAATGTCAGTGCTGTAACACTTAGGAGTGGCAAGGAACTGGTTGTCACAAAGCAAAAAGACGATGAGGAGATAATGGACGAAGAAATAGAAATCATTGAAGGTGAAAACGGCCAAACGGTGGTGCGGCGCCCGCGACAACCCCTGCGGCGCCCGCCGACAGAGACGGATTCCAAGCCGCGCCCGCCGCAGGAGAAACCCGGCAAGCTGCGGCGCCCGCCGCATCACCTGCCGCGCCCGCCGCTGCCTCACCCGTCGCCGATTCGTCTCCTGGTACGTTTCCTCCCTTACCTCTTTCCTCTTCTCTCCCTCTTTCTCCTTCTTCTTCTTCTTCTACTCCTTCTTCTCCCTTACCTATGGAGACTCCAAAGCCCGTTCCGCCCTTCCCGGAAGCTTTGAAGGATACAAGGAGGTATGAGAACGACAAGGAAATCTTCGAGACATTCAGTAAGTGCGAGGTAAATATTCCTTTGCTTAATTTGATCAAAAACATCCCTCGATATGCTAAATTTTTGAAGGAACTTTGCACGATCAAGCGGAACCAAAAGCTAAAAGGTAAGCAAAAGGTGAAGGTAAGCGAACATGTCACTGCTGTCTTTCAAAAGCGTATGCCTGAAAAGTGTAGTGATCCTGGTATGTTTGCTATTCCATGTGTGATAGGTGATACTAAATTTGACAAAGCCATGTTAGATTTAGGAGCATCTATTAATGTTTTGCCTACTAGTGTTTATCATGCTTTGGGGTTGGGACCTCTGAATGACACTCGGGTAGTAATTCAACTTGCTGATCGATCTACTATCTACCCGAAAGGGATTGTTGAAGATGTCTTGGTTATGGTTGACAACTTGATATTCCCTGCTGATTTCTTTGTGATTGACATGGGTCCTGGTAACAGTGAAGGCCCTATTCTATTGGGCAGACCTTTCTTGAAAACTGCTAGGACCAAGATAGATGTCTATTCAGGATCTCTCACTATGGAATTTGATGGTCAACGAGTTGAATATAATATTTATGATTCCATGAAATTCCCATCTGATGATCCTTCTCTGTGCTTTATGGATGCTATTGATACTATGGCACAGGATTGCTTTGATTTGGAATGTATTGATGAGATGGAAGTTGCCTTACAGGCTCCTATAGATGAAATTGCTAGAGATTATGTATTGCCATCTGACTTGCAGGAGGCTATAGTAGCTTTAGACCATAGATCTCCCACATATGTGCCACCAAGGGGAGACCGCATCGAGCTGACCATTCCCACTGAAAAGCTTCTTCCATCTATTATCCAAGCGCCTGATGTTGAATTGAAACAACTTCCTACTCACCTTAAATATGCTTTTCTTGGTGAAAATGATACTCTACCTGTCATTATTTCTAACAAATTGACATTTGGACAGGAGGAGCGATTGGTGACTGTTCTAAAGGAGAACAAGGAGGCGCTAGGATGGACAATAGCAGACATTAAGGGCATCAGTCCTACCCTCTGCATGCATAGGATACTATTAGAGGATGATGCCAAGCCATCTAGACAACCTCAGCGAAGACTCAACCCGCCAATGATGGAAGTGGTAAAGAAGGAGGTGCTGAAGCTCCTTCAGGCAGGTATGATTTTTCCCATATCTGATAGCAAATAGGTGAGTCCTACTCAGGTTGTCCCTAAGAAGGGAGGGATTACTGTTGTTGAAAATCAGGATGGTGAATTGGTCCCTAGCAGGGTTCAAACTGGATGGAGAGTCTGTATTGATTATAGGAAATTGAATGCAGTTACTCGCAAGGATCATTTCCCCCTCCCCTTTATTGATCAGATGCTTGAGCGCCTTGCCGGCCGCTCCTTTTATTGTTTCTTAGATGGCTACTCAGGATATTTTCAGGTACCCATAGCACCGGAGGACTAAGAAAAAACGACTTTTACATGCCCCTTTGGCACTTTTGCATATCGCAGAATGCCTTTTGGGCTATGTAACGCACCTGGGACTTTCCAACGGTGTATGGTGAGCATATTTTCTGAGTATGTGGAACATTTTATTGAAGTATTTATGGATGACTTCACTGTGCATGGTGATGATTTTGATACTTGCTTACATCATCTGTCACTTGTGCTTAAGCGTTGTGTAGACACCAACTTGGTTCTTAATTCTGAAAAGTGTCATTTTATGGTTGAGCAAGGTATTGTGTTGGGTCATATTGTATCTAGCAGGGGTCTTGAGGTAGATAAGGCTAAAATTGATGTTATTCAGTCTCTACCTTACCCTACCAATGTGCGTGAGATTCGCTCCTTTTTAGGCCATGCAGGGTTCTATCGCAGGTTTATTAAGGATTTTTCTAAGATTTCTGCACCTCTGTGTGATTTATTGAAAAAAGAAGTAGCTTTTGAGTTTGATGACAGGTGTAGAGCATCTTTTGATGAGCTTAAAGGTCGCCTAACTAGCGCTCCTATAATCCAAGCACCCATATGGTCGCAACCTTTTGAGATTATGTGTGATGCTAGCGATTACGCTGTGGGGGTTGTTTTGGGACAAAAGGAAGGAAGGAGCTCGCATGTCATCTACTATGCCTCCATGACTCTGAATGGAGCACAAAGGAACTACTCAACCACTGAGAAAGAGCTTCTGGCTGTGGTCTTTGCACTGGAGAAATTTCGCTCCTACCTCCTAGGAGCTAAGGTAATTGTCTTCACTGATCACGCTGCTCTCCGTTATCTATTAACTAAGAAAGAAGCGAAACCAAGATTGATTCGATGGATTTTACTTTTGAGTGAATTTGACATCAAAATCAAAGATAAGAAAGGTGCAGAAAACTTAGTGGCGGACAACCTCAGCAGACTTGTCCAAGAAGAGGACAAGCCGGAAGATCAAAGACCTATTCACGGTGAGTTCCCTGATGATACACTGTTTTACTTAACTCACACATCTTCGTTGCAGCTGCAGGAACAAACAAGGACGGAGAGTCCTGATGAGGTAAGTCCTGATATTTCTGAATTGTTGATGGGTGTCCATACTCCTCGACCTTGGTTCGCCAATATGGTGAATTTCTTGGTCACGGGAGAATTTCCACCGAGATTTACAAAGGCTCAAAAGGACAAGATTCGACATGACTCTCGCTTCTACGTCTGGGATGACCCCTACCTTTGGAAACATTGTGCTGATCAGGTAATTAGGAGGTGTCTGCCGGACAATGAGGTACAATCTGTCCTTACCTTTTGTCATGCTCATGAATGTGGAGGCCACTTTGGTCCTCAAAAGACCGCTAGGAAAGTGTTAGAAGCAGGTTTCTTTTGGCCCCACTTATTTAGAGATGCTAATGCCTTCTGCAAATCATGCGATAGATGTCAAAGGGTCGGGAACATATCTGCTAGGAATGAAATGCCACAAACAACTGTCATATTCTGTGAAATTTTTGATGTTTGGGGTATCGATTTTATGGGTCCCTTCCCTGGTTCTTTTGGGAATTTATATATTTTGCTTGCGGTGGACTATGTCTCCAAGTGGGTGGAGGCAAAGGCCACCAGAACTGATGATTCTAAAGTGGTTGCAGATTTCCTGAAAGACACCATTTTCGCAAGATTTGGGGTGCCTAAGGCTATAATTAGTGACAGAGGGACACATTTCTGCAACAGGACGATCACTGCCCTGTTAAAGAAATATCATGTTACACAGAGAGTGTCCACTGCCTATCATCCACAGACCAATGGTCAAGCGGAGATATCAAATAGGGAGATAAAGACCATTCTGGAGAAAACAGTGGCACCAAACAGAAAGGATTGGAGTCTAAGGCTCAATGACGCTCTTTGGGCCTATCGGACAGCTTATAAAACCCCTATTGGTATGTCCCCTTATCGTATTGTCTTTGGAAAAGCCTGTCATCTTCCTGTAGAGCTTCAGCATAAGGCATATTGGGCTGTAAAGAATTGCAACATGAGGTTGGATGAAGTGGGTGGATTTAGGAAACTTCAGTTGCAAGAGCTAGAGGAATTGCGTCTGGATGCTTACGATAATGCAATGATCTATAAGGAGAAGACAAAGGCTTGGCATGAAAAGCATATTCTGCGGAAAGAGCTAGCAATAGGAGACAAGGTCCTTCTATACAAATCACGCTTGAAACTCTTCCCTGGAAAGCTTAGATCAAGGTGGGAAGAACCATACACCATCTCAAAGATATTCCCTCATGGAGCAATTGAACTCTATGACCCTAAATCTCATGAGCTCTTTAAGGTCAATGGGCATAGAGTTAAGCCTTACTTTGAGAACGTACCACATAATGAAGAAGAGGAGTTGGTGCTTGCTGAACCAACCGACTAGGCCACTCAAGGGCCATCACGTCGAGCCAACGACTTAAAACAAAGGCGCTTCTCGGGAGGTAACCCGAGGTAAGTTCCCTATCGTTCTCATTTTTATTGTTGTTTTAGTTAATGACCATTAGCTAATCTAGGAGTAATCATATAGGTAGTTAATTAATTAACTTAATTTATAAAAAAAAAAAAAGAAAAAAAAAAAAAAATGAATAAACCCGAGTACAGCGAGCGGCGGCCGCCGCAACCCCTGCGGCGCCCGCCGCACCCGCTGCGGTGCCCGCCGCCGGGAGGCTGTTTCAAGCGGCACCCGCCGCAAGTAAACACAAGAGAGTTGCGGCGGCCGCCGCACCGTCTGCGGCGCCCGCCGCAACGGTACCCCCATCTCGGACTTTTAAAAAAAATATAAAAAATAAAAAAAAATTGTAAAATAAGTTAAATACATACATACCTGTACACCCGTGCTACCTCTTCCAAAACCCTACCTTCACCAAAACCTCCATAGCCACACCAAAGCTCTTTTTTTTTTTTCTCCTCCCCACCACCAAATCCGACCACCTTGCCACCTATTTCCATCTTTTTCACCTCCTCTTTGCCGGATCTAGCCCCCACAGTTCCGCTCTCCACCGATTCCGTCTCCGAGATGCCGAATCCCGTGCTGCGCCCGCCGCTTCACTTGCTGCGCCCGCCGCCGGCCTGTTCTCCACCAGATCCGGAGCACTGCAGCCCTAAATCCCCGAAAATCTTCAAGTTTCCTACCCTTTAAACTCTCAAGGTATGATTTTCTTAACCTTTTCTCTCCATATTTGAGATTTTTTTTAAATGTGGATTGGAACTAGGTAGAGATTTGATTTTTGGGTGTTTGTTCATTTTGTAAAAGTGGAAATTTGTGTTTTACATGTGTTTGGAAATTAGGGGAATGAATTTTTATATGATGGAAAGGCTGATTTTGGTTAGGGCTATAAGATTTGGAGTTGAAATTTTTGTGAGAAAAGGTGACATTTGTGTGGGATAGTATTATTGTTCTTTAAAGTTTGATATTTGTGGAAGCATGAAATATGGGCTGATTTTCCATTGTTAATGTGGGGCTAATCTTAGAGCTTTTTGGTGTGAATTGAATATATGAGGTATGATTATTGATATATTATGAAGTGTTCTTGAGCTTGGGTTGCTTATTGGAGATCTTGAGCCACTTGTGATGTGCTTTGCGTGTGTGTTTTATTTGGCTTGGATTATGTTTGAATTGTGCTTGGTAGTGTTGAAATCTGAATCTGTTTGGGGATGTCAATATATACTGCTGGAATTTGTTACAGATGGTGCGCAGACTAAGAAATGCATCCGACGAGCAGAGGAGGATCTTTAAGAATTTCGATGCTAAGCGCTTCGTTCAGACGAAGTTCTTTCACACCCCAGCACTACAGACGCTGGGGATGTTGGATGTTACTCACCAGATGCTCACCCATGGCGGGTTGGGGGGTTTTCTGAATCGAAGTGCCCCGACCTACCCCGAGCTCGCATGGGAGTTCTTAGCTACATTCGAGAGGGTAGACGATTCTAGGGTTCGGTTCAACTTGTTGGACCAACCCCATGTCTGCACGCTTGACAACCTCCGCCAGCAGTTCGGGATATCACAGGCGGCCACCCCAAACTGGTCTTCCATGACCACCGAGCAACAACGCCATGACCTGTGGTTCAAGGCTACTGGAACAGTTTTTGATAGCCACAAGGGGGAATACAACTACAGTTTTGTCCACCCTTGCTTCCGTTTGGTCCACAAGGTCTTAGCTATGGCCTTTAGCGGCAGAGGAGATGTCAACAAGGTATACGCTGCTGATCTCGCTTGGTTATGGAGCTTTGCTCCCCAGTCTCATGGTACACCAGACTGGGTTGAGATTTTTATTGAGAACTGTTTGAGGATCCAGGGGGCCAAGTCAGGCAGGTTTGGCTTGGGAGGCATGATCAGCCTTGTAGCCTACCAATACTTATCGCCTAAGCAGTGCGGTACCCCTATGTCTGGTGGGTACACCTACACTACAGAGCAGCTTAGGAGGGCGGTTGTGCTCGAGGGTAATGATGGAAGGGGCTGGATTTGGAAGTCCGGAAACCGTGGAGAGCACCGATTGAGTCTTCCCAGGCTCCTACCTTATGGACCTTCCGACAACACCCTTTACATCGCAAGCGATCAGGAGCAGGCTGCGGAGGAGGTTCCTGAGGATGATGAGGACGAGGATACCCCTGTAGCGACAGATTATCATATGGGGGATGCACAGCAGGATGCTGGCCCGTCTGCAGGCCATCGCTTCGCGTCTGATGAGGGCGACTCTTTGCGGGACTATCTGGCCAATGAGTTCCATCGTATTTCCTTATGCCAGGACGCAATTGAGTTCACCCTCAGCGACCTCGGTCGCTCTGCGAGGGAGTCGGATTCCAACATGGCGGCAATGCGGAGTGAGACAAACTACCAGTTAGAGGAGATGCGGAGGGAGCAACAGTACTACTTCCGCCAGCAGTACCCTCACATTCCGCCATACCAGTCGCCGCCTTACCAGCCTCCGCCTCAGTGATGGTTAGTTCTACCCTCTTTCACTCTGAATTTTTATGATTATTTTAGTGGTCTGTACTGTTTCAGTGAGGACACTGAAAATTTTAAGTGTGGGGGAGGAGACTTTTATGTATTTTATGTTATTTCTATTAAATTTTAGGACATGTTTAAGTTTCTGAAGATGTTTAAGTCTGTAATATTTAGTTATTTTAAATTCTGCATTTTCTGCATTTTATTTAATTTATTTTCTGCATTTTCTAAATAATAATAATAAAAAAAAAAGTATATTAAATTTCGAAAATTATTAGAAATAGAGCATGCATTGCATATACGTGTTATTCAAATACACATCTTGCTTAGTTTGTCCTCTATTTTAAATTTCAAGCATGATTCATACAAATCCCATGGAGTTCTGGATGTTTTGATTATTATTTCTATTTGATTTTTGTGGAGCATGAGCTAGCAAATATAATTGAGCATGTATGATTGAGCTAAAGTATGATTGAATCCTAAAAACATGACCCTGTGAGAATGTTTGGCCTTATTTGAATTCTTTTACTCAATTGTGTGAATTACTCGCCTAATGTTGCTACCTCTTGGCATTGACTGCAGTATCTATTTCTAAAGACCGACTCACATGTTTGTTGCTTGCGGAGTTATGTTTATATTTTGAGTCTATTATTTGAATTTTTGCATATTTAGTGAATAAGGTGGCAATGGTTGATGCACTTAGTAACCGGATCTATGCATGACACCCATGGGTATGATTCGCGCAAAAAGTTGTTGAAAACTATCCACTAGGAAAGAAAGCTTGATCATTGAGTAACCAGGTTCATTCATGACACCCATGTTTGCAACTTGCATCAAAAGGTGTTCAAGTGGACTTCATATTAATAGTTGAGGTGTTGATAGACTGGGGCCATTCATGACACCCATGTTTGCGCTTCGCGTAAGGAAAGCACCAAGATAAGAAAAAGAAAAAAAAAAAAGAAAAGAAAATCAAAGAAAAAGGAAAAAAAAAAGTATTGCATTTTATTTTCTTTATGTTGTCCCGCAAGTAATGACATTTTGGTAGATAATTGGTGATATGGTGGTCAATGTCTATGAGCTTAGTGCATTATTGGTTTGGGTTGAGAGTTGTACCTAAAAGCCTAAACACATGAGTGAAACACATATTTCTGGTGAGGTTGGATGATGTCTACTTCTAAGCTTTGATCACCTGAATACATGCTATGACATTTGTTTGCTTGGTTTATGTGTTCACCTGCTATGATGTTGCTTTTTGGTAATGTTGAAACTTGAAGGGATTTCCTGTGGGATACATTGATTCATGTTCATTCTATCATTGCTTGAGGACAAGCAAAGGTTAAGTGTGGGGGAATTTGATAATGCATATTTTAGATAGGCATTATAGATACATTTAGTGTAATTAGGTTGCATTTCTTGCTTGCTTTATTGTTAAATTGCATCTTGTGTTTATTTTAGAAAAGTTCGGATTCTGCGCAATTTTGTGTTTATCTCGCAGATGGAATCGGAACACATTTGGGAGATGCGATATCTCGAAGAGGAACACAAGATACATGGGAAGGAACAAGGAAGAAAGAAGCAAGACAAGACGAGAGAAGCCCGCAAAGGAAGCAAAGGTCACGGCGAAACTACATGCCGCGGGCGCCGCAGCTATTGCCGCGGCCGCAGCAGTGCCCGCCGCACGTACGGCCAGCGCGCACCCATTTTTGGAAAACCCTAGTTTTTATCTATTTTTGTTTAGAGGCCGAATTGGATCTTTTTATTAGGCCTTTTATGTTATTTTTCAGAATCATTCATTCTATTCATTCAACCATTAGACTTTTTAGAGATTTTGAGCTATGTCTTCCATGAGGAACTAAACTCATCTATTTTGCCTGCAATTTGAAGCTTTATTCGGATTGATTGTGAGTTTCTAATTCTCGCTCCTAGTTTCCTATTTGTGAATGCTTCGACTTCTTTGTGCTTAATTAATTATTGATTTGTTCTATCTTGTCTGGCCAACTCGTTAGATCAATTCAATCGCTAAGGTTTTGTAGATTCCTGGTTGTGAACCTTAACCTAAGTGGCAAACTTATTCCTTTAGGGCTGGTTGAACTAATTGAATAAGTAGGAAGTTGAATGTGTTGTTAAATCCTTTTTTAGGGACTGCAAATACCTTGGCTAATCTCTGAACTTAAAGCTATCAATTAGGTTAAATCCTTCTTTAGGGACTGTTCGATTGATAAGGGTTGCTAGGACTGGTTGGACTAGTAACTATATTAGGTCGGGACAAGGGCATTCATAGGAAACATAATAGGACGAGAAGAAGTTACAAGGATCGCTTCAATCCAATAAAGTGGAAAATTGTAGGTGAAATTGCTTCTCTAAATTGTTTAAACCAAAATCACTTATTCTGCTTTCGTTAATTTGCTTTAAAAACTCTCACACAAAAAACCCCCAATCTGGTTACTTAATCAACGTTAAAATCATATTTGAGTCATAAATTTCCCTGTGGGATCGACCTCTTACTTATTACTATACTAGTTATAGGTTTGAGTTTCTTTGGCGGAATCAACGACAGGTTTCCCCTCCGTCACTTAGGCCGGGTCGCAACTAAGGGCGATAAAAACTAAGCTAGAAACGCCCCTTGAGGGGTATAAAAACCAAAGAATGAAAGAGTAAAAACATATCAACAACTTCCTTCAAGAGTGGAACCCGGAGTACCCCCCAGAGCTTTCTACCGAGTCATCATGAGGAAAGAGCAACTCCAGACACTTCCAGTTCCCTTAGTGTACGTCCTGATCGAAGAAGATGCACACACCCTAGCCAGGCTCTGGTCTCGCTCTGACCAGGAGCACGAAGTCAAGGTGGAGAGGGATGACGATGGGCTATTCTAGTTGACTCAAGGATGGTTCGAATTCACCCAGGAGAACCGAGTCCACGTGGGATCCGCTCTAATCTTCACCTATGTGGGAGATTCAATTTTTGAAGTCGACATTGTAAGCCCTGACAGCGACGAGAATGGAGAGGTAGGACACCCCTGATCTTTTAAGTCATGTAGCTGCATAATCGACCCTAGTATGATGTATTAAGTTTAAATGGATCTGCATTTCGAGCACCAAACCTATTTCCGTTTATTATGATTAATAAAAGATCCCCATTTAAGCCTAATCAAGGTTACAAAGCAAAATAGATAGAAAATGAAGATCATGGTTCTGCTCCGAGTCACATGCGAAGCAAAACCCATGAATAAACTACAAACATACTTAACTAATTATTAGGAAATCAACAAGACCCACTTCAAGAAGACGCGGAGCTGGGATTAGCAACATCATCATTCCTAATCTCGCGACGCGGAAAAACTTTAAAAGAAACATTGCCCCTATGAAAAAACATCATAGCACTGCCTATCCCCAGATTATGAAGGATAAGGAAATCTTCTCATCCGCGTTCGAGTTGAAAAAGACCGTTTTCGCTCCAAGATACTGCCACTGGGAAGTCACGAACTAGATAAGAAGATAGGAAAGCCCATTCCGGTGGCAGCCGCCCGTATTCTGCCTCAAACTGAGGTGGTAAAACCTGCACGTGATCAAAAAACATGAATCAAAAAACTGTTTTAAACTTTCTTAAGGAAATCAAAAAAGAAGCTCACAAGTCAAGAAAGCTGATCCGCAGTCTCTATTCTCTAGAAAAAAGCCCAGGGATTAAAACCCCCTTAAGTCATGATGCCCAAGATAACGTAAACAATTATAAAATTTCGAGAAATAATAGCCATTCTAAGAGGAGTTGGTCCTTAAAAAGGAAAACCACATCTTACGGATTAAAGACAAGTGGAGGGAAAGCTGTGTACATCTGAGCTGACCCTCTCCACACTTGGGAAAGACGCAAAGACATTGACGAGCAAAAATTTATATAAACAAAGCGTTAAGTCTAAGTTTCAAGCCAAGCTTTATAGGGAGCGAGTATCCCATGGAACACCAAAAAGCTGTAACAGGCGCCCAAGCTAAAAAGTTTTAGTCCTATAAAACAAACTAGGGTAGTCCTATAAAACAAACTAGGGTAGAACTCAAAGCATTCAAGTGGTTGTGGTCAATGCTTTGTTTTCATCATCTGCATTTTCAATGTCTTCATCCTCAGTGTCCGACTCCTCCGCGACCATCTCTTCCTTTGAAAGCCCCTAATATGCGCTTCTCATGCTTGGTTCAAATTTCTCCAAAGGAACCCCAGGATGAGCTGCAGAGCGCGACACACTCTCATTGATACCCGCGATCATCCCCTTCCGAAAATAACTAAAGCATCTGTCTTTTAGAATACTTTTGCCCTTTGGAGTGTGAAGACAAGCCTTAGCTACAGAAGACAAGAAAGATATGTCAGTCTCTGTTTTGATCCATTCGGAAGACAAATATTCTAAGCCCACGGGGGTTTGAAGCCATTGGAGAGCCACATCTTGGTCCGAACGAGCTTTAATGTTTTCAAGCTCCTGTTTAGTGATGGATTGCTCCTCGCGGAGAATCGAGTAATCCTCTTCTAGCTTATCAATGCTAGCTTGTTTTGTTTGAAGAAGCTTTCGCGAACGCTCCTCCGCAACCTTGAGCTCTTTAAATTGCAGGCGAACAACATCCAATGCAGATTTCAAGTCATCCCGTTCTTTCTTTAAAACCTCTACATTCCCTTTGGTTGCCTGGAGTTCCTCATGAAGATCCACAGATCTCTTCTTAAATTTCTCAACTGAAGCTGGTTCGCCAACTGTATTCCCGAGAATCCGCACCTAGTGTGTCAGTTTTCTAATCTCCGCGTCTTTCTTCACAAAATCCTCCTCATTACAAACCAGACGTCTCTCAACATCGGTTTGTATCACCCTCGGCTGGAACCAAAAGCAAACAAACATAGTAAAAGACAATCCATGAAACTTCTTTCACATAAAAAAGAGGAATAAGAAGTTGCTTTGAACGCGAAAGTAGCTTACCCACTGGTTAAGCCGATTGAATTGCGTCGAAAGGTTAACAGCGTCCAATCGCTTAATATAACCCTGCTCATTAAATGAGAGTTTTTTCACAAGGAAGGCAAGGGTGGCGAGATCAGCCATCCCAAATCCAGGAATTGGGAACTCGGGAAGATTCGCCTCGCCCTCAATAAAAAGTCCCTTTTCAGCCGCGGCAGATACCTCGGCAGCCTCGCCAACCTTCCTTTTCTTTTTGGAAGCTACAGGGGCAGACAAACGAGCACACTTTTCGCGGGGGACAGGAACTGACGAAGTAACTTCCACTAAGGCACCAGGTTCTTCAACCGCGGTAACATTGACAACCGGAGTCGTCTCAGAGGTTGGACGAGGGTCGCGGATGTCCGAGCTTTTCTTCTTTTCCCCGGCTTTCACTTTATGACGCTTCAAGAGAGAGTCTAGATCCATTAAATATGAGAACAAAAACATCAAAGTATGAGTAATCAATTGATATGAGCGGAACACAAAACATAAACATTAATCCCTAAGAAGAAGATTAATGAAAATAAAGGAGACACCTAAGCGCGGATGAGAAAGACTCAAACCAGCCATCTCAAGACGGAGAGCAGAGATCATCTCGGGCCAAGGAAACCTAGGCTTATGGGCAAATAGTCCTTTGAATTTAGAGAGTTTAGGAACTACCGGTTTTTTTCACAGCACAAAACCGTCTTGGAACTATTTAACAGTTCAAACCATTCCCTGATTTGTCGCGGACAAGAAACCACTTGTGCTTCAAGTTAGGTTTGCTAGAAAGCCTCTCCACATAGCCACAGCTAGAGTTACACTGATAAAACCTTGAGTCATGAGATCCCTTTTTTAAATAAAAAATGCTGAACATCAACTT
The DNA here is from genome assembly GCA_037127255.1 of Persicaria tinctoria. Classification (NCBI taxonomy): domain Eukaryota; kingdom Viridiplantae; phylum Streptophyta; class Magnoliopsida; order Caryophyllales; family Polygonaceae; genus Persicaria; species Persicaria tinctoria. The sequence continues at coordinate 62,630,748 of JBANSL010000008.1, read as the reverse complement.
TAGGGAAGGAGTAACCCCAATCTCCATGCACCTCATGATAAAACTAGTAAAAAACATCCAACCATTCGGGGCTATTTGAGCAGGACTCAAGTTATATCCTCCCAAAAATTCCGCAAAAAAAGGGTGCAGTGGAAGTCGGAATCCCTGAGATAAACTAGCCGCGTAGACAACTAAACAATCCTCGTATACATCTAGGCAACCTCCTCCTTGTTCAGGAAGGCAGAACTCCAAATCAGCAGGCCATGGAAAAATTTGAGAAATAGCTTCAAGATCAGCTAATCCAAGCAAAGTAGTACAGCCCCTAATTTCTTCAACAGAAGATCACCGCGGGCGAACTCTCTCAGCCACTGTCAAAGGACGAGTAGAAGGAGACGGCCGAGGAGTAAAATTCCCACGAAAAAGACAAGTGTCCAAGTCTTTAAGCTCGTACAGTGGGATATCCAGATCAGTCAGGTTTTCCTTGGAACGAATCCTTGCAGGAATTTCTGCCTCACCAACGGGGGAAGCTGCATAAGGAACCCAAGTCATTTCAGTTTCTTAAGCAACATCTATAGGATGAGAAGTAGAGGAAGAGCCCGCGTCATCAGAAGAATGAAGTCCCGATTCACCCGCGTCTACAAAATTATCATCTCCCGTGCGTCCCTTCGAAGAAGAAGAAACTGTGTAAGGAGAAGAATAGTAATTAGGGTCAGAGCGCTTCCGTCGCCTTCTCACCTTAACAGGACTGCCCGTAGGACCAACCCGAGCCGGGTTAGACGCGGATCGGGAAGAAGATGACTCCGATGAGGAGCCGCTGGAGCTAGAAGAAGAACTCTCGGAAGAGGAGGAAGAAACCTCTAGGGGTTGGCGCGGATGAGAAGACGATGCAACATCACCTCTCCACCCCTCTTCCCTTTCAAAATCATCCAGCGCGTCATGCTCTCCGCTGAGATTAGCCATTCCCAAAGAAACTAGAGAAAATCGTGTGAAGATTACACACGCGGATCAAAATTTCGATCAAAGGAAAAACAAGTTTAGAAAAAGAAGTCATCCCTAATTTTCGATCCACACACCAAAAAACTTAAAAAAGATAAAGAAGAAGAGACAAAAATTGGGAAAAAGTATGAAGTAAGAAGAACTACCTTGGTTTTTGAAGAACGCTACCGGAAACTTCAACCGAGAGGGAATCGGCAACTGAGTACCACCGCCGGAAAACTAAAAAGTAGAAAAGAACAAGATTTGGAGAGTCAGAAGAGACAAGTGGGAAGTAAAAAGAAACGGAACGGGGTAATTTATAAAGAAGTTACCGACCGTAGAACTTCCAAAGACAAACTAGGCCTGATGGGCCCTTAATGAGCCTTCACAAAAAACTCTAGCCCATTTTTACATAAACAGGTGCGAGAATAAGACATTCTAGACGATCAGATGTTTTCCAAACTAAGAATATCGACTCGCGTCAATCCCATTCGGAATCAACCCGGCCCGAGGAGCTGTGACGAAACCGATCAAGAAAACATCTAAAAATAAATAAAGAGAAGTAATGATGAGGGAAATTAAAACTTCATAAAGACATCCGCGGTCAAAATTGGGTCCCCCACCTTCAGGGCCATCTCATCCGCGGACAAGAAGAGAGGGTACGTGCCCAACATGCCCACATTCCACGGGTAAGACACGTGTCGATCAAGAGACGACACGTGGCGGCAGCCCAGAGACTTCTCGTCAACTATAAAAGGGAAAAACTTAACATAAGAAATGGACTTTTGGCCGCCAGAGAGAGAGAGAGAGAGAGAGAGAGAGAGAGGGGATAGCGGACTAGAAAAGATACTTCCTGAAGAATAAGATCCAGAGATAGAGAGATAGAAGTAGACAGAGAGTGAAAGATCTTAATTAGGGAGAAGAACCGCTCCGCGGATAGAATCTTCCCTCATCTGCGTATAACTCAATGGGTCTTTCTCGTAAGACAAGAGTCTGAAGTGAGGATCAAGCAAGTCGTGATTGTCTTCTCGCGTCCAACGGACGGTGGCAGGTAAATGATTGATCCCCATTTCGTTGACGAAGCCTCGGCATGGAGATACTTTTGTTGGGATACTTTATCTCCCGCGGCACAGGTTGGGCCGTACCGAATTTCTTGGTGCGGGTCAAGTAAGCCCGTCGGGAGTGTTTCGGATCCCACGAAGTCCACCTCTGGGTCCCGCAAAAAATGGAGGCCTTATTAGATCGAGTTTTGTCAAGTACGACTCAGGGTCATCATCAGACTCTATACATCGGAAATGCACCTCCGTTGACCTCTTAGACCTGCGACGACACTGCACAGAAAATAAAGTGTGTGGAAATAAAATGTGATACTTCATGTGCTTGCAGTTGCAAATGTGACGTTCAGCCGACACATTGTGTCTGGTCACTCTAATAGTGTAACGGGTGCCGTTCGAGAACTCAACTTCCTTGACGAAACTGTAGGGAGTTGAAGGCATGGTTGAGGGCTTTTGACTGTTGGGTGTTTGGGGTGTATGGGTGATGTGGGGAGTGGGGGGACCGAAGGCCGGGGTTTATATGGTGTCCCCAATTAAACGGAACAGCTACCGACAGACTCTTCAGGAATGTTTATGTATACCCGAATCTGCACCTGCTGGAATGCGTATGTCGTCATCTTATCTTGGGTAAGGCGCACTACTGTATCAACTGCATATTGTGCTACTCTGCGAAAACGCGCAGAAGACACGTCGTCGTACAAAACGATCAACATATACTTTATCTGCTCAGTGATCCGTATATATATATATATATATATATATATATATATATATATATATATATATATATATATAGGGTGAGGTTAAAGTGAAAAAGGGGCTTAAGATGAAAATTTCTCTTAAAGTAAAAATAGGGAAGGGATAAGGCGCGGGTTTGATTTAATAATTAAAAAAAAAAAAAAAAACAAACAAACAGATCTCGGATGGCGACGAGGACCTCGGAGGCATAGAAGCGGACGGAGGCGAGGGGGAAGCGGCGGAGGGAGCGGCGGCGGAGGCGGACCAATGGGGTCGTCGGAGGCGAGGGGGAAGCTCGCCAGCACCGAGACGGCGGAGGAGCTTGAGGTGGCGGAGGTGGAGGCGGCCGTCGGGGGAGAGGCTGGAGGCGGCGCGGATGGCGGACCAATGGGGGTCGTGGCGGCGGTGGGAGGGGGTGGAGACGACGGTGGAGGGGGCGGAGGAGGTGGAGAGGCTGTCGTTGAAGCTGAAGGCGCGGGCGCAGGAGGTGTAGCATCGCCGATCTCTTTGACTGTAGCAACACAGGAGGAGGAAGAAGAAGATGCTGAAATTACAAAAAACACCCCATATTTTCATTTCTATAATTATTGCCCTATTTTAATTGTAAAAATTACAAATTTTATGCCCTAATTTTTATCGGGTTTAAATTCTATAAGATGCATCTTCAATATTCTAAAGTGCATAAATAATAAATCAACTATTTAGATTGTTTGAATGATTTAGGTTGAGATTGAAAACCTAGGGTTTTATTTAGGAGCGGAATTTGGGGCTTTTTGCCAAAAGCCAAATTGATTGAAATTGATGATATGGTTGTGTTGTTGGGTTGATTTTGAGCTAATTTCATGTTCATATAATTGTCAAATTGTTTATAGATCATTAGCTAATTGGATTTTAGAATTTTTTAGTGCGATATGCTTTAGAATTTGGGGCTTTTTTCCAAAAGCCAAATTGATTGAAATTGATGATATGGTTGTGTTTTTGGGTTGATTTTGAGCTAATTTCATGTTCGTATCATTTTCAAATTGTTTATGGATCATGAGCTAATTGAATTTTAGAATTTTATATTGCGATATGTTTTAAAATTTGGGGCTTTTTGCCAAAAGCAAAATTGACTGAAATTGATGATATGGTTGTGTTGTTGAGTTGATTTGGAGCTAATTTCATCTTCATAGCATTGTCAAATTGTTTATGGATCATGATCTAATTGGATTTTAGAATTTTATTGCGATATGCTTTAGGTCGATTAGGTTCTTCTATTTTAGCATGAAAATCATAATTTAGCCTATTAGCTCAATTGGTAGAGCAATGTGCGTTTGCACAAAGATGTGAGTTCAAATCCCACATATGTTACATAATAGACAAGAGCGCAAAAATCGCAAATTGTTAATCATGCACATTATAATCTTAGTTATGCACAATTGTATACTACTTTTGCACAATCCTATCTTACTTTTGCACAATTGTATTATTAGATATGCACAACATAATGTTACATTTGCAAAACATAGTGTTATATTTGCACAACTTAAAGTTATATTTTGCACAATATAATGTTATATTCGCACAACATAATATTATATGTGCACAACGTAACATTATATTATTAGATATGCACAACATAATGTTACATTTGCAAAACATAGTGTTATATTTGCACAACTTAAAGTTACATTTGCACAATATAATGTTATATTCGCACAAGATAATATTATATATGCACAACGTAACATTATATTATTAGATATGCACAATATAATGTTACATTTGCAAAATATAGTGTTATATTGCACAACTTAAAGTTATATATTTACACAATATAATGTTATATATGCATTATATCATCTTATTTGTGCACATTATCATTTTATTATTGCACTTTATAATCTTATTCATGAACGGGAACACAAAAAAAGCAACAATAAATAGCTTATGCGGGATTCTGAACTCGAACCTTTGTGCATGGGCACATCATTATACCATTTTTTGAGCTAATAGGCTTTTAATGGCACATGTTGCATTAAAGTACAAAACTGTTATAAAATAGCGGTCCATAAAGAAAATTTTTGGTATGACACATTATGAAAATGCACATTTATAAATAATAACATTTATTGCATTATTTGTTCACTTTATATTTTGTAATCTCATCTTTTTCCCTTTTTAAAATAAAGACAAAAAGTGTCATGTAACATTCTTGTTGTATTTTTTTAATATTATAGTTGCACCTAACAATATTATTTCAAATAAAAATTACGGGCTAAAATCTGTAATTTTCATAATTGAAATAAGGGCAATATTCGTAAGAATGGAAAGTTTGGGGGGCGTCTGAAATTTATCCCATAATTAGGGTCATTTAACCATTTTCCCATTTACTAATAAAATTAGGCCCATTTACACCAAAATTAGGCCCATTTAGTAATTACTCATTTAATTAGGCCCATTTACCTTTAAATTAGGCCCATTTACATCCAAATTAGACTATTTTCACTTTAAGAGGGATTTTCATCTTAAGCCCCATTTTCATTTGAACCTTTACCTATATATATATATATATATATATATATATATATATAGAGAGAGAGAGGTTGGGTCATGTGTTAACAACTCTTACGGTGTTAAATGTTAACAAATCAATATTCGGCAAAATTTATCAAATATTCATCACAGTCACTCAATTATTCATCAAAGCTTTTGTTAAAATTAATCAAATATTCATCACAGTCCCTCAATTATTCACAATTTCCCAAATATTCATCAATATTCGGCAACATTTAAGAAATATTCATCACAGTAACACAATTACGAGATTGGGGATGGATACACGCGCAAGGGTTTGAGTTTTTTGGGTGATATTTTTTTTAATTGGCAATAATTATTAATTGAAATGAATCTCTTAAATGTTGTCGAAAAGCTTTGATGAATAATTGAGTGACTGTGATGAATATTTGATAAATTTTGCCGAATATTGATTTGTTAACATTTAACACCGTAAGAGTTGTTAACATTTGATCTGTATTATATATATATATAGTACGACGTAGGGTCATCGTCATACTATTTACGCCTGAACTGAAACTGTGTTGACCTCTCGAGGATGCGACAACCCTGCACGGAAAATAGATTGCATCGAAATAAATGTTTATAGTTCCTATGCTTGCAGTTGCAAGCATCATGTTCAGACGGACGACGGTGTCTCCCCACTTTAACAATGAACAGGTCCCATCACTGAACATACCATATTTAACAAAGCAATTTGGGCTTGATGCCTTGATGTGCGTTTCGTGTATGGCAGGTGACGTGTCTCGGGGAACAGGTGTTGCAGTATTTATAGATAGCCTAATTAACAACATCTGATTGGACGTTGCTATGTGGCCCGACGTTATTACAACGTCAAATCAAACGTTTTTGTGTGGCCCGACCAGACCCACCTTACAACGTCTAATTTGACGTTCTAAAGTGCCCACCCATGCCTCACTTCACAACGTCGGATCCGACAACGTTATATCGAACGTTGCATTAACCGCGAATTTGTAGGGGTAAATAGGGAGACTCGTACAAAGACAATTAATTAAAAGTGAATCGATGGATTACCATATACAATATCTCATTGTTTTCCAAAATCGCAACATTCCATTGGAGTGTTTTCCCATTTATCCCCCTTTTCTGTTTTTGATAATTGACCACCATAGCTTGCAATTTTGCATACCCGAAAATAGGGTTTTTTTCCCACTAGATTTCGGGCCCCCCTCTGTATCTCTTCTTTCCCTCTTTGCCAGCAAACAAGAACCTTTCAATGCGTTGGTTTCTTTGTGCTATCATTCATCTTTCATCCCCCCCCCCCCCCCCCCCCTTTTTTTTTTTACTGCTTTCACTGGTTTCTTTGCACCCCTCGTGATTCCATTTCATCCTCCATCTTCTTTTTCACTCACATGGCCTCTCACTCTCACTCTCACTCTCACTCTCAGTAGCTATACACCCACCTGTGGAATGCTCACAAACCCCCGTAATGACTAGTTGTAATTTCTCTCAGGCAAAACTTCGAACACTTGGTGGGCATTGATACGAAATTGGTGTCAATGGCGTCAATCACCCGCCGGTTATCCTCTCTTCTTTCGTTGTTAATGGCAGCTCTTCTTGTTCTTGGTAATGCGGAGCCGTCTGAGGATAAGAACTCCCTCCTGGATTTCCTCAACAAAGTCCCCCACTCTAACCGCCTCGATTGGAACGCTTCCGCCTCCCCATGTGACTGGATCGGCGTCGACTGCGACGCCTCTCGCTCTTACGTCTCCGCTCTCCGCCTTCCCGCCGTTGGTCTCATCGCCGAGATCCCCGCCGGCACGATCGGCCGCCTCTCCCAGCTCCGAGTTCTCTCTCTCCGCTCCAATGGCCTCCACGGCCCAATTCCGGATGATTTCTCCAACCTCACTCTCCTCCGAAGCCTCTACTTGCAGGAAAATAAGCTTTCCGGCAACTTCCCGGCGAGTCTTACCGGGTTGACTCATCTGACTCGGCTCGACCTCTCCTCGAACAATTTCTCCGGCGATATTCCGCCTTCGATCAACAACCTCACGCACCTCAGCCGGCTTTATTTGCAGGATAATAGCTTCTCCGGCGAGCTGCCGAATATCGACGCCGCCGGTGACGCCGGAAACCTCATCGACTTCAACGTTTCGAACAATCGCCTTAACGGCTCCATCCCGAAGTATCTGGAGAGGTTTCCCCAATCTTCGTTTAATGGAAACCTCCAACTCTGTGGCGTCCCACTGCCAGCGTGTGAAAACTCCCCCTCTCCCCCGCCGGCGGCCGACTTTGTCCCCTCGAGCCCCGCGATGACAGGACGCCACAAGAGATTCTCCGCCTCGGCGATCGCCGGCTTTGTAGTGGCCGCCGCGATCGTATTCCTCATCCTCCTCTTCTCCCTCGTTTTGTGCCTCAACCGCCGCCGGCAACATTCGTCCATGGCCCCGAAGCACGCTCCGGGGGAGGCGATCGGCGCCGTTGGAGCGGGAGGAGGAGGAGAGGCGGGAACATCGTCGTCAAGGGACGACATTACCAGCGGCGCCGTGGCAGGGGAAAGGAACAAGCTGGTGTTCCTCGGCGGCGGCGGGTACAACTTTGATTTGGAGGACCTGTTGAGGGCGTCGGCGGAGGTGCTGGGGAAGGGGAGCGTGGGGACGAGCTACAAGGCGGTGCTGGAGGACGGGACGACGGTGGTGGTGAAGCGGCTAAAGGAGGTGACAGTCTCCAAGAGGGAGTTTGATATGCAGATGGAGGTGCTTGGTGGCTGCAGCCATGAGAACGTGGTTCCAATTAGGGCTTTTTACTTCTCCAAAGATGAGAAATTGATCGTCTGTGATCACTTCCGAGCCGGTAGCTTGTCCGCCCTGCTCCATGGTATGTTTCTGTGCTTTAATCTCTTTCCAGTTCAGTTTATGGCGTCATGTGCTGATTGATTATTAGTAGGTACTTGTTTGTGCTCACAAGGAATTGATACAACACAAACCCTAAATTAGCTGGTGGAAATTAGGAGTTACTAGCTCTTTGTGCAATGTGAAGCTTGTGGAGTTGTGGTAATGGAGATGCAATTTGATATTGATTGGCATTCTTATGAAATTGTTTTTTTCTTTTCAAAAGTGATTTGCTCATGAAACTTTTGTTTCCATGGTTTAATCGCTGCAAAGCTAGTGATTTAAATGAGATATTGAGTGATGGAGGAGCGCAATCGGTTTGATTTCTCTGTTGAGCTCAACTGCTGGTTTTATGTTTTACTTTTAACAAACCTGGCTGTTTTGTTTGTGTTGCCTGTTGTGCTTGTCTTGGTTTGTAATGTTGCTTGTTCACATGATACATATATGTTGGATGCATATATGTATCATTGCAAGTTTGGGATTTTAGATATGAGCTAATTAAAGTAGTTTTTTCATGAATGGTTGTCCATAAAGGCTCATTTGTATATTTATGCCTATTTTAAATTCTGCCATCTTTGTGTGTGATTTCGTATATTCTTGACCTACCAAAATGTTGTTTATTCTATTTTTTGTTTTGTTTTTCTTTTGCTTTCTTGACATTTTTGACAAATTGCAATTATTTCATGAAATTAAGTCATTTTTCATGTTGGTTTATTTGCTTTCTAACTCCTTCAAGAGGGTATCTTTAACTTTTCCTGGAGGTTCATGCTATCATGATTCAGTTAACATTTTCTGTGTCTATTTTATGTTAGTTTAAAGGAGAAAATTGACAGTGGTGCTGGTTTTAACTTTTAAGGGCATTGATATAAGATGCTACCATAGGAAAATAATTTATTCCTACAGCTATGGTAAGTAAGTGCCCTAATTCAGGAACACTTTGCATTGAGGGATCCTTTCAGTTGGTATATATAGTGGACCTTTTTTTTCTTCCAATTGCACTTGTTCAACTTGAGAAATCAGATGATCATAAAACATACATTTTATGATAGTCATTGAGCACAACTACTATGTTTATCCACATGACATTGATCTCTTTTCCTCTTTATTATAGGAAACAAAGGATCAGGGAGAACATCACTTGATTGGAATGGCCGCATAAAGACGGCTATAGCAGCTGCAAGAGGGCTGGCATACCTACATGTATCGAGTAATGTGGTTCACGGCAATATCAAGTCCTCCAACATACTACTCAGAGAGGACTTTAAGGAGGCTGCTGTCTCTGACTTCGGGCGTAATCCACTTTTTGGGAACACCACCCCTCAGAATCGGGGTGCAGGTTATCGTGCCCCTGAGGTGCTCGTGACCCGCAAGGCCACGTTCAAGTCCGACGTGTACAGCTTTGGGGTGTTACTCTTGGAGCTCATAACGGGAAAGGCACCTAACCAGGTATGGTCCTTAAATTACTTAATTTTTTTTTTCATCCTGTTAAATTACTTAAATTTGATCTACATTTGTTTTAACATCCCAGATATTGATCTTTTTAGCCAAGAAAACACCAAATATTTCGTCTTTCTTGACACATTTGACAAAAATCCCTTTTGTGAAACATTGAAGTTTGAACCTTCCCTTCCTTGGATCAGCTCGGTCTTTGAAATCGGATGACATCTAATGTGAAACACACCAAATAAAATTCACTAAGATGACCATGAAAACACTAAAAATTTCGTCTTTCTTGATACATTTGTGACACTTTGAACCTTATCTTGCTCAGACCAGCTCGGTAGTTGAAATCGGATGACATCTAATGTTGGTAGTTTTGGTGGGTGAACTATGAATCATTTCTGATGTTGATGTTGATATTGATATTTGATACCGACATTGATACTGTTATTTCGTGTTGATCAGACATCCTCCTCCGAGGAGGGCATTGACATTCCCCGGTGGGTCCAGTCCGTGGCTCGAGAGGAGTGGATTGCTGAGGTGTTTGACAGGGAGGTCACGAGAGACGCCAATGTCGAGGAGGAGATGGCTCAGCTTCTCCAGATTGCCATCTCCTGTGTCCAAACGGTTCCCGATCAAAGGCCCACGATTGCCGAGGTGCTTCGAATGATGGAGGGGATCGCTCGGGGAGGAGCCGATGACGGTGTCCGACAGTCGTTGGATGATCCGTACGGAGGTTCCGACGGCCGGGTCCTGCCCGTGGAAAGGGTAGACATTTAAGCAATCAATCAATTAGAAAATGTACGATTTTTTTTTAAAAAAATTATTATTTATAAATTATTATTTTCCTAAATTGTTAGATTGTCAAGAATTTCAAGTGTTAGGGTTGAGTCTTTGCCCTTTGGTAATGATGTGAAATTGTGAATTATTCTTCTAGTTCAAACTGACCATCTCAGAATTTTATTTGTTGTGTTTCATTTCATGAAATTTGATTCAGGTTAGCAAGAATTAGGCAAATATATTTGAAATGAGTTATAAATATATTATATGGATCTATTAATATTACTAATTATGCTAGTATTTTGCTAACGTGTCACGCCCACGATTAAAGTTGAATTTTTTATTCAAATGGTATTTTCTTATTGGTCAATATTATTGCTGAAATTATTTGTTTCCTATTTGACATATATTTGTTTTCTATTTTTCATATGAAGATTATTTAAATTGATATGTTTATATCAATTTTTGATCTATTTTAAATATATTTATTTCCTTTTTTCATAGAAAAGATTATTACATTGATACGTCGGACCGTAATTTTGGATATTATCATTAGGTGTGGTCTTTTATATCATTATTTCATTAATATCATGACTTTCTTTATACATTTCATTCATATCAATAATATTATATATTTCTTTTTTAAAATTTACATATATTATACAATATAGACATAAAATTTTATTGAATTTTTTTTAAACATTTTTGAAGATAGAAGCAAAACATCATTAATTTTAAGAAGAAATTATTTTTGCACCTTTTAACCTTAAAAAATTGAGGAAAATAATTATCCAAAATGAATATTTTAAATCTATACTTACTCTACACATTCTACATGAAATCTATATAAATTTTTAACAAAAGATTTTTTATAGATAAATTATATTTATTTTAAACATCTTAAATGACTATTTGGAATACAAAAAATAACATTTTAAGATCTACAAAAAAAAAATTGAAGAATTTTTAGAAAAGAAAATGTGAAATTTGCATATATTATCATTTAAAAATAAATAAATAAACACTCTTTTATGATTAATTTGGGTGTTTGGCTTCAGATATCGAAGAAAAAAAAATATTTATCCCTTAAATGAATATTTAACATCTATATTTATTTTATACACCCTAGATGCCCTTTATTATAATTTCAATATTTTAAGACCTGCAATTTTTTTTTATAAAGTTAGTAAAAATAACTAATTTGTCAATATTCGATTTCAAAAGTTAATTATAAAAACAATTAGAGCCATTTTTTTTTTACAATTTACTTATTTTAAAAGTTAATTAAAACTTGCAAGCATTACTTATTTTGCATCTTAGATGAGGCGCATTAGATCACTTTTTTTTATACCATTTTAGATGAGGCGCATTAGATCCCTCTTTCTAGCAATCTTTCTCATGAAAATAATGAATAAGTTATGTAAATTTACATAACTTCAAAAGTATTCGCACAATCATGTGCTTATGATTTTTTTTAATCTTTATATGACAGTTTATATTTTCTTTTTTAGTTTTATCCTAATGATTATAATGATATATGTATTTCAAATTATAATAGGTGGTGTATTTGAGTTTTATTACTACTTTACCTTATTAAATCATTTAAAAAATTATATTGTATCTCTTTCCAACTAATTTATAAATTTAAAAAAATACTTTATACATGTATTATTTTTGTTGTAAACAAGTATATATTAATACAGTATAGTATTATATGGATATATAGAATGATGTTCAATTTGAAATGAATCAAAATCTCGTGCATTCAAGGCACGTGTATTTAAAACACAAAATGTTGTATGTCAATTTACTTCGCAAATTGACATACACCATATCAATTTAAATAATATTATAGTATGAAAAATAGGAAACAAATATATTTAAAATAGGAAACAGATATTTTACAATTTTAGCAAAAATATGGACCAATAAGAAAAGACCATTTGAATAAAAAATTTAAGTTTAATTGTGGACGTGACACGTCAACAAAACGCTAACAGAATTAGTATTATTAATAATTAATAATAGATAGATTCTTCCATTCTATTATTGAAAATTATTATAAAGTTATAAAAATAGTTTATAGATTTTTTAATTAAAATTTAAATAAATTTATAAATTATTAACATTGTATAAAATTTAATAAAATTCCAATATTAATAATTAATGTTAAAGTTGATGTAACCTTTTCTTCAATTTTTATTTTGTTTTTTTTAAATGGAAATTTTTTGACTATAGAGCTGAGCTCTATCAGCCAAGAGCATCCTTGCGGATGAGACTGCGCAATAGAGAATCATCAGGAGTCAAGGATCCGTTAGAAGCAGAAGCGATACGTGACAAGCGATCAGCCACCAGATTTGCCTCACGGAAGACATGACGAATCTCAACAGAACCAAAGAAGCCCAGCGAGACTAGACTGTCCGAGACAATCATTTCAGAGTCTCCAGTAGGCTTCCCCAAACCTTTCAAACATTTTATTATTGTTAAGTTGTCTCCTTCAATGATAAGGTTGGTTATTTTCAGTTCTTTTGTAGCCAGAAGTCCCTTCCAGAGACCCAAACTTTCACAGCCACAAACCGAACTGATTGGTGATGGTCCGTTGCCAGTGAAAATAGGAGAACCTACGGAATCCCAAAGGATGTATCCATAAGTGCCCTTGCCATTAGCAGAGAGAGACCCATCAAAATTTAGTTTATAAGTTCCATTTGGTGGGGGTTCCCATTTCTCTTTCTCTTCGATATTGATCTTAGTTTGTCAACATTTGTGGATGATTTTTTGTTGTTTGCACAGTAGTCCGGGGAATCCAAATGTGATTTTTCGTAGTCCATGCCATTTCAAATTTGAAAGGTTGTAATTTTGGTTTGCGGTTATCCATGAGGTCCAAGGTGATCTGCGCGTGGTCTGATTTAAGAAAAGCATGGTTTTTCGTACAAAGGTTTAGGGATTGTTTTAGGATAGGGTGGCTAATCACAGCGTGGTCTAGTTTTTCAAAAATATTATCATTACCATGTTCATGTTTTCTCCAAGTGTAATTGTTTCCACACGTTGGGGAGTCCACTAGATTGTAAGTACTTATAGTATCTTGGAGTCTTGCAAATCTATTTGCAGATGGAACCCTGCCCCCCATTTTGTCGGTTGGCTCCAATATTTGATTAAGGTATCCTAGGATAATCAGCGAGTCCTTTGCATTGCGGATATAGTCTGAGAGAGAGGCCCAGAAAGAGTTTTTGTCCTTTGCGTAAGGTGTTGCATAAACGAATAAGATTTCGATGTTAATATTAAGTGTTGTGTTTGTGTAGTCCGCCTGAATGATTTGGTCCGTAGAGTTTCTAATAGTAAATGTTTCATTATGGAAAAGTGATTCTTTCCAAAGGAGGCAAAGCCCTCCCGCAAGTCCAATGGATGGACAGAAATGCATTCTGTCAAAACCCGGTTATCTCCAGCATTTGTCCGGAGGAGGGTTTGTTAATTTTTTTCCGGCTAGCATTAGGATTTTTATGTGCTCCGCTTTAGTAGTCGCTTCGATGTGGGTCCAAACATTCTTTCTGCTTAGGCCTCTAATGTTCCAAAAGCTAAACTTTATTATAACCTTTTGAGGGGGAAACAGTAGTTAGAAGGTTGGGAACCTTATTTATCAGAGTAGAGATTCTCCAATTAATGGGGATTTTGGTTTGTTCATGATCAGTGTTATAAGTTTCATCTATCCTTGTGAGTGCATGTGTAAGTTTTTGTTCGAGGATCACTAAAGCCGAAAATTCTTTGTTTTGGTTATGTTTCGAGCTGTTTTTGTTAAATGTTGTATCATTAATATAACAGTTGATATATAACTTAGGAGTGATGGGTCCAAGGCCTAAAGGATTAAATTGGGTCCTAAATAATTTAGAACCCAAATAGTGGTTTTGGATCAAGCATGAAACGTTAGAAAAACTAATATTCATAACAGAATCGGGGTAAATAACCATATTTATTAATCTGAATGACTTGTTGAAGAGTTTGTATTGTCCATGATTTACATTGAGGATGCAAGAGTTGGTTAGTGAATAAGTATCCACCAAATAGGCTATTAGATAAAAAGAACATGAATCATATTGTATGTAGTTTACAGTATAAAACATTGGTTTATAAAACAAAATAAGTGAACCACCCCACGAGCAGCTAGTATAAAAAGTTTTGAAGGTGGCACAAAGGAGCTCACTTAAGCTGAGAAGTGGCTTGGGGCAACTGTCATCCGAGTGGATAGCGTGGATCCATATCAGTAGTGTTGATTGCATGTGGGTGAGAATTCCTTGAGCTTGATTCCAATAACCACCATGGCAAATACCATGAGGCCAACCGAGCCGAGCCAGAAGCTGCAACGTATGCAAGTAAATATGTTGCTCAAGGGAATGACTCCCTCGAGCAAGATTAGTAGAGTGTTTTATAATAGGTTCATATTTGGAATTAGATAAATAGGTTTGGTTAATTCTAACAAGTATAGGACAATGATGTAGGTGTAGGTTAGGTGGTAACATGACAATGCTAGTTTCTAGCAATAAATAGGTATGTCTAAACTGAGATTGGGACCTGGAACAAAAGTAGTATGAAGCCAGAAATCTAGCAGTTGAATATTTAAGTAAGAGATCTTCATGACCAATGCCAAAGCATATAATCGAGGATTAAATAAGGTTAAAATTAAGTATAGCTATACAGTTATGATTGAAGCTGGTAGTGAAGTTATTATGGGTTTGTGACAATCTTACAAGTAACAAATTAGTGATATGATCAATAAGAAGCAATAAAAGCATGCTCTGGTAATACCATAGTTCATAATATGGATTTTGATTTATGACAAGAGATAGATTGCAATCATTTGGAGTAGCAAAGTGAGTAGGAAAGAGGCAAGCCCTAGAAACCCATAGCCAACAACAAACAATGCTCAAATAGTTATAACTAACCAAATACTAGGATATTATGGGTTTTTCACAATACAAATCAAGATTTTGCCAGCAATTAGAACTAGAGTTTTTTGCAAAGGCTATTGGATTAGTAGAGTGTTTTATAGTTGGTTCTTTTTTCGAATTAGATAAGTGATCTAGATTGATTCTAACAGATATTAGGCAGTTGTGAAGTTCTAAGTTAGTTGACAATAGAACTAAGAAAGTTTCCAACATTAAATTAGTATGGCTAGTCTGAGAGTGGGATTTAGAACAGCTAGAGTGGGATTCCAGAAAATCAACAGCAGAGGATTTTGGTAAGAGTTCTCCATGATCAAGGCAAAAGCACCCATTCATAGAAGAAATAAGGTTAAGAGTAGGTAGAGCTGTGCAAAAATTGCAATAAAGGATAATAACCTGGTCATTCATTAAGGTGCAAGATTCACAGCAAATCCAAGAGATAAAAATCAGATCATCCACTTGGAGAAAGACTGAAGCAGGGTACATAACTAGCATTAGCATATAGCTTGGGTTTTCAATGGTTGGTTGGGTGTCGCCTGGAGGCTTCCCGATTTGTGTGTCGCCCGAAGGCTTTCTGATTTGGGTGTCACCCGAAGGCTTCCCGATTTGGGTGTCGTCCAAAGGCTTCCCGATTTGGGTGGGGTTGGGATGCTCCGATGGAGCTGCAAAGCCTTTGTTTGGATTGATATCCTTATTAGAGATTACCAAAGGGTTAGACAAAGCCACACAATTTGAAAGAGCGTTAAATTGATTATAGTGGAAGTATATGTAATGAATAATCACATGATAGAGATATAGATGAATTTTGACTAATAAAGGATGGGAAGAATGGTAAGGGCCGTACCTGGGAGTCACCGATTGGGTGGAAAGGGGAGCAATACGAGGGATCCAAGTGCAAACAAGGAGAAATTTGTAAGATAGGCCAGAACCGGCAAGGTGAGACGCCGCCGAGCAAAATCCCCAACTGGAGGAGGCGAACAAGACGAAGAGCACCAAGACGAAAACCTGGAAGAATCGGGGGGAAGCTTCCAGAACACCACATCATCCGAGAGACCTTCCTCTTCAACGAACTCCAACCAAGGCTCACGGCCCACGTCGGCAGCGGAGGCAGCAGTAGCATTGCTGGAGTAGATCTTTTGAGATCCGTGATTAAGGGAGCCGGAGAAGCGGGCGGAGGAGTGGTAGTGAGGGGGAACGACTTTGATTTTAGCTAATCTTGGAGAAAGCGAGAATAATCCCTGATTTGAGTGGATGGGGATATATATCGAATAGGATATTTTCTTCAAGATTGAGAAATTTTTAGGAAGAATCTGTGCGAAATCCAAATGAGTAGCCCAAATCCAGAACCACAGACCTCTGATTTTGGAAAGTCTATGGGGATATGGCCGGTACAGAGCCTGAGGAGATTGATCGGAGAGATGGATCGAAAGGAGAAGGCTAGGGTTCTTGTTAGATTTTGGTTTGGGGAAGGTAGCGCGTGGGTAGGCGCGTTCTTTTTTGGTTTTTGGTCTTCATATTTTGTTATATATTCCCTATTCAAATGAGTAAACAACTAACCTTTTCTTCAATTTGTAACCACCTACATTGTATAGTTAAAAGGGAAAAATATTTTTAGAAAAATGTTTTTTTTTTCAAAAGTTTGCTTAAATATTAAAATAAAATTCAACAAAAATTTTAAATTTTATAATCCCACACTAATATAATGATAGAATTTAAAATATTTATCAGTTTATTGTATCCATAGTGGTCTTACATTTAATTAAAAACAGTGTGTTTGATCTATTGAGTGGATTGATCTTAATTATATTTATTAAAAACTGGATTTTTCTAAGGAAAGTATATCAATTTTTCGGATTATTGTCATTTTTTACATCTATTTTTTGGTTTATGTTTTTTTTTAGAAAAAAATTGCAAAATAGGCACTTTATTTGAACGTATTTGCAAAATGGTCGTGTTTTTGGACAATTTAGCAAAATGACCACTATTTAACCCTAATTCAATGTCAATTTCTCCCTCTAACCCCCTCTCTCTCGCCGTCTCCATTGCACTCTCTCTCTCGCCGTCTCCATTCCGCGCCTCCACCTGCCGCTGCCGCCGCTCCCCTCGTCGCCGGCCATGGCACCTCATTCCTAGTCGTATTCGCTGATGAGGAGCAACACTTCGCAGAGAGGCGATCCAGGCCCGAGCTCCTCGCTCCATCATCGTCTCCGTCTGCTCCCTCAACCTCCTGATTGTGCGAAGCCGGTCGAGGACAAGATCATGGACATCCCTAATTAGTTGTTGCTGCTGCCTTGTGTCTCGAATTGAGGTAAGTCTGATTGCTTTGCCCTTAGTTAGAACCATTTTATGTGGCCTGCAATCGCCTTCTCGTCTATCAATCTCGGTCTGAAAGAAACAAATTCTTCCTTTCTGAACAAGAATGACAGACTGTTGGAGACATCCAAGCTTTCAGAGGAACTCATCTTAGAATTGGAATATAAGAATATTGAGAATATTGAGCAACATCAGGAAGTGAATTCTCTATCAAAGCAAATCAAAAGGCTGAGGATGGGGATGTTCGAGTTGCTGAAGGTGCTAGACGTTGAAATGGAACTTGTGTGTGAAGACAATATTGATGAAAGAAATTTTGCTTTCCAAAGAAAAAAGTTTTGACAGCTAACACTACCTGTTGTTAAGTACATTTGTTGGATTTAAAACCTCTTGAGCATTTATTTTCTTGTGCTTCGTAAAGTAGATGAGTTGGAAATAAACATCCTGGACATGTTGAATCTTCTAGAAATAAAGAAAGAAGACAAATTATAGATCCTGTATTTCATAAAAATGTTGAAAGTTTCTAGTATTATCTTTTTCCCCTCTGTCCTTTTGTGTCTTACTAATAAAGATAGATACTCCGTATTATATTTTTTGGGCATCATGTTCATAAGTGTTGCTTTGCTTGACCCTGCACTGGTGGGAAATGCGTTGGTTGTCATGCAAAACTTGTTATGACCTTGCAATTTAAACAACTCATCTGTGCAGTGTCATACAATTGTTAGACTATTACTAATTCTTTCATTCTCTTTGCATGAGAAGATGCAGTAGGAACACAAACAGGGATAGATGAGGTTTTAAGATCTTCGTATTTGTTTTCATGACCTATAAAGGATCAAAATACTTGGTCTAATGTTTTAACCCGTGCTCTCATTGATTTTTATGAGTGTACTGATTTGTGTATTTTTATTTATTCAGCAAGCTCTCCGAAGATCTCCATCGCCAAATCCTTTTGTGTCATTCATAAGTGCAATAGGGACATTAGGTTCTGGTATCCTTGGCGCACTTTATGCTATGGCTCGAAAAGATAAGATTGCTTTGGTTGAAAAGATAGATTTGGTAAGTCATTTTTTGCAATTCATCCAGTTTCTTATTGCTTTAAATGTTTTTTTTTTTAAAAAAAAAATATTTGTCCATCTGATGCATTTATTTTCAATGCTTGGTAATTTTTTTTATTAGATGTTATACTCTGTTATGCTTTTCTTGAGAAAGGCGCGCGGTTAACATTCAGCGGACTGGATTATAGTAGATCAGTAAGATTGCCATTATCAAACATCCTGGATTGTTAGATGCTTCATCTTGATAACTGGGTCAAACATTTGTTTTGTATGGTTTACTGTTTACACTATGGTTGACATTGGGAGGAATCCCTATCAATTATGTGCATTTGTAGAAATAACAAAAAACCACATGTTTAATGGGTTCTGTCAACTAAATACCACCTAAGTTGAATATTTTGTTAAAAATATTCAATAGAGTATTCAATCTGATGGTATTTGTTTAACAATTTTGCTTCTGCTGAGTGGTTTTGTGGAAAGTGGGGATATTCAACTTCTTTCTTTTTTTTTCCTGTACTTGAACCCAATTCATACATATAGATGTAATGTTAGTACTTTAAATTGTGTTACTATTTGGAAATATATTTTTCAACAAGCGAACGGCTGAAAAGTGAATGAATAGACAGTCATTAGATGCAATGTTTGATGGGGTTCACTTTGATTGCAACTACACATAGTGTCAGCATTTAATCAGTCCTGTAGTCTCTCAATACATAATGGCGATTCACTCATAAATTTCCATACTTTTGTTGTGCAGCTGACAAACGAGACGAAAGAAAAAGATGCTACCATTGTTTCTAAGAAGAAGAACTTTGAAGCCAAGCTATTACAAGAGCAGGAACAGGGCAACAAGAAGCTGAGCGAGACCAAGGAAGAGCAATTCTCTCTGAAGAACCAGCTGAATTCAGCTAACAGTACAATTGCTGGGATCGAACGGATGCTACAAAGCGAAAAGACCAAAATCAAAGAGCTCGGAGTCCAAATTGATAATCTTCGTTCCAAGCTTTCCAAGACTGAGGAAGATAAGTTGTCTGTTGAAGAAAACCTGAAGGAGAAGAATGAGTCTGTGGCTTCATTGCAACACAGGATAAGCTTGTTGAGTTCGGAGATAAAGATTAAAGAGGAAGCTATCCGGCCTCTGAGCTCTTCGTTAGCTAGCAAGGACGCAGATATTGAGAACTTGCGTGCTGAATACGATAAAATTAGGGATGGGCTGGCTCAGGTGAAGGTGGAGAACACGGATTTGAAAGAAGAGCTTGGGAAGTTCAGAAATGAACTGAGCCAGAAGGATGTCTCGCTCAATGACCTAAATGTGAGACTTAGTTCTTTGGTATCCGAAAAAGATGAGCTAAGAACAAGCTATAATGTTGTTTTGAAGGAGTATGATGAGCTAAAGACGGCGTCATGGGAGAAGGCTGCATCCGATGCCAAGCTCTTGGAGGAGAAAGAGAGGGAAAAGAGTCAACTTGAAGAGGAATACAAGCTAGCGATTTTGGCAACTTTGAGGGACTCTATAGTCTGTAGCATCTCTCGAGAGTCATGTTACTCGTACTGAATTCAAAAATTATAACAACAAGGTACTTTATTTCTTTCTTCTGGTAGAACAATTCAACATTTCTAACTATCTCCTTGGATTACATTTGGTAGTGAAAACATTTCAACCTGGAAGTTTAGTTTTGAGTTTTTCATTTATTCCGTAGAATTCACAACAACATTCATTTGCGTTCACGTCTTGCCTTGCTGGTTAACTTGTTGGCTGATGTCTAAGCAGGATGCTTCCAGTACCAGTTCTCACGAACATAGTACAAATGAAGTCGTTGCTGATTCGGCATCAGATGGGATCTCCAACTTGCTGGACTTATCCCCTAGGATCAAAGCAATTGAAAGTAAGGTGATAGAAACGAAGAGGCTCGCTAAAGAGAAAAGTTGCAAACTACTAAAGTCTCAAAGCAGCAGGTCACGTTGAGGGAGTAGTGGCAGATCTAGCAGGCACATCTCATCAGAATCCATGGAAGAGCAACCCGCAGCTAGACATCATCGCCACAACACCAAGCAGCAAAAACCGGCTTCTTATCCCTACGAAGCTGGCGAGCTTCTGATGAAAGACATCATGCTTGATCAGGCGTCTGAAGCCTCATCGCGTTAGAAAAACAAAAGCGGTAGATACAACAACAACTGTCAGAGCGAGGATCAGATTCTTGAGCTGTGGCAACCCATGGACCAAGCAGGTAGCATTGACTCACAGTAATATTATGAAAGAAATCAATGATGTGATTTAAAGCCTATTAGCTCAAAATGGTAGAGCGATGTGTCATGCACAAAGATGCGGGTTCAAATCCCGCATAGGCTATTTATGGTTTTTTTTTGTTCTTGTTCAAGAATAAGATTATAAATTGTAAGAATAAAATCATAAAGTGCATAAATAAGATAATGATAAAATGCAAAAAATAAAATGATAGATATGAATAATAAAATGATGGTGCAAGAATAATAATTTTAAAATTGCACAACTGTATTTGAAAATCGCACAACTGTGTTTTAAAATTGCACAACTGTATTTTAAAGTTGCAAAACAATTAAGTTATAATTGCACAACTTTGTTTCCTAGCTACGAGCATAATTCTTAGAAACAAAACCAAGTTCCCCTAGTGCTGGCATTGTTTTTATGCGTATTTTTAGTGCTGACATCGTTTTTATACGTATTTTTTAGTGCTGACATCGTTTTTATGTGTAGACGCAGATTTTCTCATATTATAATTGCACAACATTAACTTAAATTTGCATAACGTACTCTTATATTTGCATGACAAAATGTTAAAAAAATAAATAATAAATAAATAAATAAATAAAACTAGATTTGGGTCATACTTGCACAACTTACGGTTATATTTGCACAATGTACTCTTATATTTGCACAACATACTCTCTTATATTTGCACGACAAAATGTTTTAAAAAAAACTAGACTTGAGTCATATTTGCACAATATACGGTTATATTTGCTCAACACGATCTTATATTTGCACAACGTACTCTTATATTTGCACGACAAAATGTTTAAAAAAAAAAACTAGACTTGGGTCATATTTGCACAACTTACTCTTATTTTTGCTCAACAATAGGTTATTTTTTGCACAACAATCGAGACTTGTGAAATTGTTTTCAACATGATTTTATTTTCTCTCAATATTATTTTAAGAGTTGCACGACTCTGTTGTAAGAGTTGCACGACTCTGTTTTAAGAGCGGCAAGACTCTGTTTTACGAGTTGCACGACTCTGTTTTACGAGTTGCACGACTCTGTTTTATGAGTTGCACGACTCTGTTGTAAGAGTTGCGACTTTGTTGTAAGAGTTGCACGACTCTGTTTTAAGAGTTGCAAGACTATGTTGTAAGAGTTGCACGACTCTGTTTTAAGAGTTGCACGACTCTGTTTTAAGAGTTGTACGGTCTTATTTTTGCTCATCAATAGAGTAAAATTGCACAACATGGGGGATTGGTGAAATTTTGCTCAACATCATCTTATTTTTACTCAACAATAGGTTATTTTTGCACAACAATCGAGACTTGTGAAATTTTGCTCAACATGATTTTATTTTCTCTCAATATAATTCCATATTTTCTCAATAAATTATTGCACAACATCATCTTATTTTTGCTCAACAATAGGTTATTTTTGCACAACAATCGAGACTTGTGAATTTGTTCTCAACATAATTTTATTTTCTCTCAATATA
Source organism: Persicaria tinctoria (assembly GCA_037127255.1). Taxonomy (NCBI): domain Eukaryota; kingdom Viridiplantae; phylum Streptophyta; class Magnoliopsida; order Caryophyllales; family Polygonaceae; genus Persicaria; species Persicaria tinctoria. The sequence continues at coordinate 62,608,336 of JBANSL010000008.1, read as the reverse complement.
ATTTCATACTTTCTCAATAAATTATTGCACAACATGCTCTTATTTTTGCTCATCAATACTTTATTTTTGCACAACTAGTGGTGAAAATTAGTGATGACACTGATATTAGTTACAATCAGTGCTGACACTGATATTAGTTACAATTAGTGATGACTCTGATATTAGTTACAATTAGTGATGACACTGATATTAGTTACAATCGAGTCATCTTTCTAAGTAATAACTTTGTGGTTCGGTATATATTTTTTCTGTGTCAGCACTTTTTTTTCTTCATGTCATCACATTTTTTAGAGTTGTACAACCGTATTTTAGAGTTGCACAACTTTAGTTTAGAGTTGCACAACTGTATTTTAGATTTGCACAACTGTATTTTATTTGTGTCAGCACCTCCAAGAAACACTTTTCATTCTATTTGTCTCCAATTCAAGTGGCTCAGTGCTTCAACCAAAGTTTACACAACCAATAACACGATAGCCTATATGGGATTTGAACCCGTATCTTTGTGTTTGTACACAACGCTCTACCGATTTGAGCTAATAGGCTTCACACATATGTGACCTAGATTTTCAGTGCATTGACGTTCATAGAGAATTATAAATGAAGTAGAGGAGCCAAGTCACCTAGTCAAGCAACTAAAGGTAGAAGAAAAAAATAGAATCCACAGGAATAGATTAGTTAGTATATGAAAAGGTGTGGACATAGCAAACGAATGAACACCTTCATTGTACGAGTTCCAAATTCTAGTTAACTAAAACTACGATTATGCAGATTGTGCGTTTAGAATTGATCATCAACTACGAAATCAAAATCAATCAGCACATTATTTGATTGTAAACAGAGATCTGAAGATGAAATCACCCAGCAATTCGAATAGGCGTAAGAATTACAAAGGAAAATCAAATTGCGATGGTGAAATTGAATGCAAGGCGACATATGAACATAATCCAATTTGAATAATCCGAAGAAACAAAGAAAGCGTAAGCTGCACCTTTCGCCGATTGGCTCCAGCGGCCGCCTTCCGGTAAAGAAGAAGCTGGCGAATTCCGACGTAATCGGGATCAGAATCGGTGGCCAGAGGTTGAAGCAAACAACTGATCAACAAACCTCAAATTTACAGCGGTAAGAGCAAGAACAGCAAGAATAGCGTTAAGAGCGTTAAACGCCAAATCAGTCAGAAGCAAACCAAAAGCAAGGCAGTAAGGCAAATCACAGACACAATCGAAGGCCAGGAGGGAAGCAATCTATCAATCGATGATTAATAAGGAACTCGAAAATCTCGGCGATGCTCTCGCTCCCTCGCTGAGCGTCGTTCGCTCGCTCACCAATGGTCGGCGACGCCGGGAAACAGATGAGATTTCTAAACCCTAGGAAGCTCACTAGTTCGAGTTTCTTATCAATCGATCTTCGATCGATTGATAAGGAGGAAAGGAGGAAGATGGACGGAATTGCTACAGATTCGGCGCCGAAGCCATAGATCTCGACCTCCTCTTCAGATCTCGCCCCGCGCAATAGATCCGAAGCCATAGATCCGTCAAATTGCTTCTTGTTCCGCTCCATCGATCGTTCGCTCTCGGATCTCCGAGAAAGGCACGGATCTGAGGAACGGGAAGAGGAAGACGGAGATCGGAGGAGGAGAAGCGCGGAAGAGAGAGCGTGCGGGGAGGGAGAGTTGGAGGAGAGAGAAAGGCGCGTGGGAGAGAAGGAAAATACTTTTATTTAGGACATTTTTCAAAATTGTCCCAAAACATGGACATTTCACAAAATAAGCTCATTTTCGTGGCTATTTTGCAAAATCCCCCTTTTTTTTAATACCAATATATGGTTTGAGGTTGATTTTTTTATACAAATCTGAAATTTAAACCTTTTGTTTCTTTTTAAATTAATGAAAAAACGGAAAAGTATCAATATAAAGATTAAAACACTTGAAACTAGCAGATACTAATTCGGCTTATTTCCATAGAGTAGCGTCTGGAAGGAGAAATAGAAAAGTCATTAGAACAATTACTTCTGCAGAAGGAACCCAATTTGTTGGGGATGAAAATATTAAAAAGGAAATACAGAAAGACTTTGAAAAAAGGTTTAGGCAAGAGAAAATCTTCCCAATACAACAGCTTCATGAATACCTTTCAGTTATCAACCCTGTCATCACAGATGAGGAAAATAGTTTTCTAATCAAGCAACCAACTAACAGTGAAATCAAAAAAGCTGTTTTCTCATTAGGAAGCAATAAATCTCCTGGTCCTGATGGTATGACTGCAGAATTTTACAAAAAGTATTGGGAAATTGTGGGAATAGATATTACTAAGGCAGTGAAAGCTTTTTTCCACTCTGGTCATCTCCTGAAGCAAATCAACCACACATTTATCTCACTTATACCAAAAAATGATAACCCCTCTACGACTACACATTATCGACCGATTAGTCTTTGCTCTACTCTATATAAAATCCTCTCCAAGATAATCACTGAACGACTAAAAATGATAATCGGAAAACTTATCCATCCTCTCCAAGGAGCATTTGTTTCTGACAGAGCAATTCAGGACAATATACTTATAGCTCATGAAATATTTCACTCCTTTCGCACAAGAAAAGGCTTGAAAGGTTGGACTGCCATAAAACTTGATATGGAAAAGGCGTACGACAGAGTAGATTGGCAATTTACAAAGTTGGTGCTCCAAAGATTCGGTTTCCACCAACGATTTGTGGACATAGTTATGGAATGTGTAACTACAGTTTCATTCTCTGTATTAGTTAACAATGGACCCACGGAACCCTTCAAACCAACTAGAGGACTACGTCAAGGAGACCCTCTCTCTCCCTTCCTTTTTCTGCTTGGTGCAGAAGTTTTGGCTCGTAAACTGTCGAAAGACGCAGAGGGCCCAAATAATAGAATTGGATTTAAATTTGGGAATTCTGGCCCTAGCATCCCATTTCTGGCCTTTGCGGATGACATTATCATTTTCTCAAAAGGAAGCATCTCTGCATGTACAAAAGTAAAAGAAATAATCGAGGACTACTGTAGATTCTCGGGGCAGAAAGTAAACTACCACAAGTCATCATTTCAAACCACGCCAGGAATCCCGAGGACAAGAGCACGAGACCTAGAAGGAGTACTTAATATACCCTTAGAACGAAGTTTGGAGAAATATCTGGGCTGCCCAATCATAAACGGGCGGGTAACGAAGGAAACCTTTGGCGAGATTATATGTAAATCAAGAGAACAACTTAGTAAATGGCGGGCAAACACCCTATCTCAGCAGGGAAGAGCCACTTTAATTACATCTAATCTATCATCAAAACCTTTGTATTCTATGCAGAGCTTCTTGCTCCCTGCTTCAATACACAAATAGCTTGACCAAATTAACAGAACCTTTTTTTGGAACAAAGATGCGCAACACAGTCCACTGATAAGCTGGGACAAAATATGTAAATCCAAAGCAGCTGGCGGACTAGGTATACATAAAGCAAGAAACATGAATGAAGCCCTCCAGCTAAAACTGTTGTGGAAAAATCTAGCAGAACCCAAGAATAATTGGGTCAAGATTATACAACACAAATATCTAAAAGAAAAACACATACTTAACTACGTTAGGAGGGGGAATGCCTCATGGCAATGGTCAAAACTCAGCTCCCTGTTTACAAAATTTAAATCAGGGCTTATCTGGTCGGTAGGAGACGGAAAATCTATCAATTTCTGGAAAGATAACTGGGTAACAACAGAGTCTCTTTTGGATAAAATTGAACCCCAACCCGATATAAACCAAACAGAAACTGTAAGCGACTATATAATGGGGGGAAAATGGTGGAGAGAAAAACTTGATTCCATTCTCCCTGAGGCTATAACAAAAGAAATCATCAAAATCCCGCTACCCATTAGTCCCCTTGCTGATAGATTATACTGGTGGCCGGACAAAAATGGCTGGTTCACAACGTCATCCGCCTATAACCTGATTTCATCCAATACACGCATAATATCTGATGAATTCACCTGGATTTGGAAAATTGACGCCCCTCCAAAAGTCCAAAATTTTACGTGGAAAATCAAACAAAAAGGACTACCCACTGCTACGCGATTAGCACAGAAGGGGGTTGCTGTTCCCACTACATGCACCTTGTGTAACCAATCAACGGAAGATGATATTCATATCTTCATAGAATGCCCCTTCAACAACTTTCAACAACAATTTCCCAGAGAAATATCCCAGGAAGTCAACACAATTATATCAGAAAACAGAGATATGGATCAAATTCTTAGGCTTTTGAGCACCACTCTTTCGAAGGACAACAAACAGAATATAGCATTTAGATGGTGGACACTGTGGTTTGTGAGGAATCAAATAATCTTTAGGAATGCCAAGATCCCTTCCATAGAGGGCATTAGAAAAATTGTTTGGGAAAATATCAATAATTGGAGAAGAACCAACGAACTGAATCTTGAAGATGACGAGGATGCCACAATCCAAAATAGGATAAAAGCCCACACTAAAAATGCTAAAAAGTCCACCCGATGGAAAAGGCCACCCATGAGCAAATACAAACTAAACTTTGATGGATCATATATATCAGAATCAAAGAGCTCTATCGGCTACATTATACGGGACTGGAATGGTAATCCAATCAGCATGGATGGTGGGGTGATTGGGGGACACTCTCCTATTATGGCAGAAGCATTGGCACTACGTCTTGGGGTAACAAAGGCAAAGGAACTAAATATTGACAACCTAATCATTGAAGGGGATTCGAAAGTAATTACAGATTTCTTAGAAACACACACGAACTGCCCTTGGGAAATAGAATTAATAATGTCAGATATTCAGACCATTCTTCGAGGTGTAAGAAATATAGGAATTTCTCATATTCCCCGTATTGGTAACCGGGTAGCGGATAAGGTTGCACACCTTTGCTACTCTACCAGGGGACCTAATTTATACAATCACTCAGGTCTACTTGACCTCATCCGGCAGGATGCTTTCGGGTAGAGTTTTCTCACCCGAATTCTTACCTAATCAAAAAAAAAAAAAAAAAAAATGAGAAAAAGATTCATTCAAATATAATCATACGCTCTTTTTTAGATATCAATGCACATTTGATAGAGCTGGCGAAACCGACCCGAACTAAAAATTCGATCCGATCGACCTAGAACTGATTGTCCTGAATCAAAAACATAGTGAAGTATGGCACCCGAAAACCGATCCAACCCGACCCATTTTGGACCCAAAATCCGAATAACTGATATATAATCGAAACTCACCCAAATTCGAATAAATCGAACCTGATTCAACCGAAACTCATTAAGACCCGAATGTGAGATCATGAGATTGATTGTAATGTCCTCCTTGAGGGTTTCCATTCATTGATATAACATATATATAGGTTACAAGGTATTGGGCCTTAACGGGCTTTCAGCCCACTATACAATAGGAGACCTATGTAATCTATCAAACCCCCGCAGTCGAAACGGGAGGGGTCCGTACAGTGAGACTGGAACGAAAATCAATGAATAACTGTCTAGGTAAACCCTTGGTGAATATATCAGCGTACTGATAAGAGGACGGGACATGTAGAACGCGGACATGTCCAATGGCAACCTTGTCCCTGACGAAGTGGAGATCAAGCTCAATGTGCTTCGTGCGTTGATGTTGGACTGGGTTGCTAGCCAGGTAGACGGCGGAGACGTTGTCAGTGTAGACCAGAGTGGCCTTCTGTAAGGGGCATCGTAGCTCAAGCAGGAGATTGCGGAGCCAAGAGCACTCAGAGACAACGTTGGCAACACCCCTGTATTCGGCTTCAGCGCTGGAGCGAGACACGACGGACTGACGTTTGGCCGACCAAGACACAAGAGTGTCATTGAGGAAGACACAGTAACCAGACGTGGAGCGACGTGTGTCTGGACAACCACCCCAATCCGCATCAGTGTATGCCACAAGATCAAGCTTAGAGGAATGAGTGATGGTGGTGCCGAGCTCGAGGGTGCCGCTGATGTACCGAATGATCCGCTTCAAAGCCTGAAAATGGGGTTCCCTAGGGGCATGCATGAACAAGCAGATCTGCTGGACGGCGTAACTGATATCAGGCCTGGTGAAAGTGAGATACTGAAGAGCACCAGCGAGGCTCCTGTACAGTGTTGGATCATCAACCAAAGGACCCGAATGAGCACTGAGCTTGTTGGATGTATCGACTGGGGTTGCGACGGGATTGCAGTTGACCATCTTAGCACGAGCAACAATCTCAGCAGCATACTTACTCTGTGAGAGAAACAGACCAGACGCATGCCGCTTAACGGCAACTCCCAAGAAGTAAGACAGCGGACCCAGATCAGACATGGCGAATTCGGCACTCAATCTCGAGATGATGGACGTTCGAAGAGCATCAGAAGAGGCGGTGAGAATGATGTCGTCGACATAGAGCAGCAGGAAAGCCAAGTCCGAGCCTCTGCGATAGATAAACAGAGACGTATCCGATCGGCTGCCAGTGAAACCCAAGCGGAGCAGATGAGAGGCAAACCGCTGGAACCATGCCCGTGGAGCCTGTTTCAGACCATACAGAGAGCGCTTGAGGAGACAGACATGCTTTGGACGCTCAGCATCAGCAAACCCCGGAGGCTGAAACATGTAAACCGTCTCATTCAGATGACCATGCAGAAAGGCGTTCTTGACATCCAGCTGATGGATGCCCCAGTTGCGCGACAGAGCCAGACTCAGGACCACTCGGATAGTGGCAGGCTTGACCACAGGGCTGAAGGTCTCATCACAATCAATACCTGCCTGCTGAGATCTACCGTTCACCACCAAACGAGCCTTGTAGCGCTCCAATGTCCCATCAGAGCGGAACTTGTGACGGAAGAGCCACATACAGCGAATGACGTTCGCCTCAGGAGGGCGAGGAACAAGAACCCAAGTACCATTCTTCGTAAGGGCCCTGTATTCGTCGAGCATAGCCGCCTGCCAATTCGGGTCTAGGAGGGCTGTTTTGTGGGAGGTGGGAACGGGGGAGAGGGAGGTCTGGGTGGAGGCAGAGGGGGAAAGGGAGTCGGGAAGGATGGGGGCAGGAGAGGCGAAGGACGCGGGCACGCCAGCCGGGGACGCGGGCGCGCCAGGGCGGGGCGCGGGCGCGCCAGGGCGGGGCGCGGGTGCGCCATCTTGGGGCAGGGATGTTGGCGTAGGGGATGTGGGGTGTATGGCGGGGTGATGGTCGGTGGTCATGGAGACGATCTGTCGGGGTCTGAAGACACCGGAGACGCTGCGGGTGTGAGGTCTGGTTGTGGGGGGTGGCGAGGGAGGTGGGGGAGAGGGAGACGCAGGAGCACCGGAAGAGCTCTGGGGAAGAATGAAGTGAGGAAATGGTGACTCAAACTCTGACGACGACACAGGGGGTGTGGGAGATGCGAAGGGAAATCGCGACTCATCAAAGGTGACATGGCGAGAGAGAATGATCCTGTGAGTCTTGATATCAAGGCAAATATAACCGCGATGATCAGACGGGTAGCCAAGAAAGACACAAGGGGTAGAGCGAGGGTGAAGCTTATGGGGGGCGGTGGATGCTTTATTGGGAAAGCATAAGCAACCAAATGTACGAAGGTGATCATATATGGGCAAAGCAGAATACAGTGCCTGAAACGGTGAGCGATGATTGAGGGTGGTGGAAGGGAGAATGTTGAGGAGGTAGCATGTGGTGGCCAAGGCGTAAGGCCAATAAGGGAGGGGAATGGATGCGTGGAAGAGAAGAGTGCGCATCATATTGGTGATGGTGCGGATGATTCGTTCGGCTTTGCCATTTTTTTGCGAGGTGTAGGGGCAGGATAAGCGATAGGAGATCCCATTGGTATTAAAGAAAGTGTGGAAATCTTTATTGTCAAATTCACGGCCATTGTCGCATTGGAAACACTTGACAGAGGTGTGAAACTGTGTTTTAATGTAAGCATGGAATTTGGCAAAGATAGGGAACACTTGAGATTTAAAGTGCAAAGGGAATACCCATAAGAAGTGTGTAAAATCATCCAGAAATAAAAGGTAATACTTATGACCCTCCTTGCTAGGCACATGAGATGTCCAAATATCACTATGAATAATATCAAAAGGTGCGAAAGTAGTGTTTAAAGAACGCTGAAACGGAAGTCTGGCATGCTTGCCTAACTGACAAGACGAACATAAACCAGAGTGGTGCTCTTTATTACAAATGACAAGACTCTTAGAACGAAGTAAATCTAAAACTGCAGGACTGGGATGACCAAGACGAGCATGCCAAAGACTGGATGATGATGCCGAGAGGGCGACTGGACTTGACGGGCTGGATGGTGAAGGCGACGACACAGGATAGAGCTCCCCAGTGCTATTACATCTCAGGCGAGTAACCCCCGTAGTAAGATCCTTCACAGAGAAACCAAACGGATCAAACTCAAGAGAAACATCATTGTCAGTGGTAAACCGACGGACAGAGATAAGGTTTTTGACAAGTTTGGGGGCAATAAGGACATTGTTTAGGTGCAAAGGGTTGGTAGGGGTTGGTAGTGTGGTGTGGCCAATGCCCGAAGTGGCAAGGCGACCACCGTTGCCAACGATAATAGAATGAGCAGGACCCTTAAAAGAATGAGATGAGAGAGTACCTGAGGAGTTCGTCATATGAGAGGTAGCGCCAGTGTCCATGTACCAAGAGCCGTCAGGAGGTGTCAGCTGCATGGAAGAGAAGGCGTTGTGCACATTAGTCGGGTATGCCTGATCGGATGATGGACGGGGAGCAGGATCCAACAAGCCCTGCTGGCGGTTGAGATATGGGGCAGGTCCACGAAACGACGCACCGGGGTAGCCATAGGGCATCCAAGGAGGGTAGCCAGGGTTGGGGTACCAAGAGGGGTGGCGGTTATCATGTTGCTGCGGGCGCCAGGTGTTGCGGCCACCGCGGCCTCTGCCGCGGCCGCCGCCTCTAGGTCCTTGCTGATCGTTGGTGCGGCCTGGCTGGAGGGCGAGTTGCTCGATGATGTCGCTGGATGAGACCAACGCCGTCTTGTCTTTGGCGGCGTCGGTTGTCTGACGTTGAAGGCGAGTCTCCTCCAGGATCAGTTGAGACCGGGTCTTCTCGAATGTAGGGAGAGGCTCTGTCTGCTGAATATGAGTAGCAGCAGCGTTGTATTCGGAAGGGAGACCAGAGAGAACCTGAAGAACCAGACGGGTGGCACTGGGTTTGGAGTCGACAGCGTCGAGCTGATCAGCCAAGGTCTTGATGTGCTGACAGTAGGCAGATATCGACGGAAAAGAGGAAAGCTTGCAACCTGAGAATTCGTGCCCGAGATAGACAGCACGGGTGGACTTGTTGTCTTGAAAGAGATCCTGAAGTTTCTTCCAAGCTTGCAAGGCGTTGTCTTTGGGGTCAAGGATAGTGGTCAATAGATCTTTTGAGATGGTGTTAAAGATCCATTGAAGAACAATGGTGTCAAGTTGAGCGAAGAGATCGTCGTCTTCGCTTGCAGGGCGGTTAGCGGAGGAGTCAATGTGGTGGAGGACTTTATGAGCCTTAACATGGGTCGTGAAGAGGTGCGACCACATGGTATAGGTACTGGACTCATGATCAAGAATGATAGGGATGCAATTTTTGATGTTGGAGATGGTTAGGGCGGAATGGTAGGGCGGCTTAATGGGGTCGGTAGGTTGTGGGTTAGCCATGGGGACGAGAAGAGAGGGCTAAGGGGGGCGTGGAGAGGGAGAAGAGCTGGTGACGCGGGCGCGCTGTGGGCAACGTGGGCGCGCAGGGGGATGACGCGGGCGCGCTAGTGGTGGGCGCGGGCGCGCTATGGGTTGGCCGACGGTAGGATTGCGGCGGCGAGGAGAGGGAAGGAGGGGGGGCCGACGGTGGGAGGGCGGCGGCGAGGAGAGAGAGAAGGAGGTGGCGGCTAGGTTTAGAGAAAGAAAGAATTTAGGGTTTTTGGATCTTAGGCTGTGATACCATGTGAGATCATGAGATTGATTGTAATGTCCTCCTTGAGAGTTTCCATTCATTGATATAACATATATATAGGTTACAAGGTATTGACCCGCCAATTGCCACTTGTCATTTGTTTGCCACCATATATAGAGAATTGAAATTGATGATCCGGCACACTGCAATTATTCACAGATCATGAGTTTAAATTGGTGTTCAAGATCATGAGCTTTTAATCACAGTATATACTTCAAAAGCTCACCAATTTATTGCTGTTATCCTTGCCAACTATTATCTCTTACTAAAAGAATAATTTATTTATTTGTTACGTAAAACATTTTTTTTTCTTTTTTTAAAAACAGATTTTATGGTTCAGGGAAATTAATCAAGCAATAAAAATAACATGAAGTGACCAATAAATTACAAATTCAATTTTCCTCTGCTCTTATTATAATGGACTTAAAATATTTATCGGCCTATGAATAGAAATAAAAAAACCAAAGGTCTTATAATAAGGGGTTGATAGTTACACTGTTAATTTTTACTGAATACACCGCTAATTTTCACAACTACTTGCGGAATAAGCTCCGCAACAGCTTGCAGACATCGCCGAATGTCTGGCCAAACAACGTGTTGCAGTGTGCCAAACAACCTTTATTCCGCAACTACTTGCAGACTAAAAAAAAAAAGTTATGCAACAACATGCGGAGTAAACATGGTGCTTGTCAACCAGCAATGAAGAGCAAGTTCTAAAAAAAAAAAAAAAGTTCCGCACCAAGATGCGGATCATTTTGATAATTTTTTTTTTACATATATGTTAGGGACTCCGCATCCTAATGCGGACCTCTCTCCGCAACGTCTTGCGGACCTTTTGTCGATGGCCTTTTAGGACGTGTTTGGCCCGATGCCCGATGATGTTCACAAAGGGTAGCGGAGCTCGTTTGGTAGGGGGTTGCGAAGTTTAACGGTGTGTCCAGTAAAAATTAGCGGTGTATTTAGTTTTCCGTATAATAATAACTCGCTATTCGCTAATGATATAAAGAAATCTCGTGATTTTTTTTAAAATTAGTTTTTTTTTTTAATTTGGTCTACAAATTAGTGAGAACTCATGTGGAGTTACATCGAGATCGAGTATCCTGCAAAGTGCAAAGTAAAGTGGTTGATTTAGATTGAAACTTTCATTCTCTTCTTTTCATTAAAAAAGGGAAGCTAAAAAAAGAGGGAGAAATGGACCAGAAAATAAAAGCAGCATTAAGCGGGTGTGAAAGTGTGCTTTTGAAATTTTGTTAAGAGTATTAAAAGGGGTGTTTATTATATTCATTGTAATAGCGTTTGTAGTCCAACGGTTAGGATAATTGCCTTCCAAGCAATAGACCCGGGTTCGACTCCTGGCAGACGCATACATCCCACTTTCTCATTTTTTTCTTCAAGAAATGACATTGAATATACTAAAAACTTGTAAGGAAAACAAAACTCCCATTTAGAAATTCAGGCGGTTTCACAAGGAATATACCTTTGTTGGCACAATAATTAATGATATTGGCACAAAAAAACCTCCCATTTGGAAATTCAGGCGGTTTCACAAGGAATATACCTTTGTTGGCACAATAATTAATGATATTGGCACAAAAAAACCTCCCATTTGGAAATTTAGGCGGTTTCACAAGGGATATACCTTTGTTGGCATAGTAATTAATGATATTGGCACAAAAAATGTCTAGAGCGGTACGTATAAAATTGTCTTGCCACGGGATACACCTGACACTGGTTTCTGTTCGAGTCGTATGGCTTGGCATAAGATACACCTTTACTGGCATGACAAAAACCATTATTGGCACATAAAACATTGTTATTGACACATAATAAATTATCATTACCTTCGGAGAAACCAGCGACAGAACAAAGCTCTCTCTTCCCTCTTGGGTGAGAGAGCCCCGACCCCGGCTTCGGCCGCCGTGTCCTGGCTTTGGCCGCCTTAATCTGACTCCGGCCTCTCCCTTGTTGTTGTAGTTCCGCCATACTCGTTCTCCGGTAAAGTTTGTTGATCGTGAAACCCTAAATCCGTGACCCCTTGTTCGGATTGTAATTGACTGCCAAAATTGTGTTGGGGCTTTGTTTGATTTTTGGTTTATCTCCCTGAATTGGCCTTTGCTCTGCCCAATTTTGTGCACAACCTCCTCATTTGTGAATCCGAGTCCGATGTCTTCACGGGGTTGTTGATCGTCACCCTTTACCCGCTGGCTTGGTTGGCTTCAAGTGGCTTGTACTCACGTTGATGTATAGCAATCGGCTAGCCCGGCCAATTGCTAAACTAAAAGCTTCGATCTTGCTTAAGCTCCTTGATTTCTCTTGAATTGACTAAGATTAACTAAGCTAATTAATTAAACTAACTAAACTTAAAACTAACAACAGTAACCGTTCTTAACTTAAGAAAATTCTAAGTTTGAAATTAATAAGTAACAGTGAATGAATGCAAGGAAACGAAGGCTGCGATGAAGAAGGCGCGCGCGAGAAACGCAGGCTGGGTGCGCAGAAGCCGAGCCGGGCACACAGGAGCAGGCCTCCTCAGGGTGTGCGGACCCCAAGCCTCGGCGACGATCGCTGGTGGCGAGGGCGGATGCGAACACGATCGAAAGCGCGAAGCCGCGGAGCAAGGTTCAGGGGCTGGTGCGCGCGCGGCGACGATGGAAGCGATCACGAGAGCAGGGACCGAGACGCCTGGACGCGCGAGTGCCTGAGCGCGCAGGAGCAGGAGCAGGAGCCGTCGATGCCAGGCTCGCCGGAAGCGAGGACTTCCGTGAGCGACGCCAAGGGCTGTCTTCCTCTGCTTGCGATGGTGAAGAACGAAGGTTGAAGATGATTGTAATTGGGTGAAGGTGATTATGAGGGATGAAGATGATGATGATTATATTGTAATTGGATGAATGCCGTAGGTAATAAGAACCCGATAGCCTTTGGGATTGGTAATCGAATAACCCTAATTCTGTTAAGGGTTTCTTCAATTCTATATTCAATCTGATTAAATTCAAAAGGCATAACATGAATTTATAGTAAACTAATTCTAAATCTAACCATCTTATTTAATCTAACTAAGAAATACTAAAAATAAGCAATTCTATAATTAGACTCCAACTACCATAGGAGTTACTAAAAATAGAATATATATAAAAAATAAGAAATATAAATAATAAAATAATTAACGTCGTTTCTTCAGCGACTCCCAAGGTGGAGCCTTCTTCTTTCGCTTGAGGATGACATCATTCTCCTCCATTTGAAATCGACTCGTCCTCGAGTCGTCGCCTGGATCAAGATCGTTGTTTGACCCACAGAAGGCCATCTTGACCTGCATCACACGTCGGAGGACTCGGTGACTACCCCTGCTCCTCGGTCTCTCTTCGGCTGGTGGTGCCTGGTGGGGGCGACTGTATCGTCTTCTCCTCCATTGGCGTTTCCTCTGTCGCTTTGCAGACCTGCGCTACTATCGTCGTTGTTCTGACCCGATCTAGCGCCCGATGAACCCCACCCCTCTCCGGTTTTCCGGCGGCTGGAGTGCTACTTGATAATGCATATTTTAGATAGGCATTATAGGTAGGTCTTAGGTGCATTAAGTATTCATATTGCATGTTTAATAAGCTTATTCATATTCTTGATCATTTGGTATTCGAAGTTCAGAATCTACGGTTTTTAGTGTTTATTTGTAGGTCTTATGATTCGGACTTTAAAGGTGGAGAAAATTCGGAGCAAATGGATAAAGAAGAGCTAAGGAACAAGAGAGGAAATGGAGAACATGGAGAAATCTCATCTTTAAGGTTCTGAGAAGTTGGAATTAGCTTCTGAGTTTTTCATGAGAATTGTAGTTTTTTGGAAATATCTTTCCAACGCATATTCATATGCGTCAATCGGATGAAGGATGACTCCGAAAAGTGCGTTACAAGTTCAGTCTATCAATGCCAAGTTGTACGGATGGCGCCCGCCGCCCTTTTCACGACGCCCGCCGTCCTCTCAGATCCGGATTGCGATACGCGTCTTGAGTTTATCTTTATGAGAACTTTTATCTATCTTTTCCTAGGGTTTTCAAGGGTCGATTTTGAGCTTTTAAAGACTATTCTTTTTATTATTCATTCATTAGACAACTATATGGAGAGAAGAATGGAGGTTTTCTACTTTGGTATGATTCACTAAACCTCTTTGGTTTCGCCTACAATTCAGAGACATGGTTGGTTGATTTGTGAAACTTGAATTCTATGTTATTCCAATGATTAATTCATTACCTGTAAAGGCTCAGATTTTCAAATCCTAATTTTTCGGGAAAAAAAAAATTAAAAATGAAATTAAATCAGTTCTAAAAACTCGTTTAGCGGATTCCGACCGGAATGTAAAATTTGGCAAACAATTTCCGTCCTTTTACCTCGAAAATTCAAAATAATTATCGGATAGTGATATCCTTTTCGATTTAAAAAATCTAATTTATCGAGAAAGCGAGAGTCGAGTAAACTAACATTCGGGAACTAAATTCGGATTTCAAAATTCGCGTATTCGAGATTTAATTCCGGGTATTTGTTTAACCAAATTCACACTCCACTCTCACCATACCTTTCAGATTCACCCCCATACCCCGTCACCCTCACCCACTCCCTCTTATCTTACCCTGCATCTAAATCCGAGCACGGTCTATTTCCCTCCCCTACCCCTAATTTCAAATGTTAAGAAACTGCCCCCATACTCATAAATCCAATCACACACACCACCCCTTCCTTGCCCCTGTTCGACGCCACCAGCCCACCATCATCACCTTCCCCTTGCTCCCATCTCAACTCTTCATCACTGTCACTAACCTACTCTCTCGACTTTACCCAGGGTCGTTCCTAATGTAATAGAGGCCAGGGGCAAAAGAAAATGAAGGGCCCTAACAGCTTGAAATTTCTAACTATCAATAGCACATTTAAATAATTTAAAATCCATATAATTCTAAAGTAAAATACAATATCTCAAAATATATTTGATTTATCACTACATTAATAGTGGAGCTAAGTTTTAACATTGAAATGCAATAAAGACTTCGCTAAATATTTAAACACAACACAGTCTTCGGCACCAACAACAAAACCCGGATCTCAGCAGCAATCCAACCCAACACAAAACATCAGTAGTCTTCAACAACAACAGCAAAGGAATCCATTGTTGAACTCCATAGGAAAAGTATCTTCTGCAGTCCTGCATAAAAAAAGGAGGATTCAAAATAACAATAGATCGATTATATTTATACCACTCTTTAGGTAATTGAATCTAACTCAATTGAATTGAATCGAATCAATTTCTCAATTGGAGTAGTCTAGTAGAGAATCTTACCGGCGAAATCCAACGGAATAGAAACATAGGACGGAAGTGACGGTTGCCATGGTGGTGCTATAAAGCTGAGAGCCTTGAAGCCGTTGAAATTCACAAGGCTCGCTCATCTTTTCACCTTGAATGCCCGACCGATTTAGCTTCGCTCATCTCTTCGCCTTGAATGCCCCACCGATGTTTCGTATCCCTAAAATCCTAAATCCCTAATTAATGCTATAGCCTATAGCGGCCTTTAATTAGTTCAATTAAAAAATGGGTGATTTTGGTAGATGACCCTTTTTTGAATGTTTAATTGGGTACTTAGACCCCAAACTAATTTAATTAGTTTTTTGTAGACCCACCAAATAGAGTGGAATGGTCAATGGTCAACCGTTTGACCATTGACCGGTCAACGGTTGACCATTGACCGGTCAACGTTGACTAACTCATTTGATTTTTATTTTTTTTAATTTTTTTTAGTGATACCATTTTTTACCGTTTTGATGCCATTTTTTCATTATATTTTATTTTCAATTTGATGTCACTTTTTTAATAAAATGTTTGGAGACATATTTTTAATGCCACTTTTTTAAACCTTGATGACATTTTTTTGTTTACTGTGATGTCGCGTTGATCATTAATGCTATTTTTTTTACTGATGACACTTTTTTATGTCAATTTTTTTATGATATTTTTTTTACCATGATGCCATATTTTTTCAAAGTAGGGTTTTGATGACACTTTTTTGTTTAATGTGATGCAACTTTTATTCATCGATTATACTTTTATTCATTGATGACACGTTTGTGATTACACTTCATTGATGCAATCAGTTTTGTTACAATTTTTATTCTTTTTTATGACACAAGAGCATAAAATGTGATTAAACTTGATTGATGACATCTTTTATTGATGACTTTTATTCATTGATGAAATTGTTTTATTAGTTTAATATAGGGTGAATTTTGTTATCTTAAGTGATTGACATGAGATCATAACACATCGAAATACTTTGATGCTACTTTTATAATGAAATGGTTTTATTAGTTTAATATAGGGTGTAATGAGTTGTAACCACAACAAATTTGTTGATGATACACCAACACAACATATGGCTCAAAGCTGATTTATTTAATCATTTACATTGAGCCCTTAGTATCACACTATCACGGGTGCATAATGTAACCTTTCCTATTGACACTTCAATTCAATCCAAAATGAGAGTCAATCTAAATCAACGATTGCATCTTTAATCCTGTCACCAACAACAATGTGAGCGAATTCAATTATCAATTTACTTTTTTTTAAAAGAGTAAAAGAGCATCACACAAATGGAATCAATAGTTCATTCATGGTGATTGTTTCCTTCTTTCCTTTACATCAAACAAATATGCAAGAAATCTAAATAAATGTATAAACAAATGAGGCCAACATCTCCGCGTAAGTGCTTCAATGCATCTTTGCATGCTCGTTTACAAATTCATAACCTGCTGCAATGCCAGACAATCTACTGACAATCTCTTCCTGCGTGGTTCCAGGGACCCTCGAAGCTTTCTAGTCTTGTAGAGATGAGCGAGACGAATGTAAATGGACGCAACGAAACCTAGCATGTAACTTATTTACATATTTTTCCGAGTGCACCAAAACCTTAATTCCAAAATGAAGATTCGATAATGTAAAACAAAGTAATGTAACGATACTCTAGAAGGGGGGTTGAATAGAGTATGTCGTTTTTTCGCAGATAGTCTCAAGACTTTTGAGGCTCGTGCAAAACCCTTTGAGATTAGACTTAGTCTTTTATCTGAAAACCTGAATCACAAAGTTAAACAATTCGAATCAAGTGCGGAAATAAGGTAAAGCAGTAAATAAAGGATGTACTCGATGAATTATTTACGAGGTTCGGCACGAACTTGGCCTACATCCCCGCCAGGGTTCTTCCACAACCCTAGGATTCAACCGACTTTTATTGATTCACAAGACTTAGGATCCTAATAGCTCACCGAGAAGTCTCTCTCCTATACAATTGCAATCTAGTCAACTCACGTTCCCTTGGAGTCCTAGACCAATCTAGAAGAGCCCCACCTCTCTATGCTATCTAGTACAATCCTCTTACACTTAGTGAATCAATCGCCTAGTGTCCACTTCCTGAGTTTACAAACTCTCGAGTATAACACTATCACGAAATATATCCTATAAGCTCACTGTGTAACTCTCAAATGCTTTGAAATGAAATAACAGACTCTTAAGAACTAGCAGAGAGCACGCGAAGAAGACAGATCTCGCTTGAGGCCTTGAGTGTATGAAATGCTTGTGTTCAACGAATGTATGGTTGTCTTCTTCTTCCTTTTCTTTATATTGAAACAAATCGCCGCCTAAGGATCTTCACCAACGGCTAGAGAGGATCATGGCTTGAGCTGGATTCTTCATAATCTTCTATCTTTGGAAACTTCTGAAGCCATGATCTTCTGATTTGAATCTTCTCGATTTACAGCTTAAGGAAGGAGATAATATTCGAAAAAGCTTCCTGAAATGTTAGTGAATATGTATAATAATATTTGGAAGCATAAAATAACATATAATATTATTCGAGCATATATTATAGACAAACAGGTTTTGTGTTTCATCAATACAGCTATAGTTTCAAAACCTTTGACACAGACAGACTGTCAAAGCTTTTGACACTAATTTCGATTTTCATCAAGGGAGTGGAGTTATCAATCTCCCCCTTGATGAAAGACAAAACATGTGCATCCCTGCAACTTAGTCAAACATATTAGGGTTGCTCAAAATGTGGCCCGGCCCGAAAACCGACCCATAACCGAACCGAAATTCTCGGTTTCGGGCCGGCCCGGTATGTAATGGTTTGGGCTTCGGTCCTTGAAAATCTAAAATTCGGTTTCGGGCCAATAACCGGAACCGAACTGAAATTTTCGGTTTTGGCCCGAAAAAACCGTTTCTTATACTAAAGAAAAAAAAACCTAGTTTCCTATCTTTCCTTTGCTGCTGCTTTAGGCCTGTGTGTCCCGTGAGGCGTGAGTCCCTTTCTTTCTCTTTCAACTGTTCGAAAATCAGTCCATCGAGAGACGATCAGGCGAGAGTGCGAGACGCGTTGCCTCCAGCCTCATCTCTCGCAGTCGCGCCTCCATCTCCCGCAGCCCCTACCGGTGGGCGGCGTTGTCGTTGGCGTGCCTTGCTCTCCCGCAGCCGCCTCTCACTGTCTCACAGGAAAGCCAAACGAAAGCAGCAGTGCTTCACTGAAGGTATGATTGGGTTCGATTTCTTTTTTCTTTTGGGGCAAAATTTCACATTTTATGTAGGGGTTTTTTAATAATTTTAATGCAAAATTTCACATCTTATGCAGGGTTTTTTTTGGGCAAATTTCAACAGGAAATCCGAAAGCAGTAGTGAAGGATCGAAGCTATGCAGGTTTTTTTTTTTCCGGATATATAAAGACTGCAGGACATTTCGGTTTTTTCGGTTTTTTTGGGCCAAAAACCGTAAAAACCGTAACCGAATATTCGGTCTTCGGTTCGGGCTTCGGGCCATCCCTCTAAAAAAATTGGGCCGTCGGGTTTGGCCTGACCCGTTTGAGTCGGTTCGGTTCGGGCTCGGCCCATTGAGCAACCCTAAAACATATATAATATAAGCAGCATCGAACTACGTACCTGCATGGGTTAGACGAATGTTGGATCATAATTGTAAAGCATGAAAAATATCCAACTGAAAACAAAACAAGGTCTTCCAAGACCTTCACCAGCAGTAAAAAAAAAATTTCAAAGTCTAAACCACAGCAGATCATCTCCCCCTTTTTATCTTTCAACAAAGGGACGAGGTAAAACAGTCACCAAAAGTTTTGAAACAGTTTCCAAAAACCAGCAATGTTTCAGTTTTGGGGTAAGGGTAGGGTAGGATAAGGCTAAGCTTCATCGTCCGGAGCATCATTAGTGAGCAGTGACCTCAGACCTTGCAACAGCTTGGTTACCCCGCTCATCTCCGTCATAAACTCCTTGTGCAGCTCCTTGATATCCAGGCGAACTTCCTCCAAGCCCAACTCCAGGTTGTCCATGCGTTCATCAATGGATGAGGCAGTAGGAAGAGCTTTTGAAGGAGAGGCAAGACTCCAAGTCCCTTGGGGGGATCGAGTGATGCCTATCTTTTCAAAGCTCTTGGAGTCGAACTTACCCATATGACGCTGTTGTTCTTTATTTTTGAAATTGATTCCAGAAGCTTTGAAGATATGAGTCAAAAGGGTGGCAAAGGGGAGGGGAGTTCCTTTTCTGGCTTTTCTAGCGTGAGCCATGGATCCAAAGATAGTGTTGTCCAGATCAAGGTCAAGGCCATTTAAGATGCGGTATAGAAGGATCATGGCATTATCAGTAAGGAGAGAGCCAGAGTTTAGACGGGGTAAGAGGCAACACACAATGATGTTAAAAATAATCTTTGCCTCTAGGGTAAGGGATGAGTGGGTGAGCTGCTTTGAGGTGCTGTTGGATGCTTCGGGTAGGAGATATTTGGATCGGGCAAGGGCTATGCATTGTTCTTTTGTAGGGTTCTCGGGAGAGGGTGGACAAGGTCTAGGCAGGCCAAGGAAATCAGCAAAGTCAATGGAGTTAAAAGAGATTCTAACCCCCTTGACAATGGATTCCAAAGACCAACCGTCGGCATTGTGTTTGGCTTTTAGGTTTATGTAGAACAGGCGGGTAAGTTGAGGATAGTAGATAGCTTCAAGGTTGAGAAGGGTCCAGGCAGGGGATTGTTTGAGTAGAGAAATGCATGGTAAATTCAAAGCTTCAAAGAACGCAAGATCTAAAAAATCAGAACAACAAATCTTACGAGTTCGAAACTCATCTACCCACTTTCCAGCCGTTTCAGCATCTTCAAACCATGAAGAGGGTAAGGATTGGTTTACCTGGATGTAGGCGGGTGGATAAGCATTCTTTCTACGAGCAAGTGTGGGAGCAGTCCTCTTGGCAGACGCCTCAAGACTTCTGAGAGTGCCCTTCCTAGTACGCTTGGGAGATGGAGGTTTGGCAGCTGCTGGGGTTTTCCGCTTCTTTGGAGATGGGGGAGGAGGAGAAGGAGAAGGAGAGGCAACAGGTTCTGGCTCCTCTTCCTCCTCGTTCTCAGACCCCGAGTCCTCAGTTGACCCTTCAGCATCCTCGTCATCGTCAGTCTCGTCTTCCTCTTCTTCTTCTTCCTCTGGTTCCTCCTCAGTGGGAACCTCCTTCTCAGCCTCTTTTCGAATTCTCTCGGTCTCCTCCTCGGCCAATTTCCTTGCCAGCTCGGCCTCTTCCTCGTCCTTTTTCTTTCTCAGAGCTTCTTCCTCGGCTTCCTTGGCGGCATCCCGTTCCAGGATAGCGTCGAGATCCTCCTCATCATCCACCTCCTCAGCGATGCTTTTCTTTTTCCCTTTCTGCTTCGCACTGAGGGGCTTCTTCGCTGAGCGTTTTTGAGAGCCCTTGGTTACTGTAGTCGTGCTCTCAGCGATGGTGCTCTGGACAACAGCTGAGATGATTGCTTGTGGAGTGGGTTTAGGTTGAGGGGAAGTAGCAGTGGCCTGGCGTCCCCTTGGGGGTGGCGCCAAGTCTTTTGGGTATGGAGGCTTTCTTTGATTGAGAGCCATGGAGATTTTCGGCTAGGGTTTCAGAACAGTTGAAAGATTGAAGGAGAAGAAGAATTGGAAAGGTTTAGATAAGTTTGAAGTGGTGAGAGAATCGGGTACAGATTGGGGTTTAAGTAGAGTGAGGTGATGGAGTTGATTGGACGGGTTTAGAGTTCCAATGTGGGTAATGATAACATTGCCAATTTGAAAAATATTTCAATTCAAAATTCAAATCTTCTCTTAACCATTTAAAATAGGAGGGAAATATCCGAAAATATTTAGTTCCAAAAATAAAACATATACTCGGATGGGGGAATAAAATATGTAACATATATAGAATTTTAAAATCCGTTAAAAATTATACTTGATCAAATATCTAAAAAGATATTAACCAAATATATATGATCTGATATCTGTACTCTTCCATTCAGTTCACAAACCTTGACATAATTATCAAAGGTCCTGACATTTAGTAGAGTTTATCTTTCGTAAAGGGAAAGCTCTCCCTACGAAAGTGCATCATTGTTAAGCATCTCAATCTCACGTCTAATGAAGGTGAACCTGTCCTCTGCCAAAGGCTTAGTAAAAATGTCAGCCCATTGATAATCAGTAGAAATAAAAGATATGGACACATCACCTTTTTCGACATGGTCTCTAATGAAGTGATGCCTTACATCAATATGTTTGGTCCTTGAATGCTGAACATGATTCTTTGTGATTGATATGGCACTTGTATTGTCACACTTAATGGGAATACCTTTGAGGTTGATGCCAAGATCTCTCATTTGTTGAAATGTGAAATCTTTTTGCTTTGTGTACCACAAGCCAAGCTCCTTAGTGCCATTGAGATATCGAAAGATCCTCTTCACAGCTACGAGGTGAGATTCTTTAGGATCAGCTTGAAACCTAGCACACATGCAAACACTAAACATGATGTCAGGTCTACTAGCTGTGAGATATAGTAAAGATCCAATCATTCCTCGATACTCCTTTTGATTGACACTCTTCCCAGTCTTGCCTTGATCTAGAGATAATGTTGAGCTCATGGGTGTCTTGGCTGCTTTGGATTTATCCATCTTGAATTTATTCAAGAGATCCTTAGTGTACTTGCTTTGGTTGACAAAGATCCCTTTCTTGGATTGATGAACTTGTAATCCCAAGAAGAAGTTGAGTTCACCCATCAAGCTCTTCTCAAATTCACTGCACATAATGTCAGAAAATTCCTTGCACAAAGATGTGTTAGTAGCACCAAATAATATATCATCAACATAAATTTGAATAACCAAAATGTCCTTTTCTTTGGTCTTGATAAAAAGAGTCTTGTCGATCAACCCCCTTTTAAAATCATTTTCTAAAAGATATTTTGACAAGCGCTCATACCAAGCTCTTGGGGCGTGTTTCAAACCATAAAGCCCTTTGTCGAGTTTATAAACATGATTGGGAAATTCTTAACTTTCAAAACCCGGGGGTTGAGCCACATAAACTTCTTCTTCTAAGAAACCATTAAGAAAAGCACACTTGACATCCATTTGATATGACTTTATGCTCATAAAGGATGCAAATGCTAATAGAATACGAATGGCTTCAAGCCTGGCTACGGGAGCAAAGGTCTCCTCGTAGTCAATACCTTCCTCTTGATTGTAGCCTTGGGCAACAAGCCTTGCTTTTTTCCTCGCGATCTTACCATTCTCATCTAGCTTGTTTCGAAATACCCATCGTGTGCCAATGACTGATTGATGCTTTGGCCTAGGCTTCAAGGTCCAGACTTTGTTGCTTTCGAATTCGTTGAGCTCACTTTGCATAGCAATGATCCAATCCGGCTCTTGAAGGGCCTCATCTACCTTATTTGGTTCAATAAGAGAAACAAACGCGTGAAAAGCACAAAGATCTTTAAGTTTAGAACGAGTTTGAACACTAGATGTAGGGTCAGAAATGATATCCTTTAATAAGTGTGATGAGGAGTATTTGAATTTTCTTTTGCTAGTCTCAACTCCTTGATTCGTCACACCAGCAGGATTGATTTGTGGTACATCTGACTCCGTGGTCCTGTTAGGTTCAGTTACAACAGTTTCTGACGTCTCAATACTGTTGGACACCAAGGGCTTTGGATGAATCTTCAACACATTGGGCCAATTCTTCAGTGTTGAGAATCTGTTCCTGCATGTTCCTCTTCTCTGTGTTCTTGGTAGCAGCATCATCACCTTCCTCGTTCTCTTCATGGATGTTAAGATCTATATCTGCAGCACTTTCACTCAAAGAACCGTCATTGCATTCATCAAATATAACATGTATACTTTCTTCAACTAACTGGGTCCTTTTATTAAAGATTCTATAAGCTTTTCTACTTGTGGAGTAGCCAAGAAATATACCTTCATCACTACGCGCATCAAATTTCCCAAGGTTATGTTTTCCATTGTTATGAACAAAACAAGTACAGCCAAAGGGTTTAAAATAAGATATAAGTGGTTTATGGCCTTTGAAAAGTTCATAAGGAGTTTTCTTTGAGATGGAACGAATAAGACAATGATTCAAAATATAGTTAGCTGTGTTAACAACTTCAGCCCAATAGGTTTTAGGTAGTGCATTTTCTAAAAGCATAGTCCTGGCCATATCCTCTAGGGTGCGGTTCTTTCGTTCCACAACCCCATTTTGTTGAGGTGTCCTAGGAGCAGAAAAGTTATGGGAGATGCCATATTTAGCACAAAACAAATCAAACTGAAGTTGATCAAACTCCCTACCATGATCACTTCGAATTGACACTATGGGCTCATTTCTTAAAGTTTGCAACTCCTTACAAAGTTTTGAAAACTCAAATAAGGCCTCTGATTTTTCTTTTAAAAATGCAACCCAAGTATATCTAGAAAAATCATCAACAACAACAAGCATGTACTTTTTACCATTGGGAGATTTGACTCGCATAGGACCACATAAATCCATATGCAAAAGTTCAAGGGGTCTAGAAGAACTTACAACCTTTTTGGGTTTGAAAGAGCTACGTGTTTGTTTACCTCGTGTGCATTCATTGGACATATCAATACATTTGAAGTCCATCTCAGGTAGACCTCTTACAAGCCCTTTGGACACAAGCTTCTGTAGTGTATGTGGACTCATATGACCGAGTCTCCTGTGCCAGAGCTTTGGATCGTCCGTCAAAGCCTTTAGACAAGTTAAGCTTCCTTGTGCCACTTGATCAGCATTTACAACGTATATATTGTTGTAACGATATGCACTCAGTATAACTTCACCTGTATCTTCTTTGTACACTAGACATCTTTTCTTGTTAAATCTGACATTATTGCCACTATCACACAATTGAGAAACACTAAGCAAATTATACTTTAAACCATTCACAAGATAGACATTTTTAATACTATTGTTGGAATCACTCCCAACACTACCAATACCAACGATGTCACACTTTCCTTTGTCACCAAGAGTGATTGTTCCTGTAGATTGCTCCTTTAGATCATGAAAGAGAGAACTCTTCCCAATCATATGTCTCGAGCATCCACTATCGATAATCCATTTGTGCTCCTTCACCTTGGCGATCTCCTGCAAAACAAACATCAACCTTTGTGGCTAGACCAATAAGCAAATTTGGATCCATTATTGGGGTAAACCATATTTGGTAAAATAGTGCCTTTGGGGACCCAAACTTGTGTTATCCGTTCTTTTCTCAAATGAACAGGAAATGTGTTGCGAATGATATATGAATCCTTTCTTCTATAGGGGCAGGTCTCTTTTACATGTCCCTTTCTAGCGCAGTGGTGACATATATGAGAGGTTCTGCTTCCTTTTGCCTTTGCAAAGGTGGTAATGTGTTGCTTCTTTAAAAATCTTGGATTGTAACCAATGCCACTTTTGTTTAGAGAACTTTGTTGCTCACCCAACATCCTATCAAGAGTGCCTTTGGATTTGGTAAAACTTATGAGGGCTGTCTGGTGGTCTTGAATCTTATTATTCAGGGAGATCTTCTCGTTCTATAAGTCATGATGTTCACTTCTTAGAGAGGAGAGATCTTGCTTGAGTTCAGATTTCTATGAGTCAAGAGTCTTGACTTTAATGTCAAGACCTGAATAAGAAGCTTCAAGACTTTTAACCCTCATAGACAGATCCTCAATATTTCTTTCCTGGTCCACAGTTCTTTTAATAAGAGTGTTAGTCTGGGCAATAAGTTTCTCTTCATTGGCAATCATATTAGAAAGGAATTCCGATAATACCTCTTTTGGACTCACCATAAGTTCTCTTACAGTTACCTCAAGCTTCTCATCGTGGGATTCATCTCCTGAGGCCATAAGACAGACATTGGCTTTCTCATCATCGGAGTCAGAGTTAGAATCGCTCCAAGATGCCACCATGACTTTCTTTTTCCATTTATCACCCTTCTTGGGCTGACTCTTCGTCTTTTGAGGGTAGTCTTTTACAAGATGATCTGTTTTACCACATTCAAAACAAGACAAAGGTTTAGTCTTCTTATCATATTTGTTGTATTGAGACTTACCTCGAAATTTCGAAGACTTTGATCCATCATTGTTGTTGAATTGTTTCTTCATTTTGAGGATTCGAGCAAGGCCTCTTGTGATAAGAGCAAAAGGGCCATCCTCGTCGTCATCCTCATCTTCGGAATCAGATCCATGTTTGGGCTCATCCTTCTTAGACTTGAGCGCCAAGTTCTTAGTGCTTGCTGGAAGTTCTTCATCGTCTTCATTAAAGATCATCTCATGCGTGATCAGTTTCACAAGCAAGTCATCAAGGGGCAGAGTGGTGAGGTCTTGGGCTTCCTCTATGGCTGTTACTTTATGACCCCACTTTTATTTTGGAAGGCACCTCAATATCTTCCTCACTTTCTCAACGTTCGTAAAGCTCTTGCCAAGAGAGTAAAGGTTGTTGGTGATTTCTGTGAATCGTGTGAACATGGCCTTGATAGACTCATCAGATTTCATTTTGAAAAGCTCATACTTTCGAAGGAAGATACTGATCTTGGTGTCCTTTACTTGGCTGGTTCATTCATAGGTGACGACCATCTTGTCCCAAATCTCTTTAGCTGACCTACAAGATGAAATACGGTTAAACTCATCAGTGCTAAGACCACAATAAAGTAAGTTGATAGCCCTGTCGTTTTTGGAGACGAATTCAAGATATGCTTGGATGTATTCAGACTCTTTCTTTGCAATTTTGGTTCCATTTGGTCCGTCTTTCTCTGGAATCTTCGGACCATTCTCTATAATGTTCCAAAGTTCCAGATCTTGATCTATAATGAACATCTTTATCAATGATCTCCAGTGGACAAAGTTGTTTCCAACAAAGAGTGGTGGTCTACTTGTAGACCTTCCATGTGCAAATCCTCCGCTTGCTTCACCAGACATGATAAAAAACTCACAAGATTGTTATATCGAAAGCAGTGAGTAAAGCTTTGATACCAGTTGAAGGTTCGATAATGTAAAACAAAGTAATGTAACGATACTCTAGAAGGGGGGTTGAATAGAGTATGCCAGTTTTTCGCAGATAGTCTCAAGACTTTTGAGGCTCGTGCAAAACCCTTTGAGATTAGACTTAGTCTTTTCTCTGAAAACCTGAATCACAAAGTTAAACAATTCGAACCAAGTGCGGAAATAAGGTAAAGAAGTAAATAAAGGACTCGATGAATTATTTACGAGGTTCGACACGAACTTGGCCTACGTCCCCGCTTAGGGTTCTTCCACAACCCTAGGATTCAGCCGACTTTTATTGATTCACAAGACTTAGGATCCTAATAGCTCACCGAGAAGCCTCTCTCCTATAAAATTGCGCAATCTAGTCAACTCGCGTTCCCTTGGATTCCTAGACCAATCTAGAAGAGCCCCACCTCTCTACGCTATCTAGTACAATCCTCTTACGCTTAGTGAATCAATCGCCTAGTGTCCACTTCTTGAGTTTACAAACTCTCGAGTATAACACTATCATGAAATATATCCTATAAGCTCACTGTGTAACTCTCAAATGCTTTGAAATGAAATAATAGACTCTTAAGAACTAGCAGAGAGCACACAAAGAAGGCAGATCTCGCTTGAGAGCTTGAGTGTATGAAATGCTTGTGTTCAACGAATGTATGGCTATCTTCTTCTTCATTTTCTTTATATTGAAACAAATCGGTGCCTAAGGATCTTCACCAACGGCTAGAGAGGATCATGACTTGAGTTGGATTCTTCATAATCTTCTATATTTGAAAACTTTTGAAGCCATGATCTTCCGATTTGAATCTTCTCGATTTACAGCTTAAGGAAGGAGATAATATTCGAAAAAGCTTCCTGAAATGTTAGTGAATATATATAATAATATTTAGAAGCATATAATAACATATAATATTATTCGATCATATATTATAGACAAACAGGTTTTGTGTTTCATCAACACAGCTATAGTTTCAAAACCTTTGACACAAACAGACTGTCAAAGCTTTTGACACTAATTCCGATTTTCATCAAGGGAGTGGAGTTATCACAAAATAAACATCACCGACCTCAATTATTTGAACTAACCACTAAGTGCAAATAGCACATAAAATTTGATGATATGTTCTCACCTGAATACTAAAACCAGAACTTTGCATGCCCACACTACAAAGATCACCGAACATTATAAAATGCACTGACCTGCCACTTGTTGTCAACAAAGCCATCAATATGGCATACCCTATTTCTTAAGTGGAACTTGGAACAATTTGGAAATCTCTGCAGGAGAGCTTCAAAAACCTACCAAATAGACGTAAAGCTGTTGGAGAAAGAAAGAAAACTTATATATCAAATTTAAGAAAGTCTAGAAATGAAGGAATAACTCACTGGATGCAGTGGCAAACCCATTGGACTCAAGAGGCAATATGGAGCCGGAATATTTGTTACATCAGGCTTATCAAAGATGCAAAGCTCCTGGACAACACATCAGATTATTCAAAAGCCATATCTACGTCATCATCAGTCGCAAACAACATCACCTGCAAAATGGAAGTTCATCCATGTCATTCAGAACTATTTGACTCATATTTGAGTGCACAACTATTTGACTGTAATGTTCATAATCCATAACTAAAGCTTCTGTCCTCGCACTGCAAGCACCTTCAAAATCAGCCATAATTAGGATGATTCCAATTCATTCATTCAATAAATTTATGTATGAGGTGAATCCTACATATGTATGAGTTGGCTGAATTTGCACATCCATTCATTCATTAAATAAATGTAAATTATACTCCACTATACATACTACATATACATTCCTATTCTCTCACATAAGACACTAAATCATAACATAACACATGAAACTTGCATTAACAAAGATTTAAACATGTATCTCCAAGATATCACGATGAACCAAAATTAACCTCAATCTTCTTTAAGTAGAAAATTTGTAAGAGACATTTTATCGAACACTTGGCATGCAAAGAAATTCACCCATATCTACAGCCCCACAAAAGCAAATACAGGCCTTGCAAGAGCATGAAATTTCAGCAGAAACCCCAATTGCTAAGCTAATCAACCAACATAATCAGCTAGACCTAGAAGTTGATTTACCTACATCAACAGATCAGATAAACCCATAACACTAGTCGAAGCTCAAGGCAAACAATTAATCCTCAATTTTCATTTCAAAACTCTAACTATCGAATCAATTAAGCAATTCAAACAATAAATTGAAGAAGAGGAGGAGAAGAAGATGACCTTGGAGCTACAAGGGAAGAGCGATTGAAAAAGGCGAGAGAACGAGCGGGAATACCTTCGTACTTTTCTAAGGGAGGCGCTGGACTCACCGGTAAGGAGAGGGACGAGCGAGGGACTGTGGAGATGAAGGAGGGTGCGGCAAGGATCGAGATCGCCTTCATCTTCTTCTCTCTTCGCGAGAATGGATCGATCTGCAAATACAGGCAAAGGAGACGGTGAGATCGAAGAGGATTAGGGGTCCAGACCGTACAAGGAGCTAATAAAAATAAAAAAGAGTCTAGGGTGACTAAAAAAATATTTAAGGAGGCTAATCACCCAAACAAATGTCTCTAGGGATTTAATTCACCAAATTCCCTCTTAAAAAACTATATTCTTTTTACTTTTGAATGTCTAGACGTAGGGCTGGGCAAAAATTGGACCGGACCGGAATCGGACCGGGACCAGACCGGAAATTACGGTCTTGGATCGGACCGGAAGCATTACGGTCTGGTCCATGGTCCAAGAATTTTTCAATTCCGGTTTCCGGTCCAAACCCGGAACCAGACCGGAATTTCCGGTCCGGACCGGAATTGGACCGGATTGTGTGTTTTATATTAAAAAAGCAGGGGTAGCGCTGGTCTAGTAGATGAGCACCTCCTTTTCTTTCTTTTTCTTTTTTAAATAAAATAAAGATGTGTCCCTTCCCTTCAATCTCTCCTCACGCAACCTCTCTCCTCACGCAATCTCTCTCCTCCGACTCACCAAGTACTCTCACGCAGCCTCTCTCCTCCGTCGAGTGGCGACCGGCGAGCACCCTCTCAATCCCTCTTCTCTTCGGTCTTCAATCTCCGTTCACGATCTCCGTTCACGCTCTCGGTGCTCGCAGTTGGCCTCGCTACAGTCTTCAGCCTCCTAGTCGTCGTCGCCCTTCGTCGCCGCCCACCGCCAGTTCGCCACCGCTCTCAGCCTTCTCCACCACCCTCGCCCTTCGCCGCCTATCACCAGACCAGTAGGGATCCATCTCTGATCTCCCCATTCTTCTCATATTTTTATATATATTTCCAGATTTCAGATCTAGGGTTAGATAAATTTTTCCAAAAACTTTTAGATCTAGGTTTTGATTTTAGGGAATTTCAATTTGTATATATGTGAATGAGTGAGCCTAGATTCAATTTTCAGATCTAGGTTTCAATTTGTACTTGGATTTTGCCTTTAAGTTTAAACTTCAATCATATTGTAAGTTGAATTTGGGGTTATGCAGATTGCAGATTGAATGGATGGATTGTATTTGAACTTGAATTAGGGTTATGCAGATTTTTTTTTTCATTTAAGTGCAAACAAAGTCCATATGAAATTACGGTCCAGATGGTCTTTCCGGTCCGCGGACCGGAAAACCCGGGACCATTTTTTTCGGTCCCGGTCCGATCCGCGGTCCATGTTTTCAAAAATTCCGGTCCAACGGATCGGACCGGGACCGGAATGTCCGGTCCGGTCCGATCCGGTCCAGACCGGTTGATCAGCCCTATCTAGACGGGTTGTGTATTTGTTTTGGGCGGGGTATTTGTTTGGATTTGGGCCTCTAATTATATATGTATATATGGATACTATGTATATATGGATACTGAAATATATTATTGGGCCTCTAATCTAGTGAAGTCAGAGTTCATACACTCACTCTCCGCCTCTGGGTCGGGCCTGCTTTACCGTCCCACGCCGCTAACCACCGGAGCATGCCGTCGCCACCGCCGAAGCCGGAAGCAGCAACCGCGAGCGACTCCCCTACCCCCCTCTGTTTTCCGTGAACAAGACCAGAGAGTCCGTGGCCGAGCCCTTCCCGAGCGCCTCTTGGGCACTCCCGTCCCGGCGTTCTCCTTCCTTCCTTAGTGAGCAACATCCAAGGCACCTTCCATACCTCCTTTGACACCTCCAGTAGTAGCGGAGCCACCAGGAGGAACCACTCGAGCCACCGTAGCTCCAACGATCTCCGTTTTCCCTGTTTCCACAGCCAGTTCGCCACCCGATTCGTTTTCGAAACAAAGTTCCGATAAGCTGTTCTCACTCGTTTTCGATCGGAATCCTTCTCGAGCTCCACCATTACCCTCACCCACGTCCGATGCAGGTCCGACGAGCCATCACGAGCCACCGACGACGCCTAGAACTCCGATCGAAGCTTCGACGTCCGTTAAATCACGTCGGTGAGCCTCGTTTCTTCCCTTTCTTCAACCTTGTTCAATTTCGTTGCTTCGCTCGTGTGGTCGGGTGAGCGAGTGTGTGTGTGAGAGGGACCACAAGTTGAGGAGCGAGGTGAGGCGAGCGCGGATCGAGTCGCAGCGAGAGCGAGCTCGAGAGGCGAGCCAGCAGGTCGGCAACCGGGCGCGGTGGGCTTCTCCTTTTTAAATCCGGAGGAAGGAGAAGGCCTATGTGGCCGTGGGCCCCTCTGCTGGTTCATATTACTTGTTATAATATTAACCGGGTTGGGAATAATTAAGCGGGTTCGGTTCGGTTCGGGTTATCCGTTTATTATTTAACTAATTAGCGGTATTTAAATTATTATATAGTATTATATAAGGAGTTAGAAGATAAAATATTATTTTGAGAGATTTATAAAGGGTTGTTTTTATTAAATAAAAATGGTTTGGATTTTAGGGGTTCCGAAAATATTTTATAAAGGTGTTCCAATAAATAGTGTTTAAAATATCTATAATATTATTGGGAATTAAAATAAATTATTAAGACTCGTCGATTTAAGAAGAGAATTTAGAAAAATAATTTCAATAATCTAATAAATAAATTTAAAAAGGAATTTAGCGAGTATTTTTCAAGGGTCGGAATTCTTAACTGTTTAATTCGAATTTGAAACGGTTTTGAAATTAACTTGAGAATAAGACTTACTCGATCACTAACTAGCATGATAATATGATCGTTTGACTAACGACATGATATGTGTGACTAATAGCATAAATTATGGTGAATTATTATAAGGAGAATAAATATTGGTTACCAATGATGATAATGATATATATCCTTATGGAAAGTATGGGTATGAAATGGTAAAATGCGAATCTGACGAAGTATGATATGGAGTTTATCTTAAGTTGATAAGAGATGGTTGGTCATGATTAACTGGAATTATGGTTGGTGTGAGCTTGCTTATTTATTTTCTTGTATGAGTGTGTAATATATGTGATCAGAAAAGCTATAGCAGTATACTCAGTATATTAGGCGATATTCTGTGATCGTGACTATTGTGTGCTGGATTCTTCTTTTGCTGACCTTCTATCCGGGTAAGTACCTCCGGGGCTTACTCAGTAACCAGTACCTCCTGCCTGACGTGTCATATAGTATGCAGGTGTTGCATATGCATAAGAGCATGTCATGTAGTATCATGCTTAGGAATTGCACTTACGAATGAGCATTCTTATTTTGTATGCGTTCGAATACAGAACGGTCGTTATCTGTGAGTCCTAGATTCCTTGCTAGGGTCATAGGACAACCTAGTCCCATCGGGTTTCGTCCTGAGTCATTCGAGTCGTTGGAACACCTTTACTATTATCAGCATTATTATTTTCTTTTCGCAAGATCCACGATATGATGATGAGATTTGAAATGCGATAGAATCGAACTGGCCAGTCTCCACCCTACCTAGAAGAGGGGTGGTGGTAGAAGAGGGATATACCACTTGGTATTCTTTGTTAAGGCCTTACTTAATATTCTGCACATATGAATTAGGAACATGATAGTGTGGTTAATATTTTAGTACTGCATGAAGGCATCCTTTATTCTAGGTATAGGCGTATTATATGTACTCAGCGCGGTCAAAGGACCTACAGGCGGACTCTTGGCCTGACTTGGTGGTATAGTTTCAGGTACCCGATCCACTACTTGATTTTGTGCTGATATGAAGGGGTCCATTCATATGGCGGAGAGTGAGTGTATGAACTCTGACTTCACTAGATTCATGCTTTTGGGATTTCTTCCTATTATACTCTGTTTTGACCCGGCTCTGCCGTGGCACTGGTTGTATCGTTTTCAGAACTTATGTCCCTTGCATGATAAAAGGTTTCGCACGTTGTAGACTTAGGACAGGTACAGGGATTTACCCCGGGGTCTCCAACGGACCTTCCGGATTTGGGTGTGAAATCCCACTTTAAACTACGCATCTTTGGTTTCAAACCTTCAACCTGTATTCGGGGCGCAAGATCCCACGTGGGGTTTCATCCCTCGAAACGTAACTCGGGAATCATAATCCCGGGGCGTTACATTACCTTTGCGCTGATTTTGTGTTGTTGATTCTATTTTGATTGGCTACCTTGATAGAATTGCATCATGCTAAGGTTTCAATTGTTTCACGAGAATAATTGTGACTTTTGTAGCAACCACGAGCAAGTGATTCCGCAAGGATGACCTTGATTGTGTAGGGTAATTACAGTTTGGGCGACCATTCTGCCTAGAACTTGTGATTCACTTCGGTGGGTCGCACTTTGGTTACTAATCAATCTTTATTGAAGTTCTTGATAGGCTAGGCAGCGATGTCTGAAATAGTTAATCCCCCTCTTAAGAGGACATTGAGAGAATTAAAGGAAACTGATTTGAATTCGCAAAGTCTTGCAATCAAACTTCCCGATCTCCCTAAGGGCTCCAAATTTGGATACAAATCTGACTGGTCTTCAATTTTTCCAATTTTACGCGGATTGTCAGGAGATGAACCCAATAAGCATCTTATGGAGTTTATTAGTTTCTGTGACAGAATCAGACATCAAGGATTTACTGATGATCAACTTATGGTGAGACTGTTTTTGTTCACCCTGAAAGACACATCAAGCGATTGGCTTCACTAGTTGCCGGTAGGAAGCATCACTACATGGTTAGGCCTAAAGAAGGCTTTTCTGCAAAAATACTTCTCTGCTACGCGTTTGAGCAAACTGAAGAAGCAATTGACAAGCATAGAGCAATCCCCTAAGGAGAGTCTCTATGACTACATTGTGAGATTTAGGAAACTCAAGGCAAGTTGTCCTCAACATGGTATACTAGAGGAGGATTTGATCCTCTATCTTTATGAAGGGCTACTTGATCATGAGCGCATCATCATCAACGCTACTAGTGGAGGGGATATTCTAGACATGACACCTGAAGAGGCTATGCAGATCTTTGATGGGTTAGCTAATGCTTCTCAGCAATATAGAAAGTCTCAAGAAATCGAGGAAATTCACAGTTTGGATAACTCTGAAAGGGGATGCAAGGAAGAAGTTATTAAGTTGACAAAGATTGTAAAGAACATGACTATTCAGATGTCTCAGTTGCAACCACCACTCAAAGATAGAAAGGATGGAATTGAAGAGGTCAATGCTATAAGGAGCTCTATCTATGAATCACCTCAAGAGTCCTATCAAGAAAATTCATCTAGAGATGACACTCTAAGGAGCTTGATGAACATGATGAAAGATCAAGGGAAACTAATAAACCAAATGGCTCAAGAATTACAAGAATTCAAATCAAGGGATTCGATGAAAAATTGGTTACAAAGGTCCTCTGAGAAATGTTCCATGGCCATGATCCTTAGAGGAGGTAAACAAGTGAATGTGCTCACTAGGAATATTAAAGGGAGGCCTAAGGAAGCGATTGAAGTGGGTCTTTCGAAACAAAAAAGATATGTTGGATAATCAAGAAGAAGATGAAAAAGAGTCGGAGTCTCACTATATTGACGGTGCCTGCCGCCCCTCACCACGGCGCCCGCCGTCCCCTCTAGTGACCGAACTGTTGTGGAGGGAAACCAAGTATGAAATAAATCAAAAGGTAAAATCAAATCAACTCCATGTCCAACCAAATAAAATACAAGAAACCCTCCCGCTATAGTGGTAGGGTATTCAGGATCGTATCCACGAGGAAGCGTGTTAGCGCTCACCTTTCTTGTTCCAAGATGCTCTCGAATTCGACCAGCAGAGTCCTTGATCTCGAGTAAAGTACTTGATATCGACTACTCAGTCGACTAAACCTGCAGATCCGCACACATAAGACAAAAACAAGCAATGTCGAGTAGAACATTACTCGATATCGAGTAGATTTCAGTCGACATCGAGTGTGTTCGCAGAATAAAAATGTAACATTTGTGATGAAATAAAGACAAAAGCAACACGAAATTTTTGGGAATTAATTCAATATACTAAAAGCTCCTAGAATCGGGGTTTCAACGCCACAACGATAACCATGTAAGAACAATGCTAAAGGTATAAAAGTTCATGCATTTTCATCAAATAACTTTCGTCATTAACAAATAGGAAGATAGAGGTTTTCGCATAAACCCTAATTGTTACTAACCCTTTTCACATAATTAATCCAAGTTGCATTAAGATCACTTTCGCTTCAATAACACAAACAAGGATCACATTCGATTGCCGCAGAAGAATCATGCTCATAGGGATAGAACATGAAATCACATTAAAAGTTGTACCTTCGATGCATTACCTTACATGGATACCGTCGGGCTCACCCCGACCTTATAAGTTGGGTGAATACTAACTCTTCATCATCAAAACACACATCAATAATTTTAGGAAAATAACTTGCATTAAATCAAACAAAAACTTACAACCGAATAAAGCCAAATCCGCTATCGCCTCTTACAACTCCACTTGGCCACAAGCTCCAAAATAAAACTCTAAATTGCCTAATTAGTGTTTGCTCAATTGCTTGATAGAAAAATCATCCTAAAACTAGCCCTTAGGGCCTTATGTATAGTATTCAATCCTCGCTATTTAAGGAAAGAATACTCTATCTATATCTAAAACTATCTATCTAAAACATAATGATAAAACTTGATAAATAAAGGAAATAAATCTCTAAGGGAAATATCTAATGTGGATAAATCTCTTCAACTCTTGATATATCTTCACTTGTCATGATAGAATTCCACGTGACTTATCTTGCAAGTAATCCACATATCCAAATCTTCACTCGGATTCAACTCGGTTTGACGCTGGGAAGTACTCGACATGGACAAGAGTAGTCGACGTCGAGTAAAACTCTTCTTCTCCTCGTACTGTGCTCGAGCTCGGCTAGGATTCGGACTCGACAGGTACTCGCCATCGAGTAACGTTCTCGATGTCGAGTAGAGTTCATCATCTCGAGTGGTTTGTTGCTCGTCAGGTGCTCGATCTGCTGATTTCGACCAAGTAGTCCTCGATATCGACCAGTTTGGTCGATATCGACTAGTCTTGTCGAGCGCTCTTTTTTCTTCTCTTCTGCTCGACGTGTCCTGGCCCAGCTCCTGCTTGATCTTGGACTTTCTGTAGTTGACCTCAAGCTATTCCATGATTTTTCTCCCTTCTCCGAATTGTTGTAAAATGCCTCGATTTCTGTGAAATTAAACAGAAACGAGTGTAGACTCCATAATTTCGCAAATAAGCATAAACTACACGGATTATATACTATTCTAACCCAAATGCATGAAATGTATACAAAAATCGACATAAAAGTAAATATAAAACATGGCAAATTAGGCTCACAACAAACACCCAATACTTAAGATTGCTTGTCCTCAAGCAATATTTTTATTGGTCATACAGGGGAAGAAAACAAACTCTCAACATCTTAGATTCATTCTTATATATCCCTGCAATCAATTACAATCCTTGAAAATGTACTAATGTCACAAATTCATGCCTGTGAATAAAAGCAACTTCACACACAAAAGGAGGGTTATGCAAAAACATTCCATAAGTGACAAAGGAACAATAATCAAGATGACTTTAATTAAGCTCAATAAGGAGTAGATTGGTAAAAGGCTAAGAGTGGGCAATTTTTTGCCATGTGGTGTTAATGATCCGGGGAAATGGAGTAATTTTCAAACTTTCATATCACATTCATTCTTCCTTTGATTTCTCACCTTTCTCTCATCACTCAATGCCGCGCTTTTTTCACTATAATGCTTTTACCTCTCTAATTTCAGCACTGCCTTCTCGCGAGTCGCAAACATGGGTGTCATGAATGACCCCGGATACTTAGCATATAAAAGTTAATAATTAAAAATCATGTAAAAAGATAGCAACATATATACAGATACAAAAAATAAAATAAAATAATATATATGGATAAAAAATCACATAAAGTTGTAAAGAATAAATTAATAAAAAAGAGACAAAAAAATCACGTAGCATATAAAAGTTAGCATATAAAACATACTACGTATTTGTTTAAATAAGGTCCAAATTTATATTTGGAAAAGTGGAAAACAGATATCGGCTTATAATATACAATTGACAAAAATAAAATAATATATATAGATATATGCTTAACAACTTTCCATATAAAACATATTTCTTTATTAAGGTCTAAATAAATTAAAAATAGGTGGAAAAAAAATATATATACACGTGGTACAATGTGATTGGTTAAAAAAGAGGGAAAAATATTGAAATAGAAGTTGACACATGGTAGTGCAACTTCTACTTTAGTATTGTATAGGATTTATTAACCGTTTAAACACTAATAATCATGTAATATACATGTGGCATTATGATGAAATATAGTAGAATATTACAAAGTATATATTGGCTAAACATTTCAGTAGAGAAATTTCGTAGCAAGAGTCCAACATTTAGTAAACCATCTTTTATTTTAGTATTATATGAAATTGATAATTTAATTAAATAAAAAATTATAAAATTATAAAAAACAATGATTAAAAAAACTAAAATTACTAACCAATATACACAATAAAATACGGAGTATTTAACCAAGTAGGTAACCAATCTGATACACTTGCCAAATCAAAATATATGACCATATCCTTCTAAAAATAATACGTACACCGACTTCTGTATATAGGTTAGGTTTCCTTATTAACATATTTATAATTAATTATGTGGCATTGTAGAATAAATGTGGCACTCAATAATATTTTAAGCGATAAATTTTTTCACCAGAAGTTGCCACGTGGCAGAATCAACTCCTACTTTAGTATTGTTTAGGATTCCCAAAGTACTTGGCAGAATGACAGTAACAACCGTTCTAAGAAACCAGTATGATGTCAAGAAGTTGTCAATCCCCTTAACCCCAAAAACTTAGGGATCGATATTTAACTAAATTGTCATTACCCTACACAATCCAGATCTCCTTACGGATTCACTTGGTTGTGATTGCTACAAAAGTTATAAGTATCCTTGCGAATCAATTAAAACCCTAGCAAGATGCAATTCTACCAAGGTACACAATCAAGATAGAATAAAAAACATAGAATAAGCACAAGAGCAATGAAATAAACATAATAATAACATAGAAATCAAGTCTCATGATTCAACAACCAAGTCTTGAATCATAGGCAAAACCACAAGAATCCTAAGTACTCATAACGTACCTCGGATATTTAATCTTAAATCCTCTCATCTCTCTAAGTTAATTACTTATTGAATGCCTAAAACCTATTATAATATGTCTAATATATAGGCCTAAGAGTCATCCAAACCCTAGAATAAGTTGGATAAGAGTTTTCATAAAGATAAGATTTGAGAAGATTTCGTCGATTCTAGAAACAGTAAAAACGGCGGGTGCCGTTCTCTCCTGCAGCGTCGACTCATGCATTTCACCGCGAAGAATTTCGTCCTTTCCAGACTTGTATAACTCATCGAGATTTTTCCAAAGCATGGTAATAATAGGAAATCAGACATCCGAGGCCCTGGGACACCGCGTTTTAAGTTCAGGTCGCCTCGCGGACAGCTTTTGCGGCTGCGCTGTTGTTTCAGCTCTTAGACCCTGATTCCTTGCTCCATTGGTCCTCGACTCTTCTTGGCTTTTTCCTTAGCTTCTTTTGCTCCATGAATTTGATTTCCACCTTCCGAGATCAGATCTTATAATCTACAAATAAGCACTAACACAGTAGATTTCGAACTTCAAATATCAAATGATCAGGAATGCGAATTAGCTATAAAGCCTATCTAATGCACCCTAAAACTAAATTTAAACTACCTAGAATTCCTATACAAAATATGCGTTATCACATACTCACGTTCATGATGTTGGGATTGACTTGACCACAAATAACCCCATTGTCCTCGGTCTTGATGTGGGGGATGAGAGTCAGGGCTTCGAGGCTTGTTCTTCCGATGGTGGCTTTCTTCTAGATGGTACTACCTTCAAGCATAAAGCTCGTGGTTCATGTGCACTTCCTACTGTTGAGAAGGGTATGGGTATCTTTCAGCTGGGGGCTCCTGGTTCATGTGATTCCCCCTATCCCTTTTAAACTTACCGGCCAACTTCCCTAAAAAGGATTTATCTATATTGGCCTGCGAGCTGAACGCGACCGCTTCTTTAGCATGTATTTGTCGGGACACTAGGTCCTTGAGTTTTTCATAAGATGATGGAAACTTTCGAAAAAGGTATGTTTTGAAGTCACCCTCCGCCAGGTTACCCATCAAGATTATGGCGGCGGACTATTGATTAAAATATGGGATTTGTACAACAATGCTGGTAAAATAGGCGAAGAATTGTCCCAGTGATTCTTCTTGACCCTATTTTATAGAGTTAAGGTCTAGCATGGTCTTCATCCCGGAGCATGCACTTCCAAAATGGGACTTGAAGACACGACTCAATTGAGAAAAACTGTTGATCGAGTTTCTTGGTAAGTTAGTGTACCAAGTGAGAGCTAGCTTCGTCAGGGTGGATGGGAAGGTCCGACATATCATAGCATCTTTGTATTTGTTGATCCCCATGGATGTCACAAAGAAACACAAGTGATCATCTGGGTCGATGGTGCCATCATACTTCATCAGCCCTGAGTCTCTTCATCTATTTGGCACAAGTGCTTTACATATTTCGTTAAGGAAAGTAGATGGTATGGAATCTTCATCCTGATCAACCATCATGTATGCTGAACTAATCCGCATTGAGGAAGATGTGTATGTGGACATTTCTCCCCTCTGGTGTTAAGTGGGTGGGTTGTCATCTACTCTTAACTCGGTTGCTTGTCCCATTTCGGTGGGGAAGAACTTATGATGTGGTGGCAACAAGTGTCATTTCCCTGGGCTGTTCTATACATAGGTTCATACGGGGGTGAAAACGGTATGCGGATGTTCGGGTAATGTGGTTCCATATTGCCAAACGGTGCCTGAGAGCTGGTCGAACGATCATCCAGGGTAACCATACCCCCATAGGATTGAATCGCGGGTAATTCGTGTCATATTCTACCACGGACGGTGTTGCGATGACGACCTATCCATAGAGCTTGCTACCTCAGGATGGCCATCTACTTCCTCAGTGTCATCAAACAAATTGAAATTCATGATGCTGCCCTACACGAAACTTTCGATATGCATTATTTCCGAGCATGTCACAACATTTCCCATGACAAAGATGGCATGCAAGTTTTTGTACAATTTAATGAGGGCTACTCTAGCCCATTAGGGAACCTCTTAGCGTGAAAAGGTTCTCACATACGACATCAATGGCGACATCCCGTATATTAGGGCCCCCTATTTAATGAGCCTACGAATTAGTTTAGATCGCGCATGTCAGATCAACAAGCTTACCTAAGACACAAGGTCACTCTCGAACCCACATGTCCTGACTTGGGCCGTTGAGCCATGGTTAATGCAGCACAATCCTTTCCTCTTCCTGATTGGGATTTACCATGGCCAAATAAAAAGGAGAGGTCCGACTCATGACCCTTCATCCGGAAACCCTTGCCACACTACCTGCTCTTCACTCCTCAAGCCAAAGCAGACTAGCAGTCTTTATTCCTTGATAAAGGACACGATACAGTTTCCAAGACCACCTTCCCGACGGGTACGGTTGATGTCCATAGGTCTTCCATCAAATCACTTCTCGCCAAAAAGCCCCAATTTCCGTCTTCCACCCCGAGTTTATAAGGCGAAACACGTATACCTGTTCGGATGACAAATGTCCGAAAGGGTGACCACATGGTGTTGACGACCCGTGGATTGTGGGT
This sequence comes from Persicaria tinctoria, assembly GCA_037127255.1. Classification (NCBI taxonomy): domain Eukaryota; kingdom Viridiplantae; phylum Streptophyta; class Magnoliopsida; order Caryophyllales; family Polygonaceae; genus Persicaria; species Persicaria tinctoria. The sequence continues at coordinate 62,567,886 of JBANSL010000008.1, read as the reverse complement.
ATGAAAGCCATGTGATATTTTAATTAGTCGGGATGAATACAATCTAGTCGCGAACGAATAAGGGTGCCCAAAAAACCTTTCATCCACGGGCTTTTGAGTTGACAGCCAAACAAGGCCTAAATGCAAACCATATAATTTGTTTCACGTTTTTGGTGGACCATTTATATAGCATTCATGTCATGGATCAATAAAATGAGTACTGGCACAAGCCCATCAGAACAGCCCAATGAAGCCCATGAAGACAAAGTAGACTAAGGCCCTAACGTTTGCTGTAACCCTAGCATTGCTACTGTAATATAATATATAAATCAAAATCTATGCTTGATGAATGTAATTGAAATAGTAATAGAAAATGAAATAGCTTTCATCAATCCCAAAGTCTCTTTATGGTACCAGAGCCTCAACGACACACGTCGACCCTTACAAATGGATGACACCCAAATTTCCACCATTATTTCTCAACTTCAAGCCTCCATGGCTATTACCAACCAAAACACAAATACCTCTATTTCTAGCTTTCATACACTCAACACTGTGAAACTTTCTTCAGAAAATTTCTCAATTTGGGTTAGGCAGGTCTCCGCCTATCTCAAGGCCCAACGGCTTTTCTCTTTGGTTGATGGCACTCACACCCTCGACTTCTTCTCCTTCAAAGAAATCTGGGATCGTGTTCATGACCTTTATACAGCCAGATCTAATGTTCAAGTTGTCCAAACCAGGCTGCAATTAGCGAGCCTAAAAAAGGGAGCCGAATCCGTCACCGATTACTTCAATCGGGCAAAGGCTCTCATCCTTCTCTTCAATCGGCCGACCAACCTGTCACCGATGATGAATTTGTCGTCTATTTGCTCGCTGGGTTGGGCCCTGAGTATGACCCCATGGTTAAAACCGTTTCCACTCAGCCCGCTTTCCTACCAACCTTCTCTCAATGCAAATAAATACTACTTATCTATAGTTGATGATTTCTCACATTTTATTTGGCTTTTTCCATTTCAATCTAAATCTCAGGTTAGCCAAATTGTCACGATCTTTATTAAGTTAGTTACTAATTTATTCTCTCAAAATATTATTTCCATCCAAACCGATAACGACACCGAGTTCATGCCCCTTAAACCCATCTTTCGCTCTCTTGGCATCTCTCACCACCTCACTTGCCCTTACTACCGTCAACAAAATGGGAGCGTTGAATCGCGCCATCGAAGAATTGTTGACACCGGTCTCACTCTCCTCAAACATGCCTCGCTACCTTTAACCTATTGGGAATTTGCCTTTCAAACCGCGGCCTACCTCCATAATCGCCTACCCTCTCCTACCTTAAATCACATATCTCCATTTGAGACCCTTTTTCACTCACCTCCAGATTACAAAGCCCTCAAGGTCTTCGGTTGCTTGTGGTTTCCCAACCTTCGACCTTACCACAAACATAAACTTGATTTTCGCTCCACACCCACATTATTCCTTGGCTATAGTCCTAATCATCGAGGATACATCTGCTATGATTGGACCTCACATCGGACTTACATCTCTCGGGACGTGCTCTTTCATGAGCACACTTTTCCCTTTGCAAATCTGCCATCATCTGCGTCCTACTCCCAATCTCCCCCTTTAGCTTCATTGCCCATTTTTAATACATTATCAGAAAATCAATCACACCATCCTTAGGCCCATCCACCACATCAGGCCCAACTGACTCTAATGAGTCTCACCAACCCAATAAACAAATCAGTACTTCCCCAAACCACAATTCACTACCCCCCTCTCCAACCCCAATATCGCCGCCTCCCTCCCCAGTGATTCAACCTACACATCCCATGCTCACCAGGTCCAAAGACTCCATTGCCACACCAAAAATCCAAGCTGATGGCAAAATACCTTGGCCACACAAGCCCACTTGCACCTCTACCACCCTTGTTCCCGAGGAGTCGACATGCTTCTCTGAAGCTTCGAAGGATCTCCAATGGAGGAAAGCGATGGAGAATGAATTTCAAGACCTTATCGATACCCAAACCTGGACACTTGTTCCTCGACTACCAACCATGAATGTCCTTGGGGTCAAATGGGTTTTCAAAACAAAACAAAAATTCGATGGCTCGATTGAACGCTGAAAAGCGAGGCTCGTTGCAAAGGGGTTCCACCAACTCAAAGGTGTCGATTACCACGAAACCTTCAGTCATGTAACTAAACCCTCTACAATCCGACTTCTTCTTTCCCTCACAGAAATGAATCGGTGGAGGGTGCAACAGCTTGACATTCAGAACGCCTTTCTTCACGGCTCCCTAGTAGAAGATGTCTTCGTGGTCCAACCGCCAGGTTTTGTCCACCCTCTTTTTCCCAACCATGTTTGCAAATTAAACAAATCACTTTATGGCCTGAAACAGGCTCCACGTGCTTGGTTTGCACACCTTAGTGATGCACTCGTTCATCTCAGCTTCACCCCTTCCCAACCTGACTCTTCCCTTTTCTTCTATCGCCAAGGCACAACCTATGTTTTTGTGTTAGTGTATGTCGACGACCTCTTAGTAATCGCCTCTAACCCCTCTTTGTCTATGAAGTTTGTTATAGCTCTCTCCAACAGGTTTCCTGTCAAAGATTTAAGTCCGGCTTGGTTCTTCCTTGGCATTGAACTGACACGCACATCTGATGGCTTCAATCTCTCGCAAACTAAACACATTCACGACTTACTATGTCGTGCTGGCATGACCAATTCAAAGCCTGTTACTACGCCTATGGACACTACATATGATCCAACGCAAGTGTTCGAGCCGTTTGAAAATCCAGCTCTATACCGAAGCATACTGGGCTCCCTGCAGTACCTTCAGTTCACTCGACCCGACATTGCCTTTGTTGTCAATAAGGTCGCACAATTTATGCATGATCCAAGACAAATCCATTGACAAGGGGTCAAGCGGATCTTGTGTTACCTCAATGCAACTGCCACCTTTCAGTTTCACATCTCCTCTGTCCACAATAATGATTTGACAACGTTTTCCGATGCCGACTGGGGCAGTGATCGCCTAGATCGCAGATCGGTAAGTGCCTATTGCATCTACCATGGATCGAATCTCATATCTTGGTCCACGAAAAAGCAGCCGACAGTTTCGCGCTCCTCCACTGAAGCAGAGTATAGAGCTCTTGCCAATGCTGCATGTGAGATGATTTGGTTTCAAATGCTATTGGGTGAACTCGTCATCTTTCTGCCTAATTCTTCAACACTTTGGTGTGACAATATTAGTATCACCTATCTCGCCATGAATCCGGTTCTTCATCACCGCATTAAACATCTGTCCCTTGATTACCATTTTGTGAGAGAACGTGTCGCCAACAAGTCTTTGCGGATTGCCTTTGTGTCCTCTAAAGATCAAATAGCTGATGCTCTTAGTAAGGCTGTCTCCCCCACGTCCTTCCTTAAGCATCGATCCTTCCTTCGCCTACTGTTGTGAGGAGGAAATCGAGTATGAAATATAATAAAATAGATCAAACCAGATTTAGGCCCACACAAATAATTACAAGACTCCCTCCCATGTAGTAAGAGAAAGTCAGGATCGAATCCACGAGGAAGCGTGTCAGCGGATCCTAAGCAGCTGTAAATCTCACAGAAAAGCAACAGAAAAGACAAAAACAAAGAAACAAAGAAAGAAAGACAGAAATAATAAACGAAAGTAAGACAGAAACTAACTCAATCTCGACAACAGGCAACTCGAGATCGACTAACAGCAACAGAAACATAAACTTTCATAATCGAGGACAGAAGCAGAAACTCAACTCGACCTAGACTTGACGTGCTCGGGCCCGGGCTCGAGCAAAAGGACCGGCGACGAGAGTTCCGAGAAGTCGGGAAGTTGTTGGCAGTTCTGGAGCAGCAGATCAGTCGGCAAAGAATGCCGATTTCCCGTCGATTGGCTAGGCTTCTGGCAACTTGCGAGTACTACTTTTGTAGGTCTTGAAGTCGCGGTCGCGGCGGATTGGGGCAGATCTCATCAATCGGATGTCAGACGAAGCGGGAAATCGCGTTTTACCGAGACGTCGCCTGTGCAGAGACGATTCCGAAATTGGGTTCGTTTGAGAGGTATTGAGGGCTGTTTTGGGAGTGACGTTTTGGGTATGATTGAGGGTGATAATAGGGCTGTGAAAGGCCTTAGAATGGTGGTAAAGAAGGGAATGGGGGTTGAGGGATATGTGATGCAAGATAGCTCTCGGCCTCGCACTCCGAGCTCTCTCCAACACTCGATCTTCCGCACTCTCGGCCTCGCACTCCGAGTGTTTCCGACCCTTTGATTCCGTCGTCTCTCACTAAGGAATCACTCTTAGCATCTCACCAAGAGGGTTTATCCGGCATCTCACCAAGATAGATTTGTGTTTCTTAACCCGAAACGAAGGAAGCACAAGCTTAGTTTTCTCAAATTCAACTTCTATCAAAAAGGTTCTTACATCCCTTTATATAGGAATACATTGATGCTATGAAAAATAAAAGAAATTAAAATAAATCGATAAACTAATGACGGATAATACGAAAGGTTTCCGAGATTTATGACGAAGAGATGGGCAACCATAATGGGGAAAACAAATGGTCTTGTCTTCCATCATTCCTTAAATGAAGAATATCTAAAGTTCCGTCATTTACTCCGACTTTATTGAATGCTTTCCGTCTTCATTTATTGCATTTCCGACAAGCTGCCAGATTTTCGGACTACTGTAAAGATCCCAAATTTCGGCCATCTTCCGATCTGAATTGACGATTGCATCCTTCAATAAAGTTGTAGCCACTTAAAATAGCTTTCCAACAAGTTCTCATCGGCTTCAATCGGAATTTTATACAGCCAGAACGAGCCAAAATACCGAGGTGTCGCCAAACAGTCTTCACAAATGAAAGTTGATGTTTAGCTCCGAAGACAAACCTTTGTAGGAAAAAAGAATGGAGCTCCTGGGCGACTACGATCACATCATCCTCCTCCCCTTGAAAAGGATTCGTCCTCGAATCCGTGATAGAAACGAGCGACTTCTTCGAACATGCTTCTTCTTCCTTGAATAGATCTTGAATCCCCTCTTCTTCTTGAATCGTGAAAGGCAAGCAGGACGAAATGAATGGGGTCTCATCCAACCACTTAGTTGACATGGAATTCAGAAAGATAGGTACCTCGGTTGGCGTCCGTTTCTCCGTCTTGGAAAGCGCAACATTAGGAAGTTGGATGATTTCCTCATCTTTCTTAAGCTCGGGATTGACCTTCGGATTCTCAATAGGAACATCATTGGAGTTGCCTTCTTTAACCTCAAGTGTCTTGCCCATGTCGGTAGAGGATGTCGTCTTTAAAGAGGGAGGTGGGGCTGTTATGGGCTTCGATAGCGTCGACCCCAATGAGGTGACAAGATTTCGAATTTCCTTTACTTGTTTCATTGAATCTTCCGCGAGCTTGCGGATCTCTTCCCAAGGTGGTTCAACCTTCTTCTTATGCCGAGCCTCATCCTCTCGAGCCCTTCTCCTTCGATATCTCCTACGGAGCTCTCGATCAACTACATCATATGTAGCCCCATCCATGTCACTCCAACGAAGATACCCATCATCATAGGCTCGAATAGCCCATCGGATGTACTCTTCGGACAAAGGTTTGGAACTCGTTTTCTTCAACATTTTGACCCGAAATCTTGAGGAACTCTTGTCGTTGCTCTGATACCACTTGACGTGCTCGGGCCCGGGCTCGAGCAAAAGGACCGGCGACGAGAGTTCCGAGAAGTCGGGAAGTTGTTGGCAGTTCTGGAGCAGCAGATCAGTCGGCAAAGAATGCCGATTTACCGTCGATTGGCTAGGCTTCTGGAAACGTGCGAGTACTACTTTTGTAGGTCTTCAAGTCGCGGTCGCGGATTGGGGCAGATCTTATCAATCGGATGTCAGACGAAGCGGGAAATCGCGTTTTACCGAGACGTCGCCTGTGCAGAGACGATTCCGAAATTGGGTTCGTTTGAGAGGTATTGAGGGCTGTTTTGGGAGTGACGTTTTGGGTATGATTGAGGGTGATAATGGGGCTGTGAAAGGCCTTAGAATGGTGGTAAAGAAGGGAATGGGGGTTGAGGGATATGTGATGCAAGATAGCTCTCGGCCTCGCACTCCGAGCTCTCTCCAACACTCGATCTTCCGCACTCTCGGCCTCGCACTCCGAGTGTTTCCGACCCTTTGATTCCGTCGTCTCTCACTAAGGAATCACTCTTAGCATCTCACCAAGAGGGTTTATCCGGCATCTCACCAAGATAGATTTGTGTTTCTTAACCCGAAACGAAGGAAGCACAAGCTTAGTTTTCTCAAATTCAACTTCTATCAAAAAGGTTCTTACATCCCTTTATATAGGAATACATTGATGCTATGAAAAATAAAAGAAATTAAAATAAATCGATAAACTAATGACGGATAATACGAAAGGTTTCCGAGATTTATGACGAAGAGATGGGCAACCATAATGGGGAAAACAAATGGTCTTGTCTTCCATCATTCCTTGAATGAAGAATCTCTAAAGTTCCGTCATTTACTCCGACTTTATTGAATGCTTTCCGTCTTCATTTATTGCATTTCCGACAAGCTGCCAGATTTTCGGACTACTGTAAAGATCCCAAATTTCGGCCATCTTCCAATCTGAATTGACGATTGCATCCTTCAATAAAGTTGTAGCCACTTAAAATAGCTTTCCAACAAGTTCTCATCGGCTTCAATCGGAATTTTATACAGCCAGAACGAGCCAAAATACCGAGGTGTCGCCAAACAGTCTTCACAAATGAAAGTTGATGTTTAGCTCCGAAGACAAACCTTTGTAGGAAAAAAGAATGGAGCTCCTGGGCGACTACGATCACATCAAGACTAAAGCCAACTCAATCTCGACCACTTCTTACTCGCGATCGACAAGCTCCTCCTATAGATCGACAAAAACACAGAAAATGTAAATTGCAGATTTTGAACACAGAACTCAGGTTTTGACAGAAATAAACTCAATATATGAAAGAACTTCCAAAGCCAGGGTATCGACACCACAACGACAACCATGCAAAGTAACACATAAATGCATAAAAGATCATGCTTTCCATCAAAATAACTTTCGTTACTAACAAATAGGCATGTAGAAGCTTTCGCATAAACCCTAATTGTGTCAACCCTTTTCACATAATTAACCCAAGTTGCATTAAGATCACTTTTGCTTCAATAATACAAACAAGGATCACCTTCAACTCTCGCAAAAGAATCATGCTCGTAGGGATAGAAGACGAATTGCATAAAAAGATTGTACCTTTACCGCATCACCTCACATGGCCACCGTCGGGCTCACCCCAGCCCCAGAAGTGGGTGGACTACTCGCTCCTCATCGCAATCGCAGACATTGATTTATGAAAAGAAACTTGCAATAAACTATATTCAAAGTCTTTACAATCCCGGCACTCAACTTTCGCAGAATGCCAAAACCCTAAAACCTTTGAACTCCTAAAACCTCTATGTGTAACCGTGTCTCTGAAATTGAATTGAATCCTGAAAAACCAGCCCCTAGGGCTTTATTTATAGTCTTCTATTCCTTGCTATTCAAGGATAGAATATCTATCTATATCTAAAATTATATCTAAAAAGCTTAAAAGATAAATAAATTCCCTTTAGGAATTAAATCTAAAAGGGAAAATTATATCTAAATAGGTAAGTCTCTTCATGTTGATAGATCTTCTCCTCCATGGATAGTTGATGATAGATTTCGGATAGACTCGGCTTCCTTCGGCTCCAAGGATTCCCAGCTCGACACGGACAGCTCACTGCGTAACGCGGCTTCGGACACGGCTCTCCTCGATCTCCACCAAATCTCTTCGAGATCGAGTAGCATGGTCATCGAGTATGGCTGGCTGGGCTTGGTCGAGCAGCTGGTGCTCGTCATGGCTCGGACCATGGCTTCTGGGTCCTCGAGATCGAGTTGGGTTCTCGTCGAGGATGTGTTGCTGGTGATGTCGAGTAGCTCCTCCTCGGCATGGACTCGGACTGGCGATGTTGGGTCCTCGATCTCGACAAGTTGTACTCTAGATCGAGTTGGCTTCTGGAGTCGGGTTGCCTCTTACTCAGTTTCTCGATCAGTGCTTAGTCGACAAGGCTTGTGCTCGGACACTTTTGTCTAGATCGAGTTGGTTTACTTTAGATCGAGTAAAGCTGGGCTCCTAGCTTGATTCGACTGGGTCCGATGTTCCTTGACCTTGGACTTCTGTAGTTGATTTCTGAGCTTTTCCGACCTTTCTCAAAACTGCTGTAATTTGCCTCGAATTCTGTGAAATTAAACAGAAACTGGTGTAGATTCCATAATTTGGCAAATAAACATAAACTACATAGATTCTGTATTATCTTAGCCCAAATGCATGAAATGTATGCAGAAAACGATATAAAAGTTATTGTAAAACATGGCAGATTCAGCTCACAACAAACACCCCATACTTAAGCTTGCTTGTCCTCAAACAGTACTTTTATTTGTCATTCAGGGGAAGAAATCAAAACCCTCAACATATTGGATTCATTCTTATATAACCCTGCAATTAATTACCATCCTCGAAAAGGTACTAGTGTCACAAATCCATGCATGTGCAAATATAAAAGCAATATCTACTCACAAAATGAGGGTTATGCAAAACATTCATTCGTGACAAAGCATTAATAATCAAGAGGACTTTAATTTAAGCTCAAATAAGGAGTAGAATTGGTAAAAGGCTAAAAGGTGGGCAATTTCTGGCAATGTGGTGCTAATGATCCGGGGAAATGGAGTATTTCCAAACTTGAATTTCCACATTCCTTTTCCTTGAGATTCATCACCTTTCATAATGCTTTTATCAATAATAATGCTTTTACCTCTCTAACCTCAGCACTGCCTTCTCGCGAGTCGCAAATATGGGTGTCATGAATGGCCCCGGATACTTAGTGCTTTGGACTCCTCACAATGTGTCCCATCTCGCCAAACTATTATCTCAGCGAGCAGGTCAATCTACCTTTATCTCCTGAGGTGATTGGATTTTCTTTCACTCATTTAAATTTTCCATATATTTCAAACAATTTCCCACCATACTCCAATAATGATAAACACAACACAAACACCATATAATAATCTCCATAATGTAACATCATTCTCAACATAATCCCCAGATAACGTAAAGAATGACAAATATTTAGATCATGTGGAGCAATGTATGAAATAAGGCATAATATGGCTTTTTGTGATGCATAAGCATAAGTAAGGCTAGGATATAAACAATATGAGCATTATATGGAAATATAAAGTCCCCCATCATCTTATCATGCAACATGTCAAAAGCAACTTCAAATTTTACCTCCTTTCATGGTTTTCAAGAAAATATGCACTTCATTGTGACTTCCCTTTACTAGGCAATTTCATGCTATATCTCTAATGAATCCAATTTTGCATCGTCGATTTCAATATAAGCTTCCATGACATTATTCAAAAAATTTCAATGGGGGTCATTTTTCAAACTTTGGAAAACATGCATGTAAGCACATAAATCAATAATGCATTCCAAAATAGCCATGTAGCAGTTCAAAGAAATAATGCACAAATAATCTCAAATATGGCAAATATGCACAAAGTAAGCCCTTCCCCCACCCCATACTTAAACATTACAGTGTCCTCACTGTATAAAAACAAGGGTAAAGAAAGAGACTTACAAGACAAGTGTGCAGGGTCTCTCAATTTCGAATGAAAGAATTTCCTGGGCCGAGTCTGAATATAGCTTGCTTCTATCCATGGACCTGAAAAGTGTAGAAGACATATACCCACAATAGAAAAACTAAAAATGTTCAAAACCAAAAACAAACAAAACAATGTCCAAAAAGTTTCAAAAATAAATGTCTATGTAAATGCTCTAGATTTTATAGTCGCTAGGCCGACTTTCCATTAAGCTCAAGGTGGCATTTGCAGGGCCCATATAGTTTGAGCTTCAAATAGGACTCCATTCTTGTCCATCAGCTACAATCCTCCAGAATGGATCTTGTTCACCACGAAAGGCCCCATCCTCTTCTTGTTGAATTTGTTAGGGAACCAATGATCCTTTGATTTAGAGACATAGAGCTTGTCTCCAACTTCATACTCCTTGGGCTCATCATTGGAAATCCTACATAAGCGCACATACCAAGGCAAACCTCTCCCATGTATAGATAGATCTTTAATGAAAATAGGAGAAGAAAGATCCATACCTTGGCTTACCTTTGCAGAGACGGAATCGGGGACCACGGTGTTTGGTCGATCTCGAGTAGGGGTACTCGATCTCGACGAGTTTTCAGGTTTTGGTGGTGAGCTGCTCGAGGATGCAGGAGTCGGTGAAGGTGGATGTTGCTCGATCTCGACCAACTTGGTCGATCTCGAGGAAGGTTCAGCTTCTGGTGGCTTCAGCGTCGAGGAAGCAGGAGCTGGTAAAGTTTGGTCGATATCGACAAGCCTGGTCGATCTCGAGTAGTCTTGGCCGTCTGGTGGAGTCAGCGTCGAGGAAGGCGAAGTCGAGGCAGCGAGGTTCTGGTCGATCACAAGTAGGTTACTTGATCTCGAGGAGCTTGGAACTTCAGTCTGGCTGCTCGACGATGCTGGTGCTGGTGGAGTTTTCTGGTTTTGGTCGAGATCGACCACAATCCTCGATATCGAGGAATCTTGGTCGACTTTGACCCCATACTTGGCTCCTGTCAAGGCGTCCGAAAAATAGTTAGTCCATAACGACGTACCTTGGTCTGTGTCGAGTGTATTTTCTGTATCCTCTTTTAGGATTGCCATGATCTCCTCCACCTGGGCCTCTATATCCCTCTTTTCCAGCTCCTCAGGGGTCATATTTCTTACCTTGGGTTCCCCGCAGGTGATGTAGCCAGTTGAGATAGATTTTACCTCTTCCATCGGACCTGTATGCCTTTCAGTTTTATTAAAGGAATACTCAATTTCCTCATCGCTGATGTTGAAAGTGAGCACTCTTTTCCTCACGCTTATGTTGGCATCCACCGTCGCCAAGAAGGGTCTTCCTAGAATAATTGGATAAGCAGGGTCTTCTTGCATATCAACTACTAAGAAATCAGTAGGGACAAAGAATTTACCTACTTGTACTGGTACATTGTCCACCATGCCTGTTGGAATGACCACCGTGTTGTTGGCCATGTAAATTCTAGCATCCACAGGCTCTAGGGCACCTATCTTAATCTTGGACCAAATTGTTAAAGGCATTATACTCACACTAGCTCCAAGATCACATAAAGCATTAATTTTGTATGGACCAAATCCAATGGATATAGCAAACTTACCTGGATCTGGCCTCTTCTCAAGTATGTCCAAGTGGCTGCACTCCTCTGTAATTTCAACCATTGACCGCTTTTTGCTCATAATCTCCTTCAGGAACTTGACATAGGATGGCATTTCATTGAGAGCTTCTGTGAAGGGGATGGTGACCTTGAGCTTCTGAAGCATCTTGATGAAGCGCTGAAATTTCTTTTCTGCCGGGTCCTTTGGAGATTTTGTGGGGAAAGGCAGCTTCTTTTTCTGATGCGGAGCTAGAACAGATGTCGGAGGTGTAGCAGGCTTCTCGATCTCGACTTGGGTTTCCTCGATCTCGACCAAGTCCTTCTCGATCTCGACCAGTTTCTTTGGTGTCGAGTTGTTGTACTGTGCAGATGAAGGCTGGCCTAATTGTTCATCGAGATCGAGTTGGGTGTGCTCGAGATCGACCAAGTTCTTGTCGACGTCGACTTGCTTTTCTCCTTTGTTCTGCTGCTTTCCGACCTTTGGCTCTTGCAGTTGATGGCCGCTTCTGAGTTTTACTACAGCGATGTGTCCGGTCTTTCCCTTAGGATTTGGTTCCGAAGATCCAGGGAGCGATCCTAACTGTCTGGGGATTCCTGCTGCTAGCTGACCAATCTGTGTATCAACTGTTTTCCTCCATATATCAATCTCCCCAAGCCTAGAGTTGACGCCCTGAATCTGGGTGTAGACTGAGTTGAAGGATTGCCTGGTTTCTGTATGATTTCTCCTTATTTCCTCTAAAACAGTCTGTAGATCATCCTTTTTCTGGTCCCTTTCTGGATGTCCTGGAGCTCTGTAGGGCGGGGGGTTCCTAGGGGCACCTTGGTTCCATTGTGGTTGCTGAAACCTTTGGTCCCCCATGTAGCGATTGGGACCCCTTGCGTAAGCTGCCTCTTCGTGGTATTCTGTCAGCCTGACTTGCTCAGGGTGTGGGCACTCAGTAGTTGTGTGCCTCTGTGATCTGCATTCAATACAAGGCTGGTTGACAGAAAGATACTTTACTTGTTTGAGGAGCTTCTTATTCTGATCCCTGTAGTACTGCTCTCTAACATCTGGATCAATCTCCTTAGGGGGCTCATATAAGGGCATGGATGGTGCTGGCCTGGCGTAGGGGTTCTCCTCATAGTTGACTGGAGTCCCATACTTGTTATCATAGTTGGTCAGCTTGTCTAGAGCAGCCCATGCGTTAGGAGGCGGCATTGTCAGATACTCATAATGAGTATATGTGTTGATTCTGTCCTTTGCAGCCAAGTCCAGAGAATTGAAGAAGATCTCTTGAACTACGCAGGGTTGCTGTCCATGTGTAGGGCAGGATCGCAGTAGATCTTTATAGCGTTCCCATGCCTTTGCTAGTGTCTCCCCAGGCTGCTGTTTGAAAGATGTGATCTTTTGGCGCAGGAGTGCTGTCTTGGCAAGAGGAAAGAACTTATTCAGAAATTCCTACTTCACTTGAGCCCACGTCGTGAGAGATCGTGGTTTTAGCCCTTCCAACCATTTCAATGCAGGACCAGCCAGAGACCAACGGAAAGCTTTCATTAGGATGTACTCCAAGGTGGTACCTTCAGAAAGAGTACGACACATGTCAGTAAAGTTGGTAATATGGCGCAGAGGGCATTCATTAAATCTACCATGAAATGCATGATTTTTAATTTCAATAAGGAATTGAGTGCGAATTTCATAGTTGTTTTCAGGGATTAGAATGGCCGATTCAGGCACGATGAGAGTCGGGTGCATGTAATCCTCTGCAGTGGTTGGGTATAGGGCAAGCTCAGCTTCTGCTTGTTCCCTTCCTGCTTTCTCAACGGCGATAGCAGTATCTTTAGCGGCCAGTTCCCTTGTAAGCCTCGCAATCAGTTGTTCCTGTGTTTCTGCGGTAGCCATGGCTCTTTGCAGTTTAGCTCGGATGTGTAGGAGGCGTTCCGGTTCGTCTAAGCCGTCAAACTCAGGTGGTTGACAAGAACGGCGCATACACCTGTAAAGTAACTCAAAGAAAAAAGTGAGATATGACTACCTAAGGCGCGAATGATAGCTTCCCCGACAACGGCGCCAATTTGTTGTGAGGAGGAAATCGAGTATGAAATATAATAAAATAGATCAAACCAGATTTAGGCCCACGCAAATAATTACAAGACTCCCTCCAATTTGGTAAGAGAAAGTCAGGATCGAATCCACGAGGAAGCGTGTCAGCGAATCCTAGGAAGCTGTAAATCTCACAGAAAAGCAACAGAAAAGACAGAAACAAAGAAACAAACAAAGAAAGACAGAAATAAGAAACGAAAGTAAGACAGAAACTAACTCGATCTCGACAACAGGCAACTCGAGATCGACTTACAGCAACAGAAACAGAAGCTTTCAGAATCGACGACAGAAGCAGAAGCTCAACTCGACCTAGACTAAAGCCAACTCGATCTCGACCACTTCTTACTCGAGATCGACAAGCTCCTCCTCTAGATCGACCAAAACACAGAAAATGTAAATTGCAGATTTCGAACACAGAACTCAAGTTTTGACAGAAATAAACTCAATATATGAAAGTACTTCCGAAGCTAGGGTATCAACACCACAATGACAACCATGCAAAGTAACACATAAATGCATAAATGATCATGCTTTCCATCAAAATAGCTTTTGTTACTAACAAATATGCATATAGAGGCTTTCGCATAAACCCTAATTGTTACTAACCCTTTTCACATAATTAACCCAAGTTGCATTAAGATCACTTTCGCTTCAATAATCGAAACAAGGATCACCTTCAACTCTCGCAAAAGAATCATGCTCGTAGGGATAGAAGACGAATTGCATAAAAAGATTGTACCTTTACCGCATCACCTCACATGGTCACCATCGGGCTCACCCCAGCCCTAGAAGTGGGTGGACTACTCGCTCCTCATCGCAATCTCAGACATTGATTTATGAAAAGAAACTTGCAATAAACTATATTCAAAGTCTTTACAATCCCGGCACTCAACTTTCGCAGAATGCCAAAATCCTAAAACCTTTGAACTCCTAAAACCTCTATGTGTAACTGTGTCTCCGAAATTGAATTGAATCCTGAAAAACCAGCCCCTAGGGCTTTATTTATAGTCTTCTATTCCTTGCTATTCAAGGATAGAATATCTATCTATATCTAAAACTATATCTAAATAGCTTAAAAGATAAATAAATTCACTTTAGGAATTAAATCTAAAAGGGAAAATTATATCTAAATAGGTAAGTCTCTTCATATTGATAGATCTTCTCCTCCATGGATAGCTGATGATAGATTTTGGATAGACTCGGCTTCCTTCGGCTCCAAGGATTCCCAGCTCGACACGGACAGCTCACCGCGTAACGCGGCTTCGGACACGACTCTCCTCGATCTCGACCAAATCTCCTCGAGATCGAGTAGCATGGTCGTCGAGTATGGCTGGCTGGGCTTGGTCGAGCAGCTGGTGCTAGTCATGGCTCGGACCTTGGCTTCTGGGTCCTCGAGATCGAGTAAAACAACTCGAGATCGAGTTGGGTTCTCGTCGAGGATGTGTTGCTGGTGATGTCGAGTAGCTCCTCCTCGGCATGGACTCGGACTGGCGCTGTTGGGTCCTCGATCTCGACAAGTTGTACTCGAGATCGAGTTGGCTTCTGGAGTCGGGTTGCCTCTGACTCAGTTTCTCGATCAGTGCTTAGTCGACAAGGCTTGTGCTCGGACACTTTTGTCGAGATCGAGTAGGTTTACTCTAGATCGAGTAAAGCTGGGCTCCTAGCTTGATTCGACTGGGTCCATTGTTCCTTGACCTTGGACTTCTGTAGTTGATTTCTGAGCTTTTTCGACCTTCTCAGAACTGCTGTAATTTGCCTCGAATTTTGTGAAATTAAACAGAAACTGGTGTAGATTCCATAATTTGGCAAATAAACATAAACTACATAGATTTTGTATTGTCTTAGCCCAAATGCATGAAATGTATGCAGAAAACGATATAAAAATTTCTGTAAAACATGGCAGATTCAGCTCATAACACCTACTACAGTTCAGATCGAGGGGGGTACTGGCACAAGCCCATCAGAACAACCCAATGAAGCCCATGAAGACAAAATAGACTAAGGCCCTAACGTTTGTTGTAACCCTAGCATTGCTACTGTCATACAATATATAAATCAAACTCTATGCTTGATGAATGTAATTGAAACAGTAATAGAAAATGAAATAGCTTTCATCAATCCCAAAAGTCTCTTTAATTAGATAAATTGAAAGTGATGTATAAATAATGATTCTACTCTTGTAAAAACTAGTTTGATTGCCCGCGATCTTCACGGTTTTTTTATATAACTTTTATTATTTATGCACAAATTGTGTAAGATCATAAAAATTATACAAAAATTAATTTTTGACATTTTAATATATATATATATATATATATATATATATATATATATATATATATATATGCATACTTACTGATAAAATTTAATCTATAGGCCAGATTAAGGTCATTTAATTTTAAATTTGTATGATGTAATTTCATTATTTTTTTGCTATTTTTTTCATAAAACAAAATTATTTTATCGCTAAACAAAGCAATATGTATAATAGATCTAATATTTGTATAAATTTGGTTTATAAAACTAATCTCACCTTTTTTTCATATAAAATAATATAATCTAGATTTTTTCTAGATAAATTAATATTTATAAAATAACTTAATTAGGTAAAATGATAAGATTTGTAACCACTTAAGATATGCGGTTGAATATTTAGAATTTTTTTTCGAAATATTCACAAATAAATAAATAATTACGAAAATATTCACTGTTTTAAACATTTTACAAAAATATTCATTTTTTGCAGAGCCGTCAGAAAAACGCGGTTTGATTCCGCGTTTTATGGGTAAAATCTGAAATTCCATTGGCGCCCGGGAGATATTTGAAAATTGGCAAAGAAACGCGGCCTGAAACCGCGTTTCTCTGCCAACTTTCCACCTGGCATCAGCGTCGATGAGGGTGGCTGATGTGGCACAGAGAAACGCGGTTTCAAACCGCGTTTCTCTGTGTGAATTCAGAAAGTCAAAGATTCCGTCTGAGAAACGCGGATTGGGTGCGCGTTTTACGTCTGACATTTAATGAAACGCGGATTCATTACGCGTTTTTTGTTGAAGAGAAAACCCTAAAGAAACCGCCCCCCAACCACCTTCTTTATTTCGTCTTCATCGCCAACGTCGTCTTCAACCTTCGCATCACCCGACGAAAATCGTCTTCAATCCTTCAATCTTCGCCCATCATCTTCAACCTTCGCCCATCGCCGAGAATCGTCTTCAATCCTCAACCAACAGTGGCCGGATCCTTCGTCATCCATTCATCCCGTCATCCCCTCATCTAAAAAGGTTAGGTTTTTTTGGGTTTTTTTTTCATTCGGTTTTTCAATTTGGATTTTTATTTCGGTTGTGAAGATTAGTATAGATATGAAAGATTAGTATTGATATGAAATTATGAGTTGAAACAAATTTATTTCGGTTGTGAAGAGTTGAAATTGTGATTAGTATTGATATGAAATTTTGAGGTGAAAATGTCATTAGTATATACATATGAAGAGTTGAAATTGAAGAGTTGAAATTGTGATTAATATAGATATGAAATTTGGAATCGTTGAAACAATTATTTGTTTTTATTAATTTCGGTTGTGTCAATTGATTTTGTAGAGGAGAAATGATGATGGGTGATTATATGTGATTGTAGGAGAATAGAATTCAATTAGAACTGAAGCGATTGTAGGAAAATAGATTTTGAATAACATATATATATATATTAATTTAAATTCATAAACCTTTTTTCTGTAAGTTTGAAAAAAATACTTTCTTTCTGTTAGGGAGTCAAAAATGGAAATGCAACTGAATCCTGGACCGCTCAACAACGAGGTGCTCCACATACAACATCTCCATAGGTCAACTGATGTATGGACTCGCCAGGAATATGTAAGTATATACTATTTTCACTAAGTAGTTCAAGTAAATTGAATGGAACATTTACATCGGATACCTAATGTTCATCAGTATTATATTTGTAGACGAATGGTGTTATCCAACATAGGATGCACTTGCGAAAGTTTGGGAGAGATCTAGCTGCCGACCCGCGAGTCCTACACTATATACAGTTGGCCGGATTCCACTGTATATACAAGCTTGGGTCCACGTTCGAGATAGACAATGAATTAACGACAAGTTTAATAGAGAGATGGAGACCTGAGACCCATACCTTTCACTTGAACGTTGGGGAGGCGACAATCACGCTCCAAGATGTGTCAGTTCTATTGGGTCTGCGTATTGATGGGCTTGCAGTTACTGGTTCTGCATTTTACGATTGGCCAACATTGGAAGAAACATTGCTTGGGTAAAGACCCCCGGCAAATCAGATTAGGGGATCTTCGGTGAAGGTGGCCTGGCTACGACAGTTGATTCAAGTGCACTTACCAGACGATGCTGAGGAACATGTCATTCAGTGCCAAGCTAGGGCATATATTTTGTTGCTTATGGCTGGGGTTCTGTTTGCTGATAACAGTGGTGGCCAGGTGCAATTACTATACCTTCCATTGCTACAGAATTTGGAGGCTGCTGGTCAGTATAGTTGGGGAAGTGCAACCCTTGCTTTCCTCTATCGGCAGCTTTGCAGAGCTACAGCTCGCGAGAAGTCTGAGATTGTCGGTCCTGTCATATTGTTGCAGGTACAACAACTGTTACATTTGTCTTTTCCTATATTCGATAAATGTGTTAACTAGTTAATTCATATTTATTACTAGTTGTGGGCATGTGAGAGGATCTCCATTGGAAGGCCTCGTTGCATTAGCTTGGTCGACATTGATGGTGATGACCAAAATGCAGTTCGAAGGGCTAGAAGGCAGGAGCGACGAAAGAAGACAGGTTATGGGTCACAACCTCCTGCATTTACCGGACGCTTCCGAGATGGGGAGGACTCGCTGGCGATGAGATGGTTGAATGGCACATACTCATACGGAGCTACAACCAAGACACTGATGTATTACCGAGATGCATTCGATCGTCAGACTCCAGATCAGGTTTGTGCTCCAGTCTAACTCTTCCCTACCTTCCATATAGAACAATCATTACCTCTCGTTTGTCATCCATTTTATGGTACTATCCAGTTTGTTTGGGAGCCGTACTCTGGCGATATATTAGGTCGTCTAGCTCCCATATGTCAACAAGGTATGAGCATATGGAGATCGACTACACCTCTTATATGCTTCGACATTGTGGAGTGGCATCGCCCCGAGCGAGTTACACGTCAGTTTGGGGATGTACCAGTAGTTCCCCTAACATGTGCATACGACGAGGGGTTGCACAAGATGGATCGTAGGGGAAAGCACCAACACGATTGGGCCCAGGTTCATGGACAATGGATTAACATGTGGAATGATCGCGAGAACTCCATTCAGGAGGCACCAGAAGTGGAAGATGAGGACGATGCTATATCAAAGTACATGGCATGGTATGTCAGTATCACCAGGCGCCTCATCAGTCCACCTATGAGTGCGCCGGCGGGGGTTTATCAGCCGGTGGCTCCAGACTATCACATGGTGGTTCGTCTCTAAACTGTATATCTTCACTTGTTTAATGATTTTTATAATTTGTATGTTCATTTACTATAACAAATATAACATGATTTGCAGGGAAACTTTGTAATGGACGCAACTGCAAGGGCAACCCAGACTTCACAGGAGTCTCGCTCTTTCTACGATCAGCACCAATACAATTCCATGATGGGCAAAGTGGATGACTATTGCAGCTATATGGCATTGCAGGGACCCCAGCTACTTAGTCAGGTATCCTACAACCCATCGTATGGGCACATCCC
This sequence comes from Persicaria tinctoria, assembly GCA_037127255.1. Taxonomy (NCBI): domain Eukaryota; kingdom Viridiplantae; phylum Streptophyta; class Magnoliopsida; order Caryophyllales; family Polygonaceae; genus Persicaria; species Persicaria tinctoria. The sequence goes on along the minus strand of JBANSL010000008.1, from coordinate 62,548,768 downwards.
GACTGCTCCAGCTCAGCCACGCCCATCTCATACAGAGATGCCCCCGTCGGGTTTTGAAGGGCCCTCCCAACCGGAGATGCAAAGTCAATCATCAATGGTCTTCCCATCGTACCCATCATATGGTAGCGCAGGGGGCACACCGACGACGATGATGGATCCATATGGCCAGGCGCGATTCATGTTCCCTCAGTCTAGCTTTGTAGCATCGGGCTCAGGGACGGCGATGTTTGGTGCTGCTCCTACCTTCTTGACTACGCCACCATGTCATCAGGGGAGGATTGTGTACAATGACCCTTCCAACCTCTACGTTGATGGACGTCCAGTTCGGCCTGAACCAAACCCAAACTTGTTTTCACTGGCACAGGGTAATGAGGATGAAGATGACGAGTAGGATATGTGGGACACTGTTGTATGTTTGGATTGTTGAATTATGATGCTAGTACTGTGTTTAGTCTGTCGTTTTATCCGAACACTTCACTGCTTCGTGTCTAATGTAATTATTGTGAGCCTTTTCATTCGGAAGAATTTCATCACACAACCATATATAAAATAACACATAACAAGTACATCAAACCTTCATACATAAAACAACACATAACGGCGTTCATCAAATCATACATAAAACATGACGAAGAAGTTCATCAAAGTAGGGTACATAAAGCACAGAATAAGTTCATCAAACCACCATACATGAAACATCTCGACGCAGTTCATCAGACTACAATACATAAAACACAATAATAAGGATGACAACACCACCACACGAAGCAGAGTCCTCGACAGCTGAGACTCATGAGCCTGATGTGCCCGCACGGCTCGGGCATGATCTTCTGTTGTGCCCATAACCTCGACATTTGCCACACCGCACTTGACCTGGGACCCCTACATCCATCTCATTCCTAATTCTGCACGAGGGAGTCCGCCCAACATCACGCAAACGCGTTTGATCAGCCACCAAGCGTGGGCCTCCCACTTCAGGCCAATTGAAAGGCTCGCCAACAGGTAGAAAAGTCGATTGGTACGCTGCCCAGTACGCCTGTGCTGTCAAGTACCGGTCCACAAGTGGCACATATGACATGCTCTCCTCTCTACAAACAGCCAATACATGAGCACAAGGAATCTTCAACAACTTCCAACTGGCACATGTGCATGTTCTACGTCGCAAGTTCACTGTGTAGGACCTCCCACTTCGCCTACCTTGCGAGCCCCTTGGGTTCAAAATCACCTCAAAGATTCCATTCTGCAAATCAAATGAAACGACATGTGCATTCAACCCAGCAGTGATAAGTAGCCCAATCTTCTTATCAGTAGCTTCTGTCAGTGGGAAACCCAAAGCGATGCGCTGAGCGGCTTCACCTCGCCTCCTGACGAAGTAACTGTTGACTTTGTAAAAAGTCTGACGCACGAGTGATGTGAGCGGAAGGCTGCTTCCACCCTTCAGCACGCCTTTGAAAGACTCAGATAAGTTCGTCGTCAGGACACCATACCTCGCCCCTCCATCCTTAGCCATTGACCACTTCTCTGGCTCGATCTTAGCTAGGTACTCCCAAGCCTCGGCGTTCATCTCTTGGATGGCGTGACATCCCTTCTCGAACCCAGCTGTCGTCAGCTGGTGAGCAGTCCACCCAACCATGTCTTTGACCTTATGGTCATGGAACATTGAATTCACATTTGATTTCAAGTGTCTGATGCATATCCTATGATGTGCATTTGGCGCACTCCATCTAGGCAACTCCGCCATTGTCTTCAAGATGCCTGCGTGTCTGTCTGAAATAACACATAATCCGACTCTGTCGGTGACATGTCGACCTATGCAATCCATGAACCACGCCCAACTATCTCCATTCTCACTCTCAACAATAGCGAATGCAAGAGGGAAAATATGATCGTCTGCATCGAACGCCATTGCCATTAGCACAACATGCTTGTACTTCCCATACAGATGGGTGCCATCGATAGATATCAAAGGACGACAATATGCGAACCCAACAATAGACGGTGCGAAAGCCCAGAACACACGACCGAATATCTTCTCTTGTGGGTTTGGAGAATCCAGATGACACCATTCAACCACTGTTCCCGGGTTTGTAGCTTGGAGTGCAGCCATGAACCTAGGCAACTCCGTATACGACTCCTCCCAATCACCAAAAAGCTCTGCTATAGCTTTCTGTTTTGCCCTCCAGGCTCTCATGTACGACACACAAATCCCATACCTTTTTTGTAGATGCTCGAGTATGGTGCTTGGCTTCGTGTCTTGATCTTTGCGGAGGAACCCGAGAATCTCACCCCTAATGAAATTTGAGGTGACATTGCGATTATCTAGCTGTAAAATGTCGGATGCACAGTTAGGCGCATGAGGCCCACTGTAATTGACAACTGTCCACATTTCAACAGTTCTGTCTAAACGACGAGCAGACAATCTCCATGGGCACCCACAACTGTCCTTCCTATCACATACGACTGTGTACCAATCTGGACTCGCCTTTTTTGTACGATATGGCTTCCTCATTTTAACAGAATACTCCGTCAACTCACATTTCAACTCGCCGAGTGAGTTGAATAGTTGCCCGCGAAAAAACTGTCTTCCATCATCTTCTTGTGTGTACGAATTTAATTCTTGCCAATAACTTGTTATCATTGGATCAGATTCCACAATATTCCAATTGGGATTAATGGCCTCATCCTCAATCGCCGTCATCGTCGCCTCCCTAGTTGCTTCATCGTCCTCCTCGGACTCGTCCAAGTCGTCTTCGTGATCAACCCCAAGAGCATCAACATATATCTCATTTACAGCAGATATATTGTTAACTCCATCCATCCTACGTTATCAATGACAAAAGTTAGTTTATTACAAATGTTATATGCTCTCACTAATCTTATCAAAATAAGATCAAATTTCCAATTACTTTCGATACTAACTACCAAATTTCATAAACTCCATATTTCAATGAAATTACGTAATCCAAACTTGCATATATAATCCAAACTTATATACCAATACATACGTAAACCAAACTCATTCATATTGAAAACTACATAATCCATCCAAACTTGTATAAGCTATCCACAATAAAAAAAATTATATAATCAATCTTCAAATTTCTTAATGAAGATAGCAAATACATATATCTTTGAAATAACTGCGAGAAATTATAATAAAAACAATAACTTACCTTAACTAAATGTGAGATAACGCGAGAGGTTTGAGAGCTTTTTGAGAACGTTGTTGAGATGAAAATCAGAAAATGAAGAAGACGAACAAGGGGCAATGAAGTTTCTGTAATTTCATCAAGCTAAAAACGCGAGATCAAACCGCGTTTTTACTTAGGGTTTCAGAGATTCCCCCTTGCATTAGGGGGAATCTGTTTCAGAATAAAATTGACAATAAAACGCGGCCTCAGGCCGCGTTTTATTGTTGCCATCAAATCACCCAGGCGAATCTCTGGTTTGGCTCTGAATTCACACAGAGAAACGCGGTTTGAAACCGCGTTTCTCTGTGCCACATCAGCCACCTCATCGACGCTGATGCCAGGTGGAAAGTTGGCAGAGAAACGCGGTTTCAGGCCGCGTTTCTTTGCCAATTTTCAAATATCTCCCGGGCGCCAATGGAATTTCAGATTTTACCCATAAAACGCGGAATCAAGCCGCGTTTTTCTGACGGCTCTGCAAAAAATGAATATTTTTGTAAAATGTTTAAAACAATAAATATTTTCGTAATTATTTATTTATTTGTGAATATTTCGAAAAAAAATTCGAATATTTATACTAAAAATTAATTTAATCATTAAATTAAAATGGACACATAAGATGACATATATATAAATAGATAGGGTTATCGTATAACATGACTTAAATATATTGGATTATTTATATATTATCATTTTTATTGATTTAAAAAAATTAATTTTTGTTTATACATAAAATACTCACATTTCATTTTTATATATAAAGTAATTTTCTGTTGTTTATCAAAATCACAAATAAAACTCGGTTAGATTGCATCAAAGAATGACACGTACGTGAATTCAACCAAAGTGCACCGTATAAGATTTTCACGTCTCTATTTTAATATTATATAGTATATAGATATTTGTTATGTGTTGTGAGCAGAATCTTCCATGTTTTACAGTAACTTTTATACCGATTTCTGTATACATTGCATTCATTTGAGTTTAGATAGTACAGAATCTATGTAGTTTATGTTTATTTGCCAAATTATGGAATCTACACCAGTTTCTGTTTAATTCGCAGAAATCGAGGCGTTTTACAGCAATTCTACAGAAGGTCGGAAAAGCTCGGAAAACCACTACAGAAGTCCAAGGTCAAAACAGCGGAACCAATATGAGAGTCAAGGCTACTCGATCTCGAGTAGGCCTACTCGACCTAGACGAGCATGTCCGAGCATCACCTTGTCGAAGCAGAGCTGGTCGAGCAAGACAGACCAACCCAAGCTCCGGACCCAACTCGACCTCGAGGAGCCTTTGTAGAGGTCGACGAAGCCCAGAGTCAGGATCCGGAACCCATCGAGGAGAGTCGCTCGAGAAACCCTAGTCGGCAAACCACCTTACTCGAAGTCGACTAGGGCTTGTCGAGATCGACGAGCGCCTGAGTCCTTGTCCGTGCCAGTCGACTAGACCTTGTTGAGCAGACCCAGTCGACAAGCCCAACCTACTCGACATCGACGAGGAGTGGTCTAGGTCGACGAGACCAGTGACCATGTCCGAGCGACATCGAGCAGAGAAGCCAACCAAAGTCCAGTCGACGACGAATCCTTGTCGAGGTCGAGGAAGACTTGTCGAGGTCGAGTAGAAGCCGTGTCCAGGAACTTCTCGACGTAGCCTTGTCCGAGTAGAGTTGGAGTTGCTTGGGCACGAAGGCGGAAGATTCTATCCTATTACATCATGTTCTATCAAAGGAGACAAGATCTATCAACATCATGAAGACTTACCACATTAGTTTTATCTTTTCCCTTATGGATTTAATTCCATTAAACAATTTATTTATCTTTAAAGCAAGTAGATATAATTTTAGATATAGATAGATATCTTCTTTCCTAGATTAGCTAAGGAATGAAGGCTATAAATAAAGCCCATGGGGCTGGTTTTTCAATCATATAATTCGGGAGAGAAGACAAGTAGTTCCACAGATACAGTTTAGGAGTTCTAAGGTTTTTAGGGTTTTGGCATTCGACGAGAGTTGGATTGCCAGGATTGTAAAGGCTTTTGAATTTAGTTTTAATACAAGTTAGTTCTTTTCATCAATCAATGTCTGCAATTGCGATGAGGCGTGAGTAGTCCACCCACTTCTGGGGCTGGGGTGAGCCCGACGGTGGCCATGTGAGGCGATGCGATAAAGGTCAGATCTTTTGTGTGATTCATCTTCTATCCCTATGAGCATGATTCTTTTGCGAGAGTTGAAGGTGATCCTTGTTTGTGTTATTGAAGCGAAAGTGATCTTAATGCAACTTGGATTAATTATGTGAAAAAGGGTTAGTAACAATTAGGGTTTATGCGAAAGCCTCTATATTCCTATTTGTTAATGACGAAAGTTATTTGATGGAAAGCATGATCTTTTATGCCTTTATGTGTTGTTTTGCATGGTTATCGTTGTGGTCTTGAAACCCCAGCCTTGGAGGTCTTTTAATATATTGATTTATTTCATAAAAATTCTGAGTTTTGGTTCGAAATTCTGCAAGTTTTAAAGTTTCTGTCTTTTCACTGTTTCTTGTCGACACAGACCAGCCTTTGTCGATCTCGAGTACACCTTTGTCGAGGTCGAGGAGAGTTAGTCTAGGTCGAGTTGAGTCTTCACTTCTGTTGTCGATTTCTGAAGTTTCTGTGTTTACAGTTCCTAGTCGATATCGAGTACCTCTTGTCGAGGTCGAGTAGGGCTGTCTTTGTCGAATCGTTTGCTTTTGTTCTTTACTTTCTGTTTTCAGTACTGTCTTGTCGACCTAGAGGACAGCTTGTCGACTTCGACCAGCTTCTGTGTCCTCGAGTTACTTTCTGCCTTTGCTTTCGTCTTTGCTTTGCTTTGCCTTTATTTCTTGCTTTGTTCTTTGCTTTTGTTTTAGTTGCCCTTGCCGGGATTATTTGTTTCTATTTTATTTCTGCTTCTGCTTGTGTTTCTGTGCTGTTCTGCTGCTGTTGTGAGAATCTGATAGCTACCTGAGAACTGCTGACGTGCTTCCTCGTGGATTCGATCCTGACTATTCTCTTACTACAACGGGAGGAAGTCTTGTAATTATTTGCTGAGATAGGGGAGTCGTTCTAAACCATATTTTATTTGATATCTATTCTATACTTGACCAACTCCTGCAACAACAAATTGGCGCCGTTGTCGGGGAGGCAATCAATCGCGCCTTAGGTAGTCAGTTCTCAGTGTCTCTTTGAGTTAGATTGCAGGTGTATGCGTCGTTCTGGTCAAACACCTGAGTTTGACAGCTTAGACGAACCGGAGCGCTACCTACACATCCACTCCAAACTCAAAAGGATCATGTCGGCCGCTGAAACACAGGAACAGCTAATCGCTAGGCTTACCAGGGAACTAGCCGCAAGGGATGCCGCTATCAACGCTAAAGATGCTGCTATCGCCGCTGAGAGAGCAGCAAGGGAACAAGCACAGGCTGAGCTTGCCCAGTATCCAACCACGGCAGAGGACTACATGCATCCAACTCTCGTCGTGCCTGAATCGGCGATTCTAATCCCTGAAAACTCTTTTGAAATTCGCACTCAATTTCTTATAGAGCTTAAAAATAATGCCTTTTACGGCAGATTTAATTAGTGTCCTCTTGAACATATTACTAACTTTCATGATATGTGCCGTACTCTTGCAGAAGGCACAACTCTGGAATATGTCAAGATGAAATCTTTTCGCTGGTCGCTCGCTGGACCTGCACTGAAATGGCTAGAAGGGCTGAAGGCAAGATCACTCACAACCTGGGCCCAAGTAGAGCAAGAGTTTCTAAACAAATTCTTCCCACCTGCCAAAACAGCACATCTCCGCCAGAAAATCACCGCCTTTAAACAGCAGAAAGGGGAACTGCTGGCAAGGGCATGGGAGCGCTACAAAGAACTGCTACGATCTTGCCCTACTCATGGACAGCCGCCCTACATCATTCAAGAGATCTTCTTCAACTCTCTTGATCAAGTCACTAAGGACAGAATCAACAATTATACTCGCTATGAGTATCTGACAATGCCGCCAAGTGACGCATGGGGAGTACTGGAGAAGCTCACTACCTACGACAACAAGTATGGGTCTACTACAACTTATGAAGAGAACCCATACTCCAGGCCAGCACCATCCATGCCCCTCTATGAGCCATCAAAGGAGATCGATCCAGATGTCAGGGAGCAATACTACAGAGACCAGAACAGGAAGCTCATCAAGCAAGTAAAGTATCTCTCTGTCAACCAGCCTTGTATTGAATGCGGATCGCAAAGGCACACCACTCCTGAGTGCCCACACACAGAGCAAGTCAGGATGGCAGAGCACCATGAGGATGCAGCTTACGCAGGGGGACCCAATCGCTACATGGGGGACCAAAGGTTTCAGCAACCACAATGGAACCAAGGAGTCCCTAGGAATCCCCCGCCCTACAGAGCTCCAGGACATCCAGAAAGGGAACAGAAAAAGGATGATATACAGCTGGTCCTGGAGGAAATACGGAGAAACCACACAGAAACTAGGCAGTCCTTCAACTCCGTCTATACTCAGATGCAAGGTGTCAACTCTAGGCTTGGGGAAATTGATATCTGGCGGAAAACAGTTGATGCACAGATTGGTCAGCTAGCAGCAGGAATCCCCAGACAGTCAGGCGCACTCCCTGGATCTTCAGAACCAAATCCTAAGGGAAAGACTGGGCACGTCGCTGCTGTAAAACTCAGAAGCGGCCATCAACTGCAAGAGCCAAAGGTTGGAAAGCAGCAGAACGACGAAGAATAGCAAGTCGACCTCGACAAGTCCGTAGTCGATCTCGACAAGGCCGTACTCGACCTCGACAAGACTCTCGTCGACCTCGAGGAAAAATTGCCAGAATCTTTGTCTGCGCCGAACAGCAAATCGACTGGGCCCAACCTGGTCGATGTCGACAAGCCTGTAGTCGATGTCGAGGAACCCCTGGTCGAGGTGGAGAAATCTGCAACATCTACGACATCTGTTCTGGCTCCGATTCAGAAAAAGAAGTTGCCTTTCCCAACAAAATCTCTAAAGGACCCAGCGGAGAAAAAGTTTCAGCGCTTCATTAAGATGCTTCAGAAGCTGAACGTCACCATCCCCTTCACAGAAGCTCTCAATGAAATGCCGTCCTACGTCAAGTTCCTGAAGGAGATTCTGAGCAAAAAGCGATCGATGGCGGAAATCACAGAGGAGTGCAGCCATCTGGACATATTGGAGAAGAGGCCGGATCCAGGTAAGTTTGCTATAACTATTGGATTTGGTCCTTACAAAATTAATGCTTTATGTGATCTTGGAGCCAGTGTTAGTATTATGCCTTTAACGATTTGGTCCAAGATTAAGATAGGTGCCCTGGAGCTTGTGGATGCTAGACTTTACATGGCCAACAACACGGTGGTCATTCCAACAGGCATGGTGGAAAATGTACCAGTACAAGTAGGTAAATTCTTCGTTCCTGCTGATTTCCTAATTGTTGATATGCAAGAAGATCCTGCTTGTCCAATTATTCTAGGAAGACCATTCTTGGCAACGGTGGATGCCAACATAAGCGTAAGGAAAGGAGTGCTCACCTTCAACATCAGTGATGAGGTAATTGAGTATTCCTTTAACAAAACTGAAAGGCATACGGGTCCGATGGAAGAGGTCAAATCTATCTCAGCGTGCTACATCACCTGCGGGGAACCCAAGGTCAGGAATATGACCCCTGAGGAGATAGAAAAGAGGGACATGGAGGCACAGGTAGAGGAGATCATGGCAATCCTCAAAGAGAACACAGAGAATCCCATCGACACAGACCAAGGTAAGTCATTGTGGATTCATTACTGTTCGGATGCCTTGACAGGAGCTAAGTATGGGGTCAAGATCGACCAGGGCTCCTCGATGTCGAGTAGAACCCTAGTCGATCTCGACCAGACCAAGGAGACTCCACCAGGGTCGGCTTCGTCGAGCAGCAAACCAGAGGAGCAGCCTTACTCGACCTCGAGTAGGCTCGTCGAGGTCGACCACCAGAACCCTAAGTCGACTCGGCCTTCCTTGAGCGCTCCACCAGAGCCAGTCCAACCCTCGTCGATCTCGACAAGCATTGTCGAGGTCGACCACCCCTCGGAGAGCCCAGCGCCGCCCTCGTCGATGAGCATGCCACCAGGAGGAGAAGGCTACTCGACCTCGAGTAGCCTTGTCGAGATCGACAGGACCAAGTCTTCCTCGACAGCACCTTCCTCGACGCTGCAGACACCAGGACCAGAGGCCTACTCGAGGTCGACCAGCCAACTCGAGGTCGACAAGACCTCTTCGTCGACTTCTGCCTCTTCGACCAGACCACCACCAGAGCCAGCAGCCTCGTCGATCTCGAGGAGCCCTAGTCGAGATCGACCAAACACCGTGGTGCCCGATTCCGTTTCCGCAAAGGTAAGTCAAGGTATGGATCTTTCTTCTCCTATTTCCATTGAAGATTTATCTATACATGGGAGAGGTCTGCCTTGGTATGTGCGATTGTGCAGGATTTCCAATGATGAGCCTAAGGAATATGAAGTTGGAGACAAGCTATATGTCTCTAAATCAAAGGATCATTGGTTTCCTAACAAATTCAACAAGAAGCGGATGGGACCGTTCGTGGTGAACAAGATCCATTCTGGAGGATTACAGCTGATGGACAAGAATGGAGTCTTATTTGAGGCCCAAGCTACATGGGCCCTGCAGATGCCGCCTTGAGCATTAATGAAAGTCGGCCTAGCGACTATAAAATCTAGAGCATGTACATAGACTTTTTAGGACATTGTGGGGACTTTGTTTTTGTTTTTTGTTTTGGACATTTTTTGTTGTTTCTATTTTTGGGTATATGTCTTCTACTTTTCAGGTCAATGGATAGAACCAAAGCTTACTCGGACTAGGAGGTGCTCCATTCGAAATCTTGCAGCTCTGCACACATGTCTTGTGAGTTTCTTTCTTTACCCTTTACCTTGTTTTTTTATATATAGTGAGGACACTGTAATGTTTAAGTATGGGGTGGGGGAAGAGCTTACTTTGTGCATATTTGCCATATTTGATCATATTTTACATATATATGCATTATTTATTAGAATTGCTACATGGCTATTTTGGAATGCATTATTTATTTATGTGCTTATATGCATGTTTTCCAAAAATTTGAGAAAAATGACCCCCATTGAAAATGTTGAAATAATGTCATGGAAGCTTATATTGAACTCGACGATGCAAAATTGGATTCATTAGAGATATAGCATGAAATTGCCTAGTAAAGGGAAGTCACAATGAAGTGCATTATTTTCTTGAAAACCATGAAAGGAGGTAAAATTTGAAGTTGCTTTTGACATATTGCATGATAAGATGATGGAGGACTTTATACTTCCATATAAATGCTCATATGTTTAAATTCCTAGCCTTACCTATGCTTATGCATCACAAAAGCCATAAAATGCCTTATTTCAAATATTGCTCCACATGAACTAAATATTTTCCATTCTTTACCTTATCCGGGGATTATGTTGAGAATGATGTTACATTATGGAGATTATTATATGGTATTTGTGTTGTTATCATTATTGGAGTTTGGAAGGGAAGTGTTTGAAATATATGGAAAATTTAATGAGTGAAAGAAAATCCAATTACCTCAGGAGATAAAGGTAGATTGACCCTGCTCTCTAAGATAATAGTTTGGAGAGATGGGACACATTGTGAGGAGTCCAAAGCACTAAGTATCCGGGGCCATTCATGACACCCATGTTTGCGACTCGCGAGAAGGCAGTGCTGAGGTTAGAGAGGTAAAAGCATTATTATTGAGAAAAAGCATTATGAAAGGTGATGAATCAAATGGAGAAGGAATGTGGAAATTCAAAGTTTGAAAGTGATCCATTTCCCCGGATCAAAAGCACCACATTGCCAGAAATTGCCCACCTTTTAACCTTCTACCAATCTACTCCTTCATGAGTTTAAATTAAAGTCTTCTTGATTATCAATGCTTGGTCACTTATATTGTTTTTTGCATAATCCTCCTTTTGTGAGTAAATGTTGCTTTTACATATTTGCACATGCATGGATCTGTGACACTAGTACCTTTTCGAGGATGGTAATTGATTGCAGGGTTATATGAGAATGAATCTAAGATGTTGAGAGTTTTAATTACTTCCCCTGAATGAAAAGTAAAAGTATTGCTTGAGGACAAGCAAGCTTAAGTATGGGGTGTTTGTTGTGAGCAGAATCTTCCATGTTTTACAGTAACTTTTATACCGATTTCTGTATACATTGCATTCATTTGGGTTTAGATAGTACAGAATCTATGTAGTTTATGTTTATTTGCCAAATTATGGAATCTACACCAGTTTCTGTTTAATTCGCAGAAATCGAGGCGTTTTACAGCAATTCTACAGAAGGTCGGAAAAGCTTGGAAAACCACTACAGAAGTCCAAGGTCAAAACAGCGGAACCAATCTGAGAGTCAAGGCTACTCGATCTCGAGTAGGCCTACTCGACCTAGACGAGCATGTCCGAGCATCACCTTGTCGAAGCAGAGCTGGTCGAGCAAGACAGACCAACCCAAGCTCCGGACCCAACTCGACCTCGAGGAGCCTTTGTAGAGGTCGACGAAGCCCAGATTCAGGATCCGGAACCCATCGAGGAGAGTCGCTCGAGAAACCCTAGTCGGCAAACCACCTTACTCGAAGTCGACTAGGGCTTGTCGAGATCGACGAGCGCCTGAGTCCTTGTCCGTGCCAGTCGACTAGACCTTGTTGAGCAGACCCAGTCGACAAGCCCAACCTACTCGACATCGACGAGGAGTGGTCTAGGTCGACGAGACCAGTGACCATGTCTGAGCGACATCGAGCAGAGAAGCCAGCCAAAGTCCAGTCGACGACGAATCCTTGTCGAGGTCGAGGAAGACTTGTCGAGGTCGAGTAGAAGCCGTGTCCAGGAACTTCTCGACGTAGCCTTGTCCGAGTAGAGTTGGAGTTGCTTGGGCACGAAGGCGGAAGATTCTATCCTATTACATCATGTTCTATCAAAGGAGACAAGATCTATCAACATCATGAAGACTTACCACATTAGTTTTATCTTTTCCCTTATGGATTTAATTCCATTAAACAATTTATTTATCTTTAAAGCAAGTAGATATAATTTTAGATATAGATAGATATCTTCTTTCCTAGATTAGCTAAGGAATGAAGGCTATAAATAAAGCCCATGGGGCTGGTTTTTCAATCATATAATTCGGGAGGGAAGACAAGTAGTTCCACAGATACAGTTTAGGAGTTCTAAGGTTTTTAGGGTTTTGGCATTCGACGAGAGTTGGATTGCCAGGATTGTAAAGGCTTTTGAATTTAGTTTTAATACAAGTTAGTTCTTTTCATCAATCAATGTCTGCAATTGCGATGAGGCGTGAGTAGTCCACCCACTTCTGGGGCTGGGGTGAGCCCGACGGTGGCCATGTGAGGCGATGCGATAAAGGTCAGATCTTTTGTGTGATTCATCTTCTATCCCTATGAGCATGATTCTTTTGCGAGAGTTGAAGGTGATCCTTGTTTGTGTTATTGAAGCGAAAGTGATCTTAATGCAACTTGGATTAATTATGTGAAAAAGGGTTAGTAACAATTAGGGTTTATGCGAAAGCCTCTATATTCCTATTTGTTAATGACGAAAGTTATTTGATGGAAAGCATGATCTTTTATGCCTTTATGTGTTGTTTTGCATGGTTATCGTTGTGGTCTTGAAACCCTAGCCTTGGAGGTCTTTTAATATATTGATTTATTTCATAAAAATTCTGAGTTTTGGTTCGAAATTCTGCAAGTTTTAAAGTTTCTGTCTTTTCACTGTTTCTTGTCGACACAGACCAGCCTTTGTCGATCTCGAGTACACCTTTGTCGAGGTCGAGGAGAGTTAGTCTAGGTCGAGTTGAGTCTTCACTTATGTTGTCGATTTCTGAAGTTTCTGTGTTTACAGTTCCTAGTCGATATCGAGTACCTCTTGTCGAGGTCGAGTAGGGCTGTCTTTGTCGAATCGTTTGCTTTTGTTCTTTACTTTCTGTTTTCAGTACTGTCTTGTCGACCTAGAGGACAGCTTGTCGACTTCGACCAGCTTCTGTGTCCTCGAGTTACTTTCTGCCTTTGCTTTCGTCTTTGCTTTGCTTTGCCTTTATTTCTTGCTTTGTTCTTTGCTTTTGTTTTAGTTGCCCTTGCCGGGATTATTTGTTTCTATTTTATTTCTGCTTCTGCTTGTGTTTCTGTGCTGTTCTGCTGCTGTTGTGAGAATCTGATAGCTACCTGAGAACTGCTGACGTGCTTCCTCGTGGATTCGATCCTGACTATTCTCTTACTACAACGGGATGAAGTCTTGTAATTATTTGCTGAGACAGGGGAGTCGTTCTAAACCATATTTTATTTGATATCTATTCTATACTTGACCAACTCCTGCAACAACATTATGCAATCCGCTAGTGTTATAATAGGAAACATATCAATCATAAAACTTAAAAGAACTTTTCGTCCAAAAGGGTAATTTATACCACCTTCACTTCTTTAGCTAGTGTTTGTCGTAGTTGTAATTAGATCACCAAATGAAATGGTCTTTCCAACAACATCTACAAAGAAAAGGTTATAAACTTATAATTAAATTGATGGATAGTTTCAGGGCCGGCCCTGGGCATGGGCAAGTTGGGCGATCGCCCAGGGCCTCCGATTTTTCGGGGCCTCATTTTAATCTTTTTAGTTTAGTATATATATAGAAAAAGGTTAGCGGATAATCACTTGTGCAAGATGGCGGAATGGTTCAAGCGGGATGTAACCGTGCTTGGTTGCTAATGAGTGTAATGACCTGGGTTCGATACCCAATAACTGCTTCTTTTTTACCCTTCTTTTTACAGTAATTATGGTACAGTACATTGTACCATATTTAGTTTGATATTTACATTTCTATTTTATAGATTGTTTGAAAAATATATTAAAGTGATTGAATATTAACAAAAATAATCCAAAAATTTAATATAAAAGATGATTAAACTAACAAATTATATATATATATATATATATTATTTTTAGTATTATTATTATTAAATAAACTGTATAAATCAATTAATGTTAACAAAAATAAAATATGGAGATATACATCATTCTTTAGCTCCCATACTTACTTCGGTATTTATATTTCTATTTTAAACATGGTTTGAAAAACATATTAAAGTGATTAAATATTAACAAAAAATAATCTAAAATTTTAATTAAAAAAATGATTTAATGAAAAACTTTATATATATTATTTATCAATAAAATGAACTAAATAAATTAAACGTTAAAAAAAATATAAAAATGTTAATATAAGAGATATTTGGTTAAAAAAATTACAAAATTTTTATATAAAATTTATCGTTGATAAAATTTGACCAGGGCCTCCGAAATTGATTGGACGGCCCTGGATAGTTTTATACTCCGTATGAAATAACACAAGCAATATATTACAATGTAATTAGTAACTAAAATAATCAAATATATAATACTTACCTATACCTATGCAACAATGTTACGGAAAATAAAAAATATCAATTTGAGTTCGGTAAATCTAGGTCTAGCAAACAACGATCTTTTTGAAATATATCTTTAAACTAATTGGAATATTAACCAAGATCTTTTTAACTTAATTTAATGTAGATTTTTTTCTAGATAAAACATTTTAAAAATAACTTAAAGTAAAATGATAAGATTTGTAACTACTTAAGATATGAGGTTGAATATTTATACTAAAAATCAAATTTAATCATCAATTGAAATGGACACCTAGGACGGCACATGTATAAATAGATGCGTTTATCGTCTGACGTGGCTTAAATATATTAATTGGATCGTCATTTATTGACGTGGCAAGAAATCCGGCCAGATTGCACCAGAAAAATACACGTAAGCAAATCGCGCCAGAGCACGTCACATAGGATTTCCATGCCTCTATTTTAGTATTATACTAGTATCGTGGCCCGCCCGTTGTGCGGTTTCTTAATAAACAAAATAATGTTTAATTTATATATATTTTTTGAAATTTAAAGGTTATAATAATTTAGTTGATATCTTTGGATATTTTAATATCAACATAATTTTTTTCTATCGTATTTTTCTGATTTTTTTTAACAATGCTATACGTTCACCACTTATTAATGAACTAATATTATAATCTGATTTAATGTTAACATTAAAAAGATTATAAAAAAACTAATTGAGATATAAGGTCATATTGGATAGATTATTTGATCTAAAAAGATAAGTTTTTTTTACCTAACTATATTAGCTTATTAAATGATGTGACCCAAATATAAAATACCAATTTAATTCAAAATATGACACATAAGCAAAAATAATCATGTTTTAATCTAGAAAATTCAATGAATGTGAAATCGCACCAGAGGCCGTTTCAAACCTCTGCTTTAACACCATTTTAATCAAGAATGTGACGCGTATAAAAATTCAAAACCCTTATAAAATACCCGATCTTAATCAAATAATTTAACCCTTATAAATTTATTTATTTTATTGTTCAAAATCCATCATTATATATTACTACGTACCAAAATATAATAGTTTATTTATGACATATTATGTTCTTATAAATTTATTTGTAACCCTATAAACTGTTTAATAATTAATGATATCAATTGCTAACGTTACCACGTACCATCTTACATTAAAAATAATTTAGCAATTAGGTACTACAAAAATAATTTATTTAAAAATATATATACCATAAAATAGTTTCATAATTAATCTTCTCTTATTACTCGCCTTCTGTACGGTCCGTTAATAAATTATATTTTACTATCTTAGTTGTAATTTGTTTAATTAAATTATGAATAGCAAAATAGTTTGATTGGAACGTTTTATTTATATCGAACCTTTCAAATAAGCATAAAATAATTTAAGATTAAATTTAGCAAAAATCAATCAATATACAATTACAAATCAATTCAATTTCACCTGAGCACTATTGGAAAAAAAAAAATCCAAAGGTTCGGATTATTTTGAAATAATAATGGTATATATATTGATGATATATAATAAGGGAAGATATATTATAATTTGAATAGATTATGTATTTAAAAAGATAAGTTTTTTACCTAACTATATTGACTTATTAATTAATGTGGCCCAAAAATATAATATCAACTTTAATTCAGAATATGCCACGTAAGTAAAATTAATCCCGCTTTAATCTAGAAAATTCCGTGGCCACAAGGGCGCGCCAGTGACCTCTGTATTAATAGATAGGGTAATCGTATGATGTGACTTAAATATATTGGATCATCATTAATTGACGTGTCAGAAATCCGAGTCAGATTGCACCAGAGAACGACGAAGGCAAATAGTACATAAAACATATGTGAATCACATTAAAAGTCGTCAACCTTTAAAAAAGGTCCTTAAATCCTAGATAATTCTTCAAATTTACTTATGAGATATTTTGAAGTTAGATTATTATTTATTTCACCATGACATGTATTAATCTTGTGTTGAATTGTTTTGCTTTTCAAAGTTCGGAATTGGTGAATACTATGGAGTAGAAGTTAATTTTATAATCTATTTAAATAAAACTACGGAGTACAAAATTTATGTATGCAGTATAATATCATATAACATATATTATAGTACAAGTTAATTTTGCGTAAATAATATGGAGTTACTTTTAGATTTCAATGATTAATTAATTTATAAAAAAAGAGCATAAGAATAAATTAAGAAATAAGGTTATATTAGATAGATTTTTTATCTAAAAAGATAAGCTTTTTAGCTACCTATATTCGTTTATTAATTGGTGTGGGCCAGAAATTTAATACCACTTTAATCCAGAAAATGCCACGTAAGCGAAAATAATCCCGTTTAATCCAGAAAATTCCGCGCCAGCGGTCTCTGTTTTAGTATTTTACTAGTATTCGGTACCCGCCCGTTGTGCGGTTTCTTAATAAACAAATTAAATAATATTTAACTACATCACCAAATTTAATTACGTATTTATATCTAAATATATTATATTCAATTTGATTTAAAAGGTAAAATAATTGACTAAAAATTTACGGCATGGTATATTTTATATAGAAGTTTATACAGATTTATCTTCTCAAATTTTATCATCAAATTAAGATGGTGCATATTTATATTTAAATATATCAGATTCAATTTGTCAATTTGATGTAAAAGGTTGAACAATATATTGACCAAAATTTGATGGTAAAAGGTAAAATAATTGAACAAAATTTTACGACATGGTATATATATTTTACATAGCATTAATGTTGTTATAATTCGTATTAATTTAAATAATAAAAAATAGATTAAAGAAGAGAATATGCTTCATGAACTTATTTTTAATTTGTATATTCATATTAATTTGTATTATTATATTATTTGTATTATTATATCATTTTGTACTGTTAGTGATTAAATGTCCCAAGATTAATAGACATCTTAACCATTACTGACCCTTGATATATACAGATATATAGATATTGTTTTTTTTTTTAAATAATGAAATGTAAAATATTGATCATGGCCGGTCTAACAATGTATGTTTTAGTTATAAAATTACTCCATATTAATTAATATATTAAAAAACGTTAAATTGTTTTACTTCTTACGATATTATATACTTTTTTCAAATCAAATAATGAAAAGTTAAAAAATAATATACTTACCGATTCTATTAGCAAAAAAAAAAGCTCAATTTTTTTTATTGTATATTCAATTTGATTTAAAAGGTAGAATAATTGACCAAATATTAGATAGATTATTTGATCTAAAAAAAATAAGTTTTCTAACTAATTAAAACATAAAGTTGAATATTTATAAAAATAAGTGGGACCATTAATTGAGATGACAAAATTATATTGGATTATTAATAATTAACCAAATATTGGATTGATATAAGATTGATCAAATAATAGAAAAGATAACACCATTTTATTCCATAATATGACACGTATAAGATATTAACATCATTTTAATCCAGAATATTTAATTTGACTAAATATTGGATATATTTTTTGATCTAAAAAAAGATAAGTTTTTTTACCTAACGATATATATTTAAAAAAAGTTTACCAGATTTTCTTAGATCTTATTATATATTATTTCATCCTTTTATAATTGATAGAAGCCGTTAATACGGAGATGTAACAATGCCTATTGAAAAAAGATATCGTGATATGTAATCTCCCTCTATATTTAATAATTGTTTGACAATGTAAATCAATTCTATGTAAAATGCCTGAAAAATAGATTCATTTAAGATTTAGTTTGATAAGATTTAGCTAGAAATTTATATTGATGAGAATAATGAGATTCACCTCCATGACTACTTACGTAGTTGTTTGAAAGGTTGAAGAAGATTGATGAGTTTTGATTTGTGTTCCGGTTTTCTCAATCCAAAACTGATTCACTTCAATCCCTCTATTCCGGTTGTAAGTTCCGGATGAAAAAATTAGCTTGATGTGGCTAATATAATACAACTTTAATCCTGAAACTATACTCGGCAGGCTCCTAATTAAATCCACCATCCACCTCAAATCTGTGTGTAGACTGTAGAGTGTCAGTAGTCCAATCTTCATCCACATGATACAATTTTAGATAAAACTATTTTAGAAGAGGTAAATCTTGATTTGCAACTATTAAAAGTTGTTGATCCGGCTAATGATATTGAAGGTTTCGTGCTTGGTGATGACTCATAGATTAGAATATATATAGCAACTAAGATATTCTATCTTAAACCGTTAATTATTTATCTATTCAACACAAAATCTTATGAGATATATATATCCATACAAATGTATTCAATTTCATATAAACAGATAAAATTTTCAACTGAGTATGATATAAGGTTGAATATTTTTTTATACACATATATTCAATTTTATCTAAAAAGATAGAATATTTGACAAAGATTGGTTATATTGAATAGATTATTGATCTTTTTACTAATTATATTGGCTTATTAATTGGTGTGGCCTAGAAATATAATACCGCTTTAATCCAGAAAATGCCACGTAAGCAGAAATAATCCCGTTTAATCCAGAAAATTTCGTGCCAGCGAGGTCGCGTCAGCGGTCTCTGTTTTAGTATTTTATATAGATAGATATAGATATAGATAGATATTTATATTTATTGATTGATTCTTCATTTTATGGCTTCAAGTGACACAATAGAATAGACATAAAAACGCTAGGTTTAGGTTATATAAGGCTTGGGCTTCCCACCACGGAATGTGTATGTGTCACATTATGCCGATAAACTTCCCGGGGAAAAGCAGGTCCCCAAAAGCAACAATACTAAAAGTTGGGGGAGAAATGCAAATTAAAAAGTTCAGGATAGATAGCGGAATTAGCCCTAAAGTTGGGGGCAACTATATAATTTCTACTTCGTTTTTGTTCCACCCTATAAATATCGTATTCAATTTGCCCTAAAGCCCAAAATCCAATTTGCGCTGCCTCTCACACTCCATCCGCTAGCCGCTCTCTACATTAGACGGCCGCTCTCTCTTCCTCCAATTTCTCAGGCATCCTTCCTCGGTGGTGCGCTAATCTTCTTCCTTCTCTATTTTGCTTCCATTCTTAATTTCTTATCCTGCGATATGTTGTTTTTGGCCTGTTATTTTCGAACTATGATTGATGATTGTTTAAAATGGAAAATTCATGGAGAAATTAAGGGGTTCATATATTTGATAAGAGTAGTAGCATAGAATCAAGATCTGTAATTATGTTGTGGTATGGTATTTGGGCGTCTTCTTGTTCTGAATCAATTCTTTTTAGCTGGCGATGAACAATGCTTAATCTCCCTGTTTTCTAATGTTCAAGCTTAGTTATGTAACTGGTACATCTAATTGGCTAAGTAAGTAGGTCTTTTTTGGAAAATTTATCGTGCTCAACTGATATCTGTGTTGATGTGATGTGTGGTTACGGCCGTATTGTCTGTGGATTTGGGTTTCTGATTCATCTTCTCACAAAGCCTCATTACTGAAATATTCTTGTAACTGTAACGAAATCAACAATTTAGAAATGCTGCTGATTTAATGTGATTGCACAGGGTACAGATGACATTGCAAGATGATCATAAATTTGCTTTGTTGAGTCATTATTTTGGCTTTAGATTACTGAAATTTTCTCAATATATAGTTTGTTTCGGTTTAATTATAAGGTAAAATACCTGAGATGGAAATGCTCCAACAATCCAATTCCTTATTTTATCATCAAAAGTATGATATTACTCCTTTCATTTTTCAAAAGTTGGTTCTCTGTTGATGTCGTTCTTATGTGAATTCCTCTTATTTCCTTGTTTGTCAAGCTGTTCTTCTTGTTGGTATTCATCTTTGATGTGGAAAATCTCCCTGTTTACAAATTTGTTTATGCAAACTGAATTGATATGCAGATATCTTATTGCATCTTTGAATTCAGAAGGTAGATGGGTGATAACAAGATGCAGTCAAATGGAGAGTCTCAATCAATGGAAATTGAGAAGGCTTCATCAGCTTCTCTTCCAAAGGTGCCGAAGTTTGGAGCCTTGAAGGCTCACGAGATGTCTGATGGGAAAATCCAGTTCATGAGGGTCCCTGTGCCTTCTCACAGGTACACGCCTTTGAAGAAGGCATGGATGGACATCTACACTCCAGTCTTCGATGATATGAGGATTGACATCCGCATGAACGTAAAATCTCGCAACGTTGAGCTGAAGACCAGGGCTGATACGCCTGAAACGAGCCACCTGCAAAAGTGTCATGATTTTGTCAAGGCATTCATGATGGGCTTTGAGGTCAAAGATGCCTCTGTCCTCCTTCGGATGGATGAGTTCTATGTTGACAGTTTTGAAATAAAGGATGTCAAGAGACTCCAAGGGGAGCACATGTCTCGTGCTATAGGAAGACTTTCTGGCAAGGGAGGTAAGACAAAGTTTGCCATTGAGAATGCTACAAGAACAAGGATTGTTATCGCAGATCAGCATATCCACATACTGGGCGCAGTTACAAACATCAAGGTTGCTAGGGACTCCCTTTGCAGTCTCATTATGGGATCTCCTGCCGGGAAGGTCTACTCAAAACTTAGAGCAGTCACTTCTAGACTGGCCGAGAGGTTCTAAGATTTTGATACTGCCAAGAGCCCCAAGATAAATTCTTTCTTATCGAGCAAAGTTTTGGCTGATATGTTATCGTGTTTAGCTCTGTACTGTGTATGAAGAATAGTTGAAAAAGATTGCAGCAATGATGTCTACATGACTTCATCTGTTCTTCGGCGCGATATAGGGCTAGTATGCATACAGTTTTTGCTTCATTTTTACGATTGCCAAACAGTTGCACCCTAGAATTAGCCTGGATAATTGTTGCACTGTGTTAACTTATTCTTCAAATGTCATTGGTAATTAGCAAGTTTTTGCCTAGCTCGTATTGTGTTGCGGAAACGTGATTGTTTTGCTTTGTGAGTTTGTTCATCTAACATATCCTTCAATTCAATGGTACTGATCAAACATGTGGTTAATCTAGAATATGTAAATGTGAAATTGTAGGAAGTATTAAGTGTGCGAATCTTTTACTGTGTTATTCTACGATGCAATTGTTGAAAGTTGGGTTTATTGTGTTACAAGCATGTAGCTTCTATGAAGGGCTTCATCGAAGCGCTCGATGCATTACTTGATGGACAGGCCGGTCTGAGTCTAGTGGGAGGTGCTTGAATGAAGACCCTAGCTTGCCTTTCAGACATTGGGACCCTTAACTGAGCTGCAGCTTGTTTGACCCGACGCCATCACTGTCTGCTATGATTGCGAATCATCAAAAGCTCAGGTCTATGGTAATTACATCTCACTCATAGGGCCCTTGGTTCCTCCCATGCCCGAGGGCTCGAGAAGAGCCTGAAGCACCTGAGAGGCACACATGGTCATCTAGTAGCTCCCTCTTAGGCTTAATTTTGATGTCATTTAATTATACATTATAATGCTTTATAGTAAGGGCATATTTGAATCTTTTTAAAAAAATAAAAACTTCTCTTTTTTATCCTCTTCTCACATCCAACTCCACTACCCTTCCCCCCAAACTTGAATTGATTCCATATCTAGATCTACTGCCTCTAATATGCCATTACCTCCGTATCTCTTCTCTCAAGTGTGAGTCTCACAATAATATTAAAAATCTCTCAGTTAGAAAATTCATGGCTCAATTTCATGAACAACCAAAGTAATTTTAACCAAGGATTTTGATTTAGAAAAATAAAATTGGGGCTTTTCACCAAAAATCTAAATTGAGAGGACACGATAAGGAAGGTGAACGGTTACATCGAATTGGAACGCCGACGAGGTGGTCTCAATCTCCAAATGGTGCAATGGATAAAACCATAAAGTTTGAAGATGGGAGGCAATGACAGCGGTGGCTAGGGCGATTCATCGACCGAAAACCGATCCGAACCTGGCCAAACTGAATCGAACCGAAATTTTCAAAAACGTAAACCGAAAACCGAACCAAACCTAAACCGAACTAAAACTAATAGGTTCGGTTCGGTTTTCAACCATTTTGGTTTCGGTTCAGTTCGGTTCGGTTATAAACCTACGTGAACCGATTTTATTTAAGCATTTTTAATGAGGTGAGCTACCAAATACCAATAAGCTAACAAGAAGAAAAAAAGTAATTGTACAGAAATAGCAGCTGAGCACGGTAATGCATAAATGTGCAAACAACAGCGTAACAGCAGTGACAAAGTTAACTTACATAAGCAGTAGTCTCAAGGTTCCATATCAATTCACTAACAGCCAGGAGTACGTACCAAAAATAATTTATTTTCCCTTTTCCTTGTTGTTTTGTTGGGATTAAGTAGCTAAGAGGTGGATAAGAGATATATCTAATACACTTTTATTAAAAACCAGTAACTAACTCCACCACCCTTGTCATCTCCCTAAAACCTAAGGGTAAATTAAAACATAAAAAAAAATTTGTTTTTTCCCCGATTTATCCGAACCGAGCCCAAATCAAACCCAAAACCAAAAATGAAAATTCCCTGAACCAAAAACCTAAACCGAAACACATCGGTTCGGTTACGTTCCAGTTATTTCGGTTCGGTTCAGCCCAAAAATTTGGTTCGAACCAAATCTGAACATCCTTATTGGTGGCCAACCAGTTTGGTTTCGAGGTCACGACCATTTCCAAGCGAGTCGGGGTCACGACCTTTCTATAACCCCTTTTTGCCGAAGGCCCCCCTCGACTAAACGCAGACCGCCATCTGTCGATTGCGATATTCTTGTTTTTTGGGGGCATCATGTAAATGCCAAGAGTGGTCACGAAATCTAAAGAAGCCTTGGAGAGGTCGCGAACCAAAAACCATTTCTTCCTCCACCCAGCCTTGCTAGACAACCTCTCAACTATGTTCCCAGCCAGGGAAGCAGACACCAACCTGTCCTGACCATATCACAAGGTCAGGACCGAAAAGAGATGGTCCAACGTACATCCAGACATTGAAGGCAAGCTGGGCAGGACAAGAGTTTATGCTTGCAAGGAAACCAGTGTAAAGTTTGGGCAAGGGAAGGTGGAATCCTTGAAGCAAACTCTGTAGATGAATGACAAAATGATCCCGATATGCATTCAAACACCCCCGTGCTCATAAGCCAAACCTATTTCTATTATGGCAGGCCAGGGATAAATCTAAGCAACCATCTCAAGGTGAAGAGGTTTTAGAATTGACCTCTCCCCCTTCACAAAAACATTGGTAGCAGGCGGGGGAGCAGCAGGAATGTAACCATCACAAAAACTGCAGTTATCAACCTCCTCTTTTTTGTAAGCAGGTATGGCAAAATCACCAGGAACCACGCGAACATGTTTCTTCCTTCCTTTTGACGCGCGAGGCAACCCTCCTTGGCCCAAATCGTTTATAAACTCAGAGGTATGACAGTATTCAGAATTATCCTTTGTAAGAGAACGCTTTATGGCCCCTGTCATTTTTCTCTGCTTCACCTTCTTCGGAGTTGCGAGTTCGATCTTTGCTCCCTCTCCCGCTCGCGACTTCTTTTTAGGTTGCAGGAGATGTGTTGGGGGCATCGTGGCTTCCGAATCATTATGAAGAACGGAATCTCTAGTCCGCGAGGAGCTAACATTCTCATCCTCATAGCCCACGCTTTTGTTTTGGCTATCACTTTCGTCTGACATCGCTAGATATATAAAGCTATTAAGGATAAATGCCCATTAAAAGGCGCAAAGGAAGAAAAATCAACAAGGGGAAATGACATTTTCCGTATCGCGATTGGACAAGTTTGGCGCCAAAACCCCCCTCCTAGGGTTATATTGGCACTTCACGCGCCCCACAAAAGGGCATTGAAAAGACATTTTACCCTCGAAGGTGACGGTTGAAAGAAGACTTTTCGTCTCCTCCATAAAGTTTCTCTATTTTCGAGAAACTACCTCCGAAAGGTGAAAAAGAGGGGATACAAAAAGTTTTGTCTGTCCACAACCGTCAGAAAGTCCTTAAGACTCCCAAAAAACGCCACTTCCGACACCCTTACACCACTACTTAGAACCCAGTAACCTTATTCGGGACATCCACTATACAAAAGGAAAGAAGAGAAAGGCGAATGAGACACCAGGGAAAAC
Source organism: Persicaria tinctoria (assembly GCA_037127255.1). Classification (NCBI taxonomy): domain Eukaryota; kingdom Viridiplantae; phylum Streptophyta; class Magnoliopsida; order Caryophyllales; family Polygonaceae; genus Persicaria; species Persicaria tinctoria. The sequence continues at coordinate 62,524,001 of JBANSL010000008.1, read as the reverse complement.
CCAGCTCTCAGCCCATCACTGCCATGCCCCTCACCAGAGGAGGGCGGTTCGACTACCGAGGATTTTCTCCTCTGCCCTAAAATCTAGTACGAGTGGAAATCGAGGAAAGTAGACAGAACATAAAGACAATCAGGAAACACTTAATCGATGAGATGGAAGAAAAGCACTAGAAAACAAGAACGAACTGAGAAATAGGGCAACCAACTTGCTCCGATTGTCGTCTTTCTGGAACAAAACCCTTCGAATTCTCTCTCTTCTATCTCACTCCCTTTTTATCAGTCTTGAAAGCGTGAAATGAAATAACCAAAGAGAAAATCTTCACTTATAGGTCTCCGTGGGGTCGCCCCCAAATGGGCCAAAACACATTGGGCCCAATTTAGGTCCATCAAAGAATAAGTTTTTTGGCGGGAAGCATCGCTTTTGTTGAAACCTAATCGCGGGCGATATATCGTTCGCGATCCGGTTACGAGGAGATATGACGATACCCTGGAAAATAGCCCCATAAATTAACAGGGATATGACATCATAAGTAGACTACCCAACGCAAAAGACATCTAGCACGCTACAAAGTGCACCGCGATCAATACACTTGGTCGGACCATGACCAAACTCACTACCCTAAGTATAGCAATCTATGAACATCGCGATTAGAGTCCTATTGTTTATAAACATAGACCTCATAACAAACAGGGCCCACAGATACCTCGTGGCTCCTTAAGGCAAAGACGAGCAGCTCGCTGGCCTAGCACCTCTCCGCTAACAAAGCCACGTGTAAAACCCCGACCCTCTGGCGTGAGGGCATGCGTTACACGTGTCTCTTGTTAGTCCACGAGGTCGCCATCCAGCTGCTCTCTCAGCCTCCCTATAAATACCCCCCTTGAACCTTCAAGAAGGGGATCCGATTTAAGAGAGAAGAAGAAGAGCTCTGCATATCTCCCTGACTTAAAACCCTTGGAGTCGAGTTCTTAAGGTTTTTGATCGGAGAAGAACACATCTGGATTAAGAACGTCATCTCAAGTATTTCCTCTAAAGACGACAATTGAATTGTAGTTACCTCCTCGCGATCCAAAAGCATCGCGAACACTACCTGAACCAATAGCATACAAATCGATCATCACCCGCACTGATTGGGCTTGCAGCTAATAGAGGACATTTGTCGTCATCTTGGGGTAATAAGTATAGGTGAAATTTCATGATCGCGTCAGTAGGGAGATTGACATCTTGATTGCAGGTATTTCTTAGTAGAAATGGTAGTTGGAGATGAGAAAAAGGTGACTAGTCGATGAGACGGAAGTATCTAATCAACGTGTCATTGTATTGCTGGACCGAGTGCTTCTCGCCCCCATGCAAGAGATTAGTTATCGGAAGTTTCGGCCTACCTCAACTCTATATATAAACTGGAACTGGAATAATGATAAGAAGCCCATGGATAGAGAAACCAACCATGTCGTGATGAGAGGGGGAAACCATTCACCACCTTCATATCAATCATCTTTACTTATTATTATTAGTTATTTAGATTGCATTTACTTTACTTTACTCTGCATTACTTTTCTTCATTGTTGTCTGGTTGTTAGCAAGAAAACACACTAAACACATGCTCTATGTGGGATCGATAAATGTACTTATTTGCTATACTAGTTGTTTAAGTGTGGGCATTTCTTTAGTGAGATTCAACAACCATTTTAGGCTCATCAATATGCATAAACAGATTTCCAACAAACGAAGTTCGAGATACAGGAACCTATAACCTCATGATCCCATCCTTCTAGGGTCTTCTCTTGCCCTTCAGTTGTACCCTCCGGCACCACAGTGGACCCCTCCCCACCATCACCCTTATCAGCCTCCTTGGACACAACCTAAATGTCCACGACCTCTATCTTACCACCCCCTTTCCCCCGTAGATGTAATTAATGCAATGTCCCCACCCTTATCATCCACAAGCATATTCTCACCTTCATCCTGCACATTGTCCACAACCTCTACATTTTGCAACCCATCATTTACAACACCATTATCACCACAGCTCCACATCCTCCATAGTCCACCCCATCCTTGACAACACCCTCTACATCATTTTCCTTGATGACATCATCCACATTATCCACACCACCTTAGACCCCTTCACAACGTCCTGATTCTTTGACAAATCATTCATAACATCACTAGAAACCTTTACAACACTCTCCACTCTAAACACTTTGACTACATCCTTGTATACCCCATCATCCCTCTTCTTCTCTATACCACTGTATTTATCTCCAGCAACCTCATAAATGTCCTTTTCATGTTGCTACCCTACTCTTCTCTTGTCGTGAACATCTCTGATCCCATTTATAAGACTTTCTAGCACATTTATCTGCGCCACACACAACATATAGGAAGTCAGTCCTCATCCTAACCACCCATCATAATTCCTTCCATAAATAACATATAGGAAGTCATTATATTGCCCACTTATTTGTCGTGTCATCTATTCATTGTACCGTGTCACATGTTCATTTATTCGTGTCACTACAATCTTAAATAATTTTCCCAAAACTAAGATATGGGAGTGAGGTACCTTGTCATCCATGTTCTGCATCCACTTTGACATTGTAGACAACCTCTCCATCATCTGTTGAAATGTCTCCACCACCACCCCTCTCTCGCCTTCCACGTCCTCACCAGGTTTGTGCGGGCCTAGCGCAACCTAGATGAAGCTGCCATTGGGCCCATGATAGCGGGGAGCCAAGTAATCCACAACCCCGTCAAATAACATGTCAGACTCTTCATGCCTATAGAAGCAACCTTCCATCAACGATACCTCCTTCATGTTCAGGACTAGTACGGTGTTCTCTTCAACCCTGTCCTTGTCCACGAGGGAGTCAATCATGTCGTAAATAAGGCCGTCATCATCGGCAGTCCACCTCACACAACGAGGTAACGCCCTAAACAACACCTTCCTCATGAAGGTCTCCTCAATGCCTGGTACCACTTCGTTGAGCCAAATATGCAAGAAACATGTAGTGGAATTACAAATTGAACTTGGTTATTAAATAATAGCATCCCGAAGAAAGTTACCTAGAATGCTAAGGGAAAACTCATTGGCTCATAACCAACCCAGTAGACATTCGGCTTCTGATAATGCATGATTTGTATAGGCATTCTAAGTCATTCTTAAGTCATTTAGGTTGCATGCAGTTAGGTTTTTAGCATAGTACGATCATTGCCTTGAAAGTTGCAAAGTTTGAAATCTACGTGTTTTATGCCTATCTATGCAGATTCCTGGAAACCTAGCCAAAGGAGACAAAGGAAAGCTATGATACAAAGCTGAAGAAGCATAAGGAAGAATCAAGGAAGAAGAATGAAGGAGAAACGAGCAAGAAAAGACAAGAAGAAGAGAAAAGAAGTCACTATAGAAGTGGCGCCCACGGCCAGGGTACTGGCTGCCTGTGTTTCTTCGCCTGCTTGATATTTTCTCCATGCTTTTAAACGAACTGAATTCTCTTATGGACTCAAGTCTGGATCGTTGGTTGCATTTCAGAGCTGTTTTTTCATCGTTGTGGGGCTGTTGTGCCTTCTTTGTTGCTGTTGGAGCTGATTTCAGACTGCTGTCTATTGAAGTTGGAGGCTGGTTTTGGTAAGGTTGGTCCCTGCACTTCGGTGGCTCTTGGTGGTGCTTTGTGTTGTTAGTAAATTGGGTGGACTTGTTTTTGTCATTTATTTCCTGGCAATTCGTGTAGCGTTGTCTGCAATGAGAGTGACATCTCCCACTTGACACTTTATGGCTTGCACTTGAATGGTTTAATGTGGGGGCAAACTGGGATTGATTGCTACATATGCCCTATATTGTTTAGTAGAGGTGGTTTTGTTTTAGTTGTTGTTGCGCCTATTCAATTTTGGGTAGGACGGGCTTAACTTCGTTGACCCTAGTTATTGATGCATCGAGCATTTCTCTTATGTCCTTTGGTGTGTGGGTCGCGTAGTTGGAACCCTTTCAACTTGGTTAATTGCGGTTGCTGCTGCGTTCCTTTTTACTATTTGCTCTTTATTTCGCTGCTGCATGTTTTCCATGCTCGTGTGGAATGACTTGTATATACTCTTGGTGGTGAGCCTTGACCCCTTCCTTTCGTTTCTTGGCAAGTTTAAAGGTAACCTTCTGCAGGTTTAAATGAAACTCTATGCAGTTGTCACACGAAATCGGCAATGCGTTTCATGCCTATGCATGCGAGTAAAGGACCAACCTCTGTCCTCGCATACTTGAATGCAACTTTCATGCCTATGATGGCCTTGAGATGGCAGTTGAACTTAATGAGGTTTTTCCTTTGCATTTGCTTGGGTTTGTAAAGGATCAAGGGTCCGGGGGATCCTCCTAGTTTTTGGGCTGGTTGTTGTCCATTCCTGTCAAGGTTCAGCTCAAGGTAGGTGCTGCAGTGGGTTGCTCGTTTGCTGCTGTGTTTGAACTTCAACATGGAGGTGACCTTCGACCGGTTGGTTTCTTTGGTTTAGATGCCTCAACAATGGACATCTCATCTAGATTTGGAGGTCAAGCTCTCGATGGACCATGGGAGACTTTACCGCTTCGATGCTTGAGGTTCCCTTGCAAGTGCCCAGCTGGAATGAAAAGTTTATTCATTTGATGTGGCTACTTGCTCCTTTGATGCAACCTTTTGCATATTTAAATGCTTTATTTTAGATGTAGTTTATTATGAACATCTCTTTTTGAAGGGGGTTATCAAAGTATACAAAATTTGTGTATGGACTTGTAATTTTGGGATGTAAAATATGGACCAGATAATGATTTGGGATGCCTTAATTATAGACTTGTAATTTTGAAAAAAAAAAAACAGGGTTAAAATCGGGATAGTTGAGGTCGGTTGTCACTGGCAAAGATCCTGACAGATAAAAATGGGCCAAGTCAAGCCCAAGTGTGAAAAAGCCCAATAAATCAATTATATCCAATAAAATGTTGACAATTGTCCCAAAATGGTACTATTCAGAAGGACATCGGCTCTTTTATATATAGATATAGAGAAGTTGCTTATTCTTCTTAATTGACCACTAAGATAGCTAAACAACATGCTAAGTGATTATAGCTAAATCCGCTATTTCGGGCATCAATCCGACATAGTAGAAAACATATCTTGATGAACAGGTTGGGATTCATGAATACGAAAGAGTAAAGACAAATAGTTTAATGTTTTTCTTAGCGGATGCGATAACTGGGTTGACAACCAGATGACACGTCGAATATGAGAGAATTACATGAATTATGTGCTCATGTGATTAGAGAATTATTGCTTCTCGAACCCATGCAAGAGTTTAGGGGGTTGATAGTGATCGAATCAGGAAGCTATTCAACTTTGTGCACAAACCGACTCTACGATACCCAATCATAATCAAACAACCCGATGATCATGAATCTACCAATGTTGCGAATATAAGTGAAACTATGTATCTCTTCTCATATTATTTCCTTTTCAATCATTACTTTGTTTACTATTTTCCGCTCACATTATCACTGCCTTCTTTACAAACTGCTTGCTTACTTGCGATGTTTGACAAAAGCCGCACACACTCTCTGTGGGATCGATCTGTACTTGCTGATAATACTCGTTATTAGTTGAAGGTATATAATTCAGATTTGGGGTGTAGAACACATGACATTCTGCAAGCACCAGGTTCATTCACTACAACAGAAATGCCTATTAGCGACCAAAATTTTAGCGACGAATAATTTTTCCTTGATAAATGTGGCTTTTGGCGACAAACATGTCGAGTCCTTGTAAAAAGGCGTGTGAACTTTAGTGAGAAACCTATATTCCTCGCTAAAAGTAACATTCAACGACAAAATTTTTTATTCATCGCCAATTGTTATCATAATATGGTCGCCAAAAACATAAGAAAAATAACAACGAATTTGAAGCTTTTATTAAGAAATATTTTCATCGCTAAAAATACAATCATCGAGGAATTTCCAATTATGTCGTTATATGTTTGATGTGAATTATGTAAAACCCGCCAAATATTTTGGTGGCAAATATTATAATTTTTCGCTAAAAGTATATATTTATCGAGGAAAGAATTTGTCGCTAAACATATTAATTAACGAGAAAATTCCATTTTCGTCGCTAATGTGTTGAGTAAAAATAAATAAAAATTACTCAAATTCATTAACGAGAAAAGTTTAAATTTCTCGCCAAATTTATTAGGGACAAAGATTTTAATTTCTTGCTAAAAGGATTTTTTTAAGGAAAAATTTTGTTGCTAAATATATTAATCAATAAGGAAATGTCATTTCGTAGTTATTGGCTTGGATGAAAATGGAAAAAATAAATCCAATTCATTAAAGAGAAAATACCTTTTATTTATTTCCGGAAATTAAAAAAAACCCAACCTTCCTATCTTTGCCTGTTCAACGCCGAGAAGACCTCTATTCCCTTTACCCTCGATGCCTTTTCTCCTCTCATCTTCTTTACCTGTTCTACGCCGTCCCTTTCTCCCGCCGCCACCAATCCGCCTCCTGTCAGACCTCTCCTCTACACCCTTCTCGCACCACTTCATTGCCTCGCCCCTCCTCTCGCAAAGCCAAGCCGTTTCACCCTTGTTTCCTCACCGCCGCTTCACCGTCATGCACCCTTGCACATCTCTGCCCCTGCCGAAACCCTAACCATCGACGCCGTCCCCTTCTCGCTATCTCCTGCCTTCCGTCAACGCCTCCCGCGCTACTACTCTTGTGTGCTTGCTGCTCTCAGATCTGCAGGTCTAATCCCCGAATTCGAGCCTTCGACTTTAGATCCGAAATTGGTATTTTGCTCCTACATTTCCTTATTTGATCTATTGTTAGATAATGAGGCTACTTTATTGAGTTGTTTGAAGTAGTTCTCTTGAATTTGGTATGCTAATGGAACTAAGGTGTTAGAAATCGCCTCTTGCAATTCAGCTCGATTTCGTATGATGTTGCTGTTCATTTGCCTAATCGGATTTTAGTCATGTAGGATTATCTTGTGTTGAAGGGGTTAAATCTGATTTCTGAGTTGCAAGATGTGGCTGAGATTTGGGTCGTTTTGTTTCTTGATGTTCTTGAATACTCGTTACATGTTGCTACATTTTTAGGACTTTGAAGTGATAATTAATGAACTCCCTGAAGTTGAGGAATCTCTAGATTAGAAGGCTATGAATTGAAATCAGTAGATTTGATTCTGTAGTCTCTAGATTAGTAGGTTAATGATTTATGCTTGGCTTGATTTGTCATTCATGAGGTGCGATTGTGTGCATACTTGAGCACTACTTACATGTTTAATGCTCCATGTGTCTTTTGAACTTTCATGATTTTTCTTTGTAAAATATGGATGAGCATATGTTTTTATTGATCTTATTCATGGTCCCTTTCCTTGGATGATATTATTGTGCTTTGATTTTGTACTATGCTTCCTCCCTGCTACGAATCTCCAGCAATGTTTGCAATTGACTCTCTCCTCTTCATCTTGCTGCTTCTTTTGGCCAGATCGAGGTGTGTTCTTCATTTTATTGCTGATTAATTTTCCATGTGCTTTTACTTTTGTGTGTATGTGTGATATTGTGATGGGATGTGATCTGGTCGGTGTTGGTGATAATCGATGGCCGGTGATTCTCTGTTGTTGGATTAGCGCTGTATAATCATCATAAGCAGGTTCTACGTTCATGATTAGAGATTATTTGAGTTTTTGTTTATTTGTTGCGGTGGTCTGATTTATTGCCTTGTTTTTTAATACTCTGCTTATGCTAGCTACAGTGATGGTAGGATCTCTTGTGTGAACAAACTTATTGAAGCTTCTGCTAATGTAGGCACTAAGATCTCACTCCCCATAGTGATTCCGAATTTCTGTGGTGTTTTTTTGTTTCAATGCTTAAAGATTAATTTGTAACCGGAGAAGTTTATTTGATTCAGATGTTGATGTTTGATTCAATTCGCGGGAGAACCTGCTTGCACTATGCCCCCTTTTATGGCCATCCGATTGCCTACAAGCTATTTTATCTCCAGCTCATTCCTCTACTGTTGCAGCCTCATGTTCTCTACTCTTTCATATTTCGTTGTCTACTAGCTTACTAGCCTGTAGTTAAATTATTACTAATACTTTCAATGGATGGATCGGATTGTTAGGGGCTTTGCAAGGTTTGTGAACATAAGAGATGGAAGTGGATCAACCCCATTGCACTTGGTTGCCCAGCAGATTGTGCCCATATCCTATTGGACAATGGAGCTCTTGCATTTTATGTGGTGAATGATGGCTATGTCGTGCTTGAAGGATTCTACAAAAAAGGTTGATGACTTCATGGCAAAGTTGAATCAAGAGTATGGAATTGCTAGGATTGGATTATTTTTTTTGGAATTCAATTTGTATTACTAGTTTGATTGATTATTAATTTTATATGTTTTTCTCTAGTATGTTATTATTTTGAAATATAATGCATGTGAGCACAATTCACTAAATATATTTGTCGCAACATGTATATTTAACACGTTATAACTATTGGCGAGGAAAATATTTTAGCGAGAAAATAATTTTTATCGCCTTATATATTCAGCGACTATTCTCGAATCCTTCACAAATTTCTGCGATGAAATTTATGTGTCTTTTGCAATGAAAATTTTAGTCACCATAATTATTGGTGAGGAATAAACATGTTAGCGATGAAAATGTATTTGTCGCCAAACACATTTAATGACTATTTTCAAATCCTTCAACATTTTTGGCGACAACAAATTTGTCTTTTTACGAGGAAAATATTAGTCGCTAATAGTTACGGCGAGAAAAACCGAATTTATCGCTAAAACTTTCAGCAATGAAATATTTTTCCCTCGACTAACCTTTCCTTGACGAGCTTTCTGCGAGAAACATGCGACGAAATGCATTTCCTCGCCAAATCTTTTTAGCGACAAAAATCTAATTTTCAGCGACGAAAAATTTCCCCGCTAATAAGCATTTCTGTTGTAGTGATTTCAGAGAGACGTCATTCTTTGGCACCCGACAGCGACACATGGGTGGCCTCGCACACAACCCTGCCCTAGGGGAATGCCTAGAACCAATCCACCGTCTATATATTTCCTACTTTTCTCCGTCATCAGAATTCCTTCCACAATGAAGATGAGAGAAAAGTTGAATCTTCTTCTAGTACTCTGCTCCTTTAACATGGACGTCTTACAAGCATACTCTAGCTTACCCATAGTCACATTCTCGATTTCAAAAAAAATCCTTCACATCCTTCTTGTCCTCCTCCTGGTCTACGTACATCGCGGGGTCGCCCAAAATACAACCTAGTCACTAGCGCAAACTCCTTGATAGAGAAGCGGAGGAGCTTTCTTTACAGCATATATCAAGTCTCCCGACCATTTTTTGACGTCACAAGTTGTCGTTGTAGGACGTAATGGAATAGTTTTGATGAGAATTGTACTCGGTTTGCCAACCTCACAATCCCCTAAAGTTGGTTTCCCTACACCTTCTCCCACTCCATCGGGTTGAACTAGTCGTCCTTGTTTGGTAGCATCTAAACTCTTGTATACTGATTCACCCATCCCCGGAAGTGCTTCTCCTCTAGGACATCATAGCGAGGTTGCTGCTTTCCTCTTCCTTGGAGTCCCTTCCTTCTCACTCCCTTTGAGCACAATATTTCAACAATCAAACACTGATTTATTTCCTGTAATTACATCAACATGAACACAATCAAACATATGTACTTGCCACAAATTCATCTCCCCTTGCCACCCATAACCAAACCTCTATCAACTTTTAACGTCTTTTCTAAGACTATGAACCCTATCAATAAATATCAAACCCATGTCACCCAACTTAGATTGCTTCCCCATTTCTAGAATCCCTGTTTCCTAAAAATTTTTTGTCACCCATGAGAAATTATTTGTCACAATCGCCCTAATCACTGACCAGATCCAAAATCATCCTCCGTCTCTCTTCTACCCAAAAAATCCAAATAAAAACCCAGCCCCAACCACCCTCATTGTTCTTTAATCACATACCCAAACAACAATTGATGGGCCAAAACCATACCCTAGATCCCAAATTCCCCTCCCACTATCATTCCAACCACGAAATCCGAATAAAAACCTAACTGCATTTCACAGTTGCAGACCCCAACCACCCTCGTTGTTCTTCAATAGCACACCCAAACCACTATCATTAACACCATAAAATCTGATGAAAAATCCCAACCCTATTTCACATTTGCAGAAAAAAAAGGAGAGAGCTTCCCAGAAAAAGAAATGGATTGCTCACCTCTTCACGCACTGGTGTACAACTTCTCCTCTTCGGCATGCCTCTTTTCTCCCTAATCGTTGACGTGCCTAATAATGCATATTTTAGATATGCATTATAGATATGTTTTTATTGCATTTAAGTATTCATATCGCATATGTTTTGTCTTATTTACATTGTCTTGCATTTGGAGTATTCGAGTTCGGAATCTACGCTAATTCGTGTTTATTCTGCATTTTTATAATATCCGAGCTTGAAGGGAGGCTTGAGAGATCCAAAAGAGGTGATTTTGGAGCATAAGAGAGGCTAAGATAGGAGCATCAAGGGAGCTAAGGAGCATAATGTCGAAGACAAAGAAGAATCGCGGAGCCAGAGTAGCGGCACCCACTATTTTTCCACCAACACCCGCTGGTCCTGCGCGTTCAGTGATTGTGATTTCATCCGAGGATACTCTTATTAGTTTATTATTATTATTATTATTATTATTATTATTATTATAACTCCAAATAGTATAGAAATCAAACAACCGAATGTTTACAAGAAGTTAGCGGGCAACCGAGAAACAAGCTGCGCGCCAACCCCCTTAGCAATGGAAAAACAAACTCTGGTAAAAATATGAGCAGCTAGACGAGAACTAGAATCTAAGGCTAAAGAGAAGGAACGGATCCGTCCCAGAAGTGCAATCGCATCCCCATCCAGCTCACCAAAGGAGGAGAAAGAAAAAGGCAAAAACCCATAACCAGCAGCAGAGCACACATCCCGATACTTGGTGCACTTACGCCGCGCTGCGTCGAGAACACACCGTCCAGGAGCAAAGGAAGCTAAGCAAGTCTGAGTGAGGGGGGAGGATCCCGTGATATCAACACACACATCTCGACCCCGATCCCAAGAGTAAAGAAGAATGTCAGCGGGCCTAAGGGGTCTGCCAAGACTGTCAACAACACCGATGTCCATGTTGTAAGGAGAAATCAAGTATGAAATATAACGAAATAGATCAAACCAGACTTAGGCCTCAGCAAATAAATACAAGATTTCCTCCCATGCAGTAAGAGAAAGTCAGGATCGAATCCAAGAGGAAGCACGTCAGCAGTTCTCAGGTAGCTGTAAATTCTCACAACATCAGCAGAAAGACAGAAGCATAGAAAAGAAAGAAACAAATAAACCCAGCAAGGGCAACTAAAACAAAAGCAAAGAACAAACTAAAGACAGAAAGTAAAGCAAAGGAAGTAAAGAACAGAAGCAAAGCAGAAACTAAAAGCAAGGACACAGAAGCTACTCGATCTCGAGTAGCTGTCCTCTATCTCGACAAGAACAGTAACGAAAACAGAAAACAGAAAACAGAAAACAAAGGCAATCAACTCGATGAATAAAGCGTACTCGACCTCGACAAACTTCTACTCGAGATCGACCACACTCTTGTCTATCTCGACTAGAAACAGAAAACGTAAACTTTGCAGAATTAAACACAAACGCAGATTTTTGACAGAAATAAACTTCGATATATTAAAAGACTTCCAAGGCCAGGGTTTCGACACCGCAACGATAACCATGCAAAACAACACATAAAGGCATAAAAGATCATGCTTTTCATCAAATAACTTTCGTCATTAACAAATAGGCATATAGAGGCTCTCGCATAAACCCTAATTGTTACTAACCCTTTTTTACATAATTAATCCAAGTTGCATTAAGATCACTTTCGCTTCAATAACACAAACAAGGATCACCTTCAACTCTCGCAAAAGAATCATGCTCATAGGGATAGAAGATGAATTGCACAAAAGATCTGACCTTTATCGCATCGCCTCATATGGCCACCGTTGGGCTCACCCCAGCCTCAGAAGTGGGTGGACTACCCACGCCTCATCGCAATCGCAGACATTGATGTATAAAAAGAAACTTGCATTAAAACTATATTCAAAAGCCTTTACAATCCTGGCAATCAACTTTCGCTGTAAGCCAAAACCTTAAAAACCTTAGAATCCCTACTTACTGAATGAAATTGATTGTGTTTCTGAATGAATGAAAAACCAGCCCCTAGGGCTTTATTTATAGTGATCAAACCCCGCTAATCAAGGAAATAATCATCTATCTATATCTATATCTATATCTATTTTGCTAAAAGATAAATAAATGTCATAAAGGAATTAAATCAAAAAAGGAAAAGATAAATCTAAATTAGGTAGTATGTCTTCATGTTGATAGACCTTCCTTCCATGGATAGAACTTGATAGATCTGGATAGAATTGGCAATCTTCGAGCCCAAGCAATCCCAAGTCGAGTAGAATTGGTCAAACCGAGTAACGCGGCTTCGGACTTTGCTCGTCGATCTCGACCAGGACCTTGTCGATCTCGACCAGCCCTCGTCTGTCTCGACCAACCCTCGTTTGTCTCGAGTAGAGGTGGTCTGCATCTTCGTCCTCGGCTTCTCGGCTCGGCACAGCTCGTCGACTCCGGACATGGCTCGTCGATCTCGACCAAGTCTACTAGAGGTCGAGTAGGGTTCCGGGAGTCGGGTTGTCTCTGACTCAGTCTCCTCGATCAGCTCTGCTCGACAAGGTGTGGTCGACCAGGGCTCGTCGAGATCGAGTACATGCTAGTCGATCTCGAGTAGAGTTTTCTCAGCTTTCTGTTCTGTTCTTAAAACGCACTTTCCCGAGTCCTCGTTTGTCGGATTGACGCATATGACCATGCGTTGGAAATCTCTTTCCGAGGGCTACAACTCTCATGAAGACATCAAAGCTTGATTCAAAACGAAGAATGGTGAAAAATGGCATTTTCTCCAGCTGCACCATTTTTAGCTTCTCCATGAGTTTCCTTTAAGCTTCAAAGTGCGTCCGATTTCTGCGAAATATAACCAAAACTTGTGTAGACCTCCATATATTGCAAATAAGTGTAAACTACACATATTCTGTATTATTCTAACCCAAATGCATGCAATGTATGCAGAAATCGATATAAAAGTAAATGTAAAACATGGCAAATTAGGCTTACAACAGTCCACTTCCTTCCCAGAGGAGATCCCAGCACGGAAGCAAATGTCGAAGAGGGTATCACGGACAAGATTATGCCGATGTTTGAGCCCAATGGAACTCGAACACGACACAGCATGATGCCCAAAAGTGTCATCCTCAAAAACCCGACCACATGCAGAGCAATGGAGACCAGCACGAAAAAGAGGGATACCCAAACGATAGCAGAGAACAGACCTGTAAGTCCTACCATTCATGGTCTGACCGAACCCAGAAATAGGAACTGCTCTGAGCCAATCAGATGAATGGGACCCTTGCTGAGACCTCCACAACACCACTTGCCGCGGGGTCAATGAGAAAACCGACTCCGAAGAAGCCACAATCCGGGCGAAGTACACATCTGCCAATTTCTTCATAAGTTTGGGGGCAGCGAACTCGCAAGAATCACGACTAAAATCAGAACCGGTAAGACCATTGAAGTCACACAGCGCAGCATCGAAAGAGGGTCCCTCACCCACGGGCAACCCAGCAAAGCGGAGGAGCGAAGACTGCAACCCAGAAGACTGCAGACGAGAGGCTAGAAAAGAATAATGCATGACGTCACCAACAGCATAAACACCAAGCCCACCGTACTGAAACGGAAGAGTAGCCAATCTCCACTGCCAATCACCAAACCCGGGTCCAGAAGCAGCCACAATACGCTCTAAACAGACACGGAGGGTACTGTCAAAGGTAGACTGAGCTGGGACAACGGCATCCGACGGACAAGTACGCAAGGTGAAGTAGAGTCTAGAGATACCGGAACAAGCCCGAATCAAAAGCAGCTCACTCTGGGGATCCTCAAGTTTGGTAACAAGACCCATAAGCTCAATGGTCTTGGCCACACGAGTCGCAACAATCTCGGCGCTGTAAACAGGGCAAGTACTGACAAAATAAGGAGGATCGAACTCTTGACCTCATGTATAATAGCTAATCCCTTAACCATTATGCTACAATTACATAAAGTTGGTTGGAAGCATCGTAACAAATTGGGCTCCAACACTTTTCTGAATAGTAAAACCAACTCTATGAAAGATAAAATCGCCCTTAACAGACCCACTATCATGACTATTCGTAACCAACTGAACCCGCTTTAGGAAACCGATAGCACCACCCCCCAACTCCCCAAACGTGGAGAATGCAAATGCCATGAAGCAGTACCCCTTAGCCACACAAATATCTGCATACTTTCTTTCCTTCCTTTCCGTTGCTTGAGAGACTGCCTTTCCCGGTACAAAGGAGTCATTGGCTCTGGTTGTGAACGGCGACGCCCCCACCACATCAACACAAGTGTCTCTACCCTTGTCCCACCCATACACTAACAAATCACCCGGCCTCAGCTCAATACCATCATCACTGCTCATACCTGTATGTGCTTCCTTCTGAACCGCGATGCCTGCTTTAAAACAAATGTCCGCTAAAACATCTCGGACCATATTGTGTCGATGTTTAGTCCCTATGCCCCTACTGCAATGTAGAGCATGATCTCCAAAAGGATCCATCCTATCAAGCTCACAACTGGGGCAAGTTGGATAACCACTAAACATAGGAATTGAAAGATGGTACTGCAGGACAGAACGATATTGTCGCGATGGCATGGTCTGGGCAAGCCCCTCAATAGGAGTGGCCAACAGAAAATCTTGTGCTCTTTCTCCTCTTACAGCCTGTAAAATGTGTAACTGTCTTGGAGTTGGATTAAGGGTAGACACTAAGTTGTCGTCAATGAACTTGAAGTATCGATCCGCCATCACTGACATGATTTTTTTGGGGGCGGGGGATACAACTAAGTCATCAATATTCGAGCCAACACAAGTGACATACCTCGAAATGGACTGGGTGAGAACAAAATTGGATCGGAGCCGACTAAAAAGCCGAGCTCCGCATCCCTTTTGAATACTAAATGAATACTAAATGCAATTATTATTATTATTATTATTTTATTATTTTATTATTATTATTATTATTATTATTATTATTATTATTATTATTATTATTATTATTATTATTATTTCCATAGCTATCACTATATACAATACGTATTAGTTTTGATCATCACCATAAGTTAATAATAATTGTAGCCGGTGATCGGTTCTGATCTAGAAAAATAAAATTTATTATTTACAAAACACATTTCAACGGACCTAATGACATTTTTCTAATTTTGAATAATCATCACTAATAGAATCTCTATTTTTAGAGAGAAGTAGAGAATTTAAAGAAGTTTTTACCCTAACAGCATCTTTATTTTTATTTTTTTATTAAGTGAAAATTCGGAATCGAACAAGCCTGATGCTTGAGATGCCGATAAGTCGGCGGACGATAGACATGGCCGGACCTGTGATTTTAAATGTTCGAAACGGGATATAAAAATGGGGCCCTTTACTATTATTTTTTTGGAAAATTTTCTCTATCATTTCGTTGCTTTAGTTTAACTAATTAGCTATTTTTTATACTATAAAAAAGCTCAATATGGGTGGTTTTAAATAATTTTTTTATTTGTGATTTTGGGTAATTATTATTTTAGAAAGGGTTTGTGAAAATCTAAATTTTATGTTTAAAATGTGAAGGTGCACTGGATAAAGGGAAATAAAATATTAAGAAAATTTTGTTTAGTTTTCATAACCATATATAATGGATAATTTATATTTTATTGTTGGTTTTTAGTGATTACTAAATGAAATTTTGGAGGAAAAAATGTAACAAATTAATAGGTGACAAAGAGAATTAAACATTGGATTAATTAATGAGAAAGAGTGAGGTTTTTAACTAATATACTATAATGACTTTAATAAAATTTATTAATAAAAAATATATATACCTAAACAAAAATTGAGCCCCTTTAAATTTTGGGCCCGAGGCGGAGGCATGTTTTGCCTCCCCTCAGGTCCGGCTCTGACGATAGACCGTAAAATGTACAAAAAATATAGAAAAGGTACAAAAGACCAGGCTATACAAACAACGAAACATGAAATACAACAAACATAAAGCTAGCAGGTCAAGGATGCAAACTACGGACGAAGCCAAACACCATCATGAAATATGACACCGTTGGTCAGCGATACATCAGGCATCCCTGTGGGTAGTGAAGACGAACCTCCAAGGAATCTTTTTTTGTACACGGAGTTGCCCCGTACACACCACCATGATCTGATCCAATTCCATCTCCGACTGCCAGAGAACCTCAACAAAGCCAAAGACTGTCATGCCACACCAAGCGAAGCCGAAAACAGCCCGAACAAAATGCACCCAAAAAATATTACGAATCTAATAATATTATTTACTCAACCCCTAGAGGGTTATAGGATAT
Organism: Persicaria tinctoria; assembly: GCA_037127255.1. NCBI lineage: Eukaryota > Viridiplantae > Streptophyta > Magnoliopsida > Caryophyllales > Polygonaceae > Persicaria > Persicaria tinctoria. The sequence continues at coordinate 62,507,451 of JBANSL010000008.1, read as the reverse complement.
AAAGAAGTTTTCTCGTAACCTTATAGAAAATAGGATGGATTAGATTGAACCCTTTCGGAATTTTTGCGAAACCATTTAAGATGTGATAACTCCACTCCCTTGATGAAAATCGGAATTAGTGTCAAAGGCTTTGACAGTCTGTCTGTGTCAAAGGTTTTGAAACTATAGCTATGTTGATGAAACACAAAACCTGTTTGTCTATAATATATGCTCGAATAATATTATATATTATTATATGCTTCCAGATATTATTATTATTCACTAACTTTTCAGGAAGTGTTTTAGAATTATATCCTTCCTTAAGCGCTCAAAGCTGAGAAGAATCAAATCGTGATCATGGCTTTAGAAGTTTCCTTGGCGTCGATTTGTTCTCTATAAAGAAAAGGAAGAAGAGAAGACATCTACACAATCGTGGAACACAAGCATTCATACACTCAAGCCCTCAAGCGAGATCTGTCTTCTTCGTGTGCTCTCTGCTAGTTCTTAAGAGTCTGTTATTTCATTTAAAAGCATTTGAGAGTTACACAGTGAGCTTATATGATATATTTTGAGAGAGTGTTATACTCAAGAGTTTGTAACTCAGGAAGTAGACACTAGGCGATTGATTCACTAAGTGTAAGAGGATTGTACTAGATAGCTGAGAGAGGTGAGGCTCTTCTAGATTGGTCTAGGACTCCAAGGGAACGTGAGTTGACTAGATTGCAATTGTATAGGAGAGAGGCTTCTCGGTGAGCTATTAGGATCCTAAGTCTGGTGAATCAATAAAAGCCGGTTGAATCCTAGGGTTGTGGAAGAACCCTAGGCGGGGACGTAGGCCAAGTTCGTGCCGAACCTTGTAAACAATTCATCGAGTTCTTTATTTACTGCTTTACCTTATTTCCGCACTTGGTTCGAATTGTTTAACTTTGTGATTCAGGTTTTCAGAGAAAAGACTAAGTCTAATCTCAAAGGAGTTTGCACGAGCTTCAAAAGTCTTGAGACTATCTGCAAAAAACCGGCATACTCTATTCAACCCCCCTTCTAGAGTATCTTTACATTACTTTGTTTTATATTATCGAACCTTCAATTGGTATCAGAGCTTTACTCACTGCTTTTAATCTAACAATCTTGTGAGTTTTTTATCATGTCTGGTGAAGCAAGCGGAGGATTTGCACAGGGAAGGTCTACCAGTAGACCACCACTCTTTGTTGGAAACAACTTTGTCCACTGGAGATCATTGATGAAGATGTTCATTATAGATCAAGATCTGGAACTTTGGAACATTATAGAGAATGGTCCGAAGGTTCCAGAGAAAGACGGACCAAATGGAACCAAAGTTGCAAAGAAAGAGTCTGAATACATCCTACCGGATCTTGAACTTGTCTCCAAAAACTACAGGGCTATTAACTTACTTTATTGTGGTCTTAGCATTGATGAGTTTAATCGCATTTCATCTTGTAGGTCAGCTAAAGAAATTTGGGACAAGCTGGTCGTCACCAATGAAGGAACCAGCCAAGTAAAGGACACCAAGATCAGTATCTTCCTTCGAAAGTATGAGCTTTTCAAAATGAAGTCTGACGAGTCTATCAAGGCCATGTTCACACGATTCACAGAAATCACCAACAACCTTGACTCTCTTGGCAAGAGCTTTAAGAACGTTGAGAAAGTGAGGAAGATATTGAGGTGCCTCCCAAAAGAAAAGTGGGGTCCTAAAGTAACAGCCATAGAGGAAGCCCAAGACCTCACCACTCTGCCCATGACTTGCTTGGGAAACTGATCACGCATGAGATGATCCTTAATGAAGACGATGGAGAACTTTCAACAAGCACTAAGAACTTGGCGCTCAAGTCTAAGAAGGATGAGCCCAAAGATGATTCCGAAGATGAGGATGACGATGAGGATTATCCTTTTGCTCTTATCACAAGAGGCCTTGCTCGAATCCTCAAAATAAAGAAACAATTCAACAAAAAGGATGGATCAGAGTCTTCTAAATTTCGAGGTAAGTCTCAATGCAACAAATCTGATAAGAAGACTAAACCTTTGTCTTGTTTTGAATGTGGTGAAACAGATCATCTTGTAAAAGACTGCTCTCAAAAGACGAAGAGCCAGTCCAAGAAGGGTGATAGATGGAAAAAGAAAGCCATGGTGACAACTTGGAGTGATTCTTACTCTGACTCCGATGATGAGAAGGCCAATGTCTGTTTTATGGCCTCAGGAGATGAATCCCACGATGAGAAGCTTGAGGTAACTGTAAGAGAACTTATGGCAAGTCCAAAAGAGGTATTATCGGAATTCCTTTCTAATATGATTGCCAATGAAGAGAAACTTATTGCCCAAACTAACACTCTTATTAAGAAAACTGTGGACCAGGAAAGATCTATTGAGGATCTGTCTATGAGGGTCAAAAGTCTTGAAGCTTCTTATTCAGGTCTTGACATTAAAGTCAAGACTCTTGACTCAGAGAAATCTGAACTCAAGCAAGATCTCTCCTCTCTAAGAAGTGAACATCATGACTTAGAGAACGAGAAGATCTCCCTGAATAGTAAGATTCAAGACCAACAGACAACCCTCAAAAGTTTTACCAAATCCAAAGGCACTCTTGATAGGATGTTGGGTGAGCAACAAAGTTCTCTAAACAAAAGTGGTATTGGTTACAATCCAAGGTTTTTAAAGAAGCAGCATATTACCACCTTTGTAAAGGCAAAAGAAAGCAGAACCTCTCCTACATGTCACCACTGTGCTAGAAAGGGACATGTAAAAGAGATCTGCCCCTATAGAAGAAAGGATCCATATATCATTCGCAATACATTTCCTGTTCATTTGAGAAAAGAACGGATAACACAAGTTTGGGTCCCCAAAGACACTATTTTACCAAATATGGGTTACCCCAATAATGGATCCAAATTTTCTTATTGGTCTAGCCACAAAGGTTGATGTTTGTTTTACAGGAGATCACCAAGGTGAAGGAGGACAAATGGATTATCGATAGTGGATGCTCAAGACATATGAGTGGGAAGAGTTCTCTCTTTCATGATCTAAAGGAGCAATCCACAGGAACAATCACTCTTGGTGACAAAAGAAAGTGTGACATCGTTGGTATTGGTAGCGTTGGGAGTGATTCCAACCATAGTATTAAAAATGTCTATCTTGTGAATGGTTTAAAGTATAATCTGCTTAGTGTTTCTCAATTATGTGATAGTGGCAATAATGTCAGATTTAACAAGAAAAGATGTCTAGTGTGCAGAGAAGATACAAGTGAAGTTATACTGACTGCATATCGTTACAACAATATATACGCTGTGAATGCTGTTCAAGTGGCACAAGGAAGCTTAACCCGTCTAAAGGCTTTGACAGATGATCCAAAGCTCTGGCACAGGAGACTCGGTCATGTGAGTCCACATACACTACAGAAGCTTGTGTTCAAAGGGCTTGTAAGAGGACTACCTGAGATGTACTTCAAAGGTATTGATATGTACAATGCATGCACATGAGGTAAACAAACACATAGCTTTTTCAAACCCAAAAATGTTGTAAGTTCTTCTAGACCCCTTGAACATTTACATATGGATTTATGTGGTCCTATGCGAGTCAAATCTCCCAATGGTAAAAAGTACATGCTTGCTGTTGTTGATGATTTTTCTAGATATACTTGGGTTGTCTTTTTACAAGAAAAATCAGAGGCCTTATTTGAGTTTGCAAAACTTTGTAAGGAGTTGCAAACTTTAAGAAACGAGCCCATAGTGTCAATTCGAAGTGATCATGGTAGGAAGTTTGATCAACTTCAGTTTGATTTGTTTTGTGCTAAATATGACATCTCTCATACCTTTTCTGCTCCTAGGACACCTCAACAAAATGGGGTTGTGGAACGAAAGAACCGCACCCTAGAGGATATGGCCAGGACTATGCTTTTAGAAAATGCACTACCTAAAACCTATTGGGCTGAAGTTGTTAACACAGCTAACTATATTTTGAATCATTGTCTTATTCGTTCCATCTCAAAGAAAACTCCTTATGAACTTTTCAAAGGCCGCAAACCACTTGTATCTTATTTTAAACCCTTTGGCTGTACTTGTTTTGTTCATAACAATGGAAAAGATAACCTTGGGAAATTTGATGCGCATAGTGATGAAGTTATATGTCTTGGCTACTCCACTAGTAGCAAAGCTTATAGAATCTTCAATAAAAGGACCCAGTTAGTTGAAGAAAGCATATATGTTATATTTGATGAGTGCAATGACGGTTCTTTGAGTGAAAGTGTTGTAGATATAGATCTTAACATCCATGCAGAGAACGAGGAAGGTGATGATGCTGCCACCAAGAACACAGAGAAGAGGAATATGCAAGAACAGATTCTCAGCACTGAAGAATTGGCCCAAGGTGTTGAAGATTTATCCAAAGCCCTTGGTGTCCAATCCAACAGTGTTGAAATATCAAAAACTGCTGTAATTGAACCTAACAGGACCACGGAGTCAGATGTACCACAAATCAATCCTGCCGGTGTGACAAATCAAGGAGCTGAGACTAGCAAAAGAAAATTCAAATACTTCTCATCACACTCATTAAAGGATATCATTTCTGACCCTACATCTAGTGTTCAAACTCGTTTTAAACTTAAAGATTTTTGTACTTTTCACGCGTTTGTTTCTCTTATAGAACCCAAGAAGGTAGATGAGGCCCTTCAAGAGCCAGACTGGATCATTGCTATGCAAAGTGAGCTTAACGAATTTGAAAGGAACAAAGTCTGGACTTTGAAGCCTAGGCCAAAGCATCAATCAGTCATTGGCACACGATGGGTATTTCGAAACAAGCTAGATGAGAATGGTAAGATCGTGAGAAACAAGGCAAGGCTTGTTGCCCAAAGCTACAATCAAGAGGAAGGTATTGACTACGAGGAGACCATTGCTCCCGTAGCCAGGCTTGAAGCCATTCGCATTTTATTAGCATTTGCATCTTTTATGAGCATAAAGTTATATCAAATTGATGTCAAATGTGCTTTTCTTAATGGTTTCTTAGAGGAAGCAGTTTATGTGGCTCAACCCCCAGGTTTTGAAAGTTTGGAATTTTCTAATCATGTTTATAAACTAGACAAAGCGCTTTATGGTTTGAAACAAGCCCCAAGAGCTTGGTATGAGCGCTTGTCAAAATATCTTTTAGAAAATGATTTTAAAAGGGGGTTGATGGACAAGACTCTTTTTATCAAGACCAAAGGAAAGGACATTTTGGTTATTCAAATTTATGTTGATGATATATTATTTGGTGCTACTAACACATCTTTGTGCAAGGAATTTTCTGACATTATGTGCAGTGAATTTGAGATAAGCTTGATGGGTGAACTCAATTTCTTTTTGGGACTACAAGTTCATCAATCCAAGAAAGGGATCTTTGTCAACCAAAGCAAGTACACTAAGGATCTCTTGAAGAAGTTCAAGATGGATCAATCCAAAGCAGCCAAGACACCCATGAGCTCAACATTATCTCTAGATCAAGACAAGACTGGGAAGAGTGTCAATCAAAAGGAGTATCGAGGAATGATTAGATCTTTACTATATCTTACAGCTAGTAGACCTGACATCGTGTTTAGTGTTTGCATGTGTGCTAGGTTTCAAGCTGATCCTAAAGAATCTTACCTCGTAGATGTGAAGAGGATCTTTTAATATCTCAATGGCACTAAGGAGATTGGCTTGTGGTACCCAAAGCAAAAAGAGTTTACATTAATCGGGTATTCTGATGCAGATTTTGCAGGCTACAAGGTGGATAGGAAGAGCACATCAGGATGTTGCCAATTCTTAGGAGCATCCTTGATTAGTTGGCATTCAATAAAAACAAAACTCAGTTGCTCTATCCATTGCCGAAGCCGAATACATAGCAGCTGGAGTTTGTTGCTCCCAAATCCTTTGGATAGCTCAACAAATGAGAGATCTTGGAATCAACCTCAGAAGTATTCCCATTAAGTGTGACAACACAAGTGCCATATCAATCACGAAGAATCATGTTCAGCATTCAAGAACCAAACATATTGATGTAAGGCATCACTTCATTAGAGACCATGTCGAAAAAGGTGATGTGTCCATATCTTTTATTTCTACTGATTATCAATGGGCTGGCATTTTCACTAAGCCTTTGGCAGAGGACAGTTTCACCTTTATTAGACGAGAGATTGGAATGCTTAACAAGGATGCACTTTCGTGGGGGGAGCTTTCCCTGTACGAAAGATAAAATCTACCCAGTTTCAAGACCTTTGTGAACTATGTCAAGGTTTGTGAACTGAATGGTAGAGTACAGATATCGGATCATATATATTTGGTTAATATCTTTTTAGATATTTGATCAAGTATAATTTTTAATGGATTTCAAAATTCTATATATGTTACATATTTTATTCCCCCATCCGAGTACATTTTTTATTTTTGGAACAAAATATTTTCGGATTTTTTCCCTCCTTTTTGAATGGTTAAGAAATAGATTTGAATTTTGAATGGAAATATTTTCAAATCGGCAATGTTATCATTACCCACATTGGAACCCTAAACCCGTCCCATCACTCAAATCTCTCCTCTTTAAAACCCAAACCCCACTCGATTACCTCATAACTTCAGAACTACCTAAAACCCTTCCAATTCTCCTTCTTCAGCCTCTCAAACTGTTCTGAAACCCTAGCCGATTACCTCGATGGCTCCCAAATCAAAGAAAACCTCCACTCCCAAAAGACTTGGCGCCACCCCCAAGGGATGCTAGACCACTGCTACTTCCCCTCCACCTGAACCTACTCCACAAGCAATCGTCCCAGCTGCTGTCCAGAGCACCATCGCTGAGAGCACGAATACAGTAACCAAGGGCTCTAAAAAACGCTCAGCGAAGAAACCTTTCAGTGCGAAGCAGAAAGGGAAAAAGAAAATCATCGCTGAGGAGGGGGATGATGAGGAAAAAGAGGAGGATCTCGACGCCATTCTGGAATGGGATGCCGCCAAGGAAGCTGTAGAAGAAGCTTTAAGGAAGAGAAAGGCCGAGGAAGAGGCCGAGTAGGCACGGAAGTTAGCCGAGGAGGAGGCCGAGAGAGTTCGAAAAGAGGCTGAGAAGGAGGTTCTCACTGAGGAGGAACCAGAGGAAGGAGAAGAAGAGGAAGACGAGACCGGCGATGACGAGGATGCTGAAGGAGACAACGAGGATGCTGAAGGGTCCGCTGAGGACTCGGGGTCTGAGGACGAAGAGGATGAGGAGCCCGAACCTGTTCCCTCTCCTTCTCCTCCTCCTCCGTCTCAAAAGAAGCGGAAAGCCCCAACAGCTGCCAAGCCTCCATCTCCCAAGCGTACGAGAAAGGGCACTCTTAGAAGCCTTGAGGCGCCTGCCAAGAGCTCTACTCCCACACAAGCACGCAGGAAGAACGTCGACCCACCTGCCCTCATTCAGGTAAACCAATCATTGCCCTCTTCATGGTTTGAAAATGCTGAGATGGCTGGAAAGTGGGTAGATGAGTTTCGAACTCGTAGGATTTGTTGTTTTGATTTTTTAGATCTTGTGTTCTTTGAAGCTTTGAATTTACCATGCATCTCTCTACTCAAACAATCCCCTGCCTGGACCCTTCTCAACCTTGAAGCTATCTACTATCCCCAACTTACCCGCCTGTTCTACATAAACCTAAAAGCCAAACACAATGCCGATGGTTGGTCTTTGGAATCTGTCGTCAAGGGAGTTAGAATCTCTTTCAACTCCATTGACTTCGCAGATTTCCTTGGCCTACCTAGACTTTGTCCACCCTCTCCTGAAAACCCCACTAAAGAACAGTGCCTAGCCCTTCCCCGATCCAAATATCTCCTACCCGAAGCATCCAACAACACCTCAAAGCAGCTCACCCACTCATCCCTTACCCTAGAGTCAAAGATTATTTTTAACATCATTGTGTGCTACCTCTTACCCCGTCTAAACTCTGGCTCTCTCCTTACCGATAATGCCATGATCCTTCTATGCTGCATCTTAAACGGCCTTGATCTTGATCTGGCCAACACTATCCTTGGATCCATGGCTCACACTCGAAAAGCCCGAAAAGGAACTCACCTCCCCTTTGCCACCCTTTTGACCCATATCTTCAAAGCTTATGGAATCAATTTCAAAAATGAAGAACAACAACGTCATATGGGAAAGTTCGACTCCAAGAGCTTTGAGAAGATAGGCATCACTCGGTCCCCCCAAGGGACCTGGAGTCTTGCCTCTCCCTCAAAAGCTCTTCCCACTGCCTCAGCCATTGATGAACGCATGGACAACCTGGAGTTGGGCTTGGAGGAAGTTCGCTTGGATATTAAGGAGTTGCACAAGGAGTTTATGACGGAGATGAGCGGGATGTCCAAGCTGCTACAAGGTCTGAGGTCGCTGCTCACTCATGACGCTCCGGACGATGAAGCTTAGCCTTATCCTACCCTACCCTTACCCCAAAACTGAAACATTGTTGATTTTTTGAAACTATTTCAAAACTTTTGGTGACTGTTTTACCTCCTCCCTTTGTTGAAAGACAAAAAGGGGGAGATGATCTGTGGTGTTAAACTTTTTAAACTATTGCGACTCAAAGGTCTTGGAAGACCTTGGTTTTTGTTTTTAGTTGGATGTCTTTCATGTTTTAAAACTTTGATCCAACATTAGTCTAACCCATGCAGGTACTTAGTCCGATGCCGCTTACCTTATATGTTTGACTAAGTTGCAGGGATGCACAGGTTTTCTCTTTCATCAAGGGGGAGATTGATAACTCCACTCCCTTGATGAAAATCGGAATTAGTGTCAAAGGCTTTGACAGTCTGTCTGTGTCAAAGGTTTTGAAACTATGGCTGTGTTGATGAAACACAAAACCTGTTTGTCTATAATATATGCTCGAATAATATTATATATTGTTATATGCTTCCAGATATTATTATTATTCACTAACTTTTCAGGAAGTGTTTTTGAATTATATCCTTCCTTAAGCGCTCAAATCTGAGAAGAATCAAATCGTGATCATGGCTTTAGAGGTTTCCAAAGATAGAAGATTGTGAAGAATCCATCTTAGGCCATGATCTGATATTACCGTTGGTGGAGATCCTTGGCGTCGATTTGTTCTCTATAAAGAAAAGGAAGAAGAGAAGACATCTACACATTCGTGGAACACAAGCATTCATACACTCAAGCCCTCAAGCGAGATCTGTCTTCTTCGTGTGCTCTCTGCTAGTTCTTAACAGTCTGTTATTTCATTTAAAAGCATTTGAGAGTTACACAGTGAGCTTATAGGATATATTTTGAGAGAGTTTTATACTTTAGAGTTTGTAACTCAGGAAGTAGACACTAGGCGATTGATTCACTAAGTGTAAGAGGATTGTACTAGATAGCTGAGAGAGGTGGGGCTCTTCTAGGTTGGTCTAGGACTCCAAGGGAACGTGAGTTGACTAGATTGCAATTGTATAGGAGATAGGCTTCTCGGTGAGCTATTAGGATCCTAAGTCTTGTGAATTAATAAAAGCCGGTTGAATCCTAGGGTTGTGGAAGAACCTTAGGCGGGGACGTAGGCCAAGTTCGTGCCGAACCTCGTAAACAATTCATCGAGTCCTTTATTTACTGCTTTACCTTATTTCCGCACTTGGTTCGAATTGTTTAACTTTGTAATTACGGTTTTTAGAGAAAAGACTAAGTCTAATCTCAAAGGGTTTTGCACGAGCTTCAAAAGTCTTGAGACTATCTGCGAAAAACCGGCATACTCTATTCAACCTCCCTTCTAGAGCATCTTTACATTACTTTGTTTTACATTATCGAACCTTCAAGATGAATTTCTTTTATTAAATATAAAGTACTTAAATATAAATAATAATATATATTTGTAATTATTGTTCGAGAAGACTTGGCATGTAAGGGGCGAACACCACCTTACACGCCAAGTAGTATCCCAAATAAGAGTGTGACAGCACATGGCGTACGCTAACAACAAATTCGAACTCGGTGTGTAAGGCATGAATGCCCTTGCACATTAAAGAGAGGAACCCAACAAATGGGATGCCCACCACTAGGCGGAAACAGGAGGCCGGTGTTGGCAACGTGCACAGAAGGTGACAGCGAGCCCCAACCGGACACAAACGCAGTACCTAGGGATGGCACGGGGAAATGTACAGCAGCGGTTGGGAGGGCAAACGGCGAGGGGCCGAGATAGGAGCCCAAACCAAAATAGAAATGGACACAACAAATTTGGGGGAAATAAGGTTGGACTGAAACCAGGAAGCATGATTGAGACGAGGGAGGCGAAAGGGTGACAGAGGTGAGGCACACACGAGTGGAGAGAAACCGACTCCGAGCCACCGCACTCGGCCAGCCAAGGAAAGCCTAGGACCAGCGAAGTTGCCACCAACGACCACCCCAATACGCCACCACATTAGCTGGACCAAAGGACACCCACCCATAACCGAAAAGGGAAATCCAGCGACAGGAAGGCGATAGAAGTCGGAAACAGCAAAAATTTTGGCCCCTAAGTACACGGGAAAGGCAATTAGAAGGAGAAAGCTTCAATACAAAGGATTGGGAGGGGCTCGGTAGATCAAATCCGGTTTCATTTTAGGAGGAAGACAAGCATGGGAAGAGGATTAGGGTTAATAGAAAAGAATTGGGCTGGGATTTTACACGATTCTAAAGAGAAGGCAGATGCCTTCTCTCTAGAGAAGCAACAAACAACATCTTTATCTTAAAATGTAAAATATAGATTTTTGGATATAGATTACTTTTTTAAATATTTGCAGCAAGAAAAAAACATAGACATTAATTATTTTGCAATTCTAATGCAAAATTAACTTTAAATAGAGAGTGCATATATATATATATATATATATATATATATATATATATATATATATATATATATATATATATATATATATATTTATATAATTAAATTTACTTTACATATAAAGCATTTATAGTATATCAAAAATATAAATTTATAAAATGGATGAGTTGTTGGCATATAAAAATAATAGATATTTTTATATTTATTTCTTTATTTTAAAGATTTTTTAAAAGAGTGGTTAGAAATGCACTAAACTAAATGTCATGTGAGTTTTTTTTCTCTTAATACTTATTTAAAAAATGCAATTAAATTAACATTTAGTCTAAAGTATTACTAAGTTATACGAGAGACATTAAGGGCTCGTTTGGTATCAATATCAAGATATCAATATTCATATTGAGTGATATCTTGATATCAAGATATCAGTATCGGTATCAAGATATCGATATTGGTATCAAGATATCGATATCGAGCGATCTAGATATCAAGTGATACCTCCCTAAAAATCAGTATATCAAAATAGGCTAAATTTGATATCTAGATATCAAGTATATCAGTCGGGACCTCAATCTGCCGAACCTTTCAGAGGACATGGCTTTGGATGCCATTGGCGGAGATGCATTCGGGTGGCAATTGTGTAGAGTCAGGGGGCGTGTAAGTGTGTTGTAGAGCATGTTTGTCTTTACATTGGCTCTGACTTGTGCTTTTGTATTGACATGTGGTTTTGCATTTTTTTCGGGCTCCTGGTCCTGTTGTGTGTCCTCATTCTTTGTGGTTTGTCCAGTTTTGTTCAGGGTCTCTCGGAAACAATCTCTCAAATCTTTCAGGGTAAGAGTGTGTACATCCTGAACCCCCCCCCCCCCCAAACCCTGCTTATACGGGATATATTAGGTTGTTGTTGTTGATATCAAGTGATATCGATATCTGGCGATACCAAACATAGATATCAGATATTACTTGATATCAAGTGATATCTTAAGAATACCAAACACTAGATATCGATATCACTTTAAGTAATATCGATATCTAGCCATACCAAACACTAGATATCAGATATCGGGGGCTGATATCCGATATCTGATATCTAGATATCAATACCAAATTGGCCCTAAAATAACTCTATCATCTTCACACCTAGTACATCATCGCCACAATCCAGACCATCGCTACCACACAACACTCGCTACCACCAACATAAATAATCTCGTCAATCACTAATGCCACCACCTACTCCCTACATTCCTACCCAGCCATTTAAACCACCATTCATTGTCGATCAACACTAGTCTACCACAACTACACATCCGAACCACCACAAATATCCCCATCGCCATTCTTCCTGCTAAAATATGATGATCACCTCCACCTTTCTCATGGCTCCTCCGCCGCCACCACCTTGGTTTAGGGCTTCGAGGCAACCACCTAAATCCCATCATATCCCCACCAACACCCTTCTCCCACTATCGATGGTGACAAGGTTGTCCCTGTTCACCTAGGGTGGGTTGGTTCAAACCAAACTTGGGGTTTTTTTTTGGAAAAAGGCAATCCTAGTCGTGCAAAGTGAGTGAAGTTTTTACTCCTTCCACGACAAGGAACATGACCCTTAAAGAAAAGTTATATATTTGAACCCCTTGTCTTGCAAGGCCTTGATCCCTTGGAATGTATGTTTCAAGTTGTTTCTTGTTGTCGCAATTCATGTTCTTAGGTTTCTTCAGTTATTTTGAATGTGCGGTGAAAATGCATATTTCATATATGCATTATATATAGGTATTTCTTATTGCAATTAGGTAGTGGTTTTGCTATTGTATGAGTCTAGTTTCGTATATTGCTTGTGAAGTATTCGAGTTCGAAATCTACGCCTTTTTAGTGTTTATTCTGCAGAATTACATTCCGACACTTGAATGGACTTTAGAAGAGCTTAAGAGACATGTTTGGGAGCATATAGAGGCAAATGAGGAAGCTAGAGAGGAGCAAGGAAACACGACATTGCAGATTATTGAAGAAAATTGAGGAAAGTCGGACACTGCATAAGCGACGCCCGCCGCCATTTGCACGACTCCCGTCGTGGCCCAGTTGCAATTGCGATTTTGGAACCGAAACTATTATTTCCTATTATTTTTATTCTATTCTTACTAGGGTTGGTTGACTCTTTAAGAGGCTTTATTAGATTGTTTCAGTTCTATTCATTGTGTGGTAGATTGTTGTGAGACTATGAACACAATTAGAGAGAGAGAGAGAGAGAGAGAATTGGCCTATGAGTTGATAAACTCATAGTTTCGTCTGTGATTCGAAGACATGGTATTGAGTCAATGTGCCAATTGGTCTTAATTGCGTTGAGTCCTTAATGCTATTCTTTAGTGATATTGAATAAGATGGGTGAATCTCTGCGGATCTCTAAACTTTAGTCAAGTAGACCTTTGAATATGAATAATTAATAGATCAATCTGAGGACCATGAATTCCAACAATGTCAGAGAATTGCAGGTGAAATGTTCTTTCTACTTTGATATCAATTTACTTTGCGATCATAAATCTGGTTACTTTTACATCTTTGTTACTTTCTACAAATCATTTCTTTGTCATAAGAGTCTTTGCTTAGAGTTATTGAATAGGAAATCGTTTCTCCCTGTTGGTTCGACACCGGACTTTATCACTATACTAGTAGTTATTTGGTTTATCAAGTGATTGATTTCCTAATCTATTGGTTTTGTGTTTGAGTTTGGATATTATTACTATTTGGAAAGGGGCGAAAGTGCCATGGACGTTCGTCTACCACCAAATTCTTTGCGCAGTTGCCGGGGAGAAGAAAGGAGTTTGCTTTTCTTTATCTATTTCAAATACTCTTTACTTTGAGTCTTTTGTCTTCTTGTATGGTTCAAACTAGATCTTCTAATTCATTGCCTTTGTCTTTTAATTATGAGATTGAAAGATCTCTTAGGTTGAAAAGGAAACTTGAGTTTGAGACAAACAAGGAGATGACAGAAGATGGAGTTGTTGATCCGCCAAGAAGGACCCTGAGAAACCTAAAGGAACCCAATATGAGTGCTCAACCACATGCAATTAGTCTTTCTGATCTCCCTGAGGGGTCAAGAGTATAAGTCGAATTGTTCTTCTATTTTGCCCTACTTTCATGGATTGTTTGAGGATGAACCAAACAAGCACCTTGCTACCTTTGTGAGCGTGTGTGATAGACTTAGACCCCAAGGCCTGAATGATGACCAATTGTTGTTGAAGAAAGCTTTCCTGCAAAAGTACTTTCCTTTGACTCGCCTCAACAAACATAATGAGTTATCCAGTATTGAGCAATCGCCTATGGAGAGTCGTTTTTAGTATGTTGAGCGGTTCAAGAAGCTTAAGGGTAGTTGTTCGCAACATGGTATGCCCGAGGATGATCTAGTGTTATATCTTTATGAAGGTTTGCTTGACACCGATAGGAGTTTCATCAATGTTACTAATGGGGGGGGGGGATATTTTGGATAAAACACCTCAGGAAGCAATGTAGATTTTTGAAGGGTTGGCTAATGCATCGTAGCAATACGGGAGACACCAAGGAGTTAGAGAAGTTTATAAGTTGGATAGTTCGAGAGATGGACACAAGGATGATATTGATAGGCTTATGGAGATAGTGAACAAGATGTCTATGCAAATGAATCAATCCCATCGGCCTAGACATTGTGATGTTTGTGGAGATCCAAGTCATCCGAATGATAAGTGTCCCTTGATTCAGGAGGACGTCGCTGAAGTGAATGCTATGGATTATGTACCTCACCGCAATTTCGGTAACAATTACAATCAGGGCTACAATTCAAACTATCAAAGTGGATTCAACGGTAGAGGCCAGGAGCAACAAGTTCTTTTTTAGAGAGGACAATTTGAGAATCGTCCTAGAAACACTCAACAAAAAGATAGAGATGAGACATTGAGGTTGTTATTGGACAAGATGAATGTTCAAGAAAAGTTCCTAAGTCAGATGGCTAAGGAGATTGATGAATTGAAAGCGAAAGATTCGGGAAAGTTAACATCTCAGGTGGTAGTGAATCCGAAGGAAAATGTTATTGCCATGATCCTTATAGGAGGTAAACAAGTGAATGTACCCACTAGGAACGTTGAAGAGAGGCCTAAGGAAGAAGATGATTTGGGAAATAAAGAGGACGAGACGGAATTGGAGACACACTGCATAGACGGCGCCCTCCGCCCCTCACCACGGCGCCCGCCGCCGCCTCCAGCTACGGATCCGACTTCTGACGTTGTTCAATCCTCGAAGAAATCTTTAAAGAGTGGTCTTCTGATTTTTCAATAACTTAACCACCCTTTCCTCATGCCTTAAGATCTGATCGTAAGTGGGAAGATGAACAAATTCTTTATGACATCTTTGCTCATTGTGAGATAAATATTCTACTTTTCGATTTGATTAAAATTGTGCCTCGCTATGCAAAATTTTTGAAAGAGCTACACGATGAAACGCAAGCAAAGGATGCAAAAGAAGGAAAAGGTAAGTTTAAGTGAGAACATTTCTGCTTTACTTCAGAAACGATTGCCTAAAAAATGCGGAGATCAAGATATGTTTACTATCCATGTGCAATAGGTAATGCTAGCTTCACCAAAGCTATGTTAGACCTAGGTGCTTCAATCAATGTTATATCTTATAACTTGTACATGTTTTTGGGTCTCAATGCATTATCTGAAACTGGTGTTACTATACAACTCGCTGATCGTTCTAGTATTAAGCCTAGAGGAGTTGTTGATGATGTTTGGTAGAGGTAAAGGACTTGATATTTCGAGCTGATTTTTTCATTCTAGATGATGTCCATGATTTATGCCATGTTTTTATACTTATTTCAGCTCCTTATTTCATCATTTCATGTATTTTGGGATGGGAATATAGCGAATTTATGTAGTTTATGTTTATTTATGAGAAATAGAGGTCTACACATGTTTTTGTTTAATATTGCAGAATTTGGAGCTGAATCAAAGCAAATCCAAGAAAGACTGGAAGAGCACTTGATGCCTACTGAAGGAGCGCAAAAATCGACGAAAGAGCACCTGACATCAAGGAAGCTGAGCAGAGAACGAGAAACTAAGCACAGGTCAATATCTACTCATCCTAGTCAATATCGACTCAATCTGGTTGAAAATTCAAGAGTCAAAGCGATATGGACCAGAAGTAAGAAGTGAAGAAAAGGGCAACTCGATATTGACTTCAGTAAGTCGATATCGACCAGAAAATGGACTCAATATCTTCCTCAGAAACCAAAACCGAGCCAAGACGGAGAGAAGCTGCAGACTCTACTCGATATCGACACAACTTAGTCGATATCGACCAAAAAGTCACTCGATATTTGACCCAAGAGCCGAAATCGAGTAGCAGAGAAGAAAAGTCGAGAAAAGTTACTCGATATCGACATAACTTGGTCGATATCGACTCACACCTAGTGACGTCACCAATCCGATTCCGAGCATTACTTGAAGTTTTATCCCGAATCCGATCGAGATATTTTCGAGACCACCATTCATTGTCGATCAACACTAGTCTACCACAACTACACATCCGAACCACCACAAATATCCCCATCGCCATTCTTCCTGCTAAAATATGATGATCACCTCCACCTTTCTCATGGCTCCTCCGCCGCCACCGCCTTGGTTTAGGGCTTCCAGGCAACCACCTAAATCCCATCATATCCCCACCAACACCCTTCTCCCACTATCGATGGTGACAAGGTTGTCCCTGTTCACCTAGGGTGGGTTGGTTCAAACCAAACTTGGGGTTTTTTTTTGGAAAAAGGCAATCCTAGTCGTGCAAAGTGAGTGAAGTTTTTACTCCTTCCACGACAAGGAACATGACCCTTAAAGAAAAGTTATATATTTGAACCCCTTGTCTTGCAAGGCCTTGATGCCTTGGAGTGTATGTTTCAAGTTGTTTCTTGTTGTCGCAATTCATGTTCTTAGGTTTCTTCAATTATTTTGAATGTGCGGTGAAAATGCATATTTCATATATGCATTATATATAGGTATTTCTTATTGCAATTAGGTAGTGGTTTTGCTATTGTTTGAGTCTAGTTTCGTATATTGCTTGTGAAGTATTCGAGTTCGAAATCTACGCCTTTTTAGTGTTTATTCTGCAGAATTACATTCCGACACTTGAATGGACTTTAGAAGAGCTTAAGAGACATGTTTGGGAGCATATAGAGGCAAATGAGGAAGCTAGAGAGGAGCAAGGAAACACGACATTGCAGATTATTGAAGAAAATTGAGGAAAGTCGGACACTGCATAAGCGACGCCCGCCGCCATTTGCACGACTCCCGTCGTGGGCCAGTTGCAATTGCGATTTTGGATCCGAAACTATTATTTCCTATTATTTTTATTCTATTCTTACTAGGGTTGGTTGACTCTTTAAGAGGCTTTATTAGATTGTTTCAGTTCTATTCATTGTGTGGTAGATTGTTGTGAGACTATGAACACAATTAGAGAGAGAGAGAGAGAGAGAGAGAGAGAGAGAGAGAGAGAATTGGCCTATGAGTTGATAAACTCATAGTTTCGTCTGTGATTCGAAGACATGGTATTGAGTCAATGTGCCAATTGGTCTTAATTGCGTTGAGTCCTTAATGCTATTCTTTAGTGATATTGAATAAGATGGGTGAATCTCTGTGGATCTCTAAACTTTAGTCAAGTAGACCTTTGAATATGAATAATTAATAGATCAATCTGAGGACCATGAATTCCAACAATTGTCAGAGAATTGCAGGTGAAATGTTCTTTCTACTTTGATATCAATTTACTCTGCGATCATAAATCTGGTTACTTTTACATCTTTGTTACTTTCTACAAATCATTTCTTTGTCATAAGAGTCTTTGCTTAGAGTTATTGAATAGGAAATCGTTTCTCCCTGTGGGTTCGACACCGGACATTATCACTATACTAGTAGTTATTTGGTTTATCAAGTGATTGATTTCCTAATCTATTGGTTTTGTGTTTGAGTTTGGATATTATTACTATTTGGAAAGGGGAGAAAGTGCCATGGACGTTCGTCTACCACCAAATTCTTTGCGCAGTTGCCGGGGAGAAGAAAGGAGTTTGCTTTTCTTTATCTATTTCAAATACTCTTTACTTTGAGTCTTTTGTCTTCTTGTATGGTTCAAACTAGATCTTCTAATTCATTGCCTTTGTCTTTTAATTATGAGATTGAAAGATCTCTTAGGTTGAAAAGGAAGCTTGAGTTTGAGACAAACAAGGAGATGACAGAAGATGGAGTTGTTGATCCGCCAAGAAGGACCCTGAGAAACCTAAAGGAACCCAATTTGAGTGCTCAACCACTTGCAATTAGTCTTTCTGATCTCCCTGAGGGGTCAAGAGTATAAGTCGAATTGTTCTTCTATTTTGCCCTACTTTCATGGATTGTTTGAGGATGAACCAAACAAGCACCTTGCTACCTTTGTGAGCGTGTGTGATAGACTTAGACCCCAAGGCCTGAATGATGACCAATTGTTGTTGAAGAAAGCTTTCCTGCAAAAGTACTTTCCTTTGACTCGCCTCAACAAACATAATGAGTTATCCAGTATTGAGCAATCGCCTATGGAGAGTCGTTTTTAGTATGTTGAGCGGTTCAAGAAGCTTAAGGGTAGTTGTTCGCAACATGGTATGCCCGAGGATGATCTAGTGTTATATCTTTATGAAGGTTTGCTTGACACCGATAGGAGTTTCATCAATGTTACTAATGGGGGGGGGGGGGATATTTTGGATAAAACACCTCAGGAAGCAATGCAGATTTTTGAAGGGTTGGCTAATGCATCGTAGCAATACGGGAGACACCAAGGAGTTAGAGAAGTTTATAAGTTGGATAGTTCGAGAGATGGACACAAGGATGATATTGATAGGCTTATGGAGATAGTGAACAAGATGTCTATGCAAATGAATCAATCCCATCGGCCTAGACATTGTGATGTTTGTGGAGATCCAAGTCATCCGAATGATAAGTGTCCCTTGATTCAGGAGGACGTCGCTGAAGTGAATGCTATGGATTATGTACCTCACCGCAATTTCGGTAACAATTACAATCAGGGCTACAATTCAAACTATCAAAGTGGATTCAACGGTAGAGGCCAGGAGCAACAAGTTCTTTTTTAGAGAGGACAATTTGAGAATCGTCCTAGAAACACTCAACAAAAAGATAGAGATGAGACATTGAGGTTGTTATTGGACAAGATGAATGTTCAAGAAAAGTTCCTAAGTCAGATGGCTAAGGAGATTGATGAATTGAAAGCGAAAGATTCGGGAAAGTTAACATCTCAGGTGGTAGTGAATCCGAAGGAAAATGTTATTGCCATGATCCTTATAGGAGGTAAACAAGTGAATGTACCCACTAGGAACGTTGAAGAGAGGCCTAGGGAAGAAGATGATTTGGGAAATAAAGAGGACGAGACGGAATTGGAGACACACTGCATAGACGGCGCCCTCCGCCCCTCACCACGGCGCCCGCCGCCGCCTCCAGCTACGGATCCGACTTCTGACGTTGTTCAATCCTCGAAGAAATCTTTAAAGAGTGGTCTTCTGATTTTTCAATAACTTAACCACCCTTTCCTCATGCCTTAAGATCTGATCGTAAGTGGGAAGATGAACAAATTCTTTATGAAAGAGCTACACGATGAAACGCAAGCAAAGGATGCAAAAGAAGGAAAAGGTAAGTTTAAGTGAGAACATTTCTGCTTTACTTCAGAAACGATTGCCTGAAAAATGCGGAGATCAAGATATGTTTACTATCCATGTGCAATAGGTAATGCTAGCTTCACCAAAGCTATGTTAGACCTAGGTGCTTCAATCAATGTTATATCTTATAACTTGTACATGTTTTTGGGTCTCAATGCATTATCTGAAACTGGTGTTACTATACAACTCGCTGATCGTTCTAGTATTAAGCCTAGAGGAGTTGTTGATGATGTTTGGTAGAGGTAAAGGACTTGATATTTCGAGCTGATTTTTTCATTCTAGATGATGTCCATGATTTATGCCATGTTTTTATACTTATTTCAGCTCCTTATTTCATCATTTCATGTATTTTGGGATGGGAATATAGCGAATTTATGTAGTTTATGTTTATTTATGAGAAATAGAGGTCTACACATGTTTTTGTTTAATATTGCAGAATTTGGAGCTGAATCAAAGCAAATCCAAGAAAGACTGGAAGAGCACTTGATGCCTACTGAAGGAGCGCAAAAATCGACGAAAGAGCACCTGACATCAAGGAAGCTGAGCAGAGAACGAGAAACTAAGCACAGGTCAATATCTACTCATCCTAGTCAATATCGACTCAATCTGGTTGAAAATTCAAGAGTCAAAGCGATATGGACCAGAAGTAAGAAGTGAAGAAAAGGGCAACTCGATATTGACTTCAGTAAGTCGATATCGACCAGAAAATGGACTCAATATCTTCCTCAGAAACCAAAACCGAGCCAAGACGGAGAGAAGCTGCAGACTCTACTCGATATCGACACAACTTAGTCGATATCGACCAAAAAGTCACTCGATATTTGACCCAAGAGCCGAAATCGAGTAGCAGAGAAGAAAAGTCGAGAAAAGTTACTCGATATCGACATAACTTGGTCGATATCGACTCACACCTAGTGACGTCACCAATCCGATTCCGAGCATTACTTGAAGTTTTATCCCGAATCCGATCGAGATATTTTCGAGAGGAGATTCCTTGCGTATGAAGACTTGAGAGATTTTATCTTTTTATCTTTTTATTTAATCTAAGGGTTAAAATAATTAAATTACCCTAGGATTTATCATGTTTTATCTAGTTTGGATTTAATTATTTCTAGTAGGATTATATCTTTTATAATAGATAGATAGATATAGATATAGATAGAGTTTCTTTCCTAGATTAGCTTGGAATGAAGCCTATAAATAAAGCCCATGGGGCTAGTTTTTCATTCATTCAATTTCAGAGGGAAGTAGGAGAGAAAGAGAGAGAGTGGAGGCCAAGAGGAGTTTGTGATGCGAGAGCGGAATTGGCTTCCTTTGGTTGTAAGATCTGTTTGGTTTAATTTAATGCAAGTTTCTTTTCAATCAACAATGTTTGCAATTGCGATGAAGAGCGAGTAGTCCACCTACTTCTGAGGTTGGGGCGAGCCCGACGATAGCCATGCGTATTTGAGGTAAAGATCCGACCTTTATCATGTTTTGAGCATGTACTACCTTTTATGTGTTTATTACCTGTTCAATGGAGATCCATGCTAACAACTGGGATTGTAAACATAAAATCGGTAGATACAATTAGGGTTTCTTGAAAGAGTTGTCTAATTGTTGGAAAAGGCGAAAGCTTGATCCTTTGATGCAATTTGCATGATTATCGTTATTTATCTTGCCTTATGCATGATTGGTTATTGTCGTTGTAAACCCCAATCTTGGAAGTTTTCTTTTATATAAAGTTAATTCCGAAATTTACAAAAGTTTTTTTCTTTATTTTTCCTACTGTTGCCCTACTCGATATTGACCTCATATAGGTCGATATCGACTTCTGACTCTCAATTCCAGAAGGATCGCTGCTCGTTTGTGTCTCTGCAAAACAGGTCAATTTTGAGGAAGAACTAGTCAATATCGAGTCCCTTGAGTCAATATCATGCTGCCTAGGATTCGCTGACCAGCTTCCTCGAGGATCGAACCTGATTTCCCGCTGCTACATCAGGAGGAGGTCTTGTAATTACTTGCGTGGGCATAATCCGATTTGATTTATTTTATTATATTTTGAACTCGATTTCCTCATACAACAAATTGGCGTCATTTCCGGGGAAGCTATTATTCGCGCCTTAGGTAGTTAGATCTCACGTTTTCCTTGAGTTACTTTGCAGGTGTATGCGCCGTTCTGGTCAACCACCTGAGTTTGACGGCTTAGACGATCCGGAATGCCTTATACACGTCCACTCTAGACTAAAGAGAGCAATGGAAGCCGCAAAAACACAAGCCCAGCTGATAGAGAGGCTTCGAGCTGAGTTAGAAGCCACGGATACTACTCTCGCCACTGAGAGAGCACAGAAAGAGCAGGAAGCAGAGCGAAGGAGGCAAGCAGAGGATGAGCTTGCCCAATACCCTACCACTGCAGAGGATTGCATGCACCCGACTCTCGTCATGCCTGAATCGACCATTCTAATCCCTGAAAATAATTTTGAAATTCGCACTGCTTTCCTGGTTGAAATTAAAAATAATTCTTTATATGGAAGAATTAATGAATGTCCTCTTCAACATATTACCAACTTTACTGATATGTGACGTACTCTTGCTGAAGGTACCACTTTGGATTAGTCATGATGAAGGCTTTTCGTTGGTCTTTGGCCGGTCCAGCATTGAAGTGGCTCGAAGTTCTCCGTCCACGATCCCTCACAACATGGGATAAAGTAAGGTAGGAATTTCTCAACAAATTCTTTCCTCCTACCAAGACAGCGCTCCTTCGGCAAAAGATTACAGCTTTCAAACATAAGCCTGGGGAGCCGCTAGCAAAAGCATGGGAACGATATAAGGATCTACTGCGATCCTGCCCTACACATGGACAGCCACCCTACATCGTTTAGGAGATCTTCTTCATTTATCTTGACCTGGCTGCTAAGGATAGGATCAACCAGTATACTCGTTATGAGTATCTGACGATGCCACCAGCTGACGCATGGGCTGTCCTCAACAAGCTGATCAACTACGATAACAAGTATGGGACTCCAACAAACTATGATGAATATGCTTATGCCAGGCCAGTCCCATCCATGCCCCTCTACGAACCTTCTAAGAAGATTGGCCCAGATGTCAAGGAGCAATACTACAGAGATTAGAATCGCAAGCTCCTCAAGCAAGTCAAGTATCTCTCTATCAACCAACCTTGCATCAAATGCGGTTCACAGCGGCACACCACTACTGAGTGCCCACATACAGAGCAAGTCAGGATGACAGAAACTCACGAGGAACTAGCTTACGCAGGGGGTCCCAATCGCTATCTGGGGGACCAAAGGTTTTAGCAGCCATAATGGTATCAAGGTGCCCCTAGGAACCCCCCGCCATACAGAGCTCCAGGAAACCCAGAAAGAGATCAACGGAAGGATGATCTACAGCTCATCCTCGACGAGATGAGGAAAAATCAAGCACAATAGCAGCAGTCTACAAGCGCCATCAATAATCAGCTCTAGAACATCAATACAAGATTTGGAGAGCTGGATATTTGGAAGAGAAACATAGAGACCCAGATGGGTCAATTCGCGGCGCAGATTCCACGACCAATCGGGCAGCTTCCAGGGCATATAGAACCAAATCCCAAGGGGCAGCACGGACATGTCGCTGCTGTAAAGCTACGGAGCGGTCACAAATTGCACGAACTAAAGAACGGAGAAGTAGACGGAACTACTAAACAGCAGGTCGATTTTGACCATACCCAGGTCGATATCGACCAAACAGTAGTCGATATTGAGCGTGGACCAATCGATATTGACTCTGCAGCACCAGCCACCTCGACTTTGACTCCATCAGTCAATATCGAGCAGCACAAGGTTGATATCGACCCACTTGAACTCAATATCGAGTCCCCTCCAGTCAATATCGACTCATCTGCAGCACCTCCGACATCTGTTCTGGCTCCGAAAAAGGCGCTTCCTTTTCCTTCCAAGGCGCTGAAAGATCCCACTGCAAGTAGGCTTAAAAGGTTTGTTAAGATGCTTCAAGAACTGAATGTTTCAATTTCTTTTACAGAAGCTCTTCAAGAGTTGCCTGCATATGTCAAGTTCCTCAAGGAAATCCTTAGCAACAAGCAATCTTTCTCGGAAATCGTCGGCGAGTGCAAAAGAATGGACTTCCCTGAGAAGAGACCTGACCCTGGTAAGTTCTCTATTACTGTGGGATTTGGACAATATATATATGAGTCCTTGTGTGATTTAGGAGCAAGTATGAGTATCATGCCCTTATCAATCTGGCGAAAGGTGAAGATAGGGTCCATAGAGCCTGTGGATACCAAGCTATACATGGCAAACAATACGGTGGTTATCCCTACAGGTCTAGTCGAGAATGTCCCTATCCAGGTTGGTAAGTTCTATATTCCCGCTGATTTCCTGATTTGATGTCCATGATTTATGCCATGTTTGTATACTTATTTCAGCTCCTTATTTCATCATTTCATGCATTTTGGGATGGGAATATAGCGAATTTGTGCAGTTTATGTTTATTTATGAGAAATAGAGATCTACACAAGTTTTTGTTTAATATTGCAGAATTTGGAGCTGAATCGAAGCAAATCCAAGAAAGACTGGAAGAGCACTTGATGTCTACTGAAGGAGCGCAAAAATCGACGAAAGAGCACCTGACATCAAGCGAAGCTGAGCACAGAATGAAAAACTGAGCACAGGTCAATATCTACTCATCCTAGTCAATATCGACTCAATCTGGTCGAAAATTCAAGAGTCAAACCGATATGGACCAGAAGCAAGAAGTGAAGAAAAGGGCAACTCGATATTGCCTTCAGTAAGTCGATATCAACCAGAAAATCGACTCAATATCTTCCTCAGAAACCAAAACCGAGCCAAGACGGAGAGAAGTTGTAGACTCTACTCGATATCGACATAACTTAGTCGATATCGACCAAAAAGTCACTCGATATTTGTCCCAGGAGCCGGAATCGAGTAGCAGAGAAGAAAAGCCGAGAAAAGTTACTCGATATCGACATAACTTGGTCGATATTGACTCACACCCAGTGACGTCACCAATCCGATTCCGGGCTTTACTTGAAGTTTTATCCCGAATCCGATGGAGATATTTTCGAGAGGAGATTCCTTGCGTATGAAGAGTTGAGAGATTTTATCTTTTTATCTTTTTATTTATCCTAAGGATTAAAACAATTAAATTACCCTAGGATTTATCATGTTTTATCTAGGTTGGATTTAATTATTTCTAGTAGGATTATATCTTCTATAATAGATAGATAGATATAGATATAGATAAAGGTTTCTTTCCTATATTATCTTGGAATGAAGCCTATAAATAAAGCCCATGGGGCTAGTTTTTCATTCATTCAATTTCAGAGGGAAGTAGGGGAGAGAGAGAGAGAGAGAGAGAGAGAGAGA
The DNA here is from genome assembly GCA_037127255.1 of Persicaria tinctoria. Classification (NCBI taxonomy): domain Eukaryota; kingdom Viridiplantae; phylum Streptophyta; class Magnoliopsida; order Caryophyllales; family Polygonaceae; genus Persicaria; species Persicaria tinctoria. Next base: position 62,482,598 of record JBANSL010000008.1, on the reverse strand, counting down.
GAGAGAGGGAGAGAGAGAGAGAGAGAGTGGATGCCAAGAGGAGTTTGTGAAGCGAGAGTGGAATTGACTTCCTTTGGTTGTAAGCTCTGTTTGGTTTAATTTAATGCAAGTTTCTTTTCAATCAACAATGTCTGCAATTGCGATGAAGAGCGAGCAGTCCACCTACTTCTGGGGTTGGGGCGAGCCCGATGATAGCCATGCATATTTGAGGTAAAGATCTGACCTTTATCATGTTTTGAGCATCTACTACCTTTTATGTGTTTATTACCCATTCAATGGAGATCCATGCTAACAACTTGGATTGTAAACATAAAATCGGTAGATAAAATTAGGGTTTCTTGAAAGAGTTGTCTAATTGTTGGAAAAGGCGAAAGCTTGATCCTTTGATGCAATTTGCATGATTATCGTTATTTATCTTGCCTTATGCATGCTTGGTTATTGTCGTTGCAAACCCCGATCTTGGAAGTTTTCTTTTATATAAAGTTAATTCCAAAATTTACAAAAGCTTCGTTCTTTATTTTTCCCACTGTTGCCCTACTCGATATTGACCTCCTATAGGTCGATATCGACTTCTGACTCTCGATCCAGAAAGATCGTTGCTCGTTTGACTTGCTGAAAACTGCCCAAAATCGACTGAACTAAGTCAATATCGACTGCCTCTAGTCGATATCGAGTTGTTCCCTGGAGTCAAAACCGAGTGAGATTTATCCTGCTGCCTAGGATCCGCTGACCAGCTTCCTCGAGGATCGAACCTGACTTCCCGCTGCTACATCAGGAGGAGGTCTTGTAATTATTTGCGTGGGCATAATCCGGTTTGATTTATTTTATTATATTTTGAACTCGATTTCCTCCTACAACACTAGACATGGAACAAGGTACGCCTGAAACCACAATTATCTTGGGAAGGCCATTCTTGCGAACGGCCAAGACTAAGATTGATTGTTTTGAAGGTTCACTAACTATGGAGTTTGATGGTAGAAAGATTGAGTTTTCTATATTTGAGCCTATTGTTTCTTCTGCCAATGATTTTGTAGATGTTCTTTACTCTAATGAAACTGAACCTAACAGGACCACGGAGTCAGATGTACCATAAATCAATCTTGCTGGTGTGATGAATCAAGGAGCTGAGACTAGCAAAAAGAAATTCAAATACTCCTCATCACACTCATTAAAGGATATCATTTCTGACCCTACATCTAGTGTTCAAACTCGTTCTAAACTTAAAGATCTTTGTGCTTTTCACACGTTTGTTTCACTTATTGAACCAAAGAAGGTAGATGAAGCCTTTCAAGAGCTATACTGGATCATTCCTATGCAAAGTGAGCTTAACGAATTTGAAAGGAACAAAGTCTGGACCTTGAAGCCTAGGCCAAAGCATCAATCAGTCATTGGCACACGATGGGTATTTCGAAACAAGCTAGATGAGAATGGTAAGATCGTGAGGAACAAAGCAAGGCTTGTTGCTCATTGCTACAATCAAGAGGAAGGTATTGACTACGAGGAGACCTTTGCTCCCGTAGCCAGGCTTGAAGCCATTCGTATATTATTAGCATTTCCATCTTTTATGAGCATAAAGTTATATAAAATGGATGTCAAGTGTGCTTTTCTTAATGGTTTCTTAGAGTAAGAAGTCTATGTGGCTCGACCCCCAGGTTTTGAAAGTTTAGAATTTCCTAATCATGTTTATAAACTTGACAAAGCGCTTTATGGTTTGAAACAAGCCCCAAGAGCTTGGTATGAGCGCTTGTCAAAATATCTTTTAGAAAATGATTTTAAAAGGGGGTTGATCGACAAGACTCTTTTTATCAAGACCAAAGGAAATGACATTCTGGTTATTCAAATTTATGTTGATGATATATTATTTGGTGCTACTAACACTTCTTTGTGCAAGGAATTTTCTGACATTATGTGCAGTGAATTTGAGATGAGCTTGATGGGTGAACTCAACTTCTTTTTGGGATTGCAAGTTCATCAATCCAAGAAAGGGATCTTTGTCAACCAAAGCAAGTACACTAAGGATCTCTTGAAGAAATTCAAGTTGGATCAATCCAAAGCAGCCAAGACACCCATGAGCTCAACATTATCTCTAGATCAAGACAAGACTGGGAAGAGTGTCAATCAAAAGGAGTATCGAGGAATGATTGGATCTTTACTATATCTCACAGCTAGTAGACCTGACATCATGTTTAGTGTTTGCATGTGTGCTAGGTTTCAAGCTGATCCTAAAGAATCTCACCTCGTAGTTGTGAAGAGGATCTTTTGATATCTCAATGGCACTAAAGAGCTTGGCTTGTGGTACCCAAAGCAAAAATATTTTACATTAATCGGGTATTCTGATGCAGATTTTGCATGCTATAAGATGGATAGGAAGAGCACATCAGGATGTTGCCAATTCTTAGGAGCATCCTTGATCAGTTGGCATTCAAAGAAACAAAACTCAGTTGCTCTATCCACTGCCGAAGCCGAATATATAGCAGTTGGAGCTTGTTGCTCCCAAATCCTTTGGATAGCTCAACAAATGAAAGATCTTGGCATCAACCTTAGAGATATTCCCATTAGGTGTGACAATACAAGTGCCATATCAATCACGAAGAATCATGTTCAGCATTCAAGGACGAAACATATTGATGTAAGACATCATTTCATTAGAGACCATGTCGAAAAAGGTGATGTGTCCATTTCCTTTATTTCAACTGATTATCAATGGGCTGACATTTTTACTAAGCCTTTGGCAAAGGACAGGTTCACCTTCATTAGACGTGAGATTGGGATGCTTAACAAGGACGCACTTTCGTAGGGGAGCTTTCCCTTTATGAAAGATAAATTCTACTCGGTGTCAAGATCCTTGAACCTCATTTCAAAGGTTGTGAATTGAACAGTAGAGTACATATAACGGATCAGATATTTTGTTGATATCTTATTAGATATTTGATCAAATATGGTTTTAATGGATTTTAAACCTTCTTTATATGTTACCTATTTTATTTTCGGAAAAATCCTTTTGTTTTATCCGAGTATAGTTTATTTGTGGATATTATTTTAAAATCGGATAAATCTTTTCTTGCCTTAAAGAATTGAAAGGATCTTTTTAAAATTTGAACTTTTGGTTACTGGTTTACCCTCCTCCCTTTGTTGAAAGACAAAAAGGGGGAGATGATTTGATGATGGTTTAGACTTTAAAACTGCTGTGAACCAAAGGTTTTGGAAGACCTTGTTTTTGGTTAGATGTTTTTCATGATAAAATTATGATCCAACATTCGTCTAACCCATGCAGGTACTTAGTCCGATTTTGCTTATGATATATCTCTTTGACTAAGTTGCAGGGATGCACAGGTTTTGTCTTTCATCAAGGGGGAGATTGATAACTCCACTCACTTGATGAAAATTGTAATACGTTTCAAAGGCTTTGACACTCAGTTTGTGTCAAAGGTCTTGAAGCTACAGCTGTGTTGATGAAACACAAAACCTGTTCTTTATGATATTATGCTAGAATATTATTTTATATTATTATATGCTTCCAGATATTATATTCTAACATTTCAGGAAGCTTTTCAAATATTATCTCCTTCCAAAGTCGAAAAGTTAAGACGGACACAATCGGAGATCATGGCTTCAAAAGTTTCCAAGTTTAGAAGATCTCGAAGATAGCCATGATCAGCCTAGCTGTTGGAGAAGATTCCTTCCTCAAGTGGCGCCGATGATCTTCCAAATATAAAGGAGATGAAGAAGAGAGAGAGGACTGACGTACATTCACGAATATCATTGCACAATCAGCCCTCAAGTTTACGATCTCTCTTCAGCATGTTCTCTCTGCTTGTTCTTAAGAGTCTTATATTTTGTTTCAAAGCATTTGAGAGTTACACAGTGAGCTTATAGGATATATTATGAGAGAGTGTTATACTTGAGAGTTTATAACTCAGGAAGTGGGCACTAGGCTATTGATTCTCGAGAGTAAGAGGATTGTACTAGATAGCTGAGAGAGGTGGGGCTCTTCTAGATTGGTGTAGGACTCCAAGGGAACGTGAGTTGACTAGATTGCAATTGTATAGGAGAGAGGCTTCTCGGTGAGCTATTAGGATCCTAAGCTTTGTGAATCAATAAAGCATGTTGAATCCTAGGGTTGTGGAAGAACCCTAGGCGGGGACGTAGGCCAAGTTCGTGCCGAACCTCGTTAACAATTCGTTGCGTCCTTTACTTACTGCTTTACCTTATTTCCGCACTTGGTTCGAATTGTTTAACTTTGTTATTCAGGTTTTTAGAGAAAAGACTAAGTCTAATCTCAAAGGGTTTTGCACGAGCTTCAAATGTCTTGAGACTATCTGCGAAAAACTGGCATACTCTATTCAACCCCCCTTATAGAGTATCTTTATATTACTTTGTTTTACATTATCGAACCTTCATAGGTATTTCTTATTGCAATTAGGTAGTGGTTTTGCTATTGTTTGAGTCTAGTTTCGTACATTGCTTGTGAAGTATTCGAGTTTGGAATCAACACCTTTTTAGTGTTTATTCTGCAGAATTACATTCTGGCACTTGAATGGACTTTGAAAGAGCTTAACAGACATGTTTTGGAGCATATGGAGGCAAAATAGGAAGCTAGAGAGGAGCAAGAAAGCACGACATTGGAGTTTATTGAAGACAATTGAGGAAAGTCGGACACTGCATAGGCGGCACCCGTCGCCATTTGCACGGCGCCCGCCGTGGGCCGGTTTCCAACAATTACGATTTTGGATCCGAAACTATGATTTCCTATTATTTTTATTCTACTCCTACTAGGGTTGGCCGACTCTTTGAGAGGCTTTATTAGATTGTTTCAGTTCTATTCATTGTGTGGTGGATTATTTTGAGACTATGAACACAATTAGAGAGAGAGAGAGAGAATTGGCCTATGAGTTGCTAAGCTCATAGTTTCGCCTGTGATTCGAAGAAATAGTCGTTTGGATTGTGAGGATTTGATTCTATTTAGTTATTCATATTCTTAGTTATCATCTTGTGCTTAATTATCATATTTGTGTTCCTTTCTATGCTTGATCACCATGTTAGGAATTGCATCTTAGCTATGAATTCGTTTTTTGTTTTCTCGATAGCAAACAAAGGTATTGAGATAGTGATGTTTCTTTGTAGTGGATGATTTCAGTTGATCTATGTTTTGGATATTCGATTAGGGCTGAGTTCGGTATGCGCCTATTAGTCTTAATCGCGTTGAGTCAATGTGCCAATTGGTCTTGATTACTTGAGTCCTTAATGCTATTATTTAGTGATATTGAATAAGATGAGTGAATCTCTCCGGATCTCTCAACTTTAGTCAAGTAGACATTTGAATATTAAAAATTAATAGATCAATCTGAGGACTATGAATTCCAATCATTGTCAGAGAATTGCAGGTGAAATGTTCTTTCTACATTGATATCAATTTACTTTGCGATCATAAATCTGGTTACTTTTACGTCTTTGTTACTTGCTACAAATCATTTCTTTGTCATAAGATTCTTTGCTTAGAGTTATTGAATAGGAAATCGCTTCTCCATGTGGGTTCGACACCGGACTTCATCGCTATACTAGTAATTATTTGGTTTATCAAGTGATTGATTGCCTAATCTATTGGTTTTGTGTTTGAGTTTGGATATTATTACTATTTGGAAAGGGGCGAAAGTGCCAACGAAGTTTGTCTCCCACCATGGGGCGATCTGAGTTAAGACTAGTTAGGGTTGAGGTGGTGTGTTTGTGACAGCTCCATATTCGGAAGGCGCTTCCTTGGAGTTTCATCTGTTGTACTACTGGCTAGCGGTGCTATTAGTGGTGGTGCTTGGTATGGTTCTTCGTCTGCTTTTTCCATTTGATAGTTTTAGTTTTTCCTAGGCTCCACTTTTAGTATCGCGAGTTCAGCCAATTGTAGCCCCTTTAATTTTTGTTTCTAGTAATTTGCATTGTATATATAATAACGATTAGTCTGTCATCCTCTCAACAGATCAAGTAGTGTGTACCAAATATTTGGAATATTCACACACACACAAGAATACAATATGCCAAGGATAATTTGGAAGTGGCTTCACTCTCTATTTTCTAAATAATCTAATGCTAATATTGTGTACACTCGTTTGCAGCAGGCCTTCCTAAAAAAGAAGGTATTTGGCCCAAAGACCATTTTCATTAGTACATTTAATATTTGTCTTAGGGGTTTGGATTTTTTAGCAACTGTATAAATTTGTTTTTTCATAATCTCCCTTATGCCCCTACCTATTACTCCCTCCCTCTACGCTTCCCTTTCTCCTCCAAACGTCGCTCTGGAGCAAAAGAGACATGGCCTCGCCAAAATCGGAGGGCTCTTCTGCCGTCGGTGACTTCAAGGAGACAGAGCTCACTCTCCGCTTACCCGGCGATTCCTTTGAGAGGTGTAGGTATGGCCGTATGGATCATTCAACCTTTCTGATCGACTCGATTCTAAGGTAAATCGCAACTCTTTGACTCAAAGCCTTAGATCAATTTCTCCCTTGCTTATCATTCAATTAGAATCGCAACCTTAGATCTCCCTTCTCCCTTGCTTTGAATCCATTGATTCATCTTCAAAGAACTTCGTAAATTTGCAATTTGATTATATACGCTCGATCAATTTCTTCTTATCCAGTCAAACAAAAGGTCGGTATAAGGGAGATCGAGGCGAGGCTTTGAGGTCTAACCGTGGAGGAGCTCGACATCGCTGATTCCGATTTGGTAGGTGCAAGTATGGCCTCGAAGCAGATCTTGAAGGAGCTCAATGATCTTTAGAAAGATTCCCCAATGTCTTACACCGCACGTCGAGTTCTCTTCCTTTGAGATTTTGCAAATCGTGATCAAAATGTTCCGTTGCTTGATCAGATCCAAGGTAAATCGCAACTCTCTGACTCGATTTAGGGTTTTTATGTGCATTCACAACAATCATTTATTCGGATCCATCTTCCATCGATGCTGCTCAGTTGTATTTGAGTTCATCTTTAGGTCATTCATTTTAAATGGTGATATTTTGTGTTTCTTGTGCAGATTCAGTTACCTTGAGGGGTTTGGAATTTGATAGAAGCTACGCTTAACATTAGAGGTTAATGTTATTGGTTGGTCCTTGACAGTGGCGGAGCCAGGATTTCGGGCAGGGTGGTAAAAAAAATTTGTGAAATATTTTTTTTGGCATATACTTGATAATAAGATTTTGTAAAAAAAGATATTGAAAAAACACTAAAATTGTGATTTTTTAATGATTTTTTTGTATTTAAATAGTTGAGGGTAGCCAAAAAAATATTAGAGAAACAAAAAATATATAAAAAAATGATGAAGAATTATTTTTAAACCAACGTTGAAAGAAAAGGTTTAATATATAATTTAAACATAAGTATGACATTTTTTAATGAAATGGTTGATAGAAACAAAAAATATAGAGAGAAATTAAGAAGAATTGATGACATTTTTTAATGAAATGGTTGATAGAAGCTACGCATAACATTAGAGGTTAATGTTATTGGTTGGTCCTTGACAGTGACGGAGCCAGGATTTTCGGCAGGGGTGGTAAAAAAATTTTGTGAAATATATTTTTTGGCATATACTTGATAAGAAGATTTTGTAAAATAAGATATTGAAAAAATACTAAAATTGTGTTTTTTTAATGATTTTTTTGTATTTAAATAGTTGAGAGTAGCTAAAAAAATATTAGAGAAACAAAAAATATATATAAAAAAATGATGAAGAATTATTTTGAAACCAACTTTGAAAGAAAAGGTTTAATATATAATTTAAACATAAGTATGACATTTTTTAATGAAATGGTTGATAGAAACAAAAAATATAAAGAGAAATTAAGAAGAATTAATGATAAAGTAAAACAAATAAAAAAATTAAAGATATTGGATTTGAACAAAAGACCTTTTAATTCTCCTTGCTTTCCCCTTCCTTCCCTTACCACTTGAGTTAGATAGCACTTTTGTTCCAAATATCATTTAAAGATATTATATTATCTTAAAAATACAAAATATATGCAAAAAAAATCATTTCTTTTGTATTTTTTTTTCCGAGCCAGGGGGTGCTCGAGCACCCCCGAGCACCACCACTGCCCTGAGTCTCGATTGTGATAAGTTAAAAATGCTGAAATTGCTCCACTTTCTGTCATAGTTTCACTCGTGTGATCTGTTTGGCGTGGTTGAAGTCATTGGAATAGCAAGGAATCAAAGCCTCATGTGTTCTGTAATTTGTCTCTGTAATGGAATTCGTAGTTCATTTGGATGCTACAATTTATGTTTATCGGTGTAAATTATACTCAAGTTTATTTGACTATCATTGGTTGAATTCATGGATTAACACTTGTGGTGTCAGTAATAAGGGTGGTGACAGCGATAAGGGTGGTGACAGCTATAAGGGTGGTGACAGTGACCCCGTAAAAAAAATATTAAAAAGAAGTTGTCATCAAAAAAATTTCATGTCACCACACATGTGTCACCATTGATAAGGGTGGTGACAGTGATCCCGTAAAAAAAACTCTTGAAACGAAGCTGTCATGAAAAAAAATTCATGTCACCACACATGTGTCACCACTGATAAGAGTGGTGACAGTGACCCCGTAAAAAATTAAAAAAAAACTCTTGAAACAAAGCTATCATCAAAAAAATTTCATGTCACCACACATGTGTTACCGCTGATAAAGGTGTTGACCCTGTAAAAAAAAACTCTTCAAACGAAGCTATCATCAAAAAAATTTCATGTCACCACACATGTGTCACTACTGATAAGGGTGGTGACAATGACCACGTAAAATGAAAAAAAAAAACTCTTAAAACGAAGTTGTTCATCAAAAAAATTCATGTCACCACACATGTGTCACCAATAATAAGGATGGTGACAGTGACCCCGTAAAAAAAATCTAAAAACGATGCTATCACCAAAAAAAATTCATGCCACTAAAAGTCATTGCTCTTGACCAGTCAATGGTCAAAGTAAAAAATGGGAAGGAAGGAAAATGGGAATGAATGGCAAAATTGTCAATTTGAGACAATCACTTAACCCCTTATTTGAAAATAGATAAAGAACAAAAAATGGGGTCTCAAATGGACATTTACCAAATTTTTCCCAAAAAAAGGGGTAAGATGGATTTAATCCAGGGATCGTCTTTCCGACACGTAAGAGAGTTTGGACCATAATGTCTTCTGAAAATAGCATAGAAATTTAGCATCCCTATCGAAAACAGTTAAACAATGCTATCAAAGAGCAGCTGGATCAGACGCATGAGAAGCATCATCCATTTTGTGGCAACCAATAAAACGAGTCATCTTAAAAAAACGATCAACAACAAATATGAAATCACTTCCCCTTCTTAGTTTCTTAGTATGAGGCAAACCCACAAAGTCCATTGAGATTTCCTCCCAAATGACCGTCAAAATAGAAGCCTAGATTTAGGCTTTCTGCAAATCACACAAAGTAGTTAACTAAAAATTTCAGCATCTTCTGGTTCATTAATATTTTAGGTATGTAAAAAGTAAAAATGTTATTTTAGAATATGCATGCAAGGTCTTATCAACCCGGAAATGACCCATCATCGATCCCCTAGCCTAGCATGAGACTCCTGAACTAATAACCGCCTATTATTTCACACAATTTCATATGATCCTCCACCGAAGAAAAATATCTATTTTTTTTATATCCAGGTATCCCAAGCTTATACTTAAACTAGTCCTGGACCCCAAGTCTTTGACCCCTCATCGACTCCATAAGCAATGGTCCAACCACCCCTTTATACCATTTGGCTCCAGGAGGCCCACTCCATAGGAGAAACAAATAATGCTCCTCCTGGGAATCGAACCTCCCACCCGAAGCTTCCAGGCCCAACGTAGGGTGGTCTTTCTACCACTGAGCTATGCCCCGGGGGGCAGCGAAGCAAAATATCTAGCTAGTACTTGTAGAAGCCTCTTGTGGGCTTCTCTATCGATCTTGAGGCACTATGGGCTGAAATTCAATTAAGTGTTCCTTCCCTATGCTCCTAGTGTGAGAGCATTTAGTGCGTATAACCAATTTGGCTAGCAACTCAATCTTGCATCAACTATCACTCCGTTTTAATTAGGAACATGTACGTTTGTGCCAAGAATCTTGTTTTCTCTTTCATATATATCTTCAAATGATAAGTTAATTAGCAGATATACTTTACAAAGCCTTTGTTATCTACTCATTTCGCAACCAAATATGCGCTCCAAACTTGTTTACGCGAGCTGGGATACTATGATATACTATGAGACATTGTATTATACAATTTTTTACAACTATTCAATCTATACGACAACCTACAACTTTCCTGTCATATATATTATCATGTGGCACCTTACTAAGGAGCATGAGTCTCCAGCCCATAACAACAGAGATTTGGAGCCCATATTGAAGCCCAAAGCTGAGCCCAGAGATTAGCACCTTTGCACACAATATACGAGTACAGCTTGCACATCAAATGAAGACAAAAATAGGAACCTTCGTGATTTTGATAAAGTGTAATATATATACCCTTCTCTGTAATAAGTTGTGAATTAATGAAAGATAGCGTTTCTCCACAATCAATAGGAATGGTTCTCCACATTGTCTAGTATTATGGTATCAGAGCGCTGACGACCTCCTTGTCGCTCAGATCCAAACCCATCCATGGCCAACAAAACCCTAGCCACCACACTCGCCCAGATTACGGCTGCTATGTCGCAAGCCTCTCTTTCTTCTCCCTTGGGTCCTATGCCTAATTTCTCCACCCTAAACACAATTAAGCTTACCCCTACAAATTTTCCGACTTGGCTCCGACAGATTACGCCATATCTTCATTATCAACACCTCCTTGGATATGTGGATGGCTCTTCTCCTTGCCCCTCTCCTATCAATGACGACGCCTCTCCGGTAGATGATTGGACTGCAAAGGATTAGCTTGTTTTGTCGATTCTTTCGGCCTCCTTAACTGAGCCTATCATGACTCAAATCTTAGATTGTCACACCTCCCAACAGGTATGGGAACATCTTCATCACCTCTACTTCTCCCGTTCAGATGCCCAGATCGTCCAAACCGGACTTCTCCTGGCAAGTCTGAAGAAGGGTGGAGACGAATCGGCTACTGACTACTACAACCAAACAAGGGCACTTGTTCACCAAGTGCAAGCTGCAGGGCAACTCATCTCCGACAATGAATTCGTCACTTGTTTGCTTGTTGGGCTCAGCTCCGACTACGACGCTATGGTGACAACCTGTTGTGAGCCTAATTAGCCGTGTCTTTATGCATACTTCAGTTCCATATTCTTTACATTTTGCATATTTCGGGTTGGGAATATGTCAAATTTATGTAGTTTATGCTTAATTGTCAGAAATGGAGATCTACATAAGTTTCTGTTTAATATCGCAGAATATGGAACCATTTCGGAAGAAAACCAAGAAAGCGAGAATCGGAGGCAAAGCCACTCGATATCGACTAGGCTTAGTCGATTTCGACAAGAATTGCCTAGGCACCAGCCATCATCGAGGATCCTGTGTCGAGAAACAGAAGACAAGGAACCCGAGCCCTACTCGACATCGAGTACAGCTACTCGAGGTCGACAAAGAGGGGAGCCAGGACCCAGACTCGAGGAGAAGGCTACCTGACCTGACCAGGAGGCGGAAAACCCTACTCGACCTCGATGAAATCTTGTCGAGATCGACGAGCCTCCCAGCGCCTGCCCGAGCCCATGCCGAGGAGAAGCTGCTCGACCAAAGAGGACCACACCCTAGTCGATCTCGAGGAGCCCTAGTCGAGATCGACGAGCGCCGAGTCCAGATCCGATCCTGTCGAGTAGAGCCACCCGAGAAGACCCAGTCGACATATCCAGCGTACTCGACTTCGACGAGCCCTTGTCGACATCGACGAGCACCGTGAACCAAGTTCGAGTCTGTCGAGCACCAGCTAGCCGAGACGACAAGCCAGGCCCAGTCGACCAAGAAGTCTACTCGAGGTCGACAAAGCCCTTGTCGAGATCGACCACGAGTCCAGAAGCTGTGTGACGCGGTTCGACGAATCCTACTCGACTTGGGAATGCTTGGGCGCAAAGATTTCCTATTCTATCCGAAACTATCAAGATCCATCATGAAGAGAAAGAGATCTATCCATTAAAGACATTTAGATATATTTAGATTTAATTTCCTTGTTACTTTTATTTATCCTTAAGCATTTTAGATATAATTTTAGATATAGATAGATATCTTCTTTCCTAGAATAGCTAGGGAATGAAGGCTATAAATAAAGCCCTAGGGGCTCAGTTTTAATGATTCAATTTGAGAGGAAGACAAGTAGTTCCACAGAGACGTTTAGGAAGTTCGAAGGTTTTAAGGTTTTGGCATTCAACGAGAGTTGGATTGCCGGGATTGTAAAGGCTTTGAATTTAGTTAATGCAAGTTGTTTTCTTTCAATCAATGATGTCTGAGTTTGCAATGAAGCGCGAGTAGTCCACCCACTTCTAGGGTTGGGGAGAGCCCGACGATAGCCATGCGTGCTTGAGGTAAAGATCCTACCTTTATCATGTTTTGAGCATTTTCCTACTTGTTGATGTGTTTATTGCCCATCTAATGGAGATCCATGCTAACAACTTGGATTATAAACATAAAATCGGTAGAGACAATTAGGGTTTCTTGAAAGAGTTGTCTAGTTGTTGGAAAAGGCGAAAGCTTAGTCCTTTGATGCGATTTACATGATTATCTGTTTGGTTCTGCCTTATGTATGCTTGGTTATCGTTGTTGCAAACCCCAATCTTGGAAGTTCTTTTACATACAGTTTAGTTCAAAACCCCAAAGCATTTGTTTTTACTTTCTTTTATTTCGTTTTTACTCCCCGCCCTCGTCGATCTCGACCAAACCCTGGTCGATCTCGACCACTGATCTTCGACCCAGAATCGTCGTAGCTTACCTGTGCAGGAACTCGACCAGAACTACTCGACCCAGACGAAGGCTACTCAATCTCGAGTAGAGCCTTGTCGAGATCGACCACCCTTTCTCGAGCTGTTGTGCATTGTTCGACTGTCCGAGCTTCTGTCGACTAACCCTTAGTCGAGCTCGAGGACCCTGTTGTCGATTTCTGATCGTGAGATTCTCCGCTGCCTAGGATCCGCTGACACGCTTCCTCGTGGATCAATCCTGACTTCCCGCTGCTACATCAGGAGGAGGTCTTGTAATTATTTGCAAGGGACGAAATTTGGTTTGCTGTGATTTATTTATATTTTATTTGCATACTCGATTTCCTCCTATCAACAAATTGGCGCCGTTGCCGGGGAAGCTATCATTCGTGCCTTAGGTAGTTAAATCTCACGTCTACTTTGAGTTACTTTACAGGTGTATGCGCCGTTCTGGTCAAACACCTGAGTTTGACGCCTTAGACGAACCGGAACGCCTATTTCACATCCGAGCTAAACTACAAAGAGCCATGGCAGCTGCGGAAACACAGGAACAGCTGGTTGCCAGGCTTACCAGGGAGCTAGCCGCAAAGGATACTGCTATCGCCACAAAAGATGTTGCTATCGCCGCTGAGAAAGCAGCAAGGGAGCAAGCAGAAGCTGAGCTTGCCCAATATCCAACTACAGCAGAGGATTATATGCATCCAACTCTCGTCGTGCCTGAATCGGCGATTCTAATCCCTGAAAACTCTTTTGAAATTCGCACTCAGTTTCTTATAGAGCTTAAAAATAATGCCTTTTATGGCAGATTTAATGAGTGTCCTCTTGAACATATTACTAATTTTCATGACATGTGCCGTACTCTTGCTGAAGGTACAACTCTGGAATATGTCAAGATGAAAGCTTTTCGCTGGTCGCTCGCTGGACCTGCACTGAAGTGGCTAGAAGGGCTGAAACCAAGATCACTTACCACATGGGCCCAAGTAGAGCAAGAGTTTCTCAACAAATTCTTCCCACCTGCCATGACAGCACTTCTCCGCCAGAAAATCACCGCCTTTAAACAGCAGAAAGGGGAACCGCTGGCAAGGGCATGGGAACGCTACAAAGAACTACTGCGATCTTGCCCTACTCATGGACAGCCACCCCACGTCATTTAGGAGATCTTCTTCAATTCTCTTGATCAAGTGACTAAGGACATGATCAACCAGTATACTCGCTATGAGTATCTGACGATGCCGCCAATCGACGTATGGGGTGTGCTAGACAAGCTCACCAACTACGACAACAAATATGGGTCTACTGCAAACTATGAGGAGAACTTCCACGCTAGGCCAGCACCATCTATGCCACTCTATGAGCCAGCAAAGGAGATCGACCCAGATGTCAGGGAGCAATTCTAAAGAGACCAGAATCGTAAGCTCCTCAAACAAGTCAAATACCTATCTATCAATCAGCCTTGCATCGAATGCGGATCACAGAGGCACACCACTACTGAGTGCCCACACACAGAGCAAGTCAGAGTGGCAGAAACACATGAGGAAGCAGCCTACGCAGGGGGTCCCAATCGCTATATGGGAGATCAAAGGTTCTATCAACCACAGTGGAACCAAGGTCCTCCTAGGAACCCCCCACCCTACATAGCTCCAGGACATCCAGAAAGGGATCAAAAGAAGGATGATCTGCAGCTTATCCTTGAGGAGATGCGCCGGAATCAGGGCACCATCAACAACCAGTTCCAGAACATCACCACCAAATTTGGGGAATTGGACATCTGGAAAAGAGGAATAGAGACCCAGATGGGTCAAATCGCCGCGAAGATCCCACGACCGTCCGGCAAGCTCCCTGGGCAAACAGAACCAAATCCTAAGGGGAAAACCAGACATGTCGCAGCTATCAAACTCAGGAGTGGGCATCAACTACACAAGCCAGAGGTCGGAAAACAGCAAAGCAATGCAGAACAGCAACTCGAGACATAGCAGAACCTGGTCGATCTCGAGGAGCCTGTACTCGATGTCGACAAGACCTTGGTCGACCTCGACAAGAAACTACTCAACCAAGACCAGAAGCTGAGCTCAGACTCCGCTGCGCATACCAGCCACCCGAGGTCGACAACCCAAGTCGATCTCGACAAACCCGTCTTCGAGATCGACGAGCCCCTGGTCGAGATCGAGGAGAACCTGGCCAACGTCGACAACTCTGCAGCATCTCCGACAGCTGATCTGGCTCCGAAAAAGAAAAAGCCACTACCTTTCCCTTCTAAAACTCATAAAGATCCCACTACGGGTAGATTCAATAGATTTGTTAATATGTTGAGAGAACTGAACTTTTCTATTCCTTTTACAGAAGCCCTGCAAGAGATGCCTGGATATGTCAAGTTTCTGAAGGAAATCCTGAGCAAGAAGCGATCCATCTCAGAGATCGCAGGCGAATGCAAAGTACTCCACTTCCCTGAAAAGAGGCCTGACCCTGGTAAGTTTTCTGTTACTGTGGGTATTGGACAATATAAATATGATTCTCTATGCGATTTAGGAGCAAGTGTGAGCATCATGCCTTTATCAATCTGGCGGAAGGTCAAGATAGGATGCATAGAACTTGTGGATGCCAAATTATACATGGCGAATAATACAGTGGTCATCCCTACAGGTATAGTTGAGAACGTCCCTGTCCAGGTTGGTAAATTCTTTGTTCCAACAGATTTCCTTATTATTGACTGTGCTGAAGATCCTACTAGCCCTATTATTCTTGGTAGACCATTCTTAGCTACTGCAGATGCCAGGATTAGTGTTAAGAATCGCTCGCTCACCTTCACCATAGGCGATGAGGTTTTGGATTTCTCTTTTGGCCCTGCAAAAGAGGAAATTTCTTGGCTGGAGGTGAAAAGCATCAGCATCGACGGGACCAAGCAAACAGCGGAGGAAGGAGCCAGCTCTGTACTCGAGATCGACGAGCTCTCCTCGATCTCGACAAGCGCTCTCCTCGAGCTCGACAGACCTTTGTCGACCTCGACCACCATTGCTGAGCCAGAAACTTGCCAGGAGCCTAAGTATGGGGTCCATGTACTCGATCTCAACCAGCAGTACTCGACATCGAGTAGACCCAAGCCCAAAGATTTCTGTTTTGGGTTCGAACAGGTAAGTTCAGGTATGAATTCTACTCCCCCTCAGTCCATAAATAAAGTTTTTAATGATTTAAGAGGAAATAAAACACCGTGGCGAGAGAACTTGCAGAAACTGAGGGCTACAAAGAAAAAGAAGAAAAAGAAGGGAGATGATGCAAGCAACCACCTGTCAGCTGAGCTTGCATACTACCATCAGGACCTAGACGATCCAGGAGAAGGGCCAAGCATGAGCGGGCCCCGCAATAATGGTCCTTGAGCGCAAACGGAGAAGTCGGCCTAGCGACTCTAAAATCTAGAGCATGTATATAAGCCTTTATTTTGTTTTTCTTTATTTTGCTTTTTAAAGTTTTGTTTTTGGATTTATGTCTTTTTAAGTACTGCATATGGATAGTCTTGTTTTTGTGTGAAATCTAACATTTTTGGCCGGCAAGCATATAAGGATCGCGAAAGGTGGAAGGAAGAAGTCCCTGAAGACCAGTCAGAATCGACGAAGGTCAAGTCGACGACGACGAGGAGGAGAGCCCAGAAGTTACTCAACCTCGAGTAGACGTACTCGACATCGACAAGCCCAGAAGCTTCTCGACTCCAGAATCCACCAGGCGCAGACGAAGCTACTCGATATCGAGTAGACTGTACTCGATATCGACGAGGAGTCTACTCGACCTACACTGATTTGTCCTCTTCGATGTTCTATCCTGTGAGTTCCTTCCTTTACTCTTGTTTTTATCTATTTTTATACAGTGAGGACACTGTAATGTTTAAGTATGGGGTGGGGGAAGGGCTTACTTTGTGCATATTGATCATATTTGACATTATTTGTGCATATATGTGCATTATTGCTTTGAATTGCTACATGGCTATTTTGGAATGTATTTATGTGCTCATATGCATGAATTTCCAAAAAGTTTGAAAAAAATGACCCCCATTGAAATTTTTGAATAATGTCATGGAAGCTTTATATTGAACTCGACGATGCAAAATTAGATTCATTAGAGATATAGCGTGAAATTGCCTAGTAAAGGGAAGTCACAATGAAATGCTTTATTTTATTGAAAACCATGAAAGGAGGTAAAATTTGAAATTGCTTTTGACATGTTGCATGATAAGAGGATGGAGGACTTTATATTTCCATATAATGCTCATATGTTTATAATCCTAGCCATACCTATGCTTATGCATCACAAAAAGCCATAATATGCCTTATTTCAATTATTGCTCCACATGATCTAAATATTTGCCATTCTTTACCTTATCCGGGGATTATGTTGAGAATGATGTTACATTATGGAGATATCATATGGTGTTTGTGTTGTTATACATTATATTTGGAGTTTGGAAGGAAATTGTTTGAAATATATGGAAAATTTAATGAGTGAAAGAAAATCCAATCACCTCAGGAGATAAAGGTAGATTGACCCTGCTCTCTGAGATAATAGTTTGGAGAGATGGAACACATTGTGAGGAGTCCAAAGCACTAAGTATCCGGGGCCATTCATGACACCCATGTTTGCGACTCGCGAGAAGGCAGTGCTGAGGTTAGAGAGGTAAAAGCATTATTATTGAGAAAAGCAACACGAAAGGTGATGAATTATATGGAGAAAGAATGTGGAATGAAACTCAAGTTTGGAAATAATCCATTTCCCCGGATCAAAAGCACCACATTGCCAAAAATTGCCCACCTTTAGCCATTTACCAATCTACTCCTTATTTGAGCTTAAATTAAAGTCTTCTTGATTATTGTTGCTTTGTCACATATAAATTGTTTTTGGCATAACCCTCCTTTTATGAGTAGATGTTGCTTTAATATATTTGCACATGCATGGATCGGTGACATTAGTACCTTTTCGAGGATGGTAATTGATTGCAGGGTTATATGAGAATGAATCTAAGATGTTGAGGGTTTAAATTCTTCCCCTGAATGACAATTAAAAGTATTGCTTGAGGAAAAACAAGCTTAAGTATGGGGTGTTTGTTGTGAGCCTAATTAGCCGTGTCTTTATGCATACTTCAGTTCCATATTCTTTACATTTTGCATATTTCGGGTTGGGAATATGTCAAATTTATGTAGTTTATGCTTAATTGTCAGAAATGGAGATCTACATAAGTTTCTGTTTAATATCGCAGAATATGGAACCATTTCGGAAGAAAACCAAGAAAGCGAGAATCGGAGGCAAAGCCACTCGATATCGACTAGGCTTAGTCGATTTCGACAAGAATTGCCTAGGCACCAGCCATCATCGAGGATCCTGTGTCGAGAAATAGAAGACAAGGAACCCGAGCCCTACTCGACATCGAGTACAGCTACTCGAGGTCGACAAAGAGGGGAGCCAGGACCCAGACTCGAGGAGAAGGCTACCCGACCTGACCAGCAGGCTGAAAACCCTACTCGACCTCGATGAAATCTTGTCGAGATCGACGAGCCTCCCAGCGCATGCCCGAGCCCATGCCGAGGAGAAGCTGCTCGACCAAAGAGGACCACACCCTAGTCGATCTCGAGGAGCCCTAGTCGAGATCGACGAGCGCCGAGTCCAGATCCGATCCTGTCGAGTAAAGCCACCCGAGAAGACCCAGTCGACATATCCAGCGTACTCGACTTCGACGAGCCCTTGTCGACATCGACGAGCACCGTGAACCAAGTTCGAGTCTGTCGAGCACCAGCTAGCCGAGACTACAAGCCAGGCCCAGTCGACCAAGAAGTCTACTCGAGGTCGACAAAGGCCTTGTCGAGATCGACCACGAGTCCAGAAGGTGTGTGACGCGGTTCGACGAATCCTACTCGACTTGGTATTGCTTGGGCGCGAAGATTTCCGATTCTATCCAAAACTATCAAGATCCGTCATGAAGAGAAAGAGATCTATCCATTAAAGACATTTAGATATATTTAGATTTAATTTCCTTGTTACTTTTATTTATCCTTAAGCATTTTAGATATAATTTTAGATATAGATAGATATCTTCTTTCCTAGAATAGCTAGGGAATGAAGGCTATAAATAAAGCCCTAGGGGCTCAGTTTTAATGATTCAATTTGAGAGGAAGACAAGTAGTTCCACAGAGACGTTTAGGAAGTTCGAAGGTTTTAAGGTTTTGGCATTCAACGAGAGTTGGATTGCCGGGATTGTAAAGGCTTTGAATTTAGTTAATGCAAGTTGTTTTCTTTCAATCAATGATGTCTGAGTTTGCAATGAAGCGCGAGTAGTCCACCCACTTCTAGGGTTGGGGAGAGCCCGACGATAGCCATGCGTGCCTGAGGTAAAGATCCTACCTTTATCATGTTTTGAGCATTTTCCTACTTGTTGATGTGTTTATTGCCCATCTAATGGAGATCCATGCTAACAACTTGGATTATAAACATAAAATCGGTAGAGACAATTAGGGTTTCTTGAAAGAGTTGTCTAATTGTTGGAAAAGGCGAAAGCTTAGTCCTTTGATGCGATTTACATGATTATCTGTTTGGTTCTGCCTTATGTATGCTTGGTTATCGTTGTTGCAAACCCCAATCTTGGAAGTTCTTTTACATACAGTTTAGTTCAAAACCCCAAAGCATTTGTTTTTACTTTTTTTTATTTCGTTTTTACTCCCCGCCCTCGTCGATCTCGACCAAACCCTGGTCGATCTCGACCACTGATCTTCGACCCAGAGTCATCGTAGCTTACCTGTGCATGAAACTCGACCAGACCTACTCGACCCAGACGAAGGCTACTCGATCTCGAGTAGAGCCTTGTCGAGATCGACCACCCTTTGCCGAGCTGTTGTGCACTGTTCGACTGTCCGAGCTTCTGTCGACTAACCCTTAGTCGAGCTCGAGGACCCTGTTGTCGATTTCTGATCGTGAGATTCTCCGCTGCCTAGGATCCGCTGACACGCTTCCTCGTGGATCGATCCTGACTTCCCGCTGCTACATCAGGAGGAGGTCTTGTAATTATTTGCAAGGGACGGAATCTGGTTTGCTGTGATTTATTTATATTTTATTTGCATACTCGATTTCCTCCTATCAACACAACCCTATTAACTCAGCCACAATTTCCCAAACCCCATGAAGTCCTCTCGTTCCTTCTTCTCCAAGAGAGCCACATTCAGCGCAAAAACTTCAGCCACCTTCCAACTCCTCCGTCTACAACCATCACCACTCCCTCCACCGATCACACGTCTGAGCTCAACTTCACTGCGAACAGAGGCCGAGGGGGTCGTGGTCGTGGTGACTAAAATCGTGGAGGAGGTCGGGGAGATTCAAATGGCAGAAGAGGCCGCAACCGAGGTCGACGAGGTGGTTCTCACCTCTTCTCAGGCGCTCCGGACACACGCCCTGTTTGTCAACTTTGTGAAAGACAGGGCCACACCGCCGCTCGTTGCTGGAATCGTTTTGATCAGTCCTTTCAGCCACTTCCACCACGGAATTTTCAAGCGAACCATACCTCTTGGTACCCGGATTCAGCAGCAACAAATCACTATACTCCGGATATAACCAATCTAAGGATCGACCGGCTGCCTTACGAAGGGCCTGAATCAGTGTCTCTTGGCGATGGTTCCCCCGTCCCCATCCAAATTCACGGTTCCTCTTATATCTCCACTCCAAATTGTCTTTTTCACTTATCTAATTTGCTTCATACTCCTTCACTTTCGAAAAAACCTTCTCTCTGTTAATCAATTTTGCTTAGAAAATAATGTATATTTCGTTTTTGATAAATCTCACTTTCTTGTCAATGATTCACAGACGGAGGCTACTTTGGTCAAGGGCATCGTTGAAGACGGTTTGTATGTTTGGCCGCCATCACCATCGTCGTCTACCTCCACCAAACCGCCGCTTCTGCATTTCACCACTCACCTGTTTCCAACCTCGCTTATGTGGCATGCACGTCTAGGGCACCCTTCAGGCCAAATAACGAAGTCAGTGGTATTGGGCCACCAATTACCCGGCTCTTCTGGCCCATCTTTCGTCACTTGTCTTGTGTGTCCTGTTCATGTGCTAAAGCCCATGCCCTTCCCCACTTTCCTAGTCAGTCTAAGTCTACAAAACCGTTAGCTCTTTTGTTTATGGATATCTAGGGTCCAGCCCATACAATTTCTATCAATGGAAATAAATTCTTTTTATCTATTGTTGATGATTTTTCCAAATTTACATGGATTTTTCCACTCCAACAAAAATCTCAAGTCAATTATATTGTTTCCACATTCATCAACTATGTATAAAGGTCTCGAGTTTTAAAATAAAAATTTAAAAGTAAATAATATAAAGTCGGAAAGTTCGGATATTTTGAAACAAAATAAACCTAAATTAAATTCCTTAAAGCGAATTTCGGCCTAATTTCGAAATTTTGAAGATCGATTCCGTCTTTTCACCTCGGGATTTGAAATTAATTCAGGATGCCGATATCCTATTGATTGAAACATTATTTGAAATTTCGATTCGGAATAAGGTCGAGAAAGTAGATTTCGGGTTTTATTTTCCGGGTAACTTGAAAAATTATATATATTTATGGGGGAACACACCTTTGTCTTCATCCCCCTTCCCCCTTTTTGTTCTTTATATCAGACATCCCAGCCCCCCTCCTTTTCCCAGACCTGTCGACATTGCAGCCAAACAAGCAACCCTTCTAGCCCTGCAACCCACGCCAAATCTGTCCCTTGACCACATTCAGAACCCATTTGTAGGAAACCATCCCCCCTCTCTTGTACATTGAACCACAAACATCTCTCTCTCCCTCTTTTAGTTCTTTCTCCCCTCCTCGATCTCTCTTTCGGCTTTGCAAGGCCCGAGCTTTGCCTCTTCTTCCTCCTCTTTGTGCCGCCGAACACCAGCCACCATCACCTCCCTTGCAGCGCCACCAGTCCGCCACACCCGGCCGCCGAGCAGCAACCCTAGAGCCTGCCTCTGCATCGCCGAGGACCCTGAGCACCACCAGCTCCTCCCCTCTTCCTCCTCGGCTAGAGCAGCAGCCGCAACACCTTCACCATCTCCTCCGACGAACGAAGGCGGAGGCAGCAAGTATTCGGGAACTAAGGCCGACAGATGCGCATCCCCGACCTCCCCGCCTCCGTTTTCCCCGAATTGTCACGGTATGAAGCCTCGTTCATCTTCCTTTCCTCCTCTCGGCCTCTCTCATCTCCCAACAGCACAAAGATTCGCCTTTGATCCCCTCCCCTCTTCCCAGGTCACCTCCGGCATGAATCTGGTTCCGACGAAGTGAAATCGAGCCCTCGACGAGTTCTCCGGCGACCTTCGAACTCTCGGTGAGCTTCGACCCTCTCTCCTTCTCTTTTGTGTGTCTATTTCAATTCCTTCCATGCTCGTAGTGGTTAGGGAAGAACGTCGGGGAGAACGAGAGGGGTTGTGGGTAAGAGCGAGAGAGGGCGGCGAGCTCGGGGAGCTTCGACAAAGGGAAGCGAGATAGTGAGAGAGCGGGTGCGAGCGAGTGCGGTGCGAGCGAGCCGGGGTGGGGCGGAACCATGGAGTCGGAGAGGCGGAGCCGGAGGAATGAAGGAGGAGGAGGACCGAGCAGCTGCCGCCGGTTTCGAGCACAGAGGAGATCTACCCTTCTGATCCGAATTCCGATCAGAAGGGTAGAAGATAGGAGTGGGCCCCGCCATTCCACATCAGCCATCCGGCCCCACTCCTCTTTAAATCCTTATTTCTGAAATCCGAACAAAAGAATAGAAATGGGAGGGAGAATGGACCTATTTTTTTTGGGCCGGAGATGTTCCCTTTTAAAACAAAATGATTTTGGGTCTGGACTTCATTCCTTTTAAAAGCAAGGCTTTAGCCTTATTTAAATCGGGCCTGATTTTGAAGAAAAGAAATGTGACGAATTATATGTTATGTTTCAAGACTTACCTGCACTTATATTATGAAAATATTAAATAAATAGTATTTGAAATATTATATAATATTATGGAGATTGGAAAATAAAATATTATTTTGAGATTAAGGATATAATATTTTGAGACTTGGATTTTAGAAAAGAACGGGATTTGACGAACATTTTCCAAGGTCGGAATTTCTAACTAGTTAACTCGGTTTTTGAGACGGTTTTCGGGTTGGGAATTATGTGATCGATGACTAACTAGCCTGATGATGTGATTGATTGACTAATATCATGATTTGTGTGGACTAATAGCATGATTGAGTGACTAATAGCAGGATGAGACGTTAAAGTCATGTATCGTTGACTTATGCCTTATGAGATATGATGAATACGATGAACCTTGAGATAAATGACTATGCAGATTATTATTATTATTGCGAATATATGAAAATGACTGAATGGAACGATGAGAATGATGAGGTCTTACGGGATTTGGCAATGTGGTAAATGGTTGAGCTTGATAGAACGACGATTGCGATATGTTTGTTATTCTCGTTGAATGATGTATGCTTGCGTGCTTGAACGATTAGACATAGACTTATATGTGTTTTGATATGTATCTAGGTGATCTTTAATCTATCGTAATGCTTGCCTTGCTAATCTGCACTGTCAGGTAAGTCTCTTCGGAGCTTACTCAGATTGAATAGAGCTATTCCCTGCTTTAGGTGCATGATATACTAGGTGCTTGCATTCATGATCAGCATGCCATGTAGTACCATGCTAGGTTGCATCGACCGTTGAGCATTCTATTTCTTTATGTGTATGTAAACAGAACGGCCGTTATCTGTGAAGTAACTAGAGTCATTGCTAGGGTTATAGGACGACCTAGTCTCATCGGGTCCCGTCCTGAGTCAATCGAGTCATGAACTTCCTTATATTATGAGATGCCTGCGGGCTTTATTGTGGAGCGGGTTAGGCATGCGTGCCGCCCGATTATGATGGAATGCATTCACGAGCTGGCCAGTCTCCGCCCTATCGGAAGGGGGTGGAGGTAGGAGAGGGATATACCACTTGGTATTCTGTGCTAATGCCTTAATATTATTATGCACTTGATCTTAGGAGCATGTTAGTGTGTTAATATCCCGCAATGCATCTAGAAGCATCTTTATTAGGTATAACGTATATGTGTGCTTAGGGTTGGGATGCAGAGCTAAAGTGGACATCGATCTGATCCCGCCCCCTATCAATTTTTTTAGGTATCCGTTATGCTTACTACTATTGATGCTGATTTGAGTCCATGACCGCTGGGTCTAACATGGCGGAAAGAGAGAGTTGAGATTCCAACTTCACCAATTTAATTACGGCTCGAATTTGAATGGTTGATCATATTTGGACACGGCTCTGCCGTGGCACCCCTTTTGTATTATGCTTTACTTTCGCTATTCGTGTGACCTTTGGCTTTCCACGCTTAGACTTACGATAGGTACAGGGCACTTCCCCGGGGATTCCAACGATCCCTTTGAACTTGGGTATGAAATCCCACCTTGAAAACGTTAGTTTAGAATTTCAAACCTTCAACCTGTACTCGGGGCGCAAGATCCTAATGAGGGGTTTCATCCCTCGAAACGTAACCCGAGAATCATAATCCCGGGCCGTTACAAAGTTGGTATCAGAGCCAGGTTTTGCAAACCGAGTATGATAGGTTGAAGTGGTTTTGAAAATGGCTCAAGGTTTTCAAAATGGCTTTTTGAAATGTTTTAAAAAGGGAAAAATGAATTTAATATGGCTAACTCAAATGGACTAAATAAGAACTTGACTCAATAAATCCGGTAATCAAACAAAGGGAAACGATGGGGTACTAAAGGCGCTAGATCATCCCTATTGGAAGTAGTTGGGAACGGGTAGGAAAGATAATAGCTTTCTTTTACAGACGGGGTTTGAAGACTCCAAGGCGCCCGAGGGTTGGAGTAGATTGTGCTAGGGGGGCGTGAAGTATTTGCCCCTCCAGTCAGCCGTCCCTCGAAGGATGGCATAGATTGTCTCTGTGATTATATGCATTATATCCAACTGGGCCCGAGGGCGATCCTCCTCGATGAGGATCATATTAATCTCGTTAATTGCTTCAATGCTGAGTGCTATTGTGCTTAGGATAGAGAACTAATCAGTATGCATTGACTTGAAGCATGTATTGAGTAACTGTGCAAACGGGATAGCGGGAGAAAACCTTGTCCTTATGTAATCGGAATTCCTGTCTTGTCAAAACAACCCTTCCATAATTCAACCCCCTTGATGATTCTAATTCCATTATCCGCCCCACTAAAATATTTAGGCATGTTAGAAAGGGTTGAGGAGCGTCCGCTCTCCCAATTTTGAGTCTTGTTGATACCCCACCGTCTATGCTTCTATCGAGTCTCGTATCTGAGGTTGGTTTCTTCCACGGGGAATTTCGGTCGGTCAACTAATTACCTTCGAAAATCGTGTTGGATGTGAGGGTTGCCTGAGTATGTTAGTGTGGGTGATGATCGTAGCAGTTTCGAGTTAGAAGTGAGTTATCTCAAAGGGTCATCTCATTCAATCTTCGTAATGGGCAATCACGTATTCTTACCGCAAGAGTCTAAGGACGAGTTCTATCCCTACCTCATGGAAACAGTGTGAATGTCCTTGCGTCCTACCCAGTGAGTCATGCTAGCGTCCCACGGGGAAACGGGGTCATGAGTCAGTGAATGCCCTTGGAGAATTCTGTCGGTTATAGTAGTAGATGTTCTTGTGATTGCGTGACATAGTATATTGATGTATTTCAGCATGACTAGTTGCCTGATATTTTACATGGTTGCTCTTATGAAAAGATCTATGTGCTATATGTAGGGAACTTCCATGATTATTGCCTTCCCATGAATTAGGTCCATGATAGTGTGATCAACCCTCGTTGTATTATTAATATATGAGATGATTACTTTAGCATGTCGAATTAATCTAATTAGACCTTGTTGACTGTGTATATGTTTAATGTGCAATTCTAGTATCATGTAGGACATATGTCTCCCGATTATAAGCCCTCGTATTATCACGTGTCTTCCGTGTCTTACTCTGTGAATATGGATGTATATGATGCGATAGGTACATCTTAGTGTGCTTGTCTTGACCCCATGATGTTATGACCTGCTTATGTGTGTACCTAAGTGAATGATGAGTTGTGTACATGAGACCCTTGATGTTGCTAGGACTAGCATCACTCATGCCTCACATGTCCCCTGTCAGTTCGTACATGAATATTCTTAGTCTGTCAAGCATGATTAGTGCATGAGATGATAAGTTTTAGCCTGTTCTACGTGCATGTAAAGTTGATTATGTGAACATGTTATGGGTGCGTAAGACGCTATTCCTTTAAATAGGTACATGCTAGTGTGGAATGATATGATTGAGATATTTTGTGATTGTTGTGTGTTTGTTTGTCGCACATGTAACCTCATAGAATACCCTAAGGGCATTGTTGTAACTCTCGGGTCCACGTCTTGTCTTGAGTCTCGTCATCTCTAGTCCTAGTCTATGTTTGAATCCTTAAGGAAGTCGTGTTGTCCTCCCATTCTCTCCCCTATCTCCGTAACTTCTAACCCCTCGCGACCCCCCTTGATGGACATCGACAAAGAAGAGAAAACGAGCGATCGAATGTTATCAGAGTGGCGCAACGGAAGCGTGGTGGGTCCATGGACCCTAGGATCGACGTCACCAAGGGTCGGACTCCTTTTGAAGATGGCAGTTGCAGACGTAATCCTCCTAGATGACTCAAGGAATGACGTTCTTCATCCGAATTGTGATCTCTTCTATGCGAATTGGAATCGGTGTCGTGCGATAGGCTTGGAACTGACTAAATGGAGGTGTGAGGATTGATGTGCTGAGCTGGTAGTGAATGATTGCCTGACTAACCTGTGTATGTGATGATGTGCCTTATGCTTAAGTGTACTGACCTACTAGTAAATCGGTTATGCGTTATATAAGTGGGGGTGTTTTCCTCTTGAGTTTGAGGTCTTTGTATTCGATCGTTGGTTGTGTGGGATTGGGTACAGGAAGAATGCGTTAGTTGGATAGAGTCGAGCGAGTTAGGACTGTTCAGATATAGTTGTCAGTGAGTATGATTGAGCTTCCAAGTAGGTCTTAGGCGAGGAGTAGAGTTAGCATGGCGAGAATTTGGGGGAGATGTCCTAGTTAGAAGTGTCGGTAGGTAGTGGGTGCAAGTATAGGTGATTGGTGTAGTTCTAGAGGTGGATGAGAGAGTAGGAGTGAATCGTGGGCGGCATTGAGGATGATTGGTTAAGAAATGTCTAAGAAATCATTGAATTGGGATTAGCTTGTATGTGCGGTGATTGGGAGCGGTTTTGGTAAAGGATGAGATTGAGGAAATGCTAAGAAAGAGTAATGTAAGATTGCTTGAGAAATTGCCGATCTTCGGTATTAGGTTGTTCATATCAGGTTTATACGTGTGATGAGTATTTGGGGATTGTTTTGATACAATTGGTAGTTCTTGGAGAATTCATTAGTGCATGATTCCTCGATGCGTTGTTGGAGGATTTTAGCATAGGGGAGAAATCGAAACTGATGCGTGAAAATTGTTATCAAGGTATTTGAGGATGTAGAGTGAATCTTCTAGGAAAGGCTGGTAGCTAGGCATAAGTGTTGTTGAAATTCTAGTAAGACTATGGGCTGAAAGTTGAATAGAGAGATTCTAAGCATGGAAATTGGGAACTAGGCAAATAAGAAGATATTGGGAATGCTGGGAGATGAAGGATTTTAGAAGAGTGGCAAAATGACAATACTTTGGAAAACTCAGATGAGGACGATCTGGGGATTTTACGGAAATGATGATCGGTAAAAGAGGGCTTTGGACGGTAAGGTGTCATGGTTAAGAAGTAGGAGCTTGAGGCAATTTAGGAATTTCAAGAGATGAGGAAATATAGTAGGATGACTTGAAGATTTCGAATGGTTAAGGTTTTGTAAGATTTGGAATGGGGAGTTTGGGAATATGCTGAGACGATAAACTGTATAGGTTGGCAGAGAAGTCGTGGATGTTTAGGTTTTGTGATATTCGAAATGGGACAAGCAGGTAGAATCTATGATTGGTCTTTGAGGATAGGTGCGGTGATGAGGAGCTTGGTGATTCGCGGTTGAGAGTAGCACTAGACGGTTTTCTGTGTTAGAGTTGTTGAGAGTAGGCAGTTGAGTGGATTCTCGCAAGGTAGGGTGCTTGTGTTGGTGATGCCGAGGATAATGATGGGAGTGTCAGGTGTGAGATAGTTAGTATGGGTTGGGTTCTTAGAGGTGGATGACTAGTGGGAGTGATTAGTGGTACGGGAAGTGTGACCAGGTTAGCAAGAGGATTCGAGATGTCTCTTTGGGAGATAATGGTTGGGCAAGGTCTTGAGAACCTAGGAAGAGTAAGCGAGATTGTTAGGGAGCACCGAGGTCGATCGAGAGAAAAATTCGGTTGAGGATTTGAGATTTCTCTTAAGAGGTGAAATGGGACTGGTAGGGAACCCCTAGGACGGGAGTGTGCTTTATAGGGAGCCTTAGTAGTTGGTCGAGTTTTTAAGCTTGTTGAAATAGGGAATTGTACAATTGGGAACTCCGAGATATGGGTTTTAGATGGTTGAGTGGAAGGTTAGGACTTGAGCTTGGGACATTGAAGTCAATTGATCCTTAGATGCATGGTCTGGTGGTGTAAAAGTTGGGAGACCTAGTAATTGGTTTGGGATGCAGATCTTGAATTGCGTATAGTTATGAGGCTAGGAAGGTTATGTACTAAGCAGAATGCAATGGTATTTAGAAATAGCATCGGATTTGAGTTGGTAGAACTAGGTGAGGTTGATCTTGATGCGAGAGATAAAGAGTAGTGGTCGTGTCTTGTTATGGTTGATAGTTCTATGCATATTCTCTTGAAGATGTGATCTAGTGTATGCTTTACTTGGGGTCGAGTGTTGTGCGAATTCTATGCGATGGTGGATGATGAATTCTACTATGTGAGATGATATGCTAGATCTGTTATGGCATGCGACTACCCTGACATGAGTATGATCTGTTTATGAATGCATGATACGATTGCTATGTTATACGATTGTTATATATTATATGATGTCGTGAGCTTGATTTGCTAGGATGCTAGAACTGAATTGATTAAATTTGATTATGACTTGGAACTTAGGAAGAAAATATGGGACTAGCCCTTAGAGGTGGATAATTCCACCTCCTGATATTTGAAACTTTCTTGACTAACGTCGGGTTTAATGGATTTTGAACGACGTTTAAAATGGGACCAACTCGGATCTTGAGTAATTGAACGTGATCGAGAATTTCAATGATTTTGAGACCAAGCATTTTCAAACTGAGGACCTCTTTTGAACTTTCCGACCCAAGCTTGCATTATGACGTCCACGAAGTGGATACAAGTATTTTATAAGGGCCCTTATAGATTGCTTGCTAAGACCTAGTGGAGATGTTATGATGCTTTTTGAGTTATGATATAACTGAGAAGTCGAGGTAAGGAAGTGGTAAGGGCCCATATCACACTCTCACTACGACCTATCAGGAATATTATGATCATTACGACGATACTGTGAGAATCTCATAGGGGCACTTATGAGGCACTTCCGGAATCGATGTAGTGGTCTTTGGACTCACCTACTTCCAACTGCATCCCCTACCTTGCTTTGATTTTAGTCTCGAGGACGAGACTTGTTTTTAGAGGTGGATGATGTAAAGGTCTCGAGTTTTAAAATAAAAATTTAAAAGTAAATAATATAAAGTCGGAAAGTTCGGATATTTTGAAACAAAATAAACCTAAATTAAATTCCTTAAAGCGAATTTCGGCCTAATTTCGAAATTTTGAAGATCGATTCCGTCTTTTCACCTCGGGATTTGAAATTAATTCAGGATGCCGATATCCTATTGATTGAAACATTATTTGAAATTTCGATTCGGAATAAGGTCGAGAAAGTAGATTTCGAGTTTTATTTTCCGGGTAACTTAAAAAATTGTATATATTTATGGGGGAACACACCTTTGTCTTCATCCCCCTTCCCCCTTTTTGTTCTTTGGATCAGACATCCCAGCTCCCCTCCTTTTCCCAGACCTGTCGACATTGCAGCTAAACAAGCAACCCTTCTAGCCCTGCAACCCACGCCAAATCTGTCCCTTGACCACATTCAGAACCCATTTGTAGGAAACCATCCCCCCTCTCTTGTACATTGAACCACAAACATCTCTCTCTCCCTCTTTTATTTCTTTCTCCCCTCCTCGGTCTCTCTTTCGGCTTTGCAAGGCCCGAGCTTTGCCTCTTCTTCCTCCTCTGTGTGCCGCTGAACACTAGCCACCATCACCTCCCTTGCAGCGCCACCAGTCCGCCACACCCGGCCGCCGAGCAGCAACCTCAGAGCCTGCCTCTGCATCGCCGAGGACCCTGAGCACCACCAGCTCCTCCCGTCTTCCTCCTCGGCTAGAGCAGCAGCCGAAACACCTTCACCATCTCCTCTGACGAACGAAGGCGGAGGCAGCAAGTATTCGGGAACTAAGGCCGACAGATGCGCATCCCCGACCTCCCCGCCTCCGTTTTCCCCGAATTGTCACGGTATGAAGCCTCGTTCATCTTCCTTTCCTCCTCTCGGCCTCTCTCATCTCCCAACAGCACAAAGATTCGCCTTTGATTGTAACACCCCCTTTTATAACCCGAGGGAATGCCACAGCGCCAGTGATTACTCGGACTTTAAAGGTCTTCGTAATCACCTTAGGCTTATAGGGACATGCAACCATGCTCCCATAAACAAGATGATCACAATTAAATACATAAATGAAATAAAATTTAATAGCTGAAGTCTTGAAATATAAAAATAACTCTCTATTAAACTCTCCTCAAAAATTGAGGATTTAACTTTACAATTTGATAACAATACAGCGGAAGACTTTTAAATAAAATAAAACAATAAAACTCTTATACAACATATCTAGGAATTCTAAAATTTAAATACAATATTAAAAGTAACTTAAATATCTTCTCAACTTCTCTTCTCTTCTGAGACTCGACCTAAACCTGCGAAAACTGGTATGGCATCCGGAATGAAGGACACCAGCCATCCAAATATAGGACGGTTAGTTCGCAAGAACTAGCAAATGACGGCTCGAAAACTGGGACAACTTTGGATTCAAGTGACCATGAAACGGTAAGAATTAAATCCAAATGAGACTTGAATATTTGAAGTGGATTGACTTATTCGTAACCCGACCCTCCTATGACACGGATAACCCAAAAAGGTTGAGTAAGAAAAGATGTATTAGGAATCATATCCCGATTATGGATGGAATATGACATAGCTTGAAACAAATTATGATTACTACCCATTACATTATTAATACGTTTTTATTATAGTATTTAAACTAAGTATTGGTTCAAAAGGTACTCAATGTGGCCCAAAATCGACCCAGAGGGCAGGACTCTTCCAGAGAGTTTTAAACCGCGGGCTGAGACAGTCGATTAAGGGTTGATCTTGTGTCCCCCAATACCTAGTTCAAACCATGTTTGTTACTTGTACATTATTCTTCACTCACATACTCACATGATATGCATTTTACATCTTTTATCTTTTTTATCAAGTACTACCGGTCCCACTCTGTCTATAGTGGATAGCGACCTACAACCATTGGTTGTGTAACACCTCGCATGGAAGTGTAGTTTCATGAAATCTTAAGACCGAGGAGTAACGGCCCCGACCTACACTTTACAACATCACTTTCACTTTACTTCACACATTACTTTACCATTTCACATTGCTTTTCGTTGATTGATTGATTATACAATTCTTCAAATTACTTTACAATTTTAACTTTATGATTCACATTGTTTTTGATTGGTTTGGATTCAATTTAGTTTCACTCGCAACAAACGATCCTCACATTATTACTACTTATTTACAACATTGATCACAACATAAACAGAATGGGTACATAAAAGAAACACATCCCTTTCTTAACCAATTAGCATGAAAGAACAAGAATAAATCATGCTTTAAATAAACGGTGGTGAGTATATTATTATCTTAAATTCACCCAAATTCAAACTGACGGTAAATAAATCGCACAAACTGGTGAATTGTAATTTATTTTATTTAACTTGGCAAGCAATCAAAGACAGGAAAACAAACAAGACACGAAGGCACCAAATGAGCAAAGAGGCTCGGAAAGTCACTTGCCTTGATCGAAAGTTGCAAGCTTTGACTTAATGGTTGGTTGAACTCGAATTCCCTTGTATGGGCGTAAGGGTTGACGATTCTCTGCGATTTAACGGAATTGGAAAGCATTTATGCCCATATAAAAATACGGGTTAGAATCTGGAATTTTAGAAAACCGGGCAAGGGCATATTTTAAATAATCCAAAAACTTTGGGAGGTTTAGCGTAATTACCCCTCTCCTTTCCTCAGCCCGACAGTAACATCAACGGGGTTTTCCGGCAAGCTTCCGGTGACACTTCGGCGACTTCTCGCGGCTTCGATAGTGAACGGAAAGACACGCGACCGGTGACTACGGATTCGTGGAGAAGATGCGCTCCTCTGTGGTGGTCCTAGCGGCATCGGCAGCGGCTAAACGGTGGTGTACGAGGGCCGCTCTGGCGAGGGTAGGATCGAAATTGGGGGTTTTGAAATCGGGATGTTTTTGTGAAACTTTTGTGAAGGGGATTGTTGCTTAAGGTGTTTAGAACACGATGAACTAGTTTGAGAGCTCGGATATGGAGAGGAATGGTGGTGGTGTGCTTCGAAAGTGATCCCGATATGGGTATTTATAGGAGGAGGATTTGGGGACGGATTTGATTAAAATAAATCCGAAAATCGATTAGATAATTACTCATAACGCTATCAATACCCTCAATTTGATGGGATTCGTCCCGAATAGAGCGGATTTGGATGAACTTCGAATTTAGGGATAAGTTCGTTCAGTTGCGGTTCAATCCCGAATCTCACAATCAGTTGCATAAATCTCCTTAGAAACAGTTAGGGAACATTCTAGAATGAAAACGGTGAGATTCGGGCGAGATTTGAGGAGACAAAATTTCACCTTGGTTTACAGTTAATCAACGCAGGCGGGAGGAAGAAGATGGGTCTGGTGAACCCGGTTCACGATTTTATTTTTTTATTTTATTTGATGGTTCGGTTCACTTGAACCAAAAGAAAACCGGTTTAGCCCTATTTCTATTTATAACCTCATATGTCTATACTTTCGAATTTTATTTATTGAAATTCTACACCCATTAAATAATAATAATAATAAATACCAAACCTTTGATTGTAATACATTTTATTTTGCATAACACAATTTTCTAAAACGTTATAGTAAATACTTTTCGCAAATTATAATTACGAATCCTTCCTCATTTTTGAAGAAAGTATATCACTTTGTCTCTAAATAATATAACTTAAAAACTTATTTATTTACTATATATGCACATAAGATGAAGTATCTTTACACTAGTTATAACACTTTATATATATTCAATTAAAAAAATATTTCTAAGTTCAAAATAAAATAACTTTTATTTCCAAAATTATATTTACTTAAAAAGAAATACCCAAAGATAATTTGGGGTATTTCATATCTCCCCCCTTAAAAATAAGTTTCGTCCCGAAACTTAGAAAACAAAAAGAAGTAGGGAGAAGAGGTATAAAGGAATGAGAATACGGTATTGAGATGTTTTAACATTGATCACGTAAGATACTCAGATTAACGAGCAAAAGCTTAGAATTGAATGTGAATGATTCTCTATAGATAGAGAAGGAATGACATCATTAGCTCTCTTTGCACATTGTCTTCAACTACTGGAACTACCACGGATATGAAGCTTAGGAACGATATACTTTGAGTGGTTTAGGGGGATCGAACTTGATATCTATGGAATTAGGAGTAATCACGTACATCGATCTATCTCTTTGCTTAAGAGCAAGACAACTCAATTACATCCAACGTAATCAGTTGTCCACCGAACTCCTCGTTGCTAAAGTCTGAGAGTTATTCCTTTTACAATTACTTCTTAACTTAGGGTTAACGACATACGACTGAGTTATTTTACAAAAATCATGTACGTCGATATGTTAGACATTAGCGCAAGTTAGTCAACTCTTATCACACAATGAACATGGTATTCCAGACTACCATTGACTTTCTTCTCAACCCCACTTGGCTTCCTTTTCCAGGTTACCAAATGGTCCGCGGTGGTTTCAAAGGCAGTCACTATAGGCAGAACTGATATCCTATTCAAGTGTAACGAGTGCTCCGTATGAAACGGGTTCTCCTTGGATCTCTTTCGCGTTCGCTGAATAACACGTGGTCCAGTGTCTTGTCTTCCACCTGAAAGCGAGCGTGATATCGAATTTATTATTTTATTATATAGTTTGATTGTATTTTACTTTTGTATTATCTCAGACATTAACCAATGAGAGTTCGGAACATTAATGAAGCAATGTCATCAGGACATTACGCCTAGTTCGGATAGAGAAGCTACGGAATCGTCATTAAGACATGACCGAAGGAACACATTGAATGATTAAAGTTTTATCTCTTCACACGGGATAGAAGGTCCTTAACGACACACACGATGCATCATGATGAGTCACGATGAGTCACAATTAGTTCACCTCTTAACTATCAAAATTTCAAGAATCTCACATTGATCGTACCACGCACATTGAAGGCTTGTAATAATTTATAAGGTATCTATCGCGTATGCTTATAGTAGCAGATTACTAGGGCACAGAGATGCTAAGGACGTATCGCTTGAGGTTCTTTACGGTAGTTTAAAGTCGATCTCGAGAAGTTTAAGTTGAGACGCTGAATTTGGAGATGACTAACACACTTAAATCCATCAAGATCATTTAACTTTCGGGAAATACTTAAAAACTTTTGGTACACTGTTTTATCTCCATAGAATTTATATAAAATGCTAACTTTTTACTCATGAAATTTCTTTAACAAGGTTTTGATGTCCACTTTATCAAAAACCAATGATCCGAACACTATAATATAATACTTGAGAATTTATATGAAAGAATATATGAACATCTAAGCATGTAGAATCTTCTTAAACTATCCTAACATATTATGTTTAACACATAGGTTCGTTAGACAAAATCTAGAAGGAAAGTTTACAACTTAAAACTTTTTATTTTTATTTTATTTTAAAGTACTAACCACACTTTGAAAATACTACTCATAATACCAACATATATATTTGAATAAACTTCATTAAAAGAATTGATAATTTTGACTAACATTTTAAAAAATATTTCTAAATAAGTATTTTACTATCTTGTGAAAATATAAATTGCAATTCATGACCCATATTGTAAAATTGTTATAAGGGAAGACTTTCACCTAAATATTTATTATGATTTGTTTCACTAATTTGATTACATTAGACTTTAAACTTTATATGTTAGAAAAGCATTTTCATAAATAAAACTAACTTTTCAACGTGAACGGTTTTTCAAAGAAATATATTTACTTTCACTTTAAAACATCAAAAATTATATTTCAAACTTTCAAGAAATGATTTTGAGAAAAACATATTTTAAAACTCGTGTACGAAAACCATTAGTTCTGATACCACCTTCTGTAACACCCCCTTTTATAACCCGAGGGAATGCCACAGCGCCAGTGAATACTCGGACTTTAAAGGTCTCCGTAATCACCTTAGGCTTATAGGGACATGCAACCATGCTCCCATAAACAAGATGATCACAATTAAATACATAAATGAAATAAAATTTATTAGCGGAAGTCTTGAAATATAAAAATAACTCTCTATTAAACTCTCCTCAAAAATTGAGGATTTAACTTTACAATTTGATAACAATACAGCAGAAGACTTTTAAATAAAATAAAACAATAAAACTCTTATACAACATATCTAGGAATTCTAAAATTTAAATACAATGTTAAAAGTAACTTAAATATCTTCTCAACTTCTCTTCTCTTCTAAGACTCGACCTAAACCTGCGAAAACTGGTCTGGCATCCGGAATGAAGGACACCAGCCATCCAAATATAGGACGGTTAGTTCGTAAGAACTAGCAAATGACGGCTCGAAAACTGGGACAACTTTGGATTCAAGTGACCATGAAACGGTAAGAATTAAATCCAAATGAGACTTGAATATTTGAAGTGGATTGACTTATTTGTAACCCGACCCTCCTATGACACGGATAACCCAAAAAGGTTGAGTAAGAAAATATGTATTAGGAATCATATCCCGATTATGGATGGAATATGACATAGCTTGAAACAAATTATGATTACTACCCATTACATTATTAATACGTTTTTATTATAGTATCTAAACTAAGTATTGGTTCAAAAGGTACTCGATGTGGCCCAAAATCGACCCAGAGGGCAGGACTCTTCCGGAGAGTTTTAAACCGCGGGCTGAGACAGTCGATTAAGGGTTGATCTTGTGTCCCCCAATACCTAGTTCAAACCATGTTTGTTACTTGTACATTATTCTTCACTCACTTAGTCACATGATATGCATTTTACATCTTTTATCTTTTTTATCAAGTACTACCGGTCCCACTCTGTCTATAGTGGATAGCGACCTACAACCATTGGTTGTGTAACACCTCGCATGGAAGTGTAGTTTCATGAAACCTTAAGACCGAGGAGTAACGGCCCCGACCTACACTTTACAACATCACTTTCACTTTACTTCACACATTACTTTACCATTTCACATTGCTTTTCGTTGATTGATTGATTATACAATTCTTCACATTACTTTACAATTTTAACTTTATGATTCACATTGTTTTTGATTGGTTTGGATTCAATTTAGTTTCACTCGCAACAAACGATCCTCACATTATTACTACTTATTTAAAACATTGATCACAACATAAACAGAATGGGTACATAAAAGAAACATATCCCTTTCTTAACCAATTAGCATGAAAGAACAAGAATAAATCATGCTTTAAATAAACGGTGGGTGAGTATGTTATTATCTTACATTCACCCAATTAACCTTGCCAAATTCAAACTGACGGTAAATAAATCGCACAAACAGGTGAATTATAATTTATTTTATTTAACTTGGCAAGCAATCAAAGACAGGAAAACAAACAAGACACGAATGCACCAAATGAGCAAAGAGGCTCGGAAAGTCACTTGCCTTGATCGGAAGTTGCAAGCTTTGACTTAATGGTTGGTTGAACTCGAATTCCCGCGTATGGGCGAGGGGGGGATGACGATTCTCTGCGATTTAACGGAATTGGAAAGCATTTATGCCCATATAAAAATACGGGTTAGAATCTGGAATTTTAGAAAACTGGGCAAGGGCATATTTTAAATAATCCAAAAACTTAGGGAGGTTTAGCGTAATTACCCCTCTCCTTCCCTCAGCCCGACAGTAACATCAACGGGGTTTTCCGAGAAGCTTCCGGTGACACTTCGGCGACTTCTCGCGGCTTCGATAGTGAACGGAAAGACACGCGACCGGTGACTACGGATTCGTGGAGAAGATGCGCTCCTCTGTGGTGGTCCTGGCGGCATCGGCAGCGGCTGAACGGTGGTGTACGAGGGCAGCTCCGGCGAGGGTAGGATCGAAATTGGGGGTTTTGAAATCGGGTTGTTTTTGTGAAACTTTTGGGAAGGGGATTGTTGCTTAAGGTGTTTAGAACACGATGAACTAGTTTGAGAGCTCGGATATGGAGATGAATGGTGGTGGTGTGCTTCGAAAGTGATCCCGAAATGGGTATTTATAGGAGGAGGATTTGGGGACGGATTTGATTAAAATAAATCCGAAAATCGATTAGATAATTACTCATAACGCTATCAATACCCTCAATTTGATGGGATTCGTCCCGAATAGAGCGGATTTGGATGAACTTTGAATTTGGGCATAAGTTCGTTCAGTTGCGGTTCAATCCCGAATCTCACAATCAGTTGCATAAATCTCCTTAGAAACAGTTAGGGAACATTCTAGAATGAAAACGGTGAGATTCGGGCGAGATTTGAGGAGACAAAATTTCACCTTGGTTTACAGTTAATCGACGCAGGCGGGAGGAAGAAGATGGGTCTGGTGAACCCGGTTCACGATTTTCTTTTTTTTTTATTTGATGGTTCGGTTCACTTGAACCAAAAGAAAACCGGTTTAGCCCTATTTCTATTTATAACCTCATATGTCTATACTTTGGAATTTTATTTATTGAAATTCTACACCCATTAAATAATAATAATAATAATAATAAATACCAAACCTTTGATTGTAATACATTTTATTTTGCATAACACAATTTTCTAAAACGTTATAGTAAATACTTTTCGCAAATTATAATTACGAATCCTTCCTCATTTTTGAAGAAAGTATATCACTTTGTCTCTAAATAATATAACTTAAAAACTTTTTTATTTACTATATATGCACATAAGATGAAGTATCTTTACACTAGTTATAACACTTTATATATATTCAGTTAAAAAAAAAATTTCTAAGTTAAAAATAAAATAACTTTTATTTCCAAAATTATATTTACTTAAAAAGAAATACCCAAAGATAATTTGGGGTATTTCATTGATCCCCTCCCCTCTTCCCAGGTCACCTCCGGCATGAATCTGGTTCCGACGGAGTGAAATCGAGCCCTCGACGAGTTCTCCGGCGACCTTCGAACTCTCGGTGAGCTTCGACCCTCTCTCCTTCTCTTTTGTGTGTCTCTATTTCAATTCCTTCCATGCTCGTAGTGGTTAGGGAAGAACGTCGGCGAGAACGAGAGGGGTTGTGGGTAAGAGCGAGAGAGGGCGGCGAGCTCGGGGAGCTCCGACGAAGGGAAGCGAGATAGTGAGAGAGCGGGTGCGAGCGAGTGCGGTGCGAGCGAGCCGGGGTGGGGCGGAACCATGGAGTCGGAGAGGCGGAACCGGAGGAATGAAGGAGGAGGAGGACCGAGCAGCTGCCGCCAGTTTTGAGCACAGAGGAGATCTCCCCGTTGCTTTCTTCCGAATTCCGATCAGAAGGGTAGAAGATAGGAGTGGGCCCCGCCATTCCACATCAGCCATCCGGCCCCACTCTTCTTTAAATCCTTATTTCTGAAATCCGAACAAAAGACTAGAAATGGGAGGGAGAATGGGCCTTTTTTTTTGGGCCGGAGATGTTCCCTTTTAAAACAAAATGATTTTGGGTCTGGACTTCATTCCTTTTAAAAGCAAGGCTTTAGCCTTATTTAAATCAGGCCTGATTTTGAAGAAAAGAAATGTGACGAATTATATGTTATGTTTCAAGACTTACCTGCACTTATATTATGAAAATATTAAATAAATAGTATTTGAAATATTATATAATATTATGGAGATTGGAAAATAAAATATTATTTTGAGATTAAGGATATAATATTTTGAGACTTGGATTTTAGAAAAGAACGGGACTTGACGAATATTTTCCAAGGTCGGAATTTCTAACTAGTTAACTCGGGATTGAGTGACTAATAGCGTTAGTCACTCGGGATTGAGTGACTAATAACTAGTTAACTCGGGATTTGACAAACATTTTCCAAGGTCGGAATTTCTAACTAACTAGCCTGATGATGTGATTGATTGACTAATATCATGATTTGTGTGGACTAATAGCATGATTGAGTGACTAATAGCGTTAAAGTCATGTATCGTTGACTTATGCCTTATGAGATATGATGAATATGATGAACCTTGAGATAAATGACTATGCAGATTATTATTATTGTGAATATATGAAAATGACTGAATGGAACGATGAGAATGATGAGGTCTTACGGGATTTGGCAATGTGGTAAATGGTTGAGCTTGATAGAACGACGATTGCGATATGTTTGTTATTCTCGTTGAATGATGTATGCTTGCGTGCTTGAACGATTAGACATAGACTTATATGTGTTTTGATATGTATCTAGGTGATCTTTAATCTATCGTAATGCTTGCCTTTCTGTTCTGCACTGCCAGGTAAGTCTCTTCGGAGCTTACTCGGATTGAATAGAGCTATTCCCTGGTTTAGGTGCATGATATACTAGGTGCTTGCATTCATGATCAGCATGCCATGTAGTACCATGCTAGGTTGCATCGACCGTTGAGCATTCTATTTCTTTATGTGTATGTAAACAGAACGGCCGTTATCTGTGAAGTAACTAGAGTCATTGCTAGGGTTATAGGACGACCTAGTCTCATCGGGTCCCGTCCTGAGTCAATCGAGTCATGAACTTCCTTATATTATGAGATGCATGCGGGCTTTATTGTGGAGCGGGTTAGGCATGCGTGCCGCCCGATTATGATGGAATGCATTCACGAGCTGGCCAGTCTCCGCCCTATCGGAAGGGGTTGGAGGTAGGAGAGGGATATACCACTTGGTATTCTGTGCTAATGCCTTAATATTATTATGCACTTGATCTTAGGAGCATGTTAGTGTGTTAATATCCCCCAATGCATCTAGAAGCATCTTTATTAGGTATAGCGTATATGTGTGCTTAGGTTTGGGATGCAGAGCTAAAGTGGGCATCGATCTGATCCCGCCCCCTATCAATTTTTTTAGGTATCCGTTATGCTTACTACTATTGATGCTGATTTGAGTCCATGACCGTTGGGTCTAACATGGCGGAAAGAGAGAGTTGAGATTCCAACTTCACCAATTTAATTACGGCTCGAATTTGAATGGTTTATCATATTTGGACCCGGCTCTACGGTGGCACCCCTTTTGTAATATGCTTTACTTCCGCTATTCATGTGACCTTTGGCTTTCCACGCTTAGACTTACGACAGGTACAGAGGACTTCCCCGGGGATTCCAACGATCCCTTCGAACTTGGGTATGAAATCCCACCTTGAAAACGTTAGTTTAGAATTTCAAACCTTCAACCTGTACTCGGGGCGCAAGATCCTAACGAGGGGTTTCATCCCTCGAAACGTAACTCGAGAATCATAATCCTGGGCCGTTACACTATGTCACCAATTTTTTTCAATCCCAAATTATTGCTATCCAAACGGATAATGAACCTGAATTCAAACCCCTCACACCCCTTTTTCAAAAGTTGGGAAATGTTCATCGCCTTACTTGCCTATACTCCCATCCACAAAATGGTTCCGTGGAATCTCGTCATCGTCGCATTGTCGACGTTGGGCTTACCCTCCTCAAACATGTCTCGCTTCCCCTTCATTATTGGGATTTCGCCTTCCAAGCAGGAACGTATCTCATGAATCGGCTCCCAAGTCCCGTCCTAAAAAAATACATCCCCCTACTTCACAGTCTTCCAAGCCACACCTGACTACAGCCTTCTTCGCGTGTTTGGTTGCTTGTGCTTCCCAAATCTTTGCCCTTACAACCGTCACAAACTCTCATATCAATCAGCTCCAATGGTATTTTTGGGATACTCACCAAACACAACGGGCTATCTCTGCTATGACTGGAAGAATCGCAAGATGTATACCTCTCGTGACCTCCTATTCCATGAGAGCATTTTTCCACTTGTCACTGAGGCCCAAACTCCACAAATTAACTAGCCCACTACTACTATGGCCCAACTCCCCATTATTTCCCCAATGTCGTCTGCTACCTCTCATATCTTCCCAATTTCCCAACCCTCTACCTCTGATTCTCAGCCCACACCTCTACATACGCCCCATCCTATGATGACCCGATCTCGCACCAATTCTCTCAGACCCACCACACGCACCGACGGGACCATACCATGGCCCGAGTGATCCCTCACCACCACCATTCCCGAAGAGCCTACTTGTTTTTCGTGCTTGGTTTGCTCGACTGAGCGATTCACTTATATCACTGGGTTTTTCCTCTTGTCCACCCGACACATCTCTATTCTCCTATTGCCTTCACACTGATCTGCTCTTCTTATTAGTTTACGTCGATGACTTACTAGTTATATCCTCTAACAATTCTCTTGCTGTCTAGTTTGTTACTCACCTCTCCAGGCTATTTCCTGTCAAAGACTTGGGTCCGACATCCTTTTTCCTTGGCATCGAGATCACTAGGGATGACAGTGGATTTTTGCTCTGCCAATCAAAGCATATCCAGGACATTCTTGCTCGCTCAGGAATGGAAACTTTGAAGCTAATATTGACCCCAATGGCAACCACTTTTGATGCATCAATATCCTCTCCTCCGTTTCAAAACAACTCCTTGTATAAGAGTATTGTTGGAAGCCCGCAGTACCTCTCATTCACTCCTCCAAACATCGCCTTTGCGGTCAACAAGGTCGCACAATTTATGCACGATCTGAAACAATCACATTGGCAGGCTGTCAAGCGCCTACTTCGATATCTCAAGAAGACCAGCACTTATAAACTTCACATTTCCTCTATTGTGAATCATCAATT
The DNA here is from genome assembly GCA_037127255.1 of Persicaria tinctoria. Lineage (NCBI taxonomy): Eukaryota > Viridiplantae > Streptophyta > Magnoliopsida > Caryophyllales > Polygonaceae > Persicaria > Persicaria tinctoria. The sequence continues at coordinate 62,440,423 of JBANSL010000008.1, read as the reverse complement.
ATCAGCCTATTCCGACGCTGATTGGGTCGGTTACCGCTCAGATCGACGCTCCGTTGGCGCTTGCTGCGTTTTCCATGGCCCAAACCTCATCTCCTAGTGCTCCAATAAACAGCCTACCGTGTCTCGTTCCTCAACCTAGGCTTGATGTCCACTAAAATAGCCATGTTTTTATGCACATTTTAGCTCCTTATTCTATATACTTTGCATATTTTGGGTTGGGAATATGTTAAATTTGTGCAGTATTAGCTTATTTGTCAAGAATAGAGGTCTACAAAAGTTTTGGGTTCATTTTGCAGAATTTGGAGCAATTCCGGGACAAAACCAAAAGGAGCATACGAAAGCAGGATTTTACTTGACGTAGAGTACACCGTACTCGACGTCGACCACATCTTTAGGCCATGACGACTTGGGAAAGCAGATGCAAGCCAGCTCGAGTTCGATGAGTACTCGACGTAAAGTACGCCTACTCGACGTCGACCACTGCTAAATACCATACTCGAGGAGAAGGAGAAGCACTCGACAAACTGAAGTGTACTCGAGGTAGAGTACGGATCTACTCAACGTCGACCAGGCTTGGTCGAAGTCGACTACGCATCTTTGGGCCGTGAGCCCATTGGGCCAATCCGAGCATGAGTTGACTACTTGGGCACGAAGCAAGGCTGATTTCATCCAGTTCTATCAAGATCTATCTAAGTAGAAGAGGATTTAGCCACAAGAAGAAGATATTTATTTATTTCCTTTTAGATAAATGTTCCCTTCATATCTAAGTTTTTCTTTAGTTTTATATAGAATTTCTTACCTTGATTAGCAAGGATTTAGCATTATAAATAAAGCCCATGGGGCTAGTTTTTCATTCATTCAATTTCAGAGACACAATTCCACAGAAAAGTTTAGGAGTTCAAAGGTTTTTGGGTTTTTGGCATTCTACGAAAGTTTGATTGCCGGGATTGTAAAGACTTTGAATTTAGTTTATGCAAGTTATTTCTTTTCAATCAATGTCTGCGATTGCGATGAGGTGCGAGTAGTCCACCTACTTCTGAGGTTGGGTTGAGCCCAACGAGAGCCATGTTGGTGGATTAGCGATTGCAAAAGGAGGTATTTTATCGTTATTTTAATCTATTCCCTATGTGCTTCATCTTTGATTGAGAAATTAAAGAACTCATGTTGTGAAACTTGGGTAGTAATTAGGATTTATATTCGAAAGATTATAAATGCTAATTATGAAAAGGAATAGATACAATTAGGATTATTTATCGCGAGATTTATATTCCTACTTGTCGGATTAGGTGAAAGCCTTCTCTTTTATCGATAAAGTCACCGCCTTTTGTGATTTATATTATGCTTACATGGTAATCGTTGTCACAAACCCTAATCTTGGAAGTTCTCTTTCATCCACTATTAAGATTCGGAAATTTGCATTCGTTTTATTTACTGTTCTTACTCGACTTCGACTAGACCCTAGTCGACGTCGACCACTGATTTCTCGATCGAGCAAGATCGTTGTTGCTTCTGTGACTCTGAAGGAACTCGACTACGACCAGACCGTACTAGACGTCGAGTACGCTTAGTCGGCGTCGACCACCACCAGAATCTTCTGTTGCTCGGAATCGACTGTACTGACCCTTGTCGACTAACCCTTAGTCGTGGTCGAGTACCACTCTGGTCGATCACCATCCGTGAGATTTCTCCGTTGCCTAGGATCCGCTGACCAGCTTCCTCGTGGATCGAAATTGACTTTCTCTTGCTACATCGAGAGGGAGTCTTGAACATTATTTGCTGGGATCCAATCGGTTTGATTTATTATTCGTATTTTATTTTGCATTCTCGATTTCTTCGCTACCATCCTACGGGTTCTGGGCAGCACCATTTGGGCCCGACCAGAGCTGAGCCGACCCAACCATCATGAGATGGAGTGTCTTCGCCGGATGCTTTTCACGTCCGACCCTCTGCCGCTCGCCTACTCTTGGCTTGAGCATTGCATTGAGCGGAGGGATTTAGGGGGGCAGATTTACAATGGAGGGATGGTGGTCATCCTCGCTGACCGTCTGCATGTCCGTCTGGACAGGTACATTCCTTTCAGTCTCCTACGCCTTGACACACAGTCCCTGCAACGGGGGCATATCATCAGGCGCCACGCAGATTGCCAGCGATGGATTCATTACACCTCATGGATAGTCATCACTGAGGACCGGATGGACCTACTCTACATCGGCGACTGGTACAGGACTTGGGTCGGCCATGACTACCACCACAGCATCAACCCTGAGGCTGACCCCACCCTACGCCGCCGTGATCCCGTTTTTTTACCACCAGCACTCTGCCCCCATGGCGGTTGACCCACAGCAGGACGACGATGATGATGAGGATGACGACGATGATGGTCCTGCCCACTCCCACCACTCCATTCACTCCCACCACTCCCTTCACTCCCACCACTCCCAGCAGCCCCACCATGCCGGCGGACATTCTGATGGCGTCACTACACGATTAGATGCCATCCAGGAGCAGCTCATCAGCTTAACCTTAGGCCAGAACGCCATGGCCTCCCGACATGAAGACTTCCAATCGGCTGTCATGGATCAGTTCGCCCACAACACCCAGTTTCAGACAGCTGTGATGGAGCGCTTTGACAGACAGGAGCGGCGGCCCTGGGCATACCCACACGAGTTCTTCTAGCAGGGGACCACCTTTCACCACGGAGGTCCTTCTCAGTATCAGCCTGGCAGCTCTTCCCAGGAAGGAGCTTTTGATCGCCAGATCGGGTACCCACGATACCGCCCGCAACCGCCGCCATAGGGATCCTGCAGTCAATCTAGTAAGTTTACCCTCTTCTTCCCTTGAATTTTAATTTTGTGACAGTGAGGACACTATCTATTTTAAGTATGGGGTGGGGGTAAGCTGTATCCATTATATAAACTTCTTTTGTACATTTTTGGATTGTATTTTCAAGAATTGCATGGCTTGTATTTGGATATTTTAGGACATGGCACAACTCGCTTATGAGTTTAGTTGCATCATTTTGGATATCGTATTTGCATGTTTAATCTTATGTTATTCAAAGCATTTTAAGAGAGTTGTAAAGGAATTCACCCAAGCTTGCAAAAAGTTCAAAGAAAAGAGTCATGGAAGCCAAGGCAACACTCGATGATGCAAATGATGGATTTGTTAGAGATATTGCACAAGATTGCCTAGAAAAGAGAAGTCTCAATGACGTGCGAATTTTTATGGTAAAACCACAAAAGTGAGGTAAATTGATGTTTCTTTTGACATTATGCACAATAAGAGGATGGAGGATTTTAAATTTCCATTTATGCTCATTTTTTATACTTCTAGTCGTACCTTTACCCAAATGCACAAAAGCCATATTATAAGCCTTATTTGCATCTACATCATTATTACTCCACATATGCCTTATATTGCTCATTTTTTACCCTATACCCTATCCGGGGATTATGTTGAAAATGAAATCATTTTATGGAGCCATTATATGGTTTGTTGTGTTGTTATGACATTATTGGAGTTTGGCAAAGAAAGATTCAGATTTATGGAAAATTTAATGAGTGAAAGAAAATCCGATCACCTTAGGAGATAAAGGTAGATCGACCCTGCTCGCTGAGATAATAGTTTGGCGAGATGGGACACATTGTGAGGAGTCCAAAGCACTAAGTATCCGGGGCCATTCATGACACCCATGTTTGCGACTCGCGAGAAGGCAGTGCTAAGGTTAGAGAGGTAAAAGCATTATTATTGAAAAAAAGCATTATGAAAGGTGACGAATCTTATGAAAAGGGATGTGGTTGAGAAAGTTTGGAAATAATGCATTTCCCCGGATTAAACACCACATGACCAAAAATTGCCCACCTTTAGCCTTTTACCTATCTACTCCTTTTTGAGCCGAAATAAAATCCTCTTGATTATTGTTGCTTTGTCACATAAAATTGTTTTAGTATAAACCTCCTTTTGTGTGCAGAAATTGCTTTTCATTCACAAGCACATATTTGTAGGCACCAAGTACCTTTTCAAGGATGGCAATTGAGTGTTGAGTAATATAACAATGAATCCATTATGTTGAGAGTTTTTGCAGGTTTCCCCTGAATGACCATCCAAGTTATTGCTTGGGGACAAGCAAGCTTAAGTATGGGGTGATTTGATGTCCACTAAAATAGCCATGTTTTTATGCACATTTTAGCTCCTTATTCTATAGACTTTGCATATTTTGGGTTGGGAATATGTTAAATTTGTGCAGTGTAAGCTTATTTGTCAAGAATAGAGGTCTACACAAGTTTTGGGTTCATTTTGCAGAATTTGGAGCAATTCCGGGACAAAACTAAAAGGAGCATACGAAAGCAGGATTTTACTTGACGTAGAGTACATCGTACTCGACGTCGACCACAGCTTTAGGCCAAGACGACTTGAGAAAGCAGATGCAAGCCGGCTCTAGTTCGATGAGTACTCGACGTAGAGTATGCCTACTCGACGTCGACCACTGCTAAATACCATAATCGAGGAGAAGGAGAAGCACTCGACAAACTGAAGTGTACTCGAGGTAGAGTACGGATCTACTCGACGTCGACCAGGCTTGGTCGAAGTCGACTACGCATCTTTGGGCCGTGAGCCCATTGGGCCAATCCGAGGATGAGTTGACTACTTGGGCACGAAGCAAGGCTGATTTCATCCAGTTCTATCAAGATCTATCTAAGTAGAAGAGGATTTAGCCACAAGAAGAAGATATTTATTTATTTCCTTTTAGATAAATGTTCCCTTCATATCTAAGTTTTATCTTTAGTTTTAGATAGAATTTCTTACCTTGAATAGCAAGGATTTAGCATTATAAATAAAGCCCATGGGGCTAGTTTTTCATTCATTCAATTTCAGAGACACAATTCCACAGAAAAGTTTAGGAGTTCAAAGGTTATAGGGTTTTTGGCATTCTACGAAAGTTTGATTGCCAGGATTGTAAAGACTTTGAATTTAGTTTATGCAAGTTATTTCTTTTCAATCAATGTCTGCAATTGCGATGAGGCGCGAGTAGTCCACCGACTTCTGAGGTTGGGGTGAGCCCAACGAGAGCCATGTTGGTGGATTAGCGATTGCAAAAGAAGGTATTTTATCGTTATTTTAATCTATTCCTTATGTGCTTCATCTTTGATTGAGAAATTAAAGAATTCATGTTGTGAAACTTGGGTAGTAATTAGGATTTCTATTCGAAAGATTATAAATGCTAATTATGAAAAGGAATAGATACAATTAGGATTATTTGTCGCGAGATTTATATTCCTACTTGTCGGATTAGGTGAAAGCCTTCTTTTTTATCGATAAAGTCACCGACTTTTGTGATTTATATTCTGCTTACATGGTAATCGTTGTCGCAAACCCTAATCTTGGAAGTTCTCTTTCATCCACTGTTAAGATTCGGAAATTTGCATTCGTTTTATTTACTGTTCTTACTCGACTTCGACTAGACCCTAGTCGACGTCGACCAATGATTCGAAAATTTGCAATCGTTGTATTTTATCGTTGTTGCTTCTGTGACTCTGCAGGAACTCGACTACGACCAGACCTTACTCGACGTCGAGTACGCTTAGTCGACGTCGACCACCACCAGAATCTTCTGTTTCTCGAAATCGACTGTACTGACCCCTGTCGACTAAGCCTTAGTCGAGGTCGAGTACCATTATGGTCGATCACCATCCGTGAGATTTCTCCGCTGCCTAGGATCCGCTGACCAACTTCCTCGTGGATCGAACTTGACTTTCTCTTGCTACATCGGGAGGGAGTCTTGAACATTATTTGCTGGGATCCAATCGGTTTGCTTTATTATTCGTTTTTTATTTTGCATTCTCGATTTCCTCTCTCAAGAAGGCTGAATACCAATCTCTGGTCATTGCCACTTGTGAACTGATATGGATTCAAACTGTTCTTGCCTCCATTGGCATCTCGCTCGCTCAACCACCCACACTCTGGTGCGATAATCTGGGTCCACCTACCTCGCTGCAAATCCAGTTCTTCACCACAAAAAGAAGCATCTCTCTCTTGACTATCATTTCGTCCGAGAGCGGGTTGCAAACAAATCATTACGTGTGGCTTTTATCTCCTCAAAAGACCAGGTAGATGATGCTTTGACAAAGCCTCTGCCTACTTTACAATTTCATATCAATCGCTCCAACCTGTGTATTTAGCAGTTGGAAGCGTCGGGGAGTACTAGAGAGTATGAGTCTCCAGCCCATAACAACAGAGATTTGGAGCCCATATTGAAGCCCAAGGCTGAGCCCAGAGATCAGCACCTTTGCACACAATATACAAGTACATCTTGCACATCAAATGAAGCCAAAAATAGGAACCTTCGTGATTTTGATAAATAGTAATATATATATATATATATCTTCTCTATAATCAGTTTTGAATTAATGAAAGATAGCGTTTCTCCACAATCAACAGCAATGGTCCTCCACCTTGTCTAGTACGCCTAGGGATTGAACAATCGTTGCTCACCTTAATTGCCTATATATCGGGGCATGTATATTGTTGCATACGGTCAATGAGAATCAAAATTCCGTAACAAACCTTGTTTTGTACTGTGATAAGTATTAAAAGTCACTTTTAGGGCGAAATTAATTTACTTGTACAAATAGAGAAGCATCCCAATCCCATCTTTTTTATATGTGGGTTTTGGCTCCCATCATAATCACAATTTTCAAGTGTTTACTACTAATTATTTTGTGTAGATCGATTTTGTGATTGGCCATTTTACAACATTATTTTTATCTTCTAGGTTTGAACATAGGTTAAATATTGTTTTGAAGATTTTCTTTAATTCAGATTTTATTGTTTTGGGTTTTTAACATTTATTTTTTAGCTAGTATAAGATTTATTCATTAGCCATTGATATGAGTTCTAATATTGAAAAGTGCCCTTATTAGACCTATTCATTATAAAGTAAATTATACCGTTGGCCAGTTTAGGAGAAAAAATATAAACCTTTTAAAAAAAATTGTAAAATATTATCATTTAAATGCTTCATATTTTTATTTATTTATTATGATATATATATATATATATATATATATATATATATATATATATATATATATATATATATATATATATATATATATATATATATATATATATATATATATATATATTGGCTCCTGTGTAAGCAATGCTTACTATGTATTTTGTGAGCAATTTTTAGCCATTGATTACTATAAAATGGATGGATGTGATTAAATGTTATTAATAATTTAAAAAAATTAGGAAATGTTGAGAGTGGAAATTTGGAGTATTTGGAAGGCGCGTGTGCATCAAACCAAATCATTCCCTTCTGTTTTGAATAATTAGGAATTAAAAAAATCTCAAAACCTCCCCATGGGCAAAAAACCATAGCCGATTCAAATAAAATCTTTTGAGATGAGGCTAAATCTTCCAATTGATATTGCGATTCTTCCTCTACCTTTGATGTGATGGTATGCTGAACTGGTAAGTGCCCAATATTGGCTTTGTTTTTCATGATTTGACATTACACATACACCCTAATTGCAGTTGTTCGCAACTCATTCAATCGAAAGCATTATAGGAGAAAGAGCAAGATATTACAATCAGAAGTGACCGACAATCTAAATACGAGTAAGTTTGTTTAGTTTATTGATGGATTTCGAATAAAAATATAAGATTTCATTCGAAATTCAATTAGGTTCATGAGTCGAAGTGTTTTAGGGTGGAAATTATGTAAACTGGGGCAATTTTTTAAATTTTTTTAGTGATTGCTTAATTATGTTTTAGTTGATTTAGTTTGATAGATTTAATTTGTCTATGTTGAATTTAAAATTTTTGTGTGATAGATTTATTTATTGGGATTTGATTTGTTTAAATTGATTTCAGTTTGTTATAGGGTTATTTGTATCAAACAAATGTCTGGGGGGCCTGGTTGTTAATCGGAAAAAATGGAAAAAACCGCCGCCACTCCCCTTGCCCAAGAAACCCTAAACACAACCGTTACTACCCCTTTCCCCACAGCTTCTTTCACAAAATTGGCTCCCACCTTCAAGATCCAAACTAAATCAAGACCCATGTCTACCAAATCTTCAAAAAACAAAGATGCAGCCCCAAATTTCATGTGCTAGCCTTCAATTTCTCGAGAAGAGGAAAAATAAGGGGTCAAAACTCATTACAGGAGGTAGAAATTTCAAGAAAAGGAAAAAGGGAAGTCTAATTGGGGGCTGGTGGTATCGGTTCTCGGTGATCCTGCAGATGTTGCGGCCTTGTGGCGGGGGTGGCGGTCTGCGGCCCTATGCGTTGTCCCTGGCTCTCTTCAGGGGTTGGGCTCCTGCCTCCCTCTTGTTCCCCTTCTTTCTTGGGAGTGGATCCTTGCCGCTGCCTGTTGTTGGCTCGGCGTCGCCGCCGAAGCCTACATGCAACCCTTAAATATCAGACCTGTACAAGGTATTTCTCAAACTTCTTCAAATCTCAAAAAATCAGACTTACAAACCCAAAATTTTCAACCCAAAATTTCACCACCAACACTTTAGATCGAACAGTCACTATTTAGGAAAATTTGGGCTCGAATTCACCCCTTTTCAGGCTCAAAAAATAGCATGCAATTGGATCTCTCAACTCAGCAGACCAAGTTTAGGCCTAATAACACAAATCGGTTATGAGACAAGCGATGTTTCCGTCGTCTCAAATCTACACGGGACTTGCCGCTTGATGGGGGTGCTCGCTCTTGTCGACCGGCCAAAGAATACAAACTCCAAATCTCCCAACAAGTATGCAAGTATTTATATATTCTGGATAGATGAGTCTAATTCCAAATCCCTTTTCTCTCTGCATGTTATTTTCTATACATTCTCTCAGATTCTTTGCTTAAGTTTAACTTTGTGGTGCTATACAAATTGGTTTACCTTTGACCTTACTACTAAAAAGCATTATGTGTTTGATCGATATCCCTTTGTGTTACATCTTTGTGTAACTAGACTACCCCACTATGATGGATTTAAATCTGTGTTGAATGATATCTCTATGCTTGTTTTTAAGCCTATCCTGTCTGGTCATGTGACTTGGGATGCTAGTTTTTACTGTCTTAAGCTTTATGTCTCCTTTCGTCTCAATCATAGAAGTAGTAGATTCAGTGCTAGGTACATCAGCACTATTGTTTTGAATGGGAGTCCTCAGACTTTTTCAAGTCTTGCTGGGCTCCCTCTATCTTTAAACATTATGATTAACGGATATATTAGCTATTACAATGTGTGTTCTACTTGCTTTGTTGTGCTTTGGTGTGTTGTTTTCTGCAATGATCGACACCATAGCAGTTGCTCCAAAATGCAAATTAAAGGTATGTTTTCTCTTACAACTCCAAAACTTTGGTTGCGCCCCTCTGCCTTACCCATGGGTCAAGTGGTGGCAAACCACCCCAACCTTACTCATCAACACTCAAACCAAACAGTTGAGCATAAACATGTATCTGGGAACCATTTAGTTGTATGGCTAGATCAAATAAGAGTACAAGGAAACGATCAACTCAAGTGCTTCAAAATTCTGCCCAATGATTCCAATCTAACAAATATTGCTCTCCCTTGGTCTGGATGGAAGCTTGCATCTATGCATCCAATGGAACCCAAGTCAAAATGTCAAATCTATAACAGCTTAATAGGCAAAAGAAAAGACTATAGCTATGATTAAGATAGGCTATTGGAATGTTAAGGGGTCTAAACGCCCCCTCCTTCTCCAAGAAATCAACCAACTCAGATGTAACAATAGTTTAGACATATTAGCAATTTCTGAAACTAAAATAGAAGCTGCACCTACTGAAAATCAAATAAGAAGCACAGGTTTTAATCAAGCCTTATCAATAAGTTCGGTTGGCCACAAGGGTGGGATCTGGATCTTATACAAGAACAACCTTATACTTAACAACATGCAATGTCTTGAATCTAGTAACATATTTTACATGATCCAAGTAACAATTGACAATTTCACATTAGTACTACTCTTCATCTATGCACCCTCAGTAGAACGTGAAAAAGAAGAATTCTGGGAAGAAATCTTCACAGTAGTAAACAAACACAAACTACCAGTTATAATCATTGGAGACCTAAATGATATAGAGAAAGACACGGAAAAGATGAGAGGTAATAATCCAGCATTATCAAGATTCAAAAGGATACTAAACATCAAACAAGAACTTAACCTACATACTCTACCATACGTACATTGGATCCATATTCACATGGAGGAAGAACAACTCATCCACAAACAATACTTATGAGAGATTAGATAGAGCTCTGGCACACCAAGATATTGTAACTAAATTCAACAATCTAAGAGTTCAACACCATTCCTTTTCCTCCTCTGATCACTGCCCAATTACTCTAGCAATTGGCTCAAAAGACCAGAAAAAAGGTTCACCATTTAGATTCGAGATGGCTTGGTCTTTAAAACAAAAAATGAAAGACATAATTACAAAAGTATGGCATAATAAATTTCATGGATCTCAAACTTATAATTTTATGAAGAAGCAACAATTACTAAAAAGAAATATCAAGAAATGGTCCAAAAATCAAAACAATAATATTCAAAAACAGCTACAAAAAATAGAACCTGAAATAATGCAATTACAGAAGCTACTCCCCTGGGGCTCCCTAACTACAAACCAAGAAATAAAACTAGCTAATTTAGAAAATAAAAGAAAAAAAATGTTAGAATTTAATTATAAATTCTGGAAACAGAGAACTAGCTAATTTAGAAAATAAAAGAAAAAAAATGTTAGAATTTAATTATAAATTCTGGAAACAGAGAGCAAGAATCAAACATATACATCTAACAAATAAAAACACAAAATACTTTCAAATCAATACAAAAATAAGAAACTTTAAGAAAAGAATGAACTCCTTCACAACCAAACAAGGTCAAATAATAACTAACCAGCAACAGATAACAGATCAAATTACTAAGGAAATGGCTGAAAGATTCATTGGGAGATGTTGTGAGCTGAATTTGCCATGTTTTACACTTAAGTTTATATCGATTTTTGCATACATTTCATGCATTTGGGCTAAGATAGTATAGAATCTATGTGGTTTATGGTTATTTGCCAAATTATGGAATCTACACCAGTTTCTGTTTAAATCGCAGAATTCAAGGCGTTTTACAGCAATTCTAAGGAAGGTCGGAAAAGCTTGGAAATCCACTACAGAAGTCCAAGGTCAAAACAGCAGCGGAACCAGTCGAACCGAGCTAAGAACCCAAGCTACTCGATCTCGAGTAGCCCTTACTCTATCTCGACGAGTATGTCCGAGCACAGCCTTGTCGACCAGGAGCAACGTCGAGAGCCAGACCAACCAAGCTCCGGAACCTCTACTCGATCTCGACAAACCCTAGTCGAGATCGACGAAGCCCAGTGCCACACCCGGAGTCGACGAGGAGAAGCCGAGGATGAGAAGCCGAGCACATCTCTACTCGATCTCGACAAACCCTAGTCGAGATCGACGAGCCAAAGCCCAGATCCATGCCTGTCGAGTAGAGCCGCCGAGGAAGCCTAGTCGCCAAGACCAGTCTACTCGAGATCGACTAGGTGTACTCGAGGTCGACAAGCGCCAGGAACCCATGTCCGAGCCACGTCGAACAGAGCCACCCGAGAAGTCCAGTCGACGATGAGTCCTGGTCGATATCGACTAGCCTTTGTCGATATCGAGTAGCCCAGTTTCCGCGGACGAGTCGATTTGAGCAGTCCGAGTAGACTTGGAATCCTTGGGCACGAAGAAATCCGAGAAAGAAAGCCGAAGATCTATCCATTTTGATCAATTCTATCCATGGAAGGAAATCTATCAACACATGAAAACTTACCTAGTTTAGATTTATCTTTCTCTTTAAAGATTTATTTCCTTATGCAATTTATTTATCTTTAAGCTTTAAGTAGATATAGATAGATGATTATTTCCTTGATTAGCGGGGTTTGATCACTATAAATAAAGCCCTAGGGGCTCAGTTTTATTCATTCAATTTCAGAGAGAATTAGTTAGTTACATAAAGAGAAGGAGAAGAGATTGTAAGTTTGAGTTTATTTTATGCAAGTTATTTTTCATCAATCAATGTCTGTTATTGCGATGAGGCGTGAGTAGTCCACCCACTTCTGGGGCTGGGGTGAGCCCGACGGTGGCCATGTGAGGTGATGCGATAAAGGTCAGATTCTATCCCTATGAGCATGATTCTTTTGCGAGAGTTGAAGGTGATCCTTGTTTGTATTATTGAAGCGAAAGTGATCTTAATGCAACTTGGATTAATTATGTGAAAAGGGTTAGTAACAATTAGGGTTTATGCGAAAGCCTCTATTTGCCTATTTGTTAATAACGAAAGTTATTTGATGAAAAACATGATCTTTTATGCCTTTATGTGTTACTTTGCATGGTTATCGTTGTGGTGTTGATACCCTGGTCTTGGGAGTCTTTTATATATTGATTTATTTCGTTGAATTTCTGAGTTCTGTGTTCGAAATTTGCAATTTACGTTTTCTGTCTTCTAGTCGATACAGAGTGGTTCTTGTCGAGATCGAGTAGGATGTAGTCGATCTCGAGTACGGTCTGTCTATCTCGAGTTGAGTTTATGTTCTGTTGTCGATTTTTCAAGTTTCTGTCTTTGCTGTCTCTAGTCGATCTCGAGTAGCTTCTACTCGATATCGAGTCCGCTCGTCTAGGTCGAGTTGGTTGCCTGTCTTCTGTTTTCTGTTTTCTGTTGTCGACTGACTGTTGTCGACCTGCCTTTGTCGATCTCGAGTGGCTTTAGTCGAGATTGAGTAGCCTCTGCCTTTGCTTTTATTTGTTGCTTTGCTTTATTTTCTGCTTTGCTTTGTCTTTTCTGTCTTCGTTTAGCTCATTGCTTTTGTTTGTTATTTTCTGTCTTCGTTTAGCTCATTGCTTTAGCTCATTGCTTTGCTTTATTTCCTCCTCTCGTCAAATTGGCGTCGTTGCCGGGGAAGCTATCAATCGCGCCTTAGTTAGTCAGTTCTCACTGTTTCTTTGAGTTACTTTTCAGGTGTATGCGCCGTTCTGGTCAAACACCTGAGTTTGACGCCTTAGACGAACCGGAACGCCTTTTTCACATCAGAGCTAAATTGCAAAGAGCCATGGCGGCTGCAGAAACACAAGAACAACTGATCCAGAGGCTTAGGGCGGAGATAGAAGCCAACAATGCTGCTCTCACCGCTGAGAGAGCAGGCAGGCAACAGGAAGCTGAACGCGCAAGGCAGCTGGAAAATGAGCTTGCCCTCTATCCAACCACTGCAGAGGATTATATGCACCCGACTCTCATCGTGCTTGAATCGGCCATTCTAATCCCTGAAAACAACTATGAAATTCGCACTCAATTCCTTATTGAAATTAAAAATCATGCATTTCATGATCGATTTAATGAATGCCCATTACGCCACATTACCAACTTTACTGACATGTGTCGTACTCTTTCTGAAGGTACCACCCTGGAGTACATCCTGATGAAAGCTTTCCGTTGGTCTCTGGCTGGGCCTGCACTGAAATGGTTGGAAGGGCTGAAACTGCGATCTCTCACGACGTGGGCTCAGGTGAAGCAGGAATTTCTGAATAAGTTCTTTCCTCCTGCAAAGACTGCACTCCTGCGTCAAAAGATCACATCTTTCAAACAGCAATCTGGGGAGACACTAGCAAGGGCGTGGGAACGCTATAAGGATCTGTTGCGATCCTTCCCCACACATGGACAACAACCCTGCATAGTTCAAGAGATCTTCTTCAACTCTCTGGACTTGGCTGCAAAGGACAGAATCAACACATATACTCACTATGAGTATCTGACAATGTCGCCTCCTGATGCATGGGCTGCTCTAGACAAGCTGACCAACTATGACAACAAGTATGGGACTCCAGTCAACTATGAGGAGAACCCCTACGCCAGGCCAGCACCATCCATGCCCTTATATGAGCCCCCTAAGGAGATTGATCCAGATGTTAGGGAGCAGTACTACAGAGATCAGAATAAGAAGCTCCTCAAGCAAGTAAAGTACCTTTCTGTCAACCAACCTTGTATCGAATGCGGATCACAGAGGCACACCACTACTGAGTGCCCACACACTGAGCAAGTCAGGCTGGCAGAATACCATAAAGAGGCAGCTTACGCAGGGGGTCCCAATCGCTACATGGGAGACCAAAGGTTTCAGCAACCACAATGGAACCAAGGTGCCCCTAGGAACCCCCCGCCCTACAGAGCTCCAGGACATCTGGAAAGGGACCAGAAAAAGGATGATATACAGACAGTCCTGGAAGAAATACGGAGGAACCACTCAGAAACTAGGCAATCTTTCAACTCCGTCTATACTCAGATGCAAGGTGTCAACTCTAGGCTTGGGGAAATTGATATATGGCGAAAATCAGTTGATACACAGATTGGTCAGCTAGCAGCAGGAATCCCCAGACAGTCGGGTGCGCTCCCTGGATCTTCAGAACCAAATCCTAAGGGAAAGACTGGACACATCGCTGCTGTAAAACTCAGAAGCGGCCATCAATTGCAAGAGACAGAGGCCAGAAAGCAGCAGAACAACGGAGAACAGCTGGTCGACCGGAGCCTAGTCGATCTCGAGGACGGCCAACTCGACCTCGAGGAGAAGCTTCAGAAACCTTCGTCTGCGCCGAACAGAAACTCGACTCCACCCAACCTGGTCGAGATCGACAAGGGCCTAGTCGATGTCAAGGAGCCCTTAGTCGACAGAGAACAGCCTGCAGCATCTCCGACATCTGTTCTGGCGCCGAATCAGAAAAAGAAGCTGTCTTTCCCCACAAAATCTCTAAAGGACCCGGCAGAGAAAACGTTTCAGCGCTTCATCAAGATGCTTCAGAAGATCAACGTTACCATCCCCTTCACAGAAGCTCTCAATGAAATACCATCTTATGTCAAGTTCCTGAAGGAGATTCTGAGCAAAAAGCGATCGATGGCTGAAATTACAGAGGAGTGCAGTCATCTGGACATACTGGAGAAGAGGTCGGATCCAGGTAAGTTTGCTATAACTATTGGGTTTGGTCCATACAAAATTAATGCTTTATGTGATCTTGGAGCTAGTGTGAGTATAATGCCTTTAACGATTTGGTCCAAGATTAAGATAGGTGCCCTAGAGCCTGTGGATGCTAGACTTTACATGGCCAACAACACAGTGGTCATTCCAACAGGCATGGTGGACAATGTGCCAGTACAAGTAGGTAAATTCTTTGTCCCTGCTGATTTTCTAGTTGTTGATATGCAAGAAGATCATGCTTGTCCAATTATTCTAGGAAGACCCTTCTTGGCGACGGTGGATGCCAACATAAGCGTAAGGAAAGGAGTGCTCACCTTCAACATCAGCGATGAGGTAATTGAGTATTCCTTTAATAAAACTGAAAGGCATACATGTCCAATGGAAGAGGTCAAATCTATCTCAGCTGGCTACATTACCTGCGGGGAACCCAAGGTCAGAAATATGACCCCTGAGGAGTTGGAAAAGAGGGACATGGAGGCCCAGGTGGAGGAGATCATGGCAATCCTCAAAGAAAACACAGAGAATCCGATCGACACAGACCAAGGTAAGTCGTTATGGATTAATTATTTTTCGGATGCCGTGACAGGAACAAGTATGGGGTCAAGATCGACCAAGGCTCCTCGACATCGAGTACCATAGTCGATCTCGACCAAACCAAGGAGCCTCCACCAGCACCAGCCTCGTCGAGTAGGCAGACGGAAGCAGAACCCTACTCGATCTCGAGTAGGCTACTCGAGATCGACCACCACTCGGCCAACTCGACTCCGCCTTTCTCGACACTGACGACTCCAGAACCAGAACCCTTGTCGATCTCGAGTACGCTACTCGATGTCGACCAACTTCAGCATCCTCGGGCACCGTCTTCCTCGACACAGACTCCACCAGACGGACCATCCTCGTATATCTCGACTAAGCTTGTCGAGATCGACCACCATCCGGCTCCACCAGATTCTTCCTCCTCGACGCTGGAGCCACCAGGAGCGGAGCCCTACTCGATATCGAGTAGCCTACTCGATATCGACAAGACCTGTCCTTCGTCAACTTCCGCATCCTCGAGCAGACCACCACCAGGACCTGAAACCTCGTCGAGATCGACTAGCCCTAGTCGAGATCGACCAAACACAGTGGTTCCCGATTCCGTCTCTGCGAAGGTAAGCCAAGGTATGGATCTTTCTTCTCCTATTTCCATTAAAGATCTATCTATACATGGGAGAGGTTTGCCTTGGTATGTGCGCTTATGTAGGATTTCCAATGATGAGCCCAAGGAGTATGAAATTGGGGACAAGCTCTATGTCTCTAAATCAAAAGATCATTGGTTCCCTAACAAAATCAACAAGAAGCGGATGGGACCTTTCGTGGTAAACAAGATCCATTCTGGAGGATTGCAGCTGATGGACAAGAATGGAGTCTTATTTGAGGCCCAAGCTACATGGGCCTTGCAGATGCCACCTTGAGCTAAATGGAAAAGTCGGCCTAGCGACTATAAAATCTAGAGCTTGTACATAGACTTTTTAGGACATTCTTTTTGGACTTTGTTTTGTTTTTGGTTTTTAACACTTTTAGTCTTTCTATTGTGGGTATATGTCTTCCATACTTTTCAGGTCCATGGATAGAACCAAGCAATATTCATACTCGGCCCATGCGGTTCTTCCATTCGAAATTTAGAGGCCTTGCACACTTGTCTAGTAAGTTTCTTTCTTTACCCTTGTTTTTTTTTATACAGTGAGGACACTGTAATCTTTAAGTATGGGGTGGGGGAAGGGCTTACTTTGTGCATATTTGATCATATTTGACATTATGTGTGCATATTTAGAGTTTATTTCTTGAATTGCTTATACATGGCTATTTTGGAATGCATTATTGATTGATGTGCTTATATGCATGTTTTCCAAAATTTGAGAAAAATGACCCCCATTGAAAATTTTTGAATAACTGTCATGGAAGCTTTAATTGAACTCGACGATGCAAAATAGGATTCATTAGAGATATAGCATGAAATTTCCTAGTAAAGGGAAGTCACAATGAAGTGCATATTTTCTTGAAAACCATGAAAGGAGGTAAAATTTGAAGTTGCTTTTGACATATTGCATGATAAGATGACGGAGGACTTTATATTTCCATATAATGCTCATTGTTTATAATCCTAGCCTTACCTATGCTTATGTATTACACAAAAGCCATAATATGCCTTATTTCAAATATTGCTCCACATGATCTAAATATTTCCATTCTTTACCTTATCCGTGGATTATGTTGAGAATGATGTTACATTATGGAGATATTATATGGTGTTGTTTTTATCATTATTTGAGTTTGGCTGGAAATTGTTTGAATTATATGGAAAATTTAATGAGTGAAAGAAAATCCAATCACCTCAGGAGATAAAGGTAGATTGACCCTGCTCTCTGAGATAATAGTTTGGAGAGATGGGACACATTGTGAGGAGTCCAAAGCACTAAGTATCCGGGGCCATTCATGACACCCATGTTTGCGACTCGCGAGAAGGCAGTGCTGAGGTTAGAGAGGTAAAAGCATTGTGATTGATCAAAAACATTATGAAAGGTGATGAACGTTATGAAGAAGGAATGTGGTTGAGAAAGTTTGGAAATACTCCATCAAAAACACCACATTGCCAAAAAATTGCCCACCTTGTGCCTTTTACCAATCTACTCCTTATTTGAGCTTAAATTAAAGTCCTCTTGATTATTAATGCTTTGTCACATAAAAATTATTTGTGCATAACCCTCCTTTTGTGAGTAGATGTTGCTTTTGTATATTTGCACATGCATGGATCTGTGACACTAGTACCTTTTCAAGGATGGTAATTGATTGCAGAGACATATGAGAATGAATCTAATATGTTGAGAGGTTCGATTTCTTCCCCTGAATGACAAATAAAAGTATTGCTTGAGGACAAGCAAGCTTAAGTATGGGGTGTTTGTTGTGAGCTGAATTTGCCATGTTTTACACTTAAGTTAATATCGATTTTTGCATACATTTCATGCATTTGGGCTAAGACAGTACAGAATCTATGTGGTTTATGGTTATTTGCCAAATTATGGAATCTACACCAGTTTCTGTTTAAATCGCAGAATTCAAGGCGTTTTACAGCAATTCTAAGAAAGGTCGGAAAAGCTCGGAAATCCACTACAGATGTCCAAGGTCAAAACAGCAGCAGAACCAGTCGAATCGAGCTAAGAACCCAAGCTACTCGATCTCGAGTAGCCCTTACTCGATCTCGACGAGTATGTCCGAGCACAGCCTTGTCGACCAGGAGCAACGTCGAGAGCCAGACCAACCAAGCTCCGGAACCTCTACTCGATCTCGACAAACCCTAGTCGAGATCGACGAAGCCCAGTGCCACACCCGGAGTCGACGAGGAGAAGCCGAGGATGAGAAGCCGAGCACATCTCTACTCGATCTCGACAAACCCTAGTCGAGATCGACGAGCCAAAGCCCAGATCCATGCCTGTCGAGTAGAGCCGCCGAGGAAGCCTAGTCGCCAAGACCAGTCTACTCGAGATCGACTAGGTGTACTCGAGGTCGACAAGCGCCAGGAACCCATGTCCGAGCCACGTCGAACAGAGCCACCCGAGAAGTCCAGTCGACGATGAGTCCTGGTCGATATCGACTAGCCTTTGTCGATATCGAGTAGCCCAGTTTCCGCGGACGAGTCGATTTGAGCAGTCCGAGTAGACTTGGAATCCTTGGGCACGAAGAAATCCGAGAAAGAAAGCCGAAGATCTATCCATTTTGATCAATTCTATCCATGGAAGGAAATCTATCAACACATGAAAACTTACCTAGTTTAGATTTATCTTTCTCTTTAAAGATTTATTTCCTTATGCAATTTATTTATCTTTAAGCTTTAAGTAGATATAGATAGATGATTATTTCCTTGATTAGCGGGGTTTGATCACTATAAATAAAGCCCTAGGGGCTCAGTTTTATTCATTCAATTTCAGAGAGAATTAGTTAGTTACATAAAGAGAAGGAGAAGAGATTGTAAGTTTGAGTTTATTTTATGCAAGTTATTTTTCATCAATCAATGTCTGTTATTGCGATGAGGCGTGAGTAGTCCACCCACTTCTGGGGCTGGGGTGAGCCCGACGGTGGCCATGTGAGGTGATGCGATAAAGGTCAGATTTTGTTATGCGATTCGTCTTCTATCCCTATGAGCATGATTCTTTTGCGAGAGTTGAAGGTGATCCTTGTTTGTATTATTGAAGCGAAAGTGATCTTAATGCAACTTGGATTAATTATGTGAAAAGGGTTAGTAACAATTAGGGTTTATGCGAAAGCCTCTATTTGCCTATTTGTTAATAACGAAAGTTATTTGATGAAAAACATGATCTTTTATGCCTTTATGTGTTACTTTGCATGGTTATCGTTGTGGTGTTGATACCCTGGTCTTGGGAGTCTTTTATATATTGATTTATTTCG
Source organism: Persicaria tinctoria (assembly GCA_037127255.1). Classification (NCBI taxonomy): domain Eukaryota; kingdom Viridiplantae; phylum Streptophyta; class Magnoliopsida; order Caryophyllales; family Polygonaceae; genus Persicaria; species Persicaria tinctoria. Next base: position 62,420,952 of record JBANSL010000008.1, on the reverse strand, counting down.
TTGAATTTCTGAGTTCTGTGTTCGAAATTTGCAATTTACGTTTTCTGTCTTCTAGTCGATACAGAGTGGTTCTTGTCGAGATCGAGTAGGATGTAGTCGATCTCGAGTACGGTCTGTCTATCTCGAGTTGAGTTTATGTTCTGTTGTCGATTTTTCAAGTTTCTGTCTTTGCTGTCTCTAGTCGATCTCGAGTAGCTTCTACTCGATATCGAGTCCGCTCGTCTAGGTCGAGTTGGTTGCCTGTCTTCTGTTTTCTGTTTTCTGTTGTCGACTGACTGTTGTCGACCTGCCTTTGTCGATCTCGAGTGGCTTTAGTCGAGATTGAGTAGCCTCTGCCTTTGCTTTTATTTGTTGCTTTGCTTTAATTTCTGCTTTGCTTTGTCTTTTCTGTCTTCGTTTAGTTCATTGCTTTTGTTTGTTATTTTCTGTTTTATTTCTGTTTCTTTCCTTGTTTCTGTGTTTCTGTCTTTTCTGCTGCTTTGTCTGTGAGATTTACAGCTACTTGAGAACCGCTGACCCGCTTCCTCGTGGATTCGATCCTGACTTCCCATTACTGCATTGGAGGAGTCTTGTATTTATTTGCGTGTGCCTGAATCTGGTTTGATCTATTTTGTTATATTTCATACTTGACTTCCTCCTCTCGTCAGGAGACAACAAGAAAAAATTACTACAGAAACAATCAGAAGCATCCAACCACAAATCATTGTAGAGGAAAACCAACAACTCATAAAACATCCAACAAATTTAGAAATTAAAAACACACTACTTAGCATGGCAGAGGATAAATCGTCGGGACCTGATGGCTTCCCGCCAGAATTTTATCTAAATTACTGGAATATTGTGGGTAATTCCTTCTGTAAAACAATTAAATCCTTTTTCCACTCTGGTAGCATCCTAAAACAAATAAATCAAACCTTTATCGCCTTAATTCATAAAGTAGAAGATCCACAAAATATCAATAACTACAGACCTATAAGCCTCTGTAACACAATTTACAAAGTAATACTAAAATTCTAGAAAATAGAATTAAACAATTTCTTCCGAAAATAATAAACCCCTTCCAAGGTGCCTTTGTAGAAGGAAGATCAATACAAGATAACACCTTAATCGCTCATGAAGTATTTCATACATTTAATAAACAAAAAGACAAAAAAGGATGGATGGCATTAAAACTAGACATGGAAAAAGCATATGACAAGATTAACTGGTCATATATAGAAGCGGTTCTAAAAAAGATGGGTTTCCACCCAATATGGATCAACTGGACAATGAAATGCATTACTACCACTACCTTTTCAGTTCTGGTCAACAATACGGCCGGTAACCAATTCAAACCAAATAGAGGAATTAGACAAGGTGATCATTTAGCCCCTTACATATTTGTAATAGTAATGGAAAGTCTTGCAAGAGAATTACACCATGAGGCAATAAAGGAAGATGCCTTAATAGGCATCAAACTAACTAAGCAAGGAACACTGATACCCTTTCTTACATTTGCAGATGACACCATAATTTTCTCCAAAGCATCTCACATGAGCTTGCATACTATTCAAAACTCCCTAAATAATTTTGCGAACATATCTGGATTAACTATAAACTACAACAAAAGCTCTATCCAATTCTAAAAAAATGTTAGTTCAACACTAGCTACATCCCTAGCATCTCAAATGGGTATCCCCATCTCGAAAACAATTGAGAAATATCTCGGAATACCCCTAGTCAATGGTAGGGTTAAAAATTGCGTCTTCGAAGACGCATTACAAACTCTAAAAAAACAACTCTCTAAATGGAAATCCTCCTCCATATCTCAAGCGGGAAGAACCATATTAATCCAATCTAATCTCAGCTCAAAGACAAATTATCTTATGCAGAACTTTCTTCTTCCAAAAGGAATACTTAACCAAATAGATCAAATTAACATGAATTTCTTCTGGAACAAATTACAGTCTGAAAGATATACACCGCTCATAAGTTGGGATTCAATATGTAAAAATAAAAATGAAGGAGGACTAGGAATCAGAAAAGCAGAATCGTTAAACGAAGGTTTGCAGATGAAGCTTCTTTGGAAAATTTATACAGACAATTCTAATATGTGGGTAAAAATAATAAAAGAAAAATACTTACATACAATGGATATAAATGAAAGGGATAATCAAAATACATCTTAGCAATTTGGGAGACTTTTATCCCTAAGGGAAAAATTCAAACTTGGAATCAAATGGCTTATTGGCAATGGAAACCAAATAAATGTTTGGAGGGACCCATGGCTAGATGGAATCAGCCTAAGTCAATACCAAAGTTCGGAAGATACAAATCTTAAAGTTTCCTAGTTAATAAACAACCAGAAGCAATGGAACCTAACAATCCTACAACGATTGTTCCCAAGTCATATTATTGATCAGATCATACAAATTAAAATACCCACTTGGGATACCAGTGACAAATTAGTTTGGAAACTCGAAAAGGATGGTAGGTTTTCAACCAAATATACTACCCTTATCAATCATAATACTAATAATAGAAATATGGAAAATTGCAAATGGATATGGAAACTTGATATACCACCGAGGATCAAAAACCTTATATGGAAGATAATGATAGATGGATTACCTACCACCCAGAGATTAAACAAACATTATAATAGAGTCCCAGCACAATGCTCACTTTGTAATAGTGAAGATGAGAATGCTACCCACTTATTCATCAATTGCAGCTTTGCTAGACAACTCATCCAAAGCTATGAAAATGCAAGTGGGAAAAAACTAATTCTTAGAGAAGATTACAATGAAGATATTAAGGACATCCTTCAGTTCAAAAAAAAAAATCAGCAATAAAAGAATTAGGATTTATATGGCAAGCAATTTGGGACTCCAGAAATAATTACATATTTAAAAATAAAAATCTCAATTCAACAATCAATATAGCCTTTGAGATAATCTCAAACATAAAATTATGGAACTCGCAAATAGAAGTGGAAAACAAGTCTACCACTCGAAGCACTAATAGGAATAAGATTAAGTGGACTAAACCACCGAGCAATATATATAAAATTAATATAGATGGCTCGGTTAAGCCCACGGGCTCTTGCCAAGTGGGAGGAGTCATTCGTGACTCAGAGAGCGGTCTACTAGATGTATTCTTTCAAAATACATCAAGAGGTACGATTTTACAGACAGAGGCAGAAGCAATCATTGTAGGCATCCAGCATGCAAGAAGTAAAGGGATCCGGAAGGCTATCATTGAAAGTGATAATCAGACTATCATCAAAGCTATAAGCAAGGAGATCATTACTCCATGGGAAGTCATCCATCAAGTTGAGAAGATCATCATTATGGCTCAAGAGTTCGAGTTTATACAATTTCAACATTGTTATAGAGAAGTCAACCATGTAGCTGACTTTGTAGCTAGAAAAGGTATCGATTGTATTAGATCTATATCTCCTCTTACTAAAGAGTTGTACACTATCATTCTAAGGGATGATCCTGGTTGTTTGTTACGACCTTCGTAGCAAACTCCAACTGTTTGCATATTGTAAAAAGAAATGTCTAGGGGCCTTGGAGCAGATGATGATATGCAGCTACAATTTGGAAATGGTGTTAATTGAAGAAGATCGGATTAATTGTATATATATAAAAAAAAAATTACACTTATTGCTCAGTAATTATTCGTTACTATAATTGTCATTATGAGTAGTTACATGGCTATTATTCGTAGATATTGTAAAATCTTAATGTTTCTAACTTCTGATTATTCGGTAGTATTGAGAGATTATTCGTTGGAATAAAATTATTCGGTGGTATTAGACGATTATTCGTTAGAATAAAATTTACATTATTTTACACTATTTGTACAAATAATTATGAATAAATAGACGAATAATTTTTGTGTACACGATAAGGCATGTGTACACCGGAACCAACCTCGTGTAAAATATACATTCGAATAACAAATTCGGACCATTGAATTAACAAAATCAACAAGTGAAATTAAAAATAACTTTTGATTATTCGGTGATATTTAAAGAATATTCGTTGCAATGAAATTATTCGGTGGTATCAGGCGATTATTCGTTAGAATAATTTTTTTTTTACACTATTTGTACATACGAATAATTACATAATTATACACGAATAATTATGAATAAATAGATGAATAATTTTTTATGTATACGATATGATTGTGTACACCGGAACCAACCTCATGTAAAATATACATCCCAATAATAAATCCTATACACATAAATAATCTCTACAAAAATTAAAACCTGAAAATATTTTTTTTTACCAACCTATGATTAAATCCATATTATTACTGTAATTTTTTAAAAATAAGAATTCTACCCACCTAGGCTAGATCGAGCTGTTAGTTTGGATGAAGAACTGGTTGACTAGTGTCCTCCCTTAATTGACCGAAAATTAAGGTGTTGATAGACTACAAGACGCTCTGGGCCAATTTTTTTAAATCTAAAAAAGGAATAAATATTGTCCTTCCCTTTTTAAATATTTTTAAAGCAAGCAATTGAGTCTCACGTAAGTTTGTGGAAAGTTAATGAAATCGTAGTGTGGGCCCTGTCAATTTTTTGTTTAATTTTTATTTAGTTTCCATTTAATCGCATCCGTTAATTTATCTCATCTCACGGCTATTATTTGCTCATAAATTACATGGTAACCTCTGCTTACACACGATCTATCATCTATATATATATATATATAACTCTAAGTATAACTCCATTGAAAAATAATGGCAATCATCTGTTAGATAAGTAAGCCTTGTTTAACCATTTTAGAATAGTTCAACTGGAAAGGACTTGCAGGTAGTACCCAAAGGTTCCCGATTCGAACCCCAGATGACTGCTCTTTATTTACCGAATTCAAGAAATAAGCCTTGTTTGGTTGAACATAGGAAGTAACTTCCCATGAAGTATTCTTCATAACTGGGAAGTTACTTCCCATGAATTACAGTTCCTACGAATTTAAAAAATTTGTTTGGTAACATTATAAGTGTGAAGATTCCAAGTTCCCTTTGCAATGCTGCACAACACAGCTGATCCTTGAGCAAAATAAATGCTCTCTTCAATACCCTGTCATTCAATGAACTTAGAGCAAGCAAAATAGCAAAAACGGTAGAGTCATAAAGCTGCCTTTGATGATCCCAAAACCCTACATTCCATCAGGTGACAGCTCGGGCTTATATAGTACCTGGAGCTCACCGATCACATGTTGGTCATACCTTGGAGGCTTATTACAATATTGTCCGGAATGAGGCAAGAAAATTACAGGAATGACATCAAGCTAAGAAGAACATAAAGCTAAATAAAGATGTTGTAAAACATTGTAAATGCAAGAGATGCAATAGCTTATTCTTCATATCCCCTCCTCAAGTTGGACATGTGTCAAAGCCAACAAGTCCCAACTTGCAAGAGAAGAAAATGTGAGGTTTCTCTCCAAGAGGCTTTGTAAAGATGTCTGCCAATTGAATTCCTGTTCTCACATGTTGAGGATGCACAAATCCAGTCAACAAATATTGTCTGATGAAGTGGCAGTCTATTTTAAGGTGTTTATTTCTCTCATGAAACACCACGTTCTCAGCAATGTGAATTGCTGCTTTATTATCACAATAAAGAGGTATTGGCAATGGAACTGTAATCTTCAATGTACTGAGCACTCCTTCAATCCAAATCAACTCACTTGTAGTGACTGACATACTCCTATATCCTGCTTCTGCAGAGGACTTTGAAACTGTTGTCTGCTTCTTAGTCTTCCAAGATACCAGTGCATCACCCACAAATGCACAATATCCAGTCAAAGATTTGGCTCTGAATTGGCATGTTCCCCACTATGCATCACAGTAAGTTGAGATGGAAAGATTTGAATGAACGGGATAATTAAGACCAACACCAATGGTCCGTTTTAAGTATCTCACAACATGAAGTGCAACTTCATAGTGAGGTTGCCTCGGTTCTGACATAAACTGACTCAAATGCTGCACACAACATATGGTATATCTGTCTAGTGAGGTTCAAAAACAACAATCTCCCAACAAGCCTTATGTATACCTCAGCATCATCTAGCAATCTCCCTGTGTCAATGGACAACTTCAATCCCTTTTGCATTGGAAAAGGGGCAGGCTTACATTTAGACATGTTACAATCAGTTATAATGTCTAAGACATATTTCCTCTAATGCAAATGAGCTCCTGATGCATCTCTCGGAATTTCAAGCCCTAAAAAATATCTTGCCAATCCCATATCTTTGATGGTAAATTTAGCATGGAGTGCTTTCTTAGTCTCATCAATCACCTGATCATCATCCCCAGTAAGCAACACATCATCTACATATACCAGGGCAACCACAATGCCACCACTCACATGCCTCACAAACAGTGAGTAATCTTCTATGCTTTTCTCATATTCCATACTGGTCAAGAATTTACACAGTTCAAGATTCCATTGCCTAGAAGCCTGCTTTAATCCATAAATGGACTTGTTCAGTTTGCATACCTTATTTGATTCTCCATTGCCATACCCATCGGGGGGTTTCCTGTATACTTCTTCCTCTAAATAACCATGCAAGAAGGCATTGTTTATATCCAATTGGTGTAAAGGCCATTGTTTTGCAGTAGCAATGGCAAACAAAATTCTCACAGTACTGAACTTGGCTACTGGAGAAAAGGTATGTTTGTAATCCTTCCTTTTGATCCGATTATAACCCTTTGCCACCAATCTAGCCTTGAACACCAATCTAGCCTTGAACCTTTCAACTATTCCATCTGGCTTATACTTTACTTTGTACACCCATTTACTCTCAATTGCCTTCTTTCCTGGTAGAAGCTCAGTCATTTCCCAGGTTTTGTTTTCTTCTAAGGCCTTTATCTCATGCTTCATTGCCTCAATCCAATGGTCATGCTTAACAACTTGACCATAATGTGAAGGTTCATAAACATTTTCCATACAGACAAATGAGTTCACATATCCTGGCTCGAAATTCAGTGTAGGATCTAAGCAAGTAGCTAAAAATGATTGAGACATTGAGTTATTCCTTCTCTGGCCATGAATGACAAAATCATTTAATCTTATAGGCTGCACAATCTGCCTTGAAGATCTTCTTAAAGGAGGAAACTCTTCATGATCATCTAACATTTCTTGAGATATCCCATGGACCTTGCTAGACTGACTCCTTGAGAAAGAATCAACTACATATTCATTACTGTCAACATGAATATCCTCATTTCCTCCCTGCATACTCCCAGCTTAAGGTGTTGCAATCTGTGATCTTGATATCACTGGTTGCACAAAATTGTTCTCATCATGTTCAGGATTTACAAGTGGCAATTCATATGTTACTTCATCTTTACAATTTTCTTTTTCTGTCACAGATTCCTTGAAGGGATAAACATTCTCATTGAATGTAACATCACGACTAACAAATGATGTTTTTCCATCAATATCCCACAATATGTAGGCCTTTTGGCCATGTGGGTAACTGAGCAAAACACATTTTATAGCTTTCACTCCCATCTTATCTTTATTTGAATGGCCCACTAGGCATAACATAGACATCCTATGACTCACAGTTCATCATAGGATGTTTTCTTACTGAATAACTTCTCAAATGGTGTCTTCCAACCCAAGATCTCTGTAGGCAGCTTGTTTATAACATGAGTTCCTGCCAAGATACATTCACCCCAAAATCTTACAGGCAAAGATGCATGAATTCTCATAGATCTTACAGCCTCAACCAAGTGCCTATGCTTTCTTTCAACTCTCCCATTCTGATGTGGAGTGTAAGGAACTGATATGTGATGCAAAATGCCTCTCTCAGCAAAGTACCATTCACACTGCCTTGATGTGAATGCGGTCCCATTATCAGTTCTTATACACTTGATTGAAGCACCATACTGATTCTCAGCATACACTACAAATTCTGTAATAGTCTTGTACACCTGCAATTTATTCTTAAGCAAGAAGGTCCATGTTACTCTTGTGCAATCATCAAGCACTGTCAAGAAATAACTGAACCCATTGTAAGTTGGAGTCCTATAAGGACCCCATAGATCCATATGTATCAAATCAAAAGGCCTCTCTGCCATATTTAAACTTCTTTCAAAAGGCAATCTGTGGTACTTGCATAAAGCACAAGTCTCACATTGAAAACTACTCATATCTGTCTCATTCAAATTACTCAAATGCTTCATTTTTTAAATGGAGCTATGACCAAGTATAGCATGTGTAATACTTAAAGTACTACTAACTTTATTACAAAACACTGCATGAAATAAACACCTATTCTGATCTTGACTCTTCTTTGCCCATCATTTCCAATCCTTACCTTGCTCATCTGACAAGATTTTGTACAGTCCATGTTTTCTTCTCCCATACAGCAACACTCTTTTAGTTCCATGGTCTTGGATACAACATGAAGAGTGTGTAAATATTGCTATCAACTTTTCATTATCATCTAGCAGCTTCCCAACTAAGAGCAAATTATGTTTAAATCCTGGTACCAAGAGCACGTACCCCATTTAGATAAATAGCTTCTGTTAACTGCAGTTTTCCCATTTCATTGATTGTTTTCACTTATCCATCAGGCAACTCTATCAAAACTGGCTTATCAAGTCTGATCTTATCAAGCAAATTATGATCACAAGACATCATGTGGTCACTTGCTCCTGTGTCAACTATCCATTCTAATTCTGACTCTTTACTACAACTTAAATCATGAAGAGAAGTAGAAACTTTACCTGCAAAGTTGGCATATGCATTCTCACTGGAAATTTTGCCCTTCATTCTCTTCATGACTTCTTGAAAGACTGCATTGACCATAGCATTATCCATTTGTCCATCAACTCCATTTCTGTCATTTCCCTCAAGATCATCAAGAGGAGTTCCCATCATGGAATTCCCAATAGATCCTGCAGCATTGGCTGAGCTTCTCCCACTTGCAGTTCCTTTCTGGGTGTCCTTCAATGCCTTAAACCAGTCTGGTACCCCGTGCAATTTGAAGCATTGATCTGTAGTATACCCTCTATAATTGCAATGTGTACATTTCTGCTCATACTTAAGCCTTTTTAACTCCTTCCATTCCTTCTTCTGAGACTGAACACTTGAAAAACTTGAAGAAAAAGTTGGTTGAGTCTTGTATGTGCTTTTAGAGGCTATATAATCACTAGCATCCATGGTGTTTCCTTGAGTTATTCCAGCTGCATCTGATCCTCTCTCTACCTGTTGCAAAATGAAATAAGCTTTTTTTATAGTTGGGAGAGGATCCATAACTAATATCTGATTCTTGCCCCTTCATAATTCTCATTAAGACTTGCCAATAGCTGCGTAACCTTGGTCCTTGACTCAATCTCAGCCACTTTTCTCTTGAGATCACATGTGCACTGTTTCATTGCTCCACAAGAACACTCAGGGATTCTTTCCAGTAGTTGCAACTCGTCCTATAGCTTCTTGAGAGCATTATACACCTCTCCTAAGCTCATGCTACCATGATGTATATTATTCAGGTTTCTTCTGATTTGAAAAATCAAGGGTGCATTTGTCTGCCCATACCTTTCCAAAATATCATCCCACAGCTGCTTTGTTGAATCCATAAACAAGAATCCCTCTGCAATGTTCTTGCTTATCGAATTCCAAATCTAGCATCTGACCATGAAATCCACTCTTATCCATCTCTGCAAATTAATATTATCATCATCTGGTTTCACACACTGTCCAGTAATGAATCCCAGTTTGCACTTGGCACCCAAGGCCATTGTGACTCCTCTACTCCAGGTCATGTAATTAGTCCCATCAAATGGTATTCCTATCAACTGTGCACCCGGATGATCTGAATGAGATAAGTAAAGAGGGCCACTGAGATTACCTTGAGTGATTGTATCAGTCCCGGAGTTGCCTCCCTGATTAGAACCTGAGTTGTTTCCTTCAGCGGACATCTTCCATTCTTTCTTTGTTGTAACGGAAATCAATAGATCTGCACCTGCAGCTCTGATACCATGTGCAAATTCCAAGTTCCCTTTGCAATGCTGCACAACACAACTGATCCTTGAGCAAAATAAATGCTCTCTTCAATACCCTGTCATTCAATGAACTTAGAGCAAACAAAATACCAAAAACAGCAAAGCCATAAAGCTGCATTTGATGATCCCAAAACTCTACATTCCATCAGGTGACAACTTAGGCTTATATAGTACCAGGAGCTCACTGATCACGTGCTGGTCATGCCTTGGAGGCTTATTACAATATTGTCCGGAATGAGGCAAGAAAATTACAAGAATGACAACAAGCTAGGAAGTAACATAAAGCTAAATAAAGATGATGTAAAACATTGTAAATGCAAGAGATGTAATAGCTTATTCTTCATAATAAGAGGTAAGGAATTTAAATGGGGAAAGTTAAATTTTTTCATATAGAAAACGGTGAAATTGCAACTTACCTACTCTCTCATAGGTAAGTAGATTTTCCCCATTTTGTAGGAATTGGAATTCCCGAGAAGTCAAATCCAGTATTAAAAAATGCAACCAAACACCTATATTGTTAACCAAATGAGCTCATAGTAGTAGTCATATGTGTGTTTATTCGTCTTGGATTCAATAGAGTTGTTTAAGTAATGTTACCAAACAAGTTTACCCTAAAAAGTTTTAAATAAAAAAGAAAATAGTTGGAGATGACTAGGGTACGTCATGGAAAGATACCCGCTTTACATGCGGAATGTCTTGGTCTTCTGTCTCGACATCTGAAAGTTTCGAAGCGGAGTTTTCTCATCTTGAAATGGAGGTTCACAGTTAATCAGGTTGCACACAGATTGGCGCATCTGGGTCTTTCGACAACTATAATTCATGACTAACCTTTAGTTGAGATCGAAGACTTTGTCTGTCAAGATGCTCTTGGACGATGGATCAACCGTGGTTGATTACCTCCAAATCCTGGCCTTATATTGTATTAAAAAAAATTACATTTCACGACTTAGATTCTCTAATTCTACCGCCAAACTCCACCTAATCCCACTACATGGGATATGTTTAGATCGAGCTAAATTGAGATGCGTAATTAGTGTGCTCCAAATCCAATTTCATCAATTGCATAAACAACAGACACTATCATTTCCCACTTCCGCAGGTTTTCCGTTTGCGTGCTTTTTATTCCAGTGTCGGTCGTTTGGATCCAAGATAGACGGTACCAATGGTATTAAAATCGAGATTCTACATCAGATCGGTAAAAAGTTGTAAAGATTGGATAGTAGAATCGAAACGTAGGATCGTAAGATCCCACCGCATGGATGATTTTTTTAAAATGCTTTATGTATTTTTTTTTAAATAAACTAATTTAATATAGATTAACTAAATATATTATAAATTTCTTAGAGTTTGTAAAAATTAGAAATTTCTTATAACAAATATTTTATAGGATCTTTAGAATCGCAAAAAAAAAAGATCGAGATCGTTTTTCTATTTTTGGAGTGGAGGATAGTTGGAATTGTAGGATCGAATCGAGATTTTAACATCATTGGACGGTACACTAAAGGTCTGTTTGGAATTTTGGATTTGCCATGCATGAATTAGTGGGGAATTTTGGATTTGCCATGCATGAATTAGTCCATCTCATGATTTCTTCAAAAAAAAATTCAAAATCAGAATATAAATTTCATATTTTATAAATTATTTTTATTCAAACTCTAATAATTTTTCAATTCTGAAGATTTGAAAAATCATTTAGTTAGATATTTTATATAGTTTTTATCATTCTAAAAAAATGTGTGTGAATACTAAATGATATATTTTGCCGAACAGAGAGAGTAGTATGTATTATAATGCAATATTGTATATTATAAGTTATAATTCATGCTTATCCAAACATACCCTAACATGTTTACTGTTCTCACACACACACACAAGGTAAGGTTTTGAGATGTGGGGAAAAAAGCTCTGGGTGCGACATGATTACATTGTGATCCATAGAATGCCTCAATTGTGCCACCTTGTTCACTTTGCGGAACACATGAGTGTAGGAGGACCACTCAAAGTGTCGGGGAAAATGTAGAATATTCATGACGATCATCTCAATATTCGAAGCTCTTCCACTTGTGAGAGACGGGAATTGATGAGAGAAAGGCTACCATCTTCAATGTTAATGCTAATTAATACTCCCTCCGTCCAACAATACATGGACTTTTAGATGTAAATTTTTGTCCAACAATAGATGGTCTTTTAGGTTTTCTAGGTAAAAAGTTATAATGATTTGTATTAGTTTGTGTGTTGTTGACTTTTTAAAATAATTTGATTGGTTAAAATGTGTAGTGAGTGTTAAAAAATAATAAAATTTATGAAAAAGTTAGTGCAATGATGATGTTTTTTTTAATGTAAGGTGTTTTATTAAAACTTGTGCAAAATGCTAAAAGGCAATGTATTTTTGGACGGAGGGAGTATATGCGAATTGCTAACCTCAATCCTGCGCTTGTGAGGCGAGAACAAATATCAACCACGTCAAGAGGGTGCCCCGTGTTGCTTTTGTTCTTGTTGTTATTAACTATGATCGGCCTTCACACCAAAGATCACCAAAGGAACCAAGTTTGGTTTGGTTTTCGCGAAAGTTAAGCTTTGTAAAGGAAAAACCTTCAGTCTTCACGCTCACACTCTGCACAAAGTCGAGCTGACCCTACGTCTCACGGTCTCGCTAGTAGCCACTAGCCAGCGCCCGACTCTCTTGTCGTCGCCAATTGCCACCCGCCAACCGTACCGCCCATCGCCACTGGCCAACCATATGCATATATATCTCGCTTCACTATCTTTTCATATTTCTTTTATGTATAATTTAATATTTATTCAAAGGTAATATTTCAATTCCAGATTCCATATGCATCTCTCTCTTTTCAGATCGAAAAATCGATCCAAACAATCCATAGATCGAAAAACCTAGGATCATATATCCCGATCCCGGTTCGATCTGCAGCCCATATCCGTGTTTGGTCCATTGGTCTTGGACCAGGCCAAAATTTCTGGTTCAATCCGATCCGATCCAAATTGGAAGCCCTATTTGTCGCAAATAACTCTCTTATTTCCTATTGTTATCGTTGAAAGTGATCTTCTTCCTTATAGTCCAAATGCCCCGCCAAAGAGTTGCTAAGGTTGATTTTTGTGTTTATATATTCAGTCTCTCAATGATGTCGTCATTTGTAATTTGTCTAATGGTATGATCAATTGAGGTTGTGGCCCTAACGTTGTTCATTGCGTTTTTGTCAGTTATGGGAAATAATTGTAATGTGTATGGATGCTCCTCATAAATAAGTGTGGCTTCTTCATCGGATTGGTTGCAGAAGCTACCATGTAGACAGGTCCGTGCCAAAGGGGTGTGCAGGTGGACCGGCTGAACAGGGCCCCCAAATTTAAAGGGTCCAATTTCGTTTTAGTTTTATGTTATAAAAAAAGTTGTCTCAATATAAACATGTAAATGTATGTGGTCCACTGGTTGACTATGTTTCATAACTTTCTCCCCTTTGTTAATTTTTAAGTATATCACTATCTAGTTTTCATTTTTTAATTCTTAATATTCAAACGGACCCTTTTTTCAAGAAAATTTCATCTTTTCATTTATTTGTTTACTAATTCAAATTGTTTTTTTTTAATTATTAAATTTTTTTTATCTCTTTTTTTTTTTTAAAAAAGGTACAAAACTATTGTTTGGAGAAATCAATGGACTTTCCACCAATAGAATTTGTTTTAACATATTATGAATGTCATATAATTTTTTTCTTAAAATCATATTTATGTGTTTTAAAGAATCATTCATAACCATTTTATATTTAAAAGAATGTTCAAAACTTCAAATTTTCAAGTTATTCCTATTTTGACTAATTTAATCTAAATAAGTTCTTTAACACAATATATGAATAAGGTCTAATTATTTTTAGCACAGTGCCCCTAAAAGGATCAACACGACCTTGAATGTAGAGGAACTACAACACCTTTTTTAGTCAATATCACTTTTGTTGGGTTACCGTTCATTACAAGTTTTCAAAAGAAATGTTTAAGGTTAATTTGGGAGACACACCATTCCCTAGATCCGGACAATATCACTCTCTTGTGCTCGCTGGTTCCATGTGATTTTTCAAGGGTCGTAGATGTTGTGAAACCATACTTGCCCACCAGTAAAGTCGATCTTTGATCTCTGTCATAAGTAGCCTGGTATTTATGATTTTTTGTACTATGCTTGCTAGCAATAGTTGGTTTAGTTTGCCACTTTCCCGCTGTTTATCAGGTCTAATGTATTGATAGATTCTTTTTTTGTTTAATTCATCAACTGTTGTGCTCAACAAGAGGTGGTCTATTCATTTTCCTTCACTTGTCCGTATATCTTTCCAGATATGGATTTTTTTTTACCATTTTCAATTTTCTAGATCAATCCATAAATAAAATCATCTTTTATTTTTATGACTTTTGTCCATTAACATGAAGCATTTTTTTTTTTTTTATGTATTCCCTTGGGGGTTGATGTATATATTATTCTCCGTGCCTAATTGAACAACCCGTTAATTTATTGCCTAAATTTTTTATCTATATCTATTTTTGTATTTTTCGTTCATGGGTCCAAATATTTTCACATTTACTGATTTTCAATACTGAATAGACAGTGACACGAAAATTGGGTATGCTTTTGCAACAACACCTAACATCTCCAAGTGCCAACCTCTCGCACCATGAGACATGAGTAGAGGGACGCCTACTTTGCATGTGCCCGAACCAGTGGAGCTATTTTATCTCCAATTTTAGCTACTCCCCCTCTCATCCAAATGGCTTTATTTCCATGCTTACCCAATCTCGTATGCCTCCACATCTAACACAACTTCCTCATCTCTACGACCAATATCATCTGCTCCCAACCAGACACGGATCTAGGGGTGGGCTGAGCTTTGCTGCAGCTCACCCCAAAAATTTAGAACATATAACAATAATAGTAAGATTATAACATAAAGAGAGTGTAGTCCAGTTGGTTGTTGGTACAACTCCAATACGGATGTTTTGAAAGCCCACGCAGGTTCGATTCCCCCTGCCAACCCCACATCCTTTTTATTTTTCTTTTCATTTGTCTTCAGTAATCAGTAGGTTTTATATATACTCGGTATGTTTTTAAAAATTTGTCTTAAAAATATTGTTCATTGTCTATTTTTTTTTATATCTTTATTAGTTTTTTTAGGTGTGTATATATGTAAATGTGATATTAATAACTTTTAAAATTTTAGCCTTTTTATTTTTCTTTTCATTTGTCTTCAGTAAATCAGTAGGTTTCATATATATTTTAAAAAATTTGTCTTACAAATATTGTTCATTGTCTATTTTTTTTATATCTTTATTAGTTTTTTAGGTGTGTATATATGTAAATGTGATATTAATAACTTTTAAAATTTTGTTAAATGTATAAGACGATTTCAGCCCATCCCAAAATTAATTTCTGGTTCCGTGCCTGCTCCCAACTATTCGTAATTGACTAGCACTCTATATACATCAACGTTGAATGAACAACCACCTTTTTTTTTATCGTTAAGGACTGCATCCCTCCATTTCTCAAATATATTTGTACATATATTTCACACAAACGTTCGGCCCATGAATTCTTAGATCTATACGGCACATGTGACAATATGGGCCGGCCCAGTACGGAAACTGATCCAAAAAACCTAATGGGCTAGGGTGTAATGACGAAAAAGCCCCTGGCGACCTTCATATAAAAAACCAGGAACAGCACGTTGCAGTGGTTGCGCCGGGTTTCTCAAGGAGAGGAGAGGAGACGAGAGGAGAGAAAAGGAGAGGAGAAAGAGAGAGAGAGAAGTGCTCTGCTTGAACTTCCATATGTCTCATACGTGCGCGTAACGTTCGATCTCATTGCTCCTTTTTTTAATCAGCAAGAATTAATCCAAAATATCTCGATTTATATCCCATAAATTCCAGAGCCCATTCCGATCTTCCCCTGAATTTCTCAAGTTAGGGTTAGTGGGTGAGGATTTCTCTCCTTCAATTGTTTTCCCACCCGCGTCGTCCATTTATCCCCAAATTTACTTTAGTTGTACAAACTACACAAAAATTTCAATCTCTAGGGTCCTTGTTTCCTCGATCGCATTATACACTCAAGGGAGAGTTTTCTTCGCTTCTAATTTTTCAGTTTGTAGATTTTCTAATACTTTCTTGAAAAATACAAAAAACGGAAAGGTGTTTTGTTTTGCTATCTGCCGTTGGTTTGTGGAGTAGAATTGCTGCTTTTATTTTCTTGATTAGGTTAGAATTCGGAGGAGGATCGGTATTTGTTTTTGATCGGAGAAATGGATAAGAAGAAGGTCGCTGTCCCACTCGTCTGCCACGGCCATTCCCGGCCAGTTGTCGATCTGTTTTACAGTCCAGTTACGCCGGATGGGTTCTTTTTTATCAGTGCTAGTAAAGGTACGAGATTTTGTAGTTTCAGCTCTGGAATTTGGCGACTATACTTAATTAATGGGTTGGGGTGATTTAGTAGTTGCAGATATGTATCCTATTATTTCCAGTGTTCTTGCATTTTGTTTGCAGTTTCGCAATTTGACCTAAACTGTGCAGTCGTTCTTTCAAGAATGTGGAAATTTTGACTTTTGATTACTGGGAAGGCATTGCCCATTTACTTGATTTCTGCTTGCAATCACCTTATTTTGCTTTGTTTGATGTGTTCATCAGTAATTTTGCCTAAATCAGTTTCATTGCCTAGAGTCAGTTATGGAGATGGTTGTAAAAAATTGATAGATCATGTATTCTGTTTGAGGCTTCTGAAATCACTGAATCACCTATTCTTAGTTCTGGGTAATGAACGGCAATCTGGTGTTGTATACTGCCAGTTTGGAAACTTGGCTCAATTTGTTCGTGCAAACTTGAAAGTGGTCAAAATGGTTACTAATAATATTGCTGCCACTTATCATTTTGTTGTCCATATCTTGTAGATTCCAATCCAATGCTTAGAAATGGAGAAACTGGCGACTGGATTGGAACCTTTGAAGGGCATAAAGGAGCCGTTTGGAGCTGTTGCTTGGACACTAATGCTATGCATGCTGCAACTGGTTCTGCAGATTTCACAGCGTGAGTTGTTGGGACAAGTTGTTTGAAAGCATATAAATTGAAGAAATAAGCACATTCATGCACGCCATTACTTTTGGACTTTGGTGTTTTGTCCCTTTGTCTTTGCTTCTCTGCCTTGCTTTATTTCAGGCTATTAGGCTATTATTCTGCTTCTTACTGTTACCTGTGGTTCTTGTATCCTATTGTTTTGGGTCTATGAGAAACACTCTCTCGACTTGGTCGGGAAAAAAGTGCGTACATCCTGACCTGACCTCTAGACCCTTTATAATTGCTGGATATATTGGATTGTTGTTGTTGTTATGCACACCATTACTTTTAATATAAGCCAAAAGACAATTTCTATTGTAATATTATTTTTTCAGCATTTATGCTATACAACAAGTTATTTTTTTTATACGGTAAGTTATTTAATTTTCTTTGTATGCATGTAAACATGTTTAGGTTTGGCAAATGGAAATTAGTAAAATGAGGGCCACATTTAGAACCATGTGAACTCAAGGATAGATATGATCAAATATTGGATTAGTTATAGATCAGCATGGACATATTTTGTTCATTTTAGTAATGTTAAAAATGTTATTGTCTTACAGGAGAGTATGGGATGCCATCACTGGGGACGAGCTGCACTCTTTTGAGCACAAGCACATTGTTCGGGCATGTTCGTATTCAGAGGTAGGATTAGCACATGTTTTCTATGGCTTAATTTGGAGGAATGAACGTACTTGAATATGTGATGCCTTATGTGTGAATAGAGGTTGGTGTTTTATATGGCCTTATTTATAGTCTTGATGGAAGAACAATCTGGTACAAAAAGGTTTAGAAACAAGTTTTTATTTGAACTATTTGGAAACAAGAGGTAGATCGACACACTCATTTGTTATGTAATATTGTCAAAGGATGGAATTGTCTCGAATTATAGATAGATGAAAAGAAATATATTCAGTCATATTGTAACATCCGTTTTTGAAATCTATTGCCAATTTTTTTTACATTAGATTATTTATTTTTATCATAACCTATTTGTTTGAATAAATGGGAAATTATAGAATGCATACTTCTAATTTTTGATGGAACATTATAATTAATTAAATAAATATTATTCTGATTGTTTTAAAGAAGTTATCATTTCAGCCAATTTACTTTTTTTTTTTAAATCTTAAAGACTTAATCATTACAGTATTATGTTAAATTTAAATCTTACATAAAGTAGTTTTAATTAGTTGAAATTACTTAAACATTCCAAATAAATTTTCTGATCGATGACTTAATCATTATCATGTTCGTATTCAGAGGTAGGATTAGCACATGTTTTTATCAGCTGCACAATCTGACAGATAATGGCCTAATGGGATCAATAGGCCTCAAGGAATGTGATTTGACTTATTGTTTATGTTGTATTTGTGGTTTTTTTAAGTTGTTCCTTTTATTGATTGAACTCAGCTTTTGGCATTTTAACAAAAGTGCAATTAAAAAATAATTTTAAAAAGATGATGGATAATCATTCGCTTCTTACTGAACCATTAAGTTCTGATGAGACTAGTGCTGATTTGGAGTGCAAGTTCCAGTGACCTTTGCTTATTATCCATTGTTCACAAAACTATGCAGGATACTCATCTTCTTTTGACTGGAGGGATGGAAAAGATTCTTCGAATTTATGATCTGAATCGTCCTGATGCACCTCCAAGAGAAGTGGATAAATCTCCTGGTTCAGTCAGAACACTTACATGGCTTCACAGTGATCAGACCATACTAAGCACCTGCACTGATATGGGTGGAGTAAGGTATTAGGAGCCAATTCTAGAAAATATTAAGGCTGCAGTCACATTTTTTTGTGCTTATTTCAAGACTCCTGCCTCTATTTATAAGTAGTCCTTTTGATGATCATGAATGAACCCATCCAATCTATCATCTATCATCACCTTTTAAAATGCTTACATTAACGTGTGCAATGCAACAATAATTGTCAGGGTTGAAGCATATCATGCATTTATGTCATGTTAATGATTGACCTAATGCTTGCTGGTTGTGATTTTGACATGGCAGATTATGGGATGTTAGAAGTGGTCAAATTGTTCGTACACTAGAGACCAAATCGTCCGTTACTAGTGCAGAAGTGAGTCAAGATGGTCGCTACATAACAACTGCTGATGGCACTAGTGTCAAGTTCTGGGATGCTAATCAGTAAGTTTTGGGCCATTATTCATTATTCGGCTTCTTTCTTCTTCTTTTTTCCCCCTCGAGTACAATGATTAAGGATCCTTCTATATTTATGCAGCTTTGGATTGGTGAAGAGCTATGAGATGCCATGCACTGTAGAATCAGCTTCATTGGAGCCAAAATATGGGTGCAAGTTCGTTGCTGGAGGAGAAGATATGTGGGTTCGTGTATTTGATTTCCATACCGGTGAAGAGTTAGGTATGCACAAGTAAAAAATGAACTCTAATTAAAGTAAATGAACCTCAAATAACTATATATATATAATTCATCATACCTTTCCTTGAAGTTTGCTCGATGTGATTTAACAATAAAGTACTCGTTATATCTCTGCACTAACCATCAAACTTCTTTGGCTTTTCTAGGGGCTTGTAAGTGCAATTTTATGGCATGACTTTTGTTAAATATTTTCAAGATATTTGAGAATTTATCTTGAGATGTTCTCTATTTAGAACCCACGTATAAGTTGCTGACCAGTTCATTATACTGTTGGCTTTTCTAGGGGCTTGTAATTGCAATTTTATGGCATGACTTTTATTAAATATTTTCAATATATTTGACAATTTATCTTGAGATGTTCTCTATGTAGAACCCACGTATAAGTTGCTGACCAGTTCATTATACTGTTTGTTGGCCCTGATCGGCATGAAAAGTTATTTCCTATATATTTCTAGTTCTTGCAATATCTGTTTGATGTAAGATTGAATTAATTTCTAGTTAGTGTATTTAACAATTGTTGAGATAACATATGTCGTTGTGGTAGGTAAAAGTATTTCTAGAACTTGTTCACTTCTAGAGCTTGGTTTTCTCTAAAATCCAATCCTCCCACGAGCAAACTTAATTTAAGCCTAGGTTCTTTAAAAGCTGGGGTCCAACTAGCCACTTGACTTTTTTAAATGAAGCAGAAGCCATTTACCTGTATGGGTTCTCTGGTCCATAATTTTGGTTCATGTAATGTACAAATCACTCTCATTGCCCAGGAAATCAGTTTTTGAATCCATGGAAGCAGCTTTTACTTATTTTAATTGTGGATCTGAGTGTCCTTGCTGGTCAACCATAGTTTTTCTAGCTTTTAGTGCATCAATCTTTGCATCCACTTGCATGGACTTCAAAAGCATAAGCTGCATTTGTTGATTTATCATGTATCAGTTTGACAACTTGTAATTGCTCTACAGCTTGCAACAAGGGTCACCATGGTCCTGTCCACTGTGTGCGCTTCTCTCCTGGAGGGGAGTCCTATGCCTCTGGGTCTGAGGACGGAACGATTAGAATATGGCAAACAGGTCCCTTAACTAGTGAGCCAACCGACTCTTCTGCGGCTACTACTGGGTCCAGCACAAACACAAAGGCTGCTGCCCAAGATATATCTCGCAAGATTGAGGGTATCCGCATTTCTGATGACGGGAAGGCCAAGGCAAAAGAAGAAGCTGTGAACGCGTAAAGAGGAGACGAGATTGTGTGTTTCTCCCCCATGTTTTTGTTATTGTGTGGTCTGATACGACACTCCACATAATTGGTAACATCAAAATATAGAATCCTAGACAAATGATGTGCCGAACAATTCTTTTGGATTTTGTTTTTGGAATGGTTGCCTGCTCTCCTGCCCTTAGTGCGATGCCATGATCAGGTTATGTGGGTCCCAAAAGCTGCCCTTGGTTTGGGTCGGCTTGACCGAGGTCTGGGTTAATGTTTGTGCTTATGATTTTGTCAGCCCATGGGAGTATTAGTAAGCATTTCAAGCTTCTCTGATCTTAATAGCTGGTGGATTGTGTGTAATGGTTGTTAAAATGACTTTTGTTTTGTTGCAAATAATGATATAAAGCCCTGTTTAGACAGTTTCTTGGCTATGTCTTCGTCTTATCTGTAATGTTGGAAATAATATATTCGTCCGACAGTTTCTTGATTGTGAACTCCAAACATTGATCCAAGTTGTCGCTCGTAAAAAGCTTGGTGCCTTAAACATCAATACGGGGGAACCTCAAATCCATTAGCGGATTCCAGGTTCCCCATGTGGTTCTGATTTGACTTCACAGGCGGACACATAGCCCGTTTTACTTGGATAAATACGAATTCACACTCTTCTTGAAGCTGATCAACTTATGCAACCTCATCGGATTGGAGTAAAAGCTGCAATATCTATACTATAATTTCAACAATGCATTGCTAGATTTTCAGTCTCTCTGTGTACGACTCTCATTTCGTAAACTGCATAAGAATAGAGATGAAATAAGTGTTTTAAAATCGTCAAGTGACTCTAGGCAATGGGCTTGCTCTTACAATACATTCCACACACGCCTGAGAGGCTAAAACATCTCAATTCTAAGAATGTACACACATTGTGTGAATGATGAAACAAAGTCTAAAGCATAAAAGATTAATGTAACTAAAGCCATCAAGCTGAAAAGATTGGATCATTAGGGAGTTGTTCAAGCATAATATCGCCTTAAAAGTAAGTAACATAAGAGGGGAGAAGAGCAAGATAGGTGGCTTACTGAACTCATCTCTTTTGTCGCACCCAAAGGATAGGGAAAACCAACAAGAGGGATCCTTTTGGTTCATTTCAAAAATGTTATTCGCATTATGCTTGAAGTTGTTGAACATGTGATCATGTATCTCTTCGGGAGTCCTGCTTATCTTGTGATGGGAGCGCCATCTTAATTATAGGGCTCCAACTGCCTCGTTCGATTCCAAGTCTTTCGTTGTGGGTGTGACCGTCATTTCTTCCAAAACAGGAGACCCCTGTCTACATAAAAATGGAGAATAGAGTTCACTAACCCAAATCCCCACCTATTTTGCAAAAAATGCCCCTAATCTGTAGAATTTGCAAGACTAACCCGAACTCTAAAAAAATTGCAAAAAACCGTCGGTGCCCCAACCAATTAAAGTTGGAAAAAAGGAAAGAAAAAGAAAGATAACTGCATTTAATGCAGGTTAAAGCAGAAGTCAAAAAGAGGGGGGAGGCTTTAACAGTTGCAAAACAAAATGGGTTGAAGCGGTTGGACCCAAGCCCACTTTCACATATTTGAGCGATTGAGAAAGAAGAGAAGAGAGGGCTAAACAATAGATTAGTATAACAGACAAGTAAGGAATTGATCCACAAAGAAGATTGATTCGCAGTTCTTATGACCATTTCTCAAGCAAATAACAATAAGGTTTTAGCAAACAATTAAAATAAGCAAATATGCAAAAGGACTAATTATTGCAAAGTAATAATGTTTGGGGCTCATGATTCTCGGATTGATTTCACTGTTATTCTTAAGCTATGCCGACTTGTCTAAATTAGATTGGTTATAACACACAATCACTTACATTCAAATGTGACACCACAATGAACAACATAAAGATCCAAGTACTTAAGACCAATTAGCAATATCAATTCAATGCAATTAGAACGTACAAAAGGTTGTCAATCTTTAACCCTAATCTCATCGAAACCAATATAAACCAATCGTTATCATCCTACATAGACAATTGATCACATCACTAAATCAACTACCCTTGCTCGTTACAAAGAAACCAATCAATGAAAGGAATCACTAGCAAATATGCAGTTTCTGTCTAGATAATCAATCATAGAGAGAACATGTGCAAATACTAAATCAATGAAGAACAAAGATGGTAAATAAACTTATGCATAACAAATTGAAATCAAATCCTCATAATTCATTCAACCATGTCTTCGAATCACATGCGAAACTATGAGTTCAGCAACTCATAGCTAAAGTATCTCTCTAAATAATAATAAACTCACATCTCTCTACCACCACACGACTGAAATGAATGGAAAATAACCTAAATAGAGTCGTGCCAAAACTAGGCAAATAATAATAATAATAATAATAATAATAATAATAATAATAATAACAACACGGAGTACGTAAATAGTGACGCATGTACGTTTTCCTAAAACGGGAGAAATTGAGAAATAAGAATAAGACTATTGTTAAATATTGTATGTTACTTTTTTAATATATACTGGACTTCGTTAGACCTTACATCATTGTATATATTTTTAGGAAAGTTGGTTTCAACTTTCAAACAATCCATATATATAGGTTTGTCAACTGGGACAGATTAGGAAATTATTTTCAAGAATCAAACTTTACAAATTTAGACACGTACACTCTTTTTAATTTTCAGGTAATCTTAGTTGGAGAATTTTGCTCAAATATTTATTTAAAAAGTCTAATTAGGTAAATGTTCACATTAAAATGGATATTTAAAAAATGTCACATTAAAATGGATATTTAAAAAATGTCAATTTTATTTTCATAATACTCTAACTACCCCTATTTTAATTAAACATCAATGAATTGCCTAAAAGCCTTTATCTCAAATTCTACCGCCTATCTCCGTCCTCTCTCTCCAGCACGATCATGATGTCTCCATCTCCTCTAGTTTTCTCCTTCTCGGATATGATGCCTCTGCCGATGAGGTCGCTTGTACGTATGATGGAGGAGACACCGACAAGGACGATTTCGTCAAGCTCCAGGAGTTCACTGATTTTTGCTCCCCAAGGTCAAAGATGACGAAACCGGCCTCAAAAGGACAACAACACAACCACATCTCCGCCGCCGAGTAGCACAAGGTCCGGACTAGGCTCGGTGAGCGCTGCACCGCCCACGATTGCACCAAGATGATCCAGACCGTCGATGTCGGTGCATCGAAACCCTCGCTCTCCCAATCAAGGTTCCGAAGCAGATTGAAGGTTGCCGAGAGGTTCAATTGATTATGAAACAAAGGGATTAGGCTCCTTCAGCAAGAGATCAAGATCGCGCAGAAGGTTTTGGCGGATTGGTTATGTTCTCTGCGGATCCAGAAAAAGGAGCTGATTTGGCGTTGAAGCTACATCTGAGGTGCGAATCTCTCCGTCTATCTTCTTAAATCGTTTTTTAGCTTTCGTTTGATTTCTAGTTTGTACATCGTTGATCGTTGTTAACTACCAGTCTAATTTCTAGCAGTTTACATTTGCACATCCAATCGTATTACTGCTTTATCTTATTAAATGATTTAAAAAATTTGTATTGTATCCCTTATTAAATGATTAAAAAAAACACTTTTGATACTAACTTCGAGGCTATTAGGCGTTTTTCTAGTAGTCTCCGCAACAGGTTGAGTCGTTGTGGAATCCATCATCTTCTTTGAGACGTTTTAAAGGTTGTGGCAGTGTACTCAATATATTCTGCAACTTAACGCGAAATTGATTCCGCAACTTGGTGCAGAATAGATTATGCCACAAGTAGCGGAATATCATAATATACTGCCTCCCTTCGGGGCTAGTTTGTTCCAAAATTCGCCCTATTCTGCAACTTTTTTGAAGAGTCTATAAGGCGATGAATAATACTCTAGAGGGGGGGGGTGAATAGAGTATGGACGATTTTCGCAACAATAGAAATTTACTGCAACTTGTCAAGACCTTGATATAGGCTATCAGAACTTGACAAGGTAAAATCGAATATGACAAAGTAAATGCGGAATATAAAAGATGAACACACGAATTGTTAACGAGGTTCGGCACCAACTTGCCTACGTCCCCGCCTAGGATTATCCAATCCGTAGGATTCAAACACTTCTTATTTCACTTCCTTTGAGCCTAGAACTTCCTAGAGAAACTTCCCTTTCTCTATACAAAGCCTCACCGCTTCTATTCTAGCTCTCAAACTTACAAGTGAAATAAAAGCTCACACCACACACCAAGTGTGTTTTGATCGAGTATGAAAAACTCTAAGTGTAAAACAAATGACTTGTACAATAAGCGCTAGTGTTTCTCTCAACTCTTAACCAATGATCACCACTTTAAGCTTTATGAGAATGTAGGAGAAACTTGACGAATGCTTTAAGATGCTATGAATGCTTGCGTGATTGCTTGTTTTTTTTCATCCTTCTTAGCTTTCGTCCTTTTATAGTTGGAACCGTTGTAGAGCTTTCTTGGAGGGAGAGCCGTTTGAAATTCAAATCCTTTCCAAAGTATTTGAATTCCTTCCAAAAATAGATCCTTGTGTGTCTTCCAAGATGTTCTTTAGACTTTCTTTTCGACCAAGCAAGATCAGCCATGGATCAATTCTTTCCTTGTATAAAAAGGTGAAATCAAGAAAGAATATACAAAATGTATCTAGTACATAAAATGGGTTAGATGAGATATTCATATATAAACCGATAAAGCCCAAGTCTCATCACATAGCCCAATATACAGTCCATTGTAATTTAGGCCCAAAAAATATTGGCCTCGATTTCTTTCCTGTAAACGAACAAGTTGTACTAGACAAATGCATAAGTGATCAAAACATTTTAGTCTGGGTTTCAAGGCCTTGAAACCCAGCCTTTTTGTCTTTCATCATCCTTTAGATCACCTGCACGTTAGTTCTCAAGATCTTACAATCAAGGTGGAGTCTTCAATCTCCCCCTTGATGGAAGACAAAACCTGTGTCAATATTCATAACATATTTCCAGCAATCATAAGCATATTATAATATAGGCATAAAATGTTTGGATCATCTAAGTTTTAAAAAAACGACAAGCACTTAACCAACTAGTGCAAAAACGCAGGGCAACCAAAACATTCTCCCCCTTTTTGTCTTCCAACAAAAGGGCAGAGAGGTGAAAATGTTTAAACCACCAACAAAACACAACCAAAGTACCAGCAGTTTTAAAATACGAGCAGCAAAAGATGAGTTTTCAGAGAGAGAGAAAAGAGAGTGGGAGATCAAGGCCTTGAGTCAGAATCCCCATCTGCAGCCTTCTTCTTCTTGCCTTTAAGAGCCTTCTTGCCTTTCTTAGCAGAAGAGGGTCCAGCATCAGAGGAAGTACCAGGGGCGCCAGGAGCATCAGGGTCTTCAGGAGGGCAAATTCCAGCTCCTTCTTCAACCCATTCGCCAAAGGTGGGGTACTGCTTGTTGGGTGGAAGGTATTTCCTTCGAACCTCATCTCTGCACTTCTTCCTCCACCTTGCAAGAGCATCTCTGGTGACCTTGTCCCTTTCCTTTTCTGCAAGCTGTTTCTGACGCTCCACATCCCTGTATTTCTTAACCACACCATATTGCTCAACTGTGAGAATGGTGGGTTCACTATGTGTGGGGCGCAGGATGGGGCGTTTCTTCACTTGATTTTCACAGTTGAGGATTACATTCCCAGTCTTCTCACGCACATTGTCGTAGGTTTCTTGCTCCAGAGGCGTGATAGAGCCTGTAGCAGTGTAGGTGAGAGCATTGAGGAGCATCATCTGATCAAGCTTGCAGTTCACCACAGAGAGGAGCTCATGAGTCTGGTCCTGGCGAATCACCACATCTGACCACATCCTACTCAGATCAAACCTAAGGTCTTGAATCTCAGTCTCCACAACAGCCAACCTATCCTCACTTAAATTAGGTTCAGCAACCTGTTTTCCCTTTGAATCCTTCCTCAGAAACCATTGCCCCCTCAGATTTTTGGCAATGCCCAATCTGTCTAAGCAGCCCTCATCAACAATCCCACTATAGGTTTGCTTTTCTTCTCCTGATGTGTCGATGTCAAAGGCTTCAAAGATTTTGGGCAAAAGGTTTGCATAGGGTAAAGGCATAGGTCGAGAGGAGGAGGAGACATGGGTCATGTAGTCGAGGATAAGTTTGGGTAAATTGGGCTCGTAACCGTTCATGATTAGGAAGAGGATCTCGAGAAGATTCTCGGTCACCAATTCCCTGGAGTGGATGCGAGGGAAGATACAGCGAGCCAGAATGGTGAAGATGAGCTTGGCTTGAAGGTTTAGGACAGTGTGAGTGGGTTTGAGGTTGGATGAAGATCCAAGGCCTTGAGATTTTAGGAAGAATTCTTCTCGTGCTCGAGAGAGACACTCAAATCGGCTTGGGAATTCTTTTGTGGGGATCTCAGTGGGAAGATCAAGAATGATAGCAAGGCTTTCAGGAGAGAGGCGAATTCGGGTGTTCTTGACCTTCGAGACTAGGGTTAGGGTTCCATTCACACGATGAACAGTAAGGTTGGCGTAGAAGAGTCTGGTGAGTCGGGGATAGGCAAAATTGCCAGGGTTGAGCAAGGTCCAGAAACAGGTAGATTTGAGGAGGGAAATGCAGGGTAAGGGCATGGATTGTAGGAGGTTGAAATCGACAGCATCACAGAAGCATAAGCGACGGTTGCAGAAGTCCTGAATCCAAGACTCCTCAACCTCTTTGTTGCAAAACCAACTTGGGGAAATGATAGAGGGTACCTGAGGAGGACGAGCAGAGGTTGTAGACGCTGAAGCTTTGCCTTTGGATTTCCTGACCAGAGGTGGTGGAGAAGGGGATCTCTCGCAGGAATCCTCTGAGTGTTCTTCAACATCCTCCATAACTTGCTTCCCCTTGTTTGCTGGCATCTTGTACCTCTTGGCAGAAGGTGCTGGAGACGGAGATGCTGAGGAGCGCTTTGATCCCGCCATTTTTGTTACAGAAACAGAGAGAGAGAGAGAGAGAGCTTTTGGGATTTTGAGAGAGAGAGCGAATGAACACAGAGAGAGTGGGTGGATTAGACCGAGGGGAGGGAGAGATTAAAAAGCAAATAATCTGGAAACTGAATCGACTCCCCAGTTTTTCAATTAGGCAAGTACAGATTCATTAACTCACTTGAATAGTAAGTAATGATGATCTGATTTCTCTAAACCCAAAGTGTCACATCCACTTGCAAGAATTAAAGAGATTAGGAATATTTTTAAAATGGGAACCAAAAAATGTGAGAATCAATTTTTGAAAGGGGTAAAAGATATCAAGAAAAACTCAGAACATTAAAAGATACTCTTATTGAACATCCATAAGATATTAACAAGAGTTTGATCCAAAATAATTTCATTCGAATGATCATCCAGAAACCTTATGAAGTCAAGGTCTTGAGATTTCATTTGAATTCATGACTTTCAAATAAGAAGCAATTGCTCCCCCTAAGAAAGTGCTTCCTTATTAAGCATACCCAACTCCAATCTAATAAAATTGAAACGATCTTCAGGGAGTGGTTTAGTAAAGATATCAGCTAACTGAAAGTCAGTGGATATGAAGGATATAGATACATCACCTTTCTCCACATGATCTCTTATAAAATGGTGTCTCACATCAATGTGCTTGGTTCTCGAATGCTGCACTGGATTTTTAGTGATTGAAATAGCACTAGTATTATCACACAAAATAGGAATACCTTTAAGATCAATTCCAAGGTCTCTGAGTTGTTGTGCTATCCAAAGAATCTGAGAGCAACATGCACCAGCAGCAATGTACTCGGCTTCTGCAGTTGATAAGGCTACTGAATTCTGTTTCTTAGAGTGCCAACTTATCAAGGATGATCCTAGGAGTTGGCAACAACCAGAAGTGCTTTTTCTATCAACTTTGTATCCTGCAAAATCTGCATCTGAGTAGCCTTTTAAAAGAAAGTTACTTAGTTTGGGATACCATAGCCCAAGGTCTTGAGATCCATTTAGGTATCTGAAGATCCTTTTTACAGCAATAAGATGAGATTCTTTAGGGTCACTTTGGAATCGAGCACACATACAGACATTGAACATTATGTCAGGTCTACTAGCAGTAAGGTATAGGAGTGAACCAATCATACATCTGTACTCTTTTTGATTCACATTCTTACCATTCTTATCTTGATCAAGAGAGAGAGTGGAACTCATAGGGGTCTTTGCTACCTTTGATTGTTCCATTTTGTATTTCTTTAGTAGATCCCTGGTATATTTCCCTTGATTCAAAAAGATACCCTTACTCGTTTGAAGGACTTGTAAGCCAAGGAAGAAGTTTAATTCTCCCATGAGACTCATTTCGAATTCCCTGCACATGATTTCAGAAAACTCCTTGCAAAGGGAATCATTAGTAGCACCAAATAGTATATCATCTACATATATTTGAACAATCAAGAGATCATTTCCACGAGTTTTGATGAAGAGGGTTTTATCGATCAATCCTCTTTGAAAACCATTTTCAAGAAGGTATTTGGACAATCTTTCATACCAAGCTCTTGGGGCTTGTTTGAGACCATAGAGAGCTTTGTCCAATTTATACACATGATTAGGAAATTCTTCACTTTCAAAGCCTGGTGGTTGGGCAACATAAACCTCTTCTTCTAAGAACCCGTTTAGGAATGCACATTTGACATCCATTTGAAATAGCTTGATACCCATGAAAGATGCAAAAGCAAGTAATATACGTATAGCTTCTAACCTTGCTACAGGAGCAAATGTCTCCTCGTAGTCTATACCTTCTTCTTGATTGTATCCTTGAGCAACAAGTCTTGCTTTGTTTCGAATGATCTTTCCTGCTTCATCCAGTTTATTTCGGAACACCCATCTAGTTCCTATGACTGATTGGTGTTGTGGTCTGGGTTGAAGAGTCCATACCTTGTTCCTTTCAAACTCATTTAGCTCATTTTGCATGGCAGTGATCCAATCCGAGTCCTTGAGTGCTTCAGCTGGGGTCTTTGGTTCTATAAGAGAAACAAAAGCATAAAAGGCACAGAGATTCTTTAATCTAGATCGAGTTTGTACCCCAGAGGATGGATCTGATATGATATCTTGAGCTGAGTGTGAAGAGGCATGTTTGAATTTTCGTAGCTTTGGACCCTGATTGTTTGAACTAGTAGCAGGTCTCTCTTCAAGGTCTTGAGAGATAGTTTGAGTGTTGGATTCTTCAATGACTGAGTCCTGATCCTGTAATCCCTTCTCAAGGTCTTGAGATAGCTCGTTGATGTCTTGGATTTGCTCTTGCATGTTTCTTTCTTGGTCTTGCTTGTTTTCGGCCTTGTCCTCTTCTTCTCCATCCGAATCATGATGATTTAGATTGAGATCTGCAAAACCTTCACTCAGCACACCATTGTTGCTTTCGTCGAATACCACATGGATACTCTCCTCAACAATTTTGGTGCGCTTGTTATAAACTCTATAAGCTTTGCTAGTAGCCGAATATCCAAGAAAGATACCTTCATCACTACGTGCGTCAAATTTTCCAAGATTATCTTTGCCATTGTTATGAACAAAGCAAGTGCATCCAAAAGGTTTGAAGTAGGAAATGCTAGGCTTTCTTCCTTTGAAAAGTTCATAGGGAGTCTTTTTCAAAATAGGACGAATTAAGCATCGATTCAAAATGTAATTGGCTGTATTAACAGCCTCAGCCCAGTAGATTTTTGGCAAACCATTTTCCAAAAGCATTGTTCTAGACATGTCCTCCAAAGTGCGGTTCTTTCGTTCCACAACTCCGTTTTGTTGAGGAGTTCTAAGTGCTGAAAAGTTGTGAGAAATTCCATACTTAGCACAGAACAAATCAAACTTAAGTTGATCAAATTCTCTACCATGATCACTCCTAATGGAGACAATAGGTATGTTTTTCAAGGTCTGCAACTCTTTGCAGAGTTTAGAAAACTCAAGCAAAGCCTCTGATTTTTCTCTTAAAAAGGAGATCCATGTAAAACGAGAGAAATCATCAATAATAACCAGGATGTATTGTTTGCCCTTTGGAGATTTGACTCGCATAGGTCCACACAAGTCCATATGTAACAATTCAAGAGGACGAGAGGAACTTACAACCTTTTTAGGTTTGAAGGAACTTCGTGTCTGTTTGCCTCTTGTGCATGCATTGCATAGATCTTCTTTCTTGAAGTTTAGATCAGGCAAGCCTCTCACAAGATCTCTTGTTTTGAGTTTATTGAGGGTATGCATGCTTACATGACCTAGTCTTCTATGCCATAGGCTGGGGTCTTCTGTCAAGACCTTGAGACACTTGAGTTTCGTACCTGTAATATGATTAGTATTTACAGCGTAAGTGTTATTGTGCCTATGAGCAGTGAGAATTAGATCATCAGTCTCTTCATTCCTGACTTCACACTTGTGTTTGTCAAAGCCAACCTTGTTTCCTTTGTCACACAGCTGAGAAACACTTAAAAGGTTATACTTTAATCCATCAACAAGATAAACATCCTTAATGCAACTTTCTGAATTGCCAATATTACCAATACCAATAATGTTGCACTTCCCTTTATCACCAAGAGTAATTGTTCCAGTGGTTTGTTCCTTAAGATCTTGAAATAGTGATTTCTTTCCACTCATGTGTCGTGAGCATCCACTGTCCATTATCCATTTTGGCTCTTTGCTCTTGATGATACCCTGCAATACCAACATCAACCTTTCCGGCTAGACCAATACATAGTTTTAGATTCATAATGAGGATAGACCATGTTGGGTAGTCTTGTCCCTTTAGGAACCCAAACTTGTTTTATCTGTTCATTAAGTCGAACTGGAAAAGTATTTCTAATGATGTAGGGATCCTTTCTCCTATATGGACAGGTTTCTCTAACATGCCCTTTCTTACAACAATGAAAGCAAGTAGGTGAACGCCAATAGCCTTTAGCTTCGACAAAAGTGGTAGTAGGTTTCTTTGAAAAGTTCTTGTTGTATCCAATACCACTTCTATTAACCGAGAGTTGTTGTTCACCCAACATCTTATCAAGATTAGCTTTAGATCTGGTGAATTGAATGAGTGAAGTTTGCTGGTCTTGACACTTGTCGGATAGCTTTGCCTTCTCTTTCTCTAAATCCTCATTACGATTCTTTAAAGAGGAGAGGCTTTGCCTGAGATCAGAGTTTTCTGAGCTCAAGGTCTTGACTTTAATGTCAAGGGCTGTCCGAGATGTCTCAAGATTTTTCATTTCCAGCGACATATCACTGATGCATTTCTGTTGATCTATCAGTTTTTCTTTCAAGATGTTGATTTCACTGTTGTAGGCATCTTCATTAGAAATCAAATTTCTTAGGACTTCAGAAAGAACATCGGGAGGACTAGACATTAGATTTCTTACCACTTGTTCAAGGTCTTGAGTCTGTGATCCTTCGTGTTCGGCCATAAGACAGAGATTAGCCTGTTCTTTTTCGGTGTCTGATTCACATGATGAATCTGAGTCACTCCAGGTTGCAAGCATAGCCTTTTTCTTTTGTTCATATTTCTTGAACTTATTTCTTTTCTTCATAGGGCACTCCTTTACGAGATGATCTATCTCTCCACACTCAAAACATGTTAGCACTTTTGGCTTCTTTGACATGTTGGGAGACTTGCTTTTGAATCTAGATGAATCAGTATTTTCTCGGTTGGAGAATTGCTTTTTCATCTTCAGAATTCGAGCTAATCCTCTTGTGATGAGAGCAAAGAGATCATCTTCGTCGTCTGATTCATCACTCTCAGATTGTGAGTGATCTTTCTTTGCTTTGAGAGCAAGGTTCTTTGTTGTTGAGGGTAATTCTCCATCTTCCTCGTTTAATATCATCTCATGAGTGATAAGTTTTCCGAGAAGATCATCTAATGGAAGTGTAGAAAGATCTTGAGCTTCCTCAATTGCAGTAACCTTGGGACCCCACTTGGTTTTCGGAAGGCTCCTTAGAACCTTTCGAACCTTTTCTGGGTTGGAGAAGGTTTTCCCAAGTGAGTCGAGGTTGTTAACAATTTGAGTGAATCTCGTGAACATCTTCTTTACTGTCTCATCAGGATTCATCTTGAAAAGTTCGTATTGCCTGAGAAAGATATTAATCTTACTCTCTTTAACTTGACTTGTGCCTTCATAAGTAACTAAAAGTTTATCCCAAATTTCCTTGGCACTTTTGCACGCTGAGACACGATTAAACTCATTAGCATCGAGAGCGCAATATAATAGATTCATAGCTTTGTAGTTCTTAGCAATGTTCTCAAGATCAGTCTGATCATACTCAGACTCAATCTTATCAACTTGCTTTCCATCGACAGTCTTTTTAGGAACGTGTGGTCCATTTTTGACCAGGCTCCATAGCTCAAGGTCTTGATCAATGATGAACATTTGCATCAGTGACCTCCAGTGGACAAAGTTATTGCCACAGAACAGTGGAGGTCTATTAGTTGACCTTCCTTGAGCAAAACCTCCATCACCTATGGTAGACATGCTGAAAACTCACAAGATTCTTAAATCAAAACAGTGAGCCAAGCTCTGATACCAATTGAAGAGTCTATAAGGCGATGAATAATACTCTAGAAGGGGGGGGGGGGGGGATGAATATAGTATGGACGATTTTCGCAACAATAGAAATTTACTGCAACTTGTCAAGACCTTGATATAGGCTATCAGAACTTGACAAGGTAAAATCGAATATGACAAAGTAAATGCGGAATATAAAAGATGAACACACGAATTGTTAACGAGGTTCGGCACCAACTTGCCTACGTCCCCGCCTAGGATTATCCAATCCGTAGGATTCAAACACTTCTTATTTCACTTCCTTTGAGCCTAGAACTTCCTAGAGAAACTTCCCTTTCTCTATACAAAGCCTCACCGCTTCTATTCTAGCTCTCAAACTTACAAGTGAAATAAAAGCTCACACCACACACCAAGTGTGTTTTGATCGAGTATGAAAAACTCTAAGTGTAAAACAAATGACTTGTACAATAAGCGCTAGTGTTTCTCTCAACTCTTAACCAATGATCAACACTTAAAGCTTTATGAGAATGTAGGAGAAACTTGACGAATGCTTTAAGATGCTATGAATGCTTGCGTGATTGCTTGTTTTTTTTCATCCTTCTTAGCTTTCGTCCTTTTATAGTTGGAACCGTTGTAGAGCTTTCTTGGAGGGAGAGCCGTTTGAAATTCAAATCCTTTCCAAAGTATTTGAATTCCTTCCAAAAATAGATCATTGTGTGTCTTCCAAGATGTTCTTTAGACTTTCTTTTCGACCAAGCAAGATCAGCCATGGATCAATTCTTTCCTTGTATAAAAAGGTGAAATCAAGAAAGAATATACAAAATGTATCTAGTACATAAAATGGGTTAGATGAGATATTCATATATAAACCGATAAAGCCCAAGTCTCATCACATAGCCCAATATACAGTCCATTGTAATTTAGGCCCAAAAAATATTGGCCTCGATTTCTTTCCTCTAAAAGAACAAGTTGTACTAGACAAATGCATAAGTGATCAAAACATTTTAGTATGGGTTTCAAGGCCTTGAAACCCAGTCTTTTTGTCTTTCATCATCCTTTAGATCACCTGCACGTTAGTTCTCAAGATCTTACAATCAAGGTGGAGTCTTCATTTTTGTGTAACCAATTTCACAACTTGTAAAAATTACCGATGTACCAAGTAAAAATTATCATAGTATTTATCCATCTAAAAAAAAATCCGAAAAACATGGTCATGAGAAGGTCCAGAATCGAGATATTCTTAAATTAATTACCCTGCAAATGGACCTGATCTGGATATCTGATCATGAGATGGTCCTAAAAATCTCAAGAAATAGGCTACACAGTACTCCGTAAAAGATAAGATCTGTTCTACTACCCGTGGGTGGCCCCATGCTCAAATTATAATTAATACGGAGTAGAGTATAAAAATCACGGGTGTTTGGATTATATATATAGTTATAATTTAATTATAAACTTAAGTATTTTTTTAATTATTTGGTTCTTCTACAATGTACTTAAAATAATTTTAAAATAAAATAAAATCCATAATAAAGCATATTACATTAAGTTTATAATAATTGATTACAAAGTTTGCTCAATAATAGATGTTTAGTTGGAATAATTTATAAGATATTTTATTTTAGATTTTTATTATTTTAAGAATATTATAAATTTTTGTATAACTAAACACTTGACAAGCATTTAAATTATAACATGAGAACCAAAACACACCATGTTGGGTTCCTAAAGGGGCTCTCATTAAAGTTTTTTTTTTTTATTAAGTAAGAAATCAGTAGGCCAAGGCTAAGCTGACGAACTGAGAGCATCCTTCCGGATGAGGTCACAAAGATCTTGATGTTGTGTTATTTGAGAGGCAGGAATACAGTGGCTAAGATGTGCGACCTTGTCCGTCGCTTTATTCCGAAGGCGCCCAATGTGGTTTATTGGGATCTCACCCTGAGAGTGGAGTAAGGTCTGAATATCTGAAATGATTGTTTTTATCTGCCACGGCGTTTTTCAGATTCCATTGATGGCGTTGACCACTGAGAGAGACAATCACTCTCAATGGAACATTTCTCTATATTTTCCGAGATTGCAATGTTCAGCCCTATTAAAACATCCCTCGCTCAAACCTTGGTTTGAGCGAGGGAACCCAATATGATCCCTTAAGATTACACCAACGGAAGACGGACCTATTTTAGGGGTTGAGCCATCCACATTTATTTTGTGCCATCCCATTCTTGGCTTAGTCCACCGCTCAAACCTTGGTTTCTGCTTTCTCGAGTTACCAGTTTTGGAAACTGTGGTTTGTGTGTCGTTTGTTTCATTGTCATATACCTTAGTTTTTTCCCACATCGTTTTTTGGTGAACTACAAATTAATTTATTTCTTCTAGTGATGGAATTTTCTGATTCTGAAACAGAATTTGATTCCTAAACCACCAAATCGACCACCATTTGATGGTAATTAGAGTTTTGTTGGATTTTGGTAATGTCATTATGTGATTCATAAGTGGTAGCATTTGACCCCTTGTATTGGGTGATCTCGAATGATATCGTTGTACATTTTAATCTTTTGATATTTCTGAGGTTATTATTGGGCACTCAACAAACAAGTAATACGCATCCTCATTGTGTTGATTGCAGAATACGCAACTTCTCGGAACCGGGATATTGTTCCTCGCCAATCTGTCTTTTGTGGGTAGCCCATCAAGGCTAACTCTCCACATGAAATTTTTAATTTTTGGTTGAATATCGAGGTTCCACATCCATCCGGTCATCGGTCCATTATTCCTATCCCCCCCCCCCCCCCCACAATTAATCATTTTCATAGCACTGGCAGTAGTTAACCATCCGGATTTGTCTGATTCCCAGTATAAACTATCTGTACATTGGTGCGGTGATATATATACATCCATAATTTCTTTAATTATATGTTGTGGTACATAAGTAGATAGGGCTTCACAATCCCATTTGTCATCTTCTATGAATTGTGCCACTTTGAAGTGTTCTGTGTTGGGTCACGGTGAAATTCCCCGACTGCTGAAGGAGGATGAACCACACTACCGGTCATGCCAGAAATTAATCGATTCTCCATTGCTAATACTCCACACCAGGCCTTTACCAAAAAGTGGAATGAGCTTACTTAGTTTACTCCATTGCCAAGATGCAGTCCCATTTCTCTGGTATTCAAGGATGGATTTATTTTTCAGATATTTCTGATTTTTTATTGCTACCCAGATATTTTTTGGTTCTGCAAGAATTTTCCATATAAGTTTTAGTTGTAGGGCATCATTAATGTCGCTCATTTTGTTGATTCCCATACCACCCAATGGTTTGGGTTTGCATATCTTATCCCAACTAATAAGCGGGCTATACTGTAAATCCTTATTCCAAAAGAAGGTTCTATTTATCCTATCCAGCTCAATATGGATTGTTGAAGGTAGCATTAAACTCTGCATTAAGT
Organism: Persicaria tinctoria; assembly: GCA_037127255.1. NCBI lineage: Eukaryota > Viridiplantae > Streptophyta > Magnoliopsida > Caryophyllales > Polygonaceae > Persicaria > Persicaria tinctoria. The sequence continues at coordinate 62,384,266 of JBANSL010000008.1, read as the reverse complement.
AACTGGGTTTGGCCGGTAGGTTTGATTTTATAAGCACAACTCTCCCTTCCTATGAAAGGGAATTAGCTCGCCATTTTGAGAGTTGTTGTTTGGATTTGGTAATGGTTTCTTCAAACGTTTCCTTATTTACTCTTCCATTAATGATACGGAAACCAATGTGTTTTTCTAAATTTCTTGAATTAGGAATATTCAGAATCCCTTGAAGTATCAATTTCTTTGTTTTGTTATACGTGGTGAGATTTGGAATGCAGATTTTTTTTAATTAACTTTCTGACCCGATATGACACAGTAATCATCAATAATGGTTTTAACCTTTTGCGAGCTTCCGCGCTGCCTTTACAGAAGATCATCATATCATCCGCGAAGGACAAAAATGGGATTCTCGGGGAGTTCCTTGCACATTCGAAACAAATGATGCTTTTGTCTTGGACAGCCTCCATTTGGAGTGCCCGAGCTAGTACTTCCGCCCCAAGGATAAACAAGAACGATGAAAGTGGGTCCCCTTGTCGTAAACCCCGTTGAGGGAGGAAGATTTCCATTGGTTTATTGTTTACCAGAACCGCATACGACACTATTTGGATACACTCATTGATCCAATTGAGAAATTTCGGATGGAATCCAAATTTTGCCATAACTTCTGATAAAAACGACCAGCTAACCCAACTATAAGCTTTTTCCATATCTAGTCCGGAAGGAATGGAAAATTTCATGTGCTAAAAGAATATTATCCTGGATTGCTCTATTAGCTACAAAGACACCTTGCAAATGATGTATTAATTTTCCCACTACTTTTTTTAGCCGCTCTATAAGGATTCTATAAATGATTTTGTATCTTGTATTGCATAGACTGATTGGTCGATAATGGTTTGTTTTTGTCGGTTGTTCACGCTTTGGGAGTAGAGTTATATATGTGTGGTTGACTTGTCTCAACATTTGGCTAGATGTGAAAATGCTTTAACTGCCTTAATGACCGATGGACCGACAAGGTCTCAAAAATTCTTAAAGAAATCGGGTGCGATACCATCTAGACCTGGAGATTTATTTGTTCCTAGCGCGAACACCGCGTTTTTTTTTTCTATATTAGATACTGGGTTACTAAGGATTTCGTTATCCTCGTGATTGATTTCTTCTGAGATTAGATTTAAGAAATTAGTGTGAACCAAACTATTTTGATTTTCTCTTTGGAATTTTTTATGAAACTCGTTTTTTATTTCTTGTTTGATATTCTCTTGGCCTAAAATATTTAATCCATCTGCGTTTGCAATTTTCCGAATCACTTTCCTATTTATTTTTTCTAGACGCAATTTTATGAAAGTAACCAGAATTTGTGTCTTTTAGTTTCAGGTGTCGTGTTTTGGACCTTTGCCTCCAGTAAGTCTTCTGAAATTTTAGGAGTATTTCCTTCTTTTTAATTAGTCTAATTTTTTTCCCACATTGTTTGCTTGTTTCCCCTATCTCTATCCATCTGTAACTGTAGTAACAGGTCATCTGTTTTCTTTAGCCGGTGGAAAATGTTCCCAAATGTCTTCTTATTTCATTCCTTCGATAGTTGTTTTATATTTTTTGTTTTCTACACTACTTGGAATTGGTCGAACTATCACTCGTGAGTCTGCAGGATTGCTTGACCAAATTTTTATAGTCCTTTCTTTGAAGTCACATGTTTTCCATGCGGAAAGGTGGTGATTTGTGCACTTTTGTGTTTTTAATTTCTATCCCAATAGTACAGTGATCTGATGATGTGAATGCATAATTTGTTGTATGAATTTTCGGATATTTTCCGAGAATGTTACGAGAAACAAACACCCTATCAAGCTTCTTATACAACCATTCATTATCCGGTTGTGCTTTTCTCCATGTAAACTCATTGTCGGTCGTCGGAATGTCTATCAATTGGCAGCCATCTTTAAACTAAATTATTTCGTTAAATCTTTCGCTTCAAGGATTAGTCCCTCCTTGTTTGTCATTGCTTGCCCCAATTTCATTAAGATCGACAAGTATAATGCGAATGAATTAGCTTTTTTAATAATTTCTGTAAGGCGAATCCAGAACACTGGCTTATCCTTTTCATGTGGCGGAGCATAGAAAAAGATCAACATATTGGTGTTATTACTCATGGCATTGGTATGTTTGATCATAATAATTCTATTTTCTTGGAGTTTAATTTCAATCTTATCACCGATAAGCTGCCTGCCTTTCCAAACCACCCAGATACCACCTGATCTACCCACAGCTGGTGACCAAATTGCATGATCAAAACATCCTCTCCTCCATGTAGCTTCGTCAGGAATGCTTGGGCATTTAGTTTCCATTAGCATACATATTTGAAAATGTTCTGCTTTACAGAAGGGTTCAAGGGCTATTCAAAAATTGGGGTTGCCAATGCCCCTACAATTCCAAGAGCATATCCTTATTTAAACTTATTTTGATAAACTAAGAACCGCCAGATACATGTTCTTAGTTGCACTAGTCTTGTTTTAGTCATATTCTGGTTCTCGGAAATCAAGGACAATCGTCTCTGGATCTTGTAATACCTTCTATATTCAGTCATAGAGGAAGTGTTTGTCCGGATGTTGTTAGTGTTTGTGTCATTTGCATAAGCCTTAGTCTTAAAGTGCTGAGTATATGCATCAGATGAAGGGTTGTTCATGTGAGTCTCAAAGCCAAGGCGAGAGAACTCAAATATGATAGTGGCAATGTCAAGTAGGGAGTAACTCGACAGAGAGTTCAAGTCAAGGTTATAATAAGATTTATCATAATAGCTAAGGTTGATACCATTCATTTGATAATTGGGATAAAAATACAAAGGAAGACAAGCACCTACACACGACGAAGGTGCTCGTCGACCATACCAAGCTACGAGCAACAGATCACACACCCAATAGAGGCCACTTATGGGCTTATGTACAACAGTCTTAACGGACAAGTTCATGAACCACTTACCACATAACAAGTTTTGACTAAGACAGACATAGATAAACACATCATTGCGTTGGATAGAAGACTCTAAATGGGGATGCCAACAAGGCCTAGAAGCTGATCAAACCCACAACCCCCATGGGCTAACAGCCGGCCAAGGTATCTGACTACTCATGACGAGATTTCTTCACACTGCTTCCTATCAGAGTCGATGAAGCAGTATCGCCATCACCAGTGTCATTCTTGCGTTTAAAAGACTCAAAGGTGGAAGAATCAACTTCCAGGTTGGCCATTTTCATCTCAACAGATGTGGGAATCGACAACAGTCCAGGTGTGGCCTTGAGGGAGGCTGCAAGAGCTGCCGGGTTGCTCAGGTTGGGGAGGTCGAACTCCTCACAGGGGGTACAATCTGCAGGTACAGCTCAAGGCCTTCCGGAGAGAAGCCATTGAGATGAGTCATGCCATCCACAAGCAGCTTTGCCTCACTACCCTCATATAGCATTGGTTCCTCATCATCGTCTTCAAACACAAGGGGAGGCTCCGGAATGGCGAACAATTCAAGAAATGACTCATCATGTGGGACATCGGGCATGAGTTGGTCAGACACTGGGGGCAAGGGAGGTGAGAATTCCACAATAGAAAGCTGATCATCCGTAATTGTCACCACTGTAGCCACGATGACAGAGGTGGAGCTACTAGAAGCAACAGAAACACGAGATGTCGAGGACTCTGAGTAACAGGCTACATTGATGCCCACAATTTTAAAAAGCTCAAACTTTGGATTACCTATTTTGACGATCGACTGATCATGCTTTTTCTTAGCAGCCACGTTAACCCATTCCTTTGAGTCATCATCGTCATTATGCTCCTTGCCCTTTGAAGAGCTCGGGTTGTGGACACCAAGAGGCCTCTGAGGTGCCACAGTCTTCTTCTTATGAGGGCAATTCACAAAGGAATGCTCCAGATCACAGCAGTTGCCACAGCCTGATGTCCACGAAAGTAACCATGTTTTTATGCACATTTTAGCTCCTTATTTTAAGTACATTGTATATTTCGGGTTGGGAATATGTTAAATTTGTGTAGTATAAGCTTATTTTCCAGAAACCAAAAGGAGGAGACAAAGGCAAGATTCTACTCGACATCGACTACAGCTGGGAGCAAAACCAAATCGAGTACTGAAGACGCACACCACTCGAGCACGAGGAGTACTCGACATCGAGTACCTTACTCCACGTTGACTAGAACTGGAAGACTACCCGAGATCGATGAGAAAAAGGCCACTCGAGACACTGAAGATCACTCGAGATCGAGAGGACCAGTCGACGTCGACTAGAACTGGTCGACGTCGACTACGCTGTTTTTGGGCCGTGAGTCCGTTGGGCCAATCCGAGGATGTGTGGACTACTTGGGCACGAAGAAAGACCGGTTCTATCAAGAGTTTATCAAGATCTATCTATGGAAGAGAAGATTTATTCACCACATGAAGATTTATTTGTTACCTTTTCAGATTAATGTTTCTTTTATCCAAATTTATATCTTTAGGATTAGATAGAGTTTGCTTACTTTGACTAGCAAGGATTAATTCCTATAAATAAAGCCCATGAGACTAGTTTTTTATTCATTCCAATTCAGAGAGAACACAAGAGTTAGAGAGTAGGAGAGAGAGAGCTTAGGCTGAGAGGTGTTTTGTCCTGCGAGAGCAGATTTGGCTTCGATCGGTTGTAAGTTTTATTTTATTAATGCAATTTAGTTTTCTTTTATTATTGACGAGTTTTCCTATGATGAAGAGCGAGTAGTCCACCTACTTCTAGGGCCGGGGTGAGCTCGACGATAGCCATGCATGCTTAAAGGTAAAGATTCGACTTTTATTATGTTTTGATCATCCACTACCTTTATATGTTGTTTATTACCTAATTAATAGAGATTCAGGTTAACCACTTGGATTATAAACATAAAATTGGTAGATACAATTAGGGTTTCTTGAAAGAGTTGTCTAATTGTTGCAAAAGACGAAAGCTTGATCCTTTGATGTGATTGCATGATTATCTCTATTTATCTTGCTTTATGCATGTTTGGTTATCGTTGTTGCAAACCCCGGTCTTGGAAGTTTTCTTTTATATTGTTTATTTCGAAATCTGCAAACCCTAGCTTTAGTTACATTTTTACAGTTCTACTCGACTTCGACTATCATAGTCGATGACGTGACGCTTGTCTCATCCAACTGCCTCAATCCGTACCCAATGACTTTTGGAGGAGTGCCAATTTCCTTCATCCACCTATCCATCTTCTTTTCCCCCTCTATCATCTGTCCGGCGATGGCGTGACCCTTCAAGCTCGTGGGAAGCCCGTGGTTATGAACACCGTGGGTTACCGTCATAACCTAGTGACCCGGCGAAGCTTCGTGTCCGTGTAGAGAGAATGGACAACCATTTATCTTCGATTGCGTGCTTCGGAGCTTCCTCCCGTGTGGTCGGTACTCCCCATACTGCTCGCAAGCAAGAAGAACCCCGTTTGGACGGTTCGACGCCCCCGTCCAAGATCGCTTGATTACTAAAATCATGCAGTGTCTCAGACCCAAGTCCTTGAAATGCGTAACCATTTTGTTACGGTCATTCCAAACCTTTGGGTCCGAGAACTCAGTGGTGAAGTCTCAAAACTGTAATAACATTAGTGGAAATATAAACATAACCCAAGGCATACGAAATATATTGAAGTATACGAAACGTATCCGTACCTGGCAAACTTGGAGACGACGATTGCCTTGCGACTCGGCCATAGCGTAACTACGACGGAAAATATCGAACTACGTCGGACTTTGTTTTGTTTTGGAGGATGTGGATTCAAGCTATCCCTCTCTGCTTCAAATAGGCAGTTGTGCGTCAAAAGAACGCCTGAAGTTTTGCACGTCCAAACGGACGTGCAAACCTTAACCCGAAGCCGGCAAAACCCACCCTAGCCCTAGCCAACCCTAACCATAAACTCTAATGTGATACAAGTACAAGAGATTCATTCTTGACATTTTCATTTAATATGACTCAGAAGAAATGAGAAGAGTCTAGATTAGCCATTTCGTTGAGGATCTACTCAAGATAGAAATATAGAAATTTAATATAAAGATAGATACTACAACAACTGTAACATAAAAATATAATATAAAGATAGATACTACAAAAGCAGTAACAGTCTACATGTACATCACTGTCTAGGGGGATGGCGTACATCATCATCCAAAATATCAGTAACCTCGTCTAAAATCTGCTGAATACGAGGGTCGGTAGCCAGGGCCCGTATATATCCCTCTATATCACGCATCCGGGTCGCCACCTCTGGAGGGATGGCTGGAGGATGAGGCAGATCCAGATCACGCCCAAAGGGCATCCACTCTACCTATAATTAAAAAAAGCAGGCGTAATTCACATTTACGAAATATATGTCATATAGTTAGAGCCTCGAAGACATACATCGGCGACGGTAAGGAAGTCGACCTCGTCCCGCATCTTTTTCACCTTCGCCAGCTTGGCCGCTTCGTTCGCGCGGGTAGGCGCCTTCGGAGGGATGAACTTCCCATAGCAGCGTCGATCGGCCATCCTAGCCGGATCGCTGGATCGATCGCCTTGGAAGCGAGGGAAGTACGCCCATATCCAAGTGACAGGAGAAAACTGTCGTTGTTCCTATCAAAGTATAACTCAAACCTACAAACTAGTATAGTAAGCAAGTAAGAGGTCGATCCAAAGAGAATCAAGTATTCCTAAGCAATGTATATTTACCAATTAGTAGGAAAGAGGGGTTTTGGTGATTGAAGATGAGAAAATAAACTATAAACAAGTTAGTAGAGATAACAATTGAGAAAATAGTTCCATCTACAAATATCCACTTTAGTTTGGTTGGTTGATCATCGATTCTTCTTCAAGTTCTCTTTTCATCCTATTATTGTTCCTGTCCTGATCTTGTGTAAATTACTAGTCCTACGAGTCCTAGTAACCCTTACTAATTAGATAACCCTAACACGGTCAAGATTTAACCTAATAGTAGCATTAAGATTAAGGATTAACCAGGATACATGCAACACCAAGCTACGAGTCAGCATTTAACATGTAATTGATTCTCTACACACCAGTTTAGTCCTACGAGTCCTAAAAAGGCATGATTGCTACTATGGATTAAGGTTTGCTACGAGGAATCTACAAAATCCTAGCAATAATCTCAACTAGTTGTACGGACTAGAAGAAATCAACAATATTCGCAAAAGAATCAATACGAATCAATAGGAATAGAACGAGAATAGAAATCTCACAACTTTATCATACCAAAGCTTCAATCCATAGACGAAACGGAAGAGTTTAGCACTCCATGGCCATGGAGGCTCTTCTCTAGGGTTCTCTCAATTGATAATCTCCAAGTGTATAAAGTAATGAATTAGATGATGAGTTAGATGTATAAGAAAATAACCCTAATAGTCCTTAAATAGCCTCAAAAGAGTCGGCCAAATAATAATTCTAAAAACCTAATTAAAGAGATAAAACGTCCATTAACATATTTTGGCGTTTCTGCATAGGCCGCGGGGCAGCCAACCCAGGCCGCGGGGCGGCCGGCGATCAGTGAAATCCTTCGTCAGAGCTTCGGGCCGCGGGGCGGCTTTACTGTTCACAGCGATTTTTCTGTTTCGAATCTGGTCTCGATGTCAACACGAAAGTTGTAGATCTCGAAGAGAGCTTTCCAACGCATGGTCATAATAGTCAATCGGACCACCGAGGCCTCCAGAAAGTACGAAACAAGTTCAGCATGTCTGGCGACAACTTCTGCTGACTTGTTATTCACTTAGGCTCTCTAACTTCGATTCCGCTCCCGGGCTCTTCACTTTTCCTCCTCCTCTTCACTCTTCTTTCATTCATGAGCCTCCTCATTCCTCGTCGGATCCACATATACCTGAAATAATCCATAAAAGTGTGTAGATTCCGACTCCACCAACAAAACAAGTAAAAATGCAAATCTAGCTTAAATTATGCATTATATATATCTAAATCATGCCAAATGCATCCTAATATGCCTACCTAAATGCATGCTATCACCAAGCCTTGACATAAAACACAATGTGGTTAGAATATAATATAATGTAAATATTACTGAACTATAAAACAAATTCAGCGGTCTCGTACCTCTAGTAGCGCCGTGAAGCTATCTATTCCCTTCGCACCTGCTCGGGTAGCCTTGCTGGGGCCCCTATAGAGACATGCGAGGGCACCTGCAGCCCATACAATGGTGGCCGTCCGGGGGATGTCCCAAATAAGGCCGAAAATCTTCCATGGGATCCGGCTCTGCGACTTGTCCACAAACAGAGTCCGATAGCGGTGGCTAGGTAACCAAGGTGAAGAAACCGACGCTGTGTAGGGTCATCCTGTGGCTGCCCCCCTCCCATATGCGTGCGCAGCCGAATCTGCTCAGGATCAGCTCCGACCTACTGTGGGCCCCCCTGACCCTCAACCCGCCCCTTCTGCCCCCTGTGGCCCCTGCTACTTGTCCGCCTCCCTACGACGTCAGGGATCCTGTCATCCGCAGAAGCCAAAGAAATCGCCGCTGGTGTGGGGGAGGTCGAAGCCTCAGCGTCGTGAGTGGCGGAAGTAGAAGCCTCGTGGACGCCTGAAGTAGATGCCTCGGGGATGGTGGGGGGTAGACGAGCAGGCGAAACCGGTGGGGTCGGGACAGGCGAAACCTATATTATAAAACTATATTATAAAATTATAATACTATTAACATAAAATAAAATAAAATAAATAATTCAAATAACCTACCGGTGGGGTCGGCACAGGCGAAACCTCCATGCAATGCCGCTTCTGCGGCGGTAATATGGCCTACGTCTCCAACACCGACTCCGGCACCAGCACCTCCGCCGCCTGCAGCTCTCCGGTCGTCGCCGGCGCCAACCTCCGGTCCTCAGCCACACCACCACCACCCCCACCCTCCACCCTCTGCTCCTTCTCCGCCACCTCCCCAGCCTCCCCACCACCACCACCCTCCACCCCCCTCTGCTCCTACTCCGCCACCGTCAGGAGCACCTCAGCCTCCCCACCACCACCACCCTGCACCGCCACAGCCTCCCCACCACCACCACCCTCCACCGCCACCCTTTGTGCATCCACCGTGTCCACCTCCGCCGTCAGAACCTCCATCGACTCCACCTCCGCCACCATCTGGATCTCCGGCTCTCTCTCTCTCTCTCTCTCTCTCTCTCTCTCTCTCTCTCTCTGCGTTCGTCGCCGGCGTCTCTCTCTCTCGCTCTGGTTGGATCTGGAATTGGGAATGGGAACGACGAAGCACATTTTTTCGATTTTGAGATGACGTGCAATACTGCATGTCCTTAAAAACGTGCAAGCACGTTTAAAAAAATAAATAAAAACGTGCATGCACTTTTAAAAAAATAAATAAAAACGTGCATGCACGTTCGGTGCAGGTGGGTTGCAAACCCACCTGCACGTTATTAAGGACGTGCAAGCACGTTAAATCCGACGTGCATGCACGTCTGTTGTAGGAGAAAATCGAGTTCAAAATATAATGAAACGAAAAGCAGCAATCTTTGTCCATATAGTAGTTGGAATTCAGGATCGATCCTCGAGGAAGCGTGTCAGTGGATCTCAGGTAGCGGAGGAATCTCACAGGCAGAAAATCAACCAGACAGATAGAAATAATAGAGAAAAGCATAAAAGAAATGAAAAGCAGCAATCTTTGTCGATATCGACTACCAGTACTTGATATCGAGTAAGAAAATCGACCAACAGTGTTCAATATCGACTGACATAAAGCAAAACCAAGCAAAGTAACTCGACTTCGACAAATTCAACTCGACATCGACCAAGTTTCCTCGATGTCGACTAAATCTGCCCGATTTCGAGTAACAATAGAAAACTAAATTTGCAACTTTTCGAACGAAAACGAATATAAACACGAAATTAACTCAATAAACTAAAGACTTCCAAGATCAGGGTTTCAACACCACAACGATAACCATGTAAAATAACACATAGAGGCATAAAAGACCATGCTTTTCATCAAATAACTTTCGTTATTAACAAATAGGAATATAGAGGCTTTCGCATAAACCCTAATTGTTACTAACCATTTTTCACATAATTAATCCAAGTTGCATTAAGATCACTTTCACTTCAATAACACAAACAAGGATCACCTTCAACTTTCGCAAAAGAATCATGCTCGCAGGGATAGAAGACGAATTGCATAAAAAGCTTGTACCTTTACTGCATCACCTCACATGGCTACTGCCGGGCTCACCCCGACCCTACAAGTGGGTAGACTACTTGCTCTTCATCATAAAGAAAGACATCAATAATAAAAGGAAATAACTTGCTTTGATTTCTGCGAAATTAAACAGAAACTGGTATGGATTCCATAATTTGGCAAATAATCATAAACTACATAGATTATGTACTATTCTAGCCCAAATGCATGAAATGCATGCAGAAACGATATAAAAGTAAGTGTAAAACATGGCAAATTAGGCTCACAACAAACACCTCATACTTAAGCTTGCTTGTCCTCAAGCAATACTTTCAATTGTCATTCAGGGGAAGAAATCAAAACTCTCAACATCCTAGATTCATTGTCATATGTCCCTGCGATCAATTACCATCCTCGAGAAGGTACTTATGCCACAATTCCATACATGTGCAATAAAAAGCAACATCTACTCACAAAAGGAGGGTTATGCAAAACAATTCATAAGTGACAAAGCAACAATAATCAAGAGGACTTTAATTTAAGCTCATGAAGGAGTAGATTGGTAAAAGGCTAAAAGGTGGGCAATTTTTGGCAGTGTGGTGCTAATGATCCGGGGAAATGGAGTACTTTCCAAACTGAATTTCCACATTCCTTCTTCCTTTGATTTCTCACCTTTCATACTGCTTTTATCAATAATAATGCTTTTACCTCTCTAACCTTAGCATTGCCTTCTCGCGAATCGCAAACATGGATGTCATGAATGGCCCCGGATACTTAGTGCTTCGGACTCCTCACCTTGTGTGTCCCATCTCGCTAAACTATTATCTCAGCGAGCAGGGTCGATCTACCTTTATCTCCTGAGGTGATCGGATTTTCTTTCACTCAATAAATTTTCCATATATTTTCAATTTCCTGCCAAACTCCAAATATGATAACAACACAAACACCATATGATAATCTCCATAATGTAAAATCATTCTCAACATAATCCCCGGATAGGAAATAAGGTAAAGAATGGCAATATTTAGAACATGTGGAGCAATATTTGAAATAAGGCATAAATATGGCTTTTGTGATGCATAAGCATAGGTAAGGCTAGGAATATAAACATATGAGCATTATATGGAAATATAAAGTCCTCCATCCTCTTATCATGCAACATGTCAAAAGCAACTTCAAATTTACCTCCTTTCATGGTTTTCAAGAAAATATGCACTTCATTGTGACTTCCCTTTACTAGGCAATTTCATATTATATCTCTAATGAATCCAATTTTGCATCGTCGAGTTCAATATTAAACTTCCATGACATTAATAAAAAAATTTCAATGGGGGTCATTTTTTTCCAAACTTTAGGAAAACATTCATATAAGCACATAAATCAATAATGAATTCCAAAATAGCCATGTATAAGCAATTCAAGAAATAATGCACAAATATGGTCAAATAAATCAAATATGCACAAAGTAAGCCCTTTTCCCACCCCATACTTAAACATTATAGTGTTCTCACTATATAAAAAATAAGGGTAAACAAAGAAACTCACTAGACAGATGTGCATGACGTCAGAATCGAGTGTAAATGATGTAAGCCCTGGTCGAAATCGACTTAGAATGTTTCCATCCTCCATGGACCTGAAAAACTTAGAAGAGATATACCCACAGTAGAAAATAATGTCCAAAAAAACAAACGCAACAATGTCCAAAAATCCCAAAAAATAAATGTCTATTTACAATATCTAGGTTTTATAGTCGCTAGGCCGACTTTCTCTTTTAAGCTCAAGGTGGCATTTGCAAGGCCCATGTAGCTTGGGCTTCAAATAGGACTCCATTCTTGTCCATCAGCTGCAATCCTCCTGAATGGATCTTGTTCACCATGAAGGGCCTCATCTTCTTCTTGTTGAATTTGTTGGGAAACCAATGATCCTTTGATTTGGCAACATAGACTTTGTCACCAACTTCATACTCTTTGGGCTCATCATTGGAAATCCTACATAAGCGCACATACCAAGGCAAACCTCTCCCATGTATCGATAGATCTTTAATTGAAATAGGAGAAGAAAGATCCATACCTTGGATTACCTTTGCAGAATCGGATATCGAAAGCTTCTGAGGGTCTGGTCGATTTCGAGTTAGGTTACTCGATGTCAAGTTCTGCTTTGCTTCTGGTGGAATCTCAGTCGATATGGAGGGAGATGGATTGATTTTTCCAGGTCGATATCGAGTAGAGTTACTCGATATCGAGTGTGTCTGCTCCAAATCGGCTTGGCTCGGCTCAATAGAGGGAATCGACTCGACAAAAGTTGGTCGATATCGACCAGGCTTGGTCGATATCGACCAGGCTTGGTCGATATCGAGTTGTCCTGCTCGATATTGCCTGACTCAATTCTTGGGGGGGACTGCTCGACATGGGGAGGTCGATATTGACCTGTGGTAGTCGATATCGACTTGTTTTCTGGCTCAGTCGATTTCTCCGAGTCGATTTGTACCCCATACTTAAGACCTGGCAAAGCATCTGAAAAATAGTTAGTCCAAATCGACTTACCTGGGTCTATGTCGATTGGATTTTCTGCTTCTTTGTTCAGGATGGTCATGATCTCTTCCACCTGGGCTTTCATATCCCTCTTTTCTAGCTCTTCGGGAGTCATATTCCTTACCTTAGGCTCCCTGCAAGTAATGTAACCAGCTGATATAGACTTTACCTCTTCCATGGGACTTGTATGCCTTTAAGTTTTATTAAAGGAACACTCAATTACCTCATCGCTGATGTTGAAAGTGAGCACTCCCTTCCTTACGCTTATGTTGGCATCCACCGTCGCCAAGAAAGGTCTTCCTAGAATAATTGGACAAGCAGGGTCCTCCGCCATATCAATAACTAGGAAATCAGCAGGGACGAAGAACTTACCTACTTGTACTGGCACATTGCCCACCATGCCTGTTGGGATGACCACTGTGTTGTTTGCCATATAAAGCTTTGCATCCACAGGCTCTAGGGAACCTATCTTAATCTTGGACCATATTGAAAGAGGCATTATACTCAAGCTGGCTCCAAGATCACATAATGCATTAAATTTATATTGACCAAATCCAATGGTTATAGCAAACTTACCTGGATCTGGCCTTTTCTCAAGTTCGTCCATCTAGCTGCACTCCTCTGCGATCTTAGCCATTGATCGCTTTTTGCTTAGGATCTCCTTGTGGAACTTGACATATGATGGCATTTCATTAAGAGCTTCTGTGAAGGGTATGGTGACATTGAGCCTCTGAAGCATCTTGATGAAGCGCTGAACTTTCTTTTCTGTTGGATCCTTTGGAGATTTCATCGGGAAAGGCAGCTTCTTTTTCCGCTTCGGAGCCAGAACAGATGTCAGAGGTGTTGCAGCGTCCTCGATGTCGACTTGATTCTCCTCGACATCGACTTGATGTTGCTCGACATTGACCACTGTAGTCGATTTCGAGTTGGAGTGTTGTGCTGCTGAATCTTGGCCAAGTTGTTGCTCGATTTCGACTTGATGTTGCTCGACATTGACCAAATTTTAGTCGACATCGACTTGCTGTTGGTCGATATCGAGTTGTTTCTCCGCTTCGTCCTACTTCTTTCCGACCTCTGGCTCGCGTAGTTGGTACCCGCTCCTGAGCTTTACGGCTGCGACGTGTTCGGTCTTCCCCTTAGGATTTGGTTCTGTTTGCCCAGGGAGTTGCTCGGTCGGTCGTGGAATTTGTGCCGCGAATTGACCCATCTGGGTCTCTATGTTCCTCTTCCAGATGTCCATCTCTCCAAATCTTGTATTGAGGTTCTGGAGCTGATTGTTGATGGCGCTTGTAGACTGCTGCTGTTATGCCTGATTCCGGCGCATTTCATCGAGGATCATATGTAGATCATCCTTCCGTTGATCCCTTTCTGGATGTCCTGGAGCTCTGTATGACGGGAGGTTCCTAGGGGCACCTTGGTTCCATTGTGGTTGATGAAACCTTTGGTCCCCCATATAGCGATTGGGACCCCCTACGTAAGCTACCTCTTCGTGGGTTTCTGCCATCCTGACTTGCTCCGTGTGTGGGCACTCAGTAGTGGTGTGCCGCTGTAACCCGCATTCGATGCAGGGCTGGTTGACAGAAAGATATTTGACTTGCTTGAGGAGCTTGCGATTCTGAACTCTGTAGTACTACTCCTTGATATCTGGGTCAATTTCCTTAGAAGGCTCATAGAGGGGCATGGATGGGGCTGGCATAGGCATTCTCATCATAGTTTGTTGGAGTCCCATACTTATTGTCGTAGTTGGTAATCTTGTCGAGGTTAGCCCATGCGTCAGCTGGTGGCATTGTCAGATACTGATAATGAGTATACTAGTTGATCCTATCCTTTGCGGGCAGATCATGAGAATTGAAGAAGATCTCCTGAACGACATAGGGTGGATGTCCATGTGTAGGGCAGTATCGCAGTAGATCCTTATATCGTCCCCATGCTTTTGCTAGCGGCTCCCCGGGCTTCTGTTTGAAAGCTATAATCTTCTGGCGGAGGAGCATTGTCTTGGCAGGAGGACAGAATTTATTGAGAAGTTTCTGCCATACTGTAGCCCACGTTGTGAGGAATCGTGGAGGGAGACCTTCAAGCCACTTCAATGCTGGACCGGCCAGAGACCATCGAAAAGCTTTCATCTTGACATATTCCAGAGTATTACCTTCAGCGAGAGTATGACACATGTCAGAAAAATTAGGAATATGTTCAAGAGGGCATTCATTAAATCTACCATATAAGGCATTATTTTTAATCTCAATCAGGAAAGGAGTGCGAATTTCAAAATTATTTTCAGGGATTAGAATGGCCGATTCAGGCACGACAAGAGTCGGGTGCATGTAATCCTCTGCAGTGGTAGGGTATTGGGCAAGCTCAGCTTCCGCTCGCCTCCTTCGCTCAGTTTCCTGCTCAGTGCGTGCTCTCTCAGCGGCGAGAGCAGCATTGTTGGCTTCTATTTCCGCCCTAAGCCTCTATATCAGCTGTTCTTGTGTTTCTGCGGCTGCCATGACTCTTTTCAATTTAGCGTGGACGTGTATAAGGCGTTCCGGGTCGTCCAAGGCATCAAACTCAGGCTGTTGACCAGAACGGTCTCATACACTGCAAAATCAAAACTTAAAGAAAAAGTGAGATCTAACTACCTAAGGCGCGAATGATTGCTTCCCCGATAACGGCGCCAATTTTGTTGTTGGAGGAAATCCAGTTCAACATATAATGAAATAATTCAAACCAGATTCGTGCCCACACAAATGATTACAAGACTTCCTTCCGATATAGCAGTGGGAAGTCAGGATCGATCCTCGAGGAAGCGTGTCAGCGGATCTCAGGTAGCGGAGGAATCTCACATGCAGAAAATCAACCAGACAGATAGAAATAATAGAGAAAAGCAGAAAAGAAACGAAAAGCAGCAATCTTTGTCGATATCGACTACCAGTACTCGATATCGAGTAAGAAAATCGACCAACAGTGTTCAATATCAACTGACATAAAGCAAAACCAAGCAAAGTAACTCGACTTCGACAAATTCAACTCGACATCGACCAAATTTCCTCGATGTCGACCAAATCTGCCCGATTTCGAGTAACAACAGAAACTTCAATTTGCAACTTTTCGAACGAAAACGAATATAAACACGAAATTAACTCAATAAACTAAAGACTTCCAAGATCAGGGTTTCAACACCACAACGATAACCACGTAAAATAATAACACATAGAGGCATAAAAGATCATGTTTTTCATCAAATAACTTTCGTTATTAACAAATAGGAATATAGAGGCTTTCGCATAAACCCTAATTGTTACTAACCCTTTTTCACATAATTAATCCAAGTTGCATTAAGATCACTTTCGCTTCAATAACACAAACAAGGATCACCTTCAACTTTCGCAAAAGAATCATGCTCGCATGGATAGAAGACAAATTGCATAAAAAGCTTGTACCTTTACTGCATCACCTCACATGGCTACCGTCGGGCTCACCCCGGCCCTAGAAGTGGGTGGACTACTCGCTCTTCATCATAAAGAAAGACATCAATAATAAAAGGAAATAACTTTGCATTAAATTAAAACTAAAAAGAAAGCTTACAACCGAACAAGCCAAATCCGCTCTCGCCTTTCCACCTTGCTCTCGTCACAAGCTCCCTCTCTCTCTCTCTACTACCTCTTCTCCTTCTCTAGAATTCAATGCTTAGAAATTAGCCCCTAAGGCTTTATTTATAGGCTCCATTCCCTAGATAATTAGGAAAGAATTACCTATCTATATCTATATCTATCTATCTGATTTATTAAGATAAAAACATGGAAATAAAGAAATAAATCTCAAAGGAATTATATCTAATGTAGGTAAATATCTTCTCCTCTTGATAGCACTTGATAGATTTTGATGGAATTTGCTCTCGTAAAATATCTTCATCGGATTCGGGATAAAAACTTAACAAGATTCGGATTACTCGATTTCGGAATCTGTGGTCCAACTCGATATCGAGTTTCTTCCTCCATATCGACCAACTTTTCTCCGTCTTCAGCTTCTTGACTCGATCTCGGCTCCAGGAAGTGAAAATCGACTTGGTGGTTACTCGATATCGAGTAAGTTAACTCGATATCGAGTTGAATCTTCTGCTCCCAGCTTGCTTCGTCGATTCCTGGTGCTCCAGCTCGATATAGGTTACTCGATATAAAGTACAGCAACTCGATATCGACTAAGTTTCTCAGCTCTGCTCGATTCTTGTCAACTTTGGGTGAAATCGGCTAACTTTACTCGATATCGACTAACTGTGCTCGATATCGAGTAAAGTTGTGTTGACTCGATTTTTCCTGCTTCTGGCTTGATTTGTCCTGGTTCCGCTGCTCCTTGACCTCGGACTTCTGTAGTTGACTTCGAGCTTTTCCTCCGTTCTCAGAACTGCTGTAAAAAAATTAAACAGATATTGGTGTAGATTCCATAATTTGGAAAATAAGCATAAACTACATAGATTTTGTACTATTCTAGCCCAAATGCATGAAATGCAGAAAACGATATAAAAGTAAGTGTAAAACATGGCAAATTAGGCTCACAACAACGTCCTTAACAACGTGCGGATTTGCGGTGTATATAGCCGAAACATATTATAATTTATAGTTAAACCAGACATATTAGAGAAAGTATTCAGAAGATTTCTAATCGTATTAAGACTTAAATCATCAGCGCGTCCAAAAATTAGAGTGTCATCTGCAAAGGAAAGGAATGGAATAGGATCACTGTTATTTGTAAGTTTAATTCCAACCAAATGGTCACATTCCAAAGATTCATGTTGCAACATTCTTCCTAATAATGCCATAACCCATACAAAAATATATGGAGCAAAAGGATCACCTTGTTGAATTCCCCTATAAGTATGAAATGTACGACCCGACAAATTATTAACTAAAACTGAGAAACTAGTTTTAGTTAGACAGATCATAACCCAATTAATCCATCTGAAATCACAACCAAATTTTTTTAGAATAATACAAATAAAACTCCAGCTTATTTTGTCATAAGCTTTCTCCATATCTAGCTTTAAAGTCATCCACCCAAGTTTACCTTTTTTGTTATGAAAAGAGTGGAAAACCTCATGAGCTATTAATATGTTATCTTAAATATTTCTACCTTGAACAAAAGCTCCTTGAAATGGATTAATAATACGTGGTAAAATAGGCTTGAAACGATATTAGCCAAAAGTTTTGAGAGTAACCTTATAAATAATATTACACAGACTAACCGGGCATGTATTGATCAAGATAAGACACGGCCACGGGTCCGACCCGCCGGGTCGACAACCCGGGGAGGGTGACCCTAACCCTGACCTGGGGTTGGGACGGGTCGGCGGGTTGGGTGACCCGGCGGGTCGGCGGGTCGGACTGCCGGATCGGCCACATGACACCAAATCGAGTACCCAACGAGTTTTGCGGGTCGACCCGCCGGATCAACCATTTTTTTTAAAAAAAAATTGTTTTAAACCCAAAATAAAACTCAACTCAAGTCTTTCACCACACTTTCGAAATGGAAAGATTTAAAGTGGACAAAACATGGTATGTGGGAAGATATATATAGATATCTTCATTCCACTCCCACCATTTCATCACACTTTAAATGTGGGAAAGAAAAGGTTGGATTGTGGGAATGACAAGTAGGATAAGAGGATCTATATATAGAGAAAATAGAGGTATGTAGCCCACTTTCGATGTGCGACAGAAATATGAGAAATGAAAGAAAATGTGAGAAATTGATATTTAAGTATATGATGTAAAATGTAATGTAATTAAAGTATTTGGATTATATGGTGGAATATAATGTAATTTAAGTATTTGGATTATATGATGTAACATATAATAATATAATTAAATTGTTTACCTCTTAAGATTTAATGAAATGAATAACACATGGTGATGAAACATCATGATACAATATATCAAGTTATGTTGGATTAATCTTTCTATTTAATTTAATTGATAATTGTGTTGATCCATTAATCAATCATAAGTATTTTATTTTACTTGCATTATTATGTTAATTTCTTGATCAATGATTTCAAATCTAGGTTCTTCTTCATAAAGATAAGTTAAACTTTCTCGTTTAAAGTTGAATTAGCCACATGTTGTGTATACACTTAATGATGATGTTATTAGAATTACATATTTGGGTTGCTTGTTATGACGTACATGAAAAGACACATTGAAAAAGTATTGCCAATATTATATTCCATTCGTGTGTTTGAAAATCCAAAGTTCTATATCATTTTGAAAATAAACGAAAACTCGACATTAAGGATATTATACAAGTGTAACGGCTTTATCAATAACAATATTTGTATTATTTGAAATTATATCATAATGACTACTAACTTAGTATCATATAGAATGATATAGAATGATTTAATAGTGGATCCACCAAATAACACAAATGTTTAAGGTATATTGTTGAACTTCACACTTTCTTGTTACCCGTTCGTTATTTCTTTCATAATTGATAGGTAAAATATTTTTTAAAAAAAATAATATTTATATAATGTATAGTACTAGTGTTTGTATATGATAAAAATTTATAAGTATGGATTGACATTAAAAACCGAATGGTAGAGATTGAAGACATGGTGTAGTTTCTAGTTTCTACCCTTGTTCTTGTCCCACATTGAAAACTAGATGAAAGGGGGTGCTAAGTCTATAAAAGGAGAAGCATGGGGTGCTAAGTCTCATATTGCCATTGCATATTACATTATGTAATATTATGAATTATTCTAAGAATAATTTATATAATTTACATAATAATTATAAATTTATTTTATTAAAAATAAATTTTTTCAAAAAAAAATATTTTAAAATGACGGGTTGACCCGGAACCTTGACTCTCAACCCGAGCTGACCCTTGGACCCATGGACCTTGATCCGGCGGGTCACGGGTCGACCCGCCCGACCCGTGACCCGTGACCATGTCTAATCAGATTAGCTTCCACTATTTAAAGTCAAATATACAAGACAATGATTACTCGTCAATTTATTCTTAAAAAATACATTGATCAATTTCTTGTCTCTTGCAAAAGTTTGTCTAGGTTCAATTCAGATCAACCATATATATCATTACGGGGACCTAGATCACTTAAAAATACACTCCTATATAGATCGCCGCCTTATATAATTCTCATGTCGATGATCAGAACTTTAATCCATTATCTATTTCTTTGATTTTGTTGGATCAAAACCAGTGCCATAATCAATTTAGCCAAACTACTATTTTTTTATATAAAATTTTAGCCAAACTACTAAATTGTTATTTAAAAATTCTGATGTTATATTAGGATTTTAAAAACCATCATTGAAAATATATTTATTTTTTTAATCGAAAATGTGGTTATTATTCTAAACTTGAACCCGTTTTGTTGATAATTCATTTAAAAAAATACTCATTAATATAACTAAAAAAAAAAGATAAAATTATAGTCATACTTTTTTGAATCGTCTGTTACGTATTGATATTTTTATTGGTTAGAAGTTAAATTCTCACATGTTAGTATTTTAAAAAAACTATTTTATTCACAAATATAATTGAACAACTAGTACAATTCCCGCGCCATGACGCAGTTTTTTAAAACTAAAATATTAATAATATATATAAATATATTATAAAATACTAATAAAAGTTAAGATAAAAAAAAACTTTACCATAAATGTATCTTATAATTCTGAAATAATTTTTTTATATCTCGTCTAAAGTATAATACATAAATGTAGATATTTTAAATCACCCAGTAATAATAATATCAATATCATTGTAACTTTTTTAGAAATTTTGAAATCTGAATCATGCATTTAAATGTGATGTGTCATAACTAATAATTATATTCAATGTTTTGAATTAAGCTCAATAGTTAGTACATAAATATGAGTTAAGCCTAATGGTTATATTAGATTGAATTCAATGTTTTCAATTAAGCCCAATTGTTAGTAAATATGTTAAGAATAAAAGAGAATGGAGGATTAAAAAAATTTAATGGAAAAAAGGAGAAAAGGAGAAATAAAAAAATCAAGGAAAAAAACCATAATTGGTCAATATCCCTAAAACTCCTCTATGATTGACACGTAAGCAAAGTCTTCTAAATTAAGGTTATATATAGATTGTTAGTAAATATGTTAAGAATAAAAGAGAATGGAGGATTAAAAAAAATTAATGGAAAAAAGGAGAAAAGGAGAAATAAAAAAATCAAGGAAAAAAACCATAATTGGTCAATATCCCTAAAACTCCTCTATGATTGACACGTAAGCAAAGTCTTCTAAATTAAGGTTATATATAGATTAGTATTTTAAAAAAACTATTTTATTCACAAATATAATTGAACAACTAGTACAATTCCCGCGCCATGCCGCGGTTTTTTAAAACTAAAATATTAATAATATATATAAATATATTATAAAATACTAATAAAAGTTCAGATAAAAATTTTTTTTACCATAAATGTATCTTATAATTCTGAAATAATATTTTTTATATCTCGTCTAAAGTATAATACATAAATGTAGATATTTTAAATCACCCAGTAATAATAATATCAATATCATTGTAACTTTTATAGAAATTTTGAAATCTGAATCATGCATTTAAATGTGATGTGTCATAACTAATAATTATATTCAATGTTTTGAATTAAGCTCAATAGTTAGTACATAAATATGAGTTAAGCCTAATGGTTATATTAGATTGAATTCAATGTTTTCAATTAAGCCCAATTGTTAGTAAATATGTTAAGAATAAAAGAGAATGGAGGATTAAAAAAATTTAATGGAAAAAAGGATAAAAGGAGAAATAAAAAAAATCAAGGAAAAAAACATAATTGGTCAATATCCCTAAAACTCCTCTAAGATTGACACGTAAGCAAAGTCTTCTAAATTAAGGTTATATATAGATGTTATTGCTATCATTAAACCATACTCAATCCGTTCCAAAATACATGGGCTTTTCCTTTTTGACACGTTTTTTAATGAGCGAATTTTTTTTCCATAATTTAATACTTATTACTAATAAATATTAAATTATATAAAAAATTAATTAAAAAAATAATATTTTATAAAAAATTTAGCTCCTTAAAAAACGTACCGAAAAGTAAAAGCTTATATATTTTGGAACGGAAGTAGTATATATAATTATCATTTGATTTAACTGAACTAAGTAATTACCATAAGTAGACGTGGCCACGGGTCCGACCCGTCGGGTCGACAAACCGGGGAGGGTGACCCTAACCCTGACCCGCGGTTCGAACGGGTCGACGAGTTAGGTGACCCGACGGGTCGACGGGTCATACTGCCAGATCGGCCACGTGGCACCAAATCGGGTACCCAACGGGTTTTGCGGGTCGACCCGCCGAGTCAACCATTTTTTTTAAAAAAAAAAATCGTTTAAACCCAAAATAAAACTCAACTCAAGTCTTTCACCACTCTTTCGAAATGGAAAGATTTAAGGTTGACAAAATATGGTATGTGGGAAGATATATATATATATATATATATATATATATATATATATATATATATATATATATATATATATATATATATATATATATATATATCTTCATTCCACTCCCATCATTTCATCACACTTTAGATGTGGGAAAGAAAAGGTTGGATTGTGTGAATGACAAGTAGGGTATGAGGATCTATATATAGAGAAAATAGAGTTTTTATAGCCCACTTTCGATGTGGGACAGAAATATGAGATATGAAAGAAAATGTGAGAAATTGATGTTTCGACGAATCAAATTATATGATATAAAATGTAATGTAATTAAAGTCTTTGGAATATATGGTGGAATATAATGTAATTTAAGTATTTGGATTATATGATGTAACATATAATATAATTAAAGTGTTTACCTCTTAGGATTTAATGAAATGAATAACACATGATGATGAAACATCATGATACAATATATCAAGTTATGTTGGATTAATCTTTCTATTTAATTTAATTGATAGTTGTGTTGATCCATTAATCAATCATAAGTATTTTATTTTACTTGCATTATTATGTTAATTTCTTGAGCAATGATTTCAAATCTAGGTTCATCTTCATATAGATATGTTAAACTTTCTCGTTTAAAGTTGAATTAGCCACATGTTGTGTATACACTTAATGATGATGTTATTAGAATTACATACTTGGATTGCTTGTTATGACATAAAAAGACACATTGAAAAAGTATTGCCAATATTATATTTCATTCTTGTGTTTGAAAATCCGAAGTTCTATATCATTTTGAAAATAAACGAAAACTCGACATTAAGGATACTATACAAGTATAACGGCTTTATCAATAACAATATTTGTATTATTTTACATTATATCATAAAGACTACTAACTTAGTATCATATAGAATGATATAGAATGATTTAATAGTGGATCCACCAAATAACACAAATGTTTAAGGTATTTTGTTGAACTTCACACTTTCTTGTTACCCGTTCGTTATTTCTTTCATAATTGATAGGTAAAATATTTTTTTTTTAAATAATATATATATAAAGTGTAGTACTAGTGTTTGTATATGATAAAAATTTATAAGTATGGATTGACATGAAAAAACCGAATGGCGGAGATTGAAGACATGGTGTAGTTTCTACCCTTGTTCTTGTTCCACATTGAAAACTAGAGGAAAGGGGGAAGGGTGCTAAGTCTATAAAAGAAGAAGCACGAGGGTTCTTTTGTCTCACATTGTCATTGCATATTAGTTTATGTAATATTATGAATTATTCTAAGAATAATTTTAATTTATATAATTTACATAATAATTATAAATTTATTTTATTTAAAATAAATTTTTCAAAAAAATATATTTTAAAATGGCGGGTTGACCCGGCGGGTTGAACCGGGTCGAATCCGCCGAGTCAGGGGTTATCTATTCCCCGACCCTAACCCTGACCCTCAACCCGATCCGACCCTTGGACCCGTGGACCTTGACCCGTCGGGTCACCGACCCGGCATGTCACGGGTCGACCCGCCCGATCCGTGACCCGTGGCCATGTCTAACCATAAGGCATGGAAGAAGGGGTGGACTGATATATGATCTAGCCCCCCATATATATAATTATCATTTCATTTAACTGAACAAGGTAATTACCATAAGGCATGGAAGGAGGGGTGGGCTGATATATGATCTAGCCCACCCCAAATTAATAGGTAGTGTGAAATATAAAAGTTTGATTGGTTTGGTAGTTGAGTGTATCTTCATTTTCTCCCCTTTTATCCATATTCAAATATCTTTCACTACATTATTATTTTTTTTTTTTTCTCTTTTTACTCAAAAACACAATTATAAAAATGGAAGGCGAACTGCCTTTCTCTATAGGGTATAGCTTGATTAGAAAAAACTTAGCAGCAAAACCTCTACACAACATGCAATATTTCATGTTCCCAAAATAGGTTCATAAAGAGCAGGATATATAAATTTAACAAGGATTTTCTGTGAAACAAAGAACTGAAACATAAACCACTTATAAATTGGTTTGAGGTTTGCAAGTCTCTTGATAATAGGGGATTATTAATTAGAAATGCGGGTGATATAAACACAACGCTCCAAATGAAACTATTATTGAAAAATTTAGCTAAATCAATTAACACATGGGTCAAAGTTATATCAAAAAAATATCTAAAACAACAACAACGGGTAACCTACAAATGAAAAGGTAGAACATCCTAGCAATGTTATTGACTCACTAACCTATTAGACACTTTCAAAGGACTTAATTGGTCAATAGAAAATGACGAAAATATAAACTTTTGGAAAGACATATATGCCAATAACAAACCACCGGTAGATTTATTAAAAACAGAAGTTAAATCAATGGTTCACTAAAAGTTAGTGATTTCATTGACAATAACAAAAACTAGGACATACATCAACTAAGAGTATGTATCAAAGACCCAATGGATATACAAATAGTATAAAATATAATCATGGTACCAATACCGAAAAAATAACATATAAGATAGATTGTATTGGAGATGGAGTAAAAATGGATGGTACTCCACCAAATTGCCAATGAACATGCTCAATCTTGCTGAATGACATTCAAAGTTGGAATTTAATTGGATTTGGAAATTAGATACTTATCCAAAGGTGAAGGCCTTTACATGGAGAGTTACCAATGACATAATCCCAACAGCAAGTTTTGCTGAAAAGACGTGTACCACTTGCTAGTCAACTATGCGATGAAAGAAGAAATTAATCGAGTTATGGATATCAAAATAGCAAGGACATTGTCATATCATCAAATTTCATGGTCGATCACCGATATTATCACACATACTAAGAAATACATTAGAATGAAGGAATTTAAACGACTAGTAATCATCTGGTGGTGCATTTGATATTTCAGAAATAGAGTAGTGGTCGATAATATAGTACCTAACCAAACAATTATCACCTACTATATCAAAAATCAGATCGATACTTGAAACAAAATAAAAAATTACAGCAACGACGACCACGAGAATGTCGATTAGGCCATCACGCATCAACAGAAACAACCGAGAAGTAGAAATACTCTCAAATGGATGAAACCATCGACTGATTAGTATGGTATAAACTAAGTTTCAATAGGGCACTCTCCGTAACTAGTGAAGGTACTTCTGGATTCGTCATTATAAACTCTAAAGAGGATACAATACATTTAGGAGCAGGTAGATCGCTAATTGACACAAACAAACCATGGCACTTAATATTCACAACCTTTGTATACAATACATTATAAACTCTGAAGAGGATACAAAACATGTGCGTCATTAACGCACTTACTGGTTGTCGAACTTGTCCATGGGATATCAAAATGATTAGGGTGATTTTGGTAGATAGCCTTTTTTGAATGTTCAATTGGGTAATTAGACCCCAAACTAATTTAATTAGTTTTTGGTAGACCCCATCCAAATAGAGTGGAATGGTCAATGGTCAACCGTTTGACCGCTGACCGGTCAATGGTTGACCATTTACCGGTCAATGTTGACCAACTCATTTGGATTTTTTTTATAAAGTGATGTCGTTTTTTGTGATGACGTATTTTACCGTTTTGATGCCAAAATTTTATTATATTTTATTTTCATTTTAATGCCACTTTTCTAATGAAATGATTGGATGACACTTTTTAAAACCTTGATGACATTTTTTGTTTACTGTGATGTAACGTTGACCATTGATGCCACTTTTTTGTGATCCCATTTTTTAACCGTTGACCACTGATGCCGCTTTTTTGATGCAATTTTTTTTGTCATTTTTTCAAAAGAAGTGTTTTGATGCCATTGATGCTACTTTTTTTAATTTAATCAATTGTATATCGATATATTTTCATTGATTCTACTTTTATTCACTAATGACACACTTTTTATTACGCTTCATTGATGCAATCATTTGTGGCAACATTTTTATACGACTGATGACACAAGGGCATAAGATGTGATTATACTTCATTGATGACATCTTTTTAATGATGATTTTTATTCATTGATGACATTTGTAATTACACCTCATAAATCTCAATTATTTGTGATGAGATTGTTTGTTGATGACATTTTGTTATGTCCCGAAATGATTCGAGAGGATTAGGGTTGATTTAGGGTTGGATTTATAAAAGGAAGATGATGAGTTTGTAGAGTTCAGAGGATATACGAGGGAAAGAGATAAGATAGATTTTTTTTTTTGTCAGAAGAGATAAGAGAGATTAGATAAATGAGATTTTCATTATTCAATTGGATGATCCTTAATTACAAGGTATAAGGATATTTATACACTAATATAATCCCTAATATTGACTATCCTTACATTGCCTTTCCCTTCAAGATTTGTCCTCAAAGCTTAAGCAGAATAAGAGCAACATTGACTAGTTACTCACAAATACAAAAAAATCATACTACACACAGATGACAGCAAGTAGTAAAAAAAACTTCCACTCAACTAAATGCATTCATCTTTGTTGCCGATGTAGTAAATGTCATCATTGACATCATGTAGTCAATGCCTTCATGTTGCTGATGCAATGCAACCATATGATATGAATGCGTTGGTAACCTTTGGACATGGTCATTGTACCTGCATTATCCAAAACATGGTTCCTAAAAGCTTTCCATGACACAAAACATATGTATTTGCAGTCAAACATCACACTCGCTCGATCAATTTCCTCACTGTGCTGACAGAATTAATGTTGTTCTCCTTTGGTGCCCATGAACCTGTAGCATATTCCTTTGACAACCCCCATTTTTAACCTCATTTTCCTGAAAGTAGTATCACCATCTAAACCTGAATCAAATATTAGGATGCAATCTGATGACAAATTCAACATAAATTCCCTTTTAATTTCATCAAAGGGAAGCATGCATTCAAATTAGAAGACGAAAAATATAATGAGAATCACAAATTGAAATCGGAAGTTGAGAAAAGCACATATGCAGATTGATCTGATGGACTCTAAAAGGAAACCGTCAACTTCTTGTTAAATCATACTAAAAGAGAGGTGTGAACTTCTTGTCATCAATTGAAGTCGGAAGTTAAGCATTTCCATCAATTTGATACTAAAAGAGAGGTGTGAAATTCTTGTCATCAATATTAACATTTTTATCAACTACAAAGAAAATTTTGAAAGACCTCAGATCAACCACTATGCACTGATGGCCAAATCATACTTGTGCACGATACAAAGCATCCATACAAACTATGTGCATCACGATTCATGGCTTAAGCTTTGATGAACCTATGATTTATGACAGAAAAATCAGCAATTTAATGCATAAAAAATTATGACAGAAAAATCAGCAAAAAGGTGCCTATCAATTTATGACAGAAAAATTAGCAATGGTTGCAGTAGAAAGTACCCCATAAAAAACAGCCAATTTCATCCATAAAAAATTCAGCAATAAACCCCTTGTTTTTCTTTACTAAAAACAGCCCCAAACTACAAGAAAGTGGCCGACTGCAGACAGCCCCAAACAACGTTTCAAAAAACTAACTTGTTTTTAACAACCACCTAACTAAGCTTAAATCGACCAAGCATCTTCATGAATATCATCAATATGATTTCAACTATCCAAAGTGACCAGCAAGAAATGGTTATTTAACCGATCAAACTAACAATTCTTAGGAGATATTGAGATTGCTAATTGTTAAGCATAGAATTACTAAACCAGCCAAATACAAACATCCAGAAAGCTCCAAGAATTCAAACAAATGCATTATTTTTGTGCAACACCAAAGCTGAAGCAAGTCCATAAACAACTCCTAGCTTACAGTTTGAGCCAATAAAACTGATGCATCCATATAACAATATGTTGAGCAATATATTAAAGTTTTGCAGTCTTAAGGACAAAATTTACTTGAAAAAGCTCAATGGCAGCATCGACATGTCCTTCTTTGAGCTTCTCCATGTCCAATTCTCTATTGGCTTCTCTCCTCCTAAACAATCACAACACCCAAAAAGTCACCAACAAATTAAATAGAGAACATGCAGTTACAAAACTTAATATAGCATCAATGCATCAGCGACACCTCAAACAACTTCATGCCCTCTCAAAAATGGATCATACAGTAATAATGCAAGCATAGGTACAAAATCAAAATTGTAGATTCTAACCATGTCAAAGCACAATGGTTAGAAGGGGTGGTACCAGAAACCAACGGGCCTCGGTGTCCATGGATTTCTTTGTCGAATCCATCGTCGTTGTCGCAATATCTGAGAGTCGTCGGTGTCTTTGAATCGGCAGAGCCTTTCATGAATTCAATCGGCAGTGGAGCGGTCACCGTTGACGAAGAGAAAGAGAGATCGAGAGCGAGAGCGAGAGAGAACGAGGGCCAAGGGAGCTGAGGTGGGTATAGGCACCTAATTTTGTTTTTGGGAGAGCTGACGCGGCCAATTTAATTTTATTAGGGTCTAACTACTTAATCACATTTCACAAAAGGTATATTTTACTAAATTTCCTCAAATGATTATTTCCGACTTTCGAATGACCCTTGTTGGAGTTCTATTCCTTTCCAATTTGACATATTTACAAGGAAGTCAATAAGGTGGCTAACCGATTGACTGATATGGGAATTTCATTCTGTACTTCGGAATCTCCCACTGATTTAGAACTCTCAGTTCTCATCTAACAAGATGCTCTTGATTAGTCTTAGGTCCTTGACCGAACAACCAAAATTTTTCCAGTTAAAAAAACGGAAGAATTTAGCATGTCTTGAAATTTTTTCTAGTTCTGTTCTTGATTACCATCACTAAACCATATAATTTTGTTAGTTGGAATTATATATATTTTAAATATTTAGCCATGTAAGAGTATGGTTTAATGATGGATTGATGGTAATTACCTTTTTCAATTTTATTTGTGAAAAAAATAGGCTTTCCAATAAAATATGTGAGCATTTAACTTCCAACCAATAACAATACCAATACATGAGAACCGATTAAAAAAAGTATGACTTTATTTTTATCTTTTATTTATATATTTTTGTAGATATATGTAATTTTTAAATAAATTATCAATAAAATTGGTTCAAGCTTATTGAACCAGGTTCAATACAAGATTAGGATGAGAACCAAACTTCAGGAAAAAAACAAACACATATTTGTCGACCGGCTTTTTTTTATATAACAATACCATCGCATTAGAGCTTTTTAAAAACCCATATGTCTAAGAGCAACCCCAACAGATTCTCCATATTGGGTTTTTGGAGAATATTAAGGTTGATTTTGGTCCAACTGCTTCCACGTCACATTCTCCAAAATAGAGAATAAGGAGATGAAATGGAGATCATTCCCTAAATTTGAAGAAAACTCTATATATTTTTGGGTAAACTCCATAATGGAGAATCTGTTGGAATTCAGCTAAAAAAAGTCCAGAATATGTGATTTATAATTCTCTATTTTGGAGAATTTTTTAGAGAAGTTGTTGGGCATGCTCTAAGGTTGTCGGTTTTAAATACAATTCAAAAGTTTGTTTTTTTTTTGTTGGAAAAACAACGGGCCCACTCCCAGGAGCAAAACAAAGGAAGTTACAAAGCACACAAGCGGGTTATAACAACCCCTTATGCATCGTCCAAAAGAAAACCACGGGCTCCATCGGGGACGGAGTCCAAACAAACAAAACAATCGGAAAAGAGACTGCAACGACTTTTACAGGCCGGATTTCTTCGCGAAATCAACGACTCGACCTAGTTGTCAAATGTAGTATTGGTGCAAAAGAGCAGTGGTAAATGGAGGATGTGCGTAGATTTCAAAGACCTGAAAAAGGCTTGCCCGAAGGACATCTACCATTTGTCATCTATCGACGAGCTACTAGATACCACAGCAGGGCACACCACACTAAGTTTTCTCGATACATACTCAGGATATAATCAGATCAAAATGAGTCCACACGATGAAAGGAATACCGCCTTCATCACCAACCAAGGGACTTTTTGTTATAAAGTAATACCATTTGCACTCAAGAACGCCGGTGCCACTTTCCAGCAAATGATTGGAAAAAAAATTGTGTCCCAAATTGGAAGAAACATCACATTCTACGTCGATGACATCGTGATTAAAAGCCATACAAAGGAGAGCCACTGCAAGGATCTACAAGAGACAATCAACACTCTAAGGAGGAATCGTATTTGCCTAAATCCAAATAAGTGTGTTTTTGGAGTGGATTCTGGAAAATTCCTAGGTTTCATGATAAGTAGTCGAGGTATAGATGTGAACCCGTCAAAGGTTCAGACGATACTCGATATGGATCCTCCCAAGACATTGAACGACATCCAAAAGCTGAATGGGTCTGTCAAATATTTAAGCAAATTCTGCTCAAGATTAGCTGACCACTTTCTGCCTTTCTTCGAGCAGCTGAAAAA
This sequence comes from Persicaria tinctoria, assembly GCA_037127255.1. NCBI lineage: Eukaryota > Viridiplantae > Streptophyta > Magnoliopsida > Caryophyllales > Polygonaceae > Persicaria > Persicaria tinctoria. The sequence goes on along the minus strand of JBANSL010000008.1, from coordinate 62,353,737 downwards.
GAAAGGTCCGGTCGAATGGACTGCCACCCTAGATAAGGCTTTCAAAAGTATGAAGGAATACTTAGCAACTCTACCCATTCTTCATTATCCATGCGAACATGAAGCTCTACAGCTATACCTCATCGCCGGATCAACCACTATTAGCACGGTGCTCACTAGGGCCGCTACATATGCAGTAGCAACCCCGTTTTCAATCGACGTCCACATCCTCCTCCATTTTCTTGTGTTGTTCGTCAAAAATCTAAACAAAATAGAAGCAAAACAACAATAAAAACTAAGGATGATTAAATGAAAAAGAAAGAAAAACTTACCTCGGGTTGCCTCCCGAGAAGCGCCTTTAATTCGTGTCGTTGGCTCGACGTAATGACCCTTAAGCGCCTTTAATCCATTTCATCCTTTGGGAATCCTTCAAAGTATGGCTTAACTCTATGGCCATTGACCTTAAAGAGCTCATGAGACCTTGGGTCATAAAGTTCCATCACACCATGAGGGTACATAGTCTTAATCACAAATGGTCTATTCCACCGCGATCTGAGCTTCTTAGGGAAAAGTTGCAATTGAGACTGAAATAGGAGGACCTTGTCCCCCACCTTAAGGTCTTTTCACAGAATATGCTTGTCATGCCAAGCTTTCGTCTTCTCTTTGTAGATCAATGCATTATCATAAGCATCCAAGCGCAACTCTTCAAGCTCTTGCAATTGAAGCTTCCTGAATTCCCCAACTTCATCAATTCTCATGTTGCAATTCTTAACAACTCAGTATGCCTTATGTTGAAGTTCCACAGGAAGATGACAAGCCTTTACAAAGACCAATCGATAAGGGGACATGCCAATTGGAGTTTTATAGGCTGTCCGATAAGCCCACAGAGCGTCATTCAGTCTCAAACTCCAATCCTTTCTGTTAGGTGCCACTGTTTTCTCTAGAATGGTCTTAATCTCCCGATTAGATATCTCTGCTTGACAATTGGTCTGAGGATAATATGTTGTGGACACTCTCTGCGTGACATGATATTTCCTTAGCAGAGCACTGACGGTCCTATTGCAAAAATGTGTCACTCTACCACTAATCATAGCCTTAGGCACCCCAAATCTCGCAAAAATTGTGTCCTTTAAAAAACCTGCAACCACTCTGGAATCCTCAGTCTTGGTGGCCTTTACCTCCACCCACTTGGAGACATAGTCCACCGCAAGAAAAATATAGATATTTCCAAAGGAACTAGAGAATTGTCCCATAAAATCAATGCCCCAAACATCAAAGATTTCACAAAAGGTTAAACAAGTTTGTGGCATTTCATTCCTCTTAGATATGTTACCAACCCTTTGACATCGATCACAAGATTTGCATAAAGCAGGAGTATCTCTAAACAAGCGAGGCCAAAAGAAACCTGCTTCTAAAACTTTCCTAGCAGTCTTTTGAGAACCAAAGTGGCCTCCACATTCATGAGCATGACAAAAAGTAAGGACAGATTGTACCTCACTGTCTAGTAGACATCTCCGAATTACCTGATCAGCACAATGTTTCCAAAGGTAGGAGTCATCCCAAACGTAAAAGCGAGAGTCATGGCGTATCTTGTCCTTTTGAGCCTTTGTGAATTTGGGTGGAAATTCTCCAGTGACCAAGAAATTCACCATATTGGCAAACCAAGGTCGAGGAGTATGGACACCCATCAATAATTCAAAGGCATCGGGTCTCACATCGTCAAAAGAAACCAAAAGGGTCACTAAGCGGCGGCCGCTGCATGCATGTGGCGGTCGTTGCACATGAATCAAATGTTGCGGTCGCTGCCTCTGTTGCGGCGGCCACTGCACCTTGCTGCAAGGAAGTTATATTCGAAAGACAAAATAGGGTGTGATCTGGAAACTCACCATGGATGGGTCTTTGATCGCCCGGCTTGTCCTCTCCTTGGACACGTCTACTGAGGTGGTCTGCCACTAAGTTCTCCGCACCTTTCTTATCTTTGATTTCGATATCAAACTCGCTCAAGAGCAAGATCCATCGAATCAATATAGGCTTTTCTTCCTTTTTAGTTAGTAAATAACGAAGAGCATCGTGATCAGTGAAGGCATTTACCTTAGCTCATAGGAGATAGGAGTGAAACTTCTCCAGTGCAAAGACCACGACCAGAAGCTCTTTCTATGTGGTAGAGTAGTTTCTTTGCGCTCCATTCAGAGTCATTGAGACATAGTACGTAGATGACATGAGAGCTCCTTTTTTCCTTTTGTCCCAAGAAAGCACCCACTGCATAAATCCTTAATAAACATGTGATAGAACCCTACATGGCCTAAAAAGGAACGTATTTCACGCACATTGGTGGGGTAGGGCAGAGACCGAATGACATAAATCTTAGCCTTGTCCACCTCAAGACCTCTGCTAGACACAATATGACCCTAAACAATATGCCTTGCTCAACAATAAAATGACACTTTTCAGAATTGAGAACTAAGTTGGTGTCTACACACCGCCTAAACACAATTGACAAATGATGCAGGCAAGTATCAAAATTATCTCCATGCACAGTAAAGTCATCCATGAATACCTCAATGAAGTGTTCTACATACTCAAAAAATATGCTCATCATACATTGGAAGGTCCCATGTGCGTTACATAACCTTAAAGGCATTCTGCGATATGCAAAAGTGCCAAAGGGGCATGTAAATGTCGTCTTCTCTTGATCCTCCGGTGCTATGGGTACTTGAAAATAACCTGAGTAGCCATCTAAGAAGCAATAAAAAGAGCGACCGACAAGGCGCTCAAGCATCTGATCAATAAAGGGTAAAAGAAAGGGGTCTTTGCGAGTTACCGCATTCAGCTTGCGATAATCAATACAAATCCTCCATCCAGTTTGGACCCTACTAAGGACCAACTCACCATCCTGATTCTCAACGACAGTGATACCCCCTTTCTTGGGAACAACCTTTGTAGGACTCACCCACTTACTATCAGATATAGGAAAGATCATACCTGCTTGAAAGAGCTTCAACACCTCCTTTTTTACCACCTCCATCATTGGTGGGTTGAGTCTCCGCCGAGGTTGCCTAGATGGCTTAGCATCATCCTCCATAAGTATTATGTGCATGCATAGGGTGAGACTGATGCCCTTAATATATGTCTGTAATCGTTCATCCTAACGTCTCCTTGTTCTCCTTCAGAACCGTCACCAATCGCTTCTCCTGCTCAAAAGTGAGTTTGTTAGAAATAATGACAGGCAAAGTATCATTCTCGCCAAGAAAAGCATATTTAAGGTGACTAGGGAGTTGTTTCAATTCAATATTAGGCGTCTGGACAATGGAGGGGAGAAGCTTTTCACTTAGCATGGTCAGCTCAATGCGTTCTTCCCTCGGTGGCACATTGCCTATTAATCTCAGCCTTCCATTTCATTCAATCAATGACCAAGATTTGTTCACATGATACACGTTAAGAGCTGAATACACCGGAACTGACCTCTGTATATATATAGGTCGGTTCCGGAGTACTCAACCCTTAACGTGTGTGTGTGTGTGTGTGGCGGTCTGGTGCCTCAACTCTCAGTAACCTCTCAATTTACTGAACAATTTATTTGGTGTTTCGAATGATTTTCTGTATTAAAACATATAGAAGATTGCCAATGGGGACAATGCAAATTCAGCAAAAAAAAATCAACGAATTGGACCCTTCGGGCAATTGATCAAAACCCCCCAAACACTTTTTTTTTAGAAAAAAGCAGGAGTTGCTCAATAACAAAAAAAAAAAAAATACAAAGCAGGAGGAGTGGAAGCTATCTATATAACTCTTAATTTAGAATAGTTTAGAACGATTTGTCAATCCTAGAGGCATTTTAGGTGTCTTGACCAATCTTTTTTTATTTTGCCATTTTTCTTTGATTTTATTTTTTTCTTCCTTTTCCTCTAAGTCTTTTTTTTCTTTAATTTTTTCTAATCTATATATCTACTCTTAATTTACTAACTATCTATATAAACTCTTAATTTAGAAGAGTTTAGGATGATGTATCAATCCTAGAGGCATATTAGATGTCTTGACCAATCTTTTTTTTTTTTGCCATTTTTCTTTGATTTTCTTTTTTTCTTCCTTTTCCTCTAAGTCTCTTTTTTCTTTAATTTTGTTTAATCTACATATCTACTCATAATTTACTAACTATCTATAAAAACTCTTAATTTAGAAGAGTTTAAGATGATGTGTCAATCCTAGAGGTATTTTGGGTGTTTTGACCAATCTTTTTTTTTTTTTGCCATTTTTCTTCGATTTTATATTTTTTCTTCGTTTTCCTCTAAGTCTCTTTTTTCTTTAATTTTTTGAATCTATATATCTACTCTTAATTTACTAACTATCTATAAAATCTCTTAATTTTGAAGAGTTTAGGATGATGTGTCAATGTTAGAGGTATTTTAGGTGTCTTGACTAATCATTTTTTTTTTGCCATTTTTCTTTGATTTTCTTTTTTTCTTCCTCTTCCTCTAAGCCTCTTTTTTCTTTAATTTTTTTAATCTATATATCTACTCTTAATTTACTAACTATCTATCTGTATAAACTCTTAATTTAGAAGAGCTTAAGATGATGTGTCAATCCTAGAGGCATTTTAGGTGTCTTGACGAATCATTTTTTTTTTTGTCATTTTTCTTTGATTTTCTTTTTTTCTTCCATTTCCTCGAAATCTCCTTTTTCTTTAATTTTTTTTAATCTATATATCTACTCTTAATTTACTAACCATTGGGCTTAATTCAAAACATTAAAATCAATATAACTATTGGACTTTACTCAAATTTATTTAATAAGTATTGGGCTTAATTCAAAACATTGAATATAACTAATTGATTATGACACGTCACATTTAAACAATGTTATAATGATATTGATATTATTATTACTGAGTGATTTAAAATATTTATATTTATATATTGTACTTTTTACATAAGATTTTTTTTAAATAAATTTTTGAGAGAAATATAAGATATATTTATGATAATTTTTTTTATGATTTTTATCTTAACATTTATTAATATTTTATAATATTATATATTATTAATCTTTTAGTTTTAAAAAATGCGCCATGGCGCGGACATTATACTAGTTTTTATTAATAGGGGCCTTTAGTGAAATATCCATAAAAATGGGCTAAATTAGAGGAGTATTCATATAATTGAAAATTTTGCAAAAGTGTCCATCCCCCTTGCCCCCCCCCACCTCATTGCCCCCCCCCCCCCTCTCCGCGTGTCCAGTTTTTTTTTTTTTTTTTAAAAAAAATTTCATGTCAGCACTTTCAGATATGCAAATATAATATTATGTTATGCAAGCTTAAACAACCTTATGAGAAGAATATGCACATGCATTTTTATTTTAAAATTGCATTAATATATCTTATTTGCACATAAGCACATCGCTCTACCATTGATTGACTTAAGAGGCTTTAAAATTGCATTAATGTCAACGTCAATGTTGCTGACACCGACATTCGTCACACCGTTGACACTGGCATTGTTGACATTGCTGGCACTGCTGAAACTGTCACCACTTACATTGCGAACACCACTAACATTTTTCGTATCATCATTGACGTTAATGTCGACTGACGCTAATATCGGAGATGCTGACACTCAAGTTGGATGACGATAATGTCGGCTAATGCCGACATCGGAGATGCTGACGCTGATGTCGACTAACGTCGACGTCGAAGATGCTTTTTTCCATGTCATAAGAACTGATGTTGACATTGCTGATACCGACATCGGAGATGTTGACACTTACGTTGCCAACGTCAACATCGGAGATGCTGACGCTGACATTGGAGATGTCGGCTGGCACCGACATCGATGCTGCTGAAGCTGTTGACGCGGACGTTAGGGATGCTTTTCTCGTGTCAATGCTTCTTTTTTTTCGTGTTAGCACTAACACTGACATTGTCGATGCCGACATTCGAGATGCTGATGCTGACATCGGAGATGTTGTTGACACCGACATTCTTGACATCGTTGACACTTACATCGGAGATGCTGACGCCGATGTCGAAAATGCTTTTTTCCATGTCAGCAGCACTGATGTTGACATTGCTGATGCCGACATCGAAGATGCTGACATTGATGCTAACGTTGCTGACGTCAGACGGCCTGACACTACTAATGTTGACATCGGAGATGCTGACACTGATGTTGATGTTGCTGACGTCAACATCGGAGATGTTGACGCTGCTGAACCTGACATCGGAGATGTCGGCTGACGCCGACATCGATGTTGCGAACACTGTTGACGCCGACGTCGAAGATGTTTTTTTTGTGTCAACACTTCTTTTTTTCGTGTAAGAACTAATATTGTTGACACTGCTGACACTGTCACCATTAACATTGCGAACACCACTAACATTTTTCGTGTCAGCGCCGACGCTGATGTCGGTTGACGACGACATCGGAGATGCTGACGCGCATTTTTTTGGTTGACGCAGATGTCGGCTGACGCCGACATCGGAGATGCTGACGCTGATAAGCTCAAACTTCTAAAATCCTCTAATAAAAGAAATGGTAAAAGATAAAGTTTTTGCACATCAACAGCTAAATGTCAACATTTAAGTTAAATGTAAATATATAATAAAAGATAAAGTTTACAAATAAGATCATTCTCAAAATTGATATCATATTACATGAGATGATAAGCTCAAACTTCTACAATCCTTTAATAAAAGAAATGGTAAAAGATAAAACTTTTGCACATCAATAGCTAAATGTCAACATTTAAGCTAAATGTCAACATATAATAAAAGATAAAGTTTACAAATAAGATAATTCCAAAAATTGATATCATATTAGATGAGATGGGAATATCAAACTTCTATAATCATCTAATAAAAGAAATGGTAAAAGATAAAGCTTTTTGCACATCAACGGCTAAATGTCAACATTTAAACTAAATGTCAACACATAATAAAAGATCAAGTTTACAAAAAAGATTATTCCCAAAATTGATATCATATTACATGAGATGAGAATATCAAACTTTTATAATCATCTAATCAAAGAAATGGTAAAAGATAAAGATTTTTCACATGACCGGCTAAATGTCAACATTTAAGCTAAATGTCAACATATAATAAAAGATAAAATTTATAAATAAGATCATTCTCAAAGTTGATATCATATTACATGAGATGATAAGCTCAAACTTCTACAATCCTCTAATAAAATAAATGGTAAAAGATAAAGCTTTTGCACATCAATGGCTAAATGTCATCATTTAAGCTAAATGTCAACATATAATAAAAGATAAAGTTTAAAAATAAGATCATTCCCAAAATTGATATCATATTATATGAGATGAGAATATCAAACTTCTATAATCATCTAATAAAAGAAATGGTAAAAGATAAAGCTTTTGCACATCAACGGCTAAATGTCAACATTTAAGCTAAATGTCAACATATAATAAAAGATAAAGTTTACAAAAAAGATCATTCCCAAAATTGATATCATATTACATGAGATGAGAATATCAAACTTCTATAATCATCTAATCAAAGAAATGGGAAAAGATAAAGCTTTTGCACATAAACGGGTAAATGTCAACATTTAAGCTAAATGTCAACATTTAAGCTAAATGTCAACATTTATGACATTTAGCTTAAATGTTGACATTTAATAAAAGATAAAGTTTACAAATAAGATTATTCTCAAAATTGATATCATATTACATGAGATGAGATGTTCAAACTTCTACAATCCTCTAATAAAAGAAATGGTAAAAGATAAAAATTTTGCACATCAGCGGCTAAATGTCAACATTTAAGCTAAATGTCAACATTTAATAAAAGATAAAGTTTACAAATAAGATCATTCTCAAAATTGATATCATATTACATTAGATGATAAGCTCAAACTTCTACAATCCTCTAATAAAAGAAATGGTAAAAGATAAAGCTTTTGCACATCAATGGCTAAATGTCAACATTTAATCTAAATGTCATCATTTAAGCTAAATGTCAACATTTATTAGAAAATTTTATAAATTACTAGAATTATTATAAACTTTAGTCTATGCGGGATTCGAACCCACGTATTTGCGCATAAGTACATCGCTCTACCATTGAGCTAAAAGACTTTTAATTATATTATAACATAACATTCAGATAAACAATATAACCCTACGAGAAGACTTTTATATTTTAATTTGAACAATTTTTATATTTTGTTGTCTCATTAGTATTTTCTTTCATCTTACATCAGTATTTCTTGCTCTTATAAATTGATGTTGTGCAAATTGTAAAAGTATGGTATGCAAATATAAATTGATGATATGCAAATATAAGTTGATGATATGCAAATATAAGATTAAAATATGCATAAATTAATTCACGTTGCAAATATAAGATTATTGATATCTAATACTTAGATTTTAATTTTTAATAAATAAAAATAAGTTGGGAAAATACAAATTGATGTTATGCAAATGTATGATTATAATATGCAAATATAAATTGATGTTGTGCAAATGTAAAAGTATGATATGCAATTATAAATTGATGATATGCAAATATAAGCTAATAAAAGAAATGGTAAAAGATAAAACTTTTGTCCATCAGCGACTAAATGTCAACATTTAAGCTAAAATGTCAACATTTAAGCTAAAATGTCAACATTTAAGCTAAATGTCAACATTTAAGCTTAAATGTCAACATTTAATGAATTTCTAAAGTTTCCAAAAGATGTGAGCAATTACAAGCTAAGTTTCAAGACACACATTTTGCATTTCCAGAAGATGTCAGCACTTCCAGAAACTACTGCTAGATGTTTGGAACAACATTAAAGGCATCGAAAAAAAAAAGAGATTAAGCACCAGAAAAAAAAATCATATTCTTTCAACAATAAGTCTTACACAACAAAAAAGAAAAGAAGAAGAAGAGGAACCTGCGGTTCAAAAAGACAATCAAGAAGTTTGACATTAGGATTAAAATTGGCATAAACAAGAATTAGTAAATCGATTTTGAGTCTTTGACCAAATAAATAGATAAACAAAGGAGAGACAATGGATGAGAACATGGGTGAGAGTCGCAAATCAACCTAGAGTCGCAAATTCAATTAAAAAACAAGCAATCTGAATTTAAAAAAAAGTTGAAAAATAAGAAGTTTATGGTGTGCAAATATAAGTTATTGTTATGCAAATATAACTTCATGATATGCACATATAACAATCTGTTATGCAAATATAACAATCTGTTATGCAAATTGAAACTGCTGACACCAGATGTCAGCAAGATTGGTATTCTCTCTTAATTTTAAGCAAATAATGTGAAAAATCATATTTCTCCCAGCAATAAGTCCAGTAAAGAGCTATGCAAGTGTAAATCTCAAAAAGATGACTTATCAATCTAGAATATTACGAAAAACGACAAGGAAAAATAAAGAAAGCACACTTTAAAGTACTAGATGAATTTTATAGAAATGTCAAATCAAGTTAATTACACATTGAAATTGAGCATGTTATATTTGCACAAGAGATCATGTCAGCACACAATTAGAAATAAAAAAAAGAACCTATAAATCTACTTGAATTGCAAGAAAAGAAACAATGTCAACACACAATTAGAATAAAAAAGAACTTATACATTCTGACAAAAAAAACATATACATCAACTTGAATTGCACAAAAAGATACTTTGTCAACACACAATTAGAAAAAAAAAACATGTCAACACACAATTAGAAATAAAAAAGAAACATGTCAGCACACAATTAAACTTTGTAAAGCTACTAGCTAATATCTCTAGATAAGTCAGAAATCACAAGGCACTTTAATGTAAATATACAAACACGTTATTAAATAGGAAAAGTGGAACCAAACCCTAGTTGTTTAGCAATAAAAATAAAATAAAAAAATTGTTGATATTGTCGAAAAAAACATAAAAACTCAATTTTAAACCCTGAAATGATCTCCGATGGCCTAAAAAGACCATAGATCTCCGCTTTGGGTATCATTATAGAGAATCCGACACCGGATGCTTGATATCACTTCTACCGAGACCGCATACTAGGCAAGCATCTCTAGTTTCGAATTAAGCTTGCTGACATGATTTTTAATAACTTAAAAACTCATTCATCTAGTGTACAAAACCAATATCAACGTGTTATATTTGCACAAGAGATCATGTCACACAATTAGAAATAAAAAATAACCTATACATCTACTTGAATTGAACAAAAATAGCACATGTCAGCACATATTCACTCCGTGTCAGCACATATATTTCTGAATCTTATATATATATGTAGCTGGTAATCTTATATTGGAATGGTCTACTTAATTGCACAAAAATAATCTTATATTTGAGATGTCAGCATTTCAGAAGATGTCAGCATTTCAAGAAGATGTCAGCATTTCCAGAAGATGTCAGCTCGATTTTTGTAACAAGAGAAAAATCAGGAAAAAGAAGAAGAAGAGAGATTAAGCATCAGAAATAGAGATTAAGCTTCACAACTACAACAACTAGATGTTTAGTACTTGAAATAGTTCATATTTGGAATCCTCCATAGATCATCCAATGACTGTTTATTTTTCCTTGTCATTTTTCGTAATACTCTTGATTAAATTTCTACCAGAAGTATATCGAGACTAGTAAATACAGCAAAAACATCAAAACATTTCCTTTGAGCCATACAGAACAATTTCTTTATTGAGGTGCACTATTATTGATCAGATAAACTGTCACAGCAGTCATGACACCAAATTAACTGTATACTAAAATACTTTTTTAAAAACCCAGTCATAACATTCAAGATTTGAATACATCATCTCTAGAACTGTATATAACGTGGCAAGGCTTTCACACAAAGGTCACCAAGGAGGGCAGGAGCATTGCAGCCATATTCATAAAATTGATAGAAATTGCATCAAATGCATCATATCTCCACTCAAAAAATTATTTAAACACCTCTTTTTCATGTGTACAAACTTCATCTATGAAAAGATATTCACAGTTGCCAACAAAGGATCTCCACCATAAAGGTCTTCAATTGCAAGTAACGTGCAGTGCTTGTAGAAAATTACCAATACTAAATCCTAGTTTTTTGTGCAAAGGAAAATTTTAAACCTTATTCTCAATGATATCCTCAAGAACTCGTACTAAATGTCCAACTAATTCTATCTCAAATACCAATAATAATTCAGTGCCTGGAAAACTTATTAATCTAATAACGAGTCAGGATACAAGATGCTAGGGGTCTTATTTACAAAAACAGAACATCCAAAATGACCTTCATCAAGAAAATATTACATAATCTTAACACTGACCACATTAACTTCATTATTTGACACATGATTATTTGAAGCCAACCATATATTTAAGAGCAAAATGTATATAAGAGAGAGAGAGAGACAAATGCCTCAGGTGAAATGGTGAAAAAAAAAGAAGAGGTGTTCAAACACAATTCGAAGAACAGGAGGAATTGAAGGCACTCGCCAGTTTCCGCCCAGTCGGCAACTGATTCCCTGAGCGAGGTTCGGAATCGCAGCCTGTAGGTTCGAAATCGCAGCATGTACCGTAGTCTCCGCCCAGTCCGCATCTGATTCGCTGGAAACTACGACGAGCTTCCATTCCATCTTCGACGGAGGCGAGGTCGGCGTTGGAGGCGAGAGAGTGGGCGTGGATGTACCAGGAAGAAGGGAATCTGTGAAGCCTAAATCAGGAAGCTCATAGAGTCGGACCATGAGAGGACGAATCCTTGAAATCGGGGATGAATTTGGCTTTGCTCGTTGAGCTTCTCCGACAAAGCAACATCTCCGACCAGGCCCTCCTTGTCCAGCTTATCTACCATCATCGATCGAGAATGAATCTTTGAAATCAGAGATTCATCCATCTGAGCGCGGCGCCGGACTCAGTCAATTGGAGTCGGGCTCAGCAACCCCGCCGTCTGGTGGCGCCGGACTCAGAAACCCCGCCGTCTGGTGGCAGAGCAGGCGTTAACGTCTTCGAATCAATCTGCGAGTCCGGCACCAGAAGCTTCCTCCTCTGTATCCCGCCGATGATGGCTGCGGTGGCCTGAACGTTCGAGAGAGAATCAACAGAAGATGGCGGCGGCGGCGATGATGAGGCAACGACGGCGACGATGAGCGACAGAGGAAGATCCGTCGGTGCCCTAATTCGAGAGAGAGAGATTCACAAATTAGGGATTTGGGATGAACAACGGTATAATAGAAGGAAGGGTAATATTGTCAATTAACAATCCGAAATTAGAAAAGTGGACATAACCTCAAATTTTCTCTTATTAATAATCACCAAAACTCGCACATCTTCATCCGTCCGAATTGTTTCCTAATAAAATAAAATTTAACAAATAAATAAACACCAAAACTCGACAAATCTTTTTTTTCAATTCTACGAAACAATTCAATTTTTTTTTTCATGAGGAAAGAATTCGGATAGACAGATATTTATCCGAAAGCATCCTTTCATTGATCGGAAACCTAAATCAGATAGACAATTCAAAGTTTTTTTTTTTTTATGAGGTCCAGGAAACCTAAATCGGAACACTTATTAGAGTGACCAAGCTGTGCAATCTTGTATGCCACTCCATTCGTCGATCTGTAAATATGAGAGGACTTGTCAATTCGAATTTGATATCTGAAAGAAATAGTTCAAGTTCTCATGGTCACTGACTGTTGTTACTTTTCAGGTTATTTTTTATTCAAACTTTATTCGTCTCACAAAATTTCATATTTAATTTTTTTTCAACTAATATTAACTAGTATTTGCTTCCCGTGCTTTTGCGCGTTTTGTTAATAAATTATATTTTATTATATTAAAAATATTTTTTATTAAATTTTATGTGAAAATTAAAATAGTTTATTTTATTTTTAAAATTTTTTTAAACAACGATAAAAATAATAGGTTTTGTAACAATTTAAGATACAAGGTTGAGAATTAATCTAAATATTTTGGTAATAATATTTTATTTTTCAATAGATAATTAATTAATAATGAAATTTTATCATTAGATATAATGAACTAAAATAATCAATCTTAATGAATAAAGATAAAATGATTCAAGGTACAATATTTATAAACTAACTTATGGTGAAATGATAGATTTTATAACCACTTAAGATGTATAAGATGTACAAATAAGACGACACATGTATAAAATAGATGAGATAATCATCTAACGTGACTTAAATATATTGGGATCATCATTAATTGATGTGTCAAAAAATTCGGGTCATATTGCACGAGAAAACGACACATAGGCTAATTGCACCAGAAAATCACACATATTCGAATCACACAAGAGAAGAGTGTATGTCTCTGTTTTAGCATATTACTAGTATTCGTTACCCACGTGATTGTGCGTGTTGTTAATAAATTATATTTTATTATATTAATTATATTAAAATATTATATTAGATTATTAATTGATGTGGTTCACAAAAACAAAACCATATATTAATATATTATAGAAAAAATTTGCGAAATAGGCACATTAATTGGACGAATTTGCAAAATAGACGCGGGTTTGGACAAATTTGCAAAATGGCCTCTATATAATCTTATTCTCGGTTGTACGGACACTTTTTTCCTCTCTCCCAAATCCTCTCGCCCTCTCGCTCTCGATCTGTTTTCTCTCTCTCGACGCAGGATCCGGCTCCGATGGCGGCGAGTCGCCAGACCTCCATCTTCCTCCTATTCGCCGGACCTCCACTCGCTCGCAGCCGCCCTCACTCGCTCGCTGCCGGTCTCCAGTCCTCATCGCGCTTGCTCGTTGCTACTTTCCCCCTTGCCCTCGCTTGAACCCTAGCCGCTCGAACCCTTGAAGCCGCCGGCGATTCGCTCCGCCTCTCCTCTTCCTGTTCTCCGGTGACTCGCACTTCCCCTCGCCTCGTCTCCGTCACTGCATCGCTCCTCCTCTCCACCTCCTCCTCGCCTCGTCCCCCTCTCCGGCGATCGAGCATAAGATAAGGTACGGTGTTTTTGTGAGTTGATGATTTTGCTGGATTTTGGTTGGCTTGCTTCTGAATTTGAGCAAATTTGTTGATTTTTTTGTTCATTTGTATGGATTGAGATGCGGTTTTTGGAATCTCAGCTGCTTCTAAGGTTTCACAGTTGAATCTAATAGCTTTCATGAATTTTCACCATTTAAGGGGCGACAAATCTTGTGTGCTTCTCTATGCATGATTATGCCTTGTGTTGTGAATGATTTATGTGCCTAAGAGCCCCTTTAATGGTCAATATAGATAAGCTTGTTAAAGGAGGAGCCAAATGGTTGTTGATCTTGCTCTGCTTTATGTGCAATGCCTCTGTAGGGTCAACAAATTTCACTTACTCAGCAGATCCAGCAGTTTAGGGACACATTTCAGTAGTTCATAATTAAACTGGGTGAGGAAGAGGCAGTGAACATCATCTCAAGCTCTGTCTTCTATATCTCGATTGGGACCAACGACTACATACATTACTACCGTTGTAATGTATCTGGAGTGCAGTCTAAGTACTATCTTTGGAGCTTCAATCAGTTCCTAGTAAGCAGTGTCAGACAGGAAATTAAGGTTGGTTACCAACTACTAAACTCTGTATATTAGAGCCTTAAATAGCTGAATAGATTGTTAATTCATAAGTACTTCAAATGTTGTCCTATGCTGATGTTAGATTTGTCAAGATACATGATGTAAGTAGCAATGTAGCACTAACCGTGGTTATGAATAGTGTATTCTATGATCTGTATGTATATTTTCATGTCCCGAGCAAACTACAATCATGATTTTGTTTGGTGGGAGTAGGATAAGGAAATGGATTGGAATTTTCTTGCTTCCTTGTGTTCTTTGATCATTTGTTTTAGAAAAGCAGTAAAAAGGAAATAAAATTGGAAACACCAGTACCAAATATTAGTAGAACTCAAATGTATCTCTCATAGCTGCTGTGTATTGTTGGAAACACCATTGCCAAAGGTGTTGATAGTGTATTCAGCAAAAGTGAGCAGAGAAAGGTATCTCTCATAGCTGCTGGATCAGCTGCTGGAATCTCTTCTGGTTAGAATTTTTCTGCTATAATAAAACCATGTCTTATGCAAATTGCCTTCTTGCCACTAATTTTTCCCTTAACAGTTGTTTACGATTAATTGGCCATAGTAACATGACGTAACCGAAATAATGCTACTTAATCCCAAGATTGAGATACATCTTTTTGTTCTTTTGTTTCTTCTTCCTATTGTTTTTCTTGTTTATGATCTATACATGATTAACATCAATCCCCAACTTGGATTGCTGAAAAAGAACTTCCAGGTAAGAGATTTACTCTGTATTACCGTATAATTTGCAAAATATTATGGGTGGGAAATTTATAGCCTAAGTGGTTTTGACTTGCATCATAGCAAACAGTACCTGATAGTTAGCCACTTAATTTTACCATATCAGTAAATGGATATCTTTTATTTAAAAAAGAGCATTTGATCGTCATGGCACTATTGACACATATGGTGAATCTGGAAACATTTGTAGTGAGTATCTCTGAAGACTCCACCTTGATTGTAAGATCTTGAGAACTAACGTGCAGGTGATCTAAAGGATGATGAAAGACAAAAAGGCTGGGTTTCAAGGCCTTGAAACCCAGACTAAAATGTTTTGATCACTTATGCATTTGTCTAGTACAACTTGTTCTTTTACAGGAAAGAAATCGAGGCCAATATTTTTTGGGCCTAAATTACAATGGACTGTATATTGGGCTATGTGATGAGACTTGGGCTTTATCGGTTTATATATGAATATCTCATCTAACCCATTTTATGTACTAGATACATTTTGTATATTCTTTCTTGATTTCACCTTTTTATACAAGGAAAGAATTGATCCATGGCTGATCTTGCTTGGTCGAAAAGAAAGTCTAAAGAACATCTTGGAAGACACACAAGGATCTATTTTTGGAAGGAATTCAAATACTTTGGAAAGGATTTGAATTTCAAACGGCTCTCCCTCCAAGAAAGCTCTACAACGGTTCCAACTATAAAAGGACGAAAGCTAAGAAGGATGAAGAAAATACAAGCAATTACGCAAGCATTCATAGCATCTTAAAGCATTCGTCAAGTTTCTCCTACATTCTCATAAAGCTTAAAGTGGTGATCATTGGTTAAGAGTTGAGAGAAACACTAGCGCTTATTGTACAAGTCATTTGTTTTACACTTAGAGTTTTTCATACTCGATCAAAACACACTTGGTGTGTGGTGTGAGCTTTTATTTCACTTGTAAGTTTGAGAGCTAGAATAGAAGCGGTGAGGCTTTGTATAGGAAGTTCTAGGCTCAAAGGAAGTGAAATAAGAAGTGTTTGAATCCTACGGATTGGATAATCCTAGGCGGGGACGTAGGCAAGTTGGTGCCGAACCTCGTTAACAATTCGTGTGTTCATCTTTTATATTCCGCATTTACTTTGTCATATTCGATTTTACCTTGTCAAGTTCTGATAGCCTATATCAAGGTCTTGACAAGTTGCAATAAATTTCTATTGTTGCGAAAATCGTCCATACTCTATTCATCCCCCCCCCCCCCTTCTAGAGTATTATTCATCGCCTTATAGACTCTTCAATTGGTATCAGAGCTTGGCTCACTGTTTTGATTTAACAATCTTGTGAGTTTTCAGCATGTCTACCATAGGTGATGGAGGTTTTGCTCAAGGAAGGTCAACCAATAGACCTCCACTGTTCTGTGGCAATAACTTTGTCCACTGGAGGTCACTGATGCAAATGTTCATCATTGATCAAGACCTTGAGCTATGGAGCCTGGTAAAAAATGGACCACACGTTCCTAAAAAGACTGTCGATGGAAAGCAAGTTGATAAGATTGAGTCTGAGTATGATCAGACTGATCTTGAGAACATTGCTAAGAACTACAAAGCTATGAATCTATTATATTGCGCTCTCGATGCTAATGAGTTTAATCGTGTCTCAGCGTGCAAAAGTGCCAAGGAAATTTGGGATAAACTTTTAGTTACTTATGAAGGCACAAGTCAAGTTAAAGAGAGTAAGATTAATATCTTTCTCAGGCAATACGAACTTTTCAAGATGAATCCTGATGAGACAGTAAAGGAGATGTTCACGAGATTCACTCAAATTGTTAACAACCTCGACTCACTTGGGAAAACCTTCTCCAACCCAGAAAAGGTTCGAAAGGTTCTAAGGAGCCTTCCGAAAACCAAGTGGGGTCCCAAGGTTACTGCAATTGAGGAAGCTCAAGATCTTTCTACACTTCCATTAGATGATCTTCTCGGAAAACTTATCACTCATGAGATGATATTAAACGAGGAAGATGGAGAATTACCCTCAACAACAAAGAACCTTGCTCTCAAAGCAAAGAAAGATCACTCACAATCTGAGAGTGATGAATCAGACGAAGAAGATGATCCCTTTGCTCTCATCACAAGAGGATTAGCTCGAATTCTGAAGATGAAAAAGCAATTCTCCAACCGAGAAAATACTGATTCATCTAGATTCAAAAGCAAGTCTCCCAACATGTCAAAGAAGCCAAAAGTGCTAACATGTTTTGAGTGTGGAGAGACAGATCATCTCGTAAAGGAGTGCCCTATGAAGAAAAGAAATAAGTTCAAGAAATATGAACAAAAGAAAAAGGCTATGCTTGCAACCTGGAGTGACTCAGATTCATCATGTGAATCAGACACCGAAAAAGAACAGGCTAATCTCTGTCTTATGGCCGAACACGAAGGATCACAAACTCAAGACCTTGAACAAGTGGTAAGAAATCTAATGTCTAGTCCTCCCGATGTTCTTTCTGAAGTCCTAAGAAATATGATTTCTAATGAAGATGCCTACAACAGTGAAATCAACATCTTGAAAGAAAAACTGATAGATCAACAGAAATGCATCAGTGATATGTCGCTGGAAATGAAAAATCTTGAGACATCTCGGACAGCCCTTGACATTAAAGTCAAGACCTTGAGCTCAGAAAACTCTGATCTCAGGCAAAGCCTCTCCTCTCTAAAGAATCGTAATGAGGATTTAGAGAAAGAGAAGGCAAAGCTATCCGACAAGTGTCAAGACCAACAGACTTCACTCATTCAATTCACCAGATCTAAAGCTAATCTTGATAAGATGTTGGGTGAACAACAACTCTCGGTTAATAGAAGTGGTATTGGATACAACAAGAACTTTCCAAAGAAACCTAGTACCACTTTTGTCAAAGCTAAAGGCTATTGGCGTTCACCTACTTGCTTTCATTGTTGTAAGAAAGGGCATGTTAGAGAAACCTGTCCATATAGGAGAAAGGATCCCTACATCATTAGAAATACTTTTCCAGTTCGACTTAATGAACAGATAAAACAAGTTTGGGTTCCTAAAGGGACAAGACTACCCAACATGGTCTATCCTCATTATGAATCTAAAACTATGTATTGGTCTAGCCGGAAAGGTTGATGTTGGTATTGCAGGGTATCATCAAGAGCAAAGAGCCAAAATGGATAATGGACAGTGGATGCTCACGACACATGAGTGGAAAGAAATCACTATTTCAAGATCTTAAGGAACAAACCACTGGAACAATTACTCTTGGTGATAAAGGGAAGTGCAACATTATTGGTATTGGTAATATTGGCAATTCAGAAAGTTGCATTAAGGATGTTTATCTTGTTGATGGATTAAAGTATAACCTTTTAAGTGTTTCTCAGCTGTGTGACAAAGGAAACAAGGTTGGCTTTGACAAACACAAGTGTGAAGTCAGGAATGAAGAGACTGATGATCTAATTCTCACTGCTCATAGGCACAATAACACTTACGCTGTAAATACTAATCATATTACAGGTACGAAACTCAAGTGTCTCAAGGTCTTGACAGAAGACCCCAGCCTATGGCATAGAAGACTAGGTCATGTAAGCATGCATACCCTCAATAAACTCAAAACAAGAGATCTTGTGAGAGGCTTGCCTGATCTAAACTTCAAGAAAGAAGATCTATGCAATGCATGCACAAGAGGCAAACAGACACGAAGTTCCTTCAAACCTAAAAAGGTTGTAAGTTCCTCTCGTCCTCTTGAATTGTTACATATGGACTTGTGTGGACCTATGCGAGTCAAATCTCCAAAGGGCAAACAATACATCCTGGTTATTATTGATGATTTCTCTCGTTTTACATGGATCTCCTTTTTAAGAGAAAAATCAGAGGCTTTGCTTGAGTTTTCTAAACTCTGCAAAGAGTTGCAGACCTTGAAAAACATACCTATTGTCTCCATTAGGAGTGATCATGGTAGAGAATTTGATCAACTTAAGTTTGATTTGTTCTGTGCTAAGTATGGAATTTCTCACAACTTTTCAGCACCTAGAACTCCTCAACAAAACGGAGTTGTGGAACGAAAGAACCGCACTTTGGAGGACATGTCTAGAACAATGCTTTTGGAAAATGGTTTGCCAAAAATCTACTGGGCTGAGGCTGTTAATACAGCCAATTACATTTTGAATCGATGCTTAATTCGTCCTATTTTGAAAAAGACTCCCTATGAACTTTTCAAAGGAAGAAAGCCTAGCATTTCCTACTTCAAACCTTTTGGATGCACTTGCTTTGTTCATAACAATGGCAAAGATAATCTTGGAAAATTTTACGCACGTAGTGATGAAGGTATCTTTCTTGGATATTCGGCTACTAGCAAAGCTTATAGAGTTTATAACAAGCGCACCAAAATTGTTGAGGAGAGTATCCATGTGGTATTCGACGAAAGCAACAATGGTGTGTTGAGTGAAGGTTTTGCAGATCTCAATCTAAATCATCATGATTCGGATGGAGAAGAAGAGGACAAGGCCGAAAACAAGCAAGACCAAGAAAGAAACATGCAAGAGCAAATCCAAGACATCAACGAGCTATCTCAAGACCTTGAGAAGGGATTACAGGATCAGGACTCAGTCATTGAAGAATCCAACACTCAAACTATCTCTCAAGACCTTGAAGAGAGACCTGCTACTAGTTCAAACAATCAGGGTCCAAAGCTACGAAAATTCAAACATGCCTCTTCACACTCAGCTCAAGATATCATATCAGATCCATCCTCTGGGGTACAAACTCGATCTAGATTAAAGAATCTCTGTGCCTTTTATGCTTTTGTTTCTCTTATAGAACCAAAGACCCCAGCTGAAGCACTCAAGGACTCGGATTGGATCACTGCCATGCAAAATGAGCTAAATGAGTTTGAAAGGAACAAGGTATGGACTCTTCAACCCAGACCACAACACCAATCAGTCATAGGAACTAGATGGGTGTTCCGAAATAAACTGGATGAAGCAGGAAAGATCATTCGAAACAAAGCAAGACTTGTTGCTCAAGGATACAATCAAGAAGAAGGTATAGACTATGAGGAGACATTTGCTCCTGTAGCAAGGTTAGAAGCTATACGTATATTACTTGCTTTTGCATCTTTCATGGGTATCAAGCTATTTCAAATGGATGTCAAATGTGCATTCCTAAACGGGTTCTTAGAAGAAGAGGTTTATGTTGCCCAACCACCAGGCTTTGAAAGTGAAGAATTTCCTAATCATGTGTATAAATTGGACAAAGCTCTCTATGGTCTCAAACAAGCCCCAAGAGCTTGGTATGAAAGATTGTCCAAATACCTTCTTGAAAATGGTTTTCAAAGAGGATTGATCGATAAAACCCTCTTCATCAAAACTCGTGGAAATGATCTCTTGATTGTTCAAATATATATAGATGATATACTATTTGGTGCTACTAATGATTCCCTTTGCAAGGAGTTTTCTGAAATCATGTGCAGGGAATTCGAAATGAGTCTCATGGGAGAATTAAACTTCTTCCTTGGCTTACACGTCCTTCAAACGAGTAAGGGTATCTTTTTTAATCAAGGGAAATATACCAGGGATCTACTAAAGAAATACAAAATGGAACAATCAAAGGTAGCAAAGACCCCTATGAGTTCCACTCTCTCTCTTGATCAAGATAAGAATGGTAAGAACGTGAATCAAAAAGAGTACAGAGGTATGATTGGTTCACTCCTATACCTTACTGCTAGTAGACCTGACATAATGTTCAGTGTCTGTATGTGTGCTCGATTCCAAAGTGACCCTAAAGAATCTCATCTTATTGCTGTAAAAAGGATCTTCAGATACCTAAATGGATCTCAAGACCTTGGGCTATGGTATCCCAAACTAAGTAACTTTCTTTTAAAAGGCTACTCAGATGCAGATTTTGCAGGATACAAAGTTGATAGAAAAAGCACTTCTGGTTGTTGCCAACTCCTAGGATCATCCTTGATAAGTTGGCACTCTAAGAAACAGAATTCAGTAGCCTTATCAACTGCAGAAGCCGAGTACATTGCTGCTGGTGCATGTTGCTCTCAGATTCTTTGGATAGCACAACAACTCAAAGACCTTGGAATTGATCTTAAAGGTATTCCTATTTTGTGTGATAATACTAGTGCTATTTCAATCACTAAAAATCCAGTGCAGCATTCGATAACCAAGCACATTGATGTGAGACACCATTTTATAAGAGATCATGTGGAGAAAGGTGATGTATCTATATCCTTCATATCCACTGACTTTCAGTTAGCTGATATCTTTACTAAACCACTCCCTGAAGATCGTTTCAATTTTATTAGATTGGAGTTGGGTATGCTTAATAAGGAAGCACTTTCTTAGGGGGAGCAATTGCTTCTTATTTGAAAGTCATGAATTCAAATGAAATCTCAAGACCTTGACTTCATAAGGTTTCTGGATGATCATTCGAATGAAATTATTTTGGATCAAACTCTTGTTAATATCTTATGGATGTTCAATAAGAGTATCTTTTAATGTTCTGAGTTTTTCTTGATATCTTTTACCCCTTTCAAAAATTGATTCTCACATTTTTTGGTTCCCATTTTAAAAATATTCCTAATCTCTTTAATTCTTGCAAGTGGATGTGACACTTTGGGTTTAGAGAAATCAGATCATCATTACTTACTATTCAAGTGAGTTAATGAATCTGTACTTGCCTAATTGAAAAACTGGGGAGTCGATTCAGTTTCCAGATTATTTGCTTTTTAATCTCTCCCTCCCCTCGGTCTAATCCACCCACTCTCTCTGTGTTCATTCGCTCTCTCTCTCAAAATCCCAAAAGCTCTCTCTCTCTCTCTGTTTCTGTAACAAAAATGGCGGGATCAAAGCGCTCCTCAGCATCTCCGTCTCCAGCACCTTCTGCCAAGAGGTACAAGATGCCAGCAAACAAGGGGAAGCAAGTTATGGAGGATGTTGAAGAACACTCAGAGGATTCCTGCGAGAGATCCCCTTCTCCACCACCTCTGGTCAGGAAATCCAAAGGCAAAGCTTCAACGTCTACAACCTCTGCTCGTCCTCCTCAGGTACCCTCTATCATTTCCCCAAGTTGGTTTTGCAACAAAGAGGTTGATGAGTCTTGGATTCAGGACTTCTGCAACCGTCGCTTATGCTTCTGTGATGCTGTCGATTTCAACCTCCTACAATCCATGCCCTTACCCTGCATTTCCCTCCTCAAATCTACCTGTTTCTGGACCTTGCTCAACCCTGGCAATTTTGCCTATCCCCGACTCACCAGACTCTTCTACGCCAACCTTACTGTTCATCGTGTGAATGGAACCCTAACCCTAGTCTCGAAGGTCAAGAACACCCGAATTCGCCTCTCTCCTGAAAGCCTTGCTATCATTCTTGATCTTCCCACTGAGATCCCCACAAAAGAATTCCCAAGCCGATTTGAGTGTCTCTCTCGAGCACGAGAAGAATTCTTCCTAAAATCTCAAGGCCCTGGATCTTCATCCAACCTCAAACCCACTCACACTGTCCTAAACCTTCAAGCCAAGCTCATCTTCACCATTCTGGCTCGCTGTATCTTCCCTCGCATCCACTCCAGGGAATTGGTGACCGAGAATCTTCTCGAGATCCTCTTCCTAATCATGAACGGTTACGAGCCCAATTTACCCAAACTTATCCTCGACTACATGACCCATGTCTCCTCCTCCTCTCGACCTATGCCTTTACCCTATGCAAACCTTTTGCCCAAAATCTTTGAAGCCTTTGACATCGACACATCAGGAGAAGAAAAGCAAACCTATAGTGGGATTGTTGATGAGGGCTGCTTAGACAGATTGGGCATTGCCAAAAATCTGAGGGGGCAATGGTTTCTGAGGAAGGATTCAAAGGGAAAACAGGTTGCTGAACCTAATTTAAGTGAGGATAGGTTGGCTGCTGTGGAGACTGAGATTCAAGACCTTAGGTTTGATCTGAGTAGGATGTGGTCAGATGTGGTGATTCGCCAGGACCAGACTCATGAGCTCCTCTCTGTGGTGAACTGCAAGCTTGATCAGATGATGCTCCTCAATGCTCTCACCTACACTGCTACAGGCTCTATCATGCCTCTGGAGCAAGAAACCTACGACAATGTGCGTGAGAAGACTGGGAATGTAATCCTCAACTGTGAAAATCAAGTGAAGAAACGCCCCATCCTGCGCCCCATACATAGTGAACCCACCATTCTCACAGTTGAGCAATATGGTGTGGTTAAGAAATACAGGGATGTGGAGCGTCAGAAACAGCTTGCAGAAATGGAAAGGGACAAGGTCACCAGAGATGCTCTTGCAAGGTGGAGGAAGAAGTGCAGAGATGAGGTTCGAAGGAAATACCTTCCACCCAACAAGCAGTACCCCACCTTTGGCGAATGGGTTGAAGAAGGAGCTGGAATTTGCCCTCCTGAAGACCCTGATGCTCCTGGCGCCCCTGGTACTTCCTCTGATGTTGGACCCTCTTCTGCTAAGAAAGGCAAGAAGGCTCTTAAAGGCAAGAAGAAGAAGGCTGCAGATGGGGATTCTGACTCAAGGCCTTGATCTCCCACTCTCTTTTCTCTCTCTCTGAAAAATCATCTTTTGCTGCTCGTATTTTAAAACTGCTGGTACTTTGGTTGTGTTTTGTTGGTGGTTTAAACATTTTCACCTCTCTGCCCTTTTGTTGGAAGACAAAAAGGGGGAGAATGTTTTGGTTGCCCTGCGTTTTTGCACTAGTTGGTTAAGTGCTTGTCGTTTTTTTAAAACTTAGATGATCCAAACATTTTATGCCTATATTATAATATGCTTATGATTGCTGGAAATATGTTATGAATATTGACACAGGTTTTGTCTTCCATCAAGGGGGAGATTGAAGACTCCACCTTGATTGTAAGATCTTGAGAACTAACGTGCAGGTGATCTAAAGGATGATGAAAGACAAAAAGG
This sequence comes from Persicaria tinctoria, assembly GCA_037127255.1. Classification (NCBI taxonomy): domain Eukaryota; kingdom Viridiplantae; phylum Streptophyta; class Magnoliopsida; order Caryophyllales; family Polygonaceae; genus Persicaria; species Persicaria tinctoria. The sequence continues at coordinate 62,329,563 of JBANSL010000008.1, read as the reverse complement.
CTGGGTTTCAGGGCCTTGAAACCCAGACTAAAATGTTTTGATCACTTATGCATTTGTCTAGTACAACTTGTTCTTTTACAGGAAAGAAATCGAGGCCAATATTTTTTGGGCCTAAATTACAATGGACTGTATATTGGGCTATGTGATGAGACTTGGGCTTTATCGGTTTATATATGAATATCTCATCTAACCCATTTTATGTACTAGATACATTTTGTATATTCTTTCTTGATTTCACCTTTTTATACAAGGAAAGAATTGATCCATGGCTGATCTTGCTTGGTCGAAAAGAAAGTCTAAAGAACATCTTGGAAGACACACAAGGATCTATTTTTGGAAGGAATTCAAATACTTTGGAAAGGATTTGAATTTCAAACGGCTCTCCCTCCAAGAAAGCTCTACAACGGTTCCAACTATAAAAGGACGAAAGCTAAGAAGGATGAAGAAAATACAAGCAATCACGCAAGCATTCATAGCATCTTAAAGCATTCGTCAAGTTTCTCCTACATTCTCATAAAGCTTAAAGTGGTGATCATTGGTTAAGAGTTGAGAGAAACACTAGCGCTTATTGTACAAGTCATTTGTTTTACACTTAGAGTTTTTCATACTCGATCAAAACACACTTGGTGTGTGGTGTGAGCTTTTATTTCACTTGTAAGTTTGAGAGCTAAAATAGAAGCGGTGAGGCTTTGTATAGAGAAAGGGAAGTTTCTCTAGGAAGTTCTAGGCTCAAAGGAAGTGAAATAAGAAGTGTTTGAATCCTACGGATTGGATAATCCTAGGCGGGGACGTAGGCAAGTTGGTGCCGAACCTCGTTAACAATTCGTGTGTTCATCTTTTATATTCCGCATTTACTTTGTCATATTCGATTTTACCTTGTCAAGTTCTGATAGCCTATATCAAGGTCTTGACAAGTTGCAGTAAATTTCTATTGTTGCGAAAATCGTCCATACTCTATTCATCCCCCCCCCCTTCTAGAGTATTATTCATCGCCTTATAGACTCTTCAATCTCCTTATCTTTGCTCACCCACTAATTTCGGATCATTTCACCTGTTCATAGGGTCTTCTTTGATAGATGATGTGTTGCTAGACATTCTGTTGAGAATTCTTTGGTTTTGGTACATTCTTTCACTGCATAAAAGTTCTACAGCTGTGTTTTTATATGCATTTGAAGTGTAGGCAGTGAGGATTTTAAGTCCTTCTCGGAAACGAAGATTTGAAGTGGTCTATCCTTGCAGTGTTAATATTTAATTAAAGTAATAATGTGTGGAGCCTTGCATCGGTCAGAAAATGTGTGTTTTCTATGAGTGGACTGTCTTCAGATTGTTGATATAGTTATATAGTTCAACAGACTCAAAACTGTCGATGGTCTAATGAATGAAATAGAAGTTCAAGTCTTTCATACGCTATCAATTTTGTACCGTGTAATTCTGATTCTAGATTTGGGTATCTTTACTATTCTAGATTTTGTACCGTGAAAAGTATTTTTAAAGATTATATATTTGGAACTTCGTGGATATCCTAAATCTACATGAGCCTTTGTCTCAACTTATCATGCGGCAACTGGGTTAAAGCATATCTATCTTTGCCTGAGATGTATGGTTGTATTGATATTGCAGTGTGGAGTGAAGGCTGAGAGTTGGCTCATTGATATTCTTCTATATAACGTGTGTAGTTCCAATGTGTTAATTCGTTCTTTAACATTTACTTGAGAGTCGAGATCAGTGCTCTTACTTGGTAAATGTTATACCAACTAGAACATTCCTTAGTTGGTTTTTGCATATACCTACAGAATATGGATAGATGAATCCATCAAGTCCGGTGTCTTACGAGTTTGATGGCATTTCAGGTGGGGCAGAAGCGGAAGAGGGAGTTTGATCCTGATGACGTATCTCAAGGTGCAGCACGAGCTCATCGGTTCTTGAAGGAGTTCGCCGAGCTTCCGCTACACCATATGGACATAAAAGAGGCATTGCAGAGGGTTCGCACAATGAAAACCGAGTTGGACAAGGACGCTGAAAGCTGCCCTTGGTTGCAGCAGTTGCTTTAGTGTTATCGCCCAGGCAAAGTTTGATCCCACTGTGATGGAGCCACATCCTGTATATCTATTTCTTTCAAGTGATTTCTCAATCTTGCTTTGAACAAAACATGGCTCAAACTTTTGTGCACAAAACCGGTTCAATTTTGGGGTGACTAGTGAACCAGATTTGTTGTGCAACTTTAAAGTGTAGTTATGCAATTATACAATGTTGTGCAATTGTAAAATAAAATTGTGCAAAATTTCAAATTTGTGATGTGATGGAAAAAAGAAAAAAAACTTTAAAAAAGTGCTGACGTGAAAAAAAAATTATTTTAAAAAAGTGTTGACACAAATAGAATAAAAAGTGCACAAATTAGAATAAAAAGAGCAAGAATAATATTATAATGTGCCCAAATTAGATTTTTAGTTTAAGAAGAATCAAATTAGATTTTAGTTTGTATGAATAAAACTATAAATTTCATGAATAACACTATGAAATTTTAGAGTTGCACGACGCTATTGTAAGAGTTGCACGACTCTGTTGTAAGAGTTGCACGACTCTCTTGTAAGAGTTGCACGACTCTTGTTTTAAGAGTTGCACGACTTTCTTGTAAGAGTTGCACGACTCTTGTTTTAAGAGTTGCACGACTCTGTTTTAAGAGTTGCACGACTCTGTTGTAAGAGTTGCACGACTCTGTTGTAAGAGTTGCACAACTCTTGTTTTAAGAGTTGCACGACTCTGTTGTAAGAGTTGCACGACTCTGTTTTAAGAGTTCATGTGTCTCTCTACCTTTATAGGTTAATTTGCATGAACCAAAGTGAATAGAGGATACAATTCATGAACCAAAGTGAATAGAGCATCTTTTTAGAAATTAAAGGTTGTGTCAGCGGTGTTTGCAATTTTAGTGCCGACGGAGTTATAAAGAAATAAAATTGATCAATACATTTTCATCACTAAAATTGCAAACACCGTTGACACTAGTTGTTTTCTCTGATTAACAAAATAGAAAAAGATGCTGACACTACAGTTGTAAGAGGTGCACGACTCTGTTTTAATAGTTGCACGACTCTGTTGTAAGAGTTGCACGACTCTTGTTTTAAGAGTTGCGCGACTCTATTGTAAGAGTTGCACGCCTCTGTTTTAAGAGTTGCACGACTCTGTTTTAAGAGTTGCACGACTCTGTTGTAAGAATTGCACGACTTTGTTTTAAGAGTTATACGACTCTTGTTTTAAGAGTTGCACGGCTCTGTTGTAAGAATTGCATGACTTTGTTTTAAGATTTGCACGACAATCGAGACTTGTGAATTTATTCTCAACATCATCTTATTTTAAAAAAGTGCTGACGTGGAAAAAAAATTATTTAAAAAAAGTGTTGACACAAATAGAATAAAAAGTGCACAAATTAGAATAAAATGCGCACGAATAATATTATAAAGTAAAAAAAAATTGTTATCCAGGCTTGATGGAATTGTTCGACATCATTTGATCGGCTTATGATTAATTTGTGATGTGCGTCTTCGATTCTTTGTGAAATTGTTATCCATGGTTGTGCAACTCTAAAAAAAGTGCTGACATGGAAAAAAAGTGCTGACACGGAAAAAAGTGCAACTCTAAACTCTACTTGGATCATATTTGCACAATTTATGGTTATATTTGCACAAAGTACTCTTATATTTGCACGATAAAAAGTTAAAAAAATAAAATAAATAAAAACTAGACTAGGGTTATATTTGCACAACTTATGATTAAATTTGCACAACGTCCTCTTATATTTGCACAACTTACTCTAAATTTTGCTCAACAATAGGTTATTTTTTGCAAAACAATCGAGATTTCTGAAATTGTTCTCAACATGATTTTATGTTCTCTCAATATTATTTTAAGAATTGCACGACTATGTTGTAAGAGTTGCACGCCTATGTTGGAAGAGTTGCACGACTATGTTGCAAGAGTTGCACGACACTGTTTTAAGAGTTGCACGATCATGTTTTAAGAGTTGCACGCCTCTTGTGTTTAAGAGTTGTACGACTCTCTTGTAAGAGTTGCACGACTATGTATTAAGAATTGCACGACTCTTGTTTTAAGAGTTGCAGGACTCTGTTTTATAAGTTGCATGGCTCTGTTGTAGGAGTTGCACGGCTCTGTTGTAGGAGTTGCACGGCTCTGTTGTAGGAGTTGCACGGCTCTGTTGTAGGAGTTGCACGGCTCTGTTGTAGGAGTTGCACGACTCTGTTTTAAGAGTTGCACGACTCTGTTTTAAGAGTTGCACGACAATCGAGACTTGTGAAGTTATTCTCAACATGATCTTATTTTATCTCAATATAATTTCAGACTTTCTCAATAAAGTGTAAGCGATCCATAATCTATATTTTTTTTATTTCTTTAACATTTTGTCGTGCAAATATAAGAGTATGTTATGCAAATATATTCTTAAGTTGTGCAAATATGACCCGAGTTTAGTTTTTTTTTTAATTTTATTTTACATTTTGTCATGCAAATATAACTGTATGTTGTGCTTGTGCAAATATAATCATATGTTGTGCAAGTATAACATTTTTTTATGCAAAAATAAAAATAAAAATATAGATTATGGATCACATAATAAAATATAGATAGTTTTTTTTAATTTTCATAATTATGGGGTAAGTTTTGTAATTTAATAAAAATTCCTTCTTCTTCCTCCCGATTACTGTGAAGAGAACGCCGGCCGACTCGCCTCGCCGCCTCCGGCTCGGATCTCGCTCGACCTCGCTCGGATCTGGCTCGGCCTCGCTCGCTCGGCCTCCAGGCCGGATCTGAATCTCGCATCGTCGCTCGGCCTCGCTCGGCCTCGCCGCCTCCGGCTCCACCTCCGGCCGCTCCGGCCTTCGCTCTCCGGCGCTCCAGATGCTCCAATTTCGTCATTGACTCCTCTTCCCGACGTATCTCCGACGCTCCAGATGCTCCAATTTCGCCATCGACTCCTCCTCCCGACGTATCTCCGGCGCTCTTGAGCACTTTCGAGCAATCTGAGATCCGAGATCTCCGTCGCTCTAGAGCATTCTCGCTCGCGTCTCGAGCACTCTGAGATCCAATGAATCCGATTAATTTCGCGGATCTGAGACGGAAGAGAGTGAGATAGGAGAGACGTCCGGGGAGCGGGGAGAGAGGAGAGAGAATTAGGAGGGGAGAGAGAAAATTGTTTATATTGCGTCTATTTCCCTAATTTGTCCCAAAACGCGGCTATTTCGCAAATTAGGTCCAATTTGGTGGCCATTTTGCAAAACGCCCCAATATATTCAATTTGATCTAAAAGGTAGAATAATGGACCAAATATTCCTTCTTCATCTTTTAGAATCTTGATAACATGGTACATATTTATATATAGATATATTATATCCAATTTGATATAAAACGTTGAATAATTGACCAAAGATTGGATAGATTATTTGATCTAAAAAGATAAGTTTTTTAACCCATTAATTGAGATGCAAAATTACATTGGGTTATTAATAATAAACCAAATATTGGTTAGATATAAGGTTGATCAAATAATAAAAAAAAATATACTATTTTAATTCAGAATATGACACATGAAAAAATAATTCAATTTTAATCTAAAATATGAAACATATGCGAATTGCACCAGAACCCGTTTCAGGCCTTTGTTTTAATTAGTATATTATATAAATATTGATATAAGTTTGAGATGATTAAAATCATTGATATTTTATATACTCCATCCGATCTAAAAGGTAAGAAATATAACTTTTCAATATGTATTTTAAGGAGCTAATAATTGTGCAAAATATCAATATCTTTTTTTTAAATCAATTTATATATATATAATTGTGAAGAAAAAAACACTTTATATATATTACAGAAATTCCATTTGGTGCCCCTGAGTTTTTGACAATTTCGGTTGTTGTCCCACACTTTTTAACATTGAACAAAACCACCATTTTATTAGTCCTTTCTTCACAAAAAAAAACCCTTTACTTTTAACATTGAACAAAACTACCTATTATTTGACTAAATTCAACACAAAAGTGACAAAATCACATTTATTTTTAAAATTGGTCGATTTGCTGAAATACACCAAATCAGTGTTCGGTTTGCAAAAGTATACCTGTTTTGTGAGAATAGCAAAAATAGAATAAAGGGGTCATTTGTGCTAAAAATTAATACATGATTTTACCTTTAAATTTAAATGTAAAATATTTAAAAGGAGAATTATGGATTAAAAGAAAAGTAAAAATATTTTAAAAATAAAATATATATTAAAATAATGATTTTCATTTTTTTTCTAGAAAATTAAAATAATAAAACTCACCGGATGAAAAACATTGTTTTGGTACTATGAGATTTGAAAAGGAATGTAAATACGTGCGTACCCACACTATTAAAATTTCACTTTGACAGGATAAATGTTTATCATGACAAAGCTGAAAAATAACATTGATAGGATGAAATCTATAACCGTGAAGAGAATAAATATACGATTTTATCCATACCATAACTACTAAATTATTATCCATAATTAGAAATTAAAGGCATAACCAATATGACGAAATTATTTATTTACATTGACATGATATATGTTCTTCATGACAAAGCTGAGAATTAATATTGACATGATGGAACCTATAATCAGGAAGAGAACAAAGATACGATTTTATCCACACCATAACTAGAAATTAAAGGCATGTCCAAGATAACAAAGTTATTTATTTACAATAACAGGATTAATGTTAATAGTGACAAGACTATAAATTTACGTTGACATGATTGAAGTTATAATCAGGGAGAGATTGACTAAAGATACGGTAAATCATATATACTGAATTATTAACCATATTTACAAAAGGATTATCAATATATTTCTTGAAACCAAAATACTGTCACATTGATAGGATGAATATCATTGTGTTGAGAATGCCAATTGTGAACATTGATAGGATGTGTTCAATAATCGGTGGAAGATTGAGTAAAAATATTGTTTTAACCTATGGAATGGGATTTGCTGTTAGGGATTGGGGCCGGGGTTTGAGTTTTTTTTTCCCCTGAAATTGCTGATTTTTTTATTATTTAATTATTAAATATAATTTAAAAATATAAGAAAAATGATAAATACCAAAAATATTTGACATTTTTTTTCCTATTTTTTGGGGTGGCGGGTAGTTTTGATAATTGAATAAGGTATTTTTGCAAATTTTCAAATGTGGATGCAATTGTTTTCAAACCTAGGTATTTTTGCAAACCAATTATCAAAGTGGAGTATTTACTAGTAATTCCCCTTTAAAATTTTACAAAATCACATATTATTTCCAAAAAAATTATTGTTAAAATCACCCTTGTTTCCAAACAAAATAGAAAAAAAATCACTATAGTTTTTAAAATTGTACGCAAAGTATGGTTTTATGAAGTATTTTTTGTAATTTATAGGTTAACTATTTTTGTTCACTTAATAAGACGGTGGATTTGTGCAAAATTTGTAAATAATTGGTGATTATGTACATGCTATGTTTGACAAATAATGAGATTTGTTTCTAACAAACTATGAAAAATATATAATGGATCTTTTGTGTAATGTTAAAAACAATGGTTGATTTTTTAAAAAAAAAAATGGAAACAAGGGGTGATTTTTTGCGTAATGTCACTACAAAAAAAAAATTGCATTAGCAACGGCACAAATCCGTCGCAAAAAGTAGGGTTACCGTCGCAAAAAACCATTAGCCACGGTTATGCGACGGCAAATTGGGGGTAGCTAGCCCTAGGGTATAGCAAATGCTCTTTGGCTACGGGAATACGCCGTCGCCAGGTATTTGCCCTGCTAAATGGTCCTTTTTGCTATGGAAAAAATGCCGTTGCTAATGGGTTTAAGAAAATTAAAAAAAAAAACAATTTTATGATATTAGCCTATGCGGGATTTGAACCCGCATCTTTGTGAATGAACACATCGCTCTACCATTTGAGCTAATAGGCTTAAATAAGTCTTCTAATGTTTCATACAAATACAAGTCATCAAGGATTCATACAAAAGTATAGAAAACACAAACTCTTCTAAATAAAATAGTTAAGGAACTCAAGAGAGCTCAGTAGCAACAAATGTTCCATTTGACACCCAAAAAGTTAAGAAAAAACCAATGTTCTATGGATGCAAAGGGTACTATTAAACAAACCCTTATCAAGAGTATTGTATTAGCAATAACTTTGGACTAAATATGCCTATATCGAGATAATATCTATGATTGTCTAGCACAAAACAATTAAAAGAATTGCTTATAACATGATTTGGGTAACACATCTAAAAATGCATCAACCACAGATAGAGAATAGAGAGCAATCAAAACAATGATATTACAGATTGCAGAGAGATTTCATATTGCTCAACCTGATTAAATAATAACAAAAGTTTCACTGACAGATTTCTAGATGTTTCACAAAACCTACTACTCCAATCATACTATATAACAATCCTCACATCCAAACAGGAAGTATAATAGAATAGCAAAGTTGCATTGAAACTGAAGGATCGTAATCTGATTTTTACTTTAGCAGGCTCAGGTTTTCTGCAGCAATGATGAGCTAACGAAGGAACATAAAAACAATGATGTGATAACATACCTTTGGACAAGATTTAAACTTTACCTTTAACTGTTTGCCATTTGACTCATTGCTCCTCTTCATGCTTTTCTCTCAAGATCCTCAATGCTAGCTCTTTCCATAAAGTCAAGACCCTAAAAAGTCATAATATAAAAAATGATATTAGCCACATCTTCAAATTTCTAATAATAAAATTACTAAATGAATTCAGGGAACAAAGAATAACCCATAATCCATATGTGAGAAAAAGGTAGAGAAGAATATGAACAATTGCCTAAAACTAAGATGGAATATATACCATAAAACTGAATCACTTCAAATCTTACAACTTCAGTTAGTCTATCCGTTTCAAGAAGAACCAAAATCAGTGGAATAAGCAACCTGCAAAGCTGCTCCCAACAAACCTGTAAAGACCGGGAAATTTTATAATATTAAATTATTAAAATAGTGATTTATAATCATTCCGATTTCTAAGATTTTGGAGGTTTGAAATTTCCGTCCTCGAGCTATTGGTTTTATTCTAAATATTTCAAAACGAGTTCCGACCTTAGTTAGTTGAAAATTCAAAATTTGTTCTATCCCGCTCCCATATGCGAAAAATTAAAATAATATTTGGAGTTCATTATTAAACTCGGATATGGAAATTTGAAAATCGTTTTGAAAATCGTTTGAGTCGGGTCGGAATAATATCGAGAGGGTGGATCTAGAGATTTATTTCATGGGTATCTTGAGGAATTGTTTTGGGGTCACATTTTTGTCCCTTCCTCCTTCCTCAATCCCTCAATCCTAGAATTACAGCTAGCCAACATGCTCTCTTTTCCCCTCTTTTGTTCGGTAGTGGCAGCAGCAGAGGCACGCCTCTTTCCCTCTTCTGAACCTCGCGTGACAGCACTCCTCTCCTCTTCTTTCTGCCTTCAAATGCTCAGTCTCTCTCTCCCTCTTCTGCCTGCAGAAAGAACCCGTTCTACTAAATCACTCAGCCACCTCTCTTTCCCCTTGCTTTTGCTTTTCAATCAAACCCAGGAAGCCTCTCCCCAGTCCATTTATTCTCTGTAGGCTCCGAACACCAAAACCATCGACTCCTCCGTGTCTCCGAGCACCACCAGCCGGGCCACCCGACATCTCCCCTTCCCCCCCTCTCCTACGCTCTGGGAAGTCATCGCCGAGCATCCGAATCCGGGCTTCCCTGTTCCACCGAGAAGAAGAAGGTGTTTCCCGCCGAGCCAAAGCCACCAGCGACCGCCTCTTCGCGTTCCCCTTACCTCCAGAAGCCGGAAGACGCCGGAGACGGAGCCCAGCCATTCGACGCCGCCGCCAGCGATCCGTTGTCACCCCTTTCCTTCCATTTCAGGTTTTAGTCGTTTTTATGTCGATCTTGATTCATATTCCCTTTGATCTCGCTCTTACTCCTCCTCCTTCCTATAATCAGTAGAGGACGATCCCGGCTTCGACGGAGGCGAATCAAGCCGACCAGACCCCCTTTCCGGCGAAGATCTCGAGCCTTCGGTGAGCCTCTTCTCCCCTCATATTCGTTTCTTTTCGTGTCCTATGGTCGTCGGTAAAAGGGTGGTTGAGTGAGGGCGTCGATCTGTGAGCGAGGGAAGGCCGCCGGCAACCCTGGGTTCACCTCCTTTTCTTCCGTTTCCGTTGACGTTGCCCAGCGCTCTGTTCTATTTCTAAGGTTGAGGGTGATCGAGTCTTCTTCCCTTTCTTTCCTCTGTGTTGGGCTAAGGGAATGGGCCAGATCCGGGTTTATTACACGAGTTATATCATTTTCTAACCGGGTTATCAGTGAAGGGGAGGCAAATCCGGGTCAGGAAATCGGGTTTAGGGTCTAGTTCGGGTTTATTTTGGGCTTGAGCTGGGCATGATATCCGGGTTGGGCCTATTTAATTTCTTGGGCCTCATTTTGGAAAATTAAGATGAAAATGCATATTAAGGTATAAGACCTTGTTGGAGTATTTTCGACTCTATTATTTAAGTTATTAAATAAATGGATTATTACTATTATAGGTTATTCTGAATTTTGTGATATATATATATATTTTCTGAAAATATTATATGTATTATGTTATTATTAGATATTGTTAAAAGATGTGATTTTTGGTTTTTTGATCTATAAATGAGGTTTATAAGATGGATTTAATTTGGTGATTATTTTGGACAAACATTATTGGTAATTTAATTAAAAAGGGTTTTCAAGTTTTAGGAATTATCTCTTAAATTATTTATTATTTGAAAATCGAAATGCCGGAATTAGTTATATGATAAGATTTTGAGGTATTGGTTTTAAGGTTTAAGTGTTTAATGTCGGGATTCCTTGTCTTGGTTTGGTGATGTTGGTTTTGAAAATGGAATTGGGAGAGTGATTTGGTTGATGTGGATGGTATCGGAAAGATTTTGGAAAATGGTTTTACTATCGGTTGGTTTTGAGTGTGTTGAGAACTTGGGTTTTGTGTGAGTATGAATGTTGGTTCGGTGGCTTATGGAAATGGCTTGATGATAGGTGTGTATTGCTTTTGGATTGCTTTGGACTTGCATTGGGCCCTTGCTTGTATTATCATGCTGTTCTGCATCTTCAGGTAAGTTCCCTAGGGGGCTTACTCAGGTTGGACATTCATGCCTGTTGTTGCATTTTATGTTAGGTGTTGCATATGCATAAAAGCATGCCATGTAGTATCCTGTTTAGGTTGCACTAATTGAATGAGCATCTTCTTACTTATTGCGTTTGAAACAGAACGGCCGTTATCTGTGATAGTCCTAGAGTCTTTGCTAGGGTCATAGGGTAGCCCAGCCTCATTGGGTTCCCTGAGTCAATCGAGTCATGAACTTCCTTATATTATGAGATGCCTGCGGGCTTTATTGTGGAGCGGGTTAGGCATGCGTGCCCCCCGATTATGATGGAATACATTCACGAGCTGGTTAGTCTCCGCCCTATCGGAATGGGGTGGAGGTAGGAGAGGGATATGCCACTTGGCATTGTCTTGGGCCCTTTACAGTATTTTTACACATTATTATAACTAGGAACATGCTAGTGTGTTTGACTTTCGTACTGCATTAGAGCATCTTTACTAGGTATAGCACATACTATGTGGCCTCAGCGAGGACTACCGGTCCCGCATGAGTGGCTCGATCTGACTCATTTCTCCGTTCTTTTTTTAAGGTATTTTCTGCAGATTTTGAGTGCTCGATGTCTATATGACGGAGTTCCTTTTGGCGAATCGAAGAACCTAGCTAATTCTCTAACTTGGTATAAATGGTAATCATTCGCTTATGTTTTGGTTTTGACCCGACTCTGTCGTGACACTTTGTATCTTAACTTTGCTTCCGCTTTACTTTCATTTGACTTGAATTTCGCTACATAGTATTAAGATAGGTTAAGGGTACCCAACGACCCTTCGTGGCTTTTAGGGTTTGAAATCCCTCTTTCTACTAATCTTAAAATGAGTTTGAAACCTCGACCCGTACCTGGATTGCAAGATCCGAACAAGGGGTTTCATCCCTTGAAACGTAACCCGGAAATCATAATTCTGGGCCGTTACAAAACCAGACCCAGCCCCCCACCAACATAAAACACATATCTAAATAGAAGTGAGAACACTATGAATAAGCTGGTGAGAAAAACCTAACAGTCAAGCACCGTAAACTTGTTCCAACTTGTGCCCCGAGCAAAGAAAAATTATAGCACAAAGAGCAAATGATCACTAATTAATAAAGGAATGAAAAATATTTCTCCATTTACTTTTGAAAAGCTGCAACAGGTGTTATGTATATGAATAATAAGACAATAGTTGCACACTCATTTTCAAACGGAATAGATTGGGATAGAGAATACAATGAACTATCAAGCATTGGTTTCAAACCCTTACACTACTAGAATTGTGTTCATAGACATCGGATGATTAACATCAGTCGAAAAAACGCATGATGTTAAATAGATTTTTAACATCGGTTTGTAAATTTTTGATGTTTAAAACAAATCAGACACCGCTCTATTTTCATGACCGATGTGAGAAGTGATTTTTGAAAAATAAAAGTAAGGCGCGGGATTGAAATCTGAACTAAGTCAAATCCCGCTCATCTCAAATTTCCCTAACACTTGGAAAAAAAAATTGAAAACCTCATTGAAATACTTTTGGGAAACATAAGCCTCCCTCTCTCAAGACAACGCGTCCCCTCTCGTCTCTAACCCTCCATCTCTCCAAACCCTCGCCGCCATGCCAGAGCACTTCCGGCCTTCTCCTCCTTCTCCATCGCCGGGATCTTCGTCACCACCAGATCTACCCACCCTCCCCCAAATCCTCCGCCTCGCCCTCCCCTCCCACTCTCCAGATCCGACTGAGAAGGTGTATCTCGCCGGAGACAACAGCAACCCCACTGTTGTCACCTCCACGGCCTGTCGCCTGCCACCCTATTTGATTCCAGATCTGTTTCTCAGATCGTCTGTATACCTCAAAGACCACAAAGATCTGTCACCGCCATGGCCGGTTGGGACGAAGGGGCTCTTCTTCGGATAGAGGATCCAAGTAAACCCTCGCGACTCCCAGGTTCTATTCTTTCCCCCTTTTAATTGTGTAAACGTTATTAGAAATTGGAGAAGAAGCCAAGGTTTTTAGGTTTTGCGATTGTGTTGAAGCTTCTCGAGAAGCTCGAATCCAACTTCCTATCCGCTTCCAATCTCTTTTTTTCCCGTTCTAGACGAAACCCTAACTTTCTCTTTTTCATCCTGCTCAATACTAATTGTAGAATGCCAAACAGAAAATTACAAAGGATAGATCTCAATGGCTCACTCTAGTGTACATGATTTGGTAACCTCTCTTCAAGGCTGATGCATAGATCCACCAGATTCTTTTACACACACACACACACACACACACACACACACATCATTTGATTGGTACAATTTCTGATGCATAGATCCACCAGATTCAAAATACCTGAAAACAAACAAAAATTCTGATTTTGGTTATGCTGTATGGATTGAGATGATATTGTAACAACGAGTTGAGATCATGTAGCTGTTTGTTAGCATTATTTAGCTGTTTGGCAGATAGATTCACATATTAATGATGATTTTCCATTTTGCAAAGTCCATAGGTATCTTAAATAAACCTCAAACTAATTATCTTTAGCTTAATTAGGGGGCGCTGTGATGTTTTCTTTCATAATTTTTCTTTGTTTATTTAATATAGATGGCCAAATTAACTGACTGGCATGTAAGTGACCTTCAGTATCACAATGGCATTTACAAAGTTCTGGCGACATCGGCAAATTTCAAAATTCTCGAATCTCAATTCATAATTTAGGACCAAAAAATGTTATTGCCCAAATGACAGTGTGAACCCAAAAAGAACTTAATGCTCAGATCATGGTAGGGAATTGAAAAACCCCCGTCTCTTTTTTCAAGTTTCTCATCCAACACTCCCCTCCCCAAAAAAATAATGGTTCTAGTCCCTTTTTTTTTTCTCGGGCATTGTATGCGGCAATGTTGTCTCTTATTTTTGTTGTCTTTCTAATATGGATATTAATATGCTGTCTGATGAAGGTTGTGCGTGATAAATTACTGATTACTCTGTCATTTATCCTTTTGATAGGTATAAAGGAAAAAACAAGAGCTTAATGTATGACGTTTCAAAAATTCTTAGTGCCTTGAAAGCTAAACGAGGAGATCACCGTGTATTTAGATTGGCAGAGAACTTATGCATGAACTTGATTTTGTCCCTGAGAGATTTCTTTTCAGTGAAGAAGGATGCAAAGGTTTAAAGCATGTATTTCACTTCTCCTCACTTTTAAACGATGTCTTTATCCAAGGACAAGTTATCATTTCTTTGTCTCTTTATTGTAGGGACCAACTGAATTTACAGAAACCTTGAACCGTGTAACGGTTATCACACTTGCTATTATTATAAAGATGCGGGGAATTGCTGAAGCGGAGCATCTTCTTTATCTACCTACATTGCTAGAACAAATCATGTCAAACAGTCAGCACACCTGGTCAGAGAAAACGCTTAAGTATTTCCCTGATGTGCTTCGTAAGGCATTGAGTGGTCGAACAGATAATAGGGGCCTGGCAATTCAAAAATGGCTGCAGGTATGATATGCAGTTGCTTCTTTTTTTCTTCTGAAGGGCATGATGGGGGGTTATATTCATATTACTTGTGAATCAGTGTCTTGAACCTCTTTCGTAAAGATTGGGCCACCCTTGTCTCTTATCCCATATGGATTATATATAAATGTTTACCATAGGCAAATGGGAAGTTCAAAGTTCTTAACTCCCTTCTATTTTGAAAGGAAAACAGGAAATTTCCCCAAATCTTCAAGCTCAACAACTTTTAACGTTTTTCTGAGAAAAAATAGAGTAACAGTACTAGTACTAGAGTCCTACTTAACTTCTGTGTTTCATTCTATGGTTTTGGCTAGGTATGTTTAGTTATTTTTGACATGTTTCTTCTACTTCTTTTATCCTTCTATATTGTTATCTTTGATTTGATCTTTGTCATTAGTGGTGAAGGCTACTTAATAAATAAATCTCATTTGCTTGTGAATGAGAACAACTAGCATAAGTGAAATCTGTCATGAGCGTGAGCTAATTGAGTGACTTATTTGTGGACACCTTTCAGGACATGTAATTTAGCATTTTATTACTACTATTTATGCATCTTTGTTGTTTGGGCAGGCAGAGACAACTGTCATAAACCAGTGCACCCAGCTTCTTTCTCCATCAGCTGATCCTTCATATGTCAGGATGTATGTCAGTACTAGCTTTCCTGAACACCGACAAAACCTTTGTGCTGGGGCTTGGGTGTTGATGCAAGCACACCCTGAGAGTATAAACAGTGCAAATCTGGTACTACAAGTTTGCAGCTTTTTCCCCTGTTTATTCTGGAGCATAGACATTCTTGATGGATGCTTCTTTGTATTTTGTTTCCAGTGTACTGTTGTTGTTTCATTTTAATACTATTGAAATTTATTGCAAGTGTTATTTTGCAGGCAGGTGTTCTAAGAGAATTTTCTCCAGAGGAAGTAACTGAAAATATCTACACTATGGTGGATGTCCTCCTCCATCATATTCAAGTTGAACTTCAGCGCGGACATTCCTTACAGGTGTCTTGGAGGAGCGATACATTGTTGGAAATATGAATGTTCTTGAAGTCAAATTGTTCATGTGCTCCTTTTTGCTTTCAGGACCTTCTTTTGAAAACTACTACAAATTTGGCATTATTTATATGGAACCACGAGCCGCTTCCTTTGGATATTTTTCTCCTAGCATTGATTGACCGTGATGATGATCCCCATGCTTTGCATATTATGGTAATTTTTAACATAATTATTTTTTATATTTTAGAATGATATGCTGTTAACTGTTTTATTTGCATAAATTAAAATGAGTTTTGATGCTGAGCTTTGGATTATCGTTGATGGCATCATGGCATTATGACGAGGTTTTCATATAGAAGGCAAATGCAGCAAATAATGATGTTTTCCATCTGCTATCGGGTATGTGGAAGACACCTGCTGAGAGATGCTTCTTATGACTTGGTGGCTTTCGTTCTTCTGAGCTACTTAAGGTGCGTGTCTCGAGATATTACATATGCATCCCGGTGTTCTTTGCTTCTAACTGCAATAAAAACTCGAATATCGTTTTTGCAGCTCCTCGTAGGTCAATTAGAGCCCTTGACCGAACAAGTAGCCGCCATTGGCAGCCTGCAAGAGTCCTCACAACAGGCAGTTGGCCTCCCTCCATGTCAAAGGTTAGTTGGCCTCCCTCTATGTAAAAAATGTTCTTGTGAAGTCACTAATTTTGAGCTTAATTTAAAAACTACCTTGGGTATGAATAGCACCCCTCTACATAAAAAGGGTATTACAAGCTCCACACAATTCTATAATATTGTGCTTTTAGATGATTTCAAACTAGGTGTTGGTAGATTTTAGTTGACTTCCATTCTCAAAAGAACTGGAATGTTGACATCATTATATTTAATTAAACAATTCATTTTTAGTGCTTCTTCAACAAGAAAATAAAAGGAAAATGTTAGGTCAATTTTAATTTTTTTTATATATATCCAAGAGTTATTGCTTTTCTTGACTTTCTTCCTAAGCAGAAACAATGGCAGAGCTCATGATTTTTTCTAATTGTAAGTTGATTTCTTTTCTTCACTTTCTTAGTAAGCAGAGACATTGCCAAACTTGAATACTTGATGGCTGTATACATTGGAATAAGATGCTATTATAGACCCCGAAACCATCCAACGGTGGTGCCCAAAAGACCCAAAAGAATCATTCTGCTTCATTAGCAATTAGTCACCTGTAAGTTTGTACCTGCAGCATCTCCTTCTCTAAGCAAATAATTAACTAGCCTAGAATGGAAGTTATAGCTCCAAGCTTGTTGGTTGCTTTTACATATAGTACGGCTTTCATGAATTTTCGAAACAACAAAAATTTGGAGGTGAAAAACAAATATGACAGCATAATGATATATATAGAGAATGAAAAAACGACAAAACCGCGGGAATGCGCGCGGTTGTTACCTAGTTATTTAAAATGTAAGTTTATCACATCTTCCTTTATATATGCATTTGTATTTCACATTTATAGTGGTATATATTTATTTGGTTTTGCAAGTATTTCTTGTAGTTTTGCAATTTTTACCATAATTATAAGCTTTTTGAAAAGTTTATGTATTATTCATTGATTAATTCTCTTAATGCACTTTACTTTTTAAAATCAAATTAGATTTACAACACCATAGGGGCAGACTTTTGTGACAGAGATGCCATGACCTCGACGCTCTAGAGGGCCTCAATCGACGCCTTTGATCACCATCCGTCCTACGTGAACGCGTTTATGAAGACGATGCTCTGGTGGTCAGCTCTGATCCGGGTCGAGTCTGTGGAGCTCTAGCAGGAAAGAGAGGAATAGAGTGCAATGTATAGAATTCTAGTAGCTAGTGCAATGTATATTAGACATTTAGACGGGTTATTGCAATCAAGAACATTGTTTATTTTTTATTATTTAATGCATGGGTAGGTCTTTCAGAGTGTTTAAGTTTCTATTAGCCAAAACAGGGTCACATTATAGATCAACAGGGGTATTGGATGATTAGTGTATTTGATGAAAAACTTCGGACTCCAGAGAGAAAAAACGATGTCTATCTTTATGGATACGTCGATCATTGGTATACAAATCGATTTCTAAAACCCCGTATATGTAAAAATTGTAATATAAAACGATGTGATAAAATACCAAAACATCGTTTTTCATATAAAAAATGATTTGAAAATATATAAATAACATCGACTTTTAAAATATTAAATGTGGTTCATTATATTTGTATAAAAGATTATAAAAAATTAAACATGAAAAAATATTATGCACAAATTGAATAATTCATAACCGATGTGTTTATTAATGTAAAACATCATGTTTATAAAAAATAGCGATGTTAATGTGATGTTTTGGGTTTTCCTACGAAATTTTAAATGGGTAGAAATGCAAAATAATAATGGTTTAACATTAGGTTCATCAACAAAAACGTCATTATATCAACGTACTTAAATCGTTATCAAAAATAAAAACAATGTTATAAATCATTATAGACATCGGTTATAAACCGATGTGGTAATGTTTGGATTTTTAACACCACCCACTAACATGTTGAATTTTTTTTTGATTAACATCGGTTTATACCCGATGTCTATGAATAGAATTCTAGTAGTGTTATAGCATCCTAAAACCCAAAAATGATTTATACAATGAAGCTAATCTCCATCTCCGCTAATAGAATAAATTAGATTAGATTAAAACCTAACATCCAAGCTAAATCACGATGCTGCTACACAAAGATCCTTATCAAAATCAGCACGTGGTTAGTTTGTAAAGGGTTTTATTTGTGCAATAGGTACAAGTGGTTACAAAACATCCAAGCATATGAACTTATGAACAAATATTATGTGAAATGATTTATACAAAAAAAAATCATTTCAAATACCTGAATAATTATGCATCACACAAGCTTAGTGGATGGGTTTATTATCAAAGGAAGTGGTTTTGATCACACAGATAATTTAAGTCCTAATTAAGAATTCAATTCAAAACAAAAAATAAAATCATAAACTTTTTCATTCACCTTCGTCGAGAAGCAACAGTGGCAATAGTGGTGGGCAATCGTCCTCTCCATTCTGCAGTTATGAGAAGAAATAAACAAGTAGAGAGCGAATTAGGGGCCTTATTGAAGAAAAAAGGTATTTCAAAAGTAAGTTGTATCAAGTAAAAACACAACCAAGTTTAGACTTTAATTTGAACCATGAATAGTTCTTACAAAAAGGACAATGTGATAGATTTCCTAGTTCATCTCGGGACACTGAAACCGCATCCTTCCAAAATCATATTCTGAAAAATCCAAACTGAACATAAACTTTATTGATCTATTTTTTGCGTAATGTACATCACTTTTGTGTAATGTCACTTTTGTACTAAAGTTAGTTAAATAATAGGTATTTTTGTTCAATTTTAAAAGTAAAGGGGCTTTTTATGAAAAAAATAAAGGATGTTTTTATTCATTAAATAGGAGAAATATGAATTTTTGGCATGAGCCGAACTTTTGACAAAATTCAGGGGTATGATCTGGACAAAAAAAAAAGTGTGGGACACCAACCAGAGGATATGACATTGGATAGATAGCACTGGAGGAGATGCATACGGGTGTCAGACACTTAGAGTTGGGGGGTGGTGTTGTGTCTACTTGCCTTGCTTTCGCTCTGATTTTCTTTTGCTTATTTTCTGCCTCCGTGACCTGATCTGTGCTCATGTACCATATGATTTGTGTTCCCTTTCGTTCTGGGTCGTTCGGAAACACTCTCTCAGGTCATTCGGGGTAAAAGTGCGTACATCCTGACCCCCAGACCCTGCTTAATTGCGGGATATATTGAGATGTTGTTATTGTTATTGTTATATTTTAGAACAAATAAAATACACCATTCACCTTAAAATATAGGTCGTTTGATGTATTTTTTAAAAAGCTAAAAAATCTATAAAAATCAATTTTTTTTTTGTAAAATATGGAGTATATTCATATGTACTTATTAATAATGAATATGAAATTATTTTAAAAATATATTTTATAAAGTTTTTAGCTATAACCATATAACCTAAAAAAATCAAGTGATTATTTTGAAACAAAACGAATAGTTCAAACATTTAAAAGATTAAATAACTTTTTAAAAATGGTACTTTGGGTTCGACCAAAGACCAATTTATTGTTTTTGATGGGTCACATAATCAATTCTATAGTTAGTAAGAAACATCTAATTTCTTAAGAAAGAGATGGCAGTTGTCACGCGGGCGTTCGCCATTTACTACTACTACTATATAAGATCGCCAACGGGGACATTGCAAATTCAACGAACCCATCAATCGATTGAAATTTTGAAACCCCCCCAAAGGCCAAAACCCTCTATTTTTTTTTTTTTTTTTTTTTTGATGAAAAAAACCCTCTATTTTTAGGAGGAGGAAGAAGCTAAAAAAAAATAAATAAAAATGGTGCTGTTCGGCGGACTGTTTGGGAGCAGGTTTAGCAGCGGATTCCTCTTCGCGCGCTCCATACGGAACCGAAGACAAAGGAAGGTTTCGACGGCGACTGCGCCTATTCCACCCGCCGCCGTTAGGGGCGGCGATGGGGAAGGCGATGAAGATGCGAAAACTGAAGAGGGAAGCTTTTACAGCCTCACTACTGACATTTTGCCCCCTTTTGGCTCCCAAAGCAACCGCCGCGTCCGCCTCCGTCGATTCGTTATTTCCCCTTACGATAGCCGTTATAGGTTTTCTTCTTCCCCTCTCTCCCTCTCGTCCTTCAAAGTTGTCATCTTTTTCACACTAACTTCTGCTCCTTTGTGTTTATTGGATATTCAATTGGTTAATTTTTGAGATATATGATCAAATTGTTGCTGTATTTATTTTCCATGGATGTAAAAACAACGGACGACTTTTTTCATTTTTCAGTATTTTTTTTTTTTGTGTGTGATTGTGACCTGTTTGGTGCTCCTGCTACTTTTAATTAGTGTTTAGATTCTTACTTTTTGTATCTCTTTTTTCTTTGATCTTGGTTTGATTTAGCTGATATGGAACTTTTTCCTTTCCATATAGTTTGTTTGTTTGTTTGCTTGCTTAATTACCTTTTCTCTCCTTTTCCCCCTATCTTCTAGCTTCAGTTTTTCTCTATCAAATTCTCAATCTTTTACATTGTAATGCCCAAAATCCAAATCAAGGTGATAATACAGACGTTTGCCATTTCTTTATAGGTTTCTTCAATGGTATTTTCACCCCATATCCCCTTTGATCAGTAAAGAAATAGACAAATAGTTTAGCTAAAAGGAATTCAATTTGATCAATAATTGGTATCTGGTGTTAATGCAGGTACTGGGAGACTTTCCTTGTTATCCTTGTCCTCTACACTGCTTGGGTTTCGCCTTTTGAATTCGGGTTTCTGAATAGACCCACGAAACCGCTCAACATCATTGACAATGTCGTAAACTCATTCTTCTTCCTTGACATAATCCTCACCTTCTTCGTCGCCTTTCTGGATACAGCTACCTACCAGCTAGTTGATGATCCGAAGAAGATTGCTAGACACTATGCCTTGAGCCTTCGGATGTGGCTTGATATTGCATCGACTTTCCCGTATGAGTTAGTTGAGAAGATCATCCCGGCATCGAGAAAGGTCTATGGCTTGCTCAGCATGCTTCGCCTATGGAGGCTTTACAGGGTTAACCGCCTCTTCACGAGGTGTCCTATCTTGATCCCTTGCCTTACAATTCCTTTGTTATATATGAGGTACTCTTTTCGAAGGTTTGGTGACATTTGAATCTCTCCACTGATTTTGACAGGTTGGAGAAGGATAGGAACTTCAATTACTTTGGGGTGCGATGTGCAAAGCTTGTTTGTGTAAGTGTACTTTGAATGAAGAATTAATGTCTTTGGTCAACATGATCCTTTAACCACCTCTTTGAATGTGTTTGGAGCTTTTGGTGACAAACAACACCACTCATGGAGATAAACTTTTCCAGGTTACCCTTTTCGCGATTCATTGTGCGGGGTGCTTCTATTACCGCATTGCTGTACTTTACCATGACAAGAAATCGACATGGATAGGGGCAACCGTGGAGGATTTCCTCCAGGCCAGCCTTTGGACCCGGTATGTTGTGACGATATATTGGGCTATCACCACTCTGAGCACAGTTGGGTATGGGGATTTGCATCCTGTGAACCAATGGGAGATGCTGTTTGACATCTTCTATATGCTTTTCAACATTGGCCTCACTTCGTATTTGATCGGAAACATGACCAACTTGGTTGCTCACGCTAGCGTTAGAACTAGAAAATACGTAAGCTTTTCGACAATCAGCTCTAATTGATGTCCTAGTATTAGTAGCTCATAATTCTCTTGGGCTCTTTTTCTATAGCGGGAGAGCATTCAAGCGGCATCTAGCTTTTCTCAACGACATCAGCTACCTCTTCGGCTGCAAGAGCAGATGCTTGCGCACATTTGCCTCAAGTTCAGGACAGATTCCGAGGGATTGCAGCAACAAGAGATACTTGATTCCCTTCCCAAAGCGATTCGTTCTAGCATATCTCACTATCTGTTCTACTCCCTCGTAGATAAGGTGTATTTGTTCCGTGGTGTGTCCACTGACCTCCTTTTTCAGCTGGTAAAGTGTTGCATAAGCATAAATCCAGCTCAGTTTTTAATATGTTTTATGCATCAAAAGTATTTATTATCTGCTTACATTTTATCACTTGTTCTGATTCTCAAGGTTTCCGAAATGAAAGCTGAGTTCTACTCTACCAATGAGGACGTTGTCTTGCAAAATGAAGCACCAACAGATTTCTACATTATTGTCAGTGGTTCAGTGGTAAGCGTTCTTACTGTCTGGTGAGATGTTTCGTCACTCCATAGTACTTTTCCCAGATTACGAAACCATTAGGAATTTTCATTGCCGCTGCTGACTTGCATCTGATGTCTGCTTTTCTTCCTCTCAGGATCTTATACAAATGAAAAATGGAGTGGAACATGTAATTTTCATTACTTTTCATGTTCACCCGAGAAGAAAAATATTCAATATATCAAAGAAACAGTGTGTTCCTTGACTTATTTCGGTTTTGTTGGTGTGCCATTTTAGATTGTTGGAGAGGCCAAAAAGGGTGATGTCTGTGGTGAAGTCGGCGTGCTTTGTTACAGGCCACAGATCTTCACTGTGCGAACCAAGAGGCTGTGTCAACTGCTTAGGTTAAACAGAAACAGATTCTTGAATATCGTTCAGTCTAGCGTGGGAGATGGGACGATCATAATGAACAATTTCTTTCAGGTGAGTCGAAGATCAAAGAAACAACATTATGCTTTCTGACACATTAAAACAGATTCTTGAAATAGTTGCTTTGAATATCAGTTATCTTAGCTTTCATTTTTCGGTTTAATCGCCATGAGCAGCAACTGAAGGATTCAGACAATGCAGTCATGGAAAATATTTTGGTGGAAACGGAGAAGATGCTTGACCGCGGTAGGCTGGATCTGATCAATCTGTGCTTTGCCGCTCTCAGAGGCAACGACTCTTTGATGCATCAGCTGTTGAAGCGCGGTCTTGATCCAAACGAATCAGAAGACAGCGGAAGGACGGCTCTGGTAAACCTCTAGCCTCTTGCTTCCATACAATTATTAGCATGACAACAAGGATTTCTGAGTCAGTTTAAGAAACGTCCATGGGTTCTTTATCTTAGTCTCATTCCATTTACAGCATGTTGCAGCATCAAAGGGAAGCGAGAAATGTGTACTGCTCTTGCTGGATTATGGTGCAGATCCGAATTGTAGAGGTATGCTGCGCTCATAAAACTGTCGAAATCATTACAAATCCTTCATGATTGCCTTTGTTTGATCATTTCAGATCGAGAAGGGAGTGTACCGCTGTGGGAAGCTATGGTGGGTGGTCACGAGCCAGTGGCGAAGATGCTGAAAGAATACGGTGCTGACATCTGTGCAGGCGACGTTGGACATTTTGCGTGCATTGCTGCCCATAACAACAACCTCGATCTCCTGAAGAAGATCGCAAAATTAGGGGGTGATGTGACTCTGCCAAAGGTCACCCCCACACCCGGTGGTGTTGATGCTACGCCTGAAATTATCATGGGAACCACTGCCTTGCACACTGCAGTCTGCGAAGGAAATCTCGAAATCGTGAAGTTCCTTCTCGAAAAGGGTTCGGACATCGACCACGCTGACAGTTGTGGATGGACCCCACGTGAGCTTGCTTACCAACAAGGCCATGAGAAGATCATAACTCTCTTCCAGTTGAAGCCCGAGGCCAAAACTCAAACAGCCATCGCAATGCCAAACGAGGAAAACAGAGTTCGCTTCCTGGGGAGGTTCAAGAGCGAACCCATGCTTCCAGCTGCGACGAACTTGGAAGCAGCAGACCAACCGCAATCGGCAGGGCAACAGGCAAGGGTGAGGCGGAGAACAAACAACTTCCGCAACTCTTTGTTCGGAGTTATGTCTGCTGCCCACGTTAGGCAAGAAGATAGCTTCCCTTCTTTTATCAACACAGGTTACGGTGGTGCCAGTAGCGAAGTTGGTACGAGTTATCGTGCAAGGGTCACCGTTAGCTACCCCAACGTAAAGGGAGGAGTGTCAAGGATGCTAGTGTTGCTTCCGAATAGCTTCAAGGGATTGCTTGAGATGGCATCCGAGAAGTTTGGTGTCGAACATGCGGTGTTTCAGACAGAGGATGGAGCAGTAGTTGATTGCTTGGAGGTGATTAGGGATGGGGATCATATTGTCGTATTGAGGACTAGTTCATGATCCCCTCCAAGAAAATCAGTTTCCAAGAAACTCACAAGCACTTTCGCATCTTCTTCACTTGTATTTGAGGTGTAAAACTTGAAGCTTAACACCGATTGTACATGTATCATCTTCCTTCCAGGGAAATGCAATGAAATCTGAAAATTTCATATTCAATTAGCAATCTAAATAACCCTATCCGATTCAATCCACTGAATTTTCTCAAGCAGCAATTGTACTTGAATCTGAAACATATTCAATTATCAAACTCAAAGGAGTCAAACCCAAAATACATCTTATCCCTAAATCTACTTGACTCAAAACTTAAATGACCAACATCTGCCCAATCTAAAGTTGCCGGATTCAAAACTTAGATGACCCAAACACACCCAATCTGAAGTTATGGAATTCAAAGCCTATGCAGTTCAATCTAAAGCAAATTTGAAGCAACTTTGGTCAAACTCAAACGCAACGATGATCAACAGGTCTACTTGTACAGTTGTACCCGAAGCTCCAATCCCCACCTGAATAAAGGGATGTGCAGAGAAGCAACGGGCTCCTGTGTCCTGAGTATCTGAGGCATGAAAGATGTGAGAACTCCCAAAACAGCTTGTCACTGCAACTGTGTCAACTATGCAACGCAAGGACCACTCTCAGCCAAATACATTAGAGCACAAAAATAAATAAATAAATGAAAGAATTGATGATGTTGATGATCAATAATGCCAGAAGGCCTACGCTCACAACTTTCATAAAACACACCTCCCCCTTTTTTTTTACAAGCTGGATAGTAATGTCGTTGTTTGCTTTGGTGCCACAGGAAAACCATACTAGTGGGCTAATAAATAGGAGGTGGTCTTGGGTAGGAATGTGCAACTCCTAAGTTGGGTGGTTTCGAGTTTCTGGTCATATTTCCAGATCAGGTCACAATTGAACATGTCTAAGTGCAGCTATTGTAAATCAGTCGAGTGAAAATACACATTGCAAATAAATCGGCCTCGTCAAAAGCTAGAGAAGAAACAATGCAGTCTCACATCAGCACATAAAGCTGCTATCCTATGATCCAGAACTTGAAACAATGCATTCCAGATCAAAAGAGAAGAATTACATACCTTGTAGATGATAAGCGCTAGCACCCCCTAATGATGTAATAAGCAATGAAGCCACAAACAAATTTCATGGTAGAGGAGTCTTAGCATGGAGAGCTATACCGATACAAGTGAAAAAGCTTGAAGGGAAAGTATATACATAATCAAAATCATGAAGATGATGAGCTCAAAGATCACGAAGTATGCATGCTATACATGTTCATCTTTTTAATGCTGGCAAAGGAAGGAAATGAGGTTTACAATTTACAAATAAAAAGCAATCTACCCTAGGGAAAAAGAAGTAACAAGTGAGGCGACATTGTCTTAGCTGCAAATCTACTAGTCCTCAACTGACAAAAGCAACTCATTATTCGCTTAAGACAACCACCTTTAATCAGTTCCTTTTGCATGTTTCAAAGTAACTCAGGTTAATGGAGATATTAAATAGCGATCATACTCCTGATACAGAAAACAATCAAGTCATTGTTGCTTAATATATAAAGAGCATCTAAATACTCTTAACAGCAATCACTTGAAGAAAAAAAAAAGGAAAGAAAGAGCATTTTAGTACATTTAATATTATTCACTTCCAATCAACTAGAAGGCAACATACACAATGTGCAAACACGAAATGATCAACATACTGATAAAGAGACAGATGTCCTAAATTTTGATGCTGCAGATGAGAGATTGATGGATCTATAAACTGATAACGCAGACAACAATAAATAGAGCAACTGGCAAAAACATGTTTGGGTTATATCATCTTAATATGAGTTTCTTTCATACAAATTCATTTTTCTATCTGCATCAAATTGGCACTTCCTTACTTCCAAAGATCAAAACATTCTCCAACCTATAGTTTATTGTAGTGGCTATGGTTACATGTACTTTGTCTTTGCTACAATAGGAAAGCATCTATACAGAACTTTACCAACAAAATTCAAAATAAGATGTGCTATTTAAAGTTACGTTAATCACATAAGCTGATGGGCTGATGGCCACGCAAACACCCAACCAAGACACTATGTCCTCCTTAGTCTTCCAAAAGAGTTGGTTTTTGAATGAAAGTGTAAGAAAAAAAAAAGAACAATGAAGAACCATGCCAAAAATCAGCACAAGATTGCTTGATGTCAGTTCAATTTCCAGATAGGGGACAACTTTCCTTATGGAACGTACACTCCTCAACAGATGATATACAATTAAAGTGACTCATTAAGCCAAAGGTTTAAGAGAAAACCTTCTACGGGCATCCATACAGCAGGATGTCCGGTGGAAGTCACAAACTTCTGGCATAATAACATTCTGCAATTCAACACTCCAGGCTTCCTGGTGGCCTCAAGTGGAAGAATGCAGCAGTCATGCCGAACAATAGCGGCAACAACTCATTGACGATAAGGACATTTGCTGCAAACGTGACCCCAACCCCACACCCCAGTTAACATAAAGGGGGGATAGCCCACTATCATCTAGAGTTTGGAAGCAACATGTACAAGCCTCCAACATTGGCCCTGGAAACCCAGGGAAGGATCAGGATCAATAACATTCATGACTGGAAATGGAACCATTCCTGTTGTCAAGTCACATGAATGACATATCTCTCAAACTCTTGAAATGTTGTAAAAGACAACAAAGAGTATCAAACGGACATGGATGACATTGTTTTCACAAGGTTATGAAATATTCATGTTATCTCACACAGCTAACAATACCTTGGAAGGGGCAGTGCAACTATCCCATCCAGTTAACTGCATTAACTTGCAGCAACATCTGTATCATACTGAAAAACTGTACAGCATAGATATTTATGTCTGTAAGATAAAATCACAACAAATCCATCCACATAAATGTGTTGTTGTTGTATAAAAGTGCCATCTCCTGACACAGCACTAGAATGAAATCACTTTTTTTTCTCACAAAACTGAAGCATGGATCAAGAAAAGTACATTATAGAAACTCTTAAAAGGTAAGAAAGGGTATATTGCAAAAGAAATATATAGACGGACAAATGGAAAGAGACCAAGATAAATTCTGAAACTTTCATTGCTTCATAATTCAGAAGATACTTCATTATGACTCACATGAAAAAAGAAATAGAATCTACAGGAAAGAAAGCTGGTGTAATTGCTTACAATGTGAGAGCAGAACTAATAGTTGCTGTGCTGATTTGAGTAATTTAACAGATCACAGTTATCTGTCAACTATTAGGAATGCAGGTGCTACTGGATACCAAGCTCCTTAGTTCCATCAAATGTTCATCATTTGATATATGGAGTGAATCACGGAGGTCGGTCAACAGAGTTTCCTGTTCCCAGCTTAAAGGACCTGATGCATACAATGCTTCCATAGTACTACGGTAAGCATTCAATTCAATCCTATGGATCTCTGTTGTCAATTTCTGATCTGTAGGAAGGAGAACATTTCCTTCCTCTAACCGGTTCCCACAAAAGGATTCAGCATCACTACTATAATCATCATTATCTTCAAAAGGATGAATGCCGAAATTTTGAGGAACTTCATGTGTATTTTTCCTGGACATGCAACAACTAGCAACTGAGGATGTAATACTATTAGTGCCCCAGGAATCTAAGCTTACAGCATGTGAATATGCTGCAGCACCATCCATTCTCCCCCTTACGAAAGCTCTTTTAGAACAACCAGTTAATCTGTTTGCAAAAGGAGGCATGCCTTTTTCCACCAGCGTTGCTCGCGAAGAAGCAACTGCTTCTACCTTTTCTGATGAAGGAGGTTGCACTATAGACGTAAACTGATTTCTTCTCCTGTCTTTGTCATTCAATCTAATTTTCTGGGTTTGTACTGCACGTGTTTTGCTTTGGCGGTTAGACCTTTCAAACTTCCTTTTCTTAGGCATGTTGTTCATATTGCTGGATGGGAAGCGGGAGGCTTTCAGATAAATGCTTGCTGTTGTTTCCATTTGCCGGGAATCCAGGTTACTATTTGGAAATGAAGGTAAATCTTGCCTCTCCCCACAGTCATTGGAACCCTAAACATAAAAGTCAAGTCATATAAGTTTACAAAAAGCTACAATCAAATTAATATGAGAGGGATACTTTATACAAGAAAACAAAGTTGTTAAATTTTTTGTATGCATTTGAAACTACAACATATCCCTATCACTGAACCTGAGGTAAGACCATAAGAGTTGGCAAGACAACAGATATACAGGTGTAACAAAGACAACAGAAACATTTATTTGTAACCTTAGAGAATTCTCCAAACAAAGAGAAATCTTAAAGTAAACAGACTCTAAAAGATTTCCAAATAAGCATAAGGTTGTGATCAAGGTGTATCGTATGGGAAACAACAAAATCAATATACCTTTTCAATCACATTCCATTTGTCATCTTCCCAGGAAAGTCTAGGCCGAACATCGACTTCTTTCACTTCAACTTCTTGAGAGGATCCAAGTAGCCTGACCATAAGCCAACCTGTTTGCAATGCCCTCAAAACAGTCGCCACCTTCCAAGAGAAGTGATTGAACACCTCAACAACATTTCCAGACCCCCAATCCCCCAATGGCTGCACCTGAGGAGGACAGGGCCTAATCACCTTCCGAGGCACCCTATCAGATACAATTACAGATGGAGCACCAACCTCCCCATCGTACCTAACTGTGTAGTAATGCCCATTTCCATGGATTATCTCCGCAGAATACCATGAACCTGATGGAACCTCTCTGTTGCTAAATACTTCAACTTTGCTCCCCTTTTTGAATCTCATCCTTCTGTGATAATCCAACAAAAAGAACCTATATATAGAACAGAAATTGTTGTGTAAGGAACAATGAGAGGCGCAAAGGATCAAAGACTGAAACCAAATTCTATTGGATCCGCTGTACGCATTGAGGGAAAGCCAAACAATTTGGAACAAAGAATGGAATTTGAAGGAGACTGCAATCAATGAAGTTTTATGGGATACTAAAAATGAGATAATCAACACGCAGAAGATGAAATTATTCCAGAAATTTTAAATCCCCCCACCACCAAATCCAACTTCAGGCGCGGCGAATAACACTTGCCGATCTTCAAGTTATCACATAAGAACAAGAATCAGGTGACCAAAAAATCAAAAAAAAGTAACTGAATTCTCGGCTAAGAACGAGAAAACGCAGAAACAAATCAAACATCAAACAACAACACTTGAAGTAAACCACTAAAACAACACAATCATGAATAATAAACAAGAACTCGAGCTTAATCCATCCGCACTGGACATGATCCAACACAATCTGTTGATTCAATCAGAAGGTTTCTCTATCAGACATTCAAATTTTCAAAGCATGACGAGGAAATTCTAACATAAAAGAGAGCCAATCAACAACCATAAAGCAATGAATTAATCGGAAATTAGTAAGTAACCTGAAGGGAGGGGTGAATTTGATCAAGAAGGAAAAGGAATATGAGGAATGTGAGAGCTTTCGGAAGGAAAAAGAAAAAGAATCAATGGAGTCAGTCTGGAAGCGGTTTTTGGTGTTTGTTGTTGGGCGTCGTGGTTGTAGAGGAAGAAGAGGAGAATGTGGGGGTTTTCTTTTCTTTCTTTTTTCTCCTCTTAATTTTCTTTTTTAATTAATTTTGATTTCAATTATAAGGGATTCCATATGATTTTTTAAATAGAAAATTGGTTATTATTATTATTATTTTTTTTTGAGAAAATTTGCCTTTTTGGCCATCTAGAAGGTTTTAACTAGGTTATTAACTAATTTAAATGTTTTTTTAGGCCTTATAACTATCGTTAAAAGTGTTTTAGGTCAGTTTTCTCCTTCCTGTAGCCCAGCCCGATAGCTCTTCCTCCCCTTCTCCTCCTGCCGGCGATTTCTCGCCTGTTCTTTCTCCGTTTCGTCGACTTCTTCTTCCTTCCATCTCCTGTGGAAGCGCTCGAAGCGGACGTATAGAAAGATTGGAACCAAGGAGCGGCCTCCATCATCGCCCTCCATCATTGCCCTCTCACCGACCTCTGCGATTGAAGCGCTCGTGCGTCCATGGAGCCGTCGCTGTTGGGGCGATACAGCTCCACAGTTCCAAGTACTCTCTTTCTCCGCGTTTGACTGCGCTTTTCCGCTTTCTGATTTTGTGCGATTCTCTTTCTCCTTCAATATTTCTCCTCCTCCCCGTCTTCATTTCTCCACCCGCAAACCCTTTTCCGGTAATCCTCTGTCTAACCGCCACCTGCTTCTTCGTCTGCCTTGCTCCTCATTTACTGCGGTGCCGATTTCTGGGACTAATTTAAACCCTAATTTCTTTTTGCATTTCAATTTTATTTCTCTCTCTCTCTGTCATTGATTTTGCAATTGGATAAGTGCTGTAGTCATTTTGCAATTGAAGTGTTGTCATGCTTGCTGAATTTATGTCACACTCGCCATGGGTAGTCCTTGCTGTTGCTGGCCTCTGACCAGTTTAATGAATGGGAAAAGCTTGTTTTGTTTTTGGGTGGCTGGCAGTTATGGCATTGGCTGACGATCCAGTTCGTGAATGGATTCTCACCGAAGGGAAAGCTAGTGAGATCAAAAGGATAAGTTCTGTAGGCGGTGGTTGTATTAATCTTGCCAACCGTTATGACACTGACGCTGGTTCTTTCTTTGTCAAAACTAACAGGTTTGCTTTCCTTGCCTCAAATCATGGCTGTATAATTGTTGGTTTGTTTCATGTCTGAACAATTTTTAAAATTCACTCTTGTGATTGGCTTTACCCATGACCAAGAAATTCAAGACAAAGCTCTATAAGAATGTGTTTGGCACAATGTGTTGATTGCTCATGAGATTCTTATTTGTGCTGATAATGAGCTTGTTACTGGAAAATAGTTTTCGCTGAACATACCCAAATTTGCCACTTAAGAGGGTTGTTTTTGGGCGTAGGAGTATAGGGCCATCAATGTTCGAGGGAGAGGCTCTAGGCTTGAGACTTATGTATGAAACAAACACGATTCGTGTGCCTAGACCATATAAGGTGAGATAGTGTTGTGTGAAACTGTGAATATCAAGTTGCCCTTTACTCCCTCCGTTCCAAAATACATGGTCTTTTACTTTTCGGCACGTTTTTTAAGGAGCGAAAAACTCTATAAAATAATATTTTTTAATTAATTTTTTTTATATAATTAGATACTTATTAGTAATAAGTATCAAATAGTATAAAAATTTTAATTAAAAAAATAATATTTTATAGGTTTTTTCGCTCCTTAAAAAGCGTGTCAAAAAACAAACGCCCATCTATTTTGGAACGGAGGGAGTACTATTCATCTGTTCTAACTGTAGCCATAAAATCTGAGTGCAATAGCTGTCAAGAATTGTAGGTTGTATAAAAATGTTATTAATAAAAATATCTTCAACAAACAATATCATCACAAATGATTGAGATCAATGATTTGTCATCACAAATGTCATCAATGAATAAAAGTCACCAATAAAAGATGTCACCAATCAAGTTTAATCACATTTTATCCGATTGTGTCATCAATGAATAAAAATGTAATAAACATGTCACCACAAGTGATTGCATCAATGAAATGTAATCACAAACGTGTCATCAGTGAATAAAAATAGAATTGATGAAAATTTATCGATATACAATTGATTAAATTAAAAAAAATGTGACATCAAACGATTCGAATAAAAAAGTGGCATCAAATAATTACATTAGAAAAATGGCATCAAAACACTAATTTGAAAAAGTTGCATCACATTAAAAAAAAATGTCATCAAAACAGTAATTTGAAAAATATGGCATTACGGTAAAAAAAATATCATCAAAAAATTGACTTTAAAAAAGTGTCATCAGTATTCAAAAGTAACAAAAATTTGGCATCTATGGTCGACGTGGCATCACAATACACAAAAATGTCATCAAGGTTTGAAACAAATATAATAAAAAGTGGAATCAAAACGGTAAAAACATGGCATCACAAAAATGTCATCACTAAATAAAAAAAAAAAAAAAGGTCAAACGACCGGTCAACGTTGACCGGTCAATGGTCAACTGCTTGACCAGTCAACGGTCAAACAGTTGACCATTGACTTTAGTACCCCATTTGGGGAATGGACTAGGTAATCTAATTAAATAAATTTCTTCTCTAATTAGCTAATTGAAAGTTTCAAATAGCCTAATTGTCTAAATCACCCTTTTTTTTTTATAAAAAAAACAAGGCTTTTTAGGTTTTTTTTTTTTACAATGTAAGAATTTGTGAGGTGTCAAACCCTACTTACCGACCCTCCAATGACATCTTTACGAACAAGCGAAATGAACTTCGAATGAGATATGAGTACATCGTGGTCTATAGCATGTCGAAGCTGAGCCAACTTGAACGTGGCTTGGTTAACTTCGTGGAAGACGTGCTTGCAATTCGACCACTCAAATAGGCGGAGGAGGTTCATAACGTCCGTGATGATCATCTCGATCTCCCATGGACACTTTCACTTGTCGGTGATGGAACTGATTCTCGTAAGGTTATCCTTCTCGATGTCGATGCATTGGAGGCCAAGCTCCCTGGCCGCCACAAGACTGAAATGAAGCGCTAGCACTAGCTTCAACCATCAAGGATGAGGTAGCTTTGCATAAATAAACTCTCAGAGGAAAAGATTGACCCGTTTGCATCCTGAATGATGAAACTTGTAGTAGCATAACCCGTTTGAAGCTTAGAACCATCGAAATTAATTTTAAAGTTGCCTACCGCAGGCTTTTTTCATCTCACGTTTTTTTTTCTGGGTGGATTTTGTGGTCGAAATTTTTATTGTGGTAGTATATTCCCAAAATATGGTCTTAGAGTCCTTGAGTTGTCTTAGGAGTCGTTGCAGATACGATTCATGTTTTATGTTATCTATAAAGTTATCATTGTTGAAAGTTAATTTGTTTCTGATGGTCCATATTCCCCACCATAGAGTTGCTAGGGGCAATTTTTTTATTTTGTTTAACTAGGAAAAAAATGTCGTTTGTAACTCATCTAATTGTTCGGTCATTTATATTTGTGGGTCTTATAATGTTAGTTGTCATGTTATCGATCTTGGATACCAATTGTAGTAAGTGATTGCAATTTGTGAATAGATGAATGACGTCTTCTTCAGACTAGTTACAAAATATACAAGGTAAGGGAACTACAACTTTCATTTTGTGCTAGTTTCATTTTCGTTAGGGTTCCATTCATGACAAGTTTCCAAAGAAAATTTTAAACCTTTAGAATTAAGACTATCGATTTCCCACATCCAAGCAATATTGCTTTCTTAGTTCCTCTGGTTTCCTGTGATATTATCAAGAGTTGTTGTTGTTGTGAATCAACCATGTCGATTGGTTCACCAGTAGATTCAGTCTTCAATGTCTCTCATTGGCATCTTGATGTTTTGGTTCATTTGTACGATATTAGAAGGTAGTATCTGAAAAGGTTCGATGCGAAAGGCCACCATTTTTATGTGGGGCCCGGGAGCCTCCCCGATGAAATTTATACTCTTCCCGACGGACTTACCTGACCCGCGTCGAAAGAATCGACGCGGCCCAACCTGTGCCGCGGGAAGTTAAGCTAATTAGTTCGATTTTACAAAATGGCGGTTCCCTAATCGAGCTTTCCCTAGACAATTTGGAAACCTAACTTATTATACCTGTCGTCGTTAAAAGTCTTGAGACTTATTAATACCGACTCTTAATAGAATTTTATACTGAAAGTAGACAGGTTTCAGGTCCGCGGAGATAGATGTTCACGCAGGTTAGCGTTTGTTCTTCCTCTTCTTATCAGGCTTCTCTTTCGCGTACGATCATTTCTTTTGCTTTCTTTTCTTGGTTTTAATCTATCTTAATCCGCTTGTCCTTCTTTCTTTCCTTTTCTCCTGTTTTTTCCAAAAAGTCCCCATCTCGTTATGTAGTTCTCCTCTATTTATAGTCTTTTGGCCCTCTTGCATGTCATGCCACGTGGTGTTCTTTGTTCAACACGTGTTGCGCTCGTGGGATGTGGGCATGGCTGCCACGTATCTATTTCCCTATCCGCGGACGTCCTGTTTGAGTAACCACTTGGCCTCTCGTCCGCGGACGATGAAATCTTTTTGTCTCGCTTCTTACCTGATTTGTTTGGTATTTCTGGTGTTTTGACAGGTGTTTTTTGGTCTCGGTTTAGTCACAGCTCCTCGGTCCGCGTTGATTATGTTTAGTAATTGACGCGGATCGATACTAAATATAAATGTTTGTAGTTTTGTTTTCGTTGCTGATTCTGATGTGGTTGGTGGGCCTCTTTTTGATGAGTTTTGGCCCAATTTGGGCCCATTGGGCCCATTAATACTTGGAATTTCAAACGCCGTTGAATTCCCTATAAGTTACCCTGTTTCATTCACTTTTTCACCCACATTTGTCCTTTTCCACTTTCCGCGATTTTTAATCTTTATCTTTTTCGTTTTCCGGTAGCGATCTTCTAGGGTTCCGGCGGTTTGTTTTGAAGTTTCAGGCGGTTTTCTTCAATTCCCGCAAGGTATTTCTTTTTGTTCTTGGCTTGTTCTTGAGTTTTCTTCGTTGATTTCTTTGATTTTTCGTCCTCTGGATCATAGATTTGAGTGTGAAATTGATTTGGAGGTGTTTTTCGGACAAAGTTTTTCTCTGGGTTTAGTAAAGGTTTTCGTACAATTTTCCTCTAGTTGTTTTTAGAAATGGCTGATCTCAACAAAGAAGGTGACTCACTAGAAGATTTTGAGAGGGATGAAGGATGGAGAGGTGATGGTGCTTCATCTTCTCAAGCGCGTCCGCCTTCGGGGCCGCTTTCTATTTCCTCAGGGAGTTCTTCTTCTTCCTCTGATGATTCTTCGTCAGAGTCATCTTCTTCTACGTCCGCGTCTACCCCGGATCGCGTTGGACCTAGTGGTAGTCCAATCAAGGTGAGAAGGCGTCAGAAGCGTTCTGACCCTGATTACTATTCATCACCTTACTCAGTTTCTTCTTATTCGAAGGGATGCGCGGATGGTGAAAATACAACAGCTGTGGATGATTCTGGCGTTAGTTCTTCCATGGACGAGGGGATATCGTCCGCGTCTCAGTCGTCAATCCAAAAAGCAGAGGAAGTTTGGATTCCTTATGAGCTCTCCCCCATTGGTTCGGCGGAAGACGCTAAGGTAATTCGTTCCAAAGAGAATTTGAGTGACTTGGACACCCCCGCGTATGATTTGAAGGATCTCGAATCTTGTCTCTTTTTGGGGGATTTCAAACTTCTTCCTCCCCCAGCTAGCTGCCCACCAGTTGTGCTCGAAAGGATTCACCCATGGAGATCCCCAGTGAGTGAATCGAGGGGTTGTACGACCTTGTTGAATCTTGGGGATCTTGATGCCCTTTCGCAAGTTTTTCCATGGCTGGAGGGTATTGAATTCTGTCTTCCCGAAGAAGGAGGTGGATGTTTAGATGCTTATGAAGACTGCTTAGTCGTATACGCGGCCTGTTTATCTCAAGGTTTCCGGCTCCCTATTCATCCCCTTTTTTCGAAGTTTTTGGAGGAGTACAACCTGAGTCCTGCTCAAATCGTTCCCAATGGTTGGATGTTTTTTACAAGTTTTGTCATGAGATGCAAGGAGATCGGCGTTGCTCCTTCGTTGGAGCTGATGCTAAGCATTTTCTCTCTGAAGAAGGGGACCCAGGACCAAAGATTCTATCAGTGTAACTCGAGTTGTAAATACATGGAGAGGTTGTCTAGTAAGCCGAATTGGAAATATAAGTGGTTTTTGGTCCGCGACAAATCCGGACAGGGCTTTGGTTGCCGAACGGTTCCAGGGCCTTTTTGCTCTGCTTCAAAACCTAAAATTTCCAATCTTTCTCAGTTCAAGTCATCTTTTTCTCATGTCCCTATATTTCCTCGGGACAAAATGTTGTCCGCGTTACGTCTTGAGATGGCTGACTTGAGCCTGCCTCATCCACGACTAGGTGGCTTCTTTGTTTAATAATTTGTGCTTTCACATTCTTACTTTTCCTAGGGTGGATGACTTATCAGAATGAATTTTATGTTTTACAGATAAGATGAATTTGGACGCGCTTTTAAAGCGACATAAGACTAAATCGGGAAAGAAGAAGAAACTAAGTTCGGTGGCCGTTGAACCTTCTGTTCCCCCTCCAGCCTTGGACGCGACACCAGTTGTCGATATAGGCGCTGCAGATGAGACGGGGGCTTTAATCGAATCTTCGTCATTGGTTCCTGCCCTTAGAGAGGAACGTACTGGTCCGTCCGCGCCAGAATCTTCTAGGCCCAAGAAGAGAAAACTCTCCATGGTTGCTGGGTCAACTGCTTCGGACAAAAAGGAGCTCTTTTTGGAAGGTGAGGCTACGCTTCGTGAATTTCCCATGCCTGGTTTCGATCCGGTCGACCTGCAAGGTCTTGCTTTTCCGGCCAAGAAGCGTTGCCTTCCAGAGCAAGGTTATATTAAACGCATGGATCCTGTTACCCTCTCTGCCTACTTTGATCGTTTAATACAGTGGGTAAGTTTAGACTTTTTTATTGTTTCTAATTTTCTTTATTTACTTGACGCGTTCCAATTTGATCCCTCTTCTTTTTACTCTGGTTTTATAGTTAAGGGTGATTCAGCCGGACGTTGAGAGACGCATGGTTTGCGGAGATGAAGACCTCAGGAAGAAAGAAGAAGAAATCAAAAAATTGAACCACAAGCTCCGCATATTGGGGAACACAGTTGGGGATCCGGATTCAGTGGAGAAGTTTAAGAAAAGGTCGGTCGAACTTCATGAGGAAGTGCAAAGTCTGAAGAAAGACATGGCCGTTTTTCAGAAGAAGTATGATGACTTGAAAGTTTCTTCGAAATCCATTGCCTCCCGCGTCAAAGAGTTAGAGGCTTCTGAGGGTGAATCACAGAAGCTTCTCCAGGCTAAGCAGGCTATCATAGGCAAAATGGAGGAGGATTTTTCAATTCTTCGAGAGGAGCTATCGATGACCAAACAGGAGCTTGACGTCGTGAAGGCGCGATCGGATCAGGATGTGGCTCTACAATGGCTTCAGAGTCCTGAGGGTTTGAAGCATCTGTCTTCTGAATGGGTTAAAACTGAGGCTGGTATCTCTTTTCTATCCTCCGCGGCAAAGGCGTGTCTTCAAACTCCCAAGGGCTCCAGTATCCTGAAAGATAGATGTTTCAGCTTTTTTCGAAAGGGAATGGCGGCAGGGATCAATCAAAGTGTGACGCGGTCGTTAAACAATCCAGGCATCCCTTTGGAAAAGTTCGAGCCAAGCACGGAGAATGCTGACTGGGGTCTTTCGAAGGAGGAGATGGAAGCGGAAGACTCTTATTCCGAAGGTGAAGATGATGATGAAGCGGAGGAAGAGAATGAGAAGGCCAAATCTCCCTAAGATACTTTGTTATTCTAGGTTCTTTTGTGTGGTGATGAACATTGGGAATGCGTACATGATCCCTTGGTTTTTGGTGTGTCATTGAGATCCTTCTTTTGTTTTGAAGATAGGTTGAAGATCTCATTGGCTAAAACATTCGCGTCGCTTGCATGCTTTATTTGCAGTAAATATTATATGTTTATTTTCTAGGTCTTCCAAGTGTCGAAAAGATTTATCCTGGTGTTCAAGATTTATCACCACTTGTCTTTATTGCCTTGGATGAGTTTCTCTTCTTAAGGCCCCGATCTCTGTCTTCTGTGATTTCTTGAGTTGGGTTTAATAGGTCGCGTTTATTGTGAGTATCATGTCTTCTGGAAATTTTAACCCATGGGCCTTTTTTCAAAAGATTGAGAATGCCGAGCAACTCTCTCGACTAGTGAGTATTTTTAGTCTTTGTTTTTAACAAGGCTTGAGTTATTTTACCTTAAGTGTTGGTTTGTTCCATATGTAGGTTATGCCTCCCCAATTTGAGGCTGAGTATGGACCTCTTCCTCCTCGATGGGCCTTTCTATCGTCTTATCTCGTCCGCGACTTTCCTGTGGCCGTATCATGGAGTGAGAATAATCTTTTTCAGATTGATAGTGGTTGGGATGAATTCCTCATGCATCATCATCTAGGGATAGGAAGTGCTATGATGTTTTTTCACAAGGGGAATGTCTCTTTCCAAGTTTGTCCGCGTCGTGAAGTTGTGAATGAACCTAAACCGACCTCGGACTCGGTTTCTTCGTCATGTGGTTCTAGCTGAATTATTTTCGTGTAGGCCTTTTGCAGCCCTTCAAGCTTATTGCTTGTAATAAGTTTCTTAGTGCACTGGAGAAATAAAAAAGAAGAATTTGTGGTTTCTTTATCGTTTTTATGTATTTTATCAAGCTATAAATAAAAAGGGAGGGGATCTTTATTAATATTGATAATGGAAAACGCGTACAAAGACCTTCCATAGGATTTGGATCCCCTTAGGCTCGTTACATAATTGACGCGGAGATTTTATTAGGAGATTAGGGGCGGCTTATCTCCCCGTTCTCTTCGCTATCTGGGCTAACAACGTCGACTTCAAAGATAGAGTCTCCCATGTAGGTGAAAATCAACGCGGATCCTACATTGACTCGATTTGCTTGTGTGAAGTCGCGCCATCCTTGGGTTAGCCAGAAAAGGCCATCTTCATTTTTGTCTACCTTTACTTCGTGTTCCTGGTTGGAGCGGGACCAGAGCCTGGCTTGAGTGTGAGCTTCTTCATCGATTAGGACGTATGCGAGAGGGAGACGAAGGGTTTGAAGTTGCTCCTCTCTCATAATGACTCTGTAGAAAGCCCTAGGCTGGGGGTTTGGATCCATTTTGTTTTTAAGTTTGCTTTCTGTTTTTGGGTGTCCTAGGTGGGTTTTATACTCGTCCTTGTGAGGTTTCCCATCTTTGGTTTCGTCGCTTCTTTGTAATTTGAATGAATTGAGCTTTTACTTTCGTCAATCTTGGGAAAAGTTTTTTACATCTGGTAACTTTGTTTTGAAAACGACGGACGCGTGCTCTTGACAGTTGTGCTACCTGATGCATGTTATACATGTGTGTCTTTTTGCTTTTGTTTGATTGTCCCCTTGTTGTTGATAAGGAAGGAATTTTTTACTGTGGTTTTCAGCCTTCATCGAGATGCGGGGTTCTATTATAGTTCCCCCTTTGTCCTTTAGAGTAGGCGGGGTTGCTGATCTGGGAATCCGCTGGGCTTTCTTCCAAGCGATTGACTACCCGGAACAGTTTCTGCATCTGGTGAGCTAGCAATGTTAACAATCTAGAGAAAACTTACTCTTAGCTAACATCTCTTTGCTCCTTTTTTTTTTTTTAGTTGCTCCCACTTTGTTTTGAGGAGGAATATGCCGATGTTGTCCCTAGTCGCGTCTTTTTATCGTCCCATCTATTGCATGACTTCATGGTTTGCATAGAGCGGCGTAACGGTGGTTTTCTTTACTTTGGCCGCGGATGGAAGGACTTTGCGGACTCCCATGGTTTTGAGGAGGGGGCTTCTATGATTTTTACTCATACAGGTGAAGCTCATTTCGAGGTTCAAGTGGTTGATCCGCGTGGGGGAAATAACGAGGGTCGGGCCTCTTCTGAAATAATCTCGAATGGTTCTTAAAAAATGCCCAGTCCTTAAGCAAAGTTTTGGGCTTTCTTATATGTTTTAAGTTATAAGGGTTTAGCTGGCTCGCAGCAGCTACACCTGGGTATTTCTCTGTTCATGTATGTTAAGTCTTTCGAGGTTCGCTTGTCACGATGTCATCCTTTCAAGATTTCTGAAAGATTCTGTAACAGTACCTACTATTCATCTTATGCATGGCATCTGTGGTCTTTGTCAAGTGACGTGATATCTTAGCTATATGTGTTCAATATTTTCAGTTATTTTTTGACATGTGTCTGGGTCTTTGCTATATATAAAAAAGGGAAGTATAGTGAAGGAATCATTGATCCATTGCCTGTATCTTTACAATGCCTTCCATGGACGGTTTATCTTGGTCATTCTCTGAGAGGGTTCGTTTTCCTGAGCAACTTCTTCGCCTGGTTAGTTTATTGGTTGTTGATTTTATTTTTGTTGAATCAATTTATCCATTAGCATTCTTTGAAATCCGTTTGTTTTCGTTAGTCTTTGCCTTTATGTTTCGAAGACAGACTTGGGCCAGGTCTTCCTAGGAGTGTCCTTCTGTCCACCAGGATTCTTCATGATTTTCCGGTGGAGGTTGTACGCGGTGATTATAGGATCCCTTTTTTGAGGGGCGGTTGGAATGACTTTGCCGAGACTCACAGCGTCAATATTGGTTCTTCTCTTACCTTTGTTTATAAAGGTGAGAATCGCTTCGATGTTCGGATTTTAGACGCCGTGGGAGATGAGGTGGATGCAGAGTGGGCTCCTTCAGAGTCAGAAGGTCATCCTTCAGAGTCAGAAGGTCCCTCCTCAAATGGGTTTCGTTTAAGCCAGGGCAGGACTCGTATCATCCCAGGGCGCTTTCCGCGGACCTAGGTTGACGGGCTCTTTTGCTTTTAATTCTGAATCACCTGCAGCAATTTCTTTTCAAAAATCATGATACTTTCTGGGGAATCCCCGAATGAGTATTTCCTTTGTAATATTTTGACCGTGATCCGTTGACGGGTCTGGTTCTTTGAAAGGTTGGTCAGACTTTGATTTCCAATGATCTTATTAATAATGAAATGCTTTCTTTATCGAGAATAAGGATTTAATTACAGACTCGTTGCGAAGTTATACTGCATTGTTTTTAGGACTTTTTACGAAATATCATCTTTGAGAATGTGGATTCGATCAGAGGCCTGACGCGGATATAAGCTCCAGCGTCTCAGGACTTTATACGAAGTATCATCTCTGAGAATGCAGATTCGATCAGAGGCCTGACGCGGATAAAAGCTCCAGCGTCTCAGGACTTTATACGAAGTATCATCTCTGAGAATGCAGATTCGATCAGAGGCCTGACGCGGATAAAAGCTCCAGCGTCTCAGGACTTTATACGAAGTATCATCTCTGAGAATGCAGATTCGATCAGAGGCCTGACACGGATAAAAGCTCCAGCGTCTCAGGACTTTATACGAAGTATCATCTCTGAGAATGCAGATTCGATCAGAGGCCTGA
The DNA here is from genome assembly GCA_037127255.1 of Persicaria tinctoria. NCBI lineage: Eukaryota > Viridiplantae > Streptophyta > Magnoliopsida > Caryophyllales > Polygonaceae > Persicaria > Persicaria tinctoria. The sequence goes on along the minus strand of JBANSL010000008.1, from coordinate 62,288,066 downwards.
CGCGGATAAAAGCTCCAGCGTCTCAGGACTTTATACGAAGTATCATCTCTGAGAATGTAGATTCGATCAGAGGCCTGACGCGGATAAAAGCTCCAGCGTCTCAGGACTTTATACGAAGTATCATCTCTGAGAATGCAGATTCGATCAGAGGCCTGACGCGGAAAAAAGCTCCAGCGTCTCAAGACTTTATGCGAAGTATCATCTCTGAGAATGTAGATTCGATCAGAGGCCTGACGCGGATAAAAGCTCCAGCGTCTCAGGACTTTATACGAAGTATCATCTCTGAGAATGCAGATTCGATCAGAGGCCTGACGCGGATAAAAGCTCCAGCGTCTCAGGACTTTATACGAAGTATCATCTCTGAGAATGCAGATTCAATCAGAGGCCTGACGCGGATAAAAGCTCCAGCGTCTCAGGACTTTATACGAAGTATCATCTCTGAGAATGCAGATTCGATCAGAGGCCTGACGCGGAAAAAAGCTCCAGCGTCTCAGGACTTTATGCGAAGTATCATCTCTGAGAATGCAGATTCGATCAGAGGCCTAACGCGGATAAAAGCTCCAGCGTCTCAGGACTTTATACGAAGTATCATCTCTGAGAATGCAGATTCGATCAGAGGCCTGACGCGGATAAAAGCTCCAGCGTCTTAGGACTTTATACGAAGTATCATCTCTGAGAATGCAGATTCGATCAGAGGCCTGACGCGGATAAAAGCTCCAGCGTCTCAGGACTTTATGCGAAGTATCATCTCTGAGAATGCAGATTCGATCAGAGGCCTGACGCGGATAAAAGCTCCAGCGTCTCAGGACTTTATACGAAGTATCATCTCTGAGAATGCAGATTCGATCAGAGGCCTGACGCGGATAAAAGCTCCAGCGTCTCAGGACTTTATACGAAGTATCATCTCTGAGAATGCAGATTCGATCAGAGGCCTGACACGGATAAAAGCTCCAGCGTCTCAGGACTTTATACGAAGTATCATCTCTGAGAATGCAGATTCGATCAGAGGCCTGACGCGGATAAAAGCTCCAGCGTCTCAGGACTTTATACGAAGTATCATCTCTGAGAATGCAGATTCGATCAGAGGCCTGACGCGGATAAAAGCTCCAGCGTCTCAGGACTTTATACGAAGTATCATCTCTGAGAATGCAGATTCGATCAGAGGCCTGACGCGGAAAAAAGCTCCAGCGTCTCAGGACTTTATGCGAAGTATCATCTCTGAGAATGTAGATTCGATCAGAGGCCTGACGCGGATAAAAGCTCCAGCGTCTCAGGACTTTATACGAAGTATCATCTCTGAGAATGCAGATTCGATCAGAGGCCTGACGCAAATAAAAGCTCCAGCGTCTCAGGAATTTATACGAAGTATCATCTCTGAGAATGCAGATTCGATCAGAGGCCTGACGCGGATAAAAGCTCCAGCGTCTCAGGACTTTATACGAAGTATCATCTCTGAGAATGCAGATTCGATCAGAGGCCTGACGCGGAAAAAAGCTCCAGCGTCTCAGGACTTTATGCGAAGTATCATCTCTGAGAATGCAGATTCGATCAGAGGCCTGACGCGGATAAAAGCTCCAGCGTCTCAGGACTTTATACGAAGTATCATCTCTGAGAATGCAGATTCGATCAGAGGCCTGACGCGGATAAAAGCTCCAGCGTCTTAGGACTTTATACGAAGTATCATCTCTGAGAATGCAGATTCGATCAGAGGCCTGACGCGGATAAAAGCTCCAGCGTCTCAGGACTTTATGCGAAGTATCATCTCTGAGAATGCAGATTCGATGAGAGGCCTGACGCGGATAAAAGCTCCAGCGTCTCAGGACTTTATACGAAGTATCATCTCTGAGAATGCAGATTCGATCAGAGGCCTGACGCAGATAAAAACTCCAGCGTCTCAGGACTTTATACGAAGTATCGTTTCAAATGCGAATTATCATAGAAAGCGCCCTCTAACCGCTTTATTTAATTTTTGCGGGGGCGACTTAATTTTATATTTCCTTAGCTGTTTTGATGGTTACACATAATACTTTTTTAGATTGTCCGCGTTCCAGGTCTTGTTTAGGACGATTCCTGCGGGAGTGCTGAGTTTATACGCCCCTTTTTGGACTTCCTTGACAATAATATACGGCCCTTCCCAGTTGGGATCCAGCTTCCCTCCAGTCGTGGCTTGTCGTAACACTAGATCCCCTTCTTTAAGATGTCGTGGGGAGATTCGTTTGTCTTGATATTTGGAGAGTCTCCTCTTGTATTCTAGCTCCTTCAGAGCAGCTGCCATTCGACGTTCTTCAATGAGGTAGAGCTCAAACTCCAGTGCTTCGTCATTGATATCGGGATCATAGGTCATGATCCGCGCTGATGGTATCAACCTCTCAACTGGAATGACCGCGTCCATCCCAAAGACTAAAGAAAATGGGGTTTCTCCGGTAGGAGTCTTTATTGATGTGCGGTATGACCAGAGTACTAATGGTAAGAGTTCTGCCCAACGCCCTTTGGCTGTGTTGCCAAGCTTCTTTTGTATCCCATGCAACAGCTGTCGGTTGGTTGTTTCCGCCTACCCATTCGTCTGAGGGTGGGCTACGGAAGAGATTTTAAGATTAATGCCCAGTCCTGCACAGAAATCCCTGATCGTTCCACAATCGAACTGCGGCCCATGGTCTGTAATTATCGTTTCAGGTACTCCGAAGCGGCAAACAATGTTTTTCCACAAAAACTTTCTCACTTTTTCCGCGGTGATTAAACCCATTGCTTCGGCTTCCACCCACTTAGTGAAATAATCAACTAAGACCAAAACAAACCTCAACTGTCCAGGAGCAGTGGGAAATGGGCCGAGGATATCCATTCCCCAAACAGAAAAAGGGCAAGCTCCGGTTATACTCTTCATTGTCTCAGAAGGACGATGATTGAGATTTCCAAACCTTTGGCACGCGTCGCATTTCTGTATGTAACTTCGAACATCATGTCTCATCGTAGGCCAATAGTATCCCATCCTGATCGCTTTGGCTACAACTGCTCTCCATCCTTGGTGATGCGAACAAATCCCATCATGCAGTTCTTCAACCACTTGACTTCCTTCTATTGACGATATGCATAACAGATCAGGTAAGCAGTACCCTCTTTTGTACAGTTTTCCTCCCCGGATATTGAATCGAGATGACTTGAGGAGTATTTTCTTAGCTGCGGCTCTATCTTCAGGAAGGGTTCCCTTACCTAAATAATCTGCGATTGGTGCCCTCCAGTCTTCCATCTCTAGCTCTTGCACTTGATAGATTTCTTGAATGAGCCTTCGGTTGCTCATTCTTTCCAGCACCACTTCTGTTCCTACTTCTTCTGGCATTACGGCCCCCAATCGTGCCAACGCGTCCGCTTGCTGGTTGTCATCTCTAGGAATAGTTGTTATACAAAAACTCAAAAATGCTTTAGAAAGCGCCTGCGCTTTTCTCTGGTAATCTGGCATCAATCCCGTCCTGGCTTCATATTCCTCCGATATTTGACGCGTCACTACTTCTGAATCGGTGAAAACTGAGACTTGCCTAGCTTCTTTAATCAAGGCTATTTCCAGTCCAGCTAACAGGGCCTCGTACTCGGCTTCGTTGTTGGTAGTTTGAAAATCCAACTTGTAGGCATAGTTGTACTACCGTTCATCGGGCGCTGTTAGTGTGACTCCTGCTCCACATCCATCTTTGTTGGCCGCACCGTCTACTCTGAGTGTCCACTCACTTCTTTCTGTTGAAGAGCTCAATTCAAAACTTGTCTCACTGATGAAGTCAGCCAGAGATTGAGCAAGGATTGCTTTTCGCGGAGTGTATTCTATCTCAAATTCTGTGAGTTCGACTGCCCACTTCGTCATTCTCCCTGACAAGCAGGGTGAGTGGAGAATTTGCCGCATAGGTAACTCTGTCATTACTCGGATTAGATGATCTTGGAAATAGGGCCTTAGCCTTCTTGCCGCGAATACTAGGCATAGAATCATTTTCTCCACTGGTTCATATCTTGTTTCCGCGTCCTGAAGAACACGACTGATGTAGTAAACCGGAAATTTTTCTTCTCGCGTCAAGACTGCACTGATGGTGACGTTTTTTACAGATAAGTACAGATGGAGGGTCTCTTGTTTCTCAGGTTGGTGCAGGGTAGGAAGCGATGTTAGGAAAAGCTTTAAATTTTCAAAGGCTTCCTGCAACTCAGGAGTCCACCGTATTGGTCCTTTTTTCTTGAGTAGAGCAAAGAAAGGTAACGACTTATCCGCCAGGCAGGAGCAAAAACGGCTTAAATAGTTCACTGCTCCATTCAGGGATTGTAATTCTTTAATCGTCCGCGGTGGCTGAAGATTCTGAATTGATGTGACTTTTTCGGGATTGACATCAATTCCCCTGTGGCTAACCATAAAGCCTAGGAATTTCCCTGAGTCAACCCCAAAGACGCATTTTTCCGCGTTCAAGTTCAAGCCTCCCCTTCGAAGAGAATCAAAAGTTTCCTGTAAATCCGCTGCATGGTCTTCTGCTCTTTCACTCTTAACGACAATATCATCCACATAAATCGAAACATTCCTGCCAATTTGATCACGGAATATTCGATCAACTGTTCTCTGAAATGTTTTTCCCGCATTTCTGAGCCCAAAAGGCATAACACGGTAACAAAAGATTCCTTGGCTGGTGATGAAGGTCGTAGCTTTTTTGTCTGAAGGTTCCATGTTAATCTGATTGTACCCTGAGTAGGCATCGAGAAAACTAAGAACCTTGTTTCCAGCGGTTCCGTCGACGAGTTCATCTATGGACGGAAGTGGGTAGCTATCTTTAGGGCAGGATTTGTTAAGATCAGTAAAATCAATACACATTCTCCACTTCCCGTTGGATTTTTTCACTAGGACAACATTCGAAAGCCATTCAGAATCTTCCACCTCTTCAATGAAGCCAGCTTCTAAAAGTTTATTAGTTTCTTCCTTAGCCGCGACAGCTTTTTCTGGTGCCATTATCCTCCTCTTCTGCACTACAGGCTTCGTTCCTGGGTGAATTCTTAAAGTATGCAGCGCTATTGTAGGCGGGACACCTAACAGGTCCCGAGGACTCCAAGCAAAGACGTCTCTTGACCTCGCTATGATTTCTAAAACTCTAGTTTTTTCTCTTGCTTCTAATGCATGTCCCAGGTAGATTTTTTCCTTTGAGTTAGAGAAGGGTGTAACTGCAATTTTCTCATCCGCGGTAGATGTTTTGACTTCCATTGGCCGGACTTCTAACTCAGCTTCTGAGAATTCGGCTGACTCACTGTCTCCGACTTCAGATTGGCAATTCTCACTTACACACATTACTTCTTTATTTTTCTTGATGGAGGTTAGGTAGCAGCTTGATGAGCGATTTTTAGTCGCGTCAACCGTATCAAAATAAATTCGAACCTACCTAACTAATGTAGTGTGGTAAGCACGAGTCGATCCCACAGAGAATCAAGTTATTCCTAAGTTAAGTTTATTTACCAATTAAGACAAAATATGGGTGGTTTTTGGGTGGTGAAAATAAGAAAGAAAAGAAAATAAACTATAAACAAATTGACGGAGATAACGATTAATAAAATAGTTTCACCTACAATTATCCACTTTAGTTGGTTGAATTGATATTGTAACTTCCTCTTGTCCTTTTAGGTTTCCTATGAATGCCCTTGTCCCGACCTAATATAGTTACTAGTCCAACTAGTCCTAGAAACCCTTATCAATCGAACAGTCCCTAAAGAAGGATTTAACCCAATTGATAGCTTTAAGTTCAGAGATTAGCCAAGGTATTTGCAGTCCCTAAAGAGGGATTTAACAACACATTCAACTTCCTACCCATTCAATTAGTTCAACCAGCCCTAAAGGAACAAGTTTGCCACTTAGGTTAAGGTTCACAACCAGGAATCTACAAAACCCTAGCAATTGAATTGATTCTACCTAGTTGCGCGGGCTAGATAGAATAAAACAATAGACAATCAAGCACAAAGAAGTCGAAACATTCAAATATAGGAATTAAGGAACAAGATTCAGAAACTCACAACCAATCAAACAAAGCTTCAAATTGTAAACGAAACGGGAGAGTTTAGGTCTCCATAAAAATAAAGCAAAACATACTTAGGGTTAATAGGAATCAAACTGGTCTCGGCCGTAGTCACGGATGTTCGGCCCTTTTGCCGTGTGAATCCATATATATATATATAGTACTATGGAAAACCTAATCCATCTAAATTTATATAAATATAATACGGAGTATATGATTCTATCTAACTAATTCTAATCTAATTATAGTGACCAAAATATTTATGAAGCCCACGTCATGCGGTTCCTTCTATTCGCAGCACTTCATGCGGTCAGCCCATCCCGTACATCCGAACTCGCACCAGCTTGAAAGTTTGACTTATCAGTCAGCTCGTCCTTCGATCCGTTCATCGATCCGAACCGTTCCGTATTGTCCTCCAATTTATAAAAGCATCCCATACATTATCATCAATCTTTGAATTCATACGATCCAGTCCAAAAATACCTGAAATATATAAAAGCACTAGTGTAGACTCCGAAAAGCAAATAATACAAATTAAGCTATAAAATATGTAAACATGCTCTAAATTAATATGCAAATCTATACTAAAAACATGACTAAAATACACTCTATCAAACTACCCCATGCTTAGACTTTTGCTTGTCCTCAAGCAATGAAAAACAAATATAGAAGTAATTATCCCACAAATAAGATTGTCATGCTATAATTTAGAAAAGCAACATCACGTAGTAGGAGCCATGAACAAGAGAACAAATATCCTAGCAAATATATGAGCGATCAAATAGTAAAGGCAAATTTAATCCAACCTCATCGGGATAATGTGTTTCACTCAAGCTCTCATGTGTTTAGGCTTTAAATTCCAACTCTCAACTCAATCCAAAATGCTCTATACACCGTGAAAGTTATCACTTGCAAACAACATCATGAGGACTTTTATAGGGTTGTAATGAGGCTTTGGTAGGAACATAAGGCATTTGAAATATTTAGGCTTGTGGTGCTAAAAATCCGGGAAAAAAGGAACAACAACCAACCAGAAGAACACCAAAACTTCCATACTTCGCAAACCATTCCAATAACATAAACTCCAATACACATCAATAAGCACTTTTCTATTTCAATAGCCATACAACTTATGCATTTTTTTATTTATTTGGATGATGACTTTTTTTTCTTTTATGCTTACTTTTGCCCCTAGGTGAATTTTATCCTCCCTAGGTCCAAGCTTACTAGACTTTTACTCCTAAGTGAATTTTATCCTCCTTAGGCCCCTAGTAATAAGTCATCTCTATTATGCAAGAAGGGTTACCTTATTTTGGCTATGCCTCTTGCAATGCACAACCATACATACATTATCTCCACTCAAAGCAACTCCAACATAAAGATTTTTCACCAAGTCTCCTCCTAATTCCCGGATGGGGTCAGGTTAATCATTGGCTATGATATATTTTTGTGGAGCTATAAAAAAGAATAGGCTTTAAGGCTCAGATGGGCTTCAAGCAAAGGATAATATGTAAGGTAGATAAGGTATAATATGGCTAACGAAAACATGCCTCAATCATTTGAAATTCACAAGCAACAACATGTGCAATACGGTATTGAAATAATAAGCATATGGAGAGTATAATCACACAATAAAAGCAAAAGGGAAATAATTATGAATAGTCTCTATAAGGCCAAAACAACTCACAAGGGTTATGTTTTTGTTAGATTTCAATTTAACCTCAACTATGAACCATACTTGCTCAATTATATTCACAAATCATGCTCCAAAATCATTTTCAAGCAATTCAATCAATTCATGGGATTTATGCAATTAGATCATAAAAATAAATTAGAGGACAAACTAAACCAAGATGGGTACCGTTACTAACACCTAAATGCAATGAAATGCAAAACAAAAATTAAAAAAAAACACAATAAAACAAAAAAAAACTAACATAAATATATATAAAACTAACATAAATATATATAAATACGGAGCTACACTTGAATTCCCCACCCCATGCTTAAAATCTTACTTTGTCCTCAAAGTAAATAAAAAGAATGGAAGAGGTAGAGAAAACTCACCAAATAAATAGGCATTCAGGAACAAGCGTTTAACTCAAGAGAAAGTAGTGGTGTAGTCGCTGAACAACCCCAACTCTTGGATGTAATTGGCACTCTTGAACCTTCTTGGAGTTAGCTAAATATAGGCCTATCCTCTTTGCAAAATGTCTGGCCAAGACACAAAACAAAAAGAACACACCACAAACAAACACATTCCAACACCCAAGAAAAATATATCATCCAAGCAACACAGCAGCGCCAAATTCTTGATGATAAAAAAAATGTTGATGATCAACCAGACTCAATAAAAGTATCACATGAAACACATTCAAGTCCAGAAGATTGATCAAAAACATATATCAGATCATAATTGAACGCATTAGCTGCTGTGAAACCAAAAATCAAAGCAAACCAATCTATTAATTTAAGAGTCAACAAGATAAATCAACTGAAACCCCTCCGAAGCAATTCCCATCGAAAACTAAATATGTGAATCAAATTTTCCTCAAAAATCACAAGCAAATTTTCCTCAAAAATCACAAGGACAGGATACAAGGGCGGTCAGGGTGTCTTGTCTGGCGGTCGGGGCTGAGAAGGCCAGAACTGGGAAGTCGCCGGCGGTGAGGTGAAACGGTGGTGAAGAAGCGGGATGGAAACGGCGCTTGCTGGGCTTCAGGACGGAGTGCCGGAGGAGGAGGGCGAACGATGCGGCCAGGATTGCTGATGGTGATTGGCGCGCGGTGGCGGAAGGGTGGAGGACGAAGGGGACGGTGGTGGTGGCCGGCCGGCGGCTTCAGATGGCCGAAGACGGTCTGGAGTGTAGAGGAAGCAGACGGAGGAGAAGGTGCGCGATCCGGAGCATTGGTGGCGGAAGTCCGGCGATTAGGCGGTCGCGGTGGTGGAGGACGGCGCTGATCAGATGGCGGCCTGGTAGAGAAGAGAGAAGGGAAGTGGAGGCGGGGGCTGGAAGTCTGGCGGTGATGGCGAGCACAGAAGGGCGAGGAAGATGCGGCCTGGGAAGGAAAGAAGGGAGAAAGGGGAGGGCTCGACATTTTTTTTTTTTTTTTTTTACTAAAATAGAAAAACTATATAATATAAATTAATTCTAACTAAAAATAAAGGGAAAAAAAAATATCTAAGATCGATTCAGACATTGTTAGAGCCCTCAACAATTTGTCAAACTCTTGTGCACACATATCAATCAAGCAGGTATAGTATATTGATAAACTGAAACTAAATAATATTGCAAATAAGACATGTTTCAACCTATCAAATAAGCGAGTATGAATCTTTGTATAAGGTATGTAGTACCACCAACACAGTTCCGCTGGTGGCTTCTCAAAGTAATATTCCCAAGGGTCTGCATATTCACCAAAATCCACAAAAGAGTAAGAAATATCAATACCTTGCTCGGGAGCCGTAGAAATCGGCTCTGGACATGGTTCCTTGATAGGCAAGTTAGGGATGATTTCTTCAGATGAAATAGGAGCCAAAACACATGGATCCTCATGCGTGCACTCATGAGACTCCATGTAAGGGAGCATCGGCCTCTCATCGATCAAACCATCATTGTTTGTGTCTTGGCTTTCATCAACTTGAGGAATAAAGCATTGATCTACTACCAACTCACTCATCGGTTGATTAAGTTGGTTCAATTGTTCCTCAATTCGCTCCATCCTTTTAAGCACCTGCTCCAACATAACCTGGCGTATGAAAGCTTCTTCCTGCTCCACCTGGTGACCCATATAGCAGAAAAAATCCCACATCTCTGATAAATTAAAACTCGCAAAGCCTCCGTTACTCATAGACTCAGCAAGTTCTTTGGTCTCAGGAGTCATGCCCTCAAGTACACAAATAACCATATCTTGCAAACTATCTTGGTAACCCCGTGCATAACGGACGTCCAATAAATTATTCACTCTTGTGAAATAATGGTGAAAATTTTCCCCTTGACACTGCATTAATCTCATCTTAAAATGTTAGTAGTAAGGTTGTCGTGAACCGTAAGATAGGTTCACAACGAAGTTAAGTTATATACAATAATTGGCAAACACACAAAACAAAGAAACAAACTTTGATTCCCCGGCAACGGCGCCAATTTGATGAGCGATTTTTAGTCGCGTAAACCCTATCAAAATAAATTCGAACCTACCTAACTAATGTAGTGTGGTAAGCACGAGTCGATCCCACAGAGAATCAAGTTATTCCTAAGTTAAGTTTATTTACCAATTAAGACAAAATATGGGTGGTTTTTGGGTGGTGAAAATAAGAAAGAAAAGAAAATAAACTATAAACAAATTGACGGAGATAACGATTAATAAAATAGTTTCACCTACAATTATCCACTTTAGTTGGTTGAATTGATATTGTAACTTCCTCTTGTCCTTTTAGGTTTCCTATGAATGCCCTTGTCCCGACCTAATATAGTTACTAGTCCAACTAGTCCTAGAAACCCTTATCAATCGAACAGTCCCTAAAGAAGGATTTAACCCAATTGATAGCTTTAAGTTCAGAGATTAGCCAAGGTATTTGCAGTCCCTAAAGAGGGATTTAACAACACATTCAACTTCCTACCCATTCAATTAGTTCAACCAGCCCTAAAGGAACAAGTTTGCCACTTAGGTTAAGGTTCACAACCAGGAATCTACAAAACCCTAGCAATTGAATTGATTCTACCTAGTTGCGCGGGCTAGATAGAATAAAACAATAGACAATCAAGCACAAAGAAGTCGAAACATTCAAATATAGGAATTAAGGAACAAGATTCAGAAACTCACAACCAATCAAACAAAGCTTCAAATTGTAAACGAAACGGGAGAGTTTAGGTCTCCATAAAAATAAAGCAAAACATACTTAGGGTTAATAGGAATCAAACTGGTCTCGGCCGTAGTCACGGATGTTCGGCCCTTTTGCCGTGTGAATCCATATATATATATATAGTACTATGGAAAACCTAATCCATCTAAATTTATATAAATATAATACGGAGTATATGATTCTATCTAACTAATTCTAATCTAATTATAGTGACCAAAATATTTATGAAGCCCACGTCATGCGGTTCCTTCTATTCGCAGCACTTCATGCGGTTAGCCCATCCCGTACATCCGAACTCGCACCAGCTTGAAAGTTTGACTTATCAGTCAGCTCGTCCTTTGATCCGTTCATCGATCCGAACCGTTCCGTATTGTCCTCCAATTTATAAAAGCATCCCATACATTATCATCAATCTTTGAATTCATACGATCCAGTCCAAAAATACCTGAAATATATAAAAGCACTAGTGTAGACTCCGAAAAGCAAATAATACAAATTAAGCTATAAAATATGTAAACATGCTCTAAATTAATATGCAAATCTATACTAAAAACATGACTAAAATACACTCTATCACAGCTCCTGCTTTCTGGTTGCTGTCCGCGGACTTCGCCTATTCCTCCACCTGGTAACGGGAATTTTCCCAGAAAGTGGTAGATTGAAACTACCATTTGAAATTTATAGAGAGAAACTCGGCCCAGCAAAGCATTATATACGGTAGGAATTTTTACCACCGTGAACATAACATTTTCCATGCGTCTGTTAGGAGGGGTCCCTAGAACCACTGTAAGCTCGATTGTACCAGCAACCTGCACTTCTCCCCCTGAAAATGTGATTAGCGTTCCGGGATATGGTTTTAGTGAAGCCGCGGAGATTCCCATATGAGAAAATGCTTCCCATGATAGGATGTCTACAGAAGACCCGGTATCAATAAATACTCTCTTCACAGTTTTGGCAGCTATCTGTGCGTGAATGACCAAAGGGTCTGAATGTGGCATTCTTATTTCCTCCGCGTCCTTCGGTGTGAAGGTAATGTTTTCATGCTGCGCGAAAGAAATTTTTCTACTTGACGCGGATGGAGGCTGTCTTCCTTCCCTCTCATAGTTTCTTCTTTCCTGCCTACTGGATCCGGCCATAGATAGCCCTCCTGCAAGGGTGTTGATGAAGCCCTCTGGTTCGGGTATCTGTTCTCCTTCTGCCTTTCGTGTTTCTCTCTGATTGACAGACCTCTGAGCTACCGGTGTGTTGTTGTATCTCCCTCCGCGCCCTCTTCTTCCTCTGCCTCTCCCCCGGTTATGGACCGGGAGATTTCTGCGCGGATCATGTTGTCTATCAAATCGTTCTTGGGGGTTTCGGGATTCGTCGAATCTAGGACCTCTGTCTTCCCATCGAGGTCTGTAATCAGGTCGGTTCTCTCTTCTCGGCGGAGATCTCATATCGTGGCCTCTGTATTGACTTTCACGCGGATGATGAGCACGGGGAGGATCCTCTCTACGGCAAGATCCTTGGCCCCTTTCCAGGTTCATATGCACTTCATCATGATGGGGACGAAAATCTACTGCTTCTGAATGATGTCTAAGAGGCTTGGCTTTTTCTTTTTTGAATTTCCCTATCAACTTCCCAAATGGTCCTGAGTCCCCAGTATTCGCCTTTGAACTGGACGCGACGGCTTCCTCTGCTTCTATCTGTCTGGAGACTCGCTCCCTCAAGTCATCGTAACTTGTAGGTTTTTTCCGAAATAAATACGTCTTGAAATCCCACTCGGCTAGGTTGCCCATAAGTATGATAATAGCCGATTTGTGATTGAAGTTAGGGATTTGGACCACCATACTGGTGAAACGAGTGAAAAAATGCCCCAACGACTCTCCAGCTCCTTGCCTGATAGAATTCAAATCAAGCATAGTCTTCTTTCTTGTCCGCGCACTCCCAAAATGGGAAGTGAAGATGTGAGACATCTGTGCGAAATTGGTCACAGACCCTTTGGGGAGGTTGGTAAACCAAGTCAGCGCGATTTTGGTCAAGGTTGAGGGGAACGTTCTGCACAACATGGCGTCATTGTACTCGTTAATCCCCATTGCAGTAGCGAAATGGCAAAGATGATCCTCAGGATCAGATGTTCCGTCATACTTCATGAGGTTCACATCTCTCCATCGCTTTGGTACTGTCGCGGAGCAGATTTCTTGAGTAAATACTGACGGGAATCCGGTCGGTGCCCTCTCATTCCTTCTTTCTGCGGAGTCAAATTTAGTCGAGGTTGAAACATCAGTTGACCTATCTCCGCGTCGATGTTTGTTTTCTCTGTGATAGTGATCATCTTGCCACGTCTGGTATGGCACTTCTTGGTTCTGAAAGCCATAGTTCCAGTTGCTGGGGTTTTCAAAAACAGTGTTACGACGATCAAAAATCCCATGTTGTTCCTCTGGCCTATAATTCCCTTGTTGACGCGGATTTTGTCCCCACTGATCATAGTAATAGTATTTAGCCTGCTTGCTGTTGAAAAGGATTTGGCTGTTCGTGTCGTGCTTCATAATACCAGAAGTTTTGCGGGATGAACCCTCCGTTCAATCCATATTGATTGTCGTAGTGCTGTGGAGGAGTTTCAAGGTTCTGTCCTCCCATCTCGGTATTAGGATTGGTTGGAGGTGTCAGCGGGACATACATGCTTGAGGCTTCTTGGTCCTGGGGATCCCCTTGACTCATGTCCTGAGTCTGGTTATTTTGGCTATCACCCATTTTCTTGCTATTACGAATTTAACCTGTCGCGGCAGAAAGTTTGATGTCAGATACCTGAAAACTTATATTTGTAGATTTTAACAAAATAGAAATTGGAAACCCCTTAGTGTGAGGGGGTTCCCACAGACGGCGCCAGTGAAAAGGTTCGATGCGAAAGGCCACCATTTTTACGTGGGGCCCGGGAGCCTCCCCGATGAAATTTATACTCTTCCCGACGGACTTACCTGACCCGCGTCGAAAGAATCGACGCGGCCCAACCTGTGACGCGGGAAGTTAAGCTAATTAGTTCGATTTTACAAAATGGCGGTTCCCTAATCGAGCTTTCCCTAGACAATTTGGAAACCTAACTTATTATACCTGTCGTCGTTAAAAGTCTTGAGACTTATTAATACCGACTCTTAATAGAATTTTATACTGAAAGTAGACAGGTTTCAGGTCCGCGGAGATAGATGTTCACGCAGGTTAGCGTTTGTTCTTCCTCTTCTTATCAGGCTTCTCTTTCCCGTACGATCATTTCTTTTGCTTTCTTTTCTTGGTTTTAATCTATCTTAATCCGCTTGTCCTTCTTTCTTTCCTTTTCTCCTGTTTTTTCCAAAAAGTCCCCATCTCGTTATGTAGTTCTCCTCTATTTATAGTCTTTTGGCCCTCTTGCATGTCATGCCACGTGGTGTTCTTTGTTCAACACGTGTTGCGCTCGTGGGATGTGGGCATGGCTGCCACGTATCTATTTCCCTATCCGCGGACGTCCTGTTTGAGTAACCACTTGGCCTCTCGTCCGCGGATGATGAAATCTTTTTGTCTCGCTTCTTACCTGATTTGTTTGGTATTTCTGGTGTTTTGACAGGTGTTTTTTGGTCTCGGTTTAGTCAGTATCTGGTTTAGATGGTTAATTTTCCACTGCTTATCTGATCCTAAATAGAAATGACTCTTTCATTTTCTTGAACTGTGTTATTCGGTCGTAGTTGATCAATGAGTTTATCTCCTTCCATCCATACATCTTTCCAGAATCGTATTGTTTTTCCATTTCCAATTTGCTAAATGAGCCCATCAATCGATTCATCTTTAATTTCCATGAGTTTTGTTCATTTCAATGACATTTGTGGCTTCTTTTTATATTCCCAAAGGGGTTGATATTTTATGTATCTTTCTCTAATAATTTTAACCCAACGGTTATCTAGTTCTTCCAGAATCTTCTATAATAATTTCATTTTCAGTGCTTTGTTGTTGTCCTTTGATTTGTGTAGGCATAAACCTCCATTTTCTTAGCTTTACAAATTTTATGTCATCCAATCCGTGGTTTGTACATTTTGTCTTTGTTCCAAAAGAATGATCCACTTATTTGGTCTAATTCTTTGTGAATATCTGTTGGCAATATAAAACTTTGCATTACATAATTTGGCTTCATAGTCAGGTTGGATTTGATAAGAATCGTTTGTCATTGTTGGCACAATGAGTTTGCCTTCCATTTTGTCAGGTGGCTTCATGTTTTTTAGATTAGGTCGTCAAAAGTGTTCCTCTTTACTCTCCCATTTATAATTGAGCATCCTAAGTATTTGTCAAGAAAATTGTTGTTTATGATGTGCAAAATGCTTTGTATATGTTGTTTATGTTGGTTTTGTACTCTTGTAGTCACTTGGAATGCTGATTCACTGAAGTTCACTTTTTATCCCAAAATGCTGCAATAGTTGTCAATAATTTATTTCAGCTTGCTGCATGATTCCACGCTTGCTTTTGCAAAAATCACGATATCATCGACAAATGATAGAAAAGGAATTCTAGTACATATATAGTGACATCAAAGCCGATTGTTTTTTATTTATCACATGTTTGTTGTAATTTGCAGGCAAGAATTAATTATGCTCTTTTTTTGGCGACCCCCTAATAGGGGGTAGGTATGTAAAATTGGATAAAAAAATGGGAAGGGTCCAAAAGACCCATATAATCGAGTCAAGTCTTCCCAAGGTCAACACGCAGTCTAATCCTCAAGAAGACATTACTAAAGCAAAAACATCGAAGGTATTTCCAATCACGCATACAAGCCCTTTTGGCACATACAAGATGTCAAGAAAATAAACCAAAGGGAAAAGTCCATCAGCAGGCAGGCCTACGGAACCTACCAAGATACAAACAAACGACTATATTCCTGGGGCACGTTGTCCCCACAAGACACATACAAGAACCAACGAAAAGAGTATGTTCCTAGGAGCACGCAGGCTTTAAAGAGCTCGCATGCCGTAGGATACATACCCAAACCAAAACTAGACTGGAGGTCAAGGACAAGCAAAACCGCGGCGAGAAAGACAATCTTCAAACTTTTTCAACTTCAGGAAGAGGGAATGTATCATACAGAAGGCAAAACACATGAGTGATGATCAGTTTAACCACCACATCCTCTGGGATCCAATTATCATCAAAGGTCATGGCATTGCAGGCATGCCACAAATAATAGATCGAATAAGAGAGCCCAAAGACCTTGGCTCTCAAACCACACCTCCCATCTTTGATGGTTCGATGAAGCCAGCGAAGCGCTCTTGGCAGGCTAGTAGCGACCTCCGGGATATTGAATCCCAGCCTCACTTTCCTCCAAATGGCCCTTGAGTAGGGGCGGTCGATGAAAAAAATGTTTGTGGGTCTCCAATGTGTCTTCGTTACAAAACCTCCAGTTGGGATCAACATTTAAAAAGAGCATTTGAACATGGATGGAGAGCTTACCAAGTGTAGCAAACTATAGGATGAACGAATGCTTAGGTGTGTTGTTTTTCGCCCACACCTCCTTTCACCATCGGACCTTTGGTTCCTTTTCCCGAATAGCCTCATAGGCTTTAGCAACTTTGAACATGTCATTCACACACCAAGATTCTAGAGTATCATGAAGAATGTGCTCAATAAATGTTACCTCATCTCTAGCATTCAAGATGACCTTTATCAAAGGAGAGTCCCATCGATGGACCTCCCAATCTTCAACCTCATCCACTTCCAAGTACTTGTGATGCACCCAGCAAACCCAAAGGTTGTCATGTTTTGAATGTATGTTCCATAGATGCTTGCACATAAAAGCACGATTCCAAGTGTGGACATCAAGAAGGCCAAGACCTCCCTCTACTTTTGGTTTGCAGACCTTTCTCCACTTCACTCTTGGTTGTTTCCATAAGAAGTTGCGGCATAGAGCAATAAGGGATCTCAATATTGCATTAGGGACATGCATGACTGAAAGCCAAAAGCCCACAATTCCTTGGAGTACCGAAGATATAAGCTCTCTCCTCCCTGCGTAGGACAAATGTTTACCAACCCAAATATTAAGTTTCTTACCAATTTTATCCAGGAAAGGATCGTAGTGGATGGCCCGAAGTCCATAAGGGCTGTTTGGAACCCCCAAATATCGAAATGGATAGACACCCGGTTGAAAGCTAGTCTCAACCAAGATGTTCGTAGCTTTAAGGGGTGG
The DNA here is from genome assembly GCA_037127255.1 of Persicaria tinctoria. Taxonomy (NCBI): domain Eukaryota; kingdom Viridiplantae; phylum Streptophyta; class Magnoliopsida; order Caryophyllales; family Polygonaceae; genus Persicaria; species Persicaria tinctoria. Next base: position 62,271,008 of record JBANSL010000008.1, on the reverse strand, counting down.
GACCGAGATAAGAAAAATAACAAACTTGTTTTGGCTAGCAACAAGGCCAGCCATATCACCAAACTTACGAAGACAACCCATGAGAATCCTTACCGAGTCTAAATAACCTCGGCAAAACATAACTATATCATCAGCAAAAGCAAGGTGAGCAATCTTTAAACTAGCATAATTTTGATGAAAGTGGAACCTAGGCTTGCTAGTTTCAGTTTTGATGAGACGAGAGAAAAACTCCATTGAAATAACAAAGAGAAGATGAGAGATTGGGTCACCTTGTCTAAGGCCTATTTTACCTTTAAAGAGACCATGGAGTTCATTGTTTACCTTGATGGAGAATGAAGAAGTAGTGACACATTCAATGACCCATGCACCCAGCAAACGTGGGAGGAAGGCATATATCCTTTAGTGGAAACTCAAGGAAGGCCCATGAAAGAGTATCATAGGCTTTGGAAAGGTCTACGTTCAAGAAACACCTTTTCGTATCTCTCTTGACATTATACCTTCGAATGAGCTCTTGGACGAGGAAAATATTGTCGCTCATGAGCCGACCCTAGATAAAAGCTAATTGCGATTGGTTAATAATATAGTTGAGGCATGGGGGTGAGCCTTGTAGTAAGAATCTTCAAGATGATCAACTTTATAGATAACATTGCAGCAAGACATGGGCCTATATTGATCAACACGGTTAACACTATCAACCTTATGAATAAGACTTACAATTGTGTGGTTGAGTTGCCTAATCAAAGTGCCATTTCGAAAGAATTCTTTAACCGCGGCGCATAGCTCCCCTCTAGTGACATCCCACGAGGCTTTGAAGAAGCAAAAAGTAAATCCATCAGGCCCGGGGGATTTTTCCTCACCAATAGCCCATAGCGCCCTTTTGATCTCCTTATTCAAAACCTCGACAACGAGCAACTTCTTATATATCCTCATCCTTTACCATAACACCACAAGCAAAACAACTAGGATCAATGCTCACAAGAATTTATGCTCTTATTATAAAGATGTGTGGTGATATAGGGTCCTCTTGTCTCTAAGTCCCCGACCTAGTATAAATTTTTTTGTTGGCTCACCGTTAACCAGGATTGAGAAGAAAACCATTTTCACACATTCTTCGATCCAAGTTATGAATCTTGTGTAGACGGTGGCAGATAGGATCCTTTGTTGATTGTATAGAAGTACTACCTCTAGAAATCTCTCGAAAGATACAGCTCCTAAGCTCAAGGCGTGAAGAAGAACAGTTGGTGGTAGCTTCATAGACAACATCCTAATGCGGCTCTCATCCGTGGTACAAAGGTAAGCACAATAGATCAACTCCCTCTTGAACTGACATACGATCTTAGACACATAAAGCGAACAATCATAAGTCACGCACATGAAGGCCCCTCCCGAGCGATCTAAGTCCTAGCTGGGATGTCCTCGTAGCTCCAGTCTGCTCGATCCGCCTTATAGACGGACCATCGATCAAAGGTGTCCTTCCGCAGGAGAGCTGCAGATAGCCTCTAGTGCTCACTAGTCGCAGTGCCAATGAAGTCAAAAATGCTATCAATCTGTCTGAATCAAGCCTCGATGTTCTTTCTAGTCGCTCCAAGAAAGTGTGGCAGATCGCAATGTCCTAAACCTTGTACCTAGTCAATGAGCTTCTTAGGGCGCGTACCGACGACGACGGGCTCATCCGACTGCTCAATAGGGATCTCCACCTCTAGCCTAGCAACCTGCTCAGCGAGAATCAAAATCTTTGGTGCAACTAGCGGAGGGTCTCCAATAAGTCCTCTCAGCATCTCGATCAGCGTAGCTCGGTCAAGTTGTCCAAGTACAGCCTTCGGCGGAGGAGCTGGGATCTCAATACCCTCGAGGGCCTAAACCCAAATATTTGCCTCATATGCAACTGCTCGGTGAGGTCGCCCTCTGCACCGACGTGCCGGGCCCCCACGCCCAACTGGTCAACGACGTGTGTCACCCATAACTGCTGCATAATTAGGGGTTAGTTTAACACCTAGCACAGAAGCACTCAATGAGAATTAACATGATCCCCTTCTAGGGTTCTAGGGGGGTCACTAGGGCTATTATTTGAACCGAATAGCTTGAGCTCGGCTCGGGCTCAGTTCGGAAAAGCTCGAGCTCGGCTCATTCATAGAGGTAACACAAACCGAGCTTGAACAATGTTTTAGACTAGAACCGAGCCCAAGCCGAGCTTAGAAGCTCGATATATATATATAAATATATATATAATTACTATAATACCCCTAGGGTTATGCGGTAGGGGTTCAGGCGTGTAAAAGAGCTTCGTTGTTCTATTTGGCAACTGTTTATCTTCTTTCTTGTGCTTCCATTAGGGCTCAATCTCTCTCACGGCTCGTCCTTCCTTCCTTTAGTGCTCAGGCATTAGGTGGTGCTGGTAAACAACAACAGCCCCATACGACTCAAGAAATGCCGGTCATTCCTTGCTCGTTCTTCATTCCATCAGGGCTCAATCTCTTTGCTGTTAGGTTGCCTTCCTCGTTCGTTCCTCGACTCGTATTTGGATTCCGATCAGCACCACCTGACAAGGCTCTTCCTTCCTTGTAACACCTCCGTCCCACATCGAATATCATTAGGATGTTTGGAGTGATTTATAAGTGATTCAAACCCTACCTATATCACAAGAGCTCTACCCACATTAGATGCATAACCATCAGGAAACTTCACAGACCTCAACAATTGACAAACCTTTTTCTCTTCTTCCTTTGTTAATGTGTAAATTGCCTTCAATTTTGTCCCTCTATGATCATCTTCTACGTGAAACCTGGGCCAACGACAATGTAGCCAAAGATCCTTCCGTGCATTCAAGTTATCTTTTGTCTTTCGAAGAATATCCATCACGGTTTTAAAAATATTATCAAACATATTTTTCTCTATGTGCATAACATAAAGGTTGTGCTGAATCAAAAGATCTTTCTAATATGGAAGCCTCCAAAAAATGCTTTGCTTTGTCCATTTATGGGATTTCTCATAGTCAGGTTGAATGTTCTGTGGGTCATCAATGGTCGTAGAAAAGTGACACACACATCCCCACATTTCATCACCTGATAGCCTAGGGGGTGTGGGCGATGTTCTCACTTGTTTTTTACGAAAGTAATTCTTGTTATTTCGAAAGGGATTATCCGCTTCTAAAAATGGTATGTGACAATTGAACCAAGAAGCCTTTTGCCATGATACAATCGAAAAGATTCTATTTTCTTCATATAGATTGGACAAGCCAGCTCTCTCTTAGTACTCCATCCTGACAACATAACATATGCTGGAAAGTCACTAGTCGTTCAAAGTAGAGCTACACGCATAACAAAAATTGTCTTCCTTGACACGTCATAAATGGTAACATCAATGTCCAAAAGTTACAATTAATAATTCATCAATGAAAGGCTCCAAGCACACATCAAGTAACTTTTTGGGATTTCACGGCCCTGGCACTATCAATGTCAGAAACATATACTCAGTTCTCATGCACATATCTGGCGGAAGATTGTATGGAGTAACAAGAACTTGCTAGCAAGAATCGTTTTCTCCTAATTTCGTGAAAGGTGCAAAGCCATCAGTGCATAGACCCAAACGAACATTCTGCTTAGAAGCAAAATTATGACATATTGAATTCAACCTTTCCATGTATCTCCATCGGAAGGATGATACATTTTCCCCTCTTCTGCCACATGATACACATGCCAAGTCGTATAGCCAACCGTAACCTCATATGCATATAATCTTTGCAACCGAGGGGTTAGTGGCAAGTAGAATAGATTTTTTTATATGAAGTGCCTTTATTCTTATTACTTCTATAATAAAACTTGGCATGTCTATTATCTTAACTGGTAAACCTAAATTATGAACAACATACAACCATTGCAATTAGCCTAAATTAGCCTTCCAGAACAACATACAACCATTATAGGGCACATGTCTATTATCTTAACTGGTAAACCTAAATTATGAACCACCTTCTCTGTTTGGTAGTAATTGGTTGGAATCTTGTGATTTGGAGGTAAAACATCATCATATAGATGAAGAAAACAATTGAAAACACTTTGAGGCAAATTATATTCGCACTTCAAACTCATAAGCCTAGCCACAAAAGACAGTTGTGTATGTGATATACACCTTGGCCACACTGGTTCATCAACCACTTTTAACACATCCCAAAAATATTGGTACAACCTATCCACGCCTCCTGGTTTTACATCTTCTCTCATTTCATTGTCCTCATTGATGGTCTCGAGGAGTTCCATTCTTTGACTGCCTTCATGATCATCTCCCGTTCCACTATTAGAAGCAACATCAACATTATGGGCATTAAACCATGGAGGAGGAACAAAATTAAGGCATGCCATGTCGAATACCATTCTTTGTTCGGAATTCAATTGGTCATATATAGAAGTCGCATTGGCTATTCCCTGATTGAGGCACATATGACTCAGTCGGCTCCATGTGGCCATCCACTGGTAATAATCAAGCAAGAATCCATGTCGATATAAGTGATCATTGACATCATTTGGTAGGTAAAATATACGTTTACGACATTTCTTGAGCTGCTGCGAATTCTACAAACTTATCAACCCCATCAAAATATTCGGGTTTTAATCCTACAAGATCTGGCAAGTACATATCATACATCCAAGCACAATTGTTTATTTTCACTGCACATGTTCACAAGTAGATTGGTCATATTAACAAGGTTTTTTCAACAAAATACACTTATTAAACTCTCTTAACAAAGGATAGGTGAACGAACTAAGAACCTATAATATATAAAACACCAATTGCAAGAAAACACATATTTTCTACAATACTTCATGTATTAAAGTGAACATTTAAAAGTTGTAGATAGTTAAATACTCACCTCGTTTGGTTGGTCGATTGCAATATATGAATGTATTGATGAAAAGGAGAGTTTTCAGAGTTAATGAAAATCGGATTAGGGTTTAAGAGGATATGAAACATATTTACAAATAATGCTTTCCGTTTATATTTGCAGTTTCATTATCAGCCACAGAATCAGCCACGAATTCCACTATGGATTCAGCAGCAATTTATACACGGATGTCGCCACGGAATCAGCCATGCTAAAGCTACAGATTCAATCATGAAGTGTTAGCGACGAAAATAGCCTTAAGGCACCGTGCATCATTTTTATTTTTTGTTCTCGCACTAGCGACACAATGTAATATGTGGCTAATTTCATCTCTAATTAGCCACAAATTCATACATGACTTTTTCTTGTGAAAAGTTCGTAACTCCTTTAGATTTGACTTTTACTACACCACTTAGTTTCTATGGAAAATCAGTGATAATATTAAAAATTTTGCCAATTTCGTCTCTAATTAGCCATTGATTTAGGGACAACTATTGTTCGAGCCAATATTCGTGGCTATTTTGCCACCAATTTACCAAAAGTCTAGAATTCCATAGCTAATAGTGACGTATATAGCAACGAATTATTTGGCATAACTGATATTGCATCTATCAGTGACACTCCATATTTTCCTCATGAAATTTAACAACCCCTGTTGTATTCCCTCACTAATACCATGGTGATTTGTCACAAATTTAGAGACGGTTTTTATTCATTGTTATTTGTCGTGGCTAAAACAACCTTTTTTAGTAATTAATTAGGCATAGTAGTGCTACTGCAATGCACTGATTCAGTCCACCGATCTTTTTTTCATAAGACCCAATGACTCGACCGAGTTGACTCGGACCCGGACCCGATTGACTCAAAATATTATCGGGTTTTTAGGTTTGGGTCGAAATAAAATAACGGGTCTAATTTTTTTAGGTTTTGACCCAAAAAAGTCCGGGCGTACGTGTCGAATTTTCTAGTCGGGTTACATTTTGACGGGTCTATAGTTTTGAGGCTTAATGTCGAGGGCGATGGCTAGGGTTTTGGGGCTTCATTGTTCCCGGATGAAATTTTTTTAACAATGATTTATTTTTAATTTCACTATTATAGGAGATGAAACCAAACAATTAAATATTTAACTAGTATAAATTGTAATATGTTGTTGCAAGAGGATGGTCAAGTATGAAATATAAATAAACTATAAAGCAAACTAACTCCTTGTCTCAGCAAATAAATACAAGACTTCCTCCCGTTGTAGTAGAAGGTCATCAGGATCGTATCCACGAGGAATCGTGTCGGTGCCCGCCTTTTCAGTTCTAGAAAACCTCTCGATTTCGACCAGAAGAGCACTCGATATCGACCTATCTAGTCGATACCGACCACACTGTCGACAGAAACTGTAAAACACAGAAACAAGCAGAAACAGAAACGAAAAAACAGACCGGTCGATATCGACCTATACCACTCGATATCGACCTCTTACCTTGACGTCGACCAACAGTGCTCAAAATCGACTAATCACATAACCAAAGATCGAAAATTTTCGCAAAGACAGAAGTTAAAATTGATGAAATAAATCAATAAACTAAAAGACTTCCAAGATCAGGATTTCAACACCACAACGATAACCATGTAAAATAACACATAAATGCATAAAAGATCATTCTTTTCATCGAATAACTTTCGTTATTAACAAATATGAAGATAAAGGCTTTTGCATAAACCCTAATTGTTACTATCCCTTTTTCACATAATTAATCCAAGTTGTATTAAGATCATTTTCGCTTCAATAACACAAACAAGGATCACCTTCAACTTTCGCAAAAGAATCATGCTCATAGGGATAGAAGACGAATTCGCATCAAAAGATTGTACCTTTATGGCATTACCTCACATGGCTACCGTCGGGCTCACTCCGACCCTAGAAGTTGGGTGACTACTCGCTCTTCATCATCAAGAAAGACATCAATAACAAAAAGGAACTAAATTGCATTAATGAAAATCAAAGAAAGCTTACAACCAATCGAAGCCAAAACGTCTCTCAACTCTCCACCTTTTCTCGCCACAAGCTCTCTCTCTCTCTCTCTCTCTCTCTCTCTCTCTCTCTCTCTCTCTCTCTCTCTCTCTCTCTCTCTCTCTCTCTATATATATATATATATATATATATATATATATATAACACACACACACATATATATATATATCTGTGTGTGTGTAACTAATTGGAACTGAAATTGAATGATTAAAACTCATCCCCTAAGGCTTTATTTATAGGCTTCATTCCCTAGCTAATCTAGGAAAGAAGTATCTATCTATATCTAAATTTATCTATCTAAAACATTAAGATAAAATTTAGGAAATAAAACAATTAAATCTATAAGGAAACTATATCTAAAGTGGATATATCTCTCTTGACTTGATAAATCTTCTCTTGAGTTGACAGAATATCTCTTGCTTCATGTGGAAGAAAGCCAGCTCAGCACTCGGACTCGTTATCGACTCGAAATCATCTGATAACTCCCTCCCTTGATGAAAATCGGAATAGATGTTTCAAAGGCTTTGACAGGATATTTGTGTCAAAGGCCTTGGGGCATTAACAGTTGATGAAATACAAAACCTATCTTAATTATTCGTATATTACTTTATCTTATTATATACTTCCATTATATATATATATATATATATATATATATATATATATATATATATGTGTGTGTGTGTGTGTGTGTGTGTGTGTGTGTGTGTGTGTGTGTGTGTGTGTGTGTGTGTGTGTGTGTGTGTGTGTGTGTGTGTGTGTGTGTGTGTGTGTGTGTGTGTGTGTGTGTGTGTGTGTGTGTGTGTGTGTGTGTGTGTGTGTATGCCTAACCATTTCAGGAAGTATATTCGAGATTATATCCTTCCTTAATACATGTTGAGGAGATCAGTTCAAAATAGATCATGGCGTTCAAAGTGTCCATAAATAGAAGATTGAAGATCATGACTGATTGGAAAGAGCCGTTGGAAGATCTGGTGTTGAACATCCTCACACTCCATGCTCTTATATAAAAGAAAGGAAGGAGAAGACATAAATACACAAGTGCTACACACGAGCTTTCATTCATTCAAGCGATCTGTCTTCCAAGTGTCTCTCTGCTAAGCGCTCAAGAGTTTGTTGTTTATTTCAAAGCCTTTGAGAGTCACTGTGAGCTTATAGGATATATTTATTTCAAGTGTTACCCGAGAGTTTACAACTCGGGAAGTTGCACTAGGCTATTGATTTGCGAGAGTTAGAGGATTGTACTAGATAGCTGAGAGAGGTGGGGCTCTTCTAGATTGGTCTAGGACTCCAAGGAAACGTGAGTTGACTAGATTGCAATTGTATAGGAGAGAGGCTTCTCGGTGAGCTATTAGGATCCTAAGCTAAGCATTCAATAAAGCCTTTGAATCCTAGGGTTGTGGAAGAACCCTAGGCGGGGACGTAGGCCAAGTTGTGCTGAACCTCGTAAACAATTACTCGTGTCCTTTACTTATTGCTTTACCTTATTTACGCACTTGGTTCGATTGTCTAACTTTGTGATTCAGGTTAATCTCAAAGGTTTTGGTACGAGCTCCAAAAGTCTTGAGACATTCTGCGAAAAACGGGCATACTCTATTCAACCCCCCTTCTAGAGTATTTCTTATTACATTGTTTTTACATTATCGAACCTTCAATTGGTATCAGAGCTTTACTCACTGTTTTTGATCTAACAATCTTGTGAGTTTTCGATCATGTCTGGTGAAGCAAGCGGAGGATTTGCACAGGGAAGGTCCACAAGCAGACCGCCACTCTTTGTAGGAAACAACTTTGTCCACTGGAGATCTTTGATGAAGATGTTCATCATAGACCAAGATCTAGAGCTTTGGAACATTATAGAGAATGGTCCGAAGATTCCAGAGAAGGAAGGACCAAATGACACCAAAATTGCAAAGAAGGAGTCTGAATACAACCAAGCAGATCTTGAAACCATCTCCAAGAACTACAGGGCTATTAACTTACTTTATTGTGGTCTTAGCACTGATGAGTTTAACCGTATCTCTTCTTGTAGGTCAGCTAAAGAGATTTGGGATAAGTTGGTCGTCACCTATGAAGGAATGAGCCAAGTAAAAGACACCAAGATCAGCATCTTCCTTCGAAAGTACGAGCTCTTTAAGATGAAGTCTGATGAGTCAATCAAGGCCATGTTCACACGATTCACAGAAATCACCAACAACCTTGACTCTCTCGGCAAGAGCTTTACCAACGTTGAGAAAGTAAGGAAGATACTGAGGTGCCTTCCAAAGGAGAAATGGGGTCCAAAAGTAACAGCTATAGAGGAAGCCCAGGACCTCACCACTCTACCCCTTGATGACCTTCTTGGAAAGCTGATCACGCATGAGATGATCCTTAATGAAGACGATGGAGAACTTCCAACCAGCACTAAGAACTTGGCACTCAAGTCTAAGAAGGATGAGCCCAAGGATGGATCTGATTCCGAAGATGAGGATGACGATGAGGATGATCCTTTTGCTCTTATCACAAGAGGCCTTGCTAGAATTCTCAAAATGAAGAAACAATTCAACAACAAGGATGGATCAGAGTCTTCAAAGTTTCGAGGTAAGCCTCAATACAACAAGTATGAAAAGAAGACTAAACCGTTGTCTTGTTTTGAATGTGGTGAAACAGATCATCTTGTGAAGGACTGCCCTCAAAAGACAATGAGCCAGCCCAAGAAAGGTGACAAATGGAAGAAGAAAGCCACGGTGGCTACTTGGAGTGATTCCGACTCTGACTCTGACGATGAAAAGGCCAACATTTGTCTTATGGCCTCAGCAGATGAATCCCACGATGAAAAGCTTGAAGCTACTGTAAGAGAACTTATGGAAAGTCCAAAAGAGGTATTATCGGAATTCCTTTCAAATATGATTGCCAATGAAGAGAAGCTTATTTCTCAAACTAACATTCTTATTAAGAGAACTGTGGACCAGGAAAGAACTATTGAGGATCTGTCTATGAGGGTCAAAGGTCTTGAAGCTTCTTATTCAGGTCTTGACATTAAAGTCAAGACGCTTGATTCGGAGAAATCTGAACTCAAGCAAGATCTCTCTTCTCTAAGAAATGTGCATCATGACTTAGAGAACGAGAAGATCTCCCTGAATAATAAGATTCTAGACCAACAGACAGCTCTCATAAGTTTTACCAAATCCAAAGGCACTCTCGATAAGATGTTGGGTGAGCAACAAAGCTCTCTAAACAAAAGTGGTATTGGTTACAATCCAATGTTTTTAAAGAAGCAACACATTACCACTTTTGTAAAGGCTAAAGGAAGCAGAACCTCTCCTATATGTCACCACTGTGCGAGAAAGGGACATGTAAAAGAGACCTGCCCTTATAGAAGAAAGGATCCATATATTATTCGCAATACATTTCCTGTTCATTTGAGAAAAGAACGGATAATACAAGTTTGGGTCCCAAAAGGCACTATTTTACCAAATATGGTTTACCCCAACAATGGATCTAAATTTGCTTATTGGTCTAGCCACAAAGGTTGATGTTTGTTTTGCAGGAGATCACCAAGGTGAAAGAACACAAATGGATTATTGATAGTGGATGCTCGAGGCATATGAGTGGGAAGAGCTCTCTCTTTCATGATCTAAAGGAGCAATCCACGGGAACAATCACTCTTGGTGACAAAGGAAAATGCGACATTGTTGGTATTGGTAGTGTTGGAAGTGATTCCAGCCATAGTATTAAAAATGTCTATCTTGTTAATGGTTTAAAGTATAATCTGCTTAGCGTTTCTCAATTATGTGATAGTGGTAACAATGTCAGATTTAACAAGAAAAGATGTATAGTGTGCAGAGATGATACAGGTGAAGTTATATTGACCGCATATCGTTACAACAACATATACGCCGTAAATGCTGATCAAGTGGCATAAGGAAGCTTAACCTATTTAATGGCTTTGACGGATGATCCAAAGCTTTGGCACAGGAGACTCGGTCATGTGAGTCCACATACACTACAGAAGCTTGTGTCCAAAGGGCTTGTAAGAGGGCTACCTGAGATGGACTTCAAAGGTATTGACATGTGCAATGCATGCACACGAGGTAAACAAACACGTAGCTCCTTCAAACCCAAAAAGAAATAGATCTTAACATCCATGAAGAGAACGAGGAAGGTGATGATGCTGCTACCATGAACACAGAGAAAAGGAACATGCAGGATCCGATTCTTAACACTGAAGAATTGGCCCAAGGTGTTGAAGAGTCGTCCAAAGCCCTTGGTGTCCAATCCAACAGTGTTGAGACGTCATAAACTGCTGTAACTGAACTTAACAAGACCACGGAGTCAGATGCACCACAATTCAATCCCACAAGTGTGACGAATCAAGGAGCTGAGACTAGCAAAAGGAAATTCAAATACTCCTCTTCACACTCATTAAAAGATATCATTTCTGACCCTACTTCTAGTGTTCAAACTCGTTCTAAACTTAAAGATCTTTTTGCTTTTAACGCGTTTGTTTCTCGTATTGAGCCAAAGAAGGTAAATGAGGCACTTCAGGAGCCAGAATGGATTATAGCTATGCAAAGTGAACTTAATGAATTTGAGAGGAACAAAGTCTGGACTTTGAAGCCTAGACCAAAGCATCAATCAGTCATTGGCACTCGATGGGTATTTCGAAACAAGCTAGATGAGAATAGGAAGGTTGTGAGGAACAAGGCACAGCTTGTTGCTCAAGGCTACAATCAAGAGGAAGGTATTGACTACGAGGAGACCTTTGCTCCTGTAGCCAGGCTTGAAGCCATTCGCATTTTATTAGCATTTGCATCTTTCATGATCATAAAGTTATATCAAATGGATGTCAAGTGTGCTTTTCTTAATGGTTTCTTAGAGGAAGAAGTTTATGCTCCTCAACCCCCAGGTTTTGAAAGCTCAGAATTCCCCAATCATGTTTACAAACTTGACAAGGCGCTTTATGGTTTGAAACAAGCCCCAAGAGCTTGGTACGAGCGCTTGTCTAAATATCTTTTAGAAAATGATTTTAAAAGGGGGTTGATCGACAAAACTCTTTTTATCAAGACCAAAGGAAAGGACATCTTGGTTATCCAAATTTATGTTGATGATATATTATTTGGTGCTACTAACACATCTTTGTGCAAGGAATTTTCTAACATCATGTGCAGTGAATATGAGATGAGCTTGATGGGTGAACTCAACTTCTTTTTGGGGTTACAAGTTCATCAATCCAAGAAAGGGATCTTCGTCAACCAAAGCAAGTACACTAAGGATCTCTTGAAGAAGTTCAAGATGGATCAATCCAAGGCAGCCAAGACTCCCATGAGCTCAACATTGTCCCTAGATCAAGACAAGACTGGAATAAGTGTCAATCAAAAGGAGTATCGAGGAATGATTGGATCTTTATTATATCTCACGGCTAGTAGACCTGACATCATGTTTAGTGTTTGCATGTGTGCTAGGTTTCAAGCTGATCCTAAAGAATCTCACCTCGTGGCTGTGAAGAGGATCTTTCGATATCTCAATGGCACTAAGGAACTTGGACTATGGTACCCAAAGCAAAAGGATTTCACTTTAATTGGATATTCTGATGCAGATTTTGCAGGCTATAAGCTGGATAGGAAGAGTACATCATGATGTTGCCAATTCTTAGGAGCATCTTTGATCAGTTGGCACTCAAAGAAACAAAACTCAGTTGCTCTATCCACTGCAGAAGCCGAATACATTGCAGCTGGAGCCTGTTGCTCCCAAATCCTTTGGATAGCTCAACAAATGCGAGATCTTGGCATTAACCTCAAAGGTATTCCAATTAAGTGTGACAATACAAGTGCCATCTCCATCACTAAGAATCCTGTTCAGCATTCAAGGACCAAACATATTGATGTAAGGCATCACTTCATTAGAGATCATGTTAAAAAAGGTGATGTGTCCATATCTTTTATTTCTACTGATTATCAATGGGCTGACATCTTTACTAAGCCTTTGGCAGAGGACAGGTTCACCTTCATTAGACGAGAGATTGGGATGCTTAACAAGGATGCACTTTCGTAGGAGGAGCTTTCCCTTTACGAAAGATAAACTCCACTCAGTGTCAAGACCTTTGAGAGTTAGGTCAAGGTCTGCAAACTGAACAGTGGAGTACATATATCGGATCACACATTTTTGGTTAATATCTTCCTAGATATTTAATCAATTATTTTTATTATTTCAAAAATCCGTTTTTATCCTTGAACCGTTGGAGATATTTTTTTTTTTGGAACAAAATCTTTCCAATTATCTCCCTCCTATTTATTTGGATTATTTGAAATTTGAATTTGGAAGTTTTTAAATTGCCAAGTATCATTACCTCCCCCCATTGGAACTCTCAACCGTCCCATCAATCCGTCACCCTCTCTCTCTACTTAAACCAAATCTTGTACCCGATTACTCCACACCTCAGAAATTATCCAAACCCTTTCCACTTCTCCATCTTCAACCTCTCAATCGCCTCTCAAGAAACCCTAACCGACTACTTCCATGGCACCAAAAACCAAGAAAGCTGTCACTCCCAAAAGACTTGGCGCCACCCCCAAGGGACGCCAGGCCACTGCTACCTCTCCCACACCCAAACCTTCTACTCAAGCCATCATCCCAGCCGTTGTCCAGAGCACCATTACGGCGAGCACGGCCACGGCTCCCAAAGGCTCTCAGAAGCGCGCTGCTAAGAAACCCCTGAGTGCTAAACAAAAAGGGAAGAGAAAAATCTTGGTTGAGGAAGAGGACGAGGAAGAGGAGGAAGACGACCTTGATGCCGCCCTGGAAAGAGATGCTGCCAGGGTAGCCGAGGAGGAGACCTTGAGGCAGAAAAAGGCCGATGAGGAGGCCGAACTTGCTAAGAAACAGGCCGAGGAAGAAGCTGAGCGGATTCGGAAGGAAGCCGAAGCCGAGGAGGTTCCATCCGAGGAGGAGCCTGAGGAAGAAGAAGAAGAGGAGCAAGAGGGATCTGGAGAGGACGAGGAACCAGAAGGAGATGACGTGGGGTCCGCTGAGGACTCGGGGTCTGAGGAAGAGGAGGAAGAATCCCCCTCTCCTTCTCCTCCTCCTCCCCCGTCTCCGAAGAAGCGGAAAGCCCCTGCTGCTGTCAAGCCTCCATCCCCCAAGCGCACCAGAAAGGGCATTGTCAAGGGTCTTGTAGCGCCTGTCAAGAGAGCTGCTCCAACAGTTGTGCGCAGAAATAACGCAGACCCCCCGGCCTATATCCAGGTAAATCAATCCTTGCCCTCCTCTTGGTTTCAAGATGCTGAGACTGCTGGTAAGTGGGTAGACGAGTTTCGAACTCGTAAGATTAGTTGTTCTGATTTTTTAGATGTTGAGTTCTTTGAAGCTTTGAAGTTACCTTGCATTGAGCTCCTCAAAAAATCCCCAGCCTGGACCCTTCTTAACCTTGAGACTGTCTACTCCCAGCCTGGACCCTTCTTAACCTTGAGACTGTCTACTACCCCGAGCTTACCCGTCTCTTCTACATTAACCTAAAAGCAAAAAACGACACTGATGATTGGTCTTTTGGAGTCTGTCATCAAAGGGGTTAGAATCTCTCTCAACTCCAATGATTTTGCAGATTCCCTAGGCCTATGATAGAGCATATTTAGTGTTGCATAATAGATTGCATTTAGCATTATTTAGGTGTGAATATTGCATTTATTTAGTTGAATTTGCATTATCACTTGTTGAGTTAGAAGAGGCGGAATCTACATGAGTTTATTGTTTATTTCAGGTAAAGTAGATTGGAGGTGAAATGATATTGAAAAGAGCGGAAACGAGTTACAGAAGGACTTAGGAGCTGCTGGAGACGAAGAGGAGGGAGCTCGGAAGAATCGCAGGCCGCCCCGCAGTATCTCTGGCCGCCCCGCGGCTCGAAGGAAGAAACGAGGAACTTCGCTGATCGCCGGCCGCCCCGCGGCCCGTGCAGTAGCTGATCGCCAATTCCGGATTTTACTTAGGGTTTTATTATGTTGTTTTGGGCTGAATTTCTCTAGACTATTTAAGGCTTTTCTAGTTATTTCGTTCATTGACCTTATGCACTTTACACCATTGTTGAGAGCGCCGTTGAGCATGAGCAACTAAACTCTCAAGGTTTCGCCTACGGTTTGGATCTTTGATTGTTGAATTGTGAGTTTCTTAATCTAGTTCTTATTTCTATTGCAATGTTTTGACTTCCTTGTGCTTAATTGCTTGAATGTGTTTTATTCTCTCTGGCCTGGCCGACTAGTTAGAGTAGATTCATTCAATTGCTAAGGTTTTGTAGATTCCTCGTAGCGAACCTTAACCCAAGTGGCAATCATATCCCTTTAGGACTCGTAGGACTAATTGGATGTGTAGGAAGTTGAATATATGTTAAATATCGACTCGTAGCTTGATATTGCATGTACCTTGGTTAATTCATAATCTTAATGCCATCTCTAGGTTAAATCTTAACCGTGTTAGGGTTATTTAGAGATAAGGGTTGCTAGGACTCGTAGGACTAGTAATTTACCTAAGATATGAACAAGGACATTGATAGGAAAAGACAAGAACTAGAGGCTGAAACAAGGATCGAATTCATCAATCGAAGTGATAAATTGTAGGTGAACCTATTCCTCTCCACTGCATTCTTAAACCAATTCACTTTGTTTGTTTGCTTCTGCTTTGCTAAAAGGCAGATCTTTTCACACTAACAACTCCCCCTTTTCTCTCTTAGCAATTATAATTAGACTTGAATTTAATAGATTTCCCTGTGGATCGATCTCTTACTTGCACGCTATACTAGTTAGTGAGTTTGAGTATTCTTTGGCAAGAACAACGACAGGTTTTCCTCTTGTCAAATATGGCGCCGTTGCCGGGGAGTTCTGATTGAATTCTTGTGTTGTTTTAATTGCTAATTTTTGTGTGGACCACTTATATGGTCCACACTCGTGCTACTAACTCATCTCTATTGTCTTTAGATTCGGAGATTGAGAGGACTCTCTCTAGATTGAGGCGAGAAGCTCGTGATCGCTTTCGCGAGTTACCTTTTGATCAAGGAGAAGAAGAGAGTATAGAGATGGCTGGTAACGAGGATAATCGAACGCTGAAGGAGCTCACTACACCAAACTTAGCCCAACAACCATTGGCTATCGAGTTTCCTGAACTTGCTGATGGCAACAATTTTGAGCTAAAGTCTGGGGTGGTTCATCTCTTACCCAAATTCCATGGGTTGAGTGGTGAGGACCCCCACAAGCACTTATCTGAGTTCCATACTGTCGTGGTAGGAATGAAACCAGGCAACGTCACAGAGGAGCAAATCAAGTTGAGGGCATTCCCCTTTTCGCTTAAGGACGATGCTAATGAGTGGTTCTACTACTTGCCACCAGGTAGTGCAACAACATGGATACAGTTGAAGTGTCTCTTTCTGGAAAAGTACTTTCCTGCAACCAAATTGAACAGTCTGAAAAAGGACATCAGCAGCATTGACCAAAAAGCTACAGAGACACTCTACGAGTACTTTGAGCGCTTCAAGAAGCTTTGCTCTAGTTGCCCCCACCATGATTTTTCAAAGAAGGATTTAGTGCTCTTTCTATTCAATGGATTACTTGACGAGGAGCGCAAGACGGTGAATTCTGCCTGTGGAGGCAGCATCTTGAACAAAACACCCAATGCTGCTTGGGAAGTGTTTACAGAGTTGGCTGATGGCTCTAGGCAATTCAGCAAGGGACTTCATGCTAGAGGGGTACTCGCTGTTGACTCCTCAACTTCCGCTTTACATAGCGATGTGGCTGAATTGAAAGATATGATGAAAAAGTTCATGCTACAAGGAACCCCACAACAACTTAAGGCATGTGGCATTTGCGCTGATCCTTATCACCCGACGGACACTTGTCCAATGCTGCAGGAGCCACAGGTAGAGCTGAATGCCATGGGGAACTTTGTTCCTCAGCGACCCAGGTATGGTAACTGTTGTGAGCTGAATCTGCCATGTTTTACAGTAACTTTTATATCGATTTCTGTATACATTGCATTCATTTGGGTTTAGATAGCACAGAATCTATGTAGTTTATGTTTATTTGCCAAAATTATGGAATCTACACCAGTTTCTGTTTAATTCGCAGAAATCGAGGCATTTTACAGCAATTCTACAAAAGGTCGGAAAAGCCCGGAAGACCACTACAGAAGTCCAAGGTCAAAGCAGCGGAACCAGTCTAAGAGTCAAGGCTACTCGATCTCGAGTAGGCCTACTCGACATAGACGAGCATGTCCGAGCAGCCTTGTCGACGAAGCCTGATCGAGCAAGCCAGACCACCCGACTTCCAGACCCAACTCGATCTCGACAAGCCCTAGTCGAGATCGACGAAGCCCAGACACCACACCCGGAGTCGAGAAGAGGACTGATCGAGAAGCCGAGGACAAGGACAACCCTACTCGATCTCGACGAGCCCTTGTCGAGATCGACAAGACCCACCATGCCAGTCCTAGTCCTTGCCGAGGAGAAGCTTGCTCGACAAGAGAAGATCATGTCTACTCGATCTCGACGAAGCTTGGTCGAGATCGACAAGTCCCTGAGTCCAGATCCAGGCTTGTCGAGAAGCCACCCGAGAGCACCTAGTCGATAGAGCCACCCTGGTCGAGATCGACGAGTGCTGGTCGAGGTCGACAAGCCCAGGAAGCCATGTCCGAGCCATATCGAGGAGATCTACCCGAGGAGACCTAGTCGGCGAAGCCAGTCTACTCGAAGTCGACTAGGCCTTGTCGAGGTCGACGAGAGCCGTGAGCCAGAATCCTAGCCTGTCGAGCAGAGAAGCCAGCCAAGACAAGTCGACCAAGACTCCTACTCGAGATCGACAAGAGCCTTGTCGAGGTCGACGAAGCTTCCAGAAGCTGTTCGACGCGGCTTGACGAATCCTACTCGGTTTTGCATTCCTTGGGCATGAAGAATTCCGATTCTATCCAAAATCATCAAGATCTACCATGAAGAGAAAGATTCTATCCATTTGAAGACATTCCTATTTTAGATTTAATTCTTTTATGTCTTTTATTTATCCTTAAGCAATTTAGATAAAGTTTTAGATATAGATAGATATCTTCTTTCCTAGAATAGCTAGGGAATGAAGCCTATCAATAAAGCCCAAGGGGGGCTTAGTTTTATTCATTCCAGTTCACAATCATTCAAGTCAGAGACAATTAGTTAGTTCAATTCAGAGAAGTTTAGGAGTTCTAAGGTTTTTAGGGTTTTGGCTTTCTGCGAAAGTTGATTGCCAGGATTGTAAAAGGCTTTGAATATAGTTAATGGAAGTTTCTTTTTATACATCGATGTCTGTTATTGCGATGAGG
This sequence comes from Persicaria tinctoria, assembly GCA_037127255.1. Taxonomy (NCBI): domain Eukaryota; kingdom Viridiplantae; phylum Streptophyta; class Magnoliopsida; order Caryophyllales; family Polygonaceae; genus Persicaria; species Persicaria tinctoria. The sequence goes on along the minus strand of JBANSL010000008.1, from coordinate 62,252,805 downwards.
CGTGAGTAGTCCACCCACTTCTGGGGCTGGGGTGAGCCCGACGGTGGCCATGTGAGGCGATGCGATAAAGGTCAGATCTTTTTGTGCAATTCATCTTCTATCCCTATGAGCATGATTCTTTTACGAGAGTTGAAGGTGATCCTTGTTTGTGTTATTGAAGCGAAAGTGATCTTAATGCAACTTGGATTAATTATGTGAAAAAGGGTTAGTAACAATTAGGGTTTATGCGAAAGCTTCTATATGCCTATTTGTTAATGACGAAAGTTATTTGATGGAAAGCATGATCTTTTGTGCCTTTATGTGTTACTTTGCATGGTTATCGTTGTGGTGTTGAAACCCTAGCTTTGGAAGTCTTTTAACATATTGATTAATTTCTGTCAAAAATCTGCGTTTGTGTTTAATTCTGCAATTTACAGTTTTCTGCATTGTTACTCGATACAGAGGAGATCTTGTCGATCTCGAGGAGGACCTTTGTCGAGGTCGAGTAGATCTTAGTCTAGGTCGAGTTGGGTTTTCTGCTTTTGTCGATTTTAAAGTTTCTGTCTTCACTGCTTGTCGATCTCGAGTTGTGTTTGTCGAGGTCGAGTACGTTCTTGCCTGTCGAGTTGATTGCCTTTGTTTTCTGTTTTCTGTTTTCACACTTTTCTTGTCGAGATAGAGGACAGCTACTCGAGATCGAGTAGCTTCTGTGTCCTTGTTTTTTAGTTTCTGCTTTGCTTCTGTTTTGCTTTGTTCTTTACTTCCTTTACTTGACTTTCTGTCTTTAGTTAGATCTTTGCTTTTGTTTTAGTTGCCCTTGCCGGGTTTATTTGTTTCTTTCTTTTCTGTTTCTGTTTCTGTCTTTCTGCTGCTTCTATGAGAATTTACAGCTATCTAAGAACTGCTGACGTGCTTCCTCGTGGATTCGATCCTGACTTTCTCTTACTGCATTGGAGGAGTCTTGTATTTATTTGCTGAGGCCTAAGTCTGATTTGATCTATTTCGTTATATTTCATACTCGATTCACTCCGTACAACAAATTGGTGCCGTTGCCGGGGAAGCAATCAATCGCGCCTTAGGTAGTCAGTTCTCACTGTTTCTTTGAGTTAGTTTGCAGGTGTATGCGTCGTTCTGGTCAAACACCTGAGTTTGACGCCTTAGACGAACCGGAACGCCTATTTCACATCCGAGCTAAACTACAAAGAGCCATGGCAGTTGCGGAGACACAGGAACAGCTGGTCGCTAGGCTTACCAGGGAACTAGCCGCACAGGATGCTGCTATCGCCGATAAAGATGATGCTATCGCCGCTGAGAGAGCAGCAAGGGAACAAGCACAGGCTGAGCTTGCCCAATATCCAACCACGGCAGAGGACTACATGCACCCAACTCTCTTCGTGCCTGAATCGGTGATTCTAATCCCTGAAAACTCTTTTGAAATTCGCACTCAATTTCTTATAGAGCTTAAAAATAATGCCTTCTTTGGTAGATTTAATGAGTGTCCTCTTGAGCATATTACAAATTTTTCTGACATGTGCCGTACTATTGCTGAAGGTACAACCCTGGAATATGTCAAGATGAAATCTTTTCGCTGGTCTCTCGCTGGTCCTGCACTGAAATGGCTGGAAGGGCTGAAAGCAAAATCACTTACAACCTGGGCCCAAGTAGAGCAAGAGTTCCTGAACAAATTCTTCCCACCCGCCAAAACAGCACATCTCCGCCAGAAAATCACCGCCTTCAAACAGAAGCAAGGGGAACCGCTGGCAAAGGCATGGGAGCGCTACAAGGAACTTCTGCGATCTTGCCCTACTCATGGACAGCCACCCCACATCATTCAGGAGATCTTCTTCAACTCTCTTGATCAAGTCACTAAGGACAGAATCAACAATTATACTCGCTACGAGTATCTGACAATGCCGCCAAGTGACGCATGGGGTGTGCTAAAGAAGCTTACCACCTACGACAACAAGTATGGGTCTACTGTAACCTATGAAGAGAACCCATACGCCAGGCCAGCACCATCCATGCCCCTATATGATCCCCCTAAGGAGATCGATCCAGATGTTAGGGAGCAATACTACAGAGATCAGAATAAGAAGCTCATCAAGCAAGTCAAGTATCTCTCTGTCAACCAGCCTTGCATAGAATGCGGATCGCAAAGGCACACCACTCCTGAGTGCCCACACACAGAACAAGTCAGGATGGCAGAGCACCATGAGGATGCAGCTTACGCAGGGGGTCCCAGTCGCTACATGGGAGACCAAAGGTTTCAGCAACCACAATGGAACCAAGGTGTCCCTAGGAATCCCCCGCCCTACAGAGGTCCAGGACATCCAGAAAGGGATCAAAAGAAGGATGATATACAGACAGTCCTGGAGGAAATACGGAGGAACCACTCAAAAACTAGGCAATCTTTCAACTCCGTCTATACTCAGATGCAAGGTGTCAACTCTAGGCCTGGGGAAATTGATATCTGGCGGAAAACAGTTGATACACAGATTGGTCAGCTAGCAGCGGGAATCCCCAGACAGTCAGGTGCACTCCCTGGATCTTCAGAACCAAATCCTAAGGGAAAGACTGGACACATCGCTGCTATAAAACTCATAAGCGGCCATCAACTGCAAGAGCCAGAGGTCGGAAAGCAGCAGGACAACGAAGAACAGCAAGTCGACCTCGACAAAGCCGTGGTCGATCTCGACAAGACCCTCGTCGACCTCGAGGAGAACTTGCCAGAATCTTTGTCTGCACCACACAACAACTCGACTGGGCCCAATCTGGTCGACCTCGACAAAGGTCTTGTCGATGTCGAGGAGCCCCTGGTCGACATAGAGAAGTCTGCAGCACCTCCGACGTCTGTTCTGGCTCCGACTCAGAAAAAGAAGCTGCCTTTCCCCACAAAATCTCTAAAGGACCCGGCGGAGAAAAAGTTTCAGCGCTTCATCAAGATGCTTCAGAAGCTCAACGTTACCATCCATTTCACAGAAGCTCTCAATGAAATGCCATCCTACGTCAAGTTCCTGAAGGAGATTCTGAGCAAAAAGCGGTCAATGGCTGAAATCACAGAGGAATGCAGCCATCTGGACATATTGGAGAAGAGGCCGGATCCAGGTAAGTTTGCTATAACTATTGGATTTGGTCCATACAAAATTAATGCCCTATGTGATCTTGGAGCCAGTGTGAGTATAATGCCTTTAACGATTTGGTCCAAGATTAAGATAGGTGCCCTGGAGCCTGTGGATGCTAGACTTTACATGGCCAACAACACGGTGGTAATTCCAACATGCATGGTGGATAACGTCCCAGTACAAGTAGGTAAATTCTTTGTCCCTGCTGATTTTCTAGTTGTTGATATGCAAGAAGATCTTGCTTGTCCAATTATCTTAGGAAGACCATTCTTGGCGACGGTGGATGCCAACATAAGCGTAAGGAAAAGAGTGCTCACCTTCAACATCAGCGATGAGGTAATTGAGTATTCCTTTAATAAAACTGAAAGGCATACAGGTCCAATGGAAGAGGTCAAATCTATCTCAGCTGACTACATCACCTGCGGGGAACCCAAGGTCAGAAATATGACCCCTGAGGTGATAGAAAAGAGGGACATGGAGGCCCAGGTGGAGGAGATCATGGCAATCCTCAAGGAGAACACAGAGAATCCAATCGACACAGACCAAGGTAAGTCGTTGTGGATTAATTATTTCTCGGATGCCTTGACAGGAGCTAAGTATGGGGTCAAGATCGACCAGGGCTCCTCGACCTCGAGTAGATCCCTAGTCGATCTCGACCAGACCAAGGAGACTCCACCAGAGCCGGCTTCGTCGAGCAGCAAACCGGAGGAGCCACCCTACTCGACCTCGAGTAGACTTGTCGAGGTCGACCACCAGAGCCCTACGCCGACTCAGCCTTCCTCGACGCTGACGACACCAGAGCCAGGAGCCTCGTCGATCTCGACCACGCTTGTCGAGATCGACCACCAGACGAGGAGCCTAGATCCACCTTCCTCGACGACGACGACTCCAGGACCAGCACCCTACTCGATCTCGAGTAGGCTCGTCGAGATCGACCAAAACTCGGGGTGCCCAGACCCTTCTTCATCGACGCCGCAGCAACCAGGAGTAGAGCCATTGTCGATCTCGACTAGTCTTGTCGAGGTCGACCACCACTCGGCTCCACCAGATCCGCCTTCGTCGATGAGCAAACCACCAGGAGCGGAGTCCTTGTCGAGGTCGACTACCCTTGTCGAGGTCGACATGCCCCTGTCTTCGTCGACTTCTGCCTCTTCGACCAGGACACCACCAGAGCCTGCAGTCTTGTCGAGATCGACTATCCCTAGTCGAGATCGACCAAACACAGTGGTCCCCGATTCCGTCTCTGCGAAGGTAAGCCAAGGTATGGATCTTTCTTCTCCTATTTCCATTAAAGATTTATCTATACATGGGAGAGGTCTGCCTTGGTATGTGCGATTTTGCAGGATTTCCAATGATGAGCCTAAGGAGTATGAAGTTGGAGACAAGCTCTATGTCTCTAAATCAAAGGATCATTGGTTCCCTAACAAATTCAACAAGAAGCGGATGGGACCTTTCGTGGTGAACAAGATCCATTCTGGAGGATTACAGCTGATGGACAAGAATGGAGTCTTATTTGAGGCCCAAGCTACATGGGCCCTGCAGATGCCACCTTGAGCATTAATGGAAAGTCGGCCTAGCGACTATAAAATCTAGAGCATGTACATAGACTTTTTAGGACATTTGAGACTTTGTTTTTTGTTTTTGGTTTTGAACATTTCTTTGGTTTTTGTTGTTTCTATTATGGGTATATATCTTCTACTTTTCAGGTCAATGGATAGAACCAAGCTACATTAAAACTCGGCCTAGGAGGTGCTCCATTCGATATTTTGAGGCCCGGCACATTTGTCTTGTGAGTTTCTTTCTTTACCCTTTACCTTGTTTTTATACAGTGAGGACACTGTAATGTTTAAGTATGGGGTGGGGGAAGGGCTTACTTTGTGCATATTGATCATATTTGACATTATTTTGTGCTTATATGTGCATTATTTCTTTGAATTGCTACATGGCTATTTTGGAATGCATTATTGATTTATGTGCTTATATGCATGTTTTCCAAAAGTTTGAAAAAATGACCCCCATTGAAAATTTTGATTAATGTCATGGAAGCTTTATATTGAACTCGACAATGCAAAATTGGATTCATTAGAGATATAGCATGAAATTGCCTAGTAAAGGGAAGTCACAATGAAGTGCATATTTTCTTGAAAACCATGAAAGGAGGTAAAATTTGAAGTTGCTTTTGACATGTTGCATGATAAGATGATGGAGGACTTTATATTTCCATATAATGCTCATTGTTTAAATCCTAGCCTTACCCATGCTTATGCATCACAAAAGCCATAATATGCCTTATTTCAAATATTGCTCCACATGATCTAAATATTTGCCTATTCTTTACCTTATCCGGGGATTATGTTGAGAATGATGTTACATTATGGAGATGTCATATGGTGTTTGTGTTGTTATTATCATTATTGGAGTTTGGAAGGAAATTGTTTGAATATATGGAAAATTTAGTGAGTGAAAGAAAATCCAATCACCTCAGGAGATAAAGGTAGATTGACCCTGCTCTCTGAGATAATAGTTTGGAGAGATGGGACACATTGTGAGGAGTCCGACGCACTAAGTATCCGGGGCCATTCATGACACCCATGTTTGCGACTCGCGAGAAGGCAATGCTGAGGTCAGAGAGGTAAAAGCATTATTATTGAGAAAAGCAATATGAAAGGTGATGAATCAAATGGAGAAAGAATGTGGTATAAAATTCAGTTTGGAAATACTCCATTTCCCCGGATCAAAAGCACCACATTGCCAAAAATTGCCCACCTTTTAGCCTTTTACCAATCTACTCCTTCATGAGCTTAAATTAAAGTCTTCTTGATTATCAATGCTTTGTCACTAATGAATGTTTTTGCATAACCCTCCTTTTGTGAGTAGATGTTGCTTTTACATATTTGCACATGCATGAATCTGTGACACTAGTACCTTTTCGATGATGGTAATTGATTGCAGGGTTATATAAGAATGAATCTAAGATGTTGAGAGTTTTAATTTCTTCCCCTGAATGACAAATAAAAGTATTGCTTGAGGACAAGCAAGCTTAAGTATGGGGTGTTTGTTGTGAGCTGAATCTGCCATGTTTTACAGTAACTTTTATATCGATTTTTGTATACATTGCATTCGATCATTTGGGTTTAGATAGTACTGAATCTATGTAGTTTATGTTTATTTGCCAAAATTATGGAATCTACACCAGTTTCTGTTTAATTCGCAGAAATCGAGGCATTTTACAGCAATTCTACAAAAGGTCGGAAAAGCCCGGAAGACCACTACAGAAGTCCAAGGTCAAAGCAGCGGAACCAGTCTAAGAGTCAAGGCTACTCGATCTCGAGTAGGCCTACTCGACATAGACGAGCATGTCCGAGCAGCCTTGTCGACGGAGCCTGATCGAGCAAGCCAGACCACCCGACTTCCGGACCCAACTCGATCTCGACAAGCCCTAGTCGAGATCGACGAAGCCCAGACACCACACCCAGAGTCGAGAAGAGGACTGATTGAGAAGCCGAGGACAAGGACAACCCTACTCGATCTCGACGAGCCCTTGTCGAGATCGACAAGACCCACCATGCCAGTCCTAGTCCCTGCCGAGGAGAAGCTTGCTCGACAAGAGAAGATCATGTCTACTCGATCTCGACGAAGCTTGGTCGAGATCGACAAGTCCCTGAGTCCGGATCCAGGCTTGTCGAGAAGCCACCCGAGAGCACCTAGTCGACATAGCCACCCTGGTCGAGATCGACGAGTGCTGGTCGAGGTCGACAAGCCCAGGAAGCCATGTCCGAGCCACATCGAGGAGATCTACCCGAGGAGACCTAGTCGGCGAAGCCAGTCTACTCAAAGTCGACTAGGCCTTGTCAAGGTCGACGAGAGCCGTGAGCTAGAATCCAAGCCTGTCGAGCAGAGAAGCCAGCCAAGACAAGTCGACCAAGACTCCTACTCGAGATCGACAAGAGCCTTGTCGAGGTCGACGAAGCTTCCAGATGCTGTTCGACGCGGCTTGACGAATCCTACTCGGTTTTGCATTCCTTGGGCATGAAGAATTCCGATTCTATCCAAAATCTCCAAGATCTACCATGAAGAGAAAGATTCTATCCATTTGAAGACATTCCTATTTTAGATTTAATTCTTTTATGTCTTTTATTTATCCTTAAGCAATTTAGATAAAGTTTTAGATATAGATAGATACCTTCTTTCCTAGAATAGCTAGGGAATGAAGCCTATAAATAAAGCCCTAGTGGGGCTCATTTTTATTCATTCCAGTTCACAATCATTCAAGTCAGAGACAATTAGTTAGTTCAATTCAGAGAAGTTTAGGAGTTTTAAGGTTTTTAGGGTTTTGGCTTTCTGCGAAAGTTGATTGTCAGGATTGTAAAAGGCTTTGAATATAGTTAATGCAAGTTTCTTTTTATACATCGATGTCTGTTATTGCGATGAGGCGTGAGTAGTCCACCCACTTCTGGGGCTGGGGTGAGCCCGACGGTGGCCATGTGAGGCGATGCGATAAAGGTCAGATCTTTTTGTGCAATTCATCTTCTATCCCTATGAGCATGATTCTTTTACGAGAGTTGAAGGTGATCCTTGTTTGTGTTATTGAAGCGAAAGTGATCTTAATGCAACTTGGATTAATTATGTGAAAAAGGGTTAGTAACAATTAGAGTTTATGCGAAAGCGTCTATATGCCTATTTGTTAATGACGAAAGTTATTTGATGGAAAGCATGATCTTTTGTGCCTTTATGTGTTACTTTGCATGGTTATCGTTGTGGTGTTGAAACCCTAGCTTTGGAAGTCTTTTAACATATTGATTAATTTCTGTCAAAAATCTGCGTTTGTGTTTAATTCTGCAATTTACAGTTTTCTGCATTGTTACTCGATACAGAGGAAATCTTGTCGATCTCGAGGAGGACCTTTGTCGAGGTCGAGTAGATCTTAGTCTAGGTCGAGTTGGGTTTTCTGCTTTTGTCGATTTTAAAGTTTCTGTCTTCACTGTTTGTCGATCTCGAGTACGTTCTTGCCTGTCGAGTTGATTGCCTTTGTTTTCTGTTTTCTGTTTTCACACTTTTCTTGTCGAGATAGAGGACAGCTACTCGAGATCGAGTAGCTTCTGTGTCCTTGTTTTTTAGTTTCTGCTTTGCTTCTGTTTTGCTTTGTTCTTTACTTCCTTTACTTGACTTTCTGTCTTTAGTTAGATCTTTGCTTTTGTTTTAGTTGCCCTTGCCGGGTTTATTTGTTTCTTTCTTTTCTGTTTCTGTTTTTGTCTTTCTGCTGCTTCTGTGAGAATTTACAGCTATCTAAGAACTGCTGATGTGCTTCCTCGTGGATTCGATCCTGACTTTCTCTTACTGCATTGGAGGAGTCTTGTATTTATTTGCTGAGGCCTAAGTCTGGTTTGATCTATTTCGTTATATTTCATTCTCGATTCACTTCGTACAACAGTAACTATGCTAATCCCAATCAATACAATAACAACTATAATGCAGGTTACCAGGGGTATGGCTATGGTAATAACCAAGCCCCTTTCAATCCACAAGGAAGACCCAATTTCAGACCTCAGCAACAATTTGATCAAAGACAAAGAGGACCTCCACCAACTAATGATCAATCCAATGAGGATCCTCTCAAAGCTCTCACAAAGATCGTCTTGGGTCAAGATGAGCACCAAAAGAATTTGGAGAAGTAACTGAGCCAATTGGCTAAATCGCTGAGCGAACTCCAGGCGAAGGACTCAAACCAGCTACCATCTCAGACGGTGGTGAATCCCAAGGAGAACGTCAGCGTTGTGACGCTAAGAAGTGGTAAGGAGCTGATTACCACTCCCCATAATGATACTAACATAGAATATTTTGAAACAGGTGCGAACGACGAAGAAGAAGAGGTTTGAAATTGCCAGCCGCCCCGCAACCAAGCTGAGCCGCCCCGCGGCCAAGGCGATTCTGGCGACGCGGAAAATCGCCAACCGCCCCGCGACCAAGCTAAGCCGCCCCGCGGCCACTCCAGTACCTCATCTGACGGGTATGTTCGACCTGATTTCCCTCCTCTCAATTCTTTTAAACCCGTTCCTCCCTTTCCTGAAGCACTCAGAGACACAAAAAGACTCGACAATGACAAAGAGATCTTTGAGACGTTCAGCAAGTGCGAGGTAAACATCCCTTTACTCAATCTGATTAAAAGTATTCCTCGTTATGCCAAATTTCTCAAGGAACTTTGCACGATAAAGAGGAATCAAAAGTTGAAAGGGAAGCAGAAAATTAAGGTAAGCGAACATGTTTCTGCTATGTTTCAAAAGCGTCTGCCTAAGAAATGTAGCGATCCTGGCATGTTTACAATTCCATGTGTGATAGGTGAAACTAAGTTTGATAAAGCTTTGTTGGACTTGGATGCATCTATTTAATGTTTTACCTTATTCTCTGTATGAATCATTGGGTTTGGGGCCTTTGCATGAGACTAGAGTGGTGATCCAACTAGCGGATAGATCAAATGCTTTTCCTAGAGGCATAGTTGAGGATGTTTTAGTTATGGTTGACAATTTGATCTTTCCCGCTGATTTCTTTGTTTTGGATATGGAGCATGGTAACTAAGAGGCTCCTATTTTGCTGGGAAGGCCCTTTTTAAAGACTGCTAGAACGAAAATTGATGTGTATTCCGGTTCTTTGACTATGGAATTTGATGGTGAGAAGGTTGAATACAATATATATGATGCTATGAAATTCCCTTCTGATGATCATTCCTTATGCTTTATGGATACCATTGATACTTGTATGCAAGATACCTTTGATATGAGTTGTGTAGATGACCTGCAGGTAGCTTTAGAAACTCCTATTGAGGAGTTTTCATTGAACTATGCTTTATCCACTAACTTGCAGGAGATCATGAGGGACTTGTCCTCCCTACCTATATACTCACAGGCAGATACCATTCTGGCATTGACTGCTCCCAATGAAAAGCTCCTACCTTCTATCATCCTGGCACCTGAAATTGAGCTCAAGCCTCTTCCTGAGCATCTCAAATATGCATTTTTGGGAGAGGGTGACACCTTACCTATCATCATCTCTAACAAGCTTACCAAAGAGCAGGAAGATAGGTTAGTAGGAGTGCTCAAAGAGCATAAAACAGCTCTGGGATGGACCATAGCGGATATCAAAGGAATCATCCCAGCTACTTGCATGCACCGGATCTTATTAGAAGAAGGAGCCAAACCTTCAAGGCAACCTCAACGGAGACTCAACCCACCTATGATGGATGTAGTGAAGAAGGAGGTTCTCAAATTCCTTCAGGCAGGTATGATCTATCCCATCTCTGATAGTCAATGGGTGAGTCCAACGCAGGTAGTACCAAAGAAGGGAGGCATTACAGTGGTTGAGAATCAAGAAGGTGAGTTGGTCCCTACCAGAGTCCAATCAGGCTGGAGAGTTTACATCGACTACCGTAAGCTGAATGCGGTAACCCGAAAAGATCACTTTCCCTTACCTTTCATTGATCAAATGCTTGAAAGACTTGCTAGTCGTCCATATTACTGTTTTTTAAATGGATATTCAGGGTACTTTCAGATAGCCATCGCACCAGAGGATCAAGAGAAGACAACATTCACTTGTCCGTTTGGCACTTTTGCATTTCGCAGAATGCCTTTTGGCTTGTGCAACGCTCCTGGGACATTCCAACGGTGTATGGTAAGTATCTTCTCTGAATATATAGAGCAATTTATTGAGGTTTTTATGGATGATTTTACAGTCCATGGTGATAGTTTTGATGCCTGCCTCAACCATTTGGCACTTGTGCTTCGAAGATGTGTTGACACTAACTTAGTGCTCAATTCAGAAAAGTGTAACTTTATGGTTGAGGAAGGCATTATTTTGGGTCACATTGTCTCCCATAAAGGGATTGAGGTTTATAAGGCAAAGATTGACATCATTCAATCATTGCCTTATCCTACTAATGTGCGCGAAGTTCGTTCCTTTTTAGGCCATGCAGGATTCTACCGCAGGTTCATTAAGGACTTTTCAAAGATCACCTCACCCTTGTGCGAGCTGCTGAAGAAGAAGGTCACCTTTGCTTTTGATGAGAAGTGTAGGACGGCGTTTGATGAGCTAAAGACTTGTCTTACTAGTGCACCAATCATACAAGCACCAAATTGGTCTCAGCCGTTCGAATTGATGTGTGACGCTAGTGACTACGCTGTGGGAGCTGTGCTTGGGAAAAAAGAAGGGAGAAGCTCTCATGTCATATACTATGCATCTATGACTCTGAATGGAGCTCAAAGGAACTACTCAACCACAGAAAAGGAACTCCTTGCTATAGTTTTTGCACTTGAGAAATTTAGATCTTATTTACTTGGTACCAAAGTTGTTGTGTATACTGATCATGCAGCACTTCGTTACCTTTTGACGAAGAAAGAGGCTAAGCCAAGACTGATTAGATGGATCTTGCTTTTAAGCGAGTTTGACATTGAAATTAGGGACAAAAAGGGTGCTGAGAACCTAGTTGCTGACCATCTAAGTCGTATTGTGCAGGAGGAGAATGGACAAGAAGGCATATTGGGGAGCTTTCCTGACGAAGAACTGTTACAGGTCTTCACAATCGCCAGCCGCCCCGCGGCCACCCCAGGCCGCCCCTCGGCCGAGTCTTCGGAGAACACCCCCTTCGCAATCGCCGGCCGCCCCGCGGCCGAGTCTTCGGAGAACACCCCCTTCGCAATCGCCGGCCGCCCCGCGGCTAGCCTTGGCCGCCCCGCGGCCCCTGCAGATTCCGACTTTGAACAACTCCTCAAGGTAGGTTCCCTTCCACGTCCATGGTTTGCTAACTTGGTCAACTTTCTAGTGTCGGAAGAGTTTCCACCCAACTTTTCAAAGGCTCAAAAGGACAAGATACGCCACGATGCTCGCTTCTACGTTTGGGATGACCCCTATCTATGGAAGCATTGCGTAGATCAGGTGATACGTCGATGTCTTCCCGACGATGAGGTACAATCTGTCCTAAATTTTTGTCATTCCCATGAATGTGGTGGACACTTTGGACCACAAAAGACAGCTAGGAAGGTACTAGATGCAGGATTCTTTTGGCCACTTATATTTCATGATTCTTATGCTTTTTGCAAATCCTGCGATCGCTGTCAGAGAGTTGGGAATCTTTCCAAGAGGAATGAGATGCCACAAACTCGCATGATATTTTGTGAGATTTTTTATGTTTGGGGCATTGACTTCATGGGACCATTCCCTAACTCCTTTGGGAATCTATATATTTTGCTTGCGGTGGACTACGTCTCCAAATGGGTGGAGGCGAAGGCCACCAGAACTGATGATTCGAAAGTAGTTGCAGGTTTCCTCAAGGAGCTATTCTCTAGATTTGGAGTTCCAAAAGCGCTAATCAGTGATAAAGGGACCCATTTCTGCAACAAGACAGTGAGTGCGCTCTTAAAGAAATATCATGTGACTCAGAGGATATCTACTGCATACCACCCCCAGACAAATGGGCAAGCTAAGGTGTCTAATCGCGAGATAAAGACTATCTTGGAGAAGACTGTTGCCCCAAACAGGAAGGACTGGAGTGTCAGACTTGATGATGCTCTATGGGCTTATCGAACGGCTTACAAGACTCCCATTGGGATGTCTCCGTTTAGATTGGTCTATGGAAAGGCTTGCCATCTTCCTGTCGAGCTCGAACATAAAGCATATTGGGCGGTGAAGCAGTGCAACATGCAGATTGAAGAAGTTGGGGAGTTCAGGAAACTACAGCTGCAGGAGTTGGAAGAGTTGAGATTGGATGCCTATGATAACTCCGTCACCTACAAGGAGAAGACTAAGGCACGGCACGATAAACATATCTTGCGAAAGGACCTCAAAGTTGGGGAAAAGGTCCTTCTATTTCAATCGCGCCTACAACTCTTCCCAGGTAAGCTTCGTTCTAGATGGGCAGGACCATATTTGATTACTAATGTCTTTTCTCATGGTGCAGTTGAGCTACTAAATGAGAGGAATGGAGACATCTTCAAGGTAAATGGTCATAGAGTTAAACCATTGACGGAGGGGAAACCTGTCGTTGATCCGCCAAAGTAAACTCAAACCTATAACTAGTATAGTAATAAGCAAGAGGTCGATCCCACAGGGAAATTTATGATTCAAGTGTGATTCAAGTGTCAATAAGAGTAACCAGATTGGGGGTTTTTGTGTGAAAGTCTTGCCTTTTATCAAAGCAAAGTAACGAAACCAGAATAAGTGATTTTGGTTTTAGACAATTTAGGAGAAGCAATTCCACCTACAATTTTCCACTTTATTGGATTGAAGCGATCATTGTAACTTCTTCTCGTCCTATTACGTTTCCTATGAATGCCCTTGTCCCGACCTAATATAGTTACTAGTCCAACAAGTCCTAGCAACCCTTATCAATCGAACAGTCCCTAAAGAAGGATTTAACCCAATTGATAGCTTTAAGTTCAGAGATTAGCCAAGGTATTTGCAGTCCCTAAAAAAGGATTTAACAACACATTCAACTTCCTACTCATTCAATTAGTTCAACCAGCCCTAAAGGAATAAGTTTGCCACTTAGGTTAACGTTCACAACCAGGAATCTACAAAACCTTAGCGATTGAATTGATCTAACGAGTTGGCCAGACAAGATAGAACAAATCAATAATTAATCAAGCATAAAGAAGTTGAAGTATTCAAGTATAGGAAACAAGGAGCGAGAATTAGAAACTCACAACCAATCCGAATAAAGCTTCAAATTGCAGGCAGAATAGATGAGTTTAGTTCCTCATGGAAGACATAGCTCAAAATCTCTAAAGTGTCTAATGGAAGTATGAGTAGAATGAAAGTAATGAAAAATAACATAAAAGTCAGCCTAAAAGACATCCAAGTCGGCCTTCCAAAACAAAATAGAAAACTAGGGTTTTTTCCAAAACGGCGCTGCGCGCTGACGGTAGCTGCGGTGGCCGCCGCAAGGTTGCGGCGCCCGCCGCAAGTGCCTTCTTCACAACCCGCTGCGGCGGGCTCTGATGCGGCCGCGGCAACTCTGCTGCGCCCGCGGCACGGTACTTTGCCGTGGCCTATGGCTTTCGTTGCGGGTTTCTCCTCTTGTCTTTCTTCTTTCTTCCTTGTTCCTTCTCATGTATCTTGTATTCTTCTTCGAGATATTGCATCGCCCAAATGTGTTCCGATCCAATCTGCGAGATAAACACAAAATTGCGCAGAATCCGAACTCTTCTAAAATAAACACAAGATGCAATTTATCAATAAAGTAAGCAAGAAATGCAACCTAACTAAACTAAATATATCTATAATGCCTATCTAAAATATGCATTATCAAATTCCCCCACACTTAACCTTTGCTTGTCCTCAAGCAATGATAGAATTAACATGAATCAATGTATCCCACAAGAAATCCCTTCAAGTTTCAACATTACCAAAAAGCAACATCATAGAAGGTGAAAACATAAACCAAGCAAACAAACGTCATAGCATGTATTCCAGTGATCAAAGCTTAGAAGTAGACATCTTCCAACCTCACCAGAAATATGTGTTTCACTCATGTGTTTAGGCTTTTAAGTACAACTCTCAACTCAAACCAATAATGCACTAAGCTCATAGACATTGACCACCATATCACCAATTCTCTACCGAAATGTCATCACTTGCGGGACAAAATAAAGAAAATAAAATGCAACACTTCTCTTTTTTTTTTCTTTGGTTTTCTTTTCTTTTTTTTTTCTTTTTCTTGTCTTGGTGCTTTCCTTACGCGAAGCGCAAACATTGGTGTCATGAATGGCCCCGGTCTATCAACACCTCAACTATGAATATGAAGTCCACTTAAACACCTTTTGACGCAAGTTGCAAACATTGGTGTCATGAATGAACCTGGTTACTCAATGATCAAGCTTTCTTTCTTAGTGGATAGTTTTCAACACCTTTTTGCGCGAATCATACCCATGGGTGTCATGCGTAGACCCGGTTACTCAGTGCATCAACCATTGCCACCTTATTCACTAAGTATGCATAAAATTAAATAAAAAAAAACTCAAAATATAAACATAAACTCCGCAAGCAACAAACATGTGCATCGGTCTTCAAAAATAGATAATGTAGTCAATGCCAAGAGGTAGCAACATTAGGTGAGTAATTCACACAATTGAGCAAAAGAATTCAAATAAGGCCAAACATTCTCACAGGGTCATGTTTTTAGGATTTCAATCATACCTTTAGCTCAATCATACATGCTCAATTATACTTGCTAGCTCATGTTCCACAAAAATCAAATAGAAATAATAATCAAAACATCTAGAACTCCATGGGATTTTTATGAATCATGCTTGAAATTTAAAATAGAGGACAAACTAAGCCAGATGGTTATTCGAATAACACATAGTATGCAATGCATGCTCTATTTTTAATATTTTCGAAATTCTTTTTTTTTTAATTTCCGAAAATACAGTAAAATAAAATAAATAAAAATAATTAACTAAACTTAACAGAAATTAAATAACTAACTATTACAGAATTAAACATGTGCATAAATTTAAACATGTCCTAAAAATTGATAGAAATAACATAAAATACATATAAAAATCCTCCCCCACACTTAAACTTTTCAGTTTCCTCACTGAAACAGTACAGACAACCAAAATAAGCATAAAAATCAGAGTGAAGGGGGCAGAACTAACCAATCACTGAGGCGGAGGCTGGTATGGCGGCGACTGGTATGGCGGAATGTGAGGGTACTACTGGCGGAAGTAGTACTGCTGCTCTCTCCGCATCTCCTCTAAATGGTAGGTCGTCTCACTCCGCATCGCCTCTAAATGGTAAGTCGTCTCACTCCGCATCGCCGCCATGTTGGAGTTTGTCTCCCGCACAGTGCGACCGATGTCGTTGAGGGTGAACTCAAAGGCATCCTGGCGTAAGGATAGACGATGGAACTCATTGGTCAGATAGTCCCGCTAGGGGTCGTCCTCATCAGACGGGAAGCGAGGTCCCGCAGAAGGGCCAGCATCGTGCTGTGCATCCCCCATATGATAATCTGTCTGTGCAGGGGCATTATCCTCATACTCGTCCTCATCATCCTCCTCCCCCACCACATTCTGAGCAGGTTGTATGTAGAGGGAATCGTTAGTAGGCCCATAAGGTAAGGCCATAGGCAGGGTCAGGCGGTGGTCTCCATTCTGCCCCGCCTTCCAAATGTAACTTGGCCCATCAGGTACCTCAATCAAATGTGCCCTCCTCAGCTGATCAATCGTATAAGTGTACCCACCAGACATGGGGACACCGCACTGGTCAGGCTGCAGAATGTGGTGGGCTATCAGGCCGATCATTCCCCCTAAGCCAATTCTCCCTTTCCTCTTCTTCGTGCGGATCTTGAGGCAGCTGTCTAGAAAAATCTCAACCCAGTCCGGTGTACCATGGGACTGGGGAGCCAGGCTCCATAGCCAAGACAGATCGCCTGCAGGCACCTTGTTCACGTCGCCCTGACTGCTGAAAGACATGGCCAGGACCTTATGAACAAGTCGTAAGCATGGATGGACAAATTTGTAGTTATATTCGCCCTGATGTCCATCGAATCCGGTGCCAGTAGCTGCCTGCCAAAAGTCATAGCGTTGTTGCTCTGAAGATAGGGACTGCCATTCCGGGGAGGGGACCCGAGTAATCCCAAAGGCACGTCTCAGCTGGTCGTGTGTGCACGTATGACTTTGGTCCAACAAGTTGAACCGAACCCTAGAGGCGTCCACACGCTCAAAAGTAATCAGAAACTCTGCCGCCAGCTCTGGGTATGTAGGGGCGTTGTGCTCTATGAATCCCCCTAGCCCGCCATGAGCGAGCATTCGCCTGGTGACATCCAAAATACCCAGTTCCTGAAGGGTAGGAATATCAAAGAACTTTGTTTGTATGAACCGCTTGAGATCGAAGCTCTCGAAAGCCTTCTTCTGTTCCTTAGAGACGTTCCTCAACCGGCGCACCATTGTGATCAAATCTAGCATTCAATAACAAATTGTCAATACAACTCAAATCAAACAACAAAACACCCAACACAAACATTCTTCAAGTAACTCATGAACCTCAAATAAAAACCCCAACACAAATATCTTTCAATTAAACTTACCCAAAAAGCCAAATCCTTCAATTATCCACCCAAACTCAAGAATGCTTAACAAATATCAACAATCACACCCCAAATTTACTCAATTTACCACTTTCAAACCTGTCGTTGATCCGCCAAAGTAAACTCAAACCTATAACTAGTATAGTAATAAGCAAGAGGTCGATCCCACATGGAAATTTATGATTCAAGTGTGATTCAAGTGTCAATAAGAGTAACCAGATTGGGGGTTTTTGTGTGAAAGTCTTGCCTTTTATCAAAGCAAAGTAACGAAAGTAGAATAAATGATTTTGGTTTTAGACAATTTAGGAGAAGCAATTCCACCTACAATTTTCCACTTTATTGGATTGAAGCGATCATTGTAACTTCTTCTCGTCCTATTACGTTTCCTATGAATGCCCTTGTCCCGACCTAATATAGTTACTAGTCCAACCAGTCCTAGCAACCCTTATCAATCGAAAAGTCCCTAAAGAAGGATTTAACCCAATTGATAGCTTTAAGTTCAGAGATTAGCCAAGGTATTTGCAGTCCCTAAAAAAGGATTTAACAACACATTCAACTTCCTACTCATTCAATTAGTTCAACCAGCCCTAAAGGAATAAGTTTGCCACTTAGGTTAAGGTTCACAACCAGGAATCTACAAAACCTTAGCGATTGAATTGATCTAACGAGTTGGCCAGACAAGATAGAACAAATCAATAATTAATCAAGCACAAAGAAGTTGAAGCATTCAAGTATAGGAAACAAGGAGCGAGAATTAGAAACTCACAATCAATCCGAATAAAGCTTCAAATTGCAGGCAGAATAGATGAGTTTAGTTCCTCATGGAAGACATAGCTCAAAATCTCTAAAGTGTCTAATGGAAGTATGAATAGAATGAAAGTAATGAAAAATAACATAAAAGTCAGCTTAAAAGACATCCAAGTCGGCCTTCCAAAACAAAATAGAAAACTAGGGTTTTTTCCAAAACGGCGTTGCGCGGTGACGGTAGCTGCGGCGGCCGCCGCAAGGTTGCGGCCCCCGCCGCAAGTGCCTTCTTCACAACCCGTTGCGGCAGGCTCTGCTGCGGCCGCGACAACTCTGTTGCGCCCACGACACGGTACTTTGCCGTGGCCTATGGCTTTCGTTGCGGGTTTCTCCTCTTGTCTTTCTTCTTTCTTCCTTGTTCCTTCTCATGTATCTTGTGTTCCTCTTCGAGATATTGCATCGCCCAAATGTGTTCCGATCCAATCTGCGAGATAAACACAAAATTGCGCAGAATCCGAACTCTTCTAAAATAAACCCAAGATGCAATTTATCAACAAAGTAAGCAAGAAATGCAACCTAACTAAACTAAATATATCTATAATGCCTATCTAAAATATGCATTATCAACCATATTATGAGAATTTTATCAAACAGAAAGGGGATGAGTTGGTTCTCATTGAACCAAATGCTGAGGATCAATAGAGTGTCATAACGTCGAGCCAACGACGTTCACTAAAGGCGCTGCTTGGGAGGCAACCCAAGGTAATAGTTTAGGTATTTTCTTTTTGCATTAAGTTTTTCTTTTATTTTATTTTTGGTTTGTGGTATGGAGGACTAACAGTGCAGGAAGGAAAAGAAAAGGAAATGGGCGAAAAAGGACGGGCCGCCCCGTCGCCAGCTAGAGCCGCCCCACGGCCAAGGCGCTCAGCGAAATCCTTCGCAGAATCGCCGGCCGCCCCGTCGCCCACCCTGGCCGCCCCGCGGCCCCATCCGGATGGAAAATTTTTTAGGGGCCCATGTGGGCCCCCACTTTCTACCCAAAATAAACCCTATCCTTTCTTTTTCTCCCCATTCTATCACCATCAGCCGCCACCCTCTTCTATCCTCTATCTTATTCCTCCTTCAAGCTCCCTCTTAGAAACTCCATTAAAAACCCTCCTCCAAGCTTTCTTTCTTTCACCAAAATCACCCTCTTTCCCATTATTTCCATCCCCCTTCTACAAAAACTCCATCCCACCACCTCTCTCTTCTAGATCTACACAGAAACCGGTTTTCTCCTACTAAATCTCCAAGTTTTCTTTCGGATCCACACCGGAGAAGGAAGGTTTAGGACGTCGAAGAGCAGATCCGACGTCGGGGAGTTCAGATCCAGAAAATCGTCGGCCGCCCCATCACCAGCCGAGCCGCCCCGCGGCCACCCCTGTCGCCGGCTGCCCCGTCGCCACCCTCGGCTGCCCCGCGGCCTCTGCAGAAGCAAAATTCCGTGAGTTTTTTTTCTGGATTTCCATTTCTTTTGTGTAAATTTTTAGCTCCGATTCATCATGTCGAGACCCCACGGAATGAGTAGAAGTCAAAAAGAGAAATGGAACGGTTTAAACACTAGGAATTTCTTTGTCACGAAGTTCTTTCATGAGCCTACGTTGAGGTTATTACAGATGGATACATGCACTAGGCAACTGTTAGAGCATGGGGGGTTAGGGCAGTTTTTAGAGAAGAATGCTCCCACTTATCCTAGCTTATGTAAGGAATTTTTAGCAACCTTGAGTGTGGGACGTACCGCTATTGAGTTTCGGTTGCTTGGGAGAGATTTTACATTATCCAAGGAGAGGTTAGCACAGATTTTGGGTGTTACTGCTGCGCCGACTGCTGGTTGGCTTGATGTTTGCAAGGGTCAGAGCCTTGTTGCTTTTTGGATGGCATCTACTAGGGTGCCTTTTGAGGCCAAGAAGGGCCAGTACAACTCCAGTATTCGCCATCCTGCACTCCGACTGATTCACAAGGTGCTTGCGAACACCTTCTTTGCACAGGCTGAGGTTAACAAGATCTCGCCGAAGGACATGTCATTCTTATGGTGTCTGACGCCGGAGAGCCCTGTCGTTCCGGGTTGGGTCAATCTCTTTTTGATGAACTGCAAGGACATAATGGACAAGCGCAACAAGGCAACTATCAGCTTTGGGGGTCTTATCACCCTCATCGCTCGCACCTGCATCGACGTGAGCGCTGTCCATGATGTTCAGCATGGATCATTTCTATATGATGAGGCCCAGCTGAGGAAAGCTGGCCACCTGGAGGGCAAGTCGCCGATGTGGATCTGGAGGGCAGGCCATCAGGGGAGTATTCAGTTGAGACTGCCCCGTCATCTCCCTTTTGGCCCTACAGCTGCTGATTTTTATATGGGAGATGCGATGGATGAGGATGATGAGGAGGAGCAGGTTCCTGATGCTGAGCAGGACGATGCTGAGGATGTTCCCAGAGCTCAGACGGATTTTGGAGGAGCTGGACCTTTTGGCATAGCTGGAGGTGCTGGTCCAGATTACTACTCGCTGGCACAGCAGATGGCTGATATGTCTCTCCAGCAGAACACTATGTGGGAGCATCAGCAGATGATGTCGCGTCGTCAAGACGCAATGTGGGAGAACCAGCAGCGGATGCACCAGCGCCAGGAAGCGATGTGGGACCACAACCAGCAGCTGTACGTGGAGGTCGGCGACATTCGTCGCGATGTACGTGGCTTGACTTCCCACCTGGAGGAGGTCTCTGAGAGCCATGCAGCGATCCGACGGATGCAGGAGCAGATTTGGCAGAGGCAAGAGGACTTCTATCGATTCGCCTACCCACAGTTCCCACCATATCCGCCGCCTCCACCACCTCACTAGTGAGCATGTTAGTTGTTTCTCTTCTTTTCCCTTTTATTTTTATTTTGATGTTTTTGTTCTCTTTTCTACATTGAGGACAATGTTAGGTTTAAGTGTGGGGGAGAAGACTTGAAAACTCTCTGTATTTTAGTTCTAATTTGCACTGCATTTTAAGTTTTAAGGTTGCATGTTTATTTCTATTAGTTGTATGCATATTTAGTTTCTACCATAATTTTTTTTAAAAAAAAACAGTTTTAGTTTTTGCATTATTAGGAATAGGTCTTATTTCCCCATGTGGATGCCGTTTGTCCTCTATATTTTCTATTGAGATTTATGCCCCATGATGTGCTTGGATTGTTGAAGCCTTAGATATATGTTTTCTACACTATATGGTGGGCATGATTGATTGATGATTGAGCGCATAAAATCTTGAATTTTTGGGTGATCTTGAAGTTCTAGACATGTCCTGGTGAGCTTATTTTGGCCTATTCAGGACTACACTTTATTTAGTCCTCTTGCTTGTTGTGTGTACTCTCTTCGATTACTTCCTCTTTGACTTGCATTGAGATATCTTGTTCAAGGCTGCATATTATGATTTCTGCACATGACTTAAACATGATTGAGGCACCTGTATTAGCCCTATTTGACTCTATTCCCACCTTACATATTATCCTCTGCTTGAAGCCAATTTGAGCCTTAAGCCTATTTTGTTAGCTCCACAAAATCTCCCTAGCCAATTATTAGCCTGACCCCATCCGGGAATTTAGGAATAGTTGGTGAATATCTATAGTGTGGATGATGGTTTGTAGTGGTGGATTGTATGTTGGAGGTGTATTTATGAGATTTTTGATTCTTGCTAGCATATTTATTACTTGGGACCTAAGGAGGATAAAATTCACTTAGGGGTAAAAGTCAAGGAAAATGATTTGATATAGCATTAATGAAAAAGAAAGAAAAAAAAGAAAAAAAAAGAAAAAAAAAAGAAGAAGAAAAAAAAAAAGAGAATAAAAGAATGAGTTGAGTATGGTTTGTAAAGTTTATACTTGAGATTGGTGTTGGTTGCCATTATAGAGATATGGTATGACATGTTTATGAGTGGGTATATGATTTGGTTGCTTCCTTAGTTCCCGGATTTTGAGCACCACATGACCAAAAATTTTCCATACCTTATATGTTCTACCTTGGCCCCATTACAACCCAATTGAAAGACCTCATGATTTTTGTTGTGTGTAGAGTCACCAGCGGTGGAGATTTAGAACACTGGTGCAAGGCTTTTGTAGCTAAGTTTTTGAAGATTGAGTTTTGAGCGTAATCATAAACCTAAACACTTGAGCAAGAGTGAAACACATATCCTTTGTGAGGTCTAGAATGAATATGGTTGCCTGATTTCATTGATTATTCCAATTATGTGCTATGATGTTATTAATCTTTTGTGTTTGCTAGTTTTCATGCACTTAAAGAATATTGAGGTGTGGATACATGAATTGCTATTCTGTGGGGCTACAAAGTTGAGTTTTACTATTGCTTGAGGACAAGCAAAGGTTCAAGTGTGGGGGAATTTGATAGAGCATATTTAGTGTTGCATAATAGATTGCATTTAGCATTATTTAGGTGTGAATATTGCATTTATTTAGTTGAATTTGCATTATCACTTGTTGAGTTAGAAGAGGCGGAATCTACATGAGTTTATTGTTTATTTCAGGTAAAGTAGATTGGAGGTGAAATGATATTGAAAAGAGCGGAAACGAGTTACAGAAGGACTTAGGAGCTGCTGGAGACGAAGAGGAGGGAGCTCGGAAGAATCGCAGGCCGCCCCGCAGTATCTCTGGCCGCCCCGCTGCTAGAAGGAAGAAACGAGGAACTTCGCTGATCGCCGGCCGCCCGCGGCCCGTGCAGTAGCTGATCGCCAATTCCGGATTTTACTTAGGGTTTTATTATGTTGTTTTGGGCCGAATTTATCTAGACTATTTAAGGCTTTTCTAGTTATTTCGTTCATTGACCTTATGCACTTTACACCATTGTTGAGAGCGCCGTTGAGCATGAGCAACTAAACTCTCAAGGTTTCGCCTACAGTTTGGATCTTTGATTGTTGAATTGTGAGTTTCTTAATCTAGTTCTTATTCCTATTGCAATGTTTTGACTTCCTTGTGCTTAATTGCTTGAATGTGTTTTATTCTCTCTGGCCTGGCCGACTAGTTAGAGTAGATTCATTCAATTGCTAGGGTTTTGTAGATTCCTCGTAGCGAACCTTAACCCAAGTGGCAATCATATCCCTTTAGGACTCGTAGGACTAATTGGATGTGTAGGAAGTTGAATATATGTTAAATATCGACTCGTAGCTTGATATTGCATGTACCTTGGTTAATTCATAATCTTAATGCTATCTCTAGGTTAAATCTTAACCGTGTTAGGGTTATTTAGAGATAAGGGTTGCTAGGACTCGTAGGACTAGTAATTTACCTAAGATCTGGACAAGGACATTGATAGGAAAAGACAAGAACTAGAGGCTGAAACAAGGATCGAATTCATCAATCGAAGTGATAAATTGTAGGTGAACCTATTCCTCTCCACTGCATTCTTAAACCAATTCACTTTGTTTGTTTGCTTCTGCTTTGCTAAAAGGCAGATTTTTCACACTAAAAACTCCCCCTTTTCTCTCTTAGCAATTATAATTAGACTTGAATTTAATAGATTTCCCTGTGGATCGATCTCTTACTTGCACGCTATACTAGTTAGTGAGTTTGAGTATTCTTTGGCAAGAACAACGACAGGTTTTCCTCTTGTCAGCCTACCTACACCAGTTCCACCTGCTGAAATCCACCCCTCAAAAGAAAATTGCATCATCCTAGCCCGAGCCAAATATCTCCTACCCGAAGCATCCAACAGCACCTCAAAGCAACTCACCCACTCATCCCTAACCCTTGAGGCGAAAATTATTTTTAACATCATTGTTAGATGCCTCCTACCCCATCTCAACTCTGGCTCACTCCTTACCGACAATGCCATGGTCCTGCTCTACCGCATTCTCAATGGCCTTGATCCTGATCTGGCCAACACTATCCTTGGAACCATGACTCATGCCAGAAAAGCCTGAAAAGGCTCTCCCCTCCCCTTTGCTACCCTTTTGACCCCTATCTTCAAAACTTCTGGAATTGATGTCAAAAATGAAGAACAGCTGCGTCATACGGGTAAGTTCGACTCTAAGGGCCTTAAAAAGATTGGCATCACTATGTTTCCCCAAGGGACCTTGAGTCTTGCCACTCCTTCAAAAGCCTTTCCCACTGCTCCAGCTTTCGATGAACGCATGGACAACCTAGAGTTGAGCTTGGAGGAAGTTCGCCTGGATATTAAGGAGCTGCAGAAGGAGTTGATGACGGAGATGAGCGGGATTTCAAAGATGCTGGAAGGACTGTGGACGAGGCTCACTGATGATGCTCCGGATGACTAAACCTTAACCCACCCCTGAAAACTTGATACTTTGCTTGTTTGTTGAAAACTTTTTCAAAACTTTTGATGAATTTCTGGTGACTGTTTTTACCTCCGCCCTTTGTTGAAAGACAAAAAGGGGGAGATGATCGTTAGACTTTGAAAACCTCTGCTTAAAGGTCTTGGAAGACCTTGGTTTTTGATTTATGGTTTTCGGTTGGATGTTTTCTTACTTTAAAATTATTTGATCCAACATTTGTCTAACCCTTGCAGGTACTTAGTCCGATTTTACTTATGATATATCTGTTTGACTAAGCTGCAGGGATGCACAGGTTTTGTCTTTCATCAAGGGGGAGATTGATAACTCCCTCCATTGATGAAAATCGGAATAGATGTTTCAAAGGCTTTGACAGGATATTTGTGTCAAAGGCCTTGGGGCATTAACAGTTGATGAAATACAAAACCTATCTTAATTATTCGTATATTACTTTATCTTATTATATATTTCCATTATATTATATATATATATGTATGCCTAACCATTTCAGGAAGTATATTCGAGATTATATCCTTCCTTAATACATGTTGAGGAGATCAGTTCAAAATAGATCATGGCGTTCAAAGTGTCCATAAATAGAAGATTGAAGATCATGACTGATTGGAAAGAGCCGTTGGAAGATCTGGTGTTGAACATCCTCACGCTCCATGCTCTTATATAAAAGAAAGGAAGGAGAAGACAGAAATACACAAGTGCTACACACGAGCTTTCATTCATTCAAGCGATCTGTCTTCCAAGTGTCTCTCTGCTAAGCGCTCAAGAGTTTGTTATTTATTTCAAAGCCTTTGAGAGTCACTGTGAGCTTATAGGATATATTTATTTCAAGTGTTACTCGAGAGTTTACAACTCGGGAAGTTGCACTAGGCTATTGATTTGCGAGAGTTAGAGGATTGTACTAGATAGCTGAGAGAGGTGGGGCTCTTCTAGATTGGTCTAGGACTCCAAGGGAATGTGAGTTGACTAGATTGCAATTGTATAGGAGAGAGGCTTCTCGGTGAGCTATTAGGATCGTAAGCTAAGCATTCAATAAAGCCTTTGAATCCTAGGGTTGTGGAAGAACCCTAGGCGGGGACGTAGGCCAAGTTGTGCTGAACCTAGTAAACAATTACTCGTGTCCTTTACTTATTGCTTTACCTTATTTCCGCACTTGGTTCGATTGTCTAACTTTGTGATTCAGGTTAATCTCAAAGGTTTTGGTACGAGCTCCAAAAGTCTTGAGACATTCTACGAAAAACGAGCATACTCTATTCAACCCCCCTTCTAGAGTATTTCTTATTACATTGTTTTTACATTATCGAACCTTCATCATCCTCTGTAGGTTGGTCGATATAGACCAAGTTTGGTCGATATCGAGTTGATTTCTCGGATTCGTCTTCTGGCAACTCGATTTCGGCTCTGGCAGGGATTTCGACTTGATTTTGGTCGATATCGACCAGTATAGGTCAAAATCGACTTGTTTGTGTTTCTTCACTTGATCTTGGCCTCTGGGTGGAAATCGACCTGGGTCAACTCGATATCGACCAACATAGGTCGATATCGACCTCTTTTGCTCTGCTCCCATTCTCTGGTCGATTTCTGGGCTTTTCTGCTCGATTTGATCTACTCGATATCGACCTAACCTAGTCGATATCGACCTCTTTATGATTTTCCTTCCTTTCTCCGAATTGCTGTAAAATGCCTCGATTTCTGCGAACTTAAACAGAAACTAGTGTAGATTCCATAATTTGACAATTAAGCATAAACTACATAGATTATGTACTATTCTAACCCAAATGTATCAAATGCATGCGGAAATCGATATAAAAGTAAGTATAAAACATGGAAAATTAGGCTCACAACATAATACTGTTAAGATTTTCACTTAGCTATTGTTTTCAACTACAAGTAGAGATCTAATAAGATTTTCAATTACTCATTTGAATGCAAGATTTTAAACTATATCATTTCTTAGTGTAGGATCGGTTAGGTTTATAAACATAGATCCGACCATCAAAACACAATTACACACATTATTTTAAACCAAATTATTGAACATTCACATAATATAAAAAGCAAAAAAAAAAAAAACTGGAGAAACAAACAACCGAGGGAGGGGAGAGGCATGGTCATGGGAGCAATTTAGGAGGCCACTGTAGACTTGATGTCATCAAGCTCAAATTGTGGGATTGTGACTCTCTTCCCCAACTTCTTCAGCTCTTTCTCGACCTTTGAAAAATAATCGGTAATGATTTTGAATTTCTCATCCACAAAGTTGCCTTCTAGACTTTTGGACTTGTGACAAATCCGTTTCCCTCTTTGACTTCCTTCTCTTTGTCCTTCTCCTTTCGGTCTTGTGACAGATCCCCATCTCTCATCTTTTGTGCACACTCTTTAAGTTAAGAGGCGTCCTCGACACCCTCTCATCCTCACGCTCCACATAGACGCCAGTCTCTTTCGGCAGATCAATAATTATACTATAGGAAGAGCATTCTTTGTACTTACCTTTACATGCTCCATATGTTTCACCCTGACTCGATGAAGGTTAAGCTTCTCCTTTAAAATCATCTTCTTTAAAGATGATATAGTATCTAGGATACCAATGCTGAATTTTCTTTCTTCTCTAGGAACCATGTTCACCTTGATATAAAGATGTAGAACACGATTGCTAACACTCATCACGTCATTGTTCAGCACTTGTTGATAGGAGGAAATCGAGTATGAAATATAACAAAATAAATCAAACCGGATCCTGCCCACGTAAATAATTACAAGTCCTCCTCCTGATGCAACAACGGGAAGTCAGGATCGATCCACGAGGAAGCGTGTCAGCGGATCCTAGGCAGCAGTGGAATCTCACAGAAGTCGACAACAGTGGTCCTAGATCTCGACTAGGGTAAGTCGACAGGAGATCAGGCAAGTCGAACACAACAGCAACAAGCACAGGTACTGGTGGTCGATCTCGACAAGGCCTACTCGAGATCGAGTAGAGTCTTGGTCGACGTCGGCTTGGGATTGTCGAGTTCCTGCACAAATAAGCTACGACGATCTGGGATCGGAAATTAGTAGTCGAGATCGACCAGGCTTGGTCGAGATCGACGAGGGCAGAAAACGAAACGAAAGAAAATAAATGCAAAGGCTTTGGTATTCGAACTAAACTTAATGTAAAAGGACTTCCAAGATTGGGGTTTGCAACAACGATAACCAAGCATGCATAAGGCAAGAATAAAACAGATAATCATGTGAATTGCATCAAAGGACAAGCTTTCGCCTTTTCCAACAATTAGACAACTCTTTCAAGAAACCCTAATTGTCTCTACTGATTTTATGTTTATAATCCAAGTTATTAGCATGGACCTCCATTAGATGGGTAATAAACACATAAACAAGTAGTAGATGCTCAGAACATGACAAAAGTCGGATCTTTACCTCAGGCACGCAGGGTTATCGTTTGGCTCGCCCCAACCCTAGAAGTGGGTGGACTACTCGCGCTTCATTGCAACCTCAGACATTGATTGATGAAAAGAAATAACAATTTGCATTAAACTAAATTCAAAAGACTTTACAATCCCGGCAATCCAACTCTCGTTGAACGCCAAAACCCTAAAACCTTCGAACTCCTAAAACTTCTCTTTGGAACTACTTATCTCTGACTGCAATTGAATTAATAGAAATCAGCCCCAAGGGCTTTATTTATAGGCTTCTAAACCTTGCTACTCAAGGATAGAAATCTTTATCTATATCTAAAACTATATCTAAAAAGCTTAATGATAAATAAAAGCAACAAAGGAATTAAATCAAAAATAGGGAAATATATCTAAAGTGTCTTCAATGGATAAATCTTCTCCTTCCATGATGTATCTTGATAGATCGGATAGAATGGTAAACTTCGGGCCCAAGGAATCCCACACCGAGTAGAACTGTCCAAGACGCGTCACGCGGCTTCGGGAACCTTCGTCGATCTCGAGTACGGCGTACTCGATCTCGAGTAGGAGTGTTTTCGACTGGGCTTGGCTCGGCGTCTCAGCTAGCAGGTCCTCGATGTGGCTCGGTCATGACTCCTGGCGTTCGTCGATCTCGAGGAGAGCTCCTCGATCTCGAGTAGGGGTGGATCATCGACTTGGCCGACTTGGTGCATCGGGTAGCCCCTTTTCGACATGCTCGGACACTGGTTCCTAGGGTTCCTCGATCTCGACGACAATCTTGTCGATCTCGAGTAGGAGTCCGGCTTCCTGGTCAGGTAGGGTAACTTCTCTTCGACTCCGGGTGGGTCTTCAGGGCGTTGTCGACATCGAGTAGGTCCTACTCGATCTCGAGGACGGTGTGGGAGTCGGGTTGCTCTGCTCCTTGGCTTCTCGACATGGTGTCTGATCAGGGGTGTTCGGGCATGATTCGTCGATATCGACTAAGGCTCTGTCGATGTCGAGTAACTTGCTGCTTCCGTCTTTTGCTTCTTGATTTTCTCCCGAAATGTTTCCATATTCTGCAATATTAAACAGAAACTTATGTAGATCTCCATTTCTGACAAATAAGCATATACTACATAAATCCGACATATTCTCAACCCGAAATATGCAAAATGCAAAGAATATGGAACTAAAATGTACATAAAAAACATGGCTACTTTGGAGACATCAAATCACCCAATACTTAGACTTGCTTGTCCTCAAGCAATAACCAAACAATAACCAAGACCTACAACACATCCTTCAAGTCTTTACCTTTGTCAAAAGCAACATCTCAAGTAGTAGCAATGTAAGACACGTGAATTTAACGTCATCACACATATATGAGCGATCCATAGGCATAGGCAATATAAATCCAACCTCACAGGAATAATGTGTTTACACTCAGCTCTCAATGTGTTTAGGCTATGTAGATCATCTCTCAACTCAATTCCATATACAGTCTCATAAACATTGTAATTTAAAGATAAATCCACTTCACAACCAATTATGAAAATGCAACAAGAATTATCAGGAGGGCTTCGCTCAATAGAAGTCTTCAAAGAAGATTCCATTCGGCGGGGTTGTAATGGGGCTTGGTAAGAAATAATAAGGTATGGAATTATCTGGCCATGTGGTGCTTAATAAAATTCGGGAATCAAGACTCCTAAATCTCCAACACAACCAAATCATAACTTCTCAATCATATGCATCAACCAAACTCTTCCAATTTATCTTAATGAAGTATGTAACATTTCAAACTTTCTAAATCTCTCCAAAATATGTATCTTGCAAATAATGAAAGAAATAAGGTAAATTTGGCTCATGCACTTTATTCTCAAACATATGTACTTTTTCTTCTTCTTTTTTTTTGGGATTTTTTTTTTCGAAAATAAAAATCAAATAACACTAATAGTGCATTTATAATGTGAGCCAAAAATCCTTTTACATAATATGCATAGCAAGATAAAAATTTAAAACCATCCCATATCTCAATAATTTCAACAATCCTTCATTCTTGAAATGCAACATAAGCTCATTCTTTCCACAAATCATCATTCCTACCAACTCTAAGTCTTAATTCCCAAATGGGGGTCAGGCTCAATTTGGCTAAGGATAATTTTGTGGAGTTTACAATAAAAGTCTCATGCTAATGTTCTGGCTTCAAGCAGGGATAATGCAGGGTAGGTAAAGAAAGGATAAAATTGGCTTAAAAAGGTGGCTCCATCATTTAATTCTCATCAACATAAACATATAAATGCATTGGTTTTGAATAACTATCACAACATTTAGAGATGCATAGGAAGAGTAATTACACTCAAGAAAGCAAAGGGATTTTTTAATGTTCTCCCTATAAGGCCAAAATTCTCACTGGGACAATTTTTGTTGGATTTTAACCTTTAGCTTAGGATCATATGTGCTCAATTTCATCACAAGTTCACAATCCTCAAAAAACCATTTTGAGGACTTAGGCTAAACCATCCAAACACGCCATAGGATTTATATGATCAAGTCAGTCATTATTTATCATCATAGGACGTCTAAGTTAGGGTATAAAACAATGCAAAAATTTAAACATGCATTTTTTTCATTTTTCGACATTTTCTATTTTTTTATTTTTTTTTATTTTTTTCTTAAAAAAAACAAGACTAAAGTATGCATGAAAGATTTAAAAGGCATAAAATTTAAACATGGATGCATAACATAAAAATTAAAATTTCACCATGTAAAACCAAAAGCAAGACTAACACATATGATAATGATAATGAGCCCTTTACCCACCCCATACTTAAAATTTACAGTGTCCTCACTGTATAAAATCAAATAAAAACAAGAGTAAAGGAAGGAACTCACCGGATAACATATCAAGGAGGCAAATCAGTGCAGGTCGAGTAACTGGCAGGTCGATATCGAGTACTCTTACTCGATATCGAGTAGTCTCTCAGCGTCTGGTGGAACCTGAAGTCGAGGATCGTCTGGCTTGGTCGATGTCAAGTACGTCTACTCGGGATCGAGTAACTTCTGGGCTTCTCCTCCTTGTCGTAATCGACTTGGCCTTCGTCGATTCTGACTGGTTTTCAGAGACTTCCTATTCCACTTTTCGCGATCCTTATATGCTTGCCGACGTAAAAGTGTTAGATTGCACAAAAGCAAGAATATCCACATGAAGTATTCTAAAAGACATAAAAACCCAAAAACCAAAAAACAAAAAAACCAAAAAAAAACTCAAAAGTCCCAAAATTCATAAAGTTTATATACATGCTCTAGATTTTAGAGTCGCTAGGCCGACTTCTCCGTTTGCGCTCAAGGACCATTAGTGTGGGGCCCGCTCATGCTTGGCCCTTCTCCTGGGTCATCTAGGTCCTGATGGTAGTATGCAAGCTCAGCTGACAGGGGGTTGCTTGCATCATCTCCTTTCTCTTTCTTCTTCTTCCTTCCAGCCCTTAGTTTTCGCAGATTCTCTCTCCACGGGGCCTTACCTCCCCTTAAATTATTGAAAATTTTCTTTATGGACTGAGGGGGAGTAGGATTCATACCTGAACTTACCTTTTCGGACCAAAAACATAAATCTTTGGGCTTGGGGCTAGTCGATGTCGAGTACTGCTGGTCGACCTCGAGTACAGGGACCCCATACTTAAACTCTGGGCAAGTCATTGATTCAACAGAGGTTGTCGATATCGACAAGGGCTTTTCGAGATCGAGGAGGAGCCTAGTCGAGATCGAGTTGGCTTGGTCGATCTCGAGTACAGTGTTGGCACCTTCCTCCGCTGTTTGCTTGGTCCAGTGGTTGCTGATGCTTTTCACCTCCAACCATGAAATTTCCTCTTTTGCAGGGCCAAAACAGAAATCTAAAACCTCATCGCCTATGGTGAAGGTGAGCGAGCGATTCTTAACACTAATTCTGGCATATGCAGTAGCTAAGAATGGTCTACCAAGAATAATAGGGCTGGTAGGATCTTCAGCACAGTCTATAATAAGGAAATCAGCTGGAACAAAGAATTTACCAACCTGGACGAGGACATTCTCAACTATACCTGTAGGGATGACCACTGTATTGTTTGCCATGTATAGCTTGGCATCCACAGGTTCTATGATCCTATTTTTACCTTCCGCCAGATTGATAGAGGCATGATGCTCACACTTGCTCCTAAATCACACAGAGACTCATATTTATATTGTCCAAAACCCACAGTACCAGAAAACTTACCAGGGTCAGGTCTCTTTTCAGGGAAGTGGAGTACTTTGCATTCGCCTGCGATCTCTGAGATGGATCGCTTCTTGCTCAAAATTTCCTTCAAAAATTTGACATATCCAGGCATCTCTTGCAGGGCTTCTGTAAAAGGAATAGAAACATTCAGTTCTTGCAGCATATTAACAAATCTGTTAAACCTACCTGCAGTGGGATCCTTCTATGCTTTTGAAGGGAAAGGCAGTGGCTTTTTCTATTTCGGAGCCAGATCAGCTGTCGGAGGTGTTGCAGAGTCGTTGACGTCGGCCAGATTCTACTCCTCGATCTCGACCACGGTCTCCTCGACATCGAGTAGGGTGGTCGACCTGGAGTTGCTGGGCTGCGCAATAGAGTCCGAGCTCAGTTTCTGGTATGTGTCTAGCAGTGGCTTGTCGAGATCGAGTACAGTCTCCTCGAGATCGAGTTGGGTCTGCTCTGTCTCGAGTTGCTGCTCTGCCTTGCCTTTCTGTTTCCCGACCTCTGGCTCGTGTAATTGATGCCCACTTCTGAGTTTGATAGTTGCGACGTGTCCGATTTTCCCCTTAGGATTTGGTTCTGTTTGCCCAGGGAGCTGTCCGGACGGTGGTGGGATTTGTGCAGCGATTTGACCCATCTGGGTCTCTATTCCTCTTTTCTAGATATCTAGTTCCCCAAATTTTGGGTTAAAATTCTGGAGCTGATTGTTGATGGTGTTTGTAGCCTGCAGGTTCTGTGCATGATTTCGGCGCATCTCATCAAGGATCAGCTGCAGATCGTCCTTCTTTTGATCCCTTTCTGGATGTCCTGGAGCTCTGTAGGGTGGGGGATTCCTAGGAGGACCTTGGTTTCACTGTGGTTGATAGAACCTTTGATCGCCCATGTATTGATTTAGACCCCCAGCGTAAGCTGCCTCTTCATGTGTTTCTGCCATCCTGACTTGCTCAGTGTGTGGGCACTCAGTAGTGGTGTGCCTTTGTGAACCACATTCGATGCAGGGTTGGTTGACAGATAGGTATTTGACTTGCTTGAGGAGCTTGCGATTCTGATCTCTGTAGTACTGCTCCTTGATATCAGGGTCTATTTCCTTAGACGGCTCATAGAGAGCCATGGATGGGGCTGGCCTGGCATAAGAGTTCTCATCATAGTTTGTAGTAGCCCCATATTTGTTGTCGTAGTTAGTGAGCTTGTCGAGTACACCCCATGCGTTGCTTGGTGGCATCGTCAGATACTCATAGCGAGTATACTGGTTGATCCTGTCCTTAGTGACTTGGTCCAGAGAGTTGAAGAAGATCTCCTGAATGACGTAAGGTGGTTGTCCATGAGTAGGGCAAGATCGCAACAGTTCTTTGTAGCGTTCCCATGCCCTTGCCAGCGGTTCTCCAGGCTTCTGTTTGAAGGCGGTGATTTTCTGGCGGAGAAGTGCTGTTTTGGAGGGAGGGAAGAATTTGTTCAGAAACTCTTGCTCTACTTGGGCCCATGTGGTGAGAGATCTTGGCTTCAGCCCTTCAAACCACTTCAGTGCAGGTCCAGCGAGAGACCAACGGAAAGCTTTCATCTTGACATATTCCAGAGTTGTACCTTCAGCAAGAGTACGACACATGTCAGAAAAATTGGTAATATGTTCAAGAGGACACTCATTAAATCTTCCATGAAAAGCATTGTTTTTAAGTTCTATAAGAAATTGAGTGCGAATTTCAAAAGAGTTTTCAGGGATAAGGATGGCCGATTCAGGTACGACGAGAGTTGGATGCATATAATCCTCAGCAGTGGTTGGATATTGGGCAAGCTCAGCTTCTGCTTGCCTTGCGCGCTCAGGTTCTTGTTCCCTCGCTGCCCTTTCAGCGGCGATAGTAGTATCCTTAGCGGCTAGCTCCCTTGTAAGCCTCGCAATCAGCTGTTCTTGTGTCTCAGCAGCCGCCATTATCCTTTTGAGTTTAGAGTGGATGTGTAAGAAACGCTCCGGTTCGTCTAAGCTGTCAAACTCAGGTGGTAGACCAGAACGACGCATACACCTGCAAAGTAACTCAAGAAAAACGTGAGATTTTAACTACCTAAGGCGCGAATGATAGCTTCCCCGGCAACGGCGCAAATTTGTTGATAGGAGGAAATCGAGTATGAAATATAACAAAATAAATCAAACCGGATCCTGCCCACGCAAATTTGTTGACAGCGGATCCTAGGCAGCAGTGGAATCTCACAGAAGTCAACAACAGTGGTCCTAGATCTCGACTAGGGTAAGTCGACAGGAGATCAGGCAAGTCGAACACAGCAGCAGCAAGCACAGGTACTGGTGGTCGATCTCGAGTAGAGTCTTGGTCGACGTCGGCTTGGGCTTGTCGAGTTCCTGCACAAATAAGCTACGACGATCTGGGATCGGAAATTAGTAGTCGAGATCGACCAGGTTTGGTCCAGATCGACGAGGGCAGAAAACGAAACGAAAGAAAATAAATGCAAAGGCTTTGGTATTCGAACTAAACTTAATGTAAAAGGACTTCCAAGATTGGGGTTTACAACAACGATAACCAAGCATGCATAAGGCAAGAATAAAACAGATAATCATGTGAATTGCATCAAAGGACAAGCTTTCGCCTTTTCCAACAATTAGACAACTCTTTCAAGAAACCCTAATTGTCTCTACTGATTTGATGTTTATAATCCAAGTTATTAGCATGGACCTCCATTAGATGGGTAATAAACACATAAACAAGTAGTAGATGCTTAGAACATGACAAAAGTCGGATCTTTACCTCAGGCACGCAGGGTTATCGCTTGGCTCGCCCCAACCCTAGAAGTGGGTGGACTACTCGCGCTTCATTGCAACCTCAGACATTGATTGATGAAAAGAAATAACAATTTGCATTAAACTAAATTCAAAAGACTTTACAATCCCGGCAATCCAACTCTCGTTGAACGCCAAAACCCTAAAACCTTCGAACTCCTAAAACTTCTCTTTGGAACTACTTATCTCTGACTGGAATTGAATTAATAGAAATCAGCCCCAAGGGCTTTATTTATAGGCTTCTAAACCTTGCTACTCAAGGATAGAAATCTTTATCTATATCTAAAACTATATCTAAAAAGCTTAATGATAAATAAAAGCAACAAAGGAATTAAATCAAAAATAGAGAAATATATCTAAAGTGTCTTCAATGGATAAATATTCTCCTTCTATGATGTATCTTGATAGATCGGATAGAATCGGCAAACTTCGGGCCCAAGGAATCCCACACCGAGTAGAACTGTCCAAGACGCGTCATGCGGCTTCGGGAACCTTCGCCGATCTCGAGTACGGCGTACTCGATCTCGAGTAGGAGTGTTGTCGACTGGGCTTGGCTCGGCGTCTCGGCTAGCAGGTCCTCGATGTGGCTCGGTCATGACTCTTGGCGTTCGTCGATCTCGAGGAGAGCTCCTCGATCTCGAGTAGGGGTGGATCATCGACTTGGCCGACTTGGTGCATCGGGTAGCCCCTTGTCGACATGCTCGGACACTGGTTCCTAGGGTTCCTCGATCTCGACGACAATCTTGTCGATCTCGAGTAGGAGTCCGGCTTCCTAGTCAGGTCGGGTAACTTCTCTTCGACTCCGGGTGGGTCTTCAGGGCTTTGTCGACATCGAGTAGGTCCTACTCGATCTCGAGGACGGTGTGGGAGTCGAGTTGCTCTGCTCCTTGGCTTCTCGACATGGTGTCTGATCAGGGGTGTTCGGGCATGATTCGTCGATATCGACTAAGGCTCTGTCGATGTCGAGTAACTTGCTGCTTCCGTCTTTTGCTTCTTGATTTTCTCCCGAAATGTTTCCATATTCTGCAATATTAAACAGAAACTTATGTAGATCTCCATTTCTGACAAATAAGCATATACTACATAAATCCGACATATTCCCAACCCGAAATATGCAAAATGCAAAGAATTTGGAACTAAAATGTACATAAAAACATGGCTACTTTGGAGACATCAGCACTCCAAATGGAACCTCCTCTAACTCAATTATTTCCCTCATAGTAGCTTCCTTAGATATTCCGATATACCACTTCCCTTTTACATAAACTTCTTAACTCTAATGAGGTACCAATATCATCCGACCTAGCTCCTTTAAGGTACGTGAAGCAAAATTTTCGTCCTCCGATCATATATATACCTCCCCAGAAGCTTGTCACCCTCATCATATATAGTAAAAATGGAGTAAAATTCCTTGCACCACTTAAGATTCACATCAACTATTTCTCCATGAGTCTCTCCATAACCTTGACACAGGATTGGCTCCCATACCTCTTCTATGCTTCTAGTCCTTGCATAACAAGGATTCTAAAACTAAATATTCATTTTGTCGGGGTTGTCACTGCCTCCCTCTTGGTTTTCTTAGAATGCATTCATTTTTTAGAAACTATACTAATCCTTAAGCTTTTCATCCCCTACTAGCAGTAACTTCTTCAAGGGACACAACCTCTATGGAACTCTCATCCCTCACTAAGGCTTTTTTCCCTTTTCTCTTGACTGTTGCAACCTTGCAGTCCCTTTTAGGAACATAACAATCTACAATAATATCACTAGATTCTCTCTTGTCATCTTTAGTTTTGGACACACTAGAATAAAGTTCGAAGGGTACCTCTTTGAGATTCTTGATTTTCCCTATGAACTCCACTTCTAACTCTTTCTCCGGACCTTCGGTGTTTGGCTACTCTTCCATGTTAACCTCCTTCTCGTTCCTCCTTAGACTAATCATATCCTCGAAGAACCCTTTTGATTACGATCTCAAGACTTTTGAGTGAGTAGATGATATCATCAATTTCTACATGTTATAGGATATATAGTCTTTGATTGGTTTTAAGTCATTTTTATATGCTTTGCATGTCTTTTATATAGTTTTTAGTTTAGTTTTTAGAATAGATGTCTACACTAATGTTTTATGTGTTCGTAGGTAATTTGGAGCTTGTTCGATGTCATTTTGGAGTCACGATGGAATAAGATTAATTGAAGACAAGATCAAGATGTTAATGGATGTTGGAAGAGCCTCGTATAGAAGTCTTAGGTGCCATAAATCAAGCTAAGAAGATCCTATTGTCTAGTTGACGTTTTTCAGTCAGTTTCTGTTTGGTGATATCTCGACAAAATGAGTCGTTTGAACTCCATAAAATTCGGATCGAGTTGTTCTATATGTTGTTGGAAGGATGATTAAAGGGTCTACATTTCATGATGAACAATTTGGTAAATTTGGCCTGAAAAATCAAGAAAGCAAGCAAATGAGTTGATATCGGCTCAAGGTTCTGACATGGAACATGCTATCTTCCAATTCGACATTTGGGGTTCAAAACAGATGAGAAAGTTCCAACTCGGAGCTTACATATTCCACCCCAGAACCGTCCTTTATGCCTTCATTTCTTCCTGATTTGGGCGCCTATCTTCTATCTATTCTTATCTTCTATCCTTTTTATCTTCTATCTATATAATTATTTTACGAATATTTTTAAGATTTTCTATCATTATAAATACCTTAGGCTTTGAGTAGAATTGATCCACTGTCACCTTAGGCTTCATTTTTCACTCTTTGGTTTGATTCTTAATCATATAAATATAGGTGTTCTTAAGGTCGTTAGAAACCTCATTCAGATCTTTAAGTGCATTCCATATCTCATTGGCGGACTTTAGGTCCTCCACTTTGGTGATGTCGTCTTGGGGCAAGGCACTCATTAATAGTTGAATGACATTTGAAGTGTTTTCCTAAATCTATAGATCCCCCGTCGAAAGATCTCTCTAGCTAATCTTGCTAGATCCCTCATTCAGTGTTTTTTCCAATGATGGGCATACCTCCACCATTTATATCGGCTACCCTTTAGCATTGGAGGTTTGTTGCTGAAATCATAATCGATTTAACAAGAAACGAGTTTGACAAACAAGTAACAAAAGCGCAAAAGCCAAAACAAGAACAAGACACAACGATTTTACGAGGTTCAGTCAAAATGACCTATGTCCTCAGGGCCTCCATATCGGGCCCTAAATCCACTAACTCAAAATTTCAAGGGCTTACAAGAGTAACACAACACAAAAACACAAGAATAACATGCAAAAACAGAACAACACAAACACACTGAAGAAGTAACGAGAGCAGAACGAAGAAGATCTTCGTCGAAGGAAAATCTGCAGAAGACCAACACATCAGGCCACTAAGAAAGCACCAGAGAAAACCACCCGAGCCAGGAAGAAGCTAGGGACGCTCCCGAAAAGGGATACGACGGTGATAATGCTTATTTTGGATAGACATTATCGATAGGTTTTATTGCATTTTAGTATTCATATTGCATATGTTTTGTGTTATTTACATTGTCTTGCATTTAGAGCATTCGAGTTTATAATCTACACTATTTTGGGTTTATTTTGCAGATTTATAATTCGAGCTTGAAGGGAGGTTTGAGAGATTTGGAAGAGCTGATTTTGGAGCATAAGAGAGGCTAAGGAAGGAGCATCAAGGGAGCTAAGGAGCATAATGATGAAGCTAAAAAAGAATCGTGTAGCCAGAATAGCGGCGCCCGCCAGTCCAATATCGGCGCCCGCTGGTCCTGGAGTGTTCAACAATTTGCGATTTCGTTCAAAGATCTTTTATTATTTTATTATTATTATTATTTTCCCTAGTTTTGACACGACTCTATTTAGGTTATTTTCATTCTATTCAATCGTGGGTGCCCGTGTGTGTTGTTCTTGTGTGACATTGAGAGAGAGATATACTTTGACTATGAGTTGCTAAACTCATAGGTTCGCATGTGATTCGAAGACATGGTTGGATGAATTGTGATGATTTGATTTCATATTGGTATTTCTAAGTTATTTCATTATCTTTGTGTTTATTTTGCATATTTATAATCCGAGCTTTAAGGGAGGTTTGATAGATTTGGAAGAGCTGATTTTGGAGCATACGAGAGGCTAAGGAAGGAGCATCAAGGGAGCTAAAGAGCATAATGTCGAAGTTAAAGAAGAATTAGAATAGCGGCGCCTGTCAGTCCAATACCTGCACCCGTCGGTCCTACAGTGTTTAGCAATTCGTGATTTCGTCCGAAGATCTTTTATTATTTTATTATTATTATTTGCCCTAATTTTGGCACGACTCTATTTAGGTTAATTTCATTCTATTTAGTCGTGGTTGGCCGTGTGTGGTGTTCTTGTGTGACGTTGAGAGAGAGAGAGAGAGAGAGAGAGAGAGAGAGAGATACTTTGGCTATGATTTGCTAAACTCATAGTTTCGCCTGTGATTCAAAGACATGGTTGGATGAATTGTGAGGATTTCATTTCATATTTGTATTTCTAAGTTATTTCATTATCTTTTTGTTTATTTTGCATATTTATAATCCGAGCTTGAATGGAGGCTTGAGAGATTTAAAAGAGCTGATTTTGGGGCATAAGAGAGGCTAAGGAAGAAGCATCAAGGGAGCTAAGGAGCATAATGTCGAAGTTAAAGAAGAATTGTGGAGCCATAATAGAGGCGCCCGCCGGTCCAATACCGGCACCCGTCAGTCATGTCGTGTTTAACAATTTGTGATTTCGTCCGAAGATATTTTATTATTATTATTTGCCCTAGTTTTGGCACGACTATATTTAGGTGAGAGCTGGCAAAACCCGACCCGAACCCGAAAACCCGACCCGGTCGACTCGAAACCGATTATTCTGAACACCGACACAACACGTCCATTTTGGACCCGAAATCTGAATGAACCAAACCCGATTAACCCGAAACCCGTTAAGACCTGAACGCATTATAACCGAAACTCGAAATAACCCGAACTTTAAGCTACAATCTAGTAAGTTTTTTTAAATGAATATTGAAATAATGAAAACCCGAGACAACTGAAACCCGAATAACCGAAACCCGATACAACCGAAACCCGATACAACCGAAACCCAAACCCGACCCAACCGATTGACCAAATTATTAGACATTACTCGAAACCCGAATGACCCAAAACCCGACTAACCGGGCCCAAACCCGACCTGACCCGCCCGATTGCCACCTCTAATTTTGGTTAATTTCATTTTATTTAGCCGTGGGTGGTCGTGTGTGCTGTTATGGTGTGACATTGAGAGAGAGAGAGAGATACTTTGGTTATGAGTTGCTAAATCATAATTTCCCCTGTGATTCGAAGATATGGTTGGATGAATTGTGAGTATTTGATTTCATATTGGTATTTCTAAGTTATTTAATTATCTTTGTGTTTATTTTGCATATTTATAATCCGAGCTTGAAGAGAGGCTTGACAGATTTGGAAGAGCTGATTTTGGAGCATAAGAAAGGCTAAGGAAGGAGCATCAAGGGAGCTAAGAAGCATAATGTCGAAGTTAAAGAAGAATCGTGGAGCCATAATAGCGGAGCCCGCCAGTCCAATACCAGCACCCGCAGGTTATGTAGTGTTTAGCAATTCATGATTTCGTCCGAAGATCTTTTATTATTATTATTATTTGTCCTAGTTTTGGCACGACTCTATTTAGTTTAATTTCATTCTATTCAGCCATGGTTGGCCATGTGTGGTGTTCTTGTGTGAGATTGAGAGAGAGAGAGAGAGAGAGAGAGAGAGAGAGAGAGAGAGAGAGAGAGAGAGAGAGAGAGATAGATAGATAGATAAATACTTTGGCTATGGGTTGCTAAACTTATAGTTTCGCATGTGATTCATAGACATGGTTGGATGAATTGTGAGGATTTGATTTCATATTGGTATTTCTAAGTTATTTTTATTATCTTTGTTCATCATTGATTACATATTTGCGTTTGTTCTCTCTACGACTGATCATCTAGGCAAAAATTGCATCTCTGCTAGCTATTCCTTTCTTTGGATTGGTTTCTTTGTAGCAAGCAAGAGAAATTGATTCTATGGTAGTGTCGATTGTCTCTACGGGGTGATGATAACGTGTTTGTGGTTATTCTATGATATTAGGGTTAAAGGCTCTGCGCTTTGTATTCGTTTGATTCCTAATTCATTGAATTGAGATTACCAACTGGCCTAAGTACTTGGTTCTTCATGCTATTCTGTGTAGTGTTACACTGAATAAGTGATTGTTCCTTATGATCGATCTGATTAAGTCAAGTTGACACAACTTATGAATAACTATAAAATCAATCCAATGATCTTGAACCCCAACCATGGTTGAGAATTACAAGTGAAACATTTTCATCATATTATTACTACTTTGCAATCATTATTTTTTTTAGTTTATTTAACTGTTTCAATCGTTTACTACAACCTTATTGCTATTGGTCTTGAGAAATCATCATAAGAATATACGAATAAGTCTTCTTTGTGGGATTGACTCCTTACTTGTCTACTAATCTTTTGTTTAGCATTGAGTTAGGAAATATAAACTGCATTTTGGGGACAAGACAATGGCATTCACAACTGGTAAAAGTTTCCCATCAGGCAGTGCTAGGGTTTCCTGGGACCGTACCTTCTATCTCTCTCTCTCTCTCTCTCACTCACAGACTTACCGACGGAGAGCTTCAAAAGTGAACAAACCAGCAGGAGATAGGATGTATATATAGGCAAGCTCGGAAGGCAAACCTAGCTCAAACGCAACGTTCCACTTAAGGGTTTCCAAAGATCTGAGCTCAACTGTCTCACCAAAGGAGAAGAGGGCTTTAGGATCAATGGGACGACCCAATCACTGGTCTGGCAGCTTAAGGAGCTAACTCCCAAGACCAGGAAATAGCCAAGCCCAATTCCACCATTCTATCATAGCCCATCCATCAC
Organism: Persicaria tinctoria; assembly: GCA_037127255.1. NCBI lineage: Eukaryota > Viridiplantae > Streptophyta > Magnoliopsida > Caryophyllales > Polygonaceae > Persicaria > Persicaria tinctoria. The sequence goes on along the minus strand of JBANSL010000008.1, from coordinate 62,211,195 downwards.
ACACACACACACACACACACACACACACACACACACACACACACACACACACACACACACACACACACACACACACACACACACAGAGTTAAAAACATAAAGTGCTTAAATGAAATAAACTCTACAGTTGCTTCAGACACCTAGCTTTAGATTTTGTTCCTTGAAACACGTATCTTCAACCTATCAATAATGAACACACCAATCTAGAACACACAAATGAAAAATGATAAATGTTAGGTGAAAAAACCACACAAATGACAAATAATTTACGATATAAACCGTCAAACTAGCTACATGCAAGTAGTGCAAGATGTGATGCCACTACTAGAAAAACGCAATTAGACAACTGTTGTCAACAAATGTCTTTCAAAAAAATTTATGATCTCTTTGTGCATGTAGTAAAAGATCAAACTTTCCACATCGGTTTTATGAAGTCGTCTTTTCTTAATTAGAACCCCTCAATTTTGGTTATGACATAATCACTTGTTGATGAATATCCATGATTTGTCATTTGAAAACATGTGAAGATGTTCTCAAGCTAAAAAGTGACATTTACATCTTTATTTATAAAATAAGTAATGTCTTAAGACAAAATAGACAACAATTTTTGTTTTCGTGATCACGTTTATAATCATGTTCGATATATAATTTATGATTTTATATTGTTTTAATTAAAGCGACCATATGAAATATAGGAATAACTTATGTATTTCAATATTAATGACATCGCATTCAGAGTATTCATTCTCTGTATATTAATTTCATGTTCATTATATATGATATTATATTGTTCTAAAATAATGCACTATTGTGGTTTTATACTTAGAAGATGTCGTTTTCCACATTTATATTAGTTTTTTCAAAATAAAATGATGTTTTTGCTGTAATGACACGTCGATTTATTTGACAGATAACGATGTTACTTTGACAAATATACATATATGTTCATATATCATTTTAATGTTCAAACTGGTGTTGCACATTAGCTGATTTGTATAATTATATTGGCATCTGTTTACATAGACAGATCTGATGCCAAAGATTTGAACACACTATTATTTTCATATATAATCCGATGTTTTTTATTTGGATACACAACACACTTTTGTCGATAGAACATCGCAGACCATTCCAACTTTGTGAAATTGGACAATGCAAGTTTCAAGTATAACAAAAAAAAAATAGAAAAATGAATCTGTCAAGACAAGGAACCACGTCTTGCTTGGGCTTCAATAAAATCCTATGAAATCAGTTTCTTTTGTTGGTTTCACCACTATGCCCCAGTCTTTGCATTCCATCTTCAAATCAAGCCCTTGACAGATTTGTGGCCTTCATATTGCTATTGCCAAGACCTTGACAATAGCAATATCCAATTCCTATAAACTGAAATAGTGATTTTTAATTAATAACAAGAAGGGGAATGATAAAGAAATGACAAAAAACAGATGAATATAGCATGCATTGGAAATTATGAATCTAATTGGTCAAACTACAATTTCATTGATGCATCCTCAACAAATGATTACTGCATCTATACATCACATGAAGGATGTAGTTACCTTTGTAACAGAAAGGTAGAAGTTAGTCAAACCGACATATTTGCCAACCATTGCAAATTTGACCTGTAAAAACATGAAAACTATACTCATACCTTGAGAGGAAAGCACCAAACCACAAACCTTCATATGAAGTTTGTGTAACACTAACTGTTTCGGTGAGGCTGTCAAATGTCTCGGCATGTTCTGGCCACTCTTGCAAGTCTGGATTTTGAGCAACATTGAAATTCAAAGGATAAGAGACACAACAGGCAGAGTTTGTTTCGGCTGTTAGGCAACCATAAAATTTAGAGTTTTCTCTTCCTTTTTTTTCCCCAATATTGATGTTTTTGACAAAGCCAACAATCTTGCATAATATATGTTGTAACGGTAAGAAATGAAAATAAAGTAAATACTTACTTGAGCAAGTTTATTTGCTTCAGAATGGCTAGATGTGCATTTTGGTTCTGCAATGAAATGAACCTCAACCGTTTAGAGAAGAAAAAATAGGAATATAGGAGCATGAGAACTCGTGATGTTCAGACTAGATAGATGATGATAAAACCTACCCTCAACAAGAGAGGCACATGCTAGATATTTCGTCAGCAAATTACCGGGACATGACAGAACTGAGATAGTTTCTCCTTCGTGTTATCCAGTATTGGCTGCATTCGGGAGGAGCAACAAATTTGCACCAACGCAGAGATAAAGCATTAAAGGGTCTTTTTCGCTCAACAATGCAATCTTTAAGCCAGTTAATGAGGAAAAAGAAAAGACATGTAAGACAAACAAATAACAAATGATCAATACCAAAAGATAACTAACCTGGGCCGAGCGATAGGCTAATTAATTAGAAGTCAAACCCAATGCCCGAAGCTCTCTTACACTATGCTGTGTAGGCTTTGTTTTATACCAACAAAGACTGACATATCAGGCACACATGGACTTAAGAGTCATAAATCACTTTAGCAAAGAGACCTTGAACTGAAATACAAGAAGTCAGATAGCGCTAGAAGTTGCAGATGAAAAAATTGAGCATAGAAACATACTTGCTCGCCCATGACGCCCAAGACAGGTATAAGGCTCACATGAATAAGACAGAAATTATCGTGGCCTGCCAATCAATTGAATTTTTTTCATAATCTAACAAACATAAAATTTATAAAAAGAAAGAAAAAAAAGATGATTAATCATTACAACAAAAAGAAAAATAAAGCATTCGACACTTACCGACTGTGAAAGACAACTAACGGCGAGCCTCGATGAATGGCATGGATTCAATATCCCCTAAAGAAAAAGTGGAAAAGAGGATTAATACATATCAGATAAGTAAAAGAAAAGGCATCTGTGAAGAAAAATAAACATTTTAAAAGCTTACCAACAGTTCCTCCCAATTCAATAACAGAAACATCTACAGATTCATCTTTTCCATCCACATGAACAACAACAACAGATTCAATTTTTTCTTTAATAGCATTAGTTACATGAGGGACCACCTAAAATAAACCAATAATCCCTATGCACATTAAAAAAAACATAGATAGAGAGAGAGAGAGAGAGAGAGAGAGAGAGAGAATGCATTACAAACTTCAACTCCTAGGAATAGCCTCACTTGAACGGTCTTCCCAAGATAATCACCTTTTCATTTCTTTATCAAGAACATACTGAATAACAAAGTAGTAGAAGAAGAAGAATTACACTTACATCTAAAAACAAAGGAGCATAATATATTTGGTAGTTAGGAAAGGTTATGCACCTTATATATCTTGCCGGTAGTTATGTTGTTGTCTTTGGTCAGGGTCACGTCCAGGAAGCGTTCGTAATTACCCAAATCCAAATCAACCTTAACCATATACAAACTTAAGCTTTTAGTACAATCACAAATAGATAGAGGTTAAATTTGGAATTCTTCCGACTCCATCTTTCACATATATATGAATTATGAGCCAATACAAGTACCTCACCACCGTCATCTAGAACAAACACTTCCCTGTGTTCGAACGGGGACATAGTCCCAACATCAATATTCAGGTATGGATCTGTATACAATTAAATAATAAAATTACCAGGTTTTAAACTAAATTTTATGAAAATGAAGTCCATCTAAGAATGACAGTAGCAAAAAGAATAAAGAAACAAAATAGGAGTTTCAACAACTAGCTATGGGTAATATCCATAAAATTTATAAATCCACTTTTAGAAAATAAGTTGAATACCTCATAAAAGGAGAGAAAAGGTCAGTTCAAACAAAATTGACCTTTAAAGCTCTCATGAACTTCCAAATTTCAACAACCAGTTATAGGCAGCAGTAAAGATCAATATCAGAACTTTTGAAGTGCTAAAGACAAAATTCATCCTGTACAAGACGACATCAATATTGAACCTCATATAAATGAACTCAGAAAGACAAAACCAATACAAAAATGAACTTTTGAAGTACGAGGCCTTTGTTGAAGTGGAAATATTTGTGGAAAGAGTTACACTTATTAGCCCACAGAAACATTCATTACTATCTGGACTCTTGAATGAAAAGTCCCAAAGTGAGTGACGATAGGAACAACTTCAATGTAAGCGATATCTAGCACAAAAAGTAAATGTGAATTGAAGGTTCGATAATGTAAAAATAATGTAATAAGAAATACTCTAGAAGGGGGGTTGAATAGAGTATGCCCGTTTTTCGCAGAAAGTCTCAAGACTTTTGGAGCTTGTACCAAAACCTTTGAGATAAACCTGAATCACAAAGTTAAACAATTCGAACCAAGTGCGGAAAAAAGGTAAAGCAAATAAGTAAAGAACACGAGTAATTGTTTACGAGGTTCAGCACAACTTGGCCTACGTCCCCGCCTAGGGTTCTTCCACAACCCTAGGATTCAAAGGCTTTATTGATTCGCTTAGCTTAGGATCCTAATAGCTCACCGAGAAGCCTCTCTCCTATATAATTGCAATCTAGTCAAATCACGTTCCCTTGGAGTCCTAGACCAATCTAGAAGAGCCCCACCTCTCTCAGTTATCTAGTAGAATCCTCTTACTCTCACAAATCAACAGCCTAGTGCAACTTCCAGAGTTATAAACTCTCGAGTAACACTTTAAATGAATATATCCTATAAGCTCACAGTGACTCTCAAAGGCTTTGAAATAAACAACAAACTCTTTGAGCGCTTAGCAGAGAGACACTTTGGAAGACATATCTTGCTTGAATGAAAACTCGTGTGTAGCACTTGTATCTTCTGTCCATTTCCTTCTTTCCTTTATATACGAGTGGAATGGCGCCTGAGGATCTTCACCAACGACTCTAGAATCAGGCTTGATCTTCAATCTTCTATATAAGGACACTTCGAAGCCATGATCCGTTTTTGAATAAGATCTCCTCATATGCACCAAAGGAAAGAGATAATCTCAACTATACTTCCTGAAAAGGTTAGTTCAATCATATATATATACTATAACGGAAGTATATAATAATATAAAATAATATTCGGACAAATAATATAGGTTTTGTATTTCATCAACTGTTAATGCGTCAAGGCCTTTGACACAAACATCCTGTCAAAACCCTTGAAACATTTATTCCATTTTCCATCAAGGGAGGGAGTTATCATGAATTATTTTACTTGTAAACCTTAAACCTATATTAGGCTTATTGAAACCAACCAACTAGCAACAAGTAAATGGAAATCTTCAAAAGAATAAAATGTAAAAATAATGACTTTGGCTCAACACTATTTTAACAATGTAGCTTCAGTAATGGAATTCCTGCTACAACAAACATTATGCCACCATCTAAAGAATTTTTAGTCTATTTTGCTACAGAGTTACAAAACCTAAATAATTTGTACAAAACCCTAAAGCATTATGTTTCAAAAACATAGTCAATTACAACGAATCTTTATGAACCTTTTTCCACTAAATATCAAGCTACAATTACAGATTTGCTGTGTAACGAAAGCTGGAAGCAATCAAAACCTTAGCTATTGTCATTGTACCTTTAAAAGCCATCACTGTCACAGACACTGAAATTGGATTCGTGGTACAACCTATAGTTTTCCGTTACGGGGACACTCGAACTAGGTCGATGATGGTGGCAAAGGGAATGAAGGTTCGATAATGTAAAACAAAGTAATATAAAGATACTCTAGAAGGGGGGTTGAATAGAGTATGCCAACTTTTCGCTGATAATCTCAAGACTTTTGAAACTCTTGCAAAACCCTTTGAGATTAGACTTAATTCTTTCCTCTGAAAAACCTGAATAATAAAAGAGTTATACAATTCGAAACAAGTGCGGAAATATGGTAAAGCAATAAGTAAAGGACGCAACGAATTGTTAACTAGGTTCGGCTCAAACATGGCCTACGTCCCCGCCTAGGGTTCTTCCACAACCCTAGGATTCAACCAGCTTTATTGATTCACAAGACTTAGGATCCTAATAGCTCACCGAGAAGCCTCTCTCCTATACAATTGCAATCTAGTCAACTCACGTTCCCTTGGAGTCCTAGACCAATCTAGAAGAGCTCCACCTCTCTCAGATGTCTAGTACAATCCTCTTACACTTCGTGAATCAATCGCCCAGTGTCCACTTCCTGAGTTACAAACTCTCGAGTATAACACTCTCTCGAAATATATCCTATAAGCTAACTGTGTAACTCTCAAATGCTTTGAAACAAAAGATACAACTCTTAACAACTAGTAGAGAGCAAACGAAGAAGACAGATTGACTTGAAGGCTTGAGTGCGAATGAATGATTGTGTTCAACGACTGTGTTTGTCTTCTTCTCTTCATCTCCTTTTTATATTAAATCAAATCAGCGCCTCTTTCAAAGAAGGATCTTCTATTCAACGGATAGAACAAATCATGGAAATCTTCACAATCTTCTATTATGGGAAACTTCGAAGCCATTATCCGCTAGAATTGATCTTTTCGACTTTAAGCTTAAGGTAGGAGATTTCATTCGAAATTCTTGCTGCATTTGTTAGTGCATAATATATATAATAATATCTGGAAATATATATAATAATAACATATAATCACATCTGGAAATAATATGCACATAATACAGGTTTTGTGTTTCATCAGCACAGTTGTAGCTTCAAGACCTTTGACACAAGCTAGGTTTCAAAGTCTTTGAAACCTTTTCCGATTTTCATCAAGGGAGTGGAGTTATCAATCTCCCCCTTGATGAAAGACAAAACCTGTGCATCCTTGTAACTTAGTCAAGCAAATATATCATAAGCAAAATCGGACTAAGTACCTGCATGGGTTAGACGAATGAAGGATCATATAAGTTCAAAACCAATGATAAAAGCATCCAACAAAATAAAGCAAAATAAGGTCTTCCAAGACCCTGGTTCACAGCAATTTCAAAGTCTAAACCATCAGACCATCTCCCCCTTTTTGTCTTTCAACAAAGGGACGAGGATAAAAAATAGTAACCAAAACAATTTCAAAATTTAAACAAAGAGTCGTTCGAATCTTAATGATTAATGCAAGATGTTGATTCGATTTAAAAAATTTCCACAAATAAAAATATAATCGGATAACATGCAATAAAAAGGATTTTCCCGAATAGGTAATAATAAAGTAAAGATATTTAAAATTCCATTTAAAAAATATTTAATCAAATATCTAAAAAGATACCAACCAAATAGATGATCCGTTATATGTGCTTTATTGTTCAGTTCACAACTTTTCACATGAGTCTCAAAGGTCTTGACACTGAGTAGAAATTTTCTTTCGTAAAGGGAAAGCTCCCCCTACGAAAGTGCATCCTTGTTAAGCATTCTGATCTCACATCTAATGAAGATGAACCTGTCATTTTCCAATGGCTTAGTAAAAATGTCAGAACATTGATAATCAGTTGAAATAAAGGATATGGACACATCACCTTTTTCGACATGGTCTCTAATGAAATGATGGCTTACATCAATATGTTTGGTCCTTGAATGCTGAACATGATTCTTTGTGATGGAGATGGCACTTGTATTGTCACACTTAATGGGAATGCCTTTGAGGTTGATGCCAAGATCTTTAATTTGTTGAGCTATCCAAAGGATTTGGGAGCAACATGCTCCAGCTGCTATGTATTCGGCTTCTGCAGTGGATAGAGAAACTGATTTTTGTTTCTTTGAGTGCCAACTAATCAAGGATGCTCCTTAGAATTGGAAACATCCCGACGTGCTCTTCCTATCCACCTTATAGCCTGCAAAGTCTGCATCAGAATACCCAATTAGTGTAAAATCTCTTTGCTTTGGATACCAAAAGCCAAGCTCCTTAGTGCCCTTTAGATATCGAAAGATCCTCTTCACAACCACGAGGTGAGATTCTTTAGGGTCTGCTTGAAACCTAGCACACATGCAAACACTAAATACGATGTCAGGTCTACTAGCGGTAAGATATAATAAAGATCCAATCATCCCTTGATAATCCTTTTGATTGACACTCTTCCCGGTCTTGTCTTGATCTAGAGATAAGGTTGAGCTCATGGGTGTCTTGGCTGCTTTGGATTGATTCATCTTGAACTTCTTCAATAGATCCTTAGTATACTTGCTTTGGTTGACAAAGATTCCTTTCCTAGATTGATGAACTTGTAATCCCAAAAAGAAGTTGAGTTCACCCATTAAGCTCATCTCAAATTCACTGCACATAATGTCAGAAAAGTCCTTGCACAAAGATGTGTTAGTAGCCCCAAACAATATATCATCAACGTATATTTGAATAACCAAAATGTCATTTCCTTTGGTCTTGATAAAAAGAGTCTTGTCGATCAACCCCCTTTTAAAATTTTTTTCTAAAAGATATTTTGACAAGCGCTCATACCAAGCTCTTGGGGCTTGTTTCAAACCATATATTGCTTTGTCTAGTTTGTAAACATGATTAGGAAATTCTGTACTTTCAAAACCTGGGGGTTGGGCCACATAGACTTCTTCCTCTAAGAAACTATTAAGAAAAGCACACTTGACATCCATTTGATATAATTTTATGCCCATAAAAGATGCAAATGCTAATAATATGCGAATGGCTTCAAGCCTAGCTACGGGAGAAAAAGTCTCCTCGTAGTCGATACTTTCCTCTTGATTGTAGCCTTGAGCAACAAGCGTTGCTTTGTTTCTCACGATCTTACCATTCTCATCTAGCTTGTTCCGAAATACCCAACGTGTGCCAATGACTGATTGATGCTTTGGCCTAGGCTTCAAGGTCCAGACTTTATTCCTTTCAAATTCGTTAAGCTCACTTTGCATAGCAATGACCCAGTCTGGCTCTTGAAGGGCCTCATCTACCTTCTTTGGCTCTATAAGAGAAACAAATGCGTGAAAAGCACAAAGATGTTTAAGTTTAGAACGAGTTTGAACACTAGATGTAGGGTCAGAGATGATACCATTCAATGAGTGTGATGAGGAGTATTTGAACTTTCTCTTGCTAGTCTCAGCTCCCTGGTTCGTCACATCAACATGATTGGTTTGTGGTACATCTGACTCCATGGATATGTTGGGCTCAGTTACAGCAGTTTCTAAAGTCTCAACACTTTTGGATTGGTTGCCAAGAGCTTTGGGCTGAGCTTCAAGACCTTGGGCCAATTCTTCAGTGTTAAGAATCTGATCCTGCATGTTCCTCTTCTCTGTATTCTTAGTAGCAATATCATCACCATCCTCATTCTCTGTATGGCTGTTAAGATGTAGATCTGCAATACTTTCACTTAAAGACCCGTCATTACATTCATCAAATATAACATGTATACTTTCCTCAACCATCTTGGTCCTTTTGTTGAAGATTCTATATGCTTTGCTACTTGTGGGGTAGCCAAGAAATATACCTTCATCACTACGTGCATCAAATTTCCTAAGGTTATCTTTTCCATTGTTATGAACAAAACAAGTACAGCCAAAGTGTTTAAAATACGATATAAGTGGTTTGCGACCTTTGAAAAATTCATAAGGAGTTTTCTTTAAGATGGAACGAATAAGACAACGATTCAAAATATAGTTAGCTGTGTTAACAGCTTCAGCCTAATAGGTTTTAGGTAATGCATTTTCTAAAAGCATAGTCATGGCTATGTCCTCTAGGGTGCGGTTCTTTCCTTCCACAACCCCATTTTGTTGAGGTGTCTTATGAACAGAAAAATTATGGGAGATGCCATATTTAGCACAAAACAAATCGAACTGAACTTGATCAAACTCCCTACCATAATCACTTCGAATTGACACTATGAGCTCATTTCTTAAAGTTTGCAACTCCTTACAAAGTTTTAAAAACTCAAATAAGGCCTCTGATTTTTCTTTTAAAATTGCAACCCAAGTATATCTCGAAAAATCATCAACAATAACAAGCATGTACTTTTTACCATTGGGAGATTTGACTCGCATAGGACCACATAAATCCATATGTAAAAGTTCTAGGGGTCTAGAGTACTTACAACCTTTTTGGGTTTGAAAGAGATACGTTTTTGTTTACCTCGTGTGCATGCTTTGCACATATCAATACCTTTGAAGTCCAGAGCTTTGGATCGTCTGTCAAAGCCTATAGATAGGTTAAGCTTCCTTGTGCCACTTGCTCAACATTCACAACATAGATGTTGTTATAACGATAGGCAATTCGAATTACTTTACTTGTATCTTCTCTGCGCACTCAAGTTGCTCATCGTGGGATTCATCTCCTGAGGCCATGAGACAAAGGTTGGCCTTTTCATCATCGGAATCTGAGTCTCCTGAGTCAGAATCACTTCAAGCTGCCACCATGGCATTCTTTTTCCATCTATCACCTTTCTTGAACTGGCTCTTCTTCTTTTGAGGGCAATCTTTCACTAGATGGTTTGTTTCACCACATTCAAAACAAGACAAAGGTTTAGTCTTCTTGTCATATTTGTTGTATTGAGACTTACTTCAAAATTTAGAAGACTCTGATCCATCTTTGTTGTTGAATTGCTTCTTCATCTTGAGGATTCGAGAAAGACCCCTTGTAATGAGATCAAATGGATCATCCTCATCATCATCCTCATCTTCAGAATCAGACACATCTTTGGGCTCATCCTTCTTAGACTTGAGTGCCAAGTTCTTAATGCTTGTTGGGATTTCTCCATCGTCTTCATTGAGAATCATCTAATGTGTGATCAGCTTCCCAAGCAAGTCATCAAGGGGTAGACTGGTGAGATTCTGGGCTTCTTCTATGGCGGTCACTTGTCTTTTGGGAGGCACCTCAATATCTTCCTCACTTTCTCAACATTCTCAAAGGTCTTGCCGAGAGAGTCAAGGTTGTTCGTGATTTCCGTGAACCATGTGAAGATGGCCTTAATAGACTCATCAGGCTTCATTTTGAAGAGTTCATACTTTGGAAGGAAGATGCTGATCTTGGTGTCCTTCACTTGACTGGTTCCTTTGTAGATGACAACCAGCTTGTCCCAAATCTCTTTAGCCGTCATACAAGATGAAATACGATTAAACTCATCAGTATTAAGACCACATTATAGTAAGTTAATAGCCTTGTAGTTCTTGGAGACGAGTTCAAAATCCGCTTGGATGAATTCAGCCCCGGTCTTCCCGACTTTGGTTCCATTTGGTCCGTCTTTCACAAGAATCTTTGGACCATTCTCTATAGTGTTCCAATGTTCCAGATCGGTGGTGTACAGGTTGACCTCCCTTGTGCAAATCCTCCGCTTGCTTCACCAGACATGATAAAAAACTCACAAGATTGTTAGATCTAAAGCAGTGAGTAAGGCTCTGATACCAATTGAAGGTTCGATAATGTATAACAAAGTAATATAAAGATACACTAGAAGGGGGGTTGAATAGAGTATGCCAACTTTTCGCTGATAATCTCAAAACTTTTGAAACTCTTGCAAAACCCTTTGAGATTAGACTTAATTATTTCCTCTGGAAAACCTGAATCACAAAAGAGTTATACAATTCGAAACAAGTTCGGAAATATGGTAAAGCAATAAGTAAAGGACGCAACGAATTGTTATCGAGGTCCGGCTCGAACTTGGCCTACGTCCCCGCCTAGGGTTCTTCCACAACCCTAGGATTCAACCGGCTTTATTGATTCACAAGACTTAGGATCCTAATAGCTCACCGAGAAGCCTCTCTCATATACAATTGCAATCTAGCCAACTCGCGTTCCCTTGGAGTCCTAGACCAATCCAGAAGAGCCCCACCTCTCTCAGCTATCTAGTACAATCCTCTTACACTTCGTGAATCAATCGCCTAGTGTCCATTTCCTGAGTTACAAATTCTCGAGTATAACACTCTCTCGAAATATATCCTATAAGCTCACTGTGTAACTCTCAAATGCTTTGAAACAAAAGATACAACTCTTAACAACTAGTAGAGAGCACACGAAGAAGACAGATTGACTTGAAGGCTTGAGTGCGAATGAATGCTTGTGTTCAACGACTGTGTTTGTCTTCTTCTCTTCATCTCCTTTTTATATTAAATCAAATCGGTGCCTCTTTCAAAGAAGGATCTTATCTTCAACGGCTAAAACAGACCATGGCAATCTTCACAATCTTCTATTATGGGAAACTTCGAAGCCATGGTCCGCCAGAATTGATCTTCTCGACTTTAAGCTTAAGTTAGGAGATTTCATTCGAAATTCTTGCTGCATTTGTGTTTCATCAACACAGCTGTAGCTTCAAGACCTTTGACACAAGCTAGGTTTCAAAGCCTTTGAAACTTTTTCCGATTTTCATCAAGGGAGTGGAGTTATCAGGGAAGAACAGAGATCTAAGGAGAGAGAGAAGAATAGAGATTAAAGGGGAGGAAGAAGAACAACTTACATAGAACAGAAGAACAACAAGGTTGAATGGTCTCCGTCTCTCTGGCTTCCGCTTGAGAGTGAAAGATCAGAAGAGAATAGAGATCAAGATTGAGGACAAGAGCTTGCAAATAGACGGTAAGGCGGAGGAGTCCTGTCAAGTGATGGAAGGAGAGAGACGGCGTCCAGGAGGAGATGAAGAGATGGTGTGAGTGGCCAGCAAGGAGGAGATCTCAGATCTGGAAGGAGGGAGACGGCGGAGAGGCAGAGGTGAAGAGATGATGTGAGTGGTCGGAGAGTAGAAGGAGATCTCATATCTCGAAAGAGGGAGATGGTTTCGAGAAGGAGGTGAAGAGATGGTGTGATTGACCGGCGAGGAGGAGGAGATCTCGGACCTGGAGGGAGAGAGACGTCGGCGAGGAGGAGGAGATCTCAGATCTGGAGGGAGGGAGACGACAGCAAGGAGGAGCACCGAACTAGGAGGATGGTCGCCGGAGAGGAAGCTCGGATCTGGAGAGATGTTCGAAGATGGAGTTGGGGATTTGGGGCCTCGGGTCTGGAGAGAGTAGAACGAGTTAGAGGGGGTGAGGGGAGAGAGAGCTCTAATTTTTTAAGTGTTAATATTACCTCAAACTTTCGAAGCCCGGACTCCAATTTTTATGTAAGTGTTTTAATCCCGCCTTTTTCCCTTGAACGCGCGTTTTGGATTTTTTTTTTAAACTAACAATTTCACATCTGTCCATATATTTGACAATTTGTGTAAACTGTTTTAAACATCACAAAAAAAAAATATTGATGTGATAAATAAATTTTACATCTGTTTATTTTTAGACAGACTTAAAACACATGATGTCTAATTGCAGTATTCTAGTAGTATGCAATCAAGGATGAACTTATGTGGCTCAAACAATGATCTTGATCCTGGCGAGCTATCAAGATCGATTCGAGGGCTATTGGAGGAAGAGCATGTCCTCCTCAAGAGAAAGAAGAAGTCTCCACCATGGAAGAAGGTCCAAAGGTGCAAGCTTGGTCACGTTTTTCGTTCGTTTTGAATCGTTTTACAGCTTTTCGACATCTTAGTAAAAAAGGTTGTTCGGAGTCCATATTTATCGGATTAGTTTGTGCCATGCCTTGTTAGAACGAGGACGAAAAGATCTACAACTTTACTGTTGAAGGGTTTTCCAGAATCAAATTCGAAGTTGGACGAAATTCATCATCTTTGAAGCTGTCACTGTTTGGATGAATTTCTATATACTTATTTAATTATTTTCGGTTTTATTACTTTTATTAAGTTAGATATAATTATTTTATTTAGGAAAATAATGTGGAATAATTATATCTCATCTAGATATAATTCTTGTCCACCAAGTTGTTAGTTTTCTATCCTTAGTTTAGTTTATCTTAGGAAATAATCATCTATCTTTAGGATATTTTATTCATCTTTATCTTTACCTAACAAAACCTCTATTCTTTGCAAGGAAGAATTGGTTAGGGTTTTCTATTTAAACAACATTGTATGCTTTGAATTATTTGGATTGGAAATTATATTGAGAAACCCTTTTTTATGATTAAAAAGGTTCCCCAATTCCCCAATCCAAAAGCCTTCGCTATCCTTATGTTCTTGGTTACTCACACATTCAAGATCCAACCCCGTTCTTACCCAAATACATGTCCAAACACCAAACACCCAATGTTGTAGAACCGTCACCAAATCCAGGAAGTTGTAGCTATTTGCTGTTAATCACGTTGCTGAATTTTCCAAGTCTGGTTCTGTCGCTAAAACAGTCTTGAACTTGTTTAAATTGTTCCAACACGAAGAGAAATCAAGGAGCTTGGCAAGATCGCACGTTTAATTTATGTAATTTGTAAAATAATAATGTGGGAATAATTATATCTCATCTAGATATAATTCTTGTCAGCCAAGTTGTTAAGTTTTATCTTTATTAGGTTTTACCTATCTTAGGATTATTTTATATATCTTTATTTACCCAAAACTCTATATTTGCAAGGTAGAATTGGTCCAAGCATTTTCTATTTAAACAATTGTTTTCCCTTGAATTTGAATTAGATTTGAAATTATATTAAGGAGCCTTTTTAGGATTAAGGTTTCTTCAATTCCCCAATCCAAAAGCTCTAGCAATCACTTATGTTCTTATTGTTCGTTCATACAATCAAGATCCAAAAACAAATGAGAAACCCATCATTAGAAACCGTTGCCGAACCATAATTTTTGTCGCTGAGTCTGTTAGAATCGTCGCCAGCGTCCGGGCATCCCCGTGGCTTCCTTGGCCGCCCCGTGGCTATTCCAGCAGTGCTGCAGTTGCCTTCTTTCCGTCGCTGTTCCTTTGGTTCTTGTTACTTTGTTGCCTTTACCTTCGTTTTATTTTTTTGTTTTCGTTTCTTTCGCAATAGTTCGAAACCTTTCATTGTAATTGATTGCAAACATCGAGAATAGTAAGGATAATTGCAATATCGCAACAAATCTAAGTCAGTGTTCTTGATTCTGAGCCCACAGGCGAAGGATCGGGGATTCCAAACGTATCAAGTGGTACCAGAGCAATAGGTTTCACAAGTTCTTGTCTTTTTTTCTTGATGTTATTAACGATTTGATCCAATGGTTTGCGCTATCTAGGGGGGGGGGGGGCGATTGGGATGATTATCCCGATCCATGGGCTGCACAACAACGAGGCCGACGAGAGTTTCAGAAACGAGCTTTGCAACAACAACAAGCCGTCGAGTGACAACGAGAGGCTCAAAGGCGCCGCCTTTGGCTTCAATGGCATGCGGAGATCGAAGATGAGAGGTGTCAACATCGCCGTCAGATTTGGCTTCTCCAACAAAGAGAGTCTGAAGAGGCACGACGAAGAGAGGAGGAGGAACGACGCCGAAAGGAGGAATAAAGCCAAAATTTGGAGGCTTTGATTGTGGACTACCTAGTTCGCTCCCGTCAAGCATTTGCTCCTTCCAAACCAGCTTTCGACGATGTTGTTGCCTCAAGCAATGAAGAGGTCGTGGGTATTGAGGCCACTGACGCAGCCCAGGATTAGATCAAAATCGTTGCACCGGATTTAGCACAGCACGTCGATTTTATTTCGCAGATTCCCGTTGACTCCGACCTCGGAGTTGAGTCAACTCAGTCTTGTTGCGAAGCTGACTTGGCGAGCTTTCCAACGGTTGATCACACGCTGCAAGAATTTCCTGGGAAGAACTTTGAGTCTGCGCTGCACGTGGACTGCAATGTTGCGCAGGATGATGTGGTCATTGCCAATGACGACGATTAGGACGTTGGGGACACTTCTCTCGAGTTAGAGATTGTACATCATGAGATTGTTCCTAATGTTGAAGATTCTAAAGTTCATAGGGTTATTGAGCTTATTTCTACTGTTCCTTTTGATTGTTCAATAACCGCTATGACAGGTGTTGTTTTTGAGGTTTCAATCCCTCGAGTTCTTCTGGCACCCATCCCACCCACCCCTCCATCCTCATGCATGGAGGTTGATGCTCCTTCCCTTTTTCTCTTCAACGACTCGATTTGAGGATGAATCGAAGATACGAGGGGGAGAATGATGCAAACAAGGATGAGCGTCTGTGGCTCAAACAATGATCTTGATCCTGGCGACGACTCGAGGACGGTTCGATTGCAAATGAAGGAGGATGATGTCATCCTCAAAATGAAGAAAAAGGCTCCACCATAGAAGAAGGTCCAAAGGAGCAAGGTGAGCTAAGGCACACGTTTGGTTCGTCATAATTGTTTGACAGCATTTCGACGTGTCAGTAAAATGGGTCGTTCGGAGTCCATATTTATCGGATTGGATGGTGTCATACCTTGTTGGAACGAGGACGAAAAGATCTACAACTTTGCTGTTGAAGGTTTTTCCAGAATCAACCTCGAAGTTGGCTGAAATTTATCATCTTTGCAGTTGTCACTGTTTGGATGAATTTCCATTTATCTATTTGATTAATTTCGGATTTTTAAATAATATTAGATTTATTTTATGTAATTTGTAAAATAATAATGTGAGAATAAATATATCTCATCTAGATATAATTCTTGTCCACCAAGTTTTTATGTTTTATCTTTATTAGGTTTTATCTATCTTAGGATTATTTTATATATCTTTAGTTAACCAAAACTCTATCTTTGCAAGGTAAAATTGGATCAAGCATTTTCTATTTAAACAATTGTTTTCCCTTGAATTTGAATTAGATTGAAATTTATATTGAGAAACCTTTTTAGGATTAAAATGTTTCTTCAATTCCCCAATCCAAAAGGTCTAGCAATGACTTATGTTCTTATTGTTCATTCATACAATCAAGATCCAAACCCAAATGAGAAACCCATCCTGAGAAACCGTCGCTGAACCAGAGTTTCTGTCGCTGAGTCTGTCAGAATCGCCGCCAGCGGCCGGGCAGCCCCACGGCTTGCTTGGCCTCCCCGCGGCTATTCCAGCAGCGCTGCGGTTGCCTTCTTTCCGTCGCTGTTCCTTTGGTTCTTCTTACTTTGTTGCCTTTGCTTTAGTTTTATTTGTTTGTTTTCGTTTCTTTCGCAATAGTTCGAAACCTTTCATTGTAATTGATTGTAAACATCGAGAATAGTAAGGATAATTGCAATATCGCGACAAATCTAAGTTGGTGTTCTTGATTCTGAGCCCATAGGCGAAAGATCGGGGATTCCAAACGTATCAAGTGGTACCAGAGGCGTAGGTTTCGCAAGTTCTTATCTTTTTCTCTTGATGTTATTAAAGATTTGATTCAATGGTTTGCGCTATCTGGGGGGGGGCGATTGGGATGATGATCCCGATCCATGAGCTGCACAACAACGACATCGACAAGAGTTGCAGAAACGAGCTTTGCAACAACAACAAGCCGTCGAGCGACAATGAGAGGCTCAAACGCGTCGCCTTTGGCTTCAACGGCATGTGCAGATAGAAGATGAGAGGTGTCGACATCGCCGTCAGATTTGGCTTCTCTTACAAAGAGAGTCTGAAGAGGCACGGCGACGAGATGAGGAGGAATAAAGCCGAAATTTGGAGGCTTTGATTGCGGACTACCTAGTTCGCTCCCGTCAAGCATTTGCTCCTCCTTCCAAACCGGCTTCCGACAATGTTGTTGCCTCAAGCAATGAAGAGTTCGTGGGTATTGAGGCCACTGAAGCAGCCCACGATGAGATCAAAATCGTTGCACCGGATTTAGCACAACGCGTCGATTTTGTTTCGCAGATTCCCGTTGACTCCGACCTCAGAATTGAGTCAACTCAGTCTTGTTGTGAAGCTGACTTGACGAGCGTTCCAACGGTGGGTCACACGCTGCAAGAATTTCTTAGGAAGACCTTTTAATCTGCGCTGCACGTGGACTGCAGTGCTGCGCAGGATAATGTGGTCATTGCCAATGACGACGATGAGGACGTTCGTGACACTTCTCTTGAGTTAGCGATTGTACCTCGTGAGATTGTTACTAATGTTGAAGATTCTGAAGTTCATAGGGTTATTGAGCCTATTTCTATTGTTCCTTTTGATTGTACAATAACCGCTATGACAGGTGTTGTTTTTGAGGTTTCAATCCCTCGAGTTCTTCTGGAACCCATCCCACCCACCCCTCCATCCTCATGCATGGAAGTTGATGCTCCTTCCCCTTTTCTCTTCAATGACTCGATTCGAGGACGAATCGAAGATAAGAGGGGGAGAATGATGCAATCAAGGATGAGAGTCTGTGGCTCAAACAATGATCTTGATCCTGGCGACGACTCGAGGACGGTTCGATTGCAAATGAAGGTGCATGATGTCATCCTCAAAAGGAAGAAAAAGGCTCCACCATGGAAGAAGGTCCAAAGGAGCAAGGTGAGCTATGGCACACGTTTGGTTCGTCATAATTGTTTGACAGCATTTCGACGTGTCAGTAAAATGGGTCGTTCGGAGTCCATATTTATCGTTACCTTGTTGGAACGAGGACGAAATGATCTACAACTTTGCTGTTGAAGGTTTTTCCAGAATCAACCTCGAAGTTGGCTGAAATTTATCATGTTTGCAGCTGTCACTGTTTGGATGAATTTCCATTTATCTATTGAATTAATTTCGGATTTTTAAATAATATTGGATTTAGGGTTCGTATGGGACGGGGTTAATAAACTGACTAAAATTATAAACAGGGTAAAAATTTATAAACTGTTGGTAAAAGTGGAGTTTATTTGGTTTTTATTAGGGGTATTGTGGTACTTTCAAACCAAATAAGATACAAGAGAAGGGGTAAAATAGTAATTATGGAATATAAACCTCAAAATAAGCTTCAATCTGCAGCTTATTTATAAACTCTTTTTTTAACTCACTAAAGCTTATTTGTTGTTCCCATACACCGTTTAAACCCGTTTATATTTTAACAGCTAATAATTTCACACTTTTTAACTTGTTTATATGGCAACCATACACACCCTTGTTTTATATAATTTGTAAAATAATAATGTGAGAATAATTATATCTCATCTAGATATGATTCTTGTTCACCAAGTTGTTATGTTTTATCTTTATTAGGTTTTATCTATCTTAGGATTATTTTATATATCTTTAGTTAACCAAAACTCTATCTTTGCAAGGTAGAATTGGATCAAGCATTTTCTATTTAAACAATTGTTTTCCTTTGAATTTAAATTAGATTGAAAATTATATTGAGGAACCTTTTTAGGATTAAAAGGTTTCTTCAATTCCCCAATCCAAAAGGTCTAACAATCACTTATATTCTTATTGTTCATTCATACAATCAAGATTCAAACACAAATGGGAAACCCATCCTGAGAAACCATCGCTGAACCAGAGTTTCTGTCAATGAGTCTGTCAGAACCGTCGCCAGCGTCCGGGCCGCCCCGCGGCTATTCCAACAGCGCTGCGGGTGCCTTCTTTCCGTCGATGTTCCTTTGGTTCTTGTTACTTTGTTGCCTTTGCTTTAGTTTTATTTGTTTGTTTTCGTTTCTTTCGCAATAGTTCGAATCCTTTCATTGTAATTGATTGTAAAAATCGAGAATAGTAAGGATAATTGCAATATCGAGACAAATCTAAGTCGGTGTTCTTGATTCTGAGCCCACAGGCGGAACATCGGGGATTCCAAACGTATCAAGTGGTACCAGAGCCGTAGGTTTCGCAAGTTCTTGTCTTTTTCTCTTGATGTTATTAACGATTTGATTCAATGGTTTGCGCTATCTGGGGGGCGATTAGGATGATGATCCTGATCCATGGGCTGCAGAACAACGACGCCGACGAGAGTTGCAGAAACGAGCTTTGCAACAAAAACAAGCCGTCGAGCGACAACGAGAGGCTCAAACGCGCCGCCTTTGGCTTCAACGGCATGTAGAGATAGAAGATGAGAGGTGTCGACATCGCCGTCAGATTTGGCTTCTCTTACAAAGAGAGTCTGAAGAGGCACGACGACGAGAGGAGGAGGAATAAAGCCGGAATTTGGAGGCTTTGATTGCAGACTACCTAGTTCGCTGCCGTCAAGCATTTGCTCCTCCTTCCAAACTGGCTTCCGACGATGTTGTTGCCTCAAGCAATGAAGTGGTCGTGGGTATTGAGTCCACTGACGCAGCCCAGGATGAGATCAAAATCGTTGCACCGGATTTAGCACAGCGCGTCAATTTTGTTTCGCAGATTCCAGTTGACTCCGACCTTGGAATTGAGTCAACTCAGTCTTGTTGTGAAGCTGACTTGACGAGCTTTCCAACAGTGGGTCACACGCTGCAAGAATTTCTTAGGAAGACCTTTTAATCTGCGCTGCACGTGGACTACAGTGCTGCGCAAGATGATGTGGTCATTGCCAATGACGACGATGAGGACTTTCGTGACACTTCTCTCGAGTTAGCGACTGTACCTCGTGAGATTGTTACTAATGTTGAAGATTATGAAGTTCATAGGGTTATTGAGCCTATTTCTATTGTTCCTTTTGATTGTTCAATAACCGCTATGTCAGGTGTTGTTTTTGAGGTTTCAATCCCTCGAGTTCTTCTGGCACCCATCCCACCCACTCTTGTAAGGAGGAATCGAGTATGAAATATAATGAAATAGATCAAACCAGACTCAGGCCTCAGCAAATAAATACAAGACTCCTCCAATGCAGTAAGAGAAAGTCAGGATCGAATCCACGAGGAAGCACGTCAGCAGTTCTTAGATAGCTGTAAATTCTCACAACAGCAGAGCAGACCAGACAGAATCGCAGAAACAGCAAGAAAGAAACAAATAACCCGGCAAGGGCAACTAAAACAAAAGCAAAGAACAAAGAAAAACAAAAAGCAAAACGAAAAGCAAAGCAGAAAGTAAATCGAGGACACAGAAGCTACTCGAAGTCGAGTAACCGTCCTCTTGGTCGACTAAGGTGGTCGACAACAGAAACTCAGAAACTGAAAACAAACAACTCGACAAAGACAGAAGCAAATCAACTCGACCTAGATGAAGCCCTACTCGATCTCGACCACAGCTTACTCGAGATCGACAAGCACTAGTCTATGTCGACAAGACAGGCAGAAAACTGTAAATTGTAGATTTTCGACAGAATTCAGAAATTTGACAGAAATTAACTCAATATATTAAAAGACCTCCAAGGCCAGGGTTTCAACACCGCAACGATAACCATGCAAAACAACACATAAAGGCATAAAAGATCATGCTTTCCATCAAATAACTTTCGTCATTAACAAATAGGCATATAGAGGCTTTCGCATAAACCCTAATTGTTACTAACCCTTTTTCACATAATTAATCCAAGTTGCATTAAGATCACTTTCGCTTCAATAACACAAACAAGGATCACCTTCAACTCTCGCAAAAGAATCATGCTCATAGGGATAGAAGATGAATCGCACAAAAAGATCTGACCTTTATCGCATTATCTCGCATGGCCGCCGTCGGGCTCACCCCAGCCCCAGAAGTGGGTGGACTACTCACGCCTCATCGCAATCGCAGACATTGATTGATGAAAAGAAACTGAATTGCATAAACTAAATTCAAAGCCTTTACAATCTTGGCAATCAACTTTCGCTGTAAGCAAAAACCTTAAAAACCTTAAACTCCTAAACTGTATCTCTGAATGGAACTAACTACTTCTCTCTCCAAATTGGATGAATAAAACTGAGCCCCTAGGGCCTTATTTATAGCCTTCATTCCCTAGCTATTCTAGGAAAGAAGATATCTATCTCTATCTAAAATTATATCTAAAATACTTAAAGATAAATAAATGTTTTAAGGAAATAAATCCATAAATGTTTTGAGTCATCGACTAGGTCTCTTCGGGTTGCTCTCCTCGGCACGCTCGGACATGGCTCAAGGTCTTCGTCGATCTCGGGCAGGTTTTCTTCTCGACTCCGGGTGTGACACTTGATCTTCGTCGATCTCGACTAGGCTAAGTCGAGATCGAGTTGGCTCCTAGAGCTGGGTTGGCTGGTTCTCTCGATCAGGTTGTGCTCGACCAAGCGGTGCTCGGACATGGCTTGTCGAGATCGACCAGGCCTACTCGAGATCGAGTAGCCTGGGTTCCTGGCTTGATCTGTACTATCTTAGCCCAAATGTATGAAATGTATACAGAAATCGATGTAAAAGTTGCTGTAAAACATGGTAGATTCAGCTCACAACAAACACCCCATACTTAAGCTTGCTTGTCCTCAAGCAATACTTTTATTTGTCATTCAGGGGAAGAAATTAAAACTCTCAACATCTTAGATTCATTCTTATATGTCCCTGCAATCAATTACCATCCTCGAAAAGGTACTAGTGTCACAGATTCATGCATGTGCAAATATGTAAAAGCAACATCTACTCACAAAAGGAGGGTTATGCAAAAACATTCATAAGTGACAAAGCATTTGATAATCAAGAAGACTTTAATTTAAGCTCATGAAGGAGTAGATTGGTAAAAGGCTAAAAGGTGGGCAATTTTTGGCAATGTGGTGCTTTTGATCCGGGGGAATGGAGTACTTTCGAACTTTGAGTTTCATACCGCATTCTTTCTTCATTTGATTCATCACCTTTCATATTGCTTTTCTCAATAATAATGCTTTTACCTCTCTAACCTCAGCACTGCCTTCTCGCGAGTCGCAAACATGGGTGTCAGAATGGCCCCGGATACTTAGTGCGTCGGACTCCTCACAATGTGTCCCATCTCTCCAAACTATTATCTCAGAGAGCAGGGTCAATCTACCTTTATCTTCTGAGGTGATTGGATTTTCTTTCACTCATTAAATTTTCCATATATTTCAAACACTTTCCTTCCAAACTCCAATTATGATAACAATACAAACAACCATATAACAATGTCCATAATGTAACATCATTCTCAACATAATCCCCGGATAAGGTAAAGAATGGCAATTATTTAGATCATGTGGAGCAATATATGAAATAAGGCATGTTATGGCTTTTGTGTAATGCATAAGCATAGGTATGGCTAGGATTATAAACATATGAGCATTTATATGGAAATATAAAGTCCTCCATCATCTTATCATGCAACATGTCAAAAGCAACTTCAAATTTTACCTACTTTCATGGTTTTCATCAAAATATGCACTTCATTGTGACTTCCCTTAACTAGGCAATTTCATGCTATATCTCTAATGAATCCAATTTTGCATCGTCGAGTTCAATATAAAGATTCCATGACATTATTTCAAAAAATTTCAATGGGGGTCATTTTTCTCAAATTTTTGGAAAACATGCATATAAGTACATAAATCAATAATGCATTCCAAAATAGCCATGTAGCAATTCAAAGAAATAATGCACAAATAATGTCAAATATGATCATATTTGAATGAAGTAAGCCTTCCCCCACCCCATACTTAAACATTACAGTGTCCTCACTGTATATAAAACAATGTATACGGTAAAGAAAGAAACTCACAAGACATGAGTGCAGAGCCGCAAAATTTCGAATGGAGCACCTCTTAGTCCGAGTATTAATGTAGCTTGGTTCTATCCATTGACCTGAAAAGTAGAAGACATATACCCACAATAGCAAAACTAAAAAGTGTTCAAAACCAAAAAACAAAACAAAGTCTCAAATGTCCTAAAAAGTTTATGTACATGCTCTAGATTTTATAGTCGCTAGGCCGACTTTCCATTTATGCTCAAGGTGGCATCTGCAGAGCCCATGTAGCTTGGGCCTCAAATAAGACTCCATTCTTGTCCATCAGCTGTAATCCTCCAGAATGGATCTTGTTCACCACGAACGGTCCCATCCGCTTCTTGTTGAATTTGTTGGGAAACCAATGATCCTTTGATTTAGAGACATAGAGTTTGTCTCCAACTTCATACTCCTTAGGCTCATCATTGGAAATCCTGCACAATCGCACATACCAAGGCAGACCTCTCCCATGTATAGATAAATCTTTAATGGAAATAGGAGAAGAAAGATCCATACCTTGGCTTACCTTCGCAGAGACGGAATCGGGGACAACGGTATCTGGTCGATCTCGACTAGGGTTAGTCGACCTTGACAAGTCTGCTGGTCCTGGTGGTGGTCTGCTCGAAGATTCAGAAGTCGACGAAGACCGGGTCTGGTCGATCTCGACGAGCGTGGTCGACCTCGACAAGGGCTCTGGTCCTGGTGTCTGCAGCGTCGAGGAAGGTGCCGTCGAGGAAGACGTGGTCTTGTCGACCTCGAGTAGGCTGGTCGACCTCGACGAGACTTCTTCTCCTGGTGGCTTGCTCGTCGAGGAAGGTGGTGCTGGGCTCTCCGAGTGGTGGTCGATCTCGACAAGGGTGGTCGAGATCGACAAGGGCTTTCCTGGCTTTGGTGGTGCGCTCGAGGAAGCAGGGACTGGTGGCTTCGAGTCGTGGTCGACCTCGACGAGGCTTGTCGAGATCGACGAGCCTGGTTTCTCTGATCCGCTGCTCGACGATGCTCGCTCTGGTGGAGTCTCCTTGGTCTGGTCGAGATCGACTAGGGTTCTACTCGATGTCGAGGAGCCTTGGTCGATCTTGACCCCATACTTACCTCCTGTCAAGGCATCTGAGAAATAATTAATCCACAACGACTTA
Source organism: Persicaria tinctoria (assembly GCA_037127255.1). Lineage (NCBI taxonomy): Eukaryota > Viridiplantae > Streptophyta > Magnoliopsida > Caryophyllales > Polygonaceae > Persicaria > Persicaria tinctoria. The sequence goes on along the minus strand of JBANSL010000008.1, from coordinate 62,186,909 downwards.
CCTTGCTCTGTGTCGATTGGATTTTCCGTGTTCTCCTTAAGGATTGCCATGATCTCCTCCACCTGGGCCTCCATGTCCCTCTTTTCTATCTCCTCAGGGGTCATATTTCTGACCTTGGGTTCCCCATAGGTGATGTAGCCAGCTGAGATAGATTTGACCTCTTCCATTGGACCTGTATGCCTTTCAGTCTTATTAAAGGAATACTCAATTACCTCATCGCTGATGTTGAAGGTGAGCACTCCTTTCCTTACGCTTATATTGGCATCCACCGTCGCCAGGAATGGTCTTCCTAAGATAATTGGACAAGCAGGATCTTCTTGCATATCAACAACTAGAAAATCAGCAGGGACGAAGAATTTACCTACCTGTACTGGGACGTTGTCCACCATGCCTGTTGGAATGACCACTGTGTTGTTGGCCATGTAAAGTCTAGCATCCACAGGCTCCAGGGCACCTATCTTAATCTTGGACCAAATTGTTAAAGGCATAATACTCACACTAGCTCCAAGATCACATAGGGCATTAATTTTGTATGGACCAAATCCAATAGTTATAGCAAACTTACCTGGATCCGGCCTCTTCTCCAATATGTCCAGATGGCTGCACTCCTCTGTGATTTCCGCCATTGACCGCTTTTTGCTCAGAATCTCCTTCAGGAACTTGACATAGGACGGCATTTCATTGAGAGCTTCTGTGAAGGGGATGGTGACGTTGAGCTTTTGAAGCATCTTGATGAAACGCTGAAACTTTTTCTCCGCTGGATCCTTTGGAGATTTTGTGGGGAAAGACGGCTTCTTTTTCTGCGTCGGAGCCAGAACAGACGTCGGAGGTGCTGCAGATTTCTCGACCAGGGGCTCGTCGACATCGACAAGGCCTTTGTCGACCTCGACCAAGTTGGGTGCAGTTGAGTTGCTGTTCGGCGCAGAGGAAGATTTCTGAAGATTCTTGTCGAGGTCGAGTAAGCTTTCCTCGAGATCGACTGGGATCTGGTCGAGATCGACTAGAGATTTGTCGACCTCGACTTGTTGTTCCTCGCTGTCTTGCTGCTTTCCGACCTCTGGCTCTTGTAGTTGATGGCCGCTTCTGAGTTTTACAGCGACGATGTGTCCAGTCTTTCCCTTAGGATTTGGTTCTGAAGATCCAGGGAGTGCGCCTGACTGTTTGGGGATTCCTGCGGCTAGCTGACCAATCTGTGTATCAACTGTTTTCCGCCATATATCAATTTCCCCAAGCCTAGAGTTGACACCTTGCATCTGAGTATAGACGGAGTTGAAGGACTGCCTTGTTTCTGAGTGGTTCCTCCGTATTTCCTCCAGGACTATCTGTATATCATCCTTTTTCTGTTCCCTTTCTGGATGTCCTGGAGCTCTGTAGGGCGGGGGGTTCCTAGGGACTCCTTGGTTCCATTGTGGTTGCTGAAACCTTTGGTCCCCCATGTAGCGATTGGGACCCCCTGCGTAAGCTGCATCCTCATGGTGCTCTGCCAGCCTGACTTGCTCTGTGTGTGGGCACTCAGGAGTGGTGTGCCTTTGCGATCCGCATTCTATGCAGGCCTGGTTGACAGAGAGATATTTGACTTGCTTGATGAGGTTCCTGTTCTGATCTCTGTAGTATTGCTCCCTGACATCTGGATCAATCTCCTTTGATGGCTCATAGAGGGGCATGGATGGTGCTGGCCTGGCGTATGGGTTCTCTTCATAAGTTGCAGTAGACCCATACTTGTTGTCGTAAGTAGTAAGCTTCTCCAGCACTCCCCATGCGTCACTTGGCGGCATTGTCAGATACTCATAGCGAGTATAATTGTTGATTCTGTCCTTAGTGACTTGATCAAGAGAGTTGAAGAAGATCTCCTGAATGATGTAGGGTGGCTGTCCATGAGTAGGGCAAGATCGTAGCAGTTCCTTGTAGCGCTCCCATGCCCTTGCCAGCGGATCCCCTTTCTGCTGTTTAAAGGCGGTGATTTTCTGGCGGAGATGTGCTGTTTTGGCAGGTGGGAAGAATTTGTTCAGAAACTCTTGCTCTACTTGGGCCTAGGTTGTGAGTGATTTTGCCTTCAGCCCTTCCAGCCATTTCAGTGCAGGTCCAGCGAGCGACAAACGGAAAGCTTTCATCTTGACATATTCCAGAGTTGTACCTTCTGCAAGAGTACGGCACATATCATGAAAATTAGTAATATGTTCAAGAGGGCACTCATTAAATCTGCCGTAAAAGGCATTATTTTTAAGCTCTATAAGAAACTGAGTGCGAATTTTAAAAGAGTTTTCAGGGATTAGAATCGCCGATTCAGGCACGACGAGAGTTGGGTGCATGTAGTCCTTTGCCGTGGTTGGATACTGGGCAAGCTCAGCCTGTGCTTGTTCCCTTGCTGCTCTCTCAGCGGCGATAGCAGCATCTTTAGCGTTGATAGCAGCATCCCTTGCGGCTAGTTCCCTGGTAAGCCTAGCGATCAGCTGTTCCTGTGTCTCCGCAGCTGCCATGGCTCTTTGTAGTTTAGCTCGGATGTGGAATAGGCGTTCCGGTTCGTCTAAGGCGTCAAACTCAGGTGTTTGACCAGAACGACGGATACACTTGCAAACTAACTCAAAGAAACAGTGCGAACTGACTACCTAAGGCGCGATTGATTGCTTCCCCGGCAACGGCGCCAATTATGTTGTAAGGAGGAATCGAGTATGAAATATAATTAAATAGATCAAACCAGACTCAGGCCTCAACAAATAAATACAAGACTCCTCCAATGCAGTAAGAGAAAGTCAGGATCGAATCCACGAGGAAGCACGTCAGCAGTTCTTAGATAGCTGTAAATTCTCACAACAGCAGAGCAGACCAGACAGAATCGCAGAAACAGCAAGAAAGAAACAAATAACCCGGCAAGGGCAACTAAAACAAAAGCAAAGAACAAAGCAAAACAAAAAGCAAAACGAAAAGCAAAGCAGAAAGTAAATCGAGGACACAGAAGCTACTCGAAGTCGAGTAACTGTCCTCTAGGTCGACTAAGGTGGTCGACAACAGAAACTCAAAAACTGAAAACAAACAACTCGACAAAGACAGAAGCAAATCAACTCGACCTAGATGAAGCCCTACTCGATCTCGACCACAGCTTACTCGAGATCGACAAGCACTAGTCTATGTCGACAAGACAGGCAGAAAACTGTAAATTGTAGATTTTCGACAGAATTCAGAAATTTGACAGAAATTAACTCAATATATTAAAAGACCTCCAAGGCCAGGGTTTCAACACCGCAACGATAACCATGCAAAACAACACATAAAGGCATAAAAGATCATGCTTTCCATCAAATAACTTTCGTCATTAACAAATAGGCATATAGAGGCTTTCGCATAAACCCTAATTGTTACTAACCCTTTTTCACATAATTAATCCAAGTGGCATTAAGATCACTTTCGCTTCAATAACACAAACAAGGATCACCTTCAACTCTCGCAAAAGAATCATGCTCATAGGGATAGAAGATGAATCGCACAAAAAGATCTGACCTTTATCGCATTATCTCGCATGGCCGCCGTCGGGCTCACCCCAGCCCCAGAAGTGGGTGGACTACTCACGCCTCATCGCAATCGCAGACATTGATTGATGAAAAGAAACTGAATTGCATAAACTAAATTCAAAGCCTTTACAATCTTGGCAATCAACTTTCGCTGTAAGCAAAAACCTTAAAAACCTTAAACTCCTAAACTGTATCTCTGAATGGAACTAACTACTTCTCTCTCCAAATTGGATGAATAAAACTGAGCCCCTAGGGCCTTATTTATAGCCTTCATTCCCTAGCTATTCTAGAAAAGAAGATATCTATCTCTATCTAAAATTATATCTAAAATACTTAAAGATAAATAAATGTTTTAAGGAAATAAATCCATAAGGAAAGGATAAAACTAATTATGGTATGTCTTCATGATGTGATAGATCTTGTCTCCTTGGATAGAACTTGATGAAATCGGATAGAATCTTCCGCCTTCGTGCCCAAGCAAAGCCAATTCTACTCGGACAGGCCACGTCGAGAAGCTTCTGGACACGTCTTCTACTCGACCTCGACAAGTCTTCCTCGACCTCGACAAGGATTCGTCGTCGACTGGACTTGGCTGGCTTCTCTGCTCGATGTGGCTCGGTCTTGGGCTCCTGGGCTCGTCGACTTCGAGTAACCCTTTGTCAATGTCGAGTAGGGTTGAGTCATCGACTAGGTCTCTTCGGGTTGCTCTCCTCGGCACGCTCGGACATGGCTCAAGGTCTTCGTCGATCTCGGGCAACTTTTCTTCTCGACTCCGGGTGTGACACTTGATCTTCGTCGATCTCGACTAGGCTAAGTCGAGATCGAGTTGGCTCCCAGAGCTGGGTTGGCTGGTTCTCTCGATCAGGCTGTGCTCGACCAAGCGGTGCTCGGACATGGCTTGTCGAGATCGACCAGGCCTACTCGAGATCGAGTAGCCTGGGTTCCTGGCTTGATTTGACTGGTTCTGCTGCTCCTTTGACCTTGGACTTCTGTAGTGGTTTTCCGAGCTTTTCTGACCTTCTGTAGAATTGCTGTAAAATGCCTAGATTTCTGCGAATTAAACAGAAACTGGTGTCGATTCCATAATTTGGCAAATAAACATAAACTACATAGATTTTGTACTATCTTAGCCCAAATGTATGAAATGTATACAGAAATCGATATAAAAGTTGCTGTAAAACATGGCAGATTCAGCTCACAACACCCACCCCTCCATCCTCATGCATGGAAGTTGATGCTCCTTCCCCTTTTCTCTTCAATGACTCGATTCGAGGACGAATCGAAGATAAGAGGGGGAGAATGATGCAATCAAGGATGAGCGTATGTGGCTCAAACAATGATCTTGATCCTGGCGACAACTTGAGGACGGTTCGATTGCAAATGAAGGAGCATGATGTCATCCTCAAAAGGAAGAAAAGGGCCCCACCATGGAAGAAGGTCCAAAGGAGCAAGGTGAGCTATGGCACACGTTTGGTTCATCATAATTGTTTGACAGCATTTCGACGTGTCAGTAAAATGGGTCGTTCGGAGTCCATATTTTTCGACGTGTCCGGGCCGCCCCGCGGCTTCCTTGGCCGCCCCGCGGCTATTCCAACAGCGCTGCAGTTGCCTTCTTTCCGTCAATGTTCCTTTGGTTCTTGTTACTTTGTTGCCTTTGCTTTAGTTTTATTTGTTTGTTTTCGTTTCTTTCGCAGTAGTTCGAATCCTTTCATTGTAATTGATTGTAAACATCGAGAATAGTAACGATAATTGTAATATTGCGAAAAATCTAAGTTGGTGTTCTTGATTCTGAGCCCACAGGCGAAAGATTGGGGATTCCAAACGAATCAAGTGGTACCAGAGCCGTAGGTTTCGCAAGTTTTTGTCTTTTTCTCTTGATGTTATTAACGATTTGATTCAATGGTTTGCGCTATCTGGGGAGGCGATTGGGATGATGATCTCGATCCATGGGTTGCACACAACAACGACGCCGACCAGAGTTGCAGAAACGAGCTTTGCAACAACAACAAGCCGTCGAGCGACAACGAGAGGCTCAAAGGCGCCGCCTTTGGCTTCAACGGCATGCGGAGATCGAAGATGAGAGGTGTCGACATCGCCGTCAGATTTGGCTTCTCCAACAAAGAGAGTCTGATGAGGCATGGCGACGAGAGGAGGAGGAACGACGCCGAAAGGAGGAATAAAGCCGAAATTTGGAGGCTTTGATTGCGGACTACCTAGTTCGCTCCCGTCAAGCATTTTCTCCTCCTTCCAAACCAGCTTCCGACGATGTTGTTGCCTCAAGCAATGAAGAGGTCGTGGTAATTGAGGCCACTGACGCAGCCCAGGGTGAGATCAAAATCGTTGCACCGGATTTAGCACAGCGCGTCGATTTTGTTTCGCAGATTCCCGTTGACTCTGACCTCGGAATTGAGTCAACTCATTCTTGTTACGAAGCTGACTTGACGAGCTTTCCAACTGTGGGTCACACACTACAAGAATTTCTTGGGAAGGCCTTCGAATCTGCGCTGCACGTGGACTGCAGTGCTGCGCAGGATTATGTGATCATTGCCAACAACGACGATGAGGACGTTGGGGACACTTATCTCGAGTTAGCGAATGTACCTCGTGAGATTGTTCCTAATGTTGAAGATTCTGAAGTTCATAGGGTTATTGAGCCTATTTCTATTGTTCATTTTGATTGTTCAATAACCGTTATGACAGGTGTTGTTTTTGAGGTTTCAATCCCTCGAGTTCTTCTGGCACCCATCCCACCCACCCCTCCATCCTCATGCATGGAGGTTGATGCTCCTTCCCCTTTTCTCTTCAACGACTCGATTCGAGGACGAATCGAAGAAATCAAGGATGAGCGTTTGTGGCTCAAACAATTATCTTGATCCCGGCGACGACTCGAGGACGGTTCGATTGCAAATGAAGGAGCATGATGTCATCCTCAAAAGGAAAAAAAATGCTCCAACATGGAAGAAGGTCCAAAGGAGCATGGTGAGCTAAGGCACACGTTTTGTTCGTCATAATTGTTTGGCAGCATTTCGACGTGTCAGTAAAATGGGACGTTCGGAGTCCATATTTATTGGATTGGATGGTGGCATACCTTGTTAGAACGAGGACGAAAAGATCTACAACTTTACTGTTGAAGTTTTTTCCAGAATCAACCTCGAAGTTTGCTGAAATTTATCCTCTTTGCACCTGTCACTATTTGGAGGAATTTCCATTTATCTATTTGATTATTTTCATATTTTTTAAAATAATATTATATTTATTTTATGTAATTTGTAAAATAATAATGTGAGAATAATTATATCTCATCTAGATATAATTTTTGTCCACCAAGTTGTTATGTTTTATCTTTACTAGGTTTTATCTATCTTAGGATTATTTTATATATCTTTAGTTAACCAAAACTCTATCTTTGCAAGGTAGAATTGGTTCAAGCATTTTCTATTTAAACAATTGTTTTCCCTTGAATTTGAATTAGATTGAAAATTATATTGAGGAAACTTTTTAGGATTAAAAGGTTTCTTCAATTCCCCAATCCAAAAGCTCTAGCAATCCTTTATGTTCTTATTGTTCATTCATACAATCAAGATCCAAACACAAATGAGAAATCCATCATGAGAAACCGTCGCTGAACCAGAGTTTCTGTCGATGAGTTTGTCAGAATCGTCGCCAGCGTCCAGCCGCCCCGCGGCTTCCTTGGCCTCCCCGCGGCTATTCCAGCAGCGCTGCGGTTGCCTTCTTTCCGTCGCTGTTCCTTTGGTTCTTGTTACTTTGTTGCCTTTGCCTTAGTTTTATTTGTTTGTTTTCGTTTCTTTCGCAATAGTTCGAGACCTTTGATTGTAAACATCGAGAATATCATGGATAATTGAAAGATCGGGACAAATCTAAGTTGGTGTTCTTGATTCTGAGCCCATAGGTGAAGGATCGGGGATTACAAACGTATCAAGGATAATTGCTGAATTTTTCGAAGTGTTTTGCCGTAGCTGTTTTTGCCTTTGTCTTTTGTTTTGGTTTGTTACTTTTTTCTGCCAATAGTCAGAATCTTTATTGTAACTGATTGTAAACATCGAGAATAGCAAGGATAATTGCAAGATCGGGCCATCAATAAGTCGTTATTCTTGATTCTGAGCCAACAGGCGAAGGATCGGGAATTGCAAATGCATTAATTGGTATATAGAATTGAGGAAACCTTTTGCCTAAAAGGTTCCTTGATTATCAAACCCAAAATCTCAAGTCTTTCATCTTACATTCTTAATTTCATGTTCTCAATCCTCCCGTAAATCTTCGATCGATCATCGAAGAAGTCTTGGGGCGTCACATTGCGTGAGGCCTTTGGAATCAAAAGTCAACGGAGTAGTGTTGTCCTACTTGCTTGTGGAATTGAATCCCGCCGCTACCGATTCAATCATTTGCAAGGTGGATTATGTAAGTCTAAGCAAGTGAGGGTTAGTTAATTAGCAAGGTTAATTAATTAATTCAAGTGCGGCGGAGGTAGCATGAGCATCACTTAGAGGCGACAACCATTGGCTTTGCAAGTTAACCCAAACGCAATAAATTCGGCATCAATTCAAAGAGAAACCAATGAGCTAAGCAAGACCGATGCTTTTCTTTTAGCAATTGGCCGACCTAACCGATTGCTATACATCAATTGGTAATCAGAGACAGGTTATGCTACGCTCTTTGTTTCTTTGAGTTGATGTTGCTAATGTTTTGATTTGTTGGCTTGGGAAATTTGAGGCGACTGGGATGATAATCCCGATCCATTAGATGAATTTTTTGCTTTGGAACGTGCTAAACAACAACGACACCAACAAGAGTTACGTCGGAGAGCTTGGCTACAAAAACAAACTCTAGAGCGTCAACGCGAAGCCAAAAGACGCAAACTTTGGCTTCAACGTCAAGAGGAAGAACAACGACGTACTAGGGAACAACTTCAACTAGAACGTCAATGAGAGTACAAGCGAAATTGGCCGCGACAATATAAAGAGAAGAAATTTCGAAGTAGGAGATCTGACATTGTCGATTGGGATGTTTGGTATGCATCGTATCAGCATCGCCAAAGAGAAGAAGAGGATCGCCAAAGATGGGAGAAGGAAGCTCGACAAAAGGTTTCGGAGGTTGTGGACAAATTCGTTGCCTAGAATACAACATAGCGTGACGATTTTGTTTCGCAGATTCCCGTTGACTCCGACTTTGGAATTAAGTCAACTCAGTCTTGTTGCGAAGCTGACTCGACGAGCTTTCCAACGGTGGGTCACGTGCTGCAGGACTCCTCTAGTAAGGCATCCGAAACTGCTCTGCAAGGGGACTGTAGTTATACACATGATGTTTTGGTTAATTCTGACGACAACAATGAGGACATTGAGGACACTTCTCTCGAGTTAGCTATTGTACCTCTTGAGAATGTTCTTAATGTTAAGGATTCTGAAGTTCATGGGATTATTGAGCCTATTGATATTGTTCCTTTTGATTGTTCAATAACCGCTATGACAGGTGTTGTTTTTGAGGTTCCTATACCTCGAATTCTTCTGGAACCCATCTCACCCACCCCTCCATCCTCATGTATGAAGATAATAGGGGGAGAATGATGCAATCAAGGATGAGCTTATGTGGCTCAAACAATGATCTTGATCCTGGCGAGCTATTAAGATCGATTCGAGGGCTATTGGAGGAAGAGCATGTCCTCCTTAAGAGAAAGAAGAAGTCTCCACCATGGAAGAAGGTCCAAAGGTGCAAGCTTGGTCACATTTTTCGTTTGTTCAGAATCGTTTGATAGCTTTTTGACGTCTCAGTAAAATGGGTCGTTCGGAGTCCATATTTATCGGATGAGGTCGTGACATACCTTGTTGGAACGAGAATGAAAAGATCTAATACTTTGCTGTTGAAGGGTTTTCCAGAATCAAACAAGAAGTTGGCCGAAATTCATTATCTTTGAAGTTGTCACTGTTTGGACGAATTTCTACATATGTATTTAATTATTTTCGGTTTTATTACTTTAATTAAGTTAGATATAATTATTCTATTTAGGAAAATAATGTGGAATAATTATATCTCATCTAGATATAATTCTTGTCCACCAAGTTGTTAGTTTTCTATCCTTAGTTAGTTTAGTATTTCTTAGGAAAGAATTATCTATCTTAGGATATTTTATTTATCTTTACCTAACCAAACCTCTATCCTTTGCAAGCAAGAATTGATTAAGGTTTTCTATTTAAACAACATTGTATGCTTTGAATTATTTAGATTGGAAATTATATTGAGGAACTCTTTTTATGATTAAAAAGGTTCCCCAATCCAAAAGCCTTCGCTATCCTTATGTTCTTGGTTTCTCACACATTCAAGATCCAACCCCTTTCTTACCCAAACACACGTCCAAACACCAAACACCCGAAGCTGCAGAACCATCACCAAATCCAGAAAACTGTCGCTATTTGCTGTTAATCAAGTTGCTCAATTTGCCAACTCTGGTTCTGTCGCTAAAACAGTCTTGAACTTGTTTAAATTGTTCCAACACGAAGAAAAATCAAGGAGTTTGGCAAGATCGCGCGTTTATTTTAGGAATTGGTCGGCCTAGTCAATTGCTATACATCAAGATGAAAACTAACACATTGATTTGTCTTGACGAGGATTTCAAATAGGTATAATTATCTTATTAAGAGAAAAACTACGAGTTAGCTAGTACAAACCCGAATATTAATGTACTTACCATTAACATTTAACAAGAACCACAAGTAAACATATCACTTGACCTACGACAACTAACCTTAACTTCACGAAGTATCAAATGTTCCCTAGTGATTGAGCTCGACGACACAACCAGTTTACGAGTCTTAATTGATATTTAAATCCTAATCCAAGCTCTAATCAATCTTATAAGAAAACAAAAAATTTCATTTAATTTCTTTTGATTATATATAGGGTCATGTGTTTCTATCCCTTACGGTGTTAAGTGTGTTAAGAAATATATGTCATTGATTAATTAGAAATGGATGTATGAGATTAATTGAGATTTTTTTTATTTAAATTAAAAAGAGTAGGCTCCACCACTTTTATAGCCAAATTGATGAAGCGGAAGCGCGTGTGTTGTTTTTTTTTTGTGTGATGTAACATTTTTTTTAGAGGAGGAGATTTTGCTTGCACCGTGTGTTCGATGAAGAATGATGAACAAATTATCGAATAATTCTATATTATCAACGAATAATGACTCTAAACTTCCAGATTTTGCTTGCACTTTGTGACTTAACATTTTTTTGGTGGGGTAACGTTGTTTTTTTGTGTGGTGATTGTTTGAACTATTCGATAAGGTGATATTGATTATTCACTAACCTATAGTTATTATTCGTGTGTAAAGAGGAGTTATCGTTTAGATAATAGCAAAATGATTGGTCAATTTTGTAACTATATTCGATAGGTTATAGTAATTATTCGCTAAATTGATCATTTTTATTCACCTGTAAAGAGGAGTTATCATTTAGATAATAGCAAAAATGTTGGTCGATTTTGCAACTATTCCCTAGGTTGATAATAATTATTCACTAAGTTGATAATAATTATTCGCTAGGTTGAAAAAGTATGTAAATGTAATTCTTGATCCGTGACTAAAACACTGGGAGAAAATGTTGGTCAATGTGATTCTTCTGCTGCCCCTCCTCCTTTCATAAAAATTTTCACGGAACGCGTAGTTCCGACCGTAACTAAAATACTGGGAGGAGAATCAATCCTCGAGGTTAAGCACTTGGAGGAGGTGGCTAAGCTCTATCCATGGCCGGACGGGATAGAAATAGGCCTGGCTATCGGGAATAGGGGATGCTTGAACGCGTACAAAGATCACGTCGTCGTCCACCGGGGAAATTTGCTTTAGGGGTTCCGCCTTTCTCTCCCCCAGCTTTATTCAGAATTTTTGGCACGTATAAACGAATGCCCGACCCAGCGTGCTTTTAACGTGTGGATGTACCTTGTGGTCTATATCATGTGGTGTGCCTCTATCAAGTAGACACCGTCGTTGGACCATCTCTTTTCCGTTCTTTCCTTGAGATGTAGCGAGGGACTAGTGTCCGCTTCCCTATCTGGGAAAATAGTTGAGAGGTTGTCTAGCAACTCGGGATGGAGAAAGAAATGGTTCCTTGTTCGTGATTCGACAAAGACCTTTTTGAACTTTGTGATCCGACCCGACCAGTATGGTCCTTCTAAAGACAAAAATATCGCGATGGAAAGAGGGAGGGTTGTGTTTGGGGAGGGGGTCGCGTCGACACAGAGTTACAAAAAAGTCGTAACTCCGGATCGTCTGGAGATGACCGGGCTTAGCCTTTTGCACCTTCCGAGGCAGTGTCTAGGCGTTTTAAGCTTTCTAGTATTTTGATCATGATTTTTTCTGATTTTACCTTTGTACCAATTCTTTTGCAGATATGTTAGTTGATAAGGCGAAAATTTCCGCTTTGGCAAAGAAGAAGAGTGCAGCTAGGGGCGCAGCCATGCCTGCTTCTATCGTTGCTCTGCAAGCGGGTGATGGTCAACAAAATGTTTCCCGCGGCTCCCCACTTGCGACGAAAAACTCAAAAGGGAAAGCGCCTATCAAAGACTGGGAGAGCATATCGTCAGAGGATATACCCTTTGCTCAACGCAAGCAAAAAAGGCCCAGGATGGAAAAAGGAACTACAAAACTTTTGAGTGCTAAGCCCATCACCCCGACGGGGATTTCCATGACCGTGTATAGGCAACCTGGGTTCGATCCGATCGATATTAAGAAAGTGAGCATCCATGGAAGGAGCTGCCTGGCCGAGATGGATTATCTTCATAATTTAGCGGATTAAGAGCTGTTGGAGCAGGGTCTAAAGATTAGGGGTTGAGTATCTATCTTTGTGTTTTATTCTTTTCTATTTATTTTATTTTGCATGCATGTTTATTGTTTTTCGTATATCATTGCAGGGTAACCTGCAATGGTCTGAGGTGGCTGGACGCTTGAGGAACTACGACGACAAGGTGAGGGAGTTACGAGCAATGAACAAAACTTTGAAAGCAAAAGTTGAAAATTTGAAGGATGCGGAGCTTTAGGAGGTGACCATTAACCGTTTGAAAGACGCCTTGGAAGGATCCTAGAAAGAAATGGAGGTGGTGAAGAATGAACTAGATTTATCTCGAGTTGAGCTTTCCAAAATCCAAGAGACGGGGTCCCATCGTGAATTGGAGATCACACGCTTGAGGGGTCAGATCACGGATCTTGAGCATGAGTTGAAAAAGGCCCGCAACGAGCTTATTGGTGTAAGAGAACAACTGGAGCGTTTTACATCTAGTGACGTTATTCTTACCAAGAGTATGCTTCGCGAGTTTAGGCTTAGTGATGAGGGCCAATGGTGGTTATCCAGCTTTATGGGGGAGGATGGTCGAGGTTGGTTGGGTCGTTACCTCGAGACAGATGGGCAGAATGTCCTTTACGACAAGGTAACCGATGCCTTTATGGAAGGAGTGGACGGTGGGATTGCCTAGAGCGTCAACCATTTCGCTCATCTCGGGGATAATGTGAGGATGTTTCCTCCCAATTACGACACTAGGATATGAAACTCAATGACCCTCAACTTGGCTTGCCTCCTCCACTCAATTCTCCAATCGATGATGCTGCAGCCCTTGATCCTCCGCCTTTCCACTCTTTATTATGTTTTTAAAGTCGTCTTGTGTTGGGATGTAAGTTGAAAAACATTTCTGTCCGTGGGGAGAGCTTTATGCTTTGATGCGGTTCATACATTATTTTTTCGGATTGAAAAAAGTAACTTAGATTTAGATTTAGATAGTATGGAAATAGCCCGTCTGGAAGCCGAAATTCGAAGGCTTGAGGCTTCCATTCAGTCTAAAGGACCATGCCCTCCTCCCGGCGAGCCAATTAACGCACTCGATGTCGACAGCCAGGTATGTCCTCCCTCGAATTTCATTCCTACTTTTCTACCTATTGTTGATGAATCTTTTGAAGGATCCCAAGCACTAGAAGAGAAGAAAGCGGACATTGTTGCCCATGATGTTTCAAGATCACTTTTATCTTACAAGGTGAAGGTCATCCTCGACAATGTTGAGCAACCGATGCTCATATTTAAGTATGGGGTCCTAGCAAAGTGGCATGAAGCTCCGCATTATAAGGAGGAAATATCTCTTCCCACACCACCGTTCCGTTGTGGTGGAGATACACAAACAAGTCAACCTATGAAAAGGAAGAGGTATGATGATGAGGTATGTATAATTCCTTTATGTCTTTCTTTATGCATGCTAGCTGGAGCTCGGGAAGATGAATGGGTGAAGCAATGGAGCGTTCACTCGGGAAGATTCAAGCTTCTTCATACGATTCCCCCAAATGAAATCCCACGCTTCCCACCACCGGAGGAACCACCAGATCCACCTATACCTCCGGACAAAGATGAGCTAGGCTAAGACTAAAAGGCATGATCGAGCACTGATGAAAGGCAGGATCTTTTATACCTTTATGTGTTATTTTATATGGTTATCGTTGTGGTATTGAAACCCTGATCTTGGAAGTATTTTAGTTTATTGATTTATTTCCCACAATTTCGTGTCCCGTGTTTATTTCGTTGAGAAAAGGTAAAATCTACGCTTCTGTTTCTACTCGACATCGAGCACTGTTGGTCGACGTCGAGGAAAGATAGTCGAAGTCGAGTAGGTTTAGTAGAGATCGACCAGTTTTGTTTCGTTTTCGTTTATGTTCTTTTCTGTTTTCTGTTTTACTCGACAGTGTGGTCGACGTCAAGGACACCTGGTCGAAGTTGAGGACATCTGGTCGAGATGGTGCTGAGTTTTGGAACTGAAAAGGCGGGCGCTGACATGCTTCATCGTGGATCGATCCTGACTACCTTCTACTACAACAGGAGGAAGTCTTGTATTTATTTGCTGAGATAGGGAGTAAGTTGGCTTTTATATTTATTTATATTTTATACTTGACCATCCTCCTGCAACAACAAATTGGGGGGAAGGGCTTACTTTGTGCATATTTGATTTAAATTGACAATATGTGTGCATATTTTTATGATATTTCTTGAATTGCTTATACATGGCTACTTTGGATTTCATATTTGATTCATGTGCTCATATGAATGTTTTCCAAAGTTTAATTTTATCACCCTCATTGAAATTTGTTTTATTAGTGTCATGGATGTTATATTGAATTCGACGATGCAAAATTGGATTCATTAGAGATATAACATGAAATTGCCTAGTAATGGGAAGTCACGATGAAGTGCATTATTTTCTTGAAAACCATAAAAGGGGGTAAAATTTGAAGTTTCTTTTGACATGATTACATGATAAGAGGATGGAGGACTTTATATTTTCCATATAATTCTCATATGTTGATATTCCTAGCCATACCTATGATTATGCATCACAAAAGCCATATTGAGCCTTATTTCATATTTTGCTCCACATGATCAAAATATTGCCCATTTTCTACCTTATTCCATCCGGAGAATATGTTGAGAATGAAAGTTACATTATGGAGATTACTATATGGTGGTTGTGTTATTTTTATTATCATTATTGGAGTTTGGCAGGAAATTGATATTTAATGGAAAATTTAATGAGTGGAAGAAAATCCGATCACCTTAGGAGGTAAAGGTAGATCGACCCTGCCTGCGTCGAGATAATAGTTCCGCAGGATAGGACACCAAGGTGAGGAGTCCGAAGCACTAAGTATCCGGGGCCATTCATGACACCCATGTTTGCGACCCGCGAGAATGAAGTGCCGATGTTAGAGAGGTAAAACAATAATATTGAAAACAGCAATGAGCGATGAGAGAAAGGTGATAAATCAAAGGAAGAAGGAATGTGATTTATTTTTGCATAACCCTCCTTTTGTGTGCGAAGTTGCTTTTATTCACAGGCACGGATTTGTGGCACTAGTACATTTTCAAGGATGGTAATTGATTGCAGGGATATATAAGAATGAATCTAAAATATAGAGAGTTTGTTTTCTTCCCCTGCATGACCATTAAAAGTACTGCTAGAGGACAAGCAAGCTTAAGTATGGGGTGTTTGTTGTGCGCCTAATTCGCCCTGTTTTATATTGACTTTTATAACGATTTCTGTATGCATTTCGTACATTTTGGGTTTGATTTATACAGAGTCTATGTAGTTTATGTTTATTTGCAATATATGGAGGTCGACACAAGTTTTTGTTATATTTCGGCGAAATCGGACACACTTTGGAGCTTAAAGGAAAGTCATGAAGAAGCTAAGAATGGTGCAGCCGGAGGAAAATGCCACTTTTCGCCATTGATCATTCTGAATGAAGCTTTGATGTCTGCATGAAAGTTGTATCCCTCAAAAAGAGCTTTCGAACGCATGCACATATGCATCAATCTAACAAACGAGGACTCAGGAAAGTGCGTTTTAAGAACGGAGCAGAATGCCGAAAGCCAACAGATGTACTCGACGTCGATTAGATCTACTCGACGTTGGCCAACCTTTACTCAACATTTGCTCCGGAGGACGAGATCGAGCACGAGCTGAGCATAGAACCACTCGAGACAACGGATTCTACTTGACGACGAGTACTTTGCTCGATGTCGAGTACTCTGAGTGAGCAATCTGAGCCGAGATTGAGTGGAGTCAAAGCATTGTGGGTTACTTGCAAGCCAAGATTTGTGGGATTCTATCAAGAGGCATGATGATCTATCAAGAAAAGGAAGATTTATCAACTTTAGTCTTACTTTACTTTATGGATTTATTTGTTTTATTTCCAAATTTAATCATTAAGCTTTAGATAGATAAATTTAGATTTAGATATAATTGTTCCTTCCTAGAATAGCTACATGGAACACTATAAATAAGTCATTAGGGGCTGGATTTTAATCATTCAATCAATCCAAGACAAGCCATATATATATATATATATATATATATATAGAGAGAGAGAGAGAGAGAGAGAGAGAGAGAGAGACAGTAGGAGAGAGAGTCTTGGAGCCGAGTGGAGATTGTGAAGCGAAAGCGGAGTTGGCTTTATTCAGTTGTAAGTCTTATTTAGTTTATTCAATGCAATTTATTTTTTTAAAATCGTTGATGAGTTTATTGATGATGAAGAGAGAGTAGTCACCCAACTTCTAGGGTCGGAGTGAGCCCGACGGTAGCCATGTAAGGTGACGTGGTGAAGACACAATCTTTTGATGCGAATTTGTGTTTTATCCCTATGAGCATGATTCTTTTGCGAAAGTTGAAGGTGATCCTTATTTGTGTTATTGAAATGAAAGTGATCTTAATACAACTTGGATTAATTATGTGAAAAAGGGTTAGTAACAATTAGGGTTTATGCAAAAGCTTCTATCTTCCTACTTGTTAATAACGAAAGTTAATTGATGAAAGGCATGATCTTTTATACCTTTATCTGTTATTTTATATGGTTATCGTTGTGGTATTGAAACCCTGATCTTGGAAGTATTTTAGTTTATTGATTTATTTCCCACAATTTCGTTTTCTGTGTTTATTTTGTTGCGAAAAGGTAAAATATTCGGTTATGTTTCTACTCGACATTGAGCACTATTGGTCGACGTCGAGGAAAGTTAGTCGAAGTCGAGTAGGTTTAGTAAAGATCGTCCAGTTTCGTTTCGTTTTCGTCTATGTTTGTTTCTGTTGTCTGTTTTACTCGACAGTGTGGTCGACGTCGAGGACACCTGGTCAAAGTCGAGGACATCTGGTCGAGATCGTGCTGAGTTTTGGAACTGAAAAGGTGGGCTCTGATATGCTTCCTTGTGGATCGATCCTGACTACCTTCTACTACAATGGGAGGAAGTCTTGTATTTATTTTCACAGATAGGGAGTAAGTTTGCTTTCATATTTATTTATATTTCATACTTGACCATTGTCCTGCAACAACAAATTGGGGAGAAAGACTTACTTTGTGCATATTTGATTTAAATTGACAATATGTGTGCATATTTTTATGATATTTCTTGAATTGCTCATACATGTCTACTTTGGATTTAATATTCTATTCATGTGCTCATATGAATGTTTTCCAAAGTTTATTTTTATCACCCCCATTGAAAATATTTGATTAGTGTCATGGAAGTTATATTGAACTCGACGATGCAAAATTGGATTCATTAGAGATATAGCATGAAATTGCCTAGTAAAGAGAAGTCACGATGAAGTGCATTATTTTCTTGAAAACCATGAAAGGGGGTAAAATTTGAAGTTGCTTTTGACATGATTGCATGATAAGAGAATGGAGGACTTTATATTTTCTATATAGTTCTCATATGTTGATATTCCTAACCATACCTATGCTTATGCATCACAAAGCCATATTGAGCCTTATTTCATATTTTGCTCCACATGATCTAAATATTGCCCATTTTCTACCTTATTCCATCCGGGGATTATGTTGAGAATGGAAGTTACATTATGGAGAATACTATATGGTTGATGTGTTGTTGTTATTATCATTATTGGAGTTTGGCAGGAAATTGATATTTTATGGAAAATTTAATGAGTGAAAGAAAATCCGGTCACCTTAGGAGATAAATGTAGATCGACCCTGCCTGCGTCGAGTTAATAGTTCCGCAGGATGGGACCCCAAGGTGAGGAGTCCGAAGCACTAAGTATCTGGGGCCATTCATGACACCCATGTTTGCGACTCGCGAGAAGGAAGTGCTAAGGTTAGAGAGGTAAAAGAATAATATTGAAAAAAAAATGAGCGATGAGAGAAAGGTGATAAATCAAAGGAAAAAGGAATGTGGTATGAAAATTTGGAAATTACTCCATTTCCCCGGATCATTAACACCACATGGCCAAAAATATCGCATCTTAAGCCTTTTACCAATCTACTCTTTATTGAGCTTAGTAAATTTCTCTTGATTATTAATGCTTTGTCACTTATGTTTTATTTTTGCATAACCCTCATTTTGTGTGCGAAGTTGCTTTTATTCACAGGCACGGATTTGTGGCACTAGTATTTTTTCAAGGATGGTAATTGATTGTAGGGACATATAAGAATGAATCTAAAATGTTGAGAGTTTGTTTTCTTCCCCTGCATGATCATTATAAGTATTGCTAGAGGACAAACAAGCTTAAGTATGGGGTGTTTGTTGTGCGCCTAATTCGCCATGTTTTACATTGACTTTTATAACGATTTATGTATGCATTTCATACATTTGAGTTTGATTTATACAGAATCTGTGTAGTTTATGTTTATTTGCAATATATGGAGGTCTACACAAGTTTTTGTTATATTTCGCAGAAATCGGACGCACTTTGGAGCTTAAAGGAAAGTCATGAAGAAGCTAAGAATGGTGCAGCTGGAGAAAAACGCCACGTTTTGCCATTCATCATTCTGAATCAAGCATTGATGTCTTCATGAAAGTTGTATACCTCAAAAAGAGCTTTCCAACGCATACTCATATGCATCAATAGGACGAACGAGGACTCGAGAAAGTGCGTTTGAAGAACGGAGCAGAATGCTGAAAGCCGACAAATGTACTCGATGTCGACTAGATCTACTCAACGTCGACCAACCTTTACTCGATATTTACACTAGAGGATGAGATCGAGCACGAGCTGAGCATAGGACCACTCAAGACAAAGAATTCTACATGATGTCGAGTACTTTACTCGATGTCGAGTACTCCCAGAGTCCCAGTGAGCAATCCGAGCCGAGATCGAGTGGAGTCCGATAATTGTGGGTTACTTGCAAGCCAAGATTCATGGGATTCTATCAAGAGACAAGATGATCTATCAAGAGAAGGAAGATTTATCCACTTTAGTCTTACTTTACTTTATGGATTTATTTGTTTTATTTCCAAATTTAATCATTAAGCTTTAGATAGATAAATTTAGATTTAGATATAATTGTCCCTTCCTAGAATAGCTACATGGAACACTATAAATAAGACATTAAGGGCTGGATTTTAATCATTCAATCAATCCAAGACAAGCCACATAGAGAGAGAGAGACCGAGAGATCGAGTAGGAGAGAGAGAGAGTCTTGGAGCTGAGTGGCGATTGTGAAGCGAAAGCGGAGTTGGCTTTATTCGGTTGTAAGTCTTATTTAGTTTATTCAATGCAATTTATTTTCTTGAAATCGTTGATGAGTTTATTGATGATGAAGAGTGAGTAGTCACCCAACTTCTAGGGTCGGGGTGAGCCCGACGGTAGCCATGTAAGGTGATGCGATAAAGGTACAATCTTTTGATGCGAATTCATGTTCTATCCCTATGAGCATGATTCTTTTGCGAAAGTTGAAGGTGATCCTTGTTTGTGTTATTTAGACGAAAGTGATCTTAATCCAACTTGGATTAATTATGTGAAAAAGGGTTAGTAACAATTAGGGTTTATGCGAAAGCCTCTATCTTCCTACTTGTTAATAACGAAAGTTATTTGATGAAAATCATGTTCTTTTATGCCTTTATGTGTTATTTTACATGGTTAACGTTGTGGTGTTGATTCCCTAATCTTGGAAGTACTTTAGTTTATTGATTTTATTTATAAATTTCGTGTTTACATTCGTTTCTGTTCGAAAAGTTGCGATTTTAGTTTCTATTTCTACTCGACATCGAGCACTGTTGGTAGACATCGAGTAGGTTTAGTCGAGATAGACCAGTTTTGTTTCGTTTTCATTTCTGTTCGTTTCTGTTGTCTGTTTTACTCGACAGAGTGGTCGAAGTCGAGCACTTTACTTGAAGTCGAGGACTCTTCTGATCGAATTCACATTGTTTCTGGAACTCAATAGGCGGGCGCTGACATGCTTCCTCGTGGATCGATTCTGACTACCTTCTACTACAACGGGAGGAAGTCTTGTATTTATTTGCTGAGTCAGGGAGTCAGTTTGATTTTATATTTTTTATTTATTTCAAACTTGACACATCCTCCTGCAACAACAAGCCCGTGACAAGCGGTGTGCCTTGTCATGGTGTTTTGATGTTTTGTGGATACTTCATCTTTAATCGTAATATGTTTTTGTTTATGCTATTTGTTCTTTTTAGGGTTTAATCTGTCATTATCGCTCTTGTCTTTTCGCTACTAGAGTTTAACCTACTATTGTTAATGCTCTTGTTTGAAAGGTAAATTCGCGATACCCTTATCCATCTCCTGTCATTGAGCGTTTTATGAAATGAATCGTGAGATGACAAAAAAGTAGGGTTCGAGAATGTATTATATGTTATGCTAGTGGAAGATTTTCAAAGCTGTCATTTATTAGCGATGAAATAAAGTAGAGATTGATTTGCATCTTCTATAGTTATATTTCTTCGTAACATAGGTAGTTGGGCAAAACAACTCCGCTTTTTTCTGGGCCCGGTTGCTCTATTGTTACATAAAAATGAGATTCTCCTTGGTATTCGAAGGTAAGGAAGCTCCCTATTCTGAGGTTGTTAGCGCTCGCGAAAGATCTCCAACCTTCTGAAAGAGAGAACCAATCCCCTTCGTCTCTTTTGACTTGTACCATGAATTCTTGGTTCGAGGGAGAACATATAATGATTTGGTCTAGTATCTCATCGCTGAATTCTACAAAGATGTATGGTAAGGGGAGCTTGTGTAGTTGGCTTTCCCTAAGGATTATCCTGATGAATTTAGGATTTGGAAAAGCATAGTATTTATGATGAAGGATGGTGGAGAGATTTCTTCTAGAGAGATTTCTCCTGAAGCCATGTCAAAACTTGGCATTATGCTTTAAGTAATCTTGTTTGTGCGTTACTTAATCTCAGTGTTGTCTTTATTTATACTAGTTTTGCGCATTGTGGATATGGATGTTGTTTTGCTTTGAATCGTTCTGAAGCAGGGAGGTGCGTGTCATTAGCATGTTATTTGTGCAGCTCAATGTATCAAGTTTGCTTGTAACTTTCTTTGCCGCGTGGAGGGAGGTTGTACTTATCAAGTATTCTTTGTTGTGCTATTTGATATTTATTGACCTCGTGGTAAACTTGGGTGGTTTGCGGTGCCTTTTATTGTTGTTCTTTGTAGAGATTAGTATAAAAAGGTAAGAAAACCCAAGGTTGTTATTGTAGTTTATTTTTGACAATGACGCCCACGACGCCAGTTGATATTCCAGGTGCCACTATTTCTCGCGTGAGGGGTTTTACCCGGGACATTGCCATGGAGGGGCATTTATATAGGCTGGTAATTTCTATCATGTTATTTATTTCCTGATAGGATTTTCGAGCTTTTATGATGTGCTTGTTGTTGTCGCAGCCTTTGCCATCCGTATACCGTGATTATGGTTATGAGGTACTTGGCTTTGTGCATTTATGGACACGAGCTGATGAGGAATTCGTGGTGAGGGTGGAACCCTTAGGACCTAATAACTATTGGTTTACTTCTGGGTAGCCCGAGTTCGTTGTTTCGAATGAACTTCGAATTGGGACACACTTGATCTTTGAGTATGGTGGACACTCTTGTTTTGATGTTATTTCTATGAATCACGGTCCTTATCAAAATGGTGATTTAGATTTTACAGTTTGGTGCTGAATTTTATGCTCTTGCAACCTTTTGTGCGGTTATATCGCTACTTTTGTTGGATGGTTTTGTCTGGTGTATAATAAATAAACCAACATGTTTATGCGACACTGATTATTTGGATTTGTCGCGAAGAGTGTATTGATGGAGTTTTAGTATTTTAGCTATTCATACTTGCGTTTGCTAGCGAAGGGTGGCTATTGAATACAATCCCAGTGTTTTTTCAGACACAAGGGAATTTGAAGTCGAGCACTTGGTTATCCCTGGCGTCTTCCCAGCGAATGAGCGTCTTACTTAAGGCAATCTGCAGTGTTTTTGGTTATCCCTGGCGTCTTCCCCGCGAATGAGCGTCTTACAGGGAAATCTTTGACGATGCGGGTGGATAAGAGGATTTGCTCGGGTACCTGGGGTTGGAAGTGTTCCCCGAAACAGTAAGGTAACATCATGCGTATGTATTGCTCGTCCCACACTAGGTAGATATAAAAAACAAGGGGATTGTTTGGATTTTGATCCATGGTATTAGTTGCCATGTCTCTTGTTTTGCAAGCGTTTGTTTTTTGTAGATGAGGTCGTGACTTTTATTTCTAGAAAATGCCCTTTTATAGTGGTATAGGGCGGTTTGGTCCGAATATTCTTGTGATAAAGGACTGTTTCCGGATTTGAAAGGCTCCATTCGATTTGGTCGGGTTTTGAATAGATTCTTGCCATGTGTAGTCCATGCAGAAAATCCTGGGAAATCTTAATTTTAGACTTCCCTCCTAGTTCAACGCATGCAATAAATGTCTTTGCCGATTTCCAAGGTTTTGCATAGCTTTATTCTGTATATAAAGAGGGGTGGTGTTTTGTAGCAATTTGTTTATCTATTTGTTTTTTACTACTATTGCTTGGTAGAGAGATGGCGCCTTGACGGAGGGAAAACCTGTCTTTGATCCGCCAAAGTAAACTCAAACTTATAACTAGTATAGTAATAAGCAAGAGGCCGATCCCACAGGGAAATTCTTAATTCAAGTATGATTCTAGTGTTAATCAAAGTATCCAATTTGGGGGGATTTTGTGTGTGAATGTTCCGTCTTTTATCAAAGCGGATTGAAGCAAACAAAAGTAAAGGTTTTAATTCAGACAATTAGGAGAAGCAATTCTACCTACAATTTTCCACTTTATTTGGTTGAAGCGATCCTTGTAACTTCTTCTCGTCCTATTAAGTTTCCTATGAATGCCCTTGTCCCGACCTCATATAGTTACTAGTCCAACCAGTCCTAGCAACCCTTATCAATCGAACAATCCCTAAAGAAGGATTTAACCCAATTGATAGCTTTAAGTTCAGAGATTAGCCAAGGTATTTGCAGTCCCTAACGAGGGATTTAACAACACATTCAACTTCCTACTCATTCAATTAGTTCAACCAGCCCTAAAGGAACTAGTTTGCCACTTAGGTTAAGGTTCACAACCAGGAATCTACAAAACCTTAGCAATTGAATTGATCTAATTAGTTAGCCAGACAAGATAGAACAAAACAATAAACAATCAAGCACAAAGAAGTTGAAGCATTCAAATATAGGAAACAAGGAACGAGAATTAGAAACTCACAATCAATCCAAATAAAGCTTCAAATTGCAGGCATAATAGATGAGTTTAGTTCCTCATGGAAGACATCGCTCAAATCTCTAAAACGTCTGATGAATCAATAGAATAGAAGTTATGAAAATAACATAAAACTTGGCCTTTTAAAACATCCAAAGTCGGCCATGAAAGAAATAAATAAGTTCTAGGGTTTTCATTAATCAAAACGCTGTGAATTAACGTTGACGACCAATGCTGTGGGCGCATCATAGGTGTTGCGCCCGCCGCACACTGTTTCCTCCAACCCTTTGCAAATTGATTGGCCGCGGGCGCCGCAAGGTTGCTGCGGCCACAGCCAGGGGATTTTCACGGAAAATCTATCATGAATTCGCTCTTCTTGTAAACAGGAAAGTGGTAGTACTCTGAAAGAGCTTTCCAACGCATGGTCATAACAGTCAATCAGACAACCGAGGCCTCCATAAATTGCAAAACAAGTTCAGCATGTCTGGCGACAACTTCTGCAGACTTGTTCTTCGTTTAGGTTCGCTTCTTCTTCTCAGGACCTCTTGAGATTCTCATGTAAGCTTCTCCGATCAACTAGGCATTCTCTTATAATGCGTCATCAACCCATGCCTCATCCTCGGATCCACAGTTACCTTAAATAATCAATAAAAGCGTGTAGATTCCGACTCTGACAACATAGAGAACTAATATACAAATCGTGCTTAATCCATCAATGAAATGCATATTAACTAAGCTAAATGCAACCTATTTTGCCTACCTAAATGCATGCTATCAAACTCCCCCATACTTAATTTTTGCTTGTCCTCAAGCAATTATAGAATGAACATGAATCAACGCATCCCACGGGAAATCCCTTCAAGTTTCAACCTCATCAAAAAGCAACATCATAGCAAGTGAAAACATAAACCAAGCAAACAAATATCATAGCATGTATTTCAGTGATCAAAGCTTAGAAGTAGACATTATCCAACCTCACCAGAAATATGTGTTTCACTCATGTGTTTAGGCTTTAAGATACAACTCTCAACTCAAACCAATCATGCACTAAGCTCATAGATATTGACCACCATATCACCAATTCTCTACCGAAATATCATTACTTGCGGGACACAACAAATATCATGCACTAAGCTCATAGATATTGACCACCATATCACCAATCATGCACTATTTTTTTGTTCTTGTCTTGGTGCTTCACTTACGCGAGACGCAAACATGGGTGTCATGAATCGCCCCGGTCTATCAACACCTCAACCTACTAATATGAAGTCCACTTGAACATCTTTTGACGCAAGTTGCAAACATGGGTGTCATGAATGAACCTGGTTACTCAATGATCAAGCTTTCTTTCCTAGTGGATAGTTTTCAACACCTTTTTGCACGAATCATACCCATGGGTGTCATGCATAGATCCGGTTACTAAGTGCATCAACCATTGCCACCTTATTCACTAAATATGCATAAATTCTAATCAAAATACTCAAAATATAAACATAAACTCCGTAAGCAACAAACATGTGAGTCAGTCTTGAAAAATAGATATTGCAGTCAATGCCAAGAGGTAGCAACACAAGGAGAGTAATTCACACAATTGAGCAAAAGATTTCAAATAAGGCCAAACATTCTCACAAGGGTCATGTTCATAGGATTTCAATCATACTTTAGCTCAATCATACATGTTCAATTATATTCGCTAGTTCATGTTTCACAAAAATCAAATATAGACAAGGCCAAAACATCCAAAACTCCATGGGATTTAAATGATCATGCTTGAAATTTAACTAAGAGGACAAACTAAGCTAGATGGGTGTTTGAAAAACACATATGTATGCAATGCATGCTTATTTTTGGAATTTTTGAATTTTTTTTAATTACGAAAATAAACAAGAAATTAATAAAAAAAAATGATTACATAAATTAAACATGATGCAGAAATTTAAATATGATCTCCTATATGCTTCTATATACAGAATTCCTCTCCCCTACACTTAAAGTTTTCATTGTCCTCAATTAAACAGTAAAGACAACAAAAGTGAATCAAATATAATCAGGGTGAAAGAAAAGGAAAAGGAAAAAGAAAGAAAAACATACATCGGGTTGCGTCCCGAGAAGCGCCTTTGTTTCAAGTCTTTGGCTCGACGTACTGGCCCTTGATTGGCCTAGGTTCCTCCACCAGGGTCACCAACACCTGTCATCTCATTGACAAATGCGGGCACCCTTGAAAGGTGTAGCTTTCTATCCAAGCTGTCATCCATGACCCTCAGCTTCTCTCCTTGAGCTATGCCTGGGAGTTGTCCTGGAATCACAAAAGGTTTCAATTTGTTAGGAGGTTAAAATTTCCATAAACTATGTTCCTTAGGCGTCTCTAACAAATCACGAAAATTATTGGTGCGATCAGTATTGTGAGCAATAGGCATATCTAAAGAATTTTCAAGAGAAAGCTTAGCATGATTAAAGAGAGAGAATTCTATCTTTCTTCCATCAAACTTCATAGTCAATAGACCCTCACAACAATCAATTTTCGTTTTCGCAGTTTTCAGGAATGGTCTTCCTAGTATAATGGGTGTTTCAGGGGCTGCCTGCTCCATATCTAAAACAAAGAAATCAACAGGGAAAAACAAATCATCCACCATAACCAAAACATCTTCAACAACGCCTCTTAGCCTGATTTGTGATCGATCAGCAAGTTGCACTGTAACCCCAGTCTCAGTCAGAGCACCCAAACCCAAAGACATGTACATGTTATAGGAAATAACATTAATTGAGGCTCCTAGATCTAGCATGGCTTGTTTGAATCTAGTATTCCCAATTGCACATGGAATTGTAAACATACCTGGATCTCCACATTTTTCAGGCAATTTCCTTTGCAACATAGCAGAGACATTTTCATTCAAGCTTACCTTTTCCTTCTTTTTCAGTCTTCGCTTCTTCTTGATGGTGCACAATTCCTTCAAAATTTTAGCATATCTAGGAATGCTCTTAATTAATTTGAGTAAAGGAATATTTACCTCGCATTTTCTGAACGTCTCAATGATCTCCCTATCGTTCTCATACCTTCGTGTATCCTTTAGGGCTTCCGGAAAAGGTGGAACCGGCTTTGGAGTCTCCATAGGTAAGGAAGAAGACGAAGGAGAAGAAGAAGGAGGAGGAAGAGGGAAAGAAGGAGAAGAAGGGGAACAAGACGAAGAAAACGTACCTGGCGGAGTTCCAACTCAAGGGCTTCATCGTTGGTATCTTTGCTAAAATCGACAATTATAGCTGAGGGAATTAGTAATTCCACTGGGATGATTGCATCGACTCCAAATGCCATTGCGAATGGCGTTTCTCCCCTGGGCTCTTAGCTGAGGTTCTGTATGACTATAGCACCAGGGGCAAGATCTCGGCCCATTCTCCCTTTGCTGTTCCCAACCTTTTCTTAAGGGCATTCAAGATATGACGATTCGTAGTTTCGGCTTGTCCGTTGGATTGTGGGTAAGCTACTGAAGAGAACCGGAAATCGAGGTGGAGGCCGACGCAGAACTCACGAATTCCCTCGCAGTCAAACTGGGGACCATGATCAGTGATGATAGCTTGAGGGACCCTAAATCGGCAAACCATGTTCTTCCAGAGGAATTTGCGCACTTTTTCTCTCGTGATGGTGGCCATGGCTTCGGCTTCTACCCACTTTCTGAAGTAATCGACTATCACGATGATAAAGCGCAACTGGCCCGGTGCTGTTGGGAAAGAGCCCAAAATATCCGTTCCCCACATTGCGAACGGACACGGTGCGGATATGCACTTTAACGGATAAGGGGGGCGATGATTGAGAGATGCGTGCTGCTAGCAAGGATCGCATATGTGAATGATCATTTCAGCATCCGCTCTAAGAGAGGGCCAATAGTAACCCAGATCGGTGATTTTAGACGCCACAACTCTCCACCTTTGGTGGTTACCACAGAGGCCCACGTGCAGCTCCCGGACGAGATTGAGGCCCTCTTGGTTCAAGACACAAAGGAGATCAGAGAGGTTAAAACCCTTTATGTATAATCGGTCATCCCTGACTCGAAAGCGGGCCACTCTTCTTCTGATGCTCTAGTTATCTTGTAATTCGCCTGCTAAAGCCCCTTCAGTTATGTACTTTAGGAGAGGTATCCGTCAGTCTCCGAGGTTGGATATTTTGAAGATTACCTGGTGGATTCCTCGAGCATGTTTCTGTTCAATCATCACATAATCGCTCAACCCTAGGGTTAGGGTGGCCCCCATTATGGCTAAGGTATCAGCGCGTTCATTTTGATCGCAAGGGTTGGAAGAAATGGAACATTTCCCCAAGGCGGCAGTGAGTGTTTGTACGCGTTCCAAATATGTAGGCAGCATTCCTATCTTTTCTTTGTATTCTCCTTTAACTTATAGAGCGACCACCTCTGAATCCGTGAAAATTCGGACTTGCCGAGCCCCGTTGATCAGTGCTTTCTCAATACCCGCGATTAAAGCCTCATACTCGGCTTCATTGTTGGTAGCTTCGAATAATAGATGGAAAGATAGATCGGTTATCTCCCTACTTGGGCTCGTGATGGTAAATCCGGCCCCACATCCTCCTGTTGATACCGATCCATCAACGTTAATGACCTAGTCTTCTCCGTCGCGATCCTGAGAATCCGTAAAGACCGCTTTTAACACCAAATCGGCCATGGCCTGGACTAGACGGGTTTTTCTGGGTTTGAAATGGACGTCAAATTCGGAAAGTTCAACTTCCCAGTTAACCATTTTTCCTGAAAGGGATGGTGAGTGCAGGATCCGATGGAGGGGTAGGTCGGAGAGTACTTCAATGTTGTGAGCCTGGAAATAAGGCCTTAATCTCCGTGTTGCAAAAACCACAGATAGAGGCATCTTCTCTATTGGAGTGTATCTGGATTCAGCTGACTGTAAGACCCTGCTGGCGAAATATATAGGAAGTTTTGATTCCCTAGTAAGAACCGTAGTGATGGTTGTGGATCCGACGATGAGGTATAGCTGTAAAGTTTCATGCTCGCGGGGATAATGAAGAGTCGGAAAGGTGGCCAAGTATTCCTTCATACTTTTGAAAGCTTTATCTAAAGCGGCAGTCCATTCGATCGGACCCTTCTTTTTCAGTTGCTCGAAGAAAGGTAAGGAATGGTCAGCTAATCGCGAGCAGAATCTGCTCAAATAGTTGACCGATCCATTCAATTTCTGAATGTCGTTCAGCGTCTTAGGAAGAGCCATGTCGAGGATGGTCTGTACCTTCAAAGGGTTCATGTCTATCCTGCGGTGGCTTATCATGAAACCCAGAAACATTCCAGAATCCACCCCAAAACACACTTTTCTAGATTCAGGCAGACACGATTTCTCCTTAGTGTGTCGATGGTTTCCTGTAGATCCTTGCAGTGATCCTCCTTTGTGAGGCTTTTGATCACGATGTCATCGATGTAAACTGCATTTTTTATTCCGACCCGTGATACAAACACTTTCTCGATCATTCGTTGGAAGGTGGCACCAGCGTTCTTGAGCCCAAATGGCATTACCTTATAGCAAAAAGTCCCCTGGTTGGTGATGAAGATAGTGCTCTTCTCATCGCGAGGGCTCATTTTGATCAGATTGTAGCCGGAATAGGCATCCAGAAAACTTAGCGTGGCGTGCCCTGCTGTAGTGTCTAGCAGCTCATCGATATATGGCAAAGGGTAGTGATCTTTTGGGCAAGCTTTATTTAGATCTTTGAAATCTAAACACATTCTCCATTTGCCATTGCTCTTTCTGACCAACACCACATTTGATAACCAGGTCGAATCATTGATTTCGCGAATAAATCCGGCTTGTAGAAGTTTGTGTACCTCTTGCTTTGCTGCTTCTGACTTTTCGACATCCATCTTCCTCTTTCTTTAGCATACAGGCTTTGCCTCGTGATTGAGTCTCAAGGAATGCTTTGCCGTTTTTCACGGGAGCCCTTTCAAGTCTTACGACGACCATGCAAAGATATCACGTGATTCTCTCAGCATATTCTTGAGGCGCTCTAAAGCGGGGCCAGTGAAACTTTGACCATGGTACAGGGCTTCGGTCTTGTTTGGGAAGGGAAAGAAAGCAATATTTTCCTCCACAATCTTGTCAGCTACCTTTTCGGGTCGAACTTCCAGTTCCGCTTGTTGTTGTTCGGATGTCGCTTCTTGCTCGTGCTCATCAGCTGTTTCTTCTTTTAAAGACCCTTGACCGCTTCCCTTAATCGCGAATATATGGCTGTGGCCCTTTTTTAGTGAGGACAAGTAGCAAATTCTACTTTCTGCTTGTTCCCCCGTGCTTCGCCCACGTTTCCGTCGGCACATGGGAATTTGACGCTAAAATGATAGATGGAGCATGCTATTTGGAATTTGAAAAGACTCACCCGACCCATGATAGCGTTGTAGATGGATGGCAGTCGAACCACTGTGAATTCAATCATGTGGGTTCTTCTATTTCGAGCGGTCCCTAACATCACATCCAATTCGATTGTTCCAGCCACCTCAAATTCGTCTCGAGAGAAAGAGACTAGCTTTCCTGAGTAGTGACGCAAAGCGCTTTCAATGATCCGGAGTTTCTCAAAGGCATCCCAGTAAAGGACGTCCATAGATAAACCCGTGTCTATCATTACTCGCTTGACTGTTTTGGTTCCTATCTGCACATGGATGACCATAGGATCCGAGTGTGGCATCCTGAGGCCGCGAGCATCCCGAGTGTCAGAAAAAGGATAACTCAATAATGCGTGCACGGTGGATGCTTGTTTGACACTGGCTTTGGATGGGGGGCGTCTGGGTTCTCACTCATAGTTTTTTCTCTCATGCTTACTGTTGCCAGATGCCTGGGGAACCACTAGCACGGGAATGGGATCTATACAAGGAGCTGCTGCGATCTTGCCTTACTCATGGGTAGCCATCATATGTCATTCAGGAGACTTTCTACAATTCTCTTGATCTAGCCGCCAAGGAAAAGATCAATTAATTCATGCAATACAAATACCACACAGATACACCAGCAGAGGCTTGGGCAATGATCGAATGACTCACAAACTTCGACAAGACCTATGGGGCTCCTGCGAATTACGATGAAAATGCCTATGCAAGGCCAGCCCCATCCATGTCCCTATATGAGCCTTCTAAGGAGATTGATCCTGATGTCAAGGAGCAGTTCTACAAGGAAAAGAATCGCAACCTCCTCAAGCAAGTCAAATTTCTATCCGTCAACCAGTCTTGCATTGAATGCGGCTCACATCGGCACGCCACAAGAGAGTGCCCACAAACGGAGAAAGTCAGGTTGGCAGAAACTCATGAGGAGCTAGCTTACGAAGGGGGTCCCAATCGCCATATGGGGGACCAAAGGTTCTATCAACCCCAGCGGAACCAAGGCGCCCCTAGGACCCCCCCCCCCCACCATACAGAGCTCCAGGACATCCAGAAAGGGACCAACGGAAAGATGATCTACAGATGGTCCCTGACGAGATAAGGAGGAACCAGGCACAACATCAACAATCCAACAGCGCCATCCAGACTCAACTCCACGACCTCAATACACGCTTTGGGGAGATGTACATCCGGAAAAAGAACATGGAGACCCAAATGGGTCAACTCGCGCAACAGATCCCAAGACCAGCCGGAAAGCTCCCTCGGCATACAGATCCAAATCCGAAGGGGCAATCCAGACAAGTCACTATTGTAAAGTTGAAGAGCGTGCACCAATTACACGATCTAGAGGTCGAAAAGGAGAAGGACGAAGCGAAAAATCAATTCGTCGTCGAGCAGAACCCAGTCGATGTCGACCAGTCTACTCTACGTCGAGTAGATCTACCCGACATCGACCAGCCGCATACCGTCGAGGAAGCTTCTGCATGTCATCAGCACTCGACGTCGACTCCTGTAGTCAAAGTCGAGGACCCACCAGTCGACGTCGAGGACTCTGCAACACCTCCGACATCTGGTCTGGCTCCGAAACCTAAAAAGACGCTACCTTTCCCTTCCAAGGAGCTGAAAGATCCCACTGCAGGTAGGTTTAAACACTTTGTTAAGATGCTTCAGGAACTAAAAGTTTCAATTCCTTTTACATAAGCTCTGTAGGAGATGCCTGCATATGTCAAGTTCCTCAAGGAGATCCTTAGCAACAAGTGATCAATCACTGAAATCGCTAGTGACTGCAAAAAGGATGGATTTCCCTGAGAAGAGACCTGATCCTGGTAAGTTTTCTATTACTGTGGGATTTGGACAATATAAATATGAGGCAATGTGGGATTTAGGAGCAAGCGTGAGCATCATGCCCTTATCAATTTGGTCAAAGGTGAAGATATGAGCAATATAGCCTGTGGATGCCAAGCTATACATGGCAAACAATACGGTAGTCATCCCTACAGGTATGGTTGATAATGTCCTTGTCTAGGTTGATAAGTTCTATATTCCTGCTGATTTCCTTGTTATAGACTGTGCGGAAGATCCTACTTGCCCTATTATTCTTGGTAGACTTTTTCTAGCCACAACAGATGCCAATATCAGCGTCAGAAAGCGATTGCTCACCTTCACGATAGGCGACGAGGTCCTAGATTTCTCTTTTGGCCCTACAAAGGAGGAAATTCCATGGCTGGAGGTAAAGAACATAGGCAACCACGGGGATGAGCAAACAACAATGGAGGAAAGCACCAAAAAGCTACTCGACATCGACCAGGTCTACTCGACATCAACCACCCTACTCGACTTTGACTATGCCAACTCGACGTCGACTTCCCCTGCTGAGCTTCGAACTTGCCAAAAGCCTAAGTATGGGGTCCTTGTACTCGACGTCGACTACCTCTACTCGGCGACGACTAACCCTCAATCTAAAGATTTCTATTTTGGGCACGAAAAGGTAAGTTCAGGTATGATTTCAAGCTCTCATTCGTCCATTAATAAATTTAATAAAAATTTTAGAGGAGACAAAGCCCCGTGGCGAACTAATCTGCGCAAGATTAGGATTGGAAAGAAGAAGAAGGAAGGCAGAGGATTCTATGCGGACAACCACCTATCAACAGAGCTGACATACTACAATCATGACCTAGATTATCCGGGAGAAGGGCCAGCACAAGAGGGCCCCACATTGAGGGTTCCCGAGCACGAACGGAGAAGTAGGCCTAGCGACTCTAAAATCTAGAGCATGTACATACAACTTTTAAACTTTCTTTTAGGACTTTGAAACTTTTGGTTTTGGTTTTTATTTTGGTTTTGACAGCTTCATGTGGAAAGTCTTGTCTTTGTGCAAAAACTAACAATTTTCAGGACAAAAGGCATAAAGGTTCTCGAAGAGGGGAAGGTGAAGTCCTGTTGTAGGAGGAAATCAAGATTGCAAATAGAATGTAAATAAAATAAGCAAACCGATTCAGTTCTTAGCAAATAATGTTCAAGACTTCCTCCCGTTGTAGCAAAAGAAAGTCAGGATCGATCCTCGAGGAAGCGTGTCAGCGGATCTCAAGCAGCGGAAGAATCTCACATCGATTTCGACCTCAGGGGACCACTCGATATCGACCTAGGGGAGTTGATATCGACCTCTTCCAGTCGATTCCGGGGTTCTGCAGACGTCAGGCAAAAATTGACTAGCCTTACTCGATATCGAATTGGGGTACTCGATATCACCTTGTTTTGCTCAAAATCGACTTGTTAACTGCATAAACACAAACGAGCAGCGATCTTTCTTGATCAAGAGTCAGAAGTCGATATTGACCAGTGTTGGTCAATATCGAGTAGGAGCAGTACGTAAAATAAAAGACAAAGCTTGGAGATTTCAGAATAAAGTATGTATGAAAGAAACTTCCAAGATCGGGGTTTGCAACGTCAATAACCAAACATGCATAAAGTAAGATAAAGAGAAATAATCATGCAATCATATCAAAGGATCAACCTTTCGCCTTTTTCAACAATTAGACAACTCTTTAAAGAAACCCTAATTGCATCTACCAATTTTATTTTTATAATCCAAGTTGTTAACATGGATCTCTATTAAATAGGTAATAAACATATAAAAGGTAGTGGATGATCAAAGCAAAATAAAAGTCGAATCTTTACCTCAAACATGCATGGCTACCATTGGACTCACCCTAACCCTAGAAGTAGGTGGACTACTCGCTCTTCATTGTAGGAAAAGACATCAATAATAAAAGGAAATAACTAAATTGCATTAATAAAACTAAATAAAGCTTACAACCGATCGAAGCCAAATTGCTTTCGCTCTCTTGCTCCTACTCAGCCTCCACTCTCTCTCTCTCTCTATACTCTCTACCTCTTCTCCTTCTCTAGAATTGAATGAATAAAAACTAGCCCCATGGGCATTATTTATAGGCTTCCTCCCCTAGCTAATCTAGGAAAGAAATATCTATCTATATCTAAACTTCCTATCTAATAATATTAAGACAAAAACATAAATAAAAGGAACATTTATCTAAAAGGAAAATATCTAAAATATCTAAATATCTTCATGTGGTAGATAAATCCTTCTCTCCATAGATAGATCTTGATAGAATAGGATGGAATCCGGCCTTCCTTCGTGCCCAAGTAATCCACATATGCTCTGATTGGTGCAATGGACTCGCGGCCCAATTTTAGCTTGGTCGACATCGACCAATTTTGGTCGACTTTGAGAAGATTTCGTCAATCTCGGCTTCGCTTTGCAGTTCTCGAGTTCTCCTCTCCTTGTCGAGCTCGGGCAGAATTCTTGGTTTGGTCGACTTTGACCAATTTGGTCGACGTCGAGTAAACGTGTCCGCTCTCAGCATTCTTCTCTATTCTTGAAACGCACTTTCCCGAGCCCTCGTTCGTCGGATTGAAGCATATGAGTATGCGTTGGAAAGATCTTTTAGAGGGCTACAACTCTCATGAAGACATCAAAGCTTGATTTAGAATGACGGATGCCGAAATATGGCATTTTCTCCAGCTGCACCAT
Organism: Persicaria tinctoria; assembly: GCA_037127255.1. Taxonomy (NCBI): domain Eukaryota; kingdom Viridiplantae; phylum Streptophyta; class Magnoliopsida; order Caryophyllales; family Polygonaceae; genus Persicaria; species Persicaria tinctoria. The sequence goes on along the minus strand of JBANSL010000008.1, from coordinate 62,152,473 downwards.
TCTTAGCTTCTCCATGCGTTTCCTTTAAGCTCCAAAGTGCGTCCTATTTCTGCGAAATTAAACAGAAACTAGTGTAGACTCCATAATTCGGCAAATAAGCATAAACTACATAGATTCTGTACTATTCTAACCCAAAGGTATGAAATGTATACAGAAATCGATATAAAAGTCAATATAAATAATGACACAAAACATGGACATCAAGTCCCTGACAGAACAATCGAAACCGACGAAGGCCAAGTCGAGACCGACTATGAGGAGTATCGAGCAGAACAGACTACTCGGCGTCGAGTAGGCCACTCAACGTCGACCACCCAGAAGGCTTCCTCGACTTCCACCTTCCACTCGATGCAGCAACTGTACTCTACGTCGAGTACACCTACTCTACGTCGACTACCTCATTCCACTCAACGACCCTTGTTTTGACTCCTCAACACATTATTCAGTGAGCTCCTTCCTTTACCTTTATTTTATATTGATTTATACAGTGGGGATACTGTATATTCAAAGTATGGGGTAGGGGAAAGGCTCATTATCATTATTTTATATTTTATTCCTATTTTTAGTTTTACATGGTGAATGTTGGGTAAATTTTTAATTTTTATACTTAATTGCAAAACTAAAAGTTTATTTTATGAGACATCTCCCAAAGCTTGTACACTGTTTAAAGAAAAGAGTCATGGAAGGTTTAATAGGACTCGACGATGCCAAATTGGATTCATTAGAGATATACCATGAAATTGCCTAGTAAATGGAAGTCACAATGAAGTGCATTATTTTATGAAAACCATGGAAGCAGGTAAAATTTGATGTTGCTTTTGACATGCTGCATGAGAAGAGGATGGAAGACTTTATATTTCTATATAATGCTCATATGTTTATATTCCCTAGTCATACCTATGCTTATGCATCACAAAAGCCATATTGAGCTTTATTTCATATTATTGCTCCACATGTTCTAAATATTGCCCATTCTTTACCTTATTTCCTATCCGGGGAATATGTTGAGAATGATGTTACATTATGGAGATTATTATATGGTTATTGTGTTGTTATTATCATTATTGGAGTGTGGCAGGAAACTGAAAAAAATATATGGAAAATTTAATGAGTGAAAGAAAATCTGATTACCTCAGGAGATAAAGGTAGATCAACCCTGCTCGTTGAGATAATAGTTCGGCGAGATGGGACACACAGGTGAAGAGTCCAAAGCACTAAGTATCTAGGGCCATTCATGACACCCATGTTTGTGACTCGTGAGAAGGCAGTGCTGAGGTTAGAGAGGTAAAATCATTATTATTGATAAAAGCATTGAGCGATGAGAGATAGGTGAGAAATATCAAAGGAAGAAGGAATGTGGAAATTCAGTTTGGAAATTACTCCATTTCCCCGAATTATTAACACCACATTACCAAAAATTGCTCATCTTTAGCCTTTTACATATCTACTCCTTATTGAGATTAATTAAAATTCTCTTGATTATTATTGCTTTGTCACTTATGGATTATTTTTACATAACCCTCCTTTTGTGAGTAGATGTTGCTTTTAATTGCACATGTATGGATTTGTGACATTAGTACCTTTTCAAGGATGGTAATTGATTGCAGGGTTATATAAGAATGAATCTAATATGTTGAGAGTTTTGTTTCTTCCTCTGAGTGACCATCCAAGTTATTGCTTGGGGACAAGCAAGCTTAAGTATGGGGTAATTTGATGTCCATGTTTTATGCCATGTTTTTATGCTTATTTCAGCTCCTTATTCTACCGTCATATGTATTATGGGTTAAGAATATAGAAAATTTGTGTAGTTTATGCTTATTTGCAAGAAATAGAGGTATACATAAGTTTATGTTTAATATTGCAGAATTTGGAGCCATTTAGGGACGAAACCAAAAGAAAGAGACAAAGGCAGAATTCTACTCGAAGTCGAATAGCACCACTCGAAGTCGACTACAATTAGGAGCAGATCAAGTCGAGGACTGAAGATGGACATCACTCGAGCACGACGACTACTCGACGTTGAGGACCCTACTCGAAGTCGACCACCACAAAGACCTACTCGAGTTTGATGAAGAGAGCAGCACTCGAGGAACGTGGAGAGTACTCAGCGTCGAGTACACCTACTCGAAGTCGACCAGACCAGAAACCCTACCCGAGCTCTCCGAGGAGAAGGCTACTCGAGATGACGAAGACCACCCGAGATCGAGGACCCTACTCGACGTCGACTAGACCTACTCGACGTCCTTTTAGGATTAAGATCTATCTATGGAAGGAATGATTTATCCACCACATGAAGATTTAGATATTTTCCTTTTAGGATTAATGTTTCTTTTATCCAAATTATATCTTTAGGATTAGATAGAGATTTATTTCCTTGGATAGCAAGGAGTTAGCATTATAAATAAAGCCCACGGGGCTAGTTTTTCATGCATGCCAGTTTAGGGAAAAGAGAGGAGGTAGTGATAGCATCTATTTAGTGATGATTTTAGGGCATGTTTGCATAGGATCTAGGGCCTTTGAGTAAGTATTGTATGTATTTTTCGCCCTTTTTGGTTTAGTTTGGTGGAGTCGGTGTCTACCGCTCGATTGTTATGATTTCAGGCGTTGCGGAGCGGTTTTGGCGTCGATTCAAGAGTTTAAAGAGAAAGAGGTGGCTCGATGATCTTCGCTACGCCAAAAAGTCATCAAAGATGAGCTAGGGGGCACGGGGTCAAGGAAACGTGCCAAATAAAGCGAAGCAAGCTCGGCAAAGCTAAGTTCCAGAAACCACTCGGCCGAGTGGTGCCAGAGTGGTGCCAGAGTGAACAAGTCATAAGGCACTCGACCGAGTGCAGAAACCACTCGAGACTCACTCTGGTCGAGTTCTTAACAGTCCTAACTTTTCAGAGTCCACTCGACCGAGTGCAAAAACCACTCGGCTGAGTGTTTCCTGTGTTCCGAATTAAATTCGTTTTCTTTTCTAAACAAAAGGGGGGATTCGAAAGGTTGGAAAGGGGAGTCGGTTTTTGGGTCCAGAATTGAGACATTGTAGAGGGTTGGAGAGAGCTTGAGGAGACTAGAGATTTTTGGGAAGAAAACCTTGATCGATCTATCAAATTCCGGTAATTTCCGTTCCATCTCCGTTGTTCTATGTTTGTTTTGCTGAATTTGATTGAATCAAGCATGTACTTATCCATGAGTTGCTAGATTTCCTGTTCTAGGGTTTGGATTGTCCCGACGATGCGGAAATAGGCTTGTTCTTAGTATCTCTCGAATGATTCCCGAATTAGATTGTGGTTTAATCGTGTTGTACTAAATCTGATTGATGCGAGTCGATTAGATCTGATTTAGGGTTTGAAATCGAAAGACTAAAACCTTAAATTGGAATTTAGATGGTGATTCGAGACCGACAGGCGATTAGGATCCATCGGAACTATATGATTAAACCCGAAGTTTATTGATCGAAAGTGAAACTAAACTTCTTGAGGATTTATAGGTTGTCATATACGTTATAGGCAATTTTGATATTATTCGGAGCTGAAAGGCGATGTTAGTGTGATTATTGCCTAGAACTCTACGAACTTAAAGGGCCTGAATCGGTTGCTTGAGCCCGAAAGGAGAATTGCTAACCGATTTAGGCACATTCGTGCTAAATCCGAAAGGGGATGCACGATTACCTTAGACGACCTACCTTCACAATCTGATTTTGGAATCACTCGAGCAAGAAAATATTTTATGCCTATTGATGATGCATTGTTGGTAAATCCTTGTCCCTAGAACGCTTTCCCCATACATATTTCTCAACATTAAATCGATTTTCATGGTTACTTTATACACACTCTCTAAAATCTGTTTGTTTATTCTGAACTTGGTTCAGCTTGAAAGTACAATCGATACTCCTCCGGTCCTTGAGGATACGACACTTGATTACTACAACTGAACCCATACACTTGTGGGTGTAGGTTTTTAGCCTATCAGGTAGCGAGTTAGGGGAGAGAGAGAGAGAGAGGCCGAGTGGAGCAAGGAAGCGAAAGTTGTATGGCTTTGTTCGGTTTGTACTTTCTTTTATTTTATTAGTGAAATTTAGTTTTCTTTTATTATTAATGTCTTTCCCTATGATGAAGAGCGAGTAGTCCACCTACTTCTAGGGTCAGGGTTAGCCCGACGATAGCCATGCATGCCTAAGGTAAAGATTCGAACTTTATTGTGTTTTGATCATCCGCTGCCTTTTATATGTTTATTACCTAATTAATAGAGATTCAGGTTAACAACTTGGATTATAAACATAAAATTTGTAGATACAATTAAGGTTTCTTGAGAAAGTAGTCTAATTGTTGGAAAAGGCAAAAGCTTGTTCCTTTGATGTGATTCGCATGATTATTTTTCTTTATCTTGCCTTATGCATGTTTGGTTATCGTTGTTGCAAACCCCGATCTTGGAAGTTTTCTTTTACATTGTTAATTTTGAAGTTTGAAATTCATTTCGTTACTACTTTCTACTCGATTTCGACTAACCCTGGTCGACGTCGACCACTGATATTCGATCGAGCAAGATCGCTTCTTGTTTCTGTCTCTGCAGGTACTCGAGATCGACCAGACTTACTCGACTTCGACCACTAGTCGACGTCGAGGAGACCTAGTCGACGTCGAACTCACCAATGACCCTTGCTTGCTCAAATTCGGTCGTACCTGACCCCTGTCTACTACACCTAGTCGAGTACTCATATGGTCGATCACCATTCGTGAGATTCACCTACTACCTGAGATCCACTAACACGCTTCCTCAAGGATCGATCCTGACTTCCTGTTTGTACATCGGGAGGAATTCTTGTAATTATTTGCGTGGCCAGAGTCTGATTTGATTTATATTCTTATAATTTGAACTCGATTTCCTCCTATCAACAAGAGAGAGGTTTTCGGCGATCTTGGTTAGAGCGCTCAGGTCGGTTGGACGAGGACCTTGCTTCATGGGAAATTCTTGTGTCCCTCAGGGGAGGTCGGTACCCTCCTCCCCGGTTTCTATTTCTCCATCCACTATTTTCGGGGTAAGTTCCACTACCTCTTCCTCTAGCAACGTATTGGGGGTTGTAGGGTCATGGTTGAGCATTAGGTGGTCTATATTGCTGGGGAGGAACCACAGGAAGATGACGTTGTTGTGGCGTCATGACTGGATGACTAGGATTTGTTGGTGGGGCGCAAATCTGAAGGGGCACTTCTTTTTGAGGGAGAGCTGGAGGAATCCCATTGACTGGTGGTGAAATCTGGTCGGGATGAGTCATCATCACATTTTTTGGTGCATCATGTGGACCTCGTCCCGTTCGTTGGTTGTATTGGACTTCTTGGACTTGGGGTCGTGGTGGGGCGACCGGGTATTGCTAAGGAGGATTGCGGTGTTTTTGATTCCCTAAATTTTGTCTCCCTTGGGGCTTGTTAGGGACCCTGTGGTAGGACGGTGGCCTGGATTCGACAGGTCGCGAGCTAGAGCTTGCAGCCTCCATGGTGTGGATTTGTTTGGTTATGAGCTCCCATAGAACATCATAGTTTTGTGGTTCTTTTCGAAACATGCAGATCTTGAAGTCTCCCTCGGCCAGATTGCCTATTAATATTGTGCTTGCGGACTCTTTATTGAATCTTGGGATCTGTTCTACCATGATGGTGAATCTGCTGAAGAAATTTCCCAATGACTCAGTCATCCCTTGCTTGATGGAGTTGAGGTCCAACATGGTTCTTTTCTTTGTTCTAGCACTGCCGAAATGCGCGATGAATTTGCCTGATAGCTGCGTGAAGTTGTTGATGGAGGATCGAGCTAAATTGATGAACCATGTCAATGCCACCCCGCTTAGCGTAGAAGAAAACGAGCGACAATACATAGCATCGTTGTCCTCATTCATTCCCATCGCCGTAGTAAATTGGTTGAGGTGATCACTGGGATCAGTATCTCCTTAATACTTGGTGATGGAGATATCCCTCCATCTTTTGGGAACGAGCGTCTCGCGTATTTCTCTGCAAAAAGCAGATGGAAAACTTGGTTCACCTTTGCAAGTTTTCCCGGGTGCATTGAGGGAATTTGAACGCGACGATACATCCTTGGCGTTAAAAATGCGGGCAATCTTGTTGGTGTTCTCATCGAGCTCTGGACCGGGGTTAAGAAGGCCACCAGCAGGGTTGGGGAAGTGGTTGACCGTTGTAGGCACAGGACCCTGTTGTTGATAGTAGACACGCGGGTCGCGCTGGAATGGCACCTCTTTCACTTGTTGATTGAAGTATGTACTCTACGGGTAACCCCCCGCAACAAATTGGTATGGGGGGTAACCACCCCACATTCCATAGGGAGAGAATGGGGGAGGTTGCCTAGTGTCCCAGGGAGGTTGTTGAGGGAAGTTCTCGTTGCCGCTGTGTAGAGCTTCCTCGTTGGGGGGAACGTTGAGGCCGTTTGTTTCCTCGGCCTCACGATGCTTGTTTCCGAACTCTTCCTTGAATAGTGTAAAATTCACGATTCTTGCAAAAGTTGTTAGTGTTTTAAAAGGGAAATATGCAAGGCTATTTATCATTTCAGGAAAAGTTTATGAAGAATGAAAAGGGTAAATAAGCAAAAAAGAAGGTAATAAATGAAATTGAAGGAACGTGATATAAAGAAGTGTATTGCTACGCGGAACCTCTCGTCGTGAAAGGTTCCCACAGACACGCCCAATGACGCGATCATGAAATTTCACCTGTACTTATTACATCATCATGACGACAAAATGTCTTAAAAATACCTGCAAGCCTTAACAGTGAGGGGTGATGATCAGATTATGCGTTTATTAGTCCAAGCGATGAGGATGGTACGTTTGGCTTGCGAGAGATTGAGTTGTTCAGTCGTCGTCTTTAGAGGAAGTCAGGCGATGTTCTGATTCCAAGAACGTTCTTCTCCTATCAAAGACCTTAAGAACTCAACTTTGGGGGTTTTAGGTTAGGGAGATAATCAGAGCTCTCCTACTTCTCTCTTTAATCGGATCCCTGTCTTTGGGGTCGGATGGGGGTATTTATAGGGAGGCCAAGCTAGCAGCTGGCTAGCGACCTCGTGGTTTAACATAGGATACGTGTAATGCATGCCCTCACGCTAGGGAACTACGCAATACACGTGGCGCTATTAGAGGAGAGATGCTTGAGCCAACGAGCTGCTTGCTAGGACCCTGAAGAGCCACGAGGTACTCGCGGGACCTACCCTGGCTTCTACGCAGGCTCATGCTAAGATCTTAGTCGTGAGGAAATATCGACCGAGGATTTTTAGGGTGTTGAGTTTGGACAGGGTTCGGCCGAGTACTCTATTCGCGATGAATCTTGTAGTAGGGCCGGATGTCTTTTGTGTTGGGTGGCCTATTTATGACGTCATACCTGAAGCGCTCGTGGAATTTCGCCTATACTTATTACCTCATTATGACGAAAAAATGACTAGAGATACCTGCAAGAATTAACCGAGAGAGGTTATGATTGGGTCATACGTTTATTGGTCCAAGAGATGGGGGCGTTATATTCGGCTAGCGAGGATTTGAGTCGTTCAGTCGTGAACTTGAGAGGTAGTCAGGTGATGTTCTTATTCCAAGAACGTTCCTTTCCGATCTGCGGGCAATCTTGTTGGTGTTCTCATCGAGCTTTGGACCGGGGTTAAGAAGGCCACCAGCAGGGTTGGGGAAGTGGTTGACCGTTGTAGGCACAGGACCCTGTTGTTGATAGTAGACACGCGGGTCGCGCTGGAATGGCACCTTATTCACTTGTTGATTGAAGTATGTACTCTACGGGTAACCCCCCGCAACAAATTGGTATGGGGGGTAACCACCCCACATTCCGTAGGGAGAAAATGGGGGAGGTTGCGTAGTGTCCCAGGGAGGTTGTTGAAGGAAGTTCTCATTTCCGCTGTGTGGAGCTTCCTCGTTGGGGGGAACGTTGAGGCCGTTTGTTTCCTCGGCCTCACGATGCTTGTTTCCGAACTCTTCCTTGAATGGTGTAAAATTCACGATTCTTGCAAAAGTTGTTAGTGTTTTAAAAGGGAAATAAGCAAGGCTATTTATCATTTCAGGAAAAGTTTATGAAGAATGAAAAGGGTAAATAAGCAAAAAAGAAGGTAATAAAAGAAATTGAAGGAACGTGATATAAAGAAGCGTATTGCTACGCGGAACCTCTCGTTGTGAAAGGTTCCCACAGACACGCCCAATGACGCGATCATGAAATTTCATCTGTACTTATTACATCATCATGACGACAAAATGTCTTAAAAATACCTGCAAGCCTTAACAGTGAAGGGTGATGATCAGATTATGCGTTTATTAGTCCAAGCGATGAGGATGGTACGTTTGGCTCGCGAGAGATTGAGTTGTTCAGTCGTCGTCTTTAGAGGAAGTCAGGCGATGTTCTGATTCCAAGAACGTTCTTCTCCGATCAAAGACCTTAAGAACTCAACTTCGGTGGTTTTAGGTTAGGGAGATAATCAGAGCTCTCCTACTTCTCTCTTTAATCGGATCCCTGTCTTTGGGGTCGGATGGGGGTATTTATAGGGAGGCCAAGCTAGCAGCTGGCTAGCGACCTCGTGGTTTAACATAGGATACGTGTAATGCATGCCCTCACGCTAGGGAACTACGCAATACACGTGGCGCTATTAGAGGAGAGATGCTTGAGCCAGCGAGCTGCTTGCTAGGACCCTGAAGAGCCACGAGGAACTCGCGGGACCTACCCTGGCTTCTACGCAGGCTCATGCTAAGATCTTAGTCGTGAGGAAATATCGACCGAGGATTTTTAGGGTGTTGAGTTTGGTCAGGGTTCGACCGAGTACTCTATTCGCGATGAATCTTGTAGTAGGGCCGGATGTCTTTTGTGTTGGGTGGCGTATTTATGACGTCATACCTGAAGCGCTCGTGGAATTTCGCCTATACTTATTACCTCATTATGACGAAAAAATGACTAGAGATACCTGCAAGCATTAACCGAGAGAGGTTATGATTGGGTCATACGTTTATTGGTCCAAGAGATGGGGGCGTTATATTCGGCTAGCGAGGATTTGAGTCGTTCAGTCGTGGACTTGAGAGGTAGTCAGGTGATGTTCTTATTCCAAGAACGTTCCTTTCCGATCACAGATCCCAAGAACTCAACTCCGGGGGTTTTAGGTCCGGGAGATAATCAGAGCTCTTTTGCCTTTCTTATCTTGAAATTGAATCCCTTTCTTTGGGGTCGGAAAGGGGTAGGGGAAAGGCTCATTATCATTATTGGAGTGTGGCAGGAAACTGAAAAAAATATATGGAAAATTTAATGAGTGAAAGAAAATCTGATTACCTCAGGAGATAAAGGTAGATCAACCCTGCTCGTTGAGATAATAGTTCGGCGAGATGGGACACACAGGTGAAGAGTCCAAAGCACTAAGTATCTAGGGCCATTCATGACACCCATGTTTGTGACTCGTGAGAAGGCAGTGCTGAGGTTAGAGAGGTAAAATCATTATTATTGATAAAAGCATTGAGCGATGAGAGATAGGTGAGAAATATCAAAGGAAGAAGGAATGTGGAAATTCAGTTTGGAAATTACTCCATTTCCCCGAATTATTAACACCACATTACCAAAAATTGCTCATCTTTAGCCTTTTACATATCTACTCCTTATTGAGATTAATTAAAATTCTCTTGATTATTATTGCTTTGTCACTTATGGATTATTTTTACATAACCCTCCTTTTGTGAGTAGATGTTGCTTTTAATTGCACATGTATGGATTTGTGACATTAGTACCTTTTCAAGGATGGTAATTGATTGCAGGGTTATATAAGAATGAATCTAATATGTTGAGAGTTTTGTTTCTTCCTCTGAGTGACCATCCAAGTTATTGCTTGGGGACAAGCAAGCTTAAGTATGGGGTAATTTGATGTCCATGTTTTATGCCATGTTTTTATGCTTATTTCAGCTCCTTATTCTACCGTCATATGTATTATGGGTTAAGAATATAGAAAATTTGTGTAGTTTATGCTTATTTGCAAGAAATAGAGGTATACATAAGTTTATGTTTAATATTGCAGAATTTGGAGCCATTTAGGGACGAAACCAAAAGAAAGAGACAAAGGCAGAATTCTACTCGAAGTCGAATAGCACCACTCGAAGTCGACTACAATTAGGAGCAGATCAAGTCGAGGACTGAAGATGGACATCACTCGAGCACGACGACTACTCGACGTTGAGGACCCTACTCGAAGTCGACCACCACAAAGACCTACTCGAGTTTGATGAAGAGAGCAGCACTCGAGGAACGTGGAGAGTACTCAGCGTCGAGTACACCTACTCGAAGTCGACCAGACCAGAAACCCTACCCGAGCTCTCCGAGGAGAAGGCTACTCGAGATGACGAAGACCACCCGAGATCGAGGACCCTACTCGACGTCGACTAGACCTACTCGACGTCCTTTTAGGATTAAGATCTATCTATGGAAGGAATGATTTATCCACCACATGAAGATTTAGATATTTTCCTTTTAGGATTAATGTTTCTTTTATCCAAATTATATCTTTAGGATTAGATAGAGATTTATTTCCTTGGATAGCAAGGAGTTAGCATTATAAATAAAGCCCACGGGGCTAGTTTTTCATGCATGCCAGTTTAGGGAAAAGAGAGGAGGTAGTGATAGCATCTATTTAGTGATGATTTTAGGGCATGTTTGCATAGGATCTAGGGCCTTTGAGTAAGTATTGTATGTATTTTTCGCCCTTTTTGGTTTAGTTTGGTGGAGTCGGTGTCTACCGCTCGATTGTTATGATTTCAGGCGTTGCGGAGCGGTTTTGGCGTCGATTCAAGAGTTTAAAGAGAAAGAGGTGGCTCGATGATCTTCGCTACGCCAAAAAGTCATCAAAGATGAGCTAGGGGGCACGGGGTCAAGGAAACGTGCCAAATAAAGCGAAGCAAGCTCGGCAAAGCTAAGTTCCAGAAACCACTCGGCCGAGTGGTGCCAGAGTGGTGCCAGAGTGAACAAGTCATAAGGCACTCGACCGAGTGCAGAAACCACTCGAGACTCACTCTGGTCGAGTTCTTAACAGTCCTAACTTTTCAGAGTCCACTCGACCGAGTGCAAAAACCACTCGGCTGAGTGTTTCCTGTGTTCCGAATTAAATTCGTTTTCTTTTCTAAACAAAAGGGGGGATTCGAAAGGTTGGAAAGGGGAGTCGGTTTTTGGGTCCAGAATTGAGACATTGTAGAGGGTTGGAGAGAGCTTGAGGAGACTAGAGATTTTTGGGAAGAAAACCTTGATCGATCTATCAAATTCCGGTAATTTCCGTTCCATCTCCGTTGTTCTATGTTTGTTTTGCTGAATTTGATTGAATCAAGCATGTACTTATCCATGAGTTGCTAGATTTCCTGTTCTAGGGTTTGGATTGTCCCGACGATGCGGAAATAGGCTTGTTCTTAGTATCTCTCGAATGATTCCCGAATTAGATTGTGGTTTAATCGTGTTGTACTAAATCTGATTGATGCGAGTCGATTAGATCTGATTTAGGGTTTGAAATCGAAAGACTAAAACCTTAAATTGGAATTTAGATGGTGATTCGAGACCGACAGGCGATTAGGATCCATCGGAACTATATGATTAAACCCGAAGTTTATTGATCGAAAGTGAAACTAAACTTCTTGAGGATTTATAGGTTGTCATATACGTTATAGGCAATTTTGATATTATTCGGAGCTGAAAGGCGATGTTAGTGTGATTATTGCCTAGAACTCTACGAACTTAGAGGGCCTGAATCGGTTGCTTGAGCCCGAAAGGAGAATTGCTAACCGATTTAGGCACATTCGTGCTAAATCCGAAAGGGGATGCACGATTACCTTAGACGACCTACCTTCACAATCTGATTTTGGAATCACTCGAGCAAGAAAATATTTTATGCCTATTGATGATGCATTGTTGGTAAATCCTTGTCCCTAGAACGCTTTCCCCATACATATTTCTCAACATTAAATCGATTTTCATGGTTACTTTATACACACTCTCTAAAATCTGTTTGTTTATTCTGAACTTGGTTCAGCTTGAAAGTACAATCGATACTCCTCCGGTCCTTGAGGATACGACACTTGATTACTACAACTGAACCCATACACTTGTGGGTGTAGGTTTTTAGCCTATCAGGTAGCGAGTTAGGGGAGAGAGAGAGAGAGAGGCCGAGTGGAGCAAGGAAGCGAAAGTTGTATGGCTTTGTTCGGTTTGTACTTTCTTTTATTTTATTAGTGAAATTTAGTTTTCTTTTATTATTAATGTCTTTCCCTATGATGAAGAGCGAGTAGTCCACCTACTTCTAGGGTCAGGGTTAGCCCGACGATAGCCATGCATGCCTAAGGTAAAGATTCGAACTTTATTGTGTTTTGATCATCCGCTGCCTTTTATATGTTTATTACCTAATTAATAGAGATTCAGGTTAACAACTTGGATTATAAACATAAAATTTGTAGATACAATTAAGGTTTCTTGAGAAAGTAGTCTAATTGTTGGAAAAGGCAAAAGCTTGTTCCTTTGATGTGATTCGCATGATTATTTTTCTTTATCTTGCCTTATGCATGTTTGGTTATCGTTGTTGCAAACCCCGATCTTGGAAGTTTTCTTTTACATTGTTAATTTTGAAGTTTGAAATTCATTTCGTTACTACTTTCTACTCGATTTCGACTAACCCTGGTCGACGTCGACCACTGATATTCGATCGAGCAAGATCGCTTCTTGTTTCTGTCTCTGCAGGTACTCGAGATCGACCAGACTTACTCGACTTCGACCACTAGTCGACGTCGAGGAGACCTAGTCGACGTCGAACTCACCAATGACCCTTGCTTGCTCAAATTCGGTCGTACCTGACCCCTGTCTACTACACCTAGTCGAGTACTCATATGGTCGATCACCATTCGTGAGATTCACCTACTACCTGAGATCCACTAACACGCTTCCTCAAGGATCGATCCTGACTTCCTGTTTGTACATCGGGAGGAATTCTTGTAATTATTTGCGTGGCCAGAGTCTGATTTGATTTATATTCTTATAATTTGAACTCGATTTCCTCCTATCAACAAGAGAGAGGTTTTCGGCGATCTTGGTTAGAGCGCTCAGGTCGGTTGGACGAGGACCTTGCTTCATGGGAAATTCTTGTGTCCCTCAGGGGAGGTCGGTACCCTCCTCCCCGGTTTCTATTTCTCCATCCACTATTTTCGGGGTAAGTTCCACTACCTCTTCCTCTAGCAACGTATTGGGGGTTGTAGGGTCATGGTTGAGCATTAGGTGGTCTATATTGCTGGGGAGGAACCACAGGAAGATGACGTTGTTGTGGCGTCATGACTGGATGACTAGGATTTGTTGGTGGGGCGCAAATCTGAAGGGGCACTTCTTTTTGAGGGAGAGCTGGAGGAATCCCATTGACTGGTGGTGAAATCTGGTCGGGATGAGTCATCATCACATTTTTTGGTGCATCATGTGGACCTCGTCCCGTTCGTTGGTTGTATTGGACTTCTTGGACTTGGGGTCGTGGTGGGGCGACCGGGTATTGCTAAGGAGGATTGCGGTGTTTTTTATTCCCTAAATTTTGTCTCCCTTGGGGCTTGTTAGGGACCCTGTGGTAGGACGGTGGCCTGGATTCGACAGGTCGCGAGCTAGAGCTTGCAGCCTCCATGGTGTGGATTTGTTTGGTTATGAGCTCCCATAGAACATCATAGTTTTGTGGTTCTTTTCGAAACATGCAGATCTTGAAGTCTCCCTCGGCCAGATTGCCTATTAATATTGTGCTTGCGGACTCTTTATTGAATCTTGGGATCTGTTCTACCATGATGGTGAATCTGCTGAAGAAATTTCCCAATGACTCAGTCATCCCTTGCTTGATGGAGTTGAGGTCCAACATGGTTCTTTTCTTTGTTCTAGCACTGCCGAAATGCGCGATGAATTTGCCTGATAGCTGCGTGAAGTTGTTGATGGAGGATCGAGCTAAATTGATGAACCATGTCAATGCCACCCCGCTTAGCGTAGAAGAAAACGAGCGACAATACATAGCATCGTTGTCCTCATTCATTCCCATCGCCGTAGTAAATTGGTTGAGGTGATCATTGGGATCAGTATCTCCTTAATACTTGGTGATGGAGATATCCCTCCATCTTTTGGGAACGAGCGTCTCGCGTATTTCTCTGCAAAAAGCAGATGGAAAACTTGGTTCACCTTTGCAAGTTTTCCCGGGTGCATTGAGGGAATTTGAACGCGACGATACATCCTTGGCGTTAAAAATGCGGGCAATCTTGTTGGTGTTCTCATCGAGCTCTGGACCGGGGTTAAGAAGGCCACCAGCAGGGTTGGGGAAGTGGTTGACCGTTGTAGGCACAGGACCCTGTTGTTGATAGTAGACACGCGGGTCGCGCTGGAATGGCACCTCTTTCACTTGTTGATTGAAGTATGTACTCTACGGGTAACCCCCCGCAACAAATTGGTATGGGGGGTAACCACCCCACATTCCATAGGGAGAGAATGGGGGAGGTTGCCTAGTGTCCCAGGGAGGTTGTTGAGGGAAGTTCTCGTTGCCGCTGTGTAGAGCTTCCTCGTTGGGGGGAACGTTGAGGCCGTTTGTTTCCTCGGCCTCACGATGCTTGTTTCCGAACTCTTCCTTGAATAGTGTAAAATTCACGATTCTTGCAAAAGTTGTTAGTGTTTTAAAAGGGAAATATGCAAGGCTATTTATCATTTCAGGAAAAGTTTATGAAGAATGAAAAGGGTAAATAAGCAAAAAAGAAGGTAATAAATGAAATTGAAGGAACGTGATATAAAGAAGTGTATTGCTACGCGGAACCTCTCGTCGTGAAAGGTTCCCACAGACACGCCCAATGACGCGATCATGAAATTTCACCTGTACTTATTACATCATCATGACGACAAAATGTCTTAAAAATACCTGCAAGCCTTAACAGTGAGGGGTAATGATCAGATTATGCGTTTATTAGTCCAAGCGATGAGGATGGTACGTTTGGCTTGCGAGAGATTGAGTTGTTCAGTCGTCGTCTTTAGAGGAAGTCAGGCGATGTTCTGATTCCAAGAACGTTCTTCTCCTATCAAAGACCTTAAGAACTCAACTTTGGGGGTTTTAGGTTAGGGAGATAATCAGAGCTCTCCTACTTCTCTCTTTAATCGGATCCCTGTCTTTGGGGTCGGATGGGGGTATTTATAGGGAGGCCAAGCTAGCAGCTGGCTAGCGACCTCGTGGTTTAACATAGGATACGTGTAATGCATGCCCTCACGCTAGGGAACTACGCAATACACGTGGCGCTATTAGAGGAGAGATGCTTGAGCCAACGAGCTGCTTGCTAGGACCCTGAAGAGCCACGAGGTACTCGCGGGACCTACCCTGGCTTCTACGCAGGCTCATGCTAAGATCTTAGTCGTGAGGAAATATCGACCGAGGATTTTTAGGGTGTTGAGTTTGGACAGGGTTCGGCCGAGTACTCTATTCGCGATGAATCTTGTAGTAGGGCCGGATGTCTTTTGTGTTGGGTGGCCTATTTATGACGTCATACCTGAAGCGCTCGTGGAATTTCGCCTATACTTATTACCTCATTATGACGAAAAAATGACTAGAGATACCTGCAAGAATTAACCGAGAGAGGTTATGATTGGGTCATACGTTTATTGGTCCAAGAGATGGGGGCGTTATATTCGGCTAGCGAGGATTTGAGTCGTTCAGTCGTGAACTTGAGAGGTAGTCAGGTGATGTTCTTATTCCAAGAACGTTCCTTTCCGATCTGCGGGCAATCTTGTTGGTGTTCTCATCGAGCTCTGGACCGGGGTTAAGAAGGCCACCAGCAGGGTTGGGGAAGTGGTTGACCGTTGTAGGCACAGGACCCTGTTGTTGATAGTAGACACGCGGGTCGCGCTGGAATGGCACCTTATTCACTTGTTGATTGAAGTATGTACTCTACGGGTAACCCCCCGCAACAAATTGGTATGGGGGGTAACCACCCCACATTCCGTAGGGAGAAAATGGGGGAGGTTGCGTAGTGTCCCAGGGAGGTTGTTGAAGGAAGTTCTCATTTCCGCTGTGTGGAGCTTCCTCGTTGGGGGGGAACGTTGAGGCCGTTTGTTTCCTCGGCCTCACGATGCTTGTTTCCGAACTCTTCCTTGAATGGTGTAAAATTCACGATTCTTGCAAAAGTTGTTAGTGTTTTAAAAGGGAAATAAGCAAGGCTATTTATCATTTCAGGAAAAGTTTATGAAGAATGAAAAGGGTAAATAAGCAAAAAAGAAGGTAATAAAAGAAATTGAAGGAACGTGATATAAAGAAGCGTATTGCTACGCGGAACCTCTCGTTGTGAAAGGTTCCCACAGACACGCCCAATGACGCGATCATGAAATTTCATCTGTACTTATTACATCATCATGACGACAAAATGTCTTAAAAATACCTGCAAGCCTTAACAGTGAAGGGTGATGATCAGATTATGCGTTTATTAGTCCAAGCGATGAGGATGGTACGTTTGGCTCGCGAGAGATTGAGTTGTTCAGTCGTCGTCTTTAGAGGAAGTCAGGCGATGTTCTGATTCCAAGAACGTTCTTCTCCGATCAAAGACCTTAAGAACTCAACTTCGGTGGTTTTAGGTTAGGGAGATAATCAGAGCTCTCCTACTTCTCTCTTTAATCGGATCCCTGTCTTTGGGGTCGGATGGGGGTATTTATAGGGAGGCCAAGCTAGCAGCTGGCTAGCGACCTCGTGGTTTAACATAGGATACGTGTAATGCATGCCCTCACGCTAGGGAACTACGCAATACACGTGGCGCTATTAGAGGAGAGATGCTTGAGCCAGCGAGCTGCTTGCTAGGACCCTGAAGAGCCACGAGGAACTCGCGGGACCTACCCTGGCTTCTACGCAGGCTCATGCTAAGATCTTAGTCGTGAGGAAATATCGACCGAGGATTTTTAGGGTGTTGAGTTTGGTCAGGGTTCGACCGAGTACTCTATTCGCGATGAATCTTGTAGTAGGGCCGGATGTCTTTTGTGTTGGGTGGCCTATTTATGACGTCATACCTGAAGCGCTCGTGGAATTTCGCCTATACTTATTACCTCATTATGACGAAAAAATGACTAGAGATACCTGCAAGCATTAACCGAGAGAGGTTATGATTGGGTCATACGTTTATTGGTCCAAGAGATGGGGGCGTTATATTCGGCTAGCGAGGATTTGAGTCGTTCAGTCGTGGACTTGAGAGGTAGTCAGGTGATGTTCTTATTCCAAGAACGTTCCTTTCCGATCACAGATCCCAAGAACTCAACTCCGGGGGTTTTAGGTCCGGGAGATAATCAGAGCTCTTTTGCCTTTCTTATCTTGAAATTGAATCCCTTTCTTTGGGGTCGGAAAGGGGTATTGATAGGGAAACTAAGCGAGTAGCTGGGTGGCAACCTCGTGGTTTTACATAGGACACGTGTAACGCATGCCCACGAGCCTCCTCAGTTTACCAGTGATAGAGATTATTTCGATTACCAGTTCGGGCATCTGCGATCTTACTTCGATGGGCGCTTTGATGCTATCGACACCCAGCTACGCCACTTGCAGTCTCAACAAGAAGAGGAGCATCAAGAGGACCCTGAAGAGGATTAGGAGGAAGAGCAGAACGACTCTGATGATGAGGTTTCTGATGACTCGGATGGGGGCGAGTCGGATACTTTCTAGACACTTGCCCTCCGCGCTAATCACCAAATTGTGAGTACCCTGTCTTTTTCTTGACTTTTTTTGGTTTCATTGAGGACAGTGTTTCATCTAAGTATGGGGTGGGGTGAACTCCACATTTGGTGTGCTATTAGTGTCTTTTTCCTTTTGTTTTTCGTTTCTATCTAGAGTCTACACTTTTATTATTATCGTCTATGTCATGTATATATTTTTATCTTTATCATGGGTCTTGCTCCTTATGAACTTTTGGACCTACATCTGATTCTGGAATGTTGTGGTGGTTGGAATATTTGATGATTGCTTAAGCATTGAGCTGCTGCCTTGTCTGACTTGTATACCCTCTTGCTCGATTATGTGTATATCTCGCCTCATACTTGGATACTCGAGCTTGTTACCGCATAATGGGGTTTATGTGCACAAATTGAAATATGATTGAGGCAGTTTGTCAGCCCATTTATCCTTACCTACCCTTGCACTTGACCATATGCTTGAAGCCTTTTGAGCCTTAGAAGCTTGTTTCTTTGCTAGCTCCACAAGATTTTCATATCCCGCTATTTGCCTTTACCCAATCCGGGATTTTGGGTCATGATAATGTGTTTTGTTGTGTGGATGTGCTTCAAGTATGAGATGATTTCTCTTGATTGTGAAAATGAAAAAAAAAAGAAACAAAAAAGGGAGAGAAAGAGAAAAATCTTGGGATAAGAGGAGGATAAAATTCACTCTTGTGCAAAAGTCAAGAAAGAAAAAAATACGGTTAGTAACCGATCCTGCTTGTGGAGAATAAAATTCACACAAGGAGGAAGAAATGCAAAGTGAGATGGTCAAGACACTTAGTAACCGGGTGCATTCATCACAAATGTTTGTATTCGCGTAAAACGGTGTCGAGACTAGAGAGTGAAATAAAAAAAAATTCTTGAAAAAAAAATTGAAAAGAAAAGAAAAAAAAAAGAGGAGAATTTTTTTTGAAGTGGTTGACAAGAGTGAAGATGAAAAAAATTGTTGTGATGGAGTTTGTTTAGTGGATTGGTATGAGTTTGATTCTTTGAAGTTGGTGTTTTTCCGATTGTTCTTGCATGATCTTTTTTCCCGGACTCTAGCACCACATGGCCTAAAATTTTCCGTACCTAATTGTTTTCACTTTAGCCCCATCATAACCCTATAAAGCCCTCATGATTTTATTGTGTGCATAAATTCAAGCGGTGATTTCGTTGACGATTTTCAAGCTTTGTGGATGATGAGTTTTAAGGTTGAGATTTGAGCAATATGCATTTTGAGGGTTTGGAAACTGATGAGCTAGTTGAGCTTTGGTTGTTGGCTATGATATGCTAGGACGGCATTCGTCGAATATTTTACATTAGTAGATGCTATTTTGTGATTATTGTCTTGGTCTTGCTTGGGGACAAGCAAGGTTAAGTATGGGGTATTTTGATAGCGTCGATTCAAGAGTTTAAAGAGAAAGAGGTGGCTCGATGATCTTCACTACGCCAAAAAGTCATCAAAGATGAGCTAGGGGGCACGGGGTCAAGGAAACGTGCCAAATAAAGCGAAGCAAGCTCAGCAAAGCTAAGTTCTAGAAACCACTCGGCCGAGTGGTGCCAGAGTGGTGCCAGAGTGAACAAGTCAGAAGGCACTCGACCGAGTGCAGAAACCACTCGAGACTCACTCTGGTCGAGTTCTTAACAGTCCTAACTTTTCAGAGTCCACTCGACCGAGTGCAAAAACCACTCGGCCGAGTGTTTCCTGTGTTCCGAATTAAATTCGTTTTCTTTTCTAAACAAAAGGGGGGATTCGAAAGGTTGGAAATGGGAGTCGGTTTTTGGGTCCAGAATTGAGACATTGTAGAGGGTTGGAGAGAGCTTGAGGAGACTAGAGATTTTTGGGACGAAAACCTTGTTCGATCTATCAAATTCCGGTAATTTCCATTCCATCTCCGTTGTTCTATGTTTGTTTTACTGAATTTGATTGAATCAAGCATGTACTTATCCATGAGTTGCTAGATTTCCTGTTCTAGGGTTGGGATTGTCCCGACGATGCGGAAATAGGCTTGTTCTTAGTATCTCTCGAATGATTCCCGAATTAGATTGTGATTTAATCGTGTTGTATTAAATCTGATTGATGCGAGTCGATTAGATCTTATTTAGGGTTTGAAATCGAAAGACTAAAACCTTAAATTGGAATTTAGATGGTGATTCGAGACCGACAGGCGATTAGGATCCATCGGAACTACATGATTAAACCCGAAGTTTATTGATCGAAAGTGAAACTAAACTTCTTGAGGATTTATAGGTTGTCATAGACGTTATAGGCAATTTTGATATTATTCGGAGCTGAAAGGCGATGTTAGTGTGATTATTGCCTAGAACTCTACGAACTTAGAGGGCCTGAATCGGTTGCTTGAGCCCGAAAGGAGAATTGCTAACCGATTTAGGCACATTCGTGCTAAATCCGAAAGGGGATGCACGATTACCTTAGACGACCTACCTTCACAATCTGATTTTGGAATCACTCGAGCAAGAAAATATTTTATGCCTATTGATGATGCATTGTTGGTAAATCCTTGTCCCTAGAACGCTTTCCCCATACATATTTCTCAACATTAAATCGATTTTCTTGGTTACTTTATACACACTCTCTAAAATCTGTTTGTTTATTCTGAACATGGTTGAACTAGCTTGAAAGTACAATCGATACTCCTCCGGTCCTTGAGGATACGACACTTGATTACTACAACTGAACCCATACACTTGTGGGTGTAGGTTTTTAGCCTATCAAGTTTTTGGCGCCGTTGTCGGGGACTGGTGCTAGTATCGATCGTCCTTTTGACGACTAGTTCTCTAAATTCTTTTTGTTGCTTTGATTTGTTTTTGTTTTTGGCCTCAGGTTGTGATTTGAATGTGAAAAAAAGAAAGACTTTACCAATCTATTGCCTTTTGATCCCGAACCTGAACGCACATTCCACAAGAGAAGAGCTACGATGGCTGATGCAATCGCCAGATTGGCAGAACTAGTGCGACAAATGGCTCAAAGAGATCAAGAAAATGGTGAACTTCGACAACAGCTGGCTAATCAACAATTACAGCTTGGCCAACCCCGAGGGCCGGCAACTCTAGGAGAGCGGATGGATCCAACTTAGTTCCTACCACGACCAAGTGTTGTTCTTCCTGCTTTAACACCCATTAATTTTGAGCTAAAGCCTGCACTGTTGAATATGATAAGGCAGAATATGTTCAATGGGCTTCCTGTTGAGAGCCCTCATCAACACATATCCACCTTCAAAGAATTGATGGATACAGTGAGAGTTCAGGGTGTCGCTCCGGAAGAGTTGTTATTGCGATCATTCTCCTTCTCAATTGCAGGGAAAGCTAGACATTGGTACAACTCCATCCCTGCTGGCACAGTCACCACTTGGGAGGAACTGTCATCTGAGTTCCTGAATCAATTTTTCCCGCCAGCCAAGACTGCTGAGATGAGGCGGAAGATAAACTCATTCGTGGTTTGAGATGGGGAGAACATCCATGAATCGTGGGAAAGATTCAAGGATCTTTTGTTTGAGTGTCCTCACCATGGGATATCTAAGCTGAATCTGTTGGAGATTTTGTACAAGGCTGTCAGTGACAACACTAGAGTGCTTATTGACTCCTCATCTGGAGGAGAATTTTTGGAAATGGGAGCTGAAGATGCTTGGGCGTTCATTGAGAAGACAGCTAAGAGATGTGGGAAATACTCGCAACCCAGGGCGCTCTCTACTGTAAAAAGGGGTGCAGGGATCTATGAGGTGGATCCTACAACTTATAAGGATGCTAGATATGACTCATTGGCTGCTGAAATTAAACGTCTAGCCTCAGTTATGGAGAAGTCCTTGTCTACCAAGGAGGTGAATGTTGCAGGCTCTAGACCGGTGCCATGTCAGTTCTGTGGATCTCAAGATCACACTATTTCGGCTTGTCAGATTTACGCCTCCCAAGGTGATAAAAGTC
Organism: Persicaria tinctoria; assembly: GCA_037127255.1. Classification (NCBI taxonomy): domain Eukaryota; kingdom Viridiplantae; phylum Streptophyta; class Magnoliopsida; order Caryophyllales; family Polygonaceae; genus Persicaria; species Persicaria tinctoria. The sequence continues at coordinate 62,130,844 of JBANSL010000008.1, read as the reverse complement.
AAGAGGAGGAAGTTGGCTACATGGGCAACAACTACCATAGGAGTCAAGGGTATAACCGAAACTTTACCAACTACAACCCTCGAGCGAGGGACCACCCTGGTTTCTTCTATGCCAACAAGAAAGCTGCAGAAGAATCACCTCCTGGTTTCCCACCAAAAGCCCCACCACAGAAGGACAGGATGGAGACAATGATGGAGCAGCTTATGGGTACCGTTAAGTGTCTAGCTGGAGAAGTGCAGAATCTCACTAGGGGGCAGAAAATGCTTGAGACTCAGGTAGCTCAGCAGGCCAACAACACCTACAGGCCTACTGGTCAGTTTCAAGGGAAAACGGAAGATAACCCCAATGGAAATATTTCTGCTGTGTCCTTAAGGAGTGGTAAGCAATTACAAGATCCGAGGTCCTCCGAGCCAACTGGAGCTCAAGAGAGTGCTAAGGAAGGAGAGAAAGTTGTTGAGTCGGTGACAGAGCCACCATATGTCCCACCTCCTCCTTACAAGCCACCGCTTCCATTTCCACAAAGGAAGGCTCAAGCTGAGATCGAGAAGCAATACGGGAAGTTCTTGGAGGTGTTGAAGAAGCTCTACATCAACATCCCCTTCATCGATGCTTTATCCCAAATGCCCTCCTATGTAAAGTTTTTGAAGGAGATCCTCTCTAACAAGAGGAAGCTAGGTGAATGTCAGACGGTGTTTCTTAATGAGGAGTGCAGTGCCTTGATCCAAAACAAGCTACCACCTAAGCTGGAGGACCCAGGTAGTTTTGTTGTCCCTATTTCTTTTGGTCATGGTCCTGATTATAAAGCTCTATGTGATTTGGGAGCTAGTACAAGCTTGCTTCCTCTCTCTATTTGTAAAAATCTAGACTTAGGAGAGCTTAGACCTGCTAGGATGCAACTTATTATGGCGAACAGGTCCGTAGCCCACCCCGCTGGTATCTTGGAGGATGTTCCTATAAAGGTGGGTATGTTCTTTGTACCTGTTGATTTTGTTGTTTTAGATATGGATGCCGACATTCGTTGTCCGGTTATTCTTGGAAGGCCCTTTTTGGCCACTGCAGGTGCCGTGATTGATGTCCGGAAAGGGACTTTTTCCTTTGAAATAGGGGATGAGAAAATTGTGTTTAACCTCCCTAAATCTTTGAAAGCCCCTGTTTTTGAGGATGAATGTCACAGGATTGATGTAATAGATGAAGGAGCTCAAGATGTCATGATGGAAGTGATCGAGCGAGACCCTCTAGAGCTATGTCTTATGGAGAGTGTAACTGATGCTGGCGATGATGAGCTACTTGCTGAAGTAGTTCAGGGTTTGGAAGTTGTTGTAGAAGACCCTGAAGCTGTTTTTGAGGTTTTGCAAAAAGATGATGAAGACTTGGGAGGTGCACCTAAGCTGGAGTTGAAGCCACTTCTTTCTACTTTGAGGTATGAATTCTCGGGTCCTAATTCGACTTATCCTGTGATTGTGAGTGCTAGCCTAAGTCTGGATGAAACTGAAAAGTTGTTGCATGAGCTTAGATTGCATAAGAAGGCTTTAGGCTACACCATTGATGATTTGAAAGGGATTAGCCCCTCCATGTGCATGCATAGGATTTTGATGGAGGATGATCATAAACCCACCCGAGAGCATCAAAGAAGGCTTAACCCTAACATGAAAGAAGTTGTGAAAAATGAAGTGCTTAAATTGTTAGATGCTGGTATTATTTTTCCTATTTCTGATAGCAAATGGGTTAGTCCCGTTCATGTGGTTCCTAAGAAAGGAGGGATGACTGTTGTCAAGAATGATAGGAATGAATTGATTCCTACTAGGACTGTTAAATGTTGGAGAATATGTATAGATTATAGGAAGTTGAATGCCTCCACCCGAAAAGATCATTTCCCCCTTCCCTTCATAGATCAGATGCTTGAGAGGTTAGCTAAGCATTCCTATTACTGTTATTTGGATGGATATAGCGGATTCTTTCAGATTCCTATCCATCCAGATGATCAGGAAAAGACTACTTTCACTTGCCCTTACGACACCTTTGCATATAGGAGAATGCCTTTCGGTTTGTGTAATGCCCCTGCTACTTTTCAGCGTTGCATGATGGCCATATTTTCTGATTTCATTGAGGACATTATGGAAGTGTTCATGGATGACTTTTCTGTGTATGGTTCCTCTTTTGATGCTTGCTTGTCTAACTTGTCTCGAGTCTTGCAGCGTTGTGAAGAAGTGAACCTTGTCTTGAATTGGGAGAAATGTCATTTTATGGTAAGGGAAGGTATTGTCCTTGGTCATTTGGTTTCTAACCGTGGTATTGAGGTAGATCGAGCTAAGATAGATTTGATTGAGAAATTACCACCTCCTACCTCGGTTAAGGGCGTTAGGAGTTTTCTAGGCCATGCTGGCTTCTACAGGAGGTTCATTAAAGATTTCTCTAAAATTGCTAAGCCTCTTTCTAACTTGCTAATGAAAGATGTTGCTTTTAATTTTTCTCCAGAGTGCCATGAGTCCTTTCACAGGTTGAAGGAGGCATTGATCTCAGCTCCTATTATGCAGTCTCCTGATTGGGATCTTCCATTCGAGATAATGTGTGATGCGAGTGACTACGCAGTTGGGGCCGTGCTGGGTCAAAAGAAGGATAATAAGCTCCATGCCATCTACTATGCTAGTAGAACTTTGGACGAAGCTCAGAAAAAATTATGCCACAACAGAGAAGGAATTGCTTGCTATAGTATTTGCTTTTGAGAAGTTTCGGTCTTATCTGGTGGGTGCTAAGGTAATTGTGTATATGGATCATGCTGCGATCCGATACTTGCTGCAAAAGAAAGATGCAAAGCCGCGTCTGATTAGGTGGATCCTTCTTCTCCAAGAGTTCGATTTGGAGATTAAGGACAAAAAGGGCACGGAGAACCCGGTTGCCGATCATTTGTCCAGGTTACCGCCGGAGCAACTAGAGCACACTTCATCTGAGCCTCCCATCAATGAGTCTTTTGTGGATGAGCATTTACTTGACTTCGCCGCTGAGATCTTGAGCACCACTTCTGAGGTACCATGGTATGCCGATTTAGTGAACTACATTGTATGTAATGAGTTGCCTGGTGGTCTGTCATTTCAGCAAAGGAAGAAATTCTTGAAGGACGTTGTGCATTATTATTGGAGTGAGCCATACCTTTTTAAAAGGTGCTCCGATGGACTTTACAGGAGATGCATTCCGAGGGAAGAAGTCCTTAGTGTCATCAAACATTGTCATTCTCTACCAGTTGGAGGTCATGCTAGCACCTCCAAGACTGTGGCCAAGGTATTTCAATCTGGTTTCTATTGGCCTACTATGTTCAAAGATGTCAGGGAATTTGTTGTTTCTTGTGATGAGTGTCAAATGACAGGGAATATCTCGAGGAGAAATGAGATGCCGCTGAATAACATTTTAGAGGTTGAGTTGTTTGATGTGTGGGGAATCGACTTTATGGGACCATTTTCATCTTCTGGGCCATACAAATATATACTTGTGGCGGTGGACTATGTGTCGAAATGGGTTGAAGCTGTAGCAACTCCCACTAATGATGCTAAGGTTGTCACAAAGTTCATCAAGAATGTGATCTTCTCGAGGTTTGGAGTTCCTCGATTTCTGATTAGTGATGGTGGTTCCCATTTCATTGAGAGAAATTTTGAGGCTTTGCTGAAGAAGTATGGGGTTCATCACCGGATTGCAACCCCATACCATCCTCAAACGAGTGGGCAAGTAGAGGTCTCCAACCGGGAGATCAAAAGAATCTTGGAGAAAACTGTGTCTCGCTCCCGAAAGGATTGGGTGACAAAGTTAGATGATGCTTTGTGGGCTTACAGAACTGCTTTTAAGGCTCCGATAGGTACTACTCCATACAAGCTGGTGTACGGGAAATCTTGTCATCTCCCCGTTGAGTTGGAGCACAAAGCCTATTGGGCGATTAAGACACTAAATCTGGACATGAAGCTAGCTGGAGAAAAGCGGCAATTACAGTTGCAAGAGCTTGAGGAGCTGCGTTTGGAGGCTTATGAGAATGCCAAGATTTACAAGGAGAGAACTAAAAAGTGGCATGACAAGCACATCTCACCTAAGGAGCTTCAAGAGGGCGACCTCGTCTTACTCTTCAACTCGAGGTTGAGATTGTTTCCGGGCAAGTTAAAGTCGAGATAGAGTGGCCCTTTTACGGTAAAGAAGGTTTATCCACATGGTGCTATCGATGTTTGGAGTGAAAGGACCGGCGAGTTCAAGGTAAATGGGCAAAGGTTGAAGAAGTATTTCGTCGGGCATCCGATCGAGAGGGTCATTTCCGTCGACCGTCTTGATCCAAGCACTTGAAGGTGATGGAAGGTCGGCTTCAGATCTTAAACCAGCGCTGATCGGGAGGCAACCCGAGGTAAGTCTTCTTTCTTGAAAAAAAAATAATAAAAAAAAATTATTTCAAATTTTTCGGAAATGGGAGTTCAGGGTTCACTCGGTCGAGTGTAATTTCCACTCGACTGGAGTGTCTGCTCGAGTGCATTGCAGAGAGGAGAGAAGATTAGCCACTCGGTCGAGTGGTCATTCCACTCGGTCGAGTGGAACCTGCCCAGATTTCTATTCAAAAAAAAAAGGAGTTTTTTTATTTTTATTTTTCTCTTTCCCTTCTCTTTCTTTCTCCTCCCCCGTACCCTTGCTGAATCTGGGCAGACCTCCCTCACGTCCTGACTCCCTCACGTCTTCACTCGCCTCTCGTCCTCACTCGCCACTAGTCGCCCTCGCCGCTGGCTAGCACTCCGGCGTCGCCGCCTTGCAGTCGCCCTCGCCGCCCTGCAGCCGCCCTCGTGCCCAGCAGCCGGCCCTCGATCGAGTGCCCAGCAGCTCGCCCTCACCTCTTTCTTCTCCTCTTTCTTCCATTGCTAGTTTCTTTTCTCCTCCTTTTCTTCAAGGACTTGTAAGTTTCTTCCTCTTCTAATTTCTTTTGCTTAGATTCGATTACTTCTTCAATTAATTTGAGGATTTTGATGTTTGCTTGTATCGAGTTGCTCACTCTCTTTTCCGCAGGTTTTTCCATGGGTGACCAACCACCTCTCCATCTTGCTACTGCTGAGCAAAGGAAGTTGTACTCAAAGGTGAAGGATCGGGCCGTTCGTCCGACCCAATTCATGAACCCTAGAATCCTTGAAAGATTGGGACTTTTGGAGGACATAAAATTTCTCGTCGACAGGCTCTCCCTTCGGGCTATTTGGAATTGTCGGCTACCCTCTTGCCCTCAGCTGATCAGGGAGCTTGTTTGCACAATCAAACATGACGGAGACGAGGTGAACTTCCGGCTGGGAAATGCAAATTATTCACTTACTATGGATAGGTTCTGCGCTGCGTTCGGCCTCACTAATGATGGCCCAACGCTACCCTTGGGGAAGGGTGATCGGGACAGATTTTAGTTCGAGCCGACTCGTGAACGTGGTTACCGGGCGGAGTGAGCAAAAAGCTCATCTTGTGTACATCCTTCTGTCCGATAGTTCCACCGCTTCCTCGCGAGTACTGTTTTTGCTAGAGAAGGGAGTCAAGGATGCTTGGGAGCACTCGAGTTACGTGCTTCGTATAGCGCATTACATGACCAACCCATGAATCTGGGGTGTACAATGATGTATCGGTGGTTGAAAGAGGTCGAGCACACGACCGCTATTGCTCTCGGGGGGCTAGTTTCCATGTTAGCCATTGCTGTAGGCATAGACATTTCCGCATATGAGCAGATCGACACCACAACTGAGTGGTCCCTTCAGGAGCTCGAGTGCTGCCAACTACTTACTATCCGAGGGTCATCGGTCCTTTTCATAGATAGGTCTCCAGCCAAGCGTCATTTACCACTCCCTCTTCCACCGCACTTGACGGTCTAGAATGCACATAATTGGTATGAACGGATTTCAGCCCACTTGGCTGCTCTCTACGGTGCTGCAGCTGCGCAGCCTTTTGATGCTGCTGGGCCTTCCAGGACCTCCGGTGCCCCAACTGTTGCTGACTACATGGACGTTGCGCCGAACGAGCCTCCTCAGTTTACCAGTGATAGAGCTTATTTCGATTACCAGTTCGGGCAGCTGCGATCTTACTTCGATGGGCGCTTTGATGCTACCAACACCCAGCTACGCCACTTGCAATCTCAACAAGAAGAGGAGCATCAAGAGGACTCTGAAGAGGGTGAGGAGGAAGAGCAGAACGACTCGGATGATGAGGTTGCTGATGACTCGGATGGGGGCGAGTCGGATACTTTCTAGACACTTGCCCTTCGCGCTAATCACCAAATTGTGAGTATCTTGTCTTTTTCTTGACATTTTTTGGTTTCATTGAGGACAATGTTTCATCTAAGTATGGGGTGGGGTGAACTCCACATTTGGTGTGCTATTAGTGTCTTTTTCCTTTTGTTTTTCGTTTCTACCTAGAGTCTGCACTTTTATTATTATCGTCTATGTCATGTATATATTTTTATCTTTATCATGGGTCTTGCTCCTTTTGAACATTTGGACCTACATCTGATTCTGGAATGTTGTGGTGGTTGGAATATTTGATGATTGCTTGAGCATTGAGCTGCTGCCTTGTTTGACTTGTATACCCTCTTGCTCGATTATGTGTATATCTCGCCTCATACTTGGATACTCGAGCTTGTTACCGCATAATGGGGTTTATGTGCACAAATTGAAATATGATTGAGGCAGTTTGTCAGCCCATTTATCCTTACCTACCCTTGCACTTGACCATATGCTTGAAGCCTTTTGAGCCTTAGAAGCTTGTTTCTTTGCTAGCTCCACAGGATTTTCATATCCCGCTATTTGCCTTTACCCAATCCGGGATTTTGGGTCATGATAGTGTGTTTTGTTGTGTGGATGTGCTTCAAGTATGAGATGATTTCTCTTGATTGTGAAAATGAAAAAAAAAGAAACAAAAAAGGGAGAGAAAGAGAAAAATCTTGGGATAAGAGGAGGATAAAATTCACTCTTGTGCAAAAGTCAAGAAAGAAAAAAATACGGTTAGTAACCGATCCTGCTTGTGGAGAATAAAATTCACACAAGGAGGGAGAATTGCAAAGTGAGATGGTCAAGACACTTAGTAACCGGGTGCATTCATCACAAATGTTTGTATTCGCGTAAAAAGGTGTCGAGACTAGAGAGTGAAATAAAAAAAATTCTTGAAAAAAAATTGAAAAGAAAAAAAAAAAAAAGAGGAGAATTTTTTTTTGAAGTGGTTTACAAGAGTGAAGATGAAAAAAATTGTTGTGATGGAGTTTGTTTAGTGGATTGGTATGAGTTTGATTCTTTGAAGTTGGTGTTTTTCCGATTGTTCTTGCATGATCCTTTTTCCCGGATTTTAGCACCACATGGCTTGAAATTTTCCATACCTAATTGTTTTCACTTTAGCCCCATCATAACCCTATAAAGCCCTCATGATTTTATTGTGTGCATAAATTCAAGCGGTGATTTCGTTGACGATTTTCAAGCTTTGTGGATGATGAGTTTTAAGGTTGAGATTTGAGCAAAATGCATTTTGAGGGTTTGGAAACTGATGAGCTAGTTGAGCTTTGGTTGTTGGCTATGATATGCTAGGACGACATTCGTCGAATATTTTACATTAGTAGATGCTATTTTGTGATTATTGTCTTGGTCTTGCTTGGGGACAAGCAAGGTTAAGTATGGGGTATTTTGATAGCATCTATTTAGTGATGATTCTAGGGCATGTTTGCATAGGATCTAGGGCCTTTAAGTAAGTATTATATGTATTTTTCGCCCTTTTTGGTTTAGTTTGGTGGAATCGGTGTCTACCGCTCGATTGTTATGATATCAGGCGTTGCGGAGCGGTTTTGGTGTCGATTCAAGAGTTTAAAGAGAAAGAGGTGGCTCGATGATCTTCGGTATGCCAAAAAGTCATCAAAGATGAGCTAGGGGGCACGGGGTCAAGGAAACGTGCCAAATAAAGCGAAGCAAGCTCGGCAAAGCTAAGTTCCAGAAACCACTCGGCCGAGTGGTGCCAGAGTGGTGCCAGAGTGAACAAGTCAGAAGGCACTCGACCTAGTGCAGAAACCACTCGAGACTCACTCTGGTCGAGTTCTTAACAGTCCTAACTTTTCAGAGTCCACTCGACCGAGTGCAAAAACCACTCGGCTGAGTGTTTCCTGTGTTCCGAATTAAATTCGTTTTCTTTTCTAAACAAAAGGGGGGATTCGAAAGGTTGGAAAGGGGAGTCGGTTTTTAGGTCCAGAATTGAGACATTGTAGAGGGTTGGAGAGAGCTTGAGGAGACTAGAGATTTTTGGGAAGAAAACCTTGTTCGATCTATCAAATTCCGGTAATTTCCGTTCCGTCTCCGTTGTTCTATGTTTGTTTTGCTGAATTTGATTGAATCAAGCATGTACTTATCCATGAGTTGCTAGATTTCCTGTTCTAGGGTTGGGATTGTCCCGACGATGCAGAAATAGGCTTGTTCTTAGTATCTCTCGAATGATTCCCGAATTAGATTGTGGTTTAATCGTGTTGTACTAAATTTGATTGATGCGAGTCGATTAGATCTGATTTAGGGTTTGAAATCGAAAGACTAAAACCTTAAATTGGAATTTAGATGGTGATTCGAGACCGACAGGCGATTAGGATCCATCGGGCTTTCAAACAGAAGCCAGGGGAAACACTTGCACAGGTCTGGATACGCTACAAGAGGCTTCTGAAATCCTGTCCTACGTATGGACAGTCGGCCTACGTCATCCAGGAGATCATTTACAATTGTGTGGATGCGCCTACTAAGGATAGGATCAACATCTACACTGCCTATGGATATCTCGAATACACTCCACGCCATGCTTGGGAGGTATTTGAGACGCTGGCCAACTACGAAAACACATATGGGACTTCTGCGGCCTCTTCTAACGAAAGGTATGAAAGGCCTATTCCATCTATGCCATTGTACCTACCACCAAAGGAGGTTGATCCAGATGTCAGGGACCAGTTTCACAATGATCAGGTATGTCGCCTTACCAAACAAGTTAAATTCCTCTCTAAAGATAAACCTTGTTTGGAATGTGGGTCTGTGAGGCACAACACCATTGCGTGCCGACACGTCGATCAAGTACATCAAGGAGAGACCCACGAAGAGGTTATGTATGTGGGGGGACACTACTCAGGGTCACATCAGAACCAGAACTGGAGCTATTATCGCCAGCCCCAACATCAGAATCCCCCTCTCTACAGAGCTTCTGGTTACCCGGACAGAGAAGGTAACAAGGATGACCTGCAGACCATTCTGGAGGAGATGCGGAGGAATCATTCAGACACCAAGCAGTCTATCAATTCTATCTATACTCAGATGCACAGTGTCAATTCTAGGCTTGGGGAAATCGATATCTGGAAAAAATTAATGGAGACTCAGATGCGTCAATTTGCTTCGTCAATCCCCAACCAATAAGGTAAGCTCCCTGGATCTTCTGAACCTCATCCTAAAACTAAATCTACAGGACAGGTAGTTGGCATGAACCTAAGGAGTGGGCGAAAGACACAGACGCCCGAGCACAACACGGAGGAGAAGGCTGTAGAGGACTCCTCGACATCGACCAGACCAGTCGACGTCGACCAAAATCTAGTCGATATCGAGAAGCCCTTGGTCGATATCGACCACAACACTGCACCCGACCCAAAATCGACCATTGTCCTCGACGTCGAGGATACCTTAGTCGATGTCGACTACCCTTCTACACATGTCGACCACCCTTACGCACCTCCGACGAAAAAGAAGATGCCTTTCCCGACAAAATCTCCAAAGGATCCATGTAAAGTCTCGGATTTTCATATCCTAATTTTTTCGGAAAAAGAGAATTACAAATGAAATTAAATTGGATTTCAAACTCATTTAGCGGATTCCGATCGAAATGAAAAATTAGGCGAACAATTTCTGTTGTGAGCTTAATCTGCCATATTTTACAATAACTTTTATATCGATTTCTGCATACATTTCATTCATTTGGGCTAAGATAGTACAAAATCTATGTAGCTTATGTTTATTTGCCAAATTATGGAATCTAGCCAAACCACACCAGCCGATGACAATCCTACTCGATATCGAGTAGCCTTTGTCGATATCGAGTAGCCCAGTTTCTGGAAACGCATCGACGTGAGCAGTCCGAGTCGAGTTGGAGTTACTTGGGCACGAAGGAAGTCGAGTTGGCCGAGATTCTATCCAATTTGATCAAATCTATCTATGGAGGGAAGATCTATCAACATGAAGACATCTTGCCTATTTAGATATAGTTTCTTTTAAAGATTTATTTCCTTTAAGCAATTTATTTATCTTTAAGCCTTTAAGCAGATATAGATAGAAGATTCTATCCTTGATTAGCAAGAAATAGAAGGCTATAAATAAAGCCCTAGGAGCTGGTTTATCATTCATTCAGAAACACACACAATTCGATTCAAGTAAGTAGGAGTAGAGAGAGAAAGTTTGTAGCAAGCAAGGTGGAAAGGCGAAAGCGGATTTGTCTTGTGGGTTGTAAGCTTTATTTATTTAATTCAATGCAAGTTAGTTTCTTTTGTTATTTGATGTCTTTCTTGATATTGAAGAGCGAGTAGTCCACCCACTTCTGGGGCTGGGGTGAGCCTGACGGTGACCATGTGAGGTGATGCGGTAAAGGTCAGATCTTGTTATGCAATTCATCTTCTATCCCTAAAAGCATGATTCTTTTGCGAGAGTTGAAGGTGATCCTTGTTTGTGTTATTGAAGCTAAAGTGATCTTAATGCAACTTGGATTAATTATGTGAAAAGGGTTAGTAACAATTAAGGTTTATGCGAAAGCCTCTATATGCCTATTTGTTGGTAACGAAAGTTATTTTGATGGAAAGCATGATCTTTTATGCCTTTATGTGTTACTTTGCATGGTTATCGTTGTGGTGTTGATACCCTATCTTTGGAAGTCTTTCATATATTGAGTTTATTTCGTCGGAAATCTGCGTTTTGGGTTCGAGAATTCGCAATTTAAATTACTGTCTTTTTGGTCGATACAGAGGAGTTTTAGTCGATATCGAGTAGCCCTTACTCGATATCGAGTAGAACTTGCCGAGATCGAGTTGTCTGTTTCGTTTCTGTTTTCTGTTGTCGACTTGTCTGTAGTCCATATCAGGGACAGTTAGTCGATATCGACTAGCTTCTATGTCCTTGCTTTTGTTTCTACTTTGGTTTGCTTCTGTTTGTTATTTTCTACTTTATTTCTGTGTTTCTTTGTTTCTGTCTTTCTGCTATTTTGTCTGTGAGATCTGTTGCTACCTGAGATCCGCTGACACGCTTCCTCGTGGATTCGATCCTGACTTTCTCTTACTGCATTGGAGGAGTCTTGTAATTATTTGCGTGGGCCTGAATCTGGTTTGATCTATTTTGTTATATTTCATACTCGATTTCCTCGTCACAACAAATTGGCGCCGTTGTCGGGGAAGCTATCATTCGCGCCTTAGGTAGTCAGATCTCACTTTTTCTTTAAGTTAATTTACAGGTGTATGCGCCGTTCTGGTCAAACACCTGAGTTTGACGGCTTAGACGAACCAGAGCGCCTTCTACACATCAGAACTAAACTACAAAGAGCCATGGCAGCTGCGGAGACACAGGAACAGCTGATCGCAAGGCTTACAAGGGAATTGGCCGCTAAGGATGCTGCTATCGCCACTGAGAAAGCAACAAGGGAACAAGCAGAGGCTGAGCTTGCCCAATCCCCGACCACGGCAGAGGACTATATGCACCCAACACTCGTCGTGCCTGAATCGGCGATTCTTATCCCTGAAAACTCTTTTGAAATTCGCACTCAATTTCTTATAGAGCTTAAAAATAATGCCTTTTTGGTAGATTTAATGAGTGTCCTCTTGAACATATTACAAACTTTTCTGACATGTTCCGTACTCTTGCTGAAGGTACAACTTTGGAATATGTCAAGATTAAGGCTTTTCGCTGGTCTCTCGCTGGACCTGCACTGAAGTGGCTTGAAGGGCGCGCTGAAACCAAGATCCCTAACAACATGGGCCCAAGTAGAGCAAGAATTTTTGAATAAATTCTTCCCACCCGCCAAAACAGCACATCTCCGCCAGAAAATCACCGCCTTCAAACAGAAGCAAGGGGAACCGCTGGCAAAGGCATGAGAGCGCTACAAAGAACTGCTGCGATCTTGCCCTACTCATGGACAACCACCCTACGTCATTCAGGAGATCTTCTTCAACTCTCTTGATCAAGTCACTAAGGACAGAATCAACCATTATACTCGCTATGAGTATCTGACGATGCCACCAGTTGACGCTTGGGGTGTGCTGGAGAAGCTCACTAACTATGACAACAAGTATGGGTCTACTGCAACCTATGAAGAGAACCCCTACGCCAGGCCAGCACCATCCATGCCCCTCTATGAGCCTCCTAAAGAGATTGATCCTGATGTAAGGGAACAGTACTACAGAGATCAGAACAAGAAGCTCCTTAAGCAAGTAAAGTATCTTTCTGTCAACCAGCCTTGCATTGAATGCGGATCACAATGGCACACCACTCCTGAGTGCCCATACACAGAGCAGGTCAGGATGGCAGAGCACCACGAGGAGGTAGGTTACGCATGGGGTCCCAATCGCTACATGGGGGACCAAAGGTTTCAGCATCCACAATGGAACCAAGGTGTCCCTAGGAACCCCCCGCCCTACAGAGCTCCATGACATCCGGAAAGGGACCAGAAAAGGGATGATATACAGACAGTCCTAGAGGAAATACGGAGGAATCACTCAGAAACCAAGCAGTCCTTCAACTCCGTCTACACTAAGATGCAAGGTGTCAACTCTAGGCTTGGGGAAATTGATATATGGCGAAAATCAGTTGATACACAGATTGGTCAGCTAGCAGCAGGAATCCTCAGACAGTCGGGTGCGCTCCCTGGATCTTCAGAACCAAATCCTAAGGGAAAGACTGGACACATCCCTGCTGTAAAACTCAGAAGCGGCCATCAACTACAAGAGCCAGAGGTCGGGAAGCAGCAGGACGGAGCAAAACAGCAACTCGATATCGACCAGACCTTGGTCGATATCGAGCAAGGGCAACTCGATATCGAGGAAGGTCAACTCGATATCGACAACACAGTAAAACAACCTTCGTCTGCACAGCACAGCAACTCGACATCGAGGAAACTGGTTGATATCGAGGAGCCCCAAGTCGACGTCGAGAAGACTGCTACACCTCTGACATCTGTTCTGGCTCCAAATCAGAAAAAGAAGCTGCCTTTCCCCACAAAATCTCCAAAGGACCTGGCAGAAAAGAAATTTCAGCGCTTCATCAAGATGCTTCTGAAGCTCAACGTCACCATCCCCTTCACAGAAGCTCTCAATGAAATGCCATCCTATGTCAAATTCTTGAAAGAGATTTTGAGCAAAAAGCGATCAATGGCTGAGATTACAGAGGAATGCAGCCATTTGGACATACTGGAGAAGAGGCCAGATCCAGGTAAGTTTGCTATAACCATTGGATTTGGTCCATATAAAATTAATGCTTTATGTGATCTTGGAGCTAGTGTAAGTATAATGCCTTTAAGAATTTGGTCCAAGATTAAGATAGGTGTCCTAGAGCCTGTGGATGCTAGACTTTACATGGCCAACAACACAGTGGTCATTCCAACAGGCATGGTGGATAATGTGCCAGTACAAGTAGGTAAATTCTTTGTCCCTGCTGATTTCCTAGTTGTTGATATGCAAGAAGATCCTGCTTGTCCAATTATTCTAGGAAGACCCTTCTTGGCGACGGTGGATGCCAACATAAGCGTAAGGAAAGGAGTGCCCACCTCAACATCAGCGATGAGGTAATTGATTATTCCTTTAATAAAACTAAAAGGCATACAGGTCCAATGGAAGAGGTAAAATCTATCTTAGCTGGCTACATCACCTGCGGGGAACTCAAGGTCAGGAATATGACCCCTGAGGAGCTGGAGAAAAGGGACATGGAGGCCCAGGTAGAGGAGATCATGGCAATCCTAAAAGAGGACGCAGAAAATCCAATCGACACAAACCAAGGTATGTCGTTATGGACTAATTATTTTTCGGATGCCTTGACAGGAACCAAGTATGGGGTCAAGATCGACCAAGACTCCTCGACATCGAGGACCCTAGTCGATCTCGACCAAAAACAGAAGCCTCCACCAGCACCAGGAGCAGAATCCTACTCGAGATCGAGTAGTCTACTCGATGTCGACCAACCCTCCCCTTCATCGACTCCTGCATCCTCGAGCAGCCCACCACCAGAACCAGCACACTTGTCGAGATCGACTAGCCCTAGTCGAGATCGACCAAATACTGTGGTCCTCGATACCGTATCTATACATGGGAGAGGTTTGCCTTGGTATGTGCGCTTATGTAGGATATCCAATGATGAGCCCAAAGAGTATGAAGTTGGAGACAAGCTCTACGTCTCTAAATCAAAGGATCATTGGTTCCCTAAAAAATTCAACAGGAAGCGAATGGGACCTTTCGTGGTGAACAAGATCCATTCTGGAGGATTGCAGCTGATGGACAAGAATGGAGTCTTATTTGAGGCCCAGGCTACATGGGCCCTGCAGATGCCACCTTGAGCATAAATGGAAAGTCGGCCTAGCGACTATAAAATCTAGAGCTTGTACATGGACTTTTTAAGACATTTTGGACATTGTTTTGTTTTTGGTTTTTGAACCTTTTAGTTTTTTCTATTGTGAGTATATGTCTTCTACACTTTTCAGGTCCATGGATAGAAGCAAGCTATTTTAATACTCGACCCAGGCGATTCCTTCATTCAAAAAATTGAGAGGCCCTGCACACCTGACTAATGAGTTTCTTTCTTTACCCTTGTTTTTATACAGTGAGTACACTGTAATATTTAAGTATGGGGTGGGGGAAGGGCTTACTTTGTACATATTTGACATATTTGACATTATGTGTGCATTATTTCTTTGAATTGCTACATGGCTATTTTGGGATACATTATTTGATTTATATGCTTATATGCATGTTTTCCAAAATTTGAGAAAAATGACCCCCATTGAAATTTTTGATTAATGTCATGGAAGCTTTATATTGAACTCGACGATGCAAAATTGGATTCATTAGAGATATAGCATGAAATTGCCTAGTAAAGGGAAGTCACAATGAAGTGCATATTTTCTTGAAAACCATGAAATGATGTAAAATTTGAAGTTGCTTTTGACATGTTGCATGATAAGATGATGAAGGACTTTATATTTCCATATAATGCTCATTGTTTATATCCTAGCCTTACCTATGCTTATGCATCACAAAAAGCCATATTATGCCTTATTTCAATTATTGCTCCACATAATCTAAATATTTGCCATTCTTTACCTTATCCGGGGATTATGTTGAGAATGATGTTACATTATGGAGATGTCATATGGTTGTTGTGTTGTTGTTATCATTATTGGAGTTTGGAAGGAAATTATTTGAAATATATGGAAAATTTAATAAGTGAAAGCAAATCCAATCACCTCAGGAGATAAAGGTAGATTGACCCTGCTCTCTGAGATAATAGTTTGGAGAGATGGGACACATTGTGAGGAGTCCGAAGCACTAAGTATCCGGGGCCATTCATGACACCCATGTTTGCGACTCGCGAGAAGGCAGTGCTGATGTTAGAGAGGTAAAAGCATTATTATTGAGAAAAAGCATTATGAAAGGTGATGAATCTTATGAGAAAGAATGTGGTAGGAAATTCAGTTTGGAAATACTCCATTTCCCCGGATCATTAGCACCACATTGCCGGAAATTGCCCACCTTTAGCCTTTTACCATTCTACTTCTTATTGAGCTTAAATTAAAGTCCTCTTGATTATTAATGCTTTGTCAAAATGAATCGTTTTTGCATAACCCTCCTTTTGTGAGTAGATGTTGCTTTTGTATAATTACACATGCATGGTTCTGTGACATTAGTACCTTTTCGAGGATGGTAATTGATTGCAAGAGACATATAAGAATGAATCTAAGATGTTGAGAGTTTTGATTTCTTCCCCTGAATGACAAATAAAAGTATTGCTTGAGGACAAGCAAGCTCCAGTATGGGATGTTTGTTGTGAGCTGAATTTGCCATATTTTACAGTAACGTTTATATCTATTTCTGCATACATTTCTTTCATTTAGGCTAAGATAGTACAGAATCTATGTAGCTTATGTTTATTTGCCAAATTATGGAATCTACACCAGTTTCTGTTTAAATTCGCGGAATTCGAGACGTTTTACAGCAATTCTAAAGAAGGTCAGAAAAGCTCGGAAATCCACTACAGAAGTCCAAGGTCAAAGAAGCAGCGGAACCAGTCGAATCAAGCTGAGAGCCCAGGTTACTCGATCTCGAGTGAACCTTACTCGATCTCGATGAACATGTCCGAGCACAGGCCTTGTCGACTAAGAGCAGTGTCGGGAGCCAGACCAATCCGACTCCGGAAGCCAACTCGATCTCGAGTACAGCTTGACGAGATCGACGAAGCCTAGACGCCACACCCGGAGTCGATGAAGTTGTGCCATGCCGAGAAGCCGAGGACGAAGACGCCGAGCAGAACCCTAC
Source organism: Persicaria tinctoria (assembly GCA_037127255.1). NCBI lineage: Eukaryota > Viridiplantae > Streptophyta > Magnoliopsida > Caryophyllales > Polygonaceae > Persicaria > Persicaria tinctoria. The sequence goes on along the minus strand of JBANSL010000008.1, from coordinate 62,114,310 downwards.
TCGATCTCGAGGAGATCTAGTCGAGATCGAGGACAACCCAGCGCCAGTCCGAGTCCATCCCGAGGAGGAGCCCTCGACATCACCAGCGAGCCATCCTCGATCACACCTCTACTCGATCTCGAGTTGTCCTAGTCGAGATCGAGGAGACAAGGAGCCTAGATCCGAGCCTTGTCGAGCACCAGTCATCCGAGGAGCCAAGCCACGCCAGTCGACGACAATCCTACTCAATGTCGAGTAGCCTTTGTCGATATCGAGTAGCCCAGTTTCTGGAAACGCGTCGACGTGACCAGTCCGAGTCGAGTTGGGAATCCTTGGGCACGAAGGAAGTCGAGTTGGGCGAGATTCTATCCAATTTGATCAAGTCTATCTATGGAGGGAAGATCTATCAACATGAAGACATCTTGCCTATTTATATATAGTTTCCTTTAAAGATTTATTTCCTTTAAGCAATTTATTTATCTTTAAGCCTTTAAGTAGATATAGATAGAAGATTCTATCCTTGATTAGCAAGGAATAGAAGGCTATAAATAAAGCCCTAGGGGCTGGTTTTTCATTCATTCAGAAACACACACAATTCCATTCAAGTAAGTAGGAGTAGAGAGAGAAAGTTTGTAGCAAGCAAGGTGGAAAGGCGAAAGCGGATTTGTCTTGTGGGTTGTAAGCTTTCTTTATTTAATTCAATGCAAGTTAGTTTCTTTTGTTATTTGATGTCTTTCTTGATGATGAAGAGCGAGTAGTCCACCCACTTCTGGGGCTGGGGTGAGCCCGACGGTGGCCATGTGAGGTGATGCGGTAAAGGTCAGATCTTGTTATGCAATTCATTTCTATCCCTAAAAGCATGATTCTTTTGCGAGAGTTGAAGGTGATCCTTGTTTGTGTTATTGAAGCGAAAGTGATCTTAATGCAACTTCGATTAATTATGTGAAAAGGGTTAGTAATAATTAGGGTTTATGCGAAAGCCTCTATATGCCTATTTGTTGGTAACGAAAGTTATTTTGATGGAAAGCATGATCTTTTATGCCTTTATGTGTTACTTTGCATTGTTATCGTTGTGGTGTTGATACCCTAGCTTTGGAAGTCTTTCATATATTGAGTTTATTTCGTCGGAAATCTGAGTTTTGGGTTCGAGAATTTGCAATTTAAATTACTATCTTTTTAGTCGATACAGAGGAGTTTTAGTCGATATCGAGTAGCCCTTACTCGATATCGAGTAGAACTTATCGAGATCGAGTTGTCTGTTTCGTTTCTATTTTCTGTTGTCGACTTGTCTGTAGTCGATATCGAGGACAGTTAGTCGATATCGACTATCTTCTGTGTCCTTGCTTTTGTTTCTACTTTTGTTTGCTTCTGTTTGTTATTTTCTGCTTTATTTCTGTGTTTCTTTGTTTCTGTCTTCCCGTTATTTTGTCTGTGAGATCTGTTGCTACCTGAGATCCGCTGACACGCTTCCTCGTGGATTCGATCCTGACAACCTTCTACTACAACGGGAGGAAGTCTTGTATTTATTTGCTGAGACAGGGAAGTCAGTCTGATCTTTATTCTATATTTATTTCATACTTGATCATCCTCCTCACAACAAATTCAGAGGCCCTGCACACTTGTCCAGTGAGTTTCTTTCTTTACCCTTGTTTTTATACAGTGAGGACACTGTAATGTTTAAGTATGGGGTGGGGGAAGGGCCTACTGTGTGCATATTTGATTTATTTGACAATATTTGTGCATATTTAGAATTGCTACATGGCTATTTTGTAATGCATTATTGATTTATATGCTTATATGCATGTTTTCCAAAATTTAAGAAAAATGACCCCCATTGAAATTTTCGAATAATGTCATGGAAGCTATATTGAACTCGACGATGCAAAATTGGATTCATTAGAGATATAGCATGAAATTGCCTAGTAAAGGGAAGTCACAATGAAGTACATATTTCTTGAAAACCATGAAAGGAGGTAAAATTTGATGTTGCTTTTGACATGTTGCATGATAAGATGATGGAGGACTTTATATTTCCATATAATGCTCATTGTTTACATCCTAGCCTTACCTATGCTTATGCATCACAAAAAGCACTAAGTATCCGGGGATTATGTTGAGAATGATGTTACATTATGGAGATGTTATATGGTGTTTGTGTTGTTATCATATTTGGAGTTTGGCAGAAAATATTTGAAATATATGGAAAATTTAATGAGTGAAATAAAATCCAATCACCTCCAGAGATAAAGGTAGATTGACCCTGTTCTCTGAGATAATAGTTTGGAGAGATGGGACACATTGTGAGGAGTCCGAAGCACTAAGTATCCGGGGCCATTCATGACACCCATGTTTGCGACTCGCGAGAAGGCAGTGCTGAGGTTAGAGAGGTAAAAGCATTATTATTGAGAAAAAGCATTATGAAAGGTGATGAATCTTATGAGAAAGAATGTGGTATGAAATTCAGTTTGGAAATACTCCATTTCCCCGGATCATTAGCACCACATTGCCAAAAATTGCGCACCTTTAGCCTTTTACCAATCTACTCCTTATTGAGCTTAAATTAAAGTCCTCTTGATTATTAATGCTTTGTCACATGAATTGTTTTTGCATAACCCTCCTTTTATGAGTAGATGTTGCTTTTGTATAATTACACATGCATGGATCTGTGACACTAGTACCTTTTCGAGGATGGTAATTGATTGCAAGGGACATATAAGAATGAATCTAAGATGTTGAGAGTTTTGATTTCTTCCCCTGAATGACAAATAAAGGTGTTGCTTGAGGACAAGCAAGCTTAAGTATGGGGTGTTTGTTGTGAGCCTAATCTGCCATATTTTACAGTAACTTTTATATCGATTTCTGCATACATTTCATTCATTTAGGCTAAGATAGTACAGAATCTATGTAGCTTATGTTTATTTGCCAAATTATGGAATCTACTCCAATTTCTGTTTAAATTCGCAGAATTCGAGACGTTTTACAGCAATTCTAAAGAAGGTCAGAAAAGCTGGGAAATCCACTACAGAAGTCCAAGGTCAAAGAAGCAGCGGAACCAGTCCAATCAAGCCGAGAGCCCAGGTTACTCGATCTCGAGTGAACCTTACTCGATCTCGACGAACATATCCGATCATAGGCCTTGTCGACTAAGAGCAGTGTCGAGAGCCAGACCAACCCAACTCCGGGAGCCAACTTGATCTCGAGTACAGCTTGTCGAGATCGACAAAGCCTAGACGCCACACCCAGGGTCGATGAAGTTGTGCCATGCCGAGAAGCCGAGGACGAAGACGCCGAGCAGAACCCTACTCGATCTCGAGTTGTCCAAGTCGAGATTGAGGAGCGAGGGAATCCAGATCCGAGCCTTGCCGAGCACCAGTCATCTGAGGAGCCAAACCACACCAGTCGACGACAATCCTACTCGATGTCGAGTAGCCTTTGTCGATACCGAGTAGTCCAGTTTCTGGAAACGCATCGACGTGAGCAGTCCGAGTCGAGTTGGAGTTACTTGGGCACGAAGGAAGTCGAGTTGGCCGAGATTCTATCTAATTTGATCAAATCTATCTATGGAGGGAAGATCTATCAACATGAAGACATCTTACCTATTTAGATATAGTTTCTTTTAAGGATTTATTTCCTTTAAGCAATTTATTTATCTTTAAGCCTTTAAGTAGATATAGATAGAAGATTCTATCCTTGATTAGTAAGGAATAGAAGGCTATAAATAAAGCCCTAGGGGCTGGTTTTTCATTCATTCAGAAACACACACAATTCCATTCAAGTAAGTAGGAGTAGAGAGAGAAAGTTTGTAACAAGCAAGGTGGAAAGGCGAAAGCGGATTTGTCTTGTGGGTTGTAAGCTTTCTTTATTTAATTCAATGCAAGTTGGTTTCTTTTGTTATTTGATGTCTTTCTTGATGATGAAGAGCAAGTAGTCCACCCACTTCTGGGGCTGGGGTGAGCTCGACGGTGGCCATGTGAGGTGATGCGGTAAAGGTCAGATCTTGTTATGCAATTCATCTTCTATCCCTAAAAGCATGATTCTTTTGCGAGAGTTGAAGGTGATCCTTGTTTGTGTTATTGAAGCGAAAGTGATCTTAATGCAACTTGGATTAATTATGTGAAAAGGGTAAGTAACAATTAGGGTTTATGCGAAAACCTCTATATGCCTATTTGTTGGTAACGAAAGTTATTTTGATGGAAAGCATGATCTTTTATGCCTTTATGTGTTACTTTGCATGGTTATCGTTGTGGTGTTGATACCCTAGCTTTGGAAGTCTTTCATATATTGAGTTTATTTCGTCGGAAATCTGAGTTTTGGGTTCGAGAATTTTCAATTTAAATTACTGTCTTTTTGGTCGATACAAAGGAGTTGTAGTCGATATCGAGTAGCCCTTACTCGATATCGAGTAGAACTTGCCGAGATCGAGTTGTCTGTTTCGTTTCTGTTTTCTGTTGTCGACTTGTCTGTAGTCGATATCGAGGACAGTTAGTCGATATCGACTAGTTTCTGTGTCCTTGCTTTTGTTTCTACTTTTGTTTGCTTCTGTTTGTTATTTTCTTCTTTATTTCTGTGTTTCTTTGTTTCTGTCTTTCTGCTATTTTGTCTGTGAGATCTGTTGCTACCTGAGATCCGCTGACACGCTTCCTCGTGGATTCGATCTTGACAACCTTCTACTACAACGGGAGGAAGTCTTGTATTTATTTGCTGAGACGGGGAAGTCAGTCTGATCTTTATTCTATATTTATTTCATACTTGACCATCCTCCTCACAACAATTTCCATCCTTGACCTCAAAAAAAATTTAAAATAATTATCGGATGACGATATTCCTTTCGATTTTAAAAATCTAATTGATCGAGTAAGGATGATTCGGGGAAACTAACATTTGAGAAATAAATGCGGGATTCGAATTCGCGTATCCGAGATTTATTACCGGGTATTGGTTAACCAATCCTACACTCAATCCTCACCTACTCTCATCACTCACCATACCCCTTTACCCCACCCCTTACCCTGTCATTTTTACCATCATCATCACCGTCATTCACAATCACCCACCCCTGCTCTCCTTCAGACCAACCACACCTCATCTCCACCTTCACCATCACCACCACCTCCTGTTCAAATCGCCAGACATCACCATGCACCACCCTTCCCGGAACACCAAGCACTGCAACCCCACCTACTTCTACTTGTGTTCCGAGAGCACACGCATCAGCTTCGTTCTCCTTCCACACAAGGACCATTGGCAGCCCTTCCACACCCACTCGTAGCTACTAGAAGTAGCCGGAGCCGCCCAGCGGTACCTAGGAGCCACCAGCGCCGCCGCAAGCCACTGGGAGCAGCCCGAAGCGCCGACGTCCATCCCCTTCCCTGTTCAAGAGCGAGCTCCGTTTGGTACGCCGTTCTCCTTTGTTTTTGATCGAAATCATCCTAGAGCCTCACCATCACGCTCACCCATATCCGACGCAGGTCCGACGAGCCATCGCGAGCCTTCGACGATGCCCAGAACTCGGCTCGAGAGCTCCGAAGTCGCGAAATCACTACGGTGAGCTTCGTTCCTTTTTTCCGTTAGCTATTTCAATTCATTCCATTCTTCGGGTCAGAAAAGGAGCGTGTGAGCTGAGAGAGGAGAGCATGGGCGAGCTCGAGAGCTCCGGCGAAATCGAGAGCGGGGAGGTCGTGAGCAGCGAGCGACGCGAGCGCGTGGGAGCGGGCGAGCTCTTGTCTAGCAAGACGGGAGGTGATCGGATTTGCAAGGGGAAATTCGAGGAAATCATCTTTATTAGGTGTATGTATATATATGTATGTATGTATATATATGTATGTATGTATATATATGTATATATATATATATATGTATATATATATATATTGTTATATAACCGATTGGGGATTAATAATTGCGGGTTCGGTTCGGGTTTAACCGTTTATTTATTTAATTAGTTAGTGGTATTTCAAATATCATATAATATAATAATATTTGGGATTTAACATAAATTATTTGGACTTGTCGGTTTAGAAGAGAATTTGGAAAAATGAATTTCATGTTCAGAAATGATTAATAAATAATTGAAAAATAGAGTTTTGCTAACATTTTCCAGGGTCGGGATTCTAACTCGGATTTGAAACAGATTTGGATCTAATTTGAGAATCTGACTTATTTCGATGACTAATTAGCATGATAATATGATCGTTTCACTAACGATATGATGATGATGATATATATATTCCTATGGAAAGTATAAGTATGATATGGAGATTATCTTAAGTTGATAAGAGATGGCTAATCATGATGATCTGAAAGTATGGTTGATTCTGAGCTTGCGTATTTATTTGCTTGTATGAATGTGTAATGTGTGTTCAGAAAAGCTATAGAAGTATACTCAGTATATTATCGTTATGTAATTAGGTGATATTCTGTGATCGTGACTACTGTGTGCTGGATTTTTCTTTTACTGATTTTCTAGCCAAGTAAATCTATTCGGAGCTTACTCAGATTGAAATAGAGAAATTCCCTGCTTTAGATGCATGATATACTAGGTACTTGCGTTCATAATCAGCATGTCGTGTAGTACCATGTTAGGTTGCATTGACCGTTGAACATTCTACTTCTTTATGCGTATGTAAACAGAACGGCCGTTATCTGTGAAGTAACTAGAGTCTTTGCTAGGGTTATAGGACGACCCTGTCCCATAGGGTCCCGTCCTGAGTCAATTGAGTCATGGAACTTCCTTTACTTATATTATGAGCTGCCTACCGGTTTTAGGGTTGGGCATGCGTGCCGCCCGATTATTATGGCATGCGTGCCGTCTCTGCCCTATCGGAAGAGGGTGGAGGTAGGAGAGGGATATACCACTTGGTATTTTGTGCTAAGGCCTTATTATTCTTATGCACTTGATATTAGGAGCATGTTAGTGTGTTAATGCTTCGCCTTGCATCTAGAATCATCTTTATTAGGTGTAGCGTATGTGTGTGCTTAGGGTCGGGATGTAGAGCTAAAGTGGGCATCGATCTGATCCCGCCCACTACCAATTTTTTTTAGGTATCCATTATCCTTACTACTATTGATGTTGATTTGGCTCCATGACCCAAGGGTCTAACCAGCGGAAAGAGAGAGTTGAGATTCCGACTTCACCAATTTAATTACGGTTTGGATTAGAATGGTTGATCATGTTTTGAACCGGCTCTTTCGTGACACCCCCTTGTATTATGCTTTACTTCAGTTATTTGTGTGACCATTGGTTTTCCACGTTTAGACCTACGACAGGTACATGGGACTTCTCCGGGGATCCCAACGATCCCTTCAAACTTGGGTATGAAATCCCACTTTGAAAACGTTAGGTTAGAATTTCAAACCTTCAACTTGTACTCGGGGTGCAAGATCCTAACGAGGAGTTTCATCCCTCGAAACGTAACTCGAGAATCATAATCCCGGGCCGTTACAAAGTTGGTATCAGAACGAGGTTTTGCAATCCGAGTACGATAGGTTGAAGTGGTTTTTGAAATTGCCCAATGGTTTCAAATAGTTTTGGAAAATGTTTTCAAAAGGGCAAAATGAATTTAATTCGACTTAGACCTAAAATGAATAAAGGGGAAACAATCTCGTGGGTAGAGACTAAAGTGATAAACATCTCTTATGGATGCAGAACTCGGGAAACGGTATGCAAAATACTAGCTTTTATTTACAGATGGGCCTAGAAGACTCCAAGGAGCACCACGAAGATTGGAGTGTCAAGTTAGGAGGTCGTGAGGTTCTTTCCCCTCCGGTCAGGTGTCCCTCGAAGGACGACATAGATCATCTCTACGCTTACGTTATATATACATATATGCAATTGGGCTCGAGGGCGATTCTCCTCGAAAAGGATCATATTAATCTTGTTGATTACTTCCGTGTTGAGTGCTATTGTGCTTGTGATAGCGAACTAATCAGAATGCCTTAACTTGAACATGTAAATGACTGTTTGTGCAAACGGGATAGCGGGAGGAAACCTTGTTCTTATATAATCAGATTTTCTGTCTTGTCGGAATAGCTCTTCCATAGTACAACCCCCTTGATAATCCCGATTCCGTCGTCCGTCCCACCAAAGCACTTGGATGTGTTAGTAAGGTTCGAGAGTGTCCGTTCCTCTTGACTTGAGTCCTATTTGTATTCCAACCATAGATGTCTATCAAGTCTCATACCTAATGTCAACGTTCTCTACAGGAAATTGGGTCGGTCAACTAACTACTTTCGGGGATTGTGTATGATGTGAGAGTTACCTAAGGTTAATTATCGACATTATTCCGAGTTAGGAGTGCGCTGTCTTATGGATTCATCCCTCTTGAGTCTCGTAATGGTCAACCGTGTCTCCTTGCCAAAAGAGTCTAAACAAGAATTCTACCATCTTCTCTCGGAAGCGACGTGAATGTCCTTGTGTCTAACCAGTCATACTAGCGTTCCACGGGGAAACGGGATGGTGAGTCGGTGATTGTCCTTAGAGAAGTCTTTCAAGTTATAATGATAGCCTCCTTGTGATTTCATGACATGCTATATTGGTGTAATTCAGCATCACTTGCCTGGTACGTTGCATGGTTGCACTTGTGAGTGGATGCATGTGTCGTATGTATTGAATTCCCATGATTACTGTCTCCCTATGAACTAGGTCAATGATAGTGTGGTCAACCCTCGTTGAATGATTAACATATGAAATGAATTCTTAGCATGCTAAATTGATCTAATTGAACTATGTTGGCCATGTACATGCTTAATGAGTATTGTTAGTATCATGTAGGACATATACCTTCCAGTTATAGACCCTCATATGATCATGTGACATCTTAGTATTACTATGCAAATATTGATGTATATGATATGATAGTTGCTATACCACCCTGCATGACCTGACCATATCTTTAGCATGATTAGTACGGAGCATCAGAGCATGCTTGCATTGACCCCACATTGTCTTTATCCGCTTATGTTTGTGTCTAAGGTGAGTGATTAATCATACATGTTATATTCTGTGATGCTCGCTGGATCCTGCATAACTTATATTGCATATGTCCATTGTCGGTCCATTTATGCATGATCTTAATATGTAAGGCATGACTGGTAAATGAAATGATAGGGTGCTAGCTTGTTCCACGTGCATGAAAAATTTGATTAGATGAACGTGTTGTGAACTCATGAGTCGCTATTCTTTGAGATAGGTACATGCTAGTGTGGAATAATGTGGTTCAGATACATCATGATTGCTATGCGATGCTTGCCAGAATTATAACCTCATAGAATGACCTAAGGGCGTCGTAGTAACTCTCGAGTTGAAATCTTATCTCTAGTCTCGTCGTCTTTAGTCCTAGTCCATGTATAAACCCTTAGTAAAGTTGTGTTGTCCGCCCTTGTCTCTCCCCTATCTCCGTGACTTCTAACCCCTCGCGATCCCTTGGATGGACATCGACATAGGAGAGAAAACGAGCGATCAAATGATGTTGTAGGAGGAAAATCGAGAATGCAAACAGTAAGTAAACAAAATAAGGCAAACCAGATTCCGTCCCTTGCAAATAATTACAAGACTTCCTCCCTATGCAGTAGTGGGAAGTCAGGATCGATCCACGAGGAAGTGTGTTAGCGGATCCTAGGCAGCACAGAAATCTCACAGAAGTCGACGACAGGGGTCCTAGATCTCGAGTCCAGCAACTCGACAGAAGATCGGACAGCCGAACACAACAGCAACTCCTCGGCAGCTTTGGTCGATCTCGACAAGGCCTTACTCGAGATCGAGTTGGGTCTTCGTTGACGTCGGGTTGGTTTGGTCGATTTCCTGCACACATAAGCTACAGTGACCTGGGTCGAAGATCAGTAACTTGAGATCGACCAGACTTGGCCGAGATCGAGTAAAAGCAGAAAACAAAACAAAAGAAATAAAGTAAAGGCAAAGGCTTTGGGATTTCGAAATAAACTGTAAAAGACTTCCAAGATTGGGGTTTGCAAAAACAATAACCAAGCATGCATAAGGCAGAACTAAATAGATAATCATATGAATCGCATCAAAGGACTAAGCTTTCGCCTTTTCCAACAATTAGACAACTCTTTCAAGAAACCCTAATTGTCTCTACCGATTTTATGTTTACAATCCAAGTTGTTAGCATGGACCTCCATTAGATGGGTAATAAACACATAACAAGTAGTAGATGCTCAACACATAATAAAAGTCGGATCTTTACCTCAAGCACGCAGGGCTATCGTCGGGCTCACCCCAACCCTAGAAGTGGGTGGACTACTCGCGCTTCATTGCAACCTCAGACATCATTGATTGAAAAGAAACTAATTGCATTAAAATCAAACTAAAGAAAGTACAACCGAACAAAGCCAACTTGCTCTCGCTCCTTTGCTCCACTCGGCCTCCCTTTCTCTCTTTACTACTACTTCTCCTACTAATTGCTGTGTGATTTGAATGACTAGAAATCAGCCCCATGGGCTTTATTTATAGGCTTCTAAGCCTTGCTATTCAAGGATAGAAACATCTATCTATATCTAAAACTATATCTAAAAAGCTTAATGATAAATAAAAGCAACAACATAATTAAATCTAAAAAAGGGAATTGTGTCTAAAGTCTTCAAGTGGATAGATCTCTCTTCTTCATGATAGATCTTGATAAAATCGGATAAAACTCGGCAATCTTCGGCTCCAAGGAATCCAAATCCGAGTAGGACAGCTCACAACGCGTTACGTGTCTTCTGGAAGCTTCCTCGATCTCGAGTAATTCTACTCGATCTCGACCAACTTGGACGTCGACTTCAGTGGCTCGGCATCTCGGGTTGCTGGTCCTCGACAGGGCTCGGATATGGCTCACAGGTGTACTCGATCTCGAGGAAACAACTCGATCTCGAGTTGGGTGGCTCATCGTTTGTGTCTCCTGGTGTGGTCGAGCAACTCCCCTCGACATGCTCGGATAGGCCTTCAGCTTCGTCGACATCGAGGAAGGTCCTCGACATCGAGTTGTGGTGTCTGGGCATGAGGTCGGGTAATGCTTCCTCGACCTCCTCGGGTGGACTCTCTTTGACCCCGGGCATGGGTTTTGGTGCTTTGTCGATCTCGAGTTGGTTACTCGATCTCGAGTAAGTTGCTGGAGTCGGGTTACTTTGTCTTCAGCTTCTCGACATAGGCTCCTCGATCAGTGCAGTGTCTTGGAATGGGTTCTCGAGATCGACTAGGGCTAGTCGACATCGAGTAGACTTGGGCCTCCGTCCTTGCTTCTTGGTTTTCTCCCGAAATGACTCCATATTCTGCAATATTAAACAGAAACTTATGCAGATCTCCATTTCTGACAAGTAAGCATATACTACATAAATTCGACATATTCCCAACCCGAAATATGCAAAATGTATAAATTATGGAACTAAAATATGCATGAAGACATGGCTACTTTAGAGACATCAAATCACCCCATACTTAGACTTGCTTCTCCTCAAGAAATAACTAAACAATAACCATGACCTACAACACATTCTTCAAGTCTTCGCCTTTTGTCAAAAGCAACATCTCAGTAGTAGTAATGTAAGACAGGTGAATTTAACGTCATCACACATATATGAGTGATCCCTAGGCATAGGCAATATAAATCCCACCTCACAGGGATAATGTGTTTACACTCAACTCTCAATGTGTTTAGGCTATGAAGATCAACTCTCAACTCAATTCCATATACAATCTCATAAACATTGCAATTTAAATATAAATCCACTTCGCAACCAATTATGAAAATGCAACAAGAATTATCAGGAGGACTTCGCTCAATAGAAGTCTTCAAAGAAGATTCCATTCGGTGGGGTTGTAATGGGGCTTGGTAAGAAATATAAGGGTATGGAATTATTTGGCCATGTGGTGTTTAATAAAATTCGGGAATCAAGACTCCTAAATCTCCAACACATCTCAACCAAACCATAACTCTTAATTATATGCATCAACCAAACTCTCCAATTTATCTCAATGAAGTATGTAAACTTCCTCAACCTCTCAAAAGTACGTATCTTGCGAAATAATAAAAGAAATTTGGCTCATGCACTTTATTTATAAACATATATACTTTTTCTCTTTATTTTTCGGAATTTTTTTTTTGAAAACAAAAATAAAATAAAACTAATGCTAGTGCATTTATATGGTGAGTCAAAAATCCTTTTACATAATGTGCATAGCAAGATAAAAATATAAGACCAACCCATATCTCAATAAATTTCAAAAATCCTTCTTACTTGAAATGCAACATGAGCTTATTCCTTCCAGAAACCATTATTTCAACCAGCTCTAAGTCTTAATTCCCAAATGGGGGTCAGGCTCAATTTGGCTAAGGATAATTTTGTTGAGTTCACAATAAAAGTCTCAGGCTAATGTTCTGGCTTCAAGCAGGAATAATGCAGGGTAGGTAAAGAGAGGATAAAATTGGCTTAAAAGATGCCTCCATCATTTAATTCTCATTCACATCAACATATAAATGCATTGTCTTTGAATAACTATCAAAACATTTAGAGATGCATAGGAAGAGTAAATACACTCAAGAAAGCAGAGGGATTTTTAATGTTCTCCCTATAAGGCCAAAATTCTCACTAGGACAATTTTTGTTGGATTTTAACCTTTAGCTTAGGATCATATGTGCTCAATTTCATCACAAGTTCACAATCCACATAAAAACAATTTCGAGGACTTAGGCTAAACCTTCCAAACATGCCATAGGATTTATATGATCAAGTCAGTCATTATTTATCATCATAGGACATCTAAGTTAGGTTATAAAAAACTAAAACAATGCAGAAATTTAAACATGCATTTTTTTTTCTTTTTTCGACATTTTCTATATTTTTTTACTTTTTTTTTTATTTTTTATGTAACTAAATACAAGACTAAAGTATGACAAACGATTAAAATGCATAGAGTTTAAACATGAATGCATAACATAGAAATTAAAATTTCACCATGTAAAACCAAGAACATGACTAAAACATATAATAATGATAATGAGCTCTTCCCCCCACCGCATACTTAAAATTTACAGTGTCCCCACTGTATAAAATCAAATAAAAACAAGAGTAAAGGAAGGAACTCATGGGATAACACATCGAGGAGGAAAACAGTTCAGGTCGAGTAAAAAAAATCTTTGTCGATCTCGAGTAGTGCAACTCGACCTCGATGAGGTTTTTGAGTCCAGTAGCTTCTGAAGTCAAGGAGCTTCTAGTGGCTTAGTCGATATTGAGTTGGCCTACTCGAGATCGACAAGTTTCTGGGCTGCTCCTCCTTGTCGTTGCGGACTTGGCCTTCGTCGATTCTGACTGTTTTTCAGGGACTTCTTATTCCACTTTTCGCGATCCTTATATGCTTGCCGACCTAAAAGTGTTAGATTGCACACAAAAACAAGACTATCCACATGAAGTATTCTAAAAGACATAAAACCAAAACCAAAAACCAAAAAAGTTCAAAAAGTCCCAAAATTCATAAAGTTTTATATACATGCTCTAGATTTTAGAGTCGCTAGGCCGACTTCTCCGTTTGTGCTCAAGGACCATTAGTGTGGGGCCCTTTCATGCTTGGCCCTTCTTCTGGATCATCTAGGTCCTGATGATAGTACGCAAGCTCAGCTGACAGGTGGTTGCTTGCATCATCTCCCTTTTCTTTCTTCTTCTTCCTTCCAGCTCTTAATTTCTGCAGATTCTCTCGCCACGGGGCCTTACCTCCCCTTAAATTATTGAAAATTTTCTTTATGGACCGAGGGGGAGTAGAATTCATACCTGAACTTACCTTTTCGGACACAAAACAGAAATCTTTGGGCTTGGGGTTAGTCGATGTCGAGTACTGCTGGTCGACCTCGAGTACAGGGACCCCATATTTAGGCTCTGGGCAAGTCTGTGGCTCAACAGAGGAAGTCGACACCGACAAGCTTTGGTCGAGATCGAGGAGCACCGTAGTCGAGATCGAGGAGTGGTGGTCGATCTCGAGTTGGCTTAGGGTGGTTTCCTCCGTTGATTCATTGGTCCCGTGGTTGCTGATGCTTTTTACCTCTAGCCATGAAATTTCCTCCTTTGCAGGGCCAAAAGAGAAATCTAAAACCTCATCGCCTATGGTGAAGGTGAGCGATCAATTCTTGACACTAATTCTGGCATCTGCAGTAGCTAAGAATGGTCTACCAAGAATAATAGGGCTAGTAGGATCTTCAGCACAGTCTATAATAAGGAAATCTGCTGGAACAAAGAATTTACCAACTTGGACGGGGACATTCTCAACTATACATGTAGGGATGACTACTGCATTGTTTGCCATGTATAGTTTGGCATCCACAGGCTCTATGCATCCTATATTTACCTTCCGCCAGATTGATAAGGGCATGATGCTCACACTTGCTCTTAAATCACACAGAGACTCATATTTATATTGTCCAAAACCCACAGTAACAGAAAACTTACCAGGGTCAGGTCTCTTTTCAGGGAAGTGGAGTACTTTGCATTCGCCTGCGATCTCTGAGATGGATCGCTTTTTGCTCAGGATTTTCTTCAGAAATTTGACATATCCAGGCATCTCTTGCAAGGCTTCTGTAAAAGGAATAGAGACATTCAGTTCTTGCAGCATATTAACAAATCTGTTAAACCTACCTGCAATGGGATCTTTTTGTGCTTTGGAAGGGAAAGGCAGTGGCTTTTTCTGCTTTGAAGCTAGATCAGACGTCGGAGATGTTGCAGAGTCATCGACGTCGGCCAGATTCTTCTCGATCTCGACCAGGGGCTCCTCGACATCGAGTTGGGTGGTCGACCTCGAGTTGTCTGGTTGTGTATTGGAGTTCGAGCTCAGCTTCTGGTATATGTCGAGCAGATTCTTGTCAAGATCGAGTATAGTTTCCTCGAGATTGAGTTGATTCTGCTCTATGTCGAGTTGCTGCTCTGCCTTGTCTTGATGTTTCCCGACCTTTGGCTCGTGTAATTGATGCCCACTTCTGAGTTTGATAGTTGCGACGTGTCCGGTCTTCCCTTTAGGATTTGGTTCTGTTTGCCCAGGGAGCTGTCCAGATGGTCGTGGGATCTGTGCAGCGATTTGACCCATTTGGGTCTCTATTCCCCTTTTCCAGATGTCCAGTTCTCCAAATTTTGTAGTGATGTTCTGGAACTGGTTGTTGATGGTGCCCTGATTCCGACGCATCTCCTCAAGGATGAGATGTAAGTCATCCTTCTTTTGATCCCTTTCTGGATGTCCTGGAGCTCTGTTGGGTGGGGGGTTCCTAGGAGGACCTTGGTTCCACTATGGCTGATAGAACCTTTGATCTCCCATGTAGCGATTGGGACCCCAGCGTAGGCTACCTCTTCATGTGTTTCTGCCATCTTGACTTGCTCAGTGTGTGGGCACTCAGTAGTGGTGTGCCACTGTGATCCGCATTCGATGCAAGGTTGATTGACAGACAGATATTTGACATGCTTGAGGAGCTTGCGATTCTGGTCTCTGTAGAACTGCTCTCTGACATCTGGGTCAATCTCCTTTGCTGGCTCATAGAGTGGCATATATGGTGCTGGCCTGGCATATGAGTTCTCCTCATAGTTTGCAGTAGACCCATATTTGTTGTCATAATTGGTGAGCTTGTCTAGCACACCCCAGGCGTCAATTGGTGGCATCGTCAGATACTCATAGCTAGTGTATTGATTGATCCAGTCCTTAGTGACTTGATCAAGAGAGTTGAAGAAGATCTCCTGAATGACGTAGGGTGGCTGTCCATGAGTAGGGCAAGATCGCAGCAGTTCTTTGTAGCGTTCCCATGCCTTTGCCAGCGGTTCCCCAGGCTTCTGTTTGAAGGCGGTGATTTTCCGGTGGAGGAGTGCTGTCTTGGCGGGTGGGAAGAATTTATTCAGAAATTCTTGCTCTACTTGGGCCCATGTTGTGAGTGATCTTGGTTTCAGCCCTTCATGCCACTTCAGTGCAGGCCCAGCGAGAGACCAGCGAAAAGCGTTCATCTTGACATATTCCAACATTGTACCTTCAGCAAGAGTACGGCACATGTCAGAAAAATTGGTAATATGTTCAAGAGGGCACTCATTAACTTTGCCATAAAAAGCATTATTTTTAAGCTCTATAAGAAATTGATTGCGAATTTCAAAAGAGTTTTCAGGGATTAGAATCGCCGATTAAGGCACGACGAGAGTTGGATGCATATAATCTTCTGTAGTGGTTGGGAATTGGGCAAGCTAAGCTTCTTCTTGCATTGCGCGCTCAACTTCTTGTTCCCTCGCTGCTCTCTCAGCGGCGATAGTAGTATCTTTTGCGGCTAGCTCCTTTGTGAACCTTTCAATCAGCTGCTCTTGTGTTTATGCGGCCGCGATGGCTCTTTGTAGTTTAGCTCTGATGTGTAGAAGGCGTTCCGGTTCGTCTAAGCCGTCAAACTTAGGTGGTTGACCAGAACGGCGCATACACCGGAAAAGTAACTCAAAGAAAACGTGAGACTTTAACTACCTAAGGAGCAAATGATTGCTTCCCCCGCAACGGCGCCAATTTGTTGTAGGAGGAAAATCGAGATGCAAACAGTAAGTAAATAAAATAAGGCAAACCAGATTTCGTCCCTTGCAAATAATTACAAGATTTCCTCCCTATGCAGTATTGGGAAGTCAGGATCGTTCCACGAGGAAGCGTGTCAGCGGATCCTAGGCAGCAAAGAAATCTCACAGAAGTCGACAACAGGGGTCCTAGATCTCGAGTACAGCAACTCGACCGAAGATCGGACAGTCGAACACAGCACCAACTCCTCGGCAGCTTTGGTCGATCTCGACAAGGCCTTACTCGAGATCGAGTTGGGTCTTCGTCGATGTCGGGTTGGTTTGGTCGATTTCCTACACACAGAAGCTACAGCGACCTGGGTTGAAGATCAGTAACTCGAGATCTACCAGACTTGGTCGAGATCGAGTAAAAGCAGAAAACGAAAGAAAAGAAATAAAGTAAAGGCAAAGGCTTTGGGATTTCGAAATAAACTGTAAAAGACTTCCAAGATTGGGGTTTGCAACAACAATAACCAAGCATGCATAAGGCAAAACTAAACAGACAATCATGTGAATCGCATCAAGGGACTAAGCTTTCGCCTTTTCCAACAATTAGACAACTCTTTCAAGAAACCATAATTGTCTCTACCGATTTTATGTTTACAATCCAAGTTGTTAGCATGGACCTCCATTAGATGGGTAATAAACACATAACAAGTAGTAGATGCTCAACACATGATAAAAGTCGGATCTTTACCTCAAACACGCAGGGCTATCGTCGGGCTCACCCCAACCCTAGAAGTGGGTGGACTACTCGCGCTTCATTGCAACCTCAGACATCATTGATTGAAAAGAAACTAATTGCATTAAAATCAAACTGAAGAAAGTACAACCGAACAAAGCAAACTTGCTCTCGCTCCTTTGCTCCACTCGGCCGCCCTTTCTCTCTCTACTACTACTTCTCCTACTAATTGCTGTGTGATTTGAATGACTAGAAATCAGCCCCATGGGCTTTATTTATAGGCTTCTAAGCCTTGCTATTCAAGGCTAGAAACATCTATCTATATCTCAAACTATATCTAAAAAGCATAATGATAAATAAAAGCAACAACATAATTAAATCTAAAAAAGGGAATTATATCTAAAGTCTTCGAGTGGATAGATCTCTCTTCTTCATGATAGATCTTGTTGAAATCGGATACAACTCGGCAATCTTCGGCTCCAAGGAATCCAAATCCGAGTAGGACAGCTCACAACGCGTTACGCGTCTTTTGGAAGCTTCCTCGATCTCGTGTAATTCTACTCGATCTCGACCAACTTGGACGTCGACTTCAGTGGCTCGGCATCTTGGGTTGCTGGTCTTCGACAGAGCTCGGATATGGCTCACAGGTGTACTCGATCTCGAGGAAAAAACTCGATCTCGAGTTGGGTGGCTCATCGTTTTGGTCTCCTGGTGTTGTCGAGCAACTCCCCTCAACATGCTCGGACAGGCCTTCAGCTTCGTCGACATCGAGGAAGGTCCTCGACATCGAGTTGTGGTGTCTGGGCATCAGGTCGGGTAATGCTTCCTCGGCCTCCTCGGGTGGACTCTCCTTGACTCCGGGCATGGGCTGTGGTGCTTTGTCGATCTCGAGTTGGTTACTCGATCTCGAGTAAGTTGCTGGAGTCGGGTTACTTTGTCTTCAGCTTCTCGACATAGGCTCCTCGATCAGTGCAGTGTCTAGGGATGGGTTGTCGAGATCGACTAGGGCTAGTCGACATCGAGTAGACTTGGGCCTCCGTCCTTGCTTCTTGGTTTTCTCCCGAAATGACTTCATATTCTGGAATATTAAACAGAAACTTATGTAGATCTCCATTTCTGACAAATAAGCTTATACTACATAAATTCGACATATTCCCAACCCGAAATATGCAAAATGTATAAAATATGGAACTAAAATATGCATAAAGACATGGCTACTTTAGAGACATCAAATGACACTAGAGTGGCGCAACAGAAGTGTGGTGGGCCCATGACCCATGGACCCTATGATCGACGTCACCAAAGGACAGACGCCTTTCGAAGATGGCGGTTGCAGACGTAATCCTCCTAGATGGCTCAAGGAATGACGTTCTTCATCCGATTTGTGATCTCTCCTTTGCTAATTGGAAGTGATGTTGTGCGATAGGCCTAGAACTGACATAACTAGATATGTGGTGACTGATATGCTGAGCTGGTAGGGAGTAATTGCTTGATTTTCTTGTGCCTTGAAGCTTGAGTATACTGATGTGCTAATGAGTAAGGTATGAGGTATATATGTTGGATGGTTTTTCTTTCAGGAACATGGGACGTGAGATTCTTCGGTAAGCTAGGTTGAAAAGTGGTTGGTGGGTTTTAGGTCTTCGGATGTGGTCTTTGGTGGTGTGAGATGGAGTACAGAAAGAATGCTTTAACTTAGGTAGAGCCGAGTGAGTTAGGACTGGTAAGAGGTATTAGGTAGTGGGGTTCTCAGATGAGCTTCTAGGCAGGTCTTAGTTAGAGGTGGAAGTATAGACAAGTAGTGTGTGAGGGTATAGGTAGTTTGAATAGTTCTAGAGGAGGGCGGATAGGCTAGGAGTGGTCGAGGAGTTCTTGTAGTGGAAGTGCTATTAGACGGGTTGGTGCCCTAAGGGTAGTGTCTAGGTAGTCTAGGAGCGGAGTTTGGGCAACATAAGGATGATCGATTATGGAACGTCTGAGGAATCGTAGAATTTGGGACTAGGTGGTGTGTGCTGTGAGCGGGAGCGATTTCGATAAGGGGTGAGGTTGAGGAATTGTCAAGAAAGATTAGTATGAGGTTGCTTGGGAAATTATCGATTGGGGATATTGGGTTGTTCATATCAGGGTTGTTCGTGTGATGAGTATTTGGGGTTGTTTAGATAGGATTGGTAATGCTTGGGGAAATTATGAGTGAAGGATTTCTAGAACGTTGTTGGAGGATTTTGGCATAGGGAATGAATCGAAATTTATTTGTGGAGGTTATTGTGTCTATTGAGGTATTTAAGGATGTGAGATGAATCTTCGAGGAAAGGCTGGTAGCTAGGCGAGGAGGTAGTTGAGATTCATAGTAAGACTTTGGGCTTAAGGTTGAGACAGGGAGACTATGAGCATGGAATTTGGGAACTAGGCAAAGAAGAAGATATTGGGAACGCTGGAGGATGAAGGATTTTAGAAGAGTGGTGAAAAGACAATGAGTGGGAAAACTCAAATGAGGATGATCTAGGGATTCTACGGAAATAATGATCAGTAAAAGAGGGCTTTGGACGGTAGGTTGTCATGGTTAAGAAGTAGTGGTTTGAGGCAATTTGGGAATATGAAGAGATGAGGAACTGGAGTAGGACGACTTGAGGATTTCGAAAGGTTAAGGTTTATTAAGATTTGGGATGAAGAAATTTGGGAATATGCTGAGACAAGGATCTAGAATAGATCGGTTGAGGAGTCGTGGATGTTCAGGTTTCGTGAGATTCGGAATGGGGAAAATAGATAGAATCTGTGATTGGTCATTGAGGATAGACGCGGGTAATGAGGAACTCAGTGATTCATGGTTATGAGTTAGCACTAGATGACTTTCTGCGTTAGAGTTAGTCGGGAGTGACAGGTGTGAGATGATTAGGATGAGCTGGGTGCTTAGAGGTGGATGGTTAGTGAGATGGCTAGTGGTGCGGGAAGTGTGATTATGTTAGCAAGGTGATTTGAGTTGTCTCTTTAGGATGATGATCAGGCGGAGTCTTGAGAGCCTAGGAAGAGTCCGCGGGATTGTTGCGAAGCGCCTAGATCGATCGTGAGGGACGTTTAGTTAAGGACTTGGGATCTCTTTGAGAAGGCGAAGATGGGACCGGTAGAGGACCCCTAGGACGAGGGTGCGCTTGCTAAGGAGTCTTGGTAGTTGGTCGAGTTGTTTAGCTTATCGGATCAGGAAACCGTGTGATTGGGAACTCCGAGAAATAGCTTGGTTGGTCGAGTGGAAGGTAGGACTTGAGATCGGGATGTCGAAGTGGGTTGACCCTTAGATGGTTTGGTAGCATAGGAGTTGGAATACCTAGTAGTGGTTTGGGTAATTGGCCTTGATTGCGGGTAGTTATGAGGCTAGAAAGGTTGTATGTGAGCGGGATGCAATGATGTCTAGAACAAGTAGTCGATTGAGCTGGTAGACCTCGGTGAATTTGATCTTAATGCAAGAGCTGATGGGTAGTGGTCGTGTATTGTCATGATTGGTAGTTATAGGTAAGTTCTCTTGAGGTTGTGATCTAGCGTATGCTTCACTTGGGGCCGAATGTGGTGCAAATTTTATGTTATAGACGATGTCGATTCTATGATGTATGGCCGTTGACAATAGTGAATTGTTAATACTAACATAGTTATCCCTGAACTCGATGGAATGCTACTGTACAGAAGCAGTTGTTTGCCTCTAATGCGATGATGCTTGGTAGTTAGAATGAGTATGATGTACTTACATGATTGATATAACGTACGTGCTTTTCTGATTGATATGGTGTGTAACTTCCGTGAGATGATGTGATAAATCCTACCATATATGATACGATGCTAGATATGTTATGGTATGTGACTGTCCGTGTCATGAGTATGACCTGGTTAGGAATGCGTGATGCAATTGATATGTTATATGATGCCTTGAATTGGAATTGCTAAGATGCTAGAACCAAATAGGTGAAATTTGACTCTGACTTGGAACCTAGGAAGGAAATATGAGATTAGCCTTAGAGGTGGATGATTCCACCACTTGAGTTTTGAAATTGCTTGACTAACTTGGATTCTGAGAAATTTAACGTGATCGAGAACTTCAATGATTTTGAAACCAAACCTTTTTTAAACTAAGGAACCCTCTTGAAATTTTCTAACCGAGCTTTCATTATGACGCCCCACGAAGTGCATACAGGCATGTTATAGGGGCCCTTAATGACTGGTTGCTAAGACCTAGTGGAGATGTTGTAATGCTTTTCGAGTTATGATATAGCCGAGAAGTCGAAGTAAGGATGTCGTAGGGGCCCATATTACATTCTTGCTACGATCTATTGGAGATATTATGATTATTACAACGGTACTGTGAGGATCTCATAGGGGCACTTATGAGGTGCTTACGGGATCAATGGCATGATCGTTGGACTCACAATTTCAAACTCCATCCCCTTTTTTAAGATTATTTTAGTCTCGGGGACGAGATTTTTTTAGAGGTGTATGATTTAAAGGCTCGGATTGTTAGAGGTGTATGAAATTAAATTGGATTTAAAACTCATTTAGCGGATTCCGACCGAAATTAAAAATTTGGCGAATAATTTCCGTCATTGACCTTTAAAAAAAATTCAAAATAATTATCGGATGACGATATTCCTTTCGATTTTAAAAATCTAATTGATCGAGTAAGCAGGATTCGGGGAAACTAACATTTGAGAACTAATTGCGGGATTCAAATTCGCGTATCCGAGATTTATTAACGGGTATTGGTTAACCAATCATACACTCAATCCTCACCTACTCCCATCACTCACCATACCCCTTTATCCCACCCCTTACCTTGTCATTTTTTACCATCATCATCACCGTCATTCACCATCACCCACCCCTGCTCTCCTTCGGACCGACCCCACCTCATCTCCCCCTTCACCATCACCACCACCTCATGTTCAAATCGCCAGACACCACCATGAACCACCCTTCCCAGAACACCAAGCATTGCAACCCCACCTCCTTCTCCTTGTGTTCTTAGAGCACACACATCAGCTTCGTTCTCCTTCCACCAAAGGATCATCGGTAGCCCTTCGACACCCACTCGGAGCTACCAGCAGCAGCTAAAGCCGCCCAGTGGTACCTAGGAACCGCCAACGTCATCGCAAGCCACCGGGAGCAGCCCGAAGCGCCGACATCCATCACCTCACCCATATTCGACGCAGGTCCAACGAGCCATCGTGAGCCTCTGACGATGCCTAGAACTCCGCTCGAGAGCTCCGAAGTCGCGAAATCACCCCGGTGAGCTTCGTTCCTTTCTTTCTGTTAGCTATTTCAAATCATTCCGTTCTTGAGGCCGGGAAGGGAGCGTGTGAGCTGAGAGAGGAGAGCATGGGCAAGTTCGAGAGCTCCGGCAAGATCGAGAGCGGGCGAGGTCGTGAGCAGCGAGCGGCGCGAGCGCGTGGGAGCGGGCGAGCTCTTTTCCGGCAAGACGGGAGGTGATTGGATTTAGAAGGGGAAAACCGAGGAAGACATGGGGAGGTGTGCTAGAGTCCGAGGCGCAGGCGAGCAGGCGTAGGAAGCTGGAAACGCCGGTGTCGATCCTCGCAGGTTCAGGAAGCTGGAAATGCCGGCGTCGATCCTCGCAGGCGGGAGCCGTTTGATTTGAATCGGGAGCCAGGCGGGAGCAACCTTGGTCGGAGGAAGGAGATTATTGTGGGCCCCTTCCTAACATTTCACACACACGCACGCACGCACGCACGCACGCGCGCGCACACACACACCACGCACGCACGCACGCACAAGTATATGTGTATATATATATATAAGTATATGTATATATATAAGTATATATAAGTATATATCTATATCTATATATATATATATATATATATATATATATATATATATATATATATATATATATATATATATATATATATATATATATATATATAGCGTGTGATGCAAGCAGACAATTTTATGCTTAAAACTGGGTGTGAGAAAATTAGGGAAAGCGTTGAATTTTTTTTATTTTTATTTTTTCGCCAATTTGCATCAATTAATCTACTATTTGAAATCTTTGAAAATCATATCGACGATTTTCATCAGTGGACGGTGAAGAAGAGGAAGAAGAAAATAGGATGGAAACTCAGTGATGGATGCAGGTAATGGGTTGGAAAACGTAATTTATAATTGAACTATTCGATGTTGGGAAGCAAGTATTCGTTGTAGCTATGAAATTTTTGCTGCTGAGGCCGGTTGTCGGATGCAAAAATACATGGACGTAACTATTTTTTGGATTCATTGGCATCAACAGCAATTGTGAAATGTGCACCCTAGTCACTCAATTATTCATCAGTAATTATGTAATATTCACCACAGTCACTCAATTAATTGTGAAATTTCGGATTAATTGGCATCAACAATTATTCGTCAATATTCGGAAAAATTTATGAAATATGCACCTCAATCACTCAATTATTCATCAAAACCATAAATAATTATTCATCAACCCTAACAATATTCATCACAGAGTAATCGCAGTATTCAAAGTATTCATCAGTATTTGGCAAAATTCAAGGAATATTCATCAAATCTCACAATTATTCATCAAAGTTTTTGATCTTCACCATTTTCTAAGTTGTTGTCTTCAATATTCGGCAAAATTTAGTATATATTCATCACTTTCAATCAATTATTCATCAATGTTGCAAAGAGTATTTAGCAAAGATTCATCAAATAATTGAAATCGCACAGCCCTCAATTACAATTAATTTCGACCGATATTAATTAATCTAGGCTAGATCAAACACCAATTGGGTGAGCAATTCGAAATCAAACTCAAACAGTTGACTTTTATAAAAATAAGAATTGAATTGCGAGAAGCAAAATTCAATTGAAATTCCACAAAAACACAAACACCAATCACAAAGTGGTTCGTGAGGATACCAATCACAACTTTTTTTGGCAAATCGTGAGGATTTGCTTATTAATTACGCAAGAGGAAGGAAAAAATCGCAAGCACCCCGAAGAGAGAACACGCGCTTATGGAACCCAGTTAGTGGGGATTTTTTTTATTTTAATAATATATTTAATTAAAAAGGGGAATAGTCTCATCCATCTATTTTCCCTCAATCTACGGTTGTGATTTGTTAACAAAAAACACATTAAGGGTTGTTTACACTAGACCTAACCCCTCTCTCTCTCTCTCTCTCTCTCTCTCTCTCTCTCTCTCTCTCTCTCTATATATATATATATATATATATATATATATATATATATATATACATTTTTATAACCGATTGGGGATTAATAATTGCGGGTTCGGTTTGGTTCGGTTTATCATATAATATAATAATATTTGAGATATAACATAAATTATTTGGACTTGTTGGTTTAGAAGAGAATTTGGAAAAATGAATTTCAAGTTCAGAAATGATTTCAAGTTCAGAAATGATTAATAAATAATAGAAAAATAGAGTTTTGCTAACATTTTCCAGGGTCGGGATTCTAACTCGGATTTGACACAGATTTGGATCTAATTTGAGAATCTGACTTGTTCGATGACTAACTAGCATGATAATATGATCGTTTGACAAACGATATGATATGTGTTACTAATAACATGATATTGTGGCGGTTTTTAGAAGATATTAAATGTTCAATACTTATGATGATGATGATATATATATATATTCCTATGGAAAGTATAAGTATGATATGAAGATTATCTTAAGTTGATAAGAGATGGCTAATCATGATGATCTGAAAGTATGGTTGATGTGAGCTTGCGTATTTATTTGCTTGTATGAATGTGTAATATATGTGTTCAGAAAAGCTATAGAAGTATACTCAGTATATTCTCGTTATGTAATTAGGTGATATTTGTTGTGAGCTTAATTAGCCATGTCTTTATGCATATTTCATATTCATATTCTTTACATTTTGCCTATTTCGGGTTGGGAATATGTCGAATTTATGTAGTATATGCTTATTTGTCAGAAATAGAGATCTACATAAGTTTCTGTTTAATATTGCAGAATATGGAATCATTTCGGAAGAAAACCAAGGAGCGAGAACCAGAGCACAAAGCTACTCGATATTGACTAATCCTAGTCGATCTCGACAAGACATGCCTAGGCACCTGCCAGCATCGAGGAGCCTATGTCGAGAGACCGAAGACGAAGAACCCGACCACGCACCCTACTCGATATCGAGTACGGGTACTCGAGGTCGACAAAGAGGAGGAGCCAGGACCGAGCCCCTCGAGAAGACTTGCCCAACCAGCCAAGACAGACCTAGTCTACTCGATGTCGACAAGGGGTCATCGAGATCGACGAAGCCCGGAGCCCAGATCCGAGCATATCGAGTAGACCTACCCGAGAAGACCTAGTCGACAGAAACTCTCTACTCGACATCGACAAGAGTTCCTCGAGATCAATGTTGATAGGAGGAAATCGAGTTTAAAATATAAAATATTAATCAAACCAGATTCTGCCCACGCAAATAATTACAAGACCTCCTCCTGATGCAGCAGCGGGAAGTCAGGATCGATCCACGAGGAAGCGTGTCAGCGGATCCTAGGCAGCAGTGAAATCTCACAGAAGTGGTCGACAACAGGGGTCCTCGAGCTCGACTAAGGTTTAGTCGACAGAAGATCGGACAGTCGAACACAACACAGCACAGCTCGGCACAGGTCTAGTCGATCTCGACTGAGGTCTACTCGAGATCGAGTACGGCTTGTCGAAGTCGAGTTGGTCTGGTTGAGAATCTGCACAGGTAAGCAACGGCGACTCTAGGTCAAAGATCAGTAGTCGAGGTCGACCAGGCTTGGTCGAGATCGACGAGGACAAAAACTAAAACGAAAACGAAAGAAAGTAAAAACAAATGCTTTGGGATTTTGACTAAACTTTATGTAAAAGACTTCCAAGATTGGGGTTTGCAACGACAATAACCAAGCATGCATAAGGCAGGACCAAACAGATAATCACGTGAATCGCATTTAAAGGACTAAGCTTTCGCCTTTTCCAACAATTAGACAACTCTCTCAAGAAACCCTAATTGTCTCTACCGATTTTATGTTTATAATCCAAGTTGTTAGCATGGATCTCCATTAGACGGGCAATAAACACATCAACAAGTAGGAAATGCTCAAAACATGATAAAGGTCGGATCTTTACCTCAATTATGCATGACTATCGTCGGGCTCGCCCCAACCCTAGAAGTGGGTGGACTACTCGCTCTTCATCGCAAACTCAGACATCATTGATTGAAAGAAAACAACTTGCATTAAACTATATTCAAAGACTTTACAATCCCGGCAATCCAACTCTCGTCGAATGCCAAAACCCTAAAACCTTCGAACTCCCTAAACTTCTCCTTGGAACTACTTGTCTTGCTCTGAAATTGAATGAATAAAACTGAGCCCCATGGGCTTTATTTATAGGCTTCATTCCCTAGCTATTCTAGGAAAGAAATATCTATCTATATCTAAAAGGCTTTAAAGATAAATAAAAACAATAAAGGAATTAAATCTAAAATAGGGAATTATATCTAAAATGTCTTCAATGGATAAATCTTCTCATTCATGATGTATCTTGATGATATATCTAAAATGTCTTCAATGGCAATCTTCGAGCCCAAGGAATCCCAAGTCGAGTAGGATTCGTCAAGTCGAGTAACGCGGCTCTGGAGGTCTACTCGATCTCGACAAGGGTCTTGTCGATCTCGAGTAGGGTTGACTGGCTCGGCTTCGTCGTCTCGGCTAGCTGGTGCTCGACAGACTCGGACTTGGTTCACGGTGCTCGTCGATCTCGACAAGGGCTCGTCGAGGTCGAGCAGACTGGCTATGTCGACTAGGTCTCCTCGGGTGGCTCTACTCGACAGGCTTGGATCTGGACTCAGGGCTCGTCGAGGTCGAGTAGAGGTGGTCTGCGTCTTCGTCCTCGGCTTCTCGGCTCGGCACAACTCGTCGACTCCGGACATGGCTCGTCGATCTCGACCAGGGGTACTCGAGATCGAGTAGGGTTCCGGGAGTCGGGTTGTCTCTGACTCAGTGTCCTCGATCAGCTCTGCTCGACCAGGTCTGCTCGACCAGGGCTCGTCGAGATCGAGTAGATGATTGTCGATCTCTAGTAGAGTTTCTCTCAGCTTTCTGTTCTGTTCTTAAAACGCACTTTCCCGAGTTCTCGTTTGTCGGATTGACGCATATGACCATGCGTTGGAAAGCTCTTTCCGAGGGATACAATTCTCATGAAGACATCAAAGCTTGATTCAGAATGAAGAATGATGAAAAATGGCGTTTTCCCCAGATGCAACATCCTTAGCTTCTTCAGGAGTTTCCTTTAAGCTTCAAAGTGCGTCCGATTTCTGCGAAATATAACCAAAACTTGTGTAGACCTCCATATATTGCAAATAAGTGTAAACTAAATAGATTATGTATTGTTCTAACCCAAATATATGCAATGTATGCAGAAATCGATATAAAATTAAGTGTAAAACATGGCAAATTAGGCTCACAACAAACACCCCATACTTAAGCTTGCTTGTCCTCAAGCAATACTTTTAATTGTCATTCAGGGGAAGAAATCAAAACTCTCAACATCTCAGATTCATTCTTATATAACCCTGCAATCAATTACCATCCTCGAAAAGGTACTAGTGTCACAAATTCATGCATGTGCAATTATACAAAAGCAACATCTACTCATAAAGGAGGGTTATGCAAAACATTCATTCGTGACAAAGCATTGATAATCAAGAAGACTTTAATTTAAGCTCAAATAAGGAGTAGATTGGTAAAAGGTTAAAGGTGGGCAATTTTTGGCAATGTGGTACTAATGATCCGGGGAAATGGAGTATTTCCAAATTGAATTTCCACATTCCTTCTCCATAAGATTTATCACCTTTCATAATGCTTTTATCAATAATCATGCTTTTACCTCTCTAACCTCAGCACTGCTTTCTCGCGAGTCGCAAACATGGGTGTCATGAATGGCCCCGGATACTTAGTGCTTTGGACTCCTCACAATGTGTCCCATCTCTAAAAACTATTATCTCAGAGAGCAGGGTCAATCTACCTTTATCTCCTGAGGTGATTGGATTTTCTCTCACTCATTAAATTTTCCATATATTTCAAACAAATTCCTTCCAAACTCCAATAATGAACACAACAACACAAACACCATATGACATCTCCATAATGTAACATCATTCTCAACATAATCCCCGGATAAGGTAAAGAATGGCAAATATTTAGATCATGTGGAGTAATATTTGAAATAAGGCATAATATGGCTTTTGTGATGCATAAGCATAGGTAAGGCTAGGGTTTGAACAATGAGCATTATATGGAAATATAAAGTCCTCCATCATTTTATCATGCAACATGTCAAAAGCAACTTCAAATTTTACCTCCTTTCATGGTTTTCATCTAAAATAATGCACTTCATTGTGACTTCCCTTTACTAGGCAATTTCATGCTATATCTCTAATGAATCCAATTTTGCATCGTCGAGTTCAATATAAGCTTCCATGACACTAATCAAAATTTTCAATGGGGGTCATTTTTCTCAAATTTTGGAAAACATGCATATAAGCACATAAATCAATAATGAATTCCAAAATAGCCATGCATAAGCAATTCATAGAAATAATGCATATATATGTCAAATATGATCAAATATAGCAAATATGCACAAAGTAAGCCCTTCCCCCACCCCATACTTAAACATTACAGTGTCCTCACTGTATAAAATCAAATAAAAACAAGAGTAAAGGAAGAAACTCACTAGACAGATGTGTAGGGCTTCATAATATCGAATGAAAGAACCGCCTGGGCCGAGTCTGAATATAGCTCATCCATGGACCTGAAAAGTGCAGAAGACATATACCCACAATAGAAAAACTAAAAGGTTCCAAACCAAAAACAAACAAAGTCCAAAAATCCCAAAAATAAATGTCTATTTACAAGCTCTAGATTTTATAGTCGCTAGGCCGACTTCTTCATTAAGCATTAGCCTGGCTCATCTTTGTCCGGAGGTATAGGTGGATCTGGTGGTTCCTCCGGTGGTGGGAAGCGTGGGATGTCATTAGGGGGCATCATGTGAAGAAGTTTAAACCTCCCCGTTTGAACGCTCCATGACTTCGCCCATTCATCTTCCTGGGCTCCAGCTGGCATGCATAAAGGAAGATATAAAGAAAATATACATACCTCATCATCATACCTCTTCCGCTTCATAGGTTGACTTGGTTGCGCGTCTCCACCACAGCAAAACGGTGGAGTGGGAAGAGATATTTCCACCTCATCATGTGGAGCTTCATGCCACTTTGCTAGGACCCCATACTTGAATATGAACATCAGTTGCTCAAAATTGTCAGGAATGGCCTTCACCTTATAGGGTAAAAACGACTTTGAAACAACATGGGCAACGACGTCCAATTTCTTCTTTTCCGGCTCTTCTTCTTCTTGAGGTTCTTCAAATGGGTTCGCAAAGACAGAGGGCAAAGTTGGAACTGAGATAGCGGAAGGACATACCTAGGTATCGACTAGAGATAGATCGATATCGATTGGAGATGGGTTGACATCGACTAGGTGTTGGTCAAGGTCGACCTCAGGTTCAGATTCTCCTTCTAACAGGATTGAGGCTTCTGGTGGTGATTTTGGCGATTCTTTTAGCTTCCTAAATGCGCGTACTTCCTCAAGCCATGCCTCCCCATCAACGATGTATAGCCATCTCAAATATTCCAATTCTTTTGCATACTGTCTCGCTCTTTCCCTTTCGAAATACTCGAGGGTGTCCTGCATATACCTATAG
Source organism: Persicaria tinctoria (assembly GCA_037127255.1). Taxonomy (NCBI): domain Eukaryota; kingdom Viridiplantae; phylum Streptophyta; class Magnoliopsida; order Caryophyllales; family Polygonaceae; genus Persicaria; species Persicaria tinctoria. The sequence goes on along the minus strand of JBANSL010000008.1, from coordinate 62,084,334 downwards.
AAGAAAACTCAAAGAAAACGTGAGATCTAACTACCTAAGGCGCGAATGATTGCTTCCCGGCAACGGCGCCAATTTGTTGTAAGAGAGAATCAAGTTTAAAATATAAAATATTAATCAAACCAGATTCTGCCCACGCAAATAATTACAAGACCTCCTCCTGATGCAGCAGCGGGAAGTCAGGATCGATCCACGAGGAAGCGTGTCAGCGGATCCTAGGCAGCTGTGAAATCTCACAGAAGTGGTCGACAAAAGGGGTCCTCGAGCTCGACTAAGGTTTAGTCGACAGAAGATCGGACAGTCGAACACAGCACAGCACAGCTCGGCACAGGTCTAGTCGATCTCGACTGAGGTCTACTCGAGATCGAGTACGGCTTGTTGAAGTTGAGTTGGTCTGGTCGAGAATCTGCACATGTAAGCAACGGCGACTCTAGGTCGAAGATCAGTAGTCGAGGTCGACCAGGCTTGGTCGAGATCGACGAGGACAAAAACTAAAACAAAAACGAAAGAAAGTAAAAACAAATGCTTTGGGATTTTGACTAAACTTTATGTAAAAGACTTCCAAGATTGGGGTTTGCAACGACAATAACCAAGCATGCATAAGGCAGGACCAAACAGATAATCACGTGAATCGCATTTAAAGGACTAAGCTTTCGCCTTTTCCAACAATTAGACAACTCTCTTAAGAAACCCTAATTGTCTCTACCGATTTTATGTTTATAATCCAAGTTGTTAGCATGGATCTCCATTAGACGGGCAATAAACACATCAACAAGTAGCAAATGCTCAAAACATGATAAAGGTCGGATCTTTACCTCAATTATGCATGGCTATCGTCGGGCTCGCCCCGACCTAGAAGTGGGTGGACTACTCGCTCTTCATCGCAAACTCAGACATCATTGATTGAAAGAAAACAACTTGCATTAAACTATATTCAAAGACTTTACAATCCCGGCAATCCAACTCTCGTCGAATGCCAAAACCCTAAAACCTTCGAACTCCCTAAACTTCTCCTTGGAACTACTTGTCTTGCTCTGAAATTGAATGAATAAAACTGAGCCCCATGGGCTTTATTTATAGGCTTCATTCCCTAGCTATTCTAGGAAAGAAATATCTATCTATATCTAAAAGGCTTTAAAGATAAATAAAAACAATAAAGGAATTAAATCTAAAATAGGGAATTATATCTAAAATGTCTTCAATGGATAAATCTTCTCATTCATGATGTATCTTGATGATTTTGGATAGAATCGGCAATCTTCGAGCCCAAGGAATCCCAAGTCGAGTAGGATTCGTCAAGTCGAGTAACGCGGCTTTGGAGGTCTACTCGATCTCGACAAGGGTTTTGTCGATCTCGAGTAGGGTTGACTGGCTCGGTTTCGTCGTCTCGGCTAGCTAGTGCTCGACAGACTCGGACTTGGTTCACGGTGCTCGTCGATCTCGACAAGGGCTCGTCGAGGTCGAGCAGACTGGCTATGTCGATTGGGTCTCCTCGGGTGGCTCTACTCGACATGCTTGGATCTGGACTCAGGGCTCGTCGATCTCGACAAGGTCTCGTCGAGGTCGAGTAGAGGTGGTCTGCGTCTTCGTCCTCGGCTTCTCGGCTCGGCACAGCTCGTCGACTCCGGGAGTCGGGTTGTCTCTGACGCAGTGTCCTCGATCAGCTCTGCTCGACCAGGTCTGCTCGACCAGGGCTCGTCGAGATCGAGTAGATGCTTGTCGATCTCGAGTAGAGTTTCTCTCAACTTTCTGTTCTGTTCTTAAAACGCACTTTCCCGAGTCCTCGTTCGTCGGATTGACGCATATGACCATGCGTTGGAAAGCTCTTTTCCAGGGCTACAATTATCATGAAGACATCAAAGCTTGATTTAGAATGAAGAATGGTGAAAAATGGCGTTTTCCCCAGCTGCAACATCCTTAGCTTCTCCAGGAGTTTCCTTGAATTGGTAAATAAAGAGCGGTCATTCCGGGGTTCGAACCGGGGACCTATGGTCTCCAGGAGTTTCCTTTAAGCTTCAAAGTGCGTCCGATTTCTGCGTAATATAACCAAAACTTGTGTAGACCTCCATATATTGCAAATAAGTGTAAACTACATAGATTCTGTATTGTTCTAACCCAAATGTATGCAGAAATCGATATAAAATTAAGTGTAAAACATGGCAAATTAGGCTCACAACAATCGACGAGCGACGGGAGCCATTTCCGAGTCTGCCGAGGACCAGCTAGCCGAGACGACGAAGCCGAGCCTGTCGACCAACTTTCCTACTCGAGATCGACTAGACCTTTGTCGAGATCGAGTAGACTTCCAGAAACCGCGTTACTCGGTTGGATCAATTCTACTCGGCTTGGGATTCCTTGGGCTCGAAGTTTGCTGATTCTATCCGAAACTATCAAGACACATCATGAAGAGAAGAAGATCTATCCATGGAAGACTTTAGATATAATTTCCTATTTTGGATTTAATTTCCTTGTTGCTTTTATTTATCCTTAAAGTTTTATATATAGTTTTAGTTTTAGATAAAGATTTCTATCCTTGAGTAGCAAGGAATAGAAGCCTATAAATAAAGCCCATGGGGCTCAGTTTTATTCATTCAATTTCAGTCAGAGACAAGTAGTTCCAAAGAGAAGTTTTAGGAGTTCGAAGGTTTTAGGGTTTTGGCATTCGACGAGAGTTGGATTGCCGGGATTGTAAAGTCTTGGAATATAGTTTAATGCAAGTTGTTTTCTTTCAATCGATGATGTCTGAGTTTGCGATGAGGCGTGAGTAGTCCACCCACTTCTAGGGTTGGGGCGAGCCCGACGATAGCCATGCATAATTGAGGTAAAGATCCGACCTTTATCATGTTTTGAGCATTTTCCTACTTGTTGATGTGTTTATTGCCCATCTAATGGAGATCCATGATAACAACTTGGATTATAAACATAAAATCGGTAGAGACAATTAGGGTTTCTTGAAAGAGTTGTCTAATTGTTGGAAAAGGCGAAAGCTTAGTCGTTTGATGCGATTCACATGATTATCTGTTTGATTCTACCTTATGCATGCTCGGTTATCGTTGTTGCAAACCCCAATCTTGGAAGTCCTTTCATATTAAGTTTAAAGTTCGAAATCCCAAAACCTTTGCATTTATTTTATTTCGTTTTACTTTCTGCCCTCGTCGATCTCGACCAAGCCTAGTCGATCTCGACTACTGATCCTCGACCCAGAGTTGCCGTAGCTTATTTGTTCAGGAAATCGACAAGCCAACCCGAAGTCGACAAGGACTGTACTCGATATCGAGTAGCCCCTCGTCGATATCGAGTAGCCTGTGCCGAGTTGCTGCTGCCCTGTTCGACTGTGCCTGACCCATGTCGACTAACCCTTAGTCGAGGTCGAGTACCCCTGTTGTCGACTTCTGTCCGTGAGATTCCACCGCTGCCTATGATCCGCTGACACGCTTCCTCGTGGATCGATCCTGACCTCCCAGTGCTACATCAGGAGGAGGTCTTGTAATTATTTGCATGGGAAGAATCTGGTTTGAATTATTTTATTATATTTTAAACTCGATTTCCTCCTTACAACAAATTGGCGCCGTTGCCGGGGAAGCTATCATTCGCGCCTTAGGTAGTTGAAACTCACGTTCTCTTTGAGTTACTTTGCAGGTGTATGCGTCATTCTGGCCAAACACCTGAGTTTGACGCCTTAGACGAACCGCAACGCCTTTTTCACATCAGAGCTAAACTGCAAAGAGCCATGGCGGCCGCAGAAACGCAAGAACAACTGATTGCCAGGCTTACAAGGGAGCTAGCTGCAAAGGATGCCATTATCGCCAATGAAAGGACAGCAAGAGAACAAGCAGCTGAGCGCGCAAGGCAAGCAGAAGCTGAGCTTGCCTAGTTCCCAACCACTGCAGAGGATTATATGCATCCAACGCTCGTTGTGCCTGAATCGGCGATTCTAATCCCTGATAACTCTTATGAAATTCGCACTCAATTTCTTATAGAGCTTAAAAATAATGCTTTTTATGGCAAATTTAATGAGTGTCCTCTTGAGCATATTACCAATTTCTCTGACATGTTCCGTACTCTTGCTGAAGGTACAACTTTGAAATATATAACAAGATGAAAGCTTTTCGCTGGTCTCTCGCTGGGCCTGGACTGAAGTGGCTGGAAGGGCTGAAGCCAAGATCACTCACCACATGGGCCCAAGTAGAGCAAGAGTTTCTGAATAAATTCTTCCCACCTGCCAAGACAACACTTCTCCGCCAGAAAATCACCGCATTCAAACAGAAGCAAGGGGAACCGCTGGCAAAGGCATGGGAACGCTACAAAGAACTCCTGTCATCTTGCCCTACTCATGGACAGCCACCCTACGTCATTCAGGAGATCTTCTTCAACTCTCTTGATCAAGTCACTAAGGACAGGATCAATCAGTACACTTGCTATGAGTATCTGACACTTGCTATGGGTCTTCTGCAAACTATGAGGAAAACTCATATGCCAGGCCAGCACCATCTATACCACTCTATGAGCCAGCAAAGGAGATCGACCCAGATGTCAGGGAGCAGTTCTACAGAGACCAGAATCGTAAGCTCCTCAAGCAAGTTAAATATCTATCTGTCAATCAGCCTTGCATCGAATGCAGATCACAGAGGCACACCACTACTGAGTGCCCACACACTAAGCAAGTCAGAATGGCAGAGACACATGAAGAGGCAGCTTATGCTGAGGGTCTAAATCGCTACAACGGAGATCAAAGGTTCTATCAACCACAGTGGAACCAAGGTCCTCCTAGGAACCCCCCACCATACAGAGCTCCAGGGCATCCAGAAAGGGATCAAAAGAAGGATGATCTGCAGCTGATCCTTGATGAGATGCGCCGAAATCATGCACAGAAACTGCAGGCTACAAACACCATCAACAATCAGCTCCAGCATGTCAACACAAAATTTGTAGAGCTAGATATCTGGAAAAAGGGCATTGAGACTCAGATGGGACAAATCGCTGCACAGATCCCACGACCATCCGGACAACTCCCTGGGCAAACAGAACCAAATCCTAAGGGGAAAACCGAACATGTCGTAGCTATCAAACACAGAAGTGGGCATCAATTAAACGAGCTAGAGGACGGAAAACAGAAAAGCAAGGCAGAGAAGCAACTCGAGACAGAGCAGACCCAACTCGATCTTGAGGAGACCTTACTCGACATCGACAAGAAGCTACTCGACCAAGACCAGAAGCTGAGCTCGGACTCCGCCGCGCAGACCAGCAACCCGAGGTCCACAACCCAAGTCTAGATCGACAAGCCCCTAGTCGAGATCGATGAGCCCCTGGTGGAGATCGAGGAAAACCTGGCCGACGTCGACGACTCTGCAGCACCTCCGACAGCTGATTTGGCTTCGAAACAGAAAAAGCCACTACCTTTCCCTTCAAAAACTCAGAAAGATCCCACTGCAGGTAGGTTCAATAGATTTGTTAATATGCTGCAAGAACTGAACTTTTCTATTCCTTTTACAGAAGCCTTGCAAGAGATGCTTGGATATGTCAAATTCCTGAAGGAAATCCTGAGCAAGAAGCGATCCATCTCAGAGATCGCAGGCGAATGCAAAGTACTCCACTTCCCTGAAAAGAGACCTGACCCTGGTAAGTTTTCTGTTACTGTGGGTTTTGGACAATATAAATATGATTCTCTGTGCGATTTAGGAGCAAGTGTGAGCATCATACCTCTATCGATCTGGCGGAAGGTCAAAATAGGATGCATAGAACCTGTGGATGCTAAATTATACATGGGGAACAATACAGTGGTCATCCCTACAGGTATAGTTGAGAATGTCCCTTTCCAGGTTGATAAGTTCTTTGTTCCAACAGATTTCCTTATCATTGATTGTGCTGAAGATCCTACTAGCCCTATTATTCTTGGTAGACCATTCTTAGCTACTGCAGATGCCAGAATAAGTGTCAAGAATCGCTCGCTCACCTTCACCATAGGCGATGAGGTATTGGATTTCTCTTTTGGCCCTGCAAAAGAGGAAATTTCCTGGCTGGAGGTGAAAAGCATCAGCAAGCACGGGACTCAGCAACCAGCGGAGAAAAGCGCCAGCACTGTACTCGAGGTCGACAAGCCCTCCTCGATCTCGACAAGCACTCTACTCGACTTCGACAAGACCTTGTCGATGTCGACAACCACTGCTGAGCCAGAAACTTGCCAAGAGCCTAAGTATGGGGTCCCTGTACTCGAGGTCGACCAACAGTACTCGATCTCGACTAGTCCCAAGCCCAAAGATTTCTATTTTGGGTCCGAAAAGGTAAGTTCAGGTATGAATAATACTCCCCATCAGTCCATAAAGAAAATTTTCAATACTTTAAGGGGAGGTAAGGCCCCGTGGAGAGAGAATCTACGAAAACTAAGAGCTGGAAGGAAGAAGAAGAAAGAGAAAGAAGATGATGCAAGCAACCACCTGTCAGCTGAGCTTGCATACTACCATCAGGACCTAGATGATCCAGGAGAAGGGCCAAGCCTGAGCAGGCCCCACACTGATGGTCCTTGAGCGCAAACAGAAAAGTCGGCCTAGCGACTCTAAAATCTAGAGCATGTATATAAGAGTTTATGAATTTTGTTTTTTAACTCTTTGCTTTTTGGTTTTGGTTTTGGTTTTATGTCTTTTAAAATAATTCATATGGATAGTCTTGTTTTTGTGTGAAATCTAACACTTTCAAGTCGGCAAAGCATATAAGGATCGCGAAAAGTGGAAGGAAGAAGTCCCTGAAAAACAGTCAAAATCGACGAAGGCCAAGTCGACGACGACAAGGAGGAGCAGCCCAGACACTACTCGATATCGAGTAGGCCAACTCGATATCGACAAGCCCAGACGCTCCTCGACTTCAGAAAACCACTAGACGCAGAGCAAGCTACTCGAGATCGAGTACAGTGTACTCGATATCGACGAGCAACCTACTCGACATACACTATTTTGTCCTCTTCGATGTGTTATCCTGTGAGTTCCTTCCTTTACTCTTGTTTTTTATTTTATATAGTGAGGACACTGTAAATTTTAAGTATGGGGTGGGGGAAGGGCTTACTTTGTGCATACTTGATCATATTTGACATATTTGATCATATTTATTTATTTGAATTACTACATGGCTATTTTGGAATTCATTATTGATTTATGTGCTTAAATGCATGTTTTCCAAAGTTTAAAAAATGACCCCCATTGAAATTTTAATTAATGTCATGGAAGTTATATTGAACTCGACGATGCAAAATTGGATTCATTAGAGATATAGCATGAAATTACCTAGTAAAGGGAAGTCACCATGAAGTGCATATTTTGATGAAAACCATGAAAGGAGGTAAAATTTGATGTTGCTTTTGACATGTTGCATGATAAAATGATGGAGGACTTTATATTTCCATATAATGCTCATATGTTTATAATCCTAGCCTTACCTATGCTTATGCATCACAAAACCCATAATATGCCTTATTTCATACATTGCTCCACATGATCCAAATATTGCCATTCTTTACCTTATCCGGGGATTATGTTGAGAATGATGTTACATTATGGAGATGTTATATGGTTGTTGTGTTATATGGAGTTTGGAAGGAAATTGTTTGAAATATATGGAAAATTTAATGAGTGAAAGAAAATCCAATCACCTCAGGAGATAAAGGTAGATTGACCATGCTCTCTGAGATAATAGTTTGGAGAGATGGGACACACTGTGAGGAGTCCAAAGCACTAAGTATCCGGGGCCATTCATGACACCCATGTTTGCGACTCGCGAGAAGGCAGTGCTGAGGTTAGAGAGGTAAAAGCATTATTATTGAGAAAAAGCATTTTGAAAGGTGATGAATCTTATGTGAAAGAATGTGGTATGAAATTCAGTTTGGAAATACTCCATTTCCCCGGATCATTAGCACCACATTGCCAAATACTGCCCACCTTTAGCTTTTTACCAATCTACTCCTTATTTGAGCTTAATTTAAAGTCCTCTTGATTATTAATGCTTTGTCACATAAATTGTTTTTACATAACCCTCCTTTTGTGAGTAGATGTTGTTTTTTTTTTGCACATGCATGAATTTGTGACACTAGTACCTTTTCGAGGATGGTAATTGATTGCAGGGTTATATGGGAATGAATCTAAGATGTTGAGAGTTTTGATTTCTTCCCCTGAATGACAATTAAAAGTATTGCTTGAGGACAAGCAAGCTTAAGTATGGGGTGTTTGTTGTGAGCTTAATTAGCCATGTCTTTATGCATATTTCAGTTTCATATTCTTTACATTTTGCCTATTTCGGGTTGGGAATATGTCGAATTTATGTAGTATATGCTTATTTGTCAGAAATAGAGATCTACTTAAGTTTCTGTTTAATATTGCAGAATATGGAATCATTTCGGAAGAAAACCAAGGAGCGAGAACCAGAGCACAAAGCTACTCGATATCGACTAATCCTAGTCGATCTCGACAAGACATGCCTAGGCACCTGCCAGCATCGAGGAGCCTATGTCGAGAGACCGAAGACGAAGAACCCGACCCCGCACCCTACTCGATATCGAGTACGGGTACTCGAGGTCGACAAAGAGGAGGAGCCAGGACCGAGCCCCTCGAGAAGACTTGCCCGACCGAGCCCCTCGAGAAGACTTGCCCGACCAGCCAAGAGACGGGGGCTCAGTATGAATTCGGAGGTCACACACTTGAGGGGTCAGCTCATGGATCTTGAGCGTGAGTTAGGAGTTGTTTGCGTGAGGAGCTTGCTGGCTTGAATAGTTAGTTGAAGCGCTTTACTTCTAGGGAAGACGTTGTTCTCTCCAGCAATACGCTTCACAAGTTTATGCTCAGCAACGAGGGTCAAGGGTGGCTAACCAGCTTCATGGGAAGGGACGGTCGAGGTTGGTTGGATCGCTACCTCGAGACAGACGGGCAGGACGTTCTCTACGACAAGGTGTCCGATGCCTATATGGAAGGGGTGGAAGGCGAGATTACCCAAACTGTTAACCGTTTCACTTATCTTGGGGATGCTGTGAAGATGTTTCCTCCCAGTTATGAGTCTAAGGATATGAAGCTTAACGATCCTCAACGCGGCATGCCTCCTCCTCTTGACGTCCCAATTGATGATGCTGTTGCCCACGATCCTCCTCTTGTTGGTGAGAAAACCCACGAACCTGCTCCCGATGATGACAACCCTCCTACAGATGCTTAGCCGAACCTGCTCCCGATGATGAAAACCCTCCTACAGATGCTGACAACCCTCCTACAGATGCCTCCTCCTCTTGAAGTTGTTTAGTGTTATGAAGTTGAAAACATTTCTACCCGTGGTGAGAGCCTTGTGTTCTGCTGCGGCCTGCACACTATTTTTTGGGATGGTGAACATTTTCAACCTATGACAAGCGATGCCTTGTTACGGTTCTTTGTGAATATTTTATCTTGAGATGCGATGTATTTCTGTTTACGCCTTTTGCTTATTTTTCTTAAGGGTTGTCTCTGTTGTTATTACTTTTGTCTTTTCGCGACTATAGTTTGACCTGTCTACCTGTCTATCGTTAATGTTCTTGTTTGAAAGGTAATCGTGACTATAGTTTGCCTTTTGCTTATTTTTCTTAAGGGATTGTTGTGAATGAATCTACTGTTGTGAGGAGGAAATCGAGTATGAAATAAAGTGAAATAATTCAAACCAGATTCGTGCCCCAGCAAATAAATACAAGAATCCTCCAATGCAGTAAGAGAAAGTCAGGATCGAATCCACGAGGAAGCGTGTCAGCGGATCCTAGGCAGCTGTAAATCTCACAGAAAAGAAACAAAAGATAGAAACAAAGGAATAAAGAAAGAAATAACAGAAATAACAAATGAAGACAAGGAATAAAAGCAAGACATCAACTTTACTCGATCTCGGCAAGCAGTAACTCGAGATCGACAAGGGACAGTAAAGACAGAAACTGAAAAACGACGACAGAAACTCGACTCAGACAACACAGTACTCGATCTCGACAAGAGGCTACTCGAGATCGACAAGAAATAGTAAAAACAGAAATAGCAGAATCGAAAACAGAATCAGAAACTCAACTCGACGTAGACAAGACCATACTCGATATCGAAAAGAGCCTACTCGATATCGACTAAAACTCAGAAAATATAAATTCCAGATTCGAACACAGATTCAGAAATTTCGACAGAAATAAATCAATATATAAAAGAACTTCCAAAGCCAGGGTATCAACACCACAACGATAACCATGCAAAGTAACACATAAAGGCATAAAAGATCATGCTTTCCATCAAAAATAACTTTCGTTATCAACAAATAGGCATATAGAGGCTTTCGCATAAACCCTAATTGTTACTAACCCTTTTCACATAATTAACCCAAGTTGCATTAAGATCACTTTCGCTTCAATAACACAAACAACGATCACCTTCAACTCTCGCAAAAGAATCATGCTTATAGGGATAGAAGACGAACTGCATAAAAAGATCTGACCTTTGCCGCATCGCCTTACATGGTCACCGTCGGGCTCACCCCAGCCCCAGAAGTGGGTGGACTACTCACACCTCATCGCAATCGCAGACATTGATGTATAAAAAGAAACTTGCATTTAAACTAAATTCAAAGCCTTTACAATCCCGGCACTCAACTTTCGCTGAATGCCAAAACCCTAAAACCTTTGAACTTCCTAAAACTTCTTTGTGGAACTACTTGTCTGTGACTGAAATTGAATGAATGAAAAACCAGCCCCTAGGGCTTTATTTATATCCTTCTATTCCTTGCTATTCAAGGATAGAAATATCTATCTTTATCTAAATCTATATCTAAAGATTTAAAAGATAAATAAAAGCAATTTAGGAATTAAATCTAAAAGGGAAATAATAAATCTAAATAGGTAAGATATCTTCCATGTGTTGTAAATCTTCTCCATAGATAGAACTGGATAGATCTCGGCCAAATCAATCTCCTTCGGCTTCAAGGACTCCCAAACTGAGTAGGATAGTCAAACCGCGTAACGCGCTCCCGGACACGGCTCCTCGATCTCGAGTAGGGCTCCTCGACATCGAGTAGAATTCGTCGTCGACTGGGTTGGCTCGGCGTCTCGGGTAACTGGTGCTCGACAGGCTCGGATCTTTGATCCTGGCTCCTCGATCTCGACTAAGCCTCCTCGAGATCGAGTAGAGGTGGTGCTCGGCTTCTCCGTTTTCGGCTTCTCGACTTGGCACAGCTCGTCGACTCCGGACTTGGCACTGAGGTGTAGTCGATCTCGACTAGTGGTACCCGAGATCGAGTTAGGGTTCCGGGAGTCGGGTTGTCTCTGACTCAGTGTCCTCGATCAGCTCTGCTCAACCAGGTGTGCTCGGACAGCCTTTGTCGAGATCGAGTAGATGTACTCGAGATCGAGTAGAGTTCTCTCAGCTTTCTGCTTTGTTCTTGAAACACACTTTCCCGAGTTCTCGTTTGTCGGATTGACGCATATGACCATGCGTTGGAAAGCTCTTTTCGAGGGATACAACTTTCATGAAGACAACCAAGCTTGATTCCGAATGATGAATACCGAAAAATGGCCTTTTCTCCAGCTGCACCATTCTTAGCTTCTTCATTACTTTCCTTCAAGCTCCAAAGTGCATCCGATTTCTGAGAAATGTAACAAAAACTTGTTTAGACCTCCATATATTGCAAATAAACATATACTACACGGATTCTGTATTATTCTAACCCAAATGTATGAAATGTATGTAGAAAACGATATAAAAGTTACTGTAAAACATGACAGATTCAGCTCACAACAATACCCTTACCCATCTCCTGTCATTGATCGTTTAATGAAATGAATCGTGAGATGACACAAAGTAGGGTTCGCGTGTTTATTAGATGTTGGGTAGATGATAGGAAAAACTGTGATTTCGTAGCGATGGGTAGTCGAGAATAGGTAGACTAACTTGTATCCTCTATAGTTATATTTCTTCGTAGCATAGGTAGTCGAGCAATACATCTCTGTTTTCTTCTGGGCATGGTTGCTCTATCGTCACATCAAAGTGGGATTCTCCTTGGTATTCGAAGGTAAGGTGGCTCCCTATTCTAAGGTCGTTACTGCAAGTGAAAGATCTCCATTCTTCCGAAAGAGAGAACCAGTCCCCTTCATCTCGTTCGACTAGTACCATGAATTCCTGGTTTGAGGGAGAACACAGAAAGATTTGGTCAAGAATTTCCTCCCCGAATTCTACAAAGATATATGGTAAAGGTAGCCTGCGTAACTGGATTTCCCTAAGGATTATCCTGGAAAATTTAGGATTTGGGAATAGCATAGTATTGATGATGAAGGGTGGTGCCGGGATTTCTGGTAGGGAGAGTCCTCCTGAAGCAATGTCAAAATTTGGCATTTTTTTTACGTAATTTCGTTTATATCTTTACCTAATGCTTTTCATTTATAATAGTCCTGCCTTAAGTGGATATGGACGTTTATTCCACAGAATTATCCTCGACGCATCAAGAAGCAGGGAGGTGTGTGTCGACAACATGTTTTTCGTGCGGCTCGGTGTATAATTTTTCCTTGTAAACCTCTTTGCCACTTGGGGGAAGGTCGAAGTTTATCAGATATTATCTATTGCGATATGTTTTACTTGTTGACCTCGTGGTAGACCTTTGTGGTCTGCGGTCCCTTTTGTTGCTTCCTTTGTAAAGATCAGTATAAATAGGTAAGAAACCCGAGGTTGTTGCTGTAGTCTATTTGTGATAACGATGCCTATGACGCCAGTTGATATTCTAGGTGTAACTATTCCTCGCGTGAGGGGTTATACATGACATATTGTAGTGGAAGGGCATTTATATAGGCTGGTAAGTTGTGTTTGTGTAATTTATTTCTTCACAAGGTAGCTGAGCTTTTCTGATATGTTTGTTGCTTTAGCCTCTACCATCCGTATACCGTGACTATGGTTATGATGCGCTTGACTTTGTGCATTTATGGACGTGAGCTGATGAGGAATTCGTTATGAGGGTAGAGCCCTTAGGGCCTAACAACTACTGGTTTACTAGCTGGTGGCCTGAGTTCGTTGTTTCGAACGAACTTCGCATTGGGACACGTTTGATCTTTGAGTATGATGGGAACTTCTGTTTCGATGTTGTTGCTATAGATCACGGGCTTGACCAAAATGGTGATGTGGATTTTACGGTTCGGTATTGAACTTTTCATTCTTCCAACCTTTTGTGCGGTTATATCGTTACTTTTTTTGGATGGTTTTGCTTGGTGTATAATAAATAAACCAACATATCCCCATGGTGCTGGCTGTTTGAGTTTGTCGCGAAGAGTGGATGAACAGATTTTTAGTATTTCAGTTACCGACTCTTGCGATTGCCAGCCAAAGGTGGCTATTGATGGTACGCGAAGGAGGTCGGACTAGGGTCCGAGAAGCTTTTTAGTGTAGTTTTATGCGATGAAAGAAATCTTTATGAAGCAAGCTTCAGTATTTTGGCGCGATGGACAGAGTCCCCTAATAATCTACAATGCTTACTGATGGAAGTGAGATTATGTCGAGGGCTAGGCAATCTCTAGCGTGCTTGTATGCTGAGGAGCGACCTTCTTAGTAATCTCCAGCGTCCACTGATGTTAGTGAAATAAAACCGAGGGCTAGATAATCTCTAGCGTGATGTTTGCGTAGGAGAGACCTTCTTAATGATCTCCAGCGTTCGTGAATGCAAGGGAGAATTGATGTTCGCATTTTTAGTCATATTTTGCATCATGTTTTCATCTCGTTTAAGTCATTTTATTAGCTTTTGTGTTGGGAATGTAAGGAAAATGTGTAGTTATGCTTAATATTGCAAGATATGGAGTCTACAGAAGCTTTGGTGTGATTTTATAGGTTTTGGAGCTGATTTGGAAGAGTTTCGACGCACTTTAGAGCTTGATGAAAAATCATGAAGGCAATAGAGGAGCCCAGCAAAAGGAAAAAAATAGTGGAGCTGTAGAAAAGCCTTATTTTCGCCATTCATCTCTTTTATTCAAGTTCTGGAGCCTTCATGAGAGTTGTAGTCCTTGAAAAGAGCTTTCCAAAACATATTCATATGCATCAATCGGATGAACGAGGACTCGGAAAAGTGCGATTGAAGACCTAGTCGAAAAGTTGGAGAAAAATAGCGGCTATTGCATTCGAACAGAGCCTCGACACCGACCCTTTCCCTCTCGACGCCGACACCCAGCGAATTACAGTAACACTGTAAGCGAACATACTCTTGGCGCCGACACGTCTACCTTCGGCGCCGATACCCTGCGCACTAGGAGAAGTTTTAACGGGCTGATTTTATTACTTAATGGGCTTTTTAATTAGGGTTTTCATCTAAATCTCTTTTAGGATCTTTTAGTTAGATAGACTTGGGATATTTTATCCCTCTTTAGATAAATTATATTATTTTCCTTAGATAAAATCTCTTTCCTTGGAGATTAAGTCTTAATTTCTATCTTTAAATAAAGCCAATTAGAGGCTAGTTAGATCTATCTCTCACGGCTGAATTATAGCAAGGAACGTACGTTTTTGGAGTTTTGGTGGAAGAATATTGATCGTTAATTTAAGGTTTGGTTTTATGCAATTTGAGATTATGAATTCTTCCATTGTTTTTGTGTTTTTCTTTGCAATGAGTGAGTAGTTCCCTCATCTTCTAGGGTTGGGGTGAACCCCACAATGAGCATGTGTGTGGATGAATGAATCTATTTTTATTTGATGTTTTTATCTTATTCTACCCATGTGCTTAACCCTTTGATGAAAGTTTAAGGGAATTCATTGTTGCAATTTAATTGAAAAAGGAGATTGTTAACATTTATAGTAATTAGGGATCTTTGACGAAAGTAAAAGGGGTCTAATTAAGGAAAGGTAGAAACAAATAGGTTTTATGTGATCACCTCAATTATGTACTTGTTGAGTATGCGAAAGCTATCTCTTTAAGATAAAAGCATGATTTCTCATATGATTGATTGATTTGTACATGTGTTTGTTATTGTGGTAAGCCCTAACCTTGGAAGTTCTTTCTCATATATTGCATTCGTGTTATTTACTTGCTACTTGAGCCAATTTGAGTGAGTTTCCCACCAATTACAGCCGCCACGTTTGCCCTTATTTCCCCTATTTTCGACCATAAAAACAACTAGGATAGAACCGCTGACATACTCCCTTGGATCGACCTTGATTTTCACTATACTACAGAGGGTTTCGAACATAAATTTATTTGATTGGAGTGAGCATAGGCATCGATCTCCCCTCACGCACGTCAGGAATAAATTAAGAACTAGGTAATCTCCAGCGTCCTTGGACGCACGGGAGATTAAACTAAGAACTAAGTAATCTCCAACGTGCTTGGACGTAGGGGAGATTAGACTAAAACCAAGTAATATTCAGCGTGACGCTCGCGATGGAGAGACGTTCTTAATGATCTCCAGCGTCCTTGGACGCAGGGGAGATTAAACGAAGAATCAAGTAATCTCTATCGTGCTGCTCGCGATGGAGAGACCTATTTAATAATCTCCTAGCATCCTTGGACGCAGTGACTTATTGCTCATGTTTTTAGACCAGGAGTAATGGCCATACGTATCCAAGGAAGCGGGTCTTTATTGATAGTTTGAGCTACATTGAAGATTTTAATAGAGAAAACATTGCTCACCGAGCTGTCCTTGGGATATCTAGTGGAAACCATTTGACGTTGGACCGTGGTAATCATAATCATAGAGTTCGTCCTCGATGTAGTAGCCTTCCTTGTCGAAAAAATGGACTTCAAACCTTGCTTCGCCCAGGTTGGTGTACATTATTGAAGTTTCCAACTCGACTCCATGTGTTTCGACAAAGTCTCTCCATCCGCGTGCTACCAAGTGAGATCTGTAATTGCCCCCTACGATATGCACAGGGAAATCTTTGATGGCGCGAGTGGACAAAAGGATTTGCTCGGGTACATGGGGTTGGAAATGTTCACCGAATTCGTAAGATAGCATCAAGCGTAAGTATTGTTCGCCCCCTACCCAATAAATATAAAAAACGAAGGGATTGTTTAGATTTTGATCGATGGTCTTAGTTTCCATGCCTTGTTTTCTGGAAGGGTTTTTGGTGAAAAGGTTGTGGCTTTCATGTTGTAGGAAAAAAATCCTTTTATAACGGCACTGACCGGTTTGGTTCGAAGAGAAATGGGGAAAACAAATTGGGAATAAATGACTGTTTCCGGATTTGAAAGGCTCTAGTGATTTTGGTCGGGTTCTGAAAAGTATTCTTGCCATGCGTAATTCATGCAGAATATCTCGGGAAATCCCTATTTCAGATTCTCTTTTTTATTCAATGGACGCAATGAATGTCTTCGTTGTATCTCGAGATTCGCACAGTCTCGTTCTGCATATAAAAAGGGGCGATGTGTTTAGCCATCTGCTTATCTGTCTGTTTCTTGTCATTATTACTGTGGTAAAGAGATGGCGCTTCCCAACTCCGAGATGCGAGATTTTTATACTTGTGTTGATGTAGAGGGAAGGATGCATCGTTTGGTAAGTTGTTTATATTCAGTGTGTTTTATACCTGTTTGGGTTCGAATCGCTGTGAGGAAATGCACTTTTATCTGCAGCCTCTCTCTTGTGCTTTCGAAAGGATGTTTGGTCATGTCATATCTGATCATGTTGGTTTGGTCTCTCCCACTGGTGAAAACTTTCGTGTTGAGGTTTCCAAAGATTGCTCAAATCGTTGGTGGTTGTCTGAAGGTTGGGGAAGATTCGCAGCCAATAATGGTATACAAGTTGGAGTATCGATGGTGCTTTTTCAGTATGTGGGAGGGCATCGCTTCAAGACCCTTTTTCTTGAGGATGAGTAGAGCTTTATTGTTTTGCAATGGCGGTGCCATTAGATAATCACCTTTATGTTGTACTTTTGTTAGACCTAATCATGTGCTTTATTATGTGTAATCGCGAGAAGTTATGTAATGATATCGTTATTGAATTGTAAAAGATATTCTTTCCGTTTTTTTTTTGTTTTTTCCTTACGCTGATGTGACCTTTCCTGATATGTTACTGTGGCTCTGAATTGCAGAGAGATGCTCTGATATCCTGCCACTTGTTAGGCATGTCGTTGTTTTCTGGAAAAAAAAACATTTTGGACGAGGGTAGACTCTTATTTATGACGTAACAACACGATATGCTGCTTTCTTTGACCATTCTTCCCAAAAGCGATGGCGAGTGCAGGATCTGGTGGGGGCCCAAGTCAGAGAGCACTTCGATGGTGTGAGTCTGAAAGTAAGGCCTCAACCTTCGCACAGCAAAAACCACAAATAGAGCCATTTTTTAAATTGGAGTGTATCTGGATTCAGGTGACTGTAAGACCCTACTAGAGAAATAGATGGGGAGTTTAGATTCCCTAGTAAGCACTGTGCTGATGGTCGTGGATCCAACAGCGAGGTACAACTACAGGGTTTCATGCTCGCGTGGAAAATGAAGGGTGGGCAAAGTGGCCAGGTATTCCTTCATAATTTTGAAGGCTTTATCCAAAGCGGCCGTCCACTCGACCGAACCTTTCTTTTTTAGTTGCTCGAAAAAGGGCAGGGAGTGATCAGCTAATCGTGAACATAATCTACTCAAGTAGTTGACTGACCCATTCAATTTCTGAATATCATTCAATGTTTTCAGAGGGGCAATGTCGATGATGGTCTGTACTTTTGAGGGGTTCAAGTCTATTCCTGGGTGGCTTATCATGAAACCCAGGTATTTTCCAGAATCCACTCGGAAAATACAATTTTTCGGATTCCGGCAAACTCGATTCCTTCTTAGCATGTCGATGGTTTCCTGTAGATCTTTGCAGTGGTTCTCCTTTGTAAGACATTTGATCACGATATCATCGACGTAAACTGCCATATTTTTTCGGATCTGCGACGCAAACACTTTCTCTATCATCCGCTGAAAGGTGGCACCCGCATTTTTGAGCCCAAATGGCATTACCTTATAACAAAAGGTTCTTTTTTTAGTGATGAAGGCAGTGCTTTTTTCGCCGCGATGGCTCATTTTGATTTTATTGTAGCCTGAATAAGCGTCTCTTGGACAGGCCTTGTTCAGATCTTTGAAATCTACGAACATTCTTCATTTTCCACTTCTCTTTCTGACCAGCGCTACATTTGATAACCATGTTGAATACTTGAATCATTAATCTCGCGAATAAATCCGGCTTGTAGAAGTTTATGTACCTCTTGTTTTGCTGCTTCCGACTTTTCGGCAGCCATATTCCTCTTTCTTTGGCATACAGGTTTTGCGTCGCGATTGAGTCTCAAATAGTGCTCCGTAGTTTCTCGAGGGAGCCCCTTCAAATCATGTGGTGACCATGCAAAAACGTCGCGCGACCCTTTCAACATATTCTTGAGGCGCTCCAGGGCTGGACCGGTCAAACTTTGACCATGGTACAATGCTTCAGTCTCGTTTGGAAAAGGAAAAAAGGCGTTCTTTTCCTCCACAATCTTGTCGACTATCTTCTCGGGCCAAACTTCTAGCTCCGTTTGTTGCTGTTTTGGATGTGGCCCCTTGTTCGTGCTCATCGGTCGTTTCCTCTTTTAGAGACCCGTTGACCGCTTCCCTTAATCGCGAATATTTGATTGTGGCCCTTCTTCAGCGAGGATAAGTAGCAAATTCTACTTTCTGCTTGTCCCCCCCCCCCCCCCGCGCTTTGCCCACCTTCCCGTTGGCACATGGAAATTTGACGATAAATGGTATATGAAGCATGCTATTTGGAATTTGAACAGACTTACTCGGCCTATGATAGCGTTGTAGATGGACGGTAGTCGAACCACCGTGAATTCAATCATGTGGGTTCTTCTGTTCGGCGCGGTCCCTAACGTCAGAGCCAATTCGATTGTTCCTGCGACCTCAACTTTGTCTTCAGAGAAGGAGACCAGCTTTCCTGAGTACCGGCGTAGAGTGCTTTCAGCGATCCCGAGGTGTTCAAAGGCGTCCTAGTAAAGGACATCCACATACGAATCTGTATCTATCACAACTCGCTTGACAGTTTTGGTTCCTATCTGCACATGGATGATCATAGGATATGAGTGCGGCATTCTTAGGTCGCGAGCATCATGGGTATCAGAAACAGAGAAGCTGAGTATTGTGTGTTCGGTGGATGCTTGTTTGACATTGGCCTCGGATAGGGGGCATCTGAGTTCTCTTTCATAGGTTTTCCTCTCCTGCTTACTAGTGCCGGATGTCGCCCCCCCCCCCCCCCCCGTGCGATGGTATTAATGCACCCATTTGGTGAGGGAGGCTTCCGATGATCTTGGTTAGAGTGATCAGGACGGTTGGATGAGGATTTGGCTTCTTGTACATTCCTTGTGTCCCTCAGGGGAGGTCTGTATCCCCCTCCTCTATTTCTATTTCTTCCTCCTTTATTCTGGGGGTAGGCTCCCTTGCCCCTTCCTCTGGCTGCATATTGAGGATTATAAGGCCTTGGTGGAGCACTTGGTGGTTTATATTGCTGAGGCGGAACCACATGGGGCTGGCGTTGTAGTGGCGTCGCGACTGGATGATTAGGCCTCATTGGTGGGGCAAAAATCTGAAGGGGTATTTCTTTCTAAGGGAGGGTTTGCGGTATCCCATAAGCAGGGGGTGATATATAGTCGGGGTGAGCCATCATCACATTCGTTGGGGCGCCGAGCGGGCCTGGTCCTGACCTTAGGTTGTACTAGACCTCTTTGATTTGAGGTCGCGGTGGGATGACTGGGTATTGTCAGGGAGGATTGTGGTGTTGTTGACCCCCGAAATTTTCTCTTCCTTGGCGTGGATATGCTTGGTTACGAGCTCTCTGATAACATCGTAGTTCTCTAGCTCCTTTTGGAATAAGCAGATCTTGAAATCTCCTTTGGCTAGGTTGCTCATTAGTATTGTGCTTGCGGACTCTTGATTGAATCTCGGGATTTGTACCACCATGTTGGCGAATCTGCTGAAGAAGTTTCCCAACGACTCGGTCGTTTCTTACTTGATGAAGTTGAGATCCAACATGGTTCTTTTCCTTGTGCGAGCGCCGCTGAAGTGTGCGACGAATGTGCCTGATAGCTTTATGAAATTGCTGATGGAGGATCGAGCCAAATTGGTGAACCATGTCAATGCTACCCCGCTCAATGTAGATGGGAATGATCGACAATACATAGCGTCATTGTCCTTGTTCATTCCCATTGTCGTAGTAAATTGGTTGAGGTGATCGTTGGGATCAGTATCTCCCTTATACATGGAAATGGAGATATCCCTCAATCTCTTGGGAATGGGTGCTTCGCGTATTTCCCTGTAAAAAGCAGACGGGAAAGTTGGTTCACCTTTAAGAGTTTGCCTAGGTGTCCCATGGGAATTCGAACGCGACGATACGTCTCTGGCGCTGAAGACACGGGCGATCTTGTTGGCGTTTTCGTCGAGCTCTGGGCCGGGATTAAGAGGGCCACCAGCAGGGTTGGGGAAGTGGTTGACCGTTATAGGCACAGGACCCTGTTGTTGATAATAGCCACGGGGGTCGTGCTGGAATGGCATTTCGTTCGCCTGTTGGTTGAAGTATGTGCTCTGCGGGTAACTCCTCGCGAAGAATCGGTACGCGGGGTAACCACCCCACATACCATAGGGAGCGAACGAAGGTGGGTGTGCGGTGTCCCAAGGGGGTTGGTGAGGGACGTTCTCGTTATCGATGTGAATTTAGGAAGCTAATAAACTCGCATAAGATATATAAATTAGAATAATTATATTATTTTAATTTTATCGTCTAAATATTCTTACTATTTAATTTATTTAATTTATAAAGTTAAATTAAATAATATTTTCTTTCCGCAAATATATATGATATATATATATATAGATCCGTATATATGTATAATATATAGTCGAAACCATACTTCATTTCTACAAGAGGAAACCCAATAGAAAAGGCCTAATTTTCGACCCAATTTGTGTGTTTGGATGCCCAGAATTTTCAGCCCAAAGGTAGGCCCAGGGTATAGTGGTCCAAGAGCCAAAAAGGCCCATTTCTTTTTCTTTTTGGATTGGCCACGGTAAACAAACAGAAGTAAGATGGAATTTCTTTATTTTTCTTTTACCTCTTTCCTCCCTCTCCAAGTTCTATCTTTCCCTCAAGATCAACTCAAGAGAAGTTATCCCCAATCTACACCATCAATCCGAGATCTCAGTAGTTGGGATGTTATCAACTCTTTCCTCCTTATCTGATTCAATCCCAGGCTTATATATAGAGGGGAGAGGTCCCGTTAATCGTCATCAGTCACAAACAAGTTCACCTCCTCCTCCTCTCTCGAATCCACTGCGAGAGCAGCACCGTCTCCAACTTCCTTGAGCACCGCCAGCGTCCTGGGCCACCGGAACCGCAGCCACTGCCCAGCCTCGCCGGAAGCACGCCCAGGAGCAAAGGTCCGAGCCTCGCTGCAGCACCGTCACCAATTGCCTCGCCGAAAGCGCACCCGGTTGATCGAGCTCAATCGATCCCCGTCCGAGCGCTACTGCGGTGCCGTCACCATCACCGTCGTTGCCCTGCACCACCACCGTCCCCAGATCACCGCCTGTCGGGAGCAATTTCCACCGAGGAGCTCGTCAATTCGTCCCACTTTTGTTCCTGTACGTGAGTTCGAAGAAGACAGTGAATTGGGTTTTTAATCTCTTTTGTTTTAACTACAAAAGTTTCCCTTGTTTTATACAATTTCCGTTTTTGGCCCTAAGTTAATTACTTATTAAGTTAAGTGGCCAATATTTCTATATTATTCAATTCTTGCTCATTTCAACGACACGAAGAAATCTCGAAGCACTCACGCTGGATCCCGCTCCACGAGGAATTCATATTGGTATATAATATTTAACTTTATAGAATTAATTCAATTTCAAATTGAGTTAAGTAAAGTTAATTTCATAAAATATCAATACTAATATTCCTTTTTCCGTTGGATTCGGTAGGTGCTAAAATCTCGCCTAGTTGTCATCAGCTGATCATCGAAAGTCAAGGCAAGTGATTTCGTTTAATGCCTTTTGCATGTTTCGTGATTTTCCTTTGATGTGCCTCTTAAATTCTTTTGTGTCGAATGCGACTCTGTGGCCAATTTCCTTGCCAATTTCGATAAATTGCATACCCGTCTGCTTGATGTAATTTATCTTCTTAATCATAAATTGGCAGGAGTTAAATTAATGGGCAATTATTAAATTAATTATAGTGTTATAGTATTAAATGTGATTTGTTTGTTTATAACACGACAACCCACGCACACTTCGGGCAACCGAGGGGCGTGGGACGCGCTAATGTTCCTAGGAGGACCTTGGTTCCACTGTGGTTGATAGAACCTTTGATCTCTGTTGTAGCGATTTGGACCCCCAGCGTAAGCAGCCTCTTCATGTGTTTCTGCCATTCTGACTTGCTCTGTGTGTGGGCACTCAGTAGTGGTGTGCCTCTGTGATCCGCATTCAATGCAAGGCTGGTTGACAAACAGATATTTAACTTGCTTAAGGAGCTTATGATTCTGGTCTCTGTAGAACTGCTCCCTGACATCTCGGTCGATCTCCTTTGCTGGCTCATAAAGTGGCATAGATGGTGCTGGCCTGACGTAGGAGTTCTCCTCGTAGTTTGCAGTAGACCCATATTTGTTGTCATAATTGGTGAGCTTGTCTAGCACACCCCATGCGTCAATTGGTGGCATCGTCAGATACTCATAGCGAGTGTACTGATTGATCCTGTCCTTTGTGACTTGATCAAGAGAGTTGAAGAAGATCTCCTGAATGACGTAGGGTGGTTGTCCATGCGTAGGGCAAGATCGCAGCAGTTCTTTGTAGCGTTCCCATGCCTTTGCCAGCGGTTCCTTTTCCTTCTGTTTGAAGGCGGTGATTTTCTGGTGGAGAAGTGCTGTCTTGGCAGGTGGGAAGAATTTATTCAGAAACTCTTGCTCTACTTGGGCCCATGTTGTGAGTGATCTTGGTTTCAGCCCTTCCAGCCATTTCAGTGCAGGCCCAGCGAGAGACCAGCGAAAAGCTTTCATCTTGATATATTCCAAAGTTGTACCTTCAGCAAGAGTACGACACATGTCAGAGAAATTGGTAATATGCTCAAGAGGACACTCATTAAATTTGTCATAAAAAGCATTATTTTTAAGCTCTATAAGAAATTGAGTGCGAATTTCATAAGAGTTTTCAGGGATAAGAATCGCCGATTCAGGCACGACGAGAGTTGGATGCATATAGTCCTCAACAGTGGTTGGGTATTGGGCAAGCTCAACTTCTGCTTGCCTTGCGCACTCTGCTGCTTGTTCCCTCGCTGTTCTTTCATTGACGATAGTGGTATCCTTTGCAGCTAGCTCCCTTGTAAGCTTGGCAATCAGCTATTCTTGTGTTTCAGCGTCCGCCATGATCCTTTTGAGTTTAGAGTGGATGTGTAGGAAACGCTCCGGTTCGTCTAAGCTGTTAAACTCATGTGGTAGACCAGAACAACGCATACACCAACAAAGTAACTCAAGAGAAACGTGAGATTTTAACTACCTAAGGCGCGAATGATAGCTTCCCCGGCAACGGCGCCAATTTGTTGTAGGGAGGAAATCGAGATTGCAAATTAAAATATAAATAAATCACAGCAAACCAGATTCCGTCCCTTGCAAATAACTACAAGACTTCCTCCCGATGCAGCAGTGGAAAGTCATGATCGATCCACGAGGAAGCGTGTCAGCGGATCCTAGGCAGTAGAGAATCTCACAGAAGTCGACCACATAAGTCCTAGATCTCGAGTACAGCAACTCGACAGAAGATCGGAAAGTCGAACACAGCAGCAGCAAGCACATGCACTGGTGGTCGATCTCGAAAAGAGGCTACTCGAGATCGAGTAAGGCCCTTGTCGACGTCGGCTTGGCTTGTCGATCTCCTGCACGAATAAGCTACAGCGACTTGGTCGAGAATTAGTAACTCGAGATCGACCAGGCTTGGTCGAGATCGAGTAGACAGAGAATAAAAACGAATGAAAATAAAGAACAAATGCTTTGGGGTTTCGATTAAACTTTAATGTAAAAGGACTTCCAAGATTGGGGTTTGCAACAACGATAACCAAGCATGCATAAGGCTGAACCAAACAGATAATCATGTAAATTGCATCAAAGGACAAGCTTTCGCCTTTTCCAACAATTAGACAATTCTTTCAAGAAACCCTAAATGTCTCTACTGATTTTATGTTTACAATCCAAGTTTTTAGCATGGATCTCCATTAGATGGGCAATAAACACATAAACAAGTAGGAAAATGCTCAAAACATGATAAAGGTCGGATCTTTACCTCAATTATGCATGGTTATCGTCAGGCTCGCCCCAACCCTAGAAGTGGGTGGACTACTCGCTCTTCATCGCAAACTCAGACATCATCGATTGAAAGAAAACAACTTGCATTAAACTATATTCCAAGACTTTACAATCCCGGTAATCCAACTCTCGTCGAATGCCAAAACCCTAAAACCTTCGAACTCCTAAAACGTCTCCTTGGAACTACTTGTCTAGCTTGTGAATGGAATTAATAAAACTGAGCCCCATGGGCTTTATTTATAGGCTTCTAATCCTTGCTACTCAAGGATAGAAATCTTTATCTAAAACTAAAACTATATCTAAAACTTTAAAGATAAATAAAAGCAACAAGGAAATTAAATCCAAAATAGGAAAATATATCTAAAGTCTTCCATGGATAGATCTTCTTCTCTTCATGATGTATCTTGATAAATTTGGATAGAATCGGCAATCTTCGTACCCAAGCAATCCCAAGTCGAGTAGAATTGGTCAAACCGAGTAACGCGGCTCTGGAGGTCTACTCGATCTCGACAAAGGTCTAGTCGATCTCGAGTAGAATTATGGTCGACTGGCTTGGCTTCGTCGTCTCGGCTAGCTGGTTCTCAACAAGCTCGGACTTGGCTCACGGGTCTAGTCGATCTCGAGGACCCCTCCTCGATCTTGAGTAGACTGGCTTTGTCGACTGGGTCTTCTCGGGTGGCTCTACTCGATAGGCTCGGATCTGGGCTCCGGGCTTCGTCGATCTCGATGACCCCTAGTCGACGTCGAGTAGACTAGGTCTGTCTTGGCTGGTCGGGCAAGTCTTCTTGAGGTGCTCGGTCATGGCTCCTCCTCTTTGTCGACCTCGAGTACCCGCACTCGATATCGAGTAGGGTGCGGAGTCGGGTTCTTCGTCTTTCAGTTTCTCGACATAGGCTCCTCGATGCTGGCTGGTGTCCAGGCATGTCTTCTCGAGATCGACTAAGGGTAGTCGATGTCGAGTAGCTTTGTGCTCTGGTTCTTGCTTCCTGATTTTCTCTCGAAATGGTTCCATATTCTACGATATTAAACAGAAACTTATGTAGATTTCTATTTCTGACAAATAAGCATATACTACATAATTCTGACATATTCCCAACCCGAAATATGCAAAATGTAAAGAATATGGAACTAAAATATGCATACAGACATGGCTAATTAAGCTCACAACAAGCCCCATACTTATTGTCGAAGTTGGTGAGCTTTTCGAGGGTAGCCCATGCGTTAGCTGGTGGCATCATCAGATACTCATATTGAGTATATTGGTTGATCCTATCCTTAGCGGCCAAATGAAGAGAATTGTAGAAGATCTCCTAAATGACATATGGTGGTTGCCCATGAGTGGGGCAGGATCGCAATAGATCCTTGTATCGTTCACATGCTTTTGCTAGCGGCTCCCCAGGATTTTGCTTGAAAGCTGTAATCTTCTGGCGGAGGAGCGCTGTCTTGGCCGGTGGAAAGAATTTATTAAGAAATGCATGTCATACCTCAACCCATGTTGTAAGGGATCGTGGAGTCATTCCTTCAAACCACTTCAATGCTGGACCGGCAAGAGACCAATGAAAAGCTTTCATCTTGACATATTCCAGAGTAGTACCTTTAGCAAGAGTATGGCACATATTAGAAAAATTGGTAATATGTTCAAGAGGGCATTCATTAAAACATCTGTAAAAGGTATTATTTTTAATCTCAATAAGGAAGGCATTGCGAATTTCAAAGTTATTTTCATGAATTAGAATAGCCGATTCAGGCACGACAAGAGTCGGGTGCATAGAATCCTCAGCAGTGGTAGGGAACTGGGCAAACTCAGCCTCTGCCTGCCTCCTACGTTCAGCTTCCTGCTCAGTGCGTGCTCTCTCAGCGGAGAGAGCAGTATTTTAGGCTTCTATCTCCGCTTGAAGCCTCTCTATCAGTTGTGCTTGTGTTTCTGCGGCCGCCATGGCTCTTTTTAATTTAGCGTGGACGTGTATAAGGCGTTCTGGATCGTCTAAGGCGTCAAACTTAGGTTGTTGAACAGAACGGCACATACACTGCAAAATCAAAACTTAAAGGAAAACGTGAGATCTATCTACCTAAGGCGTGAATGATTGCTTCCCCGGAAACGGCACCAATTTGTTGTAGGAGGAAATCGAGTTCAAAATATAATAAAATAAACCAAACCGGATTCTGCCCACGCAAATTATTACAAGACTCCCTCCCGATGTAGCAACAGGATGTCAGGATCGATCCTCGAGGAAGCGTGTCAGCGGATCCTAAGCAGCAGAAGAATCTCACGTTGATTTCAACCTTAGGGGACCACTCGATATAGACCTAGGGCAGTCGATATCGACCTGTTCCAGTCGATTTCTTGTAGCTTGTAAAAGGCAGTCGATTTCGGTCAAGGGCAGTCGATATCGACCAAAAGGACTCGATATCGACCAGTCTTGTCGATTTCAACCTGTTCACTGCAGAAACACAAAAAAGCAACGATCTTTCTGGATCGGAAATTAGAAGTCGATATCTACCAAGGAGTGATCAATATCGAGTAGAATGCAGTAACGAAAATAAAGGACAAAGCTTTTCGGATTCGGAAACAAACTATGTAAAAGAAAACTTCCAAGATCAGGGTTTACGACAACGATAACCAAACATGCATAAGGCAAGATAAATAACGATAATCATGCAAATCGCATCGAAGGAACAAACTTATGCCTTTTCCAACAATTAGATAACTCTTTCAAGAAACCCTAATTGTATCTACCGATTTTATGTTTATAATCCAAGTTGTTAACCTGAATCTCTATTAAATAGGTAATAAACATATCAAAGACAGTGGATGATCAAAACACAACAAAGATCGAATCTTTACCTCAAGCACGCATGGCTATCGTCGGGCTCGCCCCAACCCTAGAAGTGGGTGGACTACTCGCTCTTCATTGCAAGGAAAGACATTAATAATAAAAGAAAACTAAATTGCATTAATAAAATAAAGCTTACAACCGATCAAAGCCAACTTGCTCTCGCTCATTAACTCTTCTCGGCCTCCACCCTCTCTCTCTCCTACTTCTCCTTCTCTAGAATTGAATGAATGAAAAACTAGCCCCATGGGCTTTATTTATAGGCTTCCAATCCTTGCTAATCAAGGAAGTAAATTCTATCTATATCTCTAGCTAACTAGAAGATATAATTCTACTTGGAAATAAATAAATCTAAACTAGATAAAACAAGATAAATCCTAGGGTAATTAATTGTTCAACCCTTAGGATAGATAAAAAATAAAAAAAAAGATAAATATCTAAAATCTTCATGTGTTGGGAATCTTCTCTCGGAAATATCTTAACAAGAACTCGGACAAGCTCGAAATCGGCCAATGTTGGTCCACTCGATTTCGAGTAGCCTCACTCGATATCGACCTAGCTTTTCTTCACTTCAGCTCAGCAACTCAATTTCGGCTCCAGGGATGAACATCGACTTGCCTCAACTCGATATCGACTTGACTTAGTCGATATCGCCCTTCACTTTTCCTTGCTCAGCTCCTTATCGATTCCTTGACTTCTGCTCGATTTTGGCTTGGTCGATATCGACCAGTTTGGTCGACGTCGAGGAAAGTTGCTCAATCTCGGCTTGTCCTTGTCTTCTCGAGCATCCTCTCCTTCCTCGAGCTCGGGTGTGCTTCTGGGTTTGGTCGATGTCGGGCAGGTATGTCGACATCGAGTAAGGTCAAGCTCGAGTGGCCTTCGTCTTCTGTCCTCGATTTGGTTCTGCTTTCAGCGGTAGTCGATGTCGAGTATCTTCCTCGATATCGAGTAAAATGCAGCTTTCTCCCTCTCCTTTTGGTTTCGTCTCGGAATGGCTCCAAATCCTGCAATATTAAACCAAAACTTATGTAGACCTCTATTTCTTGTAAATAAGCATAAACTACACAAATTCAACATATTCCCAGCCCGAAATATGCAAAGTATTTAGAATAAGGAGCTAAAATGTATATAAAAGCATGGTCACTTTAGGGGACATCACCAACTTCTAGGGTCGGGGTGAGCCCGACGGTAGGCATGTAAGGTAATGCGAAAAGGTACATTCTTTTGATGCGATTTCGTCTTCTATCCCTATGAGCATGATTCTTTTGTGAAAGTTGAAGGTGATCTTTGTTTATGTTATTGAAGCGAAAGTGATCTTAATGCAACTTGGATTAATTATGTGAAAAAGGGTTAGTAACAATTAAGGTTCATGTGAAAGCCTCTATATTCCTATTTGTTAATAACGACATTTATTTGATGAAAAGGCATGATCTTTTATACCTTATGCATTATTTTATATGGATATCGTTGTGGGGTTATAACCCCGACTCTAGGAGCTTTTAGTTTATTGAATTTCCCACGAATTTAGTGTTGCTTCTATTTGATTTATGGCATTGCAAAGGTCACGTTTTTACACAACAGTGCACTCGACATCGCCTGAATTCTTCTCGACGTCGAGTACCCTGTTCTACTCGACCTGCTTCGTTTTCATTCGTTTTTATTTCTGTTTGGTTCTGTTTTACAGTTTTACTCGACTGAGTGGTCGACGTCGAGGACACTTAGTCGACGTCGAGTACTTCTTAAGTCGAATTCGAGAGCGATTTGGAGTTGAAAAGGCTGGTGCTGACACGCTTCCTTGTGGATCGATACTGACTACCTTCTATTACAACGGGAGGAAGTCTTGCATTTATTTGCTAAAACAGGGAGTCAGTTTGATTTCATATTTTATATTTATCTTCATACTTGACCATCCTCTTGCAACAATAAATTGGCGGTGTTTGTCGGGGAAGCAATCACTCGTGCCCTTTTTAGTTCATTTTACTCTTCTTTTTGCTTTTTAGTTTCTTTTTACTTGTTTCTTTTTGTTTTTCTTTTTTCAGGTGTGTGCGAAGAACTTATTGCACACCTATCTACCCTCTTCTCAAACCAGAACGTTTCTTCCACTTACAGCAAAGGCTTAGGAGGAGACTCTTGTCGACTCCAAACAACGAAAATGCGGTCGAGCTCACACCAGCACAGGAGTTTGAGCAACTCCACCTACGGATTGAGGAACTCACCGCCAGAGAAGCAGAACACGCCCGACGAGAGGTGGAATATACACAGAACCAGCAGTGGTGGGAGGCAAGGGTAGATCACGAGGTCAACGCGAGAAGGGAACTTGAGGAGCAGATTGGGCATGTCCCAGGCAACGCAAAGGAGTATCTGTATCCTACTTTGGAAGTTCCAAAATCACCGATCGTTCTTCCCCCTGTTAATTATGAAATTCGTCCTTCTTTTATTACTGAAATTAGGAGGAGTTAATTTAGGGGAAGACCCAATGAATGGCCTTTAGAGCACGTTACTACATTTCTATATTTATGTAAAGCAATTGCTGATTATGCTAATCTAGAATATCTCATACTAAAGGCTTTTCGTTGGTCCCTTGCAGGAATAGCCTCACAGTGGCTTGAAAGATTGCCAACACAATCAATTCGCACTTGGAATGAACTACAGGACCTCTTCCTCAAAAAGTTCTTTCCTCCTGCAAAGACAGCTGCTCACAGACAACAAATCACGACTTTCAGACAAAAGCCAGGAGAACCACTTGCACAAGTCTGGGAGCGCTACAAAAGGCTTCTGAAATCATGTCCTACGCACGGACAGCCACCCTACGTCATCCAGAAGATCATCTTCAACTACCTGGATGCGCCTACTAAGGATCGGATCAACAATTACACTGCATATAGGTATCTCGAGTACACCCCGCGGCGTGCTTGGGAGACCTTTGAGACGTTGGCCAACTACGACAATACATATGGGACTTTTGCGGCCTCTGCTGACGAAAGGTATGAAAGGCATGCCCCATTTATGCCATTGTATGTGCCACCAAAAAAGGTTGATCCAGACGTCAGGGGGCAATTCCACAATGACTAGGTACGCCGCCTTACCAAACAAGTCAAATTCTTGTCTAAAATCAGCCTTGTTTGGAATGTGGGTCTATGAAGCACAACACTACTGTGTGCCCCCATGTTGATCAAGTACAACTGGCAGAATCTCACGAAGAGGTAAGGTATGCAGGGGGACAGTACTCAGGACAACATCAGAACTAGAACTGGAGCTACTATCGCCAGCCCCAACATCAAAATCCCCCGCCCTACAGAGCTCATGGTCACCCTGACAGAGAAGGTAAGAAAGATGACCTGCAGCTGATACATGAGAAGATGCGGAGGAACCATGCAGAAAGCAAACACTCCATCAATTCCATCCACACACAGCAGCACGGCGTCAACTCAAGGCTTGGGGAAATCGATATCTTGAGAAAATCTATGGAGACCCAGATTGGTCAACTAGCAACATCCGTCCCCAAGAAATCAGGTACGCTATATGGATCCTCTGAACCTAACCCTAAAGGTAAATCTACATGACAGGTGGTTGCCATGAACCTAAGGATTAGGCGACAGACGCAAACGCCCGAGCCCAACACAGATGAAGGAGCTGTAGAGGACTACTCGACATCGACCAGACCAGTTAACGTCGACCAGCCCGTACTCGACGTCGAGGAGCCTCTACTCGACATCGACCAGAATGTTGCACCTGCCCCAAAGTTGACTATTGTACTCGATGTCGACCAGCCCCTAGTCGACGTCGACTACCCTTCTGCACATGTTGACCACCCTTCTGCACATGTTAACCACTCTTCTGCACCTCCGACAAAGAAGAAGTTGCCATTCCCGATGAAATCTCCAAAGGATCCAGAAGAGAAGAAGTTCCAACGGTTCGTGAAGATGCTTCAAAGGCTCAACGTTACAATCCCTTTCACATAAGCCCTTCACAAGATGCCATCCTACGTCAAGTTCCTCAAGGAGATTCTAAGCAAAAAGCGGTCGATGGCTGAGATCGCAGAGGAGTGCAGCCAGATGGACGTTCTAGAGAAAAGGCCAAATCCAGGTAAGTTTGCTATAACCATTGGATTTGGTCAATATATATTTAATGCCTTATGTGACATAGGAGCCAGTGTGAGTATAATGCCTTTATCAATCTGGTCCAAAGTTAAGATAGGTGCTTTAGAGCCTGTGGATTCAAAACTATACCTAGCGAACAACACCGTGGTCATCCCAAGAGGCATGGTGGACAATGTACTAGTACAGGTAGGTAAGTTCTTTGCCCCTGCTGATTTATTAGTTATTGATATGGCGGAGGACTCTGCTTGTCCAATCATTCTAGGAAGGCCCTTCTTGACGACGGTGGATGCCACCATAAGCGTAAGGAAGAGAGTACTCACTTTCAACATCAACGATGAGGTAATTGAGTATTCTTTTAACAAAGCTGAAAGGCATACAGGTCACATGGAAGAGTTGAAATCAATATCAGCCAGGTACATTACTTGCGGGGAGCCTAAGGTAAGAAATATTACCCCTGAGGAGCTGGAAAAGAGGGATATGGAAGCCCAGGTGGAGGAGATCATGGCCATCCTGAACGACGATAGAGAGGACCTACTCGACATCGACCAAGGTAAGTCGATATCGACTAACTCCTTTTCGGATGCCTTGCCATGATTCAAGTATGGGGTCGATGTCGACCAGAAGTACTCTAGTCGACGTCTACCAGAGCCCGAGCTCTCCACCGACCGCGCCTTCATTGAGTGGACCACCCGAAGCCGATCAGTACTCGACGTCGAGTAGAACAGGGTACTCGACGTCGAGTACATGTACTCGAAGTCGACTAGAATTTGAGGTCCCCAATTCCGATTCTTCAACGGTAAGCCAAGGTACGGACATCTCTTCTCCTATTTCAATTAAAGATTTATCTATACATGGGAGAGGTTTGCCTTGGTATGTGCGATTGTGCAGGGTTTCCAATGATGAGCCTAAGGAATATGAAGTAGGAGACAAGGTCTATGTCTCCAAATCAAAGGATCATTGGTTTCCCATCAAATTCAACAAGAAGAAGACAGAACCTTTCACGGTGAACAAGATCCATTCAGGAGGACTACAGTTGATGGACAAAAATCGAGTCTTGTTTGAAGCCCAAGCTACATGGGTCTTGCAGATGCCACCTTGAGCTTTAATGGAGATAGTCGGCTTAGCGACTATAAAGTCTAGAGCTTGTAAATAAAAGACTTAGTTTTTGAATTTTTGGAAATTGTTGTTTTTGGGTTTTTGGTTTTTGGACATTGTTTTTAAGTTTTTCTATTGTGGATATTTTCTTCCTAACAATTTTTTCAGGTACGAAGAAGCGGCAGAAGTACTCGACGTCGACCACCCATCTCGAGGAAAAGAACTCGTGGTCGAGGAGAAAGGCCACCCTGGGGTTCCACCTTACTCGATGTTGAGTAGCCATAGTCGAAGTCAACCACTCTTAATCGAAGTCGACTTCTCCTCCTCGATATCGACCACTTCTGCAGCAATATTGCACTCGATTCCGACGATCCGCATACCTGCCTAGTGAGTCCCCTTTACCCTTGTTTTTATACAGTGAGGACACGGAAATGTTTAAGTATGGGGTGAGGGAAGGGCTTACTTTGTGCATATTTGACCATATTTGACATTATGTGTGCACATTTAAAGCTTAATTCTTATACAAGGCTATTTTGGATTTCATACTTTATTTATGTGCTTATGTGCATGTTTTCCAAAGTTCATAAAAATCACCCCCATTAAATAATTTTATAAGTGTCATGGAAACTTTTATTGAACTCGACGATACAAAATTGGATTCATTAGAGATATAGCATGAAATTGCCTAGTAAAGGGAAGTCACAATGAAGTGCATATTTTGTATAAAAACCATGAAATGAGGTAAAGTTGATGTTGCTTTTGACATGTTGCATCATAAGAGGATGAAGGACTTTATATTTTCCATATATGCTCATATAGTTATATCCTAGCCAATACCTATGCTTATGCATCACAAAGCCATATTATATCTTATTTCATATTTTGCTCTACATGATCTAAATATTGCCCATTCTTTACCTTATTTCCTTATCCGGGGATTATGTTGAGAATGATGTTACATTATGGAGATTGTTATATGGTTGTTGTGTTGTTATTATTTTTGGAGTTTGTTAGGAAATTGAAAAATTATGAAAATTTTAATGAGTGAAAGAAAATCCGGTCACCTCAGGAGATAAAGGTAGACCGACCCTGCCTGCGTCGAGATAATAGTTCTGCGGGATGGGACATCAAGGTGAGGAGTCTGAAACACTAAGTATCCGGGGCCATTCATGACACCCATGTTTGCGACTCGCGAGAAGGCACTGCTAAGGTTAGACAGGTAAAATCATAATATTGAAAAAAGCAAATGAGTGAAATGTGAGTAATCAAAGGAAGAAGGAATGTAGTATGAAAGTTTGGAAAGTACTCCATTTCCCCAGATTATTAGCAGCACACTGCCAAAAATTGGCCACCTTAAGCCTTTTACCAATCTAGTACTTATTGGGCTTAAATTCAAGTCCTCTTGATAATTAATTCTTTGTCACCTTTTAATTGGTTTTTTTTTTTTGCATAACCCTCCTTTTGTGAGTATATGTTGCTTTTATTGCACATGCATGGATTTGTGACACTAATACCTTTTTTAGGATGGTAATTGATTGTAGGGACATATGATAATGAATCTAATATGTTGAGAGTTTTGATTTCTTCCCCTAAATGACAATTAAAAGTATTGCTTGAGGACAAGAAAGCTTAAGTATGGGGTGTTTGATGTGAGCCTAAACTGCCATGTTTTACACCTACTTTTATATTGATTTATGTATACATTTCATACATTTGGGTTAGAATAGTACAAAATTTGTGTAGTTTATGTTTATTTGCAATATATGGAGGTCTACACAAGTTTTTGTTGTATTTCACAGAAATCGGACACACTTTAAAGGTTAAAGGAAAGTCATGAAGAAGCTAATGATGGTGCAGCTGTAGAAAACGCCATTTTTCACCATTCATCATTATGAATCAAGTTCTGATGTCTTCATGAGAGTTGTAGCCCGCGAAAAGATCTTTCCAACTCATACTCATATGTGTCAATCCGACAAATGAGGACTCAGGAATGTGCGTTTCAAGAACGGAGCAGAATGCTGAAAGCTAACAGTTCTACTCAACGTCGACTACATGTAGTCGAAGTCGAGTAGACCAGGAGCCAGAAAATCACACGCAGTCGAGCAGATCACTCGAGGAGCCCGAACCTAGTTGACGTCGAGTAAGCCTACTCGATGTCGAGTACACCATGTCTGCCCGAGCTTGAGTGCAACCCAGGAGGAGAAGACCCTACTCGATGTCGAGTAACCTTATTGACATCGAGTAGCCCTGTGACGAGTCCAAGTCCGAGTGGAATCCGAGCATGTGGAGTTACTTGTGGCCGAGTGGACCAAGAGAGGCGAGAGCGGATTTGGCTTTGTTCGGTTGTAAGTTTTTTGAGTTTATTTAATGCAATTTAGTTTCTTGAAATTATTGATGTATTTATTCATGATGAGAAGCGAGTAGTCACCCAACTTCTAGGGTCGGGGTGAGCCCGACGGTAACCATGTAAGGTAATGCGAAAAGGTACATTCTTTTGATGCGATTTCGTCTTCTATCCCTATGAGCATGATTCTTTTGCGAAAGTTGAAGGTGATCCTTGTTTGTGTTATTGAAGCGAAAGTGATCTTAATGCAACTTGGATTAATTATGTGAACAAGGGTTAGTAACAATTAGGGTTTATGCGAAAGCCTCTATATTCCTATTTGTTAATAACGAAAGTTATTTGACGAAAAGGCATGATCTTTTATACCTTATGCATTATTTTATATGGTTATCGTGGTGGCGTTGTAACCCCGGTTCTAGGAGATTTTAGTTTATTGAATTTCCCACAATTTTTGTGTTGCTTCTATTTGAATTCTGTCATTGCAAAGGTCACATTTTTATACTACAGTGCACTCGACATCGCCTGAATTCTACTCGACGTCGAGTAGGTCTAGTAGACGTCGAGTACCCTGTTCTACTCGACTTGCTTTGTTTTCGTTCGTTTTTGTTTATGTTTGCTTCTGTTTTACAGTTTTACTCGACTGAGTGGTCGACGTCTAGTTAGTCGACATCGAGTACTTCCTGAGTCGAATTCGAGAGTGAT
The DNA here is from genome assembly GCA_037127255.1 of Persicaria tinctoria. Taxonomy (NCBI): domain Eukaryota; kingdom Viridiplantae; phylum Streptophyta; class Magnoliopsida; order Caryophyllales; family Polygonaceae; genus Persicaria; species Persicaria tinctoria. The sequence goes on along the minus strand of JBANSL010000008.1, from coordinate 62,049,001 downwards.
TTGGAACTGAAAAGGCAGGCGCTGACACGCTTCCTCGTGGATCAATCCTGACTACCTTCTACTACAACGGGAGGATGTCTTGTATTTATTTGCGGAGACAGGGAGTAAGTTTGATTTCATATTTTATATTATTTTCATACTTGACCATCCTCCTGCAACAACAGAAATGTGGGTTAAGGTCTTTGAGGGTATTGGGTCTAGTCATGACATTGATCAAGTACCTTACTCGCGATGAATCTGGTGGTGAGGCCAGATGTCTTTTCGCGTCGGGTGGGTCATTAATGATGCCATACTCGTGTTATTTAATAGGCGTATTTTCTATGATATCGTCAATACCCTTGTTATTTAATAGGCCTATTTTATATGGCATCGCCAAATATAATGTTTTATTCAACATTTATTAGTCACTTATATGAGTTTTCTTCAAAACATACTCTTATAGTATTCAAAAAAGAATTTACTAGTTAATACAAGGTTTTATTCAACATTTATTAGTCAGTCATATGAATTTTCCTCAAAACACAATGTTATAGTATTCTAAGAAGAATTTACTAGTTAATATAATGTTTTATTCAACATTTATTAGTCACTTATATGAGTTATCCTCAATACCCACACTCTTATAGTATTCTAATAAGAATTTACTAGTTAATTTAATGTTTTATTCAACATTTATTAGTCACTTTTATGAGTTTTACTCAAAACATACTCCTAGAGTATTCTAATAAGAATTTATTACTTAATATAAGGTTTTATTCATTCCTTATATGAGTTTTACTCAAAACATGCTCTTATAGTATTCTAATAAGAATTTATTAGTTAATATAAGGTTTTATTCAACATTTATTACTCACTTATATGAGTTTTCCTCAAAACATACACTTATAGTATTCTAATAAAAATTTATTAGTCAATATAAGGTTTTATTAAACAATTACTCGTTATACTTATATGAGTTTTCCTCGAAACACATTCTTATAGTAATCTAAAAAGAAGTTATTAGTGAATATAAGTTTTTATTAGCTTCTTATATGAGTACGTTTTACTTAAAACATACTCTTAGAGTATTCTAATAAGAATTTATTAGTTAATATAAGGTTGTATTATTTACTTATATTAGTTTTCTTCAAAACATACTGTTATAGTATTCTAATAAGAATTTATTAGTTAATATAAGGTTTTAATCAACAGTTATTAGTCATTTATTTGAGTTTTCCTCAAAACATATCTTTATAGTATTCTAATAAGAATTTATTAGTCAATATAAGACTTTATTAAACATTTATTCGTTACTTATATGAGTACGTTTTTCCTCAAAACATACCCTTGTAGTATTCTAATAAGAATTTATTAGTCAATATAAGACTTTAATAAACATTTATTCGTTACTTATATGAGTTTTCCTCAAAACATACCATTATAGTATTCTAATAAGAATTTATTAGTTATTATAAAGTTTTATGCAGCACTTATTATCTACTTATATGAGTTTTTCTCAAAACATACTCTTATAGTATTCTAATAAGAACTTATTAGTTATTATAAGGTGTTATTCAATATTTATTAGTTACTTATATGAGTTTTTCTCAAAACATACCCTTATTGTATTATAATAAGAATTTATTACTTAATATAAGGTTTTATTTAACACTTATTAGTTACATATATTAGTTTTCCTCAAAACATAAGTTTATTCAACATTTATTAGTTACTTATATGAGTTTTTATATATAAAAAAATACTCTAATAGTATTCTAAAACCTTTTTATTCTTATTAGAATAATATAATGTTTTATTGAACACTTGTAATCTTCTAAAACTCTGTTACTTAATGTACAGTTTTATTCAACACTTATTAGCTAATTATATGGTATTTTAACAAGAATTTATTAGTTATTAAAAGGTGTTATTAAATATTTATTAGTTACTTATATGAGTTTTTTTCTCAAAATATATCCTTATAGTATTATAATAAGAACTTATTACTTAATATAAGATTTTATTCAACACTTATTAGTTACTTATATGAGTTTTCCTCAAAACATAACCTTATAGTATTCTAATAAGAATCTATCTATGACCTAATATATGGTTTTATTCAACATTTAATAGTTACTTATATGAGTTTTTCTTTTAAAAAAAACTCTTATAGTATTCCAAAACCTTATTTTATTCTTATTAGAATACTATAATTTTTTTATTGAACACTTATAATATTCTAAAACTCTATTACTTAATATAAAGTTTTATTCAACACTTATTATCTACTTATATGATTTTTCCTCAAAACATACTCTTATAATATTTTTACAAGAATTTATTAGTTATTATAAGGTGTTATTCAATACTATTTATTAGTTACTTATATGACTTTTACATAAAACATATCCTCTTAGTATTTTAATAAGAATTTATTACTTAATATAAGATTTTATTCAACATTTATTAATTACTTATATGATTTTTCCTCAAAACACACGTTTATACTAGTATTCTCATAAGAATTTATTAGTTAATATTAGGTTTTATTCAACATTCATTAGTTACTTATATGAGTTTTTCTCAAAATTTACTCTAACAATATTGTTATAAGAATTTATTAATTTTTTAATATATGTTTTTTTCAACACTTATCAATTTATGTAAAAAAATTCATAGTCATCTTTGGGCCCATCAATGGAACAATCAGGGGAATGCTTAGTCATATTTGAGCCATAATAAATTAAAGCTCATTATAAATTAAAGTTCAGTATTCGAGCTCAACCGTAAATAGCCACAGATATGGTTGTAGCTAAAATTTTGGCTATTGCGGATGAGCTCATTAATATGACGTACGAGTGAGCTATTGGGCTTACATTCATTGGGCTTTAACTATTTCTAATGGGATTGACCGTCTATAGGGTTTAAACATTGATTGACTTATATCTATTTGGATAATCGATTTAAAATTAATTTTGGGCCCATCCGTGGCTATTTTTTTATTTCCATGGATCGTCAAATTTTCGATATTGAATAGTCATGGACACAGCTACCGATAGTGTGTTGTGGCCAGATCAGCTTCAAATACAGCCACAAATCTCGAATTCGTAGATACTTTTGTGACTATTTACTAGCACTAAGCACCTATCGAGCCACGAAACCAGCTACGGATATCAGGCTCGTTTCTATTAGCCACGAATTTGATGACGTGACATTATAGGATGACTACCAGCCACGAATATAGCCACGGATGATAACAATCGTCGCCAATGTCATTGCTAATGGCAACAAAAACAGTGTCGCCTAAAATTCGTGGCTAAAAATCCGTAGATATTTCCTGCTTTTTTAGTGGTGTCCATAAGAAATCCGGATGAGAAGTCAAAATTTATCGAAATTCAAAGGCTGCTGTCACACCGGAATCACCTTCAAATCACCTTCGGATGAATCAGAGGCAGCCGGAATCACCATCGGATGAATCACCTTCAAATCGCCGTCGCCCAGGTCGAACTTGTCTCCTCCAATTCCTTTGTTCGACCTCCGCCTATGGCTACTGGATGTTGTTATCGTCCAAGCCCTATCGCCCTTCATCTGTTCACCCTTCTCTTTCTCTTGATCTCCTCTACGATCAATTATAGGGTAAGGTTATGATTCAGTTACACGCGCTTGATTTTAACGTGGGAACGTGGGATTGTGATTTTTAACTTTCAATTATCAATTAATCTAAATAATAAAAAAATCTCAACCTTCCATTTTCACTCAATCAACGCCTCAGATTTGTTAACATTTAACACCGTAAGACTTGTTAACATTTAATCCATGCTCTCTCTCTCTCTCTCTCTCTCTCTCTCTCTATATATATATATATATATATATATATATATATATATATATATATATATATATATATATATATATAGGCCAGGTTCAAGTGAGAAGAGGTGAACCGGTGAGAAGGAAAGAAGCAATTTCATTGGTCCATATGTGCCAAAGTGAATTAAAAATATGAGACATGCGGCTTCCCCCAATTAATTAGTAACACCCACCCAAATAAAATTAGTAACATACCCACTCTCACATATACACGCGCTTAATGACACACAATAATTAATTACACGCGCAAACTTGTTAATTAATTAGAAACTGTATGTACATGTAAAAGTGTTTACATGAACTTTTAAAAATCATTTTTTTTGCATTTTCACTTGTTAAAAAAATATTAAAAAAATATTTTTGGGTGTAATTTAATTTTATCTACACATAGACACCTACTTTGTATATGTTTTGTTGAAAAAAAAATAACAATAAGTGGTTCACAAGTTATAGAGAAGTGGTTCATGGTGTTATCAAGAAGTGGTTCAGCCATTTTTACTTTCAGTGGTTCAGCATCTTTACTCTTAGTGGTTCAACCCTTTTACTCATAGTGGTTCATCCATTTTACTCGTGTGGTTCAACCTTTTTCCTAATAGTGGTTCAACCCTCTTACTCTTATTGGTTCAGCCTTTTTACTCATAATGATTCAACCTTTTTACTCATGTGGTTCAACCCTTTTACTCTTAGTGGTTCAACCTTTTTACATATAGTGGTTCAACCCTTTTATTCATAGTGCTTTAGCCTTATAAAAAGCTATAAAGAAGTGGTTCATGAACTATAAAGAAGTGGTTCATGAAACTATAAATAAGTTGTTCATTAACTTATAAAGAAGTGGTTAATGAATCTATAAAGAAGTGGTTCGTGAACCTATAAAAGAAGTGGTTTATGAAGCTAAAAAGAAGTGGTTCATGAACCTATAAAGAAGTGGTTCATGAACCTATAAAGAAGTTGTTCATGAAGTTATAAAGAAGTGGTTCATAAAGTTATAAGAAAGTGGTTCGTGAAGTTATACGAAAGTGGTTCATCATATAGTGGTTCATGAATTTATACGGAAGTGGTTCATGAAGTTATAAAGAAGTGGTTTATGAAGCTATAAAGAAATTCTTCAAGTTATCAAGAAGTGGTTCATTAAGCTATACAGTTGTGTTATGAAAAAAGTGGTTCACCAAGTTATCAAGAAGTGATTCATCAAATTATCAAGAAGTGGTTTATCAAGTTATCAAGAAGTGGTTCATCAAGCTATAAAGAAGTGATTAATGAAGCTATAATGAAGTGGTTCATCATGTTATCAAGAAGTGGATCATTAAGTTATAAAGAAGTGGTTCATCGGCCTATAAAGAAGTGGGTCATCAAGTTATCAAGAAGTGGTTCATCAAGAGACAAAGAAGTTATGAAGAAGTGGTTCATCAAGTTATCAATAAGTGGCTCATCAAGTTATCAAGAAGTGGTTTATCAAGTTGTCAAGAAATAGTTCATCAAGCTATACAGAAGTGGTTCATCAAGTTATCAAGAAGTCGTTCATCGAGCTATAAAGAAGTGGTTCATGAGTCTATAGAGAAGTGGTTTATAGGTCTATAAAGAAGTGGTTCATGCGCCTATAAGGAAGTGGTTCATGAAGCTATAAAGAAGTGGTTCATAAAGCTATCAAGAAGTGGTTCATGAAGTTATAAAGAAGTGGTTTATGAACCTATAAAGAAGTGGTTCATGAAGTTATTAAAAAGTGGTTCATGAAGTTATAAAGAAGTGGTTCATTAAGTTATAAAGAATTGGTTTGATTTATATTTTTTCCTAATTATAAATAAAATAGTATCATTGAATTTATGTTTCACCCTAAAAATTGCGAAGTTTTAAATTAAAATTTTAATTCTTCTTTTAATGTTTATTTGTTAATTATTTATTTATTTGTTAATTATTTATTTCATGACCAATACTATTTATTTGATGAATCACTACTTTTTATTTTATGATCCAGTAGAATTTATTTCACGAACCACTACTATTTAATAATTATAAAATTTTCATTCTTCTTTTCATTTTTGTTTTTTAGGTTTATTTCAAGTACTTAGTGGTTCATCTGATGTCCATGTTTTATGCCATGTTTTTATATTTATTTCATCTCCTTATTCTATTGTTTTATGTATTCCGGGTTGGGAATATAGCAAATTTGTGTAGTTTATTCTTATTTGTAAGAAATAGAGGTCTAAATGAGTTTCTGTTTAATATTGCGGAATTTGGAGCTAAATCGGAGCAAAACCAAAAAGATTGGAAATGCACTTGAAGTATACTGAAGGAGCTCAAAAATTGATGGAAGAGCACCTGACATCGAGCAAAGATGAGCACAGAACGAGACACTGAATAGAGGTCGATATCGACTAACATTGCTCGATATCGACCTATTGAAGTCGAAATTTCCAGATCACCTCGATATGACAAGAAAACACAGAGACGGGTCGATTTCAACCAAACATGGTCGATATCGACCTAATACAAGTCGATATTCCTCCAAAGGCCAATATCAAGTGAGCTAAGACGAAGACGAGAAGATAGCTCGATATCGACCAACTTTGGTCGATATCGACCAACTTCCAGCGTCGGAAACGGGTCGATTCCAAGTCCTATCCTGATTCCGAGTGAGAAGATATTCCAAGAGAAGATTTCTTGCACATGAAGACTTTAGATATTTTATCTTTCTATCTTTTATCTATCCTAAGGGTAGAACATTTAATTACCCTTTAGGATTTATCTTGTTACCAAATTAGATTTATTTTCTTTCCAAGTAGAATTATATCCTTAGATAGATGATAGATATTCCATACCTTGATTAGCAAGGATTAAGGCCAATAAATAAATGTAAAGGCTCGGAATTTAAAATCCTAAATTTATGGAAAAAGGAAATTAAAAATGAATTTAAACTGAATTTAAAACTCATTTAGCGGTTGCCGACTGAAATATAAAATTTGGCGAATAATTTATGTCGTTTTACCTAAAAAATTCAAAATAATTATTAGATGACGATATCCTCTTCTGTTTTTTAAAAATCTAATTGATCGAGAAAGCGAGAGTCGCGGAAACTAACCTTTTGAAACCTATTTTCGAATTCAAAATTCGCGTATTCATGATTTATTTTCGGGCAATTGATTACCCATTTCCATACTCCACCCCTACCCACTCCCATCATCTCACCTCACCTCACCTTAGGTTCAAATGGAACCATCCCCTTCACTTGCTCCCATCACCCGTCGACATCCCCATCTCCTCTTCACCTTCACCATTCCCTCACCATCACCATCACGCTTCATCACCAGCTTCAGCTCCATCTCTCCATCTCCATCTTCATCACCACCATCGGCGTCACCATTCTCGATCATCATCTCCATCGCCACCACCGATTCCTCGTCCCTCCTTCCACCTCGAAGCCACCAACGGTAACAGCAGTATCCCTCGTAGCTCGTCCCAGCAGCCCTCAACGCCCCGAATGGTAGCAGACCGCCCAGAGGAGCCCGAAGACCGAGATCGAGCCTTGATGCCCTCCTTTCCTTGTTTTCCATTTAAAATTTGGTAAGCTTTGTTCTCTCCCTCTCTTCATTTCCAAAGCGAGCAAGGCTCCGCCTTTGACCTTACCCATCTCTTCCAGGTATTCTCACTCGAAGACTCGGCCTCGACGCACCCGGACGCGCCTCCCCGAACTCCATTTCCAGCGAGACGAAACCGCCCCTCGTGAGCCTTCTTCCTTCCTCCTTCTTCTTTCCTTTTCCTAATGTGTGTGTACCTGTTTTGTTGGTGTCGTGATCGGGGTTGAAGTCGGAGTCCGGGATTGACGCCGGCAAGCCGCCCTTCATCTCCTTCTTCCCGTTCTGTTTTCAAACACAAGGAGATGGAAATGGAGATGAACAGTGTTCAGTCTCCACCTCCCCATTCCTCTTACTTGGGAGGCCCCTCTTGCCATATCATTTGCCACATAGGCGTGTGATCGGTCTAAAACCAACACCCCGCAAGCGTACGGTGTCAATTGTAGTAATCGAGTGTCGAATCTCAGGGACTGTGTGAATACCAATTGCAGAACCTCAACTAGTTTACTAAGCCAAATAAGAGAAGTGATTTTTGACGGAATGAGAAAATAAGAAGAAGAAAAATGACAAATTGCAAATGTTTGTGAATATATGATGAGAAACATTCCAGAGTCAGGGTTCACCACAGCAATGCATCTTCGATGGACTATATAATTTTTATGCCTGAACAAATTAAAAAGTGATATTTGAAGGTAAACTATCTAAATTCGTGATCGCTCAGCCTACGCATCTTGCAATAACTATGTCCGATTCCATCAATTACCACTCAGCTTACGCTTGTTGCAGAATCAATCAAGTTGGACTCATTAAGCACTTAGACCCTAGCGAGCAAATCAATCAAACAATCGCAGGCGCGATCCGCATAATCAATTCAAACCTAGGTTGTCTACGATAGTATATTATCCTCAAGAGAATTAAATAGATTGCTCATACACAATTCTCAAGTTCAATCCATGTTTTCCAATAAAATTAACAACTTTCCCTATATATTCAATCTCAATTCGCAGCTGGCGCATATTGAACATCAAAAGGATTCCGATCAATCATAGAATTAATCGGATTAAACACTCATGGGTCAAATGAAACAAACAATAGAATTCATTCAGGCAATCTTCACGCACATGTCTATCTTAACATCGTTGGGATCACCCCAACCCTAGAACAAGAAAACTAGCCAGACATGGATTCAGACACAATCAAAGAACTCATGATGAAAGAATATAAGACTAGATTAACAAAACTTATTATTGAATCCAGCAAAAAAAACCTTCCAGAAAAATCTCTGAAAAACTCTAAAACTCTAATGTCTGCTACTAGCGTTTCCGACGTGAAAAGTTGAACGTCTCTAATCTAACCCTAATTCTCTATATATAGTCCTAAAAGAGATCTGAAAATATACCTAAAATAATAATAAAATATACCAAAAAGTCGTCCAATAAAAGATAAAAGCGGATAAAAATCCCGAAGTAGTAACGCGGAAAGAAAAGTATGGAGTCGATACTTCAGAGTATCGAGTCGGTACTTTGCTACTGTAAAGCTTGTTTTCGCTCGGAAGGTGAAGGTATCGAGTCGATACATGTGGGTATCGAGTCGATATGTTGTGTTTTCCTCTCTGCTCGTTATACCGACTCGGAAGGCTTTGCTACCGACTCGATAATCTATGGTTCCGGGTCAATACTTTGACTCAGCATCAGCCTCTTGGCTCGATTTCTCCATATTGTAGGCCGAATTTGCAAAAGTGCTCAACACGAAAGTTGTAGGTCTCTGAATTAACATTCCAACAAGCTATAGAACGTCTCAATCCGAATTGTGTGGAGCTCAAACGACTCATTTTGCTGAGATGTCGCCGAACAGGATTTGTCCGAAATATGTCGGTTCGACATTGGGATCTTCATAGCTTGATTTCTCGCACTTGAGACTGCTATGCAAGGCTCTTTCGGCGTCCATGAACATCTCAAACTTGGCTTCAATGAATCTTATTCCATCGTGATTCCAAATTTGCATCGAACAAACTCTAAATCACCTGAAAACAAATAAAGACACGAGTGTAGACATCTATTCTAGAAACTAAACCAAAACATATATAAAAGACATGAAAACCATATAAAAATGACCTAAAAACGACTATAAACGATTTTCTATAACACGTAGAATATGATGATATCAAAATACCCCATACTTAGACCTTGCTTGTCCCCAAGCAAGACTAACTTAGATCAATCCACAAGTGCAAGATAGAATGTTTGCCTCAACTTATTCAAGCCCTTTTGATAATAATAATGCAATCGAAATCTCAAGACAAGTGTCATCATAGCATGTTTCCTCATTACCGAAGACAAAACAATCAAAAGTCCCCAAACCTCACAAGGATATTTTATGTGAATCACTCTCACTCATACGTGTTTAAGGAATGAAATTTACGCTCGATCTCAACAATTGCGCTTATTTATACCATAGGCTTGCCTAGCGTTCTACATCTCCACCGCTTGAGATCATGCACACAACAAAAATCATGAGGACTTTTATAAGGGTTGTAATGGGGCTAAGGTAAAGGAAAATAAGGTATGGAAATATTTAGGCTATGTGGTGAAAAAATTCGGGAAAAAGGCATGCCAAAGAGCAACCAGTAAAACACCAATGCCAACAACTTCACAAACCAAACCAAATCACACCCAACTCCATCACAAATAATGCATTATCAATTAAGCACTTCAGACTTCAATCAACCATTTTTCTTTCTTTTTTTCTTTGTTTCTTACTCTTTTCTTACCTCTCTAGCTTCAACACCGTTTTGCGCAATTACAAACATTTGTGATGAATGCACCCAGTTACTAAGTGTCTCAGCCACCTCACTTGTATATTTTCCTCCTTGTGTGAATTTTATTCTCCACAAGCAGGATCGGTTACTAACCGTATTTTTTTTCTTCTTGACTTTTGCACAGGAGTGAATTTTATCCTCCTCCTGTCCCAAGGAATTTCTGCAACATCGCATAAATCATTCAAAGTAGGATAAATTAAACACATGACACCAATGATCTCCACCCCATACTTGGCTTTTTGCCACTCCATCATCACAACCATTCAATAAAATAATACCAATTTCCCAGACAGGTAAAAAGGTTTAAATAATATGACTTGGATAATTTTTGTGGAGCTTCCAAAGAATAGGCTATAGGCTCAAAGGGGTTAAAGTAGAGGGATCATGTAAAAGGTGGGTAAAGAGAGGAAAAATGGCTAATGAAATCAATGCCTCAATCATTTTAATGTCATGTACACAAATCATATAATGCAGCTTCAAATAAGAGTCTAAAGCAAGTTCTGGAGATAGCAACAAAAGTGAGTGTCACACATGAAAAAGAATGAGAGGACTGTTGTTGCAGGAGTAAGTCAAGTATAGAATAGAATATGGTTTAGAACGACTCCCCTGTCTCAGCAAATAATACAAGACTTCCTCCCGTTGTAGTAAGAGAAAATCAAGATCGAATCCACGAGGAAGCACGTCAGCAGTTCTTAGGTAGCTGTCAGATTCTCACAGACACAGCAGCAGAAAGACAGAAACACAAGCAGAAGCAGAAATAAACCCGGCAAGGGTAACTAAACAAAGGCAAATAAACAAACTAAAGACAGAAATAAAAGTAAAGCAAAGACGAAAGCAACAGAAACTAAAAGCAAAGTAACAGTCTTGTCGATCTCGACAAACTCCTACTCGAGATCGACCACGGCAATCGACAACAGCAATTCGACAATCACAGCAGACAAGAAATCCTGGCAAGGGCAACTCGACCTCGACAAGAGGTACTCGACTTCGACGAAGAAAGGTAGAGACAGAAACTTTAAAATAACGTAAATTGCAATTGCTCAAACCCAAACTCAGCTTTTCGACTGAAATAAACTTCAATATATTAAAAGACTTCCAAGGCCAGGGTTTCAACACCACAACGATAACCATGCAAAGTAACACATAAAGGCATAAAAGATCATGCTTTCCATCAAATAACTTTCGTCATTAACAAATAGGCATATAGAGGCTCTCGCATAAACCCTAATTGTTACTAACCCTTTTCACATAATTAATCCAAGTTGCATTAAGATCACTTTCGCTTCAATAACACAAACAAGGATCACCTTCAACTCTCGCAAAAGAATCATGCTCATAGGGATAGAAAATGAATTGCACAAAAAGATCTGACCTTTATCGCATCGCCTCACATGGCCACCGTCGGGCTCACCCCATCCCCAGAAGTGGGTGGACTACTCACGCCTCATCGCAATCGCAGAAATTGATTGATGAAAAGAAATAACTTGCATAAACTCTCATGAAGACATCAAAGTTTGATTCAGAACGAAGAATGGTGAAAAATGGTCTTTTCTCCAGCTGCACCATTCTTGGCTTCTCCATGAGTTTCCTTTAAGCTCCAAAGTGCGTCCGATTTCTGCGAAATATAACCAAAACTTGTGTAGACCTCCATATATTGCAAATAAGTGTAAACTACACAGATTCTGTATTATTCTAACCCAAATGTATGCAATGTATGCAGAAATCGATATAAAATTAAGTGTAAAACATGGCAAATTAGGCTCACAACAAACACCCCATACTTAAGCTTGCTTGTCCTCAAGCAATACTTTTACTTGTCATTCAGGGGAAGAATTTAAACTCTCAACATATCAGATTCATTTTTATATAACCCTGCAATCAATTACCATCCTCGAAAAGGTACTAGTGTCACAGATCCATGCATGTGCAAGTATACAAAAGCAACATCTACTCATAAAAGGAGGGTTATGCAAAAACATTCATAAGTGACAAAGCATTAATAATCAAGAGGACTTTAATTTAAGCTCAACAAGGAGTAGATTGGTAAAAGGCTAAAGGTGGGCAATTTTTGGCCATGTGGTGCTTTTGATCCAGGGAAATGGAGTATTTCCAAATTGAATTTCCACATTCCTTCTTCCATTTGATTCATCACCTTTCATAATGCTTTTCTCAATAATAATGCTTTTACCTCTCTAACCTCAGCACTGCCTTCTCGCGAGTCGCAAACATGGGTGTCATGAATGGCCCCGGATACTTAGTGCTTTGGACTCCTCACAATGTGTCCCATCTCTCCAAACTATTATCTTAGAGAGCAGGGTCAATCTACCTTTATCTCCTGAGGTGATTGGATTTTCTTTCACTCATTAAATTTTCCATATATTTCAAACAATTTCCTTCCAAACTCCAAATATGATAACAACACAACAACCATATAACATCTCCATAATGTAACATCATTCTCAACATAATCCCCGGATAAGGTAAAGAATGGCAAATATTTAGTTCATGTGGAGCAATATTTGAAATAAGGCATATTATGGCTTTTGTGATGCATAAGCATCGGTAAGGCTAGGAATTAACAATGAGCATTATATGGAAATATAAAGTCTTCCATCATCTTATCATGCAACATGTCAAAAGCAACTTCAAATTTTACCTCCTTTCATGGTTTTCAATAAATAATGCACTTCATTGTGACTTCCCTTTACTAGGCAATTTCATGCTATATCTCTAATGAATCCAATTTTCCATCGTCGAGTCCAATTAAGCTTCCATGACATTCTTTCAAAAAAAAAAAAATTTAATGAGGGTCATTTTTCTCAATTTTTGGAAAACATGCATATAAGCACATAAATCAATAATGCATTCCAAAATAGCCATGTAGCAATTCAAAGGAAATAATGCACAAGTAATGTCAAATAAAATCAAATATGCATAATGTAAGCCCTTCCCCCACCCCATACTTAAACATTACAGTGTCCCCACTGTATAAAAACAAGGTAAAGGGTAAAGAAAGAAACTCACAAGACATGTGTGCAGAGCTGCAAAATTTTGAATGGAGCACCTCCTATTCCGAGTATGACTATAGCTTTGATTCTATCCATGGACCTGAAAAGTAGAAGACATATACCCAAAAATAGAAACAACCAAAACCAAAAACAATGTTCAAAACCAAAAACCAAAAACAAAGTCTTAAATGTCCTAAAAAGTCTATGTACATGCTCTAGATTTTATAGTCGCTAGGCCGACTTCCATTAATGCTCAAGGTGGCATCTGCAGAGCCCATGTAGCTTGGGCCTCAAATAAGACTCCATTCTTGTCCATCAGCTGTAATCCTCCAGAATGGATCTTGTTCACCACGAACGGTCTCATCCGCTTCTTGTTGAATTTGTTTGGAAACCAATGATCCTTTGATTTAGAGACATAGAGCTTGTCTACAACTTCATACTCCTTAGGCTCGTCATTGGAAATCCTGCACAATCGCACATACCAAGGCAAACCTCTCTCATGTATAGATAAATCTTTAATGGAAATAGGAGAAGAAAGATCCATACCTTGGCTTACCTTCGCAGAAACGGAATCGGGCACCACGGTGTTTGGTCGATCTCGACTAGGGCTCCTCGAGATCGACGAGTCTGCTGGTCCTGGTGGTGGTCTAGTCGAAGAATCAGAAGTCGAGGAAGAACAGGTCTTGTCGACCTCGACAAGCCTACTCGAGGTCGAGTAGGGCTCTGGTTCTGGTGGTGGTGGCTTCATCGAGGAGGAAGAATCTGGTGCAGAGGGCTTGTCGATATCGAGTTGTCTACTCGATATCGAGTACGGCTTTGCTCCCTGTGGCTCTGGTGGTGCTGAGTGCTGGTCGACCTCGACAAAGCTACTTGAGGTTGAGTAGACTTCTCCTTCTGGTGGCTTGCTCGTCGAGGAAGGCGGCGCTGGGTTCTCCGAGGGGTGGTCGAGATCGACAAGATCTTTGTCGATCTCAAGTAGGGCTGGTTCCTCTGGTTTGCTGTTCGACGAAGCTGGTGCTGGTGGAGTCGCCTTGGTCTGGTCGAGATCGACTAGGGTTCTACTCGATGTCGAGGAGCCCTGGTCGATCTTGACCCCATACTTAGCTCCTTTGTTCTCCTTGAGAATTTCCATGATCTCCTCCACCTGGGCCTCCATGTCCCTCTTTTCCAGCTCCTCAGGGGTCATATTCCTGACCTTGGGTTCCCCGCATGTGATGTAGCCAGCAGAGATAGATTTGACCTCTTCCATTGGACCCGTATATCTTTCAGTTTTGTTGAAGGAATACTCAATCACTTCATCGCTGATGTTAAAAGTGAGCACTCCTTTCCTTACGCTTATGTTGGCATCCACCGTCGCCAAGAATGGTCTCCCTAGAATAATCGGGCAAGCAGGATCTTCTTGCATATCAACAATTAAGAAATCAGCAGGGACGAAGAATTTACCTACTTGTACTGGGACATTCTCTACCATGCCTGTTGGAATGACCACTGTGTTGTTGGCCATGTATAGTCTAGCATCCACAGGCTCCAGGGCACCTATCTTAATCTTGGACCAAATCGTTAAAGGCATAATACTAACACTGGCTCCAAGATCACATAGGGCATTAATTTTGTATGGACCAAATCCAATAGTTATAGCAAACTTACCTGGATCCGGCCTCTTCTCCAGTATGTCCAGATGGCTGCACTCTTCTGTGATTTCTGCCATCGATCGATTTTTGCTCAGAATCTCTTTCAGGAATTTGACATAGGACAGCATTTCATTGAGAGCTTCTGTGAAGGGGATGGTGACATTGAGCTTCTAAAGCATCTTGATGAAGCGCTGAAACTTTTTCTCCGCCGGGTCCTTTAGAGATTTTGTTGGGAAAGGCAGCTTCTTTTTCTGAGTCGGAGCCAGAACAGACGTCGGAGTTGCTGCAGATTTCTCTATGTCGACCAGGGGCTCCTCGATGTCGACTACAGGCTCATCGACTTCGACCAGATTGGGCTCAGTCGAGTTGTTGTTCGGCGCAGACGACGATTCTAGAGATTTCTCCTCGACCTCGAGTAGACCTTTGTCGAGGTCGACTAGGCTCTGGTCGAGATCGACGACGGGTTTGTCGACCTCGACTTGCTGTTCCTTGCTGTTTTGTTGCTTTCCAACTTCTGGCTCTTGAAGTTGATGGCCACTTCTGAGTTTTACAGCAGCTATGTGTCCAGTCTTTCCTTTAGGATTTGGTTCTGTTTGCCCAGGGAGCTTGCCGGACTGTCGTGGGATCTGTGCAGAAATCTGTCCTATCTGCGTCTCAATTCCCCTTTTTCAGATGTCCAGTTCTCCAAATTTGGTGGTGATGTTCTGGAACTGATTGTTGATGGTACCCTGATTTCGTCGCATCTCCTCAAGGATCAGGTGCAGATCATCCTTCCTTTGATCCCTTTCTGGATGTCCTGGAGCTCTGTAGGGTGGAGGATTCCTAGGGGGACCTTGGTTCCATTGCTGTTGATAAGGCCTTTGATCCCCCATATAGCGATTAGGCCCTCCTGCGTAAGCTGCATCCTCATGGTGCTCTGCCAATCTGACTTGCTCTTTGTGTGGGCACTCAGGAGTGGTGTGCCTTTGCGATCCGCATTCTATGCAAGGCTGGTTGACAGAGAGATACTTTACTTGCTTGATGAGCTTCCTATTCTGGTCTCTGTAGTATTGCTCTCTAACATCAGGATCAATTTCCTTTGCTGGCTCATAGAGAGGCATAGATGGCGCTGGCCTGGCGTATGGGTTCTCTTCATAAGTTGCAGTAGACCCATATTTGTTGTCGTAGTTGGTGAGCTTCTCCAGCACACCCCATGCGTCACTTGGCGGCATCGTTAGATACTCGTAGTGAGTATAATTGTTGATTCTGTCCTTAGTGACTTGGTCAAGAGAGTTGAAGAAGATCTCTTGAATGATGTAGGGTGGCTGTCCATGAGTGGGGCAAGATCGCAGAAGTTCCTTGTAGCGCTCCCATGCCCTTGCCAGCGGTTCCCCTTTCTGCTGTTTAAAGGCGGTGATTTTCTGGCGGAGATGTGCTGTTTTGGCCGGTGGGAAGAATTTTTTCAGAAACTCTTGCTCTACTTGGGCCCAGGTTGTGAGTGATCTTGCTTTCAGCCCTTCCAGCCATTTCAGTGCAGGCCCAGCAAGAGACCAGCGAAAAGATTTCATCTTGACATATTCCAAGGTTGTGCCTTCTGCAAGAGTACGGCACATATCATGAAAATTAGTAATATGTTCAAGAGGACACTCATTAAATCTGCCGTAAAAGGCATTATTTTTTAGCTCTATAAGAAATTGAGTGCGAATTTCAAAAGAGTTTTCAGGGATTAGAATCGCCGATTCAGGCACGACGAGCGTGGGATGCATATAATCTTCAGCAATGGTTGGATATTGGGCAAGCTCAGCTTGTGCTTGCTCCTTTTCTGCTCTCTCAGCGGCGAGAGCAGCATCCCTGGCGGCTAGATCCCTGGTAAGCCTAGCGATCAGCTGCTCCTGTGTTTCAGCGTTCTCCATGGCTCTTTGAAGTCTATTTCTGATGTGTAGAAGGCGCTCTGGTTCGTCTAAACCGTAATATTCAGGTGGAATACCAGAACGGCGCATACACCTGAAAAGTAACTCAAAGAAACAGTGAGAATTGACTACCTAAGGCGCGATTGATAGCTTCCCCGGCAACGGCGCCAATTTGTTGTTGCAGGAGTAAGTCAAGTATAGAATAGAATATGGTTTAGAACGACTCCCCTGTCTCAGCAAATAATACAAGACTTCCTCCCGTTGTAGTAAGAGAAAATCAGGATCGAATCCACGAGGAAGCACGTCAGCAGTTCTTAGGTAGCTGTCAGATTCTCACAGACACAGCAGCAGAAAGACAGAAACACAAGCAGAAGCAGAAATAAACCCGGCAAGGGTAACTAAACAAAGGCAAATAAACAAACTATAGACAGAAATAAAAGCAAAGCAAAGACGAAAGCAACAGAAACTAAAAGCAAAGTAACAGTCTTGTCGATCTCGACAAACTCCTACTCGAGATCGACCACGGCAATCGACAACAGCAAGTCGACAATCACAGCAGACAAGAAATCCCGGCAAGGGCAACTCGACCTCGACAAGAGGTACTCGACTTCGACGAAGAAAGGTAGAGACAGAAACTTTAAAATAACGTAAATTGCAATTGCTCAAACCCAAACTCAGCTTTTCGACTGAAATAAACTTCAATATATTAAAAGACTTCCAAGGCCAGGGTTTCAACACCACAACGATAACCATGCAAAGTAACACATAAAGGCATAAAAGATCATGCTTTCCATCAAATAACTTTCGTCATTAACAAATAGGCATATAGAGGCTCTCGCATAAACCCTAATTGTTACTAACCCTTTTCACATAATTAATCCAAGTTGCATTAAGATCACTTTCGCTTCAATAACAAAAACAAGGATCACCTTCAACTCTCGCAAAAGAATCATGCTCATAGGGATAGAAAATGAATTGCACAAAAAGATCTGACCTTTATCGCATCGCCTCACATGGCCACCGTCGGGCTCACCCCAGCCCCAGAAGTGGGTGGACTACTCACGCCTCATCGCAATCGCAGAAATTGATTGATGAAAAGAAATAACTTGCATAAAAACTATATTCCAAGACTTTACAATTCCGGCAATCAACTTTCGCAGAAAGCCAAAACCCTAAAACCTTTGAACTCCCTAAACCGTCTCTGTGGAACTACTTGTCTTTCCCTAAAATTGAATGAATAAAACTGAGCCCCTAGGGCTTTATTTATAGCCTTCATTCCCTAGCTATTCTAGGAAAGAAGATATCTATCTATATCTAAAATTATATCTAAAAGCCTTAAAGATAAATAAATTGTTTTAAGGAAATAAATCTTAAAGGAAAAGATAAAACTAAATAGGGTAAGTCTTCATGTCTTGATAGATTGCGTCTTCCATAGATAGAACTTGATGTATTTGGATAGAATCTTCCACCTTCGGCACCAAGGAATCCCAACTCTACTCGGACAGGTCATCGACGACGCGTTTCTGGACACTGGGCTCGTCGACCTCGACCACGGCCTTGTCGATCTCGAGTAGCCCTCGTCTATCTCTAGTAGCCCTCGTCTGTCTCGAGTAGCCGGTGCTCGACAAGGCTCGGACATGGCTCGGAGGTCTAGTCGATCTCGAGTAGCTCTACTCTGTCTCGAGTAGAGGTGGTCTGCGTCTTCGTCTTCGGCTTCTCGGCTCGGCACAGCTCGTCGACTCCGGACATGGCTCGTCGATCTCGACCAAGTCTACTCGAGATCGAGTAGGGTTCCGGGAGTCGGGTTGTCTCTGACTCAGTGTCCTCGACCAGCCCTACTCGACAAGGTATGGTCGACCAGCGCTCGTCGAGATCGAGTACATGCTAGTCGATCTCGAGTAGAGTTTTCCCAGCTTTCTGCTCTGTTCTTAAAACGCACTTTTCCGAGTCCTCGTTTGTCGGATTGACGCATATGACCATGCGTTAGAAAGCTCTTTCCGAGGGCTACAACTCTCATGAAGACATCAAAGTTTGATTCAGAACGAAGAATGGTGCAAAATGGTCTTTTCTCCAGCTGCACCATTCTTGGCTTCTCCATGAGTTTCCTTTAAGCTCCAAAGTGCGTCCGATTTCTGCGAAATATAACCAAAACTTGTGTAGACCTCCATATATTGCAAATAAGTGTAAACTACACAGATTCTGTATTATTCTAACCCAAATGTATGCAATGTATGCAGAAATCGATATAAAATTAAGTGTAAAACATGGCAAATTAGGCTCACAACAAGGACCCAAATAAACGTTAGTCCTTTAGGCTCAAATCTCACAAGGCCTTTGTTTAGGGACTAAATCATGCTTATCTTAACAAATAACTCCATGCTAGGCAAATTATCAAATGATAATGACATATAAATATAAGGCGAATAATAGCATCGTAGGCAAAAATCTCATCATTGTGGTATTTATGAAATTTTTGGGATATAATCAATCAATAAAACATTTTCATACACTAAAATAAAATACGCAAACTAAAACAGACATGAGACAAATATGCATTTTTTTTAATTTTATGACATTTTTTTTTAATTTTTCTAATTTTTCATATGCAAAACATAAAAATAAAAGGAATGAATATGACTATACCCCATACTTAAATCCTACATTGTCCCCAATGTAGAACTCAACCAGGAGGTACTACCCTAATAATATGCAAATGTATGAAACTATCCTTGGGCTGTCTCCCAAGCAACTTTTTTTTATTGGCCATTAGATTGACCATTCAACACTTCCGAAAACGTTTGAACCTCCCAGAGTGAATGGTCCATGATTCTCTCCAACCATCTAGTAGAGTCCTTTTCGAGCAACAAAACATAGATCGTTTGATGCACTTGCTCTCAAAGTATGTGTTTCTCTTCTTTTTCTCGACTCTTGTTCCCTTTTTTCTTCCATCAGTACCAATATCTTTAAACAATTGGATTCCCTCCTGAAGTTTTTGCGGGCGATGGTATGTCAGGTGGACGCACAATCACATGTACTTCTTGCAACTTGGAACAATTTTGTGCATCAGTGAAGATTTCTGTTTGTGGGTCATCCATGTGCCAATTTGCAAGCATCCCTGTAAATGCCCCAAATTGTTGTTCTTTGTGTTCTTGCATCACCACTGGAGAGATGGGCGGAGGTGATGGATAATCTGTATGAACTGCAAATGGGTAGTCGTGATGTTTCGCAAATGAGTAATCTTCATGAACAACTAATTCGGGCTCTTCATTGGGATTTTATTTTGTGAACTCCTTTGTTGTCAGTGCGACTACATTTAATAGAAATCGCTCTATTGATTCCCACACTTCAAAGTCGACGAGTTCCTCATTCTCCTCCGACCTTTCAGACTCAGGTTCTTGCAGCTCATCTACATGATTTTAGAGGTGGATGATTCCACCTCCTAAATTTGGAACTTTCTTGACTAACATCGGGTTAAGGGATTTTGAATGGTGTTTAAAAAGGACTGAGTTGGATTTAGAGAAATCGAACGCGATTGATAACTTCAATGATTTTGAGACCAAACCTTTCCAAACTAAGGACCCTCTTGAAATTTTCCAACCGAGCTTGTATTATGACGCCCCACGAAGTGGATACATGCATTTTATAGGGGGCCTTTATAGACTGCTTGCTAAGACCTAGTGGAGATGCTGTAATGCTTTTCGAGTTATGATATAGCCGAGAAGTCGGAGTAAGGATGTGGTAGGGGCCCATATTACATTCTTGCTACGATCTATTGGAGATATTATGATTATGATAACGGTACTGTGAGGATCTCATAGGGGCACTTATGAGGTGCTGACGGGATCAATAGCATGATCCTTGGACTCACCAATTTCAAACTTCATCCCTTGTTTTAAAATTATTTTAGTCTCGGGGATGAAACTTGTTTTTAGAGCTGGATGATGTAAAGGCTCGGAATTTCAAATCCTAAATTTATGGAAAAAGCAAATTAAAAATGAATTTAAACTGAATTTAAAACTCATTTAGCGGTTTTCGAACGAAATATAAAATTTGGCCAATAATTTATGTCGTTTTACCTAAAAAATTCAAAATAATTATTGGATGACGATATCCTCTACTGTTTTAAAAATCTAATTGATCGAGAAAGCGAGAGCCAGGGAAACTAACATTCGGAAACCTAGTTTCGGATTCCAAATTCGCGTATTCATGATTTATTTCCGGGCATTTGATTACCCATTTCCATACTCGACCCCCACCCACTCCCATCATCTCACCTCATCTCACCTTACCATCAAATGGAACCATCCCCTTCACTTGCTCCCATCACCCGCCGACATCCCCATCTCCTCTTCACCTTGACCATTCACTCACCATCACCATCACGCTTCATCACCAGCTTCAGCTTCATCTATCCATCTCCATCTTCATCACCACCATCGGCGTCACCATCCTCGATCATCATCTCCATCGCCACCACCGATTCCTCATCCCTCCTTCCACCTCGAAGCCATCAGTGGTAGCAGCAGTATCCCCCGTAGCTTATCCCAACAACCCTCAACGCCTCGAGTGGCAGCAGACCGCCCAGAGGAGCCTGAAGGCCGAGATCGAGCCCCGACGCCCTCCTTTCCCTATTTTCTGTTTAAAATTCGGTAAGCTTTGTTTTCTTCCTCTCTTCACTTCCAAACCGAGCAAGGCTCCACCTTTAACCTTCCCCATCTCTCCCAGGCATTCTCACTCGAAGACTCGGCCTCGATGCACCCGGACGCGCCTCCCCGAGCTTTGTTTCCGACGAGACAAAACCGCCCCTCGTGAGCCTTCTTCCTTCCTCCTCCTTCTTTCCCTTTCCTACTGCTGTGTGTGCCTGTTTTGTTGGTGTCGTGAGCGGGGTTGAAATCGGAGTCCGGGATTGACGCTGGCAAGCCGCCCTTCATCTCCTTCTTCCCGTTCTGTTTTCGAACACATGGAGATGGAAATATAGATGAACAGTGTTCAGTCTCCACCTCCCCATTCCTCTTACTCTGCGAGCCCCTCTTGCCATATCATTTGCCACATAGGCGTGGGCCCTCCCTTTTCTTTTTAAAAGAAACCTTCTGCGCATTTTACAGACTAGAGATGAGAGGTTAGAGAGGGTAGTATTGGGCCTAATTTTTACAAAGAGAAATCAAACCTTTTGGGCCAGATTTTTGGGCCACATCTGATTGCTTTAAAATCAAAAGTGTTGGGCCTATTTTCATAGGATGGGTTCGGTTTTGGGAGGTTAAAAACAAGAGGTGGTCGGTTTGGTATTTTACAAAATAAAGGGGTCGATTTGTAATTTTGATAAAATAAGAGGTTGATTTTATTAAGTACAAATGGTTGGGAATTTTAAAGGATTTAGGAATAATTTATAAAGTGTTTAAAATGAAATGGTATTTGAAATATTATGTAATATTATTGAGATTAAAATATAAAATATTATTTTTAAGATTTAAAGATACAATTTCATGGTGATTTAAGACAAATAAAATATTATGAAACTTGGAGATTTAAAAGGGTATTGTCGGATTTAAATCAAAAAAAGGAATGTGACGAGCACTTTTAAAAGGGCGGATTTCTAACTAGTTTATTCGGATT
This sequence comes from Persicaria tinctoria, assembly GCA_037127255.1. NCBI lineage: Eukaryota > Viridiplantae > Streptophyta > Magnoliopsida > Caryophyllales > Polygonaceae > Persicaria > Persicaria tinctoria. Next base: position 62,026,624 of record JBANSL010000008.1, on the reverse strand, counting down.
TCGAAGCGGTTTTGGGACTAACTTGGGAACTATGTGATCGATGACTAACTAGCATGTTGATATGATTGATTAACTAATAGCATGATTTGTGTGGATTAATGGCATGAATGAATGATTAACGGCATGATGAGATGTTAGAATTACGTATCGTTTGACTTATGCCTCATAAGCTATGATGAATATGATGAACTTTTAGAAATGGATATGCGGATTTATTATTGCGGAAATATGAATGTGGTTGAATGGAACGATGAGAATGATGTGGTCTTACGGAACGTGGCAATGAGATGAATGGTTGAACTTGATGGAATGGCGATTGTGTTTATGGTTGTTATTCTCGTAGAATGATATATGCTTTGAGTGCTTGAATGATTAGACGTACACTTATATGTGTGTTTTCTGATATGTATCTAGAGAATGCTTTGTGATTATGATTGAGGTGTGCTAGATCTTCTATTATGTTGTTCTGCATAGCCAGGTGAGTTCCTATATGAGCTCCCTCAGATTCGAAAAGAGATCTCCCTGCTTGTAGCCATGTGCATACTAGGTGCTTGCATTCATAATAAAACAAGCCATGTAGTATCCTGATAGGATTGCACTCATGATTGAGCATTCGTTTACTCATTGCTTTTGTAAATAGAGCAGTCGTTATCTGTGAAGTAACTAGAGTCTTTGCTAGGGTCCTAGGACGACCCAGTCCCATCGGGTCCCGTCCTGAGTCAATCGAGTCATGGAACTTCCTTTACTTATATTATGAGCTGCCTGCGGGCTTTATTTTATTGTGGATACGGGTCGGGTCTGCGGACCACCCGAGTAGAATGGAATGCAATCACAAGTTGGCCAGTCTCCGCCTTGCATCTAGAAGCATATTTATTAGGACTAGCGTGTGTTTGTGTCTGCTGGTTTGGGATTATATTGCGTAGGGCTTCAATCTGACATCGCCACGCATACATATTTTTTTTTAGGTTTGCTTTGCAGCATGATTGTTCCTTGCTTCCGTGACGTGGGAACTCTCTTGGGCGGTTATGAAGAAATGGTCTAACCCCACTAACATTGCCTATTAGATTTCGATAAATGTGCTTATTTATTTTGTTTTGACTCAGCTCTGCCGTGGCACCCTCTTGTATTACACCTTGATTCCGCTATCTGCATGACTACTGGTTCTTCACGCTTAGACTTACGACAGGTACAGGGGACTTCCCAGGGGATTCCAACGATCCCTTCAAATTTTGGGTATGAAATCCCACTTGAAAAGATTAGAGTAGAATTTCAAACCTTCAACCTATACTCGGGGCGCAAGATCCTAATGAGGGGTTTCATCCCTCCAAACGTAACCCGAGAATCATAATCCCGGGTCGTTACAATAAAGCCTATAGGGCTAGTTTTTTATTCAATTCCAAGCTAGAGAGGAGAAGAGAATTAAAATTTAGCGCTTACGGGAGGCAACCCGCTATTTCTTATTTCTTAGGGTTTTAGATACTTTTGGGTTTTGTTTTAAACATTATCTTGTGTTGCTTTTGTGGATTCTCTCTTTCTAACGAAAATTGTAGTTACAAAAAGCTACAAAAGGTACTCGACGTCGAGTGCACATGAAGAGAATAGGAGCATGTGGTCGATTGAAGGCCACCCTGAAGTTCCCACATACTCGATCGATGTCGAGTAAGTCTAGTCGACGTCGACTAACTTACTCGAGATCGACTAACCCGTTAGCATTCTTCAGCACTTGTCCTGAGCTTCTGCACAACTGTCTAGTGAGTCTCTTTCTTTACCCTTATTTTTATATACTCAGGAAACTGTAATATTTAAGTATGGGGTGGGGGAAAGGCTTACTTATATTATATTTATGCATATTTTTCAAATTTCTCATGCATGGTACTTTGGATATATCTAATTTTCTATATGCTTTATATTTATTTTCCAAAGTTTATTTTTATCACCCCGATCAATTTTTTTTTATTAGTGTCATGGAAGCTTTAATTGAACTCAACGGTGCAAAATTGGATTCATTAGAGATATAGCATGAAATTGCCTAGTAGAGGGAAGTCACAATGAAGTGCATTATTTTTAGGGTGTTGATAGATACACCGCAAATGGTGATTAAGGATTTGCACGTCCTTAAGGACGTGCATGTACGTCGTTAACAACATGCAAGTGTGGAACTGTGCACATCCACTAGCAAACCCTTTGCACGTCCACTAGCAAACCCTTTGCACGTCCTTAACAACGTGCAATATTTGCAGGTCCTTAACGAAGTGAAAATATTGTACGTTGTTAAGGACGTGCAAACCCTAGTTAGGGTTGCGCGTTTAGGGTTTAGGGTTTAGGGTATAGGGTTTAGGGTTTCCGAGGGTTTTTTATTGTTAATTGAAAAAATTGAAGTGTTTAGCTAGTGGAGTTGAAGGTATAGGGTTTAGGGTTTCCGAGGGTTTTTTATTGTTAATTGAAAAAATTGAAGTGTTTAGCTAGTGGAGTTGAAGGATTTAGGGTCTAATTAAATGGAAAGCAATAATTGTTAAGATTTTCATATCGGATAATATGCGAATAATGTTACAAAGAACGGAGAAAAGGGTTTACAAGGAACGGAAAGCAATAACTGGTGGAATAAAATCTAGGAAAAGTGTAAAGGGCGACCGGACTCGACACGTAAGGCTCGAAATCTCTCAAACTGAGCTTGAAACGGAGGATCCCATGTGAACGGATGCAGGCTAAACCAAGGGTTGCTGATTGAGGGTTTTTAGCAGGTGTCGGCAAGGTCATGGAGAGACATGTGAACGGATGATGCCAAGCTAGGACGACGAGAGAAATCTGATATACCGCTGCAAATACTAAACCCGTGATGGGTGGCTCTATCCACCGTCTCCTATCACCATGCACAGTTCCCGCCCATCTCTGGTCGGTGACGAACTGTTGGAATGGGTACCCTCACGTATAACAATCGGCGTAGAGATCGGCGTGATCCTCCAAGTGATTGCATAATAACGTTTTGAGTTCCGGGAAAGCAGACTCATCGATCGGTGATGTCAATGACACCAAAGCACGGTAGCCACAATGACCATCTCCAACAGTGTCCCTCACACCCTCAATATGACCGAGCGTGAAGGGATCAACGTTGTTTCGACTCCAGTCGAACCCTCCGAACACATCATCACGTCCACGTCGAGTTGAGGTTGCTTGTGGACGATGTCGAGCAGCATTTCGAGGAGCACCTGCTTCTTCTCTCTCAAATCTTTCCCGTAACTCCTCGTATGGCAACGGGTTGGTTCTGTAGGCATTCCTCGACCCCCGATGCCTCCCTTTCCTTCGGACGCTTGCAGATGAGGGTGGGTAGAGCTCATCATCGCATACATCGTTGGAAGCCATGCAGCGTGTAGCGCCCGACGATGGCGGTTGAATGATTCCTCCGACCTCGATGGGAACAACCCCCAACAGTTGCTCTTGAAGGTGCCAGCGTGGTTTAAATTCTTTGTGATCTTCAAAGCAGCTTCCTCGCATCTTCTCGTCACGTGTAACCACATTGCCCAAATATAGGTCACCACTATACCTTTTACCCTTTCTTCATCGTGCACATAAACAGTCCTCTTGATTATCAAATGTTTTGTCACATATGAATTGCTTTTTTGCATAACCCTTCTTTTGTGGGTAGATGTTGCTTTTATTCACAGACATGAAATTGGTGACATTAGTACCTTTGCGAGGATGGTAATTGATTGTAGGGTTATATAAAAATGGATCTAAGATGTTGAGGAAATTGCTTGTGAAATTATAAGGGGTGGAATGGAATCTCCATGAATAATTTTAACAATATATAATTATAAATTGGTTAATTTTAATAATATATTAATTACTAAACTTACCCTAATATGACTTTGAGATGTTCTTGACATTTTATTGATTAGTGAAAATATCGTTTTAACAAATTTGCTGGGTCAGTCGGGCCGCCGGGTCAAAACCCATTTGTCCTAGAAAAATATCGGGATTTCAGGTTTGGGTCAAAAATAATTTCCTGGGTAAAATTTTTGGGTCTTTACTCAAAATATTTTCGGCGGTCGGAAAAGGTTTTCGGGTCGGATTATGTTTTGACAGGTTTACATCTAACCTTTTTTTTTTTGGAAGCAGGTAAAAATTAGGAAAAGCGTCGTTTGACCCGACTTCTTTCCTAGCACGTCCGAACGGACGAGAACACAGAGTTCTGGATCATCGGTGAACCTATCATCGGCAGGGACAGTGTAGGCCAGACTTGCAATCCTGTCAGCCACAGCATTTGAATCCCTGAAAATATGACGAATAGCAACATTAGATATTATATAAATCGACAGTCGCATCAGCCATCAGCAGCTCGATAATCCAGGGGCAAGACCAGTCCCCTAGCAGAGCCTTTATGACGACCAAGCAGTCTCCTTCGATCAGAAGGTTATTTAAGCCCATGGATTTCGCCTTGGTGACCCCCATCCGAAGGCCCATCGCCTCCGCGAAATCAGCAGAGCCATTATTACATGGCCCTCCCCCTAGGGACCTTATATTTCCCATATGATCTCGAATCACGAAGCTGAAGGTTCCTTTCCCCGACTGGCAGTACGAGCCATCGAAATTCAATTTGTAGTATCCCATAGGTGATTTTTCCCAATTGTTTGCCTTGGAAGCGTTATGGTTGGTTGATCTAGAGCCTGTCGTAGTCCCACAAGTCTTTTTTCTAGACCGGGACACGCCATCTGACTCCGAGTCCTCCACTCTAGCATTCCAAGTTTGGTAAGTAGTATTGTAGAAAATGGCTATAGCCTGCACAGGTGCGTTGCTTATTTGCTGGAAAACGACCTGGTTTCGAAAATACCAAATACTCCACCAAGCAAAGGCCAGTTTAGTGAAAGCATGGATGCCAATGTTGGTGAAAATATTGTTTAGAAGAAGATTTGGTTTGATGTCTATATCGATACCAACACATAATGGGTGGCTGATATGGAGAGTTTGGTAAGAGCGATCGTAGTTGGGCATTGTATGAGAATATGAGCTGTAGATTCGACAGTGCATCCACAGAAGCTGCACCCGGAGGGCACCGAGGCATGGGACCGTTGTAGTCTCTCAGTGGTCGGGAGACCATCGCGTGCAATCTTCCAAAGGAAATGCCTTACCTTAAAGGGGATGTCAAGATTCCAGATCCAGTTGCAGCCAAAGTTCTGGTCACCCCCGTAGTTTGGAATTAGCTTTGTTGCTGATGATGTGGAGAACCAGCCATCGTGACTGGATCCCCAGAAGAGTCTGTTAGGGAAAAATTTGTGAGGAAGATGGGTAGATTGAATTCCGGAGATGATATCCATGGGTAGTAATCCACGAAGGTCCGTTTGAAGTTTTGTAATGTTCCAAGAGTTATTTTCGTTAATAAATCTATTAACTGTCCAATTCAGCACTCCTTTTGGGAGCGACTGAAGAGACAATTTAATCAATGGTTTTTGAGTTGCCCAGATGTCAGTCCAGAAATGAGTCGTCTTCCCGTCACCGATTGACCAGCGAAGGCTTGATTTGAAAAGATTGGTAATAGAGTTGAGTTTAGCCCACTGCCATGAGGTATTGCCCTTGTGTTGGTAACGCTATGTTCACCGTTTCGGCCTTGTAAATGCCCAACCCCCCGTTAAGGGTATCTGTGCATATCTTTTCCTAGCTAATCAGATGAGTACTTTTTGGATCTTTGTTCCAGAAAAATTGCCTATAAATCTTATCCAGCTCATGCAGGATTGATGAGGGCAAAAGGAAAGCTTGCATGAGGAACAACGGTTGTGCTGAAAGGTTTGCTTTGATTAGGACTTTTCTGCCTTCAGCAGACAGAGAGGATGTTTTCCACTTTGACAGTTAGTTTTGAGTATGATCTCCGCAAAGGTGTCTTTGTTGACCCGACCAATTATAATTGGGCACCCTAGATATTTTTCTAGGTTATTCGACTGGGGATACCCAGAGCGTTCGTAACTGTTTGAATGGTTTACATCTAACCTAGTTTAATACGTGGACTCCTTGTATTTTATTTAATAAAATGGCAAAAAAAAGGGAGATATGGGTTATCGAACTAAGGATTCAGTGGAGAAAGGGATCGTGTTTAACCAATTGAGCCATTCAACAATCTTGTCAACATGCGCCACCTGATTCGCTTTATAATTTGGGATATTAAATGACGGTGGGCATGAGTGTCAATTTAATGAGTGTTGTGTAACCATGGGATATTGCTTAATAATGTCATAACTTCTTGTATAATAGTCAAAATGAGTC